>CM045764.1:170996916-173626916 GCA_025200525.1 Camellia lanceoleosa | reverse complement strand
ATTGAAAAGAGTTTTGAAAATTTGTTAACCAAAATGTTTTTTGATTTTTTTGATCCAAATGTTAATTTAAAAACTAAACTAAACACTACCTTAATCTTTCTATTTATTCACTAACATACAAACAAGTGACAAGAACTTTAATACAATTTTGTCCATACATCTATCTTGTTAGCCACTCAAACAAAGATAGTCTTAACGGGATAATTTCATTTTCACTTAATTTTCAAAAAAGGAAGGGTCATTTGGAGACAAGCAGGCAACTTTCAGATGTGCAGCTATCAATGATCGACATCAAAACTCAATTCATAAAGAGAAGGACCAATCACCTGGGAGTACAAGAAGGTTCCAAGGATTGCGATGGCTGCTCCAAGAGCATTGATGGGTTGGACAGGTGTGTGGAAGATGATGATAGAGGAGACAATGACGGATATACGCTTCATGGTGTTTCCGATGCTAAATGTCAAGGGAGATATCTCATCCAGGGACATGTATGAGACCTGATTATAGAGGTGATAGAACACACTCTGTGCCACCACCCACCTATAACATGCAAATGTCAGCCACATAAAACATTTATTTTGTACAATCAATAAAAGGAATAAATATCAAAATCTTTATTAATGAGCAACAGAACACAGATTTCATCCTACAATGATATGAACCACTAGCATGCAAGCTAATCAAAGATATATATATATATATATTAATGCATGAATAACATGGAAGTAATTTTTTTTTTTTTTTTTTTTAAATATGAGAAAGAGAGTATCAATCATTATACTTTTAGCCGCTAAATATTTCACGGTGCCCACATGATCCATATTTCCTTTTACCAGATTTGCTAATAACGGTGTGGATGCTGCTCCAATCATTACAACAATCAAGCATATTATAGAAAATTAAAACATTAAGTGCTTAAGAAAATATGTTTAAGAAAAATTATTTCATTTGCGGCCCCCTGTTTTTTAGTTGAAAGCAAGCAATAATAATATTAATCATGAAATTTCTTCTATAGGATTTTTAAAATGGAACAAAAAAATGATTCAGTAGAAATCAGTTGGCCTCTTCAATCAAATAAACTAAGTGCAAGTTACTGTCACAAATGGCCTGATAACAATTGGAAATACAAGATATGATTAATATTTTATAGCTATTTAAAGCTATTTCTGTAATTATCTTCAAAAGGTTGGACGAAATAGGTCATGTAAGATAGCTACATCCTGCAAAAACACCACCAGCAAGAATTTTTTACTACGTGTATGAATAAGCACCACCATGGAATTACAAAAAATACGAAGTAAATACAAACAATGGGTACAAAGCAATCATAGTTGGCAGTTGTCATGTGGTTACCAAATGAACTGGGGTCCAATTTGTGCAAGAGCATTTTGCCATCCAACTGCCCACATCTGTGGTCCCTCGACAGCAATTGCAAATGGCGTGAGAATCAAGAGAGACAACAGAGATAGACATGCATAGTAGTTCATTCCACCAACTGACTTCCCCTTCATACCCTTCTTTGAAAATATGTTGCGAAATACGAATGCCAAGTTTGATATCATGGCCCCCATAAATCCTGAAATTGACAGCCAACAACCAAAGTAAAGGCATGAAGCAACAAAATTACGTTCAACCCCACACACTTTCTTCTAATGCCATGAATATCACAAACTGCCAGAACCCAAGTCATCCAGCTAAGCAAGAAACTCGTGACTGTTGTAAAGAAATTAAATGAATTGAAAAGAAACTCGTGTCTAAAACACTTTCATTCAACCACTGTAGTTCGGAGAGGGTGAAAACGTTCAATTTGCGATGAGATTGATGGAGAACATTAAAAAACATGAATTAAGTTTTAGTTTTACAAGTTTATATTTTTAAATTTCTAAAAGAATATAGAGCTCTCAGTTGATATTAAAACCTGAAGTGCAAGGATTACATAAAGCTCAAGTTGCAGGAAATTTTGTTTTCTCATGTCCCTAACAATGAAAATTCAGTGACTCTCAAGATCTAAACTTCAACAATTTCCTTACATTAACCATCAATAATTTACAAAAATGAGGAACAAAATCGATTACAAGAAAATATAATGAATCAAATGGTAAATAATTCCAACTTTCACCATATATATAGATTACCAATCATGTTGAAGTTGAGCTCAGTCACAGCAGCAAGAGCGCAGCCACCGATGATCGGAACAAGGGACAAGTAAACCGGCACGGGAAACGTCTCACCCAAGAGAAACCTCGACACCAACACACTGAAAGCAGGCTCACCACTCTTGATGATGTGAGTAAACGACACTGCAACTTTTGACATACTCACTGTAGCAGCCACATGCCCAATTGTATGCGCCACAGCAACCTAACAAAAAAACACAACAATCAACAACAAACCCAGATCATAAAACCCCAAATTACACCAAACCCATGTCACAAAAACCCTAGATTAACTTACAGGAAAGAGGGTTTTCCAGAACTCGAAATCAGTCTTTGGTGCTTCGGCTAGTCTCGTAGCCCAAGAGATCAACATCATGAGAGATCCACAAGCGAGAGATAGAGTCGAAGTAAGCCATGGAAAAGGAAAAGCATTTAGTACTTTTTTGTTGTAGATGTTGAAGATCACATTCAAAGCCCACCATGTCGCGAAGTAGATACCGATCTTGAGCTTCTTAGCTGCCTCTGATGGTTGCTTGGATTTCTCGACGTTTGAACCGATCGGCTCCGATCGATCCGCCTCGTAGGCCTTGCATGTGATTAGAGATAACTTCGACGATGTCTTCAAAGACCCAAAACCCTCAATCGAAGAAACAAACAAGGGTTTCGCGCTCGAGACGATAGGGCTTTTCCGGTGACTTTTCAACGCAGGGAGTGGTGGTAAAACCGAGAATCTCCGTGTCGGTGCCGACGAGTTTTGCCGGAAAATCTCGAAACCGGTTAGGGTCACCGTAGACTGCTTCAGAGACGAAATCATACTCATCTTGAGAAAAGATGGAGATGGTTTGTGCCAGAAATTCAAAAATGAGAGTCGAAAGATCTGAAGATTCAGAGATCGTAAAGGTTTGATGAAAAAAACCCTCACGACTCTGTAAAACCTTAACAAACCCTCAAGTCTGTTTGGGTTTGAAATCTTGAATTACAAAGTCCAAAAACGAAAAAAAAAAATTAAAAAAAAATGAAGTGAACTTCGATGATTGATCGATGGGTATATCAGAAGCAACTATGGGTTTATCGACGAATGTTTGAAAAAAGATCCAAGTTTTGACCTCTCTCTTTGAAATCTCAGTCACTGTGTCACCAAACAACACATACGATACGATCGATCGAACTACCTTTTGCTTCAACAAACTTGGGTTGGTGTGGTGCTTTTTAGAAGAGAAGGTGGTTTTGTGGGGGGTTTTATTTTTTATTTTTTAAAAAATAAATATGTACAAAAATAAAAAAATAATGTAATTCAAATAAATTAATAAGTTAAGTAGTGTTTGATTTAGGCTTTGTTTGGGAAGACATAAGTCTACACTTTTTATTTTTTTAAGTCATATCAATTAATATTTTTTCTTTATTTTTTTTTACATCTTTTTATAAAAAGTCAAAAAATACATTTATTTAGAACATTCTAAACAACCCCTAAAACTTAAATTTGTTTTTAAATCATAATTCGGTTGAAATATGTTAATCAAATATATATATTTAAAATATAATTTAAAATAACTTTTAAAACTTCTCTCTTTTCTTTTTATTATTTTATTCAATTAATCAATCATTTTTTTCTTATCATCTCTCCTCACTCTTCTCATATTCTTTCACAATCAATACATTAATCAATCAAAAAATTACAAATTACAAATCATCCTAAAATTGTTTTAAAAATTTATAACTAAACAAATTTTTTCTTTTCAAATCATAATTCAAAAACTCAAAACTTAAAACATAACTCCACATTCAAATCATAATTTTAAAATTAAACCAAATGAGTCCCTAATTTTTTCTTTTTTTCTTAATTGTCAAAATAGGCCTTCATAAGAAAAATGTTTAAGCCATAGTTTGGTTAACATTCTGGAGCTAAATAATCATAAAAAGACAAAATATGTTATATAAGTCAATAAGATAAAATATTACTTTTTATTCATAATCATTATATTTTTTCTTTCACAAAAGTCAAAAAAAAATCTCAAATTAAAAACCAAACGAGACTAAAAAGTCTCAATACAAAAAAGTTACTTAAAAAAACCAATGCCAAACAGATCCTAAAACCTTCAAAAAGTTTCCACAAGTCTACCCACAAAGATGTAATAAATATGTGTTAATTTTTTTTTTGTTACACACTAAAGGAGGGTACTCCCTTGGTACATCATTGTGGATAAATTTTTTGATATAAATATTTGGATCGGTAACATTACCCATTTTATAATATGAGGAGACTTGTAAGACCATCTCCAACTCAACACCAAACACTTCATCAAATTTAAACTTGATGGAAAAACTCACATTTTGATGCTCCAATGCAATACCAAATATTTCATTAAATTCAGGATTTCTCAAACATTTCATCAAATTGATGATGGATTTGCCTTTTATTAAATCATTGTTCATAGCCGTTACTAGACGACATGCTGGATGTTCAGCCAATTATCCTCCCGGATGACCATCTCCTTCAAAAAATGTGTAAAAAAATTGCACTTGCCAGTCGACTGGTCGATCGTCCTCTCAATCGATCGGTAATTTAATGAAACAATAATGCTTGGGAGCGCGAATCCGCGCCCCCCGAATCCCCCGAAATTTGCAAACGACGAGAGAGAGAGAGAAAAGAGGGCTTCGAGCTCGGATCTCGTCGGAGGAGGAGCTCGTCGCTTCGTCGCAGGAGGAGCTTCGTTCTTGCCGTCAGCCGTCGCGTCCGATCGTCTCGAGCTTCGTCGCAGAGGAGCTTCGTCGCCGTCGCCTCCGATCGTCGCCCGCCTCCGCCCTCCGCCCGCCTCCTCGCCCCCACCCGGTCTGTGAGCCCCCTCCTCGTCCTCCTCCCCTCCCCTCCTCCTCCTTCTCCCCCCCTTCTCCTCCCTCTTCTTCTCCCTCTTTTCCCCTCTTCTGATCTGCAAAAAAAATTTGACGTCAAAAGCAGCGGTTTTTAGATTTAGGGGGATTCGGGGAAGGGAAATTCGAGTTACGTAGCATTACTGTTTAATGAAACCCTAAATTACTCCATTGAAACGCGAGATATCAAATCAAGCATTTTTAATCAAATTTAAGTGAAATTTGATGAAAATTTTGAGTGAAACGTTGGAGATACTCTAATATGGATGACCTCTTTTGGCAAAGAAATTAAAACATTTTTTTTTTTAACTTTTTAACTTTTTTTTGGTCATATCATCTCATCTCATTACTTTTTTACACATCTTTTTTTAAAAAAAGTTAACCTATTTCTTAAAATAAATCATTATTTGAACTTTTGAAATTTATCACATATCTTATTTTAATAATTTAAATTATTTATTTTATAAAATTTTACGTGCGTGTAATTCACAAAAAAATTTACATCAATATAATAATCATAAAAAAGCAAGATAATTACTTGCAAATGCAGGTCTAGGATATTTTATACTCACCTAATAAAATTTTTACATCAAATCACAACACTTCGTCAAAAAGCAAGATAATTACTTGCAAATGCTGGTCTAGGATATTTATACCGCACCTAATAAAATTGCCACATTATTATTTTTATAATCATGATGAATTTGAAATCATTATCAAAGATTCAAATCAAGCACTCCAATATTATATGAAAATCTTTGATATCGTGAGTATAGCATATTCTTTTTTATATGCTATGTGATTGTTTAATTTGGAACCAAGGCATGTAGCATCACAGTGGTATCTATTTATCTTTTATTATGGGAGTTGCATATATTATTGATTATTAGGTGAATTGGCTTTATTGACTTTTTTTTTAGTTATTGTGGATTAGTAATTTGTTTGATAATTTAATATTTTTCATATTTATAATTATTTTTTAACCTATTAAGAAAAAAAAATTTGTTTAATTTTGCCCTTGGAGGAAATATAATTAAAAGATTGACTAATTGTTTCAAAGGTTGGAAATGAATAGTTTTCAATAAAGAGGACTAGCAATTCATTCTTGACTAGGAATCTGACTAAACAAATACAGGACTATGAATATTAGGAAATAAAATTTGACAATATGAACTTATTTCCTAGTTAAATCGATCTTTCAATCCTTCCAAACAAAAAAGTCTCTAATTATTTTTATTTTTTTTAATCTCAAAACAATCACAATTAGTCATTGGATTATATTTTAAAATTGTCATATTCAATAAAAATGAGTTAATTTTGATAAAGAGACCACCATATCAACTAATTAAAAATATTGTATATTGGGTATATGAATACACTAGCACAACATGAAATGCTTTTAAATCTCAAGCATGCAGCATTGGTTGACTAACCCTTGTTTTATGTTGTGTTTGGTTGAGAGATTTAGAAAGGTATTTAAAAAGAAAAAAAAAAAAAAAATTGTGTGAACTAGGTAAAATATAGATATGTTTTATTCACATTTCACTTACCTTTTTTATTTTTCTTTCTAAATCCCTCCTCAAATCCCTCAACCAAACACAGAATTAGTAATTCATTTTTTTTAAGTATTAATAATGTTAGCGGTTAGTTGATTCTGATACAGACTACCAATTTCTTAATGTTGGGATAACTTTTTAAACTATTTTATATTTTTCAAAAGTGGCATATTCCCCAGGATCTCTCTCAAACTGTCCCATATAATAATAGTAATAATAATAAAAATAAAAGGTGGCCCTAAAGCCACCAAAAAGACACTTCAAAAATTTAGAATAAATTACACTCACACCTCTAAGGTTTATATTTATTATAATTCCTTCTTATTTTTTAAAAATTACATCTCTTTCTGAGGTTTAAAGTTTCATTACAGATTCCCCTCTCAACAATTTAATTTTTTTAAATATCAATTTTGCCCTTATTGGGTAAATTACATTGACACCCCTCACATTTTAGAAATTACAATCCCCTCTTTAAGGTTTAAAGTAGTATTACCAATTACCCCCTCAGTTAGTATTAGTTAGAAAAAAAATTAATTGAAAAAAAAATTAATTGGAAAAAAAATTATTTGAAAAAAAAATAATTGAAAAAAAAATTTGTTAGTAAAATTTTTAAATTTTTGTTAAAAACCAATGTAAATTCATTTTTTTAATTTACGTTTTTTTTTCTCAAATTTACAAACTGAGACAACTATTTATAAGCCAAAAAAATTATCAAACAAGTTTTTATGACAATTTTTAAAATTTTATAAATATAAATTGAAAACTGAAAACGAAATGGTTACCAAACATGCCTCAGATAGTAAAAGTGTTATAAAATTAACAAATAATTAAATAATTTATCAACGTAAGAAATGGCTTACCAACGTAAGAATCTTTTTACAAAAATTGGTAAGTCATTTCTTACGTTGATAACTTATTTAATTATTTATTAATTTTATGACATTTTTACCATCTGAGACATGTTTGTGCAATTTGAGAAAAAAAAACGATTACGAATTCAAAAAATGAATTTACATTGGTTTTTAAACAAAAAATTAAAAATTTTACTAACAATTTTTTTTTCAATTAATTTTTTTTTTCAAATAAATTTTTTTCCAATTAATATTTTTTTTCAATTAATTTTTTTTCCAACTAATACGAACCGAGGGGGCAATGGGTAATGCTACTTTAAACCTTAGAGAGGGAATTGTAATTTTTAAAATATGAGGGGTGTCAATGTAATTTATCCAGTAAGGGCAAAATTGGTATTTAAAAAAATTAAATTGCTAAGGGGGAATCTGTAATAAAACTTTAAATCTCAAGAGAAGATGTAATTTCTAAAAGGTAAAGAAGAAAATTGTAACAAATATAAACCTTAGGAGTGTCAGTGTAATTTACCCAAAATTTTATTAGGGAAAAGTTTGGTGAAGCTTTCAAATCAGGCATGATGCATAGGCAAATGATAATGTCATAGTTATGTAATTAATAAACATAGATAGCTATTGTTTGGGAAGTGGATTTGGATGAGTTTGGGGTTAAAATAATCACAAAAAATAAAATAGGTTTTTAATTTGATAAGACAAAATATCATATCTAATTCATAATCGTTACATTCTTTCTCTCACAAAAAGTCAAAAAAATCAAAAGTCATTCCCAAACTAAGTTTTTAAGCCCTAGATTAAAATAGTCAAAAAGTTAACCTACTTCCCAAACTAAGCTATAATGTCATATGGTTGATTGTTGCTTGCAAAATATATCTAGTGCTTTTATTTTTACCAAAATATGTTAAAAATATATAGAAATATGTAAAAATATTTTAAGATATTTGAAAAATAAATTTAAATTTTAAACATTTTGACATTATATATTCCTTAATGATAATCCAAAGAGCTGTTATTATTAGCATGACCATTGTTTTTAGTGATGAAAGTTAAATTGTTGATAAGTAAAAGCTGACTTTATAATAAGATGTTTCTAGTAGTGTTTATTAAAATTAAAAATTAAACTTCAAAATTAAAAATTATTTATCATTTTGATTATTGTAACTACGTCAACAATATATATCCCACTTGTAAATTGGTACAATTTACTGATCCACGTAAGGGGGAGTAATTCATGTTAATCTTTTGCGATGAATAGCACTTTCTATGTGGTTTTTTTTAGGGAAGAATTGATATATATATATATATATATATGAATATATTTCACTATATTAATTAAAAACCTCCAAAAAAAAAAAAAAAACTCACAAGATTAATGAAAAAACTTACAAAATTTTACTTTAACTTGTTACAAAAGCACTCAAATACTATGGGGCATTAATCATTTCATACAATTCAATAAAAAGCTCAAGGAGTTGCTAAAATATTGAATTTGTGAATCTTAAGGGTTGGTATAATAATCCCGACTTATGATCAACTGTTAAGCTTTGACTAAGTATGCCTAATAAGTAATTAAGAAGAAATCATGAGTTAATATATGTTCATAGGAATATATGTTCATATTTCTGTTTTATTCTGAGAATTGAAGGCCTTATCAGCATCCGAACATGGAGTTTTAGCATTTTATGGTAGGTTTAATTAAAATTTGATTCGGAACGATTAACTTAGAATAATTAATGTTAATTAATTAACCAACTCTTAATTAATCCTATATACGGCTAATATGACCCCATTAGTTCATTGTTGCACCCTCATTTCCTCATCTTCAAGCTCCAAAACGTGTGAGAGAGAGAAGAGGAGAGACATTGGGATCAAAAGCTAGAGAAAATGGGAATTGCTAGGAATTGTTGGAGAATTAAAGAGCATTTAGAAGTTTAAGCCTTTACACTTGTGAATTCAAGGTTTAAGGTAAGAAATCAAGCATTTGGTCTTGCTTTTGAGTTGGTGAGTTTATGAATATAAGAGGTTTAAGTGTTTAACATGAGAATTAAGCTTAAGAGCTAAAAATGAAGGAATTTGCATTAAATCATGCGTGCATGCATATATCATAGCATTTTGAGTTTGAATTTTAAACAAATCCCCCATGCATGTGTCTATCTTGATTTTGTTTTGAGAATTCATCATGTTTCTTACCATATGACATTAATTGATCATGTTTTGGAAAGTTCAAGTTATTAACAAGTTATACATGTCATGTTCGTATCATATTCTTAAAGTTTGAGTTTGAATTTGTACAATTGGCAAGCTTTTGGATCTTAATTTTGCGAAATGATTTTGAATTCTCAATGTTTTACAAGTTTCCAAGTGTTTCCTCAAGTTTTGGGTCCAAGAGAATATGTTTTGTTGGTTTGAAAATGAATTTTGAAGTTTGGAAGTAAATCTGAAAATTCCAGATTTTGTCTTTCCGCTCGAGTGACCACATTCATTTTTGCACTTCCGCTCAAGCGACCACCTTTATTTTCGCACCTTCGCTCAAGCGACCAAAAGTTGGCTTGAGCAAAAAATGCATGCTCCCGGAAGTTTAACATTTTTGAAAACCGCTCGAGCGACGAGAGTTGCACTTGAGTGAAGACCTTAATCTCACGCTCGAGCGACTATCAAGCGGCCATCGAACGAAAAATTCACAAAACTAGTACTTTTGTAGAGTTTACAGACCGCTCGAGCGAAGGAAGTTGTGCTCGAACGACCACTTACATGTTTAGACGTCCGCTCGAGCAAGGTCCCTGTTCTCAACATATTTGCCTAAGTGTTTTCAAGTGCATTTTAGCATCCTCATCACATTCTAGGCATTCCTAAATCCTAGTTAAGACATAATAATGAGGATAAAAGGTAGAAACACACCAAGATAAGAAAGAACTCAGTTAATAATTCCAGGTGTGTAATTTAGTACGTATTCATTCTACATCTGCGCAGGTCACGTACCCCAAGTTACCTGATTTGTCTGCTCTGTTGTTTGCTTTGGAGCCATCTGTGAGTAATGACCTAGTAAAGTTATGGTTCAACTTTATTTATTTTCTGTATGTGGAATAAGATCTGTTTTATAAAATGTTAAACTCTGTACAATGAATGATTATCCAGTTTCTGACAAGCTCTCATGGCAATAATTCCGTGGTTCAAGTATATGATATGTTCCCGGTGCTAGAGGTTCCTTTATAGAACTAGTAAGTATGTGATCTGTTCTCAGTACTAGAGTTTCTTGTGTGGAACTGGCAAGTATGTTATCTGTTCCCAGTACTGGAATTTCCTTTGTAGAACTAGCAAGCATGTTATCTATTTCCGATACCGGAGGTTCCTTTATGGAATTGACAAGTATGACCCTTAATGCTCTGTATTTGATTTGTTAGTGCTAATAGATGTACTACATATGAATAAGTATGAATTCTAATTTCTACATATGATCCAAACAGGAATATGAATATGAATCTGTTTCTATTTTCTGAATCTGGTGGGATATCATTCATTTAATTCTTTACTCTGTTATTATTCACTGGGTTTTCGTTCACTATTTATATTATGTATGTAGGTGAGTAGGCGCGTGACCAGGCCTAAGTTGTTGCCTGGAGAGTTTTGAGTCAGCCAGCTACAATGCCTCCCGAGGAGGTTCCCGTTTTATCGAAGTCAAGCTTGTGAACCATGTTAAAGACATCTATTTTGCTTGTTTTGTTGTCCGTACACTGGGCTAAGTCCCTTTTTTAGTTGTATCTACATATTGCCATAAGCCTTATGTAATATTGACGTCATGTGTATATGTATATAAGTTTTAAATTTATGTCCCATGTGTGTTAGTATAGTTCAATGGACTACATATATTATATATTTGCTTCCGTAACCTCTTATTATATGTTATTCTGTTCAAAGGCATTTGGTAATCCAAGAATTACTGGCCGGTTACAACACTAAACCTGTAAGGGCGGATTTGGGTCATGACATTTGGCCTAGTGGATGTAGCTTGGGCTTGGGGATATGCTCAGGTTCAACTCTCACTAGGTACTATCAATTCATTGGGGCCACATCGATGGGCTCTACATGAGATTTGCCTAATCCACATAGAAGGGGAGCTTTGCGTAGGTGTCGGGATTAGTTGAGGTGTACATAAACTGGTCTAGACATTTGATCATAAAAAATAAAAATAAAAAATCTATATATAAAAGGCTCTTTGGTTATGTATTTTGACATGTTTCTTCCATACTTGCCCATGGTTATCTTTACAGCATGGTTATCTTTACTGCTTCTATCACAACCTAATCCCAGTACCTAGAGGTTACACGTCACAATAGGACAAAATATAAGTCAATACCCAAATGTATGAAAAACACAACGGAATAAAATAAAAGGGTATCCAAACATTTATTTCATTAAAACATACATTGGAGCTTTTTATACAATAATAGAGCTAGACTATATTATTGCAAAGTGCTTTGTGCCTACCCCATGCACTGGTTCTAACATGTCACCTGAAAGTGGGTAACAACTATAAGCACATAGCAGAGTGTAAATTATTATACTGAGAGCATAAGAATATAAAAATCAGTATGGATAATTATTTGGACTAAATAGAAAATTGTTTGGTAACAGAAATACATAAATTATTTTAAATAATAAAAGCATAACGCATAAATCCTATAAGCAAATAATCATAACTATGGTACAGAACAGAACAGATATATGAACTCAAAAGGTGGCTCGTACAAATTCTAGAGATGGCTCCTACAATAGTGTAACACTTTGATCCGCACGGCACTTTGCTCCACACCAGAAATCAGAGGGTCAGTGGATACATGACAAACAGACGGTCACTTAAAGTGACATCAGAATAGAGAGTCATATAAAGTGACAATTTAGAGGCTAATAATTATTTAAGTCCCCCAAAACATGAGACCTCTATGGTGGTACTTACAAAATAATTTCCCAAAACACATTTAATAAACAGTTATATCCACAAGTTTTCATTTTTAAGTAAATAAGGTTCATTCAACAAATAATATACTTTTAAAAATTAATACGATTTGCAAAACATAATTTATATAAAATAATTTATGATAGCTCAAAATATAATAAAACGCTCCTCAATTTGCATAATTTACATAAAACAGTTTTCCTTTACTCTCACTTTTGAATTTGGCTCACTCTCTCATATACCATTTATTTGTTATTTTTTTGATTTCATTACTATGCAAACTTACCTATTTTTAAGTGAGAAGACTATTACTATGGGGGTGTTTGTTTCAGCTTTTCAGAGCCAACTTATGGCTTTTAGCTTTGAAAAAGTTATTTTGGGCTGTTTGGTTAAACTTATTTCGAACAGCTTCTGATTCTAACAACTTATTTTAACTCAAAAAGTTGATTACGGAAGTTCGCTCACCCTGCTTCGATTATCGAACCTGCTGTGGACATGTTAATTTATGATTATACTCTTAAATTTTTTTATTTTTTATTTTTTTAAAAATAGAAAAAGACTCAAATAGACTATAGATTATTATTATTATTATTTATGAGAGATGTAGACAAATAAAAAATAAAAATTAATTGAAAAAGCTATTTCACAGCTTATTTAACAAACACTACTCAGCAACTTAAATCTATAATCCAACAGCTATACCAAACAGATTAACAACTTTTGATTAAAGTCATAATCTATAATCTGTTAAACTATAATCTATAAGCTATTTTAACAGTTACACCAAACGGGGCCTATATAACACTATGCAACCATGTGGTCCACATGGCTCGCCACGTTAAAAATGAGGTTTCTTGAAAACTATTTGCACAAATTTTCTATATTTCCACTATAGTCCAAAAAATATTATAATTATAAAAAATATTATAATTCTATTTTTTTTATAATTCTATTTTTTTTTAATTCAGTAAATATATTTTGAGTGTCACCTCACTTTTGTTTGGTTGTAATTATAAGGCGTGTTTTGGAATTGGCCCATGTGGGTTGGGCCCAGCAACGCCTGCCTAACCGTCTATATATCTTTGTATTATTTATGTATTTAATAAAAAAATTTACGAATTACATTTTAAACCCTCAACTATTATTTCACATTATTTTAATATTTTAAACTAAAAATTATAAAACTTAACTCTCTTTATCTATTTTCTTTTTTACAATTTGAACCTTAACCGAAAGTACCTAACAAATTTATTTGAAATAAGTTCATTAAAAATTTAAAAGCTCATAAATATTTTTGTAAAAATCAAACTAAACAAATTGATAATATCATTTAAGGTATTCCATTTAAGGTGTCATGTGCAAGTGATACATTTAAAAAGTTAAAAATAAATAAATAAATAAAATACTAAAAAAATCATTTAAAATAAATAAAAATCCAAACAAAAATATACACATGCCTTTGTTCTCATTTGTTTTTCTTATTTTTTTAATAGTTTAGTCCATTATTTTTATTTTTTAGATGTATTTGACTTTTAAAAAGTTAAAAAAAATTAAATAAAATATGGAAAAAATATTAAACAAATGAAAATCTGTATAAAAATAATTTTTAAAAAATCAAATCAAAGAGAATAATTTGTTAGAAGATTTGCATTTTTGAAAATTTAAAATTTTCACAATAGTAGCCCGCGCCTTGCATGGGTCAAGAAATAATTTTTTAAAAATCAAATAAAATCAAAGTGTAACGGTGATACCACTACCACATGATCATTGCTCAATTATCCCATTCTAATCAAACTTAATAAAAAAAATCCACACATTCAAACTAAATCTTTAGCTCTTCTATTTTTTTTCATAATTTTACCTTATAATAAAAATTAAATTTTCTATCATTTATTTTATTTTATTTTGTAAGAAAATAATCTTATTTTTGAAAAGAAAAAATCAAGTAGTTGAATGGAATGAGGTGCAATCGAATTAAATAATTATTCTTTTATCTTTTCATAGAATAATTATTATTTCTTTTATAATGCAATTTTTATTATTTTTTGAGTGAATCAAACGTAAAATAAATATTTTTTAAAACTTGCCATATTATCCATTTCATTTAGTAAAAGTTTGGAAGTTGCTCAATAAGTAGCTTATTTGTTACAAGCTGTCATTTAATCGTTTTACTTTTCCATAAATCTTCATGTAAAAAATTAATAAGTCAAAAAATAAACAAATCCCAAACACTCACCAATAAATAAAACATTGGAATCAAAAGTTATAGTAGTATGTGTCTTGCACGTACATATTAGAGATGGCAATGGGGACCCGGCCCGACGGGGACCCGACCCCCCGACCCTGAATTAAGTGGTGATTCCCCGAAAAATATCCCCGTGGGGACGGGGACGGTATTCAAAATTTCATCCCCGATGATATCTGGTAGGGACGGGGATCTGATTTGACCGGACCGCCCGACCTCGGCCCCGATCCCCGTCCCATTTTCCCCCGAAATGAAATTACATGTCTACCCTTGTCTATATATATTTGTCTGCTAGCCTATACTCATTCATCCCTCAAACAAATCACACACACCACACGGGGCTTCATTTACGCGTGAGAAAAATGAGAGAGAGAGAGAGAAGAGCCGATGCCGATCTCACAACACAGCATCCCTCCTCTGCCGATCTCAAGCGCCACTCCTCCACCGCCGATCTCACAGCGCCGCTCCTCCACCGCCGATCTCACAGCGCCATGATCTCCTCCGCCTTTCTCTCCTCTCTTCTCTGTGTTATATATACATACATATATATATATATATATGATTGCAGCTCAGATCTATCTATCTCTCTACTTTCGATCCTCATCGTTCTCCTCTTCAATTTCTGATTTTTTTTTTAGAGTTGTTGATGATGAAAATTAAACTGTTGTTGATGATGATTTGATAATTGTTGATTGTTGTTGACGAAAATTACACAGATCTACAGATTTTTTAATTTTAAAATGTTTGACAGATCAAAAAAAAAATTATGACCTGCTATATTTTGGGGAATTTGTGGGGTCGGGGATACCCGATCCTCGATCGGAGACGGGGGCGGGGGAGGCGATGGGCTCCCCGTCGGGGATAGGGACGGGGACGGGGAATTCTCTTACTGTCGGGGATCGGGGACGGGGAGTGTAGTCCCCGGCCCCGAACCGCCCCGTTGCCATTCCTAGTACATATTGAATTTGTGACATCATAAATAGTCAATTGCTAAAATATTTTATTGAATTGAAACAAACAATCTTAATCAGTCAAAATTTCACTACAAGAAAATGGGTTATAAAATATGGAACTTTTTGCGACGAAGTGTATCCCGTCGCAAAAAATGGTCCTTTGCGATGGAATTTTATACCATCGCCAATAAATAGCTTTTGCGACAGTAGTTATCCCGTCGCGAATGAGCATATAAGAAAAGGTGTGTTAAATACGGAAGTATTTGCGACACCTTGTGTACCGTCTCAAAAACAATTTTTTTGAGACGGGAAAAATTTGCTGTCGCAAATAGTGGACAAATTGTGACGGCAATTGTCCGTCGCAAAAAAAACTCTTATCAAAACGGAGTCATTTTACTATTTAGACTTATCATTTGTGACGGTGTAAATATGTCGTCGCAAAAAGTAATGAAAAGTTTTTGATATCCTTCTCCTTTACCCATTCGCGCTCGTTTTCCCCCAAAATCCCTGAAACATTTGAAGCAAAAATACCCAAAACCCTTGAGGCAAAATTCCATCGACGTATTACGATCTCTCTCTCAACGAACGACGACAACGAGCAGGAGTGACGATGGTGAGTAGCAGTAGCGGTAGTGTGGCATTTCTGTTTTTCTCTCGTGCGAGCTCAATCAGTTTCAATCGCATCTCTCTCGCTCACTCAGCGAGTGACGACCCTTCTATGTTCTCTCTCTTTCTCTCTCTCTCTCATAGATCTTACTCAAATTCACTGTTTTTTCATGAATCGATTGGTCTGATCAGGAATAGTTTTTTCATGAATCATTGCATTTGTTTTGTAAAATTATGGTTTTTTTTTTCTTTCCCCTTCTCCCCATCTGGTATGGATCTGAAGATTGGGTTTTAGGGTTGTGTTTACAATTTTTTGTTAGATAGTTAATTTTTTTTAATTTTTTTTTATGTTAAATGGTAGTTCAAATTATTTAATCAAATGGCCCAATGATGCAGAAGTAAAAACTGTAATATAGCATCTGAAAAGGAAGAGATGGGTTGAGGGGTTAAAATTTTGTAGTTGGTTAACCAGAAAGACTTATTGGTGAAGTGAATTAATGACTATATATGGGCTGTTTAGGGGTTAATTTTATTTGGGAAAATAACGAATCAGTGTAGACTATATATGTATTTATGTGTGAATGTAGGGTTTTAAGCTTTATGAGCTTGTGGATCTCTAATTTTGTAGTGTATATATCTTAGTCACTAATTGTGGTTTTGTGTTGTAGGACTTGTGGAAGGAGTTCTCACAGCTGAGTCTTTAGGTCATTTTTACATTCCTTTATGTTATCATACACATGTAGGCTATGATATGCATATATGTGTTTGTATTTGGGGTTTTGAATACTGATTCTGATTTATATAGTGATTTTTTAGTGAAATTGTATTTTACTATGCTTTAAATGTCCATAAATACTCCTTCTTCTTTTTTTTTTTGATGGGGTATCCAAAAAGAAAAAAAAAATCAAACAAAAAACCCAAAAATAGAAACAAAAAAAAAAAAAAAATACACGATTGAGCATTGTTTAGGTATTAAGACTTAGTTAAGTTGGTATGTTGGATATCCAAGATGTTGGAAATGAAAATTTCAAAATAAACATATTGTAATTCAAGTTTTGGTGCCTGAAAGAGTATGCATTTGATCACATCTTGGGATAGTATAAGTAGAGTTTCACTGTTATATTGGGTTTGATTCCATCTAAGTCTAAGCAGCTTTTAGTAGTTGTACATATATGTATATATATATATTGTCCCACTAGAGTTATGTTTTTGGTGTTTTGCTTTTTGGGTTGCCTCCCTTATATCTGGTGTCTTTTGCATAGCTTGGAATGTGAATCGACTATTTGAATTATAGGTTGTAGCCTTGTACATGCTTTGTGAATTGGCACAGCATCTGCAGCTTTGTCTTCAATATCAGTGTCTTTTATTGATATCATTGGTTACCAAAATTAAAATAACAAATTAGCTTTGCATTGCTTGATTCACATTGGTTACCTGTTGGGTACTCATGAGATACCTGATATAGACCAATTCTTGCTAGTTCCTTGTGTTAAACTACCTAGGAGGTCTTAACTGAAAACTTTGACTTTATCATGCTAGAAATAAATCCACTTTATCATTTTTGGGTCGAGTGCCTGATGCAGAAATATTTTAGAAAATCAATAAATTTTATTTTATTATTTTAAAATTAATATTTGATTTTGAATATTCTAGTTTAGTATAGAATAGTGTACAATTATTAATTTATGTTTCTTTTACAAAAATGAATATTTTAATTTCTAGATATTTTTGACTAGTAAGAATTAATCTGTTTCTTTTTAGGATTACTTGATTAGCAAGAACTAGTGTAGTATAAACTTATGTAAGCCTTGGGGAAATCAGCTTTTGGTGATTAATAATATAGTTTTTGAGAGAGAGTATCTCTTGTTTATTTGTTCATGGTTTTCTTTGTTGTGAGTGTTCATTCCATACATGCATTTCTTTATCAATGCCATAATCAGAAAGTTGGGTATCCATTTACACCTTTTTTTTTTTTTTTTATAACTGGACACATTCTTCTCTGTGGTGAAAGTTGGTTAATTTAGAGTTGGATTGTGTTCAGAAGCGATATTTGAGGGAAGTACATGTGATGGATAAGAGTTGGATTGATTTGCCAAATAGGATGTCGAGAGAATACATTAATGGAATTGATCAATTCCTTATGTTTGCCTACACCAATAAGGCTGAAGGTTTGATAATTAGTTGTCTGTGTAAGAAATGTGAGAATCGATACCATCTTGTACGAGTGGGCGTATGAGAGCATTTGATTTTGAATGGTTTTTTAAAAAAGTACAAACATTGGATTAATAGTGGGGAATCTTACGTATCTCTGCATGGTAATCGAGAGAATGAAACATTGGCTAATTTAAACATTGGGAATAATATGGTTAGAATGATACAAGGAGCTATAGGAAATCCACATGCCGGTACAAGTGTTGAGGGTAATGAACCACAAGGGCCTGATCCCCATGCATCTGAACCCCAGCTCGGTCCGAATGCAGAGACTGCAAAGTATTTCAAACTTCTTCAAGATGCATAAAGTGAATTGTATCTGGATTGTCAAAAGTTCACATCCTTGTTATTCATTGTTTGACTTCTATATCTGAATGTGCTTAATTAGTGGATAGAAAAGTCTGTTGACATGTTGCTTGAGTTATTGAATGAGGCGTTCCCATTGGGTGTTGTAATAACCCTCATCACTGATCACCGATTAATTATCGATTACTGCTAAACTGAGAATGATTATGATTGGTAATTGGTATTTGGATTCTTGGTGGTATTGAAATCTGAACTGAATCGATTGAATATTTATATCTGTTCGAATTGCATTCTATCTGTTTGACTATTTGATTATCTGTTCATGTTTTTATGTTTAAAACTATTAATTGAAGGCCCTATCGGCGGCCGAATCCGAAATCGATTAGTATTTTGTGATCATCATAATTTATGTGAATTTATGGTGTAATTATCTGAAAATTTATTTGGTATGATTAAATTAGATTAAAATAAGTTAAATTGCATTGTTGGACTTATTTGCGAAAATGCCATTGTGAGTGGGCCCTTATTATAACATCTTTGAGCCTTATACACTCTAACAAAACAAATCCTTCAGCCATTTCATTGAGCTCAACCGACCATAGAGAGAGAGAAACTTAAGGAGTTGATTTCATTTCAAATTGTGCTTGTAAATTGCTTGATAATTGAAGGAATTGGAACATAGGTTGCAAATTAAGCTTCCTCACCTTGTAATTGAAGCTCTAGGTAAGGAATTTAACCTCTCATTGTTGTGTTTAAGCTTGTTCATGCCTAGCTCTTGTATCTTTAGCGATTTGAGCCTTGAATTGGTCCATATATGTTGAATTGAAGCTTATATCATGCATGCATGTCTACATTGTTGCATTTTGAGGGTGATTACATGGGATTTGGTACATGCATGTTCATATTATTGTTAGAGTCCATGTTTTCATCTTGTCTCTGGAAGATTTGAGCTCATTAGAGCATGTTTTGAAGTTTGAAATGGTTTAAATCCATGCATGTCATGGTTGTAGCATTTTCATGAAAATTGGGTTTGAAAATGAGTTTAATTTAAACACCCTTGGGCTTTGATTTCTCAAATTGACCTTTGTAACATGTTGTTCTATGAGTTTACTTATGTTTTCTAGAAAATTAGCCTAAGAGGATCAAAATTTTAGCATTTAAACTTGATTTTGAGCTTGGGACACAAGTCCGGAATTTCCAGATTTTAGTCGTCCGCTCGAGCGAGGGAAGTGTCGCTCGAGCGAAAAAATCGAGCTCGATATCTTACCTTGTACATCGATCCGCTCGAGCTAAGTTGGGCCTTCGGCGGAGGGAGTGACACGCCTTCGGCGGGCGTCGAGCGTGAATTTCACCTATCCAATACTTTTTGGTCCGTTCGAGCGGGGAAGTTGACGCTCGAGCGGGGAACTTTGTTGCATGTATGCTCGAGCGGGGGAAACCTGCGCTCGAGCGGGACTCTGTTTCACTGAAAATTCTGAAAATGTTTTCTAAGTGCATCGTTACATCCTCTTTCCATTCTAGGCATTCTTAGGCCTAGTTTAAGGCATCTTAATGAGGATATAGATGTAGAACACACCGAGGCAAATTAGGGATTAAGTTATTATCTTTCCCAACGGTGTAGCTTAGTGTGTTTAATCTGTAAACTGTGTAGGGTTGGCTTTCCGAGGAGACGCTCTAGTTCACTGTAGCCAAGAACTCTGTGAGTAACAATTGTGTAAAGATATGTTCAAAATGATTATCTTCTGCATCTTGAATCAGGCATTTCTTGAGCGATATTGTTCTTGAATGAATGTATGTCCTATATTACAATCGTATTGTGGCATCCTTAGCACCTCATTTCTTTATTCTTTATTCTAGAGATCTCTGTCGGTTCCTCGTTGGAACCACTCATTTCTTGATTGATGGCCATCACTTCTTGTTAGGTCTTTTAAGACCTCTTTTCTTGTTATGTTAATGGATATACCACATATCCTTTGAATAAGCATTACTGAAAATGAAAATCTTGTTTAATGAACTGTTTTCATTCGTAAGGACATTCATTCTTAACCCCTTTACGCATTATGTTATTCACTGGGCTTTAGCTCACCGCTCATATATATATGTAGGTGTACAGGCACCAGACCAATACTAGAAGCGTCGGGGTAAGCTCCAGTTTTGTCAAGCCAACCAATGTGCCTCACTACGAGGTTAGAGCACGCCAAGCTATGGCTTAGGGGTGTTTTAATTTCCCCGTTTGTCTCGGCACTGTTTTGTAATACTGTATAGATTGATAGTACTGTACTGATTAATAGGGACTTGATCTCTGTTCTGAATGTTTGTAAATGTTTTGTATCTTGTTACGTATAAATGTATGAAAAATCTTTTGGCATCTGATGTCATAGCTCATTGGACATTGTTTATTTACTGTTTTGGCTTCCAAGCCTGCATACTTTGTATTCTTGTATTCTTGTTGATGGGCCTTGGTAATCTCGGATTCTTGGCGATTCTGATGCTAAACCCATAGGGGCGGGTTTGGGTCGTGACAGGTGTGAAACTCTCGGACTCATATTATAAAGCTCAAAAGGTCACAACAGATTTGGGCTTCATGTATGAGACGTGGGATGCATGTCCCAACAATTGTATATTGTTTCGAAATAAGGATGCCAACCATGATAAATGTGTCATATGCAACAGTTCTAAATGGAAATCAAATGGTGATGGTGGTTCAAATGGTCCTAACAAAGGTGGCAAACGAATAGCTGCAAAATAAATGAGGTATTTTCCTTTACAGCTATAGCGGTTTCGGTTTTGACCCGACTATTGTTCCATCCCGGACTTAGGTTCTATGATTTAAATATTGTTATCTTTGTCTTTTCTTCCTTCCACTCCTTGAGTTTGAGTATTGGAATGTCTTCGATGTGTTTGGAATAGGTTGATTGCTAGTGGGTCTAGATGGTTGTCGCCCAGGTTTTGGCTTCTTCGCTCGAGCAAATCTTCTTGCGCTCAAACGAGGACACATTTTTGTGTCTGATCGCTCGAGCTAGATTTGTGATCTCCCAGTAATTCGTTTAGACCTGCAAATGTTTTGGGAGGGTATCGTTGTTCACTCGAGCGAGAACTCTTACGCTCGAGCAACGGTTTTTTGTGTTGTTGTTCGCTCGAGTGAGAACTCTTGCGAGCGAGCGAAGGTTTTTTGTCTGCAAAACTTCTGAGGATTTGCATTCTATGCTCGAGCGACGCTTCTTGCGCTCGAGCGACGCTTCTTGCGCTCGAGCGAGGTCACTTATTGTGTCTAGTCGCTCGAGCAACAACTCCTTCGCTCGAGCGAGCCTCGCGTATATCAGTTCGCAGCAGAGTAGTTTTACATCACTTTTTATGATCTTTTCACTCAAAAACCCTAATTCGGCTCCCTCTCTCTCTCTAAAATCCACTTTATCTCTACATTTTGACCAAGATTCTTTGATCTCTCAACCCTAGTTCCTTTGTTAAAAAGATAGAGCATCTTGTGGGCTTCCATTTAATCTGAATAATGTCGAATTTCGGTGTCTTTGAAGTTCTTCCTTTTCTCCTTTAGGCTTCTACTCTTGAGGTAGAGATATTCTACACCTTAATATGATTTTTAACCTTGATATTTGTTGTTATGTATAAATGGTGAAATTTTGGAAGGATTTGGGTAAAGTTAGGGTTTGGGTTCAAATTGAAAGAGGGATTTCTATGTTGGGTTCTATAAATGAACATGGGGTTTTGAATATGAGGTTACCTTGGGTTAGAATGGTGAAATATAGCCTAGGGATTGATATTTGGAAAAGGAGGAAATATGCCCCAATATGTGTTAAATAATTATTTTGTATAAATAATGGAATTGGTATGAGAAATGTGAAATTGGAAGGATGTATGAATGAATGGTGTAGTTGGATTTGTTAAATCACTCACCTATGAAAATTTGATGAATTATCTGTTATAAAGATTGTATATCTATTTAGAAATAACTGTATTGGGCCATCGGTGGAGGATGACTATGATTGTTGTAAAAATTGCACGAGGATTAGGTAAATTGAAACTAATAATCTAATTATGTCACTAAATATGGTGGTATGTTAAATACATTGAATATGTATAATTGAATGTCATTGAATATAACGGTATCTTTAAATACATTGTATATGTATAGTGTTTGGGAGAAGAAATGGGATGTACTCTATGTTTTGGGAGAAGATAGGGGATGAACTCCATTGAAAATTAAGTTGGCCGGAGTGTCTAGAGTGAAAGTCCCGAAATCATTTGAATACATGGGTGATAATTCCGAGGACAAAATTTCCATAAAATGGCAAGATTGAAGTACTTGTATGATTGTTGGGCCCAACCCACATGGGAGGACTTAGGAAAACCATTTTCAGGTACTGGGCTTTGGCTCATCCTACTAGGCTTTGGCTCATCCTATTTGGAAAACCATTTTCAAGTACTGGTGATATGCTTCTTCCAAAGACATAGTTTGGGAGGACTTAGGAGCTAAAGGCTCTATTTGGTTATTTTTGTGTTTAAATGTTTATTCAAGCCAAGGCTTTAAATGTATAGAGCTTATGACTCTCTTTTGTCTTAACCAAGTATTATCTTGGAAATATGTAAATCCGTAGGGCATTTATTTTGTTGCTATTAACATGTATTACATGCTGTAGATTCAAAATGAACATTTATGAATGTATAATGCATGTAATATCTTTTGTAATTCAAACCCTAATGAATGGAAGTATGTCATTTCTATTATGCTCATAGATCTTTTGGAATTGATTATTTGTATTATATTTTTGGGGCGTAACAAAAGCCAAGGATGTAGAGGTTGTTTATGTCATCCAAGACGGCCAAGTTAATGAGATGGCATATAGAGGAATGAACTGATGACGACATCTTTAGGTATCCTGCTGACTCCCTTGCATGGAAAGATTTTGACCGTCAGAATATTGACTTTAGTAATGATTGTCGCAGTGTAAGGCTTGGCTTAGCATATGATGGTTTTAACCCATTCAGGACGATGAATATAGTTCATAGCACTTGGCCTGTTATGCTCATTCCATACAACTTGCCACTATAGATGTGCATAAAGCAACCATTTCTAATTTTATCTGTGCTTATTGACGGTCTGAAAGGACTTGGTGACAAGATTGATATATATATATATATATATATATGCAACCGTTGATTGAGGAGTTGAAAGAACTATGAAATGACGGTGTCTCCACATTTGATGCATCAACAAATCAAATGTTTCAAATGTATGAAGCTTTACTGTAAATAATTAGTGATTTTCCTGCATATGCAAACTTCTCAGAATGGAGCATTAAAGGTGAATATGCATGTCCTTGTTGCAATAAGGAAACTACATTGTGTTGGTTGAAGTATAGTAGGAAACAATCATACTTGGGTCATCGTAGATTTTTACCTAGTGGCCATAAATTCTAAAAGGATAAAATATCATTTGATGGTAGGCGAGAATTCAGACTCAAACCAAAATTGTTGTTTAGAACTGTGATGCTGCAATTAGAATCTGAGGGTATTTTAACCTAATACAAGAGGGATGACCTTAAAGAGAGGCATAGGAAACAAGTAAAGAAGGAGAAAGTTGGACATCGCACCCATAGCTGGAAGAAAAAGAGTATCTTTTATGAACTGTCATATCGAGAGCACAATCTAATAAGACACAACCTCGATGTGATGCATATATAGAAGAATGTTTGTGATAATGTGTTGTGGATAATATTAGGGGTTACAGGAAAATCAAAGGATGGTGTTAATGCTCGGCGTGATTTACAAGAAATGAATATTAGAAAACCCTTACATTTGCAGTTAAGAGGGTCAAATAAAGCTTATTTACCACCAGCACAATTCACGATGACCAAGGATGAGAAAGATTTGTTTTTGAAAGTGTTGAAGGAAGTTAGAGTTCCCGACGGGTATTCATCCAATATTTCGCGTCGTGTGCGCTCACATGATAGAAGTATTGGGGGTCTTAAGAGCCACGATAGTCATATTCTGATACAACAACTTATTCTATTGGCTATTCGAAGATTGTTACCGAAGAATGTAATTGAACCCTTGATTGAATTGAGCAATTTCTTTAGACAATTGTGTTCCAAAGTGAATCATGTGACGGATTTGCAATATATTCATGATTGTATTGCCGTGACACTTTGTCATCTAGAGAAAATATTTCCTCTAACTTTTTTTTGATATAATGGAGCACTTGCCTGTACATCTAGCTGATGAAGCATTATTGACTGGAGCAATTCAATTTTGATGGATGTGTCCAATTGAGAGGTATCTTCTTACTTTGAAGCAATATGTGCGTAATAGAGTTCATCCGAAAGGTTCAATTGCTAAACGATATCTTATGGAAGAATGCATGAATTTTTGTGCACAATATCTCAATGATGTGGAAACCAAATCTAGTCGACCCGTGAGGAACTACAGTGGTGATGATAATCTGGGTCATGCTGTTGGTGAAAACACAAGCTTTTATCTTGATAATACTTCTTGGGTACAAGCTCATCGGTATGTCTTATTTAATACAAGCGCGGTTCAACAATTTATAAAGTAGGTTATGTCACTCACTCAATATTTTATTATGTTTTATTGAATTTTGAACCAAATTTTTTTTATTGATGAATTTTCAATTTACACAACAAACGCCTTGAAGTACTTAAGGTCAAAATGCGTCGTGTTGATGATCATCAGCTTCGGTGTAAACATTTTGAAACTTTTCACATTTGGTTCAAGGAACATATATGTATTTAAATCTATAGATTCTAGTTACCTAAGTTGAACTACATTTTAAATTAAATTATTTTTTTAAATAGGTCCAAACTTTGCGAAGGACTAGTGATGTCACATTTTCTGAAGAGATTATTGTATTGGCAAATGGTCCTCATAACCTGGCAAGGAAGTTCAATGGGTATATAATGAATGGGTTTCAATATCAAGTAAAAGCCATGGATAACCGTCGAGCCACACAAAATTGTGGTGTAGCTTTGAAGGCAGATACCATAAGTTATGCTAGTCAGAAAGACAAGAATTCTCGTGTGGGGTTTGTATACTATTATGGACAATTGACAAATATTGTTGAGATTTGATATTCCAATGAGGAGAAGAAGCATGTATTGTTTAAGTGTGATTGGATTGACAACATTCACGAGAAGAAACAAGATGTCTTCAATTTCACGTTGGTCAACTTCAATCATTTGTTGTACCGAGATGATCGAATTACCAATAAACCTTTCATCTTAGCATCCCAAGTAGAGCAAGTTTGGTATGTTACAGACCTGTTAGAACCAAACTGGCAAGTGGTGTTGAAAATGTCTCAAAGTGGTTTATTTGATATGAATTCGACTGATCCAGAAATCGAGCCATACATGAGCTAACAATTGGAAGAAAACATAATGCTTTGTGATGAAGAAGTTGGTTCGGTGAGGGAAGCCGCAGAAGGAGAAACACTTGATGTTGAAATAGATTGATATTTAATAAACATCAGTAATTGAATTAAGGCCAAAGTTGTTGTTAATCATCAGTTTCTTAATTTACTTTGTTTTTGTAATTGTATTAGTTCAATTAATGTCATATTATAGTTGATTCAAAACCATTCTCTATATTTCTAATATCAATTAATGTCATATTGCTTGCAAATTATTATGACAAGGAAGAGGAAACCTGATTATCCCCTATGCATGATGTCCAATTTGGTACGTAAGAGGATATCAGTGGCACCACCATCAGAGGAGGCATCAAATCGACCACCATCAGAGGGGCCATTAGTGCCACCACCATCTGACCAGCCATCACAGCGACCATCATTAGTGGCACCACCATTAGAGGAGGCATCACAATGACCACCATCAGAGGGACCACTAGTGTTACCTCATCGACCACCATTAGTGGCACCACAACAGCTATCATCTACTCAGCCTCCACGCCTACCATCGGTGCATCCACTATCAGTGGCAGCACTACATCTATCATCCTGACTAGAGTCATCATCTTCACAGCCAATCGCAGGTATATAAATTTGCTTTGATTTGTATGAAAATTATTTAAATATATATTTATTTATTCTCATTATATATAACTTGTTTATTCTCATTGTATCTTCCAGACCCTTCGACTTCTTCACAGCCCACCTCAGGTATAAAAATTCGATTTGTATTAACATTATTTAACTTTGTTTTTGTTTATTATCATTGTATATTGTTTATTCTTATTGTATCTCGCAGGTCATGTTAGTTCTTCATCAACCTCGACTAGGCGTGGTAAAGGATGTGCCAAGGGCATTAAGGAGTAGGGTACTAGTACAAAGTTGGACATACAATTTGACGAAAATTACTGCCCAATAGGAAATAATGTGTCTAAGTTAACTTCTTAACTTGGCATTATTGTGCGCAATGGTAACATTGTTCCTCTTACTTTTCTTGACTGGATCACTGTGCCTGACGATATTATTAATAATATTTGGAAGGACGTAAAGGTAAAAGTATATTTTTGTCCAAAAATTCAAATTTCAAAATTGTGTTATTATTATTTAAACTTTTAAATTATGTTTTGTAGGACAATTTGATTGTATGTCCAGAGGAGTATAAACCAATCTGCATGAAAACTTGCAACAGCATATGGAAGGATCACAAGAATAATATTAAGACCAAGTATTTCAAGCCTAAAAGTTCTTATCCCAATCTGAATGATGATATTCCTTTGCACATTGTGCCAAGCCAGTAGGAATAACTTGTGGAGTATTGGCGTACTTCCGATGCTGAGGTATATAAATAAGTTATATGTATGATATGTAAACATACAAATCATATTTATATACTTACATTTGTTGAACCTGTTATAGAAAATTGCAACTTGGAACGCTAAAAATCGGCGAGCTCATGACATACCTCATGCCACAGGGCGTACTACTTTCGCTCAGATCCAACATGAGGTTTATATTTTATTGTTTTTATTTTTGTATATAAATAAGCATTATATATTTGTAAATTATTTGGATTCTAATTTTCATATTTCTAAAAAAATGTAGATGACCAGCAAAGGGGAGTCTACTGATAAGATGAATGTTTGTCTTATGACACGTAGAGCAGATGACCCTGAGATTATCCAGACTTTGGTAGTTTCCAAACACCTAACATTATATTTAAATTTTATTTTTTATTTTTTGTGTGTCAACCATCTTAATTTGACATATACTTGTATGTCTTATTCAATACAAGATGAGTTTAATAGTCAACTCTCCATGCTACCTGAGGATTGTCGGACTTTAGAGGCTAGGAATGTTATTTTTCATGAGTTGATAGGTCATGATGGACATGGATATTGTCACACTTATGGGAGAACTATGTCTCGAAGCACAGTGTATAAAGATGGTGCTGCGTCATCACACTCAACACCCTAGCCATCGACTATTGTTCAGATCACCCAGTAGGTTCGTACGGAGCTAAGAGATGAGTTGAGGAAGGAGATGTGAGCAGAGTTCTCTACATATTTACAGCAAATGAAAGCTGAGATGATGGCCTTTATGTCACAGGGGGCGAGTGTGGATCCCAACAGACAGGTTCGATATAAATTAAATTGTTTGATAGTTAAATTTTCACACAATATATATAAATATATATAATAAAATTTGAATATGATTAACACATTATGTATGGACTGTCATAGGTTCCTGATGCATCGAGTGGCCACTGGGTATTTAGAGAATCTACAGGAGATGAGACTCTATATACACCACCACCAGAAGATCAGGTATAAAATGTATCTTTGCATTCTAAGCTAAGAATAACCATACATTAACTGTACACTGCCCAAAAGGATAGAGGCTAATTATATAATAAGAAAGAAAGACAAGGGATTTTTCATTATTAAGGTTCCCACTTGGACTAGCGCACCATTGCATCCTAGTCCTTAGCACACACAATCGCTTAAGCACAAGAGACTTGTGGGAGAAGACGAGACTCGAATCGGGTTCTCGGTTTGGGAGTAAGAGCTGGATTTCACTCTAGGCAAACTAGTTTCTTAAGAAATTTAGAATTTGAGATGTTGACGCCTTAAAATCACCAAACGGCGTCGGATTAGCACGAAACTTGGCACACACGAACGCCTATGCATGAGAGACTTGTGGAAGAAGATGGGACTCGAATCGGGTTCTCGGTTTGGGAGTTAGAGTCAAATTTCATTCTAGGCAAACTAGTTTCTTAAGAAACTTAGAATTCAAGGTGTTGACGGCCCAAAATCACCAAACGGCGTCGATTAGCATGAAACTTGGCACATACAACCGTATAGGCATGAGAAACTTGCTGGAGAAGATGAGACTCGAATTGGGTTCCCGATTTGAGAGTTAGAGCCAGATTTCACTCTAGGCAAACTAGTTTCTTAAGGAACTTAGAATTCGAGGTGTTGATGCCCCAAAATCACCAAATGGCTTTAGATTAGCATGAAACTTGGCACACACGACCGCCTAGGCATGAGAGACTTGTGGGAGAAGATAGGACTCAAATCGGATTTCCGGTTTGGGAGTTAGAGCTGAATTTCATTCTAGGCAAACTAGTTCCTTAAGAAACTTAGAATTCGAGGTGTTGACGCTCCAAAATCACCAAATGGCGTCGGATTAGCACGAAACTTGGCACACACGCCTGCATAGGCATGAGAAACTTGTGGGAAAGACGGAACTCAAATCGACTTTTCGGTTTGGGAGTTAGAGCCGAATTTCACTCTAGGCAAACTAGTTCCTTAAGAAACTTAGAATTCGATATGTTGACGCCCCAAAATCATCAAACGGCGTCGGATTAGCACGAAACTTGGCACACACGACTACCTAGGCATGAGAGACTTGTAGAAGAAGATGAGCCTCGAATCGAGTTTTCGGTTTGGGAGTTAAAACCGGATTTCACTCGAGGCAAACTAATTCTTTAAGGAACTTAGAATTTGAGGTGTTGATGCCCCAAAATCACCAAACGGCGTTAGATTAGCACAAAACTTGACACACACGACTGCCTATGCACAAGAGACTTGTGGAAGAAGACGGGATTCGAATCGGGTTCCCAGTTTGGGAGTTAGAGCCGGATTTTACTCTAGGCAAACTAATTCCTTAAGAAACTTAGAATTTAAGGTGTTGACGCCCCAAAATCACCAAACGACGTCGAATTAGCACGAAACTTGGCACACACGACCGTTTAAGCACGAGAGACTTATAGAAGAAGACGGGACTCGAATCGGGTTCCCGGTTTGGGGGTTAGAGCCGGATTTCACTCTAGGCAAACTAATTCCTTAAGAAACTTAGAATTCGAGGTGTTGACGCCCCAAAATCACCAAACGGCGTCGGATTAGCACGAAACTTGGCACACATGACCACCTAGGCACGAGAGACTTGTGGGGAAAGACGGGACTCGAATCGGGTTCCCGGTTTGGGAGTTATAGCCGAATTTCACTATAGGCAAACTAGTTCCTTGAAAAACTTAGAATTCGAGGTGTTGACGCCCCAAAATACCAAACGGCGTCAGATTAGCACGAAACTTGGCACACACGACTGCCTAGGCACAAGAGACTTGTGGGAGAAAACGGGACTCCAATCGGGTTCCCGGTTTGGGAGTTAGAGCTGGACTTTGGTCTAGGTAAAATTATTTACTTAATTATCTTTGTAATTATATAGTAGTTAAATTTTTATATTTTTTTGTAATTAACATAGTAACACATAATTATATTGTCATTAATTATTTTTATTTTTTGTTTTCAGATATTTCCCGAGTAGGAGTTTGCTTATTGTGGAATGCATGTCTATGAAGAATGTAACAACTTTTGTTTTTGTTACCCACGGAGAATGATGAGAAAAACTTTTGTTTTTGGTTTATATTATTTTGAATTGTGAACAACATTATGTATTTAAATATTATATATGTATTATGCAACATTATGTACTGGGGTAATTTTACTGATGTGTAGTTATGAATGCAAGAATATTTTTATTATGGAGATATTGTTATTTCTATACAGGAATTTTTATATTATTATGCAATTATTGGTTTCTTTTTCAATTGTTTTTCATTTAATATATGTAAGTTCAATATTTTTAATAATTTTATTCCTTTTTTTTTTTTTGGTGCCGTCGCAAAAAACATTAGAACCAAATTTTATTTTATTTTTGCGACATATTAAATGCCGTCGCAAAAAGATATTGGCAACAGCACGCATCCCGTTGCAATAAAAAAAATTCACGACGACATTTTTTGCTGTCTCAAATAACACTTTTAGCGACGGTACAACAATGTCGTCGCAAAAGGGTGTCGTTGCAAAAGGTCTCAATTTTTAACATATTATTGGCGATAGTAAAATGCCGAAGAAAAAAAAAGGCGACGACATTGTGCCGTCGCTAAAACGTTTTTGCGACGCCTTCTGTTGTGACACCCCTTTTGCCGTCACTAAAAGTCATTTGAGATGGCATTAGGAGTATTAGCGATGGCATTTTGCCGTCGCAAAAAACCAAAATTTTTGTAGTGTTTATCTCACACATAGTCTTACAAAGACAATAACAGTAGCAGCAGGGGAATAATTGGTAAAAGAATGGGGAGAAAACAACTTTTGTTCCCATCAAAACAGTAGTAAAGTGCAAAATAAAGAGACAGAGCAATGTATGAAGTGAAAATGGAACATTTTTAAACAAAGAGAGGAAATAAACAAATATATATATATATATACATATGCACTAAATAAATAAAAACTATAGAAGAGCAAAATACAAAGGGAAGTTGACGCCAAAAACAAAAACAAAAAAGAAAAAGAAAAAGAATGAAGAATCTAGTCTAGCAATTAGCAAAGACTTCTGAAAACCATTTAGGCAGAGACATGGAGGTCTTTTATATGCAAGGATAAAGAACAAGTTTACTCATTATATATGATCAGATGAGGACAATAACTTCAAATCTGTCATAGAGATAGAGAGGTCTCATCCAAAGAAAAATTCAAATGGACTAACAGCAAAGAACTACCAATGTCTGGCCTCCATAATCAAGCAAAGAGTTTGTAGTATCCTCCATATTCCACACACCCCGTCTACAACTTCAGAAAGGTCATCTTTCAATAGAGCACTAATTGTACTTCACTCATGATTTCAGATCATTCTAAGCAAAGGTTAGAGGTGTTTGATAGAACTTAAATCCAGCTTATTTCAGCTTTTAGCTTAAATTAAGTGATTTTCGTGTGTTAGGTGTAGCTCAAGTGATCAACTTTTAGCTTAAATTAAGTCAAAAAAGTGATTATTCTTTGAGTGGGGGAGGAGGTGCTTTTGGAATTCAGCTTAAGCATGCAGCTGAAATTTGAGGGGCAAAATGACTTAAATGCCCCTCACACTTTCAAGTTATTGCAAGTGTGCTATGTATATAAACCAAACTCACTCATTTCTGTCCCTCGCCCGAACTAGAGAGGCGATTTTCGACGAGAGAGGTGATTTCCGGTGAACCCTAGCTCTGTCTCTGTCTCTCTGTCTCGGTCTCTGTATGTGTTTGGATTCAGATCTATGCAATAAAATCATGACTAATAAGTGATCTATCTTCACTCTAAATCTAAATTCGAACAAATCTGAAGAAAGACAATCCATTGAGAGTGACAATCACCGCCTTAGAGAGGCTTGTGGTGGCGAAGGGCGATGGAAACCTAGCTTTCGACTTGGCGGTGTCGAAATATGAGGGAAGACATGCTGGCCTCCGTCGCGACAACCTCGATCCAACCTAGCTTTTGACAGCCTCGATCAACGTCGGAGAAGACAATAAGATGAAGATCTGGCCTAGAAGATGAAGATGAGATCTTGGCCTCCGTCGTCCTCCTCCATCGCGATTGGCCGTGCGAGGTGATCTCAAACCCTAGCACCGCTGTGATTGCCGGAGCTAGGGTTTCAATGTTCATTTTTTTTTTTTGAGGTTTTCAGTGTTTTTTTAATAAATATAATAATATTAATAATTAAGCATTTTAGCCATTAATAAAATAAATTTTATATTAATTGATACTAATTAATAATTTATAATGAAAACAAACATATTAGTTGATACCTAATTCATTTGTAATGAAAAAATGAAAAAAATTGACACCTAGTTCATTTGTAATGACAAAAATTATACTAATTGATACTATTATTAATTTTAATATTAATTGATGATAATTAAGCCATTAATTAACACCTAATTCATTCATAATGAAAAAAAATTATACTAATTGATATTATTATTAATTTTAGTATTAATTGATGGTAATTAAGCCATTAATTGACACCTAATTCATTCATAATGAAAAAATGAAAAAAAATTATATTAATTGATGCTATTAATAATTTTAGTATTAATTGATGGTAATCAAGCCATTAATTGACACCTAATTCATTTATAATGAAAAAATGAAAAAAAAAATATACTAATTGATAATATTAATAATTTTAGTATTAATTGATGGTAATTAAGCCATTAATTGACACTTAATTCATTTATAATGAAAAAATTAAAAAAATTAAAAATTTATACTAATTGATACTATTATTAATTTTAGTATTAATTGATGCTAATTATATTAACTTTTGTAACACTAATTATATTAACTTTTATTAATGAAATAATTTTTTTTAAATTAAAACTGAAAAATGACAAAATAATCATTTTTATATCATATAAGGGTAAAATGGACAATTACATAGTAAAAAAATTATTTTACAGCTTATTAACCAAACACTACTCTGCTGTTTAAATCTATAATCACACAGCTGCACTAAACAAGTTAACAGCTTATGTTCACAACTATAACTTATAATCTGTTAAGTTATAATCTATAATCATTTTTCTACATCTCTACCAAACGGGCATAAAAGTGAGAGAAAATAACTTTAAGTGTGTTTGGTTACTATTTTTTAAATTCAGTTTTTTAAATTATGTTTGGTAGAGCTTTCTAACTTTAATTTCATCCATTGGTTTGAGTGTAGTGTTTGGTTACAGTTTTTAAAAATGATTATACACCCACTTTTGCAAACACGTCTACCCAGTTATTCTTCCGGACGTCCCCCCGGTCGATTGATCAGATCAGATCAGTGTTTGTTTCTTTTTTTTTAGCACCTGTTATTTTTATATTTTAAATAAAAAATATTTTCAAAATTTTTTGTTTTAAATTTTTTATGAGTTTTGAATAGAATTTTGAGTTGTGTGTTTATTTAAAAGTTATATGTTTATAAATCAAATATCATATGTCACATCAAAAATTTTAAACTCAATTTAAAATTCTTTTCAAAACTCATAACCAAACAAATTGTTCACACTCAAATCATAATTCTAAAACTCACAAACGCAAAATACATATCTATTCTCAAAAAATAATTCTAAAACTCAACCAAACGGTACCGAAGTTTTTTATTTTTTGTATTTTTTATTTTTAATGAATATTTTTAAAAATTTTAAGTATTTTTTTACATTTGTAGATACACCCTATTAGATGTATTTAAAAAATAAAATATTTATAAAAAATTATTTCAAAAAATTAATAAATACATAAAAATACAAAAAATATATTGAATTTTTATGTTTTTTTTTATATTTTTGGTATTTAGTGAATTTTTTAAAGATTTTTTTTCACGAAAATTATACTTTTTAAGTATATTTATGTTAGGTGTGTCTAAAAATTAAAAAAAATTACCTAAAATATTAAAAAAATCAATTAAAAAAAAAAAAAACGAAAAATACCAAAGGCCGAACAAAAACATGAATCAGAGAATATATAGTGAAGGTTTTAGTTTCCATTGAAAATATAAAGCTTCATCACTTTACACAAATGCTTGAGAGTCAGATTCAGAATGCATAAAAACCATATTCACCATTCTATTTACAAACAATCATAGCAAATACTAAGAAAGTGCCCAAAATCCCAACACCAAAACATTATATCCTGCTCTGTTTCTACTAACCTTCTTTTGTTGTTCCCCTACTTAAGTTTCCTTTCAATCTCTAGGTTGGCTTTCATTTTCGTCACCCAAGAGACAAAATGTCACGACATTAACTGTTACTTCCTTTCTAAACTCAACCCGACAGGTCTTTGTGCCCTTTTGCATCAATAATAATTTTGTCCAAGTGCTGTACTGCTTCTCTAAAGGCAACGAAGAAGAAAAGCTGAATTCCATCTTCGTCATAACTTGGGCAGTCTTTAAAAAATATTCTACCAGGTCGAATTCATCTCCCTCCCCGTTGAATTCCTCAAAGAAAATGTCGCGAATACGTGATGATACACAAGTAGGCACACCATGTTGTAGAGAGTTCTGAAATTTTGCATAGCACCCTGTATACTCAGAAAAACCCTATTGCAAAAATAAATCATAAGTTAATAGAGCACTGAAATAACTAGTACAGTATGACAAAACAATTACTGTACTAAAATTTTACAGTACCTCCATGAAGGCAAGGATTTCAAGATTAGGTGCACTTTCAAGCAAGTGCGGCAACAATGCCCATCCATGACCGTTGAGATCACCGAGAAACAATTCTGTCAAATTGTAAAAAGTAGGCACTCGAAGACGAGCACAACTAATAGCCTGTATGCAAAATAAAAACAATCACAATTCGATTCTAAAAATTCCAAGATTATACCCATGTTAAGTATTCGTAAGAGAAGATTTCGAGATTAAATTTCAATAGGATTAGTTTTAAAGTAAAGAAAACTCACCGAAACTGAAGAATTTGATAAATACATAAAACCAACATTAGAGCATGCTGCAACAAGCTTGGACACATTTTGACCATACTGCGATGTTTCGTCTTCTTCCTCCTCCTCCAGTTGTTCGTTACTAGGTCCAATGTCTATATGAGCTTTAAGAAGAGAGCTGAAATTAATCAATGGATAGTATATGGGTGCGTAATCATTGTAGAAGATTATTTCAAGTGCTGGGGTATCCATCACAACCTCACATTCATTGTGGTAGCAATTGTGCACCAATAAAAATCTAATCGTACTCGAAGAGATACAAAGAACTTCAATCTCCTGAAATTCAACACCATCCAAAGACAATTCTTCAAGAACAGGGCATCCGTCAACAACCCTCTCGAACGATTCTCCATCGACAAATCCAACATAATCCAAATAAAGCCGCTTAAGTTTCGGCAAACAAACCGAATCCGGAACATTCAAACCATAGTGCTGGCTCAACAACAAATCCACAAGCGTTGTGGAGTCAAAAAGACCAGGAATTGACACACCCGTGTTCTTCACATTGAAGAACAACGAAAGCCCAGTTACATTTCGCTTTAAAGCAATATATACCAATTCATCAATGTTGGAATTGCCATAGTCGTGATGACACTGGAGATGGAGCTTGTGAATGGTTGGGACGTCGATGAGAGTGACTGTGAACAAATGGTTCATGAAATTGATGAAATGGGAACTGGGGGTATTGTTGTGGGGATTCAAGAGCAGAGAATCGTCGATGTCGATGGTGGGATTGGGGATTGAAGCAAAGAGGTTGTTCCATTTGGTGGATAAGATGGCTGTGCCGGCGGCGAATTTGGTGGGGAGTTTGGAGAGGATGTGACAGAGAATCGATTCTGGCAAATTGCTAATTCTGTCTTCGCCATTGTTATCGCCATTGGTTAGGGTTTCATGGCGAGTTGGAGATGGAGGGTTGTGAAGTTGTTTATAGCGTTTTAGAGCTGTATCCATTTCCATGGGAGGTTTTGGTTGTTTTGGGGATGGTTTTTGATGGGGGGAATATATATATATATATATATTAGAGGGTTTGACTTGGGGTTTTGATGAGAGAGAGAGAAGATGGGTTGTGTGAAGTCCGTAGATATCCATTGGGGTGAGGGGGTCAGTCGCATTAATGATGAATTAATTAGGCGTATTCGGATAATGTGAAATAAATTAAATTTTTTACTTATTATGGAAAAGACGTTTTTTTTTTTTTTGGGTCTTATTTTTTATTTTATTTTTTATTATTTTAAAATATTAGTTTTTTAAAAAAATTAAGAAATTAAATAATATAAATTTACTATTTTATCCTTATTTTAAATTCATTAATAATACAAAAATTACAATTGATATTCTTAAAAACATATATTATTAAAGGATAATTTTAAAAAATTAATATTTTTAAAATGTAATAATTGTATTATCAAAAAAAATTAGTAAAATTTTCAAAATGAACTATTATTTCGGAATGGATAGAATATAAAAAGTTAAGAGGTAAATATGATTCAAATAAGTTAAAAAAATCAATAAATTGTTTTATAAATCACTTCTTAAAAGAAATTATTGCGTGTAATGCAATCAATTTAAAAATATTTACACAAAAAATAATGGGAGCTTTTTCCGTAAATCCATCTTTAATTACTTATGTTTCATTCAACTCATATTCTTTTTGACTATTCCATTAGGTCCTATTTGAGATAAGAAGACCAAAATACCATTTTCATCTACTTATATTCTGTTTAGTTCATATTATTTTCTTATGTTTCAATAAGTCCTATGGGTGACATAATTACCAAAATACCCCTAATGTATCTACTTATATTCTATTTAGTTCATATTATTTTCTTATGTTTCAATAAAACCTATGGGTAACATAATTACCAAAATACCCCTAATGTGAATGTTCACACCGTCAATGTGAATGTTTATATCGTCAATGTGTAGGGGCCCGGCCCATGTACAATGTGAATATTCACATTGACATGTTAACATTCACATTGATAGGAGTGTAAAATTAGTCCGCGACCCAGGGCGAGCCCAGTCCGGCCCGTGACAATGTGAATATTCACGTTGACATACTAACATTCACATTGATAAGACTGTAAAATTGGCCGGTGGTCCGTGGGTGGCCCGGGGCGAGCCCGGCCCGGCCCGGCCCGTGACAATGTAAATATTCACATTGACATATTAACATTCACATTGATAGGAGTGTAAAATTAGCCTGCGGTTCATGGGAGGCTCGAAGCCCGCCCGCTACCCGGGGCGGGCCCGGCCCGGCCCGTGACAATGTGAATATTCACATTGACATGTTAACATTCACATTGATAAGAGTGTAAAATTGACTCGCGTCCCATGGGCGGCCCGGGGCGAGCCCAGCCCGTGACAATGTCAATATTCACATTGACATATTAATATTCACATTGATAGGAGTGTAAAATTAGCCCGCGGCCTGCGGGAAGCCCGAAGCCCGCCCGTTGCCTGGGGTGGGCTCGGCCCGGCCCATAACAATGTGAATATTCACATTGACATATTAACATTCACATTGATAGGAGTGTAAAATTGGCGTGGCTCAAGACCTCGGGTGGTAGGGCGGAACTGGGCTGGCTAGGCTCGAGCTTAAATTTGGGCAGGCCTGGCCAATTTTTTTTAATTCTTTTTAATTTTTTCTACCAAAATTTTATTATTTTCCACCAAAAAAAATATTGTGCCTCAGGTGGGCTGGGCCTTGGACCAAGCCTTAAATGGGCCTTAAGCGGGCCGATGGGCCGGGCCGGGCTTCAAAGTGATGGCCTAGGCCCTAGCCTAAGGTCTCGAACATGCTCAAGCCCGAACCCAAACGAGCCTGCCCAGCCACGGGCAGTTTCTATCAATGTGCATGTTAACATGTCAATGTGAATATTCACATTGTCAATGGGCCAGGCCGGGCCTACCCCGGGCCGAGGGCGAGCTTCGGGCAACGAACAAATTTTACACTCCTATCAATGTTAATGTTAACATGTCAATGTGAATATTCACATTGTCACAGGTCAGGCCAAGCTCGCCTTGGGCTGCGGTCGGGCTTCGGGCCACCCACGGGCTGCGGGCCAATTTTATACTCTTACCAATGTGAATGTTAATATGTTAATGTGAATATTCACATTGTCAACGGTTGGCTGCCCGCCGTCATGGCGCGGCTTTTTGGCCCGAGCCCACGAGCCAATTTTATACTCTTATCAATGTGAATGTTAACATGTCAATGTAAATATTCACATTGTCAACAGGCTGGGCCGCCCACGGGCCGTGGGAGGGTTTCGGGCAGCTACGGGGTGCGGACTAATTTTATACTCATATTAATGTGAATGTTAACATATCAATGTGAATATTCACATTGTTAACAGGCCAGGCCGGGCCCACTCCGGGTTGCCCAATGGCTGTGGGCGGGTTTTGGGTAGCCACGGGGCGTGGGCCAATTTTATACTCTTATCAATGTGAATATTAACATGTCAATGTGAATATTCACATTGTCAACGGGCCGGACCCGCCCACGGGTCGTGAGCAGGTTTCGGGCAACCACGGGGCGCGGGCTAATTTTACACTCCTATTAATGTGAATGTTAATGTGTCAATGTTAATATTCATATTGTTAACGGGCGGGGCCAGGCCCGCCCCAGGCCGCGTGTAGGCTTTTGGCCGCCCACGGGACGCTGGCCAATTTTATACTCTTATTAATGTGAATGTTAACATGTCAATGTGAATATTCACATTGTCAACGGGCCGAGCCGGGCGGGCTTTTGGCCGCCCATGGGCCGCGGACCAATTTTATATTCTTATCAATGTGAATGTTAACATGTCAACGTGAATATTCACATTGTCAACAGCTCGACCGCCCGGGCCATAGGCCGCCATAGATCACGCCACGGACGTGGGTCAATTTTACACTCTTATTAATGTGAATGTTAACATGTCAATGTGAATATTCACATTGTCAACGGGCCGGGCCCGCCCCGGCTCGTTGACGGGTTTCGGGCCGTCTACGGGCCAATTTTACATTCCTACCAATGTCAATTGTAAAATATGAATGTTCACATCATAAATTGCTAATCGTTCAAAAAATATTTATAAGGGTATCAAAATTAAATATAAGGGCATAAGTGTCTAAAAAAATAGTGTAAATCAAGAAAAAAGACTTTATGGAATAAAACTATACATACATGGGACTAAATGGGTTAAAAAATTTCTTCATGGACTTCTTGGGCTAAAACACTTCTAAATAGAATTTATCAATAATTTTTCCAAAAATAATTGGCTATGACACGTCATTTTGGGGCTCATCTCGGATATTTCAAAAGATTTACACTAAAAAGGTGGCATGTGTGTGCAAAAATTTGTGATGTTTAATTTGGCTTATTATTTGATTTTTTAAATTAAAAAAAGAAGAAGAGAAGTTACTATATATATATTTTTTAATGATGAATTAATTAGGGCCTATTTGGGTAGTGTGAAATAAATTGATTTTTTTACTTATTATGGAAAATACGTTTTTTTTTTCTTCTTAAAATGCTAATTTTTTATTTTATTTATTTTATTATTTTAAAATATTAGTTTTAAAAAAATTAAGAAATTAAATAATATAAATTTACTATTTTATCCTTATTTTAAATTAATTAATAATATAAAAAGTACAATTGATATTCTTAAAAAATATATTATCAAAGGATAATTTTAAAAAATTAATATTTTTAAAATGTAATAATTATATTATCAAAAAAAGTTAGTAAAATTTTCAAAATGTACTATTATTTCGAAATGAATGGAGTATAAAAAGTAAAGTGGCAAATATGATTCAAATAAATTAAAAAAAATCAAAAAATTGACTTGCAAATTACTTTTCAAAAGAAACTGTTGCATGCAATGAAATTTAAAATATTTACACTGAAAATAATTAACCATTACACGTCATTTTGAGGCTTACCTCGAATATTTCAAAAGATTTACACTAAAAAGGTGGTATCTGTGTGCAAAAATTTGAGATGTTTAATTTGGCTTATTATTTGATTTTTCAAATTAAAAAAATAAGAAGAGAAGTTACTATATAGATATATATAGGAAAAATTAGTTCTGGATCTCTCTCCCACTTTTCGTAATGAAAGACATCCATAAAATTATTTTTTGATGTCGAAGGTCCCTAAACATATATCAGATAAATTTGACTATTTGTCTCTCTAAACATATATCAGCTCAGCTCTGCACGGGACGTTAGGGAAGAGACACTCGAAGAAGGCGCAGATCTGCACCAAATCCATCTATTCATCGGCTCGTTCCTCTTAGAATCTCCACTCTATCGCCGTCGCTCACGGCCTCAACCCCGTTCCAGTCGGGCACACCAGCGTCTTCATTACCGTCTCTGCTGTTCATCGTGCTGAAGCTTTGGATGCTTGTAAATTTCTTATTGATGAGATCAAGGCTTCGGTTCCGATTTGGAAGAAGGAGGTTTATGTTAATGGAGAAGTTTGGAAAGAGAATTCTAAGTTTTTGAAGAGAAGGATTCAGATTGTTGAGGGTAATGGTGTTTGTAGTGAGAGGAAGAAGGGTTGCTGTGTTGTGAATGTGAAGGTGGAGAGTGGAGCTTCTGATTCTTGTGACAATTGAGGGATTGGAGAATGGAATTGGGTAAGGGAACTTTGTTGAAATTGTATTTTCAAAACCCTAGTTTATGAAACAACATAACCACATGATTAGAATGCTATGAAATGTGGCGTGTCACTGTAAGAGTGACTAATGTTAACCGAATTGATTGTTGAGCTGAATTTCTCTAGTTTTTGAATTGAATTTTCTCTGGGTTGAAACTAGAGAAATTCTCTGGTTTTGAGAAAATTTTTCTGGGTTGAAGTGACTCTAGAGAAATTCTTTCCTAGTCCAGAGAAATTTTCTGGATTTCTCTAGTGTAAACCAGTTTGTTTAATTTTTTCTGCCTTTAATTGAGTAAAATTGGATTAGACATCCACAATATTATGTAGAATCAGAGCATTCTCATTCTGATTCACCGATTTGAGTTTCACTAATTCAATTGAAAATTCGAGAATATCACTGAATTGAATTCAGTGAATCAATGGACTCTATCTTAATTAGTCCAATTTTATCAAAGAATAACACTGAATTGAATTTTCTCTGATTTGGACTAGAGAATTTCTCTGGATTAAATTGAATTTTCTCTGGGTTTGGACGAAAGAATTTCACTGGATTGAATTTTCCCTGGTTGAATTTTCTTTGGGTTGAATTTTCTCTGAATCGAATTTTCTCTGGATTGATGTTGAGGGACCTTAAACATTATAAAAATATTGAGTGTCCTTTATGCTATAAAATCTTAATACCAGAGACCTTAAAAAAAAGCCACATATAAATATTTATATTTTAATGATGAATTAATTAGGAGGGTAGTGTGAAATAAATTGATTTTTTCACTTATTATGGAAAAGACATTTTTTTTTTGTGGCCATAAAATGCTAATTTTTTATTTATTTTTTATTATTTTAAAATATTAGTTTTTTAAAAAAATTAAGAAATAAAATAATACAAATTTACTATTTTATCCTTATTTTAAATTCATTAATAATATAAAAAGTACAATTGATATTCTTAAAAAAATATATTATCAAAGGGTAATTTTAAAAAATTAATATTTTTAAAATGCAATAACTATACTATAAAAAAAGTTAGTAAATTTTTCAAAATGGACTACTATTTGGGAATGGATGGAGTATAAAAGTAAAGAGGTAAATATGATTCAAATAATTTAAAAAAAATCAAAAAATTGACTTGTAAATTACTTCTCAAAAGAAACTGTTGCATGCAATAAATTTTAAAATATTTAAACTGAAATAATTAGCTATTACACGTCATTTTGAGGCTCATCTCGAATATTTCAAAAGATTTACACTAAAAAGCTGGTATGTGTGTGCAAAAATTTTTGATGTTTAATTTGGCATATTATTTGATTTTTTAAATTAAAAAAAGAAGAAGAGAAGTTACTGTATATATATATTTTAATGATGAATTAATTAGGGCCTATTTGGGTAGTGTGAAATAAATTGACTTTTTTACTTATTATGGAAAAGACGTTTTTTTTTTCTCTTAAAATGCTAATTTTTTATTTTATTTTTTTATTATTTTAAAATATTAGTTTTTTAAAAAAATTAAGAAATTAAATAATATAAATTTACTATTTTATTCTCATTTTAAATTCATTAATAATATAAAAAGTACAATTGATATTCTTAAAAAAATATATTCTCAAAGGGTAATTTTAAAAAATTAATATTTTTAAAATGCAATAATTTTACTATAAAAAAAAAGTGAGTAAATTTTTCAAAATGGACTATTATTTCAGAATGGATGGAGTAGGTAAATATGATTCAAATAAATTAAAAAAATTAATAAATTGACTTATAAATCATTTCTCAAAAGAAACTGTTGCGTGTAATGCAATCAATTTTAAAATATTTACACTGAAAATGATTGACTATTACACGTCATTTTGAGGCTCATCTCGAATATTTCAAAAGATTTACACTAAAAAGCTGGTATGCGTGTGCAAAAATTTGTGATGTTTAATTTGGCTTATTATTTGATTTTTTTAATTAAAAAAAATGAAGAGAAGTTACTATATACATTTTTTTTAATGATGAATTAATTAGGGCCTATTTGGGTAGTGTGAAATAAATTAATTTTTTTACTTATTACGGAAAAGTAGTTTTTTTTTTTGGTCTTAAAATGATAATTTTTTATTTTATTTTTTTATTATTTTAAAATATTAGTTTTTTAAAAAAATTAAGAAATTAAATACTATAAATTTACTATTTTATCCTTATTTTAAATTCTTTAATAATATAAAAAGTACAATTGATATTCTTAAAAAAATATATTATCAAGGGGTAATTTTAAAAAATTAATATTTTTAAAATGTAATAATTATACTATCAAAAAAAGTTAGTAAAATTTTCAAAATGGACTATTATTTGGGAATGAATGGAGTACAAAAAGTAAAGAGGTAAATATGATTCAAATAAGTTAAAAAAAATCAATAAACTGACATATAAATCACTTCTCAAAAGAAATTGTTGCGTGTAATGCAACCAATTTAAAAATATTTACACTGAAAATAATTGTCTATTTCATGTCATTTTGAGGTTTATCTCGAATATTTCAAAAGATTTACACTAAAAAGGTGGTATGTGTGTGCAAATATTTGTGATGTTTAATTTGGCTTATTATTTGATTTTTTAAATTAAAAAAATAAGAAGAGAAGTTACTATATATATATATATATATATTTAATTATGAATTAATTAAGGCTTATTTGGGTAGTGTGAAATAAATTGATTTTTTTACTTATTATGGAAAAGACGTTTTTTTTTTCTCCTTAAAATGATAATTTTTTATTTTATTATTTTAAATATTAGTTTTTTTAAAAAAAATTAAGAAATAAAATAATATCAATTTACTATTTTATCCTTATTTTAAATTCATTAATAATGTAAAAAGTACAATTGATATTCATAAAAAAATATATTATCAAAGGGTAGTTTTAAAAAATTAATATTTTTAAAATGTAATAATTATACTATCAAAAAAAGTTAGTAAATTTTTCAAAATGGACTATTATTTCAAAAAGGATGGAGTATAAAAAGTAAAGAGGTAAATATGATTCAAATAAGTTAAAAAAAATCAATAACTTAACTTATAAATTACTCCTCAAAAGAAACTGTTGCATGCAATCAATCTTAAAATATTTACGCTGAAAATAATTAGCTAGTACACGTCATTTTGAGGCTTATCTCGAATATTTCAAAAGATTTACACTAAAAAGGTAGTACTTGTGTGCAAAAATTTGTGATATTTAATTTGGCTTATTATTTGATTTTTTAAATTAAAAAAATAAGAAGAGAAGTTACTATATATATATATATATATTTTAGGGGTATTTTTTTTTCAGGTCCTTAGTATTATGATTTTTTAGCATAAAGGACACAAAATATTTTCATAATGTCTAAGGTCCATCAACAATATTTTCATAATGTTTAAGGTCCCTCAACCTTGATCCAAAGAAATTTTAGTCCAGAGAAATTTCAGTGCAGAGAAAATTGGTCAGAGAAATTCTAGCCCAGAGAAATTTCTCTTGACCAAATTTCTCTAGATGAGTTTCTCTACTTTTCTTCTCATTCACATCCAAATCATTCTGATTCATTAGGTAAGCAACATTGTTCAACTGAATTCAACTGGAAAAATTCCACATTGTAATATGTAAGCAACATTAGAATGGGATAACAATGGCAACTTACCAGAACTAGAGAAATTCTGAAAAAATCTGAGTATTTCTCTGGTTTGTTATTCAAATATTAATTGAGAATTTCTTTGGTTTATTAAAAATAACAATTGAGAATTTCTCTGGTTTGTAATATCTGGAAAAATTTCTGCAACTTACCCAAATCGTTTCTTCGCTTTTTTCCAGTTGAATTTTTCAATCGAAAGTGTTTCTCTGATGTTTGCAGATTCGTCCACCAAATTTCTTTGGACTTCGAAATTCCTCTGGATAATCTAAGCACAATGGGAGTTGTTTGCTCGGCTGGAAAAATTCAAAATTTCTCTGGCTGCATGGTTAGAAAAGAAAGTAAACTTAATCAATATTAAAGTCGCATCATAAGTTAGAACTGAAATTCCTTTGCTTTGAACTGAAATTTCTCTGGATTGGTCCAGAGAAATGCTCTGATTTTAGTTGAGCTTTGACATGATCTGGAATAATTTTTATTCACTCAATGGAGTGAATAATCCCAATCATAAACAAAATTTCTCTGACCTATATATATAAATATATATATATGTAATGCCCCACTCCCGGGTCGTTAAATACACTAAAATAGCCTAAAAAAAAATACAAGTTTTGCTCCAAAAAATAATAATTACAAAATCGTCTCCAAATAGTACAATATCCTCCAAATATTCTAATTACCTCCAAAATAAACAATATTATAACTATCTCCATATTTAATAATTAAAGTGGTGGATCCCAAATCAGATAATACATCTTTCTAATCTCAATTTCGAGCTCTGCTAAAATTTGCTTCGCACCTGAAAAATAAATTAATTCGGGAAGTATACAATACGACTGGAATACAAGGCTCGGATACAAAATGAATTAACAGGAATCCAACAATTTATGACATTAAATTAATGATACGATAATCAAGCAATTTACCAAATTGCATAACAAATCAACTATAATTTATCTAGGACCAAATATCCGGTCTTACTCAGTACATGACCAGTGAATAAATTCATTTATTCACCTACCTCACCCAAACTCCACACTTATCCAGGCATATTGGTGTAAACAATTAATAAGATTCACTCGATCCATGTACGGAGTATTTTCATGTCATTCAGTCAGACAAATCACCATTTAACACAGAATATTTGTAGAGAATTTTACCAAATGATCAGAATATTAACGATTCAACAACAAATGATTTTACCACAATAATCAAGTGGATTACAAATTGAGGATGATTTTAAAATAAGAGAACTCTTTGCAAAGAGATTTAAATAAAGCATATTGTATACAACCCGAATTTACCTCAAAATAATTATCTCCGTCACTAAATCTGAAATTGCTCCATGGACCTCTAAAACATAACTCTTATTAAAATACTAATAAAACATGACTTGTATAAAATATATTTTAGTAACTCAAGATATAATAAAACTCACCTAAATATTAACCCTTAATTTTTAACCTTCACCCACTCTCCGTTTTTGAGGCTCCCCCTACAACCTGCATCATTTTTATTTTGTATTTCTTCTTGAATTCCCTCCACTACAGCACTAACCCTCACTATTTATATATGATCAAGTGTAAGGCCTAAGGAATTGATTCTTACACGTAGCAATTTTCCTCTTGCCACATGTCTTTTGCTTCTCAAATTATGATGACACCTGTTTTACTCCATAAGTGTTTCCTCTTCAATTCACCAAGGGCTAAGGACTTGGCAACCACGTTGCTGAGGAAACCGATCACCTAATCCGGAGCACTAAGAAGATTAAGGGTGCAAACGTCGAAGACGATGACACCATGCTCGATAACCCGTCGACGGAGACCCAGGTTGAACTCGCAAAAGCTCAAACAGAGTTACACAGTCTGGCTGGAAAAGTAGTACGAGATTTCATACCCAAATCCTTCAAGGATGCTCTCACAGCTCGAAGTCCGAATGAGAGACCCTTTGATGATAACCTGGATGATCTTTCCACAGATGATGAGTTCGAAGATGATGGTGACGAAATCGAAGAAGCGGAGTCTTCGGTAACTGAAATGCAGGGCATTCCCAGGATCTCACTACCTAAGAAATTGTTGGCTAAAATTAGAAGGCCATGGAAGGATTGCTTAATTATCAAGTTATTGGGGAAGAGGGTGGGTTATAGACTCCTAATGACAAAGATTCGTAAACTTTGGGACCTCCAAGGTGACTTCGAAGCCATCGATCTTGACTCGGGTTTTTTCCTCATTAAATTCCAAATGAAAGAGGACTGTGCGTATGTCTATACAGGGGGCCCTTGGATTGTTCTTGACCATTATCTCACAGTTCGTAAATGGCAAGCTGATTTTAAACCGGCGGCGGCTGAGGAGGTCAAAACAGCCTTGTGGGTTAGATTTCCCCAATTGCCGATAGAGTACTACAACGAAAAAGTTATTTTTCATATTGCTAAGGCCTTGGGTAAACCTCTGAAAATTGACCTGAATACTGCTACTTCGACGAGGGGCAAATATGCGCGTGTGTGTATTGAGATGGACCTCAAGAAGCCTCTGCTCTCATGCTTTGCTATTGGTAAGTATAACTACTCGATTGAATACGAACATTTACATACTTTTTGTTTTAATTGTGGCAGGGTAGGCCATCGGCGGGAATGGTGTAGTGAGAAACCGGCTATGGTTGCAGATGGAGCCTCCACCGGAGTTGCTGCCAATGTGATTCCGACCGTTGGAGATGAGGTAATAGGCCATGATGGCACATCTCAGTCTAATTCTGTACCACATGGGCTTGTTGACACAGGTAACAGTGGTTATGGACCATGGATGCTTGTTGATCGAAAGGGGAAGAGGATTATTCACCAAGGCAACAAGAGTGGACCCATTGTCAAGGCTACTAACGCAGGGTCGAATAGAACCACAAACCCATATTCTCATAAAGCCCATGGGAGAAACCCATCATCAACCTCAGCCCAACCCTCTAAGAATTTTCACAACCCGAGCCTTAAAACATCTTTTAAAACCAGTGGCCAAAAGAAGACCTTTACTGCCAGCAGCTCACGTGATGTTCCCTGTTCAACCTCTGATTCCCCTAGTCTTATCACATCAAACCCATTTGGATGCTTACAGCCTTCTGTAAATAACTCTGAGGACGCTACCTCTACACCTATTCAGGTAGAGTATTGTGGAACCTAAGAGATGAGGATAGACCGGTCTACAGTTGAAGTAGACAAGGCAGGTGAGTCCCCAAACCAGCAGAGTTGTATTGACATTCAGAAGGAGCGTACCCCTCCTCTTGCAAACACTGCATCCATTATCTCTACTCCACCCCCTCCCCACTCCGTGGAGCAACCCACACCCCCTCCTCACTCAATTCAAGCTTTAGTCAATGGAGATTCCAGAAGTGCTCCACCACAGGATCACCTGCAATAAGATGTACATAGCAATCGATCCCGAGATAGAAGCTATTCACCTAATCGCCTCAGAGTGGTGGATAGAGGAAGCCCGAGTCATGATAGAGCTGAACATGGAGAGGTACGGCTCCCAAACTCACAGCATCAAGATCGGCTCAACAAGGGCCATGGTGAGCGATCGCATTCGGGTAAGGAAAATTTTGGAGACTCCTGATTTCTGCCCTTTACCTAATTTTCCAAAATCTTCATCCATGAAGTTACTTGTATGGAACTGTAGAGGTGCTGGGAACAAGGTGTTTAAACGCAATTTGCGTGAGATTATCTCAAACCATAAACCATCCATTGTGGTTCTTATGGAGACTAAAGTCCAACTAAGTTCTATGGGGCTCTTTTTCAACAAGCTGGGATTCACAGCCTCTACACATGTTGACCCAGTGGGTAAGTGTGGTGGTATTTGGGTGCTGTGGGACCCTTTCAAAGCTACTGTTATGGCCTTGGATGCAAACCCGCAGGTGATTCACGCTAAGATCAAACGAGATAACTTTCAAGATTGGATTCTTTCGGCCGTTTACGCTAGCCCTAACCCGAGATCCCGAGATGCTCTTTGGAATAATCTGGAGTCCATGGCTGATAATATTTCGGAACCTTGGCTTGTGGCGGGTGACTTCAATGACTTCGCGAACCTGAATGAAAAACGCAGCTTCTCTACTAACCAGGATCAAGCGAGAACCCGTAAATTCCAGGCTAGGCTAAATAGATGTAAGCTCATGGACTTAGGGTGTTCAGGCCCCCGTCTGACTTGGTCCAACGGGAGGCAGGGTATGGCTAATACTCTTGAAAGACTTGACCGAGCTGTTTGTACTACGGAATGGAGATTGCAATTTCAAGAAGGGGCAGTGCGAAATCTTCCAAGAACTTACTCCGATCATGCTCCAATGGTTATCTACACTGAAGGTATGCAACACTCCAATCCTATTCTGCGTCCTTTTAGAATGGAGGCTGCCTGGTTTGTAAACCCTGATTTTAAAATTTTGGTTAAAGATTCTTGGGATGAAACCAACAACTCAATCCTTGAAGCTATTACCTCTGTTACGGCTAAAGCTTCTCATTGGAATAAAAATGTTTTTGGAAATATTTTTCGTAACAAACGTTGGCTTTTGGGCAGAATTGAAGGCATTCAAAAGGCCCAATCCCAAAAATTCTCTCATAACTTGTTTGTTTTAGAAAAAGAACTGATTAAAGATTATAATAATATTCTGTACCAAGAGGAAATTTTTTGGTTTCAAAAATCTCGGTCTAACTGGATCTCTTTGGGTGAAAGAAATACTAGATTTTTTCATATTGCTACTTTGGCTAAGAGAAGGCATTCTCGAGTTATCACTTTGAAAGACTTTAGTGGCAACTGGATTTCTGAACCTACTGATTTGAAAACTCATGTGGGCAATTATTTTGAGGAGTTGTTCACTGCCTTACCTGAGGTCACTGGTATTAGATGGGAGCATGAACTGCTCTCTAAATTCACAATGGATGATAATGCAGAATTGGGTAGACCTGTTACCAACTTGGAAATTTGGTCAGCCATGAAGTCTATTAAAGCCTTTAAGGCCCCCGGTTGCGATGGCATACAATCTCTTTTCTATCATTCTTATTGGGACATTGTGGGTTCTTCTGTTTGTAATTTTGTTAAATCTTGTTTTGACTCGAGAGATATCCCCCCAGATATTAACAAAACTCTTATCACTCTCATCCCAAAAATAGAAAATCCCGAATCCATTAAACAGTTTAGGCCCATTAGTTTGTGTAATGTCCTTTATAAAACCCTTTCTAAAACCTTGGTGAGTAGACTTAGACACCTCCTTGTGAATGTGATTAGCCCTAACCAGAGTAGCTTTATCCCAGGGAGGACTACCAATGACAATATTATTATAGCCCAAGAGATTATCCACACTCTTAGATTCAAGAAAGGTAAACAAGGTGACATGATTTTCAAAATTGATCTTGAGAAAGCTTATGATAATGTCTCTTGGTCTTTTCTTCATGATACATTAGTTGATTTTAATCTAAATCCCCATTGGATTGAGCTTATTATGAATTGTGTTACTAAGGTTAATTCTTCTGTGTTATGGAATGGGGAAACGGTCCGTGAATTTCATCTTAAGAAGGGTCTCCGTCAAGGAGATCCATTATCCCCTTATCTGTTTGTTCTATGTATGGAAAGATTGTCTAATTTGATTACTTTGAAAGTTGGCAGTGGGGAATGGAAAGGTACCAAGGCTTCTGCTAAGGGCCCTGCTATTTCTCATTTGTTTTTTGCTGATGATCTGCTCCTCTTTGCCAAGGCAGATTCTAGGAATTGTGATACCATTATGGATGTTTTAAATCAATTCAGTATTTGTTCGGGTTTGCATATTAATTTTGCTAAGTCTAAGTTGTTCATTTCTCCCAATGTGCCTATTTCTAAGGCTAGGAGTTTTAGTAGCAATTGCGGTATACCTCTCACTCATGATTTGGGTAAATACCTTGGTATCCCACTGCTCCATAACAGAGTGAGTAGGGCTCACTTTACTTCCATTTTTGAGAAACTTCAAAACAGATTGACTGGTTGGAAAGCTAATATGTTATCTATTGCAGGGAGGGCCACTCTCATTAATTCGGTTACCTCTACCCTCCCGGCATATATGATGCAAACTATGGTCTTACCTGTGAATGTGTGTAAGGATATGGATCGTCTGAACAGGAATTTTTTATGGGGTGATGTGGGCAACTCCAAAAAGATTCATTTAGTGAATTGGGCCACGGTGTGTAATAGTAAGAAATTGGGTGGTCTTGGCATTCGGAAGGCCAAGGATAATAACCTTGCTTTACTCTCTAAACTGGGCTGGAAACTCCTTTCCGGGGAGTCTTGTTTATGGGCTAAAGTTCTTAAAGACAAGTACCTTCTAGGGGATTCACTTCTTAATTACTCTAGTAAGCGCAAGGCTTCTCTTACGTGGAGAGGCATTCTTAAAACTCGGGATATCCTTGTTAAAGGTAGCAAATGGTGTATTGGCAATGGTAATTTAGTTTCCATTTGGTTTGATTGGTGGTGTGGGGAGTGTAGTTTGGCCTCCTTATTTCCCAATTCCCCCCTCATTAGCTTGGAGAAGGTAAATACTCTCCTGGATGAGGAGGGTAGTTGGGATATGGGTGTTATATCTGTTAAGTTACCTAGGGAGGCTTGGGATCTTGTTTTGAAGATTCAGCTTCCTAGGTTTGTAACTTACCCAGATATGCCACATTGGAAGGGCTCGAGGTGTGGTGAGTTCAGTACTTCTGCGGCCTATGAATTGGTGATTGATTCGGGAGTGGATTCTGGGAATTGGCTTTGGCTATGGAAATTGAGAATCCCTCAAAAACTCAAAGGCTTTGTTTGGTTGGCACTTCATGAGAAGTTGCTAACGAATAGCCTAAGAGTTACAAGAGGATTATCAAATTCCGATAGGTGTAATAGTTGTGGTGTGCAGGTTGAAGACTTAAACCATATCTTCAGAAACTGTCCTAAAGCTACATCTATCTGGACGGGTTTGAATTGTGTTTCTTGGTTGTTTAATTGCAGGAATTTACCTTTTAAAAGTTGGGTGGAATCTTCTTTAAAATCTAAATCTCATCCTTTTATTGATCCCACACTTTTTGTTACCTCTTTATGGCAGATTTGGAAAAATAGAAATCTTCGGATTTTTGAAAATATTGATGTGCCTTGGCAACATAGTCTTCACCTTATACATAGATATGCTACTGATATTAAAGATGCTTTTAATATGTCTATTGTTAACATTTTGGATAAAGAGCTAATTAGTTGGTCTCTTCCTCCCCCAGGCAAATTAAAGATGAACACTGATGGCAACTCGAAAGGAGATCCAGGGGATGGTGGCTTTGGGGGCCTCATCCGTGACGAGAAAGGCATGTGGCTTTGTGGCTATTTTGGAAAGCTCACAAATTGTACCAGCATTGAAGCGGAGATTTGGGCTCTATACAGGGGTTTGACGATAGCCTTCGAGAAAGGCTATAAGGATCTTAGCATCGAGACCGATTCCCAATATGCTATTGATATGCTTAAGGGAAATGTTGAGGTTTTTTCTTCCCTGAGAAGTTTAGTAGAGGATTCCAAGTTTCTTATTCGAAGATGTGGCTTTTTGATTCAACATGTCAAGAGGGAGGGCAATATGAGTGCTGATGGTCTTGCAAAAATGGGAGCAAATCAAAATGAAGTGTTGGTTGTGATGGATGATCCTCCTGAAGAAATCCGAGGTCAATTAGTTGCGGATATGGTTGGTCAGAGTTATCTCAGACTTCGTTCTGGGGACTCTTAGTTTGTCTTTGTGTTTTGTTTGTCTTGTCGTTTTATTTTGTTTTCATTTCCGATGTACCAAAAAAAAAAAAAATATCATGAGTCACTTAATTTAATTTGGCTTTAAAAATTCTAAGGGTTATGACTCCTTTGTGATTCAAAATGATTCCTAAAATTATGTATAATTATAAGTTAGGTTCACGTCTAAAAATTTCACCACTGAATTATCATAATAAACCACCAATACTACTCACTAAATATTAATGCTTATTGTGAAAACCCATATTTAATTATTCTTAATAATAATAATAATAAATAAATAAATAAATAATTAATTAATTATATCCAGAGTTTATTTGAAAAATATATTAGTGTAAAAGTTAGTTTTAAATTGACTCAATTCAATCACTAACAAAGACATTATTAAGAATAATAATTTTGTGGGTGTTCAATATTTGTTATTTATAAATTATTTTAATAGGGATTCAACATGATAATTATTCTTACCAAATACCTTAGTTAAAAATCTTAGTGTATCAATTTTAAGAAACCCATACAAATACAAAAAAAAAAAAAAAAAAAAAGCTTTGGAAGATATTTTTGGTGGCAACATTGCCACTTGTTCTCTTGCATGCAATATAGGAAATGAGACACAATTATGTGTCTTGAACTTGCAACCTTTGACTAGATTCCATAGAATGACTAGAAGAGAGAGAGAGAGAGAGAGAGAGAGAGAGAGAGAGAGAGAGAGAGAGAGAGAGAGAGAGAGAGAGAGAGAGGGAAGTGCATTGTGTATATATATACATGCATGCTTGCATTTAGGAGGAAATGAGAAATGAGGAAAAGAAAATTCTGTGAGCAACAAAGCAGTAGGAGGAGAAGAAGAGTGGGAGATTAAGGAAGCTAAAATTTTCTACCATTTCATCATTCTATTATTAAGTAAGAAAACCCTCTCAACCCTCTCATTTTTTTTAATTATATAATTGAAATTTTCAGATTATATACATTTGATACATTGTCTAAAATTGTGTTGAATCTGCCAGCCTGTTACCCGAATTTTTAGATAATTTTATATTCAAAATTTCGAGATGATTTCTTCTACAAAGTTGTTGATAATGATGTCTAGTTTATCCAGAAATTTTTGGAAATAATTTTTGAGCTTTCTACGAATTTATACAAATTTTTAACTAAACCTGAAATTGTGTTGAGAATAATCTGTTTGAATCTTCCAGCTTGATATCCGAATTTTTAGATAATTTTATACTCAAAATTTCGAGATACTTTCTTCTACAAAGTTGTTGATAATGATGTCTAGTTTATCCAGAAATTTTTGGAAATAATTTTTGAGCTTTCTACGAATTTATACAAACTTTTAACTAAACCTGAAACTGTATTGAGAATAATCTGTTTGAATCTGCCAGCTTGTTATCCGAATTTTTGGATAATTTTATACTCAAAATTTCGAGATACTTTCTTCTACAAAGTTGTTGATAATGATGTCTAGTTTATCCAAAAAATTTTGAAAATAATTTTTGAGCTTTCTACGAATTTATACAAATTTCTAGCTAAATTTGAAACTGTGAGACAGATTTTATCATGTATTTGAAAATTTATTTAAAATTCTATACTAAGCCAAATATGGTAATTTCTAACTAAAAGGTAAAATTTGAGAAGTCTAGTTTCATGATAAATTTTTAGATTATGGGTTTGATCTATAAATTTAAGCATGGCATTAATATAAGGAAATGTGACAAATCTGTGTCATAAACACCCTTGGAATTTTTAAGAATTATTTATAATTTATTTTTGGAAAATGCTTCCTGAAAAATGACCATAACATGTTTATTGAGTATTCTGTAGATTGATATGAATTTTAGAGTTGTATAAGTAATTTATTTATAATTTCATTTGCAAGATACACATTTTGGAAATTTTGGCAGATTAAGGAGGAAATAAAAAATAATCTCTTCAATTGTTTCTTTGAACTAAAATTTAATATGGTGCTAATCTAATCTTGTAGATTAAAAATCTATGCACGTGTGTGATTATGATTTATTTCTTCTTTTCGGTATCTACATCACTATTTTATACCATGGTTTAAATAAATTGTTTATTTAAATTTTGTGTATTGTTTACTATTGTGTGACATGTGTAATACTTTATGTTGGGAATTTTAATGAGTTAGTAAACCATTATTTGTGATTAAAAATTGGAATTATTGGTGATTGATATCAAAATTAATTGAAATGATTAACGGCATACACAAAGTTAACAATTGACGGTCAATACCAGTTGTTCAGGGTGAGCCCTGGTTTTGAGAATTCGCGGTTGTTCAGGGTGAGCCCTGGTTTTGAGAATTCTCACGTAAATTGTGTTGCGAAACTCTAAGATGGCACGGGACTTATTTGAACCCTTTTCGGTATTCGGTTTTGGAATAAGGGTGGATGTGCAGGTGGCACACAGGGAGGTTACGTACCCCTGGCAGACCGTTTCCTTGGGGCAGACCACGGATGCCACTACTTGGGTATATAACTCCGAACATGGGCATCCCTGGTAGTTACGGTTGGTAACACTTAAATATTTGACCAAGGGAGGGTTTCAAATTAACCGTTGCCATGCTTAGTGGTTGGTAAGTTAAATCTCTTTGGTGAGATTTCGAGTGTCACCTAATTTATTAAAATTATTGAAGTTATTCTAATGGTTGTAATTTATGTTTACCATTATATTGTTATCTCATGTTTAGAATCTCATTATCTTTCTCTAAAAAAGAATGGTAGGTTGGTTATGTTTTCTTACTGTGTTGCAAAACTCATGGCATATATTCTTGTTGCCCTGGCGTTTTATGCCAGGTTTTGGCGAGGAAATAATTGAAGCTGAAACGGAGTTGACGCTAACGTAGAGTCTTGGCTGACTTGAAATCATGACTAAAGTTGAATAGCTTTATTATCCTATATATTAGATATTAAGGACCTTATAATTTCATTGATGTTGTATTTGGATAATTTTAAGTTTTTATTTAATATTATTTGAACGTTTGGTTATGTACGAGAGTTGGAATGCCCTATTAAGATGTCAACTTTTTATTTGATTAAGTCATTTTGTTTATTTAATTTCCCTTGATGTTCAAAAAAAAAAAAAATTTGGGTCGTCACAATATATATTTATCTGATTTAGCTGATTTCTCTGATTTCTATAATTTGTATAGGTCCAGAGAAATTTATATAAATTATAGAGTGAACTGTTGGTCCAGTTGGTCCAGAGAAATTTTGTTATAATGGATTGTTATCAACATATTTATCTTATATATGGATTAGAAAAGAAGATATATATATATATATATATACATAATGGATTACATATTTATCAACACATATTTATAATGGATTGGTCCATTATATATATTTATCAACAGTATAAGCTATATATATAATGGATTGTTACAATGGATTGTTGATATATGTATATATATATAAATTTCTCTGGATTAGAAAAGAAGGTAAAAGTTATCAACAGTTCACTCCATTGAGTGAATAAACAACAATAGCAACCTATATATATATATAAATTAAAAGCTAGCCCCAAGCTCCAATGCAAAACCACACCAAGAGGACTTCGGGTTCGAACCCATCTTCTCCAAGCTCTCCTTGTGAAATTTCTCTGGGTTTCTTCGTAATTTCGCTGGGTTTCTTCGTAATTTCTCTGGCATGTTTATTTTGTTCAATGCTCCATTTCCTAAAAATTTCTCTGTAATTTCTCAAAATTTCTTCGTAATTTCTCAATTTCCTCAAAAAACCTGCAATTTTCTCTGCACTACACAAAAAATGTAATTTTCTCTGCACTTTTCTCTGCACTACAAATCTTTAATTTTATAATAACAAACCTGCAATTTTCTCTGCACTACCCCACAAACCTCGAAAAAGAAACCAAAAGTCTCTATGAACAAAAAACATGCAATTTTCTCTGCACTACACAAAAAATGCAATTTTCTCTGCACTTTTCTCTGCACTACAAACTTGCAAATTTATAGTAACAAACCTGTAATTTTCTCTGCACTACCCCCCACAAACCCCGAAAAAGAAACCAAAAGTCTCTGTGAACAAAAAACCTGCAATTTTCTCTGCATTACACAAAAAATGTAATTTTCTCTGCACTTTTCTCTGCACTACAAACCTGCAATTTTATAGTAACAAACTTGTAATTTTCTCTGCACTACCCCACAAACCCCAAAAAAGAAACCAAAAGTCTCTGTGAACAAAAAACCTGCAATTTTCTCTGCACTACACAAAAAATACAAAGTGAACAAAAAACAGAGCACAAAAACGCAGAAAAACAGAGCATCAAAAAGCAACTCATAAGCACGTTGACAGAGAATGAAAAAGCAACTCCAAAAATCAAAATCAACTCCATCGAAAATTCATCAATAACAGATAATGAAAAATTAACTTCAAAAATAAAAAACGACTACACTGAGTTCGTCTCTCTCACATTGATCAAAACAAAAAACAAAAACCTAATTCAACACCTACACGATCAAATCAAATAAAAAATTGAAAACTTATCTAATTCAACTCCACATGAAATCAAATCAAACACAATGAACCAGATTTCAGCTCCTACACGATCGATCAACACCTACAAACAACGAGCATGATTTCAACTCGTACAAGATTTCAACACCTACAAACAACGAACATGATTTCAACACCTACAAAAACCCTAGAAAATCTCCACAAAAATCTGAATCTGCCGCAGATTCGGGAGGGCGTGACTGTTGGGGCATGGGGTCTGTTGGGTTGTTCCAGGTTATGACGTTGCCAGTGGTTGAGTCGCTGGTGCTGGTTTTACTCCGGGAGAATGAAGTCGGGTGAGGGACAAGTGTTGATTTGGACAGATCTGAGAATGGAGAAATTTAGAGAGAGAGAGATAGAGAGAGACGAGGGTTGGGGATTTGGAGCCAGCGGTGATCAAGCTCAAAACAACGTGGATGGCGAGAGGATGGGGTGAGGGATCTTAGACTACAAAAAAACAGATTGTGGACCTAATCCATTACTAAAAGTTGGATAGGGACCTTAGACCGATTTTTCCTATATTTTAATGATGAATTAATTAGGGCCTATTTGGGTAGTGTGAAATAAATTGATTTTTTTTAATTTATTATGGAAAAGGCGTTTTTTTTTCTTTCTTAAAATGCTGATTTTTTATTTTATTTTTTTATTATTTTAAAATATTAGTTTTTTTAAAAAAATTAAGAAATAAAATAATATAAATTTACTATTTTATCCTTATTTTAAATTCATTAATAATGTAAAAAGTACAATTGATATTCTTAAAAAAATATAGGGCCAATTACAAACACCCTCTCGAGATTTGGTGAAAATATAGATTCTCCCTTGAGGTTTGAGAAATTACATCCCGCCCCCCTGAAGTTTATATTTCCATAACAAATTACCCTTTAAGGTTTTTATTTTTATATAGATTCCCCCCTAATTTCTCCTAATTTGTTATGAAAATTTGACCTTCAGGGGACAATTTGTAATTTCTCAAACTTCAGGGAGGAATCTGTATTTTCACCAAACCTCGAGGGGGTGTTTGTAATTTGCCCAAAAATAATATATTATCAAAGGGTAATTTTAAAAAATTAATATTTTTAAAATGTAATAATTATTCTATCAAAAAAAGTTAGTAAATTTTTCAAAATGGATTATTATTTCGGAATGGATGGAGTATAAAAAGTAAAGAGGTAAATATGATTCAAATAAGTTAAAAAAAATCAATAAATTGACTTATAAATTACTTCCCAAAGAAACTGTTGCATGCAATCAATTTTAAAATATTTATACTGAAAATAATTAGCTATTACACATCATTTTGAGGCTCATCTCGAATATTTCAAAAGATTTACACTAAAAAGGTGGTATGTGTGTGCAAATGTTTGTGATGTTTAATTTGGCTTATTTTTTGATTTTTTAAATTAAAAGAACAGAAGAGAAGTTACTATATATATATATTTAATGATGAATTAATTAGGGCCTATTTGGGTAGTGTTAAATAAATTGATTTTTTTACTTATTTTGGAAAAGACGTTTTTTTTTCTTAAAATGCTAATTTTTTATTTTATTTTTTTATTATTTTAAAATATTAGTTTTTAAAAAAAAATTAAGAAATTAAATACTATAAATTTTTTATTTTATCCTTATTTTAAATTCGTTAATAATATAAAAAGTACAATTGCTATTCTTAAAAAAAATATTATCAAAGGGTAATTTTAAAAAATTAATATTTTTAAAATGTAATAATTGTACTATCAAAAAAAAGTTAGTAAATTTCTCAAAATGAACTATTATTTTGGAATGGATGGAGTGCAAAGAGTAAAGAGGTAAATATGATTCAAATAAGTTTAAAAAAATCAATAAATTGACTTATAAATCACTTCTCAAAAGAAATTATTGCGTGTAATGCAATCAATTTTAAAATATTTATACTGAAAATAATTGGCTATTCCACGCCATTTTGAGGCTCGTCTAGAATATTTCAAAAGATTTACACTAAAAAGGTGGTACGTGTGTGCAAAAATTTGTGGTGTTTAATTTGGCTTATTATTTGATTTTTTAAATTAAAAAAATAAGAAGAGAAGTTACTATATATATATATTTTAATGATGAATTAATTAGGGCCTATTTGGGTAGTGTGAAATAAATTGATTTTTTTACTTATTATGGAAAAGACGTTTTGTTTTTTTTTTTTCCTCTTAAATTGCTAATTTTTTATTTTATTTTTTTATTATTTTAAAATATTAGTTTTTTTAAAAAAAATTAAGAAATAAAATAATATAAATTTACTATTTTATCCTTATTTTAAATTCATTAATAATGTAAAAAGCACAATTGATATTCTTAAAAAAATATATTATCAAAGGGTAATTTTAAAAAATTAATATTTTTAAAATGCAATAATTATACTATCAAAAAAAGTTAGTAAAATTTTCAAAATGGACTATTATTTCGGAATGGATGGAGTATAAAAAGTAATGAGGTAAATATGATTCAAATAAGTTAAAAAAAATCAATAAATTGACTTATAAATCACTTCTCAAAAAAAATTATTGCGTGTAATGTAATCAATTTTAAAATATTTACACTAAAAATAATTAGCTATTACACGTCATTTTGTGGCTCATCTCGAATGTTTCAAAAGATTTACACTAAAAAGGTGGTATGTGTGTGCAAAAATTTGTGATGTTTAATTTGGCTTATTATTTGATTTTTTAAATTAAAAAAACAGAAGAGAAATTACTATATATATATATATATATATATTTAGTGATGAATTAATTAGGGTCTATTTGGGTAGTGTGAAATAAATTGATTTTTTAACTTATTATGGAAAAGTCGTTTTTTTTTCTTTCTTGAAATACTAATTTTTTATTTTATTTTTTTATTATTTTAAAATATTAGTTTTTTTAAAAAATTAAGAAATAAAATAATATAAATTTATTATTTTATCCTTATTTTAAATTCATTAATAATATAAAAAGTACAATTGATATTCTTGAAAAAATATATTATTAAAGGGTAATTTTAAAAAATTAATATTTTTAAAATGTAATAATTGTACTATCAAAAAAAAGTTAGTAAATTTTTCAAAATGGACTATTATTTCGGAATGGATGGAGTATAAAAAGTAAAGAGGTAAATATGATTCAAATAAATTAAAAAAAATCAATAAATTGACTTATAAATCACTTCTCAAAAGAAATTGTTGCGTGTAATGCAATCAATTTTAAAATATTTACACTGATACTAATTGGCTATTTATTTCAAAAGATTTACACTCAAAATGATTGACTTTTACACATCATTTTGAGGCTCATCTTGAATATTTTTAATGAGGGTACTATAAATTCAGAATTTATCTAAAAATATTAATATGTGGTTTAGATTTATTCTATATATCGACTCTATAATACATAATTTCAATCTCCACCATACAACCTATTCTTAGCCAAAATCTTAAATCCCTAGACGTACAAAAAGTAGAGAGGTGATGTAATTCAAATAAATTAAAAACCTAAAATATGGGGGAGCTACAGTGACTCCCTACAAATAGGGAGTTACTGTAGCAAATATTAGCTTAAGGTGACTTATAAGGGAGTTGATAGGGTGGTATAAGGGAGCTCCAACCCCTAAAATAGGTAAGGGAATAATTTAAAGGATCTGCTGAAGATGCTTTTAGAAAGACAACAGTTGCAACAGGGAAATAATTGGTAAAAGAAAGGGAGAAAACAACTTTTGTTTCCGTCAAAACAATAGTAAAATGCAAAATAAAGAGACAGAGCAATGTATGAAGTGAAAATGGAAACATTTTTAAACAAAGAGAGGAAATAAACAAATATATCACTATAAAAATTTTGGGTTTTTGCGATGGCATGGTGCCATCGCTAAGACTCTTAATGCCGTCTCAAAAAAGTTTTAACGACGGCAAATGACTTTTAACAACAGCAAAGAAGGGGTCACAACAGAGGGCGTTGCAAAAACTTTTTAGCGACGGCATCTTGCCGTCGTCTTTTTTTAGCGACCGCAATTGTTCCTTTTGCGACGGCAATTTACTGTCGCATGTAATATGTAAAAAAGTCAGACCTTTTGCAACGACACCGTTTTACCGTCGTTAAAAGTTTTATTCGAGACGGCAAAAAATGCTGTCGCGAATGGTTTTTTTTTTTTGCAACGGCATGCCCACTGTTACCAATGGTTTTAATATTTTTTGCGACAGTGTGGTGCTGTTGCAAAAAATAAAAATAAAAAAAATTACAAAATAATTATTAAAAATATTAAAATTACTTGTTTTTTGAGACAGTGTGGTGCCGTCGCAAAATAAATAAATTAATAAATAAACTACAATATAATTATTAAAAATATTAAAATTACCTGTTTTTTTCGACGGTGTGGTGCTGTCGAAAAAAAAAAACATACAATAAAATTATTAAAAATATTAAAATTACCTGTATTAAATGAAAAACAATTGAAAAAGAAACCAATAATTGCATAATAATATAAAAATTTATGTATAGAAATAACAATTTCTCTATAATAAAAATATTCTTGCATTCGTAACTACACATCAACAAAATTACCCTACATAATGTTCTATAATACATATATAATGTTTAAATACATAATGTTATTCATAATTCAAAATAACATAAACCAAAATTACAAGTTTTGCTCATCATTCTCCGTGGGTAACAAAAACAAAAGTTAGTCGCATTCTTCACATACATGCATTCCACAAGAAGCAAACTCCTACTCAAGAAATATCTGAAAACAAAAAATAAATATAATTAATGACAATATAATTATGTGTTAATATGTTAATTACAAAAAAACATAAAAATTTAACTACTATACAATTGCAAAGATAATTAATTAAATAATTTTGCCTAGACCGAAATCCGGCTCTAACTCCCAAACCGGGAACCCGATTTGAGTCTCGTCCTCTTCCACAAGTCTCTCGTGCCTAGGCGGTCGTGTGTGCCAAGTTTCGTGCTACTTCAACGCTGTTTGGTGATTTTGGCGTGTTAGCACCTCGAATTCTAAGTTTTTTAAGAAACTAGTTTATCTAGAGTGAAATCCGACCCTAATTTCCAAACTGAGAATCTGATTCGAGTCCCGTCTTCTCTCACAAGTCTTTCGTGCCTAGGCGGTCGTGTTTGCCAAGTTTCATGCTACTCTGACGCCGTTTGGTGATTTTGGGACGTTAACACCTCGAATTCTAAATTTCTTAAAAAATTAGTTTGCCTAGAGTGAAATCTGGCTCTAACTCTCAAATTGGAAATCCAATTCGAGTCTTGTCTTCTCCCACAAGTCTTTCGTTCCTAGGCGGTCGTGTGTGCCAAGTTTCGTGCTACTTCGATGCCGTTTGGTGATTTTGGGGCATTAACATATCAAATTCTAAGTTTCTTAAGAAACTAATTTGTTTCTTAAGAGTGAAATCCGGCTCTAACTCCCAAACTGGAAACCTGATTTGAGTCCCATCTTCTTTCACAAGTCTCTCATGCCTAGGCGGTCTTGTGTGCCAAGTTTCATGCTACTCCGACGCCGTTTGGTGATTTTGGGGCGTTAACACCTCGAATTCTAAGTTTCTTAAGAAACTAGTTTGCCTAGAGTGAAATCCAACCCTAACTCCCAAACCGGGAACCTGATTCGAGTCTCGTCTTCTCCCACAAGTCTCTCGTGCCTAGGAGGTCATGTGTGCCAAGTTTTGTGCTACTCCGACGCAGTTTGGTGATTTTGGGGCATTAACACCTCAAATTCTAAGTTTCTTAAGAAACTAGTTTGTTTCTTAAGAGTGAAATGCAATTTTAACTTCCAAACCGGGAACCTGATTTGAGTCCCGCCTTCTCCTACAAGTCTTTCGTGCCTCGGCGGTCGTGTGTGCTAAGTTTCGTGCTACTCCGACACCATTTGGTGATTTTGGGACGTTAACACCTCGAATTCTAAGTTTTTTAAGAAACTAGTTTGCCTAGAGTGAAATTCGGCCCTACTCCCAAACCGGAAACCAGATTCGAGTCTCATCATCTCCCACAAGTCTCTCGTGCCTAGGCGGTCGTGTGTGCCAAGTGAAATTAAACAATTATTTATAACATTTAGGATCCCATAATAACCAAGGTAAGAATGAAAAGGTGACAAAAATTCTCAAATATATAACTAAATCCAGTCACTTATTAACTAAATTTGCAACATTTACCTTTTTATTACCATCAAATTATTTGCTCAACTATGTAACAGTTAGACATGATAAACATCTTGGCAATGAATATACATACAGGATAACACAAACTTCATCACTATTTAACTCTCCAGATAAAATCATTCGTGCCACAGTAAAATCATCATCCATTTCTCCATGATTAATGGCAACTGAATGAAGAAAGACATTACAAAAATACTACTTAGAAAGAATCAGCCATTATGGAAAAGAGGGAAACCAAAACACAAGAACAAAAGGAGCTAAATTATGCAAAATGGATTGGAGTGGATCACATTCTGGAGATGTAGAAGGGAGTCTTGAAATAAGGGAAAGAAAAATTAATAAATAAATAAAACAAAAAACCAAAAAATATTATCAACACATTAATAAATAAGAAAATCTCCATACTTGATGTCAACACGAGCAAAGAAACAATCAATATGGTCTCACAAAGTGAGGAAGAAATGATTAGAATTCACAGCAACTTTATAGTAGAAAATAGGATTATGAAAAGTACCTTTTAATGTAGCACGCTTATTGGAGCAAACACACTGAGCATCTTCCAAAGTATTTGTCAGTATATCCAAAAAGTATTCTTTAGGGACCCCTTTGTAGTTAACAAGTGCAATCAAGTTCCTTGACAAATAATTTTTCTTAGGTTTATTGCTGGAAGATGAAAAATAAAACTTGGGAGTGTCAATTTTAACAATAGAATCCAAACCTAAGATAATTTACTTGGATGTCCTATCTCTATCATGATAAATTATTATTATCCTAAAGTATTATTACGATACCAATTATGGAATTTGGAACCCCAATCCTGAAGTAAAAATTAGATAGATTTCCTGGTCTAAATCAAGTACAATGACAATTTGAAGCTATAGATCATTTATCAATGTAAGATAAGGAAAGACAACTAATTATATTAAGTGCCACTAGTACATGACATAGTGATTGTATATGACCACAGTACAAAGTCAATTTTCAAAAAAAATACATACCTAATTCCAACTATCTCCGGTGAGTTAAAAGTTTGCACATTTGAGAGTCTTGAATCCGCTTCAACCTTTATCATTGAAGACCTAACCTGAATTGTTTTTTCTGAAAGCTACAAATATTTAAGAGGAAATTTGTCAACTTAAAAACTTTAAATAAATAAAATAAAAAAAATAGAGGCAAAAACTTAAACCTGTAATTCAAAAGTGAGAATATTGTCAATAGCAACAATACAGTGACTAACAAAATGTTTACAACAAACTCTTCCTTTTTGGAACATAAGGAAACTAATTGATTTTTCCATAACATGTTATTTTCAGCTCACCTCTCCTCCCCCATCAACAACTCTATTGCCACTATAGCACACTATCAGATAAATGGTTGGATTTCTATTTCTCAAATTTCTTTCTAAAGATTATATGACCCTGACAACATGTTTGACAGCACAATCATTTGATCTCAGTTCGCATATAATAATCAAGTCTATGTGAAGTGGTACAAAATATGAAGGAATAATTTGTGTTGTGAGGGCAACAAAGATAAGGTAACCCATGAATAGTTATGGGCCAAAACAGGGTGAGCTCAAACATAGTAGGAGCAGAGCAAGTTTGGGTAAATAAGGTAGGGGTGACAGCATCTGGTACCCAATCTAATTGCCATTCCTCATAATTCATTTGATTTGGGTGAAGTAAAAAACAGGGACGAAACCATGATTTTTGCCTTTGGAGGATGGAGGACAAGGGAAATTATAACTATTAAGATAAGCGGAAATAATAATATTTTCATTTCATTTGTTTAAATTCTTTATCCACAAACTAAATAACAAATAATGAATAAAAAACAGAAAATAGTAACTAAAAATTATCCATATAACATCCTTAATCACAAAAATAAAATATCAAATTATAACTATATATTTTCAATTTTTCATATCATCACAATTGCTGCCAGCCAATTTGGATGGCCAAGTAAGTTAGGAACTAAATCAAGTTTGACAAGGCCGGAATCTAGCAGCACCACCAGAATTAAAATATGTCCACATGCCAAGATTAAAATACATTAAAAAAAATTGGCAATATATACTTTTCTATTGACAAGAAGGGTGCCCTTAACAACACATCCATTGTAAAACAAACGGATCTGCATTAGCAAAGGCTGCGAAAAATGCAAATGACAAGTCCAAAAACTTAATTAGAAAGATTAAAAACATTACATCATCAATAACATATTAACATACAACAAATATTCAAGACATACTGGCTCCCTGGTATGAGCTTCCAACGCTCTCTATTCCAGTGATTTCTCCTCACAATTGGCATGATCAAGAAATCTCTAAAGTTAAAAAATGTTAGAATCCAGAAGATTTAGCAAGAACATACAGTAAATGTGACTAGCCATAAAATAAGAACAAACACAGCAGGCACAGAATGTCATATCTACTGCATAAGATGATTTATGTGCACCATACCCATCCACACACACTACCATACATTGAAAATGCAATATATGTTTATCAAACATAAACAACAAACTTTTGATGACCTTTTCATTGGATGTTATTTTAAAACATATTAACAACCTTCTCCATTGTAACCTTGTAGAGCAATAAACTGATACCTTCTTTCCACATTTGTATCTGTCATTGAGAAAGTCTATAGAAACTGTAAATGCATTCATGAAAATTTGTTATTTATACAATTATATATATATATTTTTTTATCAATGACTAAGAGAAGATTATCACAAAAGAAAAGAAAGAGATACACAAAAGGTGCAAGGATGACAAGAAGTCCACCAAATGGGAAAAGGGAAAAAACCAAAAAAATTAAAATCACACATGGTTCTCATGATAACTAATTGATACACAACTACTTCAGCTAAAATTTCGATTGAATATGAGAAAGTTAACCTTTTGGGTTGGAGAAAATTCAGAAGAGACATACAAACTACTAGCTTTTCCTTTGAAACTTACAATCAAACACGAAGAGTGAATTGATTACAATATTACCTAACTACTATCTCCAAGAATTGAAATGTAAAAACTTCTGAAACAATAGGACTAAAATATTATAATTTGGTAATCATATTAATAGAATAGAATATATTCTCACAACTATACACAATTATTAACTTTTTAGGAAGTCATGCAACTCAACAAATAATTACTAAATATCACTAAAATGTGATCAAGGTTAAAAATAAATAAATATTTAAAACAAGGGATATATAAGAGTCTGTTGGAACAATCTTCTGTGTAAATAAAATAACTTGAAATAAATTTAAACAAAATAAATAAATAACATACCGAATTTATTTATCGAACCGAATTAAAATTAAGATCAAGTCGAGTGTGTGACACTCTGTCCTTAAGACAGATTCGCCCCTCTACGGTGCTTACGGTTAAGTGGCGTCTATCTCCCAGGATACAATGATCTTTACAAATTTGTAGAAGCACTTCAAACAAATTTGTTCGGCGAACCAAACTTGTGTTCTAATACTCTCTTTATTTAATTCTAAAACTAGAATGTAGAATAATGCAAACAAAAATAGTTTGGACAGTAAGACATTAATTTTAGACCGTTTTCGGATGGAATTTGGATCCTCAAGACTGCTGGATATATGGAGTATTTATAGACAAAATCAATAGACCCGAATAGGTGCAATATGAAAATGAACAAGTGCACCACTATTTTGAATAGATTTGATTCAAATGAACAGATGCACTAAAGTCAAACAATTTTGACCGTTTGCCATTTGAATACTTTATTCAAACTTTTGAAAACTATTCCGTTTGTAACTATTGGAACTAATATCTATTAATTAAACTATTTAAAATATATATATATATATATATATATTGAACTATTTGAATATATATATATTAAACTATTTAAATAGTTTAATAAATAAAAGAAGAGGTATAAACTTTAAGAAATCACTTAGGAACCCAAAATTTAAATTTAGAATTAAATTAAATTCTCACAATTACAAATTTTAGGAAACCACTCAGGAACCCAAAATTTGAATTTAGAATTAAATTAAATTCCCACAATAATTTTTTATTGAAAAAATTCAAATGAATTTTATCTAAAAATTAATGTTAGACTCGAAACACGACGTCAACTTTCCATTCACTCATAAATGGTTTTGACGTTCTGTCTTCACCTCTTCGAACCCACTCCAAACAACGTTTGGGGCCCACTCAAAATTGGGCTAAAAAATATGCCTATATTAAATCATTTTTCCAACAGAGTCAAAATTACATAATTAGGTTTTCTTTTGAGTTACCATCACATCATAAATCTAAAAATTGATACATTTCCATTCGTTTCTTAGGTTCTCCAAGCAATCCTACAGTAAAAACACACACCTATGTTGCATAGCATAGTGCAATTATCAAAACCCACAATCTTACAACAACTCTGATATAAAAACTGTAAATCCATATAATATATAGCTAACACAATCCATATTAAACCAAATTAGCTCCATAAATTTACCTCAAAGTCATTCCGTTGTGCTCCAGAGACCTCAAGTGCTTTAACATCGAAGGAATTGATCCGAGGGCTTGCTGAATGAGTCTTTGCTTGGAATTATCATTGATGTCTGAATCCATGCCTATTCGAGGTGGCAAATCTTCATCATCCTCGTCCTCGATCTTTGACTTGTCCTCGTCTTGAAATACCAATCAAGATTCAATTGAATCCATTGTCGATAACCTCCCGTTCTCTCTCTCCGATCCATCCTCCATCATACTTTCTCTCTTTAGATTCCAAGCCGAGGCTGAGATCGATTAAAGGCCGTGTCTAATCTGTGAAAACTGATGCTCCATTTGTATGTATGCAAGTATGAGTGTGGAGATTGGAACCCTAGAAACTGGTGCAAAGATTGGCGATTGAGGGAAAGAGAGAGGGTTTTCGTATTCTAATAATTTAACTTCTTTAGGTGTTGAAAATTTCTTATGTTCTTATTCGGCGCTTATTAATTTTCATTTTGGCGCCTTGGTTTTTCTGGTCACAAATGAAAATTTACGGTAGCGTTTGATAACGTTTATCTTTTTAGTTTATGTTTATAAAATTTTTATAAATTAGTTTTTGTTTATTTTTAGAAAAACATAAATTTCACACGCGTTTAGTTTGAACAAAATGTTTAAAAAAAAATTTAAAAACATAAACTAAAAAACATGTTTGTCCTGGCCTAAAATATTTATAATTATTTTTTTATTATTTATGACAATGAGATCATACACATTATAATTGAAAAAAAAATTTTGATTGGAAAAAAATTAATTGAAAAAAAATTAATTAAAACAAAATTTGTTAGTCAAATTTTTAAATTTCTGTTTAAAAACCAACGTAAACTCATTTTTTGAGTTTACAATTTTTTCTCAAATTTATAAACTGAGACGACCATTTATAAACCAAAAAAATTATCAAACAAGTTTTATGATAGTTTTGTAAATTTTTGTAAATATAAACTGAAAACTAAAAACGAAATGGTTACCAAACAGGCCCTAAACAATGAATTCATGACTCGTTTAGTAAATTTTTTTATTTGCGATGAGGGTATTGCCATCGCCGATAACTTGTATTTGCGCCGGGGGAAGGTTGTCGTAACAAAAAAAAAAAAAAACTCATTTTTTGCCAAAAACCTTCGTGTCCATTTTGCTTCGCAATGAAAGCTAGGAAGAGAGAGAAATAGAAAATGAGAGAGAAACAAGAGATGATCAACGAGAGAGAGAGAGAGAGAGAGAGAGAGAGAGAGAGATGAACGAGAGAGATATACAGAGAGAGACATAAAAAAAAGAGAAGTGAGATGATCAAGAGAGATAGAGAAGAGAGATGAGTGAAAAAGAGAAAGAAGAGAGATGAGTGAGAGACACAGAAAGAAAGAGACAGAGAGCGAGACCTATTTCATTTTTTGACTTTTTCCTCTTTCAACAACAATGGGCTCAGAGAAAGAGATGAGTGTGATTGAGAGAAATGAACGATTGAGAGAGAAGAGAGATGAGTGAGAGAGAGACACAGAGAGAGAAACAAGATAAGCAGGAGATAGACAGAGAGAGAAACAAAGACAACAAAAAGAGATGAACACGAGATATATAAAGAGATAGAGAGAGAAGAAAGATGAGCAAGAGAGATGAGAAAGCTAGAGAGAAGAGTGATGAGTGAGTAAGAGAGACATAAAGAGAGAAAAGAGAGAGAGAGAGAGAGAGAGAGAGAGAGAGAAACAAGATGAGTAAAAGATAGACAGAGAGAGAGAGAGAGAGAAAGAGACATCAAAAACAGATAAACAAGATATATATATACATATATATAGACAGAGAGAGAAGAAAGATGAGCAAGAGAGATAGAGAGCGGAAAGAGATGAGAGAGCCAGAGAGAAGAGTGAAAGTGAGAGAGAAAGAGAGAGAGAGAAGAGAGATGAGCAAGAGAAAGAGAGGCCCATTTCATTTTTTGAATTTTTTTCTTTTTCGACAAGTGATTAAGAGAAATGAGAGATGAGCGATTGAAAGAAGAGAGAGAGAGAGAGAGAAAAAAAAAAGAGATCGATAAATCGAGAAGGAGATCAGTAAATTGAGAAGAGGGGAAGGAGAGAGTGAGCAATGTGAGCACAGTGTGGAAGAGAGAGAGAAAGACACAGACAGACAGAGAAAGAGTGATGAGCGAGAGAGAGAAAGAGAAAGAGAAAGAGAAGAGATATGAGCGAAAGATAGAGAGAGACAAAGAGACAGGAAGATGAAAAAATGGGTATGGACGAAAACAAGCAAGGACATAATTCTCATTTTATGAAGTTGATTTTGGCCATGGCACTCATGTCATTGCCATGAACACTAGATTAAAGTGTTTAATGTTTGGAACCCAAAATGACGCCCCAATTTAAATGGTAGTTTCTTTTTAGGTGGCTTCAAACAAAGAGAGATGGCATTCCATTTTCACTGGGGAGATCCAAGTCCCATGTAATTCAATCTCTACCAAAGAAATAATTTTAACAAAAATACTTAACAAGTTATATCAATTATTATATTTAAATCATGGATTAAAGTAGGAGTGGAATGAAAAAAGGAAAGGCAAAGAAAATTGAGCAAAAATTCTACTTACATTATAAAAATTTTAGTTTTTTGCGATGGCGAAATGCCGTCGCTAATACTTCTAATGTCGTTTCATTAAAACCGTCTTTTTTTTTTGTGCAACGACACCTATTACCATCGCAAAAAACTCTCTTATTTGCGACTGCAGTTCATGCCGTCGCAAAAAACAGCTTTATTTGTGACAGCATAGGTTGCCGTCACAAAAAATGGGCATTATTTGCGACGGCAGTTGTTACCGTCTCAAAAAGTTATTTTTTTTTGTGACAGGAAAGGGTGCCGTCGCTAAAAACGCATTTATTGGCGACGACAAGTGGTGCCATCGCAAATGCTTCCGTGTTATAAAGCCTCTTTTCTTGTAGTGTATATATATATATATAAACTATAGAAGAGCAAAATAGAAAGGGAAGTTGCTACGAAAAAAAAAAAAAAACAAAAAAAGGAAGGAAGAATCTAGTCTAGCAATTAGCAAAGACTCTTGAAAACCATTTAGACAGACATGGAGGACTTCTATATGCAAGGATAAAGAACAAGTTTACTCATTATACATGATCAGATGAGGACAACAACTTCAAATCTTTCATAGAGATGGAGAGCTCTCATCCAAAGAAAAATACTAAGGGGCTAACAGCAAAGAACTACCAATGTCTAGCCTCTATAATCAAGCATAGAGTTCGTAGTATCCTCCATATTCCACACACCCCATCTATAACTTCAGAAAGGTCATCTTTCAATACAGCACTAATTGTACTTCACTCATGATTTCAGATCATTCCAAGCAAAGGTTGTAATGTCAGAAGCCACAAAAGTGAGAGAAAATTGATTTCAGTTTTTTAAAAATTAAATTTGTTGTTTTTTGTATTTTTGTATTTTTAGTTAATATTTTTTAAATTTTAAGCAATTTTTTTTTGCATTTTTAAATACACCTTACTTAGATATATCTAAATAATAAAATATTTATGAAAAAATATTTTAAAAATTTAATAAATGCACAAAAATACAAAAAAATGTATTAAATTTTTGTATTTTTTTTGTATTTAGTGTATTTTCTAAAGATTTTTTTCACAAATATTATACTATTTAAGTGCATTTATGTTAGGTATGTCTAAAAATTAAAAACATTATTTAAAATATTAAAAAAATTCATTAAAAACATGAAAATATGGAAAATAAAAAAGTATAATTTTTTAAAAATTGTTTTCTGAAAACCAGAAGCAAACAAAGTTTTTTTTTATGCTCAACTAAACAAAGGTTGAACAAAAACACGAATCAGAGGACATATAGTCAAGGTTCTAGTTTCCATTGAAAATATAAAGCTTCATCACTTTACACAAGTGCTTGAGAGTCAGATTCAGAATGCATAAAAACCATATTCACCATTCTATTTACAAACAATCATAGCAAATACTAATGCTGTGTTTGGTTGGGGATTTGTGGAGAGATTTGGAAAGGAAAATGGAAAAGATAGGTGAAATGTGAATAAAACATGTCTATATTTCACCTAGTTTCACACACACCTTTTTCCTTTCCTTTTCCAAATCCCTCAACCAAACACAGCATAAGAAAGTGCCCAAAATCCCAACACCAAAACATTATATCATGCTCAAACCAGAGCAATTGTGATAAATACAACCAAAGCAAAAATAATGTCACGGAAGAAAATTTGACAATAAATGTAACTGCAACATTCATAACACCTATAACAATAGCCAAAATTTTGCACACAGAATAACCCTAGACCAAATGGAGAATTATAAAAAGTATATCATGGAGTTGTCTGTAGAAACACAACACTGTTTCTACTAACCTTCTTTTGTTGTTCCCCTACTTACATTTCCTTTCAATCTCTAGGTTGGCTTTCATTTTCGTCACCCAAGAGACAAAATGTCACGACATTAACTGTTACTTTCTTTGTAAACTCAACCTGACAGGTCTTTGTGCCCTTTTGCATCAATATTAATTTTGTCCAAGTGCTGTACTACTTCTCTAAAGGCAAAGAAGAAGAAAATCTGAATTCCATCTTCGTCATAACTTGAGCAGTCTTTAAAAAATATTCTACCAGGTCGAATTCATCTCCATCCCCGTTGAATTCCTCAAAGAAAATGTCGCGAATGTGTGATGATACACATGTAGGCACACAATGTTGTAGAGAGTTCTGAAATTTTACATAGCACCCTGTATACTCAGAAAATCCCCATTGCAAAAATAAATCATAAGTTAATATAGCACTGAAATAACTAGTATGACAAAACAATTACTAAAATTTTACAGTACCTCCATGAAGGCAAGGATTTCAAGATTAGGTGCACTTTCAAGCAAGTGCGGCAACAATGCCTATGCATGACCGTTGAGATCACCAAGCTTCAATTCTGTCAAATTGTAAAAAGTAGGCACTCGAATACGAGCACAACTAATAGCCTGTATGCAAAATAAAAACAATCACAATTGGATACTAAAAATTCCAAGATTATACCCATGTTAAGTATTCATAAGAGAAGATTTCGAGATTAAATTTCAATAGGACTAGTTTTAAAGTAAAGAAAACTCACCGAAACTGCAAAATTTGATAAATACATAAAATCAACATTAGAGCATGCTGTAACAAGCTTGGATACATTTTGACCATACTGCGATGTTTCATCATCTTCTTCGTTCTCCAGTTGTTCCTTGCTAGGTCCAATGTCTATATGAGCTTTAAGACGAGAGCTGAAATTAATCAATGGATAGTATATGGGTGCATAATCATTGTAGAAGATTGTTTCAAGTGCTGGGGTATCCATCACAACCTCACATTCATTGTGGTAGCAATTGTGCACCAATAAAAACCTAATCGTACTCGAAGAGATACGAAAAACTTCAATCTCTTGAAATTCAACACCATCCAAAGACAATTCTTCAAGAATAGGGCATCCATCAACAACCCTCTCGAACGATTCTCCATCGACAAATCCAACATAATCCAAATAAAGCCGCTTAAGTTTTGGCAAACAAACCGAATCCGAAACATTCAAACTGTGAGGACATATTTTTTAAATGATGACACGTGGCCGAGGTGTCACCGGAGTGCCAGCTGAGGTGCCACGTGTCATGGTCATGATGCTGAGGTAATCTCGGCTAGGTCGAGGTTATCTGTGAAGATACTGGAATCCGGGATAAGCGGAAAAGGGACAAGAGTCCTAGATTGGGAGAGGACTTCCGTTTGGATAAAGATAAGACTCTTAGAGAGTTTATCCCAATCCTACTGGGAGTCCAAGATTAGCAGTAATCCTAAGTCCATTGAAGCAAGGCTTCTATTGAGATTAGGTCAGTGTTGGCTATAAAAGAGCGGCACCCTCATGGGTCTAAGGTATGTTTTTTGTGTTATGAATAGTGTGTTAAACACTTTTGCTATCTTTGAGAGATAACTGACTTGATCATCGCAGTGCCCCTGGATAGACGAATCACCATCGGAATCTCTTCTTTTCTGTGACAAGTCATTCGGGCAATCTATTTTGCCGGTGTTCTATAGCTGAGTACTAGTTTGGCAGTGTGGTCAGAAATCGACACACACAATTTTGCGCCATCTGTGGGAAAGAAAGGAGAATAGATGGCCAACGACGGGCATAAAGAGAAGGTTGGGGATGACACTCCTACTGGGAGTGGGAAACATGTTGACCTTGACGTCGAAGAAGACAACTGCAACGAAGATACTCGTGATAAGAATCACATAGAAAAGGATGTCGGCTAGGACGGCGACGTGCCAAAGAAATCAGACCGAAGCGGGTATTATAACGAGGACGACTTCCAGGTATGGAAAGATAGATGCCTACGGAGGGACGACGATGTGAAGGGAATGGCAAACAAATTGGCTGACTTGCAAACGATCGTCAATTTCATGATGCAGAACAACGTCATGCAGCCACCATTCCTGTTACAAGATACGCCGATTCCAGCGGCCAAGAAAGATGCTCGAAAATGGGGGCAGAAAACAGTTCCTGCAGTCCCTCAACATAACAAGACCATGGGACATTCTCACCAGCCTTCATGGGAGGTCAGGCATGGAGAATCAACGAGAAGAGAATCCTAGAAGACACGCCGAACCAAAGAAGACTGCACCAAAGAACATCGGGATGTTCAAGGGAAGGAACTCTATTTTGACACAACCAATGGAGAGAAGTCCAAAAGGACTCACAATGACACTGGAAGCAGTGCACCAAAAAGGCTGAAGTTAGGAGATAGCCGAGCTCCTGGACGAACCAAGGAGGATCTGAGGGATTACCTCCAGAGGAAGCGACAAGATACTGAGGTAACTTCCCCGATCAATCCGAGAACGCCGTTCTTGGTAGAATTGGACAAATTCGAAGCCCCAAAGAGGTTCCACATGCCGGGATTCCAGATATACAACGGTAAGGCGGACCCTAACTTTCACGTCGGCTTGTACCTGAACTCGATGGTATTGTACACTGGGAACGAGCCATTACTTTGCAAGGTGTTCCCCTTGTCCTTCGAGGAAATTGCATTGGACTGGTTTCACAAGTTGCCGAAAGGAACTGTGAAAACCTGGGAGGGCCTTGCCGAGATGTTCGTGGCCAGGTTTGTGACAAACAAACTACAGCCGTTGAGGTTGGACTCCCTGATGACTCTGAAAATCAGCGAGGATGAAAACCTTAGGGCCTATGCCAAGAGGTACTACGAGGAAAAGGCATAATTCTTCCCGAGATACATCCCCAACTCCTTAAGTACTTCTAATTCTTCCCAAGATACATCCCCAAACTCCTCAAGTACTTCTAATTCTTCCCAAGATACATCTCCAATGTGTAATATTTGTAGTAAAAGGCATCGTGGGGTTTGTTACTGTGTGTCGGGGGCCTGTTTTAAATGTGGTAAACAAGGGCATATGGCTCGAGATTGTAATCAGAACAGTGGGAAAATATATGCTAGTTTCACTGCATCAATCCCAAAATCGAGAAATACTATGAGATCTACTACTGCCGGAGATACCGTGAGGCAAGGGAGAGTATTCGCGCTTGTTCTGGGCGATACACGGAATGCCAACGCAGTTGTCTCAGGTACTATTTCTATATGTAATCAGGATGCTTTTGTGTTAATTGACTCCGGATCAACACACTCTTTCGTAACATGTGCATTTGCATCTAGACTGAGTAGACCTCTAGAATTATTGCCATATTTGCTATGTGTATCTGCTCCATCCGGGGAATCTTTATTGTGTGAATCTGTATACTATTTTTGTGACATGCGTATTGAGGATGCTATCCTATATGTAGATTTGTTACCCTTGAACTTTAGACATTTTGATGTAATTTTGGGCATGGATTGGCTAACCAAATATTGTGCCACCATTGACTGCGTGACAAAACGGGTTGTATTTAAACCACCAGAACATAAAGAAATTATGTTTGTGGGTAACGGGGTAGTACCTCCACCTTATTTAATATCTGCAATGAAGGCATGTAAACTGATCAGGAAAGGGTGCCAGGGTTATTTGTGTTATGTATTGTCTGAACCATATGTGAATGTTGAATTGAACAGTATCCCTATTGTTAGAGAATTTCCAGATGTGTTTCCAAATGAATTACCAGGGGAATTGGTGGATAGAGAGATAGAGTTTACAATTGAGATTATGCTAGGCACCCAGCCTATTTCCAAAACTCCCTACAGAATGGCTACTGCTGAAATGAAAGAACTGAAAGAACAGTTGCAAGACCTGCTTGACAAAGGGTTTATTCGACCTAGCACTTCGCCATGGGGTGCACCTGTGTTGTTTGTGAAAAAGAAATATGAAACCTTACATTTGTGTATTGACTATCGAGAGTTGAACAAGGTAACTGTAAAGAACAAATATCCCCTACCTCGTATTGGTGACCTGTTTGACCGATTGCAGGGATCACAAGTGTTCTCCAAAATTGATTTGAGGTCCGGGTACCACCAGTTGAAAGTAAAAGCAGAAGATGTTGAGAAAACCGCATTCAGAACGAGGTATGGTTATTTTGAATTTCTTGTTATGCCATTTGGGGTAACTAATGCTCCGGCAGCGTTTATGGACTTAATGAACCGAATTTTTAAAGGCTACCTTGACGAATTTGTTGTAGTTTTTATTGATGACATTTTGATATTCTCCAAGAATAGACTCGAACATGAACATCATTTGAGGACTGTCCTGCAAACACTTAGAGAAAAGAAATTATTTGCTAAACTAAAAAAATGTGAATTTTGGTTGGATGAAGTTATCTTTTTAGGGCATGTGATCAACAAGGAAGGTATATCAGTGGACCCGCAGAAAATAGAGGCGATTGTGAATTGGCCTACACCGACAAATGTAACAGAAGTTCGCAGTTTCATGGGTTTAGTTGGGTACTACAGGAGGTTTGTGAAAGATTTTTCAAAAATAGTTGAACCTCTTACCTAACTGACACGCAAGGGGAAACCATTTGAATGGAACGATGAAAGAGAATCTGCCTTTCATGAATTGAAAATGAGACTGACCACTGCACCAGTATTGACATTGCCCATAGGTACGGAAAGTTTTGTAATTTTCAGTGATGCGTCTTATAAAGGTTTGGGTTGTGTGTTAATGTAGAACGAAAAGGTTATTGCTTACGCCTCCCAACAGTTGAGACCACACAAGAAGAACTACCCAACGCATGATTTAGAATTAGCCGCAGTTGTTTTTGTTTTGAAAATCTGGCGGCATTATTTGTATGGGGCAAAATGTGAAGTCTACACGGATCATAAGAGCCTGAAATACTTTTTTACACAGAAAGAGCTCAATATGCGACAGAGGAGATGGCTTGAATTGATAAAGGATTATGACCTTGAAATCCAATATCACCCTGGGAAAGCTAATACAGTTGCTGATGCCCTAAGCAGAAAGTTGATAGGGAGTATGGCTTGTTTGCTTACTAAACAGAAAGAGATCTTGCAAGATTTTGCAAAGTCTGAGATTGAAGTGGTATTGTGTGAACATGGCGGATTGATAGCCGCTATTTCAGCTGAACCGGTAATCATTGATGAGATTAAACAGAAACAAAAAGAGGATGAATTCCTCAAGAAAGTGATTGATGAATTTGAGACAAGTCCGAAAGCAGAGTTCAGCATTAAAGGCGAAGTGTTGAGATTTCGAAACCGAATGTGTATCCCAGATATTTCGGAACTAAAGAAAAGAGTTCTAGATGAAGCCCACAAATCAGTGTTTGCTATGCATCCAGGCAATAACAAAATGTATCGGGATTTGAAACAAAGCTATTGGTGGCCTAAAATGAAGAAAGAAATCGCAGAATACGTGTCCAAGTACCTTCAATGTCAACAAGTTAAAGCTGAACATCAGAAACTGAGCGGTCTACTTCAACCCCTCCATATTCCTGAATGGAAATGGGAACATATGACTATGGACTTTGTTGTTGGCCTACCTCGGACTTCTCGAGGTATGGATTCTATCTGGGTTATAGTTGATAGACTGACTAAATCTGTACATTTTCTACCTGTCAGAACAACATTTGCTGCTTATAGACTGGCTACTATATATGTTGATGAGATTGTTCGTTTACACGGAGTTCCAATATCTATTGTCTCGGATAGAGATCCGAAATTTGTATCTAGATTGTGGAATAGTTTGCAGAAAGCTATGGGGACAGAACTGAGGTTTAGTACCGCATTCCACCTCCAGACAGATGGGCAATCAGAACAGATTATACAGACATTAGAGGATATGCTAAAAATGTGTGCCTTAGATTTTTAGGGGAGTTGGGAAGACTATTTGCCACTAGCAAAATTTGCATAAAATAACAGCTTCCACTCTAGCATCGATATGGCACCATACGAGGCTTTGTATGGCAGAAGGTGTAAATCACCAATTTGTTGGACAGAAGTCGGGGATAGAGCTTTACTTGGGCCTGAAATTGTGCAAGACAATTCTGAGAAGATCAAAACCATTCAGCAAAGGCTCAAAACAGCTCAGGACCGACAAAAGAATTATGCAGATGTTCGAAGAAGGCCTCTTGAGTATGAGGTTGGTGACCATGTGTTCATCCGTGTGACTCTGATGAAAGGCCAAGTCAGGTTTGGAAAGAAGGGTAAGTTGTCGCCCCGGTACATTGGACTGTTTCAAATTCTGGAAAGGCTTGGTCCAGTTGCTTATAGGGTAGCTTTGCCACCCGGATTCGAGCAGATCCATAATGTGTTTCATGTATCAATGTTGAGGGGTTATCTTCGAGATCCGTTTTGTGTGATTGATTATCACCGGGTAGCTCTTGATGAAAATATGGAGTACGCCGAGTGGCCGGAACGAATCGTTGATCGACAAATGAAACAATTGAGAAGCAAGTCCATCCCAATGGTGAAAGTGGAATGGAAAGAACACTATGGGACAGATGCCACATGGGAAAAAGAGGATGAAATGCGACTACGCTATCCACATTTGTTTCCCGACGAAAGTAAAATAAGTTTGGAGGACCAAACTTCCTAAAGGGGGGAAGACTGTGATAACCCTGTTCCGTATTATGCTAATTAGTCCTAATTGTGATTATGATTATATGTCTGATATGATTTGGTGTGCTATTTCTATGAAAATATGTGGTTCTGAATTTCTATCTGTTCACCGTAGGAATATCTGTTCAACTTACTGTTATAAACTGAAAATTGAAGGCCTTATCGGCCACCAAAACCGAAATTGACTATGCCTTTGTGATTTGCGTAATTTTTAGAGCCTACGGTGAAATTTAATTGAAAATTGATTTGGATCAAAATAATTAGATTCAGAACGATTAATCGAGCTTTATTATTTAACTCTAATCAAATGTGATTAGTGAGAGGCTATAAAAGGAGGTCTATTATGCTTATATTCATCTATTTGAGCTCAAAACCGAAAATTGCTCCAAGGAAAGGGAGTGAGGGTCCGCTAGAGAGAGAGAGAGAGGGAAACAATTGAAGTTTTGATCTTGAACTTGAATGATTTAAAGACCAACTCAAGAATTAAGCATAAGTTTGGAAGATTAAAGCTCCTAGATGAGTAATTGTCACGACCCAAACCCGTCCCTATGGGTTTAGTATCGTAACCGGCCAGTAATCCAAGATTACCGAAGGCCTGCTTAACAGTAAGACAGTATTACAGAATATAGGGGCATGGCGGAAGCCAAAACAGTAAATAAACAAGGTCCAATGAGCTGTGTCAGTCTATATGCAAAAAGACTTTTCATTCATATGTACAGTCAGTGACAAAACAGTATGCACAAAATTTACAATCATTCAGAACAGGGACCAAATCCCTATTTAACAGTACAGTGCTATCAGTCTATACAGTTATACAAAACAGACACAGAGACAGATGGGGGAAATAAAACACCCCTAAGCCATAGCTTGGCAGGCTCGGAACCTCGCGGTGAGGTACAGTGGTTGGCTTGACAAAAAGGGGAGTCTAATCCACGCTCCTAGCTCTGGTCTGGTGCCTGAACACCTATATATATATATAAACAGTGAGTTAAAGCCCAGTGAATAACATAATGCGTAAAGAGGTTTAGAATGAATGTCCTTACAGTAATGAAAACAGTTCATTAATTTAGTATATCAGTCATTCAATCATATGTGGTACATCTATTAGCATAGCAGTACAGTAAACAGTAGGTCTTGAAAGACGGAACAGTCAATGATGGCTATTAATCAGTAAATAGTAGTGGTTCCAACAAGGGAACCGACAGAGATCTCTAATAACGAATACCAAGAATAATAGTTGCTAAGGATGCCTGTCTGATTTAGAATATAGGACATACATTCATTCAGTTAACAGTAGCAGTTCAGAAAACAGTACAGTTCAATTGTTCAGAAGATAATCATTTTTGAACATATCTTTACACAGTTGTTACTCACAGAGTTCTGGGCTATAGTAGGCTAGAGCGTCTCCGATGCTAACCGCATATCTGAGATCGAACACACACTAAGCTACACAGTTGGAAGAGATAATAACTTAATCCCTAATTGCCTCGGTGTGTTCTACATCTATATCCTCATTAAGATGCTTTAAACTAGGCCTAAGAATGCCTAGGATGGGATGAGGATGCAAAAATGCACTTTAAAACATTTTCCAGAATTTTCAGAAAAACAGAGTCCCGCTCGAGCGTGGCTTTCTCCGCTCGAGCGGACATGCAGACAAAGGTTCCCCACTCGAGCGTCACTTTCCCTGCTCGAGCGGACTGCAAAACAGTCAAAAGTACTGAATGCACAAAAATTACGCTCGATGGGCGCTCGACACCCGCTCGAGCGTAAGATACAAGGTCCTGCTCGAGCGTCAATTATTTCGCTCGAGCGGACTTCAAAACAGTGCAAAGTACTAGGAGCACGAATTTCACGTTCGAGTGCCAGTAACCCCGCTCGAGCGTGAGTTCAAAATCTGGAATTCCCAGATTTGAACCTCAAGCTCAAATTCAACTTTTAGCAACTCAAAACTCGACCTTTTGGGCCCAATTTCTGGAAAACACTTGTAAATACATAGAATAACATGATTCAAAGCTCAATTTATAAAATCAAGGCCCAAGGGTAGCTCAATTAAATCCAAATTCCAAACCAATTTTCATGGACATGAGGAACATGCAAACATGCATGAATTTAAACCATTTTAAAGCTTCAACGCTTGTTCAAATGAGCTCAAATCTTGCAAAAACATGATGACAACATGAACTACAACAATATTATGAACATGCATGTGAGGAACTATGAACTTACAACCTCAAAACCCAAGAATGGTAACATGCATGCAACAATTAAGCTACAATTCAACATGTTAGAACTAAATCATGACTTAGTTCCTTAATTAGACATGAACCATACATGAATCAACTTAATGACACAATTAAGAAGGTGAGTGTCTAACCTTAAGTCTTGAATTATAGGCAAGGAAGCTCGATTTAGCAATCTACACTTCAAATCTTCAAGTCCTCTAAGCCAAATCACAAAATCAAGTTGGAGTCACTCCTATTCTCTCACTCTCTCACTCTTGGTCGGTTGGAACAAGGAAATTGGCTGAGAAAAATGTGTTATGAGATCAAGTATAGGCTCAAATGTGCTTAGATAGTGGGCCACTCACAATGGCAAGGTTGTAAATAAACCTAGCTTATGTAGTTTAACTTATTTTAATCTAGTTTAATCATACTAAATCACTTTTCAGATAAATATGCCATAAAATCACATAAATTATGATGGTCTTAAAACATCAATCAATTTTTGGTTCAGCTGCCGATAAGGTCTTCAATTTGCAGTTTAAACATAAAACCATGAACAGATAATCAAACAGGCAACAGATAGAAATGCAATATAACAGATATACTTAATTAATTCAGTTTTAGATTTCAATCAGTCAGTCCAGTATTTCAATCAATTCAATTATCCATCTTAATTAGTCCCAGTTTACAGTAATCAGTAACTAATCGGTAAGTAGTGGTGAGGGTTTTTACAGTAATCAACCCTTAACTCATGAGTTTGAGTTGTGATTTTGTGAATTGAAGATTAAATGGTGAGTTAGATCATGAGTTGTGTTGATTTTGATGAGATATGCACATGCATGCATAGAAGTGCTATGAATTGCCATAAATTTGCATAATCTAACATATAGAAATTTGTATAATCTAACATGTAGCATGTTAATTATAAAAGATTAGGAGTTGGATCATACATGCAAGCATGTTTTTATTGAGTTTCATGAGAATGAACACCATTTGCATCATTTGAAATAGAAATGAAGTCAAAATTGGCATGCATGTTTGATTATTAAAGATATGAAGCTTATATGAGGTTTGAATGCATGAGCAATGATTATACAAAGGAATGTTGATTAATTTTGAAGAATTGGACCATGATTTTTTTGAATGATTGGCCTCATGTTGCTTACATCCATATGTTGTGTAATGCATTTGCTTGTTTTGGTACCTTAATTTGAGCTTTGGAGCCTTTGAACATCAAGTTTGAAGCTCAAGAACAATTCTGGATTTACCAGAATTTGGTATGTTTGCTCGAGCATGGAAGATGATGCTCGAGCGGGAAATGCAAGCTCCTAGAACTTTTTGCAGACATGGATGTCCACTCGAGCGGGGAAGTACACACTCGAGCGGGGAGCTATGTAGAGTGACCTTCAGCTCGAGCGTCCGAATTCACGCTCGAGCGTAAAAATGAGGTAACCAGTACTTTTGCAGACCTAATGGGTCCGCTCGAGCGGGAAAGTCCACGCTCGAGCGGAAAGTCCACGCTCGAGTGGGGACCCCTGTTTCAGAAATTTTGTAGAAATGTTCTGTGTTTCATTTTCCGTTCTCTTTCACTTTTAAGTACTCTTAGGTATGCATTGAGCATTACGAATGAATTAAAAGGATAAGAAAGAAGCCTAAGAGAAATGGATGAATTAAGAACGGATTGAACTGTTTGTGACCCATATGTGTCATGTAATGTGCAAGGTCGAGCTCAAGGGTGAATCCACCGGCAGAACACTGTGAGTAATATCTTAATAGAGACATTTGAAGTATGTTATTTGTCCAATTGCTTACTTCTATGTAAGTCTTATAAGTTCATTAATTTGAATGGTGGACAAATGTTTGTTATGCCAAATGGATGGGCCAAATGCCAGTCTGACATGAATGGGCCAAAGGCCAGTCTGACATGAATGAAAGAATGGATGGGCCAAAGGCCAGTCTGACATGAATGAAAGAATGGATGGGCCAAAGGCTAGTCTGACATGAATGGGCCAAAGGCCAGTTTGACATGAATGAAAGAATGGATGGGCCAAAGGCCAGTCTGACATGAATGAAAGAATGAATGGGCCAAAGGCCGTTTGACATGAATGGATTGGGCCCGAGGCCGTTTGATGTGTTCAAAACCGCAATACTTGATATATATATATATACACTAGATAGAAATATGAATTGGGCCCAAGGCCGTTTGATGTATGTTGTTCTAAATACCGTTTGTATATCTTCTTTATTTGATAATATTCACTAGGTTTTCGCTCACGCTCATTCATGTGTCTGTAGGTGAGCCAAAGGAGGTCCAAACCTAGCCTCAGTGAAGTTTGTGTGATACAACTAAGGTTCTGAAGAGTCAGCCCAAATGTCTCACGCACGAGACTTGTCTTCGCCTCTTTTGTCCTTGTGATGTGGTTTGTTATATTGGCGAAACGTTGGATCACTTTTGTATATAAACTTTGGGTCTGACTAACTTAGACTTAATGATCCTGTTTGTACAGAACTTTGTGTTACTACATATTTTGGTGTGAGTTATTAACATGTATGCATATGTTTGTTATAATGTGCCATGTAAGCACAGCTCTATGGACAAAGTTTTAAATTTGCTTCCATTTGGCCTCTTTACTCTGATGAGTTATGTCTGACTTGATTTGAGGCCGTAGGTAATCCCTTGATTACTGGCCGGTTATGTCTTTAACCCATGGGGGCGGGTTCGGGTCATGACAAAAGTGGCTGGTTTTATATAGCACTTGTGAAAATATTCTTTACAAATGTTTTCAAGTGTTAAGCTGAGGCTGAGATAAACCGTTAGTGGGTATAACCAACGTGTTACATCCAAAGAAAATTACACAATCAAGGTGTATATTAAAAACATGCAAATTATTCTAAGTATGGAATTATACAAGAATAAAAGGAAAGCAAACTTACAATCACATTGAAAGAAGAAAGTAGAGAATGCATTTAGATAAGGAAAGAAGACACTTCGGCTTGACATTGAAGAGTAATTGTTAGATTACAAAAAAGTACATCAGCGCAAATAAAGTGAAACAAACTTGGTTGTTGGTTCTAAAACGTTGAAGAAACAGATTATGGGTCTTGATCTTGTGGAGCCGACAAAGTAGTGACCTCGGTAATTAAAGCTTAGCCGATATGCTATATGGTTTAAAGATGTAGGTTCCATCACCTCAGAATGCCGAGGTAATAAAACCTAGGAGGTAGTTGTGGGGGACATATTTTTTGAATAACAACACGTGGTCGAGGTGTCATCAGAGTGCCAGCCGATGTGCCACGTGTCATGGTCATGATGCCGAGGTAATCTCGGCTAGGCCGAGGTTATCTGCGAAGATACTGGAATTCGGGATAAGCGGATAAGGGACAAGAGTCTTAGATTGGGAGAGGACTTTAGTTTGGATAAAGATAAGACTCTTAGAGAGTTTATCCCAATCCTACTGGGAGTCTAAGATTAGCAGTAATCCTAAGTCCATCGAAGCAAGGCTTCTATTGGGATTAGGTCAGTGTTGGCTACAAAAGAGAGACACCCTCATGGGTCTAAGGTATGTTTTTTGTGTTCTGAATAGTGAGTTAAGCACTTTTGCTATCTTTGAGAGATAACTGACTTGATCGTCGGAGTGTCCCTGGGTGGACGAATCACCGCCGGAATCTCTTCTTTTCTGTGACAGGTCATTCGGGCAATCTATTTTACTGGTGTTCTACAGCTGAGTACTAGTTTGGCAGTGTGGTCCAAAATCGACACACACACAAACCATAGTGCTAGCTTAACAACAAATCCACAAGCGTCGTGGAGTCAAAAAGACCAGGAATTGACACACCCGTGTTCTTTACATTGAAGAACAACGAAAGCCCAGTTACATTTCATTTTAAAGCAATATATACCTATTCATCAATGTTGGAATTGCCATAGTCGTGATGACACTGGAGATGGAGTTTGTGAATGATTGGGACGTCGATGAGAGTGACTGTGAACAAATGGTTCATGAAATTGATGAAATTGGAATTGGTGGTTGTAACGCCCTCAAAATAATACATAAAACCCATCACTAAAGACATGAATTGGTAGAAGAGAAACCAATTATTTCTATTCATCAGAGTAGTTCTTACAAAAGTATTACATGTTAACAGCAAAAGCAAATGCCCTAAGGGCTTACAGCTTTCCAAGTTAACACTTGGTTACACACAAAAGGAGTACTAACTCTATACAAAAGAAGCCCGTATAATACAAACAAAAGAAACAAAAGAGTCTTCAACTCTCATCCTTATCATCCAAGCTATGTCCTTGGAGGTGGCATGCTACCAGTACCTGAAAATGATGTCCCGTATAGGGTGAGCCAATGCCCAGTAGAAATACACTAAACCAGCTATGAACAGTGACTAAAAGATTAGCAGTTGATAGAAGGCCAACACTACTACATCCACAAATATTACCTTACAGTTCCATGACATACAAATCCATGTTACAATTCATTTTCCATTCCTTTAAATTCTCAATTTATAACCATGGCTCAGAACCTGGCCAACAGCTTATATGAGGCGGTAACTCATATTAAACATTTTCCCATTTCATAATAGACAAGCATACTAGCTATATCAACACTTCCATAGATATGCATAAAAGCAATACCACACTTTCCAAGACAAGCATATGAGTCTGGTCAAGACATCACTAGATAAGCATATGAGCTATATCTACGGAGTCCATCCCCTATCTCCTCCCAAACAACATCCGGTTTAGAGGTCCATCCCCTATCATCTCCTAAACCGTGGAGTACATCCCCTATCTTCTCCAACACAACACAATGCATATAAACAATAATTATACACATCACCAATCAATACATAAAGTTAATGTATTCTTTCAACTGTCATACTCAATGACACATTCAACTGATTAGTTTCCGTTTGCCTAATCATCATGCATTGTCTACAACAATCAAGACTATCCTCCACCGATAGCCCAAAGTAGTTATTTCTAAATAGAAAATAAATATACAAATGGATAATGTATCAAAATTTCAATTCGGTGAGTGATAAACAATCCCACTACACCCTTTAATCCCATGTACTCCCAATCTCAACATTTCCCATTCAATTCCTCATTTCTCCCAATTAATTATACCAATTAATTAATCAATGTAATTAGGGCATTTTTCATAACTAACATTACAACCCTTAAGGTTCCATTTTCATCAATGTCTTAACATAAATTCCATCCTCCTATGCCAAACATGCCTTTAGGTTTATTATAAATAAAAACCCCGACTTTCGTAAAATACACAAAGGCCCAAACTTTCTCAAAATTACACAACAACACCCAACATATCAAAATGCTAAAATTGAAAGACAAAATCCATAAGGAGGAGTAGGATATCCCTACCTCAAAAGATGGAACCCAACGAAGAAGGTGAAAAGCGAAATGCTCCAAATTGCAAATTTCTCGGATCAAAAGATAGCCCTCGACGATCAACAACTTTTTTGTAAAGACCAAAGGTGAGGAAACAACTCTTACTAGATCAATCCCTAGAGAGAAGGGAAGGATTTCGAGAGAGAAGCTCAACAATGGGGTTTTTTGAAAAGTATGAGAGAGAAGAGAATGTGAAAAAGTGATTTAAAATGTCAAAACACGGAGCTTTAACTTGATCGCCCGCTCAGCTGAACCCCCGCTCGAGCGGCACTCACAGACTCCCGCTCGAGCGGCCAATCCCCCGCTCGAGCGTCAGATGCACACTCCCAGCACTTTTGCAGACAGGCTCCTCGCTCGAGCGACCAACTCCCTGCTCGAGCGGCACACACAAACTCCGGCTCGAGCGGCCAATTCCCCGCTCGAGCGTCCAACACTACACAGGAAATACTGGATGGGTGTATTCTCCGCTCGAGCGCCCAAATCCCCGCTCGAGCGGACAAGCCAAAATCTGGGCAACTAGACTTGGTTCCTAAGCTCAACCAACCTGTTCCAAACCTTCCCTACACAACCCAAGACTCAAATACAAAATAGGAAAAGATACAAACAAGATAATAATCAACTACTAACATCCATGGACACACGTCCGGATCACTGTACAACAAGGGGTAAACCCGGGATCGCTATAACCTCTCCCCTTTAAAGAATTTCGTCCCCGAAATTTAGAACAAGTTTTCGAAAACAGGTTTTTCTCCATTTTAAACAATGTTACAATTCAACATTAAACAACTTGACCCATTACCAGCCATTTCATCTCTTATCAAGAGGCATCTCACAACAATTACATTTCAACATGTATTCCCCTTCATTTTCAACCATTTTCAACACACATGGTTCACAATTTCATATCATAATCAATTTTTATGATACATCTCCAGTTCTATAATATAGCCAATATATGCAATATTACAATCAACTCCCATATCAAGGCAAGTTCTACAATATTTCCATAACCAAAACATTCACAATGTTTTACAACTTAAGACATATTTAATGATCTTAAAGTTCAACAATACGATAATATATAACATCTGTTCAAACATCCACAAATAGGTCCGGATATTTCTCTCAGACCTCCAACTCACGTTCCCAAGTGGCCTCCTCCACTCCGTGATGTTTCCACAAAACCTTTACCAAAGGAATGGTCTTGCCACGCAGGACTTGATCCCGCCTATCCAAGACCCGAGCTGGTCTCTCCTCATACGAGGCATCCTACCTTTAAGTCGGTCCAATCCAATATATGTGATGGATCCGGCTCATACTTTCGAAGCATACTCACATGAAACACGTCATGAACTCTGGACAACTGTGGCGGCAAAGCTAAACGGTAAGCGACCTCACCAATCCTCTCAAGGATCTCAAAAGGACCAATAAACCGAGGGGACAACTTCCTACTCTTCCCGAACCTCATCAATCCCCGCCTAGGTGATATTTTGAAGAAAACATGATCACCTACCTCAAACACCAAAGGTCTCCTCCTACGGTCAGCATAAGATTTCTGACGACTCTGGGCTGTAACAAGCCTCCTACAGATAAGCTCAACTTTCTCCGTCGTCTCTCTCACCAACTCCGGACCCAACAGAGGTGCGTCGCCCACCTCGGCCCAACAAACTGGGGATCTACAAGGTCGGCCATACAAGGCCTCAAACGGTGCCATACCGATGCTAGATTGAAAACTGTTGTTGTAGGCAAACTCCACCAAGGGCAAGTGCCTCTCCCAGGTCCCACTAAAGTCAAGGGCACAGCCTCGAAGCATATCCTCAAGGATCTGAATAGTACGCTTGTACTGCCCGTCAGTCTGAGGATGATAAGCTGTACTAAAGGTCAACTTAGTGCCCAAGGCACTTTGCAAACTCTGCCACAACCTAGCAGTAAAACGAGGATCTCTATCTGAGATGATCGTCACTGGGACCCCGTGCAATCTCACTATGTCCCGAATATACAAGTCGGCAAGATGATCTACCGAATCCCTCACGCGCATAGGAATGAAGTGCGCCGACTTAGTCAACCGGTCTACAACCACCCAAATTGCATCACTACCCTGCTGAGTCCTCGGAAGACCTACAACGAAGTCTATAGTGACATGCTCCCACTTCCACTCGGCAATAGGCAAGGGTTGTAACAAACCCGCTGGCCTCTGATGCTTGGCTTTCACTTGTTGACAAGTAAGGCATTTAGACACGAAAATTGCCACGTCTCTCTTCATACCCCGCCACCAAAACTAGCGACCCAAATCCCGATACATCTTAGTACCCCCCGGATGCACCGCAAGGTGCGAATAATGGAACTCTTGGAGTACTTCCTCTCGACAAGACTCCGGCACAAACAAACGGTTTCGGTATCTCACACTCAGGTCGGGATACACTGTCAAACCCTTCTCAACTTTCCCACTGGAGATCTTCTCTCAGAGGGACTCTACCTCAAGGTCACCTCTCAGTGCCTCTAACACTCGAGTCACGAGTGTAGGCTGCGCAACGACAGAAAACAAGGCCGCAGCCTCAACAGATTTGTTCAGATGTAAGTCGAACTCCCCAAGTGCCCCCAACATTCCCTACTCCCTGATGGCTATACAGGCTACATCACCTATGGATTTTCTGCTAAGGGCATCGGCCATAACATTGGCCTTCCCCGGGTGATAATGCAACTCGAAGTCGTAATCCTCAATGAACTCCATCCACCTCCTTTGCCTCAAGTTCAAGTCCTTCTGTGAAAACAGATATTTCAGACTCTTATGATCCGAGAACACCTCGAATCTCTCACCATAAAGGTAGTGCCTCCAGATTTTCAAGGCAAAGATCACCGCTGCTAACTCTAGGTCATGGGTAGGGTAATTCTTCTCATGAATTTTCAACTGACGTGAGCCATAAGCTACCACTTTCCCTTCCTGCATCAATACACAACCCAAACCCTCCCGTGAGGCATCACAATAAACCGCATAGCCCAACCCTCTCTCCGGAATAATCAAGATTGGAGCGGTGGTCAACCTAACTTTCAATTCCTGGAACGACTTTTCACAAGTCTCACTCCATACAAATTTAACTCCCTTCCGAGTCAGACTAGTCAACGGTGAAGCTAACCTGGAGAAATCCTTCACAAACCGACGGTAATACCCAGCTAATCCCAGAAAACTGCGGATTTCAAACACACTCTTAGGTTGTGCCCAATCTTGCACTACCTCAGTCTTGGATGTATCAACAGACACCCCTTCCCCGGATACCACATGGCCTAAGAACTTGACTTCCTCTAGCCAAAATTCACACTTTCCAAATTTGGCATATAGCCTATGGGCTCTAAGCAACTCAAACACCACTCTCAAGTGTAGCTCGTGCTCCTCCTCTGAAGGTGAATAAATCAGGATGTCGTCTACGAAGACGACCACGAAATGATCCAAGAATTCCCGGAAGATCCAGTTCATCAAGTCCATAAAGACTGTCGGTGCATTGGTAAGCCCAAATGGCATCACCAGAAACTCATAATGGCCATACCGCGTACGGAATGCCGTCTTCGGAATATCCTCCTCCCTGACCCTCAACTGGTGGTAACCTGATCTCAAGTCTATCTTAGAGAAACAACGGGAACCCTTCAACTGGTCAAACAAATCATCTATACGGGGCATAGGGTACTTATTCTTAACCGTAGCCCGATTCAACTTTTGGTAGTCGATACACAATCTCAAGGCACCATCTTTCTTCTTAGCAAAGAGGGCCGGTGCTCCCCACGGCGAAATACTAGGGTGAACAAATCCCTTATCTAACAATTCCTGGAGCTGAATCTTCAACTCACTCAACTCGGCTGGGGCAAAACGATAAGGTGCCATAGAAATCGGCGTCGTGCCAGGTACCAAATCAATGGAGAATTCAATCTCACGGTGAGGTGGCAAACCAACGAGATCCTCGGGAAAGACATCCGAATACTCACAAACCACCCTTGGTAAAACAATCTGGGTCTCATCACACTCACCACTCAAAAAGCTAGCAAGTAGACCACTAAGCTCACTCCGCCCTCGTGGATTATACCCCGGTGGTACAACACTATCAACCCGGTCTCCCAAGAAATGGAAACACTCCCCGCTCACGGTACAACAAGTGACCCTCTGGCGGTAGCAATCAATAACTGCCCGGCATGACGACAACCAGTCCATACCCAAAATAACATCAAAGCCCTTTATGGGCATAACTACAAAAGGAAACGGAAGCCTATAATCGTCAACCTCTATATCACAACCCCTACATCCGTGTTTCAAAATCAACTCACCCCCAATGGGCGATACAACACAAATATGAGATGCTAATAGTGCTAACTCCAACTCCAACACAGATGCAAATGCAGCAGATACAAAAGAATGAGATACACCCGTATCAATCAACACATTAGCAACCGAGTTGCAAAATAGAAAGGTGCCTCTCACTATTGATGGAGCCGGTACTAGGTCTGTGATAACAAAGATACACGCCTGTTGGCCTGATCCACTCGATCCACCTGCTCACCTCTAGGAGCATACGATTGCTGCACCGACTGGGATGACGAAGCTCCCGAGTTGGCCTTCGAGTCCTGCACAGACTGAACTGGCTGATAACTCTGCGTCTGCCTGGAACCAGACGCTCCCGAAGTGGCACTCAACTGTGGGCAAAACCTCTTCAGGTGCCCAGGCTATCTACACTGATAACAAGATAAAGGCTGGCCCCTGCCCTGACTCTGGCCCTGAGGTCTGGCTGAAGAAGAAGCAGCTCGCTGACCCCCTCCCTTCTGCGGGCAAACCGAAAACTTGTGACCCAGCTGGCCACATGCAAAACAAGTCAAACCTCCCTGACTACCTCTCCCGGAGCCTGCACTCGGTACCGAAAAAGTCGATTTAGCACCACCTTGAGACTACTGGGGTTTAAAACCCTTCTATCTCCTGCCATCACCCTGGCCCTCTTGGCTCCTCTTGGCTCCTCTTGGAACCTTGCTGCTTCTCATCATCCTCCTCCTGCATCATAATTTCCATATGAGCAGCCGCATCCACCAGATGTCTATACTCTTGGATGTAAGACCCACCAACTCTCAACTTGAGGCCCCGCCTCAACTTCCGCTCAAACTCATAGCAACAGCGTTCCTCGGACGCCACTAGCTCAGGTGCAAACCTGGACAAGCTAGTAAAAGTAGCCTCAAATTCAGCCACTGACAACCCCTGCTGCTTAAGCCGGCTAAACTGATCCCTCAGCTTCTCCCTAGCAGCTGCAGATAAAAACCTCTCCTGGAAAGCCTCTACAAAAGCCCTCCATGCACCACCAATACGGACCTTCTCATACTTCCACCATTGATCCGCATCTCCCTTCAGCTGGAAGGATGCCAAGGTCACCTTTAGAGTCCCATTCTCGATGCCAAGCATCTCGAATGTCTTCTCCATCTGTTCCAACCACTCGTCAGCTTTAAGTGGCTCTTTCGGATCCCCAATAAATTCGTTCGGGTTAGACCGAAAAAATTCCCCCTTTAAGAAAGAAGGCCCTGCCTCTGCAACCTAATGCTCAGCTCTGAGAATACCCAAAGCTCCCGCTATCTCTCGGGCCAAGGCACCCATAGCCTGCTGACCCACTGGCTCGGCCACGTTGGCCTGACCAACTCCCTCCTGCACTGCCGGAATGTCATCCGGTAAAGGCACCTCCTGCTTCCTAGGCCTACCACGCCTACCACCTCGTCCTGACATCCTATTAAAGATAACAAAGACGTTAGCACATTCATAAATGTGCTGAAACTAAACACCCGCGTCCTAATGCATGGACAACTGTAATTCACTCCACGTAAGCACATAAACACATAAGCACTTACGAATTCCATTCCCAGATAATGACAGTCCGAAGGCGTTACTAGAGTTCCGGTTAGAAACAGCATTGATCAAGTGCTTTTCCAACAAGACTCACAGAAACCCAAGGATCTAATCAATATCCTAGAAATCAAATCCCATACCCACATAATCATATAAACATGCTATCACAAAACACATTACATTACACTTAAGTCTCTAACAAGCGAGACAAACCCATTGTGATACTAATCACTTCCCACGTTGTAGACGTCCCCGAATGCCCCGGGGGGATGAACCCCCGTTCTGTTCATTTGGGTTCACTACAGTTCAGGACTCAAATTGTCACGGTTCTTAATCTGAACCAAAGAGTCCAAATCCGGCAAATCGTTTTGGAAAACTGATTTTTTGAAAGAAGTGCCAAACATGGACTACTTTGCTAGATATAGAGTCGCCACCTAAATATTTTATTTTGGAGGAATTTAGAAAACCCTGACTCGGTGCCAAAGGCCACGTATCCATCATCGCCAAAGTTGCCTCGGCTCGGGAACTTGGGTACGATTGGGAAAGGTCAGTTATGAGCACCCCCTCTCGCCCGATCCGAAGATCGGCCTCTACTAACCATGATATCTTGTTTTGAAAGCATTATGCGTTCTTATTCTGGTTATTAGCCTAGAATTACTATGTTATGCGCGCAGCAAACAAGTATAGACCAAATCGCCTAAATTGGAACAAAACATTTCATGTTTGTTTTGAAAGTGGTTTGCTACTCGCAAGTAAGCTAAGATGCAGGTTTTGCCACCCTCGAGTGGGCTTTAGAAAAGATGGTTTTGCCACTATCTAGTGGGCTTAAAACTCACAGTTTTGATGCATTATTCCAATTCAGGTAATTCAACCTCCATCCACAAGCATTCAAACAGTTATATCACATAAGCAGCTAGCCTCATGGTAATCATGCAATCATGGCAACATTCACACACATGTGAGGATACTAAACCGAAAGAACTTACAGAGTACTCGAAGCCAAAACAGAAACCAGTTAGTAATCATATGCATGATCCTAGTTCATGTTAAGGTGGCTAATGCAACGCATGCAGGATGCAACTACAATAGGCTCGGCTATCCTAAAGATGGCATGTGAAATGCTGCAATTAACAAGTACTCAACTTGGAATTTGAAATACAAGTGCAGTTAGAATGATCCGCTGAGCCCGGTACATGCAAAATAGATGAATGAATGCAAACATGCTATCATACTGTATGCTAATTTGAATATGCCCTAAACTAACCATCGAAAGCTAGTAAATAAAAGGGAAGAAAGACGTGGGGTTGGAAGACATACACACACTCATGCACACTTATTACACAATTGCCCTCGCTCGGAGGGTCCGAATAAATATTACAGGCCAAATAATAAATCAACTATCCTAGCTAATTAATTATTACAGACCCTCAATCTAATTAATCAAATTAAATATGAAATAAATAGAAAGAAAGGGCCACACCGCCTTCGGAATCTTGTGAATGATGCATGTTTGACTCGTCTCGCCCGGAAACTCGCTGCCATAGCACTGTTGCCTCTGTTTACACTGCCTTGCCCCCTTGAAAATTTGCATAAGTCCCAAGAATGCTTCTTTGGACACTGGAAAGCATCACCGGCCAAGTAAAAACACCACTGGTTGGATGGGATGATCACCGGCCACAACTATGGTCGGCCGGCCACACTGAATGCCGACCAGCCAATGGTATACTTCACTAATGGCCGGTAGCCTCAAAACACAGCCGGTGGCCTCAAGCCACGCTGGTGGGTGCCAGGGGTAGCTAAAAAGCTACTCTCTACCCCCAAAACAAAACAGAAGTGTTTGGTGCGAAACCGAACACAGAAGAGTCGAGTTGAGAGGTCTTGAGGGAAGGGGCGTAGCCGAGACTTCCAGGAACTCAAAACGGACACTAACATGGATGATCACTGAGTGTCCCAACGGTGACGTCCAAGTCTTGAGGACGGTCAAAAATGGGGTGTCTACACAGGTACCCAAAGTATTTGAACCCGGTACGCTCTGATACCAAGTTGTAACGCCCTCAAAATAATACATAAAACCCATCACTAAAGACATGAATTGATACAAGAGAAACCAATTATTTCTATTCATCAGAGTAGTTCTTACAAAAGTATTACATGTTAACAGCAAAAGCAAATGCCCTAAGGGCTTACAGCTTTCCAAGTTAACACTTGGTTACACACAAAAGGAGTACTAACTCTATACAAAAGAAGCCCTTGGCTTGATGTACATGTAATACAAACAAAAGAAACAAAAGAGTCTTCAACTCTCATCCTCATCATCCAAGCTATGTCCTTGGAGGTGGCATGCTACCAGTACCTGAAAATGATGTCCCGTATAGGGTAAGCCAATGCCCAGTAGAAATACACTAAACCACTATGAGCGATGACTAAAAGATTAGCAGTTGATAGAAGGCCAACACTACTACATCCACAAATATTACCTTACAGTTCCATGACATACAAATCCATGTTACAATTCATTTTCCATTCCTTTAAATTCTCAATTTATAACCATGGCTCAGAACCTGGCCAACAGCTTATATGAGGCGGTAACTCATATTAAACATTTTCCCATTTCATAATAGACAAGCATACTAGCTATATCAACACTTCCATAGATATGCATAAAAGCAATACCACACTTTCCAAGACAAGCATATGAGCTGTGTCAGCACATCACTAGATAAGCATATGAGCTATATCTACGGAGTCCATCCCCTATCTCCTCCCAAACAACATCCGGTTTAGAGGTCCATCCCCTATCATCTCCTAAACCGTGGAGTACATCCCCTATCTTCTCCAACACAACACAATGCATATAAACAATAATTATACACATCACCAATCAATACATAAAGTTAATGTATTCTTTCAACTGTCATACTCAATGACACATTCAACTAATTAGTTTCCGTTTGCCTAATCATCATGCATTGTCTACAACAATCAAGACTATCCTCCACCGATAGCCCAAAGCAGTTATTTCTAAATAGAAAATAAATATACAAATGGATAATGTATCAAAATTTCAATTCGGTGAGTGATAAACAATCCCACTACACCCTTTAATCCCATGTACTCCCAATCTCAACATTTCCCATTCAATTCCTCATTTCTCCCAATTAATTATACCAATTAATTAATCAATGTAATTAGGGCATTTTTCATAACTAACATTACAACCCTTAAGGTTCCATTTTCATCAATGTCTTAACATAAATTCCATCCTCCTATGCCAAACATGCCTTTAGGTTTATTATAAATAAAAACCCCGACTTTCGTAAAATACACAAAGGCCCAAACTTTCTCAAAATTACACAACAACACCCAACATATCAAAATGCTAAAATTGAAAGACAAAATCCATAAGGAGGAGTAGGATATCCCTACCTCAAAAGATGGAACCCAACGAAGAAGGTGAAGAAAACGAAAATGCTCCAAATTGCAAATTTCTCGGATCAAAAGATAGCCCTCGACGATCAACAACTTTTTTGTAAAGACCAAAGGTGAGGAAACAACTCTTACTAGATCAATCCCTAGAGAGAAGGGAAGGATTTAGAGAGAGAAGCTCAACAATGGGGTTTTTTGAAAAGTATGAGAGAGAAGAGAATGTGAAAAAGTGATTTAAAATGTCAAAACACGGAGCTTTAACCCAGTCGCCCCGCTCGAGCGGCCGAACCCCCGCTTGAGCGGCACTCACAAACTCCCGCTCGAGCGGCCAATCCCTCGCTCGAGCGTCAGATGCACACTCCCAGCACTTTTGCAGACAGGCTCCCCGCTCGAGCGACCAATTCCCCGCTCGAGCGGCACACCCAAACTCCGGCTCGAGCGTCCAACACTACACAGGAAATACTGGATGGGTGTATTCTCCGCTCGATCACCCAAATCCCCGCTCGAGCGGACAAGCCAAAATTTGGGCAACTAGACTTGGTTCCTAAGCTCAACCAACCTGTTCCAAACTTTCCTTACACAACCCAAGACTCAAATACAAAATAGGAAAAGATACAAACAAGATAATAATCAACTACTAACATCCATGGACACACGTCCAGATCACTGTACAACAAGGGGTAAAGCCGGGATCGCTATAGTGGTGTTGTTGTGGGGATTCAATAGCAGAGAATCGTCGATGTCGATGGTGGGATTGGGGATTGAAGCAAAGAGGTTGTTCCATTTGGTGGATAAGATGGCTGTGCCGGCGGCGAATTTGGTGGAGAGTTTGGAGAGGATGTGACAGAGAATCGATTCTGGCAAATTGCTGATTCTGTCTTCGCCATTGTTATCGACATTGGCTAGGGTTTCATAGCGAGTTGGAGATGGAGGGTTGTGAAGGTTTTTATGGCGTTTTAAAGCTGTATCCATGGGAGGTTTTGGTTGTTTTGGGGATGGTTTTTGATGGAGGGAATATACACACATATATATATGGGCGATGATAAAGACCACTAAAAGTGGTGTTCTAAAGCGACCACTAATGATGTGGCATCCACTTTTTGTGCGAAGTCTATGGAGGAGATTGGGGGGTAGATTAGATATCTATTGGGGTGAGGAGGTAGATTGCATTAATGATGAATTAATTAGGGCCTATTTTGGTAGTGTCAAATAAATTGATTTTTTTACTTATTATAAAAAGTTGTATTTTCTTTGTCTGAAAATATTAATTTCTTATTTTATTTTTTATTATTTTAAAATATTAGTGTTTTTTCACAAATTAAGAAATAACATAATATGAATTTACTATTTTACCCTTTTTTAAAATTCATTAATAACATAAAAAATATAATTGATATTCTCAAAAAAATATATTATCAAAGGGTAATTTTAGAAAATTAATATTTTTAAAATGCAATAATTGTAGTATCAAAAAAAGTTAAATTTTTCAAAAAGGACTATTATTTTGGGATGGATACAGAATAAAAGGTAAAGGGGTAAATGTGATTCAAATAAGTTAAAAAAATCAATAAATTGACTTATAAATCACTTCTCAAAAGAAACTGTGCGTGTAATGTAATGAATTTTAAAATATTTACACTGAAAATAATTGACTATTACACGTCATTTTGAGGCTCATCTCAAATATTTTTAATGAGGGATATTGTAAATTCAAAAAAAAATATATTCAAAATTTATCTAAAACCATTAACGTGTGATTTAAATTAATTATACATATGGACTCTACAAATTCAATCTTTACCATACAATCCATTTTTAGCCGAAATTTGAGTCCCTAGAAGTACAAGGAGAAAGGTGATATAATCCAAATAAGCTAAAAAATCAATAAATTGACTTACAAGTCACTTCCTGAAAGAGGCCACATGTGTAATGCAATCAATTTGAAAAGATTTACACTAAAAAAGATTGACTATTACACGTCATTTTGAGGCTCATCTAGAATATTTTTGATGAAGGATTTTATAAATTCATAAAAATATATTCAGAATTTATCTAAAAATATTAATATGTGGTTTAGATTCATTCTACATATGGACACTACAATACACAATTTCAATCTCTACCATACAACTCATTTTTAACCAAAATCTGAGTCCCTAAACATACAAAAAATAGAGAGGTAATGTGACCCAAATAAGTTAAAAAGTTGACTAATAATCACTTTCCAAAAGAGGCCACGTGTATAATGCAATCAACTTCAAAAGATTTACACTAAAAATGATTGACAATTAGACGTCATTTTGAGGCTCATCTCGAATATTTTTAATCAGGGTACTATAAATTTAGAATTTATCCAAAAATATCAATACGTGGTTTAGATTCATTCTATATATGGACTCTACAATACATAATTTCAATCTCCACCATATAACCCATTCTTAGCCAAAATCTTAGTCCCTAGACATACAAAAAGTAGAGAGGTAATGTGACTCAAATAAACTAAAAAGCTAAAACATTTAGTTTTAGCCAAAAAGTCACTATAAGTTGTCATATCATTCTTTGTATTTTTCAGCACATCTTTTCGTAAAAAGTAAAAAAACTACTAGAATAGTCTATTTCCAAACAAGGCCTAAGTTGACTTGTCAGTCACTTCCCAAAAATGCCACGTGTATAATGTAATCAATTTTAAAAGACTTACACTAAAAATGATTGACTATTAAACGTCATGTTGAGGTTCACTCAAATATTTTTAATGAGGGATACTATAAATTCAAAATTTATTTTAAAATATCAATATGTGGTTTAGATTCATTCGATACATGAACTTTACAACACACAATTTCAATCTCCACCATACAACTCATTCTTAGCCAAAATCTGAGTCCTAGACTTTCTAATTTTTAATTATTTATTTTTTAAAGTACAGTGAGAAAAATAATTTTAAAATTATATTTGTTATTCAACTTTATAACGTAAATCTGAATATATAATTATTAATACCTGATTAACTTAATCTTTTTCCTGAATTATCTTCTTGATGAGTTTTACAAAATAAACGCTTTAAATTATCAAGGTTAACCTCAAAATAGGCCCACTAAATCTAACAACCCCTACCCAGCTAGAATACCTCGAGAAAAGTATTAATTATAAAAATTATATTTGTCATTTAATTTTATAACATAATTGTAATTCGAATATGTAATTACTAATATTTGATTAACTTAACTTTTTTTATAAATTATTTTCTTGACGAGTCTTACAAAATAAGCGATTTAAATTATCTAAAAAAGACCCGAAATGGGTCCACCAAACCCAACAATCCCTCTCCAGCTGAAACACGTCAAGAAGAGCAATTAATTATAAAAATCATAATTTTCATTTAATTTTATGACATAATTGTAATTCAAACATGTAATTACAAATATCAAATCAACTTATTTTTTTCGTGAATTATCTTCTTGATGAGTCTTATAAAACAAGCAATTTAAATTATCAAAGTGAGCCTCGAAATGGGCCCACCAACTCCAACAACCTCTCTCTAGTTGGAATACGTCAAGAAGAGAAATTAATTATCGAAATCATATTGGTCATTCAATTTTATAACATAACTGTAATACGAATATGTAATTACAAATATCAAATCAAATTAATTTTTTCATGAATTATTTTCTTGACGAGTCTTACAAAATAAACGACTTAAATTATTGAGGTGAATCTTGAAATGGGCCCACCAACTCCAACAACCCCTCTCTAGGGGGAACATGTCGAGAAAAGAAATTAATTATCAAAATCATATTTGTTATTCAATTTTATAACATAATTGTAATCCGAACATGTAATTATTAATATCTGAACATGTAATTATTGATATTAAATCAATTTAATTTTTTTGCACGAATTATTTTTTGACAAGTCTTACAAAATAAGAGATTTAAATTATCGAGATGAGCTTCAAAATAGGTCCACCAAACTCAACAACCTCTCTCCAACTGGAATACGTCGAGAAGAAAAATTAATTATCAAAATCATATATGTCATTCAATTTTATAATATAATTGTAATCCGAACATATAACGACTAATATCAAATCAAATTTAATTTTTTTAATGAATTATCTTCTTAATAAATCCTACAAAATAAAAAAATTTAAATTATCAAAGTAAGCTCCAAAATGAGTCCACCAACTCTAACCACTACAAAAATTTCAAGTTTTTGTGATGGCAAACTGCCGTTGCTAATACTCCTAATGCCGTCTCAAAAAACTTTTAGCGACGTCAAATGACTTTTAGCGACGGGAAATGGGGGGTCACAACAGAGGGCGTTGCAAAAAAGTTTTATTGTCGTTGTCTTTTTTTTTGCGACGACAATTGTTGCCTTTTGCGACGGCATTATACTGTCACCTATAATATGTAAAAAATTGAGACCTTTTGCGATGACACTGTTTTACCGTCGCTAAAAGTTTTATTTGAGACGGCAAGAAATGTTGTCGCGATTTTTTTTTTGCAACGGCATGACCACTATTGCCAATGGTTCTAATGTTTTTTGTGACGGTATGGTGCCGTCGCAAAAAAAATAATAATAAATAAATAAATAAATAATAAATAATACTGCAATATAATTATTAAAAATATTTAAATTACCTGCATTAAATGAAAAAAAATTGAAAAAGAAACTAATAATTGGATAATAATATAAAAAATTCCTGTATAGAAATAACAATTTCTACATAATAAAAATATTCATAACTATATGTCAACAAAATTACCCCACTACATAATGTTCCATAATACATATATAATGTTGAAATACATAATGTTGTCCATAATTCAAAATAACATAAACCAAAATTAAAAGTTTTCCTCATCATTCTCCGTGGGTAACAAAAACAAAAGTTAGTCGCATTTTTCACAAGCATGCATTCCACAAGAAGCAAACTCCTACTCGGGAAATATCAAAAAACAAAAAATAAAAATAATTGATGACAATATAATTATGTGTTAATAAGTTAATTACAAAAAAAATATAAAAATTTAACTACTATACAATTACAAAGATAATTAAGTAAATAATTTTGCCTAAACTGAAATCCGGGTCTAACTCCCAAACCGAGAACGCGATTTGAGTCTCGTCTTCTACCAAAACTCTCTCATGCCTAGGCGGTCGTGTGTGCCAAGTTTCATGCTACTTTGACGCCGTTTGGTGATTTTGGGATGTTAACACCTCGAATTTTAAGTTTATTAAGAAACTAATTTTTCTAGAGTGAAATCTGACTCTAACTCCCAAACCGAAAACACAATTTGAGTCTCGTCTTCTCCCATAAGTCTCTCGTGCCTAGGCGGTCATGTGTGCCAAGTTTCGTGCTAATCCGACATTGTTTGGTGATTTTGGGGTGTCAACACCTCGAATTCTAAGTTTCTTAAGGAACTAGTTTGCTTAGCATGAAATCCGCCTCTAACTCCCAAACTGGGAACCCTATTTGAGTCTCGTCTTTTCCCACAAGTCTCTCGTGCCTAGGCGGTCCTGTGTACTAAGTTTCATGCTATTCTGACGCCGTTTGGTGATTTTGGGGCGTTAACACCCCGAATTCTAAGTTTCTTAAAAAACTAGTTTGTCTAGAGTGAATTCCGGCTCTAACTCCCAAACTGGGAATCCGATTCGAGTCCTGTCTTGTCCCACAAGTCTCTCGTGCCTAGGCGGTCGTGTGTGCCAAGTTCCGTGCTAATCCGACGCCGTTTGGTGATTTTGGGGCGTCAATACCTCAAATTCTAAGTTTCCATAAGAAACTAGTTTGCCTAGCATGAAATATGCCTCTAACTCCCAAGCCGAAAACCCGATTCGAGTCCGTTCTTCTTCCTAAATCTGTCGTGCCTAGGTGGTTGTATGTGCCAAGTTTCGTGCTACTCCGACACTGTTTGGTGATTTTGGGGCGTTAACACCTCGAATTCTAAATTTCTTAAGAAACTAATTTGTCTAGAGTAAAATCCGGCTCTAACTCCCAAATCGGGAATCCGATTTGAGTTCCGTTTTCTGCCACAAGTCTCTCGTGCCTAGGCAGTCGTGCGTGCCAAATTTCATGCTACTCCAATGTCGTTTGGTGATTTTGGGGCGTTAATACCTCGAATTCTAAGTTTCTTAATAAACTAGTTTGTTTAGAGTGAAATCCGGCTCTAACTCCCAAACCGGGAACCCGATTCGAGTCCCATTTTCTCCCACAAGTCTCTCTTGCCTAGGCGGTCTTGTGTGCCAAGTTTCGTGTTAATCCGACGCCATTTGGTGATTAACTCCCAAACCGGGAACTTGATTCGAGTCCCGTTTTCTCCTACAAGTCTCTCGTGCCTAGGCGGTTATGTGTGCCATGTTTCATGCTACTTTGACGTCGTTTGGTGATTTTGGGGCATTAACACCTCGAATTCTAAGTTTCTTAAGAAACTAATTTGTCTAGAGTAAAATCCAGTTCTAACTCCCAAATCGGGAATTCGATTCGAGTCCTGTCTTCTCCTCCAAGTCTCTCGTGCCTTGGCGGTCATGTGTGCCAAGTTTCATACTACTCCAACGCCGTTTGGTGATTTTGGGGCGCTAACACCTTGAATTCTAAGTCTCTTAATAAACTAGTTTGTCTAGAGCGAAATTTGGCTCTAACTCCCAAACCGGGAACCCGATTCAAGTTCCATCTTCTCACACAAGTCTCTTGTGCCTAGGTGGTTGTGTGTGCGAAGTTTCGTGCTAATCTGACGCCATTTGGTGATTTTGGGGCTTTAACCCCTCAAATTCTAAGTTTGCTAAGGAACTAGTTTGCCAATACCGAAATTCGGCTCTAATTCCCAAGCCGAGAACCCGATTCGAGACCTATTTTCTCCCATAAGTCTCTCATGCCTAGGCGGTTTTGTGTGCAAAGTTTCGTGCTAATCTGACGTCATTTGGTGATTTTGGAGTGTCAACACCTCAAATTTTAAGTTTCTTAAGGAATTAGACCGAAATCCGGCTTTAACTCCCAAACTAGGAACCCGATTCGAGTACCGTCTTCTCCCACAAGTCTCTCGTGCATAGGCGGTCGTGTGTGCCAAGTTTCGTGCTAATTTGACTTCATTTGGTGATTTTGGGACGTCAACCCCTCAAATTTTAAGTTTCCTAAGGAACTAGTTTGCCGAGACCGAAATTCAACTCTAACTCCCAAACTGGAAACCCGATTCGAGTCCTGTCTTCTCCCACAAGTCTCTTGTGCCTTGGCGGTCGTGTGTTCCCAATTTGAACTAGTTTTCCTAGACCAACATCATTTTGGTAAAGATCCATCATGTGAACATGAAACTAGTTTTTTCAAGTCACCAAATAAATGCTATATACACTACAATAAAAAAGGGTAAACACAAGAACTTAAAGTGTGAAGGAAAATAAAGCAGTTTATTTGAAATGATAATCTCTATGGGAAACCTCTTGTAACATGTTTACATGTTTTGGATCTCTTTAAAGCCAAAAAATGCCAAGACAATTGCCTAAAGTACGATTTTCAAGATGTATGAGGATAGCAAACAATTTAAATGCAAATTCATTAAATATGTACCCCGAGTGTGTTCTTAGTTGAAGAAAGCTCAAAAGGTTCAATAATCAAAATTGACACCTTGGCCTAGCTTCAGCCATGCTTACTCGGATTGACCTGCCATTTAGGTCTTACAGCAGTGATTATAAGTCAATTTTAGTTACAGAAAAAGAGAATGTTGGATAATAATACCTTACAGTAGATGTAAACTCTTGGTTGGGTAAATTGGATAGAAACAAAGCAAGGTGAGAAGTCCATGAGAATTTTGGAAATTTTATATTCAATTTGATCAATGAATGAATGTTTACAAACACTTCTCCAGTATGTCCATGTCCCACATAAACAACATATATCATCTAATGTTATTGGTAAATAAACACATACTAGCACAAGAATATATTGTCTCCAGCTACAAAATTTTACAATCATGCTCATAATAAACAATTAGCAGTGTCAAAAATCCTATAAATAGAAAGACTGATGGACATCCAATGGTGTCCTTCAACTTTGGAACTCTAATACTTGGTTTCATTGATGCATGTTAACAAACAAACGGTACATGAATACTAGACCACCAGTTTGCACTACCATGCCCAACATACGAATATAATAAATTGTCAAATGTTATAGGCAGATAAAAAGCGTAATAAGGATATATGTATGTCATTGAGTGTCACCTGTAGCAAAATCTGTTCGGAAATCTAATAGTTATCTTTTGAAAAATAAAATTAGAAAAAAGAAAATCTATAAAATTGTACACATAAAACTAAAGTAATGTTTGGTGTCCATTAAAAAAAAAATACTTGAATGTTCACATAACATATATATTTTTCCGTCTACAAATTGGCCAGTAAAATATAATATAAAAAAATCCCAATTTTTAGTGCAGTAGATAAGTGAAGAAGAAATACATGCAATGCTAACTGTTAGAATTACTTCCATAAGAAATCCTATGCATCACACTATTATTTAAATTAAAGAGGAAAATTTGTACAGAGTAACAAAATTTCAGCTCTGTATTAGTATGAGAAACAGATTTTCTTTCACTTTGCAATTATTGATTGAATCAACAACAAAACAAACCCAAAATATGCTGACAAACAGAAGGTCTAGAAGGAAATGAAAACTAGAAAAGTGACAGGCTTAAGTTGGTAGGCCATTATAAAATTCCAAGTACATATATTTTTCTCCCAACTTTTTAGGAATCAAACAGGGCAAAAAAATAATAAAGACAAAAAACACATAATCAAGAAAAAGATAATCAATATACTTACAACACCATCCAATGATTCAATTGCATTGTTGACCTCATCTGAGGAACCAAAGGTCACAAACTCGAAACCCCTTGATCTACCACTGTCCCTGTCATAAACAACCTTGGCTTCCATAACCTCACCTTGCTCACTAAACAAGGTTTCAAGTGCTAAATCATCAACAGCCCTCGAAAGATTTCCCACATAAACCCTATGAGTTAGGATAGAAAGTCCAATCATAAATTAGAAATAGACCATCAAGAGCATTAGAAAGTTGAAAATCTTTATTTATCGATGATGCTTAGATACAACAGGGAAGCAAAACATTTTTCTAATCTTATCATGACTTGTAAAATTCATTGAATCATTTTATTTAATTTTTTTTTTTAAAAAAAAATTAAGGATAACTCAAGTGTACAATATTAGTAATTAAGGAACATCTGCTTGCTGAAGTAACTGATTGAAAAAAGTAGTTACAATCCAAGAAAATATAAATGGCAAAATGGCAAAAGAAAAACAATTCAATTTGCAATGAAGAGAAATAAGCAAACCAAAGCACAAAAGATCCAACCAAATGGACAGGGCATCAACAGCAACTTCAGCATTATTCATATTCCCTGAGATTATAATCAACACTCTATAATAAAAATTCTCCAACCTGAAAAATAACAAGTAGATTTCAAGTTCAAATTCAAATTCAAATTCAAAATCATTGAGAGATATAAAGAGCACATATGAGAGCATGACCCCAGAAGTCACAGACAGTTTGAAGAAATCCCAAAGCCCAACAAAAGCTTGTTTGGAAAAACCAGTCCAAGAATGGGGACACCCACCACAACCCATGTAGCAAAACAGTCCCATAACCGAAACCCACCAAGAGAAATCAAGAATAATTGCAGTGCCAACAATGCCAACTCTTAACTTATATACAAACAACCAACTAACAAACACATGGAGTGCAAGTGCCAAACCAGACACCCAAGCAATCACCGCCGTCTTGAGTTGGCACTGCAAAAACTGATCAATGTAAACTAAAATGCAAAGCTCAAGTGCATCGGAATCAACCACAACGCCACCATGCCCGCCAGCTCTGCCACCACCGCCAATTGTCCGGTGAGCTTAAGTATAGGTGTAGGAAACACAAAAAGAGGCAATAACAAAATTGAACTAAGGAAAAGCACAACCCAAGAGCATTGCATGTATATGCCCAACATATGGTACTGTTTTGCCCCATAAGCTTGGCCACAAAGTGTTTCAAGCGCACTTGCCATGCCCAGCTATCAACACAAGTTAGACAAAAAGGAGATTGTAAATTGAAGAATTTGAGCAAATTATACCTTATCACTATCATTTTAGCTATCAATTTATATCAATATAACGATTTGTCACATGAATGAATCAAAAATTTACATTTGTCTTGCACATAATATATCAAACACTATTAATAATGAAAAAAATGACATTTTTTTCCTGTAATTCTATTAATGTCAATTTTTTACTTATTTATATGATATGATATGGATACAAATTAACAATTCATAGAGAAAATAGTAACATTTTTTAGTTGAAAGGAGTAAAGTAATAGTGAGTGAAGTTGGAAGTAGTTTGAGCAGACCAAGAAGTCGAAGGTGATGCCGATGATGACAGTGGTGACAATAAAGATGTCAGTGAGGTTGTGATCGCTGAGGTGACCGGCGAATGCTTGAGTGATGACGGTGAGGGAGAACACGGCGAGACGGGTGAAAATTGAGGGTCGAGAAATCTACCACATCTTCTTTGACTCTACCTATGTCCGTCTGATCAAATTCCCATTGTTTGGTTCTTGTTACTAGTTGTAGCGATCTTCTTCTTCTTCTTCGTGGTACGGTGCTATTTTTCTTCTCCGCACCATCGTTGCTCGCTCGCTGCCATCGCACGCTGCTTGATGCTATCTCATGCTGCTTGCTGCCGTCGCTTGACGCCGTCGATTCGATGGTCGCCGTCGTCTGCCGTTGCTCACAGTCGAGAGAGAGAGAGAGAGAGAGAGAGAGAGAGAGAAAGAATCGCAAAAAGAGATAGGGATTTTTGATAGGGCTTTTGGTTCAAAAATTAGGGATTTTTGAGAATGGGTATTTTTGGTTGGTGGGAACGAGCACGAAGGGAAAAAAAAAATTGAGCGCTCGGATTTTGGGGGTTTTTTTTTTGCGACAGCAAGTTTTACAGTCACAAATGAAAATTTAAACAATAAAACAACATTGTTTAATTAATTTTTTATTTGTGACGGGAGATTGTCGTCGCCAAAAACCTTTATTTGCAACGGGGGAAGGTTGCCGTCACAAAAATCTCGTATTATTTGTGACTGCAGTTGTCATTGTCGCAAAAACTTGTTTTTTTGTGACAGAAAGTGGTGCCGTCACTGAAACCCAATTTATTGGCGACGGTAAGCGGTGCCATCGCAAAAATTCACTCACTTTTTGCGACGGGAGTGGTGCCGTCGCAAATGCTTCTGTCACGACCCCAACCCGCCCCTAGAAGGTCGGCGCCGAGATGGCCAGTAACCCGAGGTTACCCAAGGCCACTTAGTGGATCACACACACAAATCAGAGTAAACATATGGGGCTTACAAATGCGGAAGCAATAAAATTAGATTACCAGTGGTCCATGAGAGCAGTGCTTAATTCAATTGAAATGACATACATCTTTCAATAGTTCAGATACATCAAATCGAGTACAAAAATTACATCTTGACCAAAAGGCTTCTCGGCCATCAATACAAAATACAATGAACTAACTAAGAAGCATGATCTTCAAGATGTTGCAAAACAAGATGCAAAACACGTCGGCAAACACATCGGCAAACAAGTCTAGGCGTCTCCGCATACCGCAAATCACCTACATATATATAGAGAGGGTGAGCTTGGATACTCAGTGAATGGCATAAACAATAAAGGGTTTTCATGAATGATATCCGAGGTCTTTAACAAAACAATACATAGTATAAATCAAGTTGTCTTTCAAATCTTTCAAGCTTCAAGGGGTGTTTACTAACATCAATATAAGACAAGGGATGACATCTCGGACAAACAAGCCCACGCGGTAAAACCGTCAGTGGCAAGGCAAGACAAGAATGTGCTACAAATGCTTATAGTCCCCTAGCACGTACGGACTAGTGCCACAAATGCTTAAAGTCCCCTGGCACATACGGACTCCCAAACTTTGTGCTACAAGTGCTTATAGTCCCCTAGCACGTACGAACTAGTGCCACAAATGCTTAAAGTCCCCTGGCACATACGGACTTTCAAGAGTGTCATCAAAACAAGATATAATACTTGGCATACAAAATAGGGATAATCATTCATGCTTACCAACACTTTTCAAACAAGGCAAAACAAGACTTTTATCAAAACATTGCACATAGCTTTATTAAGAATGCCACTCACATAGTTCTTCGAACGTCGGGGTCAAGGCAAGTCCAAGTCCTACAAATACATGGCAAGTTCACTGAATACACTTTCAAACAAGTTTCACATGCATGCAAATGATCTCGGTATGCTCCAAAACTAAGTCAAATCGAAACAACCACTGTTTCTTATTTCGGAAAACATGCTGGGCACCTAACCAGGTCTAAGCCGAGGTTCCATACCTCTTCGCCGAGGTGAGGTTCCGAGGCCACATTCAAGGGCAAATGAAGTCGGGGAAAAACCCTGGGTTTTCCCTCTGCTCAAGAACATCAAGAACATGATCATGAAGAACATGAAGAAATGAATGCAAGGATCATAACTTATCATTTACAAAATCTGAGTTTTCATGCTATGAGTTGGAAAACATGGACCTGGGCACCCATACTAGAAGATCTTGGTGAAACAAACACAAAAGCATGGATTTCAATGCAAACTTTCGGATCAAATCATGGCTTTTCCTCAAGAACACATGAATGTTCATATTCTCTTTCCAAAACCAACTTTAAATCAAAGTATGACATTCAAAACATTTCAATCATATAATGCAACTAGATGATCATGAAGAACATCAAAAGGAGGTGAAGATTCTAACCTCAAATCACAAACCCAACGGATCAAACACCAAGGATCAAGCTTGCTATCTACCTTCTCTCTCTAGAACTCTTCCTAGAGCTTCTCTCTCTTCTCCAAAACAAGAGTGTAACAAATGATGGGCTTCTCTCTCTCTGCCGGCTGATTTAACACTCAGCTCGAACACGTGGCAGCAGTTGGTTGGTTCGACTTAAAAAGGTGACTGATTGACAAGACAAGTCTATGACAAAGCGTGTTCAACAAGCTAGGCGGCAAGGGACTCCGGCGAGTGATGACATCGGCTAAGGACAAACTTCGGCAACAGGGTAACAAAGACATCGGCTAGGGAGGACAACACTTGACTAAGCTCTGCCACACCTCGGCCAGGGATGTGCCACACCTCGGTCTAGGTCATACCTTCCCAGGGACAAAAGTCACTAAGTGTATAACATCTCGGCTAGGCAGTAGCATCTCGGCTAACACGCTGAGGTGAAGATGAAGGTCAGACAAACTGTCCTAGAGTGGTTCTAGGTACAAGGATTCAAAGGTGAACTAGGCTCAAGATAACCTCGGCAAAACACACACACACGCCCACCAAAGGAACATAATACTCAAGTATCACTTATGCAAGACAAGTCAAGAATGCAAAGCAAGTCAAGGCTCAAATGCAAGCTTAACAAAGCAAAATCATACATAATGCATATGAGTATGATCAAAGCAGTGTGAGGGTTATTACAGCTTCCGTGTTATATGCTCCCTTTTCTTGTAGTGAACAATCCCTCTCCAGCTGGAGTTGAATCACCAATGGGAGAAAAGTCCTATCTAACAAATTTCATTAAAGGTAGTATGTGTGGGCAAAAATGTGTGGTGTTTAATTCGGCTTATTATTTGATTTTTCAAATTAAAAAAAAAAAGAAGAAGTTAAATATATATATATATATATTAAAAATTGTTAATTTTAACTTCTATCTTGAATTAAATGATCAAATTAAAAATAAACTTAAAGTATTAAGATCAAATTACCTAATTTGAAACAATAGCACCCAAAGTGAAATTGAGTCAAATTCGAGGGGTTAAAAGTGTAATTTATCCAAAATTTAATAATGCTAACATTGCTCTTCACATATATTGCAATTTGCAACTTGCATGTCCTACGTGATTGTCATTAGAGTTGTGCAAAATATCGCTTAATCTGTTAAAATCGCACTGATTTACATTAATTCATACCACTTTAATCGCTAACTGCGGTTTAAACTTTGAAATTTATAATCCACCAACTAAACCGTTCCGCTCTGCTATAGTTAATACATATATATTTTTTAACTTCTAATGAAATATCAATGTAAAAAAGAGTATGAGAAAGATTTTAGATCTGAAATTTATTACAAATTAATGGTTATATATATGAAACATATTATGTAAAATTATTTTGTGTTATATATCTAAAAAAATATTATACAAATTAGTATTATATATTATGCAAATAGATGATAATTTGTTAGAATATTCTTCAATCCGACAATCTGTCAAAAACCGCTCAAACCGCAATTTGTCAATCTGTTAACTCACCATTCGATTTATAATTTTACTCTCAAACCGTCTGAACCACACCGCGCACACCCCTAATTGCCATATGGTGACCTGACAATGTTGATTTACAAAGTATGGTCACAAGGGTAGAAAAAGAATAAAAATTAGGGATATTTATACACAAATCTTAATTTATAAATTTATACTCCATTAAATCTTAACCAAGATTTCTTAGACTTTCAAGTCCCATTAATTTTTTAATAGTCGAAATTGCCCTTTAAATAATGATTGTTCATTATTTATGATTATCTATTATGGAACATAATGATTTGACATTTATTTTGATTTTCAAAACTTTAAAATATCAACTTTTAAATTGAAAAAATTACAAAACAATTAGGAAAAATTAGTCTAAGGTTCCTTTCTTATTTTTAATGATGGAAGAGATTCACAATATTATTTTATGATGTCTAAGGTCCTTCAACCCCCGACACCCACATATCACTGAGCCAGGATATGAGAGACCAGTTCTTCCCAAGGCTAAACTCCAGTTTCATACCGGGCAAAAGGGTGTCGGTAGGGTGATCAAAGCTCTCCCACAAAGTCCGATTGACATATTCATGATCAATGAGAACAAAATTGCCAGAATCTTCAATGGTGGCGGTTGCGTTGTCGGTGATTTGATCAAAAAGGTTCAGAACAGTGTTCCCTCCGCTAATGATTTGAAGAATTCCAGTGGTGTTGTCCATGGTGAGAACACTGGAATTGCTTAATAAAAGGGTGTTTCGATTGGCAACCCAAACTTTCTTGAATTGATCGTTGTTGGTGTACCATATGCCCCAATAAGTGTACTTGGTTTTGGGAACAGTTGTAACAACGCCCGCGGGGGACCTCGCTACAGCTCGGACTCGATTTTTGTTGCGGTTCTAAATCTCGAACCAAAGAGTCCAAATCCGGCAAATCGTTTTGAAGGAAAACAGATTTTTTTGAAAGAAGTGCCAAACATGGACTGCTTTGCCAGATAACAGAGTCGCCACCTAAATATTTTAAAATGGGAAATTTAGGAAACCCTGACTCGGTGCCGAAAGGCCACGTGTCCATCATCACCAAAGTTGGCTCGGGAACTTGGGTACGATTAGGGAAGGTCACATCGTGAGCACCCCCTCTCGCCCGGTCAAAGACCGGCCTCTACTAACCATGATATCTGTTTTTGAAAACATTGTATGCTCTTATTCCGATTATTAGCCTAGGTTACTATGTGATGCTCGCAGCAAACAAGTATAGACTGGGCCGTCTGAATTGGAAATAAACATCTCATGTTAGTTTGTGAAAGATGGTTTGCTACCCGCAGGTAGGCTTAAAATGCAGATTTTGCTACAATCTAGTGGGCTTAAAACAAACAGTCGATGAATTGTTCCAATTCAGATAACTCAACCTCCACCCACAGGCATTCAAGGCAGTTATATCACATAAGCACATAGCCTCATGGCAAGCATGCTATCATGGCAACACTCACACGCATGCAAGAATGCTAAAGCATAAAACTTACCGAGTACTCCCAGCCAAAAGCAGATTAGAAATCATGCATGATCCTAAGTATACTGTAATGCCTAATGCAACACATGCAAAAATGCAACTAATGGCAGGCTCGGCTATTCTAAACATGGTATATGAGATGCTACAGTTAGCATGTATTCAATTTGGAATTGAAATACAAATGCGGTTGTATGATGCTGTAGGCGATGCGTGCAAAACAGATGAATGAATGCAAACATGCTATCATACTGTATGCTAAATGAAATATGCCCTATATCTAACCATCGTAAGTGGGTAAATAAAAGGGAGAAAGAAATGGGGGTTGGAAGACATACATCACACTCACGCACACTTATTACAACATTGCCCTCACGCAGAGGGTCCGAATAAATATACAGTCCGAATAAAAGAATATACAGTCCGAATAAATATACAGATTTCTAACTAATTAACAAATTAATTACAGAAAAGTAAAACTGGCATGCAAGCCAGGGACTGCCTTGCTCCTGATGAATGGTATATGCTGGGCTGCTTGGCGCAGAAATCCACTGGGATGCCCTGATTAGCCTCTGTTTGCAATTTTCTCGAAATGCGTGCCAGCCTCTGAAAAGTTGTTGATTGTTGATTTTGCTGCAACAGAGAGCAGGAAAAGGGCATAGCAATGTATTTCACAAATATATGCATGCCTCGATCCTCGTGCCACCAATCACGCACATCAATGCATGATGGCCGAGGAATCGAATTGCACAACTCAATATGGGATGAATGCATATGAATGCTACAACAAAACCTAACTCCATCATGGGTAATCCGGAGTGTCGGTGACTTGGGAATTGAGACCCGTTCCGTTACTCGGAGTACGAAACGCGTCTCGTTTCCCGTGCCAAATGCATGGTATGCAACTAACATGTAATATAGCATGCACAATGCCATGAAAATGAGTAACCTCGAAATGCGTGCACACGGGCACGCAAACCGAGGTAATGCATGAATGCAATCTAAGATACAACCTAGTATGCACAATGCTGTGAAAATGAGATGAAAATGAAACGCCTCGAAAAGCGTGCCCACTGGCACGCAAACCGAGACAATACGGAATGATATGCGAAATGCAATGATGGGCTTATACCAACATGAAGAGGGCCTCAGCCACACTCACATAGGATGCCGGAATGATAAGAATGAGGTGCCTCGAAATGCGTGCCCACTGGCACGCAAATCGAGGCAATGATGAAATGCAAACCGGATAAAACAGAGTGCCTCGAAATGCGTGCACACGGGCACGCAAACCGAGACGGAGGCATACACAATGCCAATCAGATAAAACAGAATGTCTCGAAATCGTGCTGCAGACGCATAAGCCGGCATACGCAATGCCAAGCGGATAAAACAGAGTGCCTGGAAATGCGTGCACACGGGCACGCAAACCGAGGCCGAGGCATACGCAATGCCAAGCGGATAAAACAGAGTGCCTCGAAACGCGTGCACATGGGCACGCAAACCGAGGCGATGATGAAATGGAAAAAAAATCGGATAAAACCGAAGTGCCTCGAAATGCGTGCACACGGGCACGCAAACCGAGGCGAGGATGCAATGGAAAAATCAGATAAAACCAAAGTGCCTCGAAACGCGTGCCCACAGGCGCGTAAATCGAGGCGATGATGAAAGAATGAAAATCGGATAAAATCGAAGTGCCTCGAAACGCGTGTCCGCGGACACGCAAATCGGGGCAATGATGTAGAAGCATGAAAATGCAAATTGGGCTTATGCCAACATGAGATAGCCTCAGCCACGCTCACATAGGCTGCCGGAATGATAAGAATGAGGTGCCTCGAAGTGCGTGCCCATTGGCACGCAAACCGAGGCAATGCAAAAATGATGCAAATGGCATGGGAAATGATATGCAAGCATGGCAATGGAATTTCAGCACCTAAATAAAGGGGAAAACAGCCCCGAAACAATTCGAAATGACACTCGAAGCATGCATTCATCCCGAAAGTGTGAAATTAAGCCCCGAAATGGCCTATAGCCATGCCATACATGCAAAATATGATCATGGAAGCAAGAACAGTAGCAAGGCAGTCCCAAATATGGCATTTTTCAGTAACAAACATGGCCAAAATGCAAGCATGGATAGATCAACAATAGCATGCAAAGTTAGTGGCCAAAAGAGGAGTATTGAGACAAGTGACATATGAAAACCCCAAATGGACAAACTTTCTTCTAAAACATTGAAGATGAGCTAAAAATAGGCACAATTGCAGAAGATGACATCCTCAAAATCAGAATAAAATCATGCAAACAATTCCATGCAAAAATGGAGCTCAAACGAGGCTATAACAAGAGTCATGCAAAGAAAGCACCAAATGACAAAATTTTCTTCATGAAATGTGTAAAGGGGGTCAAAATAAGACCAAAGTCAGTATGGGTCGAAGTCCCAAAAACAAATAGAAATAGGTCAAAAGTTGCATACAAAAATGGGCACACTTGATGGAATTTGAAGGAAGTGGTGGATACAATGGCCAAATGAAGTTGATCCCTTCTACAATGTTGTAGAGGGGCTCAAAATGAGCACAAAACCAGTAGGGGTCTGACCCCTAAAAACAAAAGGAAATAGGCCTAAACTAGCATGCAAGATAATGGCATAAAAGCTAGGTATTGAAACAAGTATATCATAGAAGCCTCAAATGAAGTTGAGCCCTTCTACAAAGTTGTAGAGGGGCTCAATATGAGCACAAAACCAGTATGGGTCGGAGCCCCAATTCTCAACCAAATAGAGTATAGAAATGAATCAAGAAAAAGCCCTAAAAGTTGGTTTTGAAGACTTACCCTTGAAGACTTGTCTTTCTTTGATTCTTGGCTCTGATTTGTTGCTTCTTGACCTCTGAAGAACACCTCCTTGCTGCTGAAATGGTAGTAGGGATGGTGAGGCTAGGTGTTGATGAAGAGAAGACCTAGGGACTTAGAAGCTTTTTGAGGTTTTAAGCTAAGGAAATGGAGGTTTTTGGAGAAGTGTTCTTGAAGACAAATTTTCCAACCTAAGCAAAGGGGAAGGAGGGCCCTTTAAATAGACAAGAAATAGGGTGTAAAAGGAGAGGGAAAGCACCCAATCTTTCCCTCCCGAAATATCCCCCGGATGCCCCGGGATATGTTGGAAGATATCCAGACAGCTAGGACAGGCTGGAAAGCAAGAAGCTGGCCGGCCAGGTAGTTTTTTGCAAGGTGGCCGGCCAGCCACCCCCCATGGCCGGCCAGCCACCCTACATGGCCGGCCAGCCAGGTGAAAAAAATGAAGTTTTGAATTAGTGGCCGACCACCAACTTTTAGGGTCCTCCAAGGTGTGTAGAACAAGGATCCAAGGTTGGAATTTGGCAACACTGAAGCAGGAGCCACAACATAGAGCTTGAAGGAGAGGCTCAAAAATGAAACTCAAATTTTCTGGCCGACCACCAACTTTTAGGGTCCTCCAAGATGTGTAGAACAAGGTTCTAGGGTTGGAAATTGGCAACACTGAAGCAGGAGCCACAACATAGAGCTTGAAGGAGAGGCTCAAAAATGAAACTCAAATTTTCTGGCCGACCACCAACTTTTAGGGTCCTCCCATGTCCCCTGATCACAGATATGTAGCTTTGGTTGGAAGAAAATACCCTTAGGGTGTTCAACATTGGCCCGGAAGTGAGAAAAACGGGCTCCGGAGGAGCGAAACTGGCTATCTGGAATAATTGCTGGCTTCTCACCCCCCAGTGATCTTCCTGATGTTGAAACAGAGGTACCTGCCAAGTTTGAACAAAAACTAATGAGAAATGAACACTCGGAGCCAAAACCGAGCAATTCGGGATCCCGAAAATGAGCATCTGATGCCGGAAGTGGTGTTCAGCAGCGAAGTGGATATCTGCAACTCCAGTGTCCCTCGAAATGACAAAACAGAGGTTCTTGGCAAAAATCAGAGAAAACTGATGCAAAATGAATGCTCGGGACCAAAACCGCGCGGTTCGAGGTCCCGAAAACCGGTTACAGGCACCGAAAGTGGCATACGGCCAGGAAGTGGGCATCGGGGGCCCTAGGGTTCCTCGAAATGATAAAACAGAGGTTCCTGCCAGAAACCGGAGAAGGCGGATGCGAAATGAATGCTCGGGGCCCAAATCACGCAGCCGGTCGAAAATGGGTCGCCGCACCGAAGTGTTCGGCCGCTGGCGGCATCAGGGCCCCAGTGTTCCTCGGAACTATAAAACAGGGGTGCATGCCAAAAACCGGAGAAATCGGAGATAGTTGGGTGGTCCCGAACCGAGGCACACGGCTTGACGTTCAAAAACCGCACCGGCTCCAAATGGCAAAATGGCCTACGGCCACAAAATATAGCTCACGCCATCGGGAGATAGTCTACGGACCACTCCTTCCTGAAAGAAAACAGAGAAAAAAAACGAGTCTGGTTCGCAAACCGAGACAAGGCACAGAAGAGGGTTCGGAAGTCCGGAGGCAGGGCGCACGGCCGCAACTCTGAGACTTCTGAACGAGCACAGTATGCAACATCACCAAGCGCTCAATCGGTGACGTCTGAGTCTTAAGGTCGGTCAAAAATGGGGTGTCTACAACAGTGAAGAACCCTAATGTGAAATTCCCAGCTTGGGAGACGAGAGAATCGGTGGAATTGAGTTGATTGCCATGTCTGAGGGTACTAATTCTTGCAACAAGACCGCCGAAACAAGGGATGCAGAAGCAGAATCCCCTTATCGGGAACAGCATTTCGGCCATTTCTTCATTCTGTTCTACATCTTTGTGAGAGAATTCAAGGCCTTCATTAGCCATATATATATGTGTGTGTGTGTGCGTGTATGTGTGTGTGTGTAATTCTCTCAATCAGAGAAACAAAGAGATAGATTGATGTTTGAATTTCTCTGGTAGGTCTCTAGTTTGTTCAAATTTCTCTAGTTATTCAAATTTCTCTGGTAGGTCTCTGGTTTGTTCAAATTTTTCTAGTTATTCAAATTTCTCTAGTAGGTTTCTGGTTTGTTCAAATTTTCCTGGTTGTTCATATTTCACTAGTAGGTCTCTGGTTTGTTTAAATTTCTCTGATTTGTTGTTGTCTAAATATCTTACAGTCCAAAGAAAATTCATCAAAATGAAAATGGTGGTTGTTCAATTTTCTCTGGTTTGATCAACACACAGAAAATTATGAGCAAACTAGAGAAAATTAGTCAAAACACAGAGAAATTCGTTAGGAAGCTTAGAGAAATTTGAGAGAAATTCTCTAGATCGATATTGAAGGACCTTAGATACTGTAAAAATATTTGGTGTCCTTTATGCCATAAAATTTTAATACCAGGGACTCAAAAAAAAAAAAATTCCCCAAAAAATTATGTGGAAAAAAAAATTAATGTTTGGCTTCAGTTTTCTAAAACTGAGTTTTTTATTTTTCGTATTTTTTTTTGTTTTTAGTGAATATTTAACATTTTAAACATTTTTTTTTTACTTTTTTAGATGGACATTACTTAAATGTATCTAAAAAGAAAAATATTTGTGAACAAATATTTCAAAAAAATTAATAAATACACAAAAATATGAAAAATATATTAAATTTTACAAATTTTTTTATTTGTATTTTTGGTATTTAGTGATTTTTATGTATATAAAAAAATTTCACAAAACTTAGAGTTTTTAAGTGTATTTATGTTAAACGTGTCTAAAAATTAAAAACAATTGCTTATGATATTAAAAAAATTCAGTACAAATACAAAAAATAAGAAAGTAGAATTTTCTGAAAAGTATTTTTAAAAAATTGGAAACAAAATTGGTGATTTTTTTTTTGAAAAACTAAATTATTTTTTTGTGCAAAACTGAAATTTTTTTGTCTATAAAGGAACATGATAATGGAACATTGACGTGCAAAACTGAAAAAAAAAACTTTAAAAATGAAAAAACTGATAATGTTTTCAGTTTTAAAACTAGAAAAAACTTTTAGGCTTTGTTTGGATGTGTTTTCAAATTACATTTCTACCCTATCACTCCCGCTTCACGTTTGGATACGACTTTCAAAATAGAATCCCACCATATCATTCAAAATACAATTCGAAAACTCGTTTGGTAGCTTTGTTCTTCATTTCTCCACTTTTAACGTCTTGAACCTTCTTCCTCTTCCTTTCTGAAAAGCTTCCATGTTCATCATCTCTGAAAAGGTACACGTGCAAAAACAATATACAGGTGAACTGATCTACTCGTCTTTCTCTGTTTTAAAGATCAGGACTGAAGATTCGTCACGGGTAGTGTTCATAGAGAACTCAGACCATTTTATAAATTTTGTCTGTGAACCCACTCCCTACTCATACCATCTCCCACAAATCAAGTGAGTTACAATTTGTGCATTATGGAAGATTCATTCTACGGGCAACCAAACAACGATGACATCGAAATCAAATAAATCACAAATTTATTTCAAATATTTTCTTACAAGTCACTGATTTTCTAAATCATTCCTAATTTTATTCCCAATTTTTTTTTTTTTGGTCTCAGGTCAAATTTATCAAACCTATTGTCGAATCAGATGACTACCAAAAAGTCGCACATTCAATCACTGTACCCACTCCATCACCGGTGATAACTATTCAACTCCTACTAATCTGGTACGTATATCCTTCAATGATCTGTTATGTGCAAATGAGTTCTGAAATGATTTCTAAGAAGTCCAAACGAGTATAAGGATAGTTTCTGATTTGTCTGAACTCTTTGAATGGTTGAAGCTGAGACGATCGTCCCCCGAGTTATCCAACCGGTCGTCCCCTGGGTCATTCGGCCGGTCGACCTCCCTGCTCATCCTTCTCCTTTTCTCTTCTTCTGCTCTTCTTCTTCTGCTGCTGCTTATTTCTTCTTGTGGCCTTCTTCTTCTGCTTATTTGTGGTTATTCTTTTACTGTGTAAACTTGCTTCACAAACTTTTTACAAACAATGTTATGTGATTTTTATTTTGTCTCTATTTTGGCCTTCAAATCATCTGTCTTTCCTACAGTTCAAATAAACATTAATGTTATGTGGTTTTTATTTTGTCTTTATGTTGTCTTTCAAATCATCTACTTCTCCTAACATTATTTAACAAGTTGAAGTAAACATTAATGTTATGTGGTTTTATTTTTTTCTCTGTGTTGCCCTTCAAACCATCTGCTTTTCCTAACATTATTTACCAAGTTCAAATAAATATTAATTTTGCTTCATACATAAATAATTGTAATTGGTTTTTGCTCTGTTATTTTTTTATATCCACTCCAAAGTAGTTTAAATATAAATTGCATGTTTATAGATGGATGGAAACAATTCATATGACAATTAGGATACAAAAATGTGGACTCCTGGAATTGAAATGAAATTAATAAACATGTTGAGAGAAGAGGTTAAACAAAAATCAAACAACGGGCCGTACTACTGTGTGGACAATTAGGCATTGAAATCATTTTGAAAATCAGTTGCACAATCTGTATGGATTTCGGTATACAGCAAAGCAGGTGCAACAAAAATATCAGCGATTGAAAGCTAATTACCAGACTGGTCTGGAATGGGATCCCATTATAGGCACTATTGTTGTACCCCGATGAATATTGGGATAAGGTTTTTCATTAACCTGTACCATTTTCAATTTTTTTTTTTTTTTTTGTAACATTTCATCACACATACAGTATGCTTAATTCAATATTTTCAATTGTTGTAGGCTACCAGAAATGTAAAGAAGTTTAGGACAAACGAATTTGAGTATTTCCAAGAAATAGCGAAAATTGTTGAAAATTGTTGTGCCACAGGGGCCTTGTCTCGTGCATCCACACAAGGAGCCCTTGACTCAGATGAAGAAGATGAAATGCTAAATAAATTTTGGAACCTTGAAGTTGGTGGGAGTAATGCTGCTGAAGCCATTCTTGTTGACTTATTCGGCGATGAGTACATGGATTCAGCGAAGGGCAAAAATCACAAGAGGGGCCCTACAAGCAGCCAGACTGACAGTGGTCATTCGAAAAAGTCACGGTCAAGTGGGTTCGATGATGTGTGCGCAACTTTCACATCCTACGTACAAGCAAAAACAGAACATTCACATGCACGATCAAATGACACAGAGACTGTAAGTGCAGGTGGTGATGAGTATTCCCTTGATGTATGTCAAGATGTATTGCTAGAGCTTGGGGACATACCACCGGTGCAGTACGTTAGGGCACTAACACTGTTTAAAGACAAGGAATGGCGAAGGTTTTTTATGCATACTCCTACCCATATGTGCCTAGTTATGATCCTAACTTTGCAATGAAGTGAGAAGTTACGTTTTGATTGAGTTAGCGATTCTCCTTGTCGTTCTGCAAGATGATTTGATAATTCCTGATTTGTTTTTTTATCATTTTTTTCATCCCATGAGATACTCTTTTTTTTTCCATCTTCGTATGTTTAATTTTATTGAACTTTTAAGTAGTTTCTATTTTACATCAATATGTTGTGTTATTACAAGATGACTACATATTAAACAAATTTTCTTCTCGTATATATTTTAGTGGATGCTGGTAAATGACTAAGGCCGATTATTTATGTAGCCACTTTTTAATTTAGTTTCACCAATAATGGTTAGCGTTAGCATGTTGTCAAACATTATTTTATAATTATGCTTTTACTGTGATACAGACGAAACAATATGTCATCCGACACAGAAAACAATGCAATGGAGATCTCATCAGAGGAGGATGAGGTTATTGAGGATTTTATGGATTTTTTGATGATTGCTTTCGTGCATGACCATATCAACGCTTTAAGTAGTCGCCGACCGCAGCGAACTTGTCCATTCAAAGGTGATGATTATATCTTCAGCTTATTAAATGGCCATCCAGAAACAATGATGGACATTATGCGAATGGATGCACAAACATTCATTTTATTGAAAGACACCTTACTCCAAAATGGCTTTATCGATACTGAACATATGCATATCAGTGTCGAGAAATCACTTGGAATTTTTTTATACACTTTTGCACAAAATGATCGCCATCAACTACTGGCAGATAGATTTTAACACTCCACAGAAACAATTTGTCGGCATATCAAAATTGTTATGTGGGCATTATGCAAGTTTGCATCAACCATAATCAAACCACGTAACCAAGACGAGATATCGGCAAAAATTTTAAATGACAGAAGGTTTTTTCCCTGGTTCAAGGTATGAATTTAATGATTTTCCTATAAGTTTTTAATAACAATAAGGGACGATATAATTTTTTTTTCTCTTGTTATAAAAGTAATATCCACATTTGTTTTGCTTTTAATGTCAAACAAATATCTTTCAATTAAGATTGTATCGGTGCTATCGATGGCACATTGGTGGATGCATGGGTCCCTGTTTCAAGACAAAATACATTCCGCGGTCGCAAATCTACGGTATCGCAAAATGTACTCGCAGCTTGCAACTTCGATATGTTGTTCACATTTATTAATTCTGGATGAGAAGGTAGCGCTCACGACAACGCTATTTTAGTTGACTCTATTACAAGAGCTGATCTACAGTTCCCATACCCACCCAATGGTGAGTGTCACAAAATAACATATGGTACACTTTTTGAAATTATTTTTTTGTACATTTGTTTGACAGAACAATGCGTTCATTATTTACATGTAGGCAAATATTATTTAGTGGATGTTGGTTTCACGAACATGCCTGGATTTCTTGCCCCATTCCCAACGCTATCACTTGCAAAAGTTTCATGGCTGTCATTATTCAGGACCCAAGGAATTGTTTAACCATCGACATTTGTCGTTACACAATGTCATAGAAAGAACATTTGTGTTTTGAAGAAGCGATTTCCAATATTGTGGTCCATACCAAATTAGAAGTCTATAACACAAGGCCCTCTTGTGATTGCATGTTGTGTACTGCACAATTGGATCCGTTTGCATGCAGATATGGACCAATTGTTCATGGAAGCTGATAATGAAATGGCGGCAGAAGTGGAAGCAGACGGGCTTGTTGGAGACCAAGCTGACTATGTTGACATGTCACAACATGGGTTGACGTACCAACCTAATTTTAGGGATGCAATTGCTACTGCTATGTGGCAAAATCATGTTGGCCATGGATAGATTTGTGATATGAACAAGGCAAGTGAATATCGTAGTGACTAATGGTTTTAAACATATAATTATTTTACTAGTTTCAATCATTATGACACCTTTATTACATAACTTCGCCCATTTTACGTAACTATGAATTTAATGACTTTTTTCCTCTTTTTGTAGGATAACTAACAATGAGAACAACGATTGGGCAACATGGCAATTAAAGGAAAGGGAACACAAAGATCATCACATGGTCAATCAACAAAATGTTATTACGTGAATGAAGATACTTGAATATGTTGTTGATGCAATGTATAATATGCAGGGTCAAACACTTTATTGAATTTGATGGTTGAATGATGCATGCAAAAATTGTAATTTATGATATCCATTCAGTTTATGATGTTCATTAACTTTTTATTAAAAAAAAATATTGGCCATGGATAGATTTGTTATTAATTTCAATTTTTTTATTACTTTGTAGACGACATTTTTTTTTATTAATTTATTTTTTTCATTTTATTGAAATTTTGGCTTTGTTATTAATTTTAATTTCTTTTTGTTAATTGTTTTTTTTTTGTTCATGTTATTAACATAATGGTTTTGTTATTAATTTTTATACCAAACAAGTTTTGATTAATTTTTTTTCCCTTTTTATTAAAGAAAAAGTATAATTATTAATTTTTAACTTTTTTTAATTGATTTTAGCCAAAAAAAATTTCTTAATTTTTTTTTCATTTTATTAAAATAATAGTTTTGTTATTAATTTTAATTTTTGTTTTAATTTGTAGACGACATTTTTCTATTAATTTATTTTTTTCATTTTAAAACAATTTTAAGGCTTTGTTATTAATTTTAATTTTTTTATTATTAATTTTTTTTTGTTCATATTATTAACATAATGGTTTTGTTATTAATTTTTATACCAAACAAGTTTTGATTAATTTTTTTTCCCTTTTTATTAAAGAAAATGTATAATTATTAATTTTTAAATTTTTTAATTCATTTTAGCCAATTTTTTTTTTCTTAATTTGTTTTTTTCATTTTATTAAAATAATGGTTTTGTTATTAATTTTAATTTTTGTTTTAATTTGTAGACAACATTTTTTTATTAATTTATTTTTTTCATTTTAAATTTTTTTTAAGGCTTTGTTATTAATTTTAATTTCTTTTTATTAATTTTTTTTGTTCATGTTATTAACATAATGGTTTTGTTATTTTGAGATATTATACCAAATAAGTAAACATTAATTTTTTTTCATTTTATTAAAAAAATGTATAATTATTAATTTTTAACTTTTTTTATTTCATTTGAGCCGATTTTTTTTTTTAAATTTGTTTTTTTCATTTTATTAAAATAATGGTTTTGTTATTAATTTTAATTTTTTTATTAATTCGTACACTTTTTTAATTTTAATTTTAATTTTTTCATTTTATTGAAATGAAGGCTTTGTTATTAATTTTAATTTCTTTTTATTAATTTTTGTACAATTTTTTTTTAAATTTCATAATATAACTTGGAAATTGTTATAACATTGTCACTGGTTAATTTTATAGTGCAAAAAAAAAACAATTACTATTCATTACGTCAACAAAATAACAAAACAAAATAAGCACAATAAAATGAGAAAACAAAATAACCACAACAAAATAAGAAAACAAAATGTAACCACAGCGTGTGTGAACCATTTAAATGCTCATCGAAACAAGTTAAGCATTATTGTTAGGTGGTGGTGGAGGTGGAGAGAAGTAGTAATGGTACACCTGAGTGACTCGATGGTCAATCTGATCAATGCCTCCTTGATTCTACACGAAACTCACAAAATTGTTGAATTAGTGAGTTCTGAGTGGCGGCAAATTTATCGAACCGAGTACCCAATGTATTGACCTGATTAGCCATTTGTTATTCCCATTGTAGGTGCTGATTGTACCGTTCTTGTTCCAACGCTAAATAATTAGTCTAGTATTGGGGTTGTTCATTTGGTGGCATGGCATTGTTATTGGGTTCTTCCTCATCAAGTATTAGTTCATTTTCAAAATTAATAGAGCCTAGTAAGTTTTCAACACCACCAGCTTGGGTCAGTATGTACTTAGAAATTGGTAAAGTAATTCTCACATCTACTTCACCTTCAAGGTTGACATGTTGCGCTTTGAAAATTTTGGTTAACAAAGCTCCAAAAGGTAGTAACCGACTACTGAGAGTACCAAGATTTGCAACCATCATTTCTTTCAGTAATATGTAGCATAAATCTAATGTTTGTCCAATTTCAAAACAATATAACAAATAAACATTAAAACATGAAACAACATCAAAATGTCCTTTTTTGGGAGTAACATTTTCAACTATCCATCGATGAAGAATACGAAGGTGGGGTTTTAAATGTCTTGCTTGTAAATTAATGCCGGTAAATCGGTTCTCACAAATGGTGGTATAAACCTTAGTTAGATCACCAACAATGTTAGCTAACTGAGCCTCAGTTTGAAAATGGCAGTGCAAATCTCCTATTTCAATTCCAATAATTTGTGCGAAAGTGCGGGGGTTGAGTGTGATTACTTTCCCTTTCACATAAGAGGTCAGACTGCACTGTTCCACTTGTCCCTCAGTCGATCTCAAGTGAAAGTAAAATAAATATACAAGACGGGGATATACCTTATGTGGTAAATTAGTTAAAGGTAACTGTAGACACCCCATTTTTGACCGACCTCAAAACTTAGACGTCATTGTTTGTACACTCGATGATTGTGCATGTTTGTGCTCGTTTTGAGTGCCCGAAGTTCTCGGCGGAACGCCGTGTCTTTGAGCCTCTAAACCCTCTTTGTTTTGTGCTTGTTTTTGGACCAAACCTTGGTGCCTCTTGCCTGGAGGGGGGAAGGGCCTTGTTGGCCACTTTTGGCTATTGTCGGCCACTTTTCCCCCTTTGTCGGCCACTTGAAGTGGTCAGTCGGCTAGGGGAGGTGGCCGATGACCATTTTTCTCATTTTTTAGATATTTTCATTGCCAACTGTGCCAGCTGTTGATCACTGATTGCCATCTCCATACACGTGTATGGAAGGATGAAAGTAAGCTTTTAGATTGCATTTCTATATAAGGGGAGGTCTCTCCCCCATTTGAGGGGTTACAAAATTTTGTGAGCAAAATTTCCTCTCTCTCTCTCTCTCCAGAATCCTCTCTCTCTCTCCCTATTTTGTGTTTGAAAGGGAGAATTCTCTACACATTTGCACTAAGACCCTTGACCAAACACCTTTATCTTGGAGCTGAGGTTCTTGGAGGCCTAGTTTGAGTTCTTAAGGCTGGTTTTAGCTCAGAATTGCTATTGTTTGCTGCTGTGCTTCAAAAGTATAAGGCTTACCCCTTTTAAGCTTTGTTGTATTTACTTGTTTGGCCACCTTTGCATGCCATTTTGAGGCTAATTTTAACCTCTGAAATCTCTGTTTTTTTATGGTTTAAAATAGTGGTTTGAGGTTTGTTTTGGAGTTAGGGGTGGTCCACCCTCTTTTGTAGCTTGTTTGCTAAAGTGTTATGCCATTTTTCAAAGCTTTTAAAACAACTTTTTTTGGCCTTTTAACCACTGAATTCCAGGGAAATTTCAGTGCTAAAACTTGGTTTTGAGGTCCAAAATAGGAAGGGGTGGCCTGCCCTCCTCGTGTCTTGTTTGTAAGTATAGATAGCCTAACACGTGAACATGTTTTTCTACCTTTTTATGACTTGATCTCAGCATGTTTTAGTTACTAATTTAGCCTACTTTAGCTTTGTTTTGGGCTGTTTTGATTATATGCGTATTGTCTTGCATGGCTATAGTGCAAATGCCTTCACTAGCTCATTGTTTTAGGCCTCTAACATGCTTTGCTTGAGATGATTTCATGTTGTAGCATCATTTGACATGTGATTTCAGTGTGTATAGCTCTATCACACTCTCACTTACTTCACTCTTTCATTGCTTTTGAGAGTTGTGTTTTGAGTCTTGTTTACAGCCTAACACATGAGCATGTTTTTCTTGCCTTTTATGCTTTAATCTCAGCATGTTTTAGCTACTATTTTGGCATGTCTTAGCTCTATTTTGAGCTGGTTTGGTCAGTTGAGCTTGGTATTGCATGCCTCTAGTGTAATGCTCTTCACTAGTTTAGTGTTTTTTGGCTTTTGAACATGTTGTGCATGTGCTGCTTACATGTTATAGCACTATCTTTATGCCATATCAGCACTGAAAAAGTTTGCAACCTCCCTCTATTCTTCACTTTTTAATTTGCTTTGAAAGTGGTCTTGAGCCCCTTGTTGGCTTGAGTGTGAACTTGAGGCTCTCATGCCTAATGGTTTTAATCCTTTCTTGAGGGTTCCTCCTAACCAATAGCATGAGGCCTCTTTCATGCTTAAGGCACTTGTGGCTTAACCATCTTTCCAATTAGAGGACAATCACATTGGACTTAATCGGTAATTTAAAATGTATAAACAAAATGAATCAAGTAAAACTTGGGCAAGATAAACATATTTGTGTTGCATTACATGTGTTTGGATCAGACATTAATCCAAACACAAGAAATGTGGGACGTTTCATACTTAAAGTGATGAAACGTGTCACATTTCTTGGTTGTCATCACCCTTGATCATGCATGATAGGGTGGTGGTCCTTTGAGTCTTATTTGTGCATTCATTAAGCTTGTACAAGCTTGACTCTTTGGTCATCATGCATGAAAATGCTTGATTGGTGGCTTAAGAGCCAAGTGCCATACTCCTTTAAGTTTGAGAAATGATGAGGAGGTGGCAATACACACATTCCTTGAAAAATGCATTGCTTTGCCTCTATTGCTCTCTGTTGCAACAAAAACAGAAGTCTGGAAGAAGTAGTGGCCGATCGGCCACCTGAAGTATCGACCGGCCACCTAGACTAGCCGACCGGCCAGTTAAAGTGGCCGGAAGCCACCTTCTGTAGCCGACCGGCCACCAGCCCATTCTTGTGCAAAAGTGTTCCTATTTTGGAACAGAAACAGTCTAGAAATTGGTACAGTGTTAAGAGATCAAGGCGAGTGAAAACAGAGGCAACCGGTGGCAAGGTGATGGATTTTCGGGAGGACGCAACCGAGCATGCATGTCTCTCTCGCTCGCGAGGCCACTTTATTGCTTTATTAGCTAGTTGTAGCTAATTAATACATGTGTTGTAATTAATTAGTTTAATCCGTTTTGTAATATTTTAATTAGCTTAGCATAGCTAGTCATTCAATTGTGTTGTAATTAATTAGCTAGAATAGTTGATTAATTCATTTTGTAATAATTAGCTTAGCTTAGTGTAGCTTAGTTTATTCATTCAGACCCTCCTTCGAGAGGGCGCAATGTTATAATAAGTGTGCGTGTGTGTGTGCATGTCTTCCAACCCCACGTCTTTCTCTCTTTTGTTTAACTGCTTTCGATGGTTAGATTAGGGCACGTTTTGATTAGCATACCTTATGCTTGCACGTTTGCATCATTCATTTGTCTTGCATGCACCGAGGCTCAGCGCATCATTCAAACTGCATTGTATTTCAATACACTTATTTGAATACGTGTTTCAAAGCATGTTATCAAATTGTTGCATTCATATGCCATCTTAGATAGCCGAGCCTGTTAATTGCATTATTGCATATGTTGCATTAGGCATCTTACATAGTTAGAATCATGCATATTTCTAACTAGCTTTTGTTTTGGCTTGGAGTACTTTATAAGTTTTACGCTTTAGCATACTTGCATGAGTGTGAGTGTTACCATGTTTCGCATGCTTGTCATGAGGCTATTTGCTTAAATGATTAACTACATGAATGCCTGTTGATGAAGGCTTTGTTACTTGAATTGGGACAATTCGACGAATGCGTGTTTTAAGCCCACTTTGCAAAGTGGCAAATCCGCGTTTTAGCCTGTTTGAAGGTGGCAAATTCAAACCATTTTCGAAAACAAACATGAATTAAGTTGTTCCAATTCTCGCGATTTTAGTCTATACTTGTATGTGTGCGTCACATAGTAAAGTTAGCTAATAACTGGAAAAAGAACATATGAGGTTTATAAAACAACATATCATGCTTAGTAGAGGCCGATCCTTTGATCGGGCGAGCATGGGTGCTCATTTCAGGACCTTCCTCTCTCTTACCCAAGTTCTCGAGCCGAGGCAATTTTGGTGATGACGGACACGTGGCCTTTGGCACGAGTCAAGATTTCCTAAATTTTTCCAAAAGAAAATATTTAGGTGACGACTCTGTAATCTAGCAAAGCAATCCAATTTTGGTATTATTTGATTTAAAATGGATTTTCCAAAATGATTTGCTAGATTGGACTCTTTGGTGTTTATTAGTTTCACATTGTACATTGTGAGATTAGATTCAGAACCGTGACAGGAGTCCGAACTGTAGGACCAATTCGAGCTCTCTGAAAGGGGGACAAGAAGAAAGTCGAGTCTACAGTTTCTGGCGACTCCGCTGGGGATTTAGAGAACTTGACTCGAACTCATGATATGTTGTTTTATCTACATTTGTGTGTTTTTTTGCATTACATTTGCATAGGTGCGCCTAAGTCACAGTGTTTGCCATCTGCTATTCCTGAACAATTTGCCAGAGGCTCACTTGGAAAAGCGTGCCATAAGGCTAATCGGTTACGGGCTCTGCCACGATGGGAACACAAACCTTGGATCTGGATCACCGTTGTACCGTTTGATCCTCCTTTCACTTCTCAGTGTTTGGAGCGAAAGGTATATTAGGTGGTCTTGCTGAGGCACCCTTTTGACCAATTGACCTAGTTGTATATCGGAAGCCATAGAGATTGCTCCAAACTAGGACAGGTTGCTCACCCGAATGAAGGATTGTTTGAAACCGCATGCGTGCGTAGTGAATCCCTAGTTCCTGACGAAATTAGGATAGGGTAACCCTACCCCACTATAGGGTGTTTTGACTCTCACTTGCTTGATATGTGCTATTAGGGTGTGTCTCTACAGGAATATATGTATCAGTTACAAGTCTGGGTATTAGTTTGAGGGTATCAGTTTTCAGGAAGAAGTTTTGGGTGCAGAAATCAGTATTTGAGTGCAAATTGTCCAGCTTATGATTTCAACTGTGTATTGTCTTTGCCTAAGCCGAGGTGTTGTGTATTTGTTGATTGTTGTTCCCCTTTTGCTTTATTTTCTTTTTGTAAGGTAGTGTTTCACAATTGCTTCCAACGAGGCAGTTTCCTCCCGAGCACTCTGGACCAGAGGCAGGAGGATTTACTGATCTGAGGATCTTATTGGAGGACAACCAGTGTTTGCTTCGCTACCCTCGGTTACGAGACAGAGGACAGTCAGGCATAGATCATCGGTTCAACAGTCGCCAATTCAGCGATCACTATCTGCTTCACCTGTGCGCAGTCAGGCCTAATTTTCTGCTTCCACCTCAAAAAGAGAGTATACACTGGTTCTGTCAGATCAGCACCCCTCAGACAATATGGAGGATATGATGCGTCAACTTCAACTGACCATCGAGGCCATGCAGCGGGACGCTGCTCGCTAAGCGGAAGTTACCGCTCGCCAAACAGAGGTCGCAGCCCAGCAAGCTGAGTTAATTGCCAGGCTTCAACAGTAGCAGTAACCACAACAAGCAGCAGCTTCTGCTTCGCACCCACCTCCACCTAGGGTTCCAATACCCGGGGATATAGCTAATGTCTAGGAGAATACGAACACTCTAGTAGGGCCAGTCCCACCTCAGACATCCAAAGCACCGACCTACCCAACGGACACACCGTTCGAGTTTGAAGTGGATCCCACTGCTTTGAAAGTAAGCAAGCTTAAGAAGCTGTTCAAACGAGCTCAGGGAGTCAATTTGATCCCAAATATAGAGAACGGCTACACAGATTCAGCAGTGACATTGCCGAATAGATTTAAAATGCCACACATAGACCGCTTCGACGGCTCGGGCGATCCTATGGTCCACTTGCAGCTATTTTCAGATATTCTACGACCGATGGGCCTGACTAGATTGCAAAAGCTATCCCTCTTTGGCCGGACCCTGTTGGGTATTGTGGCTATCTGGTATGCTAAATTGGAAGATTCTGTGAAAAGGAGCTGGGAAGAAATGGCCGAGGCCTTTGTCGCCCAATATTCTTATAACACTCAAATCGAGGTCACAACTCGTGATCTTGAAGCTACTTGACAAGAGCCGAAGGAGGGCTTTTCTGATTTCGTCACTAGGTGGAGGGCCAAGGCCTCCATGAAGACCACCAAGCCAGTTGAGAAGGACCAGATAAGAATGGTCGTTCGTAATCTGCAACCGAAGCTGATGCAGAAGATGATTGTCTTACCCCTACCTACAGTTACTGACCTTTATGAGATAGGGGTACAGATAGAGGATGCGATGAAGCAGGATCTGATTGACCATGAAAAGGAACAGCTCAAGAGGGCTTTTACACGCGGTTCAAATGCGGCTACAAGTAGCAACGCATCTGCAAGGACTTCTGACATTGGTATGGTCACCAGCACACCAAAAACAGCCACCCCGTTTACCGGCACATCCGGAGCCACCCCACAACCTGCAAAATACCCACCCTGGGGCCAGAGGGTGTTCACCCCACTCTACATATCTCTATGCAAAGTCTTAGGGGTCTTGATTAGAAAAGGGCATCTGAAGCCCCTAGAACCACGCCCATTGCCAAATCCCCTCCCTCCTACACACAACCCGGCCAAGTATTGCGCCTTCCACCAACAACATGGTCATGATACCGACCTATGCTTTAGACTCCGTCATAAGATTCTGGATCTCATTGACAACAAAGTGATAGCGTCTCTTGAGAAGCCTAACGTCACTATAAACCCTCTTCCACCACATAACCAACGCCCTCATCCACCCAGGCAAGTAAACCTTATCCAAACAATGGCCGTCCCATACGACCCCAACATATACATCACTTCCTCCTACTTGCCTAAGCCGGCGCTGTTCATCCCAGAAAGCACAGACTTGTGCATGATGAGCGTGTCCATATCCCAACCTGAACCTATGGTGGTGGCTGAGGTAGAAGAAGGTATGCCTGAGGGCTCTGTGAGCTTAACTAAAGAAGAGTATAACCCTTGCTGTTACATTGTGCCAACTAGCCAGGCTAGACCGAGGGTGGAATTGCCGATGGGGATGGAGGTTAATGTAGTCTGGGAGGACGGGCCAAGCCAGGGGCTGGATGACTTAGTTGAGCTTAAGGAGGATATCAGTAACCTGCAGTTCTTTGATGAACAGGATCTGGGGGACATATAGATTGGTTAGTTTGACATGAACGGATCAACGGATAATACATGGTAGCTTAGTGACGAGCCGGATGTTGATAAAGGGTCTCAATTGAAGCAGGGACAGTCAGAAACAAGAACGTTTGCAATGGCCGGAATGGTCGACAACAAGGGGAAGTTGTTGGAGAGCACCGGTACTAAGAATTTTGCTCAAGAATTGGGTAGCTTGTATACAGCTGATACAGAACAAGAGGTCGCGCTGAGGCGGTTCGAACAGGAAAAAACTAAGACTGATCAGAAGGCTAGAAAAGCCAAAGGTCCTATAGGGACAGAATGTGTTGTGAACACGGGAACAATTACAGCAGAACCGGACATGTGTTTGTTGATTGCCGAAGGAATGTGGTAGGAAGATGAGGATTTTCATCTCGCCTACACGGATGAGGATTGGGGACAGAATCTGCCAGATGATACATGGTATGCCGAGAAAGTTGATCACATGACTCAGAGTGGGCGGTACTTTAAGCCCCCACACCTGGACCAACCAGAAGCATCAGGGACAAATAAAGAAGCAAAGAAACAGAAAGATAAACTGTTGGAAGAGGAAGCTGTATTGAAGCAGCTGAAAAAGATCCAAGTAGATATCTCCATTTGGGGATTGCTTATGGCTTCACGGGTGCATAGACAAGCCGTCCTATCAGCAATGGATAAGGCTAAGCTCTCTATTGACACAACCCCTGAGCAGTTAGTGGGACTAGTGTTCCCGGGAGGTGCTTCACCGACTTTGACCTTTACAGATAAAGAATTGTCGCCTGAGGGCTTTGAACACAATAAGCCGTTATACATCTCTGTGGAATGTAAAGAGAAGTGGATACTAGTTGTCTTGGTTGATACAGGATCTGCAATTAATGTGTGTCCGTCACGCACGGCCTATGCTATCGGTTTGAAGCCGACAGATTTTGTACCGACAGCCCAGGTGATTCAAGTTTATGACAATACAAGTCAGGAAGTGATGGAGACAGTGCGAATCAGAATTCAGGTTGACCTGGCGCAACAAGACATTGAATTTCACGTCTTGGATGTTCCAGCCACCTTTAATTTACTCCTTGGACGGTCGTGGCTGCACCAAGTGAGAGCTGTCTCTTCCATTCTACACCAGATGCTGAAGTACCCCCATGGAAAGGGGACAGCTATTGTTTTTGGCAATTCTTCAATACATTCGCCGCCAGAGGTTACTACACTGGTCTCGGAAATTGTACACGGTGAGGAGGACGTCTTTCTGTCTGGGTTCACCTTGGCCGAGGCTCGGGTAGTGCAAGATTTGCTGGCTGTTGATAAAGGACTGTATGTCAGTGCACAATTCGTCTACCTCATGAATAAGCTTCAACATGTACCCAAAATGGGATTGGGAAGAAGCGACCGAAAGGGCATCGCTGCATTGGCCGAAGTGCCACACAACCCTTATACCTTTGGTCTAGGTTACACGCCTACCAAAGAGGATTAGGTAAGAAAGGGAAAGGAAATGGCAGGAAGGGCCAAGGCTAAACAAACTGGGAAGCACTATGAGTTTGTGCATAAACCTATTCAAGGAACCCTGAACGGCCGCTTTGTTCGGGAGGGAGAGGATTTCCCATCTTGTGGCTTTCTTGAGCCATGGCTGAATTCAGAGAAGCAGCGTTTGCCCGACTTCGAGATCTTTTTCGACCTATAGTTGCAAGGGGATTAAGTTGCAAAAGAGCAAACTGACCTACTAGTTGTGGCTGAATAGTGCAAAGAGGATGAGTACGATGGCACAGAACTCGAGATGGGAGCAGCGCTGGCTTGTCTCCTCTCAGATCCTCAAATCACACCGGAGTGCTTGCGAGATGACTTATCTGTTTCCATGATTGGAGATCAAATGGCTGTGGGCCCTTCTTCCGGCATTCTGGATACATCTATTGCACCCTCCCTTGTTTGGCAGTACGAGGAAGGCTTTTTGTCCAGTAGTTTTGAGTTAGGTAGTGAACCGGAATCTGATTCCACAGAGTCTATGGAGTCGGAATCAGATTCTAGTTCTTTTGAGTCAGAGTTCGGTATTCCTGGGGTTGATAACCCGAATGCCGTTGTTTTGTCCAAGTCATTTTTTTCCTTTTCTTTTGAGTCGGTTCTAACCGAGGAATTGGACGAACTGGAAGATGTGAATGAGAATGGTACCACCGCTGTTTCTGAGTACTTTTCTGTGCCACTTGTTTACTGCATTAATTAGGAATTTCAAAACTTTGATAAAAACGACGAGGAAAAAATTCCTCCAGTTTTGAAACATTTGATTGACCGAGAGGAGGAGAGGTTTGTAAAACCTTTGGTTGATGAAATCACTTCAATTAATGTTGGTACTAAGAAGGATCCGCATCTGGTCCAGATCGGGTCCACATTGTCTTCAGAGGAACGCGAGCGCTTAGTCGCTTTATTAAAAGATTTCAAAGATGTTTTCGTGTGGTCCTACGAAGACGTGCCTGGAATCGATCCTGAGATTGTACAGCACCAGATCCCTTTTGACCCTGAGGCTCGACCCGTCAAGCAGAAGCTTCGGAGAATACGCCCGGATCGGGCTCTGAAAATCAAGGAAGAGGTCACCAAGCACATAGATGCAGGGTTCCTACTAGCATCTAAGTATCCTACTTGGTTGGTCAACATTGTTCTGGTGCCAAAGAAAGATGGCAGAATTCGGGTGTGTGTGGATTTCAGAGATTTGAACAAAGCTAGTTTGAAGGACGACTTTCCTCTACCGCACATCGATGAATTGATGGACTTCACCGCAGGGCATGCGCTGCTTTCCTTTATAGATGGGTTTTCTGGTACAACCCATTCTTAATGGCACCCGAGGATAAGGAGAAGATTGCTTTCACCACGCCATGGGAAACCTACTGTTATAGGGTGATGCCGTTCAGTTTGAAGAATGCTGGGGCTACTTATCAACGGGCTGCAACTATGACCTTGCATGATATGATCCACAAAGAGGTTGAGGTATACTTGGACGATATAATTGTCAAGTCCAAGGAAAGAGAAGGCCACTACACCGCCTTAAAGAAATTTTTCCAACGGATCAGAGAGTATCGGTTGCGACTAAATCCTCATAAATGTACTTTTGGTGTTACAGTAGGGAAAATGTTGGGGTTCTTGATTACATAAAGAGGCATCGAAGTTGATCCTTCCAAAATCAAGGCCATACTAGAAATGCCATCACCAAGGACTGAAAAGGAGATGCGAGGCTTTCTGGGTAAAGTGCAATTCATAAGACGGTTTATTGCAAAATTAACCTTAACTTTGAACCACTATTTGGTTCCCTAAAGAAAGGAAAGAAATTCTAACGGGATGACTGATGCCAAGTTACTTTTGAGCAGATCAAGTAGTATTTACAGAACCCACCTGTATTGTCACCGCCAGAGTTGGGGAAGCCGTTGATTTTGTATCTGTCAGTAACCGACATGACTATGGGCTGCATGCTTGCACAGGAATCTGAGGATAAAGTGGAGAAGGCCATCTATTACCTGAGCAAGAAGATGCTGGAATATGAGACTCGTTACACTCTGCTCGAGAAGGCTTGTTTAGCTTTGGTATGGGCTACCAGGAAGTTGAGGCACTACCTGTTAGCTCACTCTGTAATTCTGGTTTCGAGATTGGATCCCATCAAATATCTCTTCGAGAAACCAGCACTTACGAGTAGGCTAGCCCGTTGGTTGCTTATTCTCTCCGAATTTGATTTGAAGTATATGACTCGCAAGTCTGTGAAAGGGAGAGCGGTAGCGGAGTTCCTAGCCGATCATCCAGTAGAGGGAGACGAAGCAGTAGAGTATTTGTTTCCATATGAGGTCATTCTGCCAGTTGAAGAAGAGATTTGGACTATGTACTTTGACGGAGCGTCTAATTAGTACGAGTATAGGATAGGGGTGTTGCCGATAGCGCCCGACAATTCCCACATACCTTTAGCTTTCAAACTCTGGTTCAAAGTATCAAATAACGAAGCAGAGTATGAGGCATGTATCGCTGGCTTGGAAGCCGCCCTAGAACTAGGGGCAAAATGGTTAGACGTCATTGGAGACTCAAACCTCGTTGTGTCTCAAGTAAAAAGAGACTAGAAAGTTAAAGAAGAAAGGATGAAAATCTATCGCCAAACTTTGGACGTTCTGATTCCCAGGTTTGAGAAGTTAACCTTCACGCATTTGTTAAAAGAGAGCAACAGGTTCACTGACGCTTTATCAACTCTATCTTCCTGATAGACATCCCTTTGGGAGTGCGGATGCGTCTAATCATTATTGAATAGAGGTATGTGCCGGCCTACAAGCTGATTGCCGCAATAGATGAAGTACAAGATCAGAACCCCTGGTATCATGATATCTGAAACTTCTTGGAGAATGAGGCTTATCCACTAGGGGCAAGTGCCAAAGATAAAAGGGCAATACGATGAATGGCTGCTCAGTTTATCATCTGTGGGGGTAAATTGTACAAATGGGGCCATCTGGAAATGCATAAACTGTGTGTTGATGCTGAAGAGTCAAAGCGCCTAATAGAGGCCATCCACGGAGGAGAGTGCGGATCGCACATGAGCGGAGTGACACTAGCTCGAAAGATTCTCAGACAAGGTTACTACTGGTCAACCATGGAGGAGGATTGTATTGGTTTTGTTCGGCGATGCCACAAATGTCAAATCCATGCAAATCGCATAAATACCCCGCCGTCAAAGTTGTACAACATGACTTCACCATGGCCATTTTCAGTCTGGGAAATTGATGTTATTGGGGCAGTTACTCCGAACGGGTCAAACTAAGCATGAGTACATCCTGGTGGCAATAGACTACTTTACAAAGTGGGTCGAGGCCCAATCCTATGCAGTACTTCGCAGGTAGCCAAGTTCATCAGGAATAACATCATCTATCGTTATCGGGTCCTGAATAAGATCATTTCGAACAATGGTTCCCACTTCAAGAAGGAAGTGATCGACTTGGAGAAATACAATGTGGCTTTTCATAAGTCATCCACATATCCGCCGCAAACCAACGGAGCTGTTGAGGCTGCCAACAAGAACATCAAGCACATTTTACAAAAGATGGTAGAAATCTACAGAGACTGGCCAAACAAGCTGCCATTTGCTCTTTGGGGCTACAGAACATCAATTCGAACTTCTATTGGGGCAACTTCGTATTCTCTGGTTTATGAAATAGAGGCTGTTTGGCCTATTGAAGTTGAGGTTCCGTCGCTGCGGGTTATGGCTGAGTGCCATATAGCAAAGGCAGATTGGCAACAAAGTAGGCTCGAGGAACTTATGTTGTTCGACGAGAGAAGGCTGAAAGCACTGTACCACGTCCAAGGTTATCAATGTAGAATCGCCAGGGCTTTCAACAAGAAAGTTAAGTCCAGGAATTTAAAAGAAGGGGATCTGGTGCTCAAAGACAACCGAACTCCCATCCATTACCTAGGGGCAAGTTCAGACCTAATTGGATTGGTCCTTACATCATCAAGTCTATCTGGTCGGGTGGAGCTCTCATTCTTATGGACATAGATGGCCTCGAATTCTCCCAACCAATCAACATGAACAAGTTGAAGAAATACTACCCTAGAGAGGCTCGCTAGGCCGAAAATCTGAAAGGGCGACCTAGGCAAAAGTTAGAGCACAAAAAATTTGAAAAAGAAAAACTGAGCTCGCAAGGTTAAAAACCCAGAAAGGGCGGCCTTGGCAAAAGTTAGAGTGTAAAAGAAGAGTGTTAATACCCGAGTGAACTCGAACCGAACTACGTAAGGCTTAATTCCCGTCTTCGGGATATATAGGCAACTTCATCCTGAAGTCCAGCCATAAACACTCCCAAATCAACTATGTCCATGTGATTGTTCTTGGTCATCTTTGTCTATTCTACATCCAAGAGTTCGGTTGTGATCTTTGTTATCATAACTGGTTACAGTGCAATGCTATTTAAACAAGGGGCAACTTCCCAGTTATTGGATTCGAGGTTGTACATCTAAAGGATAAATTCTGGATGTGTCCAGTTGTGATCTTTATTGAAAATAGTTTTGAAAGGTTTTAATAAAAGTTGATTTTGTTCAAATTAATCTTTTTACAACTTAAACCATTTTTTGACCAAAAGAAAAATTTTCAATACCCATAATCTTTAATTTCATTGATTTCAATACAGAGTTCTCTGACTCTTGATACAAATTGAAGTTGCTTTCTATTACATTCAAAAGGAAAACTTGAAAGTACAAATTAAAGCAATAAACTTGGAGCATAGTTAAGTTAGGTGTTCATGCGCCCCCTCCCAGAGCTTGTGGAAGCTTCAGATGCCAAAGTAGGCCCGGTTCATGCCTCATCTTCAAGCCAAGCTATGCATTCGTCAGAAAGGGCACAATTGAAATTGGGTGCGGGGGCCAGAAGTTCTCTTGTCCTCCAAGCAGGGAAATACAAAGCTAGATGTGTGCCTCGAATCGAAAATGAAACTGGGTACTCTATCCCCTGTTCCGGGCAAGTCTGGTCCTGTTCGAACTAACGCCGGAACCGGAAGGGCAAGTAGAAGACACAGTGTGTCAAGCTAACCAACTGAATTCCACGCTGCCGGGACATGTTGTAGCTCATCTCAGGCATAGATCAAACCAGGGACAACGCCAAGCAATGTCAACAGCGGACCTGTTGCACATCTAGTGGCACCAACATCCCTCGTTCAGGAAATTAACTAGCCTTAGGCGAAAAAAATAGCCGCGTGCTGAATACGCAGGGCAAGCGTTCACTACTTTCAACTTATCCATCAGCCATACCTGGGAAGGGATGAAAAATAAGAGAGATTAAAGAATAGAGAGGTGTATGTGGAGAGAAAAAGTGAGAAAAGGGTTGTGAGAGAAAAATAAACCCTGAGTGCCAAGTGATGTGAAAAATACATGTGAGAATGGTGGGAAACATTACCTGCAAGAGTAGTGGACTTCCTGCGAACTTGGTTGTCTCTCGACGATAGAAAGCATCCAAACCCATTAAAGTTTCGGCTAGTGTTAAACCAACGCAGCTCTTGCCCTCTCTCAAGCCTTGGGCAATTTTGATCAAGCGAATGCTAGACCCTTTGAAGCCAGGGGCAAGCATGAAATGGGCCAACATATACAAGCAAAGGGCATGTTGCCGAAAACTTTGCCAAAGACAGTTTGCGCGATCGTTGGCGTCAGAAAATCGATGAATCAAACTAGGTATGTCAAGCTCCCCGTTGTGAACCAAAGATCGAGCATCGTATAAAGTGAGCCCACACATCCGTCCTAAAGCTTGGACGTGGCCAAAACGAGACTGGGGCAAGATCTCCTCATCACGCCAAGATTCCATCAAAGCTTGGAACTCTTCAATTGTAGGATATATCTTTTGTCCCCCGAAGCTAAAAACATGTGTAATTGAGTTCCAACATCTACCCGCTGCATGAAGGAATGGAAAACACAGCGGAGTATGACTTAGCGGGAATAGTGTATTTATCCCGAAACCCCAAAAATTCAACTTTTTCGAGCCATCTAAATTCGCAATCCAATCGGAGAGTTTTTCGGTAAAGAATGGCTCCATTTGAAGCAAAAAACAGAGCTGGAATTAAAAAATCACGAAGTCCTAGCTTTTGTAGAAGATAAGGCACTGAGCGGAAGACAGGTGGCGATGTCGGAGATTCTCGCGCATTCTTGGCCGACCCGGCCCGATTAAGGTAGCCGACTGGCCACTTCAGTGGCCGACAATCACCACTAAGTGGCCGACAGCCTTTTTTTGTCTCCAGAAGAATGTCTTTGGCCTTCCTGTGTGTTGAGGATGTTGAAAACCTGTGTTTTGTTCTACTCTGGATGCGTCCTGCCGTTTTGTTTAGTAGTTTTGTTGATTTGTTTATCAAGTTGTTGCAATTTGTTTATTGAGTTGAAGTATTTGCTTATCAAGTTGTATTTGTTTCATTTATCGAGTTGTTGTTTTGTTTATCGAGTTGTTGCATTAGTTGTTCTTTGAATTGTCTTATTTTGTTTGTTATGTTTTGGTTAGTTCACTACCTGACTAAGCAATTGTTAAGGCAATGTACAATATTCAATTTTCATCCAATCCCGTTTTTATGTAAAATGGTGCAATGCGATGCTCAGAATATGAAATGCAACACGTTTTCATCAAAAAAGCTGTTTTCATTCCAATCATGGTTTCTTTTTACAAAGAGTACAAGTTCTAAAGAAAATAAAACTGTCTAAGGCTGTACAATGTGCTAACACTGCTAGCAAAAAAGAAACAAAGAAAAAAGCATCTAAATCAGTGCCACCCATCTCAGGCTCGAGAGGCCCTCTTCGTCCTCTTCCTCGGCTGAGCGGACTCGGAGCTATCGTAATCGACACCACTGTCTAAATTTGAGCCGGAGCCTGAACTAGAGCTTGAACCAGAGTTGCCTCCGCTCCCATCCTCAGAGCCCTCCTCAGCGTCGTCTCCACCCTCAGATGACTCTGACTAGGGACTTGCTGGCTTCTCGTCCTCACTAGTCTCATCATCGTCATCGCGTATGATAGGCTATTGACGTCTCCCTTGGTCGCGTGTTGGAATCTCTCTCCCTGCTGCTGGAAAAGGCTTTGATGGTCCCGTCTGTGAAGGTGTGACCTGAAAAGGCAATTTGAATATATCAGCCATAGTATGTGTATCAAATGCAAGTATGCTGTGCAGGGTGAGTACATGTAGAAATCAGATACAGTATGTGAATGCAACGTGTCAGAAGTACTCTATACATGCAGTATATCAGTACAGTGTGGGGAAATGTTCAGTTGAGATGTCAGTTTTAGTATATCAGCAAAAATATGATAACCGAAATGCAAGAAAGTTGAAAAAATTACCTGAATGCCGTGGGAGCTAAGCATCGTCTCTCTCCTTAAGATCATGCCCTCGAATGAGGCCAACATCTCGAGTAACCCCTCGATGTATCCGATGGAGGGTAGCAAATGCAAGTTGAAATGATCAGTAAATGAATGAATGTCTAAGTATCTGAGCGATAAATGAAAGCTGTAAATGCATACCGGTGGTGAATCGGGTGTCCTGACATATCTGTGACCAAGCAACGGAGGCACGATCGGGATCTGATAAGGCTCTCCGGAATATCTCCAACCCATCAGCTCGGTCGGCAGATCTGGCCATCCAAAACTCTACCTAACAGGGGATATCCCTCTAGTCCCATCTCTCGGTGCTTGGGCCCTGCTCGTCGAAGGGGCCTCTACTGCTCGTCAAAGGGGCCTCTACTGCTCGGGCCCTGCCCAACGAAGGGACGTCAGCCACCCTTCCTGTGTAAGCACGAACACCTGCCAATAGAGGCATGAGGTATGCCTGGAGATAGGTTGTATAGTCCCCCTCCCCAATGAATAGATCTGCATCTGCGTCTCGCATGAAGTCAGCAATCTCTTGAGGGGAGAAACTCTTTATGGCTCGCATAGAAGGAGGAGGCGGTAAAGGAACTAATTGTAATAGCAGGCCTAGTGTCTGGCGCATGAAGCGCTCGCCAAGAAACTAGGCTCGGCCCAGTGGCCCCTCAAGCAGGAGCCGATACCGGGAAGCGCCCCAAGCTCCGACAAACTAGAATCGGGCACCCTTTGGCATCGTCGCCCAGGGCTGCCATGTAACTTGCAGACAGCAAGTGCATAGACTCATGAGTTGCTATTAGATATGTAAAATGAATTGAAGCTGAAAGCAGAAAGAACTGTGAGTTTTGAATTACCTCTACCGTCCTCACTGTGTCAAAATACTGGTGAAGGTATGAGAGGGTCTCCTGGGTCCTCGGCTGGCACCGACCGTAATATCCATGCAAGTATGGCACCTCAAAGGGCGTCTCGACCTCCGGCTCAGGAGCAAGTGCCGGGAAATAGGCGTATACCCATAGCTGTAAAAAGTAAGGCAGTGGTAATGAGAATACGGATAAACACAGATAATGCGGAAAGTAGAGTATGTGTGCAATCTCCAGGAAATGCAAAATGCAAAGAATATGGGATACATAAAATACGAAAAGCAAAATGTGCAGTGCAATGTATAGAAAGTACAAGTGCAGAACAGAGATTAGACTATGTGTGTGCAGTGTACAGTGTGCGGTGTGCGCAGTGTACAAAAAGTGCAAAGCAGAAAGCATGGCAGAAAATGTAAAGTAGAAAAGTAAAGCATACCTCCCAGGCTCTCCAATAGCTGCCCACTCTGTTCCTGCTCCTGTGGGAAGTCGAGCTCATGTAGCAGTATAGGGCAACGAGGCCGGTGCCGCCCTAATCATAATGCCCAACCTGCGATAAGTCAACTAAGGCACTCAGGAGATACAAACCGACTGTGTTCGCCCTGTCGGCAAACAAGGTAGTGCCGAAGAGGAACATCAGAAAACCTCGGGCGTACTGCTCAGTCCCTTCTACAGTCACTGGGTCTGTCCCTCTAAAGTGGTCCGCAAACCAGGTATATCAGACCATACCTGATCGGAAGATAGGCGGATGTGCTCCCAACAGATAGGTCCAAGTGGCCTCACACTCACCCATGTCGGAGTCATATGGGATCGGCTGGCCTCCCACCTCAAGGCCCGTCAACATGGCGAAGTCATACGGGGTCATCGTCATATCTTCGGTGGTAGAGAAATGGAAGGAGTTGGTGGTATCCCACCATCTCTCTACCAATACGCCTAAGAGGGTCCTGCTCGTCATGAGGTGCGATAGCCCCATGCAGAATAAACTGAACCCCGCCTCATCAATAATCTGCCGGACGCCGTCGGGGAGGTCCATATACCACTCCCTTGTTATGGTGGACCCATATCCGCTGGTGAAATAGGAATCTACCTGTGTTCAGAATGAAAAGATATATAGTGTGTGAATGTGTTCAGACTGAGCAGAAGTACAATGTGTGAATGTGTTCAAACTGAGCAGAAGTACAGTGAGTGAATGCGTTCAGAATGAAAAGATGAAATACAATGTGTGAGTGTGAGCTATGCAAGAAATGTAAAGTACATCGCAGAAAATGTAAGAATACAGTATGTACCTCGGAGGCATCGTGGAACAGATGAGACTCTGGCTCTTGTAGCAGTAGATCTGCTAGTGCGCGTTGTGCAAATCCACTAAAGTGGCGGACTGTGCTAGGTGGTAGTGCATGTGCCTCAGGGTGGTACCTCTCTAAGTCGAAAGGCCGGACTCTGGGGGGCAACGGAATGTACTCAGGCTCCCCCTCCATCCCCAGAGAACCCCCGTCATGTGGAACATCGTCTGCCATCTGGAAAGAATGTGAGAAAATAGGCGAAAATGAGCAAAATGGGTGAAAAGTGCCAAAAGTCAACAAAAGTCAACTCTTTGAGAGAGAAAATGGGAGAAAAAGTCAAAGCCCGGGAAAAGACGTCAAACTCAAGACAAATTTGAGGGAAACAAACCTCAAGTGGTGAAAATGGAGAAAAAAGCTCCGAAAATGAATTTTGATTGGTTCAAAATGAAGGAAACTGAAAGGTTTTAGCGAATCAACTTCGCGAGGGGCGTTGGAAAACGCGTGTAAAGCATGGATCTAAGAGGAAAAAGTGTCTAAGGATGAAGAAGAAGAGGTTTCGGCACTGTGGGTGTGAGGAAATGTGACTTGGGGATGTGTTTTTAAAGATCTCCATGCAAAAAGACCGAAATGTCCCAAAAATACCACAACTGGCTGACCGGCCACTTAGGTGGCCGACAACAATGGTAAGTGGCCCACATGGCTTCAAGGTGGCTGATAGGTGTCCAGTGTTCTCCCTGTGTGTTTTCAGGCTGTTTTGTGTCCTTGGTTCTCGAGAAAGTCCAAGGAAAGTCCACTTTTCAGCTCAAAGTGTCTTTGCAGAAGTTTCGAATCATGTCTTCGATGCATGACTCATCATTAGCCGGCATGGATGAGGTGTATCTTTTTCAAATACATTGTAACTCCTCCAAGAGGTAAATCTGGGGTTACAACTGAATCAGCCTTGTTAAGGCACGCGTTTCTTTACTTGGTGTTTTCCATTAAACATGCTATTGATGTTGCATTGAACATGCATTGATCATTGTGCACAAAATGTGTATGCTGCGCTGGATTGCACTACACATGTTCTCATGTTTGCATAGAATATGCATCTCGCGTTGTATTACATTATGCATGCCCTTACATTCGCATAGAAATTGTCCATACCTGTTGCATTGAACATGCATTCGGCGTTGCATAGAACATGCTCCATTTCTTGCATGATCTGCATGAAGTATGCCTCTCTAAGCTTTGTGTCATGGTTATTGATATTACATTAAACATGCATTCTTATTGAATTGTACTTGTCAAAGTTTTTTTCTTGTGCAGCCACGATATTGTATATACGGTTCATTCAAAGCTGGTGTAACCAGACGATATTGTATATACGGTTCGTTCAGTGGAATTCTAGGTAAGATCATTTCTATCCTCGAAGACTCCCTTATTGGTTAGAAACACTCGGGTACGCCTGGTGTTTACACCACTCCTTTGTTGGTTAGAAACACTCGGGTACGCCTGGTGTTTACACCACACCTTTGTTGTTTAGAAACACTCGGGTACACTCGGTGTTTACACCACTCCTTCGTTGGTAAAAAACACTCGGGTACGCCCAGTGTTTACACCACTCCTTCGTTGGTTAGAAACATTCGGGTACACCTGGTGTTTACACCGACACCTTGTTTTGGTTAGAAGCATTAGATCGTGTGCCCGATGTTTATACCATGTTTTGGTTAGAAATACTCGGGTACGCCCAGTGTTTATACTACCTCTCTTGTTGGTTAGAAGCGTTGGGACCGTGTGCCCGACGCTTACACCACCCTTTTGGTTAGAAGCGTTTAGACCATATGCCCGATGCTTATACCTCCCTTTCGGTTAGAAACGTTTGGGACGTATCCGACGATTATACCATTTTGTTTTGGTTAGAAACATCGAAACGCACTCTGATGTTTATACCACCCTTCAATGTTTGCACCGCTCTCTTTTCCCTCTCGCGCGTGACGCGTTAGGACGCTTTGGTTAAATGCATCTAGACGGATTCCGATACTTATACCGCTTTTTGCTTTGATTGCATAATGGTTGGATGTGTTTCACTTGTTATCACCCTTTCTCTCCTCGCGTGTGCCACACGTTGGGATCTTGTTTGCCGTCTCGGGTGTGCCTGACGAGTGCGGTTCTTTACCTTTCCTGCTTGATGCGCAGTTGAGAATGCATAATTTTCTTACATCCTTTCTGCATGAAATGTGGTTTGGTTCATGTTTACTTGCTTATGTACGAGTTTGCTGTAGCATTTTTGTGCATAACATTTGCATCTAGATGTTTCATTACAGCTCTCATTGCATGATCATAAGTTGTGTTCTGCATCATGCATATCATTTGCATCTTATCCCAGAACTACGCTGGTTTGATTCCTTGCAAAGAGATACGTAGACAGCCTGCAGGCGCAACCGTTCTTTGTTTTGTTTGCTTGTTTGTCTGAGTCTTCGGCCTTGTCAAAAATGGGTTGTCTCTGTGCTTTGACATTCACTCCCGTCATTTCATGACTTTCGAGTTCTGTCAAAGCATCCCATCGTATCCAGTCTTCCAAGCAACAGTGGATCATATTGAGTAGGTAGATTTACCTTTCTCCCCGTAACAATTGGTCGATTAGCAAAATTTGAATAAGCTTGTTTGTGATTATATGTCAAAAAATCAACAATTGGATAGCGATGATGTTGTTGCAGTGGTTGATGTTGTATAGGGTTAGAGGTTTCGCCACGTTTGGGTCTCGCTCTTTTCGTTCTCGGTATGATGATTGCAAAAGTTAAGAAAAATGTATGAAAAATGTATGATGTTGGTGTCAAAAAAAAAAAGGAACAGAAAGGCAAACTGAGCCTCTACTAAAAGCAACCAACAGATAGCGAAATTGAGCGTGAAAGGCAAACTGGGCTGAAATTGGATGACCGGCCAGTTGTCTGGTATGGTGGATTCTTCGCCTTCCTACAACTCAGCTCTGAAGCTATCAAGAATATGAACTGTGGTTCAAACTAACCTCTTCTCTCCTCCTTCACATGGATATCTACACTGAATGTAGTCAATATTGTAGGGTGAAGAGGTTGCTGAAGTTGTTGGAATGAGATGGTGAAAATGGTGTGGTTAAACGAATGTAGAGATACTGACTTATATAAAGGCTCAGGTCCAGAAGGGTTTTTTTTTTTTTTTACTTTTCATTTCTTTAGTATACTGATCTCTCTGTTTTTTTTTTCTTACTTATTTCTAATTTCTTCCGTATACTGATTACTGACTATTTGTGCTCGTTCTTGGCTTCTTTTTTCTTTTTTCTTTTTTCTTTATCGAACAGGGATGAATTGACACCCGCATAGGAGAGGATGGGTCTATTGGATGAGCGAAATTACACTATTACCCTTTTCATTTTATTCTTACATAACAACTTGCCATTCTATGAAAGATTGGTGAATTGGTCATTTTGTAGACAAATATCACTCAGGCCCCCAATTATATGAGCTTCACGGGTGGGTGAGAGTTAAGTGACAATAATGAACCTACAAAACCTACAAAAAGATATGATTTTTTTATTAAATTAATAAAATTTAATAAATGAAAAAATGATGATAATGTTTGGTAACGTTTACGTTTTGGTTTATATTTAAAAATATTGAACATACTGATTTTTGTTAATTTTTATCCATATGTAATCTCCAAACTTGTTGACTTTTTCAAAATTTTTGAAAAATGTTAAAAACATATTGTACGAAATGTTTGTATAGGCCTACAAAATGAATTGACAGAAAAATTAATTGATATAAAATAATTGAGATAGAAGTTATTTGAAAAAAAAAATTATTCAAAAAAATTACTTAAAAACAATTAATTGAAAAAAAAAAAATCATTTTTTTATTTGAGTATTTTAAAAACAGTTTGGTTATAACTGTTGATCAAAAATACGGATATCGATATATGAGTTGTGTGTTTGATTATCAATTATAAGTTGAATTAAGTTTTGAAAATTATTTTGAAAACTCATCACCAAACAAATTTTCTTATTTCACATGTTACATCAAACTTTCAAAACTCAATTCCATATACAATTCAAAACTCAATTCAACACCCTATTCAAAAATTATAACCAAACAAATTTTTTACACTCAAATCATAATTTCACAACTCACAAACTCAGAATACAACTTATACTCTCAAATCATATTTACAAAACTCTACCAAACGCAACCTTAATGTTCTCGATTTTATTAAATAATTGAATCAAACCAATAAGTAGAAGGTCAAAAAATTTAATCTCATGCTCTTTTTTTCATCAGTTAGTGAAACATTTATTTGGAATATTACTATACAAAATTAATAAAGTTCTTAGTTTTAAAATTTAAAAAAAAAAATTGATAATATTTTCAGTTTTACCAAATAAGATTTATTAGTTCAAAAAATCTTAAATAGGACCTAAACTATCATAATATTTGTAAATAAGATTTTTAAGTAATTAATTTTAAAAATTATCACAGGACTCGGATCAATAATCATCATTAGGCTTTTCCATCGAAATATGTATCTAATATATTACTCTTCTATGGCACCAGATTCTAACAGCTTAGAGCATCTCCAACGGTTAAACAAAATTTTTACCAAATTTGAGTAAAAAAAAAGGCATTTGGCTCAATCTGATATCAATCACTCCAACGGTGTACTATAGCTTTCATCAAAACGTACCAGACGTTTGGGTGGATGACCGGCCGGTCGACCGGAAAGAGCAAAATCTGTAATTGAATTTTCAAGCTGAAGGGTCATCCGGGTGGTCGACCCCGGGGTCGACCCCAGTGTAAAATCTGTACAAAATTTTGCACAAAATTGGTCATTCGGTGGGTCATCCGGTAGTGAAAATACAACGGTAATTAATAGTATTTTGGTGAAAGACCTAGCGCATTCTCAGTTTGGTGAAACTTTTGGTGAATTCTCATTTTGATATTAGTTTGGTGAAACCATTGAAGTGCCAAAAAGTGACTTTTTCATCAAATTTCAAATCTGATGCAGGATTTGATGCACCATTGGAGATGGCCTTACAAACTGCATTTTTCTATTTGCTTATTTTTGTCTTTTTTTAGTAAATTTTTTTTAAAAAATTATGTCAATAATTTCTAAACTAGAGATGCAAGTTTTACCAGTGCCTAATGTTAAGAATCTAATACCTTTCGGCCATGTTTGTTTAGGTGGACTAGATTAGGTTGGATTAGCATTCTCATGACTAATAGTCATAGGACTATAAATCCCTATGAAGCACAGGTATTCTGAAAATAGTGTCGTACGAGTACCGGGTACTTATTGAGTGCAGGTATGCATACCGGTACGGATGCATGCATACCGGGTATGGCAAAAAAGGGTCCGGTACATTTGATTCAATCGGGTACGTCGTGGGTATGGCATGAGTACGCCATTGGTACGTTTCGGGTACGCCGGGCCAAAAAATCAAATTTGTAAGAAAATTGGGGGTACCGGAGTAATTTATTTATGTTCTTTGTTAAAAAAACAAAAAAATATAGTGTTATTTGTAATTTATTTAGGTTTTGTCCCTTCTTTGAATCTCTTCACTTCAGCAGCAACAAAGAAAACAGCGCAGTCGACTTCTTCTTCTTCAACAACATCTCTTCACTTCGAAACCCTCCAGTGACGGCAATGCATCGAGACAAAGCCTTACAGTGAGTGTTCTTCATCTTCATTTCTTCGTTTTCGTTTCTTCATTTTTTTCTATAGGTCAACAAGTGGTCTTCCTCTTCTCTGTTCCTTTCTTCATCTTTCCTCTGGTGAGTGTTCTTCATCTCTCTGCTTTTTCTTTTTTTTTTTTTTTGTGCCCTTGCAGATCAACAATTTTGATGGGTGAGATTATTGATTCGTGTAAATGTAGTAGAGTATTTTTTTACAATCTTTCATTGAGTGTGTGCAAGTGACAATCTCTTCAATTAATTGATTGATACAAGGGCAATCTTTATCAATTAATTGATACACAGATCTGTCATTAATTTAAATCACACCCTCTCTTGAGTGTAATTTAAATCACACTGTGCTGGTATAATAAATCACACCCTCTTCAATTACACAATCTATCAATTAATTGATACAATCTCTCCAATTATAATAATTGATGAGTGTGTGCAATTGAGTATTTTTTTATACGTGTGCAAGTTATCATAATTTACAATCTCTCAATTAATTTACAATCTGTCATTTCTTCTTAATCTGTGTAAATTGATGAGTGTGAATTGAAATATATTTATAATCTGTCATTTCTTCTTATAGCCGATATTTGTTTTTCTTTTGGCGTTGGCATTGTTGAATTACAATATATTTAGGTTGGATCTTTTAACCATGATTATAAAAAATAAAATAAAAAATTTATTTCGACGTACCGCAACCGTACATGTATCATACTCTTTTTCAATGTTGCCGTATTGGTGTACCCAAACTTGCACCCATACCGTACTTCTACCCGCAACTGTGCTTCATACACGAATCTATTTGGATTGTGCATCATATATTATGTTTGGATTGAGTTATGATTATAAGAAAAGACTGATAGTCTAAACTTTGACTTATCTTCCAATTTATATCACACCCTCCTCTGTAGTATTGAATAGTCTATCATATGTTGGATACCATATCCAGATAGATTATTAATCCGTATTTTAATTATTTAACCAAACATTAAATTAATAATTTTATTAAATTATTAGTATAATTCTAAGCTCATATCCACCCAAACAAACATCGCCTTCATGTTTTTCTAAGCCAGAGGTTCAAAGGTTTTAAGCTGCATGCTTCATATCAAACTGCTTCCCTGGACACAAACCGACAAACATCAATATTGCATAAATTTAGAGCATCTCCAACGGTGAATCAAAATTTTCACCAAATCTGAGTAAAAAATGACCCATTTCATCAAATTTAATACCACTCGCTCCAACGGTGCATCTAATCTCGTATCAAATCCCGTGGGGCAACCGGTTGGTCGACCGGTAAGCGTAAATATATATTTTTTTTTTCTCAGTTTGATGTTTGATGCTTTCTGCACCATCAATTGTTTGATGTTTGGCGAGCTACAAACAATTGTTTGTCAGTTTGATGCTTTCTGCACCATCAATTGTTTCTTTAAACAATTCGTGTCAGATTCATTAAACAATTCACACTTTAAACAATTCATTTGCAGCTTTCATTCTCAGATTGATGCTAGGGTCGCCCGGTTGGTTGACTGGCCGGTCAACCGGTAAAGGAAAATATATATATATATATTTTTTTTAACTGTTTGAACTTTTTTTGACCGATTTGAACCCACCAATTGTAAAGGAAAGCGGTCGCCCGGTTGGTCAAACGGCCAGGCAACCGGCTGGTTGACCGGTGTACCTCTTTCAACAGTCAGTAACAGTAATTTGGTGAAATCTGTGTCTCGTTCTCAGTTTGATATTTTTTTTGCTGAAATCTCATTTTGATATCAATCTGGTGCAACGGTTGGAGCATAAAAAAATACGTTTTTCATCAAAATTTGAATCTGATGCTGGGTTTGGTTCACCGTTGGAGATGGTGTTATATTAGCATTCATGATTTCAGATCATTCCACGCAAGATTCTGATACCAATGATAACAAAAAGGCTAGAGAAAAGCATTACCTGGAGGTAAGCAGAAGGATATGGTGTCGAAACTCCATTTTCCCTCTAAACTATAAAGCTTGTATGAATCATTAAGAAACCGATAACATAACAAAATAATAATCCAAAATAATCAAAATGCCTTAAATTCTAAAATTACCATAAGATCACAAAACTCTCAAATCACAACAGTTTTGATAAGTAAAATAAAAGACAATGGTCAGAAGAAAATTTGGTACTATAATTATCCTCACAATATGCATATATACAGAACCATTAAAAAAACAAAAGAAAATGTGCACATGGATTAACCCCGACATTGCAAATATTTTCACAATAGAGAACTCTTAGAAGTATAGCAGCTACTCTACTAATGTTCATTTTTGTGTTCCTCTACTTATCTTCGTCCTTTCGCATCTTATGTTTGGCTTTCAAATTCATCATATCAAATTCACCTTAATTTGGCAAGCTCAATCTGGCAAATCTTAGAGCACCTTGGCAACATCAACACTTCTTTCCAAATGCCCACCTGCTTCTCCTCCCAATATAAACAAGCCCAACGGATTTTCACCGTTTTCAAAACCTGCGCAGTCTTTAAAAAATATTCTATCAGCTTGAGTTCATCTTTCTTCCCGTTGAATCCCTCGATCTTGATTTTCTGAAGGTGGAATGATAAACAAACAGGAACAAATGCTGACATACATCTCTCAAATATTTCGTAGCACCCTTTATGATCCAAAAAACCCTAATGACAAATAAAATCACAAGTATTGAGTATTCTAATTAAATGACAAGTACAACGAAACACTAAATAAAATCACATAATACCTCCATAAAGACAAGAATTTGAATATTTGGTGACCTTTCAAGCAAGTGTGGCAACAATTGCCACCCATTAGGATTCATAGTACCAAGCTTTAATTTGGTCAACTTATGAAAAGTAGGCATCGGACGACAAGAATACTGAATGGCCTACATTGCAAGATCATACTAATCAATCACCAACCAACTACATGACATGCTTAAGTGAAGATTGAGGTAATAACTTTCAAATATTCCCAATAAAGACTTGAATAGTTTTTCAACACAAGCAAGAAAGATAAAGAAGCTCACCGACATGGAAACTTGCGATAAATACAGTAACTCCGCATTAGAGCAAGCTGAAACAAACTCTGCTACATTTGAATCATAGAGCGGTACACCTTCTTCCAATTGCTCATCACTGAGTCCCACATCAATATGAGCTTTAAGAAGAGAGTTCATATTCTTCACAGTATACCCTTCTGCTACAAAATCATTGTAATGGAGTAATTCAAGTTTGGGCACATCAAGCACCAACTCAAATTGACTTTCATGGTGACAATTACGCATCATCAAAAGCTTAACAAGAGGTAAAGAGATGTGAAGAACTTCAATATCATCAAATTCAACACATTCCAGACTTAATTCTTCAAGAACAGGGCAACCAGCAAGAATCCTCTCCAAAGAATCACCATCAGCGAATTGAATAGAGTCGAAAAACAGACTCTTGAGATTGGGCAAACAAACCGAGCTCGGAACATTAAGAACATGGTGTTGACTCAATAACAAATGAACAAGCGTTGTACAAGAGAAAATGCCACGAATCGAAACTCCACAGTTGGTTATTTCGAAGAAGAGAGCGAGTTCTTGGACCTTGAGCTTTAAAACGATCGAGACCCATGAATCGATGTGGACATTGCCGTAGTCTTGGTGAGAATCGAGACAGAAATGGCGAATCTCGGGGACATCGCGAAGAGTGACAGACAATAGATGATACATGAAGCTGATGAAAGTGGCATTGAGGGTTAGTGGATCGGAATTGGGATGGAAGAGCAAGGTGTCGTTGATGACGAGACTGAGATTAGGGATTTGGTAGAAGAGGGGTTTCCATCGGGAGGATAGAATGGCGGTGCCGATGGCGAATTTGGTGGGGAGTTTTTGGAGGATTTGACAGAGAATCGAATCTGGCAGATCGCTGATCCTATCTTCTTCTTCTTCTTCTTCTTCGAGATTGTTGGCATCGTTATGGCCTAGGGTTTGCTTTGCAATTTGGGGTTTATCGAGAGGTTTGTGGCGCTTTGGCATTAAATGATCCATTACAACTTCAATTTTTCATGATCAAGGTGATGAAGATGACAATGATGAGACGCGAAGCATAGAGAGATTTGAACCAAAAGCATAAGATGATGGGAGCCTGGGTTTTCCTCGTTTGAAATTACAATTTGCCCCTTTGAAGTATTGATATTTTTTCACTTTGCACTTTTGAGGTTTTTTTTTTTTGGTTCTCTTAAGCGGCATTTGATCGAAGAATTTGATGAGAAAAATTATAAGAAAATAAAAAGAATGATTAGGTTTGAATTTCAAATTATATTTGGTTGAGTTGAGAGTAAAGTTGCAAACAAGTCTAGCCGAGCCGAGCCGAATCTTGTTAAGTTCGAGTTCAGCTCATTTACTTATCGAGCTCGTTTATTGAGTTTGAGCTCGACTTGATAAGAAATTAGATTCGAGCTCGGCTCGCTCGTTAATATTAATAAAACTCGAGTTCGGCTCGTTTCGGCTTAACTCAGCTCGATAAATTTTTTTTACTAGTACTATTTATATTATTTAAATAAAAAATATTATTTATATTATTTAATATATTAATAATGTATTTATATTATTATTTAATATATAAATAATATATTTATTATATAATTTAAATAAAAATTGTTAGACTTATTTATTTTGATAATTTATTTAATTATGTTTTAATTTATTTGAAAGAGAAAAATAGAATCAAAATTTATTATGTCCCATTATTTCTCACTTAAACCTTTATCCTAAATGTTGTTAGAATATATTTAATATTTGATTAAATCAAGAGTTCAAACAGTCCAAAACAAAGGTTTAAACAGCCTAGCATAGTAGCATGCCAAAAGGTTTAAAAGGTTCAAGTGGAAGATATTCAAATTAGTAATGATGGAAATACAACGACTATAAACGGCTATAAAGGTTCAAAAGGCCAAAAGGTTCAAAATGTTTAAGTAGAAAATATTCAAATTTGTAATAATGGAGTAGAAGATATTCAAATTAGTAATGATGGAAGTACAACGATTATAAACGACTATAAATTCAAATGACTACAACGGCTATAAACGGCTATAAATTCAAACGAATACAACGGCTATAAACGGCTATAATTTTCACTATATATACCAAAGTCTCTAATGTAAACAAGTTACAAAAAAAAAAAAAAACCTGAAAATATTCTTTGATCTATAATCACTCATATCTATTCTCAGAAATTATACACTGAGCCTTATAACTTTAAGCCTATCTTTCCTGTATGAGATTTACAGAAAAATCAAAGTTTCATTTTATATATCTATCTTTGAGAGATATTTATTGTAAACTTTCTTTAAAAATAAAAATACCATTTCATCTTGTAAAAGTGTTGCAAACACTGTGTTTTTGAAATCTTGAGAGTGCTGTGAAACACCTAAGATTTGCAAGGGTTTGGACTTGTGAAGTTTATGTAAAATCCGTAGAGGATTGCTCCATTTGTAAAGAGGTTGCTAGTACTCCTGTGAAACTAGAAGATAGTGGAAAATCTCAAGTAAAACTTGAGGAGTGAACATAGGCCGAGTTGAAACCGAACCACTATAAATTTGTTTGCCTCTCTCTCCCTTATCTCTTTATTTTATTTTAAATTGCCATAACTATATTTCATATTTTTACTGTGCTAAAATCATTAACTGGCATAGTCATTAAGACACTTGTTTTAATTATTTTTATTTCATTAATTATATGTATCTATTGTGCTAGTTATAATTTTTATTATGGTGTTATTAATTTTTAATTATAACAACCTAATTCACCCCCCTTCTTAGGTTGTCTTTTGGGTAACAAAGATAAACGAGCTGAGCTTATGCGAGCTCAAGTTCAACTTGTTTACTAAACGAGCCTAATATTCGAGGTCAAGTTTGACTTGTTTACTAAACGAACTGAGCCGAACTTATTCATGAACAACTCAATTCATTTGTAGCCTTAGTTGAGAGCCTAAATGAACAAAAAATAGCATTACATTTACTTTTCCTTCATTTATCCAATCAATTCTCCAATCAAATATAGACTTAAAGTATTAATACTATTTTTTTACAATAATTAGGGCTTTTTTTTTTTTTTTTTAATCACAAGAAGATATGTCAACATATAATTGAAGAAAAATTTACCTATAAATCCCATCTTGAAAAATAATGATCCATTTAGTCTCAAAGATTTTCTTATAAACCAATTAGTCTAATTAATTTTGGAAAGGTAGATTTTAATATATTATTTAAAAATTAGATTTATGATTATACTCTTATTTTTATTATGTTTTCTTATTATTTATTTTTATTTTTTTGTGTTAGAAGGGTAAAGTATATAATCTATGAGAATCAAATTTGAGATTAATTTTTATATGGGAATCGTTTTTATTTAGAAAATATTTCAAAAGGAATATAAAAATGACTTGAAATATAGGATTCTTCAAACATTTCAAAAAGAGTTCAAAAATTTCTTAGTAAGTTTTGAGCAAATGTATAATTTAATTATAACACTCCAATGTAACACTTCAAAAAAAATAAAAAATGCTTAGTATACTTTCTCAAATGTAATACTCCAATGTAACACTTTAAAAAAGCTCCTTAATGTAACACTCTAATGTAATACAAAAAAAAAAAAAAAGTCATTCATGTACTTCTCTCAAACGTAACACTGCAAAAAAAAAAAGAAAAAAAGAAAAGATGTGTGATTCTTCAAACCCTTCCAAAAGGAGTACAAAAATTTGTTAGTAAGTTTTAGATACAAAAATTCACTAGTAAGTTTTAGATAAATATATAATTTTCAAATTATAAGTGTTATGTTTAGAAATAGTACATTAAAAAGTTTTTTAGTATTTTTGTGTGTATTAAATTGGAATATATTATATTGAAGTGTAACATTTAGAAATACATTGATTGGAGTGTTACGTTTGAAAAAAGTATACTAAGGAGTTTTTTTGAAGTGTTATCTTGTTATGTGAGCCTTTTTTTTTTTTTTTTTTTTTTTTTTTTTTTTTTTTTTTTACATTAGAGTGTTACTTTTGAAAAAAATATACTAAGGAGTTTTTTAGAATGTTACGTTGTTATATTTGAGAAAAGTACATTGGAGTGTTACGTTTTTGTTCGTGATGTGGAATTAGTTCCATGAGGAGGGAAAACCCAAAACCTTGGCCCCGTTTGTTTTGGGCTATAGGGAGGGTATTGGAATTAGTAATACCAAGGTATTACTAATGCCCTTATTTGTTTGCAGAGAAAGCCTTGGGACTATTAGTCCCTTGGTATTGCTAATACCCTTGGAGAGGATATTGGTAAGGAGGAGGTAGAGATGGTATTAGAAAAATAGTGAGGGGATTAGAAATTTTTTTATTTTTTATATATTGGAAATTTTTTTTAAATATAATGTTTAATTTTTTATATTTTTTTATTTGTTTTATTATTTTATATAAAAATAATTTAACAATTTCTCATTATTAATCCCCTCACTATCAATCCCCTCACTAACAATCCCCTCACTATTAATCCCCTCACTATCTATCCCCCTCCATTCTATCTCTCAAAACAAACGGGGGTGTGTTTGATTGGAGGGATAAGGAGGGGACTATTTACTGTGCGGATTGTAATCCGGAAGAAGCATCCAATTCGCTGTTTGTTTTTTTTTAGTCCGCTGGACATGGAGTCCGACCGGATTCCTTATCCGCCATATGGGGGACTATTGTATCCTAGGGAGGTATGGGACAATTTTTGGGAGACTATCCACTGTTGGGATTAGGTGGTAAAATGACCATTTTGACCCTCTACTACTTAATTATGTATTATATTTAATACAATTCAATAAAATTTAAATATCTCAATTTAAAAATAAAATAATTTTATTTAAATTTTTATTGATGTTTTATTTATTTAATTTTTTAAAAATAATTTTTTATAGATATTTTGTTGATGTTTTATTTTAAAATTTTGTTTACATTTTATTTAATTTCATTATTTCAATTTAATAGATGTTTTATTTAATTTCATTGTTTAATTATTATTATTTTTAAAAACAAATTTATTTAAAATTTTAATTAAAAAAATAACATATATTTTTATCGATATTTTATTATTTAATTTTTAAAAAATAAATTTGTTTAATTGTGTAAAAAATAAAATAAAATAAATTTTTATTTAATCTAGCTAAAAATAATTAAAATATTAAAGATATGTTTAATATTGCTATTACTTAGTAAACAATTGAAAAATGGTAAAATAATATTTTGTTCATTTATCCTATCCAATCCGTCCAACCAAATGTTAGATTCACTAAAAATAGTCCTTTCCAGACATCTAATCCCATGAAAAAACAAACACATGATACATATCTAATCCAACCAAATAGTCCGGTACATTCACAGTCCCAAGACTCAAGTCCGATTGATTCTAATCCCCCTTATGCAGTCCATCCAATCAAACGGATTGTCTAAATGTATAATTGTACATTTGAAGAAACTCACTTTTATCCCTAAAAAATTAAACCCAAACATGTAAGTGGCTATTTTTTTGTGTAATTTCTCCTTTAATAGGACCTTAGGTTCATAAGAAAAAAAAAGAACTAAATAGTTCACAAAATTGTATTTTAAAATTTATTGATAGTTCACCCATAATTCAATGGCTAGACATTAAAATAAGATTTTTTTCCCCCCCAAATCAAACACACTTTAATGTAGATTAGAATGGCAAAGATTATCATAACAAAATCGGGAACAATGCTAAGCCTGAATAACACTTTTAGGGCCTCAGATCTTTGGGACCTAACTCTAGAAATCACCCTTCTGTGGTTAAACTTTTTTTACATAACACTTTCATTTGTCATATTGTGGAAAATGGTTTATTTATTTATTTATATTTATTTATGGTAAAAGAACACTTCATCAACTAAGCCACAATCCTGGCAGTCTTAAGCAACCAGTTTCTTTGAAATGAGCAATACATAAAAAAGCAAACCTGTAACCACCGAGAATCAATTTTTATCATTCACTTCTGCGACTCGAGTAATTAAATTCAAATGCTTTTCAGACTTGGTAAGCAAATCGGTATAAGATCATATTCATGTGAAGACACTCGAGGCATTAACTTCAATTCTTTCAGAGACATGCATAATACAGTGGTCCCATGGGATGTAAGATACTCAAAATCCTATTTGGCAAACAAAACACAGCAAATAAGAAGTCACACAAAAAGCTAACACTGCCAGAAGATCATCTCACTTTCATATCATAACAGTTGTGACATATACAATCCAAAAAGAGGCAATGATCAGAGGCACATCTGATGAAGTCAAACAGACTTGCATGAATTAAACCAAGACATAAGGGAGAAAATAGAAAATATTTTCAAAATAGAGGGAGTCCCAAGAAGTATGACACAGGAAATCAACTTTTCCATCACATGAAAGGCTCCACAACTTGAAAGTTCTCTTGGTAATGTTAATGATAATTTCTTCCAAATGCTCAACATCTTCTATGATGTCAAAGAAGAACAAAAACTGATTTTCATCTTCTTCAAAACTTCCACAGTGGTTAGAAAATACTTTACCAGCTTAGGTTCATCTTCCTCCCCCTTGAGCTTCTTTATCTTAATTTTTCAAAGGTGTAATGACAAACAAATAGGCACGTACTCTGGCAGGCAACACCCTTTATGTTCTAACAACCCCTATTGACAAAAGAAATTGTTAGTACACCAGTCGAATGGCTTTCATCTCCTAAGTCCATTTCTTACCCCAAGGCAAATTTGGCTTAAGTTTTTAAGAAATGGAATCTCTCCAAGTTTAGCCCTCTTAGAAAAATATATATGACTCCAGCCAAATTATATATATATATATAAAGTCCTTTCCATTCAACAAAATCATTATATTTTTCACTCTCTACTTCTCTTTTCTTTTATTCTTAAGCATACGGTATGAGGATATTCAGAGAATTGATTGACATTCTTAAATGGAGGTAGGGAAGATTGACTTACAACTTCAAATAAGGAGATTAAGGCAACAAGTCATTGAACCCCTTGGATACACTGCTAATTGCCGACAAAAGCATTCATCTGAATATTGACAGTCGATTGTCATCTTCTTCAAAACTATAGCATTTTTCAGCAAATACTCTATCACTTCAAGCTCGCAATCATTCCCACTAAATTCTTTGAATTCAATTTTTTTGAGATGTAATAACAAACAACTGGGTACTTCTTGTGGTGGATTCCAAGATTTAGCTGTATTATTGTAGTAACTTCCCTAATGACAAGAATAAACTTAAAAGTTAGAAACTTTGAAACATTACTAACTAAATCTTAAAATAAATCTCACATACCTTAAGAATAAGAACTTCAAGATTAGGCGAGCACCGAAGAAAGTCTGCTAACAATTTCAAATTCCAGTTAGAGTTGATAGCAGCACCAAAGTTCAATTGGGTCAAATTATGGAAGGTAGGCAGCACATAATCATTGGCATCAGTCTGGCACTGCATAGGAGTCAAATGAAGATTACAATATTTTAGTTAGAATATTATGAAATAATAGATTACTCATCTCAACATATTGTTGTGGAGGTGCACTAAAATTTCTGCACCAGCACGGCAGCTCTCTAAAGACTTATCTATTCCTTAACACAACCCACAATCTTAATCATAAAGAAGGATTTTACTTTGGTTTCATGTTGGTTTTCCATGAAACCTTCTCTGTTACCCAGGCATAAAACCATCGGGAAATTGATAAGGCAGCATGGTACAATCAATCAAAATCATTAAGGATAAGAAAAGCATGAAAATGAGTACTTCGATTATTGCAATTATCCATCAAAAACATAATAAACATCATACCTGATGAGTAAAGAAACTTACGGACAAATATGCATCAAGAAGCTTAACATTTGAAGTCCCACTAAGAAGCTTATATATGTGAAAAGCATCGTCACTGTTATTATTGGATCCATAGAAAGGTGGTCCAACACAAAAAGATGCTTCAGATAAGGATGATAGATTCCTAAACAAGAACTCACTGGACACATTATCCCTGAGATAAAAGCGTTCAAGTTGGGGAGCATCTACCACAAGTTTGTAAACTAGATCATCAGATTCATCGAGAACAAAATATTCTCTGTACCAAACTATTTTCAAACGTTTCAACGTAGACACAGAAACACTTACAACCTGTTGCTTATCCAGAATGCACCTCTCTAAATTCAATTGTTCAAGAACTGGGCAACCAGAGAAAAGCTTTTGCAACGAGTCTTCATCTTCATATTCAACCGAATCTAGGTTAAGGATCTTAAGATTGGGAAGCCACACTAAATCAGGAACATCTAAGAAAACCTCACAAAGTGTCAGAGTCACTAATGTTTTGCTAGTGAAAAGACAATCTGGCAACATAACATTATTCTCAATCAAGTTGTGGAGCTCCAAGTCTTGAACGTTACGTATAATTGCAGCTGAGATCCATGTATCGACAAGATCAAAATCAAGATCGAGGTCAGGAACATCAAGTGAATCAATCCTGAGAATGAATTTTCGTAAATATGGTGCATCGTTGAATCGCATTAATACTCTACTAACGAAGTACACAAACATCATATCAACTTGTTTCCTTCTATCTTCACTCAACACAGAATATTCGTGGAAGAGTTGAGACTCATCAAAATCAAGGTTTGGAACAAAAGTCCAGAGGTATTGCCATCTTGTGGATAGAATGCTGGTTCCAACTGCATATTTGGTTGAAAGGAATGAAAGAATGTGACACAGAAGGGCGTCTGGCAAATTGCTGATCCTGTCCATGCTCTTCCCAATGTCTGGATCCATTATTACTTCACCAATGCTTTTCCTGTGGGTGTTGGTTTTTGACCTCACAACCGAACTAGATCTCCTTTTCCTGTGGGTGTTGATTTTTGACCTCACAACCAAACTAGATCTCCTTGACAACAAACACCTTCCTGTGGGTGTTGATTTTTTATCACAACCAAACTAGATCTCCTTGACAACAAACACCACTCGGTGGCTCATCCACCCAGGGCACTCCGACGATGAAGTCAATCAACTTATCTCTCCAAGATAACAACTCAAGTAACACTCAGCATATCTTAGACCCACAGGGTGCCCTCTTTATATAATGAGAGGGATCCTACTTCCTCTAGAAGTCTTACTTCATGGGACTTTATTTTTTGTAAGCATATCACTTATCCAACACTTCTCTTATTTAGATTGGGATTAACTCTCCTAAGAGTCCAAACCTTACCCAAATAAGTAGTCTAAATATCTCAGATTCCGATATGATCGCATCATACCTCAACACTTCTCTTATTTAGATTGGGATTAACTCTCCTAAGAGTCCAAACCTTACCCAAATAAGTAGTCTAAATATCTCAGATTCCGATATGATCGCATCATACCTCGGCATTCGTAGATTCCCCACGTGACATCTCAGCTAACAACCTAGAGCATGTGGACAACCCTAAACATATGTCCCCACATTTCCTAAAATACAACATGTACTTCTAAATCAACCTCTTTGCCACTTGTACCTGCAAAACCACATCACCATTACATAGCAGTTGGAAATAAATAACATAATTTAACTATTTCACCACAGTATCAGCACCTCTTCTCAAACAACAGAAATCTTGTATACCCAGATAAATAAATAAAATTAAATTAATAATAAAAAAAATTCTATTATAACACAATTTGGATTTCCTAAAATGTTCTTAGAATTGCTAACTAAATTAATCAACATGTTCATGAATTTAATTTTAGTGTGGTTTCGGCTATCATCAATCTGATCCATATTTTAAATTCTGTGCACTTTTGGGGCATTTTTGTCTATAGTTACTCAAATAAGCATATTTCAAAACCTACATTATTATTGTTTTGTGACAAATTATAAATGAAATAATAGGAAAGCAGAACTGTGAATGTCTTAACAATAATTTTTAATTAATTGAACCTCGGTGAAACGAAGGCTTCCTTTCATCATTGTCTCATCTCAGTTGAAGTAAAACATTCGAAATTCAAAGTTTCATTTTTATTTCCCTGGCGGATTTTCGGCAGCCAAACGGAGGTAGAACACAATAATCATGAGATACAATACAAGTAAAGAGAGAAGAATAGTACAGAAACGAAAGAAACGAACCTGGCTAGTGAGGAGATTTAGGGTTAGGGTTTAACTCGACTGACATGAACAAAGCTTCGCTCCGGGATGGTCTAGTCCATGATTCTCCATTGGCCAACGTGGTACATTGAAAAATTACAGGGGTCCCAACTTTATTTTTATTTTCTTATGAGTTACTTATCCCAAATTAAGGCTTTGTTTGTCATGAATTAAAAAAATTAAAAAATTGTTATTTTATTTAAGACATATCATTTTATTTAAGTTGCATTATTTTTCTACCGCATTACTTCAATTCAACTCAAACCTAACTCATATTTCATAAAAAGTCAAAAATTTAGAACATCCCAAACCACTCCTAAATATCATGTTACTCATCAACTATAAACTATGAATTCATATATATTTATCTTTTTAATTATAGAAATTCTATAAATTTATTTTTTTGTAATTGAAGAGTGGAAGTTATACATTTTTATAATTGCGAGAGTCAAAATATAAGCGATATTCGATAATAGTTGAAAGTGTTTTATTGTAAGGCCATCTCAAATCTTTCATTAAATCTGTCATCAAATTCAAATTTAATGAAATTTTTTTAAAACGTCAATTTCAACCCTTTCATCAAATTGATATTAAATAGAAGGAGAGTTACTTTTTTCATCAAATTAAGGAAGTTTTATCCTTTTATCAAATTTGTAGGTGATCGTTGGATTGGACATCAGTCCGGATGTCCATTGGGACAATCGATTTTGGAATGAATTTGATGAAAATTTGGACTGAACGATTGTCCAAATTTGATGAAATTATTGGAGTGCATCATATCAAATCAAACTTTTCATTAAATTTTTATTCAAATTTAATGAAAAATTTAAGAAAACGTTGGAGATATTCTAAATAAACTCTATTAATATAAGAAGACTTATTGGCCTTGTTTGATTTCTCTCTTGAAAGACAATTTTTGAGAAAAAAAATTAAAAAATTTGTTTGATAGAAAATTTTTGGAAAAAAAATTCAAAATCATTTTTTTCTCTAGTACACATCAATTCATTACTCTTTCTTTCTCCTCTCTTCTTCTCTCACATCTTATATATCAATCAATAATTTTTCTTTCACACTCATCTATTTAACTATCAAAAACAAAATTAATAACTCAAACTCCAAAATTCTAAAACTATTTTCATAAACATACAACCAAACAAAATTTTTAATTTTATAATCTCTTTTCAAAAAATTATTTTTTAAAATTATTTCATAAATACAAACCAAATATAGCCATCATTTTTAAAAGATAACATGACAAGGGTCATGGCTGATGGAGTAATGTTAAAGGGGCTAAAATTTCTACAAAATGTGAGTTCCACTGTGAGACATTTTGTTAAAAATTTTGATAAATTTTTAGCATTTTTAGGCTGATGTGAAGGATTGGTATATTTTATAAATTTTCACAACTTGTGTACGTGAAGCTAAAAATTGTGAGTGATAACGAATTACTTTTGTTGGCATAGATAGGAGCAAAATAATAATCGAGACTAGAAGCCCGATTGAAAAGAGTCCATTTTAGTTAAAAAATATATATATATATAAAAATAATTAAAAATCAATACAGTCAAACAAAATTGTGTTAATTTTACTTTATCTCCTTATAATTTATTAGAAAAATACATTACCTCTCTAACATTTAAAAATAAACACATAAACTTCATGTGGTTTGGAGTAAAATTCAAACTTGGACTCCATCAATGATTTTTTTTTAAAAGTCAATTTCATCCTTAATTTCTCATCTAATTTTATTTTCTATATCACTGCTACCATTACTCTCTTACTGGAATCAGACAACTCAACCATTAGTAGCAACACCACAACCACTTCCGCACAACTTAGTCCCCCCAAACACCGTTTTTGCTTCTCATCCAAGATAGTCAATTCGTGGCTGAATAAACCCTCCCAAATAGTTTCCATCAATGGTGATCCTAACAAGAGATTGGAAAGAAAATTACAAATTCCAAATTGAGAAACCTAATTCTTCTTACAACTTGATAGCTAACACAATATATGAGGTGAGGAAAATGTGGCCACCATTGCTTTCACTCTGACAAATTAATTCCTTTGAATTTTTAAAATTTTCTTTTATTAGCATTAATTCTCTTGAATTGATGTATGCATTTACATGTTCACCACAAATAGGCGAAGCACCTGGCAATAACACCCAAGAACCACCTAAAATGAGTTTAAATATGCACAACACCTTAGCATATGATGTTAGATTTTGGTGTCAACCATGGCCTGTCCATGACCTAAAATGAGTTTATATTTGCATATGATGATGGGTTTTGGTGTCAACCATGGCTAGTCAATGAGGCTGGTAAGGGATATTTTGGTTAGCCGAGTAGGTGATGGAAGGTGGAATGAATCAATATTCCAGGTGGGTGAGTGTAGATTTTCTACCATTAAAGTAGGAGAAGAGAAGAACTTGTGTTGGTCTGAAAGAACAAAAAAATTATATATATATATAGAGAGAGAGATGATGAAGAACAAAGCAAAAAATAATAATAACAAAAAGTAATAGAGAGAGGAAGGATAAAAGATGAATGGTATACCGCAAGAAGGAAATGAAGAAGGAGAAAAGAAAAAAAAGAAAAAACCTAAGAGGGAAAAAGTATTATTAAACATTTTAATTTTGTCACACGCACTCAATTTAGTGTGTGTTTTTAACAGAATCTATTAATTTTGTATTTGACAAAATCTATTAATTTTTTATTTTACTTCAAATCAAAGAGAATTAATTTTTTATTTTACTCCTCCAATCACAGAGTATTAATTTTTTTTATTTTACTCCAAATCCATTTTGTATTTGACAAAATCTGTTAATTTGTTATTTTACTCCAAATCCAAATCACAGGAAGTCTGTATATTTTTAAATGTCTACGTGTACACTTTTAAATGCTTTTCGAAGATAAGTCAAAAAAATCTTTTTCAAACATATTTATATTTTAACCAAAACAGACCTGAAAAAGCCACTTCCCATCCGGCTTACTTCACTTCACTATAAATCTTCAATTGAAGATCAATTGGGCTTGTAACTGAGCCCGTCCATAAATAAAATTCTTAAGAATAGCGTTGGGTGGGGTGTGCCAGGCCCAGGCAGTAGTGCAACGCCAAGGCGACGCTTGAAGGACCCAATAGCAAGCTACTGTTGTGGATCTTCCCCCTTAAAAAATTAATTTAATATCATGTGAATCAATGGTTCACGTATCAGATATTAAACTGATAAGAATGGGACATTCTATTTGAACTCAAAAAAATATTTTAGTATGTCTAATTTAAATTTATAAATTTTAAATCTTATTATATTCTAATGTGAATTTATTAATAAGGATAGTCTATATTAAATCCTAAAATAATTTTTTTTTTTTTTTTCATGGTACACCCCAATTCATTATTCTAATTTAAATCTCTACATCTTCTTCCTCAAGTGATCAAAATTAGTTTGTCTTCTTCTTCTTTTTCTTCTTTCGCACTCCAAAACTCCAATCCACCTTATCAAAAATCACCATTATTATTAACATCATTGTTTTTTATTATTTTGAAATCATAAACCCTAAAAAGTTTGAACAATCAAACAATGGAGAAAAGTGATAATCAAGATAATATTTTGAAGCAATCCATCAAAGAGGAGGTAAACATTCATATAAAAATCAAAATATTTTCTTAATTGTCACTTTTCTCCATTGTTTGATTGTTCAAACTTTCGTCTAAAATTTAGGATTTTAAAATAATAAAAAAACAATAATATTAATGATAATGGTGAGTTTCAGTAAGGCAAATTAGAATTTTGGAAAAAAAAAAAAAAAAACTAACTAACTTTGATATCTTGAAAAAGAAATTGTAAAAATTTAAATAAAAATAATAAATTAAGATATATCATGAAAAAAATATATATTTTAAAATTTAATAAGAATTATCCTTATTAATAAATTCACATTAATATATAATAAAAATTAAAATATATAATAAAAATTTAAATTTATAAATTTAAATTAGACATATTAAGATATTTTTGAAATTCAAATAGAATGCCCCGATAAGAACAGATACTACACTTGATCTTAGCCGAAAGGCCGAGAAAGGTATGATTTGTACAGCCTTGGGCTGGTCCTTTTAAAACCCACTACACCTGTCCTTTCTCCTTCTTTCTCAATGTGGGACTACATATGTGTTTCACCATTAGTGCTTCACTGGAACTCAGAAAGAGTACTCTGCTAATGGGATATGCAAAAGAAAAAAAAAAAAAATCATAATAATAAGGTTAATGTATCTGTTATCGACATACCAATGATGGATTATAAACCGGTTTGTATATTATCGACATACCAATGATGGATTATAAACCGGTTTGTATTAGAATGAAAAAAAATTAATTGTACAAAATTCAATCACAAAATCAAATGTAAAATTATTTTAAACCCTAAGGTCATGTTTGATTCAAAAGATTAATAGTGAAGTATTAATAATCCTATTAAATTAGTGTGGTATTCACTATCCAATTGGATTAATATTCATTGGATTAATAATCCCACCCCTACCCCATTACTAATAATCCTACAAATTTGTTGGATTAATTATCCGTTGGATTAATAATCCTAAGCCAAAATATTAAAACAAACATAGGATAATTGGGCCCACGGATTAGTAATCCCAATCCCATGCTCTAATCCACCCAATCAAACATGTCGTAAATGTATTGATGACAGCCTCATACAAGAGACTTGTATCTAGTCTTGTGATTATGTATAGAAGAGTTGTATTAGAATTATAGAATTTGTCTTCACATGAAATTAGAAAAGGGTTTTTAGAGTCATCTGATTTCCAGGTTTTTTAAACAGTAAGGAATGGTTTTCTAAGATGGTTTGTCTGAATGAGCAATTAATTTATTCACTACTACCGCATCAAAACTAAAATCAAAATAAAAAATCAAAGAAGAGTAATGCATTAATAATGAAACAAATCAATAAACCCGTATTTTTCTGAAAAATTATTAGGTAAAAACTCTTTTGGATATGTAAGAAACAACAACAAAAACATGAAACTTTCTGATATTCAGTCAAAAAAATTTGACTAAGACTTTCCATTAGAATCAGAATTGGAGTTGACAGATTCCGGATTTTGAACTGTTGATTCTGAACTCGAATTTGGTTTTCTCAGAACTCGGTATCTCTCAACATAGAAGGACTGGTGATCAATTGCTTTCAGATGATATTGCTCATAAATATCGGCCCATATCTCTCTCTTGCGCGAACCCTTTTCTCTCAATTGCTCAAGTTTCTGCTTCAGGCGACGCAATATGCAATTTTTCACAGCAACAGCTGGATTAGACCAAAACAAGTCTATCATCTCATAACCATGTTCACCGTAGAGCTTTTCAATACACCTTATATCATGAACTGAGAAGTACTCTTCAACCAAACCTATTTGATTCTCACGACTCTTTGAATTCTTGAAGTCATTAACCAAGCGCTCCGCGTGATCAATAGCTGATTCATATTGCTTTGAAAGCATATCGAATTCAAATTGATCGTCTTCACATTGAAACAGTTTTTGCTCATATGGGTTTTGACCCATATTCCTAAAACAAGGTTTCTTGCTAATCAAACAATCAATCTCAGAGCTCTGATCTTCTTTTTCTTCAAAGTTTGTTTCCTTTTCCAAGAACTTTGTGAACTCTATGGACAAACCAGGCTCGTTCTTGAAGAGGGTATTGACATCTTGATAGACTTGTTCAATGTTGTTTTGATTCTCTCCATACTTTGCCATGATTTGAAGAAATGATTTGAATGTCTGATCATTGTCTTTGTCGAAAGTTTCCTTGATTTTGTTGAGGAAATCAATAGAGGCTTGTTTGGCTGAAACCCAATTGTGGTGGCCATAGGTGGAGGGGGTGGTCGTGATGGACTTTTCCGGCAAGAAAGCTTCCTTTGATTTAGGTGATCTCTTCTTGGACATCTCTGAGGATTTTCTTGAAAACAAAACAGAGTAATGAAGTTATGAAAAAAGGGTTGTGGCAATTATTTATAGGTTAAAAAAAAAAAAAAAAGGTTGTTTTAGTATTGGTATAGGATTGAATATCTATGTTGGACTGAAGGACTAGAAGATCTCCAATCCTATGTAGGATTGCAAGATGATTTAAATTTTAAATTGTTAAATAGTTTGGTTAATTTCAATTTATTCCTTAAATTATTACTATTTTTTGTAATTATTTTTTGGAGAATTCTTTTACAGCTCCCAAATAATACTAATTTAGAGGCTAAAGGACACCCAAAAAAATAGTGATGCATGAGGTCCCTGAGCAACTTAGCGCGCGTTTTTAATTATTTTTTTGGACCAAAATACCCTCGCCGAAATCAACACAGAAACGATACTCCTTCCAACGTCTGAGTTCATTCCAAGCATCCACCATTTTCACGAACACAAGAACAGCACAATTAGGGTTTCAACATCATCTTCACGATCGATATTCGAGCTTCGTTCTCTTCTGCACAAATCATTCCCATTCCTTCCTCACAAATTTCTCTGACCTTCCTTAGAGCTTCGTTTTCACTGCTCATCGTCATCTCCGTCCACCTTCGTGACGTCGCATCTTCATCTCAGGCCATATCAGCTCGTTATTCAAAGTTTCATCCTAACTCTAGTAAGTTTTTCTACAATACAACTAGATTTTCTCTGGAAACACAGTTAATTGCATTTTATATTAACCTTCCATAAATTAGGGTTTCACATTCGTTTTAAAAAGCTACCTGAATTTGGAAAAAGTTATTTCTGTGTATTTTGAACTTATTCTTGAACATGTTTGTGTGATTATTTCTGCAAATTTCTCTAGCATTTGAATTTCTCTGATTTTTGCTTGATGTATGTTTCTTCTTTCAATTTTCTATGCCATGTTTATTTTGAAAAAAGCAATTTTCTGTGTTTTCATCTAATTTTTGAACGTGTTTCTGTAATTTTGTTTCTGTACATTTCTCTGTAATATGTATTTTGGACTGGATTGAATGTTTCTTATCTGACATATGTATTTTGGAATGAATGTATCACCCTTTCTGCCATGTTTATTTTGGACTGGAATGAATGTTTCTTCTCTGACATGTGTATTTTGAAAAAAAAAAGTTATTTCTCTGTGTTTTTATCTTATTTTTGAACATTTTTCTGCGATTTTGTCTATGAATTTCTCTGCTTTGAAAATTTCTCTAGAATATGTATTTTTCTCTAGAATGTCTATTACTTTCTTGCTCTGTCTAAGTTTGTCTGTATTGATAATTTTCTCTGACAAACATCACATCACTTTCCTCCCCTTGTGTGTCTCTATCATGGTTAACTTTCTCTGGTTGTGTATGTAAATTTCTCTGACATTTCAATATTATGAATTGAAATTTTCTCTAGAATAGAAATTTACTCAAGAATGTGTAATTTCCTCCGGAATGTGTATTTATCTCTGGTATGTTTATTTTGTTCAATTCTTGGTTTCAATGTGGTGTAATTTTCAGTGGCTTGTTTACAATACTTTATTTATTTTATCTTGCTAATTGTGGAATGAAAATTTTCTTTGCCTTGCCATGTTTACTTTTCTCTGTCATTCATTTTCTCTGGTATGTTTACTTCTATATGTAATTTTAAGAATTATTGATAATTTCTATCCCATGTTTATGATGCTTTGTTGATTTTCTCTGACATTTAATTTTTGATGTCCAATTTCTTCTGGCATGTCTAATTTTCTGTAATTTTCCCTCATCTGTAATTTTCTCTGACATCTTACACTTTCTCTTATCTGTAATTTTCTACCTTATCTGTAATTTTCTCTGACATGTCCAATTTTCTCTGGCATGTTCAATTTTCACTGGGATTTAATGTTGAAATCTTTATGTTTTAATCATTGTCTAGCAATGGCAAAACGTAAAAGCACCGAAACACCAGAAACACCAAGCAAGAAATAGAAACTGTCTTAGTCTTTTTATGAGCTGCGATCAAACACCAGCAGCAAAGCACTGAAAACACTAACCAAGAAAGAACAACTCTCTCAGTCTTCCTATGATCTAAGATCAAAAACCAGCAGCAAATCACCACAAACTCCACTCCAAATCACACAAGGTGATGAAGCAACTAGCATCCACATGAGTACCCCAACTTCAACCGACTCAACCTCAAGGGGCAAAAAACCTGCTAAACTCCACAGAAAGAGAGCTCACTACACCATTCAATTCCAATCCAACCTCTCATCTATCGTCTCATTTTTTTAAACACTTAAGTTCAATTCAAAACAACTTGTAGAGCTTCAGAAATCCCCATTTTGGTATTTGATCCAAGCTCTAACCAGTGGAAGAATGGATCCAAAGAAATGTAGGAAATCCGATGATGTAGTTGCCATAATCGAATGTTACAATCAGAAAACAAAAGCATTCACTGTTGGTAAGAAGAACCTAACCTTCACAACAAACGACATGACCTTGATTTTCGGTTTGGAAGGAGGTAAACGACCCATGTCATTAAGATACTCTAAGAAGCCAAAATCTGCATTCCTAAGGAGAAGATTCCAAAAGGACATAAGGCTGACTGGTCCTGTCCTTAAAAACGCCTTGCTCAAGGCAATGAAAGGCAAGCAACCAACAGACTACAAAGATGTAGCAATCATCGTTACATTGTACTTGTGTCTCACCCTATTTTTTGCAACAAGTGGGAATTCGATAGAGTGGGTTTTTATACAGTATGTGGAACCTCTTGAATCCATGAAACAGTATGATTGGCCAGAGGCAATCACCTCAACATTGATTGATTCTATCATGGCATTGCACAAAACCCCAGAAAAAGTTACGGGGTGTGTCATTGCATTGCTTGTAAGTATAATATCCATTCAAATTTGCAGTTATCATACTTACAAATTTGTGCATTTAGAAAATTTTATTTACTTTAATTTTCATCACAGTATTAGCTATGTGAACATGCAACCATCATTGACTTGGAACACAGCAACACAACTGACTTCCCGAGATGTGCGAAGTGGACCCTGCAAACCTTGACAAAACTGCTGCAGAAGACACCACTCCACTCTCTTGCACCTCGACAGGTTAATTCCTATTGCTCCTAAAATCTCAGTGAAATTCCAAAATATCTCTGACAACTACTTTGTTTCCCTCCTTGTGCATTGATTGTTTAAGATCAATTTTCTCTCAATTCTCAATTTATGCTTTCATCTTTGGTACAAACTTGTTCATTTCTGCATTGTAATCAATATTCTCTGCAATCCAAATTTCTCTGACCACAATTGTAACACATTAACTTGTATACCTTGATTGCTTTTCTCTAATATCTGAATTATGTTGTTTCATAATTTTCTTTGGCCCATAACTTATTTGCCCTGATTGTTTTTCTCTAATATCTGAATTATGTTGTTTCATAATTTTCTCTGGCCCATTACTTATTTGCCTTGCATCTTTGATAAACACTGTTTATTTCTGCCCTTATAATGAATTTTCTCTGGAATCCAAATTTCTCTGACACAATTATAGTCAAACATTAACTTATATGCCTTGATTGATTTTCTCTGATATCTAACTTATGTTGCTCATTTCATAATTTTCTCTGCCTCATAAAATTAACTCCTTGTCTGTAATTTTCTCTGACCCATACAATTTTCTCTAAAGTTTGTTTCCCATTAGTATCATTTAGATGAATTTTATTTTCCTTATTTTATTTTTTCTCTCAGTGAATTTTGTAATATTTCTCTAATAAAAGAGCCTCATGTTACAGATAGATAACAAGTAGCTAGTCAAAAACCCATCAGAGGAGTTCTGTCTTGGTAAAAAGACAAAGAAAGAATCAAAAAAAGCAATTGTCAAATTCAAAGAGAAATTACAAGATTCATCTGAAGGTCAAGCAATTGTCAAATTCAATGAAGAAGCAGAACCCAGAGAAGAAAGTGAAAGCAATGGACAAGAAGCTCAAGCAAGCAGTGGAGAAGAAGAAACCAAAGAAGAAAGTGAAAGCAGTAGAGAAGAAGAAGCCCGAGAAGAAAGTGAAGAAATAGAAGCAGAAGAAAAAGAACAGAATGAACAGAAAAAAGAAGACAGTAAAGAAGAAAATGAAGAAGAAGAAGAAGAAGATGAACAGTAAGAAGAAAACGAGCAAAGTGATCAAGAAGAACGTATTGAGCCAGTGGACCAACAACAATTTGAGGAATCAAAGGACGCACAAATTGCTGATCTGCATGAAAGACTGAAGGCACTTTCTCAATCTAAACAAGAAGAAGACAGAAATTTGATGGAAATACTTGCTGAAAAGGATATTTCAATAAGAACCCTGACATCACTTAACTCAGAACTTCAAGAAAAAGAAAGCACAATCCAAATGAAACTAAGGATGTTGGAGCTTGAAAAGGAACATGATATGAAAACAATTCAACAGTTGAGGAATTCAAATTTAGAGCTTGAAACAGAAAATGCTAAATTGCATGAACAAGTACAAGAACTTTCAGTCCAACTAGCAACACAATCATACAGAACACCAACACAACTTTAACCATAAAGTCAGTGAAAATCTTGACCCACAAAAAGTCAAGTCCTTGAGTCAGCATAACTCAGAGAAATTTCTATTTATTATAATTTTCTGACATTGGTAATTTTCTCTGGAAGTTATATTTCTCTGAACACATTAGTTTCTGCCGATTATTTCTATTGATTTCTACTGCTCATTTCATCTTCTCTGTCTATTTTCTTATTCCATTTTTGGGATTTGTTTGATTTTCACTGTGCCTAGTTGGAATGCAAGTTGAACAACAACCAACAACCCAACAAGAAGAAATGGCACCCAAAGAACAACCGAAACAAAAGACGAAAGTCTATGGTAACTGGAAAATATTGAATCACATAAATTTACATATTGAAATATCATCTGTTGCTTCAGAGAAATTTCACTTTTACTAATATTTTCACTGTCTACAGTCAAAAAAGATCCGACGTCAATGATCAAAAATTTAAAAGCAAAAGAAAGGAAGGAAAAGCAGCACGATCCAGAATTTCAATATCCAAAAGTTGCGAAAGTGACTAGAGCTTCAAAACAAGCTGCAAAGCAAGCTGAGCAAAGCACGAAGGACAAAGAAGTGCTTGATGCTGATGCGTACATCTTGTCTCAACCTCTAAACATCAGAAAATCTTGGGTGTTTCCACAAACTCTTCCGATTTCAAGATTAATAAAAGATCACGTAAAAGATATGTTGCAGCACATATCAAACGTCTCTGGACTTGAGTAAGTACAACAAACAAAATAGAAGATAACAAATAACAAATTACAAACTTATATTGCATTAACAACAATTTAATTTCCACAAACTCATCTTGTAGGGCTTTAATTTGGACAAGTGAGTTGAACCTCATTACCTTCGAAGACATTGGAAACCTAATAAAGCAAAAAGAAATTGCCAACAATGTAAGTCTTTCCCTTTCATCAAAATTTCTCTGCCTTTATAAACCAATATTACAATTACAAATCATATTTTTCAGGTCATTGATGGCTATGGGGAGATACTTTTGGCTGACCAAATGAGAGAAAGACAACAACCAACCTAATTTTTTTTCACATCCATGAGCTTAGTATGTTACTACTATTTTATTTGATTTTCTCTGGAATTTACTTACCACTTTCTCTTCTTAAGATACTTCTTGGATTTTCTCTGAACAAAACCATTTTTGGATTTTCTCTGAACACAGAATTTCATCAGGATGATAGAAAATCAATCTTTTCGAGTGTCCTTATTTGACAAGCATATTGAAACAGCATGGAGGAACTACAGGTTCCTCCATTTCCCAATAAACACTGGAGGTAATGAGAAGTCCACAGCTGGAAATCACTGAACCTTGCTTGTCCTCGACAAACAAGACAGTTTATGGAGGTTCTACAACTCACTGAGGCCAAGGAGGGATGATGCAGAAGACAAATATGTCAAAGATGCAAAACAATTGGTAACCAGTGCAAATTTCTCTGATCCATCATAGTCTTTATGTGATGATAATTTTCATACAATCCCATTGATTTTTCTGCAAATTTCTCTGTTATTTAAAAATCATTTTCTTGCAGCAAGAATATGTGGAGAATTTTTTGAAAGATTACCTTGAAAGAGACGCTCAATCACAACCCTCTTTCAAGTTGATAAACTCACAAAACACAAGTTACGACTTTGAGTATGTCAACAATGCTCCCCAACAAGAAAGTGATTCGTAAGTTTCATACATCTATAAATAAGATACTCTGATTTGCATGTTTCTTAAAACTAACCATTCCTATAATTTGTATGCAGTCTGGAATGTGGCCTCTTTGTCTGCTATATCATGAAACAATATAGCAAACATGAACCAATCAGCTCCAAATTGTCCACACAAGAGATCAAGTTGATGAGGGCAGAACTGATAAAGAGATTTGTCACCGATGTTGGCCGATCATGGACTGAACCAATTGAAATACCTCCAGAACAACCAAACATGTAATAGTGAAACTAGTGAAAGGAAGACAATGTACATAGCCAGATAGAGAAAATTGTCTCACATATATGTATATATCCATACAAGATAACTGCTCAGCTTTTTTGTTGACACATCGAAGGAATCTCGATGCTTGACTTATCCATATACATCCTTTCTTGACTAATGTAAATTTCATTTTTTTTTTATTTCGACTAATGTCAATTTCATACCTATCGATGGTTAAATAAATATATATTTTTATTGTGATTGTCAACACAATCCACACAGAGAAAATTGTCTGCACAAATTTCTCTGGTATCATATTACCAGAATTCAGAGAAATTTAACACGTACAGTCCCAACGAGATGCCTATATGATCATGTAATCTGTAATGCTTTGTGTTGTTACAAAACAATAATCAAACTCAACAAAACACAAAAACGAACAGTAATTTTATCTGCTACTATAAAATTTCCCTGGATGAATTTGAAATTTCTAAGTTGTGAATTTCTCTGGGTTGGTGAGGAAAATTTCTCTAGCTTTGAGCACAATTTATGAGTTGAATTCATTCTAGATAAATTCTTCCCTGGTCCAGAGAAATTCTTAACTCAGAGAAATTTCAAAAAAGCATGATTTTGTTTCTTGGTTGTACTCACTGCAATAATTTTGTGTATGCTCTGTCTGGTATGCACATTTCTTGAAATGACTGACATGAAGTTACCACAAATTCATAGAGAAATTTAACTCGTATCATGCCAAAGAAGGTGCCTATATGATCATGCAATCTATAATGCACTGTGTTAATACAAAGCAATTATCAAATTCAAAAAACAAAATCCACACAATACTTTTATCTGCCATTGTCAAATTTATATGGATGAATTTGAAGCTTCAAAACACATTACACAAAATTTTCTCTGCCATACCAAATTTCTCTGCATAAATTTGACAGGTATAAATTTGACAGGTATTACAAACCCAATGCTTATAGTATATATCAACAAACACAATGCACACTTTAACTGATATTGCAAAAATTTCTCTGGATGAATTTGATTGATATTATTATATACACTGTCTAAAAAACACATTTCACAAAACAAAATACACAAACTAATCATCAAATGTATTATTCAATCAATAAAATGTATTATTCTAAACTATTTAACAAAGGTTCCTTGCATGTCCTCTTATTATGGTGACCAATACTCCCACAACGACTACACTTAATCACCATTTTAAACTCTCCAGTAGAAGCAATTATGTTCTTCTTCGGCCTCCCAGCTGGTCTCTTGCTCAATGAAGGTAAAATCATAGCATCTTCAATGCTACACACAAGTTTTTCAACAGTTGGAACTGGGCCAATCGAAAACGAGTACGCTTGACGATACATATCAACATGAAAAAATGGTTCAACAAATGAATTCAAATTCCTTCCACTCCTAAAAATTGCAGCAACAGCATGTTGACATGGATACCCATTTATTTCCCATTTTCGACACGAACAAGTTCTCAACCCAAGATCAACCATAACCGAAGGAAAACAATGCACTTCAAAGACATTATCAGACGACAAACTCACATTCCATGTCCTCCCATCCAAAAAATACTTCTCCAATACACTATCCACACGAGGACATAGAACTTTATTCCATTTACTAGAGAGCAGCCTCCTATCAAACCTCATATTCATAATTTGCAACCGTATCATGTCCACCAAATTTGTTATTAGCAAGTGCCGAGCATCTCGTATCCATGAATTGAATGACTCAGCAACATTTGAATACATCTCACCATAACGTTTCCCCGCAAAATATGCATCACTCCAATTTTCATATGGTAAACTTCTCAAGAAAGCAATCACAATGTCTCCTCCCTCACTTTTTAATTCATTTAACTTGAAATGAAATGATGCCTTTGTTGGCGCATATGCACATTCTGAAAACTTGGACACAATCATCTCCCTAACCAAATTTGTGTTTCCCCATGACAACTTATCCCTCAGATTTCTCTTTAGATGTTCAAGACAAAATCCATGAAAGCAGTTAGGGAAAAACCTAGCAATTCCCTCCACAATACCACAATGTCGATCTGATATGAAACTTATCACCCTTTCTGATCTCAATACTCCACATAAATGTTCAAGAAACCAACACCAATTGTCTTTATTCTCAACATCAACAACAGCAAAAGCTACAGGGAAAAAACCTACAAAACAAATAGGAACAAGCATATTAGATATACACATGTATAGAAAATTAGAACAATAAACAACCAGAGAAATTTGACACTGCCAACATCCAGACAAAAAATCACTTAGTGCCCAACTCCAGAGAAAATTCACACATTGGTAACATCCAAAGAAAATTGACTTAGTGACCAACTACAGAGAAAATTCACACAATCATAATATCCAGAGCAAATTCACTCAGTGACCACCTACAGATACAATTCACACAATGACAAAATCCAGAGAAAATTCACACTGACCAAAATCCAGTGAAAATCCACACAGGCCAAAACCAGAGAAAATTCAAAGTGTCAGAGAAAAATCACATTCACTGAATTCCTACATGTATAGAAAATTCACATAGTTAGATAAAATTATATATATTTACAATTACCTTCATTCCCATCTTTCCCCGTTGCAGCAAGCATAACTCCTTTGTATCGCCCTTTCAAAAATGTTCCATCAAAAAAAAGTAATGACCGACAATATTTCAAACCAGATGTGCATGCATGAAAAGCCACAAACACTCTTTTGAAACGCTTGTTGTCTTCAAAATCTAATTCAAAACGACTACCTAGATTGTTCTTCAATGCCTCATCAAAATATCACCGTAATTGATCAAATGACAAACAAGAATCCCCATATGTACTACATTTTGCTTTTTCAACACCCAACCAACCACAGTTATAACTGATTGAGACCCCATACTTGTCTTTCATTTCTTTCACAACATCCACTGGATGAGTTAAAGGTTTTGCACTTACCTCGTCAACTATCAGCCCAGAAACTAAGCTGGAAGTCATCCTCGAATGTTTACTCGTACGAACCGCCGCACCGCACGTATGTTCATTGTTCAAAGTCCTTATATAGAAGAACCCATTTGTTTTTTCAACAGAAGCATGTACACGCCACATACATCCCCTTGATTCCTTATATACACATTCTGCCGTAACCCTCAGCTTGTCATTTTTAACATACGTAAACTGAAAACCAACCTCAATAGCATCCTTGCACAAAAAAGTACGGAACTCAACCACACCACCCTCAAACTTTTGTCCAACACTCGTAATATTATTCCGCCAACGAGCCGACAATAACACCTTTTCTTGGTGAGAACAAAACTTAGAGAGTGAATTCCTTTCAATATCCACCAGCCTATCACACTCACCATCCACAACATCTACCCAATTACACCCCACTTCATCCTCTTCATCAGAAGTACCACATCTAGTAACTGAAACATCAACTATATCAACACCGCGTGCACAAACAACCCTCAACATATTCAAAAAATCAATATTATTTCGAACCATACAATTCGGATGGCCCAAAATAGAATATGAAATACACATAATCTCAGGTTTCAAATTCTCCCATGTTTTACACAAAATTCCAACCAATTCCTCAAAATTCAATTCGCATAAAACATTAATGACAATAGTATCATTCCCATATTTACACAGCAACAACACTGCACTGTCCATTGAAACTGAAACAAAAAACAAGAAAAATAATTTAGTTAACATAGAAACACTTCACAAGAACAACATAAAAGTCCAGAGAAATTTCTAAAAATTATAATTTTCTTTGAACTTAAAATAAAAGTCCATAGACATCTACAAACTGATATTCACCTTCAAGATGATAAAAAATAAAATCACAGAAACTCAATGAATCACAAAGAAATTTACTGCTAACTATTAAACACAATCATACAAAAAAATCCAAGTCTAGAGAAATTTACAATCATAGAAATTTACAAACTGAAAGTGAGTAACAAACTTACAATTTTTTTTAAACTACAAATACAAGTCCAGAAAAGTTTGTGAACTTACATTCACTTTCTCATATTCTATCTGCATTAGAAACTTCTAATAATATGTCCACATGCACTTATAATTTTCTCTGGACTACAAAAACAAAAGTGCAGAAAATGAAATTTCTCTGGTTTAAAAAAAATGAACAAAACTGATATTCACCTTCACAAAACTGAAAAAAATTGTTTAACATAGAAACACTTCACAAAAACAACATAAAAGTCCAGATAAATTTTTAAAAATTATAATTTTCTGTATTCATAAAATAAAAGTTTGTCTGTATTCAATTGCCTCTGTCTAACTTTGTCTGTATTCATAAAATAAAAGTCCAAAGACACATCTACAAACTGATATTCACCTTCAAGATGATAAAAAACAAAATTACAGAAACTGCTAACTATTAAACACAATCATAGAAAAAAATCATATACACCTTATATATGACCTTTACACTTATATTGCACTCATAGAAAAAGCTAGAGAAATTTACAAACTTATAGACTATCTGATATTCACTTTATCGCACAAATTTATGAACTTACATTCACTTTCTCATATTCTATCTCCATTAGAAACTTCTAATAATATGTCCATATGCACTTATAATTTTCTCTGGACTACACAAACAAAAGTGCAGAAAATCAAATCTCTGGTTTGAAAAAACATAAAACAAAACTTATCATTCATCAGCATGTTAATAAAAAACAGAGCACGAAAAATAAATACTAAACATCAAAATCAACTACACTGTCAACACTATTTCAAATTAATCAAAAAAACAAAAGAATGAAAAATTAATTCCAAAAATAAAAATCAACTCTATAAACCTAGCCTCTCTCGAAACAAAAATTCAAAACAAAAGTCAAATTCCATGTGGAATCTAAAATCGAAAACAAACCTGATTCAACTCCACTCAAAAACCTACGCGATCAATACACTGTCAACACTCCTTGAAATTGATTCAAAAACAAAGAATCAAAACTCCGACGAAATTTCCGACGAAATCAACACGATCGTAGCAATCTTTCTCGTCAAACTCCACTCAAATCTCGACGAAATCTTACCATGAAATTTCCACTGAAATCTCCGACGAAAACTCCGACGAAATCTCCCCTGCGAATTCGGTTTCCAAAATCTATCAGTTAAGTCAACAATATTATATTCAAACAAATTTATGTTATAAAGGAAGGGTAATTTAGGTACTTTATAACCTAAAATAAATTTCATAGACCTTAGCCATTAAAATATATTATTTTGGACCTTTCCTCCTATCAAAAGTAGAGGAGGGACCTTAGGCCAATTTTCCCATTATTTTTAGGGTAAATTATAATCGAGATTTGATTAAAATACATGTTGTCACTATGATTATGAAAATTACAAATACCCCTTTTTAGAATTTGTCATTTAATAGAACTGCCAGAAAAAATAAAATTCCTAACCATTCTTTTATACAACAATGAAATTACAAAATTATTAATTTAAATATATTACTAACATCTTTAAAAATTATTAATTGGCTTAATGATTGATTAATAAAAAAATTATTTGTTATGCGATTAGAAATTTTAAAAGACGGAATATAATTATAGGGAGCAATTAGTATTTTAAAGCATTTTTCAGAGGATATATATACATATTGTACGAGCAAGAAATAATCTTCTCATATAATCCTGTTGATCAAGTCTGCGCTTCTCCAAACGTCGTCGCTTTACTCCCTGAAAACACAAACGTGAGCTAGCCAACGGGTGTGTGCTGGATACCTCTCCGATGCCTAAGTCAGCAAAACAGACAAATAGACAAAAGCTCTGTGTATTCGAGAATCAAAGTTGTGTTACCTCTCCATAGATGATGCTATGAGCTTTTATAGTTTCCGCGTGACACAATCCTCGTAGGACTCTTATTCCTCCATGTAGAGTCCTCCTAGGAGTCACACTCTTGCAAGATAACGCTTATCCTTCAACACCCCCTTCATTGCTTAAACCAAGTGAGATGGTTTTACCACGGTTGGATGTCAATATGACCGAGCTAACGTGTAGACCGAACTCCAACTAGCTCGGTTGTTCCTTTCACTGCGCGTTCCTCGATTTGACATACTCCAACTAGGCTGTTCACTCAACACTGAGCTAACCAAGCATGAGGTAAGAGTTAGCTCGGCGCTCCAACGCATAATGCCAAGACAATTCGGCTCTCCCAGGCATAGTGCCTAGCTAGCTCGGCCCATACCAGCTTAGCCTTTTAGATCGAAGTAAATCTGCTTTTACCTCGGTCCATCTCGCGGCCCAATTACCAAAAGAAGCCTCCTACTTAGCTCGGCCAAATTTAGACATAAATTACCCTCTTAATTGCCCCTTAATTCCATCTGCGTAACATGATTGGGATTACTCATTACCAACCGAGCTAACAACTTTAGCCTTTCAACCGAGCTAAATTCACACCGGGCTACAAATTTGTCCAGTCAAAACATCTCTTCAATCGCTGTAACTGAATCGCTTCCCCTTCCATGGACACGTGGCAGACTCTCATTGGCCCAGCGTAGCTGTCACGCCGTCTTCGTACTTCGCGTGATTTGAACAATCCCGCCCAATTTCACGCGTCTTTATACAAAACAAAACCCTATTTTTCAAACCAACTCATCACTATTCATCCTCTTCTCTTTCTAGTTTCTGAGCTTTTATTCTTCCTCATCACTGCGTCTGCGAAGCTTTTCATCCTTGGCCAACTCCTCTGCTGTTCCAATCTCAGATCTTCCACTTCACAGTAGTAAGTAACTGAATCTTTGCTCCTTGTTTTTACTTTTTGGTAGCATGTAGCATTATATCCATATGTTTTTTCAAAACACACTACTTTGGTTTTCATTCTTCTGAAAAAAAAACCATGTATTAGAACCACTATATTCATGAATAATCTGAAGAACAACGCGTTTGATCCAAAATAGAATTCCAACCGAGCTAGGAACTTGTTTGGGCAACTTAAGGCTTAGGTTCCACCGAACTAGGGAATCTTCTAGGTTTGCACCCAGCCACACTGGATATCTTTCCCAACAACCGAACCAAACTTCATGCTGAACTAGATAACTCTTCAAAGGATCGAACTAAAACTTCATGCCGAACCTTTAGTTCCATTCAGCCATACTAAGGAACTGTATTAGGCGTGCACATTACTGAACTAGAAAACCTTAACCGAAGACCGAGCTATAACTTGGGGCTCAACAAGCTCCCTGACTTAATCAAAAATCGAACTAAGAATGCTGCCCCAAAAGCTCAACCGGGCTAAACTCTCTTGCTCAAACCGAGCCAAGAATGGATAGTATCCCACGTAGCCGAGCTAGGACTTCATTTTTCTTGCCTTTGTTTCTTTTAGCACGGTCCAACGATCTGTGCTTAACACCTTTCTTTTTTCACTTTGCAGACTTAGGTTGCCAGGCACTCCCTTAAACGTTCAACCGAGCTACTCAGCGTCATCTCAGCACCGAGCTAACACTTGAAGTTAATTTATACATAATTTAAACCCATATGGGAAAGTATAGGTTCTTAGTAAACTCACCAGGTGCTATGGCCGAGTTCCAAAGGGACTACCATATTCCTGATGATGTCCATCTTACCTTAGCCGAACTCGATACCACACCCTGGGGAAACCCTGGCTTTGTTCCCTTTACCCTTCTTTCCATTGTAGAAACCGGACTTAGATTCCCTGTACAGCCTCTTCTTTGTGAATTCCTTAGATGAACAAACCTCTGCCCTACCCAGTTTTCAACAAACTCATACCGAATAATAAATGGCATTGCCGAGCTAAACCGCCGGCTTGGCCTCAACCTCGGTTTGGCCGAGCTATTTCACCAATACTCCCTAAGCCAAAATGAGGATGACTGGGTGTACTATTTAAGAATAAGGCGCCGCCGTGAAAAGATAATAAAGAATACCCTAGACAAAGATATAAATGACAATGATTTTTTCTGGGTTTCTGGGAATTTTGAAGATCATGAGGCCCAGATCCCAGGTGACCGAATAAACTGGAACAAAGGAGTCGCCGGTATAATTACCTCAGCTTAGTTTCACATTTTTCTTTACTTCGTTTGCTTATGTTCAACCGTACTAACCATTGTCTTTTTCCTTCATGCAGATTTAAACTTTCTAAAGTTGCAGTATAGTTACCCAAACCTTGCCACCCTCCATGCCATGCTAAGATATCCCAATCGGAGTTGGGCTGAGCTACTCAACTTTGAGCCGACCTATCGATACAGTAGCCGGCGAAAGACCAGGGTGATAGAGTTCTTGCTGGAGCCCTCTCTTGAGCCTGATCCTTTCCTTCCACAAATCAACCTCATTCCATTAACAGCAGAGCAAGATATGGCAAAAAAAAGAGTTGTAAGAGCCCTCATCACCGAGACAAACCATCCCAAGGTACCACAAACCGATCAGACTTAGGAGACCGTGGTAGCCTTACCATCCCATCAGCCTTCATCATCTCGCCCAAACAAGCATGCTCGGACTTCCACAACCGAGCCACGTCTTGTTGACGAAGATGAAACCATCCTTTCCCAATCCACACCACTAAGCCCACAACCAGAGCGCTCTGACCGAGCTAGCTCCTCCAAGTGGGTGCCTAAGATCATATTCAAGAACCGCGCTATCACTGACTCCGACTCAGTGGTTGCCGAAAAAGACCATATGCTGGCTTTTAATCTGGCCAAGAGCGTCTGTCTTCCAGCCGATATGGATCACCACGATCATCTTACCGAGCTGAAGGCCATTCACTCGGCTTCAAAATCAATGGTGTTGGTAAGTTCTTCTTTTTCTTCTCCAAATTTTAACATCTTTTCGCTCGGTTTATCTAAAACATTGTTTCTCCCTTTTTGCAGGCTTTACAGAAGAACCACGTCGCACATAAGCGTGTGCTGGAACTTCGAAAGACCACTAAGGTGGCCATGACAGAGGCCAATGCTAAAATGGCCGAGCTACAGACCGAAGTAGCCCGACTAACCGGCCTAGTCAATTCAGCCGAAGTAGGTAAGCAGAAGGCTGCGGCCGTGGTGAAAGACAAATATTTGCGCGAGCTCGCCAAGCTCGAGGAAAAGAAGAATGCTGAGATCGCTCGATTGGAGAAGAGCGTGGAAGACGCCGAAAACTGGGGTTACAAGGAGGGGTAGGCCACTTACATTCAACAATGCGAAGCAGCGAAAGATATATTTTTCAAATATGGATGGAGGGCGGCTGTGGCGCAACTCGGTCACAGCCAAGAGACCGAGATCTTCTTCAACCCTCCTCCTCATTTCATACCGAGCTACATGGTGGAGTACACTACTGCCATTCTGCAAAAATTTCTTGAAGAAGATGCCCCTGCCGCCACAATTGATCCCGGTCTTCAAGCTGTCCAGTCAGCTCGGGTGGAGCCATTGGTGCCTAATGCGGTTGACGACGTGGTGGAGGCCGACCTACCTGTCAATACCGAGCTACCAATTGGTGAGGTCCAGGTTGACTTGGATGCTGATTTGGATGATCTCTTTACTTGACCATGTACTTTCTTCTTTTTGCTTTTGAAAAGAAACTATAGCCGGGCTAAGGCCCTATCTTTGTATTTCTTATTTGAACTTTGAATGAAAGCTTCATTTGTTTCAACTGTTGTTTTGGTTTACTTCTATGTTTGCATTTACTTTCTTGTTGTAATCTGGATGTAGTATAACATTTTCTAGCCGAGATACCTATCTCGGTCTTAACCTTGACATCTACCTGGTCATACTAGCCAACCTTTTTAGCCTAGGTTTTTACCGCAGCTGAAGATCACTAAAAGTTGTTATTCCAGCCAACCACTTTTCAGCCTGGATTTTTATCTCAGCTGAAGAGTACTAAGTGTTCATTTTTCCAACCAACCACTCTTCAGCTTGGATCTTTATCTTGGCTAAAGAGTACTAAGTGTTGGTTTTTCCAGCTAACCACTCTTCAGCCTGGATCTTTATCTTAGCCTGGATCTTTATCTTGGCTGAAGAGTACTAAATATTGGTTTTTCCGGCTAACCACTCTTCAGCCTGGATCCTTATCTCGACTGAAGAGTGCTAAGTGTTGGTTTTTCCAGCCAATCTCTTCAGCTTAGATCCTAATTTTAGCTGAAGAGAACTCAAAGTTGGTTATTCTTGCCAACTTAGAGCGAAGTGTTTGGTTATTCCTGCCAAACATCCTGTAGCCTAGATCCTTATCCTCGGCTTAGGAGAGGTGTTGGGTTTTCTAGCCAACCTCTTTAGCCTAGATCCTAATCTTAGCTGAAGAGAGCTCAAAGTTGGTTATTCCAGCCAACTTAGAGCGAAGTGTTTGGTTATTCCTGCCAAACGTCCTGCAGCCTAGATCCTTATCCTCGGCTTAGGAGAAGTGTTGGTTTTTCTAACGAACCTCTTCAGCCCAGATCCTAATCCTAGCTGAAGAGAGCTCAAAGTTGGTTATTCCAGCCAAACTCTGATTTCATTGCCCGTAGTATGCTAAAACTATTTTTACAGAATAAAACAATTTATGCTGAAAAGGAAACTACTTGTTTTATTGAAAAAAAAAATTACAAGTACTTAAAAAAAACTAAAAATAAAATAATTTGAGATTGGCAGTGTTCTATGGCCTGGGAATGGCTTTGTTGTCTTCATCTTCCAAGTGGTATGCCCCATTTCCTGCTAATCCAACCACTTTATAAGGTCCTTCCCAATTGGGCCTTAACTTGCCGTCTCCAGGTACCAGGGTGTTTCCCATTACTTTGCGCAGCACCCAATCTCCAATTTTGAATTGCCTTGGATGTACTGTCTTGTTATATTTTCTGGATAACTCTTGCTGGTATGAAACGATATGAACCAGTGCTCTTTCTCTTCTTTCTTCTGCAAAGTCAAGCTCCATTGCTATGGCTTCTCCATTTAAGTCTGGATCAAAATTTTCACTTCTAATTGTGGGGAGGCTGACTTCTAACGGGATTACCGTTTCTATGCCATAAGTCAAGGAAAAAGGTGTTTCTCCAGTGGACCGCCAAGGTGTGGTACGATAAGCCCATAAAACATGAGGGAGCTCATCCGTCCACTTGCCTTTTGCCTTCTCCAGCCTTTTCTTCAATCCATCTAAGACGACCTTGTTTGATGTTTTCACTTGGCCATTCGCTTGGGGGTATGCCGGTGTAGAGTTGTAGAATTCTATCTTGTATTCTTCACAAAAGCCTCTAAAAATTTTGCCATCGAACTGAGTGCCGTTGTCCGATATTAGAGCTTTTAGTATGCCGAACCAAGTGATGATATTCTGCTAGACGAACTTCTTCACATCTTTCTCCTTTATTGATGCTAGTGCTTCTGCTTCTACCCACTTTGTGAAGTAGTCTGTTGTTGCTAGAAAGAACTTTCTATTGCCGGGTGCTGTTGGAAGTGGTCCTACTATGTCCAAGCCCCACATTGCGAAGGGCCATGGGCTAGTTAAAGGTAGGAGCTCCCTGGCTGGTTGATGTATTTGGTGTGTGAACTTCTGACATTTCTCGCATTTCTTAACATACTTCTCTGAATCCGCTTGCATGTAAGGCCACCAATATCCCTGCGAAATTGCTCTGTAGGCCAATGATCTTCCTCCTTGGTGGCTTCCGCATACGCCTTCGTGTATCTCGAACAAGAATGCCTCAACCTTGCTGGGATAGACGCATTTCAAGTAAGGTCCTGTGAAGGATTTTTTGTACAAGGCCATTGATGGGAATAGTCAAAATCACTGCGACTTTGCTCTAATCTTGTTGGCTTCTTTCTTCTCTTTGGGTAAAACACCGTCTTTTAAGAACATTATAATAGGATCCATCCATGAAGGGCCTAATTCGGCGCAACATACCTCTCCTACTTCGGGTTCTTCAATGCTGGGTCTTGGTAAGTAATCAATCAGTAACGGATGTGGGATGGATGTATCTGCCATTGAAGCAAAGCCTGCTAGCTCGTCTGCTCTACTGTTTTCGTCCCTGCCGATCTACTCTATCCGTACTACTTCAAATTTCATGATCTCTTTTCTGACTAACTCTTGGTACTTAGCCATCCTTTCATCCTTTGCCTCGTAGTCGCCTGAAATTTGGTTTACCACCAGTTGTGAGTCACTGTAGACCATTAGCTCGGTGGCCTTCATGTAGTGTGCTGATTTTAGTCCTGCCAGAAGCGCTTTATACTCCGCTTCGTTGTTTGATGTTGGAAGCCAAGGTTGACTGATTGTTCCACTGTTAGGCCATCTGGTGAGATAAGGACTATGTCGAGTCCTGCACTGTGCTTGTTGGACGCTCCATCCACGAAGAGCTTCCACATCTCTCCAACGAACAATTTCCAGCAAGTGGAGGGATCGGATGATGCCTTGGGGTCATGAGTGTTGCTGGTATTTTCTTCCAAGTCCATATTTTCTATTTGGCTCTCACTATCTGATTGTGCCAAGTTTTTACTTGTTAATGAGTCTTTGCTTGGTGTAGCATGGTTTGCGTCTTCCTCCCTTTCTTCACTTCGGTCTGTTTTGGGATGTGGCTGGGCATCCTGTATTAGGGGTTGTGCATTTCCTGCGGCGCTTTCCATCCCTATTTCGGTTGCACCAGTCAAGTCGACTGGGCAAATGTGATGACTTCCTGGTGTGAACTCTGCCACAAAGTCTGCCAAAGCTTGGGCTTTTATTGCGGTTCTGGGTTGAAACTTGATGTCAAACTGTCCCAGCTTTACTACCCACTTCAAGATTCGCCCAGAAAAGTTCGCCCTCTCAAACAAAGCTTTTAATGGAAAAGCTGTGAGGACAATTATGATGTGGGCGTGGAAGTAATGCGATAGTTTCCTAGAGGCCATCATCAGGGCTAAGGCCAATTTTTCCAGTGGCAAGTACCTGGTTTCTGCGCCCAGCAAGGTCTTGCTGACATAGAAGATGGGCAAGTGTTGGATTTCTTCCTCTCTGACCAACACTGCGCTGACGGCGTGCTATGAAACTGCCAGGTACAAAAAGAGTTCTTCTCCGGGTATTGGGGTTACTAGCAATGGTGGAGAAGACATGTATTCTTTTAGGCTTTTTAGGCCGCGGTCGCATTCTTCATCCCACTCAAACTTGGCTTTTAGTACTTGGAAGAATGGTCGACATCTGTCTGACGATCGACTTATGAACCGATTGAGCGCAGCTGCCATTCCAGTGAGATGTTGCACTTCTTTTACTAAGTTGGGCCTCTCTAGATCTTGAATTGCTTTGATCTGAGAGGGGTCTGCTTCTATACCCCGGTTGGTCACCAGGAAGCCTAGGAATTTGCCCGATCCTACGCCGAACGCACACTTGGATGCATTTAGGCGCAATTTGTTCTTCTTTAATATCTCGAACATTTCATCTAGGTCCCTAAGATGGTCCTTCTCATCCTTGCTTTTGACCACCATGTCGTCGATGTAAGCCTCCATTATTCTGCCTAACAATGGTTCAAACATCTTGGTGATCATCCACTAGAATGTTGCCCCTGCATTTTTTAGGCCAAAGGGCATGACCTTGTAGCAATACAGTCCTCTTGGTGTTGTAAAGAATGTGACCTCCTGGTTTGGTTCATACATAGCGATCTGATGGTAACCTCTGTACGCATCAAGAAAGCTAAGTCGATTGTGTCCTGCCGTTAAGTCTACCAGTTAGTCTATCCGCGGTAAGGGAAAGCTATCCTTTGGGCATACCTTGTTGACTGTTTTGTAGTCCACGCAGACACGCCATTTTCCATTCTTCTTTGGCACCACCACAGTATTGGATATCCACTTGAGATAGTGCACTTCTCTGATAGCTCCTGCCTCTAGAAGGTTTCCCACTTCTTTCGCCACTACCTCGGCGTGGTGGAGTGTTGATCTGCGAGTGCACTGTATGATTGGTCTTGTAGTTTGGTGGACATTTAATTGGTGACAGATGAAGTTTGGGTCAATGCCAGGCATGTCATACGGCATCCAGGCGAACACTTCGATGTTAGAGGTTAAGAATTTCATGACCTCTATTCTCTCAGTGCTGGACAATGATGAGTCGAGCAAAAAGAACTTTTCTAGGTCTTTTTCATCTATCCTTACCTGTACTAAGTCTTCCACCGCCTTCTACTCAGCTGTTTTGCCAACATCTGCGAACTACTCATTGCTCTCAAGTTCTTCTACCATCTGTACATATCCCTTGGCAGCTCGGCTGTCATTTACTGTGACGAAGCATTGTTTAGACATAATTTGGTCTCCAAAGACCTCTTCAATTACTTCGGCTTCGTTGGGGAACTGCAATACTTGATGGTAGGTTGACGCTACTGATCGCATGGCATGCAGCCATGTCCTTCCCAAGATTATGTTATAAGTGGAAGAGACTTTCAATACCCGGAATTCCACTTGTTTCGTCATGCTTCCTGCTCTGACTGGGAGGATTATCTTGCCCACTGGCCACTTTGGCATTAAGTTGAATCTGATTAGGGGAGATGTTGCAGGTGCCAAGTCTTTGTCCTCCAGTTTCAATTGTTTGAAGGTTTCGTAATATATTATCTCACGCGAGCTACCTTGGTCGATCAAAATTTGTTTGATGTTGTAATCCTTGACGCAGAGTGTGATGACCAGTGCGTTAGTGTAAGGGCAATATATCCTTGCCAAGTCTCTGTCTGGAAAAGATATGACATTCGTGACTTCTGTTTTTCCCTTTTTTATGGCTGGTTGTGCACTTAATACCTCTCTTAAGTGCTCAGCCTTCTTGATCATTCCCCTGAGCTCACATACTCGCTCAGGCTCAAATACCCCATGTATTACGTTAATCACGTCTTGCGGTGGGGCGTCGATCGGCATCCTGTCTAGGTTGTCATGGCTCTGGGGAGCTGGTTGTGTCCCTCCTTCTATGTACTTGTACAAATGCCCAGCTGCCACTAACTCCTCTAGGTGCTGTCTCAACGGCGTGCAATTCTCTATGCGGTGCCCCTTTTCATTATGGAAGGTATACCAGGATCCTTCGTCATAGTCTTTTTGTGCTTTTCCCAACTTAGCTGGCCATCGCACGAAAGGTTTATCGCGTATCTCGCTGAGAATTTGGTAGATTGGTTTTTTAAACACTGTGGTAATGGCAGTGCGAACTCTTAGCCACCTTTTGTCTGGATCCTCTTTGTTGGCCCGTCTACCACATCCATTCCTGCTTGGTCGTTCTACTGTGTTGACTTTTGCCAAAGTCTTTTTATCTGGTATTATTATTGTGCTAGATTTCGCCTTAGCATAGGCGCCATCCTCTTCCACACGAATATGTTGGTGCACCCTCTCCATTAAGGCCTCCATCGTGAGGGGGGACGTCATAGTAATTGAATCCCTCAATTTGTTGCCGACTGGCAGGCCCCGTTTGTATTGTGCGATGGCGAGGTTTATAGGACAATCCCCAATTTGGTTGAAGGTCTCCCAATAACGACTGTTGTAGGACCTCAATGTCTCTTTGTCGCCTATGTCAATGGAGAGTAGCTGATCGATCTCCACTGGTGTCTTGGTGTTCGTTCTAAACCTACTCACGAACGCCTCTGCCAATTGTGCCCAGGAGGCGATGCTGCCTTCTGATAGCCTTTCAAACCAAGTTAGACCCAGGTCACCTAGGCTGGACGGAAATGGGATGCACATTAAAGCCTCGTTTCGTCGGTACACTGCCATAACTTGACGAAAGTGGCTTACGTGTATGTAGGGGTCCATCTTCCCTTCATAAGTGGTGAATTTGGGCTGGTCAAAGCCCGAAGGTAGTGGTGTGTTCTCAATTGCCGGAATGAACGGCGAGGTCTGCAGCCTTGCTAATGCTTTGTCTGTTGGTTCGTAAGCAAGGTGCAGTATCGGCATTCCTACCTCGACGCTCCCATGCGTCCGAGGAGCCAACCGCTGAAGGGCTGAAACTCTATACGTGTCGTGTGCCCTGTTATCTTCCTTCTATCGTGCTCTTTCTTCTAGCACAGTTCGCAAATCGGATGATCTAGGCAACTCCGTCTGCCTGGATGACGTCTGGTGTGTGCGCGATGGCCGATAGGTGCTTCCCTCAGTATGTGACCTTTCAGTTCTCGTTCTCTCAAACCTGGAGTAACGAATCCTTGGAGTTCTTGACTGAGTGTCGCCTATTCTCAGGCTCCTATTCTCTGCTTGCGATGGCGTGGTATGCCTACTACGATCTTCTGAGTGGCGATGGGGTGTGTTGCTTTTGCGCTCCTCTCCTGTCGCCACCCCTTTTTCTTTGATCTGGCGTTTCATAGACTCCATGTCCGCCACCATCTTCCTTATTAACTCGTCTTATTCCTTTACACGATCCTCTAGAACTTGAGGATCGATCCTCCGCTTCTGTCTTTCTAGACTTTGAGAGTGACGGGGGCTATTAGTCCGCCTCCCCCTTGCATCCCTCCGGGGGTTCTATCGCTGGGGCTCTAAATCTACCATGGAAAGGATAGAAGGCAAACCTTCGCGCCTCTCACCCCCCTCTGGGGTTTGTCCGTCGATGGCGGACTACAGCAAATCTTTATTGTGCGCCATTACTTCCAATTTAGAGAGGAAAAACTTGATCAAGAGGTTTTGTTGTTTATGATCTTCCCACAGACGGCGCCAATTGTACGAGCAAGAAATGATCTTCTCGTATAATACTATTGATCAAGTCTGCGCTCCTCCAAACGTCGTCGCTTTACTCCCTAAAAATACAAACGTGAGCTAGTTGGCGGGTGTGTGCCAGATACCTCTCCGATGCCTAAGTCAGCAAAACAGACAAATAGACAAAAGCTCTGTGTATTCAAGAATCAAAGTTGTGTTACCTCTCCATAGGTGATGCTATGAGCTTTTATAGGTTTCGCGTGACACAATCCTCGTAGGACTTTTATTCCTTCATGTAAAGTCCTCCTAGGAGTCACACTTTTGAAAGATAATACTTATCCTTCAATACCCCCCTCACTACTTAAACCAAGTGAGATGGTTTTACCATGGTTGAATGTCAATATGACCGAGCTAGCGTGGCCATGCTAAAGCCGCAGACTAGACCAAACTCCAACTAGCTCGGTTTTTCCTTTCACTGCGCATTTCTCGATTTGACATACTCCAACTGGACTGTTCACTCAACACCGAGCTAACCAAGCACGAGGTAAGAGTTAGCTCGGAGCTCTAACGCATAATGCCAAGACAGCTCGGCTCTCCCAGGCACAGTGCCTAGCTAGTTCGGCCCATACCTGCTTAGCCTTTTAGATCGAAGTAAATCTGCTTTTATCTCGGTCCATCTCGCGGCCCAATTACCAAAAGAAGCCTCCTACTTAGCTCGGCTCAATTTAGACAATAATTACCCTCTCACATATAATTTAACTTTATTTTTAAACCATAAATTTCATATATAGTATTAAGAATTTTTAATTTCAACTTATTTAATATAATTGGAGATGGTCAGTAATCATTAAAACTTAATTTAATGAGAAAAAATATTTTTAAATTGATTTTTATTTTTATTTTTAATAGCCTCTTATTTCACTAGGATACTCAACTCTAATAACATGGCAAATAGAACTATTCACTCAGTTTAGTTTCAATTTTTTAAAAATTAAGGTGTCATTTGGTAACACTTACGTTTTCAGTTTTCTGTTTATATTTATAAAAATTTTTAAAAAATCAAATAAAAACTTGCTTGGTAATTTTTTGATTTATAAATCAGTGGTCTCAGTTTATAAATTTGGCAAAAAAATGTAAACTCAAAAAATGTGTTTCCATTTTGAGTTTTCAATTTTTTTTTTTTTTTTACCACCCAACACTAGCCACCACCCGCCACCATTTTCCACCATCGTCTTCCGCCACCACCACCCACCACCCATCCCCTACCACCACCTGCCATCACCACTCACCACCCACCCACCATCCACCACCCACCTGTCATCTTCTCACCACTACCACCCACCCCTTGCTATCACCACCACCACCCACCACCCACCTGCCATCCACCCGCCACTACCATCCACCGCCACATTACTCACCACCACTTGCCACCATCATCCGCCACCACCAGCCACCTGCCACCACCACTAGCACCACCACCACCACCCACCACCACCACCGCCATCCACTGCCACCTACCACCACCACCACGCCACCGCCATCCACCACCACTGCTACCACCCACCACCCGCTACCACCACCCACCACCCACCGTCATCACTTTTCACCACCGTCTTCCGCCACCATTTGCCACCACTTGCCATTTCTCACTCTTTTTTATATTTTTAAAATTTTTTAAACATTTTGTCAATTACCAAACGCGTTTGTAGTTTATGTTTTTCTAAAAATAAACAAAAATCAGTTTATAAAATTTTTGTAATTATGTCTGTTTGGTAACGTTTACGTTTTCAGTTTATATTTACAAAAATTTTATAAACTGGTTTTTGTTTATTTTTAGAAAAATATAAACTACAAATGCGTTTGGTAATTGACAAAATGTTTAAAAAAATTTAAAAATATGTGGAAAGTAGTGAGTGGATATGTGTGAGTGGTGGCAGTGGTGTGTGTGGTGGGTGGTGTAAATGTGGTAATAGTGGTGATGAATAGTGGTGGCGGTGGTGGCGGGTGGTGGATGGTGGGTGGTGGCAAATGGTGGTAGTGGTGATGGAGTGGTGAGCAGTGGTGGTAGTGGTGGTGGTAGTGGCTGATGATAGGTAGTGGTAGTAGGTGGGTGGCGGATGGCTGGTGGTGGTGGGTAGTAGCAGGTGGGTGGGTGGGTGGTGGTGGCGGGTTGTGATGGTGGGTGGATAGGTGACGATGGCGGGTGGTGGGTGGTGGTGGTGGTGGTGGTAGTGGCGGCTGGTGGGTGGTGGTAGCAGGTGGGTGGCGGATGGCAGGTGGTGGCGGGTAAGTGGCGGGTGGTGGTGGTGGTGGGTAGGTGGGTGACAGTGGCGGGTGGTAACGAGTAGGTAGTGGTGGCAGGTGTGTAGCGGGTGGGTGATGGGTGATGGTGGTGGTGGTGGGTAGTGGTGGTGGTGGTGGTGGTGCAGGAGGTGGATGGTGGTGGCAGGTAGGTGGTGAGTGGTGGTGGTGGTGGTGGCGGGTAGGTAGCGAGTGGTGGCGATGGCGGGTGGTGGGTGGTGGCGAGTAGATGGCAGGTGGGTGGTGGTAGTGGCGAGGGGTGGGTGGTGGTAGAGAGTAGGTGGCAGATAGGTGGTGGCTGGTGGATGGCATGTGGGTTTTGAGTGGTGGTGGGGGGTGGGTGGGTGGTGATGGCGAAAGACGGTGGTGGAAAATGGTGGCGGATAGTGGTTAGTGTTGGGTGGTAAAAAAAAAAAAAAACTCAAAACTCAAAACGGAAACACATTTTTTGAGTTTTCATTTTTTGGCCAAATTTATAAACTGAGACAACTGATTTATAAATCAAAAATTTACCAAACAAGTTTTTATTTGAGTTTTTAAAATTTTTGTAAATATAAACTGAAAACTGAAAACGTAAGTATTACCAAACGGCAAGTATTTTATTTTTTGTGTTTTATTTTTGTTTGTTTTTAGTGGATATTTTTAAAATTTTAAATAAATTTTTTACTTTTTTATATGCACCTTAAAAATATCTAAAAATTAGAATATTTGTAAAAAAATATTTTAAAAAATCAATAAATATACAAGAATAAGAAAATGTACTGAATTTTTGAGGATTTTTTTTTTTTGGGTATTTAGTAAATTTTTAGAGGTACTTACGTATAGGTTCTAATAAGTGGACTTATTGTCTAATAGGTCCTATGAAAAAAAAAATTTGTTATAAAAAAAGTCACTAATTGTAAATTTTAGCGACAATTTATAAAAATCATGACAAAAAAAAGTTACTAATTGTCACTTTTTAGTGACATATATAAAAAATTGTCACAAAAAAAATTATTTTTAGCAACAACTTTATCAAGACTTATTTTCAATAAGACTTGATAGAAATTAAGTCCAACTATTAAGATCTATTGGTAATTTACCCAAATTTTTTAAAAAAAATTTCATAAATATTATACTTTCTAAATATATTTATGCTAGGTATATTTAAAAATTAAAAAAAAATACTTAAAATATTAAAAAAATTCAGTGATAACAAAAAAACAAAAAAAAAATACAATTTTCAAAAAAGTGAAACCAAAATGTTTGTTTGTTGTTTCTTTCAATTATTTGTAATTTTTGAAATTTAAAATTTGAAAAAAAAAAAAGTGATTTAGTATTTAATAGTTAAAAAGTTAGTTGTTCGGTCCACTTATTTAATTTTCTGTTCATTTGCTTTTTTATATTAAAAAAATTAAATAAGTTGAAAAGATGAACTTATTTTAAAACTAGTTTCTTAAAGCTATAATTGGATTTTATTTTATTTTTAAAGTAGAAACAATTAGGCAAGAAAGGCTGCAGCACAATAATGCCTGAAAAGAAAGTAAAATAAAAATCACTCTTCATCCTTTACCAAAAGTTGGATAATTTTAGGAACTGTTATTCTGTAACCTTTTTTTTTTTTTTTTTTAAAAATTTAAATCTTTAAAGTTGGATCATAAATTTAGATAAGAATTTGAAAAGAGAAAAAAAATATAGAGAACGGTATTTGTATCTTATCCAACAAATAATTACTGTCAGATACAACAAAGGGCAATGCTTGGTAATCTTCTCAGAGGGATGCCAGCAGCCGATGATTCCAAATTCAAAATGCTGTTTCACAGGCTAAAGTTGCAGGCTGTGACAACGCCACACACCCAAAAGACACAGCCCCCTGAGCACGCAAGGTTAAAGTGAAATAATCTGTTCAATCTCATTTCCACAATTCTAATAACAGTCATAAGAAACGTCAATCACAAACTCTTTAACCCAAAATACCAGAAGTATCCAAAACAAAAGAAAAGTCCATTGTCATCATCAAAGTAAACTAGAGTTCTACAATTTAATAACTAAGGTCTCAACAAGGTAAATTGGAATAACATGACTTTCAGCAGCAAGTATTCCATTGAATCTGCCATATAAAAGAAATCACAATCAGTGATTATCTATCATAATAAGTAGTCAGATCAAGTGCACAAAAAATTATCTAATTTTATCTCAATCACTAAGGTTCAATAATAGAAACTTTCCATGTGCTTTTAAAACAAATAAACTTTGATTCAAGAGTTTAACTCGATCATAAACACTTATAAAGAAAATCGTGCATTTTCAGTTGCCATTTAATGTAAAACAATCCCAATAAAGTAAGTTTGATAACAATACAATTTACAATCCAAAGGATTCATCATTTGAAATCTCATAAATTTGAAGACTGATCAATACAGTACAAACAATCGAATACTCATTGTTTGATACACAAACTTTTGATTTGGGATGATCTAAATAAGTGTACTTTTTGACTTTTTATGAAATATGGGTTGGGTATAGATTGGGCTTGAAATGATGTGTTAGAGAGGTGATGTGATTTAAATAAGATGATATGACTTAAATGAGATAGTGACTTTTTAACTTTTTAACTTTTTTAGATCATGCCAAACAAGACCTAATCTTCACGACTACAGCCACATTAGCCCTTGGCAAGGTAAAAACCACATTAACCTCTGCTGCTGAAGCCTAAAAGAAATAGCATTGAAGTGCCAAGAATGAGGAATGCCTCATTTTTAAAATGTCTTTATTGCATCAGTTCAAAATTGATTAGAGGACTAAATTTTTATTATGTTGAAGCACAAACTGACACCCAGGCATGGGTAACCTCAACACGAGAATGCCTCTTATTTAAAAGAATGTACACCTGGGATGAGTCCCAATGCCCACTTGCACCATAAAGAAACTACCATCGGCAGCCACGAGAGGACGGATGATGTTTGGGTGAATTGTTGATTTGCAAGCTGCTAATGAGTTCCGAAAGGAAGTACGTGCCCTGGAGATCTTGTAATATGCCCGAAACGTCTCATGGTAAGTGAGGTTTCCCAGGAAGAAAGGAGATAGCTGGAGTTCCTGTCAATTAGTTTTAAGCTAAAACCAGTAGGGCTTGAAGTAGCGTTACGAAGTTTTGATAGAGTTATGATACAAAGGAAGACAATAATTTCGGCCAGAGCTTTGGTTTCAGCTTCAGCCATATTATAAGATGAAGGATGATCCTGGTGAGGCCTTCTGATTTTTGAGTCCCCTCCATTTATTAGTTTCACACAGTCTGAGTGCTTCTCTAAAAGCATTTCTTGTGCAGAGTGGGCTGAATGCCAAAAAAGAACAGACAATAAGTAATGTCCATAATCTGATAAGATGGTGTAATAAGATACAAAGGTTTAATCAAGAAAGTTTTCACTAGAGAATAGCCATCTGGTCTTATGGTCATGCACCGTGCATCCTGGTACCGGAGTATAAATTATCCAGTTACTGCATCTGTATCATTAATTATATTATGAAGAGAGTATCGCACAGATTATGAAGCAATTACACTTTAATAGTCCTTTCACAATAGGAAAATTGGATCTGACCAGCAGTGATTATGCCAAGTGCCCAAGCCCAATAAATAAATACATAAATATATAATACCCAAAATACAATAAATAATTACTGCCAGATACAACATAGGGCAATGCTTGGTAATCTTTTCTGGTTAGGCATTTAACTGAACTTACTTCATTGTTTGTTACCTTCCAATCTCAAGAGGGATGCCAGCAGCAGTGGGGGAGCTAGAATTTTTACTTACTGGAATCAAACTATGTCCAAAATGTTAATTATTCACAATTTTTTGCTTCTACAAAATTTAGCAGTTAATGATCATATCTAAACATACAACTAATTTCTTGTATGATTAAATATTATATCAGCATGAGTTCATTTTTCTTCCCGCTCTCATATCTTTTATACCACCCTTTTATTTTCTAGAATTGAGAAAAGAAATCACAAGCACACCAGTCAAATGGCTTTCATCCCCTCAGTCCATTTCTCGTGCTAAAATCTGGCCAAAGTTCTTAAGAAATCGAATGTCTCCACGTTTCACAATATTTTTAGAAGAAAAAATGGAGAGACTCCAGACTAGGATAGCTGGAAGTCAAAAAAAAGTCTTGGATCAGAACACACCGATTTTCTCATTAATTTGGAAAAAGCGCTGATTACTGAGTATCATAAAGTCATAGCCATTCACTGCAATGATAGATGAGTTCCTTTTAGTTCTTATATAGAAGTATGAGCCTATTCATAGAACTGAAACAAAAGTATGAGAAGAAAGGCACAAAGATTGGCTTACAACTTCAATGAAGGAGAATAGTTGACAAGTCTTCGATCCCCTTGGAAAGGCTGCTAATTCCCCACAAAAGCAGTCATTTGTATACTGACAATTGATTGTCATCTTCTTCAAAACTTTAGCATTGCTCAGCAAATACTCTATCACATCAAGCTCATAATCTTTCCCACTAAATTCTTTGATTTGAATTTTCTTTAGACATAATAACAAACAACTGGGTATTTCTTGCAGTGGATTCCAACATTTAGCTGTATCACTGAATCTACTTCCCTAATGACAACAAGAATTTAAAAGTTATAAAATTTGAAACATTTCTAGCTAAATCTAATAATAAATATCACATACCGTAAGAATAAGAACTTCAAGATAAGGCGAGCACCGAAGAAAGTCTGCCAGCAATTTCAAATTCCAGCTAGTGTCAAAATCAGCACCAAACTTCAATTGGGTCAAATTATGAAAGGTAGGCAGCATTTAATCATTGACATCAGTCTGACACTGCATAGGATACAAATAGGCATTACAATCCTTTTGCCAGAAGATTATGATATAATAGATTAGTCATCTCACAACATATTCTTACGGAGGTGCACTAAGATCTCTGCCCCAGCACAGCGGCTCTCTATCTATTCACTAACATAGAACCTACAATCTTATTCATAAGGAAAGGTTTTACTTTCCTTTTCTCTACATTCTTCACAAATATTTACTCACCTGGTATAATATCTTATTCTATTGAGAAAACCACTTACAATTCTTTTTTTTATTTAAAAAAAAAAATCCACTTACAACATGTAAACCTTAAAGTTGTTACTATTAACAAAATACTTGAGAACTTATAAGTCATAAATTAAAAATCAAAACCAAAGTGATGTGCTAAAATAGCACCGGAAATGAATTATAAGTTAATAAAGATGAGAAACATTTTGAAGTTAAAATTTTCCAGTGATTATACTTAGAAATGCTATCATTTATATACTGTTCGATGTTTTGTTTTCATTGCATTTTTTTTATAAATATACTTTATTTTTTGCTACTATTTCATATATGTTACAAAATTTATTCTACAGAATACAATATGTTATTTGATTTGAAGAAATAGAAAAATGAGATACGATTTTATCCTAATTTGATAGCCATGTCCCTAACATAGAACTACAATCTTGTTTATGAGGGTTTTACTTTGTTTTCATGCTAGGTAGCATAAACATTCTTTGTTACCCAGGCTTAAAACCCATTGGACAATTGATAAGGCCTAAAACACAGTACAAACAAACACTCTAAGAACAAAAGAAGCATTAAAAGACTACTTCAATTGTTGCAATTATCCTTTAAAAACATGAAAAATATCACAAGCAATGAGTAGGGAAACTTACAGTGAAATATGCATCAAGAAACTTAACATTTGGAATCCCATTAAGAAGCTTATGCATACGAAGGCCGTCATCAGTGAAACTTCTGCGTCTTAAGCAAGTAGATCCAACAAAAAAAGATACTTCGGACAAAGACGGTAAATTCCTTAACAAAAAGTCCTCTGACACATAATCTGCAAGATAAAGGTCCTTGAGCTGGGGGGCATCTATCATGAGTTTACACCCCTGATCATCAGATTCATCTGGGTCATCCATCTGATCTAAAAAATCATCTCTGTAACAAATTATCATCAAACGTTTCAACATAGGCACAGAAACATTCAGAACCCCTTGCTTATCCACAACCCACCTCTCTATAAACAATTTTTCAAGAATTGGGCAACCAATTAAAAACTCCTGCAATAAGTCCTCATCTCCAAATTCAACAGAATCTAGTTTAAGACTCTTAAGACTAGGAAACGAAACTGAAACAGGGATGTCTAGACCACTAGTGTTTTGCTAGTGAAAAGCTTAATTGGCAACCTAACATTAACATCATACATGTTGGTGAGCTCCAGGCAAGGTTATGAAAAGCGGTTGCGGTCATCGTAATAGTGGCGGTGGTGCGATTGCGGGGTGTAAAGGCCGCAGTGTAACGGTTGCACTTACCGGAACTGTGAATTTTTTTATTTTTCGCATAATTTGCAAAAAACTTACCGATACACATATTTTTTTTTATAATCATATTTATTGGGTTTTAAAATAAATTTTGATAAATTTTTCATAATTTTTAAGTATGATTCAATATATTTCATATTTTTAAATCACTAGAAAATTAATTTTTTTTATATTTTATTTCAATAATTAATGACTTTATATGTCATAAATCCATATTACACTTGTGGCAAAAATTTCTTTTATTGGACTTAGAAGTATAAAATTATTTTTAATTATTATACTTGTGGAAGTATATGTACATTTTAACTCGAATAGTTTTAAAAAAGTATACATCCTTAATGGAAGAACTTGACAAAATACATAACATCATAGCATAAATCACAAATAACAGAGAGTACATTTTACATAATGTTACTACTAAAATTACATAATGTCACCACCAAAATAAGTGACGTGGTGCATCTTGGGATTCAGATTGTTGAGCTTGATTGTTACTGCTACCTTCACCCCACCAAAATGAGTGACGTGGTGCATCTTGGGAATCAGATTGTTGAGCTTGATTGCTATTACCTTCACCCCATCTAGTAAGAAATATATCAGTAAATGTTCTCATCATGTCATCCCTTTCTGTTTCGTGCATTGGGAGAGAAAATGGATACCTTGGCTAAAAAGGATCAACATACTCTTCTTGAGTTTGTTGATAATTTGGCAAACCGTATCCTAGAGGACCATGTTGTTGAAGGGGCCAAGGATAATTTTGTTGAGGTGTGTAAGGATAGCTCTGGCTATCACTGCTATAGGATGGGTAAGGGTGATATGGATAACTATAACTACTATCAGATGAATCAAGCTGTTGTTCTCTACTTCTTATTTTTCTTTCATCCCTACGTGTATTACTACCACGAAACCTTCTAGATAGTTGGAGTAAAGGTGCAATAGGTTCTCTAATATCATAATGTTCCCCAACATCACATAATCCAAATCCTCTAATAAAATCTTCACTTCCTGCACCAAAACTAGTACCATCACCGCCATCACCACCATGGTTGCCGCCACCACCACCACCACCGTCACCGTGAGAAGTGCCTTCACCTTCACCATCACTATCACCATCATCACATCCTCCATCAGATGGTGTTAAACCACCACTATTATCACTTTGAGTTGGAGTAGGAGTCGAGCTTTGAGAAATGCGTCGAGCTTGATATCTATGGGTGCCACCACCATCGCTGCCATCGTCATTGCTGTCATCGCCACCACCACAACCATCATCTGAGACCAAATCTAGCAATTCAGAATTATCCACACCATCTAGTAAAGGATTTTCCCTTTCTTCTATCTATGGACTTATTGGATCATCTTTTTCAAATATGTAATCCAAGTTAATAGGATTAAAACTCCTATCAATCTCCTCTTGGCTGCTTCTTTTAACATGTCTCAATTTTAATCTCATGTTGTAGGTGATGAAGACTAATCTTTGAATTTTCTTATATTTCAATCTATTCCTCGTCTTCGTATGGATGAGACTAAAACTACTCCAATTACGTTCATAGTGAGATGATGTGGTGGTTTGACTTAATACTTTCACAGCTATTTTTTGAAGTTCAAGAGCACAACTGCCATGAATAATTCACCACTCAACTGCACAAAATTACATTACACTAGACATAAGTCAAAATATGATAGAAAATTATTTAAGTATTTGTATATTGTAAATTTGTAATTTTGCAAATAAAACCTAAATTTGAGTGTTTCCATGCTCTTTGTGCTAAAGGAGTGCCAAAAGTTTCCTATTTATCTTGAAACAGCAACAACTACAATTTGGACAATCATTACAAGTAACATTTGTAAAAGTAGATTATTACTATTAAAATTTAAATAATTGGTACGTACTTGATTTGTTGCTTTCACTTGAATATCCATATTAGGCTCCAGTCTGGTAATTACTTTTTTAAGTCCATCCATCACTTCTCTTATCATTTCATTGGATGAGGTAACACCATACTGGAATTGAGAATTTAAAAAATATCCTTCAAAAATAAGAAGACAATTAATAATTGTAAATAAATATACATTTTATAATTCAAATCGTAACACTTACCAGCCGCATGCAAATCTTGATGCAATTGAAAAGACCATCGAGTATCAATAATTTTCCAATAGTCGGTGTAGCAGCGACAATCTCTTTTAATTGCTAACTTTGCTCTATCTATAGCTTCATATATGAAACCCATTGTTAGCTTCTCATCCCCATCAACCAACCTCAACACTCTGACTAGGGGCTCATGAACTTTACAAAGCTCTGTTGCTTTTTGCCAAAACTCCTTTCCCAAAATAATTTTTTTCACATTGTAAGGCTGCCCAGTCTTTGCCTTCCCCCATCTAGAATTCTTTCACTCATCACTATTAAACATAGCTCTTAATTGTTGTTTATATCTAACAATACTCTCAATGGCAATAAAATTTGTAGCAAATCGAGTGATGGCATGTCGAATCAATTCTCTATCTCCAATGAATTTTCTCATTAAATCCAACACCCATCCACTATTATAAATGAAATTGGTGATGGTTTTACCATCTTCAATCACCTTTGCTACACTTTTCTTATTGGCTATGTCTTTTAGCAAGAGATCGATACAATGTGCTGAACAAGCTGTCCAATATAAATGTTTCCTTTTTCTCATTAACATTTTACCGGTAGCTTTCAATGCAGGTTCATTATCAGTTACCACTTGAACAACGTATTGTTCTCCAATTTCATCAACAACTTTATCTAACAACCCAAAATAATATTCAGCAGTCTTATTAATAATATTAGAGGCATCAGTTGATTTGTGAAATATAGTACCTCTATTGCAGTATACTAAGAAGTTGATGGTGAGTTGCCAAGTTAGACTGCTCCAACCATCACACATGATGGATAAACCTCTCTCTGCCCAAATTCCCTTAAATGATCCTATCCATTCTGTCATTTCATCATGCTCCATGCCCAAATATACTTCAAAAACTTCATAAGCACTAGGACCCTTTACTCCTGGCCCTACTTCAGCAGCAACATCAAGCATGGGTTGTGTATACTCTGAATCAACTGCATTGAATGGAATACGATTATAGAGTATAAACTTGGACACTGCTCGTCCCAATCTCTCTTTTAACTTTTGTAAATTCATTGTAGATATTTTTCGTTGCTTTGTACTCTTGCTCTTTTGGAGTTCTACATCCATTGCTCCCAACCTTACTTCAGGAGCATTGGGCTTAATCTAATTACGTCCACTCCCACTAGTTTCACACACGGATTGTGATCGACGAAAAACATTAGCAATACCTGACCCTTTTGGCAATCTTTGACCACTATCCCCTGCACCAGAACTACCACCTGCATTGTATTGTGATCCATGACCTGCAACACCTCGTCTAAATTGTTGCCTTTCCTCCCATTGTTGTTGTAAACGAATATGTGCTTGTCTAGCCCTAGTCATCTCTAGATCAGAGTCAGAGTCATCATCTCGAAGATCTACAAAATCTTCCCCTTCATCCTCATCATAAAGATCATCTCCCTTAATATGTGCTTCCAATTTAGCTTTTCTCTTTTGTTTGTCTGCTTTACTCATTTTCTTATTTTGTAAATGTTTCATCATTTCTTGCATCACGTCTCTACTAACATTAGGACAACAATGCACTTGCCCCATTTGATGTGCTAAATGTTGTTTGAAATGCGTAATCCCATCTTTAATGTGATGTCCACAAAATTTGCAAATAATATGATGCCTAGTGCCTTCAACTTGAGTTTTAAATTTCCAACCAATATCATCACTTGAGGGTTCATCATTGGCACCCTTTTATCGTGGCATTTTTGAATTTGAATTCTGAATCATTGATACATTTTTTAAATTTATTTTAAATGTTTACAAAATTATTTTTCAGCAAAACTTGAACTAACTAAATAAACAATATTTACATTTATTAAATGAAATGATAGTAAAAAAATGCAACCACTATTTATACATTTAGTTTTTATATGCTAATGTAATCATATAAAAACTAAAAAATAAATTATAAAGATTTTTTTTTTTTTTTGAACTATTGACTCTTTTTTAAAAAAAAGAAAATTTAGCCATAAAAATTGTTGGCACAACACATTACAATTTAACATTAAAAAAATATTTAAAATTAAATACTAAATAAAATAATTATAAAAAAATGCAACCACTATTTATACATTTGAATTTTATATGCTAATGTAATCATATAAAAATTAAAAAATAAATTATAAAGATATTTTTAAAAAAAGAAAATTTTGTCATAAAAATTGTTGTCACAACAAATTTCGTCATTAAAAAAAAAATTTGTTGTCACAACATATTAAAATAACAAAATAAAAAATATTTATAATTAAATGTTAAATGAAATTATTATAAAAAAAAATTCAACCACAACTTATACATTTGGATTTTACATGCTAATCTAATTAGGAATAAAGACATTTTTCATTGTATTGTTTGAGCTATTGTTTTTATTTTTATTTTTTTATTTTATAGAAAGACATTTAAAAAAAAAAAATTGTGCCATCAAAATTGTTGTCACAACACATTACAATAACAAAATTAAAAACAAAATATTTCAAATTAAATACTAAATAAAATAGTTATAAAAAAATGCAACAACTATTTATACATTTCAATTTTACATGCTAATGTAATCATATAAAAATTAAAAAATGAATTATAAAGAATATTTTTTGAGGTATTGATTTTTTTTAAAAAAAAAGATATTTTTAAAATAAAATTGTGCCTTTAACAGTGTTGTAATAACAAAATAAAAAATATTTATAATTAAATATTAAATGAAATTATTGTAAATAAAAAAAAATACAACCACTATTTATACATTTGGAGTTTACATACTAATATAATCATATAAAAATTAAAAAATAAATTATAAAGAATTTTTTTTGAGGTATTGATTTTTTTTTTCTTTTAAAAAGATATTTAAAAAAAAATAGTGACTTCAACATTGTTGTCACAACACATTACAATAACAAAATAAAAAATATTTATAATTAAATATTAAATGAAATGATTATAAAAAAAAAATGCAACTACTCTTTATACACTTAGAGCTTACATGGTAACGTGATCATATAAAAATTAAAAAATAAATTATGAAGAAAAAAAATCATACATAGTTGTTTTTTGGACTTTAATCACTTGAGTATTTGTTATCTTTTTGAATAACCTGCAAGAAAAAAAAATTTAAATAAAAACTGGCATATATAAAATGTATTCATATAATTAAATGTGTTATGATTTTTAGATATTATAAAAAAAGAAAATCAATCACTAATTATTATATATAAAATACTAAAAATAAGTGCATAGCTCTATATATATATATATATATATTTAAATTAAAATTACTAAATATATCACATAAATTTTGTAGGTTTTACAGAATTTAAAGCCTGAGATCATTGTTTAAAAAAAATAAAAATAAAATAAAATAAAATAAAACTTGCCCGTTGGAGACCATAAGGGAAAACAAATGCTTATCTTCCCAAGGTCAAGTGATATATACATCTTTATCTTCCCCATGAAGCTAGCCAGAGAGGCTACTGAACAAACAAAAATTGATAAAGAAAGGCAAGAGATCAAACTCTGGACTTACTTCGTCTTCAACACAAAGGGGCAGTCACTGGTTTCAGCAGCCTTGAAGATTCAACACAGGTTCATCTCTTCCATCTTCCCTTTTCTCTCTTCTCTCTCTCTATTTCTCACTCATCCGTATTTTAGATGTGAAAATTTGCGGATGGCCGATACACCTATGGAATCTCACTTCAATTCAAAGTGGTTCATGGGCTGTAAAGACAAAAGACAAAAGCTCTATTATAATAAAGATATGTACCGTGCGTAATGTGGCTTTTCTTGTGTTTTTTTTTGAAAATTTGTGGATGGCCGATACACCTATGGAATCTCATCTTCAGCCTTTTCTTTTTTTTTTTTTTTTTTAAAGAATCAGCTAAAAAAGCCTTGTAACGTGCGTAACGGGCCGTTACGGCCGTTACATCACCATTACGACCGCTACGACGGCCGTAACGGCTGATACACCTGTGAATTTCAATCACACCGCAAAATTGGGGGTAACGCGTAGTGCCTACCGCCGAAACGGTTACGTAACACCGCTTTTTTAAACCTTGGCTCCAGGTCTTGAACATTATGCTTAATTGTAGCAGAGATCCATGTATCGACAAAGGTGAGAACCCTAAGTGATCCAATATTGAGATGGAATTTTTGGAAACACGGAGCATCACTTAAAAGGAATACTCTATTCACAAAATCCTCGAAGCTCAAATCAACTTCCTTTTGTCTACGTTTACTCAATAGAGCATATTCGTGAAAGTTTACCGATTCATCAAAATCGAAGTTTGGAACAGAAGTCCAGAGGTATTGTCATTTTGTTGACAGAGCACTGATTCCAACTGAATATTTTGTTGAAAGGAATGAAAGAATGTGGCACAGAAGAGCGTCTGGCAACTTGCTGATCTTGTCTTTGCTCTTCCCAATGTCTGAATCCATTAGTGCTTTCCTACAATACAACAACAACGCGTGTTTCTAAATCAAACTGTTTCCCAGTTATAGAAGCAAAATCAAATCAACATAACATACAAGTAATAAATAAATAACCAAATTTAACACATTTTATAACAGTCTCAATCCATTATATTTCACTTCACCAGTGCTTGTTGGCTCCAGCCCACAGGGAGGAGTAGTTGGAGGTTGGCTCCAAGTCAAGAAGTAGGAGGAGAGATGGCAGGTGGCAGCCTCCCAATTACTCATCTTCCTTGACTTTGTTCCCTCTCATTTGTGTATAAATTGAGGTGATGAGGAAGAGATGAAACACAACATAGACAGAACAGGAGAGAATCAGAGAGAGTGTGTGTAAATCTATAGAAAGTGAGTGTGAGTTCTGTAATCTTCCTCCAGGAAATTCTATAGTGAAATCTCTCTATGGGCGTAGGCAATTGCTGAACCATGTAAATATCTTCTGTCTTTTCTATGTGTGATTGATTTCTGAGTGTTCTTAATCCTAACAAGTGGTATCAAAGCCTCGTTGGTCGATTTTTTGAAAAAATCGAAAAAACAGGGTATGTTTTTTAAAATTACCAGAAATCAAGTTGCTCAAAATTCACTTTTGAGCATATTGGGAGGAAGTTCTCGACGAGAGGAGTTAAAAACTGCAAAGTAGAGCCTCAGATGAGGTGCCACGCACTCTCATGCACCACCTAAAGCAGAAGAGTGAAACCCAGTTTCAAACACGTGACTCACGCGCCGTTTACAGTACCAGCGCGTCATTCTAGTTGTATATACGCGCCCCACATGCGGTGGAAGGAAGAAGGCGAGTGATCTGCGCATGATAGTGACATCACCACCACGGCAGACAACGCCTATCAAACACGCCATCACCACATCAGCGCACTCCAGCGCCACGTCACTACCATGTCAACACCACGTCACTGCCACGTCAGCGCCACATAAGCCTCAGTTGACTGTTGACCAGTCGAGTTGACCCGACCCAGAGGCAGAGGGCTATATGGTGCTATGCGGCTAAGGTATATCCGTAGATCTAAACCATCGAACTTATTTTGGCTAGATCTGAGCCATTTGAAGCCCGTTTTTGAAGATCCAATAGCTGTTTCCAACTATTTGGAGTATTTCGAAGCGATCCGTACGGTTAGATTTTTGAATCAGAGGTTCTGAAAGAAGTAAAGAAGACGATGAAGAAATTCACATCAACTTCTGGATTTATGATCAAGTTGAATCCTTCCAATTATGCAATCTAAAAGTCGCAAATGGAAGACGTCCTATATTATAAAGACCTGTTTGACCTTATTGCTCTAAAAGGGGTTAAATCGAAAGAAGTGAAGGATGAAGACTGGATAAAGATGAACCAGAAGACTGTCAGTTGTATCAGACAATGGATAGACCACAGTGTGTTCCACCATGCCGCCCAGGCAATAGATTCATATATCCTTTGGACAATGTTAGAAGGAATGTACCAGTCAAAGACCACCCGAAACAAAGCCTTGGTGATGAGAAGGCTTGTAAATTTGAAGTTGAAGAATGATGTGTTTGTTGCCGAGCACACCAGTGAATTCAAGAATCTGGTAAATTAACCTGCAACCGTCAAGATGCCCTTGGGAGTTGGTTCCTTTGTCTGTTGGTAAGAATCTGGTTAGTTGCAAATGGGTCTACAAAGTTAAGACCTATTCTGATGGTTCTTTTGAGCGCTACAAAACTCATCTGGTTGCCAAAGGTTTCTCCCAAGAGTATGGTATTGATTATAAGGAGACGTTTGCTCCCGTTGCCAAGATGACTACTATCCGTACTTTGAACTCTGTTGCTATTATTCGTTCTTGGCCTCTTTATCATATGGATGTCAAAAATACTTTTCTTAATGGCCATCTCATTGAGGAGGTTTACATGCGTCCTCCTCTTGGTCTTCACCATTCCTCTGGCTAGGTTTGTTGTCTTCGACGGGCTCTATATGGTTTGAAACAGTCTCCTCATGCTTGGTATGATCGTTTTCTGACTGCTGTTACCGAGCTTGAGTTTCGTCCTTCTGATTTTGGCTTTGCTTTATTTCTGAGACATACCTCAGTTGGTTTTGTTGCGCTCTTACTATATATGGATGGTATGATCATTACTGGCTTTGACTCTTCTGCTATCTCTGAGGTCAAGCAGCATCTCTTCTGCACCTTCGAAATGAAAGATCTAGGACCATTGCGGTATTTTCTTGATATTGAGGTGGCTTCTTCTCTCAAGGGTTACTTTTTGTCTCAGGCTAAGTATGCTAACAAGGTTATCCATTGTGCCGGACTTACTGACACTAAGCTTTCTGAAACCCCTATGGAGCTTAATGCGAAGCACAACACTACTGATGGAATTCCTTTGGACGATCTTACATTATATTGCAAGCTTGTGGGTTGCTTAGTCTATCTGACAGTTACTTATCCTGATCTTGCCTATGCTGTCCATGTGGTTAGTTAGTTTTTTTTTTACTCCTTGATCTACACATTGGGCTGCTTTGCTTCGGATCCTTCGCTATCTTCGTAGTACTATCTTTCAGGGCTTGCTATTCTCTTCTACTTCTTCCTTAAATTTGGTGGCCTATGCTGATGCTGATTGGCTGGTGATGTTAATGACCGTAAATCTACTTCTGATTTCTGTATGTTTCTTGGCAATTCCCTGATGTCTTGGAAAAGCAAGAAACAAACTGTTGTTGTCCGTTCTACTGCTGAAGCTGAGTATCGTGCTATGGCTCATGCTACTGCTGAAACTATCTAACTTCGTGGTCTCTTATTTGACTTGGGCATCCCTCAGTCTTCCCCGACCTCTCTCTATTGTGACAACCGAAGTCCTATTCAAGTTGCTCATAACACTGCCTTCCATGAACGGACAAAACACATTGAGATTGATTGTCACTTCGTTCGTTAGCATCTGCAGTCTGGCTTTTGTCTCTTCCTTTTGTCTTTTCGACTCTACAACTTGCTGACTTCTTCACCAAGACTCACACCATTGCTCAGTTTTGATTTTTTCTTGATAAACTCTCAATGTTTTCTGCTAAAACACCTTGAGTTTAAGCGGGGGTGTGAGAATATGCATATATTAAATGTTCTGCTTTTTCCTTTTAAGATTAGGACTTAGTGTTCTATATCTATTGGAATTCTATGTCAGTGATGTATTAGTTTATGATTAGGAATTAGTGTTCTATATAAGTGATGTATTCTCTGTTCAATTAATTCAATCTAATATACAGTTTTATTTAGAAAACTTACAACGTTGGTAGTTTCTCTCAGTAACTTTGCACTAGAAGGGAAGCTTACCATGAGCATGGTCACAGACGCCATATATAATGAGGAGACAAGGAGGAAAGACATTGGAGATAATCAGTTCCATGCTCTTGTCACAAAAGATAGAGGCAAAGACAGAGATAGAGGAAGAGGCAAATGAAGAAGAAAGAGTAGAGGAAGATGGAACAATAAGAGTAAAACCAAAGACAACAAAAGACGAGGAAACTCTAGTTTTACTTGTTTTCACTGTGGCTTGGAGGGTTACGTAAAAAGGAACTGCCTAAGCTGGAAAGATAAAGGCCAAAACAATAAGTCAAGGATAGCCACAACAACTAATGAAATACTTCTTGTAGTTGGTGAAGAGGAGGACTGCCATCATGTGGCTGACCACAGCGACACATAATGGGTGATAGACACAACTGCATCCTATCACACCACTTCCTACAGAGAACTCTTCAGTTCGTACAATGCTGGAGATTTTGGCACTGTTCGAATGCGAAATTCTAGCTATTCGAAGATTGTAGGTATTGAAGACATTAGTATTCAGATTGATGTCGAATACAAGCTAGTTCTCAAAGATGTGAGGCATGTTCCAGATTTGCACCTCAATCTTATCTCTGAAAGCGCCTTAGACTAACAGGGCTATACAAGTACATTTGGAAATGGCCGTTGGAAGCTGATCGGAGAAGCTTTGACAATCACTAGAGGAGAGATGTCTTCAACATTGTACAAGACTCAAACGAAAATCTGTCTAGGAAGTCTTAATGCAACAGAAGACAATGAGTCACCAGACTTATAACACAAAAGACTGGCTCACATAAGTGAAAAGAGATTGCATTTGTTGGTAAAGCAATCCAAGATACCCTTATCCAAAGAGAGTGCCCTGAAATTGTGTAATCATAGCCTTTATGGCAAGCAGTATCGAGTATCATTCAGTTCAACGAGCAAGAGGAAAACTGAAGTGCTCAGTATGGTATACTCGGACGTTTGTTGCCTAATCGAAGTGGAGTCACTTGGCTGCTACAAGTATTTTCTAACTTTCATTGATGATATATCAAGGAAGTTGTGGATGTATTTCTTGAAGACGAAGGATGAGGTATTTCAACACTTTCAGGAGTTCCATGCAATGGTGGAAAGAGAGACCTGGAATAAGTTGAATTTTCTTCGCACAGACAATGGTGGCGAGTATACTTCCAATGTTTTTGAAGCATATTGTGCTAGCAGAGGTATCCGACACGAGACAACAATTCCCGGTACCCCACAACACAATGGTGTGGCAGAAAGGATGAACCGCACTATTGTTGAAAGAGCCAGATGCATGCTCATATGGCAAAGTTGCCAAAGTCATTCTGGGCTGAAGCCGCCCGTACAGCCTGTTATCTTATCAATAGGTCACCTTCAGTCCCGTTGAATTTCGCAATACTTGAGGAAGTCTGGTCTAGAAAAAAATATCATATTCTCACTTGAGAGTCTTCGGGTGTAAGGCGTTTGCACACATCTCTAAGGAAAACAGACAGAAGCTTGATGACAAGTCCACTCCATGTATATTTGTGGGCTATTCAGATGCAATATTTGGGTACAAGTTGTGGGACCCAGTGAACAAGAAGATGTTCAGGAGCAGAGATTAGGGATGGCAATTTGAACCCGGCCCGACGGGGACCCGACCCCCCGTCCCCGATAAGTATGGTTTTTCCCCGAAAAATATCCCCTACGGGCCAGGGATGGTATTTAAAAATAAATCCCCGGTGACTTTCGGGCCGGGGACGGTGATACATATTTCATCCCCGGCCCCGGCCCGGGCCCAAACTCACCCACTTGGCCAATTATATTATATATATATATGTTTAGGGTGTGGCTCTTGGATGAACACAATGACACCTTTAAATATTATATTATATATATATATATATGTTTAGGATTCTTTAAATATTATATATTATATATATATTTGTTTAGGATAGTATTAGTCGATGGTCTACATACTCTCTCTCTCTTTCTCTCATTCTCTTCTCTCTTTTCAAGTGGCGACAAAGAGTGCGATCTCCTTTCTCTCTCGGTGGCGGCGATGCATCTCCTCCTCCGCGGCAGACACACACCCTCCTCCATCGCCGCTTCCTCCTCGGCCGGTCCCCACCACAGCAGATCTCGAGATCGAGTAGATCCCATCTCCTCCGCACCACCGCAAATCTTACATCTCAGATCTAAGAAGATCAGATCCCGCCATTTATGTGTATACATGTATGTATGTGTCACTGTGTGTAATCTGTAATCTGTCTCCATATTATTATTAATTATTATTATTTTTTTTTTTGTGTTTGATGATGTTGCTGATGAAAATGATGTTGAGGAGCTACGGGATTTTTTAGTCGGGAAACCCGATCCCGTTAAGAGGTGGGGGGTGATGGGTTCCGTCGAGATCGGGACGGGGACGGGGAGTTTTGTAGCTTCGGGGATCGGGGACGGAGAGTGCGATCCCCGGCCCCGCCCCGCCCCGTTGCCATTCCTAGCAGAGATGTTGTGTTCCAGGAAGACCAGACATTAGCAGATTTTGAGAAGTCTGCAAAGTTTAGAGATGTCATCACTACAGGCTTGTTTCCATCTCCCGAGCCATCACAAAATGCTAGATGTGATGATGTGCAACAAGAAGTGCCATAGTTGCAGGATCCTATGCCAGAAATTAAGGATCAAGAGGAAAGAGATGAAGACTCGAATGAAAAAGGTGTTGAGCAGGGGGAGCAACCCCTTAAACCAGAGGCAATTGGGCCTCAATTGTGGAGATCTAGAAGAGCTGCCGTGCTATCAACCAAATATCCTGCTTCTCAGTACATTCTGATTACTGATGAAGGGGAGTCTGAGAGTTTTCGGAAGCAAAGGGTCATACAGAGAAAGATTGCTAGATGCAAGCCATAAAGGAGGAGATGAGTTCTTTGCAAAAGAACCAAACCTATGAGCTTGTTTCACTTCCAAAGGTTAGCAAGGCATTGAAAAACAAATAGGTGTACAAATTGAAGAAAGATGGCAACGGTAAAATATTGCACCATAAAGTTCGCATGGTGATCAAAGGTTTTGGGCAGAAGAAGGGAATCGATTTTGATGAGATCTTCTCTCTGGTTGTCAAGATGACTTCTATTCGAGTAGCTCTGGAATTAGCAGCTCGCTTGAATCTGGAGGTAGAACAAATGGATGTCAAGACTGGCTTTTTCCATGGTGACTTGGAAGAAGAGATCTATATGAAACAGCCAGAAGGATTTGAAGTTAAAGAAAAAGAAAATCTAGCCTGCAAACTGAAAAAGAGTCTCTATGGCCTGAAGCAGGCGCTGAGACAATCGTATAAGAAGTTTGATTTATACATGGTGAATCACGAGTACACAAGAACAGTAGCAGACCAGTGTGTATATTTCCGAAGGTTTTTGGATGGAAACTTTATCATCCTATTGTTGTATGTCGATGATATGTTGATCATCGGTCAAGATACTACTATGATCAACAAGTTGAAAAACGACTTGTCACAGTATTTTGACGTGAAGAATTTAGGCCTAACACAGCAGATTTTGAGCATGAAGATTGTTCGTGACAGGAAAGCCAAGAAGACATGGTTGTCACAAGAAAAATATGTTAAACGAGTGATTGAAAGGTTTAACATGAAAGATGCCAAGCCAGTCAATACTCCGTTGGCTAACCATTTCAAGCTGAGCAAAAGTTCTTGTCCCTCATCTACAAATGAAAGAGAAGAGATGGAGACAATTCCTTACTCATCTATAGTAGGGAGTTTGATGTATGCAATGGTGTGTACCCAGCCAGATATAGCTCACGCAGTTGGCATTGTGAGCAAATTCCTTGCCAATCCAGAAAAGAAGCATTGGAAGGCAATCAAATAGATTCTTTGGTACTTGAAGGGAACTTCAAAGATATGTCTATGTTTTGGGAGAGCCAAACCAATTTTGGAGGGTTTTACAGATGTCAATATGGCGGGTGATCTTGATGGTAGAAAGTCTACATCAGGATTTTTATTCACCTTTGCAAGGGGAGCTGTTTCATGGCAATCCAAACTACAAAAGTGTATTGCTTTATCTACAACAGAAGCAGAGTATATTGTTGCCGCAGATGCTGGAAAGAAAATTTTGTGGTTAAAGCGGTTCCCCCAAGAATTGGGTCTACAGCAAAAAGAGTACATGGTACATTGTGATAGTCAGAATGCAATTGATCTGAACAAGAATTCCATGTACCATTCATGTACAAAGCACATTGATGTCCAGTATCATTGGATACGAGAAGTGATGGAAAAGCAGCTGATGAAGCTGGTGAAGATTTACACAGACAAGAATCCTTCTAACATGATGACCAAAGTTGTCACTAGAGACAAACTAGAAATTTGCAAGAATCTGACCAAGATGGACTTCAAGTAAGAAGTCAATTACCCAAATGGGCATGGAGGGGGAGAATTGTTGGCTCCAACCCACATGAAGTAGTAGTTGGAGGTTGGCTCCAAGTCAAGAAGTAGGAGGAGAGATGGCAGGTGGCAGCCCTCCCAATTACTTCTCTTCCTTGACTTTGTTCCCTCTCATTTGTGCATAAATTGAGGTGATGAAGAAGGGATGAAACACAACATAGACAGAGCAAGAGAGAATCAGAGAGAGTGTGTGTGTAAATCTATAGAAAGTGTGTGAGTTTTGTAATCTCCCTCTGAAAAATTCTATAGTTGTTGGCTACATATTTTGTAAAAGTCAGTTACAATTCGACACGTGGCAGAATAAGGGTATTATAGGAAGATGATTCAAGTCGTACACGTGGCAATAAACGTTGGTTCTTACATGATCTGAGTAGCACTAGATCAGTAAAGAGATGCAAGGTGACGTGGCTTCAATGGTTACTCATATTCAAATTCAAATACAGGAGGGAAGCTCAACTGCAAGAGATGGCGTAGTGGTTATACTTCTAAGGCAACATGATCAGCGATTATGGAGGAGTAGTTCGATGGTTTGAAGTGCAGTTCGAAGGTCATCCTTGACAAGTATAAATAGCAGGGAAGACCCAGAAAAAACCCCCAGACTCAGATCCAACAAACCAGTCATTTACTTAATATTTTCCTTTCAAGTTTTACATTTCCTACACTTTAAATTCCTGTACTTTAAATACTTGTTCTTTATATTCCTGCACTACACTTCGATTCATAGGAGTAGTTTCAAGTAGATCGTTACTGTAAACCTCTTCGAGGATGAGTTTGGATCATTGTAAGTGTTCATTCTAATGAAATACTTCAATTGTTCGTTATTTGATTGTTATTGTGCTTAATTTCTCCTAAGTCAAGCCACCAGTAAAAGTCCTCTTCATTAACGCTGAAAGAACTAAAACACAATCGTCTGATAATTGGTTGGCAACTATAATTTCTGTAAGGACTGATTGATCCTTGTTGGCACGCTCGCATTTATAAAAATACCTTTCGAAAAGCCAAAAAGCCAACATATATTTTTGGCACGCTCGGTGGGATTTGTTAAAATGGCTAGACGAAGACGACAATGAGAAAATGAATGCCTGGAAGAAGGCGTAGAAGGAGAGGTAGAGATACCTAATCCAGAAGATAATGTGGTAACACATCCTGTGGAAACTCCCATGTTATCAGAACCTTTGGTCGAACAGACCAGTACTTCTGGACAAGAACCGTATGTTCATAATATTGGACGAAACTAAGGAATTGGACCATCCACTGTTCCATCTACTCAGCCAACAAATCCGTGGGATGGCTTAGTAGATGCTATGGGACAACAATTAATGAACACGATGGAAAGGTGGGCAACATCTTTTTTGGATCGAATGAATAACCACTAACCATCAAATACAAGACACACAGAGGAAGTTTTAAATGTCCCTCAGCAAAAATTGGCTAGAGATAAACAGCCTATGCAAGTTAATGGACAATCTAATGGTCAAACTAGTACTCAGAACTATGAAAGACCATCACCTCAGTCTTGGTACGAACCCATTTCGAGGCCTATAGCAGGCCAAAATGCCTCAGTACTCAACAATGAAGCCACACAAGTTGGTGGATCTGGCCAAGTACAAGAAACTGGCATAAGAATGGTTACAAATCCCATGTTCGAAACCATACCTGGCACTAGGGGGTATAATAATCCCTTATTCGAATTTATACCCGGGGGGTTGGAAGGTTTTCCCACGAATGGAAGGGACGCAACACCTGTTCCAGCACCTTTCGCAGGTCCTTTCGCAGGACAGGCTCAAAGGGGTTACCCATACCCCCAGCAGCAACCTGCACCACAGGGGCAACTAGTCCCAAATGTACCACCTTATGGACCAAGAGGACCACAAGCACAAGTTTGTCCACCAAATCCTATGTTTGTCCCTCCAGTAGTGGTTCAGCAGGCACAAAATATGGTCCCTAGGGACCAAATTGCTAATATTGTTAGGGAGATGTGTGGACCGATGGCTCGGGGGGTCTAGACTCCTGTATACAGAAAACCATACCTAGAATGGGTAGATAGGGTACATGAATACCCAAGAGGATTCAAAATACCAGATTTTACCCTTTTCTATGGAACTGGAAATCAGTCAACAGTAGAGCATATTGCTAGATTTGCTGCTCAATGCGGTGAATTCACTAATCATGACTATATGAAACTGAGATTATTTCCAAATTCTCTAACTAGGGGAGCATTTGTATGGTACATCAACCTTACACCTGGTTCCATTCAAAATTGGCAACAAATGGAAGAGGCATTTCATGCCCAATTCTTCCAATCGGAGCCAGAGGTTTCTATGGCAGACTTGGCAAGACTGAGTCAAAGGCCTGAAGAAAAGGCTACTCAGTTTATTGCCAGATTTAAAAGGGCTCGAAATAAATATAGAGTCATCCTTCCAGAGCCAGAATTTGTAAGATTGGCTCAAAACGGTTTAGAGTTCAGGCTTCAAAAGAAGTTTGACTCAACTGAATTCAGGGATTTGGTCGAACTAACCTATAAAGTGTCTCGATATGAAGCATTACTAGAGGAGGAACAAGATTGAAATAATGCCTCGTACAAGATATATTATAGAGATCCAAATTATGAGATCGATGCAGCAGAGATTGTGGGTAAAGAACCTGTAATCTGTGAAGCATTAATTCATAAGGATACAACCATTGACCAGCAGTTTAAAAAGAAAAACTTTCACAGAAAGTATTCTTTCGATTTATCAAAAGCAGATGACATTTTTGATCATTTGCTTGCAGCCAATTTCCTTAAGTTACCAAAAGGAGTAAAACTGCCGTCTCCAGATGAACTTAAGGGAAAAGTATATTGTAAATGGCATAATTCTTGGTCTCACTCAACTAAAAACTGCATTGTTTTTCGAGAAAGGATCCAAGAGCAAATTTGAAAGGAAGTTTGAAATTCCCAGCCAAAACAGAAAAGGCCATGGAGATTGACAGTAATCCGTTTCCAGAAGTTGGAGAAAGCGCAGTTAATGTGGTTGTACCAAACTTCCAGAATCTATCTCTGCAGGAGTTGGAAGAGGTCAATGTGCATGTAATGACCCGGAACCGTGCGTCACAGTTAGCGGTAATTAATTATGCTTAAATGTGATTTAATTGAGGAATATCTGTTTGATTTAGAAACTTCGGGACTGAAATTGATGACCGTAATGGGTTCGGAAAACGAAATTGAACACGCCTATGTGATACCGGGAATTTTTAGAATCATTTGGGACATTTAATTGAAGATTGAATTTCGTCTGAATCGTTAAGTCCCGTTTGGCTTGGGTTTATGGTACAAATCTCTTTATATGATATATATGATTATAGATAAGTATGAAGCCTCATTTGACTCTTTGACTAAACAAAAGAGGAAAGAAAAAATCTAGAAAAGAGAGAGAGAAGAGAGAGCTCGGGAGAAAGAGAGAGATCAAGGGGAAGAAGAGAAAGGAAAGAGGGAAATCAAGCTAAATCTCCTTCATTTGAGTAAACAAGGTAAGGAACTTCTCTAAAGTCTTGAAGTAAAGGTGATTCATGCATGATCTCATGATAAAAAGAGTAATTTGAGCATACTTATGATAGAAAATTGATGATTCATGGTCACATTTGGCAAATTTGAGGGAGAACCTCCATGGATGTAAAGAAATGAAGCTTTTATGTGCATGTTCATGATTTTTCAACTCAATTCATGGTTTGATCTTATGTATGATGTATATGGGTTTGTTTTGAAGTTGTAATGTTTGAATCAAGTAGCTTTCAAGAAGATTTGGGACTTGGTTTCATCATTTTGAAATGGGTTTTTACAAAGGAAAGATTGAAGTTTAAGAATTCCAGAAATTCAGATTTTTCGCCTGGTCTGCTCGAGCGGAGGGAGTCCCGCTCGAGCGGGAAAATCGGCCTCTCAGCAGTTTTGAGCAGTTGTACAGTCCGCTCGAGCAGACAAAGGGGCGCTCGAGCAGAGGACCTTTTTCAGGAAATTTTTGGAAGTTGTTTTACATGATTTTTAGCATGTTAATTGCATCATTTAGCATCTTATGAGCATGAAATGAAGGAAAGGAAGAATGTAATGGCATGAATTACGTAGTTGATAATAATGTGTATTAAGGAATGTGTTATTATGTTGATATTTGCAGGTCAAGATTCGAAGACCGTGCGATCGGTTTCGGAAACCCATTGTGAGTGACATTTCTGTAAAGATATGTTATTATGAAATTATGTTTCAAAGTATTACGTTATGATATGTTTTTGACATAATAAATGTTTCCTGTGAACGAATGACCTGATGGCCCATGGCCAGTTACGAGACCTCGTTAGACTGTAGACTGTTATGAAAAAGTTATGAAAAGGTTATGAAAAGGTTTTGTGGCGTATCCCATTACGTATATTCTTATATATTGACTGTTGATTGATTACGATTATAACTGATAGATGTGGATTTATGAAATGAACTGTTGGACTTCGTTCACTAACCCCCTTTACGTTAATGTTACTTGCTGAGCTTTAGCTCATTATTTGTATTTATGTATTTATAGGTGAGCATTCTGGGAGCCAAGCCTAGGCGAAGTCCGAGTCGAGCCGCCGTTTTGAAGCCTAACCCGATGTTTGAGTGCCTCCGAGTTGGGGCTAAGCCTGGAAGGCCGTATGAGTTTTGTTTCAGTTGTAGTGGTGGCATGTGCCTATATGTTTTGTATATGAATTTTTGATACATGTTATGTACAGTAGTGGGTAAATTAACATATTTTTGGCATGTAAATGTATGTTCATAATTATGTACAGCTCTTTGGACTATTGTAGTTGTCTTCGCTTCTGCGAGCCCTGTTTTATTTATGTTTTGCATGGTAAGGCCTGTGGTAATCTAGGATTACTGGCCGGTTACGATGCCAACCCTCTCGGGGCGGGTTTGGGTCATGACAGTGCAAATGCTTATTGCTAACCAGACAACTACCAAGAAGGACACTAGAAACCCACCAGCTATTGGACAAGGTTTCTCACATCAGAAGGAATACTCTAATGAAGAAGCACTAGATGATGATTCCTTGGAAGTAGCTGCAATGCAGATGATGTGTCCCAGGTGCAGACTGAGTTATAAATGGTTGAAGGGGCTTCTAATTGATGGGAAGCAATACTACAGGGATGTTCAGAGACATCCTAAATCAACCAATGCTTACAACAAAAGGCCGTATCCGGCTAGTGATAGGCAGCGGCCATTAGTGGTTGAGCTTGCAGTGGACAGAATGCATGCTAAAGGCAAGAGGCCCTTGTATGAGTCTAGGCCACCTAACTACTGCAGAATGGAGAGTAGTCGTTCTGAAAGAAGACTGGAGAGGAGTTCAGGTTATGGGATTAAAGCCAGAGATTGGCCCTCTAGACCAACCTCACGCAGAACTGAAAGTGGCCACCTTCATCGAAGGCCTGAATCAGGCTCAAAACAGGAGGCCAGAGCCAAGCACTTACCTCCACAGCCAGCTTCAAAGTGGCTTCGAAGGTAGAAAAAGGCGGTTCAACATCTGAGTCAGCAAGCTCTTGGGTACCTGGAGTTCCAGACTGGTTTGTAATGCAAAACAAACCTAGGGAAGTGCCTGCCAGGAGAGATGTTGGAATCCCAGGCAGGATGGTCAAGCCTCCTTTGGTGGCTCCGAACAATTGGGTATTGCTTAAACACCCAAAGACGAAGGAACCAGACATGGTCCCAGTCATTTCAAGATCACAAAGGAGAAAGATTCAGCGTAGGTACACCCAGTACCAACAAGATCTGAAAGAAAGTGGAGAGAGTTCTTCACTGGTCTAGACAGAAGGAAAGAAGACTCCGAAGTCAGACCATACTCCAAAGTCGACTCTGCAAAGCAAAGTGGTGTGTAGCAGAGAACAGTTGGCCAAGGTTCATTCTGAACTAAAAACCAGAGAAAAGTCTAGCTTAGCAGGATTGGAGAAAGCTCTAATGGAGAGTGATAGCGAGACAGAAGAAGAGATTGGCATGAGCTAAAAGAAGGAAACGGCAGAAGAAGAAATGTTCGAAGCCTTCATGGCTGAACAAACATTTATGACTGAAGAACCAGTTGAGAAAGATCCTTCGAAGGGATCAGTTAGTAATGAAGTGCCAGAGTGCAGCATGGAGGATGCTGCTGAAGTCACTGGGCAAGGTAGCCAATGGGGAAAGAAGGTACAGCCAGCCATCCAATTTGGCTCATTTCCTCCAGTATCAGTCAATATGGTACACATACTGCCTCATGAGTTCCAGGCTGAAGATGAGGACCAAGATGACCAAGACATGGATCCTATTCCTGTCTCTAGTGAAGAGTCACAAGTGAGTATGGTACAGGATGACCCTGGAATGGCTACTCCGATGGAAACTGAATGCGAGAGCGAGGAAGAGGTGAGCATCAACCTCTCATATCCTTTTGAATATCCCTCGAATTCTATGACACAATATGTCAAGCCTTTGTACATCAAGGCTTTCTTCGATGGGATACAACTGAACTGAGTCCTGATAGACAATGGGGCCGCAATGAACTTATTACCGAAATCTTCTTTGAAGAAACTAGGGAAAAAGAATCCCAGGTTGATCCCAACCAGCACAACCATCTTTGGCTTTGCTGGAGACAAACAGATGGCTCAGGGGATTCTACCCATTAACTTGAGTGTGGGAACCAGGGACTGCATGACAGCATTCTTCGTAATCGACAGTAATGCTAAATACAATGCTTTACTTGGGAGAGATTGGATCCACACTAACAAATGTGTGTTTTCCTCTTTGCATCAGAAAATCATGATGGCTTTGGGCAATGGAGAGACAAAGGAAATTGATGCAGATCCTCAGCCCTTCATAGCCTGTGCAAACTTTGCAGAGGCCAAGTTGTATATTGAGGGAGTGACACCACTCAGTATACTGAGGAAAGATGATGGCTCAGCCGAAGTGACGGCTGATGAGGAAGTGACACACCTGAAGCACTTAGTCCAAGAGAGTGCTGAAGAAGAGATTGTCGTTAAGGATGACAATGATACCTGGTTATAGGCAAAAAGATGAAGAACAAGAAGCCAAGTCCTTGGCTCTAATTAAATTCTCAACATTGGATGTAAAAGCAATAGTCTAGAAAGTACAGGAGCAAGAGAGAGAAGCCATAATAATTGGCTGGAAACAAGAGCAGCAGCAGGTCAAAATTTTGACCTTGGGTAAATACTGTGCGTTGGACATTGAAACAAAAGTCCAGGAGATACAGGAAGAGGATGCCTTATGGACAGATTTTGTCTATGAGGAAGAGGGCAGAGATGTCAAATTAAAGAACCTAGGAGCAAAACAAGGCAAGAAGGTTGCTTCGAAGGTAGAAGAAATCAAAGAAGAAGCTTCAATGAGTTCTCAGACACAAGATCCCTTAGAAGAAGTGAATTTAGAGGAAGGTGTTGTGCAGCAGCCCACCTATATAAGTGCTTGCTTGAATGATCTGGACAGATACCAGCTGTTGGTTGTTCTAAAGAAATACAAAGATTGCTTTGCATGGTCCTATAATGAACTATCAGGCTTGGATAGGTCATTAGTGGAACATAGGCTCCCTATGAAGCCTGATTTCAAGCCATACAAGCAGAAACCAAGAAGAATGAGTCCAGAAGTAATTCAGAAGGTCAAGGAAGAGATTCTTAAACTACTCAAGGCAGGCTTTATTAGGACAGCCAGGTATGTTGAATGGCTATCTAATATTGTGCCTGTAGTTAAGAAGAATAGCAAAATGAGGGTATGCATCGATTTCAGAAACTTAAATCTAGCAACTCCCAAAGATGAGTACCCTATGCCTATAATGGATCTGCTGGTAGACAGTTCAGCAGGGCATCAAGTTTTATCAATGATGGATGGGCACTCTGGTTATATCCAAATCTACATTGCAGAGGAGGATATCCACAAGACAGCATTCAGATGTCCTGGGAATATTGGCACCTTCGAATGGGTTAAAATGCCATTTGGTCTGAAGAATGCTGGGGCTACATATCAGAGGGCTATGAACACTATCTTTCATGATCTCATTGGAGGGTATCTAGAGTGTTATATTGATGACATTGTGGTGAAATCCCAGTCCATGGAAGTGCATCTGTTTCATTTAGAAGCAGCTTTTGAAAGAATGAAGAAGTTCAAGTTGAAACTTAATCCTCTTAAGTGTGCTTTTGGTGTATCATCTGGAAACTTCTTGGGTTATGTAGTGCAAAAGAAAGGAATACAGATTGATCAGAATAAAGCTAAAGCCATCATTGAAGCCAGGCCTCCATCAAGTAAGAAAGAATTACAAAGGTTCCTTGGGCAGGTTAACTTTCTTCGAAGGTTCATCTCTAACACTGCAGGGAAAACTAAAGTATTTTCTTCCTTGTTAAGGCTGAAAGATGAAGAGGAATTTGTGTGGACAACAGAGCATTAAATTGCTTTCGAAGGTATCAAAGCCTACTTGGCCAACCCTCCAGTGCTGATGCCACCAAAGGGGAACAAGCCTTTGAAGTTGTACATAGCTGCAGCAGAAGATTCATTGGGAGCTTTCTTAACCTAAGATAATGAAGAAGGCAAGGAGCAAGCTATTTATTACCTTAGTAGGTTTTTAAATTCTTGTGAATATAAATATTCAACTGTTGAAAAGCTGTGTCTTGCTTTGTATTTTGCTGCAATGAAATTAAGATATTATCTTTTACCTACAACTGTCTTGGTAATTGCAACCACAGATTTGGTTAAATACATGTTATCTAGACCTATGTTGAGGGGAAGAATTGGCAAGTGGATACTAGCTTTATCAGAGTTTCATCTAGAATATGTCCCTCAAAAGGCAGTAAAAGGGCAAGTTTTAGCCAATTTTCTGGCAGACCATCCATCTCAAACAGAGAGCCAAGAGATAATGGAGCTTGGTATGGCTAGTGTTGAGCCATGGCAGATGTGGTTCGATGGATCGAAAGCCAATGGTTTAATTGGAATTAGTGTTGTGATTAAGTCTCCACAAGGGGTAGAAACCACACATGGTTTCAGAGTAGATGAAGCCACCTGTTCCAATAACCAGGCTGAGTATGAAGCCTTAATAGTGGGACTAGAAATTCTTATTGGATTACAAGTACATGCAGTTGACATATTTTGGGACTCTCAGTTGGTGGTTAACCAAGTGAAAGGGATTTTCAAGTGTCAAAGCATAAGTATCTTGCCATATTATGTTGTTGCATTACATCTGCTTTCTCAGTTTCAAATAGCAAATGTAACCCATGTTCCAAGATTCTTGAACAATAGAGCTAATGATGTGGCTCAGAAAGCTTCGAACTTCAAGATAAGGGATAATACCCAAAGGGACATAAGCCAAACAACATATCAGAGGTTAATACAACCTTTGAATAAAAGGAATGTGATCTTGGAAGTCAATCATAATGATTTACAAGAACAAGATTGGAGGCATCCAATAATGCAGTATTTGGCTGGTCCATCTTCGAAGGCCAGCAGGAGAATCAAATTGCAGTCTATGCAATATATGATATATGGTAATGCTCTCTATAAAAGGGGGGGGGAGATGGCTTATTGCTGGAATGTTTAGGCCCAAAAGAAGCATTAACAGCTATGGCTGAGGTTCATGAAGGCATCTGTGGTGCTCATCAACCTGGTGTGAAGATGAGATGGTTGCTTCGAAGGCATTCCTACTATTGGCCAACTATCCTTAAAGACTGCATAGAATATGCAAAGGGTTGCCAAGCATGCCAAAAGCATGGCACAATAAGGCATATGCCCATAACTGACCTACATGCAATAGTAAAGCCTTGGCCATTCAGAGGATGGACCATGGATATGATGGGAAAAATACACCCACCTTCTTCGAAGCATCATTGTTTCATTCTAGTGGCTACTGATTACTTCACTAAGTGAGTCGAAGCCAAACCATACAAGGTTGTAGACCAAACAGAGGTCATTGGGTTCATTAAAGATTTGATCCATAGATTTGGCATCCCACAAACCATAACTGTGGATAATGGGACTGTGTTCGATGGGAAAATGGTGAGGTCTTTTGTGGCAGAGTTTGGAATTAGCCTTGTTAATTCCACACCTTATTATGCACAAGCCAATGGTCAAGCTGAATCATCCAATAAATCCTTGAAAAAGGGTATACAAAAGGTTGTGGAGGATAATCCTAGAGATTGGCATAACCTTTTGTTGGATGTTTTGTGGGCTTACAGAACCTCCCCAAGGTCAAGCATAGGAGTTACTCCTTATGCCTTAGTATATGGGCATGATGCAGTTTTACCTGTGGAAATTAATGTTAAATCTTTGAGGGTAAGATGCCAAGATCAGTTAGATCCTGAGCAATACCATCAAAGTATGTGCTTGGAGTTAGAAGGCATAGATGAAGCCAGAATTTTGGCATTAAATAGCATTCTTTTCCAAAAGAAGAAAGCAACCAAGAATTATAACAAGAAAGTCAGACACATTGACTTTGATAAAGGTAATTTGGTATGGAAAACAATACTCCCAATAGGAATTAAAAGCCATAAATTTGGCAAATGGTCACCTAACTGGAAAGGACCATATCAAATTCATAGAGTTCTGCCTTTTGGAGCATACCATTTGAGGAATTTGAATGGGTATGTACATCCCAAAAAGATTAATGACAGATATTTGAAGCCTTATTTTCCAACCATTTGGGAAACACAAGGAGTAAAGTAAACATTAAGTACAAAAACATAAGACTGCTCAAATGATAGACAAAATTTGTTCTTTCATAAAGAATTAAGTACATTGTGCCACAAATTGGCCCAGAAATCATTACAATGTCTTAATTGTTTTTGTACAGTGGATTTCCTATTACTAAGTGATGGAAACAATTGAATAGCTGCAGCCATTTCTCCCTTTCGATCGGCCAGTTCTTGGTTGGTGATTTGCAATTTAGTGTCAGTTCGAACCAAGGCCTGGTTTACTGCAGCTAGCTCCTCTTCAAGTTGAGTTTTTCTCTCCAACAGCTGGACTCGAAAGTGGGAGGCAGAGGAGTGTTGTTCCTTAAGCTTTGATACTTTAGTATGTACTTGGGAAACAAAGCTCTGGTCACCAGCCAATTTCTCATCCTCAGCCTTGGCAGCTTGACAAATGCTGATGTAAAAATCGACAGTAGCTGCTGCTTGAGACAAATGACTTGAAACATCCATGCCTGACTGTTCAGCAAGTTTGCAACACTGGAGGAACCCATTTCTGATTATAGGCCTCTGTAGAGCCTCGAAGGGAATCCTCGAAAAGGAAATCAGTAGTTCTAGGCAGGTGTCCAGGTCCATTAAAGGTACAGAAGGCCTGCGGCTGAAAGAAGAAGTGCTCTCAAGAATTTCCAACAAGGAGTCAGCCAAAACTAGTGGCTCAGCTTCAACACTGGATGTTGGAGAGGTAGAAGGTATGTCGAAGAGACTAGCCAATTTGGCCTCAAAAACATCAACCTCATCCATAGTCATGAGGGGTGCAGAGAGTGTTGTGGTGGAAGGCACAGAGGACTGCATGGGAATAGGAGAAATGAAGGGAGCATCTTTGGCAGCCTTCATGGTCTTAGCCACCAATGAATCAAGGGAAGAGGAGCTGGAAGTAGGCAAAGGTGATGAACTATGGATTGAGAGACTACCAACACCCTCTATAAGGGAATCAACTGCCATCTGAGATGGAGTAGCAGTTGAAATTTCTGTGAAAGAAGGAGGAAGAGCAAGGCTCGAAGAAGAAGCGGACTGAGGCAGATCAAAATTCAGAAAAGGGAGATATGGCTCTATGCCAAGGAAAAGAGATGCAGGGATGCTTGGACTCAAAGAAGATATATCGAATATAGGCTTAGAGAGTGGGAGCACGATTTGGATGGTGTTCACATGTTGCATCTGGTCAACTTCAACTGAAATCGAGAGAGGCCTCGCTGGAAAGATGAGCGCAGCAGTTGTTGCTGTAAGAGGAAAAAATACAAAAAACTGTCAAAATTCAGTATCAAAAGTTGACAAAGGAAAAATAGCGGAAGTGTGAAAGAGATTACTTGTTTCGGAGGTATTAGCACTAATGGGAGAGCTGCGAAGGGAGTAATATTCGGCAGTTTGTTGCCTTCTTGCAGTTTCCCTTTGAAGTGCATCAGCAGCAGCAGCTTCATCTCTCAAAAATTGTTGCTGCCGTCTCTTCTCGGCCCTCTCAAAGACAATTATGGCCTTGGAATGTTCCTGCTCTACTGCCTTGGCAGCTGCTTCATGAATGGGGTCTTCAACCAAGTCAGTAGCAGGAACAGTCACCTTCTTTCTCTTCCTTCTTGGCAGTGATGCTACTGGTTCCTTTTCGATCTCCCTCTCTTCAATTTGGGGTTCAGATTCTTCAGAGGTCAGTTCTTGCCCCATTATTGTAGTAGTTGTCTTGAGAGAAGGATGTTCGATTATATCGGAAGGGGAAACAACCACCTTTTGTCTCTTTGTTCTCTGCAAGGGCACTTCTTGCTCTTGCTCAACTTCTTCTTCCTCCAGAGATTCAGAAGAAATGACTAGTTCTTTTTCTATTTTTGTTGCTGTTTCTTTTTAAGAAAAGCTAAAGTTTCAGCTCTCTTGGGGGATTCTTCTTGAGGAGACCCTACACCAAAGAACATAAGTGTAAGGAAAACGAACAAAAGATTCAAAAGAAAGAAAAAGGGTAATCTGAAAATATTTACCCTTCTTCGAAGCAGCTCTAGTAACTTTAGCTGGAGGGGATGAAGTTGCAGGAGTAGTTGTGACAGCTTCAGAAAGAAGGGGAATGTTCTCAACTGTTGCTGACTTAGCCTTTGAAGGCACTCCCAACCCTATTAGCAAGTCATGAGGGTGCCTGACTAGGCGACTTCCATATTGGTCATCTACCGATTCCGAATCTTTTCAAAACTAAGCCAGATGGAAGAAAGGGAACAAATTAGAACTCATTCAATTCCTTCAGCAGTTTAAGTATTGCCGTCTCTAGCTTGGATTTGGATATTCTCAAATCTCTAGCAATAAGGTGGACATTCGAGAGACTGCAAAGTGGAACAGGTATTCCTTGAGTGAGCCCAAATTGTCTGGTGAACTGGGAAGGGCAATACACCTCAGATATACATTTATAGGCTCGAGGGTTCAAAGTGCCAATGAACAATTCCCTTGGTAGCAGTATAGAGGCCCACATATCTTTATGAGGTGAGGTGGAGCACTCTTTATCAGCCAGAAAAGTTTGTAGCCAGATTGGTCCTCTATTGGCTTCGAAGGGACAAAAGAAGGAGGCAGATGAAGAAATAGGGAGTTGGCAAAAGAAGGTAAAGTAATAAACAAAGGAAGCAGGATAAAGGGCAACCTTAGCATACTTCTCCCCATAAGTGCTAGGATCCTGGACAAGAAATCTTAGACATTTAGAATGTAGATCAGTAAAATAGGCGAAGAGCCAGAGCTGGAGCACCCAGAGGGGACCTCCTTGGTTAACATCAAGTGGTCTTTCACAAAATTGGGAGCAAGCTCTATATATATGGCCTAACAGGTAAGGAGCAAGAGCTATATGTTTTTTCAAGATAAGTGCCTTCGCGAGGGGAGCGAACTCAAGCATAATCCTCTGAGACGATGTGCAAAAAAGAAATTTGCATAACTAGTATAAAATAAAGGAAAAGAGTTCTCTGTCCTTCACAGGGCCTTCCTTTTTATTTTCAGCCTTTACGAAGTCACTATAAGAAGAGTTTAAGGCTGGAAGGGAAAATTTGACAGGAAGGTCCGGGTAGTTGGGAGTAAAAGGAGAGCCATGGGGGGAAAGCCCTAAAAGATGGCAAATATCAAGAACGGTGGGAGCCATCATGCCACACCGAAATTGGAAAAAATTAAAAGTCATATTCCAAAAACATAAAGCAGCTGGAATCAAAAAGGGGTCCTCAGGAATGATGAACCTGGAAAGGCGAAGAGCGTCGAGGATGTAGAGCTCTTGTAGGTCATCTTCTCTCGCAGGTACAACCCTGTCATACCATTCCTCCCATTCGGTTCTCAATGTCGGCCAGCAGCGATGAGGCCGAGTCATTCTCCAGTTGCTCTAGTCAAGCCCTCCTTCGTATAGAAGAAGATGATCCTCCAAACGAGGGTATAGAGCTGAAAGTTGGTCTGGAGCTCCCCGAAAGATGGGTCCTAGGACATACTCTTGTTGGCGACTGTGGCGAGGAACGAAGAGACGCCCATCTATGTCGCTTGGCCCACCAGTCGTGAGCTTGGCGATTTCTTCATCAATACATTTCTTCAAAGCCATGGTAGGGCTGAAACGATTGCCAGTGGGCACTTTCAGTGAGGAAGGATCCATTAATAGCGAGTAGTAAGGAAGAAAGAGTTAACAGAAGATCGGTAGGGTTTGTGTGTTGAAAGAGCAAGTGATTTCAAAACACGAAACAAAGGGGTTTTTAAAAGCTTTGTGTCTGAAAAATATATTGCGTAAGTCGTTAAGTACTAAAAGTACGAATACGAAAAGTTTCCTTCAATATTGATACTTTTGGAGGGAAAAACACAGCCCAAATACTGAAGTCAACTTCGAAGTAAAATATTTGGCTTCGAAGCCAAATTTTGGCGTCAAAAGCCAAAGGACAACGGCTTCGAAACAGAGAAACCGGCTTCGAAGCATGCTACATGCTTAAAGATGCTAGAATGCTCGAGTATTGGTTTACTTCAAAGGGTTTAGAGACTTGTTTAAGGGTTATTAATGAAAGTAATGACCTTCGAAGAAAAGCCTAGGATTCTTTAAAGATAAGAATTACTGTTCAAAATATCAAAACCAATCGTTGGTTTTTATATATATAAAAGGGAATTGCCTTTTGAACTAAAAAACAGCACGGACTGTTCTTCGAAGCAAAATTGGTCAATTTAAAATTGATTTGCTATATTAACCATGACCATATATTGGTTGTAGTTAGTGTTGAAGGGTAAGATTATTAAATACGAAGCACCGTTTCTAAGATGATATCAGCCAAAACTGTCAACTTTATTCCATAAATTGGAAAAGTCATGTTGGTTCTTAGTGTTTTCATTTTTAAACAATCGAGTCTATATTCGAAGAATAAAGTTGTTCAGTTCGAAGCTCTGGATTGGCTTTAAAAGAAGGAAACAGAGTCAAACAATGTCAAATACAGAAGAACTTTGTTTGTATTCAAGCCAAGGCAATTACATCAAGTAACCCTATCTGGGTACAAACTCAAGCTCATAAAAATAAGGAATAGAACAAATAACAAGATCATGAAATTTGGTCCAACAGTGATCAATGAATTTTTGTTCTTTCTTTATTATATCTTCTATCTCCTCTAATGTTGGCTGCATGAGTTGGTGTGCTCTCACTTCATAGTAGAGCTCTTCAGCCTTTATTTCAAAAGCCTCCTCCCTCAATTTTTGTTCCAATTCATCTATAACCAAATCATCCCAATACGCAGAATCTTTATTCTTGAAGTCATCGAACTCTTCGATAAAGTTCTCTGCTTCGTACTGGGCATGAATTCGGAGAGACGAAAGTTGATCCAAAGATTGTATGGTGACCTTAGAATTCCGATGCCAGTAGAGGAGCACCGGAAGTTGGTCCAGGAACATATGAAGTTCTGCTTGGGCAATGGGATTAAGGACATGGCCCCTAGTCAGAATATCACAAGCCCATCGAAAGTTCTTGAGAGGGATGTCCTCTTCAAGAACATTGAAGGGCAAGTGAGAGAAAGCTGCAAGCAGAAGTTGAGCTTGTTTCCGCTCAGCTGGAGTAGGGGATGGTGGAGGTTTGCAAGGTGGAAAGACTTTGTCCATGGGAAGGGCAAGCCTTAGTTTCTCTGTCCAGGAAAGAGTTGGAGGAGGAGAATGGGTAGATGGTTCTGCTTCAGAAAATGAAACAGATGCTTCTGTTTCAGAAGATGGAGAGGAAGGTGTGGATGCTTCAATTAAGGGAGATGGCACGGGAGCAGAAGGAACAAAGGCATTAATGTAATCAAGCCAGTCAGAAGAACAAATCTTCGCCTTCTTGGCTAAGAATGATGGGTTGTACCCTTGTGCCTCTTCTAGGCATGGGTAACAAACACTGTCGTTGTGGGCATGGAGGATGTGTACCAGGCCACAAGCAGATTCTCTTCCAAACTACGTCGAAGGTCAATGGGCACGTAAGGGTAGACCACTGAACTTCGAGCACAGGAAGGAAACTCCAAAGGGTCAGTGAACTTAACAAAATGATGGTTGATTTGTTCCCTCAAATCATAAGTCTCAGGTGTTGACCAGCTTGTCCAGCCGGAAACCCCAGAAGATGAAGAAGTTGTAGCTTCATCCTATGCAGAGGTTTGTGAAGAAGAGTTTCCCAAGTCCATATTTGCAACTTGCCAAATCAAAGGTTTAAGGGCAGTTGGTTCAAGGTACAAAGGGGAGTTAGAGGAAGAACTTCTTGTATCTGTGTCTGCAACTTGTTGAATCGAAGGGTTAAGAGCAATGTGTTCGTAGTCCAAAGGATGGTAATTTGCAAAGACTCCCATAACCTGAATATAGGAAGGCAGGTAAAGATGGCTAATGAATACGTGGAGATTCTTTTGAGGGGAAGCAGCATTACTTAATGGCTCTTCGTATGCTTGATCAATAGAAAGAGAAATTGATTTAGCCATAGTCCGTTCGAATGCTGAGGTATTGGGATGTTCAACAAATTGAAAGAAAGTTAATGCAAATGATCACCAAATAGATGACGGTTGTATTTCCAGAAGATAGACTCCATGCACATTCTAAAAGCGCGGGAAGAAAACTGTGATTCACTAATATCACCAAGTATTGGGTATATTAGTGCGAGGGGTAATGTTGGCTACATATTTTGTAAAAGCCAGTTACAATTCGACACGTGGCAGAATAAGGGTATTATGGGAAGATGATTCAAGTCTTTGATCCTGATCGTACACGTGGCAATAAACATTGGTTCTCACATGATCTGAGTAGCACTAGATCAGTAAAGAGATGCAAGGTGACGTGGCTTCAACGGTTACTCATATTCAAATTCAAATACATGAGGGAAACTCAACTGCAAGAGATGGCGTAGTGGAACTACTTCTAAGGCAACATGATCAGCGATCATGGAGGAGCAGTTCGACGGTTTGAAGTGCAATTCGAAGGTCATCCTTGACAAGTATAAATAGCAGGGAAGCCCCCAGAAAAAACCCCCAGACTTAGATCCAACAAACCAATCATTTACTTAATATTTTCCTTTCCAGTTTTACATTTCCTGCACTTTAAATTCCTGTACTTTAAATACCTGTTCTTTACATTCCTACACTGCACTTCGATTCATAGGAGTAGTTTCAAGTAGATCGTTACTGTAAACCTCTTCGAGGCTGAGTTTGGATCATTGTAAGTGTTCATTCTAATGAAATACTTCAATTGTTCGTTATTTGATTCTTATTGTGCTTAATTTCTCCTAAGTCAAGCCACCAGTAAAAGTCCTCTTCATTGAGGTTGAAAGAACTAAAACATAATCGTCTGATAATTGGTTGGCAACTATAATTTCTGTAAGGACTGATTGATCCTTGCTGGCACGCTCGCATTTACAAAAATACCCTTCGAAAAGCCAAAAAGCCAACAATAGTGAAATCTCTCTGCGGACATAGATAATTGCTGAACCACGTAAATATCTTGTGTCTTTTCTGTATGTGATTGATTTCTGAGAGTTCTTAATCTTAACAGCTTTTCCTACAATACAGGATGTGCCTTCTAAATCAAACTAATTTTCCCAGTTAAACATGCAAAACCACATCAACATAACATACAAGTTAGATACAAATACCCTAATTTAACACATTATATAAATTCTCAACACTTCTTCCCAAACAATCCTCTATATATATATATATATCAAGGGCGTTTCAAACCCTAAATTATTTCTTTTGTGAGAAAACTAGGGAAAGTGAAACTGTGCATCTTTTCATCACAGTGCCTCATACAACGAACGATCAAGTAAGTGTTTATTCGTAAATAGGCAGATAATAAAAAGGCATTAAACAAATCTTCCGGTATTTTCCCTGGCAGATTCACGGTAGCCAAACGGAGGGTAAACAGAATAAACCTGGCTAAAGGGGGCAACTTTAACGGAACCGGATGTTAGGGATAGGTTTTCACCTCACGCTGGAACTCATGGTGGTTTATATATACTACATTAAGCGCGCACTTTCGTCTCATTATACATTTTGCAATTATTATTATCACTTTTATTAGTATTTTTTGAGAAAAATATATTTAAAAAATGGATAAATTATAAGATTTGCTTAAAATATATATTGTTTTTTTATGGTTTAAAAAATTACAAATATCTCTTTGTTAGATTTTTTTATTTAATAGAATTAATTAAAAAAATAAAATTCCTTATTACTCTTTTATACAATAATAAAATTATCTAAATTATTAATTAAAACATAAGTCTAATATCATTAAAAATAATTAATTGACTTGAAAATTTATTAATAACATAGACGATTTATTATGAAATTAGAAACCTCAATGAGTGAAATGTAATTTCCAGAATACAAGAAACAATTTGTATTTAATCAAATCTCAATAGGTATATTTATAATTTATTCTTAAAAAATTTGAAGATTCAAGCAATATGACAAAATAAAATTTTAATTTTATTAATTTAAATTTAAAATTTTTTATTTTATTTTAAAATTTAAACTGCTTGTTTATCTTTGTTAAACAAATTTTTTTATTTTAATCATTAAACTTGATAAAGCAGATATTTTAGACATTTGAAATCAATTTTAATGATTAAAATATTATGTTTTCATTAATTTTACTTCATGATGAAAATAGACAATAATTTATATTAAAAATAAATCAATTAAAATTTAAAGGGGCATTTACAAATAAATCTCATTTTGTGAACTTATACTTTATTAAGTCCTAAATAAAATTATTTGCTCCTTCAAATCCTATTAATTTTTAACAGTCTAATTTATCCTTCCAAGACCTCCTCATAACTGCCAAACATCATTGCTGTTTTGGACTCGATTCACTAAAATCAAATTCAAACCGCGCTCAACTTTCTCAATCCTCGCCTCCTCTAGCGGCGAATCTAATTCCGGTAAAGCTCTCTCTCTCTCTCTCTCTCTCTCTCTCTCTCTCTCTCTAGTTGTGTCGATTACATACATATGTATATATACACGCATTTGTGTGTATATGAATCACTTCATACTTCTGTAATTGAATCTTGAACTGTTTGGTTTCGAAATTTGCAGTGGTGACTCTGCTCGATTACGGTGCTAGAAACGTTCATAGTGTTAGAAATGCAATTTGATTTCTCGGCTTCCACATCAAAGATGTATTGTTTATTCGCTTCTTTCAATTATATATATATATATATTTTTTTTTTGAAAGTTTATTTTATTTTGTCTAATTCGGTCTTGTTTCAATGCTAAAGAGGGGCAAAATGTAAAAAAAAGACAATGTTAATTTATTTTTATTTAATTTTTTTTCATTTATCTCTATTCTATTGTGCCTTGTAGGCTTGAATGAAATTTTTTACTTTATTCTCTTTATCAGAGGTTTCTAGGGACCAAAGGAAGCATCATTTTGAAATCGAGAACATTCTCAGTTTATAATATTCTCAATTTTAATCATGAAAAAAATTGAGAAATTTCTCAAAATTGATAATTATAAATTTCTTAGTTTTGATAATATTCTTAATTCATACTAGAAAAAATTGAGAAATTTTTTAGTTTTGATAATTATAAATTGAGAACATTCTCAGTTTTAAAATTGAGAACATTCTCAGTTTTGGGATTAAAATGCAAAACGTCTTTTTACCTATAAATGAGACTTAATGGTTCAAAAATTTTTTGACAGGACCTAAGCTACCACTAAATATGTAGATAGGACTTTTTGATAATTAATCTAAATTTAAATTGATAAATTTTAAAATTTATTCTGTTAGAAGTGTCAAATCTTATATTTTTATTTTATTTTATAATTTACTCTTATTCTTTTAACAGTAACATATATTCACTCACAATCTTTTGAGATGAGCATTGGCCTTTGGAAGGACTTTTATTTACTTTTAAATACTACTCTGGCTAAAAAATAATTAGTTAGAAAAATGGAAAATTTCTATTCATAGTCTATTTTTTTTACAAATCAAGTTAAAGTGTAATTTTGAACACACAAAAATTAAAAAATAAATAAAAAATTTGAAGTAAATTTTAAAACTAAAATGGGAATAATAATTTCCTAATTTATAAATAACTGACATGCAAGTTGATGGGTCATTGTAATTTTACACTATTGTTGTAGAACAATTTTCTCAAAAAAAAAAAAAAAAAAAATGCAGATCATAATTGATGTTGCGAGATTATCATACAAAAAAAAGTGCAACATCTCTGTTAGAACTATGGTCCATACCATTCAACAACCAACATATTTTGTGTTGTTTCTTAAAATATTAATATAAAAATAAATAAACCGACTATATACACAAATAACTATAACTATCAAGTTGAAGTGCATCATTAAATTGTCCCAACACTACCAAATAGCATACTTTAAAACATCTCCAACGGTTCAGTATTTTTTTAATCAAATTTGAGTAAAAAATTACTCAATTTCTCCATTTGATATCAGTTGCTCCAACGGTGCATCAAAATCCCATGGGTCAACCGGTTGGTCGACCGATAAGGCTAAATTTTTTTTTTTTTTTTTTACCTTTTTGAACTGTTTGAAACTACTTATTTGAACTGTTTGAACCAGTTCGCAGGCCAATTTTTACATGCACTGATCGACCGGGTGGTTAGACCAGGTGGTCGACCACCATGTGTAAAATTTTGACAAATTTCTACTTTAACGGCTATGCACAGTAAATTGATGAAATGAGCAAACTGTCCTCAGTTTGGTGAAACGTTTGATGTTTTCTCAATTTGATACTATTTTGGTGCAACCGTTGGAACACAAAAAGCAGTTTTTTTTCATCAAATTTGAATTTAATGTTGGATTTGGTAAACCGTTGGAGATGGTCTTACAACTCTATTTATAGCAGACAATGTCAGAGGTAGGAATATGGCAGGGAAGCTTTGATACAATCCTGCATATGATGGGGAGATAACTATTTACATAAAGATTGTAGTCTATTTTGTGACAGTAAATCAAACATAGAACCTTGAGAAAACCCAAAAGAAAATCTATTGTCATCAACAGCACACTTCTCTCCAACAAAGGAAAGCACTCAAATAAACGAACTGTGCATTTTGTTGCCCTTCAACACAATGCAGAAATAATTTCATCAACGGTTTATGAGATGAGACATTTTCTGATAGCAAAGATCGAAGTGGTTGTTTCTACTCTGGTTGAGGCATAACCTTTGAAGACTATCCACCAACACCCTCCTAATCCTGATTATAGGCAGTTCGATCTATATTTGAGATCAAGTACTGATGTCAAAAAAACAACTCTGTCTTATGGAAGCCTCCATCTGCTGTACTCTGCAAGGTTTACAATTTCAACCAAATGCTTAACATCTTCTCTGAAGTCAAAGAAGACCACAAACTGCTTCTCATCTTCAAAAGATCCAATCTTTCTAAAATACTGTACCACCATGAGTTAAATTTTTCTAAATGATGTGATAACAAACAAATAGGGACATACTCTGGCAGACGACTCTCGTATCTTGTAAATCACCCTTTCTGTTCTAGAATTGAGAAAAGAAATCACAAGTACACCAGTCAAATGGCTTTGATCCCCTCAAACCATTTCTTGTGCTAAAACAGGGCTAAAGTTTTTAAAAAATGAATGCCTCTACATTTTGCAATACTTTTAGAAGTGGAAAAGAAAACTCCAGGCTAGGATAGCTGGAATTCAAAAAAAAAAAATCTTGTTTGGAACACACCGCTTTTCTCATAATTGGAAAAAGAGCTGATTGCTGAGTATAAAAAAGTCATTGCCATTCACCACAATGAGTAAGAGTTTATTGCTATTCAGAGAATTGACTTGACATTCTTAACCCCATCCAAACACAAAACAACAATAATAATAATAACAACAATAACAATAATAAAGGCAGGAAAAGTGGCTTACAACTTCAAAGAAGGAGATTAAGTTGACAAGTCTTTGATCCCCTTGGAAACGCTGCTAATTCCCCACAACAGCAGTCATCTGAATACTGACAGTCAATTGTCATCTTCCTCAAAACTTTAGCATTTCTCAGCAAATACTCAATCACATCAAGCTCATAATCTTTCCCTCTAAATGCTTTGAAATTAATCTTCTTGAGATGTAATAACAAACAACTGGGTACTTCTTCTGGTGGATTCCAACATGCAGCTGAAGTACTGAATATACTTCCCTAATCACAAGAAGAAATTAAAAGCTAGAAACTGTGAAACATTGCTAACTAAATCATATAACAAATATCACATACCGTTAGAATAAGAACTTCAAGATTAGGCGAGCACCGAAGCAAGTCTGCCAACAATTTCAAATTCCAGCTAGTGTCAAAATCAGCACCAAAGTTCAATTGGATCAAATTATGGAAGGTAGGCAACATATAATCATTTACATCCGTCTGAAACTGCACAGGAGACAAATAGACATATTACAATCCTTTTGTTAGGATATTAGGATATAATAGATTAGTTATCTCACAACATATTCTTATGGAGGTGCATTAAGGTCTCTGTCCCAGCACAGCATCTCTCTATCCAAGGACATATCTATTCACTAACAAAACCTACAATCTTACTCATTCTTCACAAATATTCCTGGTGTCAAATATTTTCCGCTATTGATCAAACCCACTTACAAAAAAAAAAAAATTGAAAAAACCACTTACATCATGTGAAACCTTAAAATTCTACTATTAACAAAATACATGAGAACTTAAAAGTTGTAAACTAAAGATCAAAACTTAAATGGTGTGTTTAGATATTTCAGGAAACATATTATAAAATAATAAAGATGAGAAAAATTTGAAGGTGAATTTTCCAAGTAATTATACATAGAAATACCCCCCCCCCCTTTTTTTTTTCATTTCGTTCCCTTTGCCATGTATATCAGTATGAAATAGGAAAGAAAAATTTTATATGATATGCAGTAAACCAATACGTTCTCTTTGTAGCATAGTTTTCAACTCTTTAATTTCAAAAGCATAGACTAAAACAACATAATCAAGTAAAGTATCCTATGTTTTTTTTATTGATAAATAACTGTAACTATATTAGAAGGCAACTAGAGAGCAGCAACCTAGCACATGTTAAGTATACACAGCAAAAAATAAATAAATAAATAAAACCCATATATCCACAAGGATGTGCACTCCCAAAAAGTCAACAAAAGAATAGTAGGAAATGGAAAATCTTCCTTTTTAACCACAAAAATAGAGATGCAGACACTACTCCTTTCAAAGCACAGAAGGAGTTCTCCCTCCCTCCAAAAGACCTGCAATTTCTCTATCAAAATACACCACATAGAAAACAAAGAAGCTGCCCCCCAAGGCTTCCTACTACTACGCTTCGAACAACCCCTCAGCCAACCAGAAAGGAGGTCCTTCACCAAACCCAACATCACCCAAACAATATCAAACACCAAGAATAGCAAATTGCAAAATTTTCGGGCCACTAGGCAATGCAACAACAGATGATTCACTGATCATTTTATTTGTTTGGAGGTGAATGGGCCATTTATTTGTTTCTCTTGCCATAAAAAGGAGGATATCTAATAACAGGGATTGGACTTCTAAGGGGAAGTCGCTCTTTCTTGATCGATGGTCATCGGAGGAAGGGTGCTAACATGACACGTGATTCTAATGGTTGTTTGGGTTTCACAGTTGTCTATGTTCCATAAACATTCTCTGTTACACAGGCTTAAAACCCATTGGACAATTGATAAGGCCTTAAACACAGCACAGGAAAAATAATTAGGGACAAAAGAAGCATCAAAAGAGTACTTCAATTATTGCAAGTATACTTTAAAAACACGACGAACATCACAACTAATGAGTACGGAAACTTACAGCCAAATGTGCTTCAAGAACCTTAACATTTGTAATCCCACTAAGAAGCTTATACATACAAAGACCATCAATGAAACTTCTGCGTCTTAAGCAAACATGTCTGACAAAAAATGATGCTTTGGACAAAGACGGTAAATTTCTTAACAAAATATCCACAACATCTGCAAGATAAAGGTACTCGAGTTGGGGGGCATCTACCACAAGTTTGCAACCCTGATCATCAGGTTCATCTGAGTCATCCGGCTGATCTATAAAATCATCTCTGTAACAAAAAACAGTCAAACGTTTCAACGTAGGCACAGAAACATTCAGAACCATTTGTGAATCCACCGTCCACCTGTGTATAAACATTTCTTCAAGAATTGGGCAACCAATTAAGAAGTCCTGCAATGAGTCTTCATCTCCATATTCAACATAATCTAGCTTAAGACTCTTAAGACTAGGAAGCCAAACTGAACAAGGAATATGAAGCAAAACCCCAGAAAGAGTCAGAACCACTAGTGTTTTGCTAGTGAAAAGCCTAACTGGCAACATAACATTAACCTCGAACCCATTAATGAGATTTAGGTCTTGAACATTACGCTTAACTGCAGCAGAGATCCATGTATCAACAAGGTCAAGAAGTTCAAGTGATCCTCCAATCTGGAGATGAAATTTCTGGAAGCACGGTGCATCACTGAGAAGCAATACTCTATTCACGAAATGCTGAAAGCTCAAATCAACTTCTTTTCGTTTATCTTCACTCAATCGAGCATATTCCTGAAAACATTTGGAGTCATCAAAATCCAAGTTTGGAACAGAAGTCCAGAGGTATTGCCATCTTGTCGACAGAGTGCTGCTTCCAACTGCATATTTTGTTGGAAGGAATGAAAGAATGTGGCACAAAAGGGCATCTGGCAAATTGCTGATCCTGTCTATGTTCTTCCCAATATTTGAATCCATTACTTCACTTCACCAATGCTTTACCTAAATTAAACTATTTTTCCAGTTAAAAATGCAAAGGCACATCAGCATAACATTTAAAAAAAAAAAAAAAACCCTATTTTAACCATTTTATAACTGTTGCTAAAAATAATAATAGGGTAAGGACAACTATCAATGTCAAAAAATTATCTTTCATGTCAGTGCCTCATACACCGTTGCGTTTATTCACAAATAGGAAAAATATAAAGCATTTGAATTCGAAATTTTCCTTTATTTCCCTGGCATATTCTCGGTAGCCAAACGGAGAGTATAATCTTCAGGTCGAACTAGAAATGGTACAGAAACAAACCTGGCTAATGAGGGTTCGGCCACCAATGGGTTTTTGATGACGAAAATGATTCTGCAACTTCAATGGCACCGAACGTTAGGGTTAGGGTTTCACCCGACGGACCTCATGGTAACTTGTCTACGGCTATCGGAGTAGATGAAACGCACGCTTCACCGCATTGTACATTTTGCTTTATGGTATTTATTTTTAGATTACACCATCCTCAACCCTAGGGTAGGGCGAGTATAGTCCGAATTGGATCAGATAGGACTAATTATTATTTACGGTTCTTAAAAAATTAAAATTAATTTAATTTGTTTAAATCGGAGAATTAATCTGAATCAATCTATTTAAATACAGATTGGATCGATTTAGGATCACGGATTTACATAATTAAATAACAAAAAATATATATATAACACTTTAATTTCATAAAAATATAAATATAGCACTATATTAGTTTCACAATAGCAATATGTCTTTTTATAATAGCGATATACTGTTCTAAAATTTAAACAACCATAAGAAAATTGGTTCCACCATAAGTATTTAGACCATTACAAATTAACACTAAAAACTAGAAAACAAAAGAAGATACTTTTAGGTTTAGATTTAAATTTTATATGAAATAAGAGAATATACTATGTAGGAGAATGTATAATAAAAATATAGACTATTTGTATACGGTCTGGATCGGTTCCAATCCGAAACCGTGGGGTTCAATCCGGAACCAATCTGTGAACTACGGATTTTTAATTTTTCAATCCGGAACTGAACTACGGATTCAAAAAATCAATCCAAACTTACTGAATTGGACTAGACTTGATTGGATTACGAATTTCACGGATTTCTTACTCAGCCATATTCAACACCAAGTTTTAAAATTTTAAAATAATTATATTATATTTTTTGAAGTTTAAATCCCATTTTCATCAGTTGTTTTGTATGGATGAAAAAAAGATTATAATATACTTTATATTAAAAATATATTTTTATTAATTATCATTTGATTCTCCGTAGTGGAGTGGGAGTGTTAAATAGTATTTCTTCATAATTTCATTTCAAATTTTATGATTTAGTGAGTGAAAATCATGTTACATTGAATCCTTCAGTTTCAACAATAATGTATATTGAAGCGTTAGAATGTTAAATGGTTATAAAAATATTCTAGTCTTTATATTAACATTTTAAAGATTTTTACTAGTAATTTTCTTATAGATATCAAATTAAATCTCATATCACCTAGGATTTTCCAATTCCTCTTAATATTTTTGGATCATATTTCACATTTTTGTTTTTCGTATCATTTTGTGGTTGGATATGATGTTTGTGAGAGAAAAAGTGAAATGATTATGAGATTTAATGTGATATTTTGTTTGAATTTTTTTTTTTTAATTTTGTAAAACATTTGTCTTGTAGTGAAAAAAAAAAAAAAAAATCCCAAAACCACGTTTCCAAACACCGCCATAATATAAAAGGATATAATTATCTGCAAACTGTCCATTTTTCTAAGAGAAACCAATAGCACACCCATTACAATAGTATAAACAATTAAACAAAGTTGGAAGAAACATTAGGGACAACATCGTTAAAACTCCAATTTTCACTCAAAAACTGTAAAGCTTCAACATTTTACACAAGTGAGGAAGAGTTGGATGATTATTAAAATCCTATTTGGTGTTTAACATTACAGAGACTATTTTACAAACAAACACAGCAAATTATAAAACTACCAGAGGATAGCATCACTCAAATGATGGCTGTTGTGATAATCAAAGAAGGGACAACAGTCAGCAGCAATGCTAGGTATCATGAAAAATCTTTCATGAAAATGATCATGAAAGTTTTGTGACCTTTGGATTACACTTAGAATAAAGCACCACACACTAATCAAGGTAATCCAAGGATCATAACTCTTTCATGATCATTTTCATGAAAAAATTTTCATGATCCCTAACTTTTCTCCAACAATCATAGGGACGTCTGATAATACGTACAGCAATTGCACTCATAATATGCAAAGCAGCAGCCAAACCAATCTTGGGCAGAATGAAGAAATTAGCAAATATTTCAAAATAGTGGAGTCCTTGAGATTATAGCACCATGTCTACCAATGTTCTTTTCCTGTTGGCCTTTTTGTGTTCTTCCTTCCAGTTTTGAGGTTGGATTTCAACATGAGACCAAAAAAAAATAATTCAAATCCTCATCTTTTCCATCTTATTGCAGCATCCATCTGACAGTTCTCTGAGCACCATCACAACCATAATAATTTCTTCCAAATATTCAACTTCTATGAGCTTATTCTCCTACCACTTGAAGGCGTGATGACAAACAAATAGGCGCATACTCTGGCAGATGACTCTCAAATCTTGTGTAGCACCCTCTATGCCCCAGAAACCCCTATTGAGAAAGAAATTGAAAGTACACCAGTCAAATGATTAACATGACGAAATACTTTCATCTTAATCCATGAAGACAAAAACTTCAAGGTTAGGTGAACATTCAATCAAGTATGGAAACAATTTTATCAACTAAAAAGGACTACCACCCAGCTCAGTTTTATCAAATCAGGAAAAGTAAGCATTGAACGACAAGAAGACAGTTTAATAACTACAGAATCCGGCAATTATTTCCACATAAAAATGTGCTTTAAGAGTGAGGAAGAACTCCGGCTTGGAATAACAATGAAAATAGTTTTAACATGAGGATGATGAGAAAATCAGGGAAGCTCAGAGCCATGGAAAAAGTTAATAAAAACCAAAAGGTTAATGTCAGATCATGTTGTAACAAGCTCAGCAGCATTTTCATGATAATATGATGTATCATTGCCTTCCAATTGTTACAATTGTCATGCATGAATAAAATATCTATTGACGAACCCTTTCATTATGAGTGTACGGGAAAGAAATAAATCTTCTCGTATAATCATGTTGATCAAGCCATAACACAAAGAATTTAACGTGGTTCAGCAAATCGCCTACGTCCACGGGCAGTGAATTCACTATATTGAACAAATGATAAGAATTACAAACAACTCTCTGTAATTCTCTCTCTTTTCTCTCTGAACTTCTCGTCTTCCGCCCCCACTCAACTCTCCTTAGCTTTCTATATATAGAGATTACAAATACAAGAGAGAATCTTGGAAGTGAGCTGGCTGCCAGCCCACTCCTACTTTTGGTGGCTTTCTTCACATGGCCTCATGGCCTCATACTTTACATGGCCTCATGGCCAACTCTCATGGCCTCATGGCTAACATACCTTTACAGGTTGGCTAGAATCTACAGCTAATTTACCACTGACCTCCACAGGTGATATTGGTGAGTTTTTATAGGTTTCATGTGGCACAATCCTAGTAAGACTCTTACTCCTCCATGTAAAGTCCTCCTAGGATTCACATTCCTGAAGGATAATGATTATCCTTCAACACCCCCCTCACTGCAAGTGAGATGGTTTTACCTCGGTTGAATGTCAATACAGCCAAACTAACATGACCATGCTTAAGCCGCAAAGTAGACCGAGCTCCACACCTCACTCCGACCGTGGTGACCGTCTTTACACTTGGACCGAGCTACCACTCTTCACTCCGACCGTGGTGACCGTCTTCACACTTGGACCGAGCTACCACTCTCCACTCCGACCGTGGTGACCGTCTTCACACTTGGACCGAGCTACCACTCTTCACTCCGACCGTGGTGACCGTCTTCACACTTGGACCGAGCTACCACTCTCCACTCCGACCGTGGTGACCGTCTTCACACTTGGACCGAGCTACCACTCTTCACTCCGACCGTGGTGACCGTCTTCACACTTGGACCGAGCTACCACTTGGAAAAGTCCCTTTCACACTTGGACCAAACTAACACTTGGATCGCGGCTGACACCTCTACCTCGGCTGACCCTTTTACCTCGGCTGATATCTTTACCTCGGCTAACATTGCGGTCAAGGCCGCGTAGCTAGGTCCAATAGCTTGGTCCCGTAGCTAGGTCTTGTAGCTCGGTCTCGTAGTTAGGTCCTGTAGCTCGGTCTCGTAGATAGGTCTCGTAGCTAGGTTCCATAGCTTGGTCCCGTAGCTAGGTCTTGTAGCTCGGTCTCGTAGTTAGGTCCTGTAGCTTGGTCTTGTAGATAGGTCTCGTAGCTAGGTTCCATAGCTCGGCCCAACTTGTTTACAAATTACCCTCTCAATTGCCCCTTAATTCCATCTGCATAGCATGATTGGGATTATTTTTCCTCCAGCCGAGCTAAGAACGCCCCACTCCGCCGAGCTAAGAATGTTGCACCATAAGCTTCAACCGGGCTACGAATCCCTCGTTCTACTTGATTGAGCGAGGACTTCATTTATTTCGCCTTTGTTTCTTTTAGCACGGTCCAACGATCCGTGCTTAATACTTTTCCTTTTCACTTTGCAGACTGACTAGGTTGGCCAGACACACCTTTGCACGCTCAATCGAGATACTGAAGAGGCCCCACGAAAGACAACCAAACTTCAGACCGAAATCGTCCGCCTTACCGAGCTAGTCAAATCGGCGGAAGCAGATAAGCAAAAGGCCTTGGTCGAACGGAAAGACAAGTACCTATATCCTGCAATGTGAGGTTGCCAAAGACTTCTTCAAGTGTGGGTGGAAAGCAGCTGTGGTGCAACTCAGTCATAGCCAAGAGACCGAGGTCTTCCTAAACCCTCCTCCATATTGTATACCGAACTCCATGGTGGAGTATGCAAATGCCATTCAGCAAAAAATTTCTCCAAGCTGAGGAGGAAGAGAATGCATCCCAAGAGCTTGATAACAACGCCCAACTCGGTCGCCAGTCCATCTCTCCAACTCCAGTGGTCTCCATCCCACCTTTGCCTGTTGTGTCTGATGCGGTGCCTTCGACCGAGCTCAACCAAAGTGTGCTTGCCATAACCAAGCTACCTTTAGGTGAAGCCAGGGTTGAATTGGATGCCGATTTAGATGACCTCTTTGCATGACCATGTACTTTCTTTTCTTTGGATGCTAACTTTGGAAGCTTTTGTAACCTGGCTACGACCCCTCCTTTTGTAATGCACTTTTGGAATGAAATCTTCAGTTCTCTCAACTGCTTGTTCGGCTTGCTCCATGCTTGCATTTATTTTTCACTTATGTTTTGAATGAAGAATGACATTCTCTGGCCGAGATACTCATCTCGGTCTTAACCTTGCAATCTATCTTGTCATACCTATCAATCACTCTTCAGCCTTGATCCTTATCTCGGCTAAAGAGTACCAAGTGTTGGTTTTTCCAGCCAACCATTCTTCAGCCTGATCCTTATCTCGGCTGAGGAGAAGTAAGTGTTGGTTTTTCCAGCCAACCACCTTTAGCCTAGATCCTTATCTCGGCTAAAGGGTGCAAAAAAGTTTTTTGTTTGGTCACACCTGCCAACCACCTTTAGCCTAGGTCCTTACCTCGGCTTAAAGGGTGCAAAAGAGTTGTGTTGGTTAAACCTGCCAACCACCTTTAGCCTAAGTCCTTACCTCGGCTTAAAGGGTGCAAAAGAGTTGTGTTGGTCAAACCTACCAACCACCTTTAGCCTAGGTTGCCAACCACCTTTAGCCTAGGTCCTTACCTCGGCTTAAAGGGTGCAAACAAGTTTTTGTTGGGCAAACCTCCCAACCACCTTTAGCCTAGGTCCTTACCTCGGCTTAAAGGGTGCAAAAGAGTTGTGTTGGTCAAACCTGCCAACCACCTTTAGCCTAGGTCCTTACCTCGGCTTAAAGGGTGCAAAAGAGTTTTGTTGGTCAAACCTGCCAACCACCTTTAGCCTAGGTCCTTACCTCGGCTTAAATGGTGCAAAAAAGTTTTGTTGGTCAAACCTGCCAACCACCTTTAGCCTAGGTCCTCACCTCGGCTAAAGGGTGCAAAAGAGTTGTGTTGGTCAATCCTGCCAACTTCTTGCAGCCTAGATCCTTATGTCGGTTTAGGAGAGGTAAGTGTTAGTTTTTCCAGCCAACTCTGCTTTCAATGCCCCTAGCTCACTAAAACAACTTTTACAGAAGAAAATAATCTATGCTGAAAAGGGAACTACTTGTTTTATTGAGGAAAATGTAAATTACAAGTACCATATCGAACAGATAACTTGAGATTGACAGTGTTCCATGGTTTGGGGATAGCCTTGTTGGCTCCATCCTCCAAGTGATATGCCCCTTTTTCAGCTAAACCAACCACTTTGTATGGTTCTTCCCTGTTGGGCCCTAGCTTGCGTTCTCTGGGTTCTTTACATCTACCATTTCCTGTACCAAGTCTTCCACTGTCTTCTGTTCAGCTGCCTTGTTAACATCTGCGGACAACTCTTTGCTCTCAAGTTCTTCCTTTTATGTATTGGTCCAAGTGCCCAGCTGCCACTAACTCCTCCAAATGTTGCTTCAATGGCATACAATTTTCAGTGCGGTGCCCCTGTTCATCATGGAAGGTGCACCGCGAACTCTCGTCGTAGTCTTTTTGCACTTCTCCCAGCTTAGCAGGCCATCGGACGAAAGGTTCATTGCGTATCTCGCTGAGGATCCGATAGATCGGTTTTTTGAACACTGTGGTAATGGCAGTGCGGACTCTCCACCTCCTTTCACCTTGGTCCTCACCGTTATCCTTCCTGTCTCGCCCGTCCCTGCTTGGACGTTCTACCGTGTTGACTTTTATCGTAGTCTTTTTATCTGGTATTGCGGTTGTGCCAGATTTTGCTTTAACGCGAGCGCTATCTTCCTCCACGCGAATATGTTGGTGTACTCTCTCCATTAAGGCTTCCATCGTGATGGGTGGCGTCATGGTAATTGAGTCTCTCAACCTGTTTCCGACTGGAAGACCTTTTTTGTATTGCGCGATGGCGAGATTTGTGGGGCAATCTCCTATCTGGTTGAAAGTTTCCCAATATCTTCCATTGTAGGATCTCAACATCTCTTCGTCGCCCATGTCGATGGAGAGTAGCTGATCGATCTCCACCGGGGTTTTAGTGTTTGTTCTGAATCGCGTTACAAACGCCTCCGCCAGTTGTGCCCAGGAGGCTATACTGCCCTCTCGAAGTTTCTCAAACCAAGTCAAGCCCAGGTCGCCAAGGCTTTAAGGGAATAGGATGCACATCAGGGCTTCGTTTCGCCAGTATACAGCCATAACCTGGCGAAAGTGGCTTAAGTGCGAGTAGGGGTCCGTCTTCCCCTCATATGTTGTGAATTTGGGCTGTAGGAAGCCTGACGGTAGGGTCGCGTTCTCTATTGCAGGGACGAATGGTGAGATCTGCAGCCTCGCCAATGCCTTGTCCGTTGGTTTGTATGCCGGGCGCGGTATTGGCATTCCAACCTCGACGCTTCCGTGCGTCCGAGGAGCCAACCGTAAAGCGGATCGCGCTGGCTCAAGGCGTCCTCCTTCCATCGTGCCTTCTCTTCTAGCACGGATCGTAGGTCGGACGATCTGGGCAAATCCATCTGTCTAGACCTCGTCCGGTGCGTGTGTGAGGGCCAATATGTGCTTCCCTCAGTGTATGACCTCTCAGACCTCGTTCTCTCAGACCTAGAGTGACGAGTCCTGGAGGATCTGGATTGCGTATCGCCTGTCCTGAGGCTTCCGTTCTCCGCCTAGGAGGGTGTAGAATTCCTACTACGATCCTTTGAGTGGCGAGGGGGCATTTTGTTGTCGCGCCCCTCTCCTGTCGCCACTTCTTTTCCTTTCACCTGGCGCTTTAGAGACTCCATGTCCGCCTCCATCTTACGAATCAATTCGTCTTGTTCTCTGTCGCGATCCTCCAGAGTTTGAGGATCAATCCTGCGCCTTTGTCTTTCTGGGCTTTGTGAACGAGAGAGATGAGGGCTGTTATTTCGCCTTCGACCCCTTGCATCCCTCCTAGAATTATGTCTTTGTGGCTCCAGGTCTGCCATGGGAGTGACCAAGGGTAGGCCTTCGCGCCTTGCACCCCCATCTGGAGTTTGTCCGTCGATGGCGGACTGAGGTAACTCTTTGTTGTTCGCCATTGATATTTGAGAGAAAAAGCTTGATCAAGAGGTTGTTCTTGTCTGTATTCCCACAGACGGCACGAATTGTACGGGAAAGAAATAAACTTTCTCGTATAATCCTGTTGATCAAGCCATAACACAAAGAATTTAACGTGGTTCGGCAAATCGCCTACGTCCACGGGCAGCGAATTCACTATATTGAACAAATGATAAGAATTACAAACAACTCTCTGTAATTCTCTCTCTTTTCTCTCTGAACTTCTCGTCTTCCGCCCCCACTCAACTCTCCTTAGCTTTCTATATATAGAGATTACAAATACAAGAGAGAATCTTGGAAGTGAGCTGGCTGCCAGCCCACTCCTACTTTTGGTGGCTTTCTTCACATGGCCTCATGGCCTCATACTTTACATGGCCTCATGGCTAACATACCTTTACAGGTTGGCTAGAATCTACAGCTAATTTACCACTGACCTCCACAGGTGATATTGGTGAGTTTTTATAGGTTTCATGTGGCACAATCCTAGTAAGACTCTTACTCCTCCATGTAAAGTCCTCCTAGGATTCACATTCCTGAAGGATAATGCTTATCCTTTAACACCCCCTCACTGCTTAAACCAAGTGAGATGGTTTTACCTCGGTTGAATGTCAATACAGCTGAACTAACATGACCATGCTTAAGCCGCAAAGTAGACCGAGCTCCACACCTCACTCCGACCGTGGTGACCGTCTTTACACTTGGACCGAGCTACCACTCTTCACTCCGACCGTGGTGACCGTCTTCACACTTGGACCGAGCTACCACTCTCCACTCCGACCGTGGTGACCGTCTTCACACTTGGACCAAGCTACCACTCTTCACTCCGACCGTGGTGACCGTCTTCACACTTGGACCGAGCTACCACTTGGAAAAGTCCCTTTCACACTTGGACCAAACTAACACTTGGATCGCGGCTGACACCTCTACCTCGGCTGACCCTTTTACCTCGGCTGATATCTTTACCTCGGCTAACATTGCGGTCAAGGCCACGTAGCTAGGTCCACTAGCTTGGTCCCATAGCTAGGTCTTGTAGCTCGGTCTCGTAGTTAGGTCCTGTAGCTCGGTCTCGTAGATAGGTCTCGTAGCTAGGTTCCATAGCTTGGTCCCGTAGCTAGGTCTTGTAGCTCGGTCTCGTAGTTAGGTCCTGTAGCTCGGTCTTGTAGATAGGTCTCGTAGCTAGGTTCCATAGCTCGACCCAACTTGTTTACAAATTACCCTCTCAATATGAGGAAGCTTGGTCCACTTATAAAGATTTCGAAAATCTTGTAAAAGATGCACAACCTTAATCTCCCAAGTCCATTTTATTCAACCGAAAATTTGGCTGAAGATTTTATATAAATAAAAAAATAAAAATAAAAAAAGAAGAAGAAGAGGAAGGAGGAAAGAAAAGGAAACTCCAGGCTAGGATAGCTAGAATTCAAAAAAGCCTTGGATTGAGAGACAACAATTTTTCGTTAATTTGGAAATTAGCTATTTGTTGAGTAAATAAAGTCCTTGCCATTATATTTTTCATTGCTTCTGTCTTTTTTTTCCCCTTTTTTTTCTTTGGTTATTAACCATAAGGTATGAAGCTACTCAAAATTGACTTGATATTCTTGACAAAACCATTACAAGAAGAATAAAAACAACAAAAGCAATAATAATGACTAGGTTTGGTTTTAGTTTTTTGAGTTAATTTTTTAAAAAATGATTTGAAAATTATGTTTTAAAAATGGATATGTGTTTGGTTTTTAAAAATTTGACTATTGCAGAGAAATTCAAATTTCCCTCCACACGCGTAGAGAGAGGGCAGCCTAAATGATGTATTCCATAACAAATTGAATTTTTTTTTATTGTCACATCAAAAGTACTATCATATTTGTTTATGTATATATATATGTACATATTATATTTTTATCAAAAAATAATTTGGTATGTACCTTTTTATGGATGCATACCCTACCATTAAATTTATAATTTTATCATAAAATTTCATGATATCAACCACAAAATACATAATTTAATTACAAATTGGCATAAAAAAAAATTAAGTAACCAACTTACAAATTTTTATAACATCAAATACAAAGAGTTTTTTTTAATTTTGTTTTATTTTTAAATTTAAAATCCCTCCACATTGAATATTGTGCCAACATAAAATTCAAAATCCCGCCACATTGAACTTTCGATCAACTTGCTGGAACCATTTTGCAACACCAAAAAAAAAAGGGCAAAATAAAACAAAAGGAAACAAGTCACATTAAAAAGTAGAAAGAAAACAAAAAAGAACAAGTCACATCTCTGTTTCTAAGTGTGCATCCCGAAAAAAAAAAAAAATTAGAAAACTTTTTTTGATTTTTTGACTTAACCAAACAAAAACTCTAAGGGCTTGTTTGGTTTGTTTTTCAGAAAAAATTTTGGAAAAAATTCTCTATAAATAAATTTTCAAGAGTAATCAAACTAAATAAATTTTTTTTAAAAAAATCTCAAAATTTTGTTTAGTTATCTACGTTCCAAAATCACTATCTCTTTCATACACATCAAATCAATCACTTTTTTTAAAACTCTCTCCCCAAAACAATTTTTCAAAACCATTTCTAAAAAAAAGCAAACCAAACAAGTTTTTGTACTTTTTATCTCAAAAACTGTTGAAAAAAATGATTTTTTGGTGATTTTAATTAAATATTAAAGTGGGTCCCAACCATATATTGTGTTGGGTCCAAGTGGGCCAAAAACCATTGAGAATTGAATAAGAAATTGCCAAGAAATTGTCTCATGATGTTAAATTCATGAATAGGATTTTAAAGAGTATTGAAATCCTTTTTCTTGGTTAAAGAGTGTGAATCTTTTGGGTATCCAAACTTTTCAATTTTGTGGAAAGGGGCTATGGATGCTTGTTAATGGTGTTTTAATGACCAGCCTTAAAGGCTGGAGGCTCTTCTTCTTTCCCTTATACATGTATAAATTGAGACCCTCCTGTCAAGTTTCTATATAGAAATTTTTGCTTCCATTTTACAAGTCGGTTTGCCAGAAAGTTTCTACTGTGAGAGAGTACTGTCATTGTTTTTGTTCGCTAAGCTAGACAGAGAGTGCTTATACCGTAGCTGGTTTTGACCGTCGTATCCTGGGAGACAGACGCCGGGATGCCTCAAGCATTCGACCCGTGAGGCGGCGAAATCTGTTTTAAGGAAACTACTACCATACAGGCTTCAGTTTGGTTTCTTTACCATTTTATTATTTTGTGTATTTCTGTTGAAATTTAGTTGTAATTATCAGCATACGTTCTTGGTATATAATTTTGATTTCTTTATAAATCTATTTATTTAATTTCACAATTTGAACAACAAGCTTAAAAGAGATTTATATATTTTTTCTATGAAATTGATCAAATAGATTTATATAGACAATTAGGTTAACTTTGTATAATGTTACTAGGAACTGTTGCGGAATTGCTCATCGTTTCAATTATTGTAAATTATGCAATGTTATTCTCTGATTGCTTAGTTTAATTAGAATGCTCTATCATAATTTACATACTTAATTGTATTAGTATGATCTTATTTTATGCATATGGTTCATCATTCCCCTACCATGATTTGCATGAATTTTAAGATTATAAAATATAATTTATGGATGTTGTAATTTTGACATGCTAATTCTATTATAGTTTTTAATTTGTTACATACTTATTATTTTCTAGACTAGATTACATAATTTAATGCTTTTAGAATTATTTGCATATGTTAATTGCTAAATGGTTATTGGTTTGCCTATTAATTTTAGTTTAATGTATTTGGAGTTATAGATTTTTTATGAATTGTGTACATGATTAATGTGAATTATTTAATTGGGTGCATTAATCTAAATTATCTAATTGGGTGCATTAATCTGAATTATTTAATTGGGTGCATTAATTTTGAATTTAACTTATTTATTTGGAGTTATTAGTTTAAATGTTTATTATGAATTAATTTCATTCATAACTCATGACTATTGAACTTTATTTTAAAGTTTTAATTTAATTGGCATTTTAATTCATTGGTTGATTTTATAAATAGTTGGCTAGATGGTTTCAATTATTTATTATATTTATTTTTGCTTAGATTATTTGTTTGTATTTTGTTGTGGTTTTTTCTGCTAACTTTCTTTACATGAATACTTATACGAAAGGGAATGGAAAAACAAATACAAAACCAAATGAATAGTATTTGGGATGGAAAATATATATATATATATATATATTTGGACTACTAACCTTTGTGTTGAATAGGAATAGTTAAGCGTGGAAAGGCTTTTGGACTAAATAGAATACTTATGGATTGGCTATTTTATTTAAATATTGAAGCATTTTTTGCTTAAGATTTAGTTGGTTTGTTTACTAATTTGTGGTAGCAAGTTTTATTTGCTTGGAAATCGGTTTGTTATAACCTGGTTTATCCCTTGGAAATCTTAATTTTAAAATTGTTTCTTATGAATTAGGAGTCAATATGCTCTTGGATGTTTTGTCAAAAGATTAACTGGGTTTTAAGTGGGACCGATGTGACCCCTCTAGTCTTTCTGGGAACATTCCTGACCATGTTTGATTCTAGGTTAAATGGTGAGACTAGTTTTGAATTAAATTTCCATATGAGGGATTTTTTATGTAACAACCTAGATTTTTAATTATTCTATAGAATTTATACTAATATTATTTAATCTGAGTTCGAAAATATATGATTTATTATATATTATTATGTGTAATTTTATAAAATAATATAATTATTAAAAGTTTAGGGGTCAAAATATAAATAATAATAATATAGATAATATTAATAATGAGTGTGGTATTAAAATAAATAATTAATTTTCTATTGATATACGATAAAGTGTAATTTAATTAAGAATTAATTAATTTATATAATTATATTAAAATATTGGGTCAAAATATAATTATCTTAAATATCTATTAATGATAAGAATAAATATATATAATTAATTATAGAATCTGTGAAAGATTTGGGATCCGCCACGCGTTGGCCTACTGGTGGCGTCTTCTCCCTATAAAAAGGGAGGAATGAATCAGTGTGTAGAAAAGAAATGAAAGAAGAGAAGAAAGAAAAGAAAAGAAGAAAGAAAGGAAAGAAGAGAGGAAGAAGAAAAAAGTAATGGAAGGTAAAAAGATTTTTAATAGTGAAAGAAAAGAGTAAGGTATTAAGTTAAGGTGAGTTATATTATACCTTGAGTCACCAAAATATATTTTACATATATTTTAACTTACCAAAATCTGTTTTATATAAATTATGTTTTTATTAAAAGTTATGTTTTATAAAGGTTTCAACTACGTGGTTTTATATCTGAACTCTATTTGCTTAAAATGAAACCCATGGATATATCTGTAAGTGAGTTATATTATATCTTGAGTTACCAAAATGTATTTTATGTATGTTTTAACTTACCAAAATCTGTTTTACACAAGTTATGTTTTATTTGTATATTAATAAAAGTAATGTTTTATAAAGGTTTCAGTTATGTGGTTTAATTTCTGAACCCTATTTGCTTAAAAGGAAACCCATGGATATATTTATTTATATTTTAAAGAATATTTGACTATGACCTTATAAACAATTATGTTTTGTAAGTACCACCACGGGAGTCCCACGCCTTGGGAGACTTAAATAATCATTGGTCTCTGTTTGACCACTTGGTGGTCCTCTGTTTGTCATGGATCCACTGACCTCTGTTTTGTGCGGACCAAAGTGCTGTGCAGAACTAAGTACTACACTATTGTAGGAGCCACCTCTAGAATCCGTACGAGCCACCTCTTGAATTCGTACCTCTGTTATGTGCGGACCAAAGTGCTGTGCGGAGCTAAGTGCTACACTATTGTGGGAGTCACCTCTAGAATCCGTACGAGCCACCTCTTGAATCAGACTGTTTCTAACTGCGTGACCTCTGCTCGCTTCGTTCATGCATCGTGGTTATGGCTATTTACTTACATAATCTATGTATTTCAGTTCTGGTATTTAAATAAGTAATTTATGTATTTCAGTTCTGCTATTCAAATGATTTCTACTACTCAAAGGATTTGTTTATATAAATGTTTTGGCCTAATTAACGATCCATGGTTATTTCGTGTCCCTTATACTCTTGGTATAATATTTCTCACTTTGCCATGTGCTTATAGTTTTTACCAATTTTCAGGAAACATGCAATTCAGAAATAGCTTCTGGAAAGTCTTAGATGCGGGGCTGCGAAATAGACACACACAGTATTTTTTATGATATTTTTATATGTAAATATCGGCCTTTTTGGTCAATATATTTTGTAATAAAAATAGAAGCTCCAATGATTATTTTGGTACCCTCATTTAAATATTTCTTCCGCTAGCGTTTATTAATTTGTTTATGAATTGGTCGGAGGTAACTTTAGTTACTGGCCATCACGATACTTAACCCTTGGGTACGGGGAGCGGGTCGTGACATTTTAAGGGTCAAGTTTAATTTCTGGAATCACAGAAGTGAAATTCTGTTGTGATGTTTCAAAAATGGCTTCAAAAGGTGACAAACAGAAATGTTGTTCCACCTGACAACCTTAGCCTCACGAGATTCTTAAAGAAGTTCTTGAGAGATCAAGTATGGTTAAAGGAAATCATAAGATTGCATTAAAAATTTCTCTGATTTGATTAGAGGCAAATAGTATGATATCATTGTGTTATTTATAGCATTTATGATTGCTATGTGATTTTGCTTGAAAGCAAAGTTGAGACAACCTGTTATAGTGGGTGAATATTTTTTGATTTTTTAAATTCTGAATATATTCTTAAATTGGTGGCTCCTAGTGAGTACAAGATCACTGATCACAAAGATAGAAAACTGGTGGTTCCTAGGAGATGTTAGACCATTGCCTACGCAGTTATGCGATTGTGGTTCCTAGTAGTGAACAAATTACTGATCACATGCCAAGACATCATGGTTCCTAGTAGTGGAGAGGCTACTGGTCATATGTCAAGACATGATGATTCCTAGTAATGAGAGTCTATTGATCCTATGTCAGGACGTTGTGATTCCTCGTAGTAAAATTACTACTGATCACAAGTTAAGACATTGTGATGCCTAGTAGTAGAAAGTCTACTGACCACATGCTGAGAAATTAGTGATTCCTAATGATAAGACTACTGGCCATGTTATGAAGTTCTGAATAGTAGACTATTGAACACTGGATTTGTGTTTCCTAATAGTAAGACTATTGGCTTCAGAGTGATAGGTTGGACCAAATATATTTGGGTGCCTAATTCGGTTGATTACATTCTGGGAATGTATTTACCGTGATATGATTTTAAGAGTTTCATAATCATTGTGACACAAAGATTTGTTTAAAACTTTATATTAATTCTACAAAGAAGACTTAATTATCCGACTCCGTATTAAGGAGGATAATAGAAAGAAATGAGGGAGTACCTCCTTAGTGAAAGCCAATGTCATTAAGTATGGCAAATCTTCTGGGGTAAGGAAGAAGCCCCCCGTGAACAAGGTTTGATGATCAAGTTGAGAATCAAGGTGATGATCAGCCTAGAAGGTGTAAAAGGGCTAGGATGTCCAAGTCTTTTGATCCAGACTTCTTGACTTATATGGTTGAGAACGAACCTCCAACTTTCCAAAAAGCTGTGACTTCTCCTGAGAGTCCTTTATGGAAAGAAGTGATCAAAAGTGAGATTGACTCCATCTTATAAAACCACACCTGGGAGTTGGTAGATTTACCTCCAGGTTGTAAGCCTTTAGGCTGCAAATGGATTTTTAAAAGAAAAATGAAGGTCGATGGGTCAATTGACAAGTATAAGGCGAGGCTCGTTATCAAAGGGTACAGGCAACGAGAAGGCCTAGATTACTTTGATACGTACTCACCTGTAACTAGGATAACATCCATTCGCATGGTGATTGCGTTAGCAACTTTGCGCAATCTGGAGATACACCAGATGGATGTAAAGACAGTTTTCTTAAATGGGGATTTGAATGAAGAAATATACATGGACCAACCTGAAGGGTTTTCAGCTCCAAGGAAAAGCAAGAAAGCCTGTAAACTTGTCAAATCATTGTATGGTTTGAAGCAAGTGCCTAAACAATGGCATGAGAAGTTTGACAGCGTATTATTGTCAAATGGGTTTAGAATCAACGAATGTGACAAGTGTGTTTTTGTCAAAGACACTGACAGAGGTTATGTCATTTTGTGTCTATATGTTGATGATATGCTCGTTATAGGTAGTAGCGAAGAAATGATCAAAACTACCAAGAAGTTGTTAAACTCTAAGTTTGACATGAAGGATATGGGCATTGCAGATGTTATTCTGGGAATTAAGAATACTAGAATATCTGGCGGAATTGTACTTTCTCAGTCTCTTTATATTGATAAGATACTTGAGAAGTTTAGTGGATCAGATATGAGTGTGTCATCGACACCTGTAGACTTAAGTCTACATTTTACCAAGAATAATAAAGAGAGTGTCTCTCAATTAGAATATTCTCGGGTAATTAGAAGTTTAATGTATCTGATGAGTTGTACTAGGCCGGATATAGCTTACTCGGTTAGCAGGCTTAGTAGATACACAAATAATCCCGATGCTTCTCTTTGGAAGGGCATTGTGCGGGTGTTAAGGTATTTACGCTACACTCGGGATTATGGGCTGCATTATACTCGATATCCAGCGGTGCTTGAAGGCTATAGTGACACCATTTGGATATCAGATATAAAGGACTCAAAGTCCACTAGTGGATTTGTATTCACTCTTGGTGGAGCAGCCGTGTCTTGGAAATCTTCTAAACAAACATGTATATCTAGATCAACGATGGAATCAGAGTTTATTATTTTTGATAAAGCAACGAGAAAAGCTGAATGGCTTCGCCATTTCATTGAAGATACTCCACGTTGGTCTAAACCTGTGCTAGCTATTTATATTCGTTGTGATAGTCAATTTGCAATTGGTAGGGCACGGAGTAACATGTATAATGGAAAGTCTAGACATATCCGTTGTAGACATAATTCTATATGACAACTACTCTCGAATGAAGTTGTCTCTTTAGACTTTGTAAAGTCTAAGGACAACATTGCGGATCTGCTAGCCAAAGGGTTGAATCTAGTGTTAGTCGGAACGTCAAAAAAAGGAATAGGGTTAAGGCCTTTGGAAGTTACCGGGATAGAAAGCCAACCTAGTTTACTGGAGATCCCAAGATCTAGGTTCAATGGGACAACCTAATTGCGTGTAACGGTGGTATGTCACTGAGGAGGTTAAACCTCCAGCCATTCCTTCTATCAGTGATACCTGCAAATGTAGAGGTTAAGCTGAGCTTTTAATGACTCTAGTGTGTTAAGCTATTGAGTTGAGTATTGCAGGATACTCAAGTAGAGTCACCTATGTGAGTCTGAAGTGGGGCCGCTTCTAGAAGAATTGGGCAGGCCAAGATTCTTTGAAACCACTTGCTGAACCAGCCTAGTGCCCAGGGCCATACAGGGCATACCAGTGAGAACAGAATGGTGGTAGGAGTAATTCCCGTGTGAGATCTATTGTCTCAATTTACATAAACGGCAGAGCAGTTCAAGATGTCATATTCACTGATCAGCCAGTAAACTCGATAGGTTTTCACTGGGAGAGGTTCAAAGCCAAAAGCTACCTTCTCTGATGTCGGGGTTGGTTCGTTGTACTCTCTCTCCGAGTCTTTATTGTTAAACGGTGTCCGTTTGTTGAGTCTTTCGGTCAATTTTTATTCATGTGGGGGATTGTTAGAAAAAATGGTTTTTTGGTGACTTTAATTAAATATTAAAGTGGGTGCCAACAATTTATTGTGTTGGGTCCAAGTGGGCCAAAAACCATTGAGAATTGAATAAGAAATTGTTAAGAAATTGTCTCATGATGTTAGATTCATGAATATGATTTTAAAGAGTATTTAAATCCTTTTTCTTGGCTAAAGGGTGTAAATCTTTTGGGTATCCAAACTTTTTAATTTTTTGGAAAGGGGCTATGGATGCTTGTTAATGGTGTTTTAATGACCAGCCTTAAAGGTTGGAGGCTCTTCTTCTTTCCTTTATACATGTATAAATTGAGACCCTCTTGTCAAGTTTCTATATAGAAATTTTTGCTTCTATTTTACAAGTCAGTTTGCCAAAAAGTTTCTACTGTGAGAGAGTGCTGCCATTGTTTTTGTTCGCTAAGCTAGATAGAGAGTGCTTCTGCCGTAGCTGGTTTTAACCATCGTATCTTGGGAGACAGACGCCGGGATTCCTCAAGCACTCGACCCATGAGGCGGCGAAATCTGTTTTAAGGAAACTGCTACCGTGCAGGCTTCAGTTTGGTTTCTTTACCATTTTATTATTTTGTGTATTTCTGTTGAAATTTAGTTGTAATTATCAGCATATGTTCTTGGTATATAATTTTGATTTCTTTATAAATCTATTTATTTAATTTCACAATTTGAACAACAAAAACTACTCTACAAACACAAACCAAACACACCCTAAAATTTTCAAAAACAAATAAGTTTCGAAAACCGGAACCAAACATGTAAGAAAATGGACTTACAAATTCAGAGAAGAATATGAAGTTGACAACTCTTTGAGCCCCTAGGAAAAGCAGCTAATTCCCCGCAAAAGCAAGCATCTGAATTCTAAATGTTAATTTCATCTTCTTTAAAACTTTAGCATTTTTCAGCAAATATTCTGTCATGCTAAGCTCATAATCTTTCCCACTAAATCGTTTTATTTGAATTTCCTTGAGATGTTATAACAAACAACTGGGCACTTCCTATGGTGGATTCTAAGATTTGGCAAAATTATCCAGCCCATTTCCCTGAAGACAAAAAGAATATAAAAGCCAGTAACTTCAAAACATTTCTAACTAAATCTTGCAATAAATCTCATGCACCTAGTTAATTTAATGTATAGAGAAAGAGAGAAAATAAATTGTGTATATATGTTTATTATAATTTACAATGTTCAGTATGACTCTCATTTATAGAGGAGAGTTTATTCAATCAAAAGGACCAAAAGACGCAGTAATGAAAACAACATCATTAAAGATTAAAGCTATACACTAACATGTACAACTAATACACTAACAGTCCCCCTCAAATTCAAGGAGGATAGGTACCAGCCAAATTGAGTTTGGAGAGAGTAATAAAACGTGAAAATAAACTGACAAATAAAATAAAATAGGATAGGAGACACTGTATGGTCGTATCAGATCATTGTAGAAGATACTATGTGAAGAAGACACTGTATGGTTGTGTCAGACCGGTGTTGAAGACACTGTATGGTTATAGTAGACCGTTATAGAAGACACTGTATGGTTGTGTCGGACCGGTGTAGAAGACACTGTGTAGTTGTGTCAGACCGTTGTTGAAAATACTGTATGGTTATGGTAAACCGTTGTAGAAGACACTGTGTGGTCGTGTCGGATCGTTATAGAAGACACTGTATGGTCGTGTCTATATACATACAAAGATATATATATATATATATATAACTTTCAAAAGTCGCGCCTCGTCTTTAAAAGTCGCACCTGACACTGTGGCGTCGAGCGTCACGCGATTCATGTGACCGACAGAGCGTTGTGTCTGCCTTGGCTCTTGCTCTTTGTCGTCTTCATCTATTTGCTTTCTTTTTAAACCGAGGGCGTTGAGAGAGGCAGAGCACAAAGACTACAAACCACTCTGCAACCCTTTTCTTTGCATTCTCTGAAACACTCTACAACCCCTTTTCTTTATATTCTTTGAAACACTCTGCAACCCCTTTCGTTTGCATCCTCTGCATCCTCTAACATGGTCGCTTTTCGTGGTTCTCTCACCCTCTTTCCAGACCTCAATGATCCTATAAGCGCTCCTGGACCGAGTACCCCTGCTCCTACTTTTACGTCTCTTAACTTTCCTATGCTGTCAGTTGAGCAAATAATGGCAACTCAATCTGACATTAAGGCCAATCACTATACGCTGAAGTTATGTGTGAAGACCATGACTGCGGTCACTAACTTGTCTCACCAGCTGCAGAATAGGACAAGTGAGGTACAACAGTTAAATGCCCAACTCTCTCTGCTGTAGCACATGTATAAGGATACGCAAGTAGAGATTTGTGTGCTGAAGGCGGAGAACAAAGAGCTGAAACAGAAGGCCACCGTTATGGTCTGATTCGAAGTGTCGCCGTACTCTGCTTTTGATGAGTAGCGGGGAGTCAACTCGCTCGGCGACTTGGGAAGCACGGAGGCAGGGCCGTCAAGAATCGCCCAAGACAAAAACAAGATGAAGAGCTTGACGGTAGAGGCGAGTTTGTGAGGTCGGCGTGTGGCCGTCATTGGAAAAGAAAACAAATCCCTTGTTGTTGTTGTTGTTGTTAGATGGTTGTTTTTTTTTTTTTTTTTTGGTAACTCTCTGGTGTAGAACGTTGATCGGGGTTGATCCCCCGACAGGAATAAAATGAGTTTGTTGGGCAAATCCGTATGGCATGAATGACACAAGACTGAAAAAAAATAAAAAAAAAATCAGTTGGTGGAAGAAAAGTTTAAATATAAAAATCCTTACTTAGAAAGAGAAGGTGAAAAGAAAAAGAAGGTGAAAAGAAAGTTTAAAAAATCAGTTGGTGGAAGAAAAAAAATCCTTATTTAGAAAGAGAAGGTGAAAAGAAAGGATGGGTATGTGATAAGAAAAAAGAAAATATAAAATCAGTGGGGAACAGGTTGGTGGAAGAAAAGTTTAAAAGAAATGATGGGAAATATTAAAATAAAGGTGGGATAAAAGATGGGTGTGATGTGATGATAGGTTGTAGAGTTAAATTTCGGAAATTGAGTTATATATATATATTAGTGAGAATAAGCCCAAGTTAGAGAAATAAAAGAAAATAAAAATAATGAAGAGACATGCCAGGTGAGTTGAAGAATAAAAAAAAAGAAAAAAAAAGAAAAAGGAAAATGGTGAAATATTAAAAAAAAAGGTTGTGGGTTTGAAAGTGGAAATATGAGAGAGAGAGAGAGAGAGAGAGAGAGAGAGAGAGTCTCTATGTAGACAAAGAAGCCAAGAAGTATGAGCCACGCAATATGAACCAACAAAAATGATTGACTAGAGGGTGAACCACTTCCGTCATTCCCAACCTCACAAAACCCTAACTTGGTGATGCGAGTGCCAAAGCAAAGGGGGTTAGCCTCGTTGGTCATGGCTTTAATAGTAGATCTAAGGAGATAAAGAGAGATCCAATCCGGTTCGGAGTGAAGGACGTCGACTCCATTGCCTCCGGTCTTCGGTCGAAGCTTTCGGTACGCTGGTTCGGGTTTGCTGAAGTGACAATCTGATCTGAGGATGTTGCAGTAGAGATGACGTCAGCAGAGGGGGAATGATGTCAGCGGCACACAATAGCAGGCTAAAGTGCGGCGCACAATAGTAGGAATGGCGTGCGCGATCAGAGGTAACAAAGGCACAAAGAAAGTACGCAGGCACGCAATGCTAGGTCGACGTAAGCAAGCAATGGAGGAGCGTGTGAGGGCGCGTGTGCTAATGGCAGTGGAAGCTAAGATGCGCCGAATACAAAGGTGGCGCGTGACAGCATTTCTGGTGATGGGGGTGGTGCCATTGGAATGGTGAGGTGATTCCAATCAGTTTGGTGTAGTGCCATTGTGTACGGGACTAAGCACCAAAAACAAAAATTCTCAGAAGTGTAGAAGTGTGCTCTGATACCAAGTTAATTTAATGTATAGAGAAAGAGAGAGAATAAATTGTGTATTTATGTTCATTATAATTTACAATGTTTAGTATAACTCTCATTTATAGAGGAGAGTTTATTCAATCAAAAGGACCGAAAGACGCACTAATGAAAACAACATCATTATGAAACAACATCATTAAAGATTAAAGCTATGCACTAACATGTACAGCTAATACACTAACACACCTCAAGAATTAAAGCTCCAAGATTAGGTGAGCACTGAAGCGAGTCTGTTAGCAATTTCAAATTCCAGTAATTGTCACTACCACCACCAAGCTTCAATTGGGTAAAATTATGGAATGTAGGCAGCATATAATCATCAACATCGACCTAAAATAAGTGCACTTTTTGACTTTTTATGAAATATGGGTTGGGTTTGAAGTAATATAGTAGAGAGGTGATGTGACTTAAATAAGATATTGTGACTTAAATAGAATAGTGACTTTTTGAATTTTTTAGGTTATGCTAAACCAAGCCTAAACATGACATGAATAGACATATTACAATCATTCTGCTAGGAAATTATGATATAATAGATTACTCATTTCAAAACTTAATCTTATGCATGAGGGTTTTACTTTGGTTTCATACTGGTTGTCCATATGGCATAAGCATTCTCTATTACCCAGGTTTAAAACCCATTGGACAATTGATAAAGCAAAATCATTATGGATAAAAGAAGCACAACAGTGAGTACATCAATTATTGCAAGTATCCTTTAAAAACATGATAAACATCATAACAACTGATGAGTAGAGAAACTTACAGAAAAACATGCATCAAGAAACTTAACATTTGGAATCCCACTTTGAAGCTCATATATGCAAAGACCATCATAAATGAAACTTCAGTTAGTTGATCCAACAAAAAGAGATGCTTTGGACAAAGATGGTAATTCCCAAACACAAAATCCCCTATACAATAATCTGAAAAACAGATGTGCTCAAGTTGGGGGACGTCTACCACAAGTTTGTACCCTTGATCATTCGATTCATCCGAGTCTTCATCATAATCATCCATGTAACAAATTATTGTCAAAATTTTCAATATAGGCACAAAAACGTTCAAAAATTGTATGTCATCCAAAAGCCACCTCACCATATACAATTTTTCAAGAACTGGGCAACCAAATAAGAACTTCTGCGAGAAGTCTTCATTTTCATATTTAACCAAATCTAGGTTAAAATTCTTAAGACTAGGAAGCCAAACTAAACCAGGAACATCTAGAAACACTCCACAAAGTGTCTGAACCACTAGTGATTTGCTATTAAAAAGCATATGTGGCAACTTAACATTAATCTCCATCATGTCGCAGAAATCCATCTCTTGAACATTGTGCTTGATTGCAATAGAGATCTATGAACTAACAAGGTCGAGATGTATGAGTTTTCCAACATTGATACAGAATTTTCGAAAACATAATGTGTCACAGACAAGCAATACTTTAATCATGAAATACTGAAATCTCAAATAAAATCCCTTTTGTTTATCTTTACTCAATAGGGCATGTTTGTGAAAGTAATTGAGAGGGGGATTTATGACCAGTTATGGGCCGAGCTAGTTTGGGCTACGGTCGAGGTCTTAACTCAGGCAAAACGAGGTTGCATGCTTGATTGGGGTCTTAACGTGGTCGAACGATGGACACGCGTGGACCGAGATCCTAACCTGGTCAGGTTAAGGATCGAAGTTTGAAGCATTAGCTTGGTCTGAAGATGTGCATCTTATCAAGAGCTGGATGGGATTTGTCTTTGGTATGCTAGGTTCAACCTAGCTCGGTTGGGCCAACATTCGGGTCTATCTGTCAGGACCGGGCAGGTAACACGGTCTTGAGGGAAGATTGTGGCACCGTGCTCATAACATGGTGAAGTGTGGTACGTGGCATGATTGGATTACAGGAAAGAGGTTCCGTACATATCAATTCCGTTAGGCGGTTTCACTATGTAGTGTTTGGCAATATTTATACTTGTACGTGGAAAAAGATGAGAGGGGAACATATAAATGTGTCAGAAGGAGGACAGACAGGGAGAAGTACGCAGAAGCTATATAAACGGTGCTACACCTCCATGCACAAGTCTGGAACTTCTGGTTATCAGAGCTACCTACCCCTTTGTCTCATTTTTCTCTTTTTTCTTCTTTAAGTGTGCTAAACTTGACCATCAGAGGGGTTTTCTGGCAACCACCCGCTAGGTAGCTCACTGTAGTTGCTTTCTCAGGTTATTCGGAGTAAAGTAAAATTTGGACACGAAGAAGTACGAAGACTAAGAATATTTCCTCCTCGTATAATCTCTTCCCTTATATTACTTTCTTAGCCTAAATAAGAAGTTTTTTTTTTGTCAAAACACCCCCTAGTAGTTTCCTTATCCAACCCCCCAAATATAGGTGTTGCTACAGTGACTCCCTATTTGTAGGGAGTCACTGTAGCTCCCTCATATATGATAAGTTCTTATTTTATTTCATTGAAGGAGCGAAGGGAAAATTGGAAGGCGCCAAAGACTCTCTGAAGAATCTCTTTCACTGGTGTAGGTTGCTCTTTATCGTCATCATCTTGTTGTTTATAAGATCAAAATTAAGCTTAAACAGATGTTACTTCATGGCCAAAACAGCAGAAGAACAACAAAGAAAACGATTGTAGCAGAGTAGGTGAACACAGCAGCCCAAACAAGGGGCCGGACATCCAAGGGGATGTCCTCCCGGTCAATTGCCCTTCTTTGTTTTCGGTTGTTTTGTTGCTGCTTTGCTGGTGCTGTTTTGCACTCTATTTTAGGCCTATTTTGTGCTTGATTCTTGACTTGTTTAATCTCCATTTCCACTCCAAAAATATGGTCCAACTGTAAGAAGCAATTTAATGATTTTTCGGTAAGTGGCTTTATCTTTAATTTTTACAATATTTGTGTATGTCTGTGACGAATCATCGAGATGTCTTTTCTGGTGGGAAAGGCTACTAGTGTTGCTCCTTTGGAATGGTGGGAGTTTTGTTGTTTGGTGGTGAGAGGCCAAAGGATTTGCTTGGGAAGTGTGGGTTGCACCTGATGCTTCTACTGCTTTTGTTGCTTGAAAGAGTGCTTGAATTGGATATGTGCTAGTGGATTGTTTCTTTTGTTCTTTACATGATATGCTTCTGCTTCTGCTTCTGCTGCTGCTGTTTTTTTTTTTCTTTTCTTTTGTTGCTTGTGTATGTTTTTATTATTTTATTATTAAAAAAAATTCTAATTTAAAAGCTATTGAAAAGATTATTTTAATAGAATAGAAAAAAAATAGAGAGTTTGTTTGGAGAAGTAAATGAAAAAGTGATTCTTAAAATAGGGAATAAATTTTTTAATAATATTTTAGGATAAAATATAAGTAGATTGATAAGGATGCTCTGAGGCATTTAGTCTTGGTGCCACAAAAAGTAAACAACCTTAGAAACCTGTTGACAGTCCAAACTAATGCTCTATTCTGGGAATTCTTGAAGTAATCGGATTACCAGGGAGATAACTGACCGAACGTCTAGTGTGTCCCATCTCCAACGGTCCTGCACAATAAAATGGTGAAAAGTGGCTAAGATCCTTAGTTTGGTGAAACATTTGTTATTTTCTTAATTTAATACAGGTTTGGTGAAACTATTGAAGCACAAAAAGAGATATTTTTTTATCAAATTTGAATTTGATGATGGATTTGCTGAAGCGTTGGAGATGGCCTAATAATTCATGCATTAACAATCCCCTCACTAACAATATCATCTAACTTAATCCGCCAAACAAATGTGGCCAAAACTTTTTTCAAAATTCATAATCAAACAAATTTTTTTTTTCAAAACTCATAACTCAACCAACACCTCTACACTTAAATCATGATTTAAAAATAATTTAAAAAACAAAACAAAATAAAAAATTATTTTTTTAATCTTTTCTTAAAATAGAATTTCCCTGGCATATTCTTGGTATCCAAACAAAGAGTAGATCATAAAGAGTGTGTTTGGTCTGTATTTTTAGATAAATTTTCAAAAAAAAAAAAATTTGGAGAGAGTTTAGAAATTTTTTTTAATTTGTTTGGTTGTACATTTTGAAAATAGTTTGAGAGTTTAGAATGATTTAATATTTTGTTGTAGTTGAGTAGATGTGTGCGAGAAAAAAAAATGATTGAAAAGGAGAAAAGAAAAAAAAAGTGATTGATTGATTTGGAAGAGAGAGAAAGTGATTTTGAAATTTTTTTTTAAAAAAAATTTAAACCAAACAAAATTTTTTAAAAAAATTCAAAAATTATATTTTGAGATACAAATCAAACAATCCCTTCGGATGAAAGTGGAGAAAGAGAGAGGAACCTGGGTGACGGAAATCTCTGCAACTTCAATGGCAGGGGACGCTAGGGCTAGGGATCCGACTTAAAACGTGCGCTTCACCGCATTGAACATTTTGCCTCATTTTATATTTTGCCAAATAATAGTAAATAAATAAACCCACCTCTAATAAAATTACATACTCCTTCCGTCCCAAAATAATGGTTCCTTTTGGGGAATCCAACTTTTTTTGGTAGTACAATTATTGTATTTGAAAAAAGTTGATTTTCCAAAAAGACCCTTTTGATAGTACAATTTTTGAGAATATCAATGCATAATTGTACTTTTTATATTATTTATTAATTTAAAAGAAGGGCAAAATAGGAAATTTATATTATTTTTGTACTTGATTTTAGAAGAGGGACTAATATTTTGGGACAATGAAAAATTGAATAAGGGACTAATATTTTGGGACGGAGGGAGTATAATCTTTGTTAGTCATTCGTTAATCATATGTATATAAATTAGAGGTGAGCAGCGGATTTACCGATCCGCCAAAACCGACCGAACCGAACCGATCCGCCGCATTTTGGACGGATGCGTGATGACGAGCGGACGGTTGCGGATTGATTTTCTCCAATCCGCCAATTTGGCGGACGGATGGCGGATTTGAGATTTCTTTGGCCGCAACCGAACCGCCAAACCGCCAAACCATGAGCACCACTAGTAATTTATAAGATTTTATATTTTCAATTTGTTTAAATATTATGTTTGTGTTTTCAATTGAAAAGGAGTTTAAATATTCTGTTGAAAAAAAGTTTTCAGCTTGAATATATTTTTTGAATTGAAAAAAATAAACGTATTATTTATCTATATTTTTTGAGTTTTAAATCTAACTCTAAAAATAATAAATAGAAAATATGATATATGCTGGTTGGTTTTTGTTTTCAAAAATATATATAGATGTAACAATACAGAGACATACAATCTCTACTACTGCTCTATTCATGGTTTTGGTGGTTTGAATTGTTATTATATTTTAAGAACCACAGATTGTAATACTTTATGTGGATGAATCATGCTGTGATTGTAATATGTGGATGAGGCATGCAGTGATCGTGATATTCTAAAAATTTAAACATTCTTTCTTTAGATAAGACATACAGTGATTGTAATACTTTTTTAAGTCATTGACTGTAATATTTTTTTTTTATTTTTTTTTTTTTTTTTGAGAAAGTGCACAAATTGAATTATGTTAAAAATTTATAAAATTTTAAACCGCCAAACCGATTCGCATCCATCGGCCAAACCACCAATCCGCTCAATCCACATCCGCCGGATTGACGGATGGATGCGGATTGATTTTCTCCAATCCGCCAATCTGGCGGACGGATGGCGGATTGGAGGTTCCGTGGCCGCAACCGACCCGCACCCACCCCTAATATAAATTGTATTTTAATCCTAAACTCAACAAAAAAATTATATTAATTAACATAAATAAATTGATAATTTAGATTAAAAATAAATTAAATATTTAAAATTTGAATTGGAAAATAAAAAAATTAATTTATTACAATAGTTAAATCTGAAATTCTTTCATAAATTTTCTCCTAAATATTATATGTGCAAATTACACATCTTATGTCATTTTGATTCATGTATTTTTAATGGGGGATTTGGTGATAGTCCCCTCACTATCTAATTTGTCTTTTAAAAGGACAAGAACTATATAAGTACTTTTAAAACCCTCTAATATTTTAAAACTTGTTTCTTTTACCATATTACCCTCATAAAATTTTACTTTGTATGAAAGTAAAATTTTACTCTGTATGAAAGTAAAATTTTACTCTGTATAAAAATAAAATTTTACACTCTGAAACTAAAAGTAAAATTTTACTCTGTATGAAAGTAAAATTTTACTCTGTATGAAAGTAAAATTTTACTCTGTATAAAAATAAAATTTTACACTCTGAAACTAAAAGTAAAATTTTACTCTGTATGAAAGTAAAATTTTACTCTGTATAAAAGTAAAATTTTACACTCTGAAACTAAAAGTAAAGTTTTACTCTGTATAAAAGTAAAATTTTACTCTGAAAAACGAGTAAACTATGAGACTTTGAAGCTAAAAGTAAAATTTTACTCTGTATAAAAGTAAAATTTTACTCTGAAAAACTAGTAAAATGTTAGACACTACACAAAAGTAAAATTTTATTCTGTATAAAAGTAAAATTTTACTCTGGTTCTGTCAAATGAAAAAACAGAACAATAGAACCAGAGTAAAGTTTTACTCTGGTTCTATCAAATGAAATTAGATAAAAAATAACAAAAATACATCAAAAACAAAACAAACAAAAACAAAACAAATTAATCAACAAATCAACATATCTAATTGAGAAAAAAAACTTCCAAAACTCGATCAACAATCACAAATCTCAATGAAAAGAATACATATGTTCAACAACATTTATACACACAAATATATATATATATATATATTCTCAAAATCTTGAATGAGGAATGTAATCATGATGGTGATAAAACCTAGACAATATTTAATAGAATTAAAATTCAATATTCTGGATTAGTGATGCTCAACTTTTAGAGTTTACAAACAAAAAAATTCCTAGAAGCAAAACACTCCACAGTGCAAAAGTTGATATCTGTCTGCCTTCCTTCCTAGAGTGAACACGTGATGCTCCACTTTTAGTGAACACATGTTCAGACAACCAGTTGTTCTTCTTCTGTGAACACGTGAAGGCAGACACTCCACAGCGCAAAAAATTCCTTAACTTTTAGTGATGTTCCACTTCTTCTTCTGATATCTGCATATATATATATATATATACATATACACATATCTAGGGTAAGATATGAAGGTAGATAGCCATAGCAACCAGACTCAGAGATTGCATTCGCCGGCCTCTTGGTGCTCCTCCTCTCAATCTTTTCCCGCAATCTCTTCGATCCCTTGGGCCGTGCTTCTCCTTCCATGTTCTCCGTACGTCTCTCTCTCTCTCGCGCCGCCATAGCTGCAGATTTGAACTTCTCCCCCGTCAAAATGGTGTAGATCTGAGAAGTGTAGCCAAGGGTATAATAGTCTGATAAAATATTTAAATAATAAATTTTGTCCTTTATGCAGGATTTTATAATTATGAGGGGGTTTAGAAAGTATAATTTTTTTCTTAGTCCTTTTAATAATGAAAGGAAAGTAAAGGAGGTTTATAGCCAAATTTCCCATTTTTAATTGACACAAGTTTCACCATTTATATCAATTTAAAGAAAAATAATCACTAAATTAGTTAAAATTAACTCACTGAGTTGAATAAATTTATAATTTTGTTATTAAAAAAATAACACATGCCACTTATATACATATCGTTCATAAAAAATGTATTTCAGTTTCTTTGGGTTATGGACATTTACTTTCATAATTTCTGTATTTCAGTTTCTGTTATTTAAATGATTTATTTACCAAATTGAGTTATGTAAATGTTTTAGCCTAACTAACTATCCATGATTATTTCGTGTCCCTTATACTCTTGGTATAATATTTCTCACTCAGCCATGTGCTTATAGTTATTTACCAATTTTCAAAAAATAACTTTTAGAAAGTCTTAGATGCGGGGCTGCGGAATAGACACACACAGCACTTTTATGATATTTTTTATATGTAAATATCGACCTTTTTGGTCAGTAAATTTTATAATAAAAATGGAAGCTCCGATAATTATTTTGGTACCCTTGTTTAAATATTACTTCCGCTTGCATTTATTGATTTGTTTATGAATTGGCCGGAGGTAACTTCAGTTATTGGCCATCACGATACTTAACCATTGGGTACGAGGAGCGGGTCATGACAGTTATTAATTGTCACTTTTTAGCGACATATAAAAAATTGTCACAAAAAAAATTATTTTTATCAACAATTTTACCAAGACTTATTTTCAATAGGACTTGATAGAAATTAAGTCCAACTATTAAGATCTATTTGTAATTTACCCAAATTTTTAAAGATTTTTTTCATAAATATTATACTTTCTAAATGTATTTATGTTAGGTGTATTTAAAAATTTAAAAAAATACTTAAAATATTAAAAAAATCAGTGATAACAAAAAAAAAAAAAATTACAATTTTCAAAAAAGTGAAACCAAAATGTTTGTTTGTTGTTTCTTTCAATTATTTGTAATTTTTGAAATTTAAAATTTGAAAAAAAAAGAAGTGATTTAGTATTTAATACTTAAAAAGTTAGTTCTTCGGTCCACTTATTTAATTTTCTGTTCATTTTCTTTTTTATATTAAAAAAATTAAATAAGTTGAAAAGATGAACTTATTTTAAACTAGTTTCTTAAAGCTATAATTGGATTTTATTTTATTTTTAAAGTAGAAACAATTAGGCAAGAAAGGCTGCAGCACAATAATGCCTGAAAAGAAAGTAAAATAAAAATCACTCTTCATCCTTTACAAAAAGTTGGATAATTTTAGTAACTGTTATTCTGTAACCCTTCTTTTTTTTTCTTTTTTTTTTTTAAATTTTAAATCTTTAAAGTTGGATCATAAATTTAGGTAAGAATTTGAAAAGAGAAATAAAATATAGAGAACTGTATTTGTATCTTATCCAACAAATAATTACTGTCAGATACAACAAAGGGCAATGCTCGGTAATCTTCTCAGAGGGATGCCAGCAGCCGATGATTCCAAATTCAAAATGCTGTTTCACAGGCTAAAGTTGCAGGCTGTGACAACGCCACACACCCAAAAGACACAGCCCCGTGAGCACGCAAGGTTAAAGTAAAATAACCTGTTTAATTCAATCTCATTTCCACAATTCTAATAACAGTCATGAGAAACTTCAATCACAAATTCTTTAACCCAAAATATCAGAAGTATCCAAAACAAAAAAAAAATCCGTTGTCATCATCAAAGTAAACTAGAGTTCTACAATTTAATAACTAAGGTCTCAACAAGGTAACTTGGAATAACATGACTTTCTGCAGCAAGTATTCCATTGAATCTGTCGTATAAAAGAAATCACAATCAGTGAATATCTATCATAATAAGTAGTCAGATCAAGTGCACAAAAAATTATCTATTTTATCTCAATCACTAAGGTTCAATAATAGAACCTTTCCATATGCTTTTAAAACAAATAAACTTTGATTCAAGAGTTTAACTCGATCATAAACACATGTAAAGAAAATCATGCATTTGCAGTTGCCATTTAATGTAAAACAATCCCAATAAAGTCAGTTTGATAACAATACAATTTACAATCCAAAGGATTCATCATTCGAAAACTCATAAATTCGAAGACTGATCCATACAGTACAAACAACCCAGTACTCATTGTTTGATACACAAACTTAATCTTCACGACTACAGCCACCCACATTAACCTCTGTTGCCGAAGCCTAAAAGAAATAGCATTGAAGTGCCAAGAATGAGGAATGCCTCTTATTTTTAAAATGTCTTTATTGCATCAGTTCAAAATTGATTAGAGGACTAAATTTTTATTATGTTGAAGCACAAACTGACACCCAGGCATGGGTAACCTCAACGCAAGAATGCCTCTTATTTAAAAGAATGTACACCTGGGACGAGAGTCCCAATGCCCACTTGCACCATAAAGAAACTACCATCGGCAGCCATGAGAGGACGGATGATGTTTGGGTGAATTGTTGATTAGCAAGCTGCTAATGAGTTCCGAAAGGAAGTACGTGCCCCGGAGATCTTGTAATATGCCCGAAACCTCTCATGGTAAGTGAGGTTTCCCAGGAAGAAAGGAGATAGCTGGAGTTCCTATCAATTAGTTTTAAGCTAAAACCAGTAGGGCTTGAAGTAGCGTTACGAAGTTTTGATAAGTTATGATACAAAGGAAGACAATAATTTCGGCCAGAGCTTTGGTTTCAGCTTCAGCCATGTTATAAGATGAAGGATGATCCTGGCGAGGCCTTCTGATTTTTGAGTCCCCCCCCATTTATTAGTTTCACAGAGTCTGAGTGCTTCTGTAAAAGCATTTCTTGTGCAGAGTGGGCTGAATGCCAAAAAAGAACAGACAATAAGTAATGTCCATAATCTGATAAGATGGTGTAATAAGATACAAAGGTTTAATCAAGAAAGTTTTCACTAGAGAATAGCCATCTGGTCTTATGGTCATGCACCATGCATCCTGGTACCGGAGCATAAATTATCCAGTTACTGCATCTATATCATTAATTATATTATGAAGAGAATATCGCACAGATTATGAAGCAATTATAATTTAATAGTCCTTTCACAACAGGAAAATTGGATCTGAGCAGCAGTGATTATGCCAAGTGCCCAAGCCCAATAAATAAATACATAAATATATAATAGCCAAAATACAATAAATAATTACTGTCAGATACAACATAGGGCAATGCTTGGTAATCTTTTCTGGTTAGGCATTTAACTGAACTTACTTCCTCGTTTGTTACCTTCCAATCTCATGAGGGATGCCAGCAGCAGTGGGGGAGCTAGAATTTTTACTTACTGGAATCAAACTATGTGCAAAATGTTAATTATTCACAATTTTTTGCTTCTACAAAATTTAGCAGTTAATGACCATATCTAAACATACAACTAATTTCTTGTATGATTAACTATTCTATCAGCATGAGCTCATTTTTCTTCCCACTCTCATATCTTTTATACCACCCTTTATTTTCTAGAATTGAGAAAAGAAATCACAAGCACACCAGTCAAATGGCTTTCATCCCCTCAGTCCATTTCTCGTGCTAAAATCTGGCCAAAGTTCTTAAGAAATGGAATGTCTCCACGTTTCACAATATTTTTAGAAGGAAAAAAAGAGAGACTCCAGACTAGGATAGCTGGAAGTCAAAAAAAGTCTTGGATCAGAACACACTGATTTTCTCATTAATTTGGAAAAAGCGCTGATTACTGAGTATCATAAAGTCATAGCCATTCACTGCAATGATTAATGAGTTCCTTTTAGTTCTTATATAAAAGTATGAGCCTATTCATAGAACTGAAACAAAAGTGTGAGAAGAAAGGCACAAAGATTGGCTTACAACTTCAATGAAGGAGATTTAGTTGACAAGTCTTCGATCCCCTTGGAAAGGCTGCTAATTCCCCACAAAAGCAGTCATTTGTATACTGACAATTGATTGTCATGTTCTTCAAAACTTTAGCATTGCTCAGCAAATACTCTATCACATCAAGCTCATAATCTTTCCCACTAAATTCTTTGATTTGAATTTTCTTTAGACATAATAACAAACAACTGGGTACTTCTTGCGGTGGATTCCAACATTTAGCTGTATCACTGAATCTACTTCCCTAATAACAAGAAGAATTTAAAAGTTATAAAATTTGAAACATTTCTAACTAAATCTAATAATACATATCACATACCGTAAGAATAAGAACTTCAAGATAAGGCGAGCACCGAAGAAAGTCTGCCAGCAATTTCAAATTCCAGCTAGTGTCAAAATCAGCACCAAACTTCAATTGGGTCAAATTATGAAAGGTAGGCAGCATATAATCATTGACATCAGTCTGACACTGCATAGGATACAAATAGGCATTACAATCCTTTTGCTAGAAAATTATGATATAATAGATTAGTCATCTCACAACATATTCTTACGGAGGTGCACTAAGATCTCTGCCCCAGCACAACGGCTCTCTATCTATTCACTAACATAGAACCTACAATCTTATTCATAAGGAAAGGTTTTACTTTCCTTTTCTCTACATTCTTCACAAATATTTACTCACCTGGTATAATATCTAATTCTATTGAGAAAACCACTTACAATTCTTTTTTTTCTTTTTTTAAAAAAAAAAAAATCCACTTACATCATGTAAACCTTAAAGTTGTTACTATTAACAAAATACTTGAGAACTTATAAGTCATAAATTAAAAATCAAAACCAAAGTGATGTGCTAAAATAGCACAGGAAACGAATTATAAGTTGATAAAGATGAGAAACATTTTGAAGTTAAAATTTTCAAGTGATTATACTTAGAAATGCTATCATTTATATACTGTTCGATGTTTTATTTTCATTGCATTTTTTTATAAATATACTTTATTTTTTGCTACTATTTCATATATGTTACAAAATTTATTCTAAAGAATACATATGGTATTTGATCTGAAGAAATAGAAAAATGAGATACGATTTTATCCTAATTTGATAGCCATGTCCCTAACATAGAACTACAATCTTGTTTATGAGGGTTTTACTTTGTTTTCATGCTAGGTAGCATAAACATTCTTTGTTACCCAGGCTTAAAAACCATTGGACAATTGATAAGGCCTTAAAGACAGTACAAACAAACACTCTAAGAACAAAAGAAGTATCAAAAGACTACTTCAATTGTTGCAATTATCCTTTAAAAACACGAAAAATATCACAACCAATGAGTAGGGAAACTTACAGTGAAATTTGCATCAAGAAACTTAACATTTGGAATCCCATTAAGAAGCTTATGCATACGAAGGCCGTCATCAGTGAAACTTCTGCGTCTTAAGCGAGTAGATCCAACAAAAAAAGATACTTTGGACAAAGATGGTAAATTCCTTAACAAAAAGACCTCTGACACATAATCTGCAAGATAAAGGTCCTCGAGCTGGGGGGCATCTATCATGAGTTTGCACCCCTGATCATCAGATTCATTTGGGTCATCCATCTGATCTAAAAAATCATCTCTGTAACAAATTATCATCAAACGTTTCAACATAGGCACAGAAACATTCAGAACCCCTTGCTTATCCACAACCCACCTCTCTATAAACAAATTTTCAAGAATTGGGCAACCAATTAAAAACTCCTGCAATGAGTCTTCATCTCCAAATTCAACAGAATCTAGTTTAAGACTCTTAAGACTAGGAAGCAAAACTGAAACAGGGATGTCCAGAAAAACTCCAGAAAGAGTCAAGACCACTAGTGTTTTGCTAGTGAAAAGCTTAATTGGCAACCTAACATTAATATCATACATGTTGGTGAGCTCCAGGTCTTGAACATTACGCTTAATTGCAGCAGAGATCCATGTATCGACAAGGGCGAGAAGCCTAAGTGATCCAATATTGAGATGGAATTTTTGGAAACACGGTGCATCACTTAGAAGCAATACTCTATTCACAAAATCCTCAAAGCTCAAATCAACTTCCTTTTGTCTACGTTTACTCAATAGAGCATATTCGTGAAAGTTTACCGATTCATCAAAATCGAAGTTTGGAACAGAAGTCCAGAGGTATTGCCATCTTGTTGACAGCGCACTGGTTCCAACTGAATATTTTGTTGGAAGGAACGAAAGAATGTGGCACAGAAGAGCGTCTGGCAACTTGCTGATCTTGTCTTCGCTCTTCCCAATGTCTGAATCCATTAGTGCTTTCCTACAATACAACAACATGTGCTTATAAATCAAACTGTTTTCCCAAGTTAACACATTTTATAAGTAATAAATAAATAACCTAATTTAACACATTTTATAATAGTCTCAATCCATTATATTTCACTTCACCAGTGCTTGTTGGCTCCAGCCCACATGGAGGAGTAGTTGGAGGTTGGCTCCAAGTCAAGAAGTAGGAGGAGAGATGGCAGGTGGCAGCCTCCCAATTACTCCTCTTCCTTGACTTTGTTCCCTCTCATTTGTGTACAAATTGAGGTGATGAGGAAGGAATGAAACACAACACAAACAGAGCAAGAGAAAATCAGAGAGTGTGTGTAAATCTATAGAAAGTGAATGTGAGTTCTGTAATCTCCCTTCAGGAAATTCTATAGTGAAATCTCTCCATGGACGTAAGCAATTGCCGAACCACGTAAATATCTTGTGTTTTTTTTGTGTGATTGATTTCTGAGTGTATCCTAACAAGTGATATCAAAGCCTCGTTAGTCGATTTTTTGGAAAAATTGAAAAAACAGGGTGTGTTTTTCAAAACTGTCAAAAATCAAGTTGCTCGAAATTCACTTTTGAGCATACTGGGAGAAAGTCATCGACGAGATGAGTCCAGAACTGCAAAGTAGAGCCTCAGATGAGGTGCCACGCACTCACACGCACCACTTAAAGTAGAAGAGTGAAGCCCAGTCTCAAACACGCGACTCACGCGCCATTTACAGCACCAGCGCGTCATTCCAGTCGCATACACGTGCCCCACGCGCGGCGGAAGGAAGAAGGAGAGTGAGCTGCGCAAGATAGTGACGTCACTGCCACGGCAGACAACACCAGTCAAACACGCCATCACCACGTCACTACCATGTCAGCGCCACGTCAGCGCCACATAAGCCTCAGTTGATTGTTGACCGGTCGGGTTGACCCGACCCAGAGGCAGAGGGCTATCCGGTGCTACGCGGCTAAGGTACATCCGCAGATCTAAACCATCGAACTTATTTTGGCTAGATCTGAGCCATTTAAAGCCCGTTTTTGACGATCCAATAGCTGTTTCCAACTATTTGGAGTATTCCGAAGCGATCCGTATGGTTAGATTTTTGAATCAAAGGTTCTGTAAGAAGTAAAGAAGACGATGGAAGAATTCACATCAACTTCAGGATCCATGATCAAGTTGAATCCTTCCAATTATGCAATCTGGAAACCGCGAATGGAAGACATCCTATATCATAAAGACTTGTTTGACCCTATTGCTCTAAAAGGGGTTAAACCGAAAGAAGTGAAGGATGAAGATTTGGCTAAAGATGAACCGAAAGACTGTCGGTTGTATCAGATAATGAATAGACAACAGTGTGTTCCACCATTTCGCCCAGGAGACAGATGCATATGTACTTTGGACAATGTTAGAAGGAATGTACCAGTCAAAGACCGCCCGAAACAAAACCTTGGTGATGAGAAGGCTTGTAAATCTAAAGTTGAAGAATGGTGTGTTTGTTGCCGAGCACACCAGTGAATTCAAGAATCTGGTAAATCAACTTGCAACCGTCAAGATGCCCTTGGGAGTTGGTTCCTTTGCCTACTGGTAAGAATCTAGTTGGTTGCAAATGGGTCTATAAAGTTAAGACTCATTCTGATGGTTCTCTTGAGCGCTACAAAGCTCGTCTGGTTGCCAAAAGTTTCTCCCAAGAGTATGGTATTGATTATGAGGAGACGTTTGCTTCCGTAGCCAAGGTGACTATTGTCCATACTTTGATATCTGTTGCTGTTATTCGTTCTTGGCCTCTTTATCAGATGGATGTCAAGAATGCTTTTCTTAATGGCCATCTCACTGAGGAGGTTTACATACGTCATCCCCCTGGTCTTCACCATTCCTCTGACCAGGTTTGTCGTCTTCGACGTACTCTGTATGGTCTGAAACAGTCTCCTCGTGCTTGGTATGATCGTTTTCAGACTGCTGTTACCGAGCTCAGGTTTTGTTCTTCTAATTCTGACTCTACTTTATTTCTGAGACATACCTCGGCTGGTTTTGTTGCTCTCTTACTATATGTAGATGATATGATCATCACTGGCTCTGACTCTTCTGCTATCTCTGAGGTCAAGCAGCATCTCTTCTGCACCTTCGAAATAAAATATCTAGGACCATTGCGGTATTTTCTTGGTATTGAGATGGCTTCTTCTCCCAAGGTTTACTTTTTGTCCTAGGCTAAGTATGCCAACGAGGTTATTCATCGTGCCAGACTTACTGACACTAAGCTTTCTGAAACCCCCATTGAGCTTAATGTGAAGCATAACACTATTGATGGCGTTCCTTTGGACGATCCTACGTTATATTGCGAGCTTGTGGGTTGCTTTGTCTATCTGACAGTTACTCGCCCTGATCTTGCCTATGCTATCCATGTGGTTAGTCAGTTTATTTTTGCTCATCGCTCTATACATTGGGCTGCTTTGCTTCGGATCCTTCGCTATCTTCGCAGTACTATCTTTTAGGGCTTGCTATTCTCTTCTACTTCTTCCTTAGATTTGGTGGCCTATGTTGATGCTGATTAGGCTGGTGATATTAATGACCGTAAATCTACTTCTGGTTTCTGTATGTTTCTTGGCGATTCCCTAATTTCTTGGAAAAGCAAGAAACAAGCTGTTGTTGTCCGTTCTACTGTCAAAGCTGAGTATCGGGCTATGGCTCATGCTACTGTTGAAATTGTCTGACTTTGTGGTCTCTTATCTGACTTGGGCATCCTTCAGTCTTCCTCAACCTCTCTCTATTGTGACAACCACAGTGCTATTCAAATTGCTCATAACACTGCCTTCCACGAACGGACAAAACACATTGAGATTGATTGTCACTTCGTCTATCAGCATCTACAATCTGGCTTTATCTCGCTTCTTTTTGTCTTTTCAACTCTATAACTTGCTGACTTCTTCACCAAGACTCACACCACTGCACGGTTTTGGTTTTTTCTTGACAAACTCACAGTGCTTTCTGCTAAAATATCTTGAGTTTGAGCGGGGGTGTGAGAATATGCATATATTAAGTGTTCTCCTTTTTCCTTTTAAGATTAGGACGTAGTGTTCTATATCTATCAGATGTTCTATATCTATTGGAATTATGTGTCAGTGATATATTAGATTAGGATTAGTGTTCTATATAAGTGATGTATTCTCTATTCAATTAATCCAATATAATATACAGCTTCATTCAGAAAACTTACAACGTTGGTGGTTTCTCTCAGTAACTTTGCACTAGAGGGGAAGCTTACCATGAGCATGGTCACAGACGCCATGTACAATGAGGAGACAAGGAGGAAAGACATTGGAGGTAATCAGTCCCATGCTCTGGCAAAGAAAGAAGCAAGAGTAGAGGCAGATAGAACAATATGAGTAAATCCAGAGACAACAAAAGGTGAGGAAACTCCAGTTTTACTTGTTTTCACTGTGGCCAGGAGGGTCACATAAAAAGGAACTGCCTAAGCCGGAAGGACAAAGGCCAAAGCAATAAGTCAAAGGGAGATGAGAACACGACAGCCACAATAACTGATAAAATACTTCTTGTAGTTGGTGAAGAGGAGGACTGCCTTCACGTGGCTGACTACAACGACACAGAATGGGTGATAGACACAACTGCATCCTATCATGCTACTTCCCACAGAGAACTCTTCAGCTCATACAATGCTGGAGATTTTGGCACTGTTCGAATGGGGAATTCTAGTTATTCGAAGATTGTGGATATTGGAAACATTAATATTCAGACTGATGTCGGATACAAGTTGGTTCTCAAAGATGTGAGGCATGTTCCAGATTTGCGCCTCAATCTTATCTCCGGAAGCGCCTTGGACCGACATGGCTATACAAGTACATTTGGAAATGGCCGTTGAAAGCTGACAGGAGGAGCTTTGACAATTGCCAGAGGAGAGACGTCTTCAACACTGTACAAGAATCAAACGAAGATCTATCTGGGAAGTCTTAATGCAGCAGAAGACAAGGAGTCACCAGACTTATGACACAGAAGATTAGCTCACATGAGTGAGAAGGGATTGCATCCATTGGTAAAACGATCCAAGATAACCTTATCCAAAGAGAGTCCCTGAAGCCGTGTAATCATTGCCTTTATGGCAAGCAGCATCGAGTATCATTCAATTCAACAAGCAAGAGGAAAACAGAAGTGCTCAGTATGGTATACTCAGATGTTTGTGGCCCAATCGAAGTGGAGTCACTTGGCGGCCGCAAGTATTTTCTGACTTTCATTGATGATACATCAAGGAAGTTGTGGATGTATTTCCTGAAGACAAAAGATGAGATATTCCAGCACTTTCAGGAGTTCCATGCAATGGTGGAAAGAGAGACCGGGAAGAAGTTGAAGTGTCTTCACACAAACAATGGTGGCAAGTACACTTCCAATGCTTTTGAAGCATATTGTGCTAGCAGAGGTATCCGACACGAGACAACAATTCTCGGTACCCCACAACACAATGGTGTGGCAAAAAAGATAAACCGCACTATTGTTGAAACAGTCAGATGCATGCTCAAATGGCAAAGTTGCCAAAGTCATTCTGGGCTGAAGCCGCTCGTACAGCCTGTTATCTCATCAATAGGTCGCCTTTAGTCCCGTTGAATTTTGCGATACCTGAGGAAGTCTGATCCAGAAGAAAGATATCATATTCTCACTTGAGAGTCTTTGGGTGTAAGGCGTTCACACACATCTCCAAGAAAAACAGACAGAAGCTTGATGACAAGTCCACTCCACGTATATTTGTGGGCTATTCAGTGCAGCATTTGGGTACAAGTTGTGGGACCCAATGAACAAGAAGATGTTCAGGAGCAGAGATGTTGTGTTCCAGGAAGACCAGACAGTAGCAGATTTTGAGAAGTTTACGAAGTCTGCAAAGTCTAGAGATGTCATCACTCCAGACTTGTTCTCATCTCCCGAGCCATCACAAAATGCTAGATGTGATGATGTGCAACAAGAAGTGCTATAGTTACAGGATCCTATGCTAGAAATTGAGGATCAAGAGGAAAGAGATGAAAACTCGAATGAAAAGGGTGTTGAGCAGGGGGAGCAACCCCCTCAACCAGAGGCAATTGGGCCTTAGTTGCGAAGATCTAGAAGAGCTGCCGTGCCATCAACCAAATATCCCGTTTCTCAGTATATTCTGATTACGGATGAGGGGGAACCTGAGAGTTTTTCGGAAGCAAAGAGTCATACAGAGAAAGATTGCTGGATGCAAACCATAAAGGAGGAGATGAGTTCTTTGCAGAAAAACCACACTTATGAGCTTGTTTCACTTCCAAAGGGCAGGAAGGCATTGAAAAACAAATGGGTGTACAAATTGAAGAAGCAGAAAAACCACACTTATGAGCTTGTTTCACTTCCAAAGGGCAGGAAGGCATTGAAAAACAAATGGGTGTACAAATTGAAGAAGATGGCAATGGTAAAATATTGCAGCATAAAGCTTGTTTGGTGGTCAAAGGTTTTGAGCAGAAGAAGGGAATCTATGTAGCACGGACACGGACACGGACACGGGACACGACACGGACACGCGGACACGCAATTTTTCAAAAAATGAGGGACACGACACGCTGGAGACACGTTTAATATATATAATTTTATTTATATATTATATGTAAAATTAAAAAATATATACTATTTTTATTTGTTTTTATTTATTTATTATATGTAAAATTAAAAAATATATACTAATTTTATTTATTATATGCAAAATTAAAAAATATATACTAATTTTATTTATTTATTTTATTTATTATATGTAAAATTAAAAAATAAATATATTATTTGTATTTATTTATATTATTTATTATTATAAATATATATATATATATATATTATTTATTATTAGTATATAAAAATATATATATGTATATATATTGTTAGTATATAACGTATATAGCTATCGCGTCGAAAATTTTAGCGAGAGAGAGAGAGAGCAGAGATGGCGATCGATGGTCATCGATGGTCGATCGATGGTCAAACGATGGTCAAATGAGAGCGATCAATGGTCGATCGAGGAGCAGAGAGGGAGACGAGGAAGACGAACAGGTTAGGGTTTTTTCTCTGTCCTCAATCTGTCTCTCTTTTCCCTCGATCTATCTCCCTCTCTCTCTCTCCCCTCGATCTGTCTCTATCTCTGTCTCTGGCTCTGGCTCTCTCTCTTTCTCTTCTCCAACAGTTCTAGGGCTTCTTCGATCCACCTACCTGCGTGTCTGAATCGTGTCCTCGCGTGTCCAACCTCGTGTCCGACTCTGAAAAATTCTGAAAAAAAAGGGGACACGTAGGGGAGAGTGTCAGACACGTGTCAACAGCATGTCGTACGCGTGTCCGTGTCCGACACTGATACGCAAGCCTCAGGGACGTGTCCGTGCTTCATAGAAGGGAATTGATTTTGATGAGATCTTCTCTCCAGTTGTGAAGATGACTTTCATTCGAGTAGCTCTGGGATTAGCAGCTCGCTTGAATCTAAAGGTAGAACAGATAGATGTCAAAATTGCCTTTCTCCGTGGTGACTTGGAGAAAGAGATCTATATGGAACAGCCAGAAGGATTTGAAGTTAAACAAAAAGAAAATCTAGTTTGCAAACTGAAGAAGAGTCTCTATGACCTGAAGCAGGCGCCGAGACAATGGTATAAGAAGTTTGATTTATTCATGGTGGATCACGAGTACACAAGAACAGTAGCAGACTAGTGTGCATATTTCCGAAGGTTTTTGGATGGAAACTTCATCATCCTACTGTTGTATGTCGATGATAAGCTGATCATCGGACAGGATACTACTATGATCAACAAATTGAAAAAGGACTTGTCGCAGTATTTTGACATGAAGAATTTAGGCCCAACACAGTAGATTTTGAGCATGAAGATTGTTCGTAACAGGAAAGCCAAGAAGATATGGCTGTCACAGGAAAGATATGTTGAACGGGTGATTGAAAGATTCAACATGAAAGATGCCAAGCCAGTCAATACTCCATTAGCTAACCATTTCAAGCTGAGCAAGAGTTCTTGTCCCTTATCTACAAATGAAAGAGAAGAGATAGAGGCAATTCCCTACTCATTTGTAGTAGAGAGTTTGGTGTATGCAATGGTGTGTACCCAGCCAGATATAGTTCACGCAATTGGCATTGTAAGTAGATTCCTCACCAATCCAGGAAATGAGCATTTGGAGGCAATTAAATGGATTCTTCGGTACTTGAAGGGAACTTCAAAGATGTGTCTATGTTTTGGGGGAGTTGAACCAATTTTGGAAGATTTTACAGATGCCGATATGGCGGGTGATCTTGATGGTAGAAAGTCTACATCAGGATTTTTATTCACCTTTCCAGGGGGAACTGTTTTATGGCAGTCCAAACTACAAAAGTGTGTTGTTTTATCTACAACCGAGGCAGAGTACATTGTTGCTGCAGATACTGGAAAGGAAATGTTGTGGTTAAAGCGGTTTCCCCAAGAATTGGATCTACAACAAGAAGAGTACAAGGTACATTGTGATAGTCAGAGTGCAATTGATTTGAGCAAGAATTCTATGTACCATTCATGTACAAAGCAAATTGATGTCCGGTATCATTGGATACGAGAAGTGATGGAAAAACAACTGACGAAGCTGATGAAGATTCATACAGACAAGAATCCTTCTGACATGATGACCAAGGTTGTCACCAGAGACAAACTAGAAGTTTGCAAGAATCTGACTAGGATGGACTTCAAGTAAGAAGTCAGTTATCCATATGGGCGTGGAGGGGGAGAATTGTTGGCTCCAACCCACATGGAGGAGTAGTTGAAGGTTGGCTCCAAGTCAAGAACTAGGAGGAGAGATGGCAGGTGGCAGCCCTCTCAATTACTCCTCTTCCTTGACTTTGTTCCCTCTTATTTGTGTATAAATTGAGGTGATGAGGAAGTGATGAAAATCTATAGAGAGAATCAGAGAGAGTGTGTGTAAATCTATAGAAAGTAGTGTGAGTTCTGTAATCTCCCTCCGGAAAATTCTATAGTGAAATCTCTCTGTGGACGTAAGTAATTGCCGAACCACATAAATATCTTGTGTATTTTCTGTATGTGATTGATTTCTGAGTGTTCTTAATAGTAATAGTTTTTCCTACAATACAACATGTGCCTTCTAAATCAAACCAAATTTCCCAGTTAAACATGCAAACCACATCAACATAACATACAAGTTAGATACAAATAACCTAATTTAACACATTTTATAAATTCTCAACACTTCTTCCCAAACAATCCTCTCTCTCTCTGTCTCTCTCTATATATATATATATATCAAGGGGTTTTCAAACCTAAATTATTTCTTTTGTGAAAATCTAGGGAAAGTGAAACTGTGCATCTTTTCATCACAGTCCCTCATACAACGAACGATCAAGTGAGCGTTTATTCATAAATAGGCAGATAATAAAAAGGCATTAAAAAAATCTAACTTTTCCGGTATTTTCCCTGGCAGATTCACGGTAGCCAAACGGAGGGTAAACGGAATGAACCTAGCTAAAGGCGGCAACTTTAACGGCACGGGATGTTAGGGATAGGGTTTTCACCCGACGATGGAACTCATGGTGGTTTATATACTACTACATTAAGCGCGCACTTCGTCTCATTATACATTTTGCAATTATTATTATCACTTTTATTAGTATTTTTTTGAGAAAAATATATTTAAAAAATGGATAAATTATAAGATTTGCTTAAAATATATATTGTTTTTTTATAATTTAAAAAATTATAAATATCTCTTTGTTAAAAATTTTTATTTAATAGAATTAATTAAAAAAATAAAATTTATTATTATTCTCTTATACAATAATAAAATTACCTAAATTATTAATTTAAATATAAGTCTAATATCATTAAAAACAATTAATTGACTTGACAATTTATTAATAAAATAGGCGATTTATTATGAAATTATAAACCTCAATGGATGAAATGTAATTTCCAGAACAGAAGGAACAATTTGTATTTAATCAAATCTCAATAGATGTATTTATAATTTATTCTTAAAAAATTTGAAGATTCAAGCCATATTACAAAATAAAATTTTAATTTTATTAATTTAAATTAAATTAAATTTTTTTATTTTATTTTAAAATTTAAACTACTTGTTTATCTTTGTTAAATAATTTTTTTTATTTTAATCATTAAACTTGATAAAGCAAATATTTCAGACATTTGTAATCAATTTTAATGATTAAAATATTATGTTCTCATTAATTTTACTTCATGATGAAAATAGACAATAATTTATATTAAAAATAAATCAATTTAAATTTAAATTGATAAAATTTAAAATTCATTTTGTTAGAAGTCTCAAATCTTACATTTTTATTTTATTTTATAATTTACTCTTATTCTTTTAGTAGTAACATATATTCACTCACTCATCCACCAATCTTTTGAGATGAGCATTGGCCTTTGGAAGGACTTTTATTTATTTTTAAATACTACTCTGCCTAAAAAATAATTAGTTAAAAAAATGGAAAATTTCTATTCATAGTCTATTTTTTTTTTACAAATCAAGTTAAAGTGTAATTTTGAACACACAAAAATTAAAAAATAAATAAAAATTTGAAGTACATTTTAAAAGAACTGAAATGGGAATAATAATTTCCTAATTTATAAAGAACTGAAATGCGAGTTGATGGGTCATTGTAATTTTACATTATTGTTGTATAACAATTTTCTCCAAAAAATAAAAAATAAAAAAATGCAGATCATAATTGATGTTGCGAGATTATCATACAAAAAAAGTGCAACATCTCTCTTAGAACTATGGTCCATACCATTCAACAATCGACATATTTTGTGTTGTTTCTTAAAATATTAATATAAAAATAAATAAACCGACTATATAAACAAATAACTATAACTATAACTATCAAGTTGAAGTGCATCATTAAATTGTCCCAACACTACCACATAGCATACTTTACAACTCTATTTATAGCAGACAATGTCAGAGGTAGGAATATGCAAGGGAAGCTTTGATACAATCCTGCATATGATGAGGAGATAACTATTTACATAAAGATTGTAGTCTATTTTGTGACAGTAAATCAAACATTAGAACCTTGAGAAAGCCCAAAAGAAAATCTATTGTCATCAACAGCACACTTCTCTCCAACAAAGGAAAGCACTCAAATAAACGAACTGTGTATTTTGTTGCCCTTCAACACAATGCAGAAATAATTTCATCAACAGTCTATGAGATGAGACATTTTCTGATAGCAAAGATCTAAGTGGTTGTTTCTACTCTGGTTGAGGCAGAACCTTTGAAGACGATCCACCAACACCCTCCTAATCCTGATTATAGGCAGTTCGATCTATATTTGAGATCAAATACCGACGTCAAAAAAACAACTCTTTGTCTTATGGAAGCCACCATCTGCTGTACTCTGCTAGGTTTACAATTTCAACCAAATGCTTAACATCTTCTCTGAAGTCAAAGAAGACCACAAACTGATTCTCATCTTCAAAAGATCCAATCTTTCTAAAATACTGTACCAACATGAGTTAAATTTTTCTAAATGATGTGATAACAAACCAATAGGGACATACTCTGGCAGACGAATCTCGTATCTTGTAAATCACCCTTTCTGTTCTAGAATTGAGAAAAGAAATCACAAGTACACCAGTGAAATGGCTTTGATCCCCTCAAACCATTTCTTGTGCTAAAACAGGGCTAAAGTTTTTAAAAAATGAATGTCTCTACATTTAGCAATACTTTTAGAAGTGGAAAAGAAAACTCCAGGCTAGGATAGCTGGAATTCAAAAAAAAAAAAATCTTGTTTGGAACACACTGATTTTCTCATAATTGGAAAAAGAGCTGATTGCTGAGTATAAAAAAGTCATTGCCATTCACCACAATGAGTAAGAGTTTATTGCTATTCAGAGAATTGACTTGACATTCTTAACCCCACCCAAACACAAAACAACAATAATAATAATAACAACAATAACAATAATAAAGGCAGGAAAAGTGTCTTACAACTTCAAAGAAGGAGATTAAGTTGACAAGTCTTTGATCCCCTTGGAAACGCTGCTAATTCCCCACAACAGCAGTCATCTGAATACTGACAGTCAATTGTCATCTTCCTCAAAACTTTAGCATTTCTCAGCAAATACTCTATCACATCAAGCTCATAATCTTTCCCTGTAAATGCTTTGACATTAATCTTCTTGAGATGTAATAACAAACAACTGGGTACTTTTTGTGGTGGATTCCAACATGCAGCTGAAGTACTGAATATACTTCCCTAATCACAAGAAGAAATTAAAAGCTAGAAACTTTGAAACATTGCTAACTAAATCATATAACAAATATCACATACTGTTAGAATAAGAACTTCAAGATTAGGCGAGCACCGAAGCAAGTCTGCCAACAATTTCAAATTCCAGCTAGTGTCACAATCAGCACCAAAGTTCAATTGGGTCAAATTATGGAAGGTAGGCAACATATAATCATTTACATCAGTCTGAAACTGCACAGGAGACAAATAGACATATTACAATCCTTTTGTTAGCATATTATGATATAATAGATTAGTTATCTCACAAAATATTCTTATGGAGGTGCATTAAGGTCTCTGTCCCAGCACAGCATCTCTCTATCCAAGGACATATCTATTCACTAACAAAACCTACAATCTTACTCATTCTTTTCACAAATATTTACTCTCCTGGTGTCAAATATTTTATGCTATTGATCAAACCCACTTATAAAAAAAATTTGAAAAAACCACTTACATCATTTGAAACCTTAAAATTCTACTATTAACAAAATACATGAGAACTTAAAAGTTGTAAACTAAAGATCAAAACTTAAATGGTGTGTTTAGATATTTCAGGAAACATATTATAAAATAATAAAGATGAGAAAAACTTGAAGGTGAATTTTCCAAGTAATTATACATAGAAAATTCCCCCCCCCCCCCCCCCCCCCCGGGTTCCTTTTTCATTTCGTTCCCTTTGCCATGTATATCAGTATGAAAAGGGATTTGCTGAAAGTGTTTTTGGAATTTTATGAGTCGGGGGTGGTTAATTTAAGCACAAATGCTACGTTCATCTGTTTGATTCCTAAGAAAGTGAATGCTGTTAGAGTGGGAGATTTTAGTCCTATCAGTTTGGTAACATCGCTGTATAAGATTTTGAGGAAGGTTTTATCAAAACGACTGAGGATGTCTTTAGGGGATACAGTGTCTAGGGCGCAAGGAGCATTTGTCAAAGGAAGACAAATTTTAGATGTTGTTTTAGTAGCAAATGAAGTAGTGGAAGAATATAGGAGTTCAGGAAAGGAAGGTCTCATTTTTAAAATAGATTTTGAGAAGGCATATGATCATGTGGATTGGCAGTTTTTGAATTTTGTATTGGATAAGAAGGGATATGGTGGGCGGTGGAGATCTTGGATTAGGGGTTGTTTGTCGACTTGTAATATGTCAATTATAGTGAATGGTAAACCGAGGGAATGCTTTACGGCTTAGCGGGGGCTACGACAAGGGGACCCGCTATCTCCTTTTCTTTTTATTTTGGTGGTCGATGTTCTGGGAAGGATGGTTGATAGAGCTAAAGAAGTAGGTCTTTTTGCGGGGTTGGAGGTGGGGCGGGATAGAGTTAGTGTGACTCATTTACAATATGCAGATGATATCATATTTTTTTCCTCAGGAGATGAAAGTCAGCTACTTAATCTTCATTCGATTTTGAGACTTTTTGAGATTATTTCAGAGCTTAAGGTCAATTTGGGAAAAAGTAGTGTGGTGGGTATTAATATGCAGCAAGATCAACTTCAGAACAGGGCGTCACTTTTAGGATGTGGTATAGAGTTACTTCCGTTTAAATATTTGGGTCTTCCTTTGGGGGGTTATCCTAGGAGTGAAGCTTTTTGGTCTCCTGTGGTGGAAAAGATTGGCAAGAGATTGGAAGGGTGGAGTAAGGCTTTATTATCACGAGGGGGTAGATACACTTTGGTTAGGTCTGTTTTGAGTGGTATCCCCATTTATTATTTATCATTATTTAAGATTCTGGTTAAGGTGGCAAAGTCTCTTGAAAAGTTGATGAGGGATTTTCTTTGGGAAGAGAAGGATGAGAGGAAAAAGGATCATCTCGTGAATTGGGAGTTAGTGTCGTTACCTAAGGAGAAGGGGGATTTGGCTATCGGTAATATTGTGGCTAGAAACATGGCTTTTCTTGGCAAATGGTTATGGAGATTTCTACTTGAGGTTGATTCATTATGGCATTCAGTTATAAAAAGCAAATATGGGACTCATGACAATGGTAGGGATTCACGGGTGGTTTTGAGGGATAACTGTCGTGCTCCTTGGAAGTCTATTTCTCAAATTTTCACATGTTGGTCTAGTCATCTTTCTATTCGGGTGGGTAATGGGGAACTTGTTCGGTTTTGAGAGGATGTTTGGATGGGTTAGTCTTCTTTTGCTGTCGATTTTCCACATCTATATAGAATGGCGCGTTCTCATAATTCTTCGATTGCGTCCATGGCTTGCTCACTTTTGGCTCCAATTTCCTGAAATTTTGATTTTTCTAGAAATCTCAATGATAGGGAGGCTTCTCAGTTGACTTCTTTATTGGCCAGACTTGATCATTTTTCTTTATTTCCTCTGTTGGAGGACAAGTGGATTTGGGCTCTTCATTCGTCCGGAATATTTTCTTGTAAGTCTTTTTTTGAAAACATCATTGATAATTCTCATGTTCCTCAGTTTCCATTTTACAAAAGAGTTTGGAAGGCTTGTGTTCCCCTAAAAGTAAAGGTGTTCATGTGGGCCTTGGTTCATGGAAGCATTTTGACAAATAATACATTGCAAAAAAGGAGACCCAATCATTTTCTAAATCCTCAATGGTGCATTCTGTGTTTTAAAAATGGAGAATCCGCGGATCATTTATTCTTGCATTGTCCAATAGCGTTAAATTTATGGTACAAATTGTTTTCTTTGGGAAAGGTGGCGTGGATAGCCCCAGAAAGGTGTACGCATATGCTCCTAATGGATTTTCGCACTTTTGGAGGATCAAAGAGAGCCAAAATGCTTTGGTCTTGTGCCGTCTTGGCAACTTTTTGGGTTCTATGGAGGGAGAGAAATGCAAGGTTGTTTGATGAAAAGTTTCGGGAAGTGGGTTGTTTGTGGGAAAATGTTTGTCATTTAACTTCTTTTTGGGTATCAAGGAACTCTTTATTTAGGGGAGTTCCTCTTTTTTTGATAGCTAGAGATTGGTTGGCGGTTTGTGATATGTAGGATTTTGCCCGTGTTTAGATTGTTTGGGGGTTTTCAATTTTGTTTTGTTTTTCTCTTTGTCCTTTTGTAAGAGGATGCCTCATCCTCATTTCCTTTTCTTATTTATCAATAAAGCTTTTGTTGTTGATCAAAAAAAAAAAAAAAAATAGGAAAGAAAAATTTTATATGATATGCAGTAAACCAATACGTTCTCTTTGTAGCATAGTTTTCAACTCTTTAATTTCAAAAGCATAAACTAAAACAACATAATCAAGTAAAGTATCCTATGTTTTTTTTATTGATAAATAACTGTAACTATATTAGAAGGCAACTAAAGAGCAGCAACCTAGCACATGTTAAGTATACACAGTAAATAAAAAATAAAAAATAAAACCCATATATCCACAAGGATGTGCACTCCCAAAAAGTCAACAAAAGAATAGTAGGAAATGGAAAATCTTCCTTTTTAACCACAAAAATAGAGATGCAGACACTACTCCTTTCAAAGCACAGAAGGAGTTCTCCCTCCCTCCAAAAGACCTGCAATTTCTCTATCAAAATACACCACATAGCAAACAAAGAAGCTGCCTCCCAAGGCTTCCTACTACTACGCTTCGAACAACCCCTCAGCCAACCAGAAAAGAGGTCCTTCACCAAACCCAACATCACCCAAACAATATCAAACACCAAGAATAGCAAATTGCAAAATTTTCTGGCCACTAGGCAATGCAACAACAGATGATTCACTGATCATTTTATTTGTTTGGAGGTGAATGGGCCATTTATTTGATTCTCTTGCCATAAAAAGGAGGATATCTAATAACAGGGATTGGACTTCTGAGGGGAAGTCGCTCTTTCTTGATCGATGGTCATCGGGGGAAGGGTGCTAACATGACACGTGATTCTAATGGTTGTTTGGGTTTGTTTTCTCAGCTTGCCAGTCCATTACATACCTTTTTTTCTATGACTTTAATTTATGATGGTTGTTTGGGTTTCACGGCTGTCTATGTACCATAAACATTCTCTGTTACACAGGCTTAAAACCCATTGGACAATTGATAAGGCCTTAAACACAGCACAAGAAAAAAAATTAGGGACAAAAGAAGCATCAAAAGAGTACTTCAATTATTGCAAGTATACTTTAAAAATACGACAAACATCACAACTAATGAGTAGGGAAACTTACAGCCAAATGTGCTTCAAGAACCTTAACATTTGTAATCCCACTAAGAAGCTTATACATACGAAGACCATCAATGAAACTTCTGCGTCTTAAGCAAACATGTCTGACAGAAAATGATGCTTTGGACAAAGACGGTAAATTTCTTAACAAAATATCCACAAAATCTGCAAGATAAAGGTACTCGAGTTGGGGGGCATCTACCACAAGTTTGCAACCCTGATCATCAGGTTCATCTGAGTCATCCAGCTGATCTATAAAATCATCTCTGTAACAAAAAACAGTCAAACGTTTCAACGTAGGCACAGAAACATTCAGAACCATTTGTGAATCCACCGTCCACCTGTGTATATACATTTCTTCAAGAATTGGGCAACCAATTAAGAACTCCTGCAATGAGTCTTCATCTCCATATTCAACATAATCTAGCCTAAGATTCTTAAGACTAGGAAGCCAAACTGAACAAGGAATATGAAGCAAAACCCCAGAAAGACTCAGAACCACTAGTGTTTTGCTAGTGAAAAGCCTAACTGGCAACCTAACATTAATCTCGAGCCCATTAATGAGATTTAGGTCTTGAACATTACGCTTAACTGCAGCAGAGATCCACGTATCAACAAGGTCAAGAAGTTGAAGTGATCCTCCAATCTGGAGATGAAATTGCTGGAAGCACGGTGCATCACTGAGAAGCAATACTCTATTCACGAAATATTGAAAGCTCAAATCAACTTCTTTTCGTTTATCTTCACTCAATCGAGCATATTCCTGAAAACATTTGGAGTCATCAAAATCCAAGTTTGGAACAGAAGTCCAGAGGTATTGCCATCTTGTCGACAGAGTGCTGCTTCCAACTGCATATTTTGTTGGAAGGAATGAAAGAATGTGGCACAAAAGGGCATCTGGCAAATTGCTGATCCTGTCTATGTTCTTCCCAATATTTGAATCCATTACTTCACTTCACCAATGCTTTACCTAAATTAAACTATTTTTCCAGTTAAAAATGCAAAGGCACATCAGCATAACATTTAAAAAAAAAAAAAAAAAACCTATTTTAACCATTTTATAACTGTTGCTAAAAATAATAATAGGGTAAGGACAACTATCAATGTCAAAAAATTATCTTTCATGTCAGTGCCTCATACACCGTTGCGTTTATTCACAAATAGGAAAAATATAAAGCATTTGAATTCGAAATTTTCCTTTATTTCCCTGGCATATTCTCGGTAGCCAAACGGAGAGTATAATCTTCAGATCGAACTAGAAATGGTACAGAAACGAACCTGGCTAATGAGGGTTCGGCCACCAATGGGTTTTTGATGACGAAAATGATTCTGCAACTTCAATGGCACCGAACGTTAGGGTTAGGGTTTCACCCGACGGACCTCATGGTAACTTGTCTACGGCTATCGGAGTAGATGAAACGCACGCTTGACCGCATTGTACATTTTGCTTTATGGTATTTATTTTTAGATTACACCATCCTCAACACTGTGCCTGTTTGGTACAGTGTAAAAGCTGTTTGATAGAAAAAGAATAAAAAGTTTATTGGGAAAATTAAATGAAAAAGTGATTCTTAAAATAGGAAATGAATTTTTTAATAATATTTTAGGATAAAATATAAGTATATTGATAAAGATGCTCTGAGGCATTTAGTCTTGGTGTCACAAAAAGTAAACAACCTTGGAAATCTATTGACAGTCCAAACCAATGCTCTGTTCTGGGAATTCTTGAAGTAATTGGATGATCGAGGAGACAACTAACCGAACGTTCAGTGTGGCCCATCTTCAACGGTCTTGCACAGTAAAATGGTGAAAAGTGGCCCAGATTCTCAGTTTGGTAAAACATTTGTTATTTTCTTAATTTGATACAGGTTTGGTGAAACTATTGAAGTACAAAAAGAGATACTTTTTTATCAAATTTGAATTTGATGATGGATTTGCTGAAGTGTTGGAGATGGCCTAACAATCCACATATTGTGCCTGTTTGGCAGAGCTTAATTACAGCTTATTTCAGCTTTCAGCTTAATTTAAGCTATTTTGATGTGTTTGGTTTAGCTTATAGCTTTTTGGAAGTCAGAAATCAGCTTATTCTTTGAGTGGGGCAGGAGATACTTTAAGAATAAGTTGGAAATCAACTTAAGCTAAAAGTTATAAGCTATAAGTTGTTTAGGCATAAGCTATAAGCACTTTCCCACAGCTCTACCAAACAGGGCCATTAACAATCCCCTCACTAACAATATCATCTAACCTAATCTGCCAAACAAATGTGGCCAAAACTCTTTTTAAAATTTATAATCAAACAAAATTTTTTTTTTCAAAACTCATAACTCAACCAACACCTCTACACTTAAATCATAATTTAAAAATAATTTTAAAAAATAAAACAAAATAAAAAAATTATTTTTTTAATCTCTTTTTAAAATAGAATTTCCCTAGCATATTCTTGGTATCCAAACGGAGAGTAGAATATAAAGGATGTGTTTGGTTTGTGTTTTTAGATAAATTTTCAAAAAAAAAAAATAGTGAGAGTTTAGAAATTTTTTAATTTGTTTGGTTGTATATTTTGAAAATAGTTTTGGAGTTTAGGAGTTTGAAATAATTTAATATTTTGTTATAGTTGAGTATATGTGTGCAAGGGAAAAAGTGATTGAAAAGGAAAAAAGAGAAAAAAAAAGTAATTGATTGACGTGGAGGAGAGAGAAAATGATTTTGGAAATTTTTTTTTAAAAAAAATTTGAGCCTAACAAAATTTAAAAAAAAAATTTCAAAAATTATATATTGAGATACAAATCAAACAATCCCTTTGGACGAGAGAGAGAGAGGGAGAGAGAGAGAGAGAGAGAGAGAGAGAGAGAATGAGTGAGGAACCTGGGTGACGGTAATCTCTGCAACTTCAATGGCAGGGGACGTTAGGGCTAGGGATCCGACTTAAAACGGCGCTTCACCGCATTGAACATTTTGCCTCATTTTTACATTTTGCTAAATAATAGTAAATAAATAAAGGGGAATTTTTTTTCAGCTCCCTAATAAGAGTAATTTACAGCATAAAGGACACCAAAAATAGGAATGACGTCTCAGGTCCCTCACTAATGACAGGCGTGTTTTTCATTTTTTTTTGGACCAAAATACCCTTCACAGATCAGAGAAATTTCAGTCCAGAGAAATTTCAGTCCAGAGAAATTTGGTCCAGAGAAATTTCGGTCCAGAGAAATTTCAGTGCAGAGAAAATTGGTCAGAGAAATTCTGGCCCAGAGAAATTTCTCTGGACCAAATTGGGGTCATTCCACAAGATCCAGAAATACTAATTACTAATTGTGCAGTGTAAATGGCATGCAAAAATTAGAAAAGGCCCAGAGAAATTTGTGCAGTGAGAGAATTTCTCTGGTTTGAATCCAGAGAATTTCTTTGGAGAGAAGTTCAATTTTCTCTGGAAAGAATTTCTCTGGGACTGAAATTTCTCTGGATTGATATTGAGGGACCTTAGACATCATGAAAATATTTGATGTCCTTTACACTATAAAATCATAATATCAGGGACCAAAAAACAAAATTAAACTATCCTTCACACAACATTTACATTCCACCACCAACAGCTAACTTTACAGTCATGGAATTATAAACTATATGAATTAACACAAGACAATCTGAGCAGATAGAAGTTAAAACCATTTTGATTTCTAAAATAAACAGAGGTTGAGCCAGACAAAACTAAAAATTTCATAAATTTCTTTGGAACCAAAAAACAAAATTAAAATTCTGAATTTTACGCTCAAACCCAAGTAACTTTGGAATATGCAGAGGGAATGAGCATGGAGAAAATCCAACATAAAATTGCCTCACCAAACTCCCAGCTGACTTAACTACTATATTTCACCCAGAGAATTTCTCTCACCCAGAGAATTTCTCTGGATTCCACAACCCAGAGAAAAATTCCAAACAAATATTTCCAGAGAATTCCACAACCCAGAGAAAAATTCCAAACAAATATTTCCAGAGAATTTCTCTGATTTCAGATTGGAAGTGTTACTAAGAACCAAAAAGAAAGTATAAGACCCATTTATCTCAGGTTCTTTCTGTGGTCCAGGCTATCACACACTCAATACAAACACAGGCAGATTGGTTGGTAGGGAGAGATTGAAGGCGATGAAGTGAAGAAAAAAACCAGCTCTCCTCTCTCTCTTTAGACCTTCACACCCAGCAGATGCATACACAACACACACAGAGGCAGACTTGACACACACCACAACACCCACATGCACACACATGCACACATGACACACGGGGGGGTTTGATACAGGATCTAGGACACATCACAAACGGGGGGAAGAGAGGAGGCGGCACACACGGGCATAGAGAACACCAAACCCAGCTCCAAGGTGGCCGGAGAAGATGCGGGTCGACAGAGCAAGGGTTTCAGCTTCCGGCTAACCTCGGCGATTACTTCGTCGGCCCAGGCTTGAGCAATTGATTCAGCAATTTTCCGAGAACGATCCGAGTGTATAACAACATAGCCCTCCATCCTCCTCGAGGCCAAGCCACAGGAGTGCCGCAAAATCAGCACCCCAGTCCAGATCCTGACGGAAAGTTCCCTTATTGGGCTGGAAATTGAAAACCACGTATAATATACAAAAGGGTAAAATAGTTATTTTATAAACTAAACTAACATTGAGGGACCTTAAACACCAAAAAATATTATTGTGGATCTCTCCTCATATTAAAAGTTAGATAGGGACCTTAGACCAATTTTCCCATAAATAAACCCACCTCTAATAAAATTACATACTCCTAAATATGTTAGTCATTTGTTAATCATATATATAAATTGTATTTCAATCCTAAACTCAACAGAAAATTATATTAATTAACATATATAAATTGATCATTTAGATTAAAAATAAATTAAATTTTAAAATTTGAATTGATAAAATTAAAATTTTAATTTATTACAATAGTTAAATCTGAAATTCTTTCATAAATTTTCTCCTAAATATTATCTGTGCAAATTACACATCTTATGTCATTTTGATTCATGCATTTTCAATTGACACAAGTTTCACCATTCATATCAATTTAAAGAAAAATAATCACTAAATTAATTAAAATTAACTCACTGAGTTGAATAAATTTAAAATTATGCTATTAAAAAAATAACACATGCCACTTATATACATATTGTTCATAAAAAATGTCAAAAGTAATAATTAATTGCACCAAATTAAAACAAAATCAAAATCGAATCAATTAAAATTACAATAACCAAAATAACAAAAAGGCCACCCGTTATAATTTGTCCATATCATATTCAATCTTTGTATCACCCAGTAGCACACTAATTTAAGCAGCCAAACGAATCATAGACAGAAAGGAGAAATTAGCAAATATTTTCAAAATAAAGGAGTCCATAGTTCTATAGCACAGAATTCTGGTTCACCTTGTGTTCATCCTTCCAATTTTTAGGTTGGTTTTCATCACGACACACAAATTTAAAACTCATCTTTTCCATCTTATGGCAGCCTCCATCTGGCAATTGTTTGAGCACCTTGGTAATGATAATAATTTCTCCCTAAATATTCAACTTCTATGCAAAGACTGATTTCCATCTTCTGCAAAACTTCAGAGTCTCCTACAAAATACTCTACCAGCTTGAGCTCATCCTCCTTCCCCCTGAACTTTGAAGGTGTAATGGCAAACAAATAGGTATATACTCTAGCAGACGACTCCCAAATCTTGTATAGTACCTTCTATGTTCTGAAACCCCTGTTTGAGAAAAGAAATCGTTAAGTACACTAGTCAAATTACTAAATTAACAAAATACTTAACATCTTAATGTACCTTCATGAAGACAAGAACTTCAAGGTTAGGTGAACTTTCAATCAAGCATGGCAACAATTTCCACATGCTAAAAAGCAATTACCAACTAGTCAATTTTGTCAAATCATGAAGAGAGCATCGAATGTCAAGAACTATGAAGAACCTGCTTTCAAGATGAGAATAATTATCTAAAATAAAAATATATAAATAAACCCTTTATTAAGACAGTTAAACTAGAGAATCCGACAATTATTTCCACATGAAATATGGTTTTAAGAGTGACGAAGAACTCCGGTTTGGACAGATAATGATATTAGTTTTAACATGATGAGAAAGTGAAGGACGCGCGCCGCCATGGTAAAAGTTAATAAAACCAGAAGGTTAATGTTAGAGCATGTTGCAACAAGCTCAGCTACATTTTCATGATAATATGATGTACAATGGCCTTCCAATTGTCATGCATGAACCACATTTCTATTGATAAACAATTCGTTATGAGGCAGCTTGTTCCACTAATAAAGATTTGGGACACTTACCAATCAATCTTATTAACTAGGCTTATTTACCTATAGGTCTTGACTGATAAATTTATCACTGTAAATTTATTCATAAAAATAAAAGAGACTGATAAATTTATCACTTGATAAATCTATTAATAGGACTTAATGGGTAATAAGTTCCAAAAGTAAGACCTATTGGTAATTTATCTTAAAGAAATTTTGAAGATCTTATGAAAGATGCATGACCTTCATCTCCTCAGTCCATTTCTTATGCCATGGAAAATTTGGCTGAAGTTTTTATGGAATGGATTGTCTCCCACTTGTTGCAATGCTTTTTTTTTTTTTTTTTTTTTTTTTGGGGGGGGGGGGGGGGGGGGGGGTTTCCTCATTAGGATTGCAGGAGTTTAAAAAAAGCCTTGGTTTGAGACACAACGACTTTGTCATTAATTTGGAAAATTAGCTATTTGTTGAGTACAATAAAGTCTGCCATTCATCATAATCATTATATTTTTCATCGTTTCTGTCTTCTTTTTTCTTTTTCTTTCTTTCTTTTTTTTGGTTATTAACCATAAGGTATGAAGCTATTCAGAGAATCAACTCGAAATTCTTGACATAACAATAACAAAAATAAAAACAACAATAATAATAATTAGGAAGATTAACTTACAAATTCAGAGAAGAAGATTAAGTTGACAAGTCTTTGAGCCCCTAGGTAATTCTGCTAATTCCCCACAACAGCAATCGTCTAAATTTTGGCTGTCAATTGTCATCTTCTTTAAAACTTTAGCATTTTTCAGCAAATACCCTATCACTCTAAGTTCATAATTTTTCCCGCTAAATTTTTGTATTCGAATTTTCTTGAGATGTAATAACAAACAACTAGGCACTTCTTGTGGTGGATTCCAAGATTTGTCTGAAGTATCAAGTACATTTCCCTGCAGACAAAAAGAATACAAAAGCCATAAACTTCGAAACATTTCTAACTAAATCTTGCAATAAATCTGACACACCTCAAGAATAAGAGTTTCAAGATTAGGTGAGCACTGAAGAAAGTCTGATAGCAATTTCAGATTCCAGCTATCGTCACCACCACCACCAAGCTTCAATTCGGTTAAATTACGGAACGTAGGCAACATATAATCATCGACATCAGTCTGAAACTAAACATGAGATAAATAGACAGATTACAATTCTTTTGTTAGGAAACTAAGATATAATAGATTACTCATCTCAGAACTTAATCCTATTCGTAAGGGTTGTACTTTGGTTTCATGTTCGTTGTCCATGAAATCATAAACAGTCTCCATTACCCAGGCTTAAAACCCATTGGACAATTGATATAGCAAAATCTTTAAGGACAAAAAAGAAATAAGAAAAGTGAATATATGAATTGCTGCAAGTATCCTTCAAAAACATGATAAACATCACAACGGCTTAGGAGTAGAGAGACTTACGGAAAAATGTGCATCAAGAAACTTAACATTTGGAATCCCACTTAGAAGCCTATATATGCGAAGACCATCGTCAATGAAACTTAAGTCGGAAGATCCAACAAAAAGAGATGCTTTGGACAAAGATTGTAAATTCCTGAACAAAAATTCATCTGTGCAATAATCCGAAAGATAAATGTGCTCAAGTTGGGGGGCATCGACCACAAGTTTGCATCCCTGATCATCCAAATCTTCTAAGTCTTCATCTTGAAAATAATCTCTGTACCAAATTACTGTCAAATGCTTCAAAGTAGGCACTGAAATATTCAACACTTGTAGTGTATCCAAAATCCACCTCACCATATACAAATTTTCAAGAACTGGGCAACCAGATAAGAGCTTCAGCAACGAGTCTTCATTTTCATATTTAACTGAATGTAGGTTAAGACTCTTAAGACTAGGAAGCCAAACTGAACCAGGAACATCTAGAAACGCTTCCCAAAGTGTCAGAACCACAAGCGTTTTGCTGGTGAAAATTGTATGTGGCAACTTAACATTAGTCTCAACATCGTCTCTGAGCTCCAGCTCTTGAACATTGCGCTCAATTGCAGCAGAGATCCATGTATCAACAAGGTCAAGATGTCCAGGATTTCTTACCTTGATATGGAATTTATGGAAACATGGTGCATCACTAAGAAGCAATACTCTATTCATGAAATACTGAAAGCTCGAATCAACTTCTATTTTCCTCTCTTCACTCAATCGAGCATATTCGCAAAAGAATTCGTTGTCATCAAAATCAAGATTAGGAACAGAAGTCCAGAGGTTATGCCATCTTGTCGACAGAATGCTGGTTCCAACTGCATTTTTTGTTGAAAGGAAAGAAAGAATGTGGCACAGAAGGGCATCGGGCAACTTGCTGATCCTGTCTTCACTCTTCCCAATGTCTGAATCCATTACTTCAATTCACTAATTCTTTACCTAAAATATAACATATACTTCTAAATTAAACTCTTTTTTCCAGTTGTACACGCAAACCCACTCCAACAAAAACATACAAGTAAGATACAAATAACCTAATTTAACCCATTTAATAACAATGGACTCACATTTCCATTCCATTGTTTGTTTGGTAGCAAATTATCCAACAAAATTGACAGATTTTTTAAATCCTATGAGTAATAACCCAAAACATACATATAATTGAAATTATATATTTCCATATCTATTGCCAAAAAAAAGTGAACAAGAGAAAATTATTATGTATCTCACAAATCCAGCTGGACAGCCAATCCCAAACTAATCTCATGATTGTTAATACTCTTAACTATTAATCCTGCTAATCAAACAGTCCTTAAAATTATTTGTTTTATGAGAGAAAAAAAAAAGAACAGAAAAAGTAGAACTATGAATGTCAAAAAACAATCTTTCATCACGGCGCCTCGTACAACATTTAAGACACAAACGAGCATAGTATAAAGAATTCAGAATTCGGAATTTTACTTTTGGAAGCCAAATGGAAGTAGAACATACTATAACAACATAGATAAAATCGTCAGATCAAAGAGCACAAATGGTACAAAAACGAAACGAAACCAACCTGGGTAATGAGGGGATCGGCCACCAATGAGTTCGGATGGTTTTTGAAGACGAAATTGGCTGCAACTTCAATGGTTATTAAGGTTAGGGTTTCACCCAACCAACCTCATAGTCACTTATCTACCATGGCTGTCGGAGTACATTTTGCCCGATTTGTGTTTTTAATAAATTTTACTCTAGTCCCCTTGAGATTTATAAAAATACACTAAACTCCACAAATTTAATATAAATTTATTATAAAGAATTTGGTAAAAAGTCTAATTTAAAAGAAATTAGATTTAAGATAAGATCTTATTTAGTGATAAGGATATGCAATTAGTGCAAAAAATTTTGCTAGAAAAGTCATCAGAAAAGTCGACGGCTGTGGCAATTAGTGGTGTTGAGATAGACAAATGTGTGATTTTCAATAGATAGATGAGGAAATATCATTTTATCTTTCCAAACTATCATGAGTTTTTCAATTTGACCTCCATACTTCGATTAATATCAATTTAATACCTGAACTTTCAAAAAATTGATCAATTTAGCTTCTATCGTTACACTTTGTTTACAATTGAACGGAATGTACTAAGTTGTCCCTCTGAATTATCTTTTTGAAAAAACATAAGAGGGCTTTGCTTACAAAATAAATTAGTGTGATGGACGGTTGAACTAGGGCTTTGTTGGGATCAAAATCACTTTTAGGGTTTTCAAATTCCTTAGACGACATCGAAATCAAAGTTCATCGTTGAATGAAGGGCACGAACTAACATTGAATCATAAGTTGCATTCAAAGAGAGAATGATGGCAAACGAAGGAATCGACTAACTGTTTATGGTATTTACTTTTCATATTTGTTTATTTTTTTCAGCTAATGATTATGAAAAATCGATTTCTAATATAAAACTAAATTGATTTGCCATTTTCTAGAATAAATCATGTTTGTTTTTGAAAAGGTTTTTTTTTAATCGGAATTGTTTTACTTGAATAGTGTAATACTTGATTACTGTATTAGTTTACTCCTTAAAAGAAACTCATTTTTTAGATAATGCTTTTTTAAAATCAATTTACCAAGAATACAACAAAGATTTGTTCTTTTTTTATTCATATATGGATTTGTTAAATTGAAATTGTCTTACGGTAATAGTAATTTAATACTAATTTTATTAATTTATTAGTATAAATAGTCCATAATAGCATATTTTTTCATTTAAAAAATACAGAGAAATGACCTTATTATTTTACAATCAAAATGCATCATGAGGGTTTAGGCCTTTAGGATACATGAAAAAAGTCAAAAAACCAAAAAGCCACTCAAAAAGTTAAAAAGTTATCACTATTTGCCAAAAAAAATATAAAAAAAAATAATTTTACACTTAATTATTACAACTGGTGCTTGTCTCCCCACAGACTTTGCTAATTTTTTTGAAAAAATTGCACAGATAGGGTGCACAAACAACACGGTGTTGTTCGGCCTGTGGAGGCCCATCACGGGTCCCGTTTTGATAATCTGAACCGTTCAATGTGTAGAACTCGTCGAGTACTATATGCATATAAAAAATCACATTGATCAGATAGTGTTAACTACATGATCAAATTAGTTTTGTATACAAAATGGATGGTGTTATAGTTAACGGTTGACAAAAAAACTAATACGATCAGATAGCTATCGATATCCGATCAACGTGATTTTTTACATGCATATAGTACTCGACGAGTTCTACACATTGAACGGTTCCGATTAGCAAAACATGACTTGTGGTAGACCCTTACGGGCTGAACAGTACCGTCCAATTTAAGCCCAAAAAGGAGACAACCATTTTCTATCACTTACTCAGCCCACTATTCTACCTAGACTGTACAAGTCGTATTGTCTGCTTCACTAAAATTTCTCCTATACACTTATTTATACAATTTTTAATACACATTTTTTCGTAAAAATTCAAAAAAGTTAACCTAAATATCCATATTTTTTTCCCTCAACTTTTTAGTTCAAAAAGACAAAAAGTGCACTTATCACTACAAGAAATAACACATTCGGTAACTAATTTTGCCGACTAAACTAAATTTAGTCGCCAAAGGTTTACACATTAGCTACTAAAAATTTGTTTGTCGCCAATGGTAGACACATTAGCTACTAAACAATATTTGGTTGCCAAAGGTACATGAATTAGCTACTAAAACTTTTTGGTCGGTAAAAGTCCACTATTTTGCTACTAAAAATACATTTTGTCGGTATTGTCTTTACTTTTGGCGACTAATTATGTGTTAGTCGTTAAAAATATCATTTTGGGCGACTAAAAATGATGTTGGTCGCTAATTGCACCGTCTTTAGATATTATAAATTTATTTTATTGTTATTTATTTCATTTTTGCTACTAATTGTGTATTAGTCGTGGAAAAGCAACTTTTCGGAGACTAAAAAATATTTTGGTTGCTAAAATGTCCAATCTCTAGATATTATTAATTCATTTTTGGCTACTAAAGTGTTTTAATTGTGTAAAATAAGGTTTTGGGCAACTATTTTTATTTTGGTCGCTAAATCTGAAATCTTTACCGACTATAGTTCAGTAGCTAAACATGACGAAAATTTGTGGAGGGAATATTAAATTTTTCATAAAAACATTGGCGACCAAAATGAATTTTGGTCGGGAATAAATTGAGTATTGTTTTATTTTTATTGCAATACAAGTCCATTTCCCTTTCTCTGTCACTACCGCCTCTGTCACTGCTTTATCTTGATTGCAGTCACCGCAAGGCTTGCTGGATCATCACTTTGTCTCCCTCCCAGGTATGTCCTCTATTTTGCCTCTCTCTCTCTCTTTCTCTTTCTATCTCTCTATCTCTCTGTATCTCCTTTTCGATTTCTGTCTCCTTCTCACAGATGCCTCTCGGTTTCCCTATTTCTCTTTCTTGCTGTTTACACACACATACATACACACACACACACATACATACATACATACATACATACATACATACATATATATATACACACACACAAATCATATATACACAACCTTCATCCCATATATAATTGATTATACACTGGTACATTCACGCCTCTGTGACTGCATCTCACTCACGCATCTGCCTTCTTCTCTATAGCTTTGTCTTCATCACCATTATCGCAAGGGTTGTTGGATCATCGCTTTGTCTCCCTTCCAAGTATGTCCTCTATTTCGCATCTGTCTTTCCCTCTCTCTGTATCTCCTCTTAATTTCCCTCTCTCTTTCTCTCTGTCTCTATTTACACACACACATACACATACATACATATATATATATATATACACACAAAAATCATATAAGAAATGCAGAAAATTAGGGTATTGTTATTAAAATGTGATTGAAATTAAAAATTAGGGCAATGCTTGGGGTGAGATGTTATTGAAATTAAGCCAATGTTATTGAATTTGGGTGTACAAATTATAGAAATGCTGAAATTAGGGCAATCATTTACCATATGTTGTAAATTGTAAATAAACAAATTACTTTAAAATAGTTTAATTTGCCCATATTTGTGGGCATATCATTTACTATATGTTGTAAAAGAAAATCTAAAATAATTTAACAATAATGAAATTCATAATTAAACTTCTATCAGTCTGAGAACTGGTAAATGATAGGCTGAAAAAGTGTGTGTGTGACTATCTATTAAAATGTGTGTGTATATATAAATTAATCTGTCTATTAATCATGTTATGCTCTATCTAAGAGATGGTTGGTTAATAAAACCATGAAACTTATTTGTGTGTCGCAACAATGATATAGTATTTCAACTTATGAGATTTTAGCTCGATTCATTATTCAAACAATTGCATTTTTTAGCTCGATTGACTAACCCAAACCCTATATCTCAAATTACTTTAATATTAGTCTATAGTACATTAGTCCTTTCATAATACTAGGAGAACAAAGTCTAATCCTAACAAGGTAAATTTTATCTTACATATTGATTATTGAAGGAATGAAGAGCAAACAGTGTCATGTTATCTTTGCCAGTTTTCACATCTGAACGCTTAGTTCTGCTACATGGACATCTAGTTCTACTATGGCAATGTTAGTTCCATTATGAACACCTATGTCAACAATTTTGTCGCTTTCCTCCTTTTTGAGATTCCATGCCACACATCTTGTAACCATGCTGGGTGGGTGCTACCACCATTTTGTTAGATTATTAGTTTTGTTACAGTTAGAATGTATTAGAGGATTCCTCTCCGTTCTTGTTTCGTCTACATGGCTTGCTAATGGAGGATTGAATTGCTTGAATGATGAGAAGTGTAAACTTTTCCAATCAACTAGGCATTTGATAGCTTTTTATCCATTTTCTTAATAGATTAATGATTTGCCACCTTTATATGTATGATTAAACTTATATTTTAGTAGTTCATGTCCTACCTTTTTGAAGTCAACAAAGTTCCTCTTCAGTGATCCTTATGTTAGAATAAGATAAATAGGTTACTGTTTCCCTGGCTTGTTCTTTATACATTTGTTCTCACAAAACTGTTCAAATTTCAATGAAATATTTTTCGACCGATGGTTTCTCCTTTGCAGCCCACATTCTCTTATATCTGTACCATTTTCTTAATACAACAAGCAAATCAAGGCCATTTGAATACTTAAGGCTTACTTCTTTGGGTGTCATCGGTGCTATATATTTGTGTGTGTGTTTTCATGACTATTCCTATTCTTTTTTATATGTTCGTGTGAAACATTAGATTTGGAGGTGGATATGTTTATTTAAAGTTGATGTATGTAGTTAAGTTGAAAGAAAAATCAGTTTAAAAGAAGAATAATTAACTACTATTGACAATGTTAGTCATGGGCAGCTAGTTATATTGAGAAGCTGTTTGCAACCAATGTTGTAAATTTTGCTTTTACTGCCTCAAGCTCATAGGTACCCATGAGGAATTTTTTGTGAATAAAAAACATGTCATGCACACACATTGTTGAGAGCATGAAAGGAATTTGATTATTTTGATATATCGTTCTACTATTGACCATATGGTTTCACTAGTAGTGCTCCACTAGTTATGCTGTCTAGTAGTCCAAAATTAGGGGTCATTTCTTAAATTAATTTCCATAATTACGCAGTTCATGGTACAAATCGTTTTATTTAGTCCTTGATTAATGTTTGCTTAAGTTGTAGGTGACAAAAAATGGACAAGAGTTGGATGATGATAAATAATAGGTTGACAAGTAAAGAGTATCAACAAAGGGTGAAGTCATTCCTTGATTTTGCTACAGCAAATTTAGGCGTAGAGGAAGAAATTAGGTGTCTGTGTGTCGATTGCATTAATGGCACAAAATATAACAGACAAGTTGTGTGGATGCACTTGATCCGAAGAGGACCACGGGGAACATGTTCCCGTGTCTCAGCCTAGTGTATCAAATAACCAATGTGGAGGTAGTGGCAAATGTATGACAGCTATCGATGATCTGCTTATAGGTGAATTGCCTATTATGTTGGAAGAAGTTTACGTGAGTGGTCTTGTGGATGATCATACCGACGAGGAACTTAATGGTTTGGAGAGGGAGGATTTGCATAAGTTCATTAGGTTATTTGAAGATGCACAACACAAAGTTTACCTGACATGTGAAAAGTTCTTTGTGTTATCATTCGTCATTAAGATACTTCATGTGAAGGTGTATAACAAATGGAGCAACAAGTCATTTGATATGGTTATGTAGGTATTCAAGGACATTTTACTAGAATGTGATCAAACTGTTTCATGGACACTCTATGATGCTAAGAAGTTCTTACATGACTTGGGTTTGGGATATGAAACCATTCATTCATGCAAGAATGATTGTTCACTATTTTGGAAGGAGAGTGCAAATTTGGAGAAATGCCCTACATGTGACACGCGTAGATACAAGTTGAATGATGATGGTGGTAAAAAGATTCCACACAAGGTATTGCGGTACTTTCCTTTGACACCGAGGTTGAAAAGACTGTATATGTTCAAAAAAACAGCCGCCTATATAAGATGGCACAATGAGAAACGTGTGGATGATGGCATATTAAGGTATCCGGTTGATGGTGAAGCATGAAAGGACTTTGATAAGCAACATCTGACGTTTTTTGATGACTCTCGAAATGTAAGGCTAGGGCTAGTAACAAATGATTTCAATCCATTTGGAAATATGAGCACATCATATAGCATGTGGCCCGTAATCTTAATGCCTTATAATCTCCCACCATGGAAGTGTATGAAAGACCCATTTTGCATGATGTCATTGGTTATTCTCGGACGTTTGGCACCTGAAAGAAACATTGATGCTTACTTGCAACTATTAATAGAAGAATTGAAGAATTTGTGAGAGCATGGTGTGCAAACATATGATGCATCGAATGGGCAAATTTTTTGTAATGACCTGGAACCGTGTGTCACAATTATCAGTAATGGAATATGCATTTATATGATTTAATTGAAGATTATCTGTTTGAATTAGTAAAATATCTGTTGAAATGACATCTTCGGGACTGAAATTAATGACCTTAATGGGTTCAGAAAATGAAATTGAATACGCATATGTGATACCGGGAATTTTTAGAGCTATTTGGAACAATAAATTGATGACTGAATTTCGTCTGATTCGTAAAGCCCTGTTTGGCTCACGTTTTTGGCTTAATTGGATATATATGTTCTATAGATAAGGATGTGATGCCTTTTTACCTCATTTGACTCAAGACCAAAAGAAAAGAAAATATCTAGAGGGAGAGTGAGAGAGAATTCGGGAAAGGGAGAAGCAAAAAGGGGAAGAAGAGAAAGAAAAGGGATTAAGCTCAAATCTCTCCAATTAAGTGAGTAAGGTAAGAATCTCCTTCTAATTTCTTGAATTAAGGTTGGACCATCTAGAATCTCATGGCTAGTAAATGGAATTGAAGGGAAGTTATGGTTAATTTGAGCACATATGAGCACATATGACCTTAAATAGTATGATTCATGTTTATTTGGCATTGTTGAGGGAAAACCTCCATGGATGTAAAGAAATGAAGCTTTAATGTGTATGTTCATAGTTTTTCATCTTGATTCATGGGTTTTGATCTTGTTTATGTTCATCTGAGTTTTGATTGAAGATGTAATGGTGTAATCAAGTTGTTAATCAAGTGTTTTGGAACTTGGTATTCATATATTTGAAATGGATTTTGTAAAGAAAGGATGAAGTGCAGAAGAAGAACCAGAATTTCTGAATTTCGCAGGGTCCGCTCGAGCGGAGGGAAGCCCGCTCAAGCGGTAAAATCAGCCTCTCAGCAGTTTTGGGGAAAATGTGCAATACGCTCGAGCGGACAAAGTAGCGCTCGAGCGTAAGGGCTTATTTTCAGAAAATCTTGGAAAATTGAATTACGTGATTCTAACATGTTAATGGTATCCTTTAGCATCTCATGAGCATGAATTAAAGTAAAGAAGGATTAGATTGAGCATGAAATGAATGTGAAATGGCATGACTTATGTGATGAATTGATGATGAATGATAAGAAATGTACTATACTATGGATGATTTGCAGGACAGGACGTGAAGACCGTGTAATCGGTATCGGGAAACCACTGTAAGTAACATTTCTGTAAAGTTATGTTCATATAAAGTATGTTCTGAAAATGTTACGTTATGATATGATATGATTAAATGATAATGTTTTCTGTGAACGAATGTCTTGATTTGCGAATCTAGTATGGCATCCATAGATAGTTCAGTCGTGGGGGCGAGAACATGCAGGCCCATGCGCTTTAGTCATGGGGGACGGCATGGAAGGACAAGCCCATGACCAGTTTACGAGATCTCGGTATGTATTTAATCGATGTCCGGGACCGGTTACTCTAGTCGTTAGTCGACACATGTTATGTTCTATGGAGTATGCCATTATGTATGTTCCACAATGATTATGATTATGTATATGAATGTCATGTTTTATGGATTTACATTAAATGTTGGAGTTCGTTCACTAACCCCTTTACTTTAATGTTGCTTGCTGAGCTCTAGCTCATTGTTTGTATTTATGTATTTATAGGTGACCATTCAGGGAGTCAAGCCTAGGCGGGGTCTTGTCGAGCCGCCGTTTTGAAGCCTAACCAGATGTTTTGAGTGCCTCCGAGCTGGGGCTAGGCCTGGAAGGCCGTATGAGTTTTGTTTCAGTTGAATTTGGTGGCTTGTGCCTATATATTGTGTATATGAATTTTTGATCACATGAATGTATAGATAGTGGGTAAATTAACATATTTTTGGCATGTAATGTATGTTCATATTTATGCACAGCTCTTTAGACTATTGGTTTCTTATTTCGCTTCCGCGAGCCCCGATTATTTATGTTTTGTATGGGAAGGCCTGTGGTAATCTAAGATTACTGGCCGATTACGATGCCAACCTTCTCGGGGCGGGTTTGGGTCGTGACATTTTTAGAATGCATGTAGCGGTAATGTGGACCATAAATAACTTCCCTGTGTATGGTAACATGTCAGGGTGAAGTACAAAGGCTTACTTGGCTTGCCCTAATTGTAACAATAATGCATCGTCCCAAGGTTTATGAAGTAAAATAGGGCATATGGGTGCTCATCGCTACTTGCCTGAGAACCACACTTGGCGAACAAGTAAGCTCTTTAACGGTTAAACAAAGCATAGGTCCAAACCTTTGGACTTATCAGGGGAACAAATACTACAGTAAATTGATTCTGGGACTTACAAGCCATATGGAAAGCACCCACAAAATCAAAAACGACAAAGGAATGAAAATCTAAATCTGAATTGGACTAAGAGAAGCATTATGTTTGAGTTGCTTTATTGGAAAATGTTGAAGCTTCGACACAACCTTGATGTCATGCATATTGAAAAGAATATATGTGACAATGTCGTTGGGACACTTTTGAGTGTAGATGGAAAAAACAAGGACACGGACAAAGCACGTTTAGACTTGGAGGACATGAGATATGTAAAGAGTTACATTTGAAGAGGCATTCTAATGGATCCTTTAAGAAGCCTTCCGTATTGTACACACTGTCTGTAAAAGTGAGAGAAGGCTTTTGTGATTTTTTGAAATCAATTAAGTACTGTGGAGATGTGGTTTGGAAATACTCTTTTGATCCTGGGGGACGCTCGTGATCCTCTGCTAGTCACTTGAAAAGGAACAAACACTTCGGTTGGGAGTGCCTGAATTAGCACTCCGATGAGTAAGTTAGTCTCTACACACAAGATTACTTGTATTCTAAGTTAAATATATTGTTTCTCACATATCTTTCTAGAATTGAAGATCTTGTATTTATAGTATTCTCTTTGGGCCTTTGGGCTGGGCCCATCCTTGTTCTATTACATGTACCTCTATTCGGAATATGTTCTACTGGCTGAGGTACTGGTTATTCTATTCGGCTCCTTGATTGATTGGGGTATGTGCCAAATAGAGGTTACGTTTCGGACTGGACCCGCTTATTCGTCCCTATGGATCTGATGAAATTCGGCTCCCACAATTGCCCCCCAAACACCCTAGTAGCATCAGTTAGTCGGCGTGTTTGGTTTCTAGCCTGGGAAGTCAAAAATTCGACGGTTAACCCTCTTCCCAATGCGTGTCAGAATGTGCACACGCTTCTCAGTCATTGTAACGCCTTTCCACCCATTCGTACATTGCTTCCATTTAATATGATTTGAAATTGTCTCTTCAAGTGTATATCCTGAATATTCGAAAGATATCTTGCTCACCCTCTAGTGCAACTCTGTTTCTTCGCGGCTTCTACAACTCCTTGTTTCCCACTTCTCCCTTTGTCTCCTGTAAGTCTTCTCCTCCTTCATTTTTGATCCCGCTTCCTTACTTGCTTTTAACTTTCCGTAATCCTTAGGTTTGGCCAAAAAAATGGCAAAACATCTGAAAGTGCTCCTTTCGGCGGATCGAATCTTCGGCTTTCGACGCTATTTCTCCATCCCTGATGACGTCCATCTGTCACTTTTGGCAGACAGCACCACTGATATGCAGAGGGAAGATGAGAGCACAATCGTCTTTCCCCTCCTATCAATTACTGAGGGCGGAGTCCGCTTTCCTCTTTACCCACTTTTGAGGGCCGTTCTTAGATATTGGGGTCTAATCCCTTTCCAACCCAATGTGAATTTCTTTCGCATCATAATGGGGATCGTAAAACTAAACTGTCGTCTTAAGATCAATTTAGGTATTCCCGCCATTCGGCATTGTTACGTCCTAGCCAAATCTACTGGCCGGCTAGGGCGCTACTTTCTTAGAGCCAAGGATACTGATCATCACTTAGTGACTATGCTCGCCAGCTCTGGCAAGCATGTCGACGACGTGATGGTCGTTGTCAGTGGCAATTGGGAGTTCGGCGAATGCGAAAATCGCCTAGACCTGGTGCCGAGGAAAAATGGAGAACTAGGTGGCCGATTGGATTACTTGTTTTCGTTATTTCCATATATATTTATTCAGCATTGTATTCATCTGATCGTTTAGTTTATGCAGGCAGCGACTTGAAGAGAATGTTGGTTTCAGACGACGACGCTGTGCTCGCAGAAATTAAAACTGCGCTACAGTTCGTCGGCCATCTAGACCATCAAAAACAAGGGAGGACAGCCCACATTCTCTTGTGGTACGAGCCAATTTACACGACGTTCTCGACGACAGACAATATTCTGATCGTACGAGGCGACAACCATCTTACGACCCTCATCTTCCCTAGCTTCAAAAACTTGAGGCAGATCCGCTTAGAATCATCTGATTCTGAACATGTGGAAGAACAAGTGGCCGAACCAATAGCCAAGTACCCGGACCAGTTGGCCGCAGAAGTTGACGAAGCTATTAATTTGACCTTCGAGGAAGCTGGATTGAATTCTTCCAACCCTCTGTCTACATCAGGCCGAGGGGACGCCGAAGATATTTTTACAAACTTGGGAGACCTTCCTGGCAATTACTCTGAGGATATGGTTGGGGAAAATCTGACGCAGATGGCGTGGAAGAGAAACGCCGAACGCATGGCTGCCCAGAAAAAGGCCGAGGCCATTCGTTCTGGACTTGTTCTGACTAAATCTGTTCAACCTATTGTTGTAGAAGAAACAACTCTCGTTGTCGTGGCCGAGACGGAAAAAGATGAGCGTCTAATTATAGAAGAGAGGTCGATTTCAAAGGATCGGGGCGAAAAGCGAAGCGCTGAGGACAAGGACGGCTCTGAAGAGGGACCCATCGATAAACGGCCACGCTTAGAGGAGTCGACTGTGGTTGCTCCTTTTGTTATTGAGCCAAAGATAAAAAAAAATATGCCGATCTCCTCTGAAGCATCGACTTTGAAAGATCCAGCTGTGGCACTGAGTTCAGCTGCTTCGGTCTCCCTGCCGACTGACAAGGTGACCTTTCGTGCCGAGCCGGATTTGGTAACGATAGCATTAGCTGCTCAGTCAGCCCTTCTGGTATGTGACTAACTCTTTTGTTGGTTTGGTTTGTATTAGATATTTTTCGGAATGTGACGACCCTTTGTTTTGCAGATGGCTGGAAGGATCGCCGAATTAGGGCGCCGCCAACATGAAGCCGTTGAAAGGATTGGCCGCTTGCAATCGGAAGTTGATGGTCAAAGGAGCAAGGTGGAGTTTGAGGCAATGAGAGCTGCAATAGAAAGTGTGTGGGCCGAGGTTGAGAAGGAAAGGGCCAGGATTGCTGATCAACTCAAATCTGACGTCGAGAAGAGGGCAAACGCGAGTGAGGAATCGCTCAAGTTAGCCAAGGAGGCGCTTGTGAAATTGGAGGCCAAGTTTGAAGAGTTGAAGCAGGCCAAGGAAAAAGCCGACTCTGAGGCTTCTGCGGCGTTCGAGGCTGGGAAGAGCGCCGCCTTCAATGACTACGTAGAAGAAGTCCCCAAATTTGAGAATCGGGGATTCAAACACGGCTGACTCAAAGCCCTTGCTGCCGCTGGAGTTACATTGGCCATGCCAATTCCATATGAGCAAGTGGACGTTGAGCCGCTTGAGTCTGATCCTGAGACTTGATTTGGGTGACATTCCAGTTTTGTTAGGCGTTTCTTAATTTCGATGTATGTTTTTTGTTAGTTGACCTTCATCATTTTTGGATTTTCATATGTAAAATGTCTGCTACTAGCGCCGAATTTATGAATGAAAATTTTATATGCTCTCAAGTTATTTCTTGTATTGTTTGTTGTATGAGCACATAATTAGGAGAATCAGCAGTTAGAACAAAATGTCAAGATTACGTGACACGACATACTTAATAGCCGATTAAATTAATGAATTTGATTTAATCATGAATAAAATGAATTCATGAGGTGCCGATAGGTCAGCTCATAAGGCAGCTTGACGAATCTTCCTTTAGCTGGTTCATGAACCAGAACGCTGAATATGAGCATAAATTGATTTGTGGAACGGCTGGGACACTTAAGCCGACTAGATTGATGAATTTGTCCTTGCCCCAGCTGGTTCATGAACATAGAACGCCGAATAAAACAAACTTATGAATATTGTATTGATGAATCGATTCGTGGAACGGCTGGGGCACTCAAGCCGACTAGATTGATGAATCTGCCCTTGCCCCAGCTGGTTCATGAACACAGAACGCCGAATAAAACGAACTTATGAATATTGTATTGATGAATCGATTCAGGAACTACCGGGCACCTGCCGACTAGATTGATGAATCTGCCCTTGCCCCAGCTGGTTCATGAACACAGAACGCCGAATAAAACGAACTTATGAATATTGTATTGATGAATCGATTCGTGGAACGGCTGGGGCACTTAAGCCGACTAGATTGATGAATCTACCATTGCCCCAGCTGGTTCATGAACATAGAACGCCGAATAAAATGAACTTATAAATATTGTATTGATGAATCGATTCGTGGAATGGCTGGGGCACTCAAGCCGACTAGATTGATGAATCTGCCTTTGCCCCAGCTGGTTCATCATCGTAAAGCACCGGATATCAGCAGTTGATGGGGCGATTGGGGTACATGACTCAGTTGGCGCTGGGCTGTTGACACTTTAATGTTAATGAGATTGCCTCGGAGGTGCTGCCCTTATAGGGAATAAATGAGCGTGTACTTCGTGAATGAGGGTTCTATTTATGTGCTCAGTCAGCAACTTAGTCTAGCTCTTTGAGGAAGATTAAACAAGTACGAATGTCAAATAGACTTTTGTTCAATAGCAGAGGTGAAGCGAAGACGCTAGCTGAGCTAGGTGGAGCCATGAGTCGAAGCAGTGAACCTTCACGCACGAGTAGTAGGACTTCGAGGGATCGGGAGAGACACCAATCTCCTCATCGTCGAAGCAGGTCACCCAGGAGGGACAAACAGCCACAACGTAAGTCTCCCCAACCCCGTCCTAGAAGGGAATCTGACGCGACTCCTCACCCATTGAGTTTTGCGGTCTTCGTGGGTAATAAACCAATGACAGAGGCGGATTTGATCATTCGAGATCCAAATGTGGCAGTCGAGTTTGCTCGACAGATTTTTCTGCCTGAAGTTCAGCAATCGATGGTAGGTTGGCAGGACTTTGAAGTGTTTCATGAAGGTGTTCACGGGCCGGTGAGGGTACTGTACACGGCTTATGAGATCGGCATGCGTCTCCGCGCCACTCGCTGCGATATAGAACAGAGAGATGAACGCATTCGGAAGTTAGAAGCTCGCTCTAAGAAGGCTGAGCGTGAGCTCAAGAAAATAAAGTCCATCGAGCCTCAATCGGCCAGCCACCCAAACCCAGTTGTGGAAGAGAGTGTTACTCAACGGTTGATTAGTGATGTGATTGTCGATTGGAACATGGCCAGCATGTTCGTGATCGAGACGGTAAGGGCCGCGGCCTATGAAAAAGGCTTTCACGATGGCCGAAAAATCGGAATTCAGAAAACCAAGGAGAAACTTGCCGAAGAAGTTTGCCAATGTGAAAATCGTAGATTTAGGCACGGTTAGGTCAAGGCACTTCAGCAAGCTAAGAGTCTTCAGGCAGCAGGATTGGATACGGCGTTCCCGTTGTATCAACAGAATGATTTCCCCTTCTCCGCTTTCGAAATTGAGAAGAATGATGATGAAAAAGCCGCCGAATTGAAGAAAACTTTGAAATGATTACATAAATCGAAAGTGAAATTATGTATTTATTGGCGTAATTTTAATAAAATGCTTAGTTCTTAATTTGTAGTGTACTTGTTATTTATATTAATACACATTTTATTCCGAATGTGTGCACATTTTAGATTATGTTTATGCGGCTGGAACAATCTTATTTGAATATTTGCATTTTTCAGCCTTTGTTTACGGAGGCTTTAATTTGGGTAATGGTACATTTGTACATTGTCTATTTCAACTGTTTGTTTCAATGTAATTTTTATTCGGCACGCACGTGTTTGCACGTTTTATCGTAAACATTGGCCGGTCCGAGATAACTAGTCATCTCGGTGGCTTGGTATGAGAGCTCGATCAGCCCAAAGACGTGTTGCGCCGATGGTATCCACAAAGGACGCTTCGAATTTGGAGGCTTTTTCGGCCCAAAGACTTCATGCGCCGATGGGGCTCTGAATTCGGAGACTATTTGGCCAATCATGATATCTACGAAGGCGCTCCGAATCTGGAGGCTTTTTTGGTCCAAGGACGTCATGCGCCGATGGGGCTCCGAATCTGGAGACTTTGGCCAATCGTGATATCTACGAAGGACGCTCCGAATCTGGAGGATTTTTCGGTCCAAGGATGTTATGCATCGATGGGGCTCCGAATCCGGAGACTTTTTGGCCAATCGTGATATCCACGAAGGGCGCTCTGAATCCGGAGGCTTTTTCGGCCCAAGGACGTCATGCGCCGATGGGGCTCCGAATCTGGAGACTTTATTTGGCCAATCGTGATATCCACAAAGGGCGCTCCGAATCTGGAGGCTTTTTCGGCCCAATGATGTCATGCGCTGATGGGGCTCAGAATCTGGAAACTTTATTTGGCCAATCGTGATATCCATAAAGGGCACTCTGAATCCGGAGGCTTTTTCGGCCCAAGGACGTCATGCGCCGATGGGGCTCTGAATTCGGAGACTTTTTCTTCCAATCGTGATATCCGCGAAGGGCGCTCTGAATCCGGAGGCTTTTTCGATACACCGTTGAACTGGAATTTGTAGTAAGTAAACAGCACTATTTGCATTACAGAAAATGAGATGTACATAGCGAATCGTTCAGAACATGTATCATGCCCCACAAGTTGGGTCAATGATAAAATTTACGTAAATGCGTGGAATTCCAAGGCCGAGGCAGACTTCTTCCTGACATGTCTTTGAGCCGATATGCCCTTACTCCTGCGATGGAATCAATCTGATAAGGGTCGTCCCAGTTAGGATCCAATTTTTCGTTAGCCGGTTTCTTCGTAGCTGGAAGTACCTTCTTCAGGACCAACTCTCCTGGTATGTAACGGCGCAGCTGAACACGTTGATTATATGATTTGGCAAACTGCTGCTGGTACCGTGCCATGGATGCAAGGGCACGGTCTCTTCGTTCTTCAATCAGAATCAAATCCAAAGCTAGCATCATATCGTTTCGGCCCATGTCAAAAACTTGAGTTTTCAGTGTTGGGTGGTCAATCTCCAAGGGTATGATTGCCTGGGTTCCAAAGCATAGAGCAAACGGTGTTTCTCCAGTAGATCGCATCAGCGTAGTTCGGTGAGCCCATAATACACTCGGCAATTCTTCAACCCATTTGCCTTTAGCTTTCTCCAGTCTTTTCTTGATGCCGTCCAAGATGGATTTGTTAGAGGCTTCGACTTGACCATTGCTTTGTGGGTAAGCCGGTGTAGAAAAGTAAGGCCAGATACCATATTTGCTGCACAGCTCTCGGTAGACGCCACAATCAAACTGGGTGCCGTTGTTAGAGATAAGAGCTCTTGGAATGCCGAATCGCGTTATGATATTTCTCTACACAAAGCGCTTGACATTAGAATCTCGAATATGCGTTAATGCCTCCGCTTCGAGCCATTTTGTGAAGTAGTCTGTGGCGACGATCAAGTATCGTTTGTTCCCTGGGGCCCTTGGCAACGGTCCTACAATATCAAGCCCCCATTGGGCAAACGGCCAGGGACTGGTGATAGAGCTCAACTCTTCAGCAGGCAGATGGGTTAACGGGGAGAACTTCTGGCACTGTTCACATTTTTTTACATAGCATTCTGCATTAGATCTCATTGTCGGCCAATAATACCCTTGTGTTATAGCTCTATGGGCCAAAGAGCGCCCGCCAGAATGGGCACCACAACTGCTTTCGTGTATTTCACAAGAAGCTCTTCAACTTTGTCAGGGTGTACACATTCCAAATATGGACCAAAGAGGGATTTTTTATAAAGCCTTCCTTGCGGATCCAAGTAGTATCGCAGGGCTTTGTTTCGCAGCTTGTGCGCTTCTTTCTTGTCCTCTGGGAGCTGTTTGAAAGACAAAAATGCAGCAATGGGATCCATCCAACTTGGTCTAGATTCTATAACATTGACCTGCACTTCCTCCGACGGGCCGATGCTTGGCTCTGGGATGAAACCTACTTCGATGGTCCGTTTAATCTCCGAGTTAATGGCGGAGGCTAGGCAGGCAAGGGCATCTGCATGTGTGTTCTAATCACGCGTTATCTGGTTCAATTCATGATGGTCAAATTTTGCTGGCAAGGAGTTGGCTGTTTTCATATAGGCCGCCATGCGGTCGTTTCTTGCCGTGTACTCCCCCTTCAGCTGATTGATCACCAGTTTTGAGTCGCAAAATACAAGCAAGCGCCGAGCACCCAGAGGATGTGCATTCCGCAAATCGACTATAAGGGCTTCGTATTCGGCTTCGTTATTTGATGCTTCAAAGCCGAGCTTGATGGCCTGTTCAACTATTGCGCCGTTGGAAGCAATGATCACAACTCCGGCTCCACTGCCCCGTTGATTGGATGATCCATCACAGTACAACTGCTAGATGTCCCCAACATAAATTCTCCAGTTCGGCTCTGTTCGAATTTCGTCGGACTTGAAATCGGCAAGACCCCCAGTGAATTTGGCAACAAAGTCGGCTAGTACCTGTCCCTTTATTGAAGTTCTGGATAAGAACTGGATGTCATACTGGCCGAGTTCAAGAGCCCATTTTAAAACATGTCCTGATGCTTCTGCACTTCGTAGTACTGATCGGAGGGGATAATCTGTTAGCACCCCAATGCTATGTCCCTGGAAGTAATGCATCAGTTTTCTTGCCGCCATGACTAGGCTTAGGATGAGTTTTTCCAGCGGAAGGTAGCGTGTTTCGGCGTCACCCATTGCCTTACTTACATAATACACTGGCCACTGCTCTCCCAGCTCTTCCTTTATTAGTACGGCGCTGACGGCCCTGTCGGAAACTGCCAGATACAAAATGAGTGGGTCACCAGCAGCAGGTGTTGTCAAGAGTGGTACTGAGCGGAGGTAGGTCTTGAGGCCGTTGAAAGCGACTTCGCATTTGGCGGACCATTCAAAAGCCTTTCCCTGCCGTAATGTATGAAAGAATTGTCGACAACGATCTGTAGACTGACTAATGAACCTGTTGAGTGCGGCGGCCATCCCTATCAACTTTTGAACCTCTTTTACTGAAGGAGGGAATGCGAGTTCCAAGATTGCCGTGATTTCCCTCGAGTTGGCCTTAATTCCTCGGTGGTTGACAATGTAACCCAAGAACTTGCTAGAGCCGATCCCAAATGCACATTTGGAAGCATTCAACTTCATTTTATTTGCATATGATGCCGAACGTCTCTTCTAGATCGACTAGATGGGTTTGCTCTTCTCTGGACTTCACTACCATGTCATCAATGTACACTTCCATAGTTCGGCTGAGCTGTTCCTTGAACATAGCCGTGACTAGTCTTTGGTAAGTTGTCCCTGCATTCTTCAGCCCAAAAGGCATAACCTTATAGCAGTAGGTTCCTCTTGGGGTGAGGAATGTAGTTTTTTCTTGGTCCTCAGGATGCATGGCAATCTGATGGTAGCTTCTGTAAGCATCAAGGAAGCTCATACGTTAATGGCGTGCTGTCGCATCTACAAGTTGGTCTATTCTGGGTAGGGGAAAACAATTCTTGGGGCAGGTTTTGTTTAGATTCGTGAAGTCGACGCACACTTGCCAAGTCCCATTTTTCTTCTTCACTACCACTGTATTAGAGAGCCATTTAGGGTAGGTCACTTCCCTAATTGCCCCAGTGTCAAGCAGCCTGTCCACCTCCTCAACAACGGCGGAAATGTGCTCTGCAGCTGACCACCGACTTCTCTGAATGATCGGCTTGCACTTAGGATCAACATTCAAATGGTACCATGAAACGGATGGATCTATACCCGGTATCTCATACGAAGTTCACGCAAAGACATCGAGGTTGCTGAGCAGAAAAGAGATTAGCTGCTGTCTGTCGGCCTGATTCAGGGAGGTGCCGACCATGAAGAACTTGTCTGGGCTTCCATCGATTTCAACTCGGTCTAAGCCTTCTGTGGCCTTTTCATTTGGGAGCCGCCCAACATCGTCGAGGCTCTCTCGATCCGGCACCTCAATGGAATTCACCTGTAGTTCCCTTGGCATTTTTTTAGTAAGGAGATAACATGCTTGTGCCAATTTCTAGGAGCCACGGATTTGCTCAAAACCACATTCTGTCGAGAAGTGTAGCAGCTGATGATAGGTGCTTGGCATGGCCTGCATAGTATGCAACCAAGATCGCCTTATGATGAGATTGTACGACGATGGCAGCTTGACAACCAAGAATTTCACATCCACTGTTCGGGAGCCTGCTCGAACGGGTAGTCTAATTTTTCCCAATGGGTACTCTGGATTGGAATTGAAGCCGAATAGTGGGTAAGGGGCCAGAGAGAGATCCGATTTGGAGAAGTCGAGTTTGGTAAATGTCTTATAGTACATAATCTCCAATGTGTTCCTCGGATCAATGAGTACGCGCTCAATTGTGAATCGGTTTACGTGTAACTCAATTACCAAGGGATCAATGTGGGGCAGTGTTACTCCGGCCAAATCCGAATCATCAAAAGTAATGCCCTCGGCTTCATGGGGTCGTTTAGCCGGAGTAAGTTGGTTTTGAGGGTCAAACTTCGACTGAATCGCGTGCACTGCTAACGACATTGGCAGGCTGTATATCATGTGCATCACGCCGAGCGGAGGCGAATCCTATCTCAAGGCTATTGCTTTGGTTGGGTTGCCTTTTCGGAGGTACTATTGTAGTCATCCATCTTGTACCAATTCCTCCAGGAGGTCCTTTAGTGCATAACAACTATCAGTATCATAGCCATGATCTTTGTGATACTCACACCGTCTATCCCGTCTTCTCGTGTCGGGAGGTCCCACCATTTTTTACGCCCATTTGAAGAACGGAAGGTGTTGGATTTTGGACATAACCACACTGATTGGCTCAGTCAACTATGTATATTTCTTGTCGGCGCGCCTTGTGTGCCTGCTGTCAACTTGCAGCTGTTCATTTTCTCGGTGGGAGCATTGGTCGCTTGATCGGCGGGAGTCTCGTCTCTTATCTTGTTTTGCCCGATGCCGCGGTTCAGGGCTCTGAGGTGCTACAGAATTTAACGGCTAAGCAATTTCAACAGGAGCCGTCTTGTTGGTCACATTTCCAGCTTTAACCCTCAAGGCATCATCTTCCACTTTACAATATTCTACAACTTTCTTCATCAACGACCAAACTGTTTTGGGGGGTCGTCTGGTCAAAGAGCTGCGGAGGGCACTGTCGGGATGTAGCCCCATCTTGAAGGTGGTGATGGCCATGGAGTCATTGCAAGCATCGTCTACCAGATTGAAACATTCCTAGTACCGCGCCGAGTAGGCACGGAGGGTTTCCCCTGGTTGAATCTGCATTGCCTAGAGGGAATCGGCTTGCTTTGGCTGGACCTCATTAGTGATAAACCTTGCCCTGAAGGATTTTTGGAGTTTATGGAAGCTTTTAATCGAAGCCGGCTCCAGTTTTTAATACCACCTGACAACTAGTGGTCCCAAACTGCTCGGAAATATTTTGCACATCAAAGCCTCGTCATCTGTATGCAGTGTCATGGCTTGCTTGTAATGGCAGATGTGATCGGTGGGGTCTGATTTGCCGTCGTACAAGGTGAATGACGGTGTTTTGAATTTCTTGGGTAACACTGCCTTTGCAATCTATCATACAAAAGGATCGTGTTGATCTTCATCCGAACTGTTTCTTCTTCGCTTATGCCTTATACGGGGACTCTCTTCAGAAGAATTGGGAGTTTCAGATCGTCCCTTCTTCTTGGGCTCTGAGGATAATGAGTTGGAGCTGCTATCAGTGTCTTGTTGTCAGGCTCGAGATCGTCGACCACCTGCCCTCACAGGTTGTTTCGGGCCTTGGTGTGCAGCTTGTTTGGACTTCGCTACCTCCAAGGCTAAATCCTGACAGAGGCGTTCGTTCTCTGCGATCATGTTCTCCAACCTTTGTTCATTTTTCTTTGCTTGTTCCACGATCGCTTGCATTGTTTCATGCTCTGAAGTCGAGGGTGAGGCGAAGTTCAGAACGCGTCTTACGAGGATAGTCTCCGGTCCAAGCATGTTTGTTGGAGTGAGGTCGTCTCTCTGCGTGGTTTCATCAGTGACTATCGGAGGGTCTTCTGTTACGCCCACCATGGATATGTTTAAGTATTCCCACAGATGGCGCCAATTGTCGAGATGTGGTTTGGAAATACTCTTTTGATCTTGGGGGACGCTCGTGATCCTCTGTTAGTCACCTAAAAAGGAACAAACACTCCGGTCGGGGGTGCCGAAATTAGCACTCTGACGGGTAAGTTAGTCTCTGCACTCAAGATTACTTACATTCTAAGTTAAATATATTGTTTCTCACATACCTTTTTAGAACTAAAGATCTTGTATTTATAATATTCTCTTTGGGCCTTTGGCCTGGGCCCATCCTTGTTTCGTTACATGTACCTCTATTCGGCATATGTTTTACTGGCTAAGGTACTGGTTATTCTATTCGACTCCTTGATTGATTGGGGTATGTGCCGAATAGAGGTTATGTTTTGGACTAGACACGCTTATCCGTTCCTATAGATCTGATGAAATTCAACTCCCACAAGTACCATGATGGCTATGCAGCAAATATCTCCAATTGCGTGACCGCTCAAGCTGGTAAATTATCTGGCCTCAAAATTCATGACTGTCATGTCCTTATATAACAACTTCTTCCAATTGGGATGCATGGCTACCTTAATAAGGAAATTGAAACCACACTTTTTGAGTTGGGAAATTTCTTCAAACAGTTGTGTTCAAAGACATTGAGGCATTTAAATTTGGAGAAATTGGATGACCAAATCGTACTCATACTTTGTAAGCTTGAGAAGATTTTCCCGTCGGCTTTTTTTGATGTCATGGTCCACTTGGCAATTCACTTGCCTCGAGAGGCTATGCTTAGAGGCCTAGTGCAATATCGATGGATGTACCTAATTGAGAAGTATTAACTCAACCCTCCTATTAGTGTCAAATTTTAATTAACGCTTTAGTGCTGATACAAAGATTGTAGTATAATATTGTCATCGACTTTACCGTTATGTTGCTTGGCCGTCTAAAAGGATTTATGGCCAACAAAGCTCATCCTGAAGTTCTTATTGCCGAGGCTTACATTTCCAAAGAATGTACAACATTTTGTTCAATGTATTTGGATGGAGTTGAAACATTGTTTAACTGCCCAGAAAGGAATTATGACATGAGTGACCGTGGCCCAGGGTTGGCGGTATTCACTCAAAATGTACGTTCCTTTGGTCTAATGACAAGGGCGTCCGATGTGCCCGTAGCTGAACGCGAGATGGCTCATTGGTTTGTCCTATACAATAGCACAGAAGTGAAAAAACACGTAGGGTATGAATCCTTCAAACATATTTAGAATGTTGTAGTTGTAATTTGCTTAGTCTTTATTTTAGTAAATATTTTTGAATTGCATTTCTTGTAACTAGGGAGCACAAGAACTTGTTACAACAAAGAGTTGATGCATTCGAAATCGAAAATAGACAACGCAAAGAATTCCTTAAATGGTTCAAAGATCATGTAAACTAGTATTCTCCTCATACAATCAATTGTACATATATCCAATATTGTGCATGCTTGTAACATGACACATGTTCTTCATGTAGATGAATGAATTACAGAACCAAGTTTCCCCCGAAGCAACTAATGAGATGTGATCATTAGCCTCCTAGTGGCTTAGCGAATACATATTTAGGATGTATTTGTAATGATGTCCGTTTTCATACTATCGACCGTGACAACGTCGTAAAATTCAGAATAGTGGATTAGTGGTGGAAGGGGAGCATGAAGGCCAATTAATACACTTCAATGGACACTTGTGCAGAGTGTGGGAAATGAACTATTTGTTCGGACATCGGATTGTATTGTTCCAATGTGAATGGTTTAACACCGATAGTAGCAGAACTATGCGTGTAGAAGCACATTTGACAACAATTGATATAAGAAGTCGATGGTACAAAGATGACTCATTCGTATTACCAAGTCAAGTTGAACAAGTATTCTATGTTCATGACACCAAATTAGGTACCAATTGGAGAGTCATAGAAAAGTTTCGACATCGAGGAATTTGGGATGTACCAAAGATGGATGACGTAGAACCTGATGATGTGTTCTAACAAGAAGAAACCACCGAGGTTGTACCAGCTATGGCTATTGATGATTTTGTGGTTTTGCGTCGAGATGATATTGAATCTGAAATTATTGCAGTGGAAGTTTTGCAATCTGTTAGAGGTGTAGAAGCCAAGGGTGTTACAGATGATGCCTTCATCTATGATAATGAAGATGGATTAATGAGGGAGGGTAATGACCCGAAAGAAAAATATGACCTACAAAGTGATTTTGATACAAATGTTGATGTAGAATCTTGATGTATTTTCTTTTATGATTGGGATATGATAATGAACCAAAATACTTATTTTATTAATTTGGCAACATCATGTCATAGCTTGTTATTTATTTTTAATTTTTTTGTCTAATTTAGTTCATGTATATCATGCTTTATAATGTGGACCAATAATTAGAGTTTTGTAATCATGCATAAATGTGTAATTCTTTTAAAATTAAACAAAATGGAACTTGGTGGTAAAATTATTTTACTTGTATTTGACCAAACTTGATTCTAATAGAAAATGTTTTGGAGATAGGGTAGGGTCGAGTACAAGAGTAGGGAGGTCAAAATTAGTGTAAAGTTTGAAATTGTATGACAAAGATAATTGAGTTTAAAGTTAAGAACTCAAGCACAAAATCTGAAAATCCCGACCCATTGCCATCCTAGACTTAAAGTTTGATATTGTTGAAAATATAAGTCGTCTTGATGTTTCGTTTTTTTTTATGTTTTCTTATTTTTGAAATTTTTTTAAGGTAATAAAATCATGCAAAATGACATGCTTATGAAAAATTTATACATAATTTATGACAAGTACAATGTGATAATATCAACAGTTATATTTTGGGTTCTAGCCTAGGAATCCTAATATCAATGCACCCCGATTCTCCTATAAGAATGAAAATCAATATGAATTGAACCGGCCACTATATACCTGTTCACTGCCATTGCTTGAGATGTTATAATACTATATTTTGGGTTCTAGCCTAGGTATCCTAATATCTGGTGAATTTGCTGTGTGGATGTTTTGTTGCTTGGATGCTCAGTTATGCTTAGGCTGCAAATATTTCGAGTTCTAGCCTAAGCTGATATGCTCAGTTAGGCTCTGCTGCTGATCTTGGGATAGCAGGGGCTATGTTGTGAGGCTTGGAAGCTAGTGGTGAAGTTGCAAGACATTCAAGTTTCAAAGAGTTGATCAAAGAGTATTGATAATCATGGACTGATCATGGGTATTGCTTGAGGTTGATTCTGGGCTGTGCTTTTGTTATGCATTTTGGACTGATCTATTGACTAAGTGCTCTGCCTATTGTGGTGCTTTCTGCTGTGTCCTGCAACTGGTTTGAATTCTTGTTTGTTCAGTTGGCTGTTAGTGAGTTTGTTGTTGGTTTTGGTCTGTAATGTTGGTATGTTTTTGGTTTTGGTGTGCATTGGCTGAGTCTTCATGTTTGGTTTTTTTTTTTTTTTTTTTAGTTGTGTTATTTCATGCTTTATAAAGTATTTTATTTCATGTATATAATGCTTTATAGTGTTACTTGTGTTATTGCAGTTTGAAAAATGGTTCCCGGCTTAAAGACTGGTCGGCTTCGGAAAAAGACACTCACAAGCACAATAACAGACTTGCCGGCTCCTATTCCTTTAGGATCAACAGCCGCTCCATCTCCTGTTGTTACCGTACGATCAAATATGGCACTATCTCATCATGTCACTAGCCTACCATTGGTTGATTCTGATGAGACACAACCCTCATCTGAAATGCAGCCAAGTGGTGTAGGTAAGATCAAAGCGTATCAAATTTGTCAATTATCACTTGTCATTATTTACATTCGAAAATTCAACTCTTCAACTTCCAAGTCCACACGTGTCAATTTTCACTTGTCATTATGTATATTCGTATTGTTATTTTGTTAACAGGGACTTCGAAGCCCATACGTGTACGATGACCGACACTTGGCAAAGGAATACAAAAAACAATTAGAGCCAAGAAAGAGGAAAAATGTTATGTTCACATTGATCATGCTTTGAATGCAATGACTGGCAAGTATGCCACTCCAGCAACTAACGAGTGAGGAATTCATATTAGGAGCTTGTGCCCTGTGAAAGATGTCAAGTCGTGGCTGGATCTTGATGAGACTACAAAATCTACCGTCATCCAAGCTGTTCTTGTAATTGATATTACTTGTCCACGAGATGTATTTGTATTATGTATACTTATAAGAAAGACTTTTCTTTAATGATTATAATTTCCATTTGTTATGCTTGTACGACAAGTTTGATATTGGAGACGATTTCCACAATGACTTACAAGTACAATAGATTGTGAATAAGAAGGCATACGGGTTGTACAAAGATTGGAGGTACACCTTAAAGCAAGAATTCGAACTCTTAGAGGGACTTCCAAGTGATGAGATCTATGCTCATCTGCCCCAAGGTGTGAGTTTAGATGACTGGAAGCATTTGATCGACGTGGCATAGCAAGATGCATATCACCAGGTAAAATAATAAAGAAAGAGCACATAAATCTATGCCAAAATGTGATATGCCTTAATATTTATCAAAAATTTGTTTATCTGCTTGTCTTAATTTTAGAAACGGTTAAAAGTTGGCAAGAGTAACAGGAGTCAATTGCTAAACAATCATACCAATGGGTCCCGCTCATTTCCTCTCGCAATGGCTGCTATGGTGAGATTGAATACATTTAAAATTAAATCCATTATATGTTTTTTGGATATGAATAATATGTTGTGATTTTTAGGGGCAATTTGGACACTATTAGTACACATATTTTTTTATAAAATTTATTTTATATGAACTCGTTGACTTCCAAACTACAAATTTTCATTCAGAAAATTGAATTTGAAACCATGTAATGTTGTTCAAAATTTGATATCTCAACTAAAAATAGAGTGTGAAGTGAGAGAAAGTGATACATCTCTGTATTTAGAAATTTGATATCTCCTTCAAAATTTGATTGCTTAGTCTCTGTCATCCGTTCTACTAGGTGAGGACATATAACAGCAAAAACATAAAACATCCTCAAGCATGATTAGTCAATTAGTCAATTTAATTTCTTTTTGGAAGATTTATGATCAATTTAGAGAGTTCCATGAGAACTCAGGCATTTGTTTTCTTTTGAACTGAATTGCTTTAGGGTTTTGAATCTTGTGGTTTTTGAATCTTATGGTTATATACATATACATGTGTGTGTATATATACACTTGATTATTGAGAATAGTTCTTATATGATTATTGTTCAATCCACTTAAATGTTTGGCTGGGTTGGGATTATATTATGAAATAGAATCATATCGGCAAGAATTTATTCTTGTTCTTTAGTCGTTATATTAAATCAATTTTTAAATTCCAATTGAATGAGAATCAGCTTATGATGTGAGTGTTATGGCTGGAAATTATCAAACAGATTATTTATTTATATCTAGTGTTTGAAATTGAAGCGTATGAATGTATTTTGAAGCTTCTGTAGTTTAGCTTCTGAATGCTCTTCACAGAGTAATCAGTGTAGTTATTCATTTCAGTATGGAGATGGAAGTGGGACATCTGGTTATTATTTAACTAATTTAATGTATTTTGACACAATTATGAGGGCTTTTTTGGTTGCTAACTTTTCTGCTTCTATTGTTTTGGGGTAAGTTGTTGATGTTATGACTTCTAATGATGGTGTATTTCTGTGTGGGATTGAAAATGATCATTAGATGAAAAGAGTAGATGCTCAGGAGAGTCAAAGAAGAAGCTTAACCATATTAATACATCCATGAAAACACATAGCAACACCAATCCAACTTGACTTAACCAATCATGTGCTTGACTGGCATTAAGTCAAACATGTTCTATGACCAAAAAAAAATTAGTGGTGTTCATTCTCTTCAGTTATTCTACACTGTTATGGTTACTAGTGAAAAAAAGATGAGGATAGTAGAACTGAATGGGGATCAATGATAACTATGATGAAAAGGTTAACTAAAGTATGGTTATTGAAGTAATGGGGCTTAGTAGAATAGAATGTATCTTATATCTGCAATAGCTCTTCAACATATTAGGAGTTGTATGTTAGTTTAAACTTTCAGCTTTTTATTCTATTGCAGTTGCTGTATCCCATGTTAATGTTCGTTTTTAGTTTTGTGGGGCTGCAACTTAAATTTTTTGGATGGCTGTTTTGGAAATAGGTGTAGCACCTATCAATCTGGGGACTTAACTAAGACTGATAGAGCAATTGATGGGATTATTGGGTTTGGTCAACAGGCTCCCTTTGTTTTATTTCTAATATATATATATAATATTGATTCGTGATTGATATGCCTCTAATTAATTAATAACTGTATATGACAACATTTTTAAAGGTCCCCTTATGAACTAACATGTATGTATTTATTTGGCATCATCAGACATAACAATGTAAAGTATCATTGTTTTCTAAAAATGATGTCTTAACAGGTAGCAAAAAATGGAGAGTTGGATTTTCCTAAGTTCTATGAGGACAGCCACATTTCCAAGAAAACGCATGACTGGATCCATCTGAAATGCGGTGAGTTGCATGTACGTATGTATTAATGAAATAATTGTATTCAATATTACTTTACGTAGTACCCAATAATATATATGTTAGTTAGTTTTTTTTTGTCTTATTTATTTGCAATGACAACAAGAGATGGTCAATGTACAAGTGGCTGCCATCGCGTCGGGGACACCATTGACACAGGTGGAGCTTTCAAGGCAAGTGCTTAGAGAGAAGAAAAAGTACTTGCTTGGATTTGGGAGCGGCCCACAACCCTCCACCATAGCTGCATCACGAGCACGTGATAAGGACATGGAGGCAATGAGAGCTGAGGTGGAGGCACTTCGTGAGGAGCGACAAAAAGATCATGATGAGTTAATGAAAGAATGAGAGGAGTGTTGGGTATACCTCCTTATTGGAGTGTGGGACCCAATTAGTTTTGGAAAAAGAGTTTTAATTTGGCTTGGTTTAGGTATAATATATTTTTATATATTATATTTGTGGAGGCCCAATTCAATTTAGATACAACTAGGGTTTGATAAAAAAAACCCTAGATGCACAATATATGCTTGGTATTGTTTTTTTCCAAAAACAAAAAAGGAGGCAGCCGTATAACTCTGGAATAGTAGCACACCTTTTGATTATGATTTAGTGGGTTTGACTTTATCAACCAAGAATTGGGGTCTTCGTTTGTTGCTCAGTTTTGAAGCGGCTGATTCGGTGTTTGATGTAGATTTGGTTCGTTATTTTGGATTTTCTTCAACTCTGATTCTGAAGATTTTGGTTCATCAATTTGGTGAGGTCTTTCCTCTTATTTATTTGTGATTATTTGGAATTCACCTAAGGGTGGTTTTGTGAGACCATTAGTGTCTCGTTTGTAATCGTTTGGAACTTATTTGGTTGATAGTGGAATCGGATTTCGATCCCGTGGACGTACCTCACATTGAGGGAACCACGTAAAAATTCTTGTGTTGCCTTTGATTTAATTTTTCCGCATTAGTTTTTATTCCCATTGATTGATTTACTTGTGGGGAATCATCGATTTTTCCTAACAACTAGTATCAGAGCTTACGGTTTATTGGGGTTTATTTATTTGTGTAAATCAATGGAGGGGAATGTGGGTCGTATGTCTAGCTTCAATGGAAGCAATTGGGTAACTTGGAAAACTAAAATGGAGGACCTATTATTTTGTAAAGATTTATATGGGCCTATTGAGGGTGATAGTGACAAATCAAAAGATGGTTCTTTTTCAAAGAAAGACATTGAGTGTTATTATTGCCATGAGAAAGGGCACATGAAGCGAGAATGCCGAAAGCTCAAGAACAAGGAGAAAATGCGTGACAAAAGTGTGGATAAGAAGCAAGAAGACACAATTGCAGTTACTACCGATGATCTCATGGTCGTTTGTGAAGATGATTGTATCAATTTTGTGGGCCAAGAGAGCAGTTGGGTGATTGATTCTGGTGCTTCTTTTCATGTGATTTCTCGAGTTGATTTCTTCACTACCTACACTGCAGGAGATTATGGTTCTGTTCGAATGGGTAATGAAGGTTTGTCCAAGATTATTGGTATGGGTGATGTTTGCTTGGAAACAAATTTGGGCTGCAAATTGTTGCTTAGAGATGTGAGGCATGTTCCCGACATTCGCCTCAATTTGATTTCTACTGGGAAGTTAGATGATGAAGGTTACAACAACAAATTTGGTCATAGAGTATGGAAGCTCACAAAGGGTTCTTTGGTGGTGGCTAAGTGCAAGAAGACTCATACACTTTATTCGATGCAAGGAAAAATTTGTAAAGGTGTTGTCAATGCACTTGAAGATGATACTTCTACCGAATTGTGGCACAAGCGGCTTGGCCGCATGAGTGAAAAGGGGCTGCAAGTATTGTTCAAGAAAGAGCTTCTACCCGGTTTGAAAGGTACACATCTTAAAACTTGTGTTCATTGTTTGGCGGGTAAACAACATAAAGTTTCTTTTCATAAAAATATTGCTTCTAGAAAAGAAAATGTTTTGGAGTTGATTCATTCGGATGTTTGTGGTCCTTTAAAAGTTAGAACACATGGTGGTACACTTTATTTTGTTACTTTCATTGATGATTATTTAAGGAAAGTTTGGGCTTTTCTACTAAAAACTAAAGATCAAGTTCTAGAAGTATTTAAGCATTTTCAGGCCATGGTTGAAAGAGAAACAGGGCAGAAATTGAAGTGCATCCGAACAGACAATGGTAGTGAATACATTGGGCCATTTGATGAGTATTGTCGCAGCCAAGGTATTCGGCACCAAAAGACAGTTAAGAAGACTCCTCAAGAAAATGGTGTTCCTGAGAGGATGAATCGCACCATTGTAGAAAGAACAAGATGTTTGCTTTCACAAGCTAAATTGCCAAGATCCTTTTGGGGTGAGGCAATGAGTACAGCGGTTGACGTGATCAATTTGTCTCCTTGCTATCCTTTGAATGGTGATGTTCCTGAAAGAGTTTGGACTGGTAAAGATGTATCTTATGAGCATTTGAGAGTGTTTGGTTGCCTAGCTTTTGTTCACATTCCAAAGGATGAGAGGTCCAAGCTTGATAGTAAGTCAAGATAATGTATTTTTCTTGGCTATAGGCGTGATGAATTTGGGTATAGATTGTGGGATCCGGTCGACAAAAAAGTCATTCGAAGCCGTGATGTTGTGTTTCTTGAAGACCAAACAATTGAAGACTTTGGCAAAGGTGATCAACCGGAGCCAAAAACTAGTGATCTCATTGACATAGATCCATCTCCTTCATCTTCAGTTGATGATGAAAATGAGGGAGATGTGCAGCCACCTATTGAAGATGTGGAGGATGATGCTAATCCTAATGAAGTTGAGCCAAAAATTGAGGAAGAGCATCCAACTCAAGAACTTTCACCACAACTTGAGTTAAGAAAATCTACAAGGAACCGACAACCTTCAAGAAAGTATCCTCCCAATGAATTTGTGTTGATTTCTGATCAAGGGGAGCCTGAGAGCTACCAAGAAGCAATTGAGCATGCAAAGAAAGATGATTGGAAAAAGGCCATGGAAGAGGAGATGAATTCCTTGCTTGAAAACCAGACTTATGATTTAGTGAAGTTGCCTAAAAGGAGGAAAATTCTGAAAAATAAGTGGGTTTTCAAATTGAAGAATGATAGGAAGAATCTAAAGTACAAAGCACGTCTTGTTGTAAAAGGCTTTGGGCAAAAGAAAGGTATTGACTTTGATGAGATTTTCTCACCGGTTGTGAAGATGTCTTCTATTCGGGTTGTACTTGGCATGGCTGCAAGTATGAACCTTGAAGTTGAACAACTTGATGTGAAGACCGCATTTTTTCATGGTGATCTTGAAGAAGAAATTTACATGGAGCAACCAGAAGGTTTTGTGGAGAAAGGGAAAGAGAAATTTGTTTGCAAATTGAAGAAAAGTTTGTATGGCCTCAAGCAAGCTCCGCGGCAATGGTACAAAAAATTTGACTCTTTCATGATGAATAATGGTTTTTCTAAAATCACTTCGGACCATTGTGTGTTTGTGAAAAATTTTCTGGATGGGAAATTTATTATTCTTTTGCTTTATGTTGATGACATGTTAATTGTGGGTCAAGATTCTACCATGATTAACAGGTTGAAATTGGAGTTGAGCAAGTCTTTTGCTATGAAAGATTTGGGACCGGCAAAGCAAATATTTGGTATGAAAATTGTTCGTGATCGCAAAGAGGGATTGATTTGGTTGTCTCAAGAAAGCTACATTGAGAAAGTTCTTGAGAGGTTCAACATGAATAAAGCAAAGCCGGTTGGTTGTCCACTTGTGGGTCACTTCAAACTTAGTTCGAATCAATGTCCTACAAGTGGGAAAGACAAAGAAGAGATGTTGAAAGTTCCTTATGCTTCAGCAGTTGGTTCTTTGATGTACGCCATGGTTTGTACAAGGCCGGATATTGCTCACGCCGTTGGTGTGGTGAGTCGGTTTCTCTCTAATCCAGGTAAAGAACATTGGGCAGCGGTAAAATGGATTCTAAGATATCTTCGAGGGACTTCGAAGGTGTGTTTGTGTTTTGGGGATGGTAAGCCGATGCTTGATGGGTTCACAGATTCTGACATGGCTGGTGATGTTGATTCTAGGAAATCTACTTCGGGGTATTTGATGACTTTTGCAGGGGGAGCTGTGGCATGACAATCTAAATTATAAAAATGTGTTGCTCTCTCAACCATCTGAATTTATTGCCATTACAGAAGCTTGCAAAGAAGAGTTATGGTTGAAGAAATTTTTGCAAGAGTTGGGTTTGAAGCAAGAAAAGTATGTGCTTTATTGTGATAGTCAAAGTGCTATTCACTTGAGTAAAAATTCTACTTTTCATTCGAGATCGAAACACATTGATGTGAGATACCATTGGATTCGTGATGTGTTAGATTCGAAATTGTTGCAACTCGAAAAGGTTCACACGGATGATAATATTTCGGATATGTTGACTAAGACTTTGTCGAGGGATAAACATTTGAAGTGTCGAACTTTGGCGGGTATGGTTGATGTCTCCACCTAAGTCGGTAGGGGGAGAATTGTTGGGTATACCTCCTTATTGGAGTGTGGGACCCAATTGGTTTTGGAAAAAGAGTTTTAATTTGGCTTGGTTTAGGTATAATATATTTTTATATATTATATTTGTGGAGGCCCAATTCAATTTAGATACAATTAGGGTTTGATAAAAAAAAGCCCTAGATGCACAATATATGCTTGGTATTGTTTTTTCCCAAAAACAAAAAAGAAGGCAGCCATATAACTCTAGAATAGTAGCACACCTTTTGATTATGATTTAGTGGGTTTAACTTTGTTAACCAAGAATTGGGGTCTTCGTTTGTTGCTCAGTTTTGAAGCGGCTGATTCGGTGTTTGATGTAGATTTGGTTCGTTATTTTGGATTTTCTTTAACTCTGATTCTGAAGATTTTGGTTCATCAATTTGGTGAGGTCTTTCCTCTTGTTTATTTGTGATTATTTAGAATTCACCTAAGGGTGGTTTTGTGAGACCATTAGTGTCTCGTTTGTAATCGTTTGGAACTTATTTGGTTGATAGTGGAATCGGATTTCGATCCCGTGGACGTACCTCATATTGAGGGAACCACGTAAAAATTCTTCTGTTGCCTTTGATTTAATTTTCCGCATTAGTTTTTATTCCCATTGATTGATTTACTTGTGGGGAATCATCGATTTTCCCTAACAAGGAGTGCGAGAGATATTACAATGAGATGTTAAAAGAGCGAGAGGAGTGCGTTCAATGTTACAATGAGATGTTGAAAGAGCGGGAGGAGGGACAAAAAGCAAGGGAGGAGACAAATACAAAGGTCAAGCATCTTAATAACGTAGTCGCCAAACTGTCACAACTCTTGGGAATCTAAGTTAGTCATCTGACGTTTGCTTTTTGGTAAGAACAATTTCATTGATGTCACACTTACTTTGTTTAAATATGTTCGCTTTAAGAGTTGAAAATGTCATCAAGTTAGTCGGAAATAAGGCGTTGGGAGGGCAAAAAATGCAAAATAGCCCCCCGAACCACTAGTTAAGTGGATTTTAAATATAATTCTCCGCTGGTTGGTTCTATTACGCTGTGTTTGGATTTAGAATTAAAATAAAAAATTGTGAAGAGAGAAGAAAATGGAAGGGAAAATGGAGAGGAAAAAAAAAAGCATCTGCTTCCCTTCACGAGTTCTAGATCCAAACACATCAATAATGAACAAGAGTTGGGCATCCAGTAGACTGAATATTTAAATCTAAAAATGATATTTACACCGTGGCTTGTTGATTTGATATGAATATTTAAATCTAAAAATGATATGGAACAAATGGAATAATAAAGCTGATCCCAAGCAATTGGGGCTAAGGCTTGTTAATTTGAATGTTTATTATTTGTATATATGCACAAGTATGCAAGCATGCATACTTCCACATATACATCAACCAACATATGCATAGTGTAGATAGGTACTTTGTGTTTGGACCATAAGATGCTATTAAAATATATGGCCTACTGTTCTTACTTGACTCTTCTTCCCATTATACATGGTTGTAATTATGTAAATAGCATTACCTTTGCCATTTATATACATGTATTAATTTCCTTCATCATACTTTATATATTGTAGACGTCCCTGAACGCATCCCGGGGGAAAGCGAGTGCGAGTCCCCCCCGTTCTGGTTCAATATTGGGTCTACTACAGTTCGAAGGACTCAAATGTCACGGTTCTTAATCTTGAACCAAAGAGTCCAAATCCGGCAAATCGTTTTGAGAAAAACAGATTTTTAGAAAAGAAGTGCCAAACATGGACTGCTTTGCCAGATACAGAGTCGCCACCTAAATATTTTAAAATGGGAAATTTAGGAAACCCTGACTCGGTGCCAAAAGGCCACGTGTCCGTCATCACCAAAGTTGCCTTGGCGCAGGAACTTGGGTACGATTGGGGAAGGTCACTTCGTGAGCACCCCCGCTCGCCCGGTCAAAGACCGGCCTCTACTAACCATGATATCTGATTTTGAAAACATTGTGAGTTCTTATTTCGGTTATTAGCCTAGGTTACTATGTGATGCGCACAGCATACAAGTATAGACTGAATCGTCTGAATTGGAACAAAATATTTCATGGTTGTTTGTTTGAAAATGGTTTGATGGTGCTACCCACAGGTAGGCTAAGACGCGGATTTGCCACCCTCAGGTGGGCTTAGAAAACATGATTTTGCCACTATCTAGTGGGCTTAAAACAAACATTTGATGAATTGTCCCAATCCAAATAACTCAACCTCCACCCACAGGCATTCAAGGCAGTTATATCATATAAGCACATAGCCTCATAGTAAGCATGCTATTCATGGCAACACTCACACGCATGCGAGGATGCTAAAGCATAAAACTCACCGAGTACTCCAAGCCAAAACAGAAACTTGTTAGAAATCATGCATGATCCTAAATATACAGAAATGCCTAATGCAACACATGCAAAAATGCAACTATAGCAGGCTCGGCTATTCTAAACATGGCATATGAAATGCAACAACTAACATGTATTCAATTTGGAATTGAAATACAAATGCAGTTTGTATGATGTGCCGAGCCCGGTGCGTGCAAAATAGATGAATGATGCAAACATGCTGTCATATTGTATGCTAATTGAAATATGCCCTATATCTAACCATCGTAAGCGGGTAAATAAAAGGGAAGAAAGACGTGGGGTTGGAAGACATACATCACACTCACACACCCTTATTACAATTATGCCCTCGCGCAGAGGGTCCGAATAAATATACAGTCCGAGTGTCCGAATAAAAGAATAGTACAGTCCAAAATATTACAGAAATTCTTAATTAATTAATAATTTAACTAAGAAAGCGGTAAATTGGCATGCAAGCCAGGGGGCTGCCTTGCGCGAAAATCCACTGGGATGCCCCAATTAGCCTCTGTTTGCAATGTTTCTCGAAATGCGTGCCAGACTCCGAAAAGTTGCTAATCCTTTATTTTGCTGTAACAGAGAGCAGGAAAGGGGTATAGCAATGTATTTCACAAATATATGCATGCCTCGATCCTCATGCCACCAATCACGCATATCGATGCATGATGGCCGAGGAGTCGGATTGCACAACTCAATATAGGATGAATGCAGATGAATGCTACCACAAAACCTAACTCCATCATGGGTAATCCGGAGTGTCGGTGACTTGGGAATTGAGACCCGTTCCGTTACTCGGAGTACGGAATGTGCCTCGTTTCCCATGCCCGGGCTAACTCCTATCCCGAACACGACGCAACATGCATGATATGCATGAATGCAACTAAAATACAATCCTAGCATGCACAATGCGGATGAAAATGAGATGCCTCGAAATGCGTGCACACGGGCGCGCAAATCGAGAAAATGTATGAATGCAATGCAAATAGGCATGAATGCGATCTAATATATAATTTAGCATGCACAATGCGGATGAAAATGAGATGCCTCGAAATACGTGCACGCGGGCACGCAAACTGAGAAAACGATACTAAGGCATAAAATGGCACACACAATGCAAATGGACTTACACTAACATGAGTGGACCTCAGCCATGCTCACATAAGAGGCCGTCGGATAAAAATGAAGTGCCTCGAAATACGTGTACACGGGCACGCAAACCGAGGCAATGGCATAAAGGCACGAAGTGACATGAAATATGATATACAATGAGACTAAAATGAGGTGTTTCGAAATGCGTGCCCATGGGCACGCAAACCGAGGCGGTGGCATACGGAATGCAACAGGACTAAAATGAGATATGCAATGCAATATGGGCTTACACCAACATGAGAGAGCCTCAGCCACACTCATATAGGAAGCCGTCGGATGAAAAAGAGATGCCTCGAAATGCGTGCACACGGGCACGTAAACCGAGGCAATGGCATATGGAATGAGATGGCATCTCAAATGTAGATTGGACTTATACTAATGTGAGAGAGCCTCAGCCACACTCACATAAGAGGCCGTCAGATGAAAAAGAGATGCCTCGAAATGCGTGCACACGGGCACGTAAACCGAGGCAATGGCCCTAAGGCATGAAATGACATGCGAATGAGACGTGGCATATGGCATATGGAAAATGCAAATTTCAGCAGCCAAAATGATGCAAAAACAGCCCCCGAATTATAGCAAAATTACACCCGATGCTCGAAATGCTATGCTAAGTACTCGAAATGACCTACAGCCATACTAAACATGCACAATTGGTACATGGAATGTAAAGACAGAAGCTAGGCAGACCCAAAACTAGCATTTTTCCAGTGCAAAGCAAGGCCAAACAACAATCACAAGTATGGAAAAAATAGCATGCAAAAATGGGGGAAAAGAGGGGAACAATGAAGTAGATGGTATACGCAATGCTCAAACTGAAAAATACAGTTCTACAACATTTAAGAGTGACCAAAAATATGAACATTTACAGCTTATGAAAACCCCCAAAACAGTATGTAGATATGCTCAACATAGCATGCAAAATATGAGCCAAAAGAGGGCTATAAAGAGACGTATGCCAAGCACTCACCAAACCAGCAAATACCCTTAGTAAAATATGACAAGAAGGCCAAAATATGAATATTTTCAATACTGATGATGGCTGAAAACAGAGGCTAAATAGGCCTAAAAAAGCATGCAAGAATGGGGGTCAAAGAGGGATATAAAGACAAGCACAACATGGAGACCCCCAACAAGGTTTATCCCTTCTACAATGTTGTAGAGGGACACAAAATAAGCTCAATCACAGTTTAAGGAATGCTCCAAAACAAACCCCATGTAGGTTAAACAAATCATGCAAGTTTACGGTAAATATGAGAGATTATGAAGCAAGTACATGATAGAGAGGCCAAACAGGGTTGAGACCTTCTTCAATGTTGAAGAGGAGCTCAAAAAAGGCCCACTCACAGTTTATATCATTCTCGAAAACAGATCACTCACAAGCTAGATGAAGCATGCAAAAACAAGGGTAAAACATGGATTCAAAGAAAGTGGCATATGGAGCATGAAAACAAGGTTGAGCCCTTCTTCAATGTTGAAGAGGGGCTCAAAATAGACACAATATCAGTTCATGAGATGCTCCAAATCAGATCACACATAGGCCAAATATTCAATGCAAAATAATGGCATATATGAGGATATTGAGGGAAGTGTAAGATAGAGGGCTCAAACAGGGTTGAGCCCTTAAACAAACATCAAGAATAGCTCAAAAGAGGACCACTTTCAGTATTGGTCGGAGCTCAAAACAGTGAGCAAGTAGGGTTAAGAAAAGAGACAAGAAAATGGTGTAAAAGAGAGGGATTGAGACTTACCCTTGAAGACCTTTCTTTCCTTGCTTCTTGACTTGAGAAATGTCGCTTCTAAGCCTCTAAGGACCTCTTCTTGTTGTTGGAAATGGAGTGGTGATGGTAGTTCTTGATTATGATGAACAAAAGGCACCAAAACTTGAAGATTTGAGAGAAATGGAGATAGAGGAGTGTATGTATGCTTGAGAGCAAATTTTCTAACCCTTGGGACAAGTTCTTGGCTGCCTTATATGGACAAAAAGAGGGGTGTAAAGGTGGAGGGAAATGCACCTAAGCTTTCCCCTCCAAAATATCCCCCGGATGCAGATCTTTTCTGGGGGAAACAACTATACAGCTGTAAAGTAGGCACTGAGAGGATGCAGGCCGGCTAGCCACCTTTATTGGAGGTGGTCGGCCGGCCACCCCCCCTAGCCGGTCGGCTAGGGGAAAAAATGGAAAGTGAGAATTGCTGGCCGAGCTCTATACATTGGTGTCCTCCCATGTCTCTTCTTCAAGGCCCTGTGGTTGGAATTTGGCAACTCTGAACCAGGAGAAACAACAATCCAACCCTAGGAGAGGCTCAAAAATGAAAAGAATAATTACTGGCCAAGCACCACTTTTTAGGATCCTCCCATATGTGTACAACACAAATATGTGGTTTCGGCTCGAAGAAAAAGGCCCTAGGGTGTTCAACATTAGCCCGGAAGTGAAAAAAACGGGCCCCGGGGGGCGCCGGAAGAGCATAACTGGTTACTGAGACAATTGCTAGGATCCCGCCCTCCAGTGACCTTCCTTACGATAAAACAGAGGTACCTGCCAAAAATGAACAAAAACCGATGCACAACGAATGCTCGGGGGCCAAACCGCGAGGTTCGGGGCCCGAAAATCGACCGTTAAGCACCGAAAGTGGTGTTCGGCCAACGAAGTGGGTATCTAAGACCCCAGTGTCCCTCGTTATGACAAAACAAAGGTAACTGCCATAAACCAGAGAAATCGGAGATGGTTAGACGGTCTCGAACCGAGGCACACGGCCTGACGACTCCGAAAACCGGGAACCGGGCTCCGAAATGGGCAAAATGGCCTACGGCCACGAAATGTAGCCCACGGCCACTGGGAGATAGTCTACGGGACCTCTCCCTCCCCTCAGGAAGGAAAACTGAGAAAACCGAGTCTGGTTCGCAAACCGAGACAAAGCATAGAAGAAAGTTCGGAAGTCCGGAGGCAGGGCGCACGGCCGCGACTCTGAGACTTCTGAACGAGCACAATATGCAACATCACCGAGCGCTCAATCGGTGACGTCTGAGTCTTAAGGTCGGTCAAAAATGGGGTGTCTACAGTTGCCCCTCTTTGACAGAACTCGGAAGTCAATAAGTGACGGGAGTGAATGTCAAAGCCCAGAGACGACCCATTTTTGACAAGGAAGAAGACTTAGACAATCATACAAGACGAACAGAGATATGTGCCCGCAGGCAGGGGGGGCAAAATGCAAAGCGACATGCACAGAGCCAAATGATCATGCAAATGCAGCAAGCGGTAATGAGGCAAGTATTCGCAAATAGATGCAACAGTTTTAAGCAAGAATGCAAAGCAACAACTACATTTCATGCAGTTAGGAATACGGAGAATTATTCAATTCTCGTCGCGTCTCACACGGAGAAGATACGATACCTGCGCGATTCGTCTGGTCGCACCAGCCTCAAATGAACCGTACATACAATATCGTGCCTGCGAAAGAGAGAAATTCAACAAGAACAATATGCTAACAACATATATTCAATGTTATTCCTATGGTTCCAAAAATGTGACACACGCAGGTTTCAAGCAGTGAATGCATCGCAATGCGAGAAAAGAACGTGCGTGACAACGCATGCTCAAGCACAGAGGTATGGTACACCAAGAAATCATGCATGACAATGTAAAATGTTCATGAGAATACAAGTTATATGCACAAAAAATGCAAAACGATCATAAATCGTATGCTTTGTTGCTAAACAACGAGCCGAACGCGCAAGATTTCGTGAAGGTGGCTTGATCGCGGCCTCCGATTCACCTTCCGGAGAGGTTACAACATGTTTGAAAAGGATACACCTTGATTTTGATGAGTGATGACGAGATACACGTCAGAAATTGCAGCTGAAGTTCCGGCGGAGCAATTTCGCGCCAAAAAGTGCACTTTTCTTGAACTTTTTCAGGTCCCGGGAACTCCAATCTTCCTCAAAATTTGCAGAGAGCTAGAGGGGGATGTGGGGACCACCACCGGCCAGGTGGTTGCCCTTGGGGAGGCCACCGACCAGGAAAGAAAAAGCAAATGGTGGCTTGGCCACCACCGCCCAAAAGCAGGGGCATTTTGGTCATTTTTCTCATTTCTATATATATGCACCTCCATTCATTCCGAAATCACTACCAAAGCTGTGAAAACTCCTTCCCTTGCTCCCAAAACCATTTTTTCCTTCAGATCTGCATTTTATACGCGCTTTTCGGCCTTCCGCGCAAGTTGTTTCCGCGAAATCTTTCGGTTTTAAGCACTTTGAGCCGACTAAATTTTGATTTTGCGGCTCCTTTTCTCATTTTCAACACTTGAGGTAAGTTTGTCTCAATATTTGGAAGATTTTCTCGGGAGTTGACTTTTGTTGACTTTTTCATTTCCCGGGAGTTGACTTTTGTTGACTTTTTCCAATTTTGGCCCCTTTTTGCTCAATTTTGCTCCTTTTTGCAAATCTCTTGAAATGGCAGGCAATTACCCTCATGGCGGAGGTCCTCCAGGTGCCGGGGATGACTTTGACATTATGACACTGCCCCCGAGAGTCCGCCCTTTCATTCCCGGGAGATACGCCTACCAGACACACACACTTCATGGGTCAGTTTTTCGTCGTTTTATTGGGTTCAACGACTGGGCACCCGGGGATTTACTTTTGTGAGAGTCGAGCAAAGACTCTCTCATGATGCACGAGAGGTATTTTACTTTATTTTCTGGCTTACATGCATTCAGAGCTCGCCATGCTTAAACACAGTTTTAGCTTATGACATAGTACCTTGCCTGCATCCTGAACATGTAGTTTAAACACTTGAATTACTAAACACTAGGCTCACTGACTGATTATGAACGCACAATACACATTAAGAATTGAACACACGCAACCTTCTGACGGTCGAACACACACTCGAATTTGAAAGTGAGCACACAAAGACACACCGATTAAAGAGTAGAACACGCGCCCAAACTCGATTTTCAACACACACCCAAGTTGATGGTGAACACACACCTTAATCGATTAAGAGTAGAACACACACCCCAAACTCGATTTTCTCAATATGCGGTCCAAGTTGATGGTGAACACACACCATTAATCGATTAAGAGTAGAACACACATCCCAAACTCGATGCATCAACACGCAATTGCATTGATGGTGAACACACAACCCACACTGATTAAGAGTAGAACACACAGCCCAAACTCTGATTTACTGAACACGCAGCCCAGATTGATGGTGAACACACAAATTAATCGATTAAGAGTAAACACACACCCAAACTCGATTTTCAACACGCATCCAAGTTGATGGTGAACACACGTACCCACACCGATTAAGAGTAGAACACACACCCCAAACTCGATTTACTAAACACGCAATTTCAGATTGATGGTGAACACACGTACCGATTAAGAGTAGAACACACATTTAAACTCGATGCATCAACACGCAGCCCATTGATGGTGAACACACGTACCCACATTAATCGATCAAGAGTAGAACACATAGCCCAAACTCGATGCATCAACACGCAGCCAGATTGATGGTGAACACACGTTCATTAATCGATTAAGAGTAGAACACACAGCCCAAACTCTGATTTTCTGAACACGCAGTCCAAGTTGATGGTGAACACACAGCCCACACTGATTAAGATTTGAACACGCAGCCCAAACTCTGATTTTCTGAACACACAGTCCAGATTTGAAGTGAACACACAGCCCACTGAGTAAGATTTGAACACGCAGCCCAAACTCTGATTTTCTGAACAAACAGTCCAGATTTGAAGTGAACACACAGCCCACTGAGTAAGATTTGAACACGCAGCCCAAAACACGGATTTACTGAACACGCAGCCCAGATTTGAAGTGAACACACAGCCCACTGAGTAAGATTTGAACACGCAGCCCAAAACACGGATTTCATCAACATGCGCCAGTGATTTGAAGTGAACACACGTACCACATGATTCTTTTCATTTGCACACGTTTATTTCATTTCATTTGCACACGCCTATTTCATTGTGTACTAAGCCCATGTATTTATTCTCAATGCAGTTGACTCTCGTGATCAGACGAGGATACGCCTACCGCCGTGAGAGACCGGTATGCCGAAGCTTCCAAAGGCCGTCCCGAGATCCGTTGATCTAGCAGATTCGGACCATTCTGTGGGATTATCACGCCGCCCCGCCAAGAGGACTTTGTTAGTCGCTGGTGGAGAGATGGTGGGACACCACCAATTCTTCCACTTTTTCGCCACGGGATATGACCATGACCCCGCTAGACTTTGTCAGGCTCACGCCTAGACATAGGCGGTTGGCCCATACCTTACGACGAGGATATGGGAGAGTGGGAGGCCGCATGGATATATTTGTTGGGGGCTCGCCCACCTGTAGATAGAGCTTCCGGGAGAGTCCGGTACACTTGGTTTCTTCCTGCTGGAGGCCGGAGATGGAGCCTGAGTCTCCCGAGGAGGTTGAGCAGTACGCCCGTGGCTTCCTTATGTTCCTCTTCGGCACCACTCTGTTTGCCGATAGGGGGAACACTGTTGGGTTATATCTTTTGAGCGCTCTGGTGGACCTATCACAGGTCAGTCGATATGACTGGGGTGGCGCTGGCCTGGCTACCCTTTATTGTTACATGAGCGCAGCCTCTCGCGGGCGAGGAGACTTACTTGGCGGCTATTGGAGAGCCTGGGAGGTACGTTCTGTCCTCTTGATTTACGTTTCTGCTCCTTATTACTTGTTCATTGCACACACGGCGCACTCTGCACTCTGTATTCCGCCTTTAGCACTTTGTATTCATATTCTGCGCTGCTTTTCTCAGCTATGGGTGTACGTATACTTTCCCACATTAGCCCCGGAGATGGAGGTGGCAGGACTCCTTACGACTCGCTACCGGGTATTCGAGGGCGAGCACCGACCGAGAGCTCGAGAGACTCTTCTACTTGGCGACAAAGATTTTGATACCGCGGGCGACAGAGGTATTCCAAAACTCGCCTTTCATTTTTGTCTTTGATCCGCCTCAGATATTCCTCGATTTCGATTGGTTTATGCCCGTTATCCGCAGACACTTGGCGTACTGGGCGGTCTTTGGTGACAGTCTTCGACATTCGTATCCCGGAGGATCGAGTAATTCGCAGTATTGGTTCTTGCTCGAAGGACCAGTTGGTAGGGCATGGTTCCTAGGGGAACGCTTCCTCGCCGTGTGGGGTACGATTCTCAGACCTCCTCATTGACCTCCACCACTATGCGACCGCCGATAGACTCTTCGCCAGAGGTCATCAAGCTATATGCAGGCACCGATGCTTTTGTTATATCTCATGGAGGGAACTACATCACCTACCGTCAGATATATCTCGATGCCCCCTTGACAGAGTGCGGTTCGCCAATCGAGGCCTACCGGTATGCCATCTTCGAAGTCCCGCCGGCTACGGTATCCCCTCCTCTAGCAGGGCTGGTGCATCTAGGGGTAGAGGTAGTTCGATTCCTCCAATCCCTCCGTCTCTTCATCATCATCCTGGGTGGCCAGACATGCCGACCGAGTTAACGAGTTGGTGGTTCGGGGCTCCTTACCAGGTCCCGCTAGAGCCTCCTCTTCCTGACCACAGATATGTCAGAGACCCTGATTCACCCCCGGTATGTTCTACAGCTTTGATTCATCAGTCAGACATTTGGACATTCATTCTTTTACTGATAGCTTTGCATTTGTATTTGCAGCCTCTAGTTGAGTACACAGACGAGCTGCTCGGGATGCTGGCCACATTCGAGGGCATGATCCTACGGAGGGAGGCACAGATGGCCATCATGGGCGTACAGGTACTGTTCACCTTCCCTGTTTTTAACATGTTTCTGATGACATACTGGTTTTGAACATTCTGCTGCATTGATAGGCTGCGTAGAGCACATCTGACACACACCCCACTCGCATTTTGTACTCGCATCTGCTTTTCATATTTCGAACTGATGTATTTGAACTTTTCATTTTCAGATGCCTCCCGTGTATGCTTGCCGCAGTCGACCATCCGGCCTTCTCAGAGAGTCCGGGCCATCCAGCCTTCGTGGAGCCGCCCATCTAGGCCTTTTCGAGGAGCTCGAGGAGCAGGGTCGTCCCGCAGACGTAGGGCACCCATTATTGAGGAGGAGGAGGTCGCAGACCGTGAGTCAGAGACATCCGCTGGGGAGGGAGGCTCCGGTCTAGGTTCCGGGAGTGGAGATGAGGCTAAGGGGGATCCGGAGGATAATGATTCTGACCCGGATGATGATGATAGTGCAGAGGTCGTCCCGCAGAAAAGGATGAGAGGACCTCCTCATTCCCGTTCCCGAGGAGATTGATGTTATTTCCTGCTTTATTTTACTTTTTGCTAGTAGTTTGTAGCACTTTGCACATTGTTAGGCAGTTTTATTTCTTGTAAAACTTGTACCTTTATTTTGCTGAAAAACATGATGGAATGAAACAGCTTTTGAAAAGATGTTTGTATTTGAAATTCTTAGCATCGCGACGCATCATTTTGCACAAAATGGAATTGAATGAAAATGTGCCTTATGTATTTACCGGGTCAGGTAATGAACCGACGCAACAAATCAAAAAAACGACTCACTAAGAAATAACAGAATCTTAGCAAGTTTACAACTCGATAAACAAAGTGCAATAATGTTAACGACTCAATAAACAAGACTTAATAAAATTGCATAAACAAAAAGTAATAACTCGAAACACAAAATGCGACAGCTCGACAAAACTTACAACTCGACAAACAAAACAACAACTTAATAAGCAAAACAACAACTCGATAAGCAAAAATACAACAAAGCGTACTTCGGACGGACGATCTGGGTGATGAAACGCATCCGAATTTGAGAGAAATGGAGGCCTTCGACGTTCCCAATGCCTAGAACTGCCTCAAACTTCCTTCCGGAGGGCGAAACAGGACTAACATGCTGCCAAACACATTTTGTATCTGGAAATTAGGGGGTGGCCGGCCTACTAGGATAGATTGCCGGCCGGCCACTTCCTCCGCAACCCCCAGAATTTTGACACTTGTCCTTTGAATAGTGTTTTACCCCCCTATAAAAGCTCCAGCCTTGGAACTTATTCATTTCATCACCGTTTCTCACAAAAATGGAGGCATTTCTCGCAGAAAATCTCACATCTTGGATTTCTTCTCTAGATGGCTCGGAAAAGCTGAACTTCCGGGGTTTCGGCTTAAATGCACTATTTACGTTGAGGCGGACTCCATTGCACCTTCCTTTCCTCCATGCCGCGGCAAGGTTTTGGAACCCGGTGACGCATGTCTTTAGCTTCGGTAGACAAGAGGTATGTCCTACTTTTGAAGATTTTCAAGTCTTGATGGAGTCTGAACGCTCAGAAGAGATTTTGCCTCAGTCTCGTTTTGGCCACGCCCAAGCTTTAGGGCAGATGTGCGGTCTCAACGCGCATGATGCTCGATCTCTGATTGGTAATGGCTTGTTGGATATCCCGAGCTTGATTTACCGATTCTCTGATGCCGGTGACCGTAGCAACCATCATTGGCAAGGTTTCCGACAACATGCGCTCTGCTTGTGCATGCTATCTCATTTTCTGTTCGTCTCGGGCTCCGGAGGAGCTAGCATCCGTCTGATCGAAGTTGCACAAGGCTTGAAAGAGGGAAAGAGTTGCATTGCCATGACTCTGGCCGAGACACTGATGGGCTTGGATGCTTTCCACTGCCGGGAAACAACCTGTGTTCGCAGGAGTCCACCATCGCCGCAGTAATGTTTCCCACCCAAGCTCACATATGTATTCGCCACATCACTCGCCCTGCCCGATTTTTCTCACAAAACCCTTATCTTACTTTTCTCTCATTGCACATCTCTATTCTTTATTCTCTCATTTTTCATCCCTCCCCAGATATGGTTGATGGACAAATTGCGAGTTGTGGACTCTTGCTCGCTTATTCAAATTGTGGCTACTTTTTCGACAACGCCGGTCGATGCCCTTGATGATGGTGGTTTGAATGGATGTACAATTTGTCTCACGATTGCATTGCTTGGCGCTGCTTGGCTTAACCTTCCCAAGAATGAGCTATAGCATGTTTCAGATACTAGGATCCGTTGGTCGGCTTGACTCATCACAGATTTTATTTCCCATTCCGCATTCTCAAGGCTGGCCATGATCAGACTTGCCCTCCGGAGGGGATTGAGTACCCAGCCACTTTCCCAGTTCGAGGTGCACACCTTGCCCGACATACTTCGGCCTGGAGGGCTAGAGAGCTGCTGTCTCCCGCTCCTATCTTCAGTTGCACTTTATCTGACGAGTGCTGGGATTGGCTCAATGAAGAAGCACAGTTTGGGCCTAGGTTGGCATCGGAGGCTTCAACCAGCTTTGGAAGGGGGCGCAGGGACACCTGACTTGACTATGCCCCAGAGTTATTGCTTTATTAGTACTTTTAAGTTTTCGTTATAAGTGTAATAAAAAGCAACTTCAATTGTATGCAAGGGCAAGAGAACTCTGTTTTGAAATCAATGACATTGAAGGTTGTGGTACTGAAAATTCCCCGTTTTTGGTCCAAAAATGGTCTTAGTTGTGAAAAGATTAATTTGAACAAAGTCAACTTTTATTAAAACTTTTCAAAACTATTTTCGATATGGATCAGAACTGGACACACCTGAAATCTGTCACTGAGATACACAACCCCGAATCCTAGCAACTGGAAAGTTGCCCCTAGTTTTGAAAAGTGCCTCGACGATTCATAGCAACGGAAAGTTGCCCCTAGTCTGGATGGTGCCGCAACACTTCATGGCAACGGAAAGTTGCCCCTAGTCTGAATAGCACTGTACCGGAGATCACGATAAATGCTGATGAATAGAGATGGCTGAGATGATCAGAATGGACAAAGTTGATCGGGGAAAAGATTGTGACTGAACTTCAAGATGAAGTCGCCACGATCCCAAAGCCGAATCAAGTCTTACGTAGTTCAAAGCTTAGGTTCGCCGTATTTTTACTCTCCTTTGGCGCCTAACTTTTGCCAAGGTCGCCTTTATGGGTTTTCAACCTCGAGCTCGCTTTTATAATTTCAAATTTTTCTATGCTCGAAGTTTTGCCTAGGTCGCCTTTCGGTTTTCGCCCAGCGAGCCTCTCAGGTAGTATTTCTTCAACTTGTCCATGTTGATCGGTTGGGAAAACTCTAAGCCATCTAGATCCATCGTAACCACGCCTCCACCGACTGATTGATTTGATAATGTAGGGACCGTCCAATTGGGTCCGAACTTGCCTCGGGTCGTGGATGGGAGCTCGGTTGTCCTTGAGTACCAAATCTCCTTCTTTCAAGTTCCCGGACTTAACCTTCTTGTTGAAAGCCCGGCGATTCAATGCGTTGATAACCTTGGATGTGGTACAGTTTTCTTTTCTTTCATCGAAAAGCATGAGTTCCTCAACTGCTTGCCGCTAATCCGCTTCGCTATCCGCACTCGCCAATACTGTAATGACGGACCTCAATCTCAATAGGTAACGGCCTCCATCCCATAGACCAATGAGTACGGAGTCGCCCCAGTAGAAGTTCTGATCGAAGTCCTGTAGCCCCACAGAGCAAACGGCAGCTTATCTGGCCAGTCCCGATAAGTTTCCACCATCTTCTGTAGTATGCGCTTGATGTTCTTGTTGGCGGCTTCAACTGCTCCGTTAGTTTGCGGCCGGTAAGTAGACGACTTATGAAAAGCCACATTGTACTTCTCCAACAAATCAATCACCTCCTTCTTGAAGTGGGAACCATTGTCTGAAACTATTTCATTTGGGACCCCGTAGCGACAGATGATGTTGTTTCTGATGAATTTTGCAACGTGTGAAGCTTTCAACACTGCATAAGATTGGGCCTCAACCCACTTTGTGAAATAATCTATCGCTACCAGGATGAACTCATGCCCATTCGACCCTTTCGGCGTAAAAGCTTCGATTACATCAATTCCCTGCATGTAAAACGCCATGGCGGTCATGTTGTACAACTTTGACGGCGGATGTTCATGCGATTTGCATAAATTTGACACTTGTGACACCGCCGGACGAAGCCAATACAATCCTCCTCCATGGTGGACCAGTAATAACCTTGTCTAAGGATCTTCCGTGCCAACATTACCCCATTCATGTGTGCACCACATTCACCCCCGTGGATGGCTTCCATCAGACGCTTTGACTCTTCTAAGATCAACGCACGCTTTATGCATTCCCAGATGACCCCTGCTTATAGCTTCTCTGCAGATGACGAATCGAATCGCCATTCTTCCGATTGCCCTCTTGTCTTTGGCATTTACCCGGTATGCTTTTTCTCCAAGAAGTTCCAGATGTCGTAATACCGTGGGTGTTCGCCGAACTTCATCTATGGTCGCAATCGACTCATAGGCAGTGTGCAAACTTCGTCGATGATAATCGAACGCATTCGACTCCACACGGATGTCTATCATCGAAGATAGAGTGGCTAAAGCATCCGCGAACTCGTTGTTCTCTCTTAGTAGATGAGTAAAACTTAGCTTTTCAAACCGAGGAATCAAGAAATCCAAGGTTTGGTGATACATCATCATCTTTTCCTCTTTACTTTCCATTTCCTTTAGCTTGAGACACAACAAGGTTTGAATCCCCAATAACGCCCAAATAAGCTTTTGCCCCTAGTTCCGTGGCTACTTCTAGACCAAATGATACACGCCTCATATTCGCTTCATTATTCGAGACTTTGAACCGAGTTTGAAGGCGAGGGGATACAGAATCATCGGTGCTATCAAGAACACTCCTATCCCATACCCATGTTAATTTGACGCCCACAAAGTACATCGCCCAAGTTTCTTCGCCGATATGCGTAATTAATTCATCCAGAACAAATATTCAATCGCTTCATCCTCAACCGGTGGTCGGCAAGGAACTCGCCATCGCTTCTTCCTTTTTATCGACTTATGCGTACATATGTGAGATCAAATTCGAGAGCAACAAAGAACCAACGAGCTAGCCTACCCAGAAGTTACCGGTTTCTCAAGAGATATTTGATGGGATCAAGTGAAACCAACATTACAGAGTGAGCTAACAGTAGTGCCGCAGCCTTACGGTAGCCCATACCAGAGCTAAGCAAGCCTTTTCCAAATGTGTATATCGGTCTCATACTCCAAAGATCTTCTTGCCGAGATAGTAAATGGCTCTTTTCGCTTTGTCTTCGATTCTTGTGCAAGCATACAGCCCATTGTAGTTTCAAGCCATCGACAGATACAAAATCAACGCTTTCCGGTTCGTGGCGATAAAACGGGTGGGTTCTCAGAGATATTCTTTGATCTGCTCAAATGCTTTTGGCATCGGCCGTCCCATTGAACTTTTTTCCTTTCTTGAGGAGGCCAAAAGTGGTTCACAAGTCAAGGTTAATTTTGAAATAAACCGCCTTATGAATTGCACTTTACCCGTAAAGCCTCACACCTCCTTTTCACCCTTGGTGGTGGCATTTCTAGGATGGCCTTGATCTTGGAAGGGTCGACCTCGATGCCCCTTTGTGTAATCAAACCCCAAAGATTTTCCCAACAGAACACCAAATGTACATTTCGAGGGTTTAGCCGCAACCTAATTCCCCGATCCTTTGAAAAACTTGTGCAAGGCGTGTAGTGGCCCTCTTTCTTTGGATTTGACAATCATGTCGCCCACATACACCTCAACCTCTTTGTGGATCATATCATGTAGTATTGTGGTCGCGTCTGCTGATAAGTAGCTCCAGTTTCTTCAACCCAAACGGCATTACCGGTAGTAAAGATGTTCCACGGGTGGTGAATATCTTTTCCATGTCTTCGTGCCATCACTATCCGGTTGTATCCTCGAGAAGCCATCCATGAATGAGAGCAATGTATGCCCCGCCGGAAATCTACCAACTCATCGATGTGCGGTAGCGAAGTCGCCCTTCTGACTAGCTCTGCTCAAATTCAAGTCTACACACACCGGATCTTGCCATCTTTCTTCTAAGACGAACAATGTTGGCCAACCAAGTCGGATATTCAGATACCAAAGAGAAGCTCGTCGATTTGCTTGGTGACCTCTTCCTTAATCTTAAGAGCCCAATCCCGGCGGATCCTTTTGAGTTTCGCTGATGTGTCGGGCCTCGGGGTCAAGGGGATCCGATGTCAGATAATCTCGTGATCGATCCTGCATGTCTTCGTAGGACCACGCGAAAACATCTTTGAAATCTTTTAATAAAGCAACTAAGCGCTTGCGTTCCTCCGAAGACAACGTGGACCCGATCTGGACCAGCCGCGAGTCCTCCTCAGTACCAATGTTCACGGTAATGATTTCGTCCATTAATGGTTTAACAAATCTCTCTTGTTTGTTCAATCAAACGTTGTAAACCGGAGGAACTTCGCCCTCGCTGCTTTTCATCAAAGTTTTGAAAGTCTGAATTAATGCAATAAATTAAGGGCACAGAAAAATACACAGAAACCACAGATAGTTCATTCTCATTAGGCACATCCAAATCGTCCGATTCATTGGTTACAACAGACTCAAATGAAAAGGAAAAAGACGACCGACAGATCAGGCATCCGTTAACATCCTCAGAGTACTGTGACAGACTTCGCCGAGCTGAACTCGATTCACTCACAAGACTCGGTGGAATCAGATTCGCTCACTACTCCGACCTTTGCCGACAAAAATCCTCATCGCATCGCCAAGTGAGAGAGGGTGCAGTGATGCATCCAAGATAGTCTGGTCGGCTCGCATCGCTTTCATCCCCAATCATGGAAACCACGGTTATCCCCAAGCACTCTTGGTCGATCGGAGGATCGAGAGGAGACATGCCAGTTACCCCCATTTCCACTTCAGGCCCTCGTGATCCACCGCCTTATTTCGCTCATTCTCGCTTGTTGGGTCTGCTCGCCTGGGGAACATCATCCGGATAGTTGCAGTCGAAGAAGATTTCAAACCTGCACGCGCTTTTCTCCGCTTAGCCATGGCTCGGGAAACCGCAAATGGAAAGTCCTCCCCTCGGACGAAGCGTCTGCTCAGTGGTACCTGGATGGGCCTGCATTAAATCAAAAGGCTTCCCACCGCTTCGCCTGCTCGCCGCCATTTCCTTTCCTTTCTCATCCAAATCTTCTTTGGTGGGTAGATAACCCACCAAAGGTATGCGGTTGTGTGGCATTTCGCCAATGCGACTCCTTTCCGCCGCTTCTTCCTAATCCCATCCCGAATATGTTGTAGCTTGTTCATGAGGTAGACGGATTGAGCAATCGACGCACACACCTTCATTCACACCATTATATTCGTGACTACCCGCCTCCGCCAAGTGAATCTCGATAAGAACACATCCTCCGTGCGTGCTCGATTTCCAAACCGGGCGAGACACTTCGGGCGGCGGATGGATGGATGAATTTCAAAAACAATTGCAACCCCTTCCGTGAGGGTATTTCAACATCCGTGTAGAGTGGAAGAGATCGCTTACTTGGTGCAACCACGGCCGCCCCAAGAGCAAGTTGAAGGTTGCGGAACGCCCAAGACATGAAATTCAATGTTGTGTTGTCCTCGACCAACCTGGTTCGAACCTTGACAAATTCCCCATCACTTCTACCGGTATTATCATAAGCTCGATCACCGAGTGGTTGGTATGAAATCTGCGGTTTTAACCCGATTGCATATGCCGCTCGACCGGGCAGACATTGATAGCGCATCCAGATCAACAAGTACCACCGTATCCACTTATCTCTACACTCCACCTGAGATGTAGAGGTTTGTTATGATTCACGCCTCAGCGGCAATTCCTTGTCTAAAAGGTTAATGCCGGGAACCCTCCTGAAAAACCAATTCAACCAAATGCTTTGGCGTAGTTTCGATGGAGAGTTTGGCTTTGTCCATAGTATAGCAGACAAATTGCCGTCAGGCACCCTTGAAGCCATAAGCAGTCCCCAGATGGAGATGTTCTCAGATTTTTTTTAACTGCTTGAGCACGCCTTCTTCTTCAATCGCTTCTCTCTGCTTTCTCGGCCTCTTTATCTTTCCCAGATGCGGGTTGGTCGAGGTGGGGCTTGAAGTACCGCCCACTCCTAGTCATATGATCCACCTCATCGAGGTACCAAGTATCATCCGTTGGGCACCGCCCAATCTTCATCTGTGGGCAAGACACAAGTCATCGCCTTCCCACCACATCCCATCGACGCTTAATGACACCTATCCGGTTCTCGCAAGTTTGTACTCTTAGTACTTTCATTCCACATGCTCACAAAGATGTCTCGCTTGCAAAGACTTTCAACCTCTTCATGGTTCTTGGCTTTCCGGATTCTCTCAGAATTCCACCTCTTTTCTTGCTCCTCCTGTGTTAATGGGGTTTGTTGTTCGGTTTTCACAATATCTTGGTCCCGAGCGAAATTCTTTGTACCGACGCTCTCCAGCAATTTATTCTGACTCTCGGCCCTTCCGGCCATCATTGATACTTCCCTCGCCGCCTTTGCTCGTCAATTTCCACAACATCCGGCCGGTCATCTAGCCACCCTAATTTCACGATTCCTCATATTCAAACCAATTGATTGTTGCATCCCCTACTTCTTGGTCGTTGAAGAACTGGAGGTTAGCAAAATCTTCTTCCACCGTTGTCAGATCATCTGCCCTTCGCTCTAGTCCGTCCCCCCGAATCATGCATAATTCAGCTTTTTCTGGCAGTCCTACAATCGGCTCAGACCGGCCCACTGATACAATGTATCCACTCGGATCATAGGCTCTCCCAGCTAGATTCCCAGACTGTCCCATTCCAGACTCACCAATTGCTCCCTTCAAACCCGCCTGCTCCATCTTCGGAGGTCACCACCTCTGGCTCGGATTGGGTCGTGAAGGTGTCCAGCATGCACAAGTCGGTGCAATCAGGAAGGATCACCTCCGGCTTAGGTAGGTAAGAGGGAGTAATATAGATACTAGGATCGTAGGAAACGACCCCAGTTTGGATGAGGTTGACTCTTTTGGGTGGTGGATCTTGGTTATGTGCGGGGAGTGGGTTAGTTGTGACGTTGGGTCTTTCGGGAGGTACGATGATGTTCTTGTCAACGAGGTCTTGAATCTTGTGACGCAGCCGGAAACATTGATCTGTGTCATGGCCATGCTGCTGGTGGTACGCACAGTACTTGGCTGGGTTGTGGGAAGGGGGGAGTGGATTCGGCAATGGCCTTGGTTCCAGGGGTGTCAGATGCTTCTTCCTGATTAACACCCCCAGAGCCTTGGACAGGGGCATATATAGTGGAGTAAAGGTTCTTTGGCCTCTGGATTGATATCTCGGGGCTTGGTTACTGCTCCCGGAGGTACTGGAAAAGGATGTGGCCGCTGCGGGCCTTGGTTGAGAAGGGGGAGTGGTGGTGACCATATCGACCTCTAAAGTTCTTGTGTTGGCAGCGCCACTCGGGCCTGCGTTGTTATTGCGATTGAATGTCCTTCGGGGCTGTTCTCGGTCCTGATCGATTAAACCTTGCTTCATCGCATCCTCGATCCAGACTCCATCTCGTAAATCCGAGAAGGTGGGGAAAGGGAGTACGATCATTTTCTGCATTAACTTGGGTTGGAGGTTATGCACAATCATCCGAATTTGATCCTTATCTGTTGGCCTTAAGGTCATCATCGATGCCTTCGCTTCCACCGAAGTTACAAAATCGAGAAAGTCTCTTTTGTTCTCCTCGTTGTCTCGAGATCATGTGTTGTAATCTCGTCTGCGTGTTATACGAATATCGAGCAACGAAGGCCTCAAATAACTCATCCCAATTTCTTCACATCGTCTTTCTAATTTTATGCATCAGATGGCCGCCACCCCAATGCAGTTCTACCAAACAAAGAAAGCTTCAGGGTCGAGTTAGGCCCATTGGCCTCAAGATGTCCGAAAATAGCCGAGATGGACCATAGGATCCTCGATCCGTCAAAACGATCAACTGGGGCATCTTGAATCTATCCCAGTTGTCACGGCCATGTCGGTGTAGCCATCTTCAATGTCCGGGATGGCCTTCACCTCTTGTGATTTCTTAAAAGCTTTTTCCGGCTTACTCACCAGAGTCAGATGATCTACCTCGAACTCAAACGGAGAGTCCGGTGGTTAGGTGTGAGATTCTTGGACAGTTGCGGCAGAAGTGGGGGCGGAGCCAGCCCTGTTGGAAGACCTATGTCCTCTTGAGTATTCCGGACATCGGGTAAGGTATTCTGAGTATTTGGGAGGACATTCTGAGGATTTGGCGGGGTGTTGACCATGGATGCTCGCTTCAGTAGCGGAGGAGGAGGAGCTCGATGTGAAGCAGACGCCGCGTTGCTTCGCTGGTACTTAGTAATCGCTTCGACTGTTGGGCCATGACTGTGGCTTGTTGTTTGGAAAATTCCGCTTGGCGGGTGGCATCATCTTGCATCTGCCTCATGCTCTCATGCATCCGGCGATCATCGCCTCTATCCTCGACATATTCTCATTGCTCCATCGAATGGCGGTAAATGTACTTCTACCGGCATACGTAAATCTCACCGATTGTTTATCGTCAAAAGTAGCCCTTTGTCGGTAGAATCCTCGTTCCGACACGCCGCGTCTTCTCGGCCTTCTTCGGATAATCGGGGGTAGAGTGGAACACCGGATGTCCATCAACGAGATCTCGGATCGGTTGAGTCGGCGACCTCGTGTCCAAAGTGCTTGGGGGTATCTATTGGTTCGAAGCAATCGTATACAAAGCGCCTAGCAAAAAGATAATAAAGTGAAAAGGAAATAAATAACCGTAAAAACGGGCAAAGACAACAAATTAAATTAAATACACACAACACACACGCAGCATACAACACGCAGCTTGATAAGTCAAAAATACATCCCCACAATCGCTGTCATCGCCCTCAGATTACCGTTTCCCAAACCCAAAACCGAATCGGATATTCATAGACAACTGATTCTCAGATGCTGACTGGTGCCCGCAGGCCTGATGCCCAAACTCAACTGATACATGCAATCCCTGTAGAGGCACACTCTAACAAGCACATAGCAGATAAGTGAGAGCTGAAAACACCCCTATGTTGGGGTAGGATTTCCTTGTCCTATTTTGTCAGGAGCTAGGGTTTCGCTATGCACGCAGCGGTTTCAAACAACCTATAAACGGGTAAGCAACCTGTCCTAGTTTGGAATGGTCACTATGGATCCGAATATGCACTAGGTCGAATGGTCAAAAAGGGTGCCCCGGTAAAACCGGGGTTTGTGTTCCCATACTGGCAGAGCCGTGAACCGACAAATTTTATGGACATGCCTTGACAAGACAAGCCTCCGGCAAACCGCTCAGGAATAGCAGATGGCAAACACGGTGTCCTAGGCGCACCAATGCAAATGCAATGCAAAGAAACACACAAGTGTAGTCAAAACCAGATATCAAGAGTTCGAGTCAAGTTCTCTAAATCCCTAGCAGAGTCGCCAGAAACTGTAGACGTCCCCGAACGCATCCCGGGAAAAGCGAGTCCCTCTGCTCGTTCGATATTGGGTCTACTATTCAAGGACTCAAATGTCACGGTACTTAATCTTGAACCAAAGAGTCCAACTCCGGCAAATCGTATTGAGAAAAACAGATTTTTAGAAAAGAAGTGCCAAACAGGGACTGCTTTGCCAGATACAGAGTCGCCACCTAAATATTTTAAAATGGAAAATTTAGGAAACCGTGACTCGGTGCCAAAAGGCCGCGTGTCCGCTATCACCAAAGTTGCCTCGGCTCGGAACTTGGGTACGATTGGGGAAGGTCACTTGAGCATTTCGCCGGTCAAAGACCGCCTCTACTAACCATGATATCGATTTTGAAAACATTGTGAGTTCTTATTTGGTTATTAGCCTAGGTTACTATGTGATGCGACAAAGATACAAGTATAGACCTAATCGTCAATTGGAACAAAATATTTCATGTTTGTTTGTTTGAAAATGGTTTGATGGTGCTACCCACAGGTAGGCTAAGACGCGGATTTGCCACCCTCAGGTGGGCTTAGAAAACATGATTTTGCCACTATCTAGTGGGCTTAAAACAAACATTTGATGAATTGTCCCATTCCAAATAACTAAACCTCCACCCACAGGCATTCAAGGCAGTTATATCACATAAGCACATAGCCTCATAGTAAGCATGCTATTCATGGCAACACTCACACGCATGCGAGGATGCTAAAGCATAAAACTCACCGAGTACTCCAAGCCAAAACAGAAACTTGTTAGAAATCATGCATGATCCTAAATATACAGAAATGCCTAATGCAACACATGCAAAAATGCAACTATAGCAGGCTCGGCTATTCTAAACATGGCATATGAAATGCAACAACTAACATGTATTCAATTTGGAATTGAAATACAAATGCAGTTTGTATGATGTGCCGAGCCCGGTGCGTGCAAAACAGATGAATGATGCAAACATGCTGTCATACTGTATGCTAATTGAAATATGCCCTATATCTAACCATCGTAAGCGGGTAAATAAAAGGGAAGAAAGACGTGGGGTTGGAAGATATACATCACACTCACACACCCTTATTACAATTATGCCATCGCGCAGAGGGTCCAAATAAATATACAGTCCGAGTGTCCGAATAAAAGAATAGTACAGTCCAAAATATTACAGAAATTCTTAATTAATTAATAATTTAACTAAGAAAGCGGTAAACCGGCTTGCAAGCCAGGGGGCTGCCTTGCGCGGAAATCCACTAGGATGCCCCAATTAGCCTCTGTTTGCAATGTTTCTCGAAATGCGTGCCAGACTTCGAAAAGTTGCTAATCCTTTATTTTGCTGCAACAGAGAGCAGGAAAGGGACATAGCAATGTATTTCACAAATATATGCATGCCTCGATCCTCATGCCACCAATCACGCATATCGATGCATGATGGCCGAGGAGTCGGATTGCACAACTCAATATAGGATGAATGTAGATGAATGCTACCACAAAACCTAACTCCATCATGGGTAATCCGGAGTGTCGGTGACTTGGGAATTGAGACCCGTTCCGTCACTCGGAGTACAGAACGTGCCTCGTTTCCCGTGCCCGGGCTAACTCCTATCCCGAACACGACGCAATATGCATGATATGCATGAATGCAACTAAAATACAATCCTAGCATGCACAATGCGGATGAAAATGAGATGCCTCGAAATGCGTGCACACGGGCGCGTAAATCGAGAAAATGTATGAATGTAATGCAAATAGGCATGAATGCGATCTAATATATAATTTAGCATGCACAATGCGGATGAAAATGAGATGTCTCGAAATGCGTGCACGCGGGCACGCAAACCGAGAAAACGATCCTAAGGCATAAAATGGCACATGCAATGCAAATGGACTTACACTAACATGAGTAGACCTCAGCCATGTTCACATAAGAGGCCGTCGGATAAAAATGAAGTGCCTCGAAATGCGTGCACACGGGCACACAAACCGAGGCAATGGCATAAAGGCACGAAGTGACATGAAATATGATATACAATGAGACTAAAATGAGGTGTCTCGAAATGCGTGTCCATGGGCACGCAAACCGAGGCGATGGCATACGGAATGCAACAGGACTAAAATAAGATATGCAATGCAATATGGGCTTACACCAACATGAGAGAGCCTCAGCCACACTCATATAGGAAGCCGTCGGATGAAAAAGAGATGCCTCGAAATGCGTGCACACGGGCACGTAAACCGAGGCAATGGCATATGGAATGAGATGGCATCTCAAATGTAGATTGGACTTATACTAATGTGAGAGAGCCTCAGCCACACTCACATAAAAGGCCGTCGGATGAAAAAGAGATGCCTCGAAATGTGTGCACACGGGCACGTAAACCGAGGCAATGGCCCTAAGGCATGAAATGACATGCGAATGAGACGTGGCATATGGCATATGGAAAATGCAAATTTCAGCAGCCAAAATGATGCAAAAACAGCCCCCGAATTATAGCAAAATTACACCCGATGCTCGAAATGCTATGCTAAGTACTCGAAATGACCTACAGCCATACTAAACATGCACAATTGGTACATGGAATGTAAAGACAGAAGCTAGGAAGCCCCAAAACTAGCATTTTTACAGTGCAAAGAAAGGCCAAACAACAATCACAAGTATGGAAAAAATAGCATGCAAAAATGGGGTAAAAGAGGGGAACAATGAAGTAGATGGTATACGCAATGCTCAAACTGAAAAATACAGTTCTACAACATTTAAGAGTGACAAAAAATATGAACATTTACAGCTTATGACAACCCCAAAAACAGTATGTAGATATGCTCAACATAGCATGCAAAATATGAGCCAAAAGAGGGCTATAAAGAGAGGTATGCCAAGCACTCACCAAACCAGAGAATACCCTTAGTAAAATATGACAATAAGGCCAAAATATGGATATTTTCAATACTGATGATGGCCGAAAACAGAGGCTAAATAGGCCTAAAAAAGCATGCAAGAATGGGGGCCAAAGAGGGATATAAAGACAAGCACAACATGGAGACCCCCAACAAGGTTGATTCCTTCTACAATGTTGTAGAGGGACACAAAATAAGCTCAATAAAAGTTTAAGGAATGCTCCAAAACAAACCCCATGTAGGTTAAACAAATCATGCAAGTTTACGGTAAATATGAGAGATTATGAAGCAAGTACATGATAGAGAGGCCAAACAGGGTTGAGACCTTCTTCAATATTGAAGAGGGACTCAAAACAAGCCCACTCACAGTTTAAATAATTCTCGAAAACAGATCACTCACAAGCTAGATGAAGCATGCAAAAACAAGGGTAAAACATGGATTCAAAGAAAGTGGCATATGGAGCATGAAAACAAGGTTGAGCCCTTCTTCAATGTTGAAGAGGGGCTCAAAATAGGCACAATATCAGTTCATGAGATGCTCCAAATCAGATCACACATAGGCCAAATATTCAATGCAAAATAATGGCATATAAGAGGATATTGAGGGAAGTGTAAGATAGAGGGCTCAAACAGGGTTGAGCCCTTAAACAAACATCAAGAATAGCTCAAAAGAGGACCACTTTCAGTATTGGTCGGAGCTCAAAACAGTGAGCAAGTAGGGTTAAGAAAAGAGACAAGAAAATGGTGTAAAAGAGAGGGATTGAGACTTACCCTTGAAGACCTTTCTTTCCTTGCTTCTTGACTTGAGAAATGTTGCTTCTAAGCCTCTAAGGACCTCTTCTTGTTGCTGGAAATGGAGTGGTGATGGTAGTGCTTGATGATGATGAACAAAAGGCACCAAAACTTGAAGATTTGAGAGAAATGGAGATAGAGGAGTGTAGGTATGCTTGAGAGCAAATTTTCTAACCCTTGGGACAAGTTCTTGGCTGCCTTATATGGACAAAAGGAGGGGTGTAAAGGTGGAGGGAAATGCACCTAAGCTTTCCCCTCCAAAATATCCCCCGGATGCAGATCTTTTTTGGGGAAAACAGCTATATCTGTAAAAGTAGGCAACCGAGAGGATGTAGTAGGCTAGCCACCTTTATTGGAGGTGGCCACCACTCTGCCGGCTAGGGGCAAAAATGGAAAGTGAGAATTACTGGCCGAGCTCTATACATTGGTGTCCTCCCATGTCTTCTCTTCAAGGCCCTGTGGTTGGAATTTGACAACTCTGAACCAAGAGTAACAACAATCCAACCCTAGGAGAGGCTCAAAAATGAAAAGAATAATTACTGGCCGAGCACCACTTTTTAGGATCCTCCCATATGTGTACAACACGAATATGTGGTTTCGGCTCGAAGAAAAAGGCCCTAGGGTGTTCAACATTAGCCCGGAAGTGAGAAAAACGGGCCCCGAGGGGCGCCGGAAGAGCATAACTGGTTACTGAGACAATTGCTAGGATCCCGCCCTCCAGTGACCTTCCTTACGATAAAACAGAGGTACCTGCCAAAAATGAACAAAAACCGATGCACAACGAATGCTCGGGGGCCAAACCGCGAGGTTCGGGGCCCGAAAACTGACCGTTAAGCACCGAAAGTGGTGTTCGGCCAACGAAGTGGGTATCTAAGACCCCAGTGTCCCTTGTTATGACAAAACAGAGGTAACTGCCAAAAACCGGAGGAATCGGAGATGGTTAGACGGTCCCGAACCGAGGCACACGGCCTGACGACTCCGAAAACCGGGAACCGGGCTCCGAAATGGGCAAAATGGCCTACGGCCACGAAATGTAGCCCACGGCCACTGGGAGATAGTCTACGGGACCTCTCCCTCCCCTCAGGAAGGAAAACTGAGAAAACCGAGTCTGGTTCGCAAACCGAGACAAAGCATAGAAGAAAGTTCGGAAGTCCGGAGGCAGGGCGCCTGGCGACTCAGACTTCAACGAGCAAGCACAATATGCAACATCACCGAGCGCTCAATCAGTGACGTCTGAGTCTTAAGGTCGGTCAAAAATAGGATGTCTACATATATATATATATATATATACTTATGGATGCATATATAATTTTTGTTTACTATGTATGTTATATATAATTTTTGCTTTTGATCAATCCTTTCTTTTTTCATTTTTTTTCCTGAGCACAATTTTGCTACTAATTAAGGAAGGAAAAAGAGTTTAGCAAGTTACAATACAACCATGACATGCTATGCTACAAAGTAATTACGTAACGGGAAGCTTCTCGGTGCCAAATGTGACATGGAGGGACAGACGGTACGTAAATAGGATACGTAGGTTGGGAGTTAGAGTTGAAAATATCATAAAATTAGTCGAAAAAAGGCATTCGGGGGGCGAAAAAGCAAAACAGCTCCTGAACCAATGTTTTGACGTAACGGATGCTTCCCAGTGCCAAATGTGACATGTAGGGATAGACGGTACATAAATAGGACACCTATGTTGGGAGTTAGAGTTGAAAATGTCATAAAATTAGTTAGAAAAAGGCGTTCATGGGACGAAAATGCAAAACAGTCCCCGAACCACTGTTTTTACATAACGGGAAGCTTCCTGGTGCTAAATTTGACATGTAAGGACGGACGGTACAAAAATAGGACACATAGGTTGGGAGTTAGAGTTGAAAATGTCATAAATTTAGTCAGAAAAAGACATTCAGGGGACAAAAATGCAAAAGAGCCCCCAAACCATTATTTTTACATGACAGGATGCTTCTCAGTGCCAAATGTGACATATAGGGACAGACGCTAAGTAAATAGGACACCTACGTTGGGAGTTTGAGTTGAAAATGTCATAAAATTAGTCGAAAAAAGGCGTGCACGGGGCGAAAATGTAAAACAGCCCCTGAACCACTATTTTTATGTGACGAGAAGCTTCTTGGTCCCAAATTTCACATGTAAGGACAGACGGTACGTAAATAGGACACTTACGTTGGGAGTTAGATTTGAAAATGTCATAAATTTAGTCGGAAAAAGGCGTTCGAAGGGTGAAAAAGCAAAACAGCCCCTGAACCACTGTTTGTACATAACAGGAAGCTTCCTGGTGCCAAATGTGACATGTAGGGATAGACAGTATGTAAATAAGATACCTACATTGGGAGTTAGAGTTGAAAATATCATAACTTGAGTCGAAAAAAGGCGTTTCGGAGGGCAAAAAAGCAAAACAGCCCCCGAACCAATGTTTTTACATAACAGGAAGCTTCTTGGTGCCAAATGTGACATGGAGGGACAAACGGTATGTAAATAGGACACCTACGTTAGGAGTTAGAGTTGAAAATATAATAAATTTAGTTGTAAAAAGGAGTTCAAGTGGTGAAAAGGCAAAAAAGCCCCCGAACCACTACTTTTACGTAACGAGAAGCTTCCCAGTGCCAAATGTAACATGTAGGGACAAACGGTACGTAAATAAGACACCTACGTTGGGAGTTAGATTTGAAAATGTCAGAAATTTAGTCGAAAAAAGGCATTCGGCAGGAAAAATACAAAGCAGCCCTCGAACCATTGTTTTTATGTAATGGGAAGCTTCTCGGTGCCAAATGTGACATGTAGGGACAGACGGTACGTAAATAGGACACCTATGTTGGGAGTTAGAGTTGAAAATGCCATAAAATTAGTCGAAAAAGGCGTTCAGGGGGCAAAAAAGAAAAACTACCCCCGAACCATAGTTTTTACGTAACGGGAAGCTTCCCGGTGCCAAATGTGACACGTAGGGGCAGACGGTACATAAATAGGACACCTACGTTGGGAATTAGAGTTGAAAATGTCATAAAATTAGTTGAAAAAAGGCTTTCGGGGGGCGAAAATGCAAAACAACCCTCAAACCACTGTTTGTATGTAAGGAAGTACTTCCTGGTGCCAAATATGACATGTAGGGACATACGGTACGTAAATAAGACACCTACGTTGGGAGTTAGAGTTGACAATGTCATAAAATTAGTCAAAAACAAGCATTTGTGGGGCGAAGCAAAACAGCTCCTGAACCACTGTTTGTACGTAACGGAAAGCTTCCCGGTGCCAAATATGACATGTAGGGATAGATGGTATGTAAATAGGACACCTACGTTGGGAGTTAGAGTGGAAAATGTCATAAAAATAGTCGAAAAAAGCGTTTGGGGGGCGACAATGTGTTTATGTGGTAGAACATGAAATGCCCATGTCGTGGGTAACTATTTTGGTTTTACCATCTTAAACTATAGTTTGTTTAACTCTTTCCTTATTCGTTTATGTAAAACAATATTTTTGGTAAATTGTTTTAAACTTTTATTTGCCATAAATTTCTGTAGGTTTCAGTTTAGTGCTTTTGTTGACTGTGGCCCTTTTAATTGCCATAAACATAACTTTTGGCATTAATTCATAGAATCGATGCTCATCTACCAATCCATGTTTGGGTGTCTTTCATTATTTAATAGCTATTACTCTCCTTGTCTATTAATGTTTGATTTTGATACAGTTACTATATGTCGTCTAGAAGTGCCTCTATAGGCACCAAACTAATGATTTTTTTTTTTTGGACATATTTTTTTTTTTTTTTTTTTGGACATACAAATGTGAATATGATTTTTTTTGACAAGTACGAGAGGGCATTGTTTTTATACCTCTATCCGTATATGCAGTGGTTCATACAAATTACTTTTTTGGTGTGGTAAATATTAGCTAATTTGGCATGGTAGAAATTAGCATAGCACGTGGTACAAAATAGCTTTGGGGCGGTACAGATTAAATTTTGGTTATAGTACATATGTCCTTTTCGATATTAAATTTGGTTATTCCTGTATTATGTATGGAATTCAATTATTGACGTTGGGTTAGACTTAGTTCGTATGGAATTTGTATTATATATAGAATTGGAAATTTAATATTAATTTTTTGGATGGTTTGAAGTGAAATGTGTGCACGTTGTTGAATGATTGATAATATATTTAGAGTTGATGGATTATATTGTTTATACAAGGTACAAGTTGTACTAATAATGGATACAGGTTGCTCAAAAATTTAAAAAAATAAATAAAATGATATAGTATTTGGCCACTAAATATTTTGGTAGCCAAATATGTAATCAAATGTTTTGGTGACTAATAATTTAGTAGTAAAAACATAACCAAATAAGTTTTTGCGACCAAATAGTTAGTAGCTAAAACAATTGAGAAAGAGAGAAAGAAACTAATGCCCACTAAATTTTTTAGTCACGGAAAAAAACAGCATCATTTGGCGACTAAAAAGTTTGGTGGCAAAAAATAATGAAGTGAAACATAAGAGGTTTTTGGCTACGATCAAATGTAGTCGGCAAAAGTCACAACGACAGAATTCTATGGTCGCTAAATATATGTATTCTATTGGCGAGTAACACTTTAGTCTCTACTAGTTGAAATTTTTTTTACGGTAGAACTTTCAGTGACTAACAATTTAGTTGCCGAAATGTCGCCTTTGCTAACTAACTAATGTTTCATAGCCAAATGTTCACTTTCGATGACCAATTGTTTAGTTGCAAAAAGGAACATCTTCCCCGACCATGTAAACGTTAGTAGCCAAAAATCACTTTCGGCGATTACAGGTTTTAGTCGCGAAAAGATAATATTTGCGGACTAAAACAAATTTAGTAAGCAAATGTTTCACTTTTGGCGACCAAAAAAAGTTTAGTCACCAATACTATCGCCGACAGGGTAAAGGCGACGAACTTGGCGATAGAACTTTTTAGTTGCTAAATCGTTTCAGCGACCAAATATTAGACTTTTGGCGACCAATATTTTAGTAGCCAAAAGTGTGATTTCTTGTAGTGTATTTAGGATATTCCAAACAACCTCTTAGTTAGTTATAATCCTCAGAGGATTTATAGTGGTGGATTTATCAGTTATTTTAACTTTTGTAATTCTGATAAAATATCAATTGTAGAGTTGGATAATATGGCCAAGGAAGTAGGCTACAGTGAATGTGATATCTATTACTATAAGGTTAATCATTATGCTGGCAAGCAAGGTCAGCTCGGCACCTTGTATCTTAGAGAGCAAAATCAACTCAGCAAGGAAATTCAAGGTTGCGAACAAAGTCAGCTCAGTACTTTCATCTTGACGAGCAAAATCAGCTTGGCAAGGAACTCCAAGATTCCGAGCAAAAGTCAGCTTGTCACCTTGCATCTTGGAGAGCAAAATCAGCTTGGCAAGAAACTTCCAATGTTGCGAGCAAGGTCAGCTCGACAACTTGCATCTTGGCGAGCAAAATCAGCTCGGCACCTTGCTTCTTGGCGAGTAAAATCAGCTTGACAAGGAACTCCAAGGTCGGCGAGCAAAGTCAGCTCGGCACCTTACTTCTTGGCGAGCAAAATCAGTTCGGCAAGGAACTTCCAGGGTTGGCGAGCAAGTTTAGCTCGACCACTTGGATCTTGGCGAGCAAATTATGCTTGGCAAGGAACTCTGAGGTTGGCGAGCAAGGTTAGCTCAGCACCTTGCATCTTGGCGAGCAAAATCAGCTCGGCAAGAAACTCCAAGGTTGCGAGCAAAGTCAGCTCGACACCTTGTATCTTGGCGAGCAAAATTAGCACGGCAAGGAACTTCCAATGTTGCAAGCAAGGTTAGCTCGGCGACTTGCATCTTGGAGAGCAAAATCAGCTCGGCACCTTGTTTCTTGGCGAGCAAAATCAGCTCGGCAAGGAACTCTAAGGTCGACGAGCAAGGTCAGCTTGGCATCTTACTTCTTGATGAGCAAAATCAGCTCGGCACCTTGCTTCTTGGCGAGTAAAATTAGCTCGGCAAGGAACTCCAAGGTCGGGGAGCAAGGTCAGCTCGACACTTTACTTCTTGGAGAGCAAAATTAGTTCGGCAATGAACTTCCAATGTTACGAGCAAGGTTGGCTCGACACCTTACTTCTTAGCAAGCAAAATCAGCTCGGCAAGAAACTCCAAGATTGGAGAGCAAGGTCAGTTGGGCAAGGAACTCCAAGGTTAGCAAGCAAGTCAGCTCAGCACCTTGCATCTTGGCGAGCAAAGTTAGCTCAGCAAAGAACTCCAAGGTTGCGAGCAAAGTCAGTTCGGCACCTTGCATCTTGGCAAGCAAAATCAGCTCAGCAAGGAACTTCCAATGTTGCGAGCAAGGTTAGCTCGACGACTTGCATCTTGGTGAGCAAAATCAGCTCGGCAAGGAACTTCAAGGTCAGCGTGCAAGGTCAGCTCAACACCTTACTTCTTGGCGAGCAAAATTAGCTCGGTAAGGAACTCCAAGGTTGGCGAGCAAGGTCAGCTCGGCATCTTACTTCTTGGCGAGCAAAATCAGCTCGGCAAGGAACTCCAAGGTTGGTGAGCAAGGTCAGCTCGGCACCTTGTATCTTGGCGAGCAAAATTAGCTCGGCAAGGAACTCTAAGGTATGGTGAGCAAGGTCAACTTGGCACCTTACATCTTGGCGAGCAAAATTAGCTCAGCAAGGAACTCCAAGGTTGCGAGCAAGGTCAGCTCGGTGACTTGTATCTTGGCGAGCAAAATCAGCTCGGCAAGAAACTCCAAGGTTGGCGAGCAAGGTCAGCTCAGCACCTTGTGAACAAAATTAACTTACCAAGGAACTCTAAGGTTGCGAGCAAAGCCAGTTCGACACCTTCAATCTTGGCGAGCAAAATCAGTTCGGTAAGGAACTTCTAATATTGTGAGGAAGGTCAACTCGGCGACTTGCATCTTGGCGAGCAAAATCAGCTCGGCACCTTACTTCTTGGCGAGCAAAATTAGCTCGGCAAGAAATTTCAAGGTCGGCGAGCAAGGTCAACTTGGCATCTTACTTCTTGGCGAGCAAAATCAGCTCGGCAAGGAACTTTAAGGTTGGCGAGCAAGATTAGCTTGGCACCTTGCATCTTGGCGAGAAAAATCAACTCGGCAAGGAACTCCAAGGTTGCGAGCAAGGTTAGCTCGGCGACTTGCATTTTGGCGAGTAAAATCAACTTGGCAAAGAACTCCAAGGTCGGCGAGTAAGGTTAGCTCGGCACCTTGCATCTTGGCAACCAAAATCAGCTCAGTAAGGAACTCCAAGGTTGCGAGCAAACTCAGCTCGGCATCTTGCATCTTGGTGAGCAAAATCAGCTTGACACCTTGCTACTTGGCGAGCAAAATCAGCCTGATAAGGAACTCCAAGGTCGGCGAGTAAGGTCAGCTCGACACCTTACTTCTTAGTGAGCAAAATCAGCTCGGCAAGGAACTCTAAGGTTGGCAAGCAAGGACAGCTCGGCACCTTACTTCTTAGCGAGCAAAATCAGATCGACAAGGAACTCCAAAGTTAGCGAGCAAGGTCAGCTCGACAACTTCCTTCTTGGCGAGCAAAATCTACTCGGCAAGGAACTTCAAAGTTGGTGAGCAAGGTCAGCTCGGTAACTTGCTTCTTAGCGATTAAAATCCGCTCGGCAAGGAACTTCAAAGTTTGCGAGCAAAGTCAGCTCAGCAAGGAACTTCAAAGTTGCGAGTAAGGTTAGCTCGGCAACTTGTTTTTCAGCGAGCAAAATCCACTCGGCAAGGAACTTCAAAGTTGCGAGCAAGACCAGCTCGACAACTTGTTTCTTGGCGAGAAAAATTTGCTCGCCAAGGAATTTTAAAGTTGATCAAAACCATCAACAAATCTCTCGAAGAGCAAAATCCACTCGATAAGGAATTCCAAAGTTGAACAAAACACCAACTTTCATCTTGTCGTGTAAAATCAGCCCGGCAAGGAATTCTGATCTTTTCATCAAAATGATTGTCAATTGTCCCTTTTCCTCGGCATTCTGACTGACTTCTTCCAAAATCGAACTCCCTAGATATCTTCCATGGTTGTTTGCACCACCATCCTCTGCACTTCCCGCCAACGAGCGTGCTCCTTCAATACATCCCTTAGGTCTTTCGAACGGTTGGAGTGTGAATATCCCGACGCCGTCATCGGATGTAAAGGGTAGTAACTACTATTCCGCGTATGAGATGTCACCGTTGACGTGACATAGTCTTCAGCTCTAAAGCTTCTCGTGACGAAGAGTGAAGGGGTGCGACGTCTATTCTGACTGCCGGAACAACGAGAACCGGCGTGCTTACTATAGTTCCCCACTCCAGCGACGCCTTTTCTCTTCACCTGGTGCTTCATGGCCTCCATCTCCATCGCCATCTTCTTGATGATGGTATCTTGGTCTCTTAGCTTGTCTTCCAGGTGTTGAGTGTGTGAGTCTTGCTGTTGACGATGCTCTTCTGGGCTGACAGAGCGCCCAGAACTCCTTGCGCGCTTGTCTCGTGCATCTATGGGAAGTCCTCGTGCGGAGGTGTCCAAACTAGCCATCGTCGGAATAGGGAGCAAGCCATCTCCACCGAACAGACTCTGGAGTGATGCCATCGATGGTGGACAGCAGAATGAAGTTGTTGTTCGCTATAAAAGATGACCAGAAAAGCTTAGAGGACAAGGTTTTGCTGTCAAAATTTCCACAGACGGTGCCAATTATACGGGGGCCAAATATCTGACGTTATCCGTACTCCTCGTGTCCAAGTTTTGCTTCACTCCAAATAACCTAAGAACACAACGACGGTGAGCTACCCGGTGGGTGTGATGCCGAAAAATCCCTCCGGCGATCAAGTTAGCACCCTTTTAGAGAGAGAAAGAGAGAGAAGACAAAAAAGAGATGGAGCTCTAGGTAGCCAGAAATTCAGACCTGTTGTATGGAGGTGCCACTCAGTCTATATAGCCTCTGTGTACGCCGCTCTGCTCATCATTTCCTGGACGCGTGGTTGTACTGCCCTCTCTATTCTTTACATATATACCCGTCAATACCACCAAACAACATTGACCGAACTGCCAAATGGTATAGTCGCACACCATTGGCGGGTTTCTCTTCTTGCACTCCAATTGGACCACTTGGCAATTTCCAACGAGCTAGGCATAGCCTGGTCAGTTCCAGCCTCAATTCTGGCCGACCTTTAGGGTCAAGCTCAATAACTAGCTCCGTTTGCCCAACTCTATTCATTCCTGCTGACCTTGCTCAGCCTTGGACCATTACTTTACCTAGCTCGGGTTAGCCCGGCCCAACTTCCGGACCTTGGGCTAACTCAACCATATAATCTAGAACCTCAACCAAACTGCCCTCAGCTATGCCAACTCGGCCACGTAATCCAACGACAAGGCCCAAGTCACAACTAGCTCGGCTCGTTTGCTCGACGCAAACTCCTCTCTCAGTCATCTTGTTCAAAATTTTAGCATTTCTCAGCAAATACCCTATCACATCAAGCTCACAATCTTTCGCACTAAATTCATTTATTTGAATTTTCTTGAGACGTAATGACAAACAACTGGGTATTTCTTGCGGTGTATTCCAACTTTTAGCTATATTGCAGGATCTAGTTCCCTAATGACAAGAAGAATTTAAAAGTTAGAAACTTTGAAACATTTCTAACTCAATCTTGTAATACTTCAAGATTAGGCGAGCACTGAAGAAAGTTTACCAGCAATTTCGAATTCCAACTAGTGCCATCATCTGCACCAAACTTCAATTAGGTCAAATTATGGAAAGTAGGCAACTTATTGTCACGACCCCAACCCGCCCCTAGTAGGATGGTGCCGAGATGGCCAGTAATCCGTGATTACCGAAGGCCAACTTATCAAAATCCACACACAACAAAGTACATATAGGGGCTTACAAAATGCGGAAGCAATAAATCAAAATACAAGTGGTCCATAAGAGCTGTGCGTAGATCAAATGAGAGGACATACATAATATGATATTACAACCAGTTCAAAAATAACAAATACAATTCACATCTTGATCAAAAGGCTTCTAAGCCGACATGTGCGAAATCTGAGGAATACAAGCCAAGAAGCATGATTTTCAAGATTTGCCGATTTAAAAATACAAAATGCCGACGTAAACACGTAATGTCAAGTAGAAACAAAGATGGCCGACAAGAATGCAAAACAAGCCGATGAAAACCAAATATCCAAAACAAGCTGGTAAACACATCTAGGCGTCGCCGCCGTCCTGCTCATCACCTACATATATATATAGAGGGTGAGTATGGAAACTCAGTGAATGATACTAGTAATAAAGGTTTTGCATGAATATAGCCAAAGTCTGTACAAAACAAGCATTTCAGAACCAGACAAATATGAGCCGAGGTCCTTCAAAGCAAAACACAATAAACCTTTACCAAGACAAAGGATGAACCGTATTCATCTTTCAAACCTTACAAGTTTCAAGGGATGTTCATGACAACAGCAAACAAGGACAAAAGCTTTCCAAACCAATCAGTACGTGCAGTAGCCCATTAGTGGCAAAACCAAGATTTATACGATCCGTAATCGTTTTAGACAAAACGGTGCTGCGAAAGTTTATAGTCCTCCAGCCAAGGGACTTTTACACTTAGTGCTGCGAAAGTTTATAGTCCTCCAGCCAAGGGACTTGTGTTACTTAGGCCCGTAGCCCTTTTTAACACAATGGCTTTTTCAAGAAAGGACCGTATCCTTTTTATGCAAGAGACCAGTGTCACTTAGGCCCGTAGCCCTTTTTGACAAAAGATGTCGCGAAGTTTAGAGTCCTCGACTAAGGGACTTTTACACTTAGTCTTTGCGAAGTTTATAGTCCTCCAGCCAAGGGACTTTTACACTTAGTGCTGCGAAAGTTTATAGTCCTCCAGCCAAGGGACTTTTCAAGATAATCATCAAGACAAAACTCACATTTGATATATCGAGTTAGGCTAATCATTCATGCTTAACAAATACTTTCATCAAAACAAAGCCAGACAAGATTTATCAAAGCAGTTTAACATAGCTTTATTAAAAGCACCACTCACCTCGGTCTTCAGGTGTAGGCTCAAAGCAAAGATCAAAGTCCTGACAAATCACATGGCAAATCACATTCTCAAAACAAGTTTTACATACATGTAATGATCTCGGCACTCTCACCGAATCCAAATCAATAACAAAGCAAAACATGCTAAGGGTCAAAACGTTATTTCCCATTTTGGGAAAATACACTGGCAAATCCGAGGTCATGCCGAGGTCCCACACCTCCTCGAGGTGTGAACCCGACCACAATCAAAACAAGGTCAGAAACTTGGGTTTCCTTCAAAGAACAAGAAGAACAAGATCATCAAGAACATCAAGATCATGCATCTGAAATCTTATCTTATTTATCTGAAATCGAGGTTTTCATGCTAAGAGTTCAAAAATCGTGGACCTGGGTACCCAACCAAGGAGAACATGCAAGAACAAACACAACAACATGGTTCTAGCCATAAACTTCTAGATCAAAGCACAACTTTTATCAAGAACACATGAATACTAACTTCCTCTTTCAAAACCAACTCCAAATCCATGCATGGCATACAAAACAAACCCAATCATGTAATGCAGCTCGGTAATTAATGAGAACAAACAGAGTAGAGCAAGAATCAAACCTCAAAACTTAAATCCAACGGTTCGATCTACCAAGACCAAGCTCGAAGTCACCAATCTCTCTCTAAAACTCTTCCTTCACCCTTGAGAGCTTCTCTCTCTAAAAACAAAACTTTGAGCCAAAAATGATTTGTTTCTAAGTCTGTTGGCTGTCTTAACCCACAGCTCGGACACGTGGCACTACCGGGTTGGTTCTCCTCAAAAAGGTGACTGATTGATTAGACAAGTCTCTGACAAAGCGTACACAACAAGCTTGGTGGCAAACACGTCGGCTAGCAAGGACATCGGCCAGAGTCAAAACTTCGGCAACAGGTCAACAAAGACATCGGCTAGGGAGGACGACACTTGACTAAGCTGTGCCACACCTTGGCCTGGGTGTGCCACATCTCGGCCTAGGCCATACCTGATCAAGGACAAAGGTCACTAAGCACAAAACATCTCGGCAAGAGTACCGGGGTGTAGATGGAGGTCGACTAAGGTTCCAAAACTGTTCTAAATGCAAATGTTCAAAGGCGAACTATGCTAAGATGACCTCGGCTACAGACCAAGCAAGGTACGAGTTCAAGCAAGTAACAATTATCAAGCAAAGCAAAGTAAGATAACAAGATTACAAACTCGGCAAGGCAAGATCATACATAATGCATGCAAGCAAGACTAAATCAAAGTGAGGGTTGTTACACATATAGTGGGTGTTTGGGAAGTTACTATTTTAGTAGGATATTTTAGTTTTTGATTATTTTAGCAGGCTAAAATTTTTGTGTTTGAAAAGATAGTTGGATTTTTTTGCAATTGGATGTGATGTTTATGAGAAAAAAAGTAAAATGATTATGGGTTTGATGTGATTTTTTCTCTTATTGGCTATTTTAGTCTATTTTGGAGTGTTTTAGAAAAATGGTTAAAAGTTAATTTTTGACTTTTTTTGACTTTTTTGTGAGAGAGGGAAGTGGATTAAAAATTGAAAAGTGACTTTTAACTCACTTTCCAAAATAAGCCTTTGTCTTTTAATGCTATTTTAGTATAAAAAAAAAGCTTAAAAAAAACTCTTCCCAAACACCCCCAGTCATTGACATCAGTCTGAAACTAAACATGAGACAAATAGACATAAAACAATCCTATTATGACACGTAGGGAATATATAGAAATCTTTTGGGAAACCAGTAAAAAGTTAACTTCCAACTTTTTACTCATTTTGGGTCACATCACCTCTTACATAATTTACCCATAAAAAGACAAAATAAATTAAAAAAGTCAAAAAGTTAACTTTTTACCAACTTCCTAAAACACTCCATAATCATCGACAACACACATTGATGCTGAGAGCTTGCCGGACTTCTTTCCGACCCATTGAGTATGTTAATAAACTCGTCTATGGAAGTTTTGGCTAAAGTTAGGGTTTTGGATGTTAATTTTTAAAGATGTTACATGATAAGATTTGCAATTTAAAAAATAATAGAAAAATAATGAACGACTTGTATCTCGGTTTAACAACCATGTCCTAACACAAAACCTGCAATCTTATTCATAAGGGTTTTACTTTGGTTTCAAGTTGGCTGTCCATGTGGCATAAACATTCTCCATTATCCATACTCAAAACCCATTGGAGAATTGATAGAGCAAAATCAATAAGGATAAAAAGAAGCATGGAGTACTTCAATCATTGCAAGTATCATTTTAAAAACATGACAAATATCACAACTAATGAGTAGAGAAAGATATGCATCAAGAAACCTAACATTTGAATTCCCGCTAAGAAGCTTATATATGCGAAGACCATCATCAATGAAACTATTGACTCCTCAGTAAGTCCAACCATAAAAGCTGCTTTGGATAAAGATGATAAATTCCTGAACAAAAAGTCATCTGAAATAAAATCTGAAACATAAATGTGCTCACGTTGGGGGGCATCTATCACACGCTTACCCCCTAGAGCATGATATTCACGTAGGTCTTCATCTTTGTAACAAAGTATTGACAAACATTTCAATGTAGCACAGAAACATTCAAAATTTCTTGTGTATCCAAAATCCACCTCACTACATACAATTTTTCAAGAACTGGGCAACCAGATAAGAGCTTCTCCAATGAGCCTTCATCTTCATATTTAACCAAACCTAGGTCAAGACTCTTTGAGACTAGGAAGCCAAACTGAACAACAAACAGCTACAAAAGCTCCAAAAAGTGTCAGAACCACTAATGTTTTGCTAGTGACAAGCATATGCGGCAACTTGATATGAATCCCATTACCGCTGTGGACCTTCAGGTCTTGAACATTGCTCTTAATTGCAGCAGAGATCAATGTATTAAGAAGGTCAAGATGTCCACGCAATCAAGAGGTCTTGGTCTGCTATGGAAATCTGTTTGTTTATGAAAATCTGTTTGATTGCTATTTTGGAAAGATCTGCTGTGTTGCTGCAATAAAGTGAAGGTCCCACACTTGGTTTGGTTGGCTGTTTTGGGTTGTTTGGCTGGTTTGTTTGGTCTGCTGCATTCAAGAAGATTATATGGCTGTGAGAGAGTAGATGACCTCTTCCATAGTCCATTTTGCATCTCTATTTCATGCCATCATCACTCCACTGCTTTAATTGAGGAGTCTGATTATTTGATGTTGCTGCCTCAGAAGTTGGAAGGCTAATTGTGGTGTCTGCTGTTTTGGGTGTTTTGCTTCGTGATGTTCTGCTTTTGTTTTGCTTCTGCTGTTATCCTTTCATCCTCTTCCCTTCTTACTCTCTTTCTTCCTCTCTTTTGTTGGTTTCTCACCAACTGGCGCTTGGAGATTTTAGCCCCAAGCTTCTCTTTATTGATATAATATGTCCACCTTATTGGCTTCATCAATAAAGATTTTTTTTGCCGATCAAAAAAAAAAAAAAAAAAAAAAAAAAAAAAAAAAGATGTCCACGCAATCCAACCTTGATACGGAATTTATGAAAACATGGTGCGTCACTGAGAAGCAATACTGTATTCACGAAATCCGCAAAGCTCAAATCAGCTTCTTCTCTTCTATATCTACTCAATCGGGTGTATTCTTGAAAGTGTTCCATGTCATCAAAATCCAAGTTCGGAACAGAAGTCCAGAGGTATGGCCATCTTGTTGACAGAATGCTGGTTCCAGCTGCATATTTTGTTGGAAGGAATGAAAGAATGTGGCACAAAAGGGCATCTGGCAACTTGCTGATCCTGTCTATGTTCTTCCCAATGTCTGAATCCATTACTTCAATTCACCAATTCTTTACCTAAAATATAATATGTGCTTCTAAATCAAACTAATTTTCCAGTTAAACATGCAAAACCACATCAACATAACATAGAAGTTAAGAAATAAATAACCTAATTTAACCCATTTTATAAGAGTCTCAACAAATCCTATTTTATTTGTTTTAAGAAAAAATAAAAAGAATTTATCTTGCATCACGGTGCCACATACAACGTTTAAGAGAAGAGTGTGTTTATTCACAAATAGGCATAATATAAAGCACTGGAAATCTAAATTTTCCTTTATTGCCCTGGCATATTTTCTCGGTATCCAAACAATGGGTAGAACATGGATAATCTTCAGACCCAAGTGTAGAAATAGCACAGAAACAAAACGAACCTGGTTTTTGACCAAAAAAAAAAAAAAAACCGTCTACGACTTCAATAGCACCGGATGTTAGGGTTTAGGGGTTTAACCAGAAGGAATACAAATTGGGACTTCGACAAAAACCAGAGGAAGCACATGCTTTCACCTCATTGTACATTTTGAAAAAATAGATTTTTTTTTTTTTAAGATTGTAAAACAAAATTGAAATCTATAAATTAAACATAATTATATTATTTTATAATTTTAATTTTAATTTATATATATTTAATTTACTTTTTATCTTATTTATTAATTGTGTAATTAAAAAAAATGATATTTGTTACTTCTTTAACACAATAATATTATATATTTTCTCTTTTATTTATTAATATTTTGATAAGAAAAATTAATTTAATTATGTTAAATTGGTGAGATTTATTACTAGTATGTTTTTATTGATTTTGGAGGTGGTTATTGTACATTAATTTAATTTTTTAACATTTATCTAGTAGAAAATTTTATGGAAATGGTAACTAATTTTTCCTCTCTCTTTATGACCTTTTCCTCTCACATGGTGGAGACGAAGATTTGAAAGCTTTAAAAATAGTAAATAATATTAGTTGGTAAATGATTTGGAACCCTAACATCACATTTTCTATTAATTTCTTAATTTTATTATTTATGAGGTTATGATCAATTTCACCTTTTGAAAATAGTGTCGTTATGCGAACTAGCTTTTCAAATGTTGGAACACAATTTCGGCAATTTTGGCTTAAAACTTGTCATTTAGAAGAATTATAGAGGGGAAAAACTTTGTTTGGGAAACAATAGAAATTTATAATTGCATCTTTTAGTCTCCCAAAAGTGAAATATATAATATATAAGAACCCAAGAGGACCGAGTTGACACGCAATTCAAAGAACACTATATACCATGACACCTAAAGTCACAAGAACTCTAGCTGCATATTCTGCTGTTATGTTGAATACAAATGTTTTTTATCATATTGAAAAAGGAAAGAAAAAAAAAAAAAAAGTCACAAGCTGCACCATGAGAAAACCTTAATAAAAAATTCTTTTGCTTGCAATGCCAAAAGTCTCAATCAACCCATAAATTCATGCTATGCGGAATTAATATGTCAGAACATTGTAAATCTAGAGTTCCACAAACTGAAATCTCACAAAAATTCACTGTCACCATCAAGTAAACTAGAGTTCTACAATTTAATAACAACTATCAGCAAGGTAACTCAGAATGAGGCTTACTCTCTCAGCACACCAACCTAAGAATAACCTAGCGCAGCAAGTATCAATATGCATCTGTAACATAGGAGAAACAAGTCAGCTTGACAGCTCTGTATGTAACTATCTATCACAATTAGTTGAATCAAGTGTACAAAGAAAGATATGGTGGTCTGCACGGTGTAGGAATGTATCAGTAATGGTGGCAGTTGATCCTCAGTCTTGCCTGCTGTCTTGTGGCTAGGCAGCTGCAAGTTTTATCTGTTGCTGTTGGGTAGCTGATATGAACTCTGCTGTGCGTGTTGGTATGAACTTTGCTGTGTGTGAGTGGGCTAAAGCCTTATCTGTGGTCTGCTTCTGGTGCATTTAGTGTTTATGGATGTTTATTGGTGGAGGGCTTATCTGTTGCTATGGGCTGCTGTTTGTGACTGATTGTGTGTGATCTTGGTTTGTTGGCAATGATTCATTTATGCAGTATTATTTGGTGTTGGGGAAGGTCCAAATATAATCCAATCTACAGGAGTCCTGGATCTGGGCTGGGCAGAGTTTATGCAACCACAATAGGATCTTTTGTTGCCTTTTGTTTTTATTCTGTTTTGTTCTGTTCTCTCCTTCTTGGAGCCTTGAGTGTGTGCTAGCAGATGATTTGGTGTGCGTTTTGGTGCCAACCTAGTTGGGATCCAAATGTTTCACTGTGATGCTTTTTGCACCCTTATCTTTATTGATGTAAATTATAATTCTCGTTATATTTTTCATCTATAAAGCTTCTTTTTTGCCGATCAAAAAAAAAAAAAAAGTGTACAAAGAAAGATCTCAATCAGCAAGGTTTAACCGTAGAAAATTTTCATCAGCTTTTGAAGGAAATAGATTCAGGACTTTAAAGAACTCTTTAATCATAATGACGTGTAAAGAAACATGCAATTTCAATTGTCATTTAATGTAAAACATATTCAATAAAATAAGTTTGATAACCATACAATTTAAAACTCAGAGGATTCATCCTTTGTATCTCAACAAATACGAAACCACCATCAATACAATACAAGCAATATGATACTCAATGGTTCAACATACAAACTCAATCTATGGCCCGAAAACACATATATCTCTATGGTCAAAACCCAAAAGAAACTAGGTTTTGTGCTGGCGCTTAATCCCCATTGGCTTAGAGTCCAAATCATAACGGACTAAACGAATCCACAATGAGCTTATAAATGTTTTGAAAGTAGTAAAACAAACATCAAAAATAAATTTCAAAAATTTCAAAAGTCAGGAACCATTCTCATACTGGATTTGCATTTTATATTAAGTGTACGATAGTAATAAAACATTCAATCCAAAGATAAATAATACACAATCTGTGTGATAATATTTTTCAAAATATGTTTTCAAACAAGCATTTGATTAAAACACTACAAGAAGTGGTAGAAGTCACTTACCTCTCATGAAATGTCCAAAATCTGACCCTATATTTCAGACTAGACTCTTGTGGCTTCAATTCCTGAAAGCAAGGACTTCTACTGAAAGCAATGCCTAATTCAGAAAAAAAAATTAAAAAATTAAAACAAAATTGTTAAAACGAACGGAGGGACCAATACATATGCACAAAGGCTCTAAAAGCAGATAAAATCTCTCATTCCAATTCAACAGAAAAACAAATTAATATTAATGAGTTTGGTCAATCTTATCCATCTTATCCATCGTGGGTGTTTTCTGGAGGTTTTTGCTATGGTCCATCTTATCCATCGTGGGCGGGTTGATTGTGCATAGTGTTGTGGCTCTGATCCAGTCTAGCATCTTGTTTGGTCTATCTAATCTTGATTGCAGCTGCTTTGCTCTTGGCTGGTCTGTTTTGGGGTGTTGAATCTGTTTTCAGTGCTGCTGCTGTGATCATGGTTGGTTTGGTTTGGGTGTTTTTTACTGCTAGTGCACTACTGCTGTGTGGATGGTATCACTGGAAGGTTGGAAGGTTGTCTGTTTTGGGGTTTGGAAGGTTGTCTGCTTTGTTTGTTTTTCTGCTCTTTTTTCTCGCTTTTGTTTTGTGCGTTGGTTTCTCACCAACTAGGAGGTTGGAGCTTTGTTTAGCTCCAAGCTCCTCTTTATTGATGTAAATCCCTTTTCCATCAATAAAGCCTTTTTTTTTGCTGATCAAAAAAAAATTAATGAGTTTGGTCAACTATCTTTCAAGAATCTTAAACTAAGATTCAAGGTCTATGTAACAAGCTCAACTATATAATCAATACAAACGATGTAACTATATAATGCAGCAAGAACGGGCAGAACTTCCATGTAAAATGCTCCCACCTTATAAGATAGGGTCCACATACTTCAAATGGCCTTTGTTTCTTTGTTTCTTTCTTTTGTTCTTAACCATAAAAAACAAGGCTATAGAGAGGATTTACTTGACCCCAACCTCGCAACATATAAGAAAGAAAATGAGAGAATGACTTGCAGCTTTAAAAAATTAGATTAAGTGGACGAGTCTTTGAGCCCCTTGGAATCCCTATCAGTTTCTTCCAAATGCAAAGTTCTTTGTTGATATTTGACTGTCGACAATCAATTGTCATCTTCTTCAAAACTTTAGCATTTTTCAGCAAATAAATACTCTATCACTTCAAAATGATATCCTTCTTCTCCAATAATAACAATCTCCTCCAGATGTAACAACAGACAATTAGGCACTGTTTGTGGTGGACTCCAACACATGGGTGAGTCAAGAAATCCATATTCTTGATGAACAAAACAATTTGTGAACTAATAAATTGAGGAAATTTTTAAGTCGAAATCTCATTATAAAATCTCAACACACCTTAAGAGTAAGAACTTCTAGAATAGGTGAGCACTTGAGAAAATTTGTTAAAAAATTCCAGCCAAATTCAAGATCAGGTAGTGAGAGTAAGATGGCTCAAATTATGTAAGGTAGGCAGAACAGGAGTATTATCATCAGTGGGAAACTGCCTAGAAACAAACACAAATTAAAAATACTTTGGGGAAAAAAAAAACTATTGAGATATAATAAATTACCTAGCTCAAACTATATATATTCCCTGCTCCATATAAGTAGAACCCTACTCCATAAAGATTACGGAATGCAAAATCTGATCCCTAATGGTCTAACTGTGAGATTTTTGCTGGTCGCTTCCCTGACGTAGTTTTTTTTCCATTTAGCAGGCCTAAAACACATAAATAAAATAAAAAATAGTATATAAAGACATGACAAAACAGAATTTATGATGGTAAATATATGATGAATAAATACTTCAATTTGTGCAAGCATTAACATAAAATATACAGAACAAGAAAGCAGAAGCAGCAACTACATTAATTTGTAGATAAATTGAATGGGAATAAAAGGTGGTAGTAGTACTAATAACAATAAACTCATGCACAATGAGTGGAGAAAACTTACAGACAAAAATGCATCAAGAAACTTCACATTTTTCATCGAACTAAGGAGCTTGTATATGTGACCATGGTAATTGTTTGGTCTGGTAATTGAATCAAGTAAAACATTAACCATTGCTGTCAATAAGGATGGTAGGTTCTCAACCCCATGGTCTTCTGATACGTAATCTATAAGATCAAGCTCTTCAAGTTTCGGGGTATTAAAAACAACCTTGCACCCTTGATCATCAATCCCATCTCTAGAATATTTTCGGGGACAGATAAATGTCAAACTTTTTCGAGTAGGTACAAAAATATTGAGAACCCATTTAGTATCCAAAGTCCACAAATACATTTCTTCAAGAGCTGGACACCCAAGAAAGAGACTTTGAAATGAGTCTTCCTTTTCACGCTCTAAATGAAGAATCTTAAGACTTGGCAGCCAGACAGAAGCAGGAACCTCTAGAAAAATTCCCAAAACCAGTTTCAGAACAACTAGAATTTTGCTAGTGAAAAGCATAGGAGGCAATTTAAAATTGTCCTCTGCACACATGCAAAGCGCAATCTCTTGAACTTTGCGCTTAATTGCAGCACAGATCCATGTGTCAGCATTGTCTTGGTTGCAAAGTGTTTCGATGTTGAGATGGAATTTTTGTAAACATGGTGCATCACTGAGAAGCTCCGTTATCATAATCTTACAATTCGCAATTCGATTCACGATTCGATTCACAATTTTTGCAAAATCGATACGAATCTAAGAGTGAATCTATTTTGGAAGTGAATCTATAGTGAATCGAACGATTCACAATCGATTCAATTCGATTCACTTTTTACGATTCATGCAATTTTTAAAATTATTGTGTCTGACATATTTTAGACTCTATTTTTCCTCCATCTTTTTAGTAAAAATGACATAATACAACTTTTAATAGCGTTTAATACCAAAATAACTAGCATGTATACATGATTTGTTGTTATTTTAGTGATCATGAAGTTTTTAATAGGATCCAATTAGATTTAGTCAGACTCAACATATTTTTAACATTTCTTCTCATTTTTTTTTCCCTTTAAAAAATCATAATATATCTTCTAAAGATATTTAAAATTAAAATTACACTATGAATTATCTATTGATATTTTATTAAATATTACATCTATGAGGTCAGTTATACTTTTAAAAATATTTTAGGCTTTAAAAAAAAAGATTCTAAATGATTCTTTCTTATTATTTGCTCACTGTTACTTAGAAAAATATGTATGCTTATTGTACAAATATCAATATCGTTGTTAATTATTGTTACTTTAGAAATTGATAGTTTGTCTATTTGGTTATTATTTTTATTAAGAATGGTTGATAAGAAATATCTAAAAAAGAAAAAAAGGAGAGATGGTGATCTTACATAAGAACGTTTGTTAACTTCTTACTTATTAAACTACGTGATTATCATTCAAAATAACATTTTTATTGATTTAAGTCTAAATATTTTATGTTAATAAGATATATTTAACATCTAAATATGTAAATATATATTTTTAAATAATTTAGAAGAAGTGACCGAATCTTTACGATTCGCGATTCGATTCGATTCGCGATTCGGTACGAAACCATTTCGATTCAAGATACGAATCCCGATTTGACAACTATGCTGAGAAGCAATACCCTGTTCAGAAACTCCTTAAAGCAGAAATTAATCTCATCTTGTTTTTTCTGGGTTAATTTAGAGTGTAGAGTGTCGTCAAAGTTGAAGTTAGGGACAGAAAATCCAAAGGTATCGCCATCTTGATGACAGAATGCTAGTTCCGACAGCATATTTTGTCGGAAGAAACGAAAGAATGTGACACAAAAATGTCATCATCTAAGTTGCTGATTCTATCTCTGCTCTTCCCAACATCAGATTCCATTTCTCCGTTGATGATTTTCCTAAATGATAACATATGTTTACTAAATCAAACTCTTTTGAAGCTATGCATGGAATACCAATTCAAAACTAAACCATGCAATTTGTTCTTTAAATATTTTTTTGCTACCTCATATTTTTATTTATTTATTATTATTGTTAGTGTGGTAGGTAGATGTGAGTGTGTTAGGTGAGAGTTGAGTGTGGTCGGTGAGTATGTTTTCCTCTTCTATATATAGGAGAGTCATTGTATACATTAACAACAAAACAAATAACAATCAATACATACAATTTATTCTCTCTCTATTTCTCTGTACATTAATTCTAACATGGTATTAAGCTCTTAGTGTTCTTCATTTTACTGGCGGGCGGCAGCCTTGCCTTGTCTCCCGCCGGACCTCAACCTATTCCGCTGTCATCTTTTCTTGTCAGAACATCTCTGTGTACTTTTCTAGGTTCGGTTAATATACCATCTATTGTTACTTACAATGCTCAAGTTTGTGAGACTCTGCTCCATGACTCCTCTGTTTTTACTTCTTGGTCTTCTTCTTCTAGCTTTGGCTGGTCATGACTATGGACAAGCTCTCACTAAAAGCATTCTCTTCTTCGAAGCTCAAACATCTGGTTATCCTTAAAGGCCAGAGGACATGACCACTTCAAGGCAAGTTTACAAGATCGACCCGAACAACCCCGGGTCGGACCTCGCCGGCGAGACCGCCGCCACTATGACAACCGCCTCTGTCGTCTTCCGCCATCACAACCTCTCCTATGCCAATGAGCTCCTGATCCACGCCGCTCCAAGACCCACCAACTTCTCGATCCCTCCGTCATGCACGGCATCACCAAGTTTTTCAATCTCACTCTGGTGGAGTTCTGCCGCTATTATCTCGGCCTTAAGCAGCGCCACGATCCGCATGAACCTTGATCTTTGACACCAGTGACGGCGCCGTGATCGCGCCAGTCGAAATTGGCTAGAAGATTGTTCGTGGGGAGGATCGGAGCCTTGTGAGCGTCGGTGGAGAGCTCATTTTCTGTCTACTGGAGAGCTCGTGAGCCTCAATAAACAACAGCTCGTGGATTGTGATCATGAGTGTGATTCAGTGCCTGCTTAATTTCTTTCCAACAAATACCACTTTCTTTGTCTTTTTCACTCACATCACATGGGCTTGTTCCCACTCTATCTCTTCCTATCTCCTATCACTTTCCTAGACAATATCCTGAGCAAATTCTCATTATTATTATTATTATTATTATTATCACCACAATCAGTTTTTTTTTTTTCTAAAAAAAAAAAAAAATTGCCATGCACTTTCTTTACATCCCTTTGGAATCTCTTTCCAGCTGTTTATCTACACATGCGCTGTGTCTAATCACCGATATGTATATATATTCCGGTTTTGGAAGCTCTTGCTTTGTCAAAAAAAAAAAAAAACTCCAAACCTTCCACTATGTCAACTTTTGCACAAACCCATCTTGTTCCCCACAAACCCCTTGCTTTAGCCTTTTAGTGGCCACTTACAGGCTATTTGATGTAACTACTCTCCTCTATATAAAGGAGGCAAACAACACAGATATTAATACAACATTCAATACATAAAAAAAAAGAAAAAAAAAAGAAGAAGAAGACACGACCATACAGTGTTTTTTACATCGGTACAACATAACCATACGGTGTCTTCTACAACGGTTCAACACGACCATACAGTATCTTCTACAGAGGTTCAACACGACCTCACAGTGTCTTCTATACCAATCTGACATTTCCATACTCATCATTTCATCACCATCACTATATTTTTTATTCGATTTCCTTCCATAACACAAACACAGAATCCCTCAACTGCCGCTGCATATATTTACATTGCCATTACAGTCCTTACATTTTTCAGTTCCACATTCCAAACCAAAGAAAAAAAACAATAACAACAATAACAACCACCATAACCAAACACCAACAACACCAGCCACCACTACCACCACAAACACCGACCTTACTTTTTCGCCTCTTCCATTGCTCTCTTCCTCTTGCCTCCGTCTTGGGCATCTCTTGCCGGCCCTGCCTCCGTGCTTCCCTGTCCATCGCGCAAGTTTCCTCCCCACTGCTCCTCCAACGCAGCATATGGTGGACCTCTGAATCGGAACATGACCGTGGCCTTTTGTTTTAGCTCATTGTTTTCCACCTTCAGTACGCATATTTCTGCTCGCGCATCCTTGTACATGCACTGCAGCAGAGAGAGTTAGGCATTTAACTGTTATACCTCACTAGTCTTATTCTAAAGCCGGTGCGACAAGTTAGTGACCGCAATCATGGTCTCCACACATGACTTCAACGTATAATAGTTGGCCTCAATATCAGATTGAGCTGCTATTATTTGCTCAACAGACAACATAGAAAAGTTCAACGGAGCAAAAACATGGACGCTTGGTCCAGGGGCGTTTGGTTGCGATTCAAGGATGACAGAACTGGTTATCTCTATTGTAGACTCGTTTAGGTCTGGAAAAAAGGTGAGCAAACTACGGGAAGAGGAGGCCATATTAGAGGCAGCACAAGTAAGGGGTTGTAGAGTTCGTCGCTTTGGTTTGCTTTCAATCTCTAACTAGCCTCAGCCTCAGCCTTGGTTTAAATAGACAATGCAGGGACTAAGACAACAAAACGGAAGCGCAAGCCGAGGCGACACGACACTCTGTCGGTCACACGCATCGTGCGCTGCTCGACGCCACAGTGTCGGGCACGACTTTTGATGTATTAGGCGCGACTTTTGAGGGCGCGATATATATATATATATATATGTATATCTTTTGGGTAGCCTATATACACAAGCATATAGTGTATTCTTCACCGGTCTGATACGACCACACAGTGTCTGCTACAATGGTTTGACACGACCTCACAATGTCTTCTACAGTGGTCTGACGCGACCACACAGTGTCTTTTATAACGGTCCAACACAACCACACAGTGTCTTCTACAACGGTCCGACATGACCATATAGTGTCTTTTACATCGGCATAACACGACCATACAGTGTCTTCTACAACGGTTCGACACGACCATACAATATCTTCTACAGTGGTTCGACACGACCTCACAGTGTCTTCTATACCGGTCCGACACGAGCCATACAATGTCTTCTACACTGGTCTACCACAACCATACAGTCTCGTCTACAACAGTCTGACACAACCATACAGTGTCTCCTATCCTATTTTTATTTTGTTTGTCAGTTTATTTTCACGTTTTGTTACTCTCTAAACTCAAGTTGGTTACCACCTATCCTCCTTAAGTTTAAGGGGGGCTATTGGCGTGGTAGGTAGATGTGAGTGTCTTAGGTGAGAGTTGAGTGTGGTAGGTGAGTATGTTTTCCTCTTCTATATATAGGAGAGTCATTGTATGCATTACCAACAAAACAAATAACAATCAATACATACAATTTATTCTCTCTCTATTTCTCTATACATTAATTCTAACAATTATTAACACTGTTTCTTCACTGAGAAAATTCAAGAAAATAAAATAAAACGGTTCTGATTCGTAGCTCGAAAGTTGTGGCTCGACTGTGGCTCTTTTTTTTTTTCTTTTCTTTTTCTTATTTTCAACTCCATCTTCTTCATCTTCTCTATGTCTTTTTTTTTTTTTTGTAGAAGAAGAACGAAGACCAGGAATAAGAAAGAAGAAATGAGGAGGAGGAGGAGGAGGAAGAAGGGAGGAGGAGGAGGAGGACTAGAGGGGGCATAATATTCGGGGGAGGAGGAGGCGGAGGCGGAGGCGGAGGCGGGGGCGGGGCGACGATCTGAGGTCATGGCGGGTCAGGCGACGATCGGCGACGATCGTCTTCTCTCTCTCTTCCCCTCTGCTTCTCTCTTTCTCTCCCTCTCACTCTCTTCCTCTTTTCTCTTTCTCTCTCTCTTTTCTGTTTCGCGCCAAATTTGGGCTCCGAATTTCAAGCTACCGCTCATTTTCGAAAATAAAATAAACTAAGTTTTGAGTAGTTAGGATCTAGGAAAACAAATTTTTGCTAGTAAGAAACAAAGTAACATTGAACAAAACAAAAACTGAAATTTTAACCTTACTGATTTTCCTGGCATTTTCAGGAAACCAAACAATTGCTAGAACGAAAAGAAACGCAAGTAGAAGAGCTAGAGAAACGAACAAAACCTACTAGAAGAGGCTGAAACTAGATTCAAAGAACATTCGTTAATGATGATGGCCCGAAAATCGGCTTTTCTCTCGTACCAAATGGTAGCGTTTAACCCGATCGTAGTGAAATTCGGAGCCTAACCAAATTCTTATTAGGGAAAATTTCGATTTTCCCGGGATTTATGGAAAATGTTTGGACCACAAACAAGGATCCACCATATTGATTGTGTTTGAATTTTTTTTATTTTATTTTAGATTATTTTAAGAGTTATAGAGTTGTATTTTGTGAAAGTCTCTATCATTATTATTATTTTAGTGGTCCTTATATTTTAACTCAATTTTAATCTTTAATTTTAAATTTTATTTTTATTTAGTTCAATTAGTAATATTGTTAGTATTTTTTTAAGAAAAATTATCATTAAATTGATTGAGGTTAATTAACTGAGTTAAGTAGGTTTATAATTTTTTTTCCTTAGAAAAATATGGTACGTGAGATAAATTTATGGTCAAAATCGAACTAATTAAAAATCCAAAGACTAAAATAACATGAAGGATAACATACGGGGACTATAATCGCAATTTACTCAAAAATTATTTTAAAATTCATTAAAGATTTTTTTAAAAAAAAAATCAACAAAAATGGTAGAGAAATTCTAATATACACTCTTTAAAAATGTTGTACCATATGTATTCTTAATTATGTCATTTTTTTTAGGGTTTTTTTTAAAGGTCCCTGGTATTATGATTCTATAGCATAAAGAACACTAAATATTTTCATAATGTCTAAGGTCCCTCAACCTTGATCTAGAGAAATTTCAGTCCAGAGAAATTTGATCCAGAGAAATTTCAGTGCAGAGAAAATTGGTCAGAGAAATTCTGGCCCAGAGAAATTTCTTTGGACCAAATTTCTCTAGATGAGTTTCTCTACTTTTCTTCTCATTCACATCCAAATCATTCTGATTCATTAGGTAAGCAACATTGTTCAAGCCATTTACATGGCTGAAAAGCTAAACAAGAGAAGACGAAGAATTTCATTGCCAACTCTTCTTCTCGTTCCATCATTGCCTTGTAAAGGCCACACATGCCTTTATGTGTTTCCTTTCAGTGCTGCTTCTGGCAAAGAGCATTGCAATAAACCACTACACAACACTAGTTGTTGCCTCTCTTAATCTATCTGTAGACACTCTATTTTTGACCGTCCTCAAGACTTGGACGTCACCGTTTGAACACCCGGTGATTATCCATATTTGTGTTCGTTTGGAGTTCCCGGAGGTCTCGGCTACGCTCTTTGCCTCAGGATCTCCGAACTCGACCGTTTAGTGTCTAGTTTTGCACCAAACACTTGTGTTTTGCCTTGGAGGGGCAGAGAATGCCTTTTGAGGCATCTCCACACATCACCGGCCGTGGCTAGAGGCCACCGGCCAGGGTTTTATGCCATCGGCAATGTATGTTGTCGGTCGGCATTCTTTGTTGCCGGTCGACAGTAAATTTTGTCAAAATGACATCTTTGGCCGGCCGACTACTGTGCATCTGCTTTTGCAGATATTTTAGCACAGCTGTCTTGCATTTGCTTCCCCTCCATACACGGGTATGGAGGGATGACCCTCTTGTTAGCTTACCTTGTAAGCTTTACAAGATTGGCTCCTCTATAAGAGGAGGCCCTCTCTCCCTTGTTCTAGGGTTAGAGAAGTTGGAGAAGAGAGTGAGAAGACTCTGGTTTTAGGGTTTAAGTTAGTGTATCTAACCTATATCTATATCTCTCCCTCTCTCGCCATTGTGTGTGTTTTAGGCTTAGTTTTGTGCACAAACACCTACCATCACACCATCCTCTTGGAACTGAGGTACTTGAGGCTTGTTTTTGGAGCTTTGAAGCTAGTTTGGAGCTCAAGGGGCTGCTGGTCCACAATTTTTGAATGTAGTCTACAAGGGTAAGACACTAGTCCCTTTTTACCCCACTTTTGCATTGTATTTTTCACCATCTTAGAACTGTTTTCAAGCTTAGTGTTTAATACATAAAAGTTCTATTTTTGGGCCCTCTAAATAGTTTGTTTAGAGTGTTTTGTGGTTTGGAGGTGTTTGACCCCTCTTAAGCCTTGAGAGGCCCCTTTTTGTGCTATTTTGAGTGAGCTTCGGGACTGTGGTGTTTGGGCCTCCTCACCACTGAAATCTTGAGGGATTTCAGTAGTAAGGATGGTACCTTGAAGTCCCAAGAAGGAGAAGGTCACCCCCTCTCCTTGTTGTCCTTGAAAAGGGCACTTTTTGGCCTCTTGAGGGAACATCATGTTTGAGTGTTTGTTGATCATGCCATAGCTGCTTTTTATGCTTATTATGCCATGATACAACATTTTTGTGTGTTGGTTTTGGTACACCATGTTAGTTTAACATACCTACCTTGTAATGCCATAATTTGCCTCAATACATGCATAGCATTTAGACTATCATGCTTTTGTGTTTTGGCCAAGCTTTGTGAAGCTTATTTGCATGATTTGGTGTGCTAAGGGACTGTTTTAAGTCGTTGGAGTCATTCATGCCTTGCTTTGTATAGCCACCATGCAATACCTCTTGTATGCCTTAAGCTTTAACCCCTCTAGCATGCCTTACTTACATGACTTGTTTGATTGGGCACCTTTTCTAGCATGTTTCTAGTGTCTAACATGTTGGTTATATGTCCATGTTTGTGCCTTTTAAGTGTGCTTAAAAGTTTCTTTAATATGCCTAAATATTGGACCATAAGTGCATGCATGTTTGCATGTCATTTTGCCTTCATTCTTGAGCTCATTAGCCACTGTTTTGGACCTAATCTAGAGCTGTCCAAATAGTGTAAGTTCATCCCTTACATGTCATTCAAGTGTTGTTACATTGTACCATGTTTGCATGCTTTGGTTACATATGTTGCATGCTTGAAATCACTTGCATTTGCCTTGCATTCCTTTGGTCGAATGCCTAGCATGTTGCATGCTTAGATTCCATCTTGCATGCTCTAGTGGTTTGCATAATTGTGACATGCTTGTTTGCTTTGTTCCTAAAGTTGTGTGCCTAATGTGCATTGCATTGTATGTTTCCCTTTCATGCCATGTTGCATACTAGTTAACATGCCTAGGTTGCATTCCATCTAGCATGTATGCCTTGTCCCTTGATATAGTGATAGAGATTGGGCTCTTATTTGTTAGCTTGCATTACATTTGAAATGGAAATGCACACTTGATTCTTGGGCCATCACGCATTGAAATGCGCGATTGATGGTCCGAGAACCAAGGATCATGTCCCTTTGAGTCATACACATGATAAGGGGCTTAGTTGGTGCATACATGGCTTGAATTGCATTGCCATGCAAGGCTCTGTCCTCTACTGCTGTAAGTTGTAGGTTCAGCAGGCATTTTTGGCCGACCGGCAACACATAGTGCCGACCGGCCGTCTATCAGTGGCCGATAATTAAATCAGCAGCCGATGATCATATTTTGCGGCCGGTGGAAATCCTCTTCAGCCGGTGGTGATCCCCAGTGTTCAGAGAAGCATCTCTGAGACTTTGGCAGTCTTCAGAGGGGCAGAGCAGGAAAAACAGAGGCAGTCTATGCATGACAGTGCACTTCCGAGCAGGACCCGAGCATGTATTGCATTGGACCCGCTTCCCGAGGACTTTATTGCTTTCCTTAGCTTAGTTAATTTGTAAATTAATTAAGTGATCTGTAATAATTAATTAGCTTGTAGGTTAATTAATTTGTATATTTATTTGGTCCTTCCGGACGAGGGCGAATCTGTAATAAGTGTGGGTGCGTGTGTGTGCATGTCTTCCAATCCCCACTTCTTTCTTCCCTTTTATTTACCTACTTATGATGGTAGATTAGGGCATGTTTAAATTAGCATACCTTATGCTATGCATGCGTGCATCCATACATTTGTCTTGCATGCACCAGGCTCGGCACATCACGCTAATTGCATTTGTACTTCAATTCCAAATTGAATACGTGCATCAATTGATTGCATTTCACATGACATGTTTAGGTTAGCCGAGCCTACCCTAATTGCATTTTGTATGTGTTGCATTAGTCAATTTGACATGAACTAGGACCATGCATATCTGCTAACTAGTTTATTGTTTTGGCACGGAGTACGATGTAAGTATTTTCATGCTTTAGCATACCGCATGCGTGTGAGTGCTATCATGACAGCATGCTTACCATGTGGCTAGATGCTTATGTGAGATAAACTGCCTGAATACCTGTGGGTGAAGGCTGAATTGCCTGAGTTGGAACAACTCATTGAAACCCGTCTTTTAGCCTACTTGCAAGTAGCAAATCTCAAAGCATTTTCTAAAACAAACAGATATGCAATATTGTTCCAAATTAGGCGATCTAGTCTATACTTGTTTGCTGTGCGCATAACATAGTAATTCTAGGCTAATAACTAGAATGAGAACACATAACGTTTTCAAAAACGAATATCATGGTTAGTAGAGGCCGGTCTTCGGACTGGGCGAGAGGAGGTGCTCATAGCTGACCTTCCCCAATCGTACCCAAGCTCCTGAGTCGAGGCAACTTTGGTGATGACGGACACATGGCCTTTGGCACCGAGTCAGGGTTTCCTAAATTTTCCAAAATAAAATATTTAGGTGGCGACTCTGTATCTAGCAAAGCAGTCCATGTTTGGCACTTCTTTCAAAATCTGTTTTCTAAAAACGATTTGCCGAATTTGAACTCTTTGGTTCAAGATTAAGAACCGTGACAACAAATCTAGTCCGAACTGTAGTAAGCCCAATATGAACAGAACGGGGGTTCATCCTCTCGGGGCATTCGGGGACATCTACACTATCATTCGTAAATTTTTGTATCCAATCTAGAGAAATTTTGGACAAAAGAAATTCTATCTAACCCAGAGAAAGTTCTCTAACCTTCCTTTCTTTCCAGAGAAATTTTCATTCTCTGGCCTTCAGAGAAATTTCACACTCCAGAGAAATTTTCTCTGGCCTTCCTAGCCTTCCTTTCTCTCTAGAGAAATTTTCCTTTTTCAAACCCAAAGAAATTTCCCTTCTTTCCAGAGAAATTTTCCTTCTCTGGCCTTCAGAGAAATTTTCCATTCCAAACCTTGAGAAATTTTGGGTGCTGTTCCAAATTTAACTACTAAAAAACCCTCAATTTTTGTTCCTTTCTTCTCCTCCTTGTTTTGCTTCTCTCTCTCTCTACACACACACACACACAAACACAAACACAGAGAGAGTCAGGGACAGTGTTCACTATTCTGTGTTTAGAATCATTTTGATTAATTGATTCACTTAGTTTCAATGGTGGAAATGGGAGTTTCAGAGCAAGTAATATACTTACATGGTGACTTGGACTTGAAGATTGTCAAAGCTCGCAACCTACCCAACATGGGCTTAGTTTCCGAGCATTTCCCCTGCTGCTTCACTAGGGCTATATAAATATGTATATATATCCATCTATATCGATAACTTTTGTAATGCAAAATAGAGGCGGAGGCGGTAAGGAGACGACGGCAACAGAGGAGACGGCAACGGAGTAAACGGCCACAGATCTGGAAGAGGAGAACGAGGATCTGATCGGGACTTCGTGGGCTTTGCAGATCGGGGACTAAAATCGATCACTAGTCAACAGATCCGTGAGAAAATGAAGAGAACAGTTGAATAGAGAAAGAGAGGAAGAACTGAGATGGCGGCGATGACCTCTCCGATCGGATATGAAGAGGTTGACGACGAACCAGCCTGTTGCTCGGACTCAGGACAATGTGGATAGAGAGGGGATGGCGTGAGGGACCTTAGACTACAAAAGAACAGATTGTGAACCTAATTCATTACTAAAAGTTGGATAGGGATTTTAGATCGATTTTCTCTTTTTTTTTAGTTATAATTAATTTTCTTCTTTGATTATGATATTGTTTTAGTTATGACTCATGTTGTGTTTAGTTATAATAATTTTTTTTAATTATGACTTAAAAAATTAAAATTATATTATTTTTATTTTTAATTATAAGGTATATCCCAAAAAGTAATTGTTAATTTATGCCAACGCAACATCTTATCCCTCTTTTACGTGAGTTTTTTCATTTAAAAAAAAAAATCTTTATATAATTTAATTTGTAAAATATAATAAGAATATAATTTCAAAATATTCATATATATTTCATTTTTTACTTTGCTATTTTTTTTATTTTTTTAAGCTCTCCATACTCATCAAATTTTATCCTCATATGTTATGTCATCTCTATTTAGGAAGACTAAATAAGTGCACTTTTTGACTTTTTATGAAATATGGGTTGGATTTGGGTTGGTTTGAAGTGATGTGTTAGAGAAGTGATGTGACTTAAATAAGATGATGTAACTTAAATAAGATAATAACTTTTTAACTTTTTAAATTTTTTTGAAGATGCCAAACTTGACCTTATTAGTAGAATAATTCCTCTTAACGATAACAAATTATCCAAATGCTCTAGTTTCGTCTACCACTCCTAAATTTGCTCCTCCCAAGAACGAGCGACACAAAATGGATGTTTAGAAATTTGTTATTTTAGTAGATTATTTTAATTTTTAATTATTTCAATAGGTTAAAATTTTTATATTTGAAAAAATAATAAAATTCTTTTGTAATTAAATGTGATATTTATGAAATAAGAAGTAAAACAATTATGAATTTAATCTAACATTTAATCTTATTAACTATCTTAACCTATTTTGTCTTTTTATAAATTTTAGCCAAAAAAAGTTACAATTTTTCTTGCCAAACACCCCCAATATAGCTTACAAGCCTGTGCTGGGATGATACATCTAGATAAACAACGGGGTCTTTTGGGAAGGAGTCTGGATCCTCTCCAGCCAAAGTTTTCAACCGGTCCTCCGGTCAATGGCCTAGATCTTGCCACGTCACCCCACTCAGAAAGAACGGCCTAGATCAACGAAAAAAAAAAAAATTTCAAATTTCTCGGAGGGCAGAGCTCCTCATTTTCAATCTGTAAACAAAAAAAAGAGAGAGGGAGAGGGAGAGGGAGAGGAGACACTGTCCATCTGCCATCGTTGTTGGACCACTAGCCACCATTCCTCACCGGCGACCACCGTCCATCTGCTATTCCTCACCGGCGACCACCAGGTTGAGAAACTGAAGTAGATTTGAAAAAAAAAAAATTAGGGCTTTTATTTGGGGCTTCACTTTGATTTGGGGCTTTACTTTGATTTGGGGCTTGCAATGCATATGCATATATAATGTATGCGTATACATATATAATGTATATATATACATAAAATGAGGAGCTGATAATGTAAAACAACAAAAAAGTCGTCCATTTTGGATCTGCAAACACAGCTATGGATTTTCAAATTTCAGATGCTCATAATGTATATAATATATATATATATACCACTGTCCATCTGTCATTGTTTTTTTTTTTTTTTTCTTTACATGCTCATAATGGTTCATTAAAATATATATATATATATTTGATTATGTGCTGTGTTCATCTTTTAGGAAATTTTATAGAGAACACTTTTGAAAAATAGAGGGAATGAATATATACATTATCTTCAACACTTTTCAAGCACTGGCCCACTATAGGAAAATAATTTGAATCAGTGCTTGAATGAATAAATTTGAAAAGTGCTTGAATTATAGTTCTTCAATCAGAGTTCTTGAATCAGAGCTCCTTAATGACCCATTATAGGACAGCTTTGTAAACATTCAGATTATTGTAAAATCAGTGTGTTCAAAATCAGTGTGCTCAAAATCAGTGTGTTCAGATTATTGTAAACATTCAGATTATTGTGTTCAGATTATTGTTCAGATTACTGGGACTCATTTCCACTTTACAAGTACACAGGGTTTGGTGTTTAGATTGAACTTTTTATTGTGTATGATAAACATATGCATGTGAACCTCTTTTTTGTAGGTCAATGTCAATGTCAAGCACAAATGCAAGTATGGACAACATGCATGAAGTTAGATTCAAAAACCGCAATTGTCGATGTGGCAGAAAAGCTATGCTGAAGATTTCTCAGTCAACGGATAATCCAAATTGCCTTTATTTTGTATGCCACAATTATCCGAATGGTTGTAACTTCTTTCAATGGTGGATCCCTCCACATGTGCAGCATAATTTGAAGGTGGTCGAGAATGATATCGATGAAGAACGCATGGAAGTCTTGTCTACTCTTAGAGAAGTAATTATCGTCAATGGGAAGCTCAAAGACATGACTATAAAGAGTAGGAAACAATATAGAGACTTGGCAATGGTGGTTGAAAGAGTTGGTGCAAAATTGAATTACGCTTTTGTATTTTTTGTTTTGTTGTTGGTGGTAGTTGTGATCTTAGTGTATTTGAAATAGTGTAATGTAATTGGGATGATGTTTTGTTTAATGGTTGAATGTAATGGATTGCAATCTCATGTTAAACATAACAGTGTTCATGTTGTAATCTCTTGACACTAGAATTCAAAACCTTGAGATGTTGACAATAGAATGTAGACTCATTCCCGCAACCCATGTTGATTTAACATATGCCCAGCCCCATTTTTCCTTCACCCCAAAAGTCAACTTTAACCAATGATTATCGTGAGCATCATATGCATCAAGCATTTCCCCCCACTTCAATTTCCATTCATTTTCATCCTCAATGTCAAACAAGAATTTATTTAATACACCTTTCACCTCCTTATCTTGAAAGAGACAGTTAACATGCCTTAATGCATTTTGCATCAAATGCCAAGTGCACAAACGATGACTCGTGTCAGGCATCACAATAGGTATGGCCTTAGCCATTGCAGCATCTTGATCGGTAAACAAAGTTTTTGATGCCTTTTTTGACACAGCCTCTAAAAAAGTTTGAAATAACCATACAAATGTTTCGGCAGTCTCATCATACAACAAAGCTGCACCAAAAACAACTGTTTCTCTATGATGGTTAAATCCCACAAAAGATGCAAATGGCCTATGCTCTTTATTTAACTTGTAGGTAGTATCAAATGTAACTACATCGCCAAATTGGGCATAATCCATGATCATTTGTGCATTAGCCCAAAACATATTCGTTATTTGCTCCTCATTATCTAACTGGAAAGCATAAAAAAAAGATGGATTCTCCACAGATTTTTGTTGAAAGTATTGCAAGACATTACCTACTTCCCCATATGCTAAACTTTTTTGTCTTTTGGTTCTCAAGTAATTTTTTTGATCTACTTTGAGAAACCCAAGAGACTGCCTCCCACCAGCTTCCCTACCCATGAGTTCAAAAGATTGCCCTAAACGAAGACCAGACTGTGAGGCTAAGTCTAACTCAATTGCTTGGGTAGGTGATATCTTTCTCTGCGATGGCAACATATGGGCACAATCTAGAGATACAAGTTGATGGTTGTGTTTTTCTTTGAAATCAATCACAACAAATTTCTCAGTACTGACATCCAATTTAACAAAAAGACAGGCCTCACAACCAATCCTAGTTTCAGCTCTAGGATTTTTTGTCAATGGGTCTCGCTTGTCAACCTTCCGAAATCCCTCTTTGTTGCAAACCAAATTTCTAGAAATAATTTGATTAGTAACCTTGTTCTTCTTACAATATTCCCTTCTTATGCTAAACCCCATTCTTGCTCCATATGCATTGTAAAAATCATACGCACCTTCTTCTGAATCAAAAGTCATTCCTTCTTTTGGCTTCCAACCACAATCGTTGTCAGCTTCCATATCCATATCAAAACACAACTGCAAAAATAATAAAATTTGAACATTAACATTTAAAAAATCAAACAAGAGCCTTTAAAAAGCACATAACCTCAGGTTTTAATGGGGTGAGATTTAAATTTAAAAACAAATATGATTTTGAATATTACATGAGGTTTCAAATTAAAAAAATGTCCTTGTCATGTTGTCTAACCCATGGCTACCAGCAAGCTCTCTTTGAGTGGAGAAACTAGCTTAGAAAACAAAGGCAAAACAATTTAAAATTTTTTATGTTAATTCAAGCAGTCATTTTTGTTATGTAAAACAAAGGCAAAACAATTTAGAAAACCCATGGCTACCAGCAATCATTTTTGTTATGTTTTTCATACTCTCAAAAGCTTATTATTCAACAATAATATGTCACTATTCTTACAAGTTTCTCTAAAACTTGTTTGACACTAATACTTTAATTGATCACAAAATATCCATATGCAAGCAATGAACCATTATCTTTCTTTTTTTTTTTTCTATAATGGGTCATTAAGGAAGGTGTTATTTCCATGATTTACGCACTGAAATAATTCAAGCAAACCTGGAACTTTTCAAACATCACTAGATGGAGCAGAAGCTATTATAATTTTTAGGAATTAATGAGTATTGGTTTTTGGAAACTGTTTATTCTACCCAAAAACATACAAGATGACACAATATTTCAAACACATTTGGTAAAACTATTTTTGAAAAGTGTTCTCTATAAAATTTCCTGAAAAATGCACACAGCACATAATCAAATATATATATATGAATGAAAAGTGTTCTTTCCTATCATATTTCATGTATAAATGAATGAATTTTTTGAATGTAACAACAAAAATGGGAACAATAACACAAGATTTGCAAAGGGACCGGAACATCACCAGCAAAACTTGCAGCTGAATTGCTTTCTCGCCGGAGCCGGAGCGGTGATGTTCACCGTTGTCGAGGTCCGCCGCCGTCGATGTTTGTTGCCTTTGCCGCTGTCTATTTTAGAAGAAAGATGTTGCTGGTGAAAGAACTCAATGGGAGGGAAAAGAGGAAAAGACGCTAAACGGCAGGGAAATTACGGAGCTCTGTTTTGTGGGAAATTTGAAATTTTTTTTTTTTTCGTTGAGCCGTTCTTTCTGAGTGGGGTGACGTGGCAAGATCCAGGCCGTTGACCGGAGGACCGGTTGAAAACTTTGGCTGGAGAGGATCCTTACTCTTTGGGAAGGGCCAAAAAAAAGCTAACTTTTAACTTTTTACTAATTTTGAGTCACATCATCTCTCACATTTTTTACTCACAAAAAGATAAAATAAACTAAAAAAGTCAAAAAATCAATTTGTTACCAACTTCTCAAAACACTCTTACAACCTTGAGCTGAGATGTTACTGAATATACATATACATATACAAATATAATATTTGAAAACTATGAAGGAAAAAAATAAAAAAATCAAATCGACTTTCAGTAGCAGAATAGCATATACTCAATTTACCATGCTAATTCAGACTTGAGAGTGTCCCCCAAAAAATAAGAATCTTTGACAATAATACTTGATTCAAAGAAGATTTTAGTGTTTGAAAGAGTAAACTATCAGAACAAGTCTTTAATCCATATATACATATCGCTACTGCAGTTTCGACACACCAAGTTTAAAACAACTACTAGAAAATCAACCATCTATAATCATCAATCATCTTCGTCACAGAGTGCTGGAGCAAAGGAGAGCATTCTCATTAGCATCGAACACGAACAACTTGTCCTTCTTTTGTTCTTAACCATAAAAAATAAGATTATAGAGAGGAATTACTAGACCCCAACCTCTCAACATATATGAAAGAAAATGAGAGAATGACTTGCAGCTTTAAAAAATTAGATTAAGTAGACTAGTCTTTGAGCCCCTTGGAATCCCTATTAGTTTCTTCCAAATGCAAAATTCTTCGTTGACATTTGATTGTCGACAATCAATTGTCATCTTCTTCAAAAATTTAGCATTTTTCAGCAAATACTCCATTGCTTCAAAATCATTTTCTTCTCCATTAAATTTCTTAATTTTAATCTCCTCCAGATGCAACAACAGACAATTAGGCACTCTTTGCGGTGGACTCCAACATTTGGCTGAGCCGAGTTGTCCATTTCCCTGACGAACAAAACAATTTGTGAACTAATAAATTGATTAAAAGTTTCAGTTGAAATCTCATTATAAAATCTTAACACACCTTAAGAGTAAGAACTTCTAGCCTAGGTGAGCACTCGAGAAAATCTGTAAGAAAATTCCAGCCAGATTCATGATCAGCAGTGAGCGTAAGATGGGTCAAATTATGTAACGTAGGCAGAACAGGAGTATCATCTTCGGTGGGAAACTGCATACAAACAAACACAAATTAAAATCTTTTGAAAAAAAGATTATTAAGATCTAAAAAATTACCCAGCTCAAAACTATATATATTCTCTGCTCCATATAAGGAAAACTCTACTCCTCTATAAAGATTACAGAATGTAAAATCTGATCCCTGATGGTCTAACTGTGAGTTTTATGCTGGTCGCTTCCCTGAAACAATTCTTCTCTACTTGAAAGGCCTAAAACCCATAAAAGGGTGGGTATATAAGGACATGACAAAACTGAAGTTTACAATGGTAAACATATGAAAAAGAAATACTTCAATTTTTGCAAGCATTAACATGGAAGATAAAAAAAACAAGAAAACAGCTACTTTACTAGTAAGAACAACAAACTCATGACCATTGAGTGGAGAAAACTTACAGACAAAGTTGCATCAAGAAACTTCACATTTTTTATCCCACTAAAAAGCTTGTGTATATGACTGCCATAATTGTTTGTTTCGGTTATTGAGTGGGTATGTCCAATATCAACAACTGCTTTCAATGAGGATGATGAGTTCTCGAGCACAGAGTCATCTGATACATAATCTAACAGATCAAGCTGTTCAAGTTTGGGGGTATTAATCACAACCTTGCACCCTTGACCATCAGACCCACCTCTAAAATGATCTTCTGGACATATCAATATCAACCTTTTAAAAGTAGGTATAGAAATATTAAGAACCCAATTAGTATCCAAAGTCCACCTCTCTATATACAATTCTTCAAGAGCTGGGCACCCACGAAAGAGACTTTCAAACGTGTCTTCCTTTTCACGCTCAATCGAATCTAAATCAAGAACCTTCAGACTTGGAAGCCAAACAGAAGCAGGAACCTTTAGGACAATTCCCGAAACCAAATTCAAAACAACTAGAGTTTTGCTAGTGAAAAGCGTAGGAGGCAATTTAAAATTGTCCTCTACACACATGCTAATCACAATCTCTTGAGCTTTGCGCTTTATTGCAGTGCAGATCCATGTGTCAGCACTATGTTGGTTGCAAGGTGTGGTGATATTGAGATTGAAATTTTTAAAACATTCCACATCACTTAGAAGCAATACTCTGTTCACAAACTCCTTAAAGCACAAATCAATCTCATCTTGTTTTTTCTGGGTTAATTAGAATGTAAAGAGCTGTCAAAGTCGAAGTTAGGGACAGAAGTCCAAAGGTATCGCCATCTTTTTGACAGGATGCTGGTTCCGACAGCATATTTTGTTGGAAGAAAATAAAGAATCTGACACAAAATGTCGTCATCTAAGTTGCTGATTCTATCACTGCTCTTCTCCGCGTCTGAATCCATTATTACTTCAGTGATGCTTTTCCTAAATGGTGACATATGTTAATAAATCAAACTCCTTCAAGTTATGTATGCAATACCAGTTCAAAAATACAAGTCGAAAACTGAACATCAGTGTTACTAAATCAAACTCTTTTTTGAAGTTACGCACGCGATACCAATTAAAATACACAAGTCGAAAACTGAACCAAATCAAATTCTTTTTTAAAGAATTTTGCTATTCTTCGCCGAGAAAATTCAGAAAATAGAAATTAGGATTAAAAAACTAATTTCTCAGTAATTGGGATTTGGGAAAACAAAAGCCCTTACTCAACTGTGCCTGACACAACATGATTACTCGAATTAATTGAGGAGAATTTTTCTCCTTAAAAAAAAAAAAAAATGAAACTTATCACTACTAATTTTCTCATCATTGTCCCAGCAATCAAACAGTATATAGAACGAAAAGAAACGCGGTACAGAAAAAAAGGGAAACGAACAGAACATACTATCAGAGGCGGAAACTTGATTCAAAAAACATTTGTTGATGATGATAGCCCGAAAATCAGCATTTTGATCTGGTACCGAAAGCTAGGTTCCCTTTAATCCCGATCGTAATGAAGCCGAGAGAGCCTTACCTCACCAAAGTTGTTATTTATAAGGGAGGCTTCTCTCCAGTCGGACTGACGGGAGCGTACCGTTGGGGGATTATTTTTGATAATTTAAATCCTCTAATATTTATTAAATATTTTATGTTTGTAAAAATTAATCGAAATATATTTTTATTAATAATTTATTTTTAAAATTATATTTATTATTAATAAAAATATATTTCGATTACAAAATTATCAATATTCAATTAATATGAATTTTTATAAATATAAATTATTCAATAAATTTTATATATTAAATAATTTAAATTATCAAAATAAAATTTATAATGATTTTTACGAACCTAACCTTTTGCTCCAATCCACTCCTGTTTCTAAGGGCAAAATCCAGATTTTATCCCCCCTCATATTTCCAAAGAGAGCATCCCGGAGAATTCTCCGTCTGTCCTTCCAAGCTTTTTAGCTTTCTTTTTTATTATGGGTTATTTTGAAAAATAGTTTAAAAATTATTTTTTTAATATTTTTAAAAATATATATATTTTTAAAAATAGAAGAATAGTGTGATAAAAAAAAAGGGGTTAAAAGTCAAACTTTGTCAAAAGAGGTCATTTGTTTTTTTTATTTTTTATTATATTTGATGGATTCTTTATTTCTTGTTTAAATTATATATTCACCATTTCGGTCATTTTTTCTTATTTTGGTTTTTTATATTTTAATTTTTTTAAATTAATTTTTGTTCAAAATTAAATAAAAAATTTCATGTTAATTTTCATATAATATAAATATACTAGTGTATATCCATACCTGAAAGCACGGTGCAAATAATGTTAAGATTAAAATATAAATGTAATCCCAACATCTATATAATAAGGAAGCTCGGTTTTTGAATCTTGATTTGACTCTTGTACCTGTGTCAAAATTTGGGCCATTAGATTGATTTATCTAAGGGCTCAAAAATGTCCAATAAGCAAATACATTTTGTTGGGTTTCTTATTCCCTTCCATCTCTCTCTCTCTCTCTCATTCAAAATTTAAAATTATCTCCTTCATCTCTCACTCTCAGAGCTCACTCTTCATCTTCAATCTCCTCCGAAAACATAGTAGATCAGCGACTTCGCATTGGAGAGTTTGTTGGGTGCTAATCGGCGACATCGCGGCAACAAATCGGTGAGGTTCTCCAAAATCTTGTGTTTGAGGTTCTCCAGAATCTGTAATCGGTGAAGTTCTCCAGCCCTTTGTTCTCATTAGCAGCCAGATTTTTTTTGTTTTTTGTCTTTGAAGCCACAGAGATCAATCTGTGAGATTAAACTGTGAGTATTGCTTTCATTACATTTCATAATCGGTGAGTTTTCCTAGTAAAACTACCCACATAAAAAATTAAAAAATTAAAATTTTGGATTTTTTGCTTTGATTATTGATATATACTTGATTAAAAGCCCTAATTTTGGGTTTGATTTGATCTATTTTTATGCAGATAAATCGGCGATAAAGATGGTGATGAGTCACAGGAGGGCATATACCTGTCACAGCAGGGCATCCAAAATGTTATAATTTTTTAAATTTTAATTTTTAATATCAATGCATAAAATTTTTTAATTTTTTAATGCCCTGCTTGGAATTTGTGTACCCGTTTAGTCTATCCTATTGATATTTAATTTTATCATTTTATGCATTAAAATTAAAATTTGTGCAATTTTTCTTTTTAATCTCTTGATTTTATTTTGATAACTTGCTAATAAGAGTTAAGAACTTGGAATTTGAAGAAATTAATGATAAAAGTTGGAGATGTCTTATTGATAGTGTTGCTTTTGTGATTGAGAGTTGGAACTGTGTGGCTACGTGGTGTAAAGACGGGAAAAAAAGAAGAAAAAACAAATGAAATGATACAACTTGAATGAAATGATACAACTTGGAGATGTCTTATTGATTGTGTTGCTTTTGTTTGTTAGTGATAATTAATTAATTAAATGCAAACAACTTGAATCTGTGGGGTTCTTTCCTTTCCCCTGTTGGGTTTCCTTCTATTTTTGCTCCATTTTAGCAAGAAACCATCTCAATATGCTTAACTGGCCTTATACTTCTTCTACAGGTAGCATTTGGAATGGGAATCAACAAACCAGATGGTTAGTATACTTCTTCTACAGGTAGCATTTGATCTATTGCTTCTCATATGAAATGATACATCGATACATGAAAGCGACCCTAAAAATGTGACTGATATATACCCCAATTTATGGATGCCCTGCTGTGACTGATATATACCCCATTTTATGCATTGGCCTTAATTTTTTGGTTTTTTATTTTTAATATCAATGCATTAATTTCTTCAAATTCCAAGTTCTTAACTCTTATACCCCATTTTATACTCCATTCACAAATTTTTTAATATCAATGTTTTAATTTTAATTTGAGATGGTGATATATACCCCATTCTATTTGATTCCACTGAAACAACCAAAATGTTTTAATTTTTTAAGAAACTGAAATGAAACACCAATGGAATACCAAAATTCTATTGTTTCCATTAAAACACAATAAAACCCAATGCAATATACTGAAACCATAAGTTGTGTCAACATGAATTTAGAATGTCATAAAAAGAAAATTAGTATTTTTGACTTCTTAATGGCTTTTAATATTTATGACTTATTTATCACTTTCCGTGTAGGCTATGTAAACTTAAATTTTAACCACATTCCAGGCTAGGTGCTATACCACTCGGTTCTTTTCCCACTGATAGTGATCAATCATTTCATAAAGTTGTTTGAATTTACAAAGCTGGTTTGCTACTTTTTGATAATTCATAGTTGGCAACCGTTATGATTGTAGAAGGCTGAGTTATTTGTCATTATGTTAATCAAGGCATATTTGGCTTTTTGGAGACTCTTATACATGTTTTATGGAATAGGTGGAGCAATAGCAAGTTGCAAGTCATTGTTGGTACGGTATGTACAGATGGCATTTTCCTGCCAATAATTTTATGAAATCCTGCCTATCATTTTGTTCCATTATTTATGACTCATTTTGTTCCATTTTAACCTCCATTGTTTGTTCTGTTATTTTAACAGTAGGTATGATTTAAATTGGGGTTATTAACAAATTGTATTCTCTACACGTTCTCTCTCTGTTGATTTAGATTTTGTTTTTTTTTTTTCTTTCCCCTATTAGTTGGTTGTTTATTACAACATTTATAAATTAAAATTTGTGCAATTTTTCTTTTTAATCTCTTGATTTTATTTTGATAACTTGCTAATAAGAGTTAAGAACTTGGAATTTGAAGAAATTAATGATAAAAGTTGGAGATGTCTTATTGATTGTGTTGCTTTTGTGATTGAGAGTTGGAACTGTGTGGCTACGTGGTGTAAAGACGGGAAAAAAAGAAGAAAAAACAAATGAAAAGAGAGGGTATTGTTATTTATTTGTTTGTTAGTGATAATTAATTAATTAAATGCAAACAACTTGAATCTGTGGGGTTCTTTCCTTTCCCCTGTTGGGTTTCCTTCTATTTTTGCTCCATTTTAGCAAGAAACCATCTCAATATGCTTAACTGGCCTTATACTTCTTCTACAGGTAGCATTTGGAATGGGAATCAACAAACCAGATGGTTAGTATTTTACCTGTCTATTCTTTTGATCTATTGCTTCTCATATGAAATGATACATCGATACATGAAAGCGACCCTAAAAGGGACTAGCAAAAAAAAAAAAAAAATAGAGTTTTTCCTTTTAGCATTTTTTTTTTAAAAAAAAATTTGTGTAGAAAAAATTTACTTTTCAAGTCAATCTACTAGATCTTAAAAAAAAAAAAAAAAAAAAAAAACAAACCAACAAACAAAACAAAAAATTGAAAAAAATCTTCTAAAAGGTTCGTTAAAAATAAAAGTCTTTCGTTTTTTTTTTTTTCCGTCTTAGTTGAATATAAAAATGTAATATTTTCTAAAAGGCTACCTATAATTTTTCCTTTTTTATTTTGAAAATTTATGCTAGACTCGAGAGTATTTTGTTGCAATTTCTACTTATAAAACATAAATAAATTAAATAAGTTTAAAAAAATTTAACATAAAAATTGAAAGTTGAGAAATAATTGCATTTACCTTTAGTGCCCATTTTCCAAAATAGGCACATTTCTCTTTCATCTTTATCCTAAATAGCATCCAAGTGGTAAACTCACATGAATATTATAAAATTTTATGTTCCACAGTTATCTTAGTAGTTTACATGGATTTTAATGTGTACTATTTGGGCGTTGTTTTTATATATTTTTGAAGGGTGACACTTTGCCAAGTAAATTTTAAATTTTCTACTTTTTTCCACGATATGAACTATGAAAATATGTCATGTTCCTAAATACTCCTATCTAGACTTATGTCCGTAAATAATTTTTTGAAATATGTCATGTTCCTAAAGTAATCTTTCTTTTTTAATCTTCTTCCTTATTTATTCTAAATACTCTACCACTGTTGGTTGGATATGAATCTATAGGAATATGTTAGTTTTGATGCTCATTTTCTTTGGAAAAATTCACAATAGTTTAAAGTTCGTAATATTTTATTTACCAGTGTGAGCACTTCCAAATTGAGGCATGAGTTATAGTTATAAAGGTAAATTCATGATTTAATTGTTAAGCTTCGTTGGAGGGTTTATTTAATATGATTTGAATTTTCTGGCTAGATGATCATGTATATTTTTGGATCTCAATTAAAATATTATATTGTCCTTCGTCTCTCTTTTATTTTTATTTTATATTTTTAACCTTTATAATTAATATTGTTTCCAACTGGTTTGTTTTCTTGATGGGAACTCAAAGCAACATATTCATCCAAAAATGAATATTAAACACAAGGTAAACTTTAATTGCTTTTTGATTTTTTTTTTATACTCATTTTATAAATTTGAATTTAATTATTTGTCGGTTTACAATCTTCAAAAATTCTTATCCATTGTTTAGTCATGATGTGTAGGCATAAAAATAAATAAGGTAAACTTATAACGTTTTTTTTTTTAAATATTTGGTCAGTCATGTAACTTTTCTTTTTTATGAAATACATGTCTCACATTCCTTTTTTGGGTTTCCATTGAACAATACTCTCAATGAGTTAGAAGAGTGTAAGAATAGCCTAGACTCTTGCATTGGGAAAAAATACACAGATTAGTAGGTACTTGGATTATTTTTCTCTTACAAGGTTGTCTTCCACTATCAACTGAATTTTGTTTTATATCATGGTTTTAGTATTGAATTTTGCTTTTTGTTTGGTTGTTTTTTTTTTTTCTTATTGTATCAAACATGATGTTTTCACTACAATAGGTTTTTAGGTAGCTACAGTTTGGAGGTTTGTATGATTTGTTGTCATTCTCAATTTTACTCTCTAAGCTATTGTTCTCTTTCTATTCATTTATCTACTTTAATAGTGCAGACGCATGTCTGTTCACTTGAACATGGAATGACAGGTTTCAATTGACCATAATAGCTGCATTGCTTTAAACGGTGATGTTGGCATTTGCAAGAGAGTTTGAAGTTATTGTATTGCGTTGTGGATATCTCAACATTGAATCATGTATCATATCAATTCTCTTTTATGTAGCATGCTACTTTCTGTCTACCAAGTTACTAACCTAACTTTCACAATTTGCATTAATTTCTCACAAGCCAGTGGAAGCAAGAGCAAGATGGTGATAATCATGATCATGTTGCTTAGAGCTTTAGAGCCTTGAATAGATAACCATAAGTGATGATGTACTTGGACAGTTGTCTCATGTATCATTTTAGATGGTCAAGTTTAAGTTTAAACATTTTGCCAGATCTCATACGGCTAAGATCAAGAAGGCAGCTTTTTTAAAGTATCTTGAATATTTTGGTAAGACTGATTATTTCTTTCTAAGAGCAAATGGTGAGAGATTGTTTTTTCACCTTTAAATTCCCTCTCAAATGTGTCATGTTTGTTGATAAATTCCACCTTTAAAGATCTTTCAATTTTTTGTAACTTGCTTCACTTCAAAGCTCACTCCACAAACCTTTATCCCTCTCTACTCTCTTTAACCATCTGCGTTTTATCCCATTCATTTTCTCTTGACATGTGGGTATGATCTAGGTTTGATCTTGAGGGTTCATTTCGTTGGGATTGTGTAGTTTTTTTTTTTTTTTTAATTTTTTTTTATTATTATTTTTTTTATAGGTATATGCAGCTCATTTATTATTTTAGGACTCAATTTATGGGTATGTGATTATTTGTGACTTTTGGTGCATATATGTTGACAGTTTTGTGAAATAAAGGTTTTCAATGTTTTATTTGGTGGGTTTTAAAGGTAGAATGAAAGAAAAGCTTAACACTATGACAGATCTTTGACCTAAACAGAAAGAGGGGTTTTTTTTTATTTTTTTTTGTTCATATTTTTTAATTCATAGTTATTTATTTTTATTTTTTTTAGAGGTCCTTAGTTATTGATTTTTTGTTTGTTTTCTTATTATTATGCTATCTACTTTAACCAAGAGGAGTCTGGCTGATGGAATTGCCCAATTTTAATTTTGGTGTCATTCTGAAAGGAAAAATGAGTAATATTGAATTTTCAAATTATTTTCCAATTAACTTTTTAGTTTTCTTCTAATTTGTTGATCAGATTTTCATCTATTTTGTATTTGAGTGATCTAATAAAAATTATTGTTTTTGTTTAGGACCGCTTAATTGAGCAGTCTATTGATTGCCTTTTTTTAGCAATTACAGTATTAATTTTTAATCATAGTTGTTTTCGAATTATGAGTTCATACAAACATACAAACAATTCATGAGATACGGTATACAAGAATTGATAGAAAACATGTTTAGATATATTTTTTTCTTCTTTCCTTTTGGAATATTTTTAGGCATAAGGCATTCGCTAATTGTCTTATATGAAAATGAATTAAAATAGCGAATGACCTGTGCCTGATTGGGGATAAAAAGATTTTAGTATCTTTGTAGAATTTTTACCAAGATTGCTTACGAAAATTGTAGGGTAAGTCATTTTTTTTATATTTTTATTTCTTCACATCTTGATTGTAACCCATTAAGTATTTTCTACCCATTAAGTATTACTAGAATTAATTTTGGAAAAATTGCAAATCAGTGGTAAGATAAAAAAAAAAAAAAAATTTGTAAAATCATGGGAAATTTTATCACTTAAATTATTAAAGTTGATAAGCTTTACTATTGATTTGCAATTTTCCTATTAATTTTTAGATTTTATTATCGATTTTGCTATCAATGGTTTTACTTCGAATAGTGGAGAGACGAGTTGATTTTTTGCTATTCGTTTTAAATTCTCAAAAGATGTACAAGTTATTTGGAAAAAAACATTTGACTGCTATGTATGGTTGCTACTTTTTGTAAGGTTGCTATTTTTCGTACAAGTGATTTGAGTATTTTTCATGGATGTACAAGTGATTTAGTATTGCTCAAAAAATGTACAAGTGATTCATTATTAATCAAAAAATATTGTTGATTGCTCAATGACCCAATGTCCAGCTTTATATTGAACTGTCTATGTATATTAGTTGTTTTTCAACTTAATTAGTTATATCTGAAAGTTTGCATAACATTTGTAGGTTTTTAGTTGATGTCAGATTGTGTTGGGAGTACATTTTTCTCATGTCACATTGTTTGTAGGCAATTTAAATTATTATTATTTTTCCTATATTTTTCTCACATAGTTTCAGGTTTATAATTTGCAAAGAACTATTATAATGTGATTTGCAGCAGTAGCACCAACAGGTGTACATTGCTTGGTATTTAAATTAATTTTTTTAGATTGCAGAGCACTGGTTGGTGTGCATTTCAATTTTAATTTTCTTAGATTGCAGAGCAATAGCTGGTGTGTGTTGGTTGGTATTTAATTTTAATTTGTTTTTTTTTTTTTTTGAATTGCAGAATACCGGCTGATGTGCATTGTTTGGTGTAATTTTTTTTGGATTATAGAGTGTTAACAAATGTACAATACCTTGGTTTGTATGTTTTGTTTTGTGTTTACAATTTTTTAATAACTTGCTTAGCAAGGGTGCTTTTATTTTTAATGTTTGCATTGATATGAAGTTTATACTTTAAAGTCATAATTTTTTTTAATAAAAATGAAATGCTTATGATTGCGTTACTTGCCGTACTTTAAATAGTTGATTGGGAATTGTTTATTTTCAAAATATACAAGTAAACATATTTTCAAGTTTTTTTAATAAAAAATCTTTTCAAAACTAACTAGACTTTTATTCATATTTTGATTTCAAATTTTTAGCAACAAATGGGATAAATTACCTTTTAACCCAATAGTTTTATATTTAATTACAATTTGATCTCATCATTATTTGCACCGTGCCTTTAGGCACGGGCATACACTAGTCTATATAATAAAGCAGAACGGATTTTGAAAATGTGTAAAATGTATCAGAGATACATTTGACTTTAATGGTTTAGATCAATCCTAAATATATATCAACGATTCAGATCAATCCTCAAATATAACAAACAATTAGTTCCCGCCCAAACATTGTTCTCTCTCTCCCACGTCTTTGAAAGGTCACCCACCTAGCCCCTCTCTCTCTGTCCTCATCCTTGATTTTAAACTCTCTTCCTCATACTGTCACACAAACCTTCTCCATCTCTCTGTCTAGTTCTCTGGTTTCAGTTCTGGATAGTTTTGGTTATGCAACCTTCAGAAAACGGGTTTCTATTTCACTCTTCAAATGAGTTTCTATCTCTATTGAATAAATTGTCTCTAACCTACGAAATAGGTTTTGATTTCTCTTGAATATATTGTTTACAATTAGAAATTAACTGTTGATCTCCATTCTCCGGAAGATGATGTCGCAATGCAAACAATGAAGGTTTTGGTTCTCTGCTGAGACTGAAGAGCTCGCCGGAGTAGTGGCGGCAAAGAAGGAAGGAGACGGAGAGGGGGAGGAACCCTCTAGAACACCGATAATGGAGCCAAGGCTAAAGAGCTTGTCGGAGTAGTGATGGCGAAGAAAGAAGGAGATAGAGAAGGTGAGGAACCCTCTAGAACATCGGTAATGGAGTTTTTTCTCACTCCTCCTATTAGTCCAGCACCACCTCCTAATAGCTCTTGAATCATATATATATTTTTTTGATCTACAACAATCCAAATATTAATATATATATCAATACATATTTGTGTGACTATCACTCTCTCTCTCTTTCTCTCTCTCTCTCTCTCTCTCTATATATGTGTTGTGTAGTTTCAATTGTTCACGGCTTCTGACTAGAAAATGTCCCATGGTTTATTATTTATATATACACATTTTCTAGTCAGAAGTCGCGAACAACTGAAACTGCACAACACAGAGAGATAGAGAGTGATAGTCACACAAATATGTATTGATATATATATATACATATTTGGATTGTTATAGATCAAAAAAAAAAATATATATATATATGATTCAAGAGCTACTAGGAGGTGGTGTTGGACTAATAGAAGGAGTGAGAAAAATCTCCATTACCGGTGTTCTAGAGGGTTCCTCTCCTTCTCTATCTCCTTCCTTCTTCACCGCCACTACTCCGACAAGCTCTTAGCCTCAGCTCCATTATCGGTGTTTTAGAGGGTTCCTCTCCTTCTTCATCTCCTTCATTCTTCGTCGTCACTACTCCGGCGAGCTCTTTAGCCTCAAGAGAGAACCAAAACCTTCAGTGTCTGCATTGCAACATTATCTTCCGGAGAATGGAGATCAACAGTTAATTTCTAATTGTAAACAATATATTCAAGAGAAATCAAAACCCATTTCATAAGTTAGAGACAATTTATTCAATAGAGATAGAAACCCATTTGAAGAGTGAAATAGAAACCCATTTGCTGGAGGTTGCACAACCAAAACTATCCAGAACCGAAACCAGAGAGCTGGACAGAGAGATGGAGAAGGTTTGTGTGACAGTATGAGGAAGAGAGTTTAAAATCAAGGATGAGGAGAGAAAGAGAGAGGGGGAGAGAGAGAACAGTGTTTGGGCGGGGACTAAGTGTTTGTTATATTTGAGAGGATTGATCTGAATCGTTGATATATACTTAGGATTGCGCTAAACCATTAAAGTCAAATGTATCGCTGATACATTTTATATATTTTCAAAATCTGTTCTGCTTTATTATATATATATATATATATTATTGATATTTAGGTTTATATCATGTGTACAATTTATATATAATAAAATATTTTTATGTCTCTTGATTATTAATTTGTCTAATTTTGAACATAGATTAGCTTCTAGAGTAAATTAAAAAAAAAAAAAATTTGAAACGTCATAATAGAGAAATTAAATTTTAAGAACTAAAATGAAAAAATAGTCAAACATAAGGGAGCAAAGTATGATTTATACTTTATATTTGTTTTATATGTAGAAACGTGAATGGTCTAGATTATTTCTATAATTAATACTTATTTATTTAATTTATCAGCAAGAAGTGGGATTGAGAATTTTTAATTGAGTTGGAAGATTTTTTTTTTTTTTTTTGATTTTTTAAAATTAAAAACTAGTTTAATAAAATAAAGCAAAAATAATAGACCTTAATGCTTAGATCAATAATTATCAAATTAGACCACCACATAATTTACTTTTAAAATGTTGAGTAATTTCTCAGGATTAGAAGTTGAAATATTGTCTCAAGCTGAAGATAAAAAAAAAATAAAGTAAAATTCTTTCTAGTGTAATGGAAAAAAAAATATTTAATCTTTGAGAACAGTACTGATTCAAAGAAGATCTCTTTAATCCATAATAATTCCACACATATATATAGCAACTGCAGTTTTTACTTTTTAACACCCCAAGTGTGAAACATCCATAACAAAACAAAATCAACCATTCATCATAATCATCAATCAGCTCTCTCACAAACCGCTAGAGCAAAAGAGAATCAACAATAAAACCGCCACTGACGTCTTGTTTAGGGGCAAAGGTGCCGCGAGGAAAACCCAACCGGTGTTTAAAACTGCAATGTCATCCAAATTCAGGTTCCATGCAAATGGCAAACGTGGGTGGACTTGGACTATAGTTTTTTTGAAGAACTCCTCCAGGGAGAGTTGTGGGAATGTCACTGCCAAACCTTAAATAGCTGGTGACAGTTTCAAAGTGAGCTGGTGTTGAGGCCAACCAAGCAGTAAGGGAACCGACCACCCATTTGGAGGGGCAGAGACTTTGGGTAACCTACCCATTCCCAAGATCCCCGAAATCAAAACAAACGATCCCAAGAAGGGATTGTGGCTCATAAGCAGCTGAACAGTATAGCCAACAAATACATGCCGCAAATTTTTTTCACAAATGTCAAAAGCATGCTCTTTTTTCACTCTCATTGAGTTAAAGCCATCTACTTGTTAGCACATGTTTTACAGACTACAGGATCAGGAACCATATCGTTCCTCTTATCTAAGAAATAATCTTAATTCTCATCATTCATTAAAAATGCAATATCATGATCCAATATCTTTTTATTTATTTATTTTTGAGTTCTTGAGAGCACTGGTCTAGTTGAAAAACAAAATCAGCTCCTAGTTTATTACAGACGAGTTTCAGAACACTACTAAAAGTAACAATACCATGCAGGGTTCAACTTAATAGCAGTTATTAGAAAATAACTAAAACTGCCTAACAAAATCATAGGAGGTACCTCAGATTGAAGAGTTGAGCATTTTAATATTTACTCATAGAAGAAAAGGTTGTACATAATTTCTAGTAGAGCCTAAATGATCCAACATTAACCCTAGAGAACAAAGGGAAAAGAGAACTGGAACAACGTATTGACAAACCAATGAACAGTTTTGACATCAGAAGGCAGTACTTCAATCATAAGAATTTCTATGAGCTTAACTAAAACAAGTCAACTCCAATTAGCACCGACACCATAATGAATTATTTTGAGTTAAGGTTGAAGAGGAAGCATGCATTACATATCTTAATCTGAAATTAAATCATCAATATAGCCAAGATAATTTGAATTCAAACCAAGGGAGTAATGTCAGTCTAAATTCAAACCAGAACATATTTATGGAACATAACTTTCTACAAATGACCATTCAATTAAAAAGCTGAGTCATATTTTTTTTTTTTTTGGATCGGCAAAGAAAATCTTTATTGATAAAACAAACAAGGAATGAAAGAATTCATCAATAAAAAGGAGTTTGGGGCTAAAAAGCACCCAGCTCCAGTTGGTGAGAAACCAACAGAAGAGAGGAATAGAAAAGTGTGTGAGTGATATTCCGATCATACTGTCCTCCTTAGTAATCCAGCCGTAGAACACAGGCAGAGTAGACGGCTCCCTGTAATCTGCACAGAAAGAAAAGTCACCGGCGGTGGTTCTTCCACCCGGGGGCACTCCGACGATCAAGTCAGTATCTCCCAAAGACAACAAGTGCTAAAATTACTGCTCAAGACTACAAATTGCGTACCTTAGACCCGCCGGGGGTGCCCTTCTTTTGTAGCCAATACAATCCTAGTCCCAATAGGAGCCTGGCCCTAATAGACTTTGGATTACTGCTAATCTTGGACTCCTAGTGGGATTAGGATAAACTCTCTAAGAGTCTCATCTTTACCCAAACTGAAGTCTTCTCCATATCTAGGACTCTTGTCCATATCCAAGTTGATTTCCCTCTTCATTCTAGGACTCTTGTCCCTTATCCGCTTATCTCGGATTCCGATATCTTCGGAGATAACCTCGGCAACCCCGAGATCACCTCGGCGTAACTGTCAAGTCACGTGGCACCTCGGCTGACACTTCGGTGTCACCTCAGCCACGTGTTGGTACTCAGAAAATACATCCCCACAACTGCCCCCTAGGTTCTATTACCTCGGCATTCTGAGGTGATGGAACCTATATTCGAACTTTTTCTCGTACGTCGGCTTAAGAACTTTCTAGCCGAGATCATTCATTTCAGGCCGATATGTCTTCTTCTAAGAACAAGAATTCAGATCAATCTTACTTCGCGCATGAGTCATTATGCACCATTTTTCAACCGCTTCCGATGCTTTTCCCTTATTGGTCTGCGGCCGTGACGCGCCCATAAGCCGTCTTTTCCTTCGCTATGCCCGTCTGACGCGTGCGTTACCCTAGGCACAATTATTGCCTTGTTTTGCCGCCGCTTCACTTTTGACAAAAACGCTTGTCTCTCTCTTCTCCTCTTCACTTTTGCATTCGAGTTTTTCCTGCTTTCTCTCTCTCTAAAGAGTTCTTTCCCTGCTTCGGGTCCGCCATTACTTGAAGCTCTCAACTCTGCTACTATCTTGCATCTACTATTTTTGCGAAGCTTTCGCCATTGTAGCGTCCGCCATCTGACCTCGGCGTAGCTCACTCCGGCCTTCACCTCTTCTGGTAAGCCAGTTTCCCCAATTTTCTCAGTTCTTGATCATTTCTGGAATTTCTTGTTCGCTTTATTCTGCTTCATCATTCAATCTGTGAATCATTCACTTGAATTTATCCTATTTTATGGTTTCGTACATGTCATGAACATTTGCACTGTTGCACCTCTTGTTCTTGGTCTTCCACCTTTTCTATTCTTGAATCTGAGACTTTGTTTTTACTTTTCTGCTTTCCAGATTTCTGTCTTCTATACTCGTTCTTTGTAGACCTTAGGCTTGGGATTTGTCTATAGAACCATCAATCCTTAGGAGAGACTGAAACCAACTTCACCAATATACATTTCAGGCTCAAGCCGAGGTCCCTAGAGCTCTTTAGGAATATCCTGTCTCTGTAGCTAAATACTTGTACATCAAAACCATGGGTGTGTGGAGAGATAGGGTTAACTCCCCAACAAAACTAGAGTATTTTAGGCAAGAATTCTCCATCCCTGCCGATGTCCACCTCAGGCTAGCTGGGGAGAACGACTCCATTATGCCTGAGAACGATAACATGCCCTTTCCTGTTGTAGCCTTTGTCCAATGTGGACTTCGGTTCCCCCTAGACCCCCTTTTCCGCGAAGTCCTCCACTACTACATCCTCAACCCCATGCAACTCACCATCAACGCCTATAGAACGCTTTATGGTATAATAGCCTTAGCTCGGCAGGAGAGTGTTAGGATCACTCTTGCCGACATCCAATACCGCTACACCATGTGTGCCCTGAACCTTAAGGAAAAAGGTTATGTCTATTACCTTAAGCCGAGGTCCACAGAGTTTAAGATTGTAGCCGACCTTCCAGACTCTAACAAAGGGGCTGGAGATGATTATCTCATCGCTTCTGGGAACTGGGAATTTGGCCCAGATGAAGAAGTTCATCTCTTCCCTCTTCCTCGAACGGTCAAGGAGGGCAAGGGTAAGGTCCCTGTGTTAACTGCTTAACTGTTGCTTCCCACAATTTCTCCAACAAATTTGTTTCTGATGTTGTGTTTCCTTTTGCAGACGTCAGAAGCTCCCAAGGACTTTCGCCAGTCCTATTACCCTGGGAAAGGTTTGAAGAAGCTCTTGGACCTACCAATCCATAAATGCAAAGCTCCGCTCCTGCTGAACTTTATCCCAACATACAAGTCTACCTTGGCCGACGTTCCAAAGAAGAAGAAGAAGAGCGCCTCTCCACCAACTGCCACGACTCAAACCGCATCCACATCCCGGATAGATCAAGGCTCTACTTCTAACCCAGCCGATCTTCCATCTACTTCAGCACCATTCTTGGTACCAGTTCAAGAAAGAAAGCGTCGCCGGCGTCTTGTCAAAACAGCCGAGATGGTCCGCCCGAAGCCCGTTGTTCTAGATCTCCTTGCCGACCTACTAGCCGACGTGGATATGCACCATCCCAAACGGTGCCCCTACCAAAACCAAAAAGAATCAAAAAGGCCCAGGCCAAGGCCAAAGTTACTGAGGCCGAGGTCGAAGATGCCCTGCCCATCTCCCAATTAACCTCAACCGTGAAGACCACTTTACGCTTAAAAGATCTGCCGAGACCAAAAGGCCGAGGTTGTCGTCTGCGACGACTTCGGGGTCTAGGGTTCCCAAAGTTCCTTGGGAGCCAAAAATTACGCTTGAAAACAGGCCTGTCTACGCCAACGAAAGCGCTACCGACATCAACATCGGTGTGGCGCTCAGCACAGCAGTCCTCCTTGAGGGTGATCTCGAGTGAAATGCCAAAATGAACGAATACGAGAACTACGCCCTCATGCTGCAGCGCTCTGTCCAAGTAAGTCTGTGAATTTGATAACGTTCCTTACTGCCACTTTTCTTCATACTTGTAAAGTTTCAATATTTTGTGATAACCTCTGCCTTGTGAACTTTCAGGCCATTCAACACGCCCACACCTTCTCCATGTAGACATTTGAAGCAAAGGAGAAATTGTCCGAGATGGAGAAGGAGTTTGCTGCTCTCTAGAAACAAAATAAAAGTCTCAAAAACAAAATGAAGACCTTGGAAGATCAAGCCGAGGTCATGACTCAGCTCAAGAAGAGGTCGATGAAAGGGCCGACGGCTTATTAAAATGTTCTTTGAAGCGCAAAAGAAAAAGAGGCCGAGGAAAAAATGGCCCAGGCCGAGAAGGAACTGCAACAAGCCTTGGCCACCAAGGTAGCCGAAATCAAGGAGGCCGACGAAAAGGCCTACAGCCAGGGGATGGCCGACGTCGCTGAAGACTACAAGCTTCAAGTCCGGGAGGCATGCAACAGGGGATTTTCCCTTGGTTGGATGTCCCTGGCCAAAAAGCTGAACATCCCAGATGACTCGCCATGGCGCAAGGCTGATGCTGTCCCTCTCCCCTTTCCTCCTCCTCAACCCTCGACTCAAGCTGAGGAAGAAGTTGAATCAGAATCCGAGGCTGCGGACGAAGGTGAAGAGGATAAAGATAACGAGGCCTTGGTAAGGAAACCAAAGGATGCCAGTGGAAGCAAGTCTCCTCCTAAGGGTGACCAAGTCATGGACTTAACCCTAGAGGAGGATGAGGAGGTGCCAAAGGAAGCTACCACGAGCGTGCTATCTTCTGACCTGCTTCTGGCAGAGAAAACTGTTGAGAATACTCTGGCTGAGATCGATGCCGAGATTGCATGTGAAGCCGAAGTTCCTGTAGAAGTGGTAGCCGAGGTTCTTGTGGAAAAGGTTGCCGAGGTTGTTCTTGAGGAGCCCTCCGAGGTCTTAGCTCAACCTGCTGCTGAAGCTGAAGAAACTTAGTTTTCATTTTTTCTTTAACTTTTGTACTTTCTTTTGTTTTCTGAACAATGTAAGCTTCTTCTTTACGGCCGATGTGCCTTTCTTTGTTGCTTTTGAACAATTTACTTCTGCTAGGCCATTGTGCCTCCTTTATACACAACTGTTTCTTTTTGAATGCTGTAGTCTTTAATCTTTCTTCATTGCTTCTATTTGATTCTATACTTAGAATATTTCGCATGATTCATATAATTCTTCCCTTGCACAATCTCCTCGGGGTTACATACCTCGGGCATGTTTACCTTAAGATTTACCTCGGCTAGGACTTCACCTGTAAACTTGCCATAAACTTGAATAAGTATAAAGCATAAAAAGTCAATTAATCTTCATCTTGTAAATTGCTACAAATTTCAACAAGTGAAGATAAACAATCATATCGGCTTATCTTTAATTTGTAAATTGCTACAAATTTCAACAAGTAAAGATAAGGAATTTATCTCAGCTTAACTTTGACTTGTAAATTGCTACAAATTTCAACAAGTAAAGATAAGGAATTTATCTCGGCTTAACTTTAACTTGTAAATTGCTACCAATTTCAATAAGTAAAGATAAGGAATTTATCTCGGCTTAACTTTAACTTGTAAATTGCTACCAATTTCAACAAGTAAAGATAAGGAATTTATCTCGGCTTAACTTTAACTTGTAAATTGCTACAAATTTCAACAAGTAAAGATAAGGAATTTATCTCAGCTTAACTTTGACTTGTAAATTGCTACAAATTTCAACAAGTAAAGATAAGGAATTTATCTCAGCTTAACTTTGACTTGTAAATTGCTACAAATTTCAACAAGTAAAGATAAGGAATTTATCTCGGCTTAACTTTGACTAAGCATTACTAATGTCTTCTCTCTGCCCCCAATGTGAACCTAAGTTCCACTTGGGTTCTCATTATTCATAAAACAACATCATGCATAGTTTTATAAGTTCTGAAAAAATTTTGCTACGATTTTATTGATCAGATCGGCAAAAAATCAAAGAACATCTAATGATAGAAAAACTTTAAATTACAAGTGTTCCATGGTCTAGGCAATGCTTTGCCCTCATTGTCTTCGAGCCGATATGCCTCATTTCCTAACACCGAAGTGATTCTGTAGGGGCCTTCCCAGTTTGGGCCAAGCTTGCCCTCTCTGGGATCCTTCTTATTGCCGACGACTTTTCTCAAGACTAGGTCGTTGACTTGAAAATCCCTTGGATTGACCTTCTTGTTGTAAGCTTTGGCAAGCTGTTGTCGGTATCTTGCAAGTCGGATTGCGACTTTCTCTTCTTTCTTCCAGTAGGTCCAGATCTCGGGCTAAGAGCACATCATTAGACCCGTTCTCAACTCCCTGTGTTCTGATCCCTGGGATGCCGATCTCCAATGGAATGACTGCCTCTGTGCCATAAGCCATGGCAAAGGGGGATTCCCCTGTTGATCTTCTCGGCGTAGTGCGATATGCCCAGAGCACGTTGGGCAATTCGTCTACCCACTTTCCTTTTGCTGCCTGCAGCCTCTTCTTTATTCCATCCAGAATGACTTTGTTTGATGCTTCGGCTTGCCCATTACTTTGGGGAAAGCTTGGTGTTGAAAAATAATTCTTTATCTTGAACTTTGCGCAAAAATTCTTGATGAGTTTGCTATCAAACTGTGTTCCGTTGTCGGCAACGATTGCTCTTGGAATCCCAAATCTGGTGATGATGTTTTTCCAGATGAAGTTCTTCACATCCACATCTCGGATTTTGGCAAGGGGGTCTGCTTCTATCCATTTTGTGAAGTAGTCTGTTGCTACCAGCAGGTACTTCCGCTGCCCAGTTGCTTGGGGTAATTGTCCAACGAGATCCATGCCCCATTGGGCAAATGGCCAAGGGCTGGAAACAGGGTTGGTCGTGACTAGGCGATGTATCAGCAGTGCAAACCTCGGCATTGTTCACACTTCTTCACATAGGCTTCAGATCTTTTTTGCATATAGGGCCACCAATACCCCCGGTAATGGCCCTATGAGCTAACGATCGCCTGCGTGGCTTCCACAAACTCCTTCATGAATTTCATACAAAAGTCTTCGACCAAGAGGGTGTACACACCTTAAAAGAGGTCCATGAAGGATCTTCAGAGATGTCCTTCGTTGTCGGTGAATCTTGCCGACTTCACCGACCTTGTGTGCTTCCTTTCGATCTTCGCGCTTTTCCTCTTTCAGAATGCAACAATTGCATCCATCCACTTGGTCCCATGTCCACACATAATGCTTCTTGCATTGTGTTCGTGGCTCTATGCTCGCCCGTAGGTAATCAATCATTATTGTCCTCGTCTTCCGGTTTGGTAATGAACTTGCCAAATTGGCCAACGTCGGCGTGGTTGTTATCATCTCGCTAACTCAAGAAATCGGCGGTTTTGAAACATGTCCGCCACCGATGACTTCTTTTATGTATGCGACATCCTTTCATCTCGGCAAAGAACTCTCACGTAGTTTGATTCACTATAAGTTGTGAGTCACAAAAACTATTACCTCATCTGCCTCTGCCATCGCCACTTTCACCCAAAGAATCAATGCTTCATATTCCCCCTCATTGTTTGAGGCTTTGAACCCCAGTCGAATAGACTGCTCCAATATCTCCCCATCGGGGGAAATTAACACTACTCCTGCCCCTGCCCCCTGCCGGTTTGAGCTCCCATCAACAAAAAGTTGAAAGGAATCGCCAATGTAAATCTTTGCAGGTGCGAGTTTTTCTTTCCTTGGTTCTTTAGCCTTTGGCTGGGCTTCTCCTTCCTTGTTTGGACATCGTTCATCTCGGCTCAACGGAGCCCGATGTTCGATGTATTCTGGCGAGAACTCGGCCACGAAGTCGGCCAAAACTTGGCCCTTAATTGCTGTTCGCGGCCTGAACTCCAGGTCGTATTGGCCCAGCACTACGGCCCATCTTGCTATTCTTCCAGTTAAGTCTCCCTGTTGCAGCAAGGATTTGAGTGGGTTCGTCAGAACCACTATCTTGTGAGCCTGAAAATAATGGTTTAGCTTCTTTGAGGCCATTACCAAGGCCAGCATCAATTTCTCCAGTGGTAGATACCTTGTTTCTACGTCGGCCAAGGTTTTACTTACGTAGTAAACAGCCTTCTGTTCTCCCTTCTCTTCTCGGATTATCACAGCACTTACTGCGTGCTCTGAAACTGCCAAGTATAAAAACAGTTCCTCCCCAGGTTGAGGTGTTGAGAGGACTGGGGCCGAGGTAAGGTACTTCTTCAGGTCGGCCAACGCGGCCTCACATTCTTCTGTCCATAGAAAATCCGTGGCCTTTTTCACCAGGTTGAAAAAAGGTTTACATTTGTCCGAACTTCGGCTTATGAATCTGTTTAGGGCTGCGGCCCTTCCAGTTAGCATTTGAACCTGTTTAGCCGATGTCGGACTCTGTAATTCCAAAATGGCCTTGATCTGATCTGGGCTGGCTTCAATGCCCCTTCTAGTCACCAGGTATCCCAAAAACTTACCGGATCCGACTCCAAACGCGCATTTCGATGCGTTTAGTCGGAGCCGATATGTTTTGAGTATGTCAAAGACCTCTTCTAGGTCAGCAAGATGATCCTTTGGTTCCTTGGTCTTCACGACCATATCATCAATGTAGACTTCTCTGATTCGCCAATCAAGCGTTTGAACATCTTGGTCACCGGCCTTTGGTAAGTTGCATCTGCGTTCTTCAACCCAAAAGGCATGACTCTGTAACAATACAAGCCTTTCGGGGTGATGAACGCTGTCTTCTCTTCATCTGGGGGGTACATGGCTATCTGGTGATACCCCCTATATGCATCCAAGAAGCTCATCCTTCCATGTCCAGATGTGGCGTCTACCAACTGGTCGATCTTTGGCACAGGGAAGTCATCTTTGGGACAAGCTTTGTTCAAATTTGTGAAGTCTACGCAGACTCCACTTGCCATTCTTCTTCTTTACTACCACGGTATTTGATAACCATGTCGGATAATTGGCTTCCTCGATGGCCCCGCCTCCGTGGTCTTCTTCTTCTTTCTACCGCCTCGACGTGCATCAACGTCGGTCTTCGCTCGTTGTATTACGAGTTTGGCCGACTGTCAACATTGAGTCTGCATGTGACCTCGGGGTCAATGCCAAGCATTTCATAAGGTGTCCAGGCGAACACCTCAATATTTTTTCTCAGAAAGGCTTCCAACTCCCTTTCTTCTTCTTCGGCTAATCCTGTGCCGAAAAGAAAGAAGCGTTCCTCATCGCTCTCTTGGACGAAGATTTTCTTCAATGCTTCTTCACTCTTCTCGGTCGGCTCCTTGCCGACGTCATCTAGGACCTTCATGTCCTCTTCTTCAACCTCTGCTTCCTCTGGTTCTCGAATGCTGCAGGTTAACTTTATTCTTGCCATGGAGCAATTTTTACTGGCCAATCGATCTCCTCCGATTTCAATCCCATGTTCTGTTGGGAATCGTAGCGATTGATGCAAGGTTGAGGAATCGCCCCCATTGCATGCAACCACGGCCTCCAGATGATGTTGTAAGGCGGCGTATCAATCACAATAAATTTCGTCTTCATCTTCTTCGTGCGCCTTGTACCTCCAAGCTTGTTGCGCCTAAAAGGCCATGTCGGCATTCCATTGAAGCCGACCATCGAACATTTGATCGCTCCATGTCATCAGGGTGAAGGCCTAACTCCTTGTAGCATCTGACATACATGATGTCGCAAGAGCTGCCTTGATCAATCAAGATGCGTTTCACCTGGCACTCCCCAACCTGGAGGGATACTACCAGGGCATCATTGTGCGGGTGCTGAACCATGTCAAGGTCAGCCTCTGTGAAGGTTATCATTGGTCCTTGGCAATCTTCAAGCCGAGGTCTTTTCAGTCCGACCTGGTTGACGTGCTGCAGATGTTTCACCCTCTGTGTCTCCCCCCATATGTCGTTTTCATTCACCTTTGAGTGGATCACATTAACCACCCGAGGTCCACCTGCCTGTGGTTGCTGCGCTGGGGGAGGAGGGGCTGCTGGCGCTTGAGGCAATCGTGCCTGCTCTTCCCTGGTTCTGGCTTCATCCACAAGGTCTCTTAAATGGCCTTGTCTCACCAGATCTTCTAAGTATGCTTTAAGGGCTCTGCAACCCTGAGTTGGGTGACCCTACTCATTGTGGTAGGCACAACGCCTACCATGGTTTCTCCTCATAAATTCTCCTGGTTCTCTTGCCACCAAGTAGGTGATTTCGAATTTGGTCAAGGACTTTTTGGACCGGAATTCGGAACACCGTCGTCACTGCTTGCTTAGCCCTCAACTCTGTCTCCTGTTTGTTCTGTCCATTGTTACCTCGGCCTCGCTTCGGCGAGCCGTTGCCCTTTTCTGGCTTCGTCTCCTTATTCCCCGACGTATTTTCCTCGGCTCTGGCATACTTCTCGATTCTCACCATGAGCTCTTCCATACTCTTTGGCAGGGTTTTTGCCAAGGACTTCCGCAGTGGACAGTCATCCTTTAGGCCGTTCTTGAAAGAGACGACCGCCACCTCCTGGTTGCATTCAGGTATTCGATTGAACACCTCGTAGTACCGCTTTGCATAGGCTCTGAGGCTCTCATCTTTGCCGATCTTCAGAGCCATCAATGCATCCACCCTCAATGGCTGCAGTTTGTTTGTTATGAACACGCCACAAACATCTCGGCCAGCCTTCCCAAATCTTTCACGCCGCTTCTTCGGTAACTTGTGGAACCAATCTGATGCAATCTCCCCGAAGGATGAAGGGAACACTTTGCAGAGCAGCGGCTCGTTCCCACTGTATAATGCCATCGAATTCAAAAATAATCCAACATGGAAGTTAGGGTCTGACTTACCATCATATATCTGGAACCTCGGCATACTGAATCTTTTCGGCGTGACGAATCTGTCCAATTCCGTCGAGAATGGAGTCCTCGGCTTAACCGGGGAAGTCACTTCGGCTCCGGCATTCTCATGCTTTCTCTTGAGGTAATCTCTCAAGTCCTCTTTACTTCTTTCTGCAGCCTGGCTGTCATTGGACTTCAGCCTTTTCGGCGCGCTACTCTCGGCCTCATGGTGGCCCCTTTTCGATCCTTCTCCGCAGGACGCATCGAAACACAATACCCGCCCTGGAACATGCCGATGTTCTTTGTGGTCTGCTTCCTTCTCGCGATATGTCCTTCGGGACTCTTCTCTTCTCGGCTTTTCTCTGCTGACTTCCCTGGAGGGTCGGTGAGAGTGCCTTCCACTCCCCGTGTGCTGAGGGGCTTCGGGGACTTCTCTCCGTCCCTTCTTTTGGACGTTTGCTGCTGGCATTGGTGTGTCCTGCAGCGGGTATGGCGGCTGCATGACATTATTCTGCATCATGAAGTTGACGACTGATTGAAGGTCTGCCAACTTATTTGCCATCTCCTTTACTTCTTCATCCCTCCTCCGACATCTGTCTTTCCAGGTCTGGAGGTCGTCCTCGTTATAGTATTTGCCCCTGTCTGCTTTCTTTGATGTATCACCATCTTGTCCGACGGCTTTCTTTGCGTGATTCTGATCACGAGCTTCTTCGTTGTGGTCTCCTCCTTCAGCGTTAGAGTTGACGGGTCTTCCACTCCCAGTTGGAGCGTCGTCCCCAATCTTTTCCCTCTGCGTGTTACTGGCTATCTACTCTTCTTTCTTTCCCACAGACGGCGCCAAGTTGTGTGAGTGATATTCCGATCACACTGCCCTCCTTAGTAATCCAGCCGTAGAACACAGGCAGAGTAGACGGCCTCAGAATCCGCAGAAAGAAAAGTCACCGGCGGTGGTTCTTCCACCCGGGGGCACTCCGACGATCAAGTCAGTATCTCCCAAAGACAACAAGTGCTAAAATTACTGCTCAAGACTACAAATTGCGTACCTTAGACCCACCGGGGGTGCCCTTCTTTTGTAGCCAATACAATCCTAGTCCCAATAGGAGCCTGGCCCTAATGGACTTTGGATTACTGCTAATCTTGGACTCCCAGTGGGATTAGGATAAACTCTCTAAGAGTCTCATCTTTACCCAAACTGAAGTCTTCTCCATATCTAGGACTCTTGTCCATATCCAGGTTAAGTTCCCTCTTCATTCTAGGACTCTTGTCCCTTATCCGCTTATCTCGGATTCCGATATCTTCGGAGATAACCTCGGCAACCCCGAGATCACCTCGGCGTAACTGTCAAGTCATGTGGCACCTCGGCTGACACTTCGGTGTCACCTCGGCCACGTGTTGGTACTCAGAATATACATCCCCACAAAAAGACAACCCAAAAAAAAAAAGGAGACACATCAGCAGCCAAAAAGGGAGCAGAATCCTCACTTGACACAGAAGGCATTACCCAATTCTGATCAAAACACTAATCATCATAGCCTACACTCATCGATGAAGGCGTAAATGCACCAACATCCTTCCCATTCTAATGAAAACAGACCAATCTGATGAAACAGACCAAACGACCTTCCCATTCTGATGAAAACAGATGGCCAGCCTTCCCATTTCTGAAGCATGAGACAGACCAGACAAATCCAACCACGACCACAGCATAACCACTAACAGAGAACTATCCCACTGACAGCAAAAACCAGCTAGAAGATGACTAAAAAACAGCACACACCGCCAAACAACTTCACCACAAGGACACCTACAAACAGCCTAACAGCACACACAACCAGAAACACACACAAAAACCAGCAATACAACCCATTCAAACTTGCAAGCCCCGGACAACCAGTACACCAGCGTCACAGCAACCATCCTCTATTCTTTCCAGAGTACTTTCTTGATCTACCTTCTTTTCTCTGGACTGCCAATCCCTCTTATACTCCATGATTGAATCCTCATGAAAACAAATTTTACACTTTTGGTCCCCTGACAGTATTAGCCTAGTTGGCATCCCCACCTCGTGTTCTAACTTTCTCCAAATCATTGGCTTCTAGCTGTAGCAGTTTGCTAATAACCTCCTCATCCTTGCCTTCAAAATCAATGCCGAGAGTTTTACCCAATTCCAAAGTTGCTTCCGCCTCAGACAGATCAACCCTCCCTCTACTGGATTTACTTGCCATGGATAGTGAAATGGTAGCTGCTGCTGATCTGAAAACAGCTCCCCTACGCAGGTTCAGAGTTGATTTCCCGAATCTAGAAGATCAAAACTGTAAGCTTTTCATCTGTCGATGCTTTTTGCTAGTTGCTTTCCTCTGAAAGTTTAAAGAAGTGAAACTATTTGGGGGTGAGCTACCCCTAATTTGCTGGGGATGAAGATGACCCAAAACCCCATCACTTTGGAAGATCGGAGCAGAAGGTAAGTTTGGGTTACAAACATCTATAGGAGCCAACCCAACAGTGAGAGGAGCCAGTTTACTTGGGCCGACAACTGAATGGTCCAAAACTGAGCCCACATCAGATCCATTATACTCATGGGTTGATTTCAGATCCACTACTAACTTAATGCCTCGGCCCATATTTTCAGGCCCACACATGGTTTTGATCACTCCAGAATTTTGAGTTTCTCCTTCGAACCTCCCATCTCCATCAACGACTCTCTTCTTGAGTCCGGATCCTCTCCTTGAGGACGGTCCTTCATTTCCTACTGGCAACGACCACGATCTGTGGAAACAGATCCAACGACTCTAATAAAAAAAAAAAAAATTAAAAATATAATTTCCAATTTCCCGCCCAAACGATATATGCACACAGCTCTGTTCCCACCATTCCATTCCAGCACAGACCTTCTCCATTTCCACTCAGCCCCCTTCTCCTCACTCACCGGCGACCCATCCTCACCGGTGAACCCACGACCAACGGCGACTCCCGACGGTGACCCCCGACGGCGACCCACTCCTCAGTGAGTTCTTCTTCTTATTCTTTCTCTCTTTGTCTGTGTTTGCTGTCCCTTTTCCAATATTTATATATTTATTAACTCAAGATAATAAATAAATATGAAACAGTAAAGAGGAATAGCTGATATTTGTGCTGAATCAGATTTTTCAATTTCATATTTGTGTTTGCTCTAAAATTAAAATTAAAACCAAACCAAATAACAAAGCACACTACTTAATATTCCAACTGCAATACACCCCAGACAATACTTTTTCATCCTTTCAAATGCAAAATATAATGAATCACTGCAACCAATATCTGTTCAATCGCTTGAGAAATTAAAAGGTCCAAAAGGCGGACGCAAAAGATACTGTTAATATATCATATAATATATTGTATAACTTTGTAGCTGGAAAGACAACTCCCACTACCATCAGACAACTCCCACTACCATTATATAATATAGTGTACATTGTAGCTTTGTAGCTAGAAAGGCAACTCCCACTACCATCCCTCAGCTTTAACATTAGTGCGCTTACATTGTTTAATATATACTTTCGGTGCTCTTCTCTCTATAAAGAGAGCTCCTTCCCTTTGTAAACATGTACAGATTATAACATCAATATACAGAGTCATTCACACTCTCTCTTTCTTTCTCTCTCTCTCTCTCTCTCTCAAACTAGTGTTTATCTTTCATGGTATTAGAGCCCAGTTATACATTTCTGGCAATCTTTGTTTTTGGTGTTTAGTCCCGTACACAGTGGCACTCCACCAAACTACTTGGAATCTCCTCACGATTCCAACAGCACCACGCCCGTCCTCAGAAATGCTCCCACGTGCCCACACACGCCGCCCTTGTCCTTGGCGCGTCACCACCACACTCACACGCGCCTTCATGCACCATCAGTTGCTACTTACGTCCGTCACGCGCTCCCATGCGCCCGCTCCTCCGCGTCTGACGTCAGCCTGCTTCTGCGGCGCAAGACTGATCTTCGCCTCAGGCGCCACTTCACTATCGTGCACCGCCTAAAAGCGCGCTTATTCCGCTATCGCTAACATGCACTTCGCACTTATCTAACATGCACTTCGCTAACGCTCAACGCTGGCCGACATCATCTCTACACAAGGGACTTTTCCTAGCTATTTTCGACCTTCCGGACTCACTGGTACACTCTGTTTTACCTAATTTTGCTCCTATAGGTCTGCTCCTATTTATTTTTCCCTATTTATTATGGATCATCATGATGCCTCCCATCCCATTTCCGTTATTTTGAATGGTTCCAACTATGTTCTGTGGGCCTAAGCCATGTCTTCCTTCCTCAAAGGAAAGAAGCTCTGGCGAATTATCACCGGGGATATAACCCACCCAGTGAAAGACATTGTTGAAACCACTGTTTCCACTACTACTGCCACATATGAAGACCGACTTGAGGAATGGGACAGTAAAAATTACCAAATCATTACCTGGTTTCGGAATACCTCTGTTACCTCCATCAGTCTTCAATTTGGTCGCTTTCAGCTTGACTCTGTCACTACTCCTGCAAAGGACATCTGGGATTTTTTGAAAGAAAGATACCAGACTACTGGTCTTGCTCATCAATATCAACTTCAGCGCCAACTTCATCAAATGCGCCAAGAATCTAGTCAGTCCATCAATGACTTCCTTTCTCAAATGTCCTCCGTTTGGGACCAGCTTGCTCTTTCCGAGCCGACTTGGCCTCACTGAGAAGATGCTGTCTTATTTACTGCCCATCGTAATCAGCAAAGGTTGGTGCATTTTCTCATGGCACTCACTTCATTTTTTGAGCCAGTACGTGCCTCTCTTCTTCATCGCCATCCTTTGCCCACATTGGAACAAGCTATTTCTGAGCTGCTCTCAGAGGAGACTCGTCTTGGTACTCTCCAAACTCATCATGTGGACTCTGTTCTTGCCATACCTCTGTACCGGCCATCATTTACCCAGCGGACCACTGACTGCCTCTATTGTTAGAATCGGGGCCTCCCTTCAACACATCTCCTGATCAATTGCCCTGTTAGAACCTGCCAACACTGCAACAAACTTAGTCCTGGTCATCTGCAACAGGATTGTTTTCGCCATCTATCCCGTTCATCTTCTAACAGCCACTCTTCTCGCGGTGGTTCTTCCCGGGAGAGCTTTCATCGTTCCGGGAATCGGTCTCATTCCGGGAATCAGTCTCATCACACTGCTATTGCTGCCTCTGAGGGTTTTTCTGAGTCTCCTGCTCCATCTACTCCTCTTTTTTCTCCAACGGATGTCGAGGCCATGTTCAAACTCCTTCTCTCCCCTTCCGGTACACCTCCTCCTACTGCTTTGTCTGTGACTCTAGGTAACTCTTCTTGGTATTTTGACTCTGCCTGTTGTAATCATATGACCTCCAGTTCTACTATATTTTCTTCTATCTCTTCATCTTCTCATATTCCCTCCATTCAAACTGCTGATGGTTCTCTCATGACTGTTCGTCACATTGGTATTGTCTCCACATCTTCTTTATCTTTACCTCAAGTTTATCATATCCCTGTTCTCACTTTAAACCTTATTTCTATTGGTCAATTATGTGAACTTGGTCTAACTTTCACATTTTCCGCTACTTATTGTTTGGTGCAGGACCCTCAAACGGGGCAGACTATTGGGATCGGCCGTAAGCACGGACGTCTTTATGAGCTCATTCACCTTCATGTTCCTGACTCTCCTCAGATCGCTGCTCCTACATCTACTTCCTCATTATCTCCTTTTCATCTTTGGCATTGTCGTTTAGGACATATTTCTGTTAATCGCTTAAAGTCTTTGGTTTCTAGTGGACATTTGGGTCATGTACTTCCGGACACTTTCGATTGTATACCCTGTCAACTTGCCAAACAACCTGCTTTATCATTCAATAAAAGTACTTCTGTTTCCTCTGCATCTTTTGATCTTATACATTCGGATATTTGGGGCCCCTCCCCTACTACTACTATGGGGGGATCTCGTTATTTTGTTGTTTTTATTGATGATTTTTCACGGTTTACTTGGATTTTTCTCATGAAAACTCGGTCTGAACTCAAAACCCTTTATTATAAATTTGCCCAAATGATCCACACCCAATTTTCCAAAACTATCAAAATTTTTCGCTTTGACAATGCTATGGAATATCGGGATTCAGATTTCCTTTCTTTTCTTCAGAATCATGGTACCCTGCCTCATCGTTCCTGTGCTGGCATGTCCCAGCAAAATGGTCGTGCTGAACGAAAACATAGGCATATTCTTGACACTACTTGCGCTCTCCTTCTCTCTTCTTCCTGCCCTGAAAACTTTTGGGGGGAAGCTGCCCTCACTACTGTCTACACTATCAATTGTGCTCCTACCCCTGTCATTCATAATCAAACTCCCTTTGAACATCTGCATGGCACTTCCTCTCCATATACTAATCTTCGGGTTTTTGGCTTTGCCTGCTTTGTTTTTCTTCAATCTCATGAACACACCAAGCTTGAACCTCGTTCTCGTCTTTGTTGCTTTCTTGGGTATGGAATTGAACATAAAGGCTTTCGCTGTTAGGACCCTCTCTCTAAACGTCTTCGTATCTCCCGCCATGTCGTTTTCTGGGAGCACAAAATGTTTTCCTCCCTCTTCTCCTTTCACTTACCTACACTTTCCACTAATGTACTATTTACTAATCCTTCCATAGATCTCTTCTCTAATGATTTTGATACAGGTTGCTCCTTCATTGAGATGCCCGTGCTCACTCCTGCTCCTGACGAGACTGCTCTCCCTGAAGGTCCACCTCTCATTACACCACCTCCTTCTCCACCAGTTCTTCCTCCCACCGATCCTCCTATGGGTCGACCACACCGGGTAACTCAACCTTCTATCCATCTTCGTGATTATATTGTTGGATCTGCTACCTTTTCTACTTATGAACCTACCTCCTATCGTGAGGCTTGTACTAATCCTCTTTGGCAGCAAGCTATGACTGCTGAACTCCAAGCTTTGGACAAAACTCATACTTGGGATCTTGTTGATCTTCCTCTTGGAAAAACTGCGATTGGTTGCAAATGGGTTTACAAAATCAAGACTCATTCTGATGGCTCTATTGAACGCTACAAAGCTCGTCTTGTTGCCAAGGGTTTCAACGAGGAATATGGGATTGATTATGAGGAAACATTCTCCCCTGTTGCTCGGCTTACCTCTGTTCGCAGTTTACTTGCTGTTGCTGCTGCTCGTCACTGGGAGTTCTTTCAGATGGATGTCAAAAATGCTTTCCTCAATGGTAATCTTCTTGAGGAGGTCTACATGCAACCTCCACCTGGGTCCACTTTTCCACCTCATAAGGTTTGCAAACTACAGCGTGCCCTCTATGGCCTCAAGCAAGCGCCCCGCGCTTGGTTTGCAAAATTCAGTTCTACCATTCATGACTTTGGGTTCACCTCTAGCTCCTATGACTCTGCTCTTTTTATACGGACTACTCCTCATGGTACCACTCTTCTCCTTCTGTATGTGGATGATATGATTATCACTGGTAATGATGCAGCTGATATTCTCCACCTCAAACGTTTTCTCCACCGTCAGTTTGAGATGAAGGACCTTGGTACTCTTAACTATTTTTTGGGCCTTGAAGTCTCTTATGATTCTACTGGTTCTTATTTATCTCAGGCCAAATATGCATCAGATCTTCTGGCTCGTGCTGGTCTTATCGATTGCAAAACTACCTCTACTCTAGTTGATCCTCAGATTCGTCTCATTCCTCTCGATGGGGATCTCCTCAATGATGCTACTCTTTATCGCCAGCTCATTGGTAGTCTTGTCTATCTCACAGTGACTCGTCTTGACATTGCACATGCTGTTCACATTGTTAGTCAGTACATATCAGCTCCTCGCACTCCCCACTATACTGCTTTCCTCCACATACTTCGATATCTCAAAGGCACTCTGTTCCATGGCCTTCACTACTTTACTTCCTCCTCTCTTGAACTGCGTGCCTTTTCTGATGCTGATTGGGCTGGGGATCCTACGGGTCGACGCTCCACTACGGGATTCTATTTCTTCTTAAGAGATTCTCTTCTTACTTGGCGTAGCAAGAAACAATCCCTTACTGCCCGTTCTAGCACCGAAGCTGAATACCATGCTCTTGCTGATACTACTCAGGAACTTCTCTGGCTTCGCTGGCTCCTCACTGATATGGGTGTTTCCTTTTCTGGTGCTACAGATCTTTATTGTGACAATCAGAGTGCCATTCAGATTGCTCACAATGATGTGTTTCATGATCACACCAAGCATATTGAGATTGATTGTCATTTCATTCGACAGCATGTTACCCATGGTACTGTTCATCTTCTCCCTATTGCTTCTGCCGATCAACCTGCTGATATATTCACCAAGGATCATCCTCCTGGGCGCTTCCGTGATCTTGTTTCCAAACTCAACTTGGTCGATGCCTACCCTTCTTGAGTTTGCGGGGGGCTGTTAATATATCATATAATATATTGTATAGCTTTGTAGCTGGAAAGACAACTCCCACTACTATCAGACAACTCCCACTACCATCATATAATATAGTGTACATTGTAGCTTTGTAGCTGGAAAGGCAACTCCCACTACCATCCCTCAGCTTTAACATTAGTGCGCTTACATTGTTTAATATATACTTTTGGTGCTCTTCTCTCTATAAAGAGAGCTCATTCCCTTTGTAAACATGTACAGATTATAACATCAATATACAGAGTCATTCACACACTCTCTCTCTCTCTCTCTCTCTCTCTCTCTCTCTCTCAAACTAGTGTTTATCTTTCAGATACCATCAGGCAACACCATCTGTAACAAATGAAGTGTGTTCTCTACACACTCAGATTTTTCAATTTCATATTTGTGTTTGCTCTCCAGGGTGAACTATTTATTTCAATTTCATATTTGTGCTTCCTCAGATTTTTAATTTCCCAATAATACTCCCTTTCAATTGTTCATTTTTTTGTTTTTTGTTTTATGTTTTTTGGATGGTTTTTAGTTAGTTTGTTGAAATTTATGCGACCCTTTTCTTGGATTATAAGATATACTATCCTGCATCATTGGGTGCATAATAATGAAAATATTGTCAATTTTTGGTATATTGATGCACTGCAAAATCTGAAGCTCTGCTTGTTCTGTCTTGGTTTGCTTGTTCTTTGCCTTGCCTTTTGACCTTGCTCTGCAGTATTAAGAATGAGTTGGGCCTTGGGTGAAATTGGTGTCCATTGTGTTGAAATTTGGCTGTCAGTTGATGAATTTTATTGTTATCCATTTGTATTTATAGTTTTGTACTGTAATGGATTATTGTCCATTTGAATTTTATTTATAATTTAATTTAGATAATATATGATTTATAATTCTTGATTCGTGGCAGCTGAAAAACTATGTCTATAGCGATCCCGGGTTTACCCCTCGTTGTATAGTGATCCGGACGTGTGTCCGTGGATGTTGGTAGTGGATTGTTGTCCTGTTTACGTCCTTTCATATATTGTATTTGAGTTATAGGATGTGTTGGGCAGGTTTGTTTCAGGTTGGTTGTGTTCGGGAGCCAAGGGTTCTTGCCAATTTTTGTCCTTCGCCGGCGAGGAGTTGGTCGCTTCGAGCGAGAGTTGAGTTTTGTGTCGGTGGGTCGAGCGAGTGGCTTCGCTGAGCGGCATCGGCTCGCCTGACTCAACACCATGATTCCTGGCTCGAGCGAGCTGTTCTTCGCTCGAGCGATCTGGTTCGGTCTTCGCTCGAGCGAGCGGTTCGTCGCTCGAGCGTGCGTCTAGTTGCAGACCTGAAGGGTCGAGCTCCTGGCTCGAGCGAGCTTTTCTTCGCTCGAGCGAGCTTCTAGGATGTTGGCTCGAGCGAGACCTTCTTGGCTCGAGCTACGGTTTTCTGTGTCTGGTCGCTCGAGCGACCAAGTCTTCGCTCGAGCGAGCCTGTTTATATCAGTTCGCAGCCAGCGATCTAAACTTCATTTTTTTGAAGCTTTTACTTTTTAAAACCCTAAATTTGAGAGCCTCTCTCTCTAGACTTGCCTTCTCTCTAAGAAATCATCTCCCTAGAGGGTGAATCTTCCCTAAGTGCTTTGTTAAAAAGGTAGAGGGTGACTTGGGCTTCGATATAATCTGAAAATATTCGGTTTTGGAGCAAGTTGGGTGTTGGGTCTTCATCTCCTTTTGAGCTCAAACTTTGAGGTAGGGATATCCTACTCCTCTTTATGGATTTTGTCTTTGAATTTTAGCATTTTGATATGTTGGTAGTTGTTGCGTAATTTTGGGAAACTTTGGGTCATTGTGTAATTTTATAAAAGTTTGGGGTTTTGTCTATAATAAACCTAGAAGCATGTTTGGTATAGAAACATGGGGTTAATGTTGAAACATTAGTGAAATTGGAACCTAAGGGTTGTAATGTTAATTATGGAAACGTCCTAATTACATTGATTAATTAATTTGAATAATTAATTGTGAAAAATGAGGAATTGAGATAGAATTGGGTCATGGGTTATGACGATGGAAAGAATACATTGATTTTATGTATTGATATGTGATGTGTATAATTGATATATATATATATATATATATGCATTGTGTTGTGTTGGAGGAGATAGGGGATGTACTCCGCGGTTTAGGGGAAGATAGGGGATGGACCTCTAAACCGGATGTTATTGGGAGGAGATAGGGGATGAACTCCGTAGATAGAGCATGTATGCTTATCTAGAAATGTATTGGCAGAGCGTATATGCTTGTCATTGGAAGTATGAATATAATTGTTTTGTTTATATTTGTTGAAGTGATGAAAGGATGTAAAAGAGTTGGCCATCTATCAACTGTTAATCTTTTAGTCATTATTTATAACTGGTTTAGTGTATTTCTACTGGGCTGTGGCTCACCCTATAAGGGAACATCATTTTCAGGTACTGGTAGCATGCCACCTCCAAGGACTTAGCTTGGGAGGCTAGTGGCGGACGGACTTTTTGGTTGTCTTTCCTTTTGCAGTGTTACATGTAAATTCAAGCCTAGGGCTTAATGTGTAAATGAGTTAGCACTCTACTTTCTTGTAACCAAGTGTTAACTTGAAAGTCAGAAGTCTGTGAGGGCATTTGCTTTTGTTGTTAACATGTAATACCTTTTGTAATAGCACTCTGATGAATGGAAGGACGTGGATCTTTTATATATCATAGCATGTTAATATTGTTGGCTTAACATCATTATTTTGAGGGCGTTACAACTTGGTATCAGAGCGTACCGGGTTCGAATACTTTGGGTACGTGGGAAGTGATTAGGATCACAATGGGTTTGTCTCGCTTGATAGAGACTTAGTGTAGTGTCATATGCTATATGTTTAATTGATAACGTGCTTATGTGATTATTTGGGTATGGGATTTAGTTTCTAGGATGTTGACTGGATCTTTGGGTTTCTGAGAGTCCCGTTGGAAAGGCACTTGATCAATGCTGTTTCTAACCGGTACTCTAGTAACGCCTTGGGACTGTCATCATCCGGAAATGAAATTCGTAAGTGCTTATGTGTTTATGTGCTTACGTGGAATGAATTACAGTTATCCATGTATTAGGACATGAGTGTTTAGTTTTGGCACGTTGATAAATGTGCTAATGTTCTGTGTTACCTTTATTAGGATGTCAGGACGAGCAAGAGGTGGTAGGCGTGGTAGGCCTAGGAGGCAGGAAGTGCCATTACCGGATGAAGTTCCGGCGATTCAGAAGGGTTGGTCGTGCCAATGTGGCCGAGCTGGGTCAAGGAGCTATGGGTGCCTTGGCCCAAGAGATAGCAGGGGCCTTAGGTATACTCAGAGCAGGAAATGACGGAACTGAGGCAGGACCTTCTTTCTTGAAGAGGGAGTTCTTCCGGTCTAACCCGGAGGAGTTTGTTGGGGATCCTAAGGAGCCGTTGAAGGCAGACGAGTGGCTAGAACAGATGAGTAAACGTCCAAATGCTAGGCATTGAGGACGAGATTGAAAGTGACCTTGGCATCCTTCCAGCTGAAGCGAGATGCACGTCAATGGTGGAAGTATGAGAAAGTTCGTGTGGGTGGTACTTGGGAGGCGTTTGTGAATGCTTTCCAGGAGAGGTTTTTATCCGCAGTGGCTAGAGAGAGACTAAGGATCGGTTTACCAAGCTTAGCGGAGGGTTTGTCTGTGGGCCGAGTTTGAGGCTACATTTACTAGCTTGTCCAGTTTGCACTGAACTTGTGGCGACAGAGGAGCGCCTGCTGCTATGAGTTTGAGCGGAAGTTGAGGTGGGACCTCAAGTTGAAAGTTGGTGGACCTTACATTCGAGAGTACAGCATTTGGTAGATCTGCAGCTCATATGGAGCCGATGATGCAGAGGGAGAAGAAGAGAAACATGGGGGCTCCAAGAGGGGCCAAGAGGACAGGTGATGGTAGGAGGCGAGGGGTTATAATCCTCACCGTCCCAGTGGTGGTTTGGCTGTCGACTTTCCCAAGACTGAAAAGTGCTCGGAGGGGCAACAGGAGAGTTCACTGTTACAAGTGTGGCCACCGGTCACAAGGCTTGCTTGCCCACGTAAGGCGGGGTCGAGAGTCGCTTCTTCGCCACCTGACCACAGAGTCGAGTTCGGCAGGGGCGGCCCATATCGTGTTACCAGGTGGGCAGGCACATGATGAGGTATTGCCCACGCTTGAGTGCCACTTCAGGAGCGTCTGGTTCTAGTCAGACGCAGGGATTCCAGCCAGCACCAGGCAGCCTCGAGGGCCAATCCGGGCTTGCTGCCCCAAGATAAAGCAATCCTATGCTCCGAGAGGCGAGCAGGAAGATCAGGGGCCTACAGTAGCGTGTATCGTTATCACAGACCTAGTACCGACTCCATCAAGAGTGAGAGGTACTTTTTGTTTTGCAACTTCGGTTGCTAGAGTGTTGATTGACACGGTGCATCTCATTCTTTTGTATCTGCTGCATTTGCATCGTGTTGGAACCGAGTTAGCACTTTTAGCATCTCGTATTTGCGTTTTGTCAGCTATTGGGGGTGATTTATTTTTGAGGCACGGATGTAGAGGTTGTGATATAGAGGTTGACGATCATCGACTTCCTTTTCCATTTGTAGTTATGCCCATCAAGGGCTTTGATGTTATTTTGGGTATGGACCGGTTATCGTCATACCGGCGATTATTGATTGCTACCGCCAGAGGGTTACTCAGACAAGAATGGGGAGTTTTTCCACTTTTTAGGAGACCGGTTGGTAGTGTTGTGCCATTGGGGTGCGGTCATGGCGAATGAGCTTAGTAGTTTACTTGCTAGTTTTGAGAATGGTGAGTGTGATGAGACCCATTGAGTTGCCAAGGGTAGTTTGTGAATACGCAGATGTCTTTCCCGAGGATCTTATTGATTTGCCACCCCACCGAGAGACGAGTTCTCTATTGATTTAGTGCAAGACGCGCCGATTTCTATATCACCTTATCGCTTTGCACCGGCAGAGTTGATTGAGTTGAAAGTTCACCCAAGAATTGCTAGATAAGGGCTTCGTTCGCCTAGTGTATCGCATGGGAGCACCGACCCTCTTTGCTAAAAAGAAAGATGGTGCCTTGAGGTTGTGTATCGACTACCGGAAGTTGAATCGGGCTACGGTTAAGAATAAGTACCCTATGCCCCGTATAGATGATTTGTTCGACCAGTTGAAGGGTTCCCGTTGTTTCTCTAAGATAGATTTGAGATCGGGTTACCACCAGTTGAGGGTCAGAGAGGAGGACATTCCGAAGACGGCATTCCGTACGCGGTATGGCCATTATGAGTTTCTGGTGATGCCATTTGGGCTCACCAATGCACCGGCAGTCTTTATGGACTTGATGAACCGGATCTTCCGGGAATTCTTGGATCGTTTTGTGGTCGTTTTTGTGGACGACATTCTTATCTATTCACCCTCAGAGAAAGAGCACGAGGAACACTTGAGAGTGGTGCTTGAGTTGCTTAGAGCCCATAGGCTGTATGCCAAGTTTGGGAAGTGCGAGTTCTGGCTAAAAGAAGTCAAGTTCTTAGGCCATGTAGTTTCCGGGGAAGGGGTGTCTGTTGATACATCCAAGACCGAAAAGGCAAGATTGGGCACAGCCTAAGAGTGTGTTTGAGATCCGCAGTTTTCTGGGATTAGCTGGGTACTACCGTCGATTTGTGAAAGATTTCTCCAGGTTAGCTTCGCCGTTGACTAGGTTGACTCGCCAGGGAGTCAAATTTGTATGGAGTGAGACTTGTGAAAAGTCGTTTCAGGAGTTGAAAGTTAGATTGACCACCGCTCCAGTCTTGATTATTCCGGAGAGAGGGTTGGGTTATGCAGTCTATTGTGATGCCTCACGAGAGGGTTTGGGTTGTGTGTTGATGCAGGGAGGGAAAGTGGTAGCTTATGGCTCACGTCAGTTAAAAATACACGAGAAGAATTACCCTACACACGACCTAGAGTTAGCGGCTGTGATTTTTGCCTTAAAAATCTGGAGGCATTACCTTTATGGTGAGAGATTCGAGGTGTTCTCGGATCATAAGAGTCTGAAATATCTGTTTTCACAGAAGGACTTGAATTTGAGGCAGAGGAGGTGGATGGAGTTTATAGAAGATTACGACTTCGAGTTGCATTATCACCCAGGGAAGGCCAATGTTGTGGCCGATGCTCTTAGTAGGAAATCCATTAGTGATGTAGCTTGTGTAGCCATCCGAGAGTGGGAGATGTTGGGGGCACTTGGCGAATTTGACTTGCTTCTGGGCGAATCCGTTGAGGCTGCGGCCTTGTTTTCTGTTGTTGCGCAACCTACACTTGTGACTCGAGTGTTAGAGGCACAGAGAGGTGACCTTGAGGTAGAATCCCTTAGAGAAAAGATCTCTAGTGGGAAGGTCGAGAAGGGTTTGACGGCGTATCCCGACCTGAGTTTGAGATACCGAGACCGTCTGTTTGTGCCGGAGTCCTGTCGAGAGGAGGTACTCGAGAGTTCCATCATTCGCGCTTTGCGGTGCATCCGGAGGTACTAAGATGTATCGGGATTTGGGTCGCCGGTTTGGTGGCGGGGTATGAAGAGAGATGTGGCGTCTTGGTTCTAAGTGCCTTACTTGTCGCCAGTGAAGGTCGAGCATCGAGGCGGGTTTGTTACAACCCTTGCCTATTGCCGAGTGGAAGTGGAAGCATGTCACCATGGACTTCGTTGTAGGTCTTCCAAGACTCGCCGGGTAGTGACACTATTTGGGTGGTTGTAGACCGTTGACCAAGTCGGCAGATTTCATTCCAATGCGTGAGAGATTCAAGAGATCATCTTGCCGACTTGTATGTTCGGGACATAGTAAAATTGCACGGGTCCCAAAGGACGATCGTTTGAGATAGAGATCCTCGCTTATCGCTAGGTTGTGGCGAGTTTGCAAAGTGCTTTAGGTACTAAGCTGACCTTTAGTACAGCTTATCATCCTCAGACTGATGGGCAGTCCGAGCGGACCATTCAGATCCTTGAGGGTATGCTTCGGGGTTGTGTCCTTGCTTTCAGTGGGACAAGGGTGAGGCACTTACCGCTGGAGTTTGCCTACACAGGCTTTTCAGCCTAGTATCGGTATGGCACCGCTTGAGGCCTTGTATGGCCGACCTTGTAGGTCTCAGCTTTGTTGGGCCGAGGTGGGTGATACACCTTTGTTGGGTCCGAGTTGGTTAGGAGACGACGGAGAAAGTTGAACTTATCCGTAGGAGGCTTGTTCTGACCAGTCGTCGAGAAATCTTATGCATCAGAGGAGGAGACCGTTGGTGTTTGAGATAGGTGATCATGTCTTTTTGAAGATATCACCTAGGCGGGGATTGATGAGGTTTGGGAAGAGAGGAAAGTTATCCCCACGGTTTATTGGTCCTTTTGAGATCCTTGAGAGGATTGGCGAGGTTGCTTACCGTTTAGCTTTGCCGCCATAGTTGTCCGGAGTTCATGACGTGTTTCATGTGAGTATGCTTCGGAAGTATGAGCCGGATCCATCACACGTGTTGGATTGGACCGATTTAGAGGTAGATGAGGATGCCTCGTATGAGGAGAGACCGGTTCGGGTCTTGGATAGGCGGGACCAAGTCCTGCGTGGCAAGACCATTCCTTTGGTGAAGGTTTTGTGGAAGCATCACGGAGTGGAGGAAGCCACTTGGGAACGTGAGTTGGAAGTCCGCGGGAAACATCCGGACTTGTTTGTTGATTTGTAGTCGTGTAATGAGAACTTATAATTTTGTTGAACTTTAAGAACGTTGTATGTGTCTTAAGTTGTAAAACATGGTATATGTTTTGATTTAAGGGAGTAGTGTAAAACTTGCCTTAATGTGAGAATTGATTATAATGTTGCATGTGTTGGCTATATTATAGAATTGGAGATGTATCATGAAATTTTGTTATGATATGATTTGTGAAACCATGTATATTGAGAGTGGTTGGAAAGTGGAACAAGAAATGCATGTTATAGATGCGCTTGAAAATGTATATTACGAAGTGCCTCTTGATAAGAGATGGATGACCCAGTAATGGGTAATTGTTAAATATTGTGTTATGACATTGTTTAAAATGGAGAAAAGGCTTGCCTTTCAAAAAATTGTTTTAATTTGGGGACGAAATTCTTTAAGGGGGAGGTTATAGCGATCCGGGTTTACCCTCGTTGTATAGTGATCCGGACGTGTGTCCGTGGATGTTGGTAGTGGATTGTTGTCTGCTTACGTCCTTTCATATATTGTATTTGAGTTATAGGATGTGTTGGCGAGGTTTGTTTCAGTTGGTTGTGTTCGGAGCCAAGGGTTCTTGCCGAAATTTTTGTCCTTCGCCGGCGAGGAGTTGGTCGCCGAGCGAGAGTTGAGTTTTGTGTTCGGTGGGTCGAGCGAGTGGCTTCGCTGAGCGAGCGATCGCGTCGCCTGACTCAACACTATGATTCTGGCTCGGCGAGCTGTTCTTCGCTCGAGCGATCTGTTCGATCTTCGCCGAGCGAGTGGTCTGCGCCGAGCGCGCCTAGTTGCAGACCTGAAGGGTCGAGCTCCTGGCTCGAGCGAGCTTTTCTTCGCTCGAGCGAGCTTCTAGGATGTTGGCTCGAGCGAGACCTTCTTGGCTCGAGCTACGGTTTTCTGTGTCTGGTCGCTCGAGCGACCAAGTCTTCGCTCGAGCGAGCCTGTTTATATCAGTTCGCAGCCGGCGATCTAAACTTCACTTTTTTGAAGCTTTTACTTTTTAAAACCCTAAATTTGAGAGCCTCTCTCTCTAGACTTGCCTTCTCTCTAAGAAATCATCTCCCTAGAGGGTGAATCTTCCCTAAGTGCTTTGTTAAAAAGGTAGAGGTGACTTGGGCTTCGATATAATCTGAAAATATTCGGTTTTGGAGCAAGTTGGGTGTTGGGTCTTCATCTCCTTTTGAGCTCAAACTTTGAGGTAGGGATATCCTACTCCTCTTTATGGATTTTGTCTTTGAATTTTAGCATTTTGATATGTTGGTAGTTGTTGTGTAATTTTGGGAAACTTTGGGTCATTGTGTAATTTTATAAAAGTTTGGGGTTTTGTCTATAATAAACCTAGAAGCATGTTTGGTATAGAAACATGGGGTTAATGTTGAAACATTAGTGAAATTGGAACCTAAGGGTTGTAATGTTAATTATGGAAACGTCCTAATTACATTGATTAATTAATTTGAATAATTAATTGTGAAAAATGAGGAATTGAGATAGAATTGGGTCATGGGTTATGACGATGGAAAGAATACATTGATTTTATGTATTGATATGTGATGTGTATAATTGATATATATATATATATATATGCATTGTGTTGTGTTGGAGGAGATAGGGGATGTACTCCGCGGTTTAGGGGAAGATAGGGGATGGACCTCTAAACCGGATGTTATTGGGAGGAGATAGGGGATGAACTCCGTAGATAGAGCATGTATGCTTATCTAGAAATGTATTGGCAGAGCGTATATGCTTGTCATTGGAAGTATGAATATAATTGTTTTGTTTATATTTGTTGAAGTGATGAAAGGATGTAAAAGAGTTGGCCATCTATCAACTGTTAATCTTTTAGTCATTATTTATAACTGGTTTAGTGTATTTCTACTGGGCTGTGGCTCACCCTATAAGGGAACATCATTTTCAGGTACTGGTAGCATGCCACCTCCAAGGACTTAGCTTGGGAGGCTAGTGGCGGACGGACTTTTTGGTTGTCTTTCCTTTTGCAGTGTTACATGTAAATTCAAGCCTAGGGCTTAATGTGTAAATGAGTTAGCACTCTACTTTCTTGTAACCAAGTGTTAACTTGGAAAGCTGTAAGCCCGTAGGGCATTTGCTTTTGTTGTTAACATGTAATACCTTTTGTAATAGCACTCTGATGAATGGAAGGACGTGGATCTTTTATATATCATAGCATGTTAATATTGTTGGTTTAACATCATTATTTTGAGGGCGTTACAATGTCGAATTGTGCTGATTTTGGGCTGAATTCAGTTGTTGTTTGTTACTGTTCCAAGGTGGCTGAAATTTGGCTGTTATAGTTGCTGATATTGGGCTCAAACTGTGTTGAAAGTGGGCTGAAACTGTGTGGAATTGTGCTGTTTTTCGCTTGAAACTGCAGCTTTCATTATTTTCTTTTCATGGTTGTGTTTGTTCTTTTTATGCAAAAATTGTTGTAAAAGAAGATAGCTTTGTATTGGATGCATGTTCGTAGTTAACATGATTTTCGAAATATATGGTATTTCAACTTCAGAAGTTTTGGACTTCATGGGTGCTATGTCTTAAATTTTCTATTTATTTATAATTCGGTTTCAATATGGCATATTCATTGCCACACTTTTCGTTTACGACTCTAGATACCAACACAGGTTAGTGTGTTTTCCCAAGGACTATGATCAATTTTTTTTCCTGCATAAGAACCAACAAATAACCCAAATAGTTTGGGAATGAGTTTGGCATTGTGATTGGTTTTTGGCATGGGGATGAGTTTGGGAATGAGTTTTTTTCTGGTAGCCAACTTTACACAAAAGTTTGGCATTATGATTGGTTTTTGGCATGGTTTTGGTTCTCAAGTCCTGTAAAGTGGCCCAAAATCAATATAGACAAGGCATAATAACATTCGTTAAGAGATTCAAAATCAAGATCAACAAACCATTTGCATAACTAAACATCCTTCTATAAACGCCAAAATACATCCGTTAACTTTGATCAAATACATAATAACATTCGTCAAATTACAACAAAGCCAAGCAGTCAATAAGTTACATCATAAAGTACAAAATCATACAAATTACAATGACATACACCATCGCCTTGAAATAATTTTCAATCCTTTCAACCCTTCGAGCGTAGTCATCATTTTCATTTTTCATCCTTTCAAGTCTTCAACGATATATATAGCAGCTGTTCTTCCACAATGGCGCAGTCTCGGTCTTAATCTTAGGTTGCTATTGTTAGTTGAAGTGGAATCCATTTTGTTAATCTGCATACACAAACCAATTCAAAAGTCATATATTCCATTATTTATGAGATAATGAAATCAAAAATCACTAACAATCTCATCAAATATATAATCACTTATACATTGTATAAACAACATAACAAACTAATGCATTTATAGTTCTCTTTCCTTGGATGTCATAGTCTTATCTTCAACACTTTCTTCTTAAAAATATGAGAATATTATACACAGTTCAGAGCAAAAAAGGCAGATATTGCAAACAAATATTGAAAACCTAATAAACATTCCAACATTAATTATAAAAACTTAAGCTTGAACATGATCAAGATCAAAATAGACAGCCAGAACAAAACCCTGGTGCCATTTACAATTCCAAACACTACATATATATACCTATAAAAGAACTACCAATTTTTGGCAAAGAGAGAGAAAAAAAAACACACATACATTCCCTTCAAACCCCTTTCTAATTTTCAAATATAATAAAAATATACACACATACAAATATATATACACACAATTGGAGCTAACAAAGGTAAAGAAAATTAATTGAAAAAAAAAAGGTCAATCAAAGACTATTTTTTTTTTTTCAACACTCAGTTTTTCAAAGAAGAACCAACTTGGGATTGAAAAAAAGAGTTGAAGAAGTTGCGAAAAAAATTAACAAGGAATGGCGTATTTGTAGGGCAAAGGAAGAGAGAGAGAGAGAGAGAGAGAGAGAGAGAGAGAGAGAGCTTGTCGGTGAGGGTGCGTCGCCGGTCTGATTCGTCAGTGTGGGTCGTCGGTGAGTGAGAGTCAAAGGCGTCGGAATGTCGCCGTGGGTTCGCCGGTGAGGGTGGACTGCCGGTGTGGGTCGCCGGTGAGTGAGGAGAAGAGGCTGAGTGGAAATGGGGCAAAGGGCTGCTGGAATGAAAATGAGTGTATGGGTGTGTGTATATGAGTTATATTCGCCGTCGGGAGTTGCCGTTGGCCGTGGGTTCGCCGGTGAGGGTGGGTCGCCGGTGAGTGAGGAGAAGGGGGCTGAGTGGAAATAGAGAAGGTCTGTACTGGAATGAAATGGTGGGAACAGAGCTGTGTGCATATATCGTTTGGGCGGGAAATTGGAAATTACATTTTCAATTTTTTTTTTATTAGAGTCGTTGGATATGTTTTCATAGATCATGGCCGTTGCCAGTAGGAAATGAAGGACCCTCCTCAAGGAGAGGATCCGGACTCGCTTGGCATGGCAATAACTGAGAGACTACATGTACGCGTATCAATGTTATTGTCTATATAAAAGAACAAAATAACTATAAAAAAAAATGGAAGCCCAAGAAAATATTAAGGACAATAAAGTAAAGGAGAAGCTCCAATTATCTCCTCTTCGAAGTAAAATAAATTTGTTTAAGAAAGCTTACCTTCAAAGCATTGTCAGTCAAAGTTAGACGAGTGATTAAGGCTGGGCATAGAGTTATCCGACCCGCACAAACAACTCATCCTACTTAATCCGACCCCGCACACCTATGGGCAGTTTCGTAAACACAATAGGGTTGGGTGCGGTTTGAAATATATCAATTTTTTAGGTTGCAATCAGGTTGCAAGTTTCACCCGCACCCGCCGCAACCCGCCGACACTAACTCTTTTTTTTTTTTTTTTGGAAAAAACCTGGACCATTCATCTATATTCCATCTAATAGATATTTTTGCCCAAACAAAGTAAAGTACAAACCAATCGAAAGAAACCCTAATCTCTCAAAACATCTAAGAGTTGCTCTCTTCTCGTCTCATTCTCTCTGATTTTTCATTTGCGCAGCTCGCACCGATCGACCTTCACAAGATCGACTCTCTCTCTGTGGCAACTTTCAGGTAAGCAACTCTTTGTCTCTGTTTCTCTCTCTTTCCTGGATCTGTGATTTTTTTAGGTAATCAGATTTGTCTCTCTCTGTTCTAATATCACTCACTCACTCGCTCACTCTCTCTCTCTTTCTCTCTTTCTCTCTCTCCGACAACTCTTAGGTAAGCGTCTCTCTGTCTCTGTCTTTGTCTCTCTCTCTCTCTCTCTCTCTCTCTCCGATCTTTAATTTTTTTTAGGCAATTAGATCTTTCTGTCTGTCTCTCTCTCTCCAGTCTCTAAATTATTTATTTATTATTATTTTTTTTTTTATGTAATCAGATCCATAGCAGTAGATCTCTGAGTTGATTTGAGTATTTATTTTTTATGCAATCAGATCTCTAGCAAGGGAACCTATCTCCAATAGTTTTATGAATCTGTTATTGAATTTTAATTGAATCTGTTTAGATTTTGTGAGCTTTTGTTTTTGTCTGTTTTTGTGAATTTTTTAAGACTAAGATGAATAGATAACATTCACAGGTAAGACTAAGATGAATTTTTTTTTTTTGTTTTTTTTTTTTTTTTGTGAATCTCCAACAGTTGATTTGAGTTTTTGAATTTTTTATGCAATTAGATCTCTATTGAATTTATTTTTTTTTTAGATTTTGTGAATTTTAATTGAATCTCTTTAGATTATGTGATCTCTGAGTTTTTGTTTTTTTTTTTGGGGGGGGGGGAGTTTTCTATTATTGAATTTTATTTAGAGGGTGATGTGGTGGGTGGGTTTGATCTTTGTTCTTAGGGGAAATTGAATTTGTTAATTACTGAATTTGTTATTTAGAGGAGAAATTGACTCTGTTTAATTAAAATCTGAAATTGAATCTGTTTAGATTCTTTATAGACTTGTACAAAACATTAAATCTATTATTGAACATTCTCCAGCAGTTTTATGAATCTGATCTATTATTGAATTTTAATTGAATCTATTTAGATTCTGTTTAATTGAATCTGAAATTGAATCTGTTTAGATTCTTTATAGACTTGTTCAGAACATTGAATCTGTTCTTGAATTTTAATTGAATCTATTATTGGACATTCTCTAGCAGTTTTATGAATTTGATCTGTTATTGAATTTTAATTGAATCTGTTTAGATTTTGTTTAATTGATTATGAAATTAAATCTGTGTAGATTCTTTATAGACTTGTACGGAACATTGAATCTGTTAATCACTTTTTTATATTATATTTATCATTTACTTCTTATTTAATTTTTATTCTAATTTTTGTAATATAGTTTGAAAGGAGGATAGTGTTCAATCAATATTTTTTACATTATATTTATCATTTGTTTATCTTTTCATTACTTTATTCTTTTACATTTTTTTTGTCAAAGGAATTATGAAGATTGAAGATTAAAATTTATATTTTTCAGTTTGTTTTTGCGCAGGGTTCGTCAACCAAGTGCATGGAATTGGAATTTTTGAAAGTTGGATGTGATTCATGGAGTTTGAGACCTTGCAAAAGTTTTTATTTTATTTTATAGATTTGAATTGAATGAAATTTGACAAGAATTTTTTTTTTCTTATTGCATTTTATTTTGGATGAATGTAAAAATTAATGAAGAATTACATTTAGGTAAGTTTAGGATTTTGAATGATTTTATTTTAATTGTATTATTAGGTTGTAAGTATCTAGTGAATGAGATTGATGATCTAGTTTAAGATTTTAAAAGATATGTTTGTGTTAATTTATTTACGATTTGATTTAAGATTTTGAATGATTTGTTTGTATTAAGAATTGATTTTGTTGTGTTTTTAATTTTATAAGTTTTAATTCATTAATTATTAATGTTGGAGTATTTTAGAAAATGGGGAGGGGGGGACATGGTCTAAAATAAATATTTACAAAATGGAGGGAAAAAAAAAAGGTTCAAAAATAATTTTTAAAGAAAAAAGTCTAATCAACAGACCGACCACAACTGCCCACACGTCCGCGAACCCTATCCACACAAACCACAAATCACACTACGGGTGGCTGCGGATTGACTTTTTTTCCAAATCACATAGGTACGGATGTGTAGAGACCCTAATTTTTGATAATTACACTTGAAACTCTAAGCCTTAGGTTAATTGCATTTTAGTCCCAAATTTCATAAGATTTTACGAAATGGTCCAATAAAGAATAATTTTTCTGTATTTTATTTTGTATTTTAATTAAATCCTAGAACACAACTTTATAATTGGAATTACCTTAAAACTTAGTTATTATTTATTTACCTCCTAGTTTCGAAATTAATTCATACATTTTATTTTTTTTAGCCTATTTGAATATTAGTTATTTGAATTTGTATTATTTATTTGAGCAAATAAATATCTTTAAATAAATATTTTTATTATTTATTTTATTCTTTATTTGAGCAAATTAGTGGAACACAAAATATCTAGATATTTATGATTTTCCTTATCTTTAAGCAAGGGTAGAATGGTCTTTTTAACCCAAATTCATGGCCTATAAATTGAGAGTCTTGCCTTAATTCCACACCCATACTTCAGTAGCCAAGGAGAAAGTGAGAGAAGTAGAGTGTGATTAAGGGGAAATAGAGAAGAAGAAGAAGAAGAAGAAGAAGAAGAAGAAGGCAAAAAAAAAAAAGAAAAAAAAAAAGAAAGGAGAATAGGAAGAAAATGTGCTTTCTTGAGTCATGGTAAGAACACATCTCTCCTTTATCTTCTCTAATCTTTCACCCATTTTATCCTATTATCTAGATACCCTCTTGTGTTGCATATTAATGGTAAATAGGATTTTTGATGTGTATGAAAAGTATGGGTTTGATTTAGTGACTTTGCCTTACAAGTTTGTCAAATTATGCACTGCTGCAACTTCTCTAATTTAAAAGAAATATCAAACCTATTTATTTCTCAAATCTGAATTTAATGTAGGATATTTGGTGTATTTAGAGCTTGTGATTATTTTATTGGCCCCTTCTTGTGTGATTTTAAGGATTAGATATTGTGTTTAAAAATTTGGTCCTAAGTCTCTGGAAAACAGTCCACTTCTTTCAATTTTATAAAATTTCAAAAAAATCATCTCATGTGGGTTCTTCTGTCAAAATTTAGAATTTTGAGTCATCTTTCCAACGGAATTTATTTGGGTGAAAATCATCGGGTAGATTGAGAGGAAAGCTAGTTTTCGTAAAGGGTGACAAATCTGGACACGTTTTTGAATATAACTTGTGAATGAATTTCTGGAGATGCTATGCAAATTCTAAGAATTGGAACTGAAACCAGACAGGTTGATTATTGTTTCTGTGCAATTTCAACCCATAATTTGACCCAGAAGTATTTTTACCAAAGCATTCTTGTTAGCCCTACAGAACTGAATATTGCTGAAAATGGTATTTTATTGTGTTATTTGTCTTGAAGTATTTCAAAGCATGCCTAATGTTGTTTGCTTGCCTTACCATACTTATGTATGATTATCATGGGCTATATTTCCTCTCTTATGTCTGTCTCATCCTCTTTTATATTACTGAATTACCGAATGTGACTAACTTGCTTGACAAAAAATCTAATAAACGGGAAATGATAAGGGGTTGGCAATAGGTGATGTTCACATTAGTGGTATGGAATAATTTATATATATGAATGACATGAATTATAATGGGATTAAAACCAAATGAGTTAAGTCTTGCGCAAGCGGTCTAAGCAAGCCTCTAGGTTGACACGGATGTATTTAGACTCTATGCGGTGGTTCAAGGTGTAAGCGAGCTCGAGGCACGATTTAGTATGGTATGTGTAGGGTGTAAGGCACGATTTGGGTGTAAGCGAGCCCACCTATTTGGCTGTCCCTTTTGAGGTCCATCAATGTCATTGACCGGTAAATAACCGGGAGGTGGGCATAGGTGGTAGGGTCTGCAAAGCAGCAAAAGGAGGGTTCTAAATAGTCCAGTGTTCAATCCTTGTGGTTGGGTAGAAAGATCTCTTTAGGAGATTCTAGATGTCTAGTCTAACTACTAATTCATAGAACTATTGTATGTTATGTTTCCCAATTTGTTCTGTGTATGTTTGATTGGTTGATAGAAGATATAGGGTTGTGTGTGTTTTTACTGGGCATTCCAAGCTCATGGCATGTCATGCTAGGTGATGAAGCAGTTTACAATGGTGAAGGTTATTTCGAAGGCAAACAAGATGAAATGTTGGAGCTATAGTTCATTTGAAGACTTAGACTAGTTTTTTTTTTTCTTTTGACTTTTGACTTTTGGTTTAGTAATATTTTGGTAATCTTGTAGTGGAACATAAACGAATTATCTATGATATTAACTCTGGTTATATATGTATATTAAGATATTTTGGTTATCTATCCTACTTGTGTTGTATTATTGTACGTATTTAATGGCCCAAAAGTTGGGGTGTTACAGGACGGGTCCAAACCGACCCGCAAACTGCTCAAATTCGAAGATACTTCTAAGTAGCCCATATGCACGACTTCCATATTTGAATTTCTCTCTTCAATCCCTTTCTACTTGTATAAAGATATTATGGAAGCTCACATGTGTTTCAACTAGGGAAGGCAGATCATTTTCCAAAATATTATCTAACATGTAATCGCAAAGTCTAAGGTATTCAAGGTGTTAGACTTATTTATTTTGATGATTTATTTAATTATGTTTTAATTTATTTGAAAGAGAAAAAATAAAATCAAAATTTATTTTGATGATTTATTTGAAAGAGAAAAATATAATCAAAATTTATTTTGTTCCATTATTTCTCACCTAAACCTTTATCTTAAATGTTGTTAGAATGTATTTAATATTTGATTAAATCAGGAGTTCAAACAGCCCAAAAATAGAGGTTCAAACAGCCCAGCACAACAGTAGTTCAAAAGGTTCAAGTGGAAGATATTCAAATTTGTAATGATGGAGTGGAAGATATTTAAATGAATACAACGGCTATAAACGGTTATAAATGGCTATAAGTTTCGTTGTATATACCAAAGTCTTTAATGTAAACAAGTTACAAAAAAAAAAAAAAAAACCAAAAAATATTCTTTGATTTATAATCACTCACATTTATTCTCTGAAAAATTCTCTGAGAAGTATTCTTCAATTTTTGTTTACATCCTCTTTCAGAAATTATATACTGAGACGTATAGCTTTAAGCCCATCTTTATTGTGTGAGATTATAGAAAAACCAAAGCTTCGTTTTTATATCTATCTTTGAAAGATAATTCTTGTAGCTTTCTGTGAAAGCAAAAACACCTTCTTTTCAACCTTGTAAGAGTGTAGTACACTCAATATTCTTGACTTAGAAAGTCTGTGTAAAATCTGTGGAAGATTGCTCCATCTGTGAAAAAGTTGCTAGCACCATGTGAAGCTAGAGTATAGTGGAAAATCTTAAGTGAAGTTTAAGGTGTGGACGTAGGCCGAGTTGAAACCGAACCACTATAAATTTGTTTGCCTCTCTCTCCCTTATCTCTTTATTTTATTTAAATTATCATAACTATATTTCACATTTTCACTGTGCTAAAATCATTAACTGACATAGTTGTTAAAACACATGTTTTAATTATTTTTATTTCATTAACTATATTTATCTATTGTGCTAGTCATAATTTTTATTAGGATATTAGTATTTTTATTTGTAAAAACCTAATTCACCTCCCATCTTAGGTTGTCTTTTGGGTAACAATTGGTATCAGAGCCTGGGGCTCTTGTTTAGATTTAACAATCTTGAGTTTTTGATCTATAGCAACCATGTATTCTACTTACTCTGCTGTAGGACAAGCTAACAATAGATCACCTCTCTTTGATGGTAGTAATTGCATTTATTGGAAAGAAAAAATGACTTTGTATCTTCAAGTTACCAATTATGCTTTGTGACTCATTTTCACTAAAGGTCCTAAAATCCCTACCAAGGTAAATGATCGTATTAGTGTGCCTAAACTTGAGGATGAATTTGATGAACGTGATTATAAACTCCTTAAAGCTAATGCTAAAGCCAAGCTTATTCTTGTGTGTGAACTAGATGCAAATGAGTACAATAGAATATCTAGGTGTATTAATGCTAAAGAGATTTGGGATAAATTTGAAATCACTTATGAAGGAACTAGCCAAATAAAAGAGTCTCAAATTGACATGCTTATTCATGATTATGAACTCTTTACTATGGAATCATTTGAATATATTTCTGAGATGTTTTATAAATTTACCAATATTATTAATGCTCTAAAATCTCTTGGTAAATCTTATACTAATGGTGAGCTTGTAAGAAAAATACTTAGATCTTTGCCAAATGAATGGGAAGCTAAGGTTACAGCTATCTAAGAAGCAAAAGACCTAACAAAATTAGGCATTGAAGAACTCCTAGGCTCACTCATGGCTCATAAACTTTCAATGATGGATGGCAGCAAAAAGGAAGCCATTTGGGGAGAAAATGATGGAGTAGCCAACTTATGTCTCATGGCTCTTGGAGAAGAAGAATTCACTCAAGATGAAATAATTTCTAATTATGTAGAACTTGAAAGTGCTTTCAATGAATTACATGACACATTTAGAAACGTTTGTGTTAAGAATTCTAAATTAAAGAAATTAGTTACTTCTCTTTCAAATGATGTGGGTGTGTTAAAAGTGGAAAATTCTACTTTGAAAATTGACTTTACGTCTATTGCCAATGAGAAAAACATTTTGAAAAACAATGTTGAGGATTTAAACAAAACTCTTGAAAATTTTATAAAAGGAAAAGAAAACCTCAACAAACTTCTTGGAAATAAAAGATGTGTTTTTGACAAAGTAGGCATTGGTTTTGATTCTCCTAAACCTTTTATGAGATTAAATGTTCTTGAGACTAATACCAATGGACCCAAGAAAGTATGGGTACCAAGAAAGAAATCAAGATATTTTGTAAGTGGAATCTCAAAGAACACCAAGGACTTCGAGAGGAAATGCACAACAAGAGTGTTCAATCTAAAGAACAAAATCAGCTCCTACAAGAAGAAGAATGATGAAATAAAAATCACCAAGATGAACAATAGAGGTAATGTATGAGTGAAGATTCCAAAGAGGTAAATGAAGGTATAACTCCTAACACACCTTTAAGCTTAAAGTTCTATGTTCTTTAAGGTGTGATTTGTGTACAATATGTTGTGTCTAATCATTGCTTCCTTATAACCTAATTGTACTAAGTTTGCTAAGTCATGTTCTTCTAGTTTCTTTCAAACATTCATTGAGCTCAAAAATGAGAATTATATTATTTTGATGAATGCCTAATAGAATATGAATGATTCATGTATTCATTAACATTTTATATCATGTCATCCATTGCTATGAAAAAGAGATAAGAAGTGATAAAAAAATTTTGTGAGTATATTTTTCACACCTTATATATGACTTCATACTAATATGTTAATTCCTTTTTGAGTTATATCTTTATAGAATCAATTTTGATGTCATAGCATGTTTTTGAGATGTATACTATTTATATTTTGAATTCTACATTTGTGATCTCAAGAATATGCTCAATATGAAATTTCATGCTTATATGCTTTACATTGGAATATTTGAATGAGTTGTGAAATTCCTTGATTATGATCCATCAACAATGTCTAAATCAAAATAAGTATCATACGTTTGTAGAGACATTGCATCTATCCTATTGAATATCTTTTGAATATGGATTATATTGGCATACATCTCATGAAATGCTTTTGATTGATAAATTGTTGAATTAATTGTTTATGATATTCATGTTGTGTTCCATATTAAATAAAATGTTTTATCACACTTGAGCATGTGGATTGAATAGATGAAAATGCCTCTTGATAATGTTATGTGATTAAACGAGATTGTTGCATCATTTTTTAATATAACAAAGAGCATAAAACTATTTTCTTATGCATATTATGCTATGCGTTACAACTTGAAAATTCTGAAAAATAGCATTCCAAACTCTTGTTTGATCATTGAATTATTTTTTACCTTTTTAGTTTGTGATAAGAAGTGATTTGTGTTGTATTTTTATTGAATAATAGTGATTGTTCTATGAATGCTATATTTACACAAAATAGAAAAGGGTAGCACTAACTTAGGGGGAGAAATCATTTTGCTAACATACTTATTAAACCCTTTTAAGATGAATTCCTCATAAAAGAAAATTGAAGATTGAAAAGCTTCCATCTCTTGAACCTAAGGTATACCTCATATACTCTCTTAAGCTTTTGAGGTAAAAATTCTATCTTATATCTCTTGAGCTAATACTGTTATTACTTTGATATGAAAAAGATTGATTATGCTTCATATGATTTGCAATGTATACTCTTTGATGATGCTCTTATCTAAAAATCATGCCGATGTTTAAATGTACGGTACATATTAAAATTCATGATTTTTCTTGGCATATGGATTGCTATACCTTGAACATGCTTCATTTTTTTTTGAATTACATTAGCTCCATGAGATTATATTGAGTTTAACCTATTATGAGCAATATTTGGTATTCTACATAATGCTTGAACTATGATTATTAAATCTTCTAGATTGCATATTAGTATCCTTGGTAGATTGCATGTTGGTATCATTTTGGCATCCTATTTGATATTATTTTAGAGAACATTTCAGTTATAAGCTTTCATTTATCATATCTCCAATTGATTTCACCAAATGAAACAAGGGGAATAATTTAAACTTGATTCTTTTTTAAAATCCCCTCAGTTTCTATTTTGTTTTTGATATCAAACTTATAGGCTTGCACTTTCACATGTTACTATTTTTTTTGCCCATTATTGTCAAATGGTATGAGCTTCAATTGTATGACCATTATGTTCTATCATTTTTTTGGTATCATAGAGCTACCTTGATATGGATGATTATTTGTGCTATAATGAGACTTACATTCTTTCATCCTATATGATGTACCATACTCCCTCTTTGTGCTTGATTTTGTTGAACATGTCATCGGGGGAAAAAAAGAGACTTGATTGTTTTAGTATCTCTGATTATTTTGGTATCTCGATGCTTTTGGTATCTTAATTCTTGTAACATGACCTTTGAGCTGATTAGTTGTTGATAATGTAAGAAGAAGATTATTTTCCTCAAGGTAGAGTGACTTGAACTTTTGCTCCATATTTATACTCTTGCTTGTCAACCTTATTTGATCTATGCACTGTTATGTCTATTATAGTCTTGAGATTGGTATGCTCCTGCTAAGAAATTGAGAATTAGATCATGCTCAAATGTTTTTCATATACTCATTAACAATTTGGTTTTTCATTATTATTTTTTATTTGGGCTTAATTTTTGTGTGAGTAATTTTCCGATCACACTGCCAACTCAGTGATCAGCTGATGAGAACTGGCAGAATAGATAACACCTGGCTAACCTGCAACAGAAAGAGAAGATTCCGGCGGTGGTTCTTCCACTTGGGGGCACTTCGACAATCAAGTCAGTATATCTCTCAAAGATAATCAAGTGCTAAATTCACTGCTCAAAGTATAAATTGCGTACCTTAGACCCACGGGGGTGCCTCTTCTTTTATAGTTAACTCAATCCCAGTCCCACTAGAAACCTGACTTTAATGGACTCCCATTCAGTGCTTACTTTGGACTCTACAAGAGATAAGGATAGACTCCCTAAGAGTGTTATCCTTATCCATCTTGTAGTCTTCCTTCATCTTAGGACTCTTGTCCCTTATCCGTTTATCTCGGATTCCGATATCTTCGGAGGAAACCTCGGCCTAGCCGAGATCACCTCGGCATAACGACCAGGACACGTGGCACCTCGGTTGACACATCGGCGTCACCTTGCCATGTGTTGGTACTCAGAAAATATATCCCCACAACTACCCCCTAGGTTCTATTACCTCGGCATTCTGAGCTAATGGAACCTATATCGGTACTTCTTTTTGTACATCGGCTCAAGAACTCCTCAGCCGAGATCATTTATTTTAGGCTGACATGTCTTCTTCAGAGAACAAGAATTCCAATGAACTCTTTCACGCGCATGAGCTGTCATGCATCACTATTTAACCGTTTTGTTTATGCGTTTTAACCCTATTGGCCCGTGCTAATGACGTGCCAAATATCCGTCGTGCGTTTGTGTGCGCCGTCTGACGTAGGCATTGTTCCAGGCGCATTAAATGCTTTGTTTTACCACCGTTTCAAGTTTTTGACAAAACTTGTTTTTTCCCTCTTTTCGCCTTTTCACGTTTCATTTGATTTACTTGCTTTTTCTCTCTCTAGCTCTCTTCTCTTGAATCTGCCATTGCTCCAAACTTCAAGCTCTGCAACTGCCTCTATCTCCTCCTTCCAGTGAAGCTTTGCCGTTCTGTTACTCCTGTAACCGTCGTCTGTCTTTGGCGAATTTTATTCTGGCCTTACTTTGTCTGGTAAGCCACTGTTCCTTTCGTTCTCAATTCTTTTGATTACTTGTTGCCATTACTATTTTGTTCAAACTTTCGATTTGTTGAACTATTCATTTGGATGTGTCTATTCCATGATTTTGCTCATGTCTTGAACACTTGCACCGCTTCACCACTTTCTTGCGTTTTTGTCACTGTTCTTGACCTTGCACCCCTTGTACATACAATATTCTTGATAGTTCATCTCTGTTCTTGATTCTAAAGCACATCCTTGCTTTTCTGTTTTCCAGATCCGTGCCTTCAACCCTTACTTCCATAGATCTAGGTTTGGGACTTGTTGTGTAGTACCCATAATTTAGGAAAAACTGAAACCAATACTTACCTAGGTTTTTGCCGAAGTCACATTAACCCTCTCAAAACATCTTCTTTCTAAAATCCAACCCTGACCATTCAGGCAGATATCATGGGTATGTGGAGACATAGGGTAGATACCCCGACCAAACTTGAGTACTTTAGGCAAGAGTTCTCAATTCCTGCTGATGTCCATCTGAGCCTGGCTGGAGATGACGACTCCATCATGCCTACAGATGATTCGATACCCTTTCCCATTGTAGCTTTCACTGAGTGTGGACTCCGGCTTCCACTCAACATCCTCTTTCGCGAGATTCTTCACTATTACAAGTTGAACCCCATGCAACTGGCCATAAATTCTTATCGAGTGATTAATGGCATTATAGCCTTAGCAAAACAGGAAAATGCTAGGATCACCCTAGCCAATATACAGTACTGCTACACCATGTGTGCCTTTAATTTGAAAGAAAAAGGCTACATTTATTACCTTAAGCCGAGGTCAACAGAATTCAAAATCATAGCCGACCTCCCAGACTCCAACAAGGGGGCTGGAGATGACTACCTCATTACCTTGGGAAATTGGGAGTTTGCTCCAGACGAGGACCCTCATCTCTACCCTCTTCCTCGATCAGTTTTAGAGGGCAAGGGTAAGAGCCCATTATTTAATACTTTAGTTGTTTCTCCTTCAAGTCTTCAATACTTTGTCTATTTCTGATGTCCGTTCTTCTTGCAGCTGTTCGTAAGCCGCCGACAAGTTTTCGTCAATCCTACGTTCCTAGCAAGGATTTGAAAAAACTTTTGGACTTGCCAGTCCATAAAAGGAAAGCGCCTCTGCTTCTTAATTTTATACCAACATACAAGTCGACTTTGCCCGACGTTCCTAAAAGGAAGAAGAAAAGTTTGTCTCCACCTTCTGCCATTACTTCACGAACTGCGTCCATATCCTGAACAGATCAAGGATCAACATCTGATCCAGCTAATCAACCATCAACCTCGGCTCTATACCTGATCCCAATACCAGAACGAAAATGTCGGCGACGCCTTGTTCTTACTGCCGAGATGGGTCGTCCAAAACCAGTTGTCCAGGATCTTCTGGCCAATCTCCCCTCTAACGTCGATGCTCAGCCAACACAAACCATGCCCTTACCGAAGCCGAAACGAACAAAAAAGGCTCAACCAAAGGTTAAAGCCACTCAGGTTGAATCCGAGGATACTTTACCCATCTCCAAGTTGGCTGAGAGTGACAAACCTCAACCCTCTGTTGGAAAGAGGCACTTTGAAACCCAGCCATCAGAATCACCAAAGTCAAAGAGGTCGAGGTTATCCTCAGCAACTACCTCGGGGTCCAAAAAACACGACGCCCCCTGGGCCCCAAAGATCACTTTGGAAGACAGGTCGATTATGACTAGTGAAAGCGTCGACGATATAAATGTCGGCGTTGCCCTCAGCACCGCTCTGCTTCTTCCAGGCGATCTGGAACGGAACGCCGAGGATAGTGAGTACGAGAATTATGCTCTAATGCTTCAACACTCCATTCAGGTAAGTGTTTCTGTTTGGTACTTTTTCTTTCTTTCTGTTTCACTCTTGAACTACTTTCTAATACTTCCGCTTTCTTTCAGGCCATCCAACATGCCTATTCTTTTTCAATGCAGTCTTTTAAGAATCGGGAGAAGCTTTTCGAGATGAAGAGGGAGGTCTCCAGCCTTCAAAAGACCAACAAAGGTCTACAAGCAAAAATGAAGAAGCTGGAAGACTAGGCTGAGGCTGCGATGAAGGAGAAAACTAATGCCGAGGAAAGGGCTGAATCTGCCGAGGCTATTAGGAAGGTTGTTGATTCACAAAGAAAGGAGGCTGAGAAAAAAATGGCATAGGCTGAAAAGGAGCTCCAGGAGGCCCTGGCCACCAAGGAGGCTGAAATCAAGAATGCCGATGAAAAGGCTTATGCTCAGGGCATGGCCGATATCACTGATGCTTATAAAATACAAGTGAAGCAGGCATGCAACAAGGGCTTCTCCCTTGGTTGGATGACTCTTCTAAAAAAGCTCAATGTTCTTAATGATTCGCCCCTAAGAAACCCCGACGCCATTCCTTTCCCATACTGTAGCACGTCCGCGGGGGACCTCGCTACAGTTCGGACTCCCTTTTTGTGTCGCGGTTCTAAATCTGAACCAAAGAGTCCAAATCCGGCAAATCGTTTGAGAAAACAGATTTTTGAAAAAGTAGTGCCAAACATGGACTGCTTTGCCAGATACAGAGTCGCCACCTAAATATTTTTTTTAATTGGGGAAATTTAGGAAACCCTGACTCAGTGCCGAAGGCCACATGTCCGTCATCACCAAAGTGGTCTTGGCTCGGGAGCTTGGGTACGATCGGGGAAGGTCAGCTATGAGCACCCCCTTTCGCCCGGTCCGAAGACCGGCCTCTACTAACCGTGATATCCGATTTTGAAAACTTTATGCGTTCTTATTCCAATTATTAGCCTAGAATTACTATGTGATGCGCACAACACAAAAGTATAGACTAGATTGCCTAATTTGGAAATAAACATTGCATATCCGTTTTGTCTCGAAAAACGTGTTGTTTTCTTTTGCTACTCGCAAGTAGTCTAAAATACGGATTTCAATGAGTTGTTCTAACTCAGGCAATCCAACCTCCACCCACAGGCATTCAAATAGTTTATCTCATATAAGCACCTCTCAGCGTAGTACACGCGAGAGGGGTAAGAGAAAAGCAAAAAGAAACCTCTCAGCGTAGTACACGCGAGAGAGGAAAGAGGAAAGAGACAAGCCTCTCAGCGTAGTACACGCGAGAGAGGAAAGAGAAAAGCAAAAAGAAACCTCTTAGCGTAGTACACGCGAGAGAGGAAAGAGGAAAGAGACAAGCCTCTCAGCGTAGTACACGCGAGAGAGGAAAGAGAAAAGCAAAAAGAAACCTCTCAGCGTAGTACACGCGGGAGAGGAAAGAGGAAAGAGACAAGCCTCTCAGCGTAGTACACGCGAGAGAGGAAAGAGAAAAGCAAAAAGAAACCTCTCAGCGTAGTACACGCGGGAGAGGAAAGAGGAAAGGCGAAAAGAAACCTCTCAGCGTAGTACACGCGGGAGAGGAAAGAGAAAAGCAAAAGAAACCTTTCAGCGTAGTACACGCGAGAGAGGAAAAGGAAAAGCCTCTCAGCGTGGTACACGCGAGAAAGGAAAGAACAGCAACGCAAGTAAAAAAAAGGCGCACAACAATGTGGGCGAAACATGCGTGATAACGCAAGTGAGACGAGTCCATAACAATGTGACTGGGATGTGCATCACAATGCAAATGTTGTGGGTGTATAACAATACAGGTGGAAGGGTGCATTTTCTATGCAAGAGATGCGAGCATTTAACATGTACTCTGGTGCCTCTGATTTACCTCTTGGAGGGCTTTGCAGGCTTTACAACACATTCTGCTCGAAAAGGGGACACCCCGTGCATGTTAGCGAGAGATAACATCTGCTGCTGCTTTAATTGCCATTCTAACTTGAAGCAGGCTTACACTTGGAGTAGAGGCACACTCATACTTCGGAACACTGACAAGGTTCGAAGAGGTACATCCGGAATACAATTTCAGAATTCACTGAAAGTGAAACACACTCAGATGCTTCAATTTTCCCTCTTTTCTTTTGCTTTGCAGTGTGGAACCTAAATAGCTTCAGATAGATCCTGATTTTACTGTTCTCACATGACCTAGGTTGAACCCTGCAGTTTTTGAAAGAACAAATTCCTTTTTTTTTTTTTTTTTTTTTTTTTGTGCACAAATGTGGAGAATGGCACAGCACTCTAAGCACACAACAAATCATTTTTGAAATTGAGGAAATGAGTTCTCGACCAGGTATTGAGCCTACAACTGGACACAGCAAAGACGACCCAACAACAGAAAATAAAGGTAAACAACCTAAACACATCTATTGACACTTGAAACGACTCAAAACAAGAATCGAGACAAACAAAACACAACGAAAGACTCAAATGCGCACAGGGAGCCTGTTTCACCGGGTATTATTTCCCACCCTTTCTCATTTGTGATTCTCACATCACTCGGCATTCAATCTCTTGTTTTCTGAAAAAGCCCTTTTCTCACTTTTTCTCTCATCGCACATCTCTCTATTCTTCAATCTCTCATTTTTCATCCCTCCCCCGGGTGGTTGGTAAATAAACAGGAAATTACGGGTTCTTGCCCCTAGCATTCTGCTAGATTCTCTTCTTCTGCTTACAACAGTGAACTTTCCCACAGAGAGGTTGTGCCACAACTGGGTGTGTAGCAAATCTGCAGCTAACATCGGTTGATGATGCCTTGCCAGGGAGTTTGGACATGGTTAGATCTGTCCAGATGAGGAAGTGGAACATCTCGCCCCATTCCAATTTATGCTTCGCGCATGTCTTGATACCTCGCTGCTTGGAGGACGAGAGAGCTTTTAGCCCTTTTTGCTAACTTTAGTTGTGCCCTCTTCTGGCAGGTAGAGTGCCCTTCTTGGCGAGTATGTTGAAAATGGGGGAAAGACAGGAAGCCTGACTCAACTGTGCCCCTAGTTCATTATTTTGACCATTTTTTGTTTTGGTTTTCTACTAAAACCATTTTGACCAACATGAGAGTTAGATTAACATGTTCGTTCGATTTTTGATTTGAAGATCATGCAAGTCAGGTTGTAAGCACTGAAAATTTTCCTTTTTTTTTTTTGGGTCCAAGAAAATGGTCCAGTTTTGGAAAAATGGAATGATTTTTGAGAGAATAGTCAACCTCAGTAAAAATTCTCAAAAACTGTTTTTGCAAACGGCCACCGCTCAACAAGCAGGGAACCGACTCTTTGAGATGCACAACCTCGGACCCATAGCAATGGAAAATTGCCCCTTGTCTGAAGGACACTGCATGGCAACGGAAAGTTGCCCCTTGTTTGAAATGACACCGCAGTGCATTGAATGGCAACGGAAAGTTTCCCCTTGTCTAAATGGCATCGCAGCGTATTGTGATCAGTCCTCAGAGCGATGATTACAACCGAACTCTCGGATACAGAGAAGGCAAAGATGATCAAAACCTTTTCATTGAACACAATTGAATTTGAAGTGTTTTAGGGCTGGACTTCAGAATGAAGTTGCCTACGTATCCCAAAGATGGGAATCAAGCCTTACGTAGTTCGGGGGTTAAGGTACACTCGGGTATTTAACCTCTCCTTTTATGCTCTAACTTTTGCCAAGGCGCCCGCTGCAGGTTTTCGACCTTGCGAGCTTCTTTTCCTTTCCTTTTCAATTCTTTTTCATTTTTTTTTCTCTTTTTTTTCTTTTTCTTTTAGGCTCTAACTTTTGCCAAGGCGCCCGATGCGGGTTTTCGACCTTGCGAGCTTCTTTTTCTTCTTTTTTTTTTCTTCTTTTGTATGTATTTTTTTGCTTGCTCTAACTTTTGCCTGGGTTGCCCTTTCGGGTTTTCGGCCCAGCGAGCCTCTCAAAGGGTAAAAGTGTAACAAGTCCATGCCAAATGGTTTTTTGAGATTGAAGCCATCTGTATCCAAAAGAGTGGCTGTTGTATCGATTTGCAGAACGATCCATCTTCGGCTCTTCGAGCACATCGGACATTTTTGCCCCTAGTTCGAGGGGTGTTTCCGTTCTAGCTTCGCAAGCTTCTTCTGATGAGGTCTGACCTTCCTGATCTGACTTTGGTGCCTCTTGTTCGAGGGCTGCTTCAAATCTGGCCACACAAGCCTCATATTGTGATTGACCTTGGAACATTCTAAATGCGAGTTCAAGGTTTGAAGGCAAGGACTCGAGTCTCGAGGCTGAGAGCGATCCTAAGCTGCACAATCTCAAGAGCAATTCCACACATGTCTTCGCAGGACCGCGCAAAACATTTTTTGAAAGTTTTTAAGAAAGCGACGAATCGCTCGCGCTGAAGACAGTGTAGAACCAATCTGGATCAAAGCTAGGATCCTTCCCAGTACTCACACTAACAAGCATGATTTCATTCATTAAGGGCTTAGCACGCCTCTCTTTCTCTCAATTGATCAAATTTTTGCAAATCCCAAGGAATTCCTTCCTCTTCGTTTTCACCACAGTGTTTGAAAAAGTTTTGAAAAACTTAGGCCAATAATGCAATGACTTCAAGGCACAGAAAAGACAGAGTTCTTAGTCAAATTCTTCCATCTCATTTAGAATTTCTGGCACAACTGGCACACGGCAGAAGCAAACACAAGAGTGTGAAAATCACTGCTGTTCCATTCAAGATCTGTTGGCACAACTGGCTCCCTGGCAGAAACAGACTCAAAAGAAAGCAAAAAGACAAACACAAAAACAAGATAGTGATATCCGAGGTAACATTCCCGGAATCACCTGACTTCAACAAAACAGGACTGACTCGATACAACAAGACAGACCTGAAATAAAAAGACTGACTCAAAATAAGGAGACAGACTCAAAGCGACATAACAAAACTGACCCAATACCCAAGTCAGAAAGCAAAATTAACAAAGATTTGTACATTGCTCAAAAGCGGTATGTCGCCCACCACATCTGGCGAAATCGAACGCTGCCCGCAGGTGGTTCATCTCCTGATCACATCACATTATCCCCCCACAGGTTCACTGATCAAATGCCGATAGACTTTGCACGATTGGCATGGCGATGACCTTGTTGTCGATCAGGTTTTGTATCTCATGGCGAAGACGAAAGCACATGTCAGTGTCATGGCCAGCTCGCTGATGGAAGGCACAGTAATCAGCTGGGTTATGTGAAGGAGGGGGTTTCTTTGGTAATGGTTGTGGCTCCAGTGGCTTCAGATATCCCTTTTTGATCAAGGCCCTCAGGGCTGTTGACAGAGACACGTACAGTGGGGTAAACACCCTTTGGCCCTGAGGTGGGTATTTGGCCGTTTGTGAACTAGTTTCGGAGGCACCGGTGAATGGGGTGGTCATTTTTTGTGTGGGGGTGGTGACCATGCCCATGTCCGGGTTATAGCAATGGTTCATCACCGGTGGTTGCATCCGAATCAGGTAAATGCCCTCCTAGGTCGCTTCCTTTTCCTGGTCAATAAGGCCTTGCTTTATAGCGTCCTCGATTTGTACTCCCATCTCATATAGATCTGAAAAGGTAGGGAATGGGAGAACGATCATTTTCTGCATGAGCTTGGGTTGGAGGTTGCGCACAACCATCTGTATTTGATCCTTGTCTGTTGGCCTAATGGTCATCATTGAGGCCTTGGCCCTCCACCGAGTTACAAAATCGGAGAAACTTTCCTTCGGCTCCTGCCTAGTCGTCTCGAGATCACGGGTTGTAATCTCAATTTGTGTATTGTAGGAGTATTGATTGACAAAAGCCTCGGCCATCTCATCCCAATTCTTCTTAACATCGTCTTCCGGGCACGTACGGATGGCCGCCACACCTGACAGGGTTCGGCCAAACAGAGACAACTTTTGTAGTCTGGTGAGGCCCATCGGCCTTAAGATATCTGAAAACAGCCTCAGGTGCACCATAGGGTCCCCGGACCCATCAAATCGGTCGATTTGTGGCATCTTGAACCGATCCGGCAGCGTCACAACAAGGTCTCAGATATCCATCCTCAATGTCGGGAATTGACTTGACTCCTTGGGGTTTCTTAGACATCTTTTCCAACTTACTCAACTTATGTGGTCCGCTTCAACTCGAAGGAGAGTCCGTGATTAGTAGGTGTTTTGGATTCTTTGGGGTAAAATTGGGAGCGGAGCCCTCTACCGGAATGTCCGTACCTTCTGGACATTGGGTGTTTCCGGTGTCCGAACCCCCGGTGGTGGAGGAGCTTGATGCGGGCGGTCTCCGGTTTGTTGCTCTAGCCCGCAATTGTCTCTGCTTGTTGGGCTATGACCACGCCCGTTGCTTTGGCGATGCCGCTGACGTCTTCTTTGCATGGTTTTCATACTATCCTGGAGTTGGCGCACTATCTCTTCCAGACTCGACATATTGTCCTGATCTAACTGAGCAACCGGTATATTTGTGTCTGCAATAGGCTCGGAAATCTCAACCTGACTGCTCAAAGATCACTGATTCGTAGGCATTGTCTTGGTGGTTTGTGCTCGACCGCCCTCTCGCCCCGACACTTTGAACTGAGTCTCTGACCTGACAAAGTCTATCAGCACAAATCCAATGTACCCGGGGGATAGTGGAGCCTTCTGAAGCTATGATTTTAGGACTACCTAGCAAAAGAGAAAACAGACAGCATCTCAGCTCAACTTCACTGGAACGGATACGAGCAAAGTCAACGATCAGATTTTATTATCGATCCTCGTTCTCAAATCATCGCCCAAATCAATCGATACCGCAGATATGACTGATTCTCAAAATACTAATACTGGTGCTCGCAGGCCGGATACCCAGACTCGCAAACTGGTATATGCATTCCCTGTACAGATACACTCTAAAAGCACATAGCAAGTAAATGAGAGCCAATACACCCCTATGTTGGGGTAGGGTTTCCCTGTCCTATTTTTGTCAGGAGCTAGGGTTTCACTACGCACACAGCGGTTTCAAACAACCTATATCGGGTAAGCAACCTGTCCTAATTTGGAATGGTCACTATGGATCCGAATATGCACTAGGTCGAATGGCCAAAAAGGGTGCCCCGGTAAAACCGGGGTTTGTGTTCCCATACTGGCAGAGCCCGCAACCGGTCAGCCTTATGGACATGCCTTGACAAGACAAGCCTCCGGCAAACCGCTCAGGAATAGCAGATGGCCAACACGGTGTCCTAGGCGCACCAATGCACATGCAATGCAAAGAAACACATAAGCGTAGTCAAAACAGGATATCACGAGTTCGAGTCAAGCTCTCTAAAAATCCCCAGCAGAGTCGCCAGAAACTGTAGCACGTCCGCGAGGGACCTCGGCTACAGTTCGGACTCCCTTTTTGTGTCGCGGTTCTAAATCTGAGCCAAAGAGTCCAAATCCGACAAATCGTTTGAGAAAACAGATTTTTGAAAAAGTAGTGCCAAACATGGACTGCTTTGCCAGATACAGAGTCGCCACCTAAATATTTTTTTTAATTGGGGAAATTTAGGAAACCCTGACTCAGTGCCGAAGGCCACATGTCCGTCATCACCAAAGTGGTCTTGGCTCGGGAGCTTGGGTACGATCGGGAAGGTCACTATGAGCACCCCTTTCGCCCGTCCAAGACCTCTACTACTAAGTGATATCCGATTTTGAAAACTTTATGCGTTCTTATTCCAATTATTAGCCTAGAATTACTATGTGATGCGCACAACACAAAAGTATAGACTAGATTGCCTAATTTGGAAATAAACATTGCATATCCGTTTTGTCTCGAAAAACGTGTTGTTTTCTTTTGCTACTCGCAAGTAGGCTAAAATACGGATTTCAATGAGTTGTTCCAACTCAGGCAATCCAACCTCCACCCACAGGCATTCAAACAGTTTATCTCATATAAGCATTTAGCCACATGGTAAGCATACTGTCATGGCAACATTCACACGCATGTGGTATGCTAAAGCGTAAAATACTTACATCGTACTCCGTGCCAAAACAATAAACTTAGTTAGCAAACATGCATGACCTAGTTCATGGTAAATGGCTAATGCAACACAGTCAAAGATGCAATTTAGAGTAGGCTCGGCTAACCTAAACATGGCATGTGAAATGCACGAGTAACACGTATTCAAGTTGGAATTGAAAATTGCGATGCAGTTTGTATGATGTACCGAGCCCGGTGCATGTAAACAAATGCATGAATGCACACATGCATTGCATAAGGTATGCTAATTTAAATGTGCCCTAATCTACCAACATAAGCGGGTAAATAAAAGGGAGAAAGAAATGGGGATTGGAAGACATACACTCACTCACACACACTTATTACAATTGCGCCCTCACTCGGAGGGACCAAAATAATAATACAGTCCGAAATAAAGAATGAATAAATTATTACAGAATTCTAATTACTGAATAAATAAATATGAAATAAGGGGGGGGGGCACAGCCCCTCGCCTCGGGATGCGCGAATGATGCATGCTCGATGTCCGCCTTGCCCGGGGACCCGCACCATGCCATCAAGGTTCTGCTTTAGACCGCCTGTCTCCGAAATTGCCAAAGTCCCGGGAAGCCTTCCCATATTCTCAAGATCACCACCGGTGGAGGGTTTTGCCACCGTCATTGCGGGTTTGACCACCCTGCAATTGATAGTTATCGGCACAAAAGATTGTCGGTCGGCACTAAAGAGTGCGGTCGGCACTAAATTCCTAGGAGAGGCAGTTTTGGATAAAGAACAGACAGCAGAGCATGGCATTGGAATTTTGGGACAAATGTATGCAGACACACTCCCTATCATGCAATAGACTCAAGGAGCATGGCCTCGACCCGGGCCACCAATCACGCATTTCAATGCATGATGGCCCAAGCCAAGTTAGGAACTTTTAATGGAATGGAATGCAAGCACAAACAAACCAGAGGCCCAACCTCTATCATGGTGATTCAAGAGGCAAGGTATGCATGCCAAATGCAACCTAAACATGTGAGCTAAGTATGCAATATGAGCATAAAGGCAAGTATGCAAACATGCAACATGTATTAGGTACACAACCTAAACCAACAAGCATGGCATGCAACAAACATGCAACAATGGACTTAAACTAACATGGATAGCTCACAAGCATGCCAAAATCAGCGGCCATAAGATGAAAAAGAGATGCCTCGAAATGCGTGCATACGGGCACGCAAATCGAAGCGATGGCATACAAGCATGAAATAGCATTCTAATGAAACATGAAGCATGGCATACTACACATACAAATTTCAGTAGCTAAATGAGGGGCAAAACAGCCCCGAAACAAGGCGAAATGACACCCGATGCATGGAATCACTCCCGAAATGCAAAACTAGGCCTCCGAAATGGCCTATAGCTATGCTAAACATGCAAGATATGAACATGAAGTATGAAGACAGCAGCTAGACAGTCCCAAAAAAAAGCATTTTTTTCAGTATAAAGCATGGCAAAACAGCAAATAGAAATGAGGCTAAACTAGCATGCGAAAATGGCCCCAAGAGCAAGCTATTGAAACAACCCGCAGCTGCTGTCCAAAAATAGAGAAAGGCCCTTCTTAAATGTTGAAGAGGGGCCCGAAAAATAGTGTTTTACAGTTTATGGTCAGCCCCAAAAACAGATACAAGTGGGCTCAAAATGTCATACAAAACAAAGGCAAAATGAGGCCACAACATGAGGTATGCAAAGTAGTCACTAAACAGACAAAAACCCTTCATGAGACATGTAGAGGAGGGCAAACTAAGACCTTTTTCAGGCCTGTCGAAGACCCAAAACCAGAAGCATGGTAGGCTAACGAAGCATGCAAGATTACGGTAAATAGAAGAGATTATGAAACAAGTACAAGATAGGGGTCCCAAAAAAGGTTGAGCCCTTCAGCTTACATCAAGCCCCAAAACAGATCATACATCAGCCAAATATTCTATGCAAGAAACATGGCATACAAGAGGATATTGAGATAGGTGCTATATGCAATCACCAAACGGCAAGGGGTCCTCAATCAAACATGAAGAGGACCCCAAAATAAGACTATTTGAAGTTTGGGTCGGAGCCCAAAAGTGCTTGCAAGCAAGGCTAAGAGATGATGCAAGAAAATGCTAGTTTGAGGGAAATAGACACTTACCCTTGAAGACCAATGAACCAGCAGGTTTTGATCCAAGTTTAGGTGCTCTTAAGCTCTGAAAATGACCTCCAAGTCTCTGGAAATGGAAGTGGTGGTGTTGTGCTATGGGTTGGTGAAGGAATGGTCCAAGAACAAGGTTGTTTGGAGGTGGATTGAGAGAGATATGGAGAGAGGGGGTGGGATCTATATGTATATATCAGATATACATATATATCTGCTGGTTTTTTGTTTCAAACCTCCAACCCTTGCTCAAGGGAGAGGAGAGGTGCTTATATAGCCAAGTATAAGCGCTAAACTTAGAGGCTAAGTTAAAGAAAAAGGGTCAAGGGGGTGCAAGGCTTGTAAGGGAAGCTTGGACAGCTGGTAAGGCTTCTTGGGGAAGCCAAGACAAGGGGTCAAGGCTTCCTCAAGAAGCCTTGAGCAAAGGGTGCAAAATAAGGGCCAAAAGGGTGCAAAATAGGCACATGGATGCACGTGGGTCGAGTTCTGTGCATCCCAGCTGGCACAGCTGGTATGCACCAGGCTTGGGGGGTGCAAAGGGTTCAAACCGGCCAGAAGATTCGATCATTGTCCAAAATAAAGTGCCGGTCGGCACTCTTTTCTTCCGGTCGGCTAAATAGAGTGCCGATGGATGATTCCTTGGTCAAAAAATTGCCGGTGGGTATGCAAATCGAAGCCCTGGAAGTTAGCTTTCCAATGGCGCAAACCTTGCATCAAAATTCCTCCTATGCAAAAAGTTATGCCCTTTTTCGTGAAGCCGCGCAGACTCGATCCAACCGGGATGATCCCCTGCTTCAACCCAACATATCTCCTCCACCCGGACTTGGCTTTGGGAGATTCTTGAGTACAAAGTGAAGCCCCGGAAGTCTTCTTTCCAATGATGGTGGCCTCATAGCTTAACTCCAAGTATGCAATTGAATAAGCCTGATTCAGCGAGGGCCGCTCGACTTTCTTCTACCCGGATTCATGGCGAACTTCCTCTCCAACCTATTTTCTCCCCTCCTCTCCTCTTTTCTTCAACTCCAAACCCCTAAACAAAGTGTTTTGAAGGGTTTGCCTCTCTCCTTGCCGAAGGAATTGAACCTGTGCCCTGCACATCTCTCAACACTGAGCAAACCATCAGTAATGCCCAAGTCTTGAGGGCGGTCAAAAATGGGGTGTCTACACATACCCTCCACCTCCACCTTCAACTCAACCTAGCAGTGGATCTGAGTCTGAGGATAAAGATGAAGATGAGGATGAAGCCATAGTGAGGAAATCAAAAGATGCTGCTGGGTCCAAGTCCCTTCCTTCAACTGAGCAAGTCCTCGACTTGACTCGAGATGAAGAGGGTGATGAGGTTGTCAAGGAAACTACTCCTGAGCAGGCATCTTCCGATGTTCCTGTAGCTGAAAAAAGTATTGACGAAACCCTTGCTCAAATCGATGCCGAGATCTAGGCGGAAAAGGCTGTTGAGGCATCTACCCAACAATCATATGAACTTCAGACTCAACCGACTGCTACTATCGAGGAGTCTTAGCTTTGATGGTTTTTCCTTTTGTTTCTTTTGCACTCTGTATGTTTTTGTTTTTAGAAACAATGCCAGCTTCTTCACATGGCCGATGTGCCCTCGTTGCAACTGAATGCTAATATAACTTTTCTTTCCTAAGTGCTTTGCATTTTTATCTTCTCTTCATTGCTTCTGCATGATTCCATACTTAGAATATTCTGTATGTCTTTCACATACTTTTCCTTCTTTGTACAATCTTATCGGGGTGACACACCTCGGTTATGCAAACCGATGATTTACTTCAGCAAGTAAATTTGATTCAGCCTAACCTTGTAAAAAAAAAATTCTCAAATTTCAACAAGTTTTTAACCTTAGTCTTCAACTGGTAAAATTGTCTCGAGTTTCAACAAGTGTTTGAACTTCTTCTCGGTTTAACTTCAACTTGTAAATTGCTACAAATTTCAACAAGTGAAGATAAACAAATATCTCGGCTTAACTTCAACTTGTAAATTGCTACAAATTTCAACAAGTGTTAAACATTACTTCGGTTTAACTTTAACTTGTAAATTGCTACAAATTTCAACAAGTGAAGATAAACAAATATCTCGGCTTAACTTCAACTTGTAAATTGCTACAAATTTCAACAAGCGTTAAGCATAACTTCGGTTTAACTTTAACTTGTAAATTGCTAAAAATTTCAACAAGTGAAGATAAACAAATATCTCGGCTTAACTTCAACTTGTAAATTGCTACAAATTTCAACAAGCGTTAAGCATTACTTCGGTTTAACTTCAACTTGTAAATTGCTATAAATTTCAACAAGTGAAGATAAATAAATATCTCGGCTTAACTTCAACTTGTAAATTGCTACAAATTTCAACAAGCGTTAAGTGTTTTTATCTTCTCTCTGCCCCCAGTGTGAACCTGAGTTCCACTTGGGTTCTCATTATTTAAAAACAACATTATGCATAGTTTCACAAGTTGGAGAGAATTCTGCTAAGATTTTATTGATGACATCGGCAAAAAATAAAGCAACATCTAATAATAGAAAAATTTTAAATTACAAGTGTTCTAGGGTCTTGGCAATGCTTTGCCCTAATTATCTTCAAGCCTATATGCCCCATTGCCCAGTACCGAAGTGATTCTGTAGGGTCCTTCCTAGTTTGGGCCAAGCTTGCCCTCCTTGGGATCCTTCTTGTTGCCAACGACTTTTCGCAGGACTAGGTCGCCGACTTGAATTCCCTTGGATTAACCTTCTTGTTATAAGTTCTAGCAAGCTGTTGCTGGTATGCTGTAAGCTGTACTGTAGCTTTCTCTCTTCTTTCTTCTAGAAGATCAAGATCTCGGGCTAAGAGTACATCATTAGTCCCGTTCTCAACTCCTTGGGTTCTGATCCCTGGGATGTCGACCTCCAATGGAATGACTGCTTCTGTGCCATAAGCCATGGCAAAGGGTGATTCCTTTGCTGATCTTCTCGGTGTAGTCCGATATGCCCAGAGTACATTGGGCAATTCGTCTACCCACTTCCCTTTTATTGCCTGCAGCCTCTTCTTTATCCCATCCAAAATTACTTTGTTGGATGCTTCTGCTTGTCCATTGCTTTGTGGAAAACTTGGGGTTGAAAAGTAGTTATTGATCTTAAACTTTGCACAGAAGTTTTTGATCAGCTTACTGTCAAATTGTGTCCCATTGTCTACAACAATTGCTCTTGGAATCCCAAATCTGGTGATGATGTTTCTCCATATAAAGTTCTTGACATCCATATCTCGGATCTTGGCAAGAGGTTCTGCTTCTATCCACTTTGTGAAGTAATCTGTTGCTATCAGCAAGTACTTCCTTTGCCCAGTTGCTTGGGGCAATTGTCCAACGAGATCCATCCCTCATTGGGCAAATGGCCAAGGACTGGATACAGGATTTAGGTCAGCAGCTGGCTGGTGTATCAAAGGTGCAAACCTTTGGCACTGTTCACACTTCTTCACGTAGGCTTCTGCATCTTTTTACATGTAGGGCCCCCAATACCCCTGGGTAATAGCCCTGTGAGCTAGCGATCTTCCCCCAGTGTGGCTTCCACAAATTTCTTCATAAATTTCATATAAAAAATCTTCAACCTACAGAGGGTGTACGCACCTTAGGAGGGGTCCAGTGAAGGACCTTCTGTAGAGATGTCCCTCTACTGTCAGACTGAATCTTGCCGACTTCAATCTGATCTTGTGTGCCTTATTGTGGTCATCTGGCAGCTTTCCTTCTTTCAAGAACGCAATAATTGCGTCCATCCAGCTTAGTCACATGTCTACGCACATTACTTCATACTCTGCGACTATTGGTTCAATGCTCGGGCCCGACAAGTATTCAATCATTATTGTCCTTGCTTTTCCTGGTTGTATTGCACTAGCTAGGTTGGCCAATGCATCGGCATGGTTGTTATCATTTCGGCTGACTTGAAGCAATCTGCAGTTCTGGAATAAGGTTGCCAGCCCGATGACCTCTTTTGCATAGGCCGACATTCTTTCATCTCGGGCTGCAAACTCGCCCGTTGTCTGGTTAACTATCAATTGTGAATCACAAAAGACTATTACCTCATCTGCTTGTACTGCTGTTGCTAGCTTCAGTCCTACAATTAATGCTTCATATTCTGCTTCATTGTTTGAGGCCTTAAACCCCAATCGAATGGACTGTTCTAATATTTCTCCATTTGGAGATATCAGTACTACTCCTGTCCCCGCTCATTGACGGTTTGAACTCCCATCAATGAACAGTTGAAAGGAATCGCCGATGTAAATGATGCAGGGTTTGGGTTTCTCTTCTTTCCTTTGTTCTGTAGCCTTTGGCTGGGTTTCTGCTTGCTTGTCTAGACATTGTCTGTCTTCGCTTAACGGAGCCCGATGTTGGATGGACTCCAGCGTGAACTCGGCCACGAAGTCGGCCAAAACCTGGCCTTTGATTGCAGTTCTAGGCCTGTACTCCAGATTATACTGGCCTAGGGTGACTGCCCATCTGGCTATTCTTCCTGTCAAGTCTCCTTGCTATAATAGAGACTTTAATGGATGCTCTGTCAGTACTACAATTTTATGGGCCTGGAAGTAATGGTTCAACTTCTTTGAAGCCATTACTAGAGCCAGTGCTAATTTCTCTAAGGGTAGATACCTTGTTTCTACGTCGGATAGGGTTTTGCTTACATAGTACACTGCTTTTTGCTCCTCTTTTTTTTTCTCGAATTAGTACTGCACTAATCGCATGTTCTGAAACTACTAAGTACAGGAACAGCTCCTCCCTAGGTTCTGGGTTTGAAAGAACTGGCGGTGTGGTCAGGTACTTCTTCAGATCGGTTAATGCTTCTTCGCACTCCTCTGTCCAGAGAAAGTCTATGGCTTTCGTTACTAATTTGAAGAAAGGTTTGCACTTGTCTGAGCTTATGCTTATAAACCTGTTCGGGGCTGCGGCCCTTCCAGTTAGCATCTGCACCTCTTTTGCCGACGTCGGGCTCTTCAGCTCTAGGATGACCTTGATCTGATCTGGGCTGGCCTCAATGCCCCTCCTGGTCACCAGGTATCCTAGAAACTTACCAGATCCAACTCCAAATGCACACTTCGATGCATTGAGTCGAAGCCGATATGTTTTAAGGATTTCAAAGACTGCTTTTAGATCGGCGATATGACCCTCAGGCTCCTTGGACTTAACGACCATGTTGTCAATGTAGACTTCTACTATTCGGCCGATCAGGTGCTTGAACATCTTGGTTACCAATCTTTGGTAGGTGGCTCCTGCGTTTTTCAATCCAAAGGGCATCACTCTGTAGCAGTATAGCCCTTTGGGAGTGATAAATGCAGTCTTTTCTTCATCTGCTGGGTCCATAGCTATCTGATGATACCCCCTATAGGCATCCAGGAAGCTCATCCTTCCATGCCCTGAAGTAGCATCCACTAGCTGGTCAATCTTGGGTAGAGGGAAGCTGTCTTTGGGACAGGCCTTATTTAAATTGGTAAAGTCTACACAGACCCTCCATTTACTGTTCTTCTTCTTTACTACCACTGTATTGGACAGCCATGTCGGGTAGTGAACTTCTCTGATGGCCCTAGCCTCCAGAAGTCTGTGTATTTCTTCTTCTACCGCTTCGACATATGTCAATGTTGGTCTTCTGGCTCGTTGAATTACAGGTTTGGCCGACCTGTCAACATTCAGTTTGTGGCAAGTGACTTCAGGGTCGATGCCAGGCATTTCATAAGGTGTCCAAGCAAATACCTCAATATTTGCTCGTAGAAAAGCCTTCAACTCTTTTTTTTCTTCTTCGGCTAAGCCCGAGCCGAGAAGAAAGAAGCGTTCTTCATCCCCATCCTGGACGAAGATTTTCTTTAGTGCCTCTTCGCTCTTTTCGATCGGATCCTTGCCGATGTCTTCTAGGACTTCCACGTCCTCATCTTCAATTTCTGCCTTTTTTGGCTCTCGTATGCTGCAGGTTGATTTCATTGCTGCCATGGAGCAATTCTTCACCTGCAGCTGATTGCCCCTGACTTCCTTTATCCCATGTTTTGTTGGGAATCGCAATAGTTGATGCAATGTTAAGGGAACTGCCCCCATTGCATGCAACCTTGGCCTTTCAAGATGATGTTGTAAGGGGAGGGTGTGTCAATGATGGTGAACTCTTTCTTGATCTTCTTGGTGCCAGCCTACACCTCCAAGTTTACTGCTCCCCGTGGCCATGTCAGCGTTCCATTGAACCCAACCATTGGGCCATTGGATTGTTCCATGTCGTCTGGGTGAAGGCCGAGCTCCTTGTAACATCGGACGTACATGATGTCACAAGAGCTGCCTTGGTCAATCAGGATGCGTTTTACTTGGCACTTCCTAACCTGGAGGGATACTACCAAGGCATCGTTATGCGGATGCTGGACCATCTTTAGGTTGGTTTCAGTAAAGGTTATCATTGGTCCCTGGCATCTTTCTACCCGATGTCTTTTCTCCCCGACTTGATAGACATGTTGTAAGTGTTTTACCTTCTGGGTTTCCTCTCTAATTTCGTTCTTGTTGACCTTCGAGTGAATCACATTGACTACCCGAGGTCCTCTTACCTGAGGTTGTTGTACTGGGGGAGGCGGGGATGCTGGTGCTTGAGGCAATCTTGCATGTTCTTCTCTTGTTCTGGCCTCGTCGGCCAGATCTCTCAGATGGCCTTGCCTTACCAAGTCCTCCAAGTGTGCCTTCAGGGCTCTGCAACCCTAAGTTGTGTGCCCCTCTTCATTGTGGTAGGCACAGCGCCTGCCGACGTTCCTTCCCATGAATTCCCCTGGTGCCCTTGCTGGTGCCCTAAAATAGGGTTGGTTCTGAATTTGTTCTAGGACTTTGTTAATTGGGGCCCGGAACACAGTCGTCACCGCTTGTGCAGCCCTTAGTTCTGTTTCATGTTTGTTCGATCTGTTGTTACCTCGGCCTCGCTTCGGCGAGCCGTTTCCTTTCTCTTGCTTTACCTCCTTAGTCCTCGATGTATCTTCCTCGGCTCTGGCATACTTCTCGATTCTCGCCATGAGCTCTTCCATGCTTTTTGGCAAAGTTTTTGCCAAAGACTTCCGTAGTGGACAGTTGTCTTTCAGGCCGTTCTTGAATGACACAACCGCCACTTCTTGATTACATTCTGGTATTTGGTTGAATACCTCATAGTACCTTTTTGCATAGACCCTAAGGCCTTCATCCTTACTAATCTTCAGAGCCATCAGTGCATCCACCCTCAATGGCTGCAGCTTCTTTGTCACGAACCTGGCCACGAACATCTCGGCCAGGCCTTCTTATGTCTTTACGCTCCCCTTTGGTAGCTTGTGGAACCAGTCTGATGCAATCTCCCCAAAGGATGAGGGGAACACTTTGCGAAACAGCCGCGTTCACTATCTGATGCCATTGAGTTCAGATATAATCCGACGTGGAAGTTGGGGTCTAACTTCCCATCGTATATTTGAAACCTCGGCATACTGAATCTCTTCGGCGCCTCAAACTTGTCCAATTCCACCGAGAATGGTGTCCTCAGTTTATCTGGGGAATTTACCTCGGCTTCGGCATTCTGTTGCTTCTTTCTGAGGTAATCTCTCAAGTCTTCTTTTGTCCTCCCAGGAGCTCGGCTATCTCCTGCTTTCAGTCTTTTTGGTGCACTACTTTCAGCCTTGTGGTAAGTCCTCTTTGACCCCTCTCCATGAATTGTGTCGAAGCACAGCACCTGCCCCTGAACATGTCGATGTCCCTTGGGGTCTGCTTCCTTTGTGTGATGCGTCCTTCGTGATTCTTCTCTTCTTGGCTCCCTTCGTCCGACCTCCCTGGAAGGTCGGTGAGAGTGTCTTTCGCTCCCGTTGTGTTAAGGGGCTATGGGGATTGTTCTCTGCCGTCTATTCTGGGCATTGGCTGCTGGAATCGGCGTGTCCTACAACGGGAACGATGGCTGCATGACATTATTTTGCATCATGAAATTGACAATCGACTGCAGGTCTGCCAATTTGTTTACCATCTCCTTCATCTCTTCGTCCCCTCGCAAGCATTTATCCTTTCATACCTGGAGGTTGTCTTCATTGTAATAGCCACTTCGATCTGGCTTCTTTGGTGCGTCGCTGGTCTGGCCGACGTCCTTTACTCCGTGATTCTGGTCACGAGTTTCTGCATTGTATTTGTCTCCTGTGACATCCAGGTCAATAGGTCTCCCACTCCCAACAGGAGCGTCGTCCCCAATCTTTTCCTTTTGTTCGTTGCTGGCCATCTATCCTCTTATCTTTCCCACAGACGGTGCCAAATTGTGTGAGTAATTTTCTGATCACACTGCCAACTCAGTGATTAGCTGGTGAGAACTGGCAGAATAGATGACACCTGGCTAACTTGCAACAGAAAGAGAAGATTCTGGCGGTAGTTCTTCCACCCGGGGGCACTCCGACGATCAAGTCAGTATATCTCTCAAAGATAATCAAGTGTTAAATTCACTGTTCAAAGTATAAATTACGTACCTTAGACCCACGGGGGTGCCTCTTCTTTTATAGTTAACTCAATCCCAGTCCCACTTGAAACATGACTTCTATGGACTCCCATTTAGTGCTTACTTTGGACTCTATAAGAGATAAGGATAGACTCCCTAAGAGTGTTATCCTTATCCATTCTGTAGTCTTCCTTCATCTTAGGACTCTTGTCCCTTATCCGTTTATCTCGGATTCCGATATCTTCGGAGAAAACCTCGGCCTAGCCGAGATCACCTCGGCATAATGACCAGGACACGTGGTACCTCGGCTGACACATCGGCGTCACCTTGCCATGTGTTGGTACTTAGAAAATATATCCCCAAAATTTTCTTATTTTTTTCTCTGCTTTTTAATTTCATTTTTCAGCACTTAAACATAAACACAACAACAAATCAAAATACAAATATTTACATAAAAAAAAAAAACCCTTTATTTTTTTTTTTACAGCCACACGCCGATCAAAATAAACATAAAAGAAAAAATCCTTCATTTTTTTCGAGCCATACGCCGATCTTACTTACTCGCCTCTTCCATCGTTTTCTTCTTCTTTTTATCACCTTGGGCGACCCTTGACGCCCTTGCCCCCGTGCTTTCGTCCAGAGCGACGACTCCTCGCTGACTATCAAAGGCCAAGAACGACGTTGCTCTAAATCAAGCCATAGGGGTGGTCTTCCGTTTCTGCTCTTTATTTTCGACCTTCAGTGCGCCTATTTCTGCTCGCGCATCCTTGTACATGTGCTAAAGCAGAGAGAGTTGGGCATTGACCTGATGGAGCTCACTCGTCTTATTCTGCAATCGGTGAGCCAATTTTGTGACTGCCATCATCATCTCCATGCAGGATGTCAGTGTGAAATGATTGGCTTCTATGTCAGATTAAGCTACCATGATTTGCTCAATCGACATCATAGGAAGGTTAGGAAGAGGAATGACAAGAAGAGCAAGAGTAGGGGCACTCGGTCCAGCAGAGCTTATGGGATCGTTCAGGTCCGGAAACAGAGTGAGGGAACGAGATAAGGAAGCCATGGTTTTAGAAGTGAGAGGTGTAAAAGAAATGAGTTACAGAGAAATAGAAGAGAACAGACTGCGGTTTGGCCTTCTCTGTTCAGTTTCTTTTTTTTTGTTTCTCAATGAGGAAGAAGAAACAAAAGAGAGTGGTGAAGAAGAGATAGAAGAGAATGGTGAAGAAAAAAATGGAAGAGTGTGTGATTAAGAAGAAGACAAAAGTGAAGAAGACAAGGAGGGAGAGGGAGCCAAGACGAGTACAAATTGAGGCCTGTTTTTGTTGGCCAATGACGCAAAAGTGAGGCCGCGTGTCAAACGCGTTTATCGAAGGAAAAAGAGAGACGCGGGAGAGTTGTATGTGTATGCATATATATATATATATATATATATATGTTTTGAATTGTATAGATACCATTTATCACTATCATTTTCCTCTTCCTCCTCCTCTAGATTTTGACCCATGCTTTCTTTTTGATAATGTCACAGGGGGAGAAATTATGTGATGTTATGTATTATGGTATTATTTTCAAACTAATCTGATGTTATATATTTATAGTTTGATATCTTAATCTTAGATCATGTTGTTGATTAAAGCTTATTTATTACACATGTGCTAATCTATGTATTTAGAAATGAATTCAGGGAGCATGACTTGAGGGGGAGCCTTTCTTACTCCAAAATCAAATCAAAATATCATTGTGTGCCATCATTAAAAAGGGGGAGATTGTTAGACTTATTAATTTTGATGATTTATTTAATTATGTTTTAATTTATTTGAAAGAGAAAAAATAGAATCAAAATTTATTTTGATAATTTATTTGAAAGAGAAAAATAGAATCAAAATTTATTTTGTCCCATTATTTCTCACCTAAACCTTTATCCTAAATGTTGTTAGAATGTATTTAATATTTGATTAAATTAGGAGTTCAAACAGCCCAAAAACAAAGGTTCAAATAGCCCAAAAACAAAGGTTCAAACAGCCCAAAAACAGAGGTTCAAACAGCCCAGCACAACAACAGTTCAAAAAGTTTAAAAGGTTCAAGTGAAAGATATTCAAATTTGTAATGATGGAGTGAAATATATTCAAATTAGTAATGATGGAGTGGACGATATTCAAATAAATACAATGGCTATAAACGGTTATAAATTCAAATGAATACAATGGCTATAAACGATTATAAGTTTCATTATATATATCAAAGCCTTTAATGTAAATAAGTTACAAAAAAAACCAGAAAATATTCTTTGATCTATAATCACTCACATATATTCTCTGAAAAATTCTCTGAGAAGTGTTCTTCAATTTTTGTTTACATCCTCTTTCAGAAATTATACACTGAGACGTATAGCTTTAACCCTATCTTTCCTGTGTGAGGTTTACAGAAAAACCAAAGTTTCATTTTTATATCTATCTTTGAGAGATAATTCTTGTAGCTTTCTGTGAAAGCAAAAACACTTTCTTTTCAACCTTGTAAGAGTATAGTACACTCAGTGTTCTTGACTTAAAAAGTCTGTGTAAAATCTGTGGAGAATTGTTCCGTCTGTGAAAAGGTTGCTAGCACCCTGTGAAGCTAGAGTATAGTGGAAAATCTCAAATGAAACTTAAGGAATGGACGTAGGCCGAGTTGAAGCTGAACCACTATAAATTTGTTTGCCTCTCTCTCTCTCCCTTATCTCTTTATTTTATTTAAATTGTCATAACTATATTTCACATTTTCACTGTGCTAAAATCCTTAATTGATATAGTTGTTAGAACACATGTTTAAATTATTTTTATTTCATTAACTATATTTATCTATTGTATTAGTCATCATTTTTATTAGGGTATTAGTATTTTTATTTGTAAAAACCTAATTCACCCCCTTCTTAGGTTGTCTTTTGGGTAACACAAGGTTTGGGGCATTAACCATGATCTTGTACTCATAACACTTCAACAAAATTCATATTTGGCGATTAAAATTAGTGACAAAAAAAATTTAGTCGCCAAAAGTTGGGGAATTGGCGACTAATAATTTTTTTTAGTCAACAAAAGTAAAATATTTAGTTACTAATTTTTTTTTAGTTAGCGTAAATTGATTATTGGCGACTAAAAAAAAATTTAGTTGCTAAAAATTCCAGAATTGGCAACAAAAAAACAATTTAGTGACCGTATATTGAGTTTTGTCTACTAAAAGCATTTAGTCGGCGAATGAAAAGTAAAAAATTATTTTTTTATCTTTGGCAACCAAAAGTTTGGTCGCCAAAAACTTTTTCAATGACCAAAAAATATTTTAGTTGCCGTAATTTGAGTTTTGGCTACTAAAACCATTTAGTCGTCGAATGGAAAATAAAAAAATTATTTTTTATCTTTGGCCAAAATCTTAGTTTCAGCGACAAAAATTTTTTTTAGTCGTTACATATTGAATTTTTTTGGCTACTAAAATTATTTTGGCGCCGAATGGAAATATAAAAAATTATTATTTAACTTTGGTGACCAAAAGTTTGGTTGCCAAAAACTTACTTTCAACGACCAAAAACTATTTGTCTCCAAAAACCAAAAATTTTTGGAGCCAAACATTTCAAATTTTGGAGAGATTTTATAGAATGAATTGGCGACTAAAAATATTTCATCGGTAATGGTGTAATATATATATATATATATATTTGATTTCCAGACAACAGACTAGAGCTCTCTCTTCAGCGTTTGTCTCTACCTCTCCCTCTGCCTTTGCCTCTGCCTCTCCACTGCTCCTCCCCCCCTCTCTCACCACCGCTCCACCAGCCGTGCCTCTGCCACTCCTCTTCACGGTCGTCGACAATTGGAGCATCAATTGCGAGCTCTCTCTCTCTCTCTCTCTCTCTCTCTCTCTCTCTCTCTGTGCAGTTTGCATATTGACCCAAAATCTAGGTTGGTGATTACGTCTTCTTCTACACCATTTTTCTGGGTATCGATAGAACCATCACTGTTTTTTTTCATTGAAATCGTTTCCTGTATATAATCCAGAAGATGAGTGTAGATCTGGTAGCCTCGAATAACCATGGGAATCTCGATGAGCAGATTGCACAGCTCATGTAGTGCAAACCCTTGTCCGAGCCTAAGGTACCTCTCTCTCTCTCTCTTAAAGTCTCTATTTTGAAAGCTCTCTCTTTCTTTCCACTTTCTAGGAAAATTTCCAGAATCATCCTTACACCCCTCTCTGTTTCTTCCTCTTCTAGTCATCTTTGTGTGCATATATATCTATATATATAAATCAAAACCCATTAAAATCTAATGATGATATAGATTTTAAACTGTTTGATAAAATCTAATCAAAACAGTGGCTTTTCAATCCAGTTATTTTAATCAAAAGTAATTCATTTGTAATTCATTTTTAACATGGTATATATTTTCATTTTCTTGGTTTAGGTTTTTATTGATGTTTAATTTTTCCTCTTTTATAATTTTAAGGTTTCAGAATTGTTTGACCCAGTTGTATGCTAAAGACATCACTCCTGATGATAAGCAGGAGCTTGATGAGGCGCTACTGAGAGAGGTATGTATCTTGCTTCAGATTTTGGTTTGTTTCTCCTGCTACTCCATATATTCCATCCTTCCCCTCCAAAAGGCGATTTTAGTAAATTACCAAATATAATAATGCTTGGCTTGTTTCTCCTGCTACTCCATTTCAACTTCATATTCTTCTATCCAAGTCCAATTTGGTAATTTCATTAATTACCCACTTTCATACTTGTATTTTTGAACTTGATCATGATACCAATTTGCCTATATAAATGTCTATTTTGTTAGGATCAAACACACCCAGAAAAATAATCTCACACACACAGAGCACACAATATTTACATGGTTCGGCTCAATGCCTACATGCACGGACAGAAATGAGAATTTTCACTAAAATGGAGCAAAATACAAAACAGAGGAGAAGGAGTATCTCACTCTCTCTACTCAACTCAAAGCTCTCATACACTTCTCACAACTCTCTTTTTTTTTATACAAATCACCCTCTCCCTCCCGTCTCTATTTATACACAAAGAGAGTGAGAGAGAGAAAGGAGACAAACCCACACAATTTTCCACCTTCTTTAATGGTGAGGGTGAGTGTCAACAACGTGAAGGGAAGGGAGAAGCTTGCAGATGCCCAGCATAGACTTTCACTTCCAGTGGAGGTCTTCCTACGCCATCTTTTGCATGACTCTCTGCATGCATATATGGTTTTGCATGCATGTGGGTTGGAACAACATGTTTTGTGATAAACTTTTAAAAAATAGAAAAAGTTCAAATTTTTCCTCTTCAATTGCTAGCTAAACAGCTCAACAAAATTGGTCAGAATCATTATTTTTTTCTTGCCTTCAAACTGTTTGATAAAATGTCTCTTAGGAACTACTTAGTGTAAAACACCCTTTTGGACCCATCCGCTATTTGGGATGGAGGACAAAGTCAAAGTTAAATAATTCTAATAATACAATTGATCACTAAGCAAAGCACATAACCACATACTTGGATTTTCCTGAATAGGCAATAAACAATAACAATATTGAGCCTTTTCTTTTTGGTCCTTGACAGAAAATGATGAGTTTAATCCCCATATAGTAATAAGGAATCTAAAAAGGACTTGTTAATGAAATTGACTGACTAGTCAAATGAAGTTTATAAAATTCAGTAAAGTACAAGGAGGTCAATAGATTAAAAGTAATAATGAGAAAAGTGATGTCACGTATTAAGATCTTAATATAGTAAGATCTATTGACCTCATTACTAACAAAAAAAAAAAAGGTTCACTGTCTGATGTTTCATGCATGTTTTTCTCATCATGTTCTCAAAACATTTTTAAATATGTTTTTTTCTTCAGTCATATGGTGGCAATTCTTCAATTTAATGAACAACTTACGATAAACACAAGTTTAATTTAACTATATTTTTTGAGTAAATAATATGGCTTAAAAGAATAAAATAGATGTTGATGGTTTATGAACCAGTCCATGGCCCATCTCTTTCTTTCTTTGAAAATTTGCCACTTTGTTCTATTTTTTATTTTATTTTTTAAATTTTATTTGTATGATTCAAATATTTTTTAAAGGAATATGAAATACTGGAAATTTCCCCATCGATTTATAGATTGTGCTTTATTTATTAAAAAATCATTTTTGTTTTGATTTTCATTTTTCACCTCTTTTTATTTTCATTGAACTTTGAGGATAGCATATGGAATTAAGAGACCAGCGGGCTTGGCTCGTGAAACAAATATTTGATTTAAATTGTTTCAGCTCAAGTTCTAAAATTTGAAAACAAGGGAATTTGTGATTGGATCTTGTATTTCCGATGTCATGGTCCAAAGAAATAACCAACATAGAAGCCCAAATGTTAGCCGTAGCCACAGAAGCACATTATATGTTTCTGTTATTAATTCAAGAATCAATCATAGCTTCTTGCAATCCAAACATTGTGCAGGTGTAGTATGTGACTGTCAGAATGGTGGTGACAACAATATCATTTAAAGATGGATTTACACATTTAGTCATGTTTACTTTTTCTTTTTGTCCTATCCATTTCTCAATGATTTCTTTTATGTGTTTGAATTTTTTTTCGGTTACTATGTTTCATTTGATTTAAAGTTATGTTGATTCCATTATTAATGAGTGGATTGCAATATTTTACAACAGTGAAAATGACATATTTATTTGTCATGTTGTTGGTGTTATGATTTGGGAATTGAATAGTCAGCAGTGTCATGAAAAAAAAAATAATAATAATTTGGGTCTGTTATCTATATTTGTCTCGATGATAAAAATGGCTCATCACTGGAAGCTATATGTATGCTGGTATGTCGATCAAATCTTGGTAAGGGGTGAATGTTATGTGGGAGGACTTGATTAGTTACAAAATAAACTAATAAAAGGTGGGCTTGAAGCAGTTAGAGTATGTAATTGAGCATATAAGTCCCTTCAAAATGAATACTCAAGACAACAATGTGACAGTTCTTTATGCTACTTTATTAATTACTGTTAACTGGGATGTAAAAACTTACACCACATTATGCTTTGTTGTACATAGTCCTTTACACAACTTATTTTTTAAGTTCAATAAATCTTCAACTTTGCAAATGATGAGGAATGTTGAAAGACCTCATTTCTCCATTTGATGGGCAATTAGACATTTTAGTGGTCTTATTGGTCTGAATTCAATTGGACAAGAAGGTTGTTTTACTTCTAAGCTTACTAAAATCTATGATGTGAGGCTCTGCATTCTATCATGATTGTATACTTGTATTAGTTGGACTAGGATGATGTTTGTAACTAATTGAAGACAACACAAAATTCTGCCAAGGGATTGAATCCATCAATTTTTAGGCTTCTCAAGCCCCTCTTTATGTGAGAATTTAGACATGGAAATCTTTTGAACAAGTCCATTTTTTGGTGCTTCATCTGTGTTTATTATCCCGCTTCTTGGCTTCTGCTGTTTCTTCTCCCCCTACACCTTCCAAGATGTGCATGTAACTGGGGTCTTTAGATGTAGATCTTAATACATGATTTGGCTTTTGAATCTTAATATAGTAATGAGGTCAATAGATCTTAATATGCTTCCATTGGTCGTATATGGTACATATATATTAATAATTAAATTTGCACCCTTATAAGTACTGTCTAGTGTTATCGTCAACTGTTTCAGAAAGAGAAGAAAATTATGATTTTTCTGACTTCATTTGGGCTTGTGATTCTAGAACCAATGTGGATACCCATTTTAGATTAACTGTCTCTGTCTGGTTTGTTTTTGTAGTTTTGTAGTGTACTATGCAATTTGGTAAAGCCTACAGAACAATCAAATGCTCTAGTCTCTTCTATGCATGTGTGGTGTCCAAAGGGAGTGTGGCCACCATCAACATGCCAAAACATGCTCAGTTGGAGTGTCTTTATATATATATATGTATGTATATATTGTAAACATTTTTACAGCCTAGTTGCTCTAGCATGCTGATAGATTTTGTACTCGATCATGTTGGTTGATTGTGATGAGCTCCATATTTTGTAACTATGATGATTTCTCGAGCTGTAAGGATTGTACAGAGATATGGGCATTGCTGCACTTTGGCATGCATTGCATTATTGAGTCTGGTATGCAATCTTCTCTTCACCTTTCTAAAAATGGATTTTGACTTTTAAGAGCCTCACTTGAATGCTAATCAGAAGTTTTGAACGTATAATTAAAATGTTCTAGTGGAAGGTAAGAACTTATCTATCATTGTTGAAGACACCTCCAAGTAAAGAAACATATAATCTTTGGGAAGAACTATGCAAATCTAAGTTTGCAGTTGAGAGATGAATGCGTATTAGCTTGGCATTGTGTCACGACCCAAACCCGTCCCTGTAGGTTTAGCACCGTAACCAGCCAGTAATCTGTGGATTACCAAAGGCCTCAGAACAGATTAGCAAATAATAAGGGGCTGCGGAAGCAATAATACAAAATAGACAAGGTCCAATGAGCTGTGATAACGTACATGGGACAGAACATTTCAAAACTTATTTATATACACATAAACATGCCAGTCTAGATACATAATATTTATAGAATGTACTTCCCAAGACCTGACTTTACAGAGCATACACCAAGACTAGCATGAATACAAAAACAGCCATGGCATTAGGCTTCGTTCGGAACCTCCTCAGGAGGCACAACGGTTGGCTGACAAAAAAAAAAAAAACAGAACAGAAGGCCGTCAACTCTGGCCCTGATCATGTGCCGGCTCACCTACATACATAATATAAACTGTGAGCGAAATCCCAGTGAATAATAATAGAGTAAAGGTTTTCAATAAATGAGTTCGTACAGATTCAGAAATCATAATTCAGATTTGCATCAAATTCATCATTTGTCCAGATCATATACAGACAGAAATCATAAGTCATGATTAAGTTTACGTGATACATCCATTAGCATTAATAGAACAGAACAGAACATATACACGTGAGGTTACGAATAACCAGTTCCATACAAGAACCTCCGGATTCGGATAACAGAATAGAAGCTGAGCCCCCATGACAGGGCCTCCGGTACGGGTAACAAAGTGCAGACAGAAATAAGTTCCATAAAGGAACCTCCGATACCAGGTAACAACCAACATATATCACATGATGCTAAAGATGTCACAAATACATATCAGAAATTGAACAATCATTTATTGTACAGAACATATCATTTCAGAAAACAGATCTTGTTTTATCACACAGAAAGTAGATACAGTTTGAATATAACTTTACTAAATTATTATTCGCTGTTGGCCTTGAAACAGACAGACGGAGCAGATTGATCACACGATACGCGGCACGTGACCTACATAACACATAACGGACACACACTTGAAACGCACATTCTAATTGCACAAAACTTACGTCATGGTTCTTAGTGTGTTTCTAACCTTAAAGCCACACTATAGAGTCTTAAACATGGCCTAGGAATGCCTAGGATGGAATGAGGATGCAAAGATATCTTGGAAATTTTTTTTCAAAACTTGCTGAAAACAGGGGTCTCGCTCGAGCGTGGACTCCTTCGCTCGAGCGGTCTGTAAAAATGCAAAAGTACTGGTTGTTGAAATTTTGCACTCGATACCCGTTCGATGCTCACTCGAGTGTGAGACACAGCTCTTCACTCGAGCGTAGGTCTCATCGCTCGAGTGTGCGTCTGCGTGCACCAAAAACCTAAGAGCTTGCAATTTACGCTCGAGCCACCATCCCTTCACTCGAGCGGGGCTCTGAACAAACGATGGTCGCTCGAGCGTGGAATCCTTCGCTCGAGCGAGGAAGCCAAATTCTGGAATTTCCAGATTTGCCTCCCAAGCTCAAACCAAGCATTCAACACCTCAAAACTCGACCTCTTGGACCCATTTTCTGGAAAACACTTGTAAACTCATAGTATAAGATGTTTCAAAGGTCAATTTGTAAAATCAAAGCCCAAGGGTGAGTCAATTAAACACAATTTCAAATAAAACTTCAGGAACAAAACTTAAATATAACATGCATGGGTTCTCATGACTTCTAATGCTCCAAAACATGATCCAAAGCAAGATTAAGCTCAAGAATAGGATGAATTCATGGACTATAACAAAAATGTGGACATGCATGTGAGGATTCTATGAGAACAACCTCAGAATTCAAGAATGTAGGCATGCATGCATGAGTTAAGCCTCAAATCAACATTTTCAACCAATTCTTGACTTTAAACTCTAATCTTCCATGAACCATGCAAGAATTAATCTTAAATTCACAATTGAAAGGGGAAACTCCTACCTTCAACCTTGAATTCCAAGCCTAGGAGCTCAAATTTGCAAAGCCTCCTAAGTTCCAAGAAAAATCTCTAGATGAATTCTATTTTCTCCTAACTTTCTCTCTCTAGTCAGTTTTGGCCAAGAAAATTGGCTGAGGAGATATGCTACTAACTGTAGTAAGGTGTGATAAGGTTGGTCTCAAATCAAGCCACTAAGTGGCATAATGGTAGATAAGTCCAACTAATGTAATTTAGCTTATTTAATCCAATTGAATCATACCAAATCAAATTTCAACTAAATTTACCATAAAATCACATTAATTCTAATTAACACAAAACACTAATTAGTTTCGGATTCGGCCACCGATAAGGCCTTCAATTCGCAGTTCAAAGTCGAAACATGAACAAATCATTTTATGGCAAACAGATAGAAACACAAAATAATGCAATACACATGCAAATTACTCCCAAATCCTTCGTAGATTACTGTTAAGCATAATTAATCATGGTTTAGCATTAATCGGATGTCGGGGTTATTACACATTGCATGTTGGAGGTCTACTGCTCTAATGTTGTCTGAACTTGATAGGAGTTTTAGTCATTTTAGTTTTTAGAATAGTAGAAGTCCTCTACTTCAACCACTTACTAGCTTGCGGATTCTAAATAGAAAGATATGTCAATAAGATCACTGAAGGATATGGTTTGCTAGACTAGTCTTGAAAAGCTATATTCTTGTAGTAGTTAAGACATTTGAAGTTTTGGTGAAGAATTGATCTTTATAAGATGGCTAAAATAGAAATGCAAAAGCAATCAAGTACGAATTTCTGGGAATTTGCTTGGTGATAACAAAAGCACAAAAATATCTTGTGTAGCTTCAATTTTTTACGAGGTTTTTTTTTTTTTTTTTTTTTTGAGATGCCCTTTTGGATGAGTTTTTATCAGCTATTGTATTCCAATTACTAATCTTCTAGTATAAAGATATTAGGTTCAAAAATATTTTATGTCAACATATTGCCTCAATTTGGGACTCAGTAAATCATTTTAAAAAATTAACAGAGAGAACATATCATTTCCTATATTCCAAATATTTTATTGTTGGTGCCATTAATTAGGTGCATCCTTACTCCAACCCACTGCTAGTAAAAGACTCCGCATCCATTATGACTCCGCTGACCCCTGCATTGTTCACCTGCCAAGAATTTACATCCATACATGTTAGTGAACAATTACCCATTAGATAGGTATAGATAAAATTAGTTTCAATCAATTTAGTTTGTTTCCAATCTTACCAATATGTTGAGCTTTCCAAATTTATTTTTGATGTAATCTGCTAAAGAAGCAATACTAGCAGAGTCTGTAACTGTTCCCTCCATTTCTAAATGTAGTGGATGATAGTGGTGATGAGGATGAGCTGTGTGTAGATAATTTTGAAGTTGGAGATATCTATTTATATAAACATAAGACTAAGATGCCACTGGTGTTGTCAAATATCGTGTTGTCGAATATCCTCTTGTAGGAGTGCTTCATTTAGCATTTGCTTCAAATATTGAGTTTACTTGCTTTTCCTATAATGTTTGTTGTTACCTAGTTGACTTTTTAAGCAAATATTTGTGTTGTCTGCTGTGTTCCCTGAGAAGATGCCATTGGTGTTGCTGAATATCAGAAAAGTTCTTAAGGTAATGATTAGTAAATGCCACTATGAAATTTTGAAAATATGTAATTGATATTACTATTATGATCTCTTAATGTGATTTTAACTTTTCTTTCTTCAGCGAAATGGTTATTTGCTATTCTGTGACTATGCCACTGGTGACCTTGCTCAGGTAAATTTACAACTTATATTCTATCTTTTGAATACATTTCTGTGTGTGTATATATATCTATGTGCTCTTTCATTTCAGTGGAGAATGAGCTCTTTCAATAGAGAATGCACTCTTTCAATTCAATGGAGAATTATGTAGTAAATATTCCAGTTGTTTGATTTTCATTGTGAATCCCACAGATAACATTCTAATAATTATTAAATTACTCCAATGTTGTCGTAATTTATTAATTGTTATAATTGTTCGCTACTAAATTGTCATAATTGTTATGATTTGCAGAGTATAATATATCATAATTATTAATTTTATAATTGTTCTAATTTAAAATGTCAATTTTATTGAATAAGTGCTAATGGTTTTATTTTTGTGTGTTTTTTTATTTTTTATTTTTACAGATTGCTTTTGCGTGGGCTATTGTGGATATTTAATTTTGTGTACAAAGAGCATTTATTCTGTATATGGAAGACATCTATTTTTGTACAATTCTCTGTTTTGGAAATATAGTACTTTTGTATGTAATATTTAATTTAGATGGATTATACTTGGTTAGAATGGATTTATATGGTACTTGGAATAAGATGTTACAAGTTAAAGTTTTTAGATAATTGATAATGAAATGGGTATTATTAATAATAGATTTAGATTATAATTGATAGATGTATTATTTTGTATATGTACAGGTTGCAGGCTGCATTGATAATGGAATGTATATAATTTAGAAATTAATGAAAAATATTCAATTTGTGCATTTAAAAAAAATAATAAATAGAACTTTTGGCGACTAAACATTTAGCAGCCAAAAAATAAAAAGGGAACTTATTGGCGACTAAATAGTTAGTAGCAAAAAAATATATATATATTTTTGGCTACTAAAAAATTAGTAGCTGAAAGGAAGTACCATGATTTTAGCGACTTAAAAAATTGGTAGTCAAACTGGAGTGCCACGTTTTTGGCGACTAAAAAATTGGTAGCCAAAAATGAGTGAAGTTTTTAGCGATTGAAAAATTGGTAGCTAAAAAGCTGATGATGAATTTTTTTTTTTTTTACGACTAAATATTTTCTTTTGGGCGACCAAATTTTTAGTCGCTAATTGGCGACTTTCGGCGACTAAAAAAAATTAGTCGCCAATCCTTTTGCCAACAATCAATCGACCAAATGGGCAACCAAGAATTTTAGTCGGTAAAAATATTTGGCGACTAAAAAATGACTTTTGACGACTGAAAATATAGTCACCAAAAGTGTAATTTGTTGTAGTGTAACCTGCTTCATGAAATAAAGTCTCTTCATCGATACAGAGATACAATGGTGGTGTTTGGGAAGCAAGTTCCCAAATTTTTTTTTCATTTTTTCCACTAAAAGATAAAAGTTTTGCAAAACCAAAAAAAAACACATCCAAACAAAATATTACATCTAATCCCATAATCATTTCACTTTTTCTCTCACAAACATCACATCCAACCACATAAAAATCCAACTATCTTTCCAAATACCAAAAAAATTTTATCTCATAAAAACCTACATCTAATAGAATCTACATAAAAACTCACTTCCCAAACACCCACAATGTCAATCTTTTTAGGGAAGGCAAATAAACATTAACAGCATGTTTGTTTGGTGGTGTTGAAGGGTGGGATTAGACTAATAGTTCATCCGGACTAATAGTTCACTGCTTGTTTCAATTTTTTTGGACTGGACTAATAGTCCATCCGAACTATTAATCCCAAATTTGTTAGACTATTGTATCCATGGGGGGTGGGACACAAATCATGGGATTAGGTTGCCAAATTATATTGTTAACTCTCTAATATTAAATATCTTTTTCCTCATCTTTTCCCCATTTATTCTTTCACAGCAGCAGAGAACACATTCGTTCTTTCACTGCATCAGAACCCTAGGGCCATTTTTTGCTAAACCTTGCATCAAGTTTAGATTTGTAATTCCTGATCTTCATTGAGGTTTGAAACTCATTCTACATTTTTTATTTTGTTTTCTATTTATTTTTTATTTCGCTTTTGATTGTTCAATATAAATGGTTTAGAGATTTTTTTGTATGCTATTATTTATCTTTGCCTTTGATTATTTTTTAATTTTGATATGAGGAATTATTTTTTAATTTTGATATGAGAGATTATTTTTGCTTCTTGTAATTTTTTTTTTCAGTTTTTTTTTTTCTTAATACATTCACTTCGAAGTTCTGTGGCCATGGGTCTTAGTTTAGTGTTCTGTTTTATTTATTTATTTATCTTGTATGTACCTTGGATCTATGGTAGATGGAAAGAAATTCTTACAGTCCTTTTTTTGCTATATTTTTTGTTTATAGAATGAAAAATCTATGCTTAGTTTTTTTTTCTTATAGAAAAGTCTATGCTCTGTTTATTTTATTTTATTTTTATTTTTTATAAACCAAACCAAACGGGACCCTAATCCTTTGATACATGAGTTTGACCTAACCTTCATATCTCTTCACTGTGAACAATCCTAATTCATGAATGAGCGTTCCTAATTCTTGGAGAAACCATGCTGTCCCTTTCAAAAACATTATAGAACTCCAAGTCGGACCATTTTAAAAAACATAATAATAAATTCAAGTAATTACAAAATTTATTTTTAAAAATATGTTATTTTGAATTTGTTGAGCAAATTATATCCTGGATCGTTATAATATATATATTTTTAATGTCAATTTAGTCTTTGTTTTGAGCAAATCTGTGCTCTGTTTATAGAAAGAAAAATCTCACTGGCCTCATTTTTACATGTATCCTGATACTTGATCAAGATCAATTTATGTTGCATGTACTCAAATTGAAGATCAATCTATGCTCTGTTGTATGTACTCAATTGTTTACTATAATTGTTTGTTGTTATGTGGTTTGAAATTAATTGTAAACATGCTGTAATTAATTTTTGTGGATTGGAAGTCATTTTTCTCTTGTATTTAATTTATTTGTAATTGTAAATAGTTTCTTGTATATAGAGATGGATTAGAATATCAATGATTTTGACGATGAGAATAATGATGAGATTGAATTATACGTAGTGTTGGAAGTTGTAATGCAAGAACTACATGCCTTATGCGCCGTAGCTTTTGTTGTCATTGAGGTTGTATCTATCCCCATAACCTTATTAAAGAGCCCAATCGATTGCAAAAACAAATGGACTATATTAACCATTTAGTGAAAAAAAGTGACATAACATGTGTTGAACAACTCCATATGGATCGGCATTTTTTTATGACCTTGTGCAATATGGTTCATACAATGGGCGGGTTAGGGCATTCAAAACACGTTACTTTAGAAGAGAACATGGCCTTCTTCCTCTTCATCTTGGCACAACACTTGAAAATACGAAATGTTAAGTTCAATTTCTATAGGTCTGGCGAGACTGTTAGTCGATATTTCAATGATGTCTTAGAGGCTGTGTTGCTCCTACAAACCAATTTACTCATCACACCAAATCCTATAATTGAAGCAAGCACCAATCCAACGTGGAATTGCTTCCAGGTAATGGATTTTTGTAAAAAATTGATAACATTGCATTACTTATTTATTTATTTATTTTATTAAATCTTTTTTACCCAAAAAAAAAAATCATAACTATTATAATGTCTATTGAATTGGTTTGTTTAGAATTATCTTGGAGTACTTGATGGCACCTATATTAAGGTTCGTGTACCTGTGGTTCATCAAGCAAGGTATAGGACAAGAAAATGAGAAATTGCTACTAATGTTTTGGGAGTTTGCTCTCAACACATGAATTTTATATATGTGTCGCCGAGATGGGAAGGTTCAGCAACTGACTCTAGGGTTTTGAGAGATTCAATCAATCAACCCAATGGCTTAAGGATCCCAAATGGTAATACAAAAATACTTAATTTTTCTTAAATTCATGAATAATAATTTAATCTAATGCATAACATTCTATGCACAGGTTACTATTACCTAGTGGATACGGGGTATACAAATGGGAAAGGATTCCTAGCACCTTACCGTGGTCAGCAATACCATTTGTCTGTTTGGAGAAAAGGAGCAACTCCAAATAATTACCAAGAATATTTCAACATGAAACATGCATCAACTAGGAACAAACACTGTGGGGGCCGAATACATGGAAAAATCAGAAGGTGCGTACCATTGGAAGACTGATATTAATCGGCTGTATCCTACAAGAGTGGGGAGCCGAATATAATATATGTGCCGAATAAGTATAAGTCCTTAGGGCCGAATAAAAGAAAGGACAATGATTAAAAAGTAGGCCCTGGCCCCGAGGATCAAAAAGAACAGGTATAAATACAAGAACAACGGGTATAGAAAGGTATGTAAGAATCACTTCACTCAACTTAGTAAACAAGCTATCCTGAGTGTCTGAACTAACTTGTCCGTCGGAGTGCTAATTTCGGCACCCCCAACCGGAGTGTTTGTATCTTTTCAGGTGACTAGCTGAGAATCACTAGCGTCTCCCAAGATCTGAAGAGTATTTCCAAACCACTTCTTCACAATTGGCGCCATCTGTGGGAATACTCAAATACATCCATGGCAGGCGTGACTGAAGATCCTCCGGTAGCCATTGACGAAACCGCACAGGGAGATGACCTCACTCCGGCAAATATGCTCGGAAAAGAAACCATCGCTGCAAGACGCGTCTTGAACTTCGACTCACCAACGACTTCAGCGCAAGAGACAATACAGTCGATCATGGAACAAGCAAAGCAAAATGAACAAAGGCTGGAGAACATGATCGCTGAAAATGAACGTCTCCGTCAAGATTTGGCCCTCGAAGTCGCAAAATCGAGAGAAGCCATACGCCAAGGTCCCAAACGACCTCCGAGGGCCGGTGGACAACGACCTCGACCCCGACCAAAGGATACCGATAGTGACTCCAACTCATTACCCACGAAGCTCAACAAGAAGGGACGATCCGAAACTTCTAGCTCCTCTGAAAAGAGTCTACATACAAGGAACAAGCGCATAAGGAGCAGTTCAGATGAAGAGGACCAGCACGATCCTTTTGTCCGACGGATTGCAAGGGCGGCCCTGCCCAAGAAGTTCAAAGCTCCGTCATTCACTCTTTACGATGGAAAATCAGACCCCACTGATCATATCTGTCACTACAAGCAGGCCATGACATTGCATGCAGACAACGGAAAACCCTCGTGGTGCGAATATTCCCAATGACTGGAACCATTAGCTGTCAGGTGGTATTACAAGCTGGAGCCGGCTTCGATCAAAAGCTTCTATCAATTATAGAAATCGTTCAGGGCCAGGTTCATCACCAACGAGAAATGAAATCGGCGACTCTCTGGGCTATCAGATTGATCGGAGAAATGCTTAGAGCGTATTTGGCGTGCTATTGGGAGTGCTTCAACCTCGTCGACGACGCTTGCAACGACTCCATGGCCATCACCGCCTTCAAAATGAGACTACATCCTGACAGTCCTCTTCGCAGTTCCCTGACCAAAAGACCCCCTAAAACAGTCTGGACGTTGATGAAGAAAGTTGAAGAGTATTGCAAAGTGGAAGATGATGCCTTGAGAATAAAGGCTGGCCAAATGTCCAACAAAACGGCCCCCCTGAAATTGCTCAACCAATAAGTTCCATGCCAACTCCTAGCCCAGAGCCTCGGTAACACGCTAAACGAGACAAAAGGCAGGATACTCGCCGATCAAGCGATCAATGCTCCCATCGGACGAATGAACAACTGCAAGTCGACAGCAGGCGTTCGAGGCGTGCTGACAACAAGTACACAGAGTTGTCAGAACCAATCGCTGCAATAATGACCAAAGTCCAACACCTTACATTCTTCAAATGGCCGTCAAAGATGGTCGGGCCGCCCGACACGGGAAGAAGGGATAGGCGGTGCGAATATCACAAAGATCACGGCCACGAAACGGAGAGTTGTTACGCATTAAAAGATCACCTGGAAGAACTAGTGTAAGACAGCCGACTACAACAGTATGTGAGAAAGGGAAAGCCAACCAAGGCACTAGCCTTGAGGCAGGACTCACCTCCACTTGGCGTGATTCATATGATCTACAACCTGCCTGCATCCCCAACCGTACACACAATTCAATCGCATCCAATCCCCCAAAAGCAACGTATTCCAACTGAATGGCCCAAAGAAGCTCCGACAATTACTTTCAATGACTCCAATCTTAGTGGCACAACAGCTTCCACATCGATCCGTTGGTCATTAAATTACGCATAAATCGATTCACCATCGAACGCATTCTCATAGACCCGGGGAGTACTTCAGAGGTTATGTATTACCAAACTTTCATCAAACTCGGCCTCAACAAGTCAGATCTGTCTCCGGCGCCTCACCCATTGTTCGGCTTTAATATGAATCCTGAATACCCGTTAGGGAAGATCATACTACTTGTTCGAGCGGGCTCCAGAACGGTCGAAGTAGAATTCCTGGTCGTAAAGCTCCCTTCACCGTATAATGTCATCATGCGGCGAACCTGGATACATATTATGAAGGCCGTTCCAAGCACTTATCATCAGCTTGTGCGCTTCCCGACAGCCCATGGCATGGAAGATATCCGTGGCTCCCCCCAATCGGCACAAGCAGAGATTTTATGAAAACCCTATCACTGACCCGACTTGTGGGCTTTGATACTTGTATATATATCATTTCCGCAATGCAAACAATTTTTCTTCGTCGCTCAATTCATTTCACAAACCCCATCGTAACGCTCGTCATGACGACGATTTGAAGCCCCTTTTGGTGCATGTCACCTTAGGGCCGATTAAGTCTCCGGATTCGGAGCCCCCTTTGGTGCATGTCATTTTAGGGCCGATTAAGCCTCCGGATTCGAAGCGCCCTTCGTGGATATCACGATTGGCCACATTAAGTCTCCGGATTCGGAGCCCCTTTTGGTGCATGTCACCTTAGAGCCGATTAAGTCTCCGGATTCGGAGCCCCCTTTGGTGCATGTCACCTTAGGGCCGATTAAGCCTCCGGATTCGGAGCGCCCTTCGTGGATATCACGATTGGCCACATTAAGTCTCCGGATTCGGAGCCCCCTTTGGTGCATGTCACCTTAGGGCCGATTAAGTCTCCGGATTCAGAGCCCCCTTTGGTGAATGTCACCTTAGGGCCGATTAAGTCTCCAGATTCGGAGCCGCCTTTGGTGCATGTCACCTTAAGGCCGATTAAGCCTCCGGATTCGGAGCGCACTTCGTGAATATCATGATTGGTCACATTAAGTCTCCGGATTCGGAGCGCCCTTCGTGGATATCACGATTGGCCACATTAAGTCTCCAGATTCGGAGCCCCCTTTGGTGCATGTCATCTTAGGGCCAATTAAGCCTCCGGATTCGGAGCGCCCTTCGTAGATATCATGATTGGCCACATTAAGTCTCCAGATTCGAAGCCCCCTTTGATGTATGTCACCTTAGGGCCGATTAAGCCTGCGGATTTGGAGCGGCCTTCGTGGATATCGCGATTGGCCACATTAAGTCTCCGGATTCGAAGACCCCTGTGGTGCATGTCACGTTAGGGCCGATTAAGCCTCCGGATTTGGATCGCTCTTCGTGGATATCACGATTGGCCACATTAAGTCTCCGGATTCGGAGCCCGCTTTGGTACATGTCACCTTAGGACCGATTAAGCATCCAGATTCGGAGCGCCCTTTGTGGATATCACGATTGGACGCATTAAGTCTCCAGATTCGAAGCCCCCTTTGGTGCATATCACCTTAACGCCGATTAAGTCTCAGGATTCAAAGCCCCCTTTGGTGCATGTCACCTTAGGGCCGATTGAGTCTCCGGATTCGGAGGCCCCCTTTGGTGCATGTCACCTGAGGGCTGATTAAGTCCCCGGATTCGGAGCGCCCTTCGTGGATATCACGATTGGCCACATTAAGTCTCCGGATTCGGAGCGCCCTTTGGTGCATGTCACCTTAGGGCCGATTAGGCCTCCGGATTTGGAGCGCCCTTCGTAAATATCACGATTGGCCACATTAAGTCTCCGGATTCGGAGCCCCCTTTGGTGCATGTCACCTTAGGACCAATTAAGCCTTCGGATTCGGAGTGCCCTTCATGGATATCACGATTGGCCACATTAAGTCTCTGGATTCGGAGCCCCCTTTGGTGCATGTCACCTTAGGGCCGATTAAGTCTCTGGATTCGGAGCCCCCTTTGGTGCATGTCACCTTAGGGCCGATTAAGCCTCCGGATTCGGAGCGCCCTTCGTGGATATCACGATTGGCCACATTAAGTCTCCGGATTCGGAGCCCCCTTTGGTGCATATCACCTTAGGGCCGATTACGTCTCCAGATTCAGAGCCCTCTTTGGTGCATGTCACCTTAGGGCCAATTAAACCTCCGAATTCGGAACGCCCTTCGTAGATATGACGATTGGCCACATTAAGTCTCCGGATTCAGAGCCCCCTTTGGTGCATGTCACCTTAGGGCCGATTAAGTGTTCGAATTCGAACCGCCCTTCGTGGATATCACGATTGGCCACATTAAGTCTCCGGATTCGGAGCCCCCTTTGGTGTATGTCACCTTAGGGCCGATTTAGCCTCCGGATTCGGAGCGCCCTTCATGGATATCACGACTGGCCGCATTAAGTCTCCGAATTCAGAGCCCCGTTTGGTGCATGTCACCTTAACGCCGATTAAGTCTCCGGATTCGGAGCCCTTATTGGTGCATGTCACCTTAGGGCCAATTAAGTCTTCAGATTTGGAGCCCCCCTTTGGTGCATGTCACCAGGGGGCCGATTAAGTCTCCGGATTCGGAGCACCCGTCGTGGATATCACGATTGGCCACATTAAGTCTCTGGATTCGGAGCCCCCTTTGGTGCATGTCACTTTAGGGCCGATTAAGTCTCCGGATTCGGAGCCCCCTTTGGTGCATGTCACCTTAGGGCCGATTAAGCCTCCGGATTCGAAGCGCCCTTCGTGGATATCACGATTGGCCACATTAAGTCTTTTGATTCGAAGCCCCCTTTGGTGCATGTCACCTTAGGGCCGATTAAGTCTCCGGATTCGGAGCCCCCTTTGGTGCATGTCACCTTAGGGCCGATTAACTCTCCAGATTCGGAGCCGCCTTTGGTGCATGTCACCTTAGGGCCAATTAAGCCTCTGGATTCGGAGCGCCCTTCGTGGATATCACGATTGGCCACATTAAGTCTCCGGATTCGGAGCCCTCTTTGGTGCATGTCACCTTAGGACCAATTAAGCCTCTGGATTCGGAGTGCCCTTCGTAGATATCACGATTGGCCACATTAAGTCTCCAGATTCAGAGCCCCCTTTAGTGCATGTCACCTTAGGGCCAATTAAGCCTCCGGATTTGGAGCGCCCTTTGTGGATATCACGATTGGCCACATTAAGTCTCCGGATTCGGAGCCCCCTTTGGTGCATGTCACCTTTGGGCCGATTAAGTCTCCGGATTCAGAGCCCCTTTTGGTGCATGTCACCTTAGGGCCAATTAAGCCTCTGGATTCGGATCTCCCTTCGTGGATATCACGATTGGCCACATTAAGTCTCCGGATTTGGAGCCCCCTTTGGTACATGTCACCTTAGGGCCGATTAAGCCTTCGGATTCGGAGCGCTCTTCGTGGATATCACAATTGGCTGCATTAATTTGGAGCACCCTTTGGTGCATGTCACCTTAACGCTGATTAAGTCTCAGGATTCGGAGCCCCCTTTGGTGCATGTCACCTTAGGGCCGATTAAGTCTCCGGATTTGGAGTCCCCTTTGGTGCATGTCACCTTAGGGCCGATTGAATCTCCGGATTCGGAGCCCCCCTTTGGTGCATGTCACCTGAGGGCCGATTAAGTCTCCGGATTCGGAGCGCCCTTCGTGGATATCACGATTGGCCACATTAAGTCTCCGGATTTGGAGCCCCCTTCGGTGCATGTCACCTTAGGGCCGATTAAGCCTCCGGATTCGGAGCGCCCTTCGTGGATATCACGATTGGCCACATTAAGTCTTCGGATTCGGAGCCCCCTTTGGTGCATATCACCTTATGACCGATTAAGCCTTCGGATTCGGAGCGCCCTTCATGGATATCACGATTGGCCACATTAAGTCTCTGGATTCGGAGCCCCCATTGGTACATGTCACCTTAGGGCCGATTAAGTCTCTGGATTCGGAGCCCCCTTTGGTGCATGTCACCTTAGGGCCGATTAAGCCTCCGGATTCGGAGCGCCCTTCATGGATATCACGATTGGCCACATTATGTCTCCGGATTCGAAGCCTCCTTTGGTGCATATCACCTTAGGGGCGATTAAGTCTCCGGATTTGGAGCCCCCATTTGGTGCATGTCACCTTAGGGCCAATTAAGCCTCTGAATTCGGAGCGCCCTTCATGGATATGACGATTAGCCACATTAAGTCTCCGGATTCAGAGCCCCCTTTGGTGCATGTCACCTTAGGGCCAATTAAGCCTCCGGATTCAGAGTGCCCTTCATGGATATCACGATTGGCCACATTAAGTCTCCGGATTCGGAGCCTCCTTTGGTGTATGTCACCTTAGGACCGATTAAGCCTCCGGATTCGGAGCGCCCTTCGTGGATATCACGACTGGCCGCATTAAGTCTCCGAATTCGGAGCTCCCTTTGGTGCATGTCACCTTAATGACGATTAAGTCTCCGGATTCGGAGCCCCTTTTGGTGCATGTCACCTTAGGGCCGATTAAGTCTTCGGATTTGGAGCCCCCCTTTGGTGCATGTCACCCGAGGGCTGATTAAGTCTCCGGATTTGGAGCGCCCTTCGTGGATATCACGATTGGCCACATTAAGTCTCCGAATTCGGAGCCCCCTTTGGTGCATGTCACTTTAGTGCCAATTAAGTCTCCGGATTTGGAGCCCCCTTTGGTGCGTGTCACCTTAGGGCCGATTAAGTCTCCGGATTCGGAGCCCCCTTTGGCACGAACAAAACAAAACTCGCCAACATCCGAAATACGATGCTTAACTGACCATATAAAAAATTCTGAATAAGACGCAAATAAGGTGCTTAACTAAGCATATAAGAAATTCAGAATAAGACGCAAATGTTTGAAATAAAGCTTTTTATTTGATCAAACAGTTGCTACATAAACGCAACCCGCATTTGAGCATTACAATATTTATTTAATCAGACAATTGTTACATAGATGCAACTTGCATTTAAGCATTACAATACCCATTTCCAATCTCAAAAGCTAAAAAGAAGAGAAGACACATTCGTAAAACGGCAGCGCTGAATCAACTCCCGTCACCCGGAAGTCCTCCGCGGTTTGTAATGCCTTGAGCCAACTGTGCCCAAGTCCTCTCCTGATACCATTGACAATGTCAAGGCAAAGATCCAGGACAAGAAAGGATAAAACCAACGATCGTTGCCTTTCCTTTCAGGGTGATCTGTTTTGACGACTTGAAGATTCATGCCAGCTTTTGGACGCCCTACTTCCCATACGGATGGGTCCTCTGCCGCACTCCATGGCAACATCAAGTTCGGCTGAACTCCAATCTCTAACTAACATCTCCACTTATCCCACCTCACATAAGTGATTGCTTATCTGCGCGAAGCGCCCACTCCTTTTATTTTCAATACTGGCAGCGATCTCGAGGCCCCAATCCCGAGGCGATTTCACTAACACTAAACTCCATGAGAAAAACGTCAGTTGACATTTGCCACGGCGTAGTTATCCAAACGACTTTTTGAAGCACATGCACTGGCCAAAAATCTAGGCCTCGAGCTGAGTTGAATTTATCGCAGCCACTCTACCCATTGGCTTTCTGCTTCTTCAGGTTACAATAGCCTCATTCAGGAATAAACGGCTATCACGTATGGATCGACCCTACCGATCAACATTTATACATTCATTCAAACATATACAATAAAACGAAACGCATACATACCAAATACGAACTGTAACAAAATATTTATCATAGAATGTTTTTTATTCAATAAAACAAGGAATATGTTACATAGTTTTGAACGCGATCTGCGTTTCAACCTTACAATAAGTATACTTATACGGCGTCACCCTCATCCTTACTCTTCTCGACTTCAAAAGTAAAAAACGGAAAATGTTTACTGTGGTAGAGTGGCGATGCCGAATCAATGCCTGACGCTCGAAGAGCTTCTGCGGCTTGAGATGCCTTGATCCAACCGTGCCTAAATCCACGATTTTCACATCGGCAAACTTCTTTGGCAAGTTTTTCCTTGGTCTTTTCGATTCTAACTTTTCGGCCTTCATGGAAACCTTTCTCATAGGCCCTCCCCTTCGCGTTCTCCATTGCGAACATACTCGCCGTCTCACGATCGGCAAGCGCGGAACTGATGAGCCGACTGGTAACCCTTTCTTCCACGATTGGGTTTCCGTGCCCGGCGGGTTGTGCTTGAGCCGCCTTGGTCTTCCTTAACTCGCGCTCAGCCGCCTCCGCGCGAGCCTCAAAACTTCGAATACGTTCCTCTTTCTTCCCCATTTCTCGGCGGGCAGCGCGTAACTGCATGCCAATTTCATAGGCAATGTAAAGCCCCTTCACCGCCCCGTGAATGCCTTCGCGAAATACTTCGTAGTCCTGACGACCTACCATCGATTGCTGAACTTCAGGAGGAAAATTTTTTCGAGCAAACTCGACCACTACATTTGGGTCTCGAACGATAGAGTCCGCCTCTGTCATGAGTCTATTCCCCACAAATACCGCAAAGCTTAATGGACACGGATTCGACTCAGATCCCCTCTCGACTCGAGGTTGAGAAGATCTGCCCTGCGACTGTTTGTCCCGCTTGGGCGACCTGCTTCGACGTCGAGGAGACTGACGCCTCTCTCGATCCCTGGAACTCCTACCCCCTGTGCGCGAAGGGTCACCACCTCGATGCATGTCTCCACCCAGCTCAACTAGCGTCCACGCTTCCCCTCTACTGTTAAAGAAGAGTCTGTTCGACATTCACACGATACCTTCAAAAGCTGGAGTCAGTTGTTTACTGTATTCATAAAAGTTGTACCCTTAATCATTTATCCTTTACAGAGGCAGCACTCTCGAGGCAATTTCATTAATTGTGAAAACCTCAATCTCCCGGCGCCGACTGGATAGACCCGTCGGCGCCCGAATGATCATGCACCACCTGGGGCAAGGATAGATTTATTAATATATTCGGCGTAAGTGCCCCAGCCGACTCATGAATCGACAACAAAACTCCTAAGTTCGGCTCTTCCGGCGCCTGAATGATCATGCATCGCCTGGGGTAAGGGCAGATTAATCTATCCATTCGGCTTAAGTGCCCCAGCTGGCTCATGAATCAACTTCAGAATGATCATACACCGCCTGGGGCAAGGGCGTGATAGATTTATCAATATATTCGGCTTAAGTGCCTCAACCGGCTCATGAATCGACAACAAAACTCCTAAGTTCAGCTCTTCCGGCGCCCGAATGATCATGCACCGCCTGGGGCAAGGGCAGATTAATTTATCTATTCGGCTTAAGTGCCCCAGCCAGCTCATGAATCAACTTCAGAATGATCATGCACCGCCTGGGGCAAGGGCGTGATAGATTTATCAATATGTTCGGCTTAAGTGCCCCAGCCGGCTCATGAATCGACAACAAAACTCCTAAGTTCGGCTCTTCCGGTGCCCGAATGATCATGCACCGCCTAGAGCAAGGGCAGATTAGTCAATCTATTCGACTTAAGTGCCCCAGCCGGCTCATGAATCGACTTCAGAATAATTATGCACCGCCTGGGGCAAGGGCGTGATAGATTTATCAATATATTTGGCTTAAGTGCCCCAGCCGGCCTATGAATCGACAACAAAACTTCTAAGTTCGCCTCCTCCGGTGCCCGAATGATCATGCACCACCTGGGGCAAGGGCAGATTAATCAAACTATTCAGATGAAGTGCCCCAGCTAGCCCATGAATCGTTTCAGCATAATACCGATGAACTATTCGGCATACGAATGATAAGATTGCCATGATATTCAAGCATAGAAGCTCAATAGAGTAATCATTCTATCTAAAGTAGTGAAAGGCAAAAATTCTACACCAACATAACATCACAAACTGCGCATTAGTAGTGAAACAAGAAGATAATTTTCATTAATAAATTGGGCGTAGACAGTAGCCAATTTATACATAAAAACTACTCGGAACCAACAAGAGTCCTAAAAACAAAAACATACATTAAAAGGGAAAGCATTTCATAAAATTTGAATGACTCCTAGATCAATCCTCGGGGTCAGACTCAAGTGGCTCAACGTCCACCTGCTCATAAGGAATTAGCAAGGCCAATGTAACCCCAGCAGCATCAAGGGCCTTGAGCCACCCGTGTTTGAACCCCCCGATTCTCAAACTTGGGGACTTCATCTACGTATTCTTTGAAGGTGTCGCCTTTTCCTGCTTCGAATGCGGCAGAAGCCTCAGATTCTGCCTTTTCCTTGGCCGCTTTCAACTCTGCTAACTCAGTCTCCATTTTGTTAAGCACCTCCTCGGCTAGCCTAAGCGATTCTTTGCTCGCGTTCGCCTTATCTTCGGCATCAGAACGGAGCTGATCGGCAGCCCGAGCCCTTTCCACTTCGGTTTCGGCTCGCGTAGTCTCCATAACGGCTCTCATCATCTCAAACTCAGCCCTGCTCTTCTGATCGACCACTTCTGACTACAAACGATCAATCCTCTCAAGGGCATCGTGTAGGCGGTGGCCCAAGTCGGCGATCCTATCGACCATCTACAAAACGAGTTGGGATCGTTAGATGCCATAGGCAACCAAAATCAAAACAAGTCAAAGTTCACCTACCAAAAGGGCCGACTGCACAGATAGGGCTATGGCCACCAAATCCGACACGGCATGAAAGGATACCTTATCAACAAGTAGGGAAACTGACACCGCCAGGCTCAAGGCTACCGCTGGGTTGGTAATGATGGATGCGTTAGAGGGAATCGGCATGTCTCTGATCTTTGGCTGAACAATAAAAGGAACAATCACGTCCAATTCTTCTAAGCGAGGTCTTTTGTCGGCAAGACTATCTTCTGAACTGGCCTCTCCATCGGCGCTACGCTTCTTGCCCCGCTCTTCCGGAATCAACCATTCATCAATGACCGGTTGTTCAACCTCTTTCGCCGTTTCGGCCGCAACAATCTTAGCCGGCTCTTCAATAATGGGTTCGAAAGACTCAACCAAGGCAGGTCCAAAACGGGCGGCCTTGGCCTTTTTCCGGGCGGCCATACACTCGGCATTTTTCTTTCGAGCCATCTGCGTAAGGCTTTCCCCAGCCATACCTTCAAAAAAATCGCCGAGTAGGTCTCCCAAACCTCCAAAAATATCTCCAGAAGAAAACTTTGCCTGACCCGAAGTGGATGGCGAGGTAGGCTGACTACGTCTGGCTGCCTCAAACGCCGAGTTTAGGGCCTCGTCAACCTCTTCGGCCTCCTCAGCGAACTCTCTGTCTAGTTCAGCAACTACCTCTACCACCGGCTCGACGTCTTGCCCCGAGTCAGAAGCTTCGAGACCAACTTGCCTGAGACTCTTGAAGCTAGGGAAGATAAGAGCCGCGAGCTATTGATCGCCAGATGGAATTGGAATATTGTCATCGGCCAAAAAGTAGTGTAAGTAGGCTCGTATCGAAGAAATATGTGGGCCGCTCTCACTTGCTTCTGTAAGTTTGGACGGCCGAAGTATCCGAGTGCAGTCGCAACCTGCGCAAGGACCGCGTCGTCCGTAGAAACTAGAATCTTCTTCAAATTACTGCCTGCAAAGACAAAGGGTTAGACACAGAGGGAAGGCCGAATAAAAGAAAAGTTCAGTAAACACAATGAGACACACGGCAACCTGGTTCAACCCTCCGTTTGGGAATATGGTCTAGGGGACCCTCACCTTCGCCAAATTCCCAGTTCCCTCAGATATTGACCATTACGTCATCCACACGCTTGCCAGAACTGGCGAGCATGGTTATCAAATGATGGTCAGTATCCTTGGCCCTAAGAAAGTACCGCCCAAGCCGACCGGAAGATTTGGCTAAAGCATAGCAGTGCCGAATGGCCAAAATCCCAAGATCGATCCTGAGGCGCCGATTCAACTCTACGATCCCCATTACGATTCGAAAAAAATTCATGTTGGGCTGAGAAGGAATCAGACCCTAATAGCGGAGAACGGCCCTAAGGAATGGATGTAGGGGAAAACGAACCCCGCCCTCTACAATGGATAGGAGAGGAAAGACGATTGAATTTTGATCCTCTCTCTCCATATCCAGAGTGTTGTCCGTCACTAGAGATAGATGAACATCGTTGGGGATGGAAAAGTGTCGCCGGAATCCGGAGACACGACCCACAGAAAGGAGGTCTTTCAAGTGTTTGGCCATTTTCACGGGGAATAAAGGGTTCACCAAAATGAAAATAATAAACAGAAAGTAGGATTGCAAAGAAAATAGAAGAAGACTTACGAGGAGCAAGGGAGATAAGGGTAGACGGAGAAGAGTTGTAGAAAATGCGAGTCAGAGAAGGGATATCCGCTGGCGGTCCAAGAGTCTCGAATACTCGACGAATTGTGCATTCGAAAGGATTGAAATTTCAAATCACAATGAATGCGAGACGCACGATTGAGGCGGGAAAGCGTAATGATGAACGAAAATGTGTGCGCATCCTGACATCTATATTGGGGTACGCAAAGCCGCCTGACCTATTTTAACTTTTCCAATTCAAGACCAAACACACCGATTAACTTCTGTCAATGGGGAGTTCGGGGGGCAATTGTGGGGGCCGAATACATGGAAAAATCAGAAAGTGCATACCATTGGAAGACTGATATTAATCGACTGTATCCTACGAGAGTGGGGAGCCGAATATAATATATGTGCTGAATAAGTGTAAGTCCTTAGGGCCGAATAAAAGAAAGGACAATGATTAAAAAGTAGGCCCTGGCCCCGAGGATCAAAAAGAACAAGTGTAAATACAGGAACAACAGGTATAGAAAGGTATGTAAGAATCACTTCACTTAACTTAGTAAACAAGCTATCTTGAGTGTTTGAACTAACTTGTCCGTCGGAGTACTAATTCCGGCACCCCCGACCGGAGTGTTTGTATCTTTTCAGGTGACTAGCTGAGAATCACTAGCGTCTCCCAAGATCTAAAGAGTATTTCCAAACCACTTCTCCATAAACACTAAAAGATGAGTTTAAAAAGAAAAAACACAATGCAATCATATTGTTTTGGCCCCAATCTCCCCTTTTATAAGCAATAGCCAACATGCTTCATACATGGCACAACAATTGCTAAAAGAAAAAGAGATGCAGTAAGACTGCTTATTCTTTGGGCTACCAAACTCCCTTTTTGTAAGCTACATATATCTTGATATTTCTCTCCCCACCAATAAATCTCCAATGTCATTAATCATTTAGTCATGTATCATTTCTCCAACGCTATCATGTGGCACTTTGTCTTGGCTGACCTACTTAGAACTTTTCTGGTTCTGTAACGGAGTTGAATACGCGGGACTAAACTTCGTATATTTTGTTTATGCAGGTGTTTTTATTTTGTGTACAGTGGACTGAAGTACTCATGAGGGATCTATTCATATATGAAAATATCCTAATCTAAAGTCACAGCTTTTGTTATTTACTATTGGTTGTTTCACAGAAAGCATCACTCATCTCCAGTTGGAAATCCTTCAAATTTTATGCCTGTTTCATTGTTCCCTGTAGCTGCCTACTGTATACATTGCATTCTGTGCATGAGATTATTAGAAGCTGCATATGTATTGAATTACTAATAATGGATGCTACGAAAGAGAATGTCATAACTTGCACTTCTTGTATTCATTGGTTGCATAACTTTGTTTTGATTTGAATTGTAACTTAGTTATTAAAAGGTGTTTTGAAATGTTGAAAATGAGATGGGCTATACTTTGCAGTGCATCATACTACCCCATTAGAACCCAAAATTGAATTATCACAGCATGCTGCTTGTTACACAACTTCATTCGATGAGAGATGGCAGTTGATCCTATATGTACTTTAACCTTATGTTGAAGATATTAATTGGGATTAGTTGGTCATTATAGAGGGACAACGATCCAAAACACTTTAGGAACAAAACTTTCCCACATTTCAATGAATGGATCCAAATATTTGGTAAAGATTGAGCTACATGAGAGTTTGCTAAAGGCCCTGCTGATGTAGTTGAGGCTATGAATGCTGAGGAAAATGTGTTGTTGCCTGGTCTTGTAGATAATGACACTTTTCTTAAACAAATAAGATTAAATAGTCAGACTGGTGAAGCAATGGACTGTTCAAACTCAGCAACTCAACGGCCTTCTGATAGTTCTACCAAAAAGAAGGACAAGAAAAGACCTAGAGCCAATAATGAAGTAGTTGAAGGGCTGATCATGTTTGCTGACAAGTTGGTGGATGTCTTGGGAACAACCAATGATAAGCTAGAATTCATTAGAAAAAGAAAAGGGTATTCACATGATCTTACATCTGAACGAGCATCACTAAACGATGAACTTACGAAGTTGCCAATTACTGTAGATGAAAGGTTAGATGCTTGTGAAATCATATCCCATGATGTCCAAAAGCTTGACATATTCTTTAGCTTGACACACAATGATAGGCTAAGGTGGGTGATGAGGTTGCTAAGTAGGCATGCTCCATAATAAACTTGTTGCATTTCATGGAGGTATTTCTTTTTGGGCATGATTTTTTGTTTATGGTAGGGAATGTTTTTTGTTAAGTCTATTATGAACTTGTTGATAGAATTGGTCACCATTTGGCATTAGCTTTTTTAGTTGGCTTTTTTGTATTGGGACATTTTAGCCTGACTTTTTTACCCTCGTTGGGTTTGGCTTTTTTAACTTTTTTGACTTGGATGTGACATTTGTGTACAAGCACCCATGTTTTGTTAACTATAATTGGGATGCTTTTTATATATTTGGTTATGTCATGAATATTAATGTGATGCGTTCAATGATAACTTTTATCTTACCGTTTTATTTTCATTAGGACATTTGAGTAACATGTTGATTGTATAATGTTGTTCTATTTCTCAAAAAAAAAAAAAAAAAAAAAAAAAAAAAAAAAAAAAAAGAAGAAGAAAAAGAAATTAACTTTATTGTATTTCTAGGATGATGTTCCTACATTTGTATATGTGTTGGGTTTGCTTTGAAGCCAAAAAAAATTCATATTTGGTGCATTCATGGTATTAATTATACTTAATAAAGTAGTCTCAATTTAAAAATAAAATAATTTTATTTAATTTTTATTGATGTTTTATTTTAAAATTTTGTTGATATTTTATTTAATTTCATTATTTAAATTTTAATAGATGTTTTATTTAATTTATTTAAAATTTTAATTAAAAAAATAGCATATATTTTTTATTGATATTTTATTTACTTATTTTTTTAAAAAAATATTTAATTTTGTAAAAAATAAAATAAAATAAATTTTTATTTAATCTAGTTAAAAAATATTTAAAATATTAAAGATATGTTTAATATTGCTATTACTTAGTAAATAATTAAAAAGGATAAAATAGTCATTTGAGCATTTATCATTCTTCATTATATCCCAAAAAAACATAGGATTCACATCCTATCCAACCAAACAGTCATTTTCTGATATCTAATTCATGACTAAACAAACATGAGATACATATTCTATCCAACTAAATAGTCCTAAGACTATGAATTCCAGAATTATAATCCCCCCGTATCCAATCCGTCCAAACAAACATGCTCTAAGAGTCCACATACAACCCCGAAGTGATCTAGTTATCTTCAAATCCTCAAGGGCAGGACAACTAGAGGAACTTTCGAATCAATGCATCATCCAAGTATATAATACTTTCAAGACAAAGGGTCTTAACATTTGGCAAACAAACATAATAAGGAACATTAAACACAATTCTGCCACTAATCTTTAAAACCACTAAGGAATTGCAAGTGAAAAGGCTGCACCAACCTCTCACACTGTCTTCTTTTGGGTATCTATCACCTTCTCTTTTTTTTTAGGGGGGGAATTACACAAAAAACCCCACGGTTTAGCGCCTTTTTCAAATTAAACCCCAGGTTTCAAATTGTGACGATTTGTACCCCACTGTCACTACCCAAACCCGCCCTTGTAGGTCTAGCATCATAACCGGCCAGTAATCCTTGGATTACCAAAGGCCTCTTGACAGATTAACAAATAATAAGGGACTGCGGAAGTAAATATATAAAATAGACAAGGTCCAATGAGCTGTGATAACATACATGGGACAAGATATATCAAGAATTTTATATAAACATAAGCGTGTTGGTCAAAGGATACCATATTTACAAAATATTTACAAGAATGAAGTACCCAGGATCCAACTGTACAAAATAGACCAAGACTATCGTAAGCACAGAAACAGCTGTATCTCTAGACATCAATCGGAACCTCCTCAGGAGGCACAACGGTTGGCTGACAAAAACAGAATCGAAGGCCGTCAACCCTGGCCCTGATCACATGCCGGTTCACCTACATACATAATATAAACTGTGAACGAAAAGCTCAGTGAACAATAATAGATTAAAGGGGTTTTAATGAATGAGTCCGTACAGATTCAGAAATCATAATTCAGTTTGTATCAAATTCATAATTTGTCCAGATCATATATAGAAATCATAAGTCATGCGCCAGCATACATGATACATCCATTAGCATTAACAGAGCAGATATAAAACAGATACAGACACGTGAGGGTTACGAATAACCAGCTTCATAAAGGAACCTCCAGATCCGGGCAACAGAGAATAGATACGCTGAGCTCCCATGACGGAGCCTCCGGTATGGGTAACAGAGTGCAGACAGATTAAGTTCCATAAAGGAACCTCCGATACCGAGTAACAGCCACAGATATCACATGATGCTAAGGATATCACGAATATATAAGTCAAAAATTAGATAGTCATTCATTGTACAGAACATAGCACTTTAGGAAAACATATCTTATTTTATCGCACCGAAAATAAATATAGTTGAACATAACTTTACTAAGTTATTACTCACAGTTGGCCTTGAGACGGACAGACAGAGCAGGTCGATCAGACAGGATGTGGCACGTGACCTACACGATACATGACAGATACACACTTGAAATACACACTCGAATTGTACATAACTTATGTCGTTTGGTCTTAGTGTGTTTCTAACCCTTAATCCTCATTATCGAGTCTTAAACATGGCCTAGAAATGCCTAGGATGGAATAAGGATGCAAGAATGCATTGGAAAACATTTCTCAAAATTTGTTGAAAATAAGGTCCACGCTCGAGCGTGGCTTTCCTCGCTCAAGCAAACATGCAGACAATGAAGCCCCGCTCGAGCGGGACTTTTCTCGCTCGAGCGGACTGTAAACTCATGAAAAAGTGTTAGATGCATGATTTTTACGCTTGACGGATGCTCAACCTTCATTCTAGCGTGAGACTCAGACTCTCGCTCGAGCGTGAATTCCCTCACTCGAGCGGACTGCAAAACACAAGAACTTCTGGGTATATGCATTTCACACTCGAGCGTAAACATCGTCGCTCGAGCGGAGTGCACGTACGCAGAGTGCACACTCGAGCGTAGAGTTCCACGCTCGAGCGTGGATCAAATTTCTGAAAATTCCAGATTTGATCACCAAGCTCAAATTCGACCTTTGAAGAATCAAACTCAATTTTCTGGGCCCAAAACTTTGGAAAACACTTAATAACTCATAGAACAACATGTTTAACAGATCGTTTCAGGAAATCATGGACCAAAAGGATATCAATTTTGCACAAACTCAACTTAAATTCAAAATCAATTTATGAACATCACATGCAAGTACATTTTTGAGCTAAGGCTCTTCAAAACATGATCAAATGCTACCAAATCACATGAAACTCATTGTGTTTCCAAAATCAGAATGGACTCAACACATACATGAAGGAATTCTTGAAAATAAATCTCTAAAATACCATGAAACATGCATGCATGCATGAATTCATTCTTAATTCCCAACCTTTAGTTTAATTCACATGTTAATTCACCTACATAACTGATTTCAAGCATTAATCAACTAAATTACAAGGCTAGAGACTAACATTCTTACCTAAAGTTCTCAATTCCTTATGGTTAGAGATGTTCTTGAGCAAACAACCAAAGTCTCCTAGCAATTTCTCCTAACCCTCAAGCTTGGTCCCAATTCCTTCCCTCTCTCACTCTCTCCCACGTTTTGGGTCTTAGTGAACTCAAAGGTACATGTAAGATGAAGAAATGAGTGAGTGGAGTAACAAAATGACTTATAAGTAGTAATTGACCAAGTTAAATCAATTGGCATTATTTTAATCTAATTTAATCGTTCCGAACCGAATTTTGGTTAAACCTATTATAAAATTCTATAAATCCTAATTAGCACATAAATCAAGTCAATTTCTGATTCGAATGCCGATAAGGCTTTCAATTCACAATTCAAGACTAAAACATGAACAGATCTTTCTATGCCTAATAGATATAAATACCACAATGTAACACACACATGCATTTTAATGCAGGATTTCATCTTAATTACTGATTAGGCATAATTAATCATGGGTTAACGTTAATCAGAGGTTGGGGTTGTTACACCCACCATTCCACTCGTGTTGCAATTCGATCCCCCAATCCATCTCCGTCTCTATTAGTTAACGAAAGACTGATTTGGGTACCAAGATTGCCCTAATCTTCATGATTTACGGCAAAAGACACTCCTCTATTGCGATTTACAGCTCCATATAACCCACCTAGTGATTCAACCTGTGATTGAAGTCACGCATCGAAGGAAGACAACAATTTCGTAATTGATTTTCCAAAAAGCTTTGGACTCTGAGACAGAGGTAAGAAATTGGTTCGTTTTTGGTTTTTTTATATGGTTTTTCCCCTTTCGTTTTTCTCCATTGTTGACCTTCTGTTTGTCTCCATTGTTGGCCTTCTTTTTCTCTCCATTGTTGACTTTGTTTTTGTTTGCATTGTTGACCTTCTTTTTCTCTCCATAATCGTGCAAATTGTTTTCTATTCCATCAAAGTGAAAGACAAAAATGAGTGAAGATAATAGATGGGACGGGAACAATTGGAGTGAGTTAACTCGTTACAGCTGTGGGTTAAGAGCGAAGATCAAAACTTCGTGGACTCATGCTAATCCTGCTAGGAGGTTTTTGGGTTGTCTTAATTATAGAGTAAGTGTATACAATTTTTCAGTGTTTATAGAAAATTGAGAATAAAGTAATATGTTCAATTTGAAGAAGATAACAACTGTATAGAAGATTCACCCAAAAATAATGGCTCATTTGTTTATGTTTTATTGCAATTACAGAAAAATGGGGCTTGTGGTTTCTTTTCCTGGTACGATCCACCCACATGTGCTCGTGGTAGACAAGTGTTGTCGAAGTTGATGGATAAGGTTGCAGCACTAGAAGAATGTGTCAATGAGGTTGCACAATTAGAGGATGTTGTTCAACGTTATCGTGCAAGATAGAAGTCGCTTGTCATTGCCTTGATTGCTACATTGCTTATGAATGGACTATTTGTACTCCAAAATAGTGTTTAGGCTTGCTATGTAATTGATAATATGTGTTTTGGCTAGGTACATTACTTTCACAATGTGTTTTGTAATTGCAATGCTTTTGTTGAACAATGGCAATGTCAATTGTGTTTGGTTTGAAATTGTGAAATGGTTTATTATCAATTGCAATTGCAATGCCTTTTGTTTTGTAATAGGGAAATGCTTAGTGCATTGCTTTTGTTTTGTAATGGTTAAATGTAAATAAAATGTTAGCTTTGAAATGGTTTGTGAAATGCTTTTGTTTTGTAATTGCAATGCTTTTTTTTTTTTTGTCAATTAGTGAAATGGTTTTGTTTTGTAATGGTGAAATGGTTTTGAAATGGTTTGTCCCTAGCTTTAGCATGTTGTCCCTACATTCATGTACAATGATAATAACCATACGATCATAATCAAAATTGATAACCATACAAGCATATGAAACCTGGTTTGACATAAGCATAACAACCACAACAAAGCAAGCATAAGAACCTGTTATTTTCATGAATGAACTTAGAACATAATTCTAGCCAACCAAATATTAGGGTTTCAATCATTCAACAATTGAAGGATAATAACCATACAAGGATTGATCAAGGTTTCATAACCCATATGTACAGCATAATTGTTCCAAAAGCCTATTTTAATTACAAAAGTGGTGAGTAAGGTAAGATAAACCATGAACATTCCAAAAGCCCCATGAATATTGCAAAAACCGTATTTGAATTACAAATGTGTTGAAAACCATTTGTTTACACTACACTGGCTGCCCATTGCTTACTTGTTACTATCATCTGTCACTGCTGATCTTTTCATCTTCCTTGGGTGTCCATCAATTGCTTCTTCAACACCACTTACTGTTGCTGGCCTCTTCCTAGACTGACAATCATCAGGTTATGCTTGGCTGCTCCCCTCTTCCCCAAATAATGCAATTGTCCTAAAGTCCATGAATGTCTGCAAAAGAAGTTTGCAATTAGTAACATGTATTATTTATTACTAACACAATGTTTATTTACTTTCATTCAATGGAATACTTACATTACTATTGGATTTCCCAGAAGGTTCACTTGTCTTTCCTTTCACTGGACCCTTGCAAGTCCTTTGATTATGACCATAACAACCACATTTAGAGCATTTTAGGGTAGAGTGCCTTCTTTACAACTTGTATGGATTCTTAGGTTCATCTGGGTCCCTAACTGTATGTCTGGAAGGCCTACCAGTTGGTCTTTTAAGCTTAGGAGGTAGAAGAAAGTCACACCCTGTTTTAGGCCACAGATCTAGCCTAACCATTGGATTAATCAATGCCTCATAAGTCCTCAAAAAAGTTTCTTTCTTGAAATATGCATCAGCATAATCTTCAACCATCTCCTTCTGAAAAAATATAGCAGTTACCCCGTGGGGACAAGAGACTCCAGTGAGGTCCCATTTGAAGCATGTGCATGTCCTATTCTCAAAGTTCACTACATACCCATCCCCTCCATGTTTGACTTCAAACTCAACACCTCCTGACCATGTAGGTATCCATACTATGGACTTCAACTTCCTCTTTTCAACTTTGCATTGTATCTTTCCACAAATGGGTCTTTTGTACTTCAGCATGTTGTCTTTACACTCATGTATCCTCACCATCAAAGCCCTCTTAATCATCTCCATCATGGTAAGGATGTGTTTGTCCTTAGCTTGTATCACCCATGATTTAAAGCATTCAGATATGTTATTAAGTAGCTTATTGGATTTGGTTCTTGGACTAAACCCATGCCTAGACCATTGGACTGGGTTCACTCTCATCATTCAGTCAAATGCCTTACTATCTACTTTCTGCAACTTAGTCATGTGCCTCTCCCATTCAACCCTTGTGTATGCTTTTGCTGCCTTCCAAACACAATCCTTCAACTCTTTCCCTTTAAACAACTTCTTGAAGTTTGCATACAAATGTCTGAAACAGAACCTGTGATTGGCTTCAAAACATACCAATCTCAAGCTTGGAACAAGTCCCTGTAACAAAAACAGCTAGCATAGCCAAACAATTAATTGACAATACTATTCTAGGAATGACATAATGATAAGAGTATTTCAAAACATAAGAAATACATAAAAATATTTACCTGCTGTTGATCAGTCATAAATGTCCATCCATGTTCTTCAATTAGGCCAATATCTTGTAACAAGTTGTATAAAAACCAAGTCTAGCTCTCTTTACACTCCGCCTCAGCTTCAGCACAAGCTATTAGATGCATTTGATTGTTTCCATCCTATCCAATAGCTGAAAATAACTGCCCTTGGCAAGCTCCTTTCAAAAAACAAGCATCCAACCCAATTAATGGTCTCACACCAGATAGAAACCCTCTTCTAATTGCACCGAGGCATACATACATTCTCTAAAACCCAGGTTTAACTTCCAATTGAGGCCTCCACACATTTATGTCAACATTAGTACCCTTATTGGTTCTTTTTAATTCAGCTGCATAATCCCAGATCCTACTATATTGTTCAGCATTAGTTCCTTCAATGAATTGCTATTTTTTTGGCTCTATAAGCTTTCATTGCTGACACACTTACAACAAAATCATCTTTGACAGTTTCCTGAAACTTATTCACTTTCAATGTTGGAATGGTCCTAAATTTCTGGACATACTTCTCTACCAACCAAGAAGCTGTCATTTGTCTATTCTTATAAGTTCTACAACAACAATATTTAGATTGATATGTTTTTATCTGCAAAGTGTTCTTCCAGTCATCTTGGATGCATGCAGTCTCCATTCACACCCAGCACTACAATTCACTTGAACCTTCCATTTTTCACTCTTAGTAAACTTCACATCATATCCTCTTTTTACTGTATATTCTTTGATAGCATCTTTGAACTCATTTGCAGTACTAAACAGCATTCCTAGTTTGAATTCTATGTTCTGCATATCAACCTCAACCCTAAATTTAGGGTATTTAGGTGTGTTGTTATTATCCTCATCATCAGAGCCTGTCCTTAGATGAATTTGTATCATTCATTTCACACTCATGACCTTCTTTAAACCCTTCTTCATTGACATCTCTCTCAACATTACTATCAAACTTGATGTCATCAAGATCAGGATCATCATCATCATCACTACTATCTGAGAAATCCTTGTCTGATGGGTCATCATTGCCATCACTGCCAGTGTTTGAGTCCTCTTGATAGTGATCATTGTAGTAATTTCCATCATTTTCCACATCTTTCACAGGCACATCGGTAAGGAATAACACATGATGAGCAATATCTACATTCTGTGGCTTATGATGCTCAATAAACAGCTCTAAGGTATTTGTATTTCCCAAAAAAGAATACATTTCTCTAATATCATCATCATTAGCCAACACTCTTAACCCTAAGACCAAATTTTTGTTAGGAATCCTATAGAAAATATGCTTGTAATAAAAAACACCCAACTCTTTCAACATGCAGTTAATCTCTAGGACAGATAATTTATCAACATCAACTGTATCAAATACATCCACATTACCCCCAACATAACTCCTTTCATCATTCTCAATAAAATAGCCACTGTGGTGTATCAGAACTTTAACAAAAGTTGCCATTACTGCATCCATACATAAACAAAACAATAATGACAATAACTATAGGTCCACTTGCAAAACAAAGCATATTAAAAACACAAAACCCTCATATAAAGCAACTTGGCCCACAATTTTGCATCTATGGAGACAAGATATGATAGAAAAATAGACACAAAAGACCTTACAAAAATAATGGAGACCCTAGGACCACAATGTATTCAGTGATATAGAGGCATGCATACAGTCAGAGACAAAAGCAATGTCACCAAGCAATAAACAATAAACAATAAGTGTGCACCGACAATGAAGAGAAAAACAATGTCATAAACGAATAATAAAAAAAGAAGGTCAACAATGGAAAAAAAAAAAGAAAGGGGAAAACCCGTATAAAACAACAAACAATGAACCCATTTCTTACCTCTGTCTCAGAGTCCAAAGCTTTTTGAAAAATCAACTACGAAATTGCTGTCTTCCTTCGATGCATGGCTTCAATTGCGGGTTGAATCACTAGGGGGGTTGCATGGAGCTGTAAATCGCAATGGACGGGTGTCTTTTGCCCTAAATCATAAAGATTAGGGCAATTTTGGCACCCAAATCAGTCTTCCATTAACTAATAGAGACGGAGATGGACAGGGGGATCGGATTGCAACACGGGTGGAATGATGGGCTACAAATTGTCACAATTTGAAACCTGGGGCTTAAAAAGGCGCTAAACCCTGGGATTTTTTGTGTAATTTTCCCCCCTCCGCCCTCCCCCCTCCCCCTTTTTTGTTAGGTAGGGTATTGTGGGTCAACTTACGCTCACCAAACTAAGTTCTTATAGCCCGAACAAGCCTTCCGAAATAGAGCTTATGTTTTGCGGTCTGTGACCTCAATGTATACATTTACTAGCTAGGGAAAGTCTCTATCACTTCGATTTTAGGGAACACTTTCGATACCCACTTGTCATATCGTCGCATAACACTATTAAATGTTAAAGAATATATTCTTATTAATTTTATTGAGCAGGGACTTTTAAAAAAAAAAAATTGGGTTAAATTCACACGTTTGGAGTTCGAGCATTTTATTCTTTATTACGTAAATATAATCAAAAAAATGTATCACATTTGTTATACTGATGATTAGCATATGTCTTGGTTCCATAATTCTTAGTTTTTTTTTTCTTTTAATTTTTTTTAATTCATTGTTTGTTAGAGGCTAAAATATCTTAGTGGATATCTTGTTCCTGAATTTCCTTTCGACTCAACTCAACAAGACTTAACCCCATTTTCTTTGGGTTGGCTACATGGGTTGGTCATTAGTTGGCATTATTCACTACAACAAAAAGCACCAATGGCGACTAAAAAAATGAATTTCATCATTGAAAGTTGCACAAATGGCGACTAAATCCATTTTGGTCGCCAAAACTGAAGACTTTTGGCGACTAAAACCATTTAGTAGCCAAATGTATATGTATTGGCGACTAAAAATCAGTTTGGTCGCCTATTATATGGGTTTCAGCGACTAACACAATTTTCGTCACCAAAAGTGATGGTTTTTGCCGACTAAAACAATTTAGTAGCCAAAGGTGCTGGTTTTGGCGACTAAAAAGCAGATTGGTCGCCGATTGTAGGTGTTTTGGCGACTAAAAACAGATTAGTCGCTGAAAGTGAAGCTTTTTGGCTACAAAAAAAAATTTAGTAGCTAAAAACTAAGTATTGGCGACTAAAATTCAGTTTAGTAGCCAAAAGGGGACGTTTTTGGCGACTAAAAATAGGTTTAGTCGCCAAAAGGTGTGTTTTTAGGCGCAACATTTTTTTTTAGCGACTGCAAAATTAATTAGCAGCCTTAAATTGTAGAATTGGCGACTAAATAATGGATTTAGTCGCCAAAAGTGAGCTAATTTATTTTTAATAAATAATTTATTTTTTACATAAATTATATTGAATATATATAATTATATTTATTTATATAGTTTTGTATTAATACTGGTGAAAGTAATATATAAATAATATAAGTTGTGATTATATTCATGTGATGGTTGAGTGGCATAGTGGGGTGGCGTGTGTTGTTAAGTCTTGGAACCTAGAGGTCACCGGTTCGAAGCGTGGGAGATCTTGAGGCACAATGGGTAATTTTTTTTTTTTTTTGAAAAATGCTTTTGGCGACAAAATACTGTGGTCGCCAAAAAGAGTTACAATTGCCGACGAAAAAAGTAGTCGCCAATTGTATAAATAAATAAATCACTATTGGCGACTAAAACTTTAGTCGCTAAATGTATAATTCCAAAAATGGAATTGACTATTGGCAACAAATTCTTTAGTCACTGAAGACCTGTCTATTGGCGACTAACAGTTTTTTTAGTCGCCAAAGGTATTCGCGACCAGGTATTGGCGACAAAACCGGTGACTAAAATATTTAGTCGGGAAAAGTAAAAATTCGACATTTGGCGACTAAAAAATGACTTTTGACGACTAAAAATTTAATCGCCAAAAGTGTATTTTTTTTTTGTAGTGATTCAAAGCCACATCCCAACTACTTGAGTTCAGTTTCTTATATTTTTTACTGGACAGTAGTTTTGAAGCCTAGCTGGTGTTTGGGTGGCATCTCAATTAACCTAGGGGTGCGGGTTTTTGAATTTGAGCTACGTGAGAAAGATTGACCTTTAGACATGTTTTAAGTTGTAGTCAAGTATTTTATTATTTGTAACCTATTCTGCAAGTAATAGTCAACTGTTCATAACCTGCCTATTGTTTATTGAATATAACTTGAGTCATGTCCTTTTTGAAGAATATATTTATTTTTTGCACCATACAATTCTACAAGTAAGGCCCTTTAAGGATTTCATCACTCCTTGTTTAATGATTATGTCTGATTTCTACAATGAAGCTCTTAATTAAATTTGTTCTTGAGTATATTTCTTGGTCTTTATTGGATTGAGTCTCACATAGACTCTCCGTTCAGACATCCACCCATCCTGATTCTAGATTTGAAAATAGATTGAATTCTTAGGAAAGACTATGGTACATATGAAGAGTGTATACAATATACACCTTATAACTAAATAAGACAATGGCATAACTCCATGCTTTCTAAGTCACAACTTAAAAATTTTAAAAAAAAAAAAAGAAAACAATAACCAAACAATACATGAGACATAACCAAAAATCTCATGAGTCATAACTAAAATAAGATCATAAGTAAAGAAGTTAATTAGTCATAACTAAAGAAGAAAATAGCATAACTTAGGGGTGCATATGATAGGGGGTGTGTATAGCAGAATTTCCCTGAATTCTTTTACCCACATATCATTTTTTGCGTGTGTAAGGACATCTATATTTCATTATGGTCATTGCGAGATTCTGATGAATGAATTTTCGCTAGAACGTATGTGTTCATTGAATTTTTATGCAGCAATGGAATATTTCATAGATTTTGTTTTTGCATCAGTTGTAAGTATCTCATGGATTGAGTTGAAAATTTCCCCTTTCTGTTTTTTGGTTTGTATATTGTGATTATGAAACAGGTAGATGCTCAAGTTCAACAACTTGATCGATATCTGAAAAAATTTGATGAAGAGATTAGGCGTGGTATGTTTCTTTTAGCTTCTGCATCATCTTCTATGTTTTCCATATAAAGGTGGCCTTATTTCAAATGTTATATTTCGACTTGTGGCAGAAAGAGAAAGTGCTGCTACAACTGGGTCAGCTGCTCAAGATCTCGAAAATAATGTTAAATCTACCAATGGCAGAGGAGGGCATAAGAAGTAACTACCTTTCCTACACCTGGATTTTCGAAGTCCCTGTTAGATTTATTTAGACCTCACATTTAGGCTATTGAAGCTTTGGATCTTGATTGCTTTTTTGCTTTTGGGGAGCTGGATTTGAAACTGGATAATTATTATGGTTATTGTTACTACTTTTAAGGTTTCTAATTTAATATGCATATATATATATATATAGAGAGAGAGAGAGAGAGAGAGAGAGAGAGAGAGAGAGAGATTAGATAATGGAAAACACAAGAGAAGATAAGTAGTTGGCATAGTAGGAGCTATGGGGAAAGAATAGTCCTAATAGAACACTAACAAAGAAACTCTTCCCTACGGTTTTGCCTTAGCTGATATCAGGAATCAGAGTATATGGGCCAATTGTTACTGAATGGTCAATGAACTTTAATTGAGTGATTGATATTTAAAGTAAATTATACTAAAAAATTGAATGAGAAGAATGAAAAACTCAAAAGTCCCAGCATAATTCTAAAGTTCATTGGTGGCCTGTAAGTAGTAATGAAACTTGATAACAGGCACCATTTATTTGTATAGACGTCTGCATATTATGCTTAATTACTAATTTGTAAATTTTGATGCTTACTTTAATGTTTTTTGTTGAAAATACCAATTAAGTCATATCAAATTTTTCTGGTCAACTTGTTTTGAGTTTTTGATTGTTAGTTGCATCTCATTTTGGGTTTCTAATCAATATCCAACTTTGAGTTGTAGTTAAATAGAAGCTCCGATAGGTAAAATTCTATTTATGATCATGTAATAATTGTTATCATTTTCTTCTTTTTCTTTTATTTACCCCTCTTTCTTGACAAGGAACTATGTTGCCATTGTTTTAAATAAATTACTTTAATATGATGTTGTTGATCTATATTATCACTTTTCTCTTTGGATTCATCCTAAATCTAAGAATCATCTTTCATCGTCAAAATCTGAAATATTTTATGGTCAATAGTTATTTAGCTGAGTTTGCTATCATGGGTTTAACAAACACAGTAGCTGATTGAACATTTTGTTAGCTTGTTTTTATAAATAGACTGAGAACTTTTAAATCATAAGAAGGAAGGTGTGGCAATGTTGGTGCTAGAGAGAAGGAAAAGAGAGACGACAAAAAACAATTCTTCCAGCTAGTTAGCCCACGTAGTTCCATTTTAAGATAACAATGTGCCAATTTGTTTGCTGGTTTAAAATTTTATGAAATGTAAGATGTAATTATGATTAATAGAATATAAAATAAAAAAATATTGTGTATTTGATATTATTTTTTTTAAAGAAAATATTATATTTTTGCCTTGCTATATTATTTCTATCAACGATAATATGACCCCCATACGCGTGGGGTCCAATTAGTAAATTATAAAATAATATAACTTTTCTTACATATAATTTTTTGTTATCACAAACTAGATATATATAATTTTTATCATAAATTGATATAACTCACCACAAATATTTAAAAAAAAAAAAAATTTGTAACTTTTACCAAATTCGTTTCTCCAAATCTGTGTTGTGAGAATTATTAAACCACCATAGTTTACTATTGTTCAATGAATTAGCCCATATTGAGCTAAAAGTGAACCCACAAATAAGCAAATTTACTGACTCCAAAAAACATAATCCATTTTCTTTTCGCACAAAAGTATGCACTGATATCGATATATAAAAAAAGAAAAAGAAAGCATGCATCATTACCTTGACCATAAATTGCAATTAAAAAAAATTAAAACTTCATTGGAAATTAATTAAATTTTTTAATTTTTTTTTTTAAATAATCGAGAACTCGATCCAACGTGTAAACTCAAGATTTAGAGGCCATTTCCTAAAGCTATGAACCGGGCAGAGAGTCAAACCTCAAGTTTTCTAAATAGAAACCCTGGCGATTGACCGTCCAACAAGTTCTTACAAATTGCATCATTTGGATCTAAATTTATGGAATTAATTGTCAGCTTATCCAGCATCTTTGCATTCTTCAACAAATATTCAAGTAGTTCCAACTCTTCCTGTCCTCCCTTGAATCCCACAATCTCAATAACATTGATATTCAATAACAAGCAACTAGGTGCACACTTTTTAGGAGTCCAACTTGGTGTTTCCAAGCAATGCCAACACTGTTTCGCTTCCTAATGAGAGAAATCACAAGATTAGGAAAATTCAAAAGTTAAAGCATCAAGTATTCGAACATAGCGATTTCACTTGACTGACCTTTCTCAATATCAAAATCTCTAGCTTAGGTGAGTTCTCGAGGAATTCAATCACCAAATTCCAACTAAATCCATGGAAAACTTGTAGTTCCAAACGGGTCAGGTTAGGGAATGAAGGCAGAATCATACCGCGAGCAGAGTTGCTAATATTCAGTGAATTGAGAACACCATGTGCAGAGTTGAGAATCTTCAGTGGAAGAATGAGAACGCCATGTTAAATCAGAACAATATATAAAGATGAATATTTATGCCTAAGGGAGTGTATACTCTAAGCTTTTTTTCTCTTCGAGTCGATTGAAGCATATATATCGACAAAGGATAACAAAATCTAATAAAAATATGTGATTAATGTGACGAATTTGAGTGTGTCATATCATACGACAAATGAAATATAATAAGATATAATCATCATAACATTATTGTAAAAATACAGCAAAACATAGACGAACCAATTTTGTTGTATGGGATTGCAAAATTATTTGGTGGATTGGGATATGAAGTAAGAGACTGCAATTAATTATATCTCAAAGAACTCGATAAAATGTAACTTAATAAAATGGAGAGAAAAATTCCAAGTACACAGAATCTGATGATAACAGTAATGAAAAACTTACACACATAGTAGTGGCAGATAAAGATAGAGAACTGGTACTAGCCACCGCACAAAGAAGCTGCATAGCGCGGTTTTTAGCTTCGCCAAAGTTACTCACAACAACATCGAGTTTCGCTTTCTTTAAACACGGCATGTCTCTAAATTTGTACTGTGAAAATTCACTATCTTTTATATCAAGACACTCAAGAGCTGGGACCGTAACATCGAATTCGCAATTCTTACCATGTCGAATCCGCATACTTAACCTCTTTAGAGTCGGTACGAAAATCTCAAAACTCTTATTCCACAAACGATGCAATCCATTTAGATCAAACACTAGCACCAACACCAACTCTTCGAGTACAGAGCAACTTCGGGAGAGTGTTTGCATCGACACATTACAAGGATTCGAAATCGAAATATGGAGGACCCTGAGGGATCGGAAACCAGTCCAATTCTTAGTATAGATCTTGAAATTGCATCGAATCTTCAAAACTTGGAGAATTTCACAGTATCGAAAGCTCTCGACTAGATCTTCAGGAAGGCAAATAGGGAGATCAATATCCAACTCGCGAATTTTACGGCCGAGTAATGGAACAATGCGGAACAAGTCTCGTTCAATTCGAGTGCAATGGAAGTGCAATTTTGAGATAATTTTCGAGTTTTTGCAGAGTATTTGATCTGCCAAACTGCCTTTACAGTTCCACCAATCGAGATTATCAAAATGCAGAGTTTGAACAGATTTCCAGAGGTGTCTCCATCTCTGTGATAAGGCACTGGTGCGCACAGAGTTGAGAGTGGAAAGGAAGGAGAGAATATGGCGAAGAAGATCATCTGTTAAACTGCTTATTCTGTCTTCAACTTCTGAGAATATATTCATTGATTTCATTGATTCTAAAGAACCAAAAAAATAATTGATGAAGCAGATAGATCTAGGGTTTTGTGGGAAGTTTTTATACGAATGGTTGCGGAACAATGAAGCCATCACTTTGAATAATCTTTCAATTTTTTTTTTCTGCAAAAAATCTAGGGATTGAGACAGATATGGTATTCGATTAGGAGTCACTGTATCTGTCAATCGCTCAAAAGTATTGATGGAACATAACAAAATCGATTGCCTTTGTTTAAAGAATATATTCTTATATTGTTTTGTGTATCCATATCTCCCTCTGAATCTTCCAAAAATTCTCCGGTACTGATTGGTAGCTCGAAAGTTACGGTTCGAATGTGGCTTGAGGGTCAAAATGACGTCGTTTTAACCCTTTTTTTTTTTTCCCTTTTCTTTTTCTTATTTTCGACTTCACTTCATCTTCTCTAATTTTTTTCTTTTGCAGAAGAAGAAGACCAGGAAGAAGGAAGAGAGGAGGAGGGAAAGAGGGAGGAGGAGGAGGAGGAGGGAGGGAGGAGGGAGGAGGAACTGGAGGGGGCCATTAAAATGGCGGTGGCGAGGCAGTAGGCGATCGGCCTGACGATGAGGCTGCGGCAGACGAGGCGGAGGCGGCGGAAGGCGACGACAGACTCCAAACCACCAGTCCCTCTCCCTCTCTTTCTCTCCCTCTCCCTCTCCTTCTCCCTCTCTTTTTCTCGAGCCATTTTCGAGCCTGGTAGCTTCGAGCTACCAGGCATTTTCCAAATTTCTCAATTCTTCTTGGTAAGGTTTATAGTCATTTATTCAGAACGGACAACAGGACACTTTAGTGATCTCCTTAAAAAAAGGCATTGTCTTGAATCTGCGAGAGGGTGGGAGGATTTTCCTGTAAAAAAAAAAAAGGTTATCAATACCACTATAAATTTATCCTTACTAATTCAGAATTAATTAAAAAAATTAATAATTCAAATTCATTTTATTCATAAACCTCATATTTTATCAATTTAATCTCCATCACTTTGTAAATTAGACGGTATTATTAGGCTCTTGAAGCCCATCACGTATCTCATTTTGATAATAACCGTTCAATGTGTAGATCTTATCGATTACTTTATCTCTACAAAAAATCACATTAGTTGGATATCGATAATCCATTGATCAAAATGCATTTTTATTAATAATTTATTTTTAAAATATTATTTACCATTAACAAAAATATAATTTGATCAAAGGTTATTCATATTTGATCAATATAAATTTTTAAAGAATGAAGTACTCGACAAATTTTATACAATAAATTATTTAAATTATCAAAATAAAATCGATAATAAATCTCACGGATCCAACAATACCGTTCAATATCATTTTCCTTTATATATATACATTATGAGATATATAATCTATTCATATTTTACCATTATTAACAGGATCACATCAAAAGTCTTCAATTGGAATCTATTTCTATCATAAGAGCTAGACACATGTTGAAGGCATACAAAGTTGGTGTTTGGGAAATTATTATTTTAATAGGTTATTTTAGTTTTAGGTTATTTTAGGAGATTAAAAATTTTGTGTTTAGAAATATAGTTAAGGAAAATGAGCGGTAGCTCGAAAAAAAAAGCTCGAATTTGGCTCGAAAGAAAAAGAGAGAAAGAAGGAGAAAAGAGGAAGAGAGGGAGAGGGAGAGAGAGAGAGAGAGAGAAGACGATCGTCGGCCATCGTCGATCGTCGCCAAAGAGTGCTCCGTCGTCGTCGTCGTCGAAGAAGCAGAAGCTTGCCGTTGCCGTCGTCGAAGCAACAGCTTTGCTCCTCGCCGATCGTCGCACCACCGCCACCGCCACCGCCTCTCGCAGCAGCTCGCCCCGCCTCCTCCTCCAGCCAATTTTATGGCCCCCTCCCCTCCCTCATCCTCCTCCTCCCTCCTTCTCCTCCCCCTCCCTCCTCCTCCCTTCTCTTCTTCTCCCTTCTTCTCCCTTCTTCGTTCTGCAACAAAAACCAGGAAAAAAGAAAAGAAAAAAAAAAAAAAAAGGGGTCAAAACGACGTCGTTTTGACCCCTCGAGCCACACTCGAGCCATAACTTTCGAGCTACCAATCACTACTGAATAGTTAAATTCTTAAATTTTTTTGTAGTTGGATGTGATGTTTGTAAAAAAAAAAAAGTGAAATGATTATAGATTTGATATGACATTTTATTTTATTACCTATTTTAGCCTATTTTGTCTTTTAGTACTATTTTAGTCAAAAAAAAATTAAAAAAAAACTCTTTCCAAAAGTATTGCGTAATACTTTTTAAATTAAAAAAATAACTTTTTTTTTTAATTCATAATTATTTTGGATATTGGGAATAAAATGGCCTTATTCATTGTTCTGATGTTCTTTTTAATAAATAATTGGAATATTATGTGACATTTTAAGAGTACCTTTTATAAATAAATAAAAAATTATAATATATATTAAGGAATTATTTGGATTCTTCTATAAAAGCATACTTTTTTATTTTTTTATCTGTTTTGGGTCACATCATCTCTCTAATTTTTTATACATATTTTTATAAAAAATCAAAAATATATTTATTTAGATTATTCCAACATTGAGTTTTTATTTTTATTTTTTCAATTACCTAAGTAAATGGGTTGATTGAGTTAGCATATTTCTTTTATAAGATTTTTTTAGTTGTTAATTTAAAAAGCAATGTTAGAGACCCTAAAAGTTCTATTAAAATTTCTATCAAATATCTCATATGGGTGTAAGACCCATACCATGTGGGTTCCATGTGGATTCCACACTTATGTGAGATATTTGATAGAAATTTTAATAGAACTTGGAAATCTTTAGCATTTTTATAATTTAAAATATTACCTAGACAATAATAGGGTAAATTATAAACATACCCTCTGAGGTTTATTTAAATTATAAATTATCCCATGTGGTTCTAAAAATTACATTATGCCCCTTAAAGTTTTTAATTTCATAACAAATAGATCCTTTTATTAATAAATCATCAAGTTAATTAACAGTTTATAATAATGTCAAAATTTTATTTCAATTAATAATTCAAATAATTTTATTATTGTATAGGTGAACAGTTAAAATTTTCACTTTTTTAATTAATTTTGTTAAATAAAAAATTCTGACAAAAGAGGTATTTATAATTTTCTAAACCGCAAGAGACAATTCGTATTTTAAACAAATTTTAAGAGGTATATTTATAATTTACCCATAATATATTACATGGTGTTCCAAAACCAACAATAATTCCCCATTTCAAAATGGGTTGGCTAATAGATTCTATATCAATTGTCAATTAGGCCTATTTTAAGAATTTGCTTCAAAAGTTAATTTTTTAATTTTTTTTGAATCACATCACCATTCTATTTTTTACATTTAAAAAAAATAATTAAAAAAAATTAATTTTTAACCTACTTTTCAAAATAAGACTTTAATATGTAAAATAGTCAATAAGTCCCTACCAATAAAAAGTCAACTATTCTCTCTCCATTTATGTGTCTTTTTGTAAAAAAATTAAAAAATTAATTAAAATAGGCCGTTCCCAAAACAAATGCATCCCAAAAAAGAAAGGAGAAATGCCACATCCTATGGCTTATCTTGTTTTTTTGTTCTTGCCTTTTATCCTTCGTATGTCTAACACATGTTAAAAAAATTATAAATTTTAATGTTCAATTTAAACGAAATGAGCTAATTGAAATACTACTTAAAATCTAGTATTGACACTTTTGCAAACAACATTTGTGTTGAATTGTTGAAAGGAAACACTAACAATTTTGGATTTTGTGGGGAAGTATTTTGCGAGTAATAGTACATGGCTAAGATGACACTGAAGTATCAACCGAGGAATCACGTGGCCTGGTCATGCTAGTCGAGTCTCGGCTAGGCCGAGGTTATCTGCGGAGATGTTAGAATCCAAGATAAGTAGATAAGGGACAAGAATTTTAGACGAAAAGGGTTCTAATTTAGATAAGGATAAAACTCTTAGGAAGTTTATCCCTATCTAGATGAGAGTCCAGGATGAGTATTGAGCCTGAGTCCACTAAAGTGAGGATTTTAAAGGGATCAGGTCACTGTTGGTTATAAAAGTAAAATACCCTCATGGGTCTAAGGTGTGACACCCGAATGTTTTAAATTACAATAAATAGAACTTAAAAATAATATATATATATATATATATACAATGACAACAATGGTAACTAAATAAATAATAATAAGTAAAGGCATAATTTAGGAAATTGGGAATTTTATGGTTAAAAAAAAAAAAATACGTTGCGAAAAAACTACACCTTAAATATTTTAGTAAGTGGTAAGTGAGGTTGGGTCGTAAGATTTTTAGACATGAACCTAACTTATAGTCATATATAATTTTAGGAGTCATCATGAATTACTAAAGAAGATAATAATGTTTAAATTAGTAAAGTGGTTAAAATAGTCCTAAGTTCAAAGAGTAGTCAATGGTCAAAGAGATAAAACCAAGTTAATAAATAAATAAGATAAGGGTGGTGGACTGGAGTGATCAACTGGAGTAATCAGCAAGATTTGATCTCCACGCGTCAAAATACGAAACCTTCCATATACTTGTCACCCACGAATTTCTTCCTATAAATAGGGAAGAAGGACAGGTTTAAGGTAACGGAAATAGAGAGTAGAAAAGAGAAGGGGCAGGTGAAGATCGTGAGTAGTGGAAAGACGGAATAAAGAAATTAATTTAAGGTGAGTTATATTATACCTTAGGTTACCAAAATATATTTTACTGATGTTTTGACTTACCAAAATTTATTTTATACTAGTTATGTTTTGTTAGTATATTAATAAAAGTTATGTTTTATAAATGTTTCAGTTATGTAGATTATTTTCTGAACGCTATTTGCTTAAAAGGAAACCCATGGATATGTTTATTTATATTTTAAAAAATATTTGATTATGACCTTATAAGCAATTATGTTTTGTAAGTACCACCACGGGAGTCCCACGCCTTGGGGGACTTAAATAACCATTGGCTAGTGTTTGACCACTTTGTGGTCCAGTGTTGTCATGGATCCATTGACCTCTGAAGTGATTGTTACTTTAGTGATGTACCGTGGTTATAGTGATTATTTCAGTTTCTGGCACTTAATTAATTTGTGTATTCAACTCAACTCAATTTATGTTAATGTTTTAGCTTAAATAAATATCCATGGCCATTTTGTGTCCCTACACTCATAGTATGATATTTCTCACTCTGTTATGTGCTTATAGCTGTTACTCCTTTTAGGTGACGAGGTTTAGCGGGATCAAGAATAAATCGCTATGTTATTTTGTTTTCTTATTAGACTCTTGTAATACAATGAAGTTCAAGTAAACTATGTTTTCTTTCCTTTTAAATAAACAGTTGGTACCCAGTTATTTATTTTAATTTATTTAATTTATCTGCTTGCGCTGTGACTATAGAATTATCCGAATTATTTTATTTTTATCTTGTTACGACGCCGAGCCTTTGGATACCGGGTTTGGGTCGTGACATAAGGTCAGTTCTTTCTTGTGAGTTTAAACACAATTTGCTATTTTTGAGAAATATTGATTACTGACTTGATCATCAGAGTGCCCCCGATTGGATGAATCACCGTCGAATTCTCATCTTCTTGTGCAAGTTATTGGGCTTAATCTATTCTGCTGATACTCTCCAGCTGAGTTCCCCATTTGGTTTTGTGGTTGGAAATCAACACCCATAATTTGGCGCCGTTTGTGGGAACTTAAGGAGCATAGATAGCCAACGATAGACAGGAAGAAAAGATTGGAAATGACATTAACAGTGAGAGTTGTGAACATAGAGATCCTAACGTCGGTAAAGAAAACCATAATGAGGAAGCACATGATCTGAATCCTAGAGAGAAGGACGTCGACAAAGAGGGGAACGCCTTGAAGAAAGTTGGCCGAGATGAGTACTACAACGAGAGCGACTGTCACGACCCAAACCCGCCCCTAAAAGTTTGGCATCGTAACCGACCAGTAATCCTAGATTACCACAGGCCTTACTATACAAAACATAATTAATCGGGGTTCGCGGAAGCGAAAACAGAAACTACAATAGTCCAAAGAGTTGTGCATTAATATGAACAAGTATTTACATGCCAAAATGTTAATTTACCCACCACATTACATAACATGTAACAAAATCCATATGCAAAACGTATAGGCACATGCCACAATACATAACAAAACAAGTTCACTATACGGCCTTCCAGGCCTAGCAAAACTTGGGGCATACAAAACTCTGGTAGGCTCTCAAAACGGCGGCTCGGTGCAAAGACTCCGCCTAGGCTTGACTCCCCGATTGCTCACCTATAAATACATATATACAGGGGTGAGCTAAAGCCCAGCAAGTAACATTAACGTAAAGGGTTAGTGAACGAATTCCACATAACATAACCGTAAAACAAATCATTCATAAACATAACCAATTCGCATAAGAGCATAATAATGGCATATTCCACAGAACATAAACATAACAGAACGTCTTCCGACTAGAGTAATCAGTTCCGGATACTGATTAAACACATATCGTCACAATGAAGTGACTCACGAGATCTCGCAACTAGTCATGGACCCGCATTTTCATGCCGTCCCCCATGACTTGGGACTCTCTATGGATGCCATACTAGATTCGCAAATAGGACATTCGTTCACAAAAAACATTAACGTTTCAGAAATCATAACATAGCATAGCATTTCCAGAACATACGTTATAAGAACATAACTTTACAGAAATGTTACTTACAGTGGTTTTCCAGAACCGGTTGTACGGTCTTCACGTTTAGACCTGCAAATATCCACAGTCGCATGATCCTTTAACACATAGCATTAACAAATCAAGTCCACGTATGCTCTTAATGATATTTCAATCTCATAACTTCATTATCATGACTTAATTAATCCTCAAGAATGCTAAAAATGCAATGAGGATGCCAAAATCATGCAGTAAAGCACTTTTTGAAATTTCCTGAAAAACAGGTCTCCGCTCGAGCGTAAAAACCTCCGCTCGAGCGAACAATACACTATGAGAAAAATGCTGGATGTGCGAAATCTACGCTCGAGCGGCCAAACCTCCGCTCGAGCGGACTGTGAAAATCTGGGTAGAAAAACCAGTCCATTTTCTGCAAAACCGTGGGCTCCATTTTTACCAAAACCAGCTTCCAATTTCATGAAACAAGGCCCAAAACACTAGAAAAACAACTTGATTTAAGCTTTAAAACCAAACCCACATGGATTACATAAATGATCAAACTTGAATTAAATTGGAAAACCATAGACATGCTCATAAAATCTACATTTCTTCAAATCCATGGAGGTTCTCCCTCAAATATGAAAATCGTGCAAGAAACCATGATTTTAAAACATAAATGTCATGATAGAATGCTATGGATGCCCAAATCAAACATAATTCTTCCTTTAATCCACTTACTAACCATGAAAACATGGATGATCCAACTTTACTTCAAGTATTTAGAGAGAAATTGTAGCGACCCTAATTTTCTTAAGTCATTATTTATTATTATTATGGTTATTATTATTTTATTTTATTTTTGGCTTTATTAATTATGTGGTCGCATGAGAATTTAATGTGTTATTTAATGAATTTAATGTCGTAATTAATTAATTTAATATATTATTTAATTATATACAATTAATCTAAATATTTATATATTTATATTTGTTATAAAAAAAGAGGGGTATATATGGATATTTATATATTAAATCTTATATTTATATCTATATATATTATAATGTATTATATAATATAATATTAGATAATGGTGCTTTAGGTTAGAGAACATATGACTCAATTAAAGAAAAGTGAATCAGAGTGAGGGCGGCGGAAACCGAGAGAGAAGAGAGAGACGGCACGGAAGAAGAGAAGAGGAGAAAAAAAAAAGTTAGGGTTTTATTTTGGTGACTCTATTAATTCTCCAAATAATTTTTTGAGTTTCAAAATAATATTGTGAGTACAAAACCCACTTTTCTTTATTTATGTTTAATTCTTTGTTTCTATTTATTTATTTATTTGATGTTAGTTTGATTTGGTTTTACATATAGATGATAAATTAATTTTAATTATTTGATTAAGTTATGGATGTAAGATTTAGGGATTTATATATGATTGATTGATTTTTAATTATTTTATTTAGTTGGGTATGTAAAGTTTAGGATTCTCAGATAATTGATTAATTTTAATTACTTTGATTAGTTGTGTAGGTAAAGTTTAGGGTTTATAGATGATTGATTGTTTTTAATTATTTTATTTAGTTGTGTATGTAAGGTTTATGATTTTTAGTTGATTGATTGATTATAATTATTTTGATTAGTTGTGTATGTCAGATTTAGGGTTTTTATATGGATTTATTTCATGGTTATATAAAATTAAAATTAATTAAGAGCATATAGATAAATTCCTTGTACTCCACCATGACTCCATGGATTGTTATTTTATTTGAGTGATGGTGAGAAAGAGTGTATAAAAAAAAGGTGAGGATTATGAGAGTTGTTTGATGCCTTATGCTCGGCATTGTTATATTTGTCTCATGATGTCGATGAGATGTTTATATATATTGTTGCCTCGTTCTCATGAGTAGACGAGTGCTTTGATTTGCGCGCGTACGTATATGCTAACCATCCGGGGAGTGTGAGTCAAACTCGGGACGATATCCCCGTGCAAGTTTGGCTTCGGAGTGGGTTAGGTATACGGGAGGCACATGGGATATATGTGTAGGCCAGAAGGGGAGGGCCGAAGTGGTGGAGTCAAGGTACAATGAATTAATTATGAACTTGTATGTTAGTTCGAATTGTCTTAATTGAGTCAAGGTACAAAGAAGTAATTATGAACTTATAGGTATAGTTCAAATGATATTGATTGAGTTAAGGAACAAAGAATTTAATTATGAGTTTATTTCTATAGTGTGAATTGTGTTGATATGTTCGTGTGGAAAAATAGTAATCGACCTCAATAAATTATAAAATTTGAGCAGAGGCATCTATACGTGATTTTGGACCACTTTTATGTTTTATGTATTTATTTAAAGATCGATTAGAACATATAACCGGATGATCTTGATTATTGTCGATTTGGTTCATCTTAGCAAGGCAGATTTTAGAGGCTGTTTTAACCCACGAAACGAGCTTATTTTTATTGGTTTCGCGTAAACTGAAGTAAAACATTATTCTGCACACTTTTCATGTTTTGAACTTTTTCGAAAAAAATCATCTTAGGGCAGTTTTGGTTCGTTTTCAGATTCAGATTTTTTTGATTGAATTCTGTCTAGATTTTTATATCAAGTTTTTCTCTTAACCTGTTCAGTTTCTGTTAAATTCGTTCGCGTTGTCTTATAGGAAATTTGATTCTGTACAACTTTCGTTCTTTGAGTTTTGATCAATTCGAATTATTTAAGTGTGAAACGGTGTAACTTTATATTTGTTTTAATAAGTTACTTATGATTAAATTATACTAATTTTATTTGTTTTGCAGGATGGTGGGTCTTACTAACTTTTTATGCAGGGCTGACCCACCATATTTTTATTTCTATTTTGTCTATTTTATAATCAATTTATATTTCGTTGTGTACGGACAAGAAACTAAATGCCACCCTATCTCGAGAAACTACCCATTCGTCTCGGTGCGGTTGGAACTACTTGTCTTGTCCCATAATATGAATTAAATGTATTTTTGTTTGTGTCTGGTGGACACGCGGGTGTTGTTTCTTGTACTCATACCAAGATACTGTATCTTGACCCGTTTTAATCTGCTTTGTCTCTTGGCAACTCGGTTTGCTCGAGCCTTGGTGGCGTCCTTCTTGAGATTAGTAGAGGCTTTGGTGGTGACAAGAAATATCTGTGATCGTAGGACATGTCGTTTGGAGTTCGTTTATTTTTCTTGAGCTTAGGATTGATACTAATTTATGTATTTATTATTATTATTTTTTTTCTCATGACTTTATCATTGGAATAATTTGGCATGGTTTGTAACCGTACTTTATTTAAGTTGTTTTGACTATTTATTGTTACCTTGATGTTGAGGTATTTATTAGTTATGAGATTATGGTGGATGGTTTGGTTGGTGTTTTAGTTTTTCTTTTTTTGTTTTTGTTTCACCCCTAGAATTTGGATGATGGAATACTGATTGGGGTTTAGTCCTAATTTAATATTTAATTGTCCAAATTTTGGGGCGTGACAGAAATCCTTACCTTGCTCACTTAATTGAAGACAAGTACCTTGAATCCCCTTTCTTTCTCTTCTTTCCCTTGTTTCTCCCCTTTGCTCTCTCTCTCTCTCTCTCTCTCACTCACGAATTCTCTCTTCTCTCTCTCCCTTAGATATTTTCCTTCTTTTATTCTTGAGTCAACATAGTCAACAAATCTTTATCCATAACCATATATATCCTATAAATTCAAATTGTACCATAAGCTTGAGCCAAACAAGGCTTTACGAATCAGACGGAATTCAGTCCTCAATTTATTTCCTCAAATGGTTCTAAAAATTCCCGGTATCACGTAGGCGCGTTCAATTTCATTTTCTGAATCCATTACGATCGTCAATTTCAGATCTGAAGTCGTAAGTCCAACAGATATTTTTCTCATTCAAACAGATATTCTTCCATTAATTCATCTAAACACATAATTAATTACCGATAATTATGACATGCAGTTTGGGGTCATTACACTCTCCCCACCTTAAGAAGCTTGGTCCTCCAAACTTTCCTTATCCTGGCAGAATCTCAATCAGAAATCATAGTCACATGTCATTCAGTAGTTCACAGAAGTATCATCGTGTAAAGAGAACAATGCAACGGTTCTATTCAGTTACTCAAATAGTTCATGTATTAATCTCATAGCAGTCTATCATATAATAAACATATTTCACACATGCTGAAGTCAACTAACAAGTTCTAGAACGTTCAATGCAAAGGTAGTCACGTAATTAGAACAATCCATAGCAAAGGTAATAGCAAAGGGAAGTTATTCCATCATAGTCATAGTCAATTGTTCTGACATCATTTACATTATATCCATGTTCATTATTCTCCATTGCATAGGTAACAGTGTTAACATCATAACAGATAATTGAAATCATACCTGCATACGCTTTTCCACTACCCTGTGTCTTATCTGAAATTAAGGTATATACTCTTGCTTGCCTCAAGGTAGTCCCCTCAGGAGTCGATGTTGTTGTTTTCTTCGGTGCCACTGTTGATGTATTTCCACTAGCAACAGGTCTTTCAGTTCTTGGATAACCTTGTGGACAAGCTTTGGCTAAATGCCCCTTCTGTCCACACTTGAAACATGCTCCAGATACACGGCGGCAAATGCCCCAATGCTGCTTTCCACATTCCTTACAAATGGGCATACTTACACTTCCTCCACTTTCCTTTTTTGTATTGTCACTAAACTTTGAAGCCAAATTTTCATTTACAGAAATCATTGATTCACCAACTGTTTCTATTTTCTGTTTCTTAAATCTCTTACTCTCTGCTTCGGTCATTGTTGATTGGGACATTTTCAAGGCCGCAATATTTGTTTCCGCCATCAAGGCTCTATCAAGGACATCAATATATTTCTCTAATTTCAACACATTTACCCTGTCAAGTACTTCAACATGCAATCCGCCCTCAAACTTCCTTGCCTTCTTATACTCTGTATCCACCATATGGGGAGCATAGCGGGCTAATTCAGTGAACTTCGTTTCGTACTCTGCTACCGACATGGTGCCTTGCTTCAACTGTTCAAATTCAGATATTTTTCTATCTCGCATACACTGTGGAAAATATTTTTCATAAAACTTTTCTTTAAATCGGTCCCAAGTCAAATCTCGATCTACCTCTCGAACAAGCATCCACCACCTTCGGGCTTCCTCTGTCAAAGTAAAAGTTGCTAGCAACACTTTATACACATCAGTACACAGAAATACTTCGAAAATCTTTTCGGTTTCGAGTACCCATGCTTCCGCTTTTAATGGCTCGATGCCTCCTGCAAATTCTAGCGGTTTCAACTTCTTATATTTCTGTGTCAAAGTAATAATATCATCATTATTGATCGGTTCCACTTGCACAGGTGGTGGCGGAGGAGGCGGAAAAGATTGTCTCTGTTGTGGTTGTTGGTTTTGTTCTAGCTGTTGTCTAACCAACCCAGTCAAAGCTTCAACCATTCTTTCTAACCGAGTCATTCTAGCATCAGAAGGTTCTGTTTCATCTACGTTCCGTGCATTGGTGGTCTCCATTTGTCTATAGAACCCATAGCAAATACAACATTTCATTTTTCCATAACGGTTCTTCTGTTGCTTCATCATTCACAGTTCTTGCTTCTCATATTCAGAAACACACACACACATGCACATATGCTCATGCCCTATTTCCTCTATGACACCCTACAGTTCTTATGGACACGTGTGTGGGTAAATTAACTCGTGCGCTCTGATACCATTCTGTCACGACCCAAACCCGCCCCTAAAAGTTTGGCATCGTAACCGGCCAGTAATCCTAGATTACCACAGGCCTTACTGTACAAAACATAATTAATCGGGGCTCGCGGAAGCGAAAACAGAAACTACAATAGTCCAAAAAGCTGTGCATTAATATGAACAAGTATTTACATGCCAAAATGTTAATTTACCCACCACATTACATAACATGTAACAAAATCCATATGCAAAACGTATAGGCACATGCCACAATACATAACAAAACAAGCTCACTATACGGCCTTCCAGGCCTAGCCCAACTCGGGGCATACAAAACTCTGGTAGGCTCTCAAAACGGTGGCTCGGTGCAAGACTCCGCCTAGGCTTGACTCCCCGATTGCTCACCTATAAATACATATATACAGGGGTGAGCTAAAGCCCAGCAAGTAACATTAACGTAAAGGGTTAGTGAACGAATTCCACATAACATAACCGTAAAACAAATCATTCATAAACATAACCAATTCGCATAAGAGCATAATAATGGCATATTCCACAGAACATAAACATAACAGAACATCTTCCGACTAGAGTAATCAGTTCCGGATACTAATTAAACACATATCGTCACAATGAAGTGACTCACGAGATCTCGCAACTAGTCATGGACCCGCATTTTCATGCCGTCCCCCATGACTTGGGACTCTCTATGGATGCCATACTAGATTCGCAAATAGGACATTCGTTCACAAAAAACATTAACGTTTCAGAAATCATAACATAGCATAGCATTTCCAGAACATACGTTATAAGAACATAACTTTACTGAAATGTTACTTACATTGGTTTTCCAGAACCGGTTGTACGGTCTTCACGTTTTGACCTGCAAATATCCACAGTCGCATGATCCTTTAACACATAGCATTAACAAATCAAGTCCACGTATGCTCTTAATGATATTTCAATCTCATAACTTCATTATCATGACTTAATTAAGCCTCAAGAATGCTAAAAATGCAATGAGGATGCCAAAATCATGCAGTAAAGCACTTTTTGAAATTTCCTGAAAACAGTCTCCGCCGGCGTAAAAAACCTCGGCGGACAATACACTATGAGAAAAATGTCTTTGGATGTCGCGAAATCTACGGCGGCCAAACCTCCGCTCGAGCGGACTGTGAAAATCTGGGTAGAAAAACCAGTCCATTTTCTGCAAAACCGTGGGCTCCATTTTTACCAAAACCAACTTCCAATTTCATGAAACAAGGCCCAAAACACTAAAAAAACAACTTGATTTAAGCTTTAAAACCAAACCCACATGGATTACATAAATGATCAAACTTGAATTAAATTGGAAAACCATAGACATGCTCATAAAATCTACATTTCTTCAAATCCATGGAGGTTCTCCCTCAAATATGAAAATCGTGCAAGAAACCATGATTTTAAAACATAGATGTCATGATAGAATGCCATGGATGCCCAAATCAAACATAATTCTTCCTTTAATCCACTTACTAACCATGAAAACATGGATGATCCAACTTTACTTCAAGTATTTAGAGAGAAATCCTTACCTTGCTCACTTAATTGAAGACAAGTACCTTGAATCCCCTTTCTTTCTCTTCTTTCCCTTGTTTCTCCCCTTTGCTCTCTCTCTCTCTCTCTCTCTCACTCACGAATTCTCTCTTCTCTCTCTCCCTTAGATATTTTCCTTCTTTTATTCTTGAGTCAACATAGTCAACAAATCTTTATCCATAACCATATATATCCTATAAATTCAAATTGTACCATAAGCTTGAGCCAAACAAGGCTTTACGAATCAGACGGAATTCAGTCCTCAATTTATTTCCTCAAATGGTTCTAAAAATTCCCGGTATCACGTAGGCGCGTTCAATTTCATTTTCTGAATCCATTACGATCGTCAATTTCAGATCTGAAGTCGTAAGTCCAACAGATATTTTTCTCATTCAAACAGATATTCTTCCATTAATTCATCTAAACACATAATTAATTACCGACAATTATGACATGCAGTTTGGGGTCATTACAGCGACCTTCAGGTATGGAAAGATAGATGCCTGAAGAGGGATGACGAGATGAAAGGGATGGCGAACAAGTTGGTAGACCTACAATCGGTTGTCAACTTTATGATACATAACAACGTGATGCAACTATTGTTCCCATTGCAGGGCATGCTGATACCAGCGGCAAAGACTGACGCCCAGCAAGGGAGACAAAAAATAATCCCAGCAATCCCGCAACATGGCAAGGAAAAGGAACGCTCACATTGGCCTGTACAGAATGTCGGGCGAGTGGAGTCGGTAAGAGGTAATTCGTAAAGGACACCACAAACCAAGGAGATCTACGTGAATGAAGGGAAGTCCAAGAGGACGTACAATGATGTCGGGAGCAGCACGCCAAAAAGGCTGAAATCTGTTGATAGCCGAGCTCCCAGCTAAACAAATAAGGATCTGAGGGACTACCTCTAGAGGAAGCGACTATGCCAAAGTAACATCCCCCGTCAGGTTGAGAACGCCGTTTTCAGTGGAGTTGGATAGATTTGAGGCCCCAAAGAGATTCCATATGCCGAGGTTCCAATTTATGACGGTAAGTTTGATCCGAACTTTCATGTCGATTTATATTTAAATTCAATGGCTTTATATAGCGGGAATGAGCGGTTGTTGTACAAGATGCTTCCTTTATCGTTTGGGGAAATCACATCGGATTGGTTCCACAAGTTGCCGAAAGGAATTGTGAAGAGTTGGGAAGCAATGTTTTCAAACCCGGACTGGACCGGCCAGTCGAACTGGGAACCGAGCCTTGTTCCGGTCTAATCAACTCCCTAAACCCAGAATGGGAGCAAAACCGGGAAAAACCGGTGACCCAGTGGTCGAACCGGGAAAACCGGTGACCCAGACCAGTTCAAGGTGGTCGGACCTGTAACAACCCAGATTTTTAATTATTCTGTAAAATTTATACTACTATTATTTAATCACAGTGAGAAAAATATATAATTTATTATATGTTATTATGTATAATTGTGAAACTCCATATTTTTATATAATAAAAATAATATATATTTTTAATTTTCTTAAATAATTATTCACAATACTTTGAATTTAATAGTCTGTATATTTTTATACTGAACATTTATTCAAAATAAAATAAAATAAAATATTTTTGACTTTATACTATTACTCAATATTAATTTCTGAACCGTATGATATTTTTATTATATTTTTCTTTATATTTTTTTTTTTGTAATCAAATTACACTGGAACTTAATATTTTCTGTACTAAAACCCAATAAAAAACCATGGGTTTGCTTCCCAGGTTTTCTCACTTTCCACCTTCAACGTGCAACCATTTTATGCATCAAAAATGTGGTGGACATGCAATACCACCAGGTGTTCCATTCCTTTTATCCTTTCTTTTAATTTCTTTTCAATTACTCTTCCTCATCTTTTCCATAAATTGAGCTTCTCTCGATTCTCCCTCTCCCTTCACCTGTCATTCTCAAAACTCTCTTTCTCCTTCCTTATCTATGTTTTTCCTCCTTTCCCCGACCTCCGTAGCCATGGCCTTAACCCATACTATCACCATCCGAAACACCAACCCGTGAACTTCACCACCATTGGCGCACCGTCGGACCGCCACCACCACCATCACCTATTTCCATTATCATCTAGAACCACCATTCACAAAGTGTTGTAGGTGAAGAAAGCGAAGAAAAAGGAAGATGGAGGAGAAAGAAACAAGTTAGAGAAGTTTATTTTGAAGTTCAAAAGTTGGTTTTCGGCTTACTTTCGACATGCCAAAACCATCCATTCTAGGAAGAAGTGAGAAAAATAGGCCATATAAGATGAAGTACGAAATAAGTTGAAGAGATTGGCGAAAGAATGAAGTAAAATCGTTAAGAATTAAGAAAGTTATGGGGTTCGAAAGATGGTTTGAAAAAAATGTCTGAGACGGTAGAAAAGTAATCTTATTTTTCGTCAAATTTTAGAGATCCGATGGCGTGCAAAAAGAGACGGAACGAGGCGTGTGAGTAGTGAACCAAAAATTAGGCCATGAGGTGAATCCAATGACAGAAAAATAAGATAAAACAGAGTTACGATGAAGAAAATATAAGCATTTGAACTGGTGACATTGAAACTAAATTTTCTGGGTCTTCTGTTCGTGCATGCTATGGCAGTTGGAGAAGATGAATTGAATTTTATCCAGCATTTCTCGGCCTATGGTGCTACGGTGCATCCTAGTACTATTAGGTTAATTGAGTGGTCCTATGACTTTGGGGATGACCACCCTTAGGTTTTTCGACATGTAAAATCCATTTTTGGGGTTAGATCTTTCAAATTCTAAGTCTAAGATGATGATCAACAACTGAAAGTTCTAAGAGAATCCAATGGAAGAACAACGGTGAGATTGCGTCTGATTGAATCATAAATCAAATTCGAACAATAAATTGTTAGCAACCTAACATAATAAGAAAACTCTCTCAACCCTCTCATTTTTTTTATATTTGAAATTTTCAGATTATATACATATGATAAAATGTCTAAACTTGTAGATAGAATTTTATTTGGACTTGCATGTGTAGTTTATGCCATTAAAAAGATTATTGAAGATGTTATTTGGCCCTTTAAATCTGTCAGAAATTTGTATGAATTTTTAGAAAATTTTATACTCAAAATTTTAAGATGATTTCTTCTACAAAGTTGTTTATAATGATATCTAGTTCATCCAAAAAAACATTTCAATAATTATTGAGTTTTTTACGAATTTATACAAATTTTTAACCAAATCTGGCGCTACAGGCAGATTTCACTATGTGTTTGAAAAATTATTTAAAAATTTATATTAAACCAAATCTGGTAATTTCTAAGCAAAAAATGAAATTTGAGAACTCTAGTTTCATAATAAATTTTTATATTATGGAATTTATTTATAAATTTAAGTATGAAATTAATTTAAGAAGATGTGATAAATTTGTGTCATGAACATTCCTGGAATTTTTAAGAATTATTTATAATTTATTTTTTGAAAATGCTTTTTGAAAAATGACCATAACATATTCATGGAGTATTCTGTAGATTGATATGAATTTTAGAGTTGTATAAATAATTTATTTATAATTTTATTTGCAAGATATATATTCTGAAAATTTTGGTAGATTAAGGAGGAATCAAAAAATTATCTCTTCAATTGTTTCTTTGGACTAAAATTTAATATTGTGCTCATCTAATCTTGTAGATTAAAAATCCAGGTATGTATGTGATTATGATTTATTTCTTTTTGATATCTACATTATTATTTCATACCATAGTTTAAATAAATTGTTTATTTAAATTTTGTACAATCGTTTATTATTGTATGACATGTGTAATATTTTATGTTTGGATTTTAATGAGTTGGTATAACATTATTGGTAATTAAATTTTGAATTATTGTGAATATCTCAACAAGTAAAGAGACACGAAATTTAACCAATGATATATTAAAATGTAAAAGTGACGGGGTGAGCCCGGTCTAGAATCTTGCGTAAGTGAGTTGCGAACTCGAACATGGCACGGGAAGGTATTTCAGCTCTTATCGGTATAGGCGATATAAGGTTGGTGGTGTGGATGTCACAACATAGACCGTTCCCTTGGGGCAGACCGTGATGTCACGACTCGGGTATATAACCCTGGTGCGTGGGCATCATTGGTAGTTACTGTAGGTGACATTTGAATATTTGACCAAGGGGGAGTCAAAATTGCCCGTGGCTATTGCTTAGCGGTTGAGTGGAAATAGTGCTCCGCGGGGAGTTACTTAAACTTATCTGATAAACTAAATCTACGATAATTTAAAAAGAAAAAGTGGGCATTTTCCTCATGATGAAATATTGCATCTATTTGTCATTTTTATTTTTTTTATTATCTATTGTTATTATTTCAAATGCCGGCATTCTTATCATGCATATTAAATGCTACATGTTATTCTGTTACTACGCATTATTCATTGTGGGTATTATTATCAGGGTGGGTACTTCGGATTGCAGTATCTTATTGAGCTCGTCGCTCATTGGCATGCTCGTTGCTCTGGCGTTTCATGCCAGGTACCGAAGAAACCGAAGGAAACACCGAGGTGTTGGAAGGCAACATTTAGCCCTGATTAGCTTGAAGCGTGCCAAAGTTCTATGAACCATTTTTCTGAGTTTTCTAGTTTTTCTCTAGTTTTTTTTATTTTTGTACTAAGACAAAGTTTTAAGTTTGACTGGAGTTGTAATTTAAGAACTTTTAGTTTTGGTGTTGTTAATTAATGGATGATGGTAAATTTGGTGGCAACATTGATGAGGATTCTTAATTAAGAAAATTGATTTTAAGTTTTAAATCTTATTATGATATTCCCAAATTTTGGGGCGTCACAATAATTTTATAAAATAATATAATTATTAAAAATCTAGGGGTCAAAGTATAAATAAATAATTAAGTTAAGTTTGGATAAGCTTGAATTAATGGAGATTAATAGGAAGGCGATACGTGGCAGTTTGGCTTGGCGCTCACGAATTGAATCCCTATAAATAGGGAGGTGTTTCACTTAGAAAGAAATAAAAAATGAAAAGAAGAGAAAGAAAGAAAGAAAGAAAGGAAAGAGAAAAGGAATGAAGGAAAAAAATAGTGGAAGTTAAAAGGATCTTTGATGGTGAAAAGAAAGAGCGAGATATTAAAATTAAGATGAGTTATATTATACATTGAGTTACCAAAATGTATTTTACGTATGTTTTGACTAATCATATTTATTTTATACAAGTTATGTTTTATAAACTATTATAAATTTTATAAATATTTCAGTTACGTGGTTTAATTTCTGAACCCTATTTGTGAAAATGAAACCCATGAATATGTTTGTTTATATTTTAAAGAATATTTGACGATAATCTTATAAATAATTATGTTTTGTAAGTACCACATCGGGAGTCCCACACCTTGAGGAACTTAAATAACTATTGGCCCCTGCTTGACCACTTTGTGGTCCCCTGTTTGTCATGGATCCGTTGACCCTTATTCTGATTGTCACTTCGGTGACCCATGTTCTGTTCCGTACCGTAGTTATAGTTATTTACGTAATTTATGTAGTATATATCAAATGATTTCTGTATGATATATATTTTGTATTTAATATCAAGCTCTGTTTAGCCCCATAATTATCCATGGTGAATTTTATGACCTTATGCTCTTAGTATAATATTTCTCACTTTACTATGTGCTTATAGTTGTTTACCACTTTCAGGTGACATGTCAGGACCAGTGTGTGGGATAGGCACAAAGTACTTTGTAGACATAGTTCAGCTCTGACAATGTAATTAAATAGAAGCTCCAATGATTATTTTAGTACCCTCACTTAAATATTTTTCCGTTCGCATTTAGTAATTGTTTAAAGATTTGGCCGGAGGTAACTTCGGTTACTGGCCATCACGACGCTTAACCCTTGGGTACGGGAAGCGGGTCGTGACAGGACCGGCTTGGTTTTTTCTGATTTTTTTATTATTTTCTTTCTTTCTTTCTTATATATTTATATATAAATATATTTCAAAATTTTGGCTAAAAATTCTTATTTCAAGAGTCTCCTCTCATAAGGAAGAGTCTCATTAAAAGCTTGAGAAGATTATGAAAGTCTATTCCTATTCGTAGGAAAAAAAAATTTCAAAGAGAACCTACAAAATTCTATGTGGGATTCAATCAAATTATTTGAAACATATTGATTGGAGGGAAGGTTGAAAATTTCATTTCCCTTCAAAATTAAATCTAGCATTCAATCAATTTGTTTGGAGGGAATGTTTAAAAATTTTAATTTCTTTAAAATAAGTGATTTTTTTATATCAATTATGACTTTATTAAATATTATTAATAAATATTATACAACAATTTTTATTTTTATTTGATTATTTATATATATTTTTATTTATTTATAATTTATAGTTATATTTTTTTAATTATATAATATTAATTATGACATCACGGTTCGACCGCTTTGACCCGACGGTTGAACCGGTGACTCGTCCACCTGGTCCCTTTTCCGGTTCACTCACCAGTCTGATTTTGAAAACATTGTTGGGAAGGCCTGGCTGAGATATTTGTAGCTAGGTTTGTAACAAATAAGTTGCAGCCACTAAAGGTAGACTCCCTGCTGGCTTTGAACATTAGTGTAACAACCCTCGTACTGATTATCGATAAACTACTGAATTAGCTACTGGTTACTGCTAAACTGAACTGATAATGACTGATAATTGAATTAAAAATCTTGAATGGTGATTGAAATCAGCGAAATTGAATAAGTTTATCTATTGAATTGCATATTGCATCTGTTTGATTGATTGATTATCTGTTTGAATTCATATGTTTAAACTGCCAATTGAAGGCCTTATCAGCGGCCGAATTAGGAACCGTTTAGAGTTTTGGGATCAGTAGAATATTTGTGATTTAATGGTATATTTATCTGAAAATTGATTAGGAATGATTAAATTAGATTAAAAGGAGTTAATTGCCAAATTTAACTTATTTACCAAATTACCACCTATAGTAGGCCTTTATTTATTATTATTGTTTGAGCCTTATCACCTAATCAAAACAATTGATCAGCCATTTCCTACACTCCAGCCGACCAAACGGAGAGAGAGGGAGAGAATTAAGAGAAAAATTGAATTCATCTTATGGATTGCTTGGGAATTGAAGGATTTGTAACATAGGTTGCTAAATTGAACTTCTAGACAAGAAATTGAGACTTAGGTAAGGAAATTCACCATCTTTTTGTTGTCTTGAGCTTCATCTTGCATGTTCTAGGCTCCATTGTAGAATCAAGCCATGATTTAGTGCTAAGAGGTTGAATTATGCTTGGATTGTTGCATGCATGGTTGAATTGGTGATTTTGAGTTGAGTTCATGTGAAGATTGTCCATGCATGTCCATGTTTAAGCTAAAGTCCATGTTTTCATTTTGTTTTCTAACTATTGAGCTCAATTGAGCAAGGATTGAAGCTTGAATTTGGTTAAAAACTCATGCATTGCATGTTTTGAAATTGTTCTTGAAAATGGGTTTGAATTTTGGATTTAATTGACTCACCTTTGGGGCTTGAATTCATAAATTGGCTTTTGAAACTAGTTATACATTGTTTTGGAATGTATTTTCCAGAATTTGGGCCCAAGAAGTCGAGAATTGAGTTGAGAATGCTTGGTTTGAGCTTGGAAGGCAAATCTGGAAATTCCAGATTTGGCTTCTTCGCTCGAGCGAAGGATTCCTCGCTCGAGCGACCAACGTTTCCTCTGAGCCACGCTCGAGCGAAGGATTGGTGGCTCGAGTGTAAAAATCGAGCATCCAGTACTTTTACTGTTTCATCGGACGCTCGGCGAAGGATTGTTCTCGGCGAGGCCTTTGATTTTGGAAGCTCGCTCGAGCGAGGCTCTTATTTCAGCAAATTATGCAAAATGTTTTCTAAGTGTATTTTTGCATCCTCATCCCATCCTAGGCATTCTTAGGCCTAGTTTAAGGCATCTTAATGAGGATTTAGGCATAGAACCACACCACGAAAATTTAGGGATTTAATTATCATCCTTCCCGACTGTGAAACTTAGTGTGTGTTCTATTTGTTAACTGTTTAGGGTTGGCTCTCTGGGACGCGCTCTAGCTGCTATTAGCCCAATCTCTGTGAGTAACGATTGTGTAAAGATATGTTCAAAATGGTTATCTTTTGAATCTTCGAACTGTTTATTGAGTGATATTATTTCTTGAATGAATGTATGTCTGTATTACAGGCTGTATTGTGGCATCCTTAGCACTTCTTTATTCTTTATTCTGAGCTCTGTCGATTCCTTTGTGGAACCATCTTGTTCTTGATTGATGGCCATCATTCTTTGTTGGAGTCTGTTAAGACCGGTCCTTTGGACCCTCTTGTTTATAGGCTAATGGGTGTACCACATATGGTGATTGGTGAAAATCTTGAAAAGAAATACTATTTAATGAACTGATTTCATTACTGTAAGGACATTCATTCATAACCTCTTTACGCATTGTGTTATTCACTGGGCTTTAGCTCACTGTTTATATATATATATGTAGGTTCTCAGCAGCCAGACCGGAGCTAGGAGCGTGGGTTGGTCCCCAGTTTTGTCAAGCCAGCCTATGTACCTTACTGCGAGGTTCCGAGTTGCCATGCTATAGCTTGGGGTGTTTTTGTGTCCCCCATCGGTCTCCTTACTGTTTTGTGTTACTGTTTAGACTGTTATCCCTCTTATTGCACTGTTGTCAAGGGATTTGGTTCCCGTACTGAATGTTTGTATATGATTGTATAGACTGTACTGTTCTGAACTGTATGAATGAATGAAAAATGTTTTTGGCATACAGATTGTCACAGCTCAATGGACACTAGTTATTTACTGTATTGGCTTCCGCCACATACTACTGTTTAAGCATATCTTGTTAATGAGCCTTGATAATCTCGGATTCTTGGCGATTCTGATGCTAAACCCATAGGGCCGGGTTTCGGTCGTGACAATTAGCAAGGGTGAAAGCCTTAGGGCTTACGCCAAACGGTATTATGAGGTGTTCAACCAAATATCGGCATACAACTAAGAGCTGGCAGTCGTATCTTTCAAAAATGGCCTGAAGAATGAATGTTTGTTTCGAAAATCGCTGGCAAAAACTCTACCAAAAAGTATGGAGGAGCTCATGGCACGAATTGAGAAATATGCCAAAGTAGAGGAAGACACACATGGAGCGAAGGCACCAAAACAGGAGAAGAGAAACAACTCGCTGAAGTGAGGCCAAGGTAACACTAGTTTTAATAGGTAGGAAATAGAGTTAAGGTCTGCACAGGCAGTCACCACTATATTCAGAATCCCGGTTTACAAAGTTATGGAAAGGATCAAGAACCAACCGTATTACAGAGCGCTGAAGAAGATCCCTGGTGAGTTTATGGGAAGGATTCTTGGGAAGCACTGTGCTTACCATAACGAGGATAGGCACTTGACTCAAGGAGGTAGGGCTCTGAAGACACACTTGGAGGATTTGGTCAGACAGGGTCACTTGAGAGACCTAGTAAATGAGGCTAAGACAAGGAAAGAGCAAACAAGGCTACCCCAAGCACCGTCAACACCACCTCCACCGCCGCCATAGCAGCAAGCAGAAGGACCTCGAGTGATCAATGTGATTCACTCGAAAGTGAATGAGAATGATGTACGATGGGAGACTCAGAGAGTGAGGCACCTACAGCATGGTATCAGGTCCAGCAAAATAGCCTAGGACAAATGAATACCAGAGACCAATGGTTTCATTTATTGAGGCAGACCTGGATATGGTGCAACATCCATACAACAATGCCCTGGTGATAACTTTGAAGATTGAAGAGTGCCAAGTGAGGTGCATATTGGTTGATCAAGGCAGTTCTTGTGACATCATGTATGTTGATGTTACAAGGAGCTTGGTCTTTACCCAGATGACCTGGAGCAATCCAACAGCCAGATAGTTGGATTCAATGGAACGTCAACGTGGCCTTTAGAAGCCACGAATTTGGAGGCACGAAGAAGGTAAGCACAGAGGTTACAGTAATTAACACCCTCTCCCCTTACAATGTAATTTTGGAAAGATCATGGTTGCACGCAATGAGGGTTGTTTCCTCAACACTACACCAGCTGTTGCGGTTCCCAATTGAACATGGAATTGAGGAGGTCAAAGGGGATCGGGTGCAGGCAAAAAATTACTCCATGGTAGCAATAAAGTCCACCTGCAACGTGCGAGAGGCAGAGACAGTAGAAATTGAAGACAATGACATGGAGGTCCTAGATGATGTCGGCAAAGAACCAGCCGACAAGAGTGAGGAAGCTTTGAAGAAGGTTCTGGCAAAAGATGATGATGAAGAATGCTTCTTCCTTTTCGGCTCAGGCATAGCCGAGAAGAAGGAAAGGGAGTTACAGGCTTTCTTGTGAGCAAACATAGAAGTGTTTACTTGGACGCCGTACAAGATGCCTGGCATTGACGCTGAGGTCACTTGCCATAGACTCAATATAGAAAAGTCAGCTAAACTTGTCATCCAACGAGCAAGAAGGTTGACATTGATTCATGTGGAGGCAGTAGAGGAGGAAGTGGACAAGCTATTGGAAGCCAAGGCCATCTAGGAGGTGAACTACCCAACCTGACTGTCCAACACAGTAGTTGTGAAAAAGAAGAACGGCAAGTGGAAGGTTTGCGTGGACTTTACCAGCCTGACTAAGGCTTGTCCCAAGAACAGTTTTCCATTGCCCAAAATTGATCAATTAGTAAATGCCACTTCAGGGCATAGAAGGATGAGTTTCCTGGACGTATACAGAGGCTACCACTAGATAGCAATGTACGTCCTAGATGAAGAGAAGACATCATTCATCACCCCGAAAGGACTCTATTGTTACAGAGTGATGCCTTTCGAGTTGAAAAATGTAGGAGCAACCTACCAGAGGTTAGTAACCAAGATGTTCAAGCACCTGATTGGTAAGACAATAAAATCCTACATTGATGACATGGTCGTGAAGATCAAAGAGTCTGGCAACTATTTGGCCGATTTGAAAGCAGTCTTTGATATCCTAAGAATATATCGACTCCGACTCCATGCTTCGAAATGTGCATTTGGAGTCGGGTCTAGTAAGTTCCTAGGATACTTAGTTACCAGAAGGAGCATTGAGGCAAGCCTAGATCAAATCAAGGCCATCATTGATTTAAAGAGTCCAACATCAGCTAAACAGGTCTAAATTTTGATCGGTAAAGCAGCAGCCCTGAATAGATTTATCAACCGAAGTTCTAATAAGTGTAAACCATTTTTTCAATTGTTGAAGAAGGCCATAGATTTCTTGTGGATAGAAGAGTGCGAAGTCGTGTTGGCCGACTAGAAAAGGTACCTGACAACAACTCCAGTTCTGTCAAATCCAACACCTGGAGAGGAATTGTTTCTATACTTGGCAGTTTTAGACCACGTAGTGAGTGCAATGGCAATCTGAGAAAAAAATAGAGAGCAAAATGCAGTATACTATGTGAGTAAGACCCTGGCAAGTGCAAAAACCAAGTACCTGTCCTTAGAGAAGTTAACATTAGCCTTGGTGATAGCTTCTAAAAAGTTGAATCACTACTTCCAAGCCCACAAAATTATGATGCTAACTGAGCATCCCTTGAAGTCCCTGTTGCCACATGGAGATCTGACAAGCAGAATAGCCAGATGGGCAGTGGTGCTAGGCTAATATGACTTGGAATTCAGACCTAGAATGGCAATCAACGGTCAGGTTTTGCTGACTTCATGGCGGAGTTCATCCTTGGTACCATACCACGCCGGGCTCTGGTGAGCCGAGGTTTAAGATGTCTTGGGGAACCAGGAGAAACCCAACTGGGGCCAAAGGACCCCACTCCATCAAAACAGAAGAAGGAAGAGAAACCAAAGTCCTGCGACATCTACATTAGCGACTCCTTGCGCTTGTTTGTTGATGGAAGTTCAAATCCTCAAGGAGCAGCAGCATGAGTGGTTTTGGTGTCGCTAGATAGGCGAATGATTGAATAATCTATTTGTTTGGGGTTCAAGGCCTCAAACAACGAAGTAGAGTATGAGACGTTAATTGCAGGACTAAAACTAGCAGTAACCATGGAAGCCGATGAGGTGGTAGTCTTCTATGACTCCTAGCTTATTGTGAATCAAGCAACAGGCTAGTATACAACCCGAGATGAAAGGATAATAGCCTACGTAAAGAGGTTGCTAGGCTACTTGCACTGTTCTAGAATTGTCAGCTATAGCAGGTTAGTCGAGATGATAATAGCCACACTGACGCCTTGGCTAACCTGGCTAGCGCTATGAAATCAGGTGAGGCTAGGATGATAATAGTTGATTATTTGTCAGGCCCAAGTGTAGAGCCTCTGATAACGGAGTACGAAGCAATGTACGTAGAAATGGGTCCTTGCTAGATGGATGCCATAGTTGTGTTCCTCAAAGAGGACAGATTACCAAAGGACAGAAAAGAGGCACACAAAACCAGGTTGAAGTCGGCTAGATTCTGTCTGTTAATAGAAGGCTATCCATACAGAAGATCCTTCACTGGACCTCTACTTCGGTGTGTGCATCCTTCTCAAATAAAGGACTTTTTATATGAGATCCATGAAGGAGTTTGTGGAAGCCATGCAGGGGGTAGGTTACTTGCCCATAGAGCCATCTCTCAGGGATACTAGTGGCCATACATGCAAAAGGATGCTGAGGCCTATGTTAGAAAGTGTGAGAAGTGTCAAAGGTTTGCACCTTTGATACATTAGCCTGCAACAGATTTGAACCCACTTGGCCGTTTGCCTAATAGGAAATGGACCTGGTGGGACCACTGCCCCAGGCAAGTGGACAAAGAAAATTTTTGCTAATAGCCACTGACTACTTTGCAAAGTGGGTAGAGGCTGAACCTCTCGCGAAGATTCGAGATATTGATGTGAAGAACTTTATCTGGAAGAACATAATCACCAAGTTCGGGATTCCAAGAGCTATTATAGCAAACAATGGCACGCAGTTTGACGGTAAGCTGATTAAGAACTTCTGTGCAAAATACAAGATCAAAAACTATTGCTCTACTCTTAGTTTTTCCCAGAGTAATGGTTAGGCAGAAGCATCCAACAAGACCATCTTAGATGGAATCAATAGGAGGCTGGAAGCAAGCAAGGGAAAGTGGGTAGAAGAATTGCCCAATGTTCTGTGGGCATATCAAACTATGCCGAAAAGATCAACTAGGGAGTCTCCTTTTGCCATGGCTTATGGCACTGAAGTAGTCATGCCACTGGAGGTCGATATCCCTGGAATCAGAACCCAGGGAGTGGAGAATGGAACCAACGTGGCATTCTTTCCCCACGATCTGGATCTGTTGGAAGAAAGAAATGAGAGAGTAGCAATTCAGCTAGGGGCATACCAACAGCAGCTTGCTAGGGCTTATAACAAGAAGGTCAACCCAAGAGAGTTCAAGGTTGGAGATCTCGTCCTGAGAAAAGTTATTGGCAACAAGAAGGATCCTAGATAGGGTAAACTTGGCCCAAATTGGGAGGGGCCTTATAGAATCATCTCGGTTGCCAACAATAGGGCATATCGGCCTGAAGACACTGATGGCAAAGAGTTGCCACGACCCTAGAACACTTACAATCTGAAGTTTTTCTATCATTAGTTTTTGTTTTTTGAGATTAATGTAATATTAGCTGAAGTTTTAATAAAGTGCTAGTTTGATTATGTGAATAATTGTTGAAATTTGTGCGATAGGACTGAATAGTCTTATGATGATGTTTCTGATTGAAACATGACGAGTAACTTAGACTTATCATATGGTAGAGTCAAATTATGCTTGCCATACGATAAAGTTGAATTAAGTTGGCGATGTTTCCGATTGACACATGACGAGTAACTTAAACTTATCATATGGTAAGTTGAATCATACTTGCCATACGATAGAGTTAAACTAAGTTGGCGATGTTTCCGATTGAAACATGATGAGTAACTTATACTTACCATATGGTAGAGTTAAATTATACTTGCCAGATGATAGTTGAACTAAGTTGGCAATGTTTCTGAATGAAACATGACATATAACTTAGACTTATCATACGGTAGAGTTGAATTATACTTGCCATGTGATAGAGTTGAACTAAGTTTGATCTAGTTAGATTAACAAAGAACCGAGGTAGAAAACCTCGACTAACCTTTGTTTGAATCAAATGTCGGCAAGAATTGGAGTTGTATGCTTAATGTGAACATAAGTGGTACTTAGGTTCACATTAGGGGGTAGGAAGTAGGAATAGGCTTAACACTTGTTGAAATAATGAGGCTTGACACTTGTTGAAATCTTTTGAAAAAATTTACAAGTTGGAGTCAGCCGAGGTAACCAGATAAAAGAATACCTGAGGTATTTGTTAGCCGAGATAGCCAACCAGGTTGTAAAACTTGGAAAGGTGAAGACTTGCTAGAGGACAGCAAGTATAAGTAAAGAAACAACACTTATAAAAATATTTTTATATTTTTAAGTATTGGCCGAGGAAAACAGTAAAGGTTTTTATCCGAGGTGACACTTGTCAGATGTGTTCCAATCTGAAGTGATTGCACATATAAGGTGTACTTTGAAAATATTCTAAGTATAGAAACATGCAAGATACAGAAGCAATGAAGTAAGCATACACGAAGAGAAACATTCAACATGTAGAGAAAAAGAAGCGTGCACTCATTTAAAGAAAAGACTTGTTCAACTACAAAGCATAAGGCACATCGGCCAAAAATGAAGCTAACATTGTTCAAGCACAAAAAGATTAGAAGTACTGAAAAGAGAAAAAGTTCAAGGAAAAGATGAAAAATCCTAAGTACATGAGATTTTAAACATTTTGCTCAAACTGCCCTGCCTTGGCAATTCGAGTTGCGTTGACCTCGACAGTTAGCTGGACAAACTTTTCGGCGTTAATCTCAAGTAGAGTCTGGTCAAGGCTCTTCTCGGCGAATTGGATCTCGGCCTCTTGGGTAGCCTTCTTTGTAGTGGTATCTTTGGAGGCCTCCTCATCCTCCTTATCCTGAGTCAAGTCTAGGACTCGATCATTCAGAGTTGGAGATTTGGCCCTAGCAGCTTCATCTTCCTTGGCATCAACCTCAGTGACTGCGTCCTCGGCCTTGTTGTCTTCAGCATCTTCCTTACCCTTAGCCTCATCATCGGATTAGCTTGGAGTAGAAAGGAATGACACAACAAGTCGGCCGGTGTCGTGAAGATGTGAGTCCTTAGGAATGGACAGCTCCTTCAAGGCAGCCACCCACCCAAGGATGTACCCATTGTTGCACGCTCGATTCACTTGCCTCTTGTAGGCATCTTGGACGTCGGTCGCCCCTTTAACATAGGCCTTTTCGTCGGTAGCTTTGAGTTCGGCCTATTTCATAGCAAGCGCCGCTTGAAGTTTGTTCTGGGCTTAGGCCTCCTTCTCCTTTACTTCTTTTGCCTTGGCCTTGGCAACCTCGGCAATATTCTCGGCTGCTTCGGTACAATCCTCAGCTTTGCTTTAGGCCAATTATGCAACTTTGGCCTAGTCCAGCAAACCTCAAATAAGAGCCTCGGCTTGATTTAGAGAAGCAAGGAGTTTGGCTTCTTTCTTGGTCTTCTTTGTGAACTCCTTGTTAAACTCCTCGGTTTTAATCGTGAATGAGTGACTGTGGCTCAGCTTTTTCGAACCCCCTTTCGAAAGGTTTGAAATAAAGCCCTACGGTTCGGACTCCCGTGGTTCTGAATCTAATGTCACAAGTACAATATGAAACTGATAAACACCAAAGAGTCCAAATTCGGAAAATCTTTTTGGAAAATTGATTTTAAATAAAATAATGCCAAAATTGGATTGTTTTGCCAGATACAGAGTTGCCACCTAAATATTTTATTTTGGAAAAATTTAGGAAACCCATGACTCATGCCAAAGGCCACGTGTCCGTCATCACCAAAGTTGCTTCGGCTCGGGAACTTAGGTACGAGAGGGGAAGGTTATGAATTTAGTACCCCCGCTTGCCCGATCAAAGATCGGCCTCTACTAATCATGATGTGATTTTTATGTACATTATGCATTCTTGTTCCAGTTATTAAGCTAGCATTACTATGTGATGCGCACAAGCAAGTATAGACTAGTTTGCTCAATTTGGAATAATTCAACTCATGTTTGTTTTACGAAAATGGTTTGAATTTGTCACCTCAAGTGGGCTTAAAAAGTTTGCGAATTTGTCACCAAACATAGTGGGCTTAAAACATGATTTGCCACTTAACAAAGTAGGCTTAAAACTTACATTTGTTGAATCGTTCCAATTCAGACAACAAGCCTTCATCCACAGGCATTCAAACAGTAATCATGGCAACCATGATAACCATGGCAACATTTACATTTATGCAAGTATGCTAAAGCATAAAAACTCGCCTAGTACTCCGAGTTAGGAAAACATGAGTTAGAAAATAATGCATGATTCCTAACTATACAAGATGCTGTAATAACCCTGACCCGTAATTAGCTATTAATCGGTATTTAAGGATGCTAATTAAGCGAATTAAATAAATTATGGAGTTGTTATATGAATTGCATGTTAATTGGTTATCTATCTATCACCCGTAGAAACATCTGTTTGGAATTCTGTTATAATATAAAGATTGGAAGCCTTATCGGCATCTGAAATAGGAATTAATTACATTAATGTGTTATTTGAAATTTTTAAAACACCATGACAAACTTGATTAAAAATTAATTCGATTTAGTAAAATCCCATGTGATTAACTTAAGCCTTAATTGAAACTACTTTTGATAATTGAATTTTGTGCTAACTTTGACTAATTAAGGCTACTTGTGTTGAATTAGATGATGCATGATTAGTGTCTAATTTTATCCTCTTACTGGTCCAAGATATGATTAGAGCATAATGTGTGGAGGCATTTGGTGGGGTGGTGTAGACGTGCCCGTGAGGGCCTCACTCTACAGTTCGGACTCCCTTTTGTGTCACGGTTCTCAATCTGAACCAAAGAGTCCAACTCTGGCAAATCGTTTTGAGAAAAACAGATTTTTAGAAAAGAAGTGCCAAACATGGACTGCTTTGCCAGATACAGAGTCGCCACCTAAATATTTTAAAATGGGAAATTTAGGAAACCCTGACTCGGTGCCGAAGGCCACGTGTCCGTCATTACCAAAGTGGTCTTGGCTCGGGAGCTTGGGTACGATCGGGGAAGGTCAGCTATGAGCACTCTTTCGCCGTCAAGACCGGCCTCTACTAACCGTGATATCCGATTTTGAAAACATTACATGCTCTTATTCCAATTATTAGCCTAGAATTACTATGTTATGCACACAGCAAACAAGTATAGACTAGATCGCCTAATTTGGAAACAAACATTGCATATCCGCTTGTTTGGAAAACAGTTTGAAATTGCTACTCGCAAGTAGGCTAAAATACGGATTTCAACGAGTTTTCCAACTCAAGCAATCCAACCTCCACCCACAGGCATTCAAACAGTTTATTTCACATAAGCACTTAGCCGCATGGTAAGCATACTGTCATATTAACATTCACACGCATGCGATATGCTAAAGCGTAAAATACTTACATCGTACTCTATGCCAAAACAAGAAACTAGTTAGCAAACATTCATGACCTAGTTCATGTTAAGTGGCTAATGCAACACAGGCAAGGATGCAATTTAGAGTAGGCTCGGCTAACCCTAAAATGGCATGTGAAATGCACTTTATTCGATGCACGTATTCAATTTGGAATTGAAAATACAATGCAGTTTGTATGATGTACCGAGCCCGATGCATGTCAACAAATGCATGGATGCACGCATGCGTAGCATAAGGTATGCTAAAATAAACGTGCCCTAATACTAACCATTAAAAGCAGGTAAGTAAAAGGGAAGAAAGACGCGGGGTTGGAAGACATACATCACACTCACCCACACTTATTACAGATTTGCCCTCACTCGGAGGGACCAAAATAATAATACAAATTAATTAACTACACAAGCTAATTAAATATTACAAATTAATTAAATTAACAAAATAATTAATCTAAGAAAAACAGTAAACTGCCTTGGGGCGAGGGCCCAATGCATGCACACTCGGATTCCGCCCGGAATTGCACTGCCATGCCTAGCCTGCCTCTGTTTTCCCTGCTTTGTTCCTCTGAAATCTGCCAAAGTCTCAAGGATGCCTCTCTGGACACTGGAGAATCCCATCGGCTGGAGGAAATGACCACTGGCACTAGGATGTAGCCATCGGCACAAAATATATCCACCGGCCATTGATTGACTGCCGGTCGGCACTAAATACTGCCGGCCAGCAATGAATTCCTGCAGAACCTGCAACTCACAGCAGCAGAGGGCAAAACTTGCATGGCAGCTCAATTCAAGCAATGTATGCACCAAACACATTCCTTATCATGTTTGTGACTCAAAGGAGGATGTGCCTCGATTCTCGGGCCACCAATCGCGCATTTCCATGCATGATGGCCAAAGAGCCAAGTGTGCATTTTAATATCAAATGTAATGCACACCAAACATACAAGGGACCCAGCCTCAATCATGGTTGATCAAGAGGCAAGGCAATGCACAACAATGCACATGCAACCTAAGCATGCAAGCTAACGCACAAACATGCAATGCAACTACATGGCACACACAATGCACATAACATAACATGCACAACGCATTGAAACATAGCATACACAATACAACATGGACTTACACCAACACAAGTGGGCCTCTACCACACTCACATAGGAGGCCATCGGATAAAAGTGAAGTGCCTCGAAATGCAATGATGCTAAAATGACATAAACAATACAATATGGGCTTACACTAACATGAGAGAGCCTCATTCACACTCACATAAGAGGCCGAGAGATGAAAAATGAGATGTCTCGAAATGCGTGCACATGGGCACGCAAACCGAGGCAATGGCATACGCGATGAAATGGCATGGAAATATGATATGCAAACATGCAAATGAATTTCAGCACTGAAATGTGGGGCAAAACAGTCCCGAAACATGGCCAAAGTGTACCCGATGCATGGAGTGATCCCGAAACATGAATTTTGGCACCCGAAATGGCCTATAGCTACACCAAACATGCATAATTGATACATGACATGAAAAGGAAGAAGCAAGGCAGCCCCATAACTCACATTTTTACAATACAAAACATGGGCAAACAGCAATCACAAATGGGGCTAACATGGCATACAAAAATGGCTCCACAAGGGAGGCTATGAAGTAAGTGATACATGCAAAGCCCGAATGGAAAAATTCCCTTCTAAAACACTGAAGAGGGACCAAAAATATGCACATTTACAGTAGATGAAAACCCTCAAATCAGTAGGAAAACATGCTAAAAATGCCATGCAAGAAATAGGCCACAAGAGGGGTATGATGGTAGGTACAACATGGAGGCCCCCAACAGGGGTGGTCCCTCTACAATGTTTTAGAGGGACTCAAAATAAGCCTACTCACAGTTCATGACACACTCCAAAACAATTTACATATAGGTCAAACAAATCATGCAAATTTACGGTAAATAGGAGGGATTATGAAGTAAGTGCAAGATAACGGTCCCAAACAGGGTTGAGCCCTTAAACAAACATGAAGAATGGCCCAAAAGAAGGCCCATTTCAGTTAGGGTCGGATCCCAAAATAGTAAGAAAATAGGGTAGAAAAATGTGACAAGAATGTGCTACAAAAGAGGGAAAATGATCTTACCCTTGAAGACTACCCTTTTTGTTGCTTCTTGGCTTGAGTTGCAACACCTTTTGCCTCCGAAAAACTGCTCCAAGCTGCTGTGATGGAGTAGTGGTGGTGGTTCTATGGATTGGTGAAGAAATGGCCAAGGATTTGAGAGGTTTGGAAGTTGGAAGTGTAGAGAGAGAGGGATTTCTTAAAGTGAGAGGCTCCCAAAAACTTGCTTTTTTGTTCTAACCTAAGCCATATCAGATATAAGGCTCTATATATGTCAAAATAAGAGCTTTTGGTCGAAATATCCCAATTGAAAATATCTGCCACAGTGTATTGATAAATATCTGTCAAAAATCTGAGTTCTGGGCACTTTTGGCCGGCCGGCAATCTTTTGTGCCGGTCGGCTAAATAGAGTTCCGATGGGTGGCTAATGAGGTCAAAAAGTGCCGGTGGAATTTCAGATTGAAGCCCCGGAAGTTATCTTTCCAATGGCGCAAACCTTGCATTAAAATTCCTTCTGTAGAAAAAGTTATGCGGTTCAAGTAAAAAGCGCAGATTCGGTCTAACCGGACTTCAACCAACCATATCTCCTCCCCCCGGATTTGGACTTAGGAGATTCTTGAGTGCAAAATGAAGCCCCGGAAGTAAGGTTTCCAATGGTGGTGGCCCCATATTTTAATTCCTCTTGTACAAAGAGTTACGCCCGTTTCGGGGAAGCCGCGCAGACTTTTCTCCTTCCCGGATTCATGCTGAACCACTCCCAAACTAGTTTTCTCCCCTCTTCTCCTCTTTTCTTCAACTTCAAACCCCAAAGTAAGGTGTTTTGAAAGATTTTTCAAAGATTTCATCTCCCCTTTTGTCCTTGCTCGGTTTACCGAAAAGCGCAACATTTACCGAAATGCGAGCGTCGGAACATCGTGGGAATTTTATTTCAAAAATGTTTTGAAAGAGAGGGTTTTAAGGTATAAAAACCATCAAAAATAATTTTGGTCCACGATGGGGTATGAAGTTGAGATTTGCCTCTCTCTTTGCCAAAGAAACTGAACCTGTGCACTGCACACCTTTCTCCAACAAGTAAACCATCAGTAGTGCCCAAGTCTTGAGGGCAGTCAAAAATGGGGTGTCTACAGGTGGAGTGTAGGGAACCAAAACCCTTGTATGTGTGTGTTGGAAGTGTGCATGTGTGTGCACATGTTTAAACTCAAAGTGAGGTGTGTGTGTGTGTGTGTGTGTGTGTGTGTGTGTGTGTGTGTGTGTGTGTGTGTGTGTGTGTTGTGTATTTCAGCCGAGTGAGAGAGAGAGTCCTTGTGCCATTCTCTTGCTCCCTTAGCCTCTGTGTTGAGAGTTTGGTTGTGTAGAGAGAGAGAGAGAGAGAGAGAGAGAGAGAGAGAGAGAGGAAGTTTGGCTAAGAAGTGAAAAGATGAACTCAATAAGCTAGAGGAAGAATGGGAGAACTAGGAAGACCACCTTTTGTTGTGTGAAATCCAGCTCTAGGTAAGGGTTTAAGCTCCTCTTCTGTAGCTATTCCCCCATGTATTATGATTTTAGCTCATTTTGGAACAATTTTCACGAAATTAACTTAAGGAGTGGGTCTTTGGGTTTGAAGGTGCCTTGCATGTGCATACATGGTAGATTTATCTTTGATTTGATCTTGTTAAAGTTGAGTTTTGAAATCCTTGCATGCATGTGAGTTTATATCATGTCCATAGTTTCAGAATTCATGAATTTGTGGATCACCATTTGCATGTTATGAAAAACCATAGAAGAGTTAAAATATTGTATGAAGAAGTTTCGGTTCAAACCTTTCAAGAATTGATGAGTTTTTGAATAAAAGATGTTTTAAGGGTCTTGTATTGAAGTTTTCTAAAACTATTTTTGTTTGTTTAATCAAATCATGCAAGACCCTAAGGTTTAAAGGTGGTTTGGAAGCCGTTTTTGTTAAGCTTGCTACCCAGAATTTTACAATTGGCTCGAGCGAAGAAGTGGTGGCTCGAGCCAACATTTCGAGCTCTCAGAATTTTGCACTCTGCAAAAGGCTGGCTCAAGCGAAAAAGTCTTGGCTTGAGCGAGCTCTGTTTTTGCCTTCTGCTGGCTCTAGCCAAGAAAAGCTAGCTCTAGCCGCCAACCTATTTTCAGCATGTTTTCAAAAGATGTTTTAAGCACATATCTTCACTCCCATCTCTTTATGGGCATTCTTAGGCATGATTCATGAGTCGTTAAAGATTAATAAGCTAAGAAATAACATAAGTAAGTGAATTAGAAAATATGTGTAGAATCCGAGTATATGGGAAATATGAACAAGTTATGTAGCATGGAATGAGTGGGAAATTAAAGTGAGAAAGCTAAGTCATGTATGGCCACATGAATGAGTAATAATGAGACATATTTTGTGCTATGTATTTTGTGATTGTAGGTCAAGACTCGAGGATTGATTGACCAATTACTGGAACCACTGTGAGTAACGTTATCGTAAAGATACGTTTATATGAAATTATGTTCCAAACGAGATATGATATGTTATGTTTTCTGAAATGATATATGCTTCTGTGAACGAACATTCTAAGTTTGAAATCTATTATGGCATCCATAGATAGTCCCAAGTCATGGGGGACGGCATGAAAATGCGGGTCCATGACATTTACGAGATCTCGTTAGCCACTTCATTGTGGTGATATGTGTTTAATCGATGTCCGGGACCTGTTACTCTAGTCGGAAGACGTTATGTGATATGTTCGATATGTTCTATGGGATATGCCATTATTATGTTCTGACATGAGATGACTATGATTATGCTATGATCTGTTATATACGTATAAAATATTCGGAATTCGTTCACTAACCCCTTTACCTTAATGTTATTCACTAGGCTATAGCTCACTATTTGTAAATATATGTATATAGGTGAGCATTCTGGAGTTCGAGCCCAAAGGTTTTTGTAAGGGGACTGTGTTCTGTTACCAGCCAACCATTGTGTCTCACGTGGAGGTTCCCCAAGTGTCAGGGGTTCAAGTTTTGATTAGTCTGTTTATGCATGAGACTGAATTTGTTTATGTTGGCTGTACTCAAGAATCTGTAACATGTGTGGTATAATGTTTTGTTGGCACTCTGATTTGTATATAAATTTTTAAATTACTCTGTTTCATATAAGTCAGCACAGTGTAGACAGGCCCACGGGGGGACCTCGCTACAGCTCGGACTCGATTTGTTGTCACGGTTCTTAATCTTGAACCAAAGAGTCCAAATCCGGCAAATTGTTTTGAGAAAACAGATTTTTAGAAAAGAAGTGCCAAACATGGACTGCTTTGCCAGATACAGAGTCGCCACCTAAATACTTTATTTTTGGGAAATTTAGGAAACCCTGACTCGTTTGCCTAAGGCCACGTGTCCGTCATCACCAAAGTTGCCTTGGCTCGGGAACTTGGGTACGATTGGAGAAGGTCACTTCGTGAGCACCCCCGCTCGCCCAATCAAAGATCGGCCTCTACTAACCATGATATCTATTTTTGAAAACATTGTGTGTTCTTATTCCGGTTATTAGCCTAGGTTACTATGTGATGCGTACAGCATACAAGTATAGACTGAGTCGCCTGAATTGGAACAAAACATTTCATGTTTTTTTTTTTGAAAGATGGTTTGCTACCCGCACGTAGACTTAAAATGCAGATTTTGCCACCCTCAGGTGGGCTTAGAAAAGATGATTTTGCCACTATCTAGTGGGCTTAAGACTCATAGTCAATGCATTGTCCCAATTCAAATAACTCAACCTTTAACCACAGGCATTCATGCAGTTATATCACATAAGCACATAGCCTCATAGTAAGCATGCTATTCATGGCAGTCACTCATACGCATGCAAGGATGCTAAAGCATAAAACTCACCGAGTACTCCAAGCCAAAACAGAAGCTCATTAGAAATCCATGCATGATCCTAGATACACAGAAATGCCTAATGCAACACATGCAAAAATGCAACTATAGCAAGCTCGGCTATTCTAAACATGGCATATGAGATGCAACAGCTATCAAGTATTCAACTTAGAATTGAAATACAAATGCAGTTAGTATAATGCGCCGAGCCCGGTGCATGCAAGACAGATGAATGAATGCAAACATGCTATCATACTGTATGCTAATCGAACCATGCCCTAATCTAACCATCATAAGCGGGTAAATAAAAGGGAAGAAAGACGTGGGGTTGGAAGACATACATCACACACACGCACACTTATTACAATTATGCCCTCGCGCAGAGGATCCGAATAAATATACAGTCCCGAATAAAAGAATATTACAGTCCAAATAATACAAATTCCTAATTAATTTACAAATTAACTAAGAAAATAATAAACTGGCATGCAAGCCAGGGACTGCCTTGATTCTGATGAATGATGTATGTTTAGGCTGCCTTGCACGGAAATCCACTGGGATGCCCCAATTAGCCTCTGTTTTGCAATTGTTCTTGGAAAGCGCGCTAAGCCTCAGAAGACTGCTGATTCTTGATTTTGCTGCAACAGAGAGCAGGAAAATAGCATGGCAATGTATTTTCACAAATATATGCATGCCTCGATCCTCGTGCCACCAATCACGCATCTCGATACATGATGGCCGAGGAACCGAATTGCACAATTTAATATGAAATGAAATGCACATGAAAACATAACAAGACCTAACTCCATCATGGATAATTCGGAGTGTCGGTGACTGGGGAATTGAGACACGTTCCGTCACTCGGAGTACGAAACGCCCTTCGTTTCCCATGCTCGGGCTAACTCCTATCCCGAACACAATGCAATATGCATGACATGCATGAATGCAACTAAGATATAACCTAACATGCACAATGCTATGGAATGGCATGCACGATGCACGAGATAATATGGCATACACAATGCACTAACATACAACCTAGCATACACGATGCTATGGAATGAAATGGCGTACACAATGCATAATGGACTTACACCAACATAAGTGGACCTCAGCCACACTCACGTAAGAGGCCATCAGATGAAAATGAGACACTCGAAATGCGTGCACACGTGCACGCAAACCGAGGACCGAACCTACGGCACGGAATGCCACTCTAACAAGGCATGGCAAAACATGAAAAATGGCATACTAGCATGCAAATTTCAGAGGAAAAATGAGATGCAAAACATCCCCGAAACATGGTGAAATGGTACCCAATGCATGGAACGAGTCCCGAAACATGAAATTTGGCGCATGAAATGGCCTATAGCTATGCAATGCATGCGATATTTAAACATGAAGTGTAAAGATGGAAGCAAGGCAGCCCCAAAAAAAGCATGTTTACAGTTTAAAACAAGGCCAAACAGTGGGCACAAATGGGGCTAAATTAGCATGCAAGAATGGCCCTAAAAGCAAGATAATGAAGCAACTAACAGATGCTGGCCCTAAACAGAGAAGGGCCCTTCTACAATGTTGAAGAGGGGACCAAAATATGATATTTTACAGTTTATGTTAAGCCACAAAAATAGACACAAGTATGGAAAAATTCCTATGCAAGAAATGGGCCAAAATGGAGACAAAGAAGCAACTGATACATTCTGGCCTCAAACAGATGAAGGTCCTTCAGCAAAGTTGAAGAGGGACCTAAAAAATGACTTGTTACAGTTTATGATCAGATCCAAAACAGTATACAAGTATGCTCAAAATGCTATGCAAAATAAGGCCTAAAAAGAGGTTACAACACAAAGTATACAAAGGGTGCCTCAAACAGTAAAAGACCCTTAATTAAAAATGAAGAGGGGGTCAAAATAAGGCCATTTACAGTTCGGACCAAGGTCCAAAAACAGAATCAAAGAGGGCTAATGAATCATGCAAAAATGGGGCCAAAAGATGGATATCAAAGCAAGTGATACATGGAGGGTTCAAACAGTGATGAGCCCTTCAACAATGTTGAATAAGGGTTCAAAATAAGCTAATTCACAGTTTATAACATTCCTCAAAACAGTTTACATATAGGCCAAAAATAACATGCAAGAAAATGGCATATAAGAGGGATAATGAAGTAAGTGTCAAATGGGGGCCTCAAACAGTGAGAGGCCCTTAATGAAAGATGAAGTAGACCTCAAAAAAATGCCACTTTTAGTTATTACTGGAGCTCAAAAGTATAAGCAAGAAGGTCTAAGAAATAATGCAAAAATGAGCTCAAAAGAGGGAGAAAGCAACTCACCCTTGTAGACCAACTCTTTGCTGCCTCTTGGACCAAGAAAAGCTGCCTCCTAGCCTCTGAGAAGACCCTCCTAGCTGCTGGAATGGAGTGGTGGTGTGGTGCTAGGTGGTGGTGAAGAAATGAGGTAGGATTTAGGAGGTTTTGAGGGTTGAAATGAGAGAGCTAGGGGGAAGGGTGTAATGCAAGCTTGGAGCAAATTTTTCCAACCCTTTGCAAGGGGCTGGAGCTGCTGTATATGTAGGCAAAAGGGGGAGAAAAGAGGGGGGAAAAAGGGAGGGAAATCACTCAAAGTTTCCCTTCAAAAAATGCCCCCCCGGATACAGAATCTGGGGAGGAATAAAGTGCATATCTGTGATGTCCAGGTGTAAGAAAGCTGGCCGGCTGGTTATTGGACTTGGAGGTGGCCGGCCGGCCCTCCCCATGGCCGGCCGGCCAAGGGTCAAAAGGGCCAATGAATATTAGTGGTCGGCCATGCCATATTAGTAGCCTCCCATGTGTCCTTAACACAGCCTTGTGGTTGAAAATTGGCAACTGTGAACCAAGAGAGAGAACAACCCACTTTTCAAAGGGGTTCAAAAGGGTCAAAAGGAATTACTGGCCGGCCACCAAATATTGGTGGCCTCTCAGATGTGTACATCACAAATATGGGGTTTAGAGTGCAAGAAAATGGTCCAAGGGTGGTCAACATTGGCTTTGAAGTGAGAAAAATGGGCGTCGGAGGGCGATGATGGGATATAACTGGTTGCTGGAAAAATTACTGGCCTCTCACCCTTCTACGACCTTCCTGGTGATGAAATAGAGGTCTCTGCCAAAAATGAACAAAAACCGATGCGAAATGAAGGTTCGGGGGCCGAAACGCGCAGTCCGAGGCCCCGAAAATCGACTATTAGGCACCGGGAGTGGTGTTCGACCACAAAGTCGGTCTCTCGAACCTCAGTGTCCCTCAAAAGGGAGTAAATAAGATGTATGCCAAAAATCGGAGCAAACGGAGGTGGTTAGGCGGTCCCGAACCGAGGCACTCGGCCTGACGGCTCCGAAAACCGGGAACCGGGCTCCGAAATGGGCAAAATGGCCTACGGCCACGAAATGTAGCCCACGGCCGCTGAGAGATGGTCTACAAGACCTCTTCCTCTCTCTGGAAAAAAAAACGGAGAAAACCGAGCCTGGTTCGCAAACCGAGGCAAGGCACAGAAAAGGGTTCGGAAGTCTGGAGGCAAGGCTCACGGCCGGGACTTTGAGACTTCTGAACGAGCACAATATGCAACATCACTGAGCGCTCAATCGGTGACGTCTGAGTCTTAAGGTCGGTCAAAAATGGGGTGTCTACACACAACTCATTGGACATTTATATTTCTATTATTACTTCTGCAGCCCATTATTATATGTTAATCTGTTCAGAGGCCTTCGGTAATCCAAGGATTACTGGCCAGTTACGATGCTAAACCTATAGGGGCGGGTTTGGGTCGTGACAGATGCCTAATGCAACACATGCAAAGAATGCAATTAATAGGCTCGGCTACTAATATGACATATGAATCGATTTGAACATGTGATTTAAACACGTATTCAACTAAGATATTGAAATGACAATACAGTTTGAATAATGTGCCGAGCCTCGGTGTATGCAATACAAAATGAATGGATGCAAACATGCGATATGCTAATTGAAATATGCTCCTAAACTAACCATCGAAAGCGATTAAGTAAAAAGGAGAAAGACGTGAGGTTGGAAAACATACACGCACGTATGCACGCACACTTATTACAACATTACGCCCTCGCGAATGAGGGTCCGAATGTATAAAAGCTAACTAGCTACCTAAACTAAACTAATTAAGCTAATTATTACAACATGTCGAATGAATAACGAGCTTACTCTAAGCTAATTAATTAAAATAATTAAATAATTAACTATCTAAGTTAATCAAATATTACAAAGCAAAATAATTAGCTAAATACTTAACTAATTAATTACAAAGCAACTAAGCTAATTAATTACAATATGAATTAATTAACTACTCTACTTAAATAATTACAACATTAATTATTTAGCTATAACTAACTAACTAATCAATTTAAACAAATAGTCCTAGGAGGCGAGGGATGCCCAATGCATGCTTGGTTTCCACTCGAAGAATGCCCGCTGTTTTGTTTCCAATTGCCTTTGTTACACACCCTATGCACTGGTTTCCTTCTCCAGATTAACTCTGCTCTGCTTAACAAGCTTTTTGCCAAATTTTCATTGGTGGCCGACAGGCCAAAAGTGGTGGTCGGCCGGCCACCAGCAAGGGGTGCCGTCCAACAATGGTGGCCTGCCGGCCAATAATAATGGTTGGCCGGTCATTGATGATGCTCTTTTTTTTGCTGCAACAGAGAGCAAACAGGGCAAAGAAGAGGCATTGTATAGACGTCCCCGAACGCCCCGGGAGGGTTAAGTCTTGTTCCGTTCATATCGGGTTCACTACAGTTCGGACTCGATTGTCACGGTTCTAAATCTGAACCAAAGAGTCCAAATCCGGCAAATCGTTTTGAAGAAAAACAGATTTTGAAAAGTAGTGCCAAACATGGACTGCTTTGCAGACATGAGTCGCCACCTAAATATTTTAAAATGAGAAATTTAGAAACCTCGACTGCGTCAAGGCCACATGTCCGCTATCACCAAAGTTGTCTTGGCTCGAGCTGGGTACAATCGGGAAGGTCACTATGAGCACTTTCGCCCAAATCAAGACCGCCTCTACTAACCGTGATATCCGTTTTTGAAAACTTTATGCGTTCTTATTCCGGTTATTATCCTAGAATTACTATGTTATGCGCGCAGCAAACAAGTATAGACTAGATTGCCTAATTTGGAAATAAACATTGCATATCCATTCGTTTTGAAAACAGTTTGAGATTGCTACTCGCAAGTAGGCTAAAATACGGATTTCAACGAGTTATTCCAACTCAAGCAATCCAACCTTCACCCACAGGCATTCAAACAGTTTATCTCACATAAGCATCTAGCCGCATGGTAAGTATACTGTCATGGCAACATTCACACGCATGTGGTATGCTAAAGCGTAAAATACTTACATTGTATTCCGTGCCAAAACAGTAAACTAGTTAGCAAACATGCATGTCCTAGTTCATGTTAAGTGGCTAATGCAACACAAACAAGGATGCAATTTAGAATAGGCTCGGCTAACTGTAAACATGGCACATGAAATGCAGCAACTACCACGTATTCAATTTGGAATTGAAAGTACGATGCAGTTTGCATGATGTGCCGAGCCCGATGCATGTAAACAAATGCATGAATGCACGCATGCGATAGCATAAGGTATGCTAAAATAAGTATGCCCTAATCTACCATCGAAAGCGGGTAAATAAAAGGGAGAAAGAAATGGGGGTTGGAAGACATACACCCACTCACCCACACTTATTACAGATTTGCCCTCGCTCGGAGGGACCAAAAGAATAATACAAATTAATTAACTATGCGAGCTAATTAAATATTACAAATTAATTAAATTAACAAAATAATTAATCTAAGAAAAATAGTAAACCGCCTCGGGGCGAGGGCCCAATGCATGCACACTCGGATTCCGCTCGGAATTGCACTGCCATGCCTAGCCTGCCTCTGTTTTCCCTGCTTTGTTCCTCTGAAATCTACCAAAGTCTCAAGGATGCCTCTCTGGACACTGGTGAATCCCACCGTCTGGAGGAAATGACCACCGGCACTAGGATGTAGCCATCGGCACAAAATATATTTACCGGCCATTGATTGATCACGGTCGGCACTAAATCTTGCCGTAGGCAATGAATTCTGCAGAACACGCAACTCACAAAGACAGAGGGCAAAACTTGCATGGCAGCTCAATTCAAGCAATGTATGCACCAAACACATTCCCTATCATGTTTGTGACTCAAAGGAGGATGTGCTTCGATTCTCGGGCCACCAATCGCGCATTTCCATGCATGATGGCCAAAGAGTCAAGTGTGCATTTTAATATCAAATGTAATGCACACCAAACATACAAGGGACCCAACCTCAATCATGGTTGATCAAGAGGCAAGTCAATGCACAACAATGCACATGCAACCCAAGCATGCAAGCTAACATACAAAGATGCAATGCAACTACATGGCATACACAACGCTAACAACATAACATGCACAACGCATTGAAACATAGCATACACAATGCAACATGGACTTACACCAACACAAGTGGGCCTCTGCCACACTCACATAGGAGGCCATTAGATGAAAATGAGATGCCTTGAAATGCGTGCACACGGGCACGCAAACCGAGGACCGCGCCTACGGCACGAAATGGCACTCTAATGAGACATGGCATAACATGGAATATGGCATACAAAACATGCAAATTTCAGCAGCGAAATGAGGGGCAAAACAGCCCCGAAACATGGCGAAATGGAACTAAATGCATGGAATCGCTCCCGAAATGCAAAACTAGGTACATGAAATGGCTTATGGCTATATCAAATATGCAAGATATGAACATGAAGTATGAAGACAGAAGCTAGAAAGCCCCAAAATAAGCATGTTCATAGTACAAAGCATGGCAAGACAGTAAGCACAAGTGGGACTAACATGGCATGCAAAAATGGCTCCTCAAGGGAGGCAATGAGGCAAGTGATAGATGCAATGCTCAAACAGAAAAATGTCCTTCTACAACACTGAAGAGGGACCAAAAATATGAACATTTACAGTAGATGAAAAGTCCCAAAACAGTATGCAGATATGCTCAACATAGCATGCAAAATATGAGCCAAAAGAGGGCTATAAAGAGAGGTACATCAAGAATTCACCAAAAAGCCTTGGACCCTTAACAAAAGATGACAATAAGGCCAAAATGTGACTCTTTCCAGACCTGATCATGGCCGAAATCAGAAGCAAAATAGGCCTAACAAAGCATGCAAAATGAGGGCCAAAGAGGGGTATAATGACAAGTATAACATGGAGACCCCCAATGAAGTTTATCCCTTCTACAATGTTGTAGAGGGACATAAAATAAGTCTACTCACAGTTCATGACATGCTCCAAAACAGATCGCACAGAGGCTAAACAGATCATGCAAATTTACGGTAAATATGAGAGATTATGAAACAAGTGCATGATAGAGAGGCCAAATAGGGTTAATCCCTTATTCAATGTTGAATATGGGCTCAAAATAGGCCCACTCATAGTTTATATCAGGCTCAGAAATAGATCACACATGAGCTAGAAAAAGCATGCAAGATATTGACATACAAAATGATATTGAAGCAAGTGCATCATAGAGGGCTCAAACAGGGTTGAGCCCTTAAACAAACATGTAGAATAGCTCAAAATAAGTCCCCTTTCAGTTGGGGCCGGAGTCTAAAATAGTGAGCAAGTAGGGTAGAGGAATGGTGCAAAAAAAGTGCCAAAAGAGGATGATTAATACTTACCCTTGAAGATCACACTCTTGTTGCTTCTTGGCTCAAGTTTGCTGCTCCTAAGCCTCTGAAAAACACCTCCCTTGCTGCTGGAAATGGAGTGGTGATGGTGGTGCTTGGTAGTGATGAAGAAAAGGCCCAAGAACAAGGGTGTTTAATGGTTGAATGGAAGAAATATAGTGAGAGATGGAGGGATATAGGTGTATATATCAAATATGTATGTCTATATCTGGTTTTTTGCTCCAAAAAAATCCAACCTACACCAAGGAAGAGGAAGAGGGCTGAAATTTGGCTTTGAAATTTCTAGAGAGAGAGGTTTTTTGGAGTGAGAAGCTCCCAAAACTTCACTTTTTTTGTTCTCTCCTAAGCCATATCAGATATAAGGCTCCATATATATCAAAACAAGAGCTTTTGGTCAAAATATCCCAATTGAAAATATCTTCCACAGTGTATTGATAAATATCTGTCAAAAATCTGAGTTCTGGGCACTTTTGGCAGGCCAGCAATCTTTTGTGCCGGCCGTCAATCTTTTGTGCCGATCGGATAAATGGATGGCCGGTAGGTAGCCAGTAAGGTCAAAAAGTGCCGATGAAAGTCCACATTGAAGTCCCGGAAGTTAGATTTCCAATGACGCAAACCTTGCATTAAAATTCCTCCTGTGGAAAAAGTTATGCCCTTTTCCGTAAAGCCGCGCAGATTCGGTCCAACCGGACTTCAACCAACCATATCTCCTCCCCCCGGATTTGGACTTAGGAGATTCTTGAGTGAAAAATGAAGCCCCGGAAGTAAGGTTTCCAATGGTGGTGGCCCCATATTTTAATTCCTCTTGTACAAAGAGTTACGCCCGTTTCGGAGAAGCCGCGCAGACTTTTCTCCTTCCCGGATTCATGCTGAACCACTCCCAAACTAGTTTTCCCCCTCTTCTCCTCTTTTCTTCAACTTCAAACCCCTAAGTAAGGTGTTTTGAAATATTTTTCAAAGATTTCATCTCTCTTTCATTCATCTCCCCTTTTGTCCTTGCTCGGTTTACAGAAAAGCGCAACATTTACCGAAATGCGAGCGTCGGAACATCGTGGGAATTTTATTTCAAAAATGTTTTGAAAGAAAGGGTTTTAAGATATAAAAACCATCAAAAAATAATTTTGGTCCACAATGGGGTATGAAGTTGAGATTTGCCTCTCTCCTTGCCGAAGAAATTGAACCTGTGCACTGCACACCTTTCTCCAACAAGTAAACCATCAGTAGCGCCCAAGTCTTAAGGGCGGTCAAAAATGGGGTGTCTACACATTGCCACAGGTTGTTTGTACTATGTATCACCTCTTATCATCAACACAAGCTCAAAGGAGTGATACATTTGGCCCTCAAACCATCAATCAGGCAATTTCCATGCATGATGGCTAAGGAACCAAATTATACAAGTTTAATAAGTGCAAAACAAGACTCAAGTGCCATCACCCTATCATGCATAATCAAGGGCAATGGAGACCTAGGAAAGTGGCACATTTCATCACTTTTGAGTATGAAATGTCCCATTTTTCTTGTATTCAAATTAACGTCCGATTTGAACACATGCAATGCAACACAAAGAATGCTTATCTTGCCACTTTTACTTGCCAATTTTGTTTACACATTTTAGTTACCGAATCATCATTTAATCAATTTGTCCATTTGGTGAGTGGCCTCTAAGATGAAAGAAGTGTCAATCAAGGGATAATGTAAGGCAAGAGAGAGACCATGCCATTGATAATGAACCCTCAAAGAGGATTAAACCATTAAGTATGACCTCAGTCTCAAGCTTAAAGGATCCCAAGCTTGAAACAATCCTCAAAAGCAAATGAATTAGTGAAGCAAACAGGGAGGTTGCAGAGTTTATAGTGTTGAAATGGAGTGAAAAACAGCACTTAAAGATGCTATCAACTCAAACAAGAGATGTCTAAGACCCTAAAGTACCAACTTGTGAAGACTATTACACTACAACCATGCAAAATAAGACTCAAATGAACTAACCAGCCCAAAATAAAGCTAAAGTAGGTCTGAAACAACCTTAAAACATGCTGGAATTAAGCTAACAAAAGCTAGAAAAATAAGCTAAAACATGGAGCATGTTAAGCTAGTAAACAAAACACAAGAAGAGAAGGCTAACTCCTCTAATTTTGGACTTCAAAAAGTGTTTTTAGCCACTGAAATAACTCTAAAATTCAGTGTTTAAAAGCTCAAAAATAGATAGTAAAAGAGTGGGAAACACAAGGGCAAAGACCTCCAAAATAAGGTACAAAGAAGGGTAAATCACCCCTCAAGCTTTAATGGCCTTAAAACCCAAGTTTTAACCCAAAAATCCAGAGTTTTTACAGTCCAAAAACAGCCCAAAAATAGTACAAAAATGTGCTAGAATGAAAGCTAAAACATGAAACAATTTAAGCTAGTTAACAAGCTAAATGAGGGGTGACTAACCCCTCCATTTTTGGGACTTCAAAAGCACTTTTTTTGCCTTTGCAAACCTCTAAAAAACAGTGGTAAAAAGCTCAAAAAAAGTTAATGAAAGAATGGGAAACACAAGTGAAAAAACTTAGAGAATAAGGTTTAAGAAGGGTGATTAACCCCTCTACCTTTAAAAGCCTTAAGCCACAAGTTTCAGTCCGTAAAAACAAGTTTTAAAGAGCTTAAAACCAACAAGAAAACATGGAAAACAAGTGTTGTAGAGATGGTGCAAAAGCGAGAGAAGTATACTTCTTGGAGAGGAATGAACCTTTAAGTCATAACCAACCAATTTCACACTCTTAAGTGTTTTAAGAGCTCAAATCCAAGCTCAAATCACCTTAGCAAGAAGCTCTTTAGGTTTGGTTTGGTGTGCTTGGACATAGGCTATGCAAGTTGCAAAAGAGAGAGAGAGAATTGTAAAGAGAGAGGATTGTAGAGACAGAGAATATTTTCCAAAATATTTCTTCACTCCTAATGTTTTCTAACCTTGAAAGATGAGAGGGAGGTCCTCTATATATAGAAATATATAAGCTTTGGTTAAAATATCTAAAAAAAGGACAGCTGGAATAGTGTGGAAATAGCTGGAGAAAAATATTTGATTTTTACACTGATGGCCAACAAGCTTGCAATGGTAGCCGGCCGGCCTTCACTGACGACCGATAGGCAAAAAATGGTGGTTTGCCAGCCACAAATGGTGGTTGCCAGCCATCAGCGATGGCCCGACTTCAAATGGGCATATCTTCCTCATCAAAACTTGGTTTTAGGTTATTCTTGAATCTAAATTGAAGCCCCAAAAGTCTACTTTCCAATGGTGGCAGCTCACATCTAAATTCTAAGTGTGCAAAGAGATATGCCTATTTTAGTGAAGGTTGTTCAGTTTTGGCTTAATCGGATTGATACCTAATTTCAAGCAGCCATATCTCCCTCATCTGGACTCGACTTTAGGAGATTCTTGGATCTAAAATGAAGCCCCAAAATTCCACTTTCCAATGGTGGTGGCCTCACAATTAAAGTCCAAGTGTAAAAAAGGATAAACCTGATTTAGTGAGGGCTGCTCGACTCTCTCTTAACGGTTCATGCCCAACTTCTTCCCCAACTAGGTTTCTTCCCTCCACTCTTATTTTCTTGAACTCCAAACCTCTAAATAAGATGTTTAAAATATTTTTCAAAGAGTTTACCTTTCTTTCATTTATTTCCACTTTGTCCTTACTCAGTTTACTGAAAAGCGAAATTTTTAACGAAATGCGAGTTTCGAAACATCGTAGAAATATTTTCAAAAATATTTTGAAAGAGAGAGTTTTAAGGTCTAAAATAATTTTGGTCAAAATAGTTTTGGTAAAAAATAGGGTGTAAGGTTGGGATTTAGAGTTCTCCTTACTGAAAAAATCGAACATTTGCATAGCACAACTTTCATTATCGAGTGATCAATCGGTGGCGCCCAAGTCTTAAGGGCGGTCAAAAATGGGGTGTCTACAGTGACCCTAATGAATAGCCTGCAAAAAAGAAACAAAACGGAGAAATTGTGGGTAAGATACAAACAAAAGTAAGCTGGCAATTGAACGATGAAATAAAAGTATGAAAACTTACCAAAACACAGTGTTACATCATCAAGGCATAGTTCTCGTATTCAGTAAGCTCGGCCATTCGGTTGATGTCAGCCGGCAGCAAAACGACGGTAGAAAGAGCAACACCGATTTCCATTGAGTCTAGTGCACTGTCCCCGGCCAGCAAAGGTCGGTCTCCGACCATGACTGCCAGAGTCTAGAGCTCATCAGTACGAAAGGAGCCAGGTGGAACAAGACCCTTAGACCTCAACTTCTTTGACGGTTGTTTGTCATATGCCTCAGCTTCGGTGAGCCTCTTCTCGACTACAGAAACAGTCTACTCTATTTCAACCAACTTAGAAATTGGCACTGTATCTTCTGACTCAACTTCTATGGCTGTGGCTTTAGCCTTAACCTTTTTTACCCTCTTGACTTTGGGCTTGGGTTGAGTTCGAGAAGGGAAAAAATAATAGTCCGTTACCACGCTTGGGATGTCGGTTATAAGGTCCTCAAGGACAATTTTTGAATTGCCCATCTCATCGGCTGTTGCAGCAACAGTAACCTTGGTACCAAAACGAATTGCTGGAAGGGCAATAGGTGGGTTTGAAGGGTCGGCCTCCGAGAATTCAGGACCTCAGTGTCTTCTACTTCGAGTTTTGCCGGCGGGGGCGTTAGTAGGAGCTCGGCGTCGGCGTTAGCGCTGGGCTAGAGGAATTAACTGGGGGGCTGAAATTGATAGCTGATTTGCAGAATTAGATGTAGAGGCCTAATTTGGCCTTGACGACGAAGTGACTAGCGGAGTTATAATGGATAAAGAAGACTTGTTTTTGTGAGGAACGTCAGACAAAGGACTTCTATATGTCGGGATGTTGTTAAGAAGGATTGGAGCCTTGCGGAGTTCAACTGGCAAGCCAAGAAGTTGTACCAAGCCTTTGCTCGGTACGTAGGATTGGCGGAAGTTCTTCTCTGGCTGAGGGAGAGCTGCAAAGACAAGAAGAGAACATTAGAACAGATAAACATCAAGATTGTTAAGTAAGGCAGTAAAGAAGGGACTTTTGGGGGGGGGAACTAAGTCCTTACCCTTGTCATCCCTAAAAACTTCACGATGCAAGGGGAAAAAGTGGAGCTCATCATCTGGCGCAAACTCCCAATTACCCGACACAATTAGGTAGTCGTTTGCATTGCCCTTATTTGAGTCTGGAATGTCGGCTATTAATTTATACTGTGTAGATCTTGGCTTAAGGTAGTACATGTAGCCAGAGTTAGTCTTGAGGCCACACATTGTGTAGCAGTATTGGATATCGAATAGGGTTACTCTGGGGGGGAGGGGAGGGGAAACTAAGTCCTTAACCTTGTCATCCCTAAAAACTTCATGATGCAAGGGGAAAAAGTGGAGCTCATCATCTGGCGTAAGATTGGCGGAAGTTCTTCTCTGGCTGAGGGAGAGCTGCAAAGACAAGAAGAGAACATTAGAACAGATAAACATCAAGATTGTTAAGTAAGGCAGTAAAGAAGGGACTTTTGGGGGGGGAACTAAGTCCTTACCCTTGTCATCCCTAAAAACTTCACGATGCAAGGGGAAAAAGTGGAGCTCATCATCTGGCGCAAACTTCCAATTACCCGACACAATTAGGTAGTCATTTGCATTGCCCTTATTTGAGTCTGGAATGTCGGCTATTAATTTATACTGTGTAGATCTTGGCTTAAGGTAGTACGTGTAGCCAGAGTTAGTCTTGAGGCCACACATTGTATAGCAGTATTGGATATCGAATAGGGTTACTCTGGCATTCTGCCGACATGCCAACTCAGTAATGCCATTAATGATCCTAAAGGAGTTAACGGCTAGTTGCATGGTATTGAGTTTGTAGTAATGGAGGACTTCCCTAAAGAGGATGTTAAGGGGAAATCTGACTCCATCCTCAATGATGGAGACTACGGGAAAATGCATATAATCCTTCTTAAGCATGATGGAATCATCCTCTCCAGCCAACCGAAGTTGAATGTTGGTTGGAATGGAAAACTCTTGCCTAAAGTATTCTAGTTTGAAAGGGATGTCTACCCTCTACCTAAACATGCCCATTATCTCAGCAAAGGAAATAGAGGTTTATTAAGAAGCTTTGTAAGGGGTTAAAGACCTCGGATAAAACCTAGAGAGCACTGGGGTGAGGATTGTGGAAGATCTAAGGGGAAAACTTGTTTCTGTTCTTTTAAGTGCACAGTTTCTAAACAAATCCCAAGTCAAGAAAACACAGAAACAAAAATTGAAGGCAAAGAATCTAGAAACAAAGCGAGAAAAACAAAAAACAGAAAAAAGAGCATGACTCAGAACCAAGAAAGCAGCAAAGATTCAAGAATATGGAAAAATTACAAATCCGTACAACACTGAGTGAGTATGTGCAGGACATTGTGCAAGAATCACATCAGGCAAACACAATTGACATTTTAGTGATGCAACTTAAAGCACAACAAAAATTCAAGAAACAAGAAATGATTCATAATGACCAGAACATGAAAATAACAACAAAGTACAGCAGATGCGAAGAAGAAAACATGTTAAGAGAATAGTAGAAGACAAAAATTAAAAAGCAGAAATTGAGAACTTACCGAATAAGGTCGAGGAAACAGAGCCGGAGCAGTACTCACCGGAGTCAAACGGTAGCAAACACTGGAACAAAATAATGAAAAATTCACCGGAGGAGCGAAACGGAGCACGACTGCAAAGCTTCGAAGGTATGAAAATGGTGGATTTTGTAGAGAGAGAAAATCTGGGCAGAGAAAGAACGAAAGAATGAAAAGTGAAAAGATAAAAAAAGAGAATAGAGAGTTTTGTCAAAAATTCAAAAATGCAGCAAAACATAATGAATTAGCCTTGGACAACGTTCTTGTTAGGCGGTGTGGGCAGAAGCGACGTGACTTGATAGCATGTGTCAAGTATGAACTAATAAGGAAGAGATGCGTAGAGGAAACAATTGAAAAGATCGTGCGTGACAGCTCATGTGTAGTTGGAACTCTTGAAATTCTTGAAATCAAGAGACAATAACCTCGACTATAGGAGCAATCTCGGTTGAGACGCTTAAAGAAATTTATTCTTGGTTCTTAATTCTTGGTAAGGTGGACGGTTGAGTCCTGGGTATATGAAGCCAACGAGTCATGATCTCGTTCAAAGACAGGAACGAACTTAGCTGACATGCTATATTGACAAATGATGTAGGTTCCATCACCTCAGATTGCCGAGGTAATAGAACCTAGGGGTAGTTATTGGGAAGTATTTTATGAATGTCAGCACGTGGCTAAGGTGACGCCAAAGTGTCAGCTGAGGTGCCACGTGGTTTGGTCACGCTGCCGAGATGATCTCGGCTAGGTCGGGGTTATCTGCAGAGATAATGGAATCCGGGATAAGTAGATAAGGGACAAGAGCCTAGAACTAAGGAGGATCACAGTCTGGATAAGGATAAGGCTTAAGGAGAGTTTATCTCAATCTAGCTGAGGGTCCAAGATGAGCATTGAGCCTGAGTCCATTGAAGTGAGGCTTCTAAAGGGATCAGGTCACTGCTGGTTATAAAAGCAAGACCCTCGTGGGTCTGAGGTAAGTTCTTTCTTGTGAGTTTAAACACAATTTGCTAGCTTTGAGAGATATTGATTACTGACTTGATCGTCGAAGCGCCCCCGAGTGGACGAATCACCACCAGTTTCTCGTCTTCTTGTGCAAGTTATTGGGCTTAATCTATTCTGTCGGTACTCTTCAGCTGAGTTCCCCGTTTGGTTGTGTGGTAGGAAATCAACACCCACAGGTTCTTTGCATCAACAAGATATGTTGCTTGTCTATGATCTCAATAAAAATGTACTCTAGTTTGCCCAGGGCTGTTGATTTGTGGTTTTCCAATTTGATTCTCTTGGCCTTGTATCTCTCCTCTTGTGTTTAAATTATATATATATATATATATATTTAATTTTGAAAGTGTGGTGTCTCACTTGTTAGAAGGAAAATGATAAATAAAGCACTAGTTAGGCGTAAGGTTACGAGACTAAAATAGTCATAAAAAGATAAATAGGTTAATGTAGACAGCCCATTTTTGACCGACCTTAAGACTCAGACGTCACCAATTGAGCACTTAGTGATGTTGCATATTGTGCTCGTTCTGAGGTTGCGGAGTCTCGGCTGCGAGCCTTGCCTCCGGACTTTCGGACTCTTTTGTGCTTTGCCTCGGTTTGCGAACCAGGCCCTATTTTCTTTGTTTTCTCTTCCCGAAGGGAGGGAGAGGTCTCATAGATCATCTCTCAGTGGCCGTGGGCTACATTTCGTGGTCGTAGGCCATTTTTCCCGTTTGGAGCCTTGCCTCGGTTCGGGACCGCTTAACTACCTCCGATTGCTTCGGTTTTTGGCACACACCTTGTTTCTCCCTTTTGAGGGACACTGTCACCCGAGAGACCACCTTCGTGGTCATACGCCACTTCCGGTGCCTAACAGACTGTTTTCGGGGCCCCGAACTGCGAGTTTTGGCCCCCGAACCTTCGTTTTGCATTCGTCTTGGTCCATTTTTGGCAAGGACCATATTTTCATTGTTAGAAAGGTTGTAGGAGGGTGGGAGACCAACAATTTTTCTGAAAAACCAGCTTTTCTCTTCATTGCTCTTCGTCGCCCATTTTTCTTACTAGAAGCTGGTTTTTCCCATTCCCGAGCCACTTTTTCTGACTTTCTACCACACCATTATGTTGTACACACCTGGGAGGCCACCAATATGGGTAGGCCGACCAGTAATTCTTCCTGACCCTTTTGAACCCCTCTAAAAAGCTGGTTTTTCTCTCTCTTAAACCACTTTTTCTGGTTTTTCTCTACACAGCTGTGTTGCACTCATCTGGGAGGCCACCTTTTTGGTGTGGCCGACCAGTCATTTTTCTTGACCCCTTTGACCCCTGGTCCGCCGACCAGGGGAGGTGGCCGGCCGGCCACCTTTGCCTTTTGAACCTGGTCAGCCAGGTTTGTCTCCTTAGGTGCATTTCAGCTGTGCCAGCTGTTTTGCACCTGTCCCTTTGTCCGAGGGTCTGCCCTGATTTTTGGTCCATTTAAAGTGGTTTTCACCCTTTTCAAGGAGAGTTTGGCCCTTTTGGTCAAGCTTCTTGGGGAAGCTTGACCCTTTTGGTTTAGCTTCCTCAAAAAGCTTGACCCCTTTGGTCAAGCTTCTCTTAGAAGCCTTGAACCTTTCTCTTGGCTTCTCTAAGAAGCCTCACTTCTTCTCCTCTATATAACCAACCCTCCACCTCATTTTGCAAGGGTTAGAAAAAAAACCAGCTGGAGCATATAGATACAACCCTCCATATCTCTCTCATCTAAGCTCAAAACACCCTTGTTCTTGGTCATTTACACTACACCTCATAGCCTACCACCTCCACCATCCATTCCAGCACCTTGGGACTGATTTACAAAGGTTGAAGGTTCACCAACTTGGTCCAAAAGCTCCTGCTTTGCTGCTCTTCAAGGATAAGTACCTATTTTCCTTAAACTTACATTTTTTTGCTCCATTGGTTAGCCCTATTTTCAAGCATTTCTGGGCTCTGACCCAAACTGTAAAGTGTCTTATTTTGAGCCCCTCTTCAACTTTGATTAAGGACACTTTGCTGGTTGAAGTCATCTATTTCCTTGTTTGTTCAATCTCTCTTTTAGGGCTATTTTTGCATCCTATTTTAGCCTTACTTGTGAACATTTTCGAGATTTTCTATAAACTGGAAAAAAGTCTTATTTTGAGCCCCTCTTGATGTTTTTTTAAGGGCATTTTTCTGTTTGAGGTCATATGCTTCCTTGTATGCTTGATTGCCTTTTGTTTTGAGCCTTGCATCTAAGCTTTTGTTGCATGCTTGGTTTGGCCTCTTAGCCACTGAAATTCTGTTTTGAGAGCCCAAATTAGAGGGGAGTGACCCCCTCTCTCATTGATTTGTTTGTTGGCCTTATTGGCCTTCAAAAGAGGCTCCATCTTACATGCTTTGAACTCACTTTTTAGGCCCTATTATGTGAGTTTTGAGGTCTTCCTTGGCTCTATCCAAGGCCCTTTTGGCCATATTTTATGTCTATATTGCATGTGTAGAGAAATCCCATTCAAGGCCTTCCAAAGAGGCCTTTCTTTGCATGTTTCCGAGACTGATTTCAAGGTCAATTTGGTGAGGTTTAGGGCTGTCATAATCCATTTCTAGAGGTGGTTTTTCCATGTTACATGTCTACCTTGTATGTGCTTAATAACCCCTTGTATGGCCCTCTAAAGGAGCTCATCATTTTTGCATGCATTGGCTGCATTTTAGTGATTATTTGGGCATATTTTGACATTTTTTATTCACTGTTTTTGGCTGGTTTGATGATTTCTCATACGCTTCATATACATGCCATGTAAACCATGTTTGCTAGCCAATGTTGCATGCTATTTTAGTCCATCATGTTAGCATCTTTTGGCCATGCCTTAAACTGGAAATGTGCATGTTTTGGGACTGTCTTGGCTCTATCTTTAGACTTCATGATCAAATAATGCTTGCTTTGTATACTTGTGGTTCAATGCATTGGACTAGTTTTGAGTTTCGGGGCTTATTTCATGCATCGGGTGCCATATTTCCATGTTTCAGGACCATTTAGCATCATGTTTCAGTGCTGAAATTTACATGTTTGAATGCCATGCTTCATCCTTGCCATGCTTTGGTAGAATGACATTTAATGCCATAGATTCGGTCCTCGGTATGCGTGCATGTGTGCATGCATTTCGGTTATCTCATTTTCATCTAATGGCCACTGATGTGAGTGTGGCTGAGGTCCACTCATATTGGTGTAAGTCCATTGCACATTGTGTATGCAATTTCGGTCCATAGCATTGCGTATGCTAGGTTGCATGTTAGAGCATTATACATGCCATGTCATTCCTCGTATTGTGTATGCTAGGTTGTTAGTCGCATTGTGTGTGCCATCTCATTTGCATCGTATTTGGGATAGGAGTTAGCCTAAGCACAGGAAACGAGGGACGTTTCGTACTCCGAGTGACTGAACGTGTCTCAATTCCCGGTCACCGACACTTTGGATTAACCATGATGGAGTCTCGGTCTTGTTGTGTTTTCATGTGCATTCATTTCATATTGAGTCGTGCAATTTGACTCCTCGGCCATCATGCATCGAGATGCGTAATTGGTGGCACGAGGATCAAGGACTACACTCTCTGAAGAGTAGTCATGCATACATACGTGAAAATACTTTGCCATGCCCCTTTCTTGCTCTCTGTTGCAGTAAATCAGAAATCAACAGCTTCTGGAGCTTCGCACAGTATTCCGGGATTAAGTGTAAACAGAGGCGAATCGGGGTATCGCAATGGATTTCCGCGCCAGGCAACTCAAGCATGCATCATTCATCATTCGGAACAGAGCTGAGGTGGTCCATGGGCTTGCATGCTAATTTACTGCTTTCCTAGTTAATTTGTTAATTAATTAGGGTTTTGTACTTATTCAGACTGTATTATTTATTCGGACTGTATTATTTATTCGGACCCTCCGAGCGAGGGCAATTGTGTAATAAGTGTGCGTGTGTGTGATGTATGTCTTCCAACCCTACGTCTTTCTCCTTTTTATTTACCAGTTTATGATGGTTAGATTAGGGCATATTTTAATTAGCATACTTATGATAGCATGTTTGCATCATTCATTTGTATTGCATGCACCGGGCTCGACGCATCATACTAACTGCATTATATTTCAATTCCAAGTTGAATACGTGTTAGCTGTAGCATCATCACATGCCATCTTAGAATAGCCGAGCCTAACTTAGTTGCATCTTGCATGTGTTGTATTAGCCATCTTAACATGAACTAGGATCATGCATATGATTACTAACTAGTTTTTGTTTTGGCTCGGAGTACTCAGTAAGCATTTATACTTTAGCATCCTTGCATGTGTGTGAGTGACTGCTATGACAGCATGCTTTCCATGAGGCTAACTGCTTATGTGATATATCTGCATGAATGCTTGTGGGTGAAGATTGGATTATCTAGATTGGAACAATTCATCGACTGCGAGTTTTAAGCCCACTAGATAGTGGCAAATCATCGTGTTTTTTAAAGCCCACCTGAGGGTGGCAAATCCACATTTTAGCCTACTTGCGAGTAGCAAACTGTTTTCAAAACAAACATGAGATGTTTCGTTCAAATTCAGGCGACCCAGTCTATACTTGTATGCTGTGCGCATCACATAGTAAATCTAGGCTAATAACCGGAATAAGAACGCATAATGTTTTTAAAACTCGATATCATGGTTAGTAGAGGTCGATCTTTGATCGGGCAAGCGAGGGTGCTCACGAAGTGACCTTCCCCAATCGTACCCAAGTTCCCGAGCCAAGGCAACTTTGGTGATGACGGACACGTGGCCTTAGGCAACGAGTCAGGATTTCCTAAATTCCCCAAAAATAAATATTTAGGTAGCGACTCTGTATCTGGCAAAGCAGTCCATGTTTGGCACTTCTTTCAAAAAATTTGTTTTCAAAAACGATTTGCCAAATTTGGACTCTTTGATGAGTCATCGATCTTACATTGCACTCTATGAGATTAGATACAGGACCATGACATTGAGTCCTGAACTGTAGTGAGCCCCAATGAACAAAACGGGATTTCCCTCCCGGGACGTTCGGGGACGTCTACAGTTAAAAAGTCAATAAGATAAAATGTCACATTCAAACTATAATCATTTCATTTTTTCTCCCATAAAAGTAAAAAAAATCAATCCCAAACGAGACTTTTTAGTCCCAGGTTAAAATAGTCAAAAAGCTAAAAAGCCAAAAAGATAACCCACATCCCAAACGAACCCAAAACTAAATTATAGTTAAAATTTTACTGTGGTTTACTATATGGATTTTTTGTAAATTCATATTTTTCTACATTTTATTAGGTATTTCGGGTTTAGTTTTTCTATTGGTTTTTTTGTTAGTAATTTTTTTTAAAAAAAACTTTAGGCCTTGTTTGGTTTGTGTTTGTAGAGTAGTTTATGAGATAAAAAAATACAAAAACTTGTTTTGTTTGCCTTTTTCCAAATATTCTCTCTAAATGTGTTTCATTTGTGTTTGTAACCTAGTTTTTGAGATAAAAAAGTACAAAAACTTGTTTGGTTTGCCTTTGTCCAAATATTTTCTATAAAATAACTTTTGGTTTTTTTTTTTTTTTTTTTTCTAAAGTGGTCTATACAAAACGTGGGTACCTTTTGTTTTCAATTACAACTTCCCTTCTTCCCAATAAATTCTACAGGGCCTCTGTCTGACTTCTCTCTCTCTCTCTCACAGAACCTTTTTCCTCTCACTTCTATATTATTATGTGCAGTCCAACAGTTCTCTCTCTCTGTGCTAAAAGGAAACTGATTCAACAATTGATTCGAATGATCTGTACTCGTCTTTGGTTTTTCAAAAAGACCCTCTCATTTCCATTATTATTGTGTTGAAGATTTGAGAAATTTGTGGTGCACAACCCTACTCTATCTCAAATTTGTGGTTGCTCGATATGCAGATGAAGGTGCCGTCACTCATAGAGGGTTCAGGCAAAAGGGGTATCTAACTCTCTTCTCACAATCACTTCTCTCCCTTACAGATTTCCCCAAATCTTCTGCCCTAACTTCTGTATTAGTGAAATTGATTCTTTAAATCTTGAAAAAATCTACCACAGTAATATCAGTCTCCATCATCTGTGGTTGTTCACCTTTATAAAATGCAAAGTGCCCAGCTTCAAACCCCACCACAACGAAGGACAACGGCATCCTTCACACCAAAAATAGACAGGTCGTGTTGTGGTGTTCGATGTGGACGGTGGGAGTTGCAGTCTACCAAAACCCGGTAAGCAAGAGGTACAAATCTTGCCATCTTTTCTTTACAAACTTCCCAATCTCAACGTTTTTTCTCTTCACCATGTCTGTCTCTGTATTGGGTGTTTGAAGAATTTCGGTTTATTTGGTATTAATTAGTTTGATTTTTTGGTACATGTTTGTTGTGTTTGGGGTTGTTAAAAAATTGAAGTAAAAAGGGGACTATCATTTTTTATGTGGTTTTCATCTTGTTGGGTTCATTGTATGCCGATTACCAATTTTGGAGTGAGGTGTATGGAGTTGTGGCAAAGTTAGACAGTGACAAAGCGATGAGGGGGAAGACAAAAAAAAAAAAAAAAGGAAAAGAAAAAGCACAAACAGGGCCCAGCAAAATATACATGGTAGGCTCTACGGACCAAGGAAGACCAAGCTCATTTTTTAATTTCCTTCATTCCTGAAACCAATCCATCATTGTTGAATTAGTACATGGTTTCTGCAAATTGGCTCCTTTAAGTCAACTGTAATTTTCAATTATTATTATTAGTTTACAAGTTTTGATTAGTTTTTAATTGCTCATTATCTGTTGGTTTTGTTGAAGCAAGTTTTTGTGCCATTTTCAGGCTAACTCCATACTCCTCGGTCATTGTTCAATACACCAACAAAGAAGAGGAATAGATCTCCTCAACTCTCAGTTGATTCGTCCATTGCTGAAAACAATTGTCTTTATCCAGTAAAAAAAATCATTTTAAGATGAAATTAAATGTTGAAGAATGATGATTTCTTTTGCTTATTAGTTGTGAGATGATTAGTCTAATCGATTACCGTTAATCTACAAAATCCTGAAACAAAAATGACAAAAATACAAAATTATCACTGTGTTGAACAAAACAGAGATCAGTTTTATTGCTCTCAAATTGGCAACAATACAAATTATCTTGTTGGTGTGTGAACATATATTGATGTGTTATCTTCCTGAAAACGACTGTCCTTATCTGGTAAAACATGATGTGGATTTTGTCTTACACCGAAAACTGATATGTGCTTTTAATATCAATGTACTGTAAGTGTGTTGCAATTGTTATTTCTGTATTATTGAAATGAACAACTTAAAGGTAACTAACATTAAACGTACATCTGTTGCACTTGTATTAGGCTAGTATAGCTAACGATGTTGATGACTTTAAGATGTGGGGGTCTGACAATGTTGAGATATTTTTAGAAATCTTGCTCGATGAAATAAAGAAATAGAGTCCCTGCATGTCAAAGAAAGATAGAAGTTTGTCCTAAAGCAGTGGCAAACAATTGATAATGAGATGACTAAGAAGCTTGGAAAAAATTTTGGCCAAAGAAAGTTGAAGGGTAAGTACGCATGTTTGAAGGCAAACTACAAAGAGTTTGTTGCTCTAAAAAACCACACGAGATTGGGCTGGGATCCAATAACACAAACAGTGACTGCCCCAGATGATGTTTGGGAAAATTATGTTCAGGTATATGTTTTGTTGCATACATTGACGACAACCACGTGTATAGAGAATTTTTTGTCTAATTATTATTTTATGTTTACAACTTGTAGGCACACCCAAATGCAAAACAATTCCAAAATAAAGGCCTTGAACATTATGACCTCATGTCAAAAATCTTTGCCAAAACATTTTCCACTAGAACATTTGCCTGTTCTTCTCATCAGGGTGTACCTACATCTGATAACAAGCGAGAAATTGATGAACTCTTTCATGCATATACCTCCAGGAAAGGTGTAGTAGATGAATCTTGCACTTCTAAAAGTAAGCGTAAGTCTAGTGGCCAAGGGCAATCAAGCAAGAACTCGGGAATGGATGATGTACTTCAATCATGGCAACGTTCAAGCGACGCACACGAAAGGTTTTACCTTTGAATTGAAACAAAGGCTGGGGCAACTAATGCGTACTCAGTTTTAGCCTGCATGGACATACTCAAATCAATGGCCCTGGATCCGAGCTTGTACTTGAAGGCCATGAACATGTTCACAACATTAGAATGGCGAACCATGTTTGTGACCTTGGAACCGGAAATAAGGAACCTTTGGATCCTTAGTTTGTGACAAGCTTGGTGATCCCACAGTTGTGGTGGAGGTGAAGATGGACATACTTTGTGACAAGGCTGGGTGCTTGCAGAATTTGCTTGATTTTTTTTTTTTTAACTTGCTTTCGGTTTAGACTATGGTGGGCGTTATCCCAATTTTTTTTTTTCTTCCCGCTTTCTATTTGCTTTTGGTTTAGACTGTGCTGGGCCTTTTTTCATTTTTTTTTTCTCCACTTTCTATTTTCTTTATTATTGCAATAGTATCATGAATTGCGCATGCCAATGTTTCTTATTTCCTACTATTCGAACCATGCTCTTTTACATGTGTTTGTTATGAGTACTACCTAAATTTTACATTACCAAAATTAATTTCGTGATCGTTTTACACTTTGCCATTTAGATGTCATCGTCATGACGAAATGGAGGGCAAGCAAACAATCTGTACGACCTGTATAGTGGCGATAACGACGATCTCATGGACTACAACATGGTTTGTTAACTAACAAATGACATTCATATGAAACAACCGCAACGTAATTGTCCATACATTGGTGATCAGTACATACAATTCTTACTGAGTGGAAATCCAAAATCAATCTGTAACCAATTGTATATGAAAGTCATGACATTTATGCAATTGGTTAAAGAGATTGTGCGTAGAAATGTTTTAGATTGGTCAAACATGAGATTGTCATTGGAAGAGTCGTTGGCTATGTTCTTATTCATTTGTGATCAAAGTTCACGCACAAGAAATGCTAGAGATCGCTTTTAGCACTCAAATGAGACTATTCATCGACATTTCGTACACATGATGCGGTGCTGGGAAATCTTACGCCATTTGTAATCCAACCACCAAACATGGCTATAACCCTTCCTCAAATTCGATATGACAGATGCTACTGGCCATGGTTTAAGGTAACATGCACGGTAGTTGATTTGAATTATTTTACATGGATTGAATATTGTACTTATTTTTTGGCTCATAACCTAACATATTCAGTCATATGAACATAAATGCAACCCAACATATTTGGTGTTCATAAATTAATTTTGATTTCAAATTAAATGAATATGGTCATGATTTCAAATTTAGATGTGAATGTGTCACTTGTAATGTAAAAAACAGTGAAAGGTTATCTTCATTTTACCCAAAATGGTTTGGAAATAAGATTTATGTGACTTTTTTTTTTTTTTTTTTTTTTTTGTATAACATAAAAATGAAAATGATACCAAAGGCATGATCACATATATATTTAAGTTGTCATGTAACTTATAACAAAACACTGACCAATAACAGTCCATTGAGGAAGGCCTCCAAAACTAGGATGAAGCATAACTTTTCCAAGCTCTGAAACTATCACGACCTAACCACAGGGGTTTAGAGTTGGAATCGCAACTTACTAACTTATTCTTATTTGTAGACACCCCATTTTTGACCGACCTTAAGACTCAGACGTCACCGATTGAGCGCTCGGTGATGTTGCATACTGTGCTCGTTCAGAAGTCTCAGAGTCACGGCCGCGCCTCCTCGGACTTAGAACTCTCTTCAATGCCTTGTCTCGGTTTGCGAATCGGGCTCGGTTTTCTCGATTTTCTTTCCGAGGGAAGGAGGGTCCCAGAGGCTATCTCCGTGGCGTGGGCTACTTTTTGTGACCGTAGGCCATTTTGCCCATTTTGGAGCCGGTTGCGGTTGCGGGACCGTGTGCCTTGGCTCGGGACCGCCCAACCATCTCCGAGTTCTCCGGTTTTTGGCATGCACCTCTGTTTCATCATTCCGAGGAACACTGGGGCCTCTGATGCCCATTTCGTGGCCGCATGCCACTTCCGGCACCTGTAGCCCATTTTCGGGATCCCGAATTGCCCGGTTTTGGCTCCGAGCGTTCATTTCTCATTAGTTTTTGTTCAAATTTGGCAGGTACCTCTGTTTCAACACCAGGAAGATCACTGGGGGGTGGGAGGCCAGCAATTATCCCAGATAACCAGTTTCGCTCTTCCGGCGCCCGTTTTGCTCACTTCCGGGCCAATGTTGAACACCCTGGGGATATTTTCTTCCAACCAAAGCTACATATCTGTGATCAGGGGACATGGGAGGACCCTAAAAACCACTGGTCGGCCAGAAATTATGGAGTTCATTTTTGAGCCCCTCCTTCAAGCTCTATGTTGTGGCTCCTGCTTCAGTGTTGCCAATTTTCAACCTTGGAACCTTGTTCTACACACATGGGAGGACACCAAAAGTTGGTGGTCGGCCAGCAATTGTGCATTTCATTTTTGAGCCTCTCCATCAAGTCCTATGTTGTGACTTCTGCTTCAGTGTTGCCAGATTCCGACTCTGGGGCCTTATTCTACACACTTGGGAGGACACTAAATCATGGTGGTCGGCCCAAAATTTTCACTTCCTTTTTTTGACCATGGCCGGCGGGCCAAGAGGAGTGGCTGGCCGACCAGGTGGGTGGCCGGCCGGCCACCTTGCAGAAAACCACTTGGCCGGCCAGCTTCTTGCTTTCCAGCCCATTCCAGCTGTCCGGATATTTTTGTTAAAATATCTCCCCATCCGGGGGATATTTTGGGAGGGAAATCTAGCCTCCATTTCCCTCCCCTTTTACACCTTTTTTTGTCTACTTAAAGGGCTGGACAGCCCCTTCCCTAGGGTTACAAAAAATGGTCTAAAAACCCTCTCTCTCAAATCCTTCATTTCCATAGCCAAATTCTCAAAAAACCTTTAAGTCTTTAAGCCAATCCTTCATCAACCCCTAGCACCACTATCACCAACTCCATTTCAGCAGCAAGGGAGTGATTTCCAGTGGCCAAGGATCAATAAATTCAAGCCAAGAAGCAAAGAAAGACTTGTCTTCAAGGGTAAGGTTTAATTTCCCTTTTTCTACCATTTTCTTGCTTCCTATTTTTACCCCATTTCCTTTTGGTTTTTGGGCTCCGACCCCTATTGGTTTTGTGCTCATTTTGAGCCTCTCTACAACATTGTAGAAGGGCTCAACTCTGTTTGATGTCTCCTTGGTACACTTGCTTCAATACCACTCTTTAGGCCATAAAATTGCATGCTTTATTTGGGCTTTTATTGATCTGATTTTGAGCATACTATGAACTGTTGATGGGCCTATTTTGAGCCCCTCTTCAACATTTAAGAAGGGCTCCACCCTGTTTGGTGATTCTATCATGCACTTGCTTTGTATTTCTGCTAATTTACCGTAAAATTGCATGATTGTTTTGGCCTATTTTTGATCTGAATTGGAGCATTTCATGAACTGATGGTGTGCTTATTTTGAGCCCCTCTTCAAAATTGAAGAAGGGCTCAACCTGTTTTTCTTGCTCTACATGTCACTTGCCTTGAATTCATGTCCTATGCATATTTTGCATGCTTTGTTAGACTCATTTGGATCCGGATTTAAGCCTTCTTCAGGCTTAGAAAGAGCCTTATTTTTGTCTCCTTGTCATGTTTTGTTAAGGGCTTTAATCCATTTGATGATTGGTTTTGGTACTTCCTTTGTATTCCATCTTATCTTCCGTAAAATTGCATGTTTGTTTAGGCCATCTTAGCTTCAGAATTCAGCCTTCATCAGGCTTAGAAATTTTCTTTTTTTGGTCTGTTCTTCAAGTTTTATTAAGGGTCTCAGGTTGTTTGGTCATTGCTTATGGTACCTCCCTTTATAGCCCTTGTTAGCTCATTATATTGCATGCTATTTTGAGCCTATCTACATGCTGATTTTGGAGTTGACATTCACTGTAAATATGCATGTTTTGGACTCCTCTTCAAAGTTGTAGAATGGAATTTTGTGTTTTGAATTTTCCATATACCACTTGCTTTGTGATTCCCCTCTTTTCCCGTATTTTTGCATGCCATTATTGTCATATCTATGCTCATAATTTGGCCATATTTTGTACTGAAAAAATGCTATTTTTGGGGCTTCCTTGCTACTTTTTTTGCTGTCATGTGCCAATTTTGCATGTTTAGCATAGCCGTAGGCCATTTCGGGCACTTAATATCGCATTTCGGGATGATTTCATGCATTGATTGTCATTTCATATCATTTCGGGGCTGTTTTCCCCTTCATTTAGCTGCTAAAATTTGGTTTGCATGCTTGCATATCATTTTACATGTCATTTCATGCCTTAGTGCATTGCCTCGGTTTGCGTGCCCGTGTGTACGCATTTCAAGGCACTTCACTTTCGTCTCTCGGCATCTTATGTGAGTGCGGCTGAGGTCCTCTCATGTTAGTGTAAGCTCGATCTGCATTTTTCATGCCTGTACATCATCGCCTCGGTTTGCGTGCCCGTGTGCACGCATTTCGAGGCACTTCTTTTTTATCCGACGGCAGCCTATGTGAGTGCGGCTGAGGCTCTCTCATGTTGGCGTAAGCCCATCATCGCATTCCGTATGCTATTTCATCATTGCCTCGGTTTGCGTGCCTGTGTGCACGCATTTCGAGGCACTTCGGTTTTATCTAATTTTTCATTTCATCATCGCCTCGGTTTGCGTGCCTGTGTGCACGCATTTCGAGACACTTCGGTTTTATCCGATTTCTCATTTCGCATCATCGCCTCGATTTGCGTGCCTGTGTGCACGCATTTCGAGGCACTTCGGTTTTATCCGATTTCTCATTTCATCATCGCCTCGGTTTACGTGCCTGTGGGCACGTATTTCGAGGCACCCTGTTTTATCCGCTTTGCATGCCATCGCCACGGTTTGCGTGCCCGTGCGCACGCTTTTCGAGGCGTTTCATTTTCATCTCATTTTCATCCGAATTGTGCATACTAGGTTGTATCTTAGATTGCATTCATGTATTATCTCGGTTTGCGTGTCCGTGTGCACGTATTTCGAGATTACTCATTTTCATAGTATTGTGCATGCCATGTCACATGTTAACTGCATTTCGTGCATATCATGCATATTGCATCGTGTTCGAGATAGGCGTTAGCCCGGGCACGGGAAACGAGGTACATTCCGTACTCCGAGTGACGGAGTGTGTCTCAATTCCCAAGTCACCGACACTCCGGATTACCCATGATGGAGTTAGGTTTTGTCATAGCATTCATCTGCATTCATCCTATATTGAGGTGTGCAATCTGATTCCTCGGCCATCATGCATCGGTATGCGTGATTGGTGGCACGAGGATCGAGGCATGCATATATTTGTGAAAATACATTGCTATGCCCTTTTCCTGCTCTCTGTTACAGCAAAACCGAGGATCAACAACTTTTCGAAGTCCGGCGCGCATTTCGAGAAAAAGTGCAAACAGAGGCTAATCAGGGCATCCCAGTGGATTTCCGCGCCAAGCAGCCCAGCATACATCATCTATCAGAAGCGAGGCAGTCCCTGGCTTGCATGCCAGTTTTACTTCTTTTATAATTAATTTGTTAATTAATTAGAATCTGTTTATTCGGACTGTATATTCTTTTATTTCGGACTGTATTATTATTTATTCGGACCCTCCGCGCGAGGGCACAACTGTAATAAGGGTGTGTGAGTGTGATGTATGTCTTCCAACCCCCATTTCTTTCTCCCTTTTATTTATCCGCTCACAATGGTTAGATATAGGGCATATTCCAATTAGCATACAGTATGACAGCATATTTGCATCATTCATCTGTTTTGCACGCACCGGGCTCGGCGCATCATACAAACTGCACCTGTATTTCAATTCCAAATTAAATACGTGTTAGTTGTAGCATCATCATATGCCATCTTTAGAGTAGCCGAGCTTGCTATAGTTCGCATCTTTGCATGTGTTGCATTAGGCATTTCAGTATATTTAGGATAATGCATGATTTCTAATCAGTTTTCTGTTTTGGCTTGGAGTACTCGGTGAGTTTTATGCTTTAGCATCCTTGCATGCGTGTGAGTGTTGCCATGATAGCATGCTTGCCATGAGGCTATGTGCTTATGTGATATAACTGCCTTGAATGCCTGTGGGTGGAGGTTGAGTTATCTGAATTGGGACAATTCATCGACTGTTTGTTTTAAGCCCACTAGATAGTAGCAAAATCATGTTTTCTAAGCCCACCCGAGGGTGGCAAATCCGCGTCTTAGCCTACTTGCGAGTAGCATCATCAAACCATTTTCAAACAAACAAACATGAAGTGTTCTGTTCCAATTCAGGCGATTCAGTCTATACTTGTATGCTGTGCGCATCACATAGTAACCTAGGCTAATAACCGGAATAAGAACGCACAAAGTTTTCAAAAACAGATATCATGATTAGTAGAGGCCGGTCTTTGACCGGGCGAGAGGGGGTGCTCACGATGTGACCTTCCCTAATCGTACCCAAGTTCCAGAGCCAACTTTGGTGATGACGGACACGTAGCCTTTGGCACCGAGTTAGGGTTTCCTAAATTTCCCATTTTAAAAATATTTAGGTGGCGACTCTGTTATCTGGCAAAGCAGTCCATGTTTGGCACTTCTTTCAAAAAATCTGTTTTTCTTCAAAACGATTTGCCAGATTTGGACTCTTTGGTTCAAGATTTGGAACCGCGACAAAATCGAGTCCGAACTGTAGCGAGGTCCCCCGCGGGCGTTGTTACATTATTCGTAGCAAATTAAGCTGCGCAAGCAGAAATAAAAACAAGTAAACAGAAATTTTACTTCATTTTACTATTTAAGAAAGATGAAATGCATTTCTAGGGCTTTTATTATTTTATTATTCAACGGCCAGCCCCGAATAGAAACAAAATGGAGCAAAAATATAAAAAAAAAGAAAGATAAAATAGTTATTCAACATCAGTCCATGTGCAGGTTCCATTTTGCGGGGTTATGGGTTTCCCTTACATCTCGTCACCTAAAAGGATAACAGCTATAAGCACACAGCAGAGTGAGAAATATTATGCTAAGAGTGTATGGAATACAAAATAACCATGGATAATTAGGTAGGCTAAAATATTTGCATAATTTAATTTAAAATGACAATTTATTTAAAGTGGCAGAATATAGAAATCATGTAAATAAATAATCATAACCACTAGATAAAATGTAATGTATCGTAACAGAGTCAGTATGACAATGTAATAGAGGTCAATGGATCCATGACAAACAGAGGACCACAAAGTGGTCAAACAGAGGCCAGTGGTTATTTAAGTCCCCCAAGGCATGGGACTCCCGTGGTGGTACTTACAAAACATAATTGTTTATAAGGTTATAGTTAAATATATACTAAAATTTAAACAAACATATCCATGAGTTTCCTTTTAAGTAAATAGAGTTTAGAAAGTAACCCACGTTACTGAAATATTTATAAACATAACTTTTATTTATATAACTTAATAAATAAAACTTGTATAAAATAAGCTATGGTAACTCAAAACATTCGTAAAACATATAATGGTGAATCAAGGTATAATATAACTCACCTTAATTATAACCCTTAGCCTTACTTTACTATAAGAACTTCCCTACTATAGATTCCTTACACTCACTTACGTACCTCTCTCTCTCGGCTTTCCCTCTTTTTTTTGTTCTTTCGTGTTTCCTCCCTTAATTTGCAACACCTCTACCCCTTTTTATACTATTAACTGAGCCATGATGGAGAGCCACGTACCCCTCTCTCTCTCAAGGTCATAATGATGCTAGGTGATTGAGCTTTTAATTGTGGATTCAATATAATATTTAAATCTTTACAGGATAAGATTAAATCTTATACCTGGGCCCTTTTTTCTTTCTTTTTCTTGTGGGCCGAAATTCACAAGCATTTGCTGGGCCAACAAATTTTCATTTCCTTTTCTTTTTATTTATTTATTCATTTATTTTGATGTTAAGCTTTTTCAATGTTCCTAATTTAAATTAAATTACATCTTCTTTTTTTTTCATTATAAAATTAATTATTTTATTTTACTTTACAGATTATTATTATTATTCTTGTTAGCAATATTATTATTTATTTGCTATCTTTAGTTTGACCCAATTAGTATTATAATTCCATAAATGTGTTAATTTCCCCCCATAATAATAATTTCTAATTAATCCTATATTTGATAACCCAAAACCAAATTAAATTTATATATTCATTTATTTAATAGTCTATCATCACATGCAACTATAATTATATATAACTCTTAATATTTATGTGGTACCTAATTAAACGTTTGGGGTGTCACAGAAACCATATAACATCGAATTAGGTTTTAATCCACTAGAAGGGTCTTGGCTATTTCATGAGTAGATTAGTCAAGTTTCTATTTGTTTGTTTCGACAAAAAATTTTTTGTATTAAAAACATTTTTCTGCAAGAAGAAATAAATATTGGAATTTTGTAAGAAATAAAAAATAGAAATTGATGCAAGAAAAAAACATCAATGTTAAATTGATGCAAGAAATTTGTATTTTGGAATTTCGCAAGAAATACATTAAACATTTTTCTGCAAGAAAAAATAAACATTTTTAATGGTTTGAAAATAGAAAAAAAAAATGGAAGTTGATGCAAGAAATTTGTATTTTGGAATTTTGTTTTGAAAATATCAATGTGAAGAAACCTTTCTAATTTTTTTTTTTAATTTTGAAAAATATTTTCACAAATAAATGAAAACGGTGAATGTGTTTGAATTTTCCATTAATTTGTTTACAAAATACGATATGAAATTGGGTCAGTGTTCACCGTTTTTGCTAAACAACTATGCATCTAATTAATTTTGGTGTTCATAACCCAATATAGTAAGTCTTATGAACATAAATGCAAACCAACATATTTGGTGTTCATCAATTAATTTTGATTTCAAATATGTGTGCCAATTTTTTTTCCTAAAAAGCATTCAAATTTTAATGATGTAGGATTGTGTAGGGGCCATAGATGGCACACATATTGCTATTGTGGCACAAGAAGCTGACCAAATGCCATATCGAGGTAGAAAAGTGAATACTACTCAAAATGTGATGGCTGCATGTTCATTTGACATAAAGTTTACATTTGTATACACTAGTTGGGAAGGTAGTGCACATGATTCATGAATTTTTTTAGAAGCACTTACCACAAGTAACGCTGACTTTTCACGTTTGACATCGAGTAAGTGTAATTTTTTTTTCGAGCGATACCCAAATATGCCATGATTTGTTCTTATTGAAAGTGTTTTACTGTAGATAAGTATTATCTCGTGGACGCCAGATATACAAATATGTCCGGCTAGGTAGCCCCATATCGTGTGCAAAAATATCATTTGCAGGAGTTCAATAGGCAACATCGCTATCATGGTCCAAAAGAATTGTTCAACCATAGACATTCTTCTTTGAGGAATGTAATAGAAAGAACCTTTGGAGTGTTAAAGCAACAGTTTCCATTATTGAAACACATGCCACGGGATGATAAGGTACACAAAAGGCCAATTGTTATGGCATGTTGTGTTCTCCACAATTGGATCCGTACGGTGCAAGAGCAAGATGAATTTTTCGATATAGAAGAATCAAGTGAAGAAAATGAAGCTGACAATGAAGACGAAGATGAAGGTGAAGGTGGAGGTAGAGGTGAAGGTGAAGGTGCAGGTGAAATTCAGGGTGAAGGTGGAGTTCAAAATGAAAATGGAAATGAAGATGAAGTACCATCTATGCAACAACACAACCATGTCAATATGTCACGTGAACAACTACCGTAGATGGGACAATGGCAAGATCCTTTTGTTGGTACTTTTCATTCTCGTTGTGCTTAAGTAAAATATCAGTAACCGTGGTTGCAAACAATGGCTGTACTTCAATTTTTATTATGTTAGTTCATGTATTGGTACTAATTATGTTGTAATATTTGTTTTTTTTTTTCAAATTTTATTATGTTAAAATAAAAATTTATGTTGTAATATTGTCATTCTTGTTGTATTAGTTTTTTAATTTTTTTAAAATGTCAATAACTGTCATTATCAATTTTTATTATGTTACTTCATGTATTGCTACTAATTATGTTCATGTATTAGTTCAATTTTTATTATGTTAGTTCAGGTATTGGTACTAATTATGTTGTACTGAAGTAATATTTGTTTTTTTAAATTGTGGTACTAACTTTAATGTATTTTCATTGTAATATTCCCCTTTATATGTTAATTACATATAAAATATGCTTATAACAAATATGAATATGAAAATTATGTACAATAACGACAAAACATAATTACATATATAAATGGCAAAAAATGTTGATTACATATAAAATATGAAAATGATGTATTAAAAATGAAAAAAATCCGAATATGTATAAAAATGGAAATATCCAATTTTGTATAACATTGGAATTTATTTTATATCATTTTTTGCATTTTTGTAGATTTTTTTTACATTATTGGGGGTGTTTGTATTTTTTTTCCTAAAAAAAACCAGCCAAACAGATTTCTGAGAAATTTTTTTGAAAATGTGTTTGCAAACATGTTTCAAAAGTTATCTTGGAAAAAGTCAACTAAACACATTTATGAGAATTTTTTTAGAAAAATCTGTTTGGTTTGATTACTCTAAAAAATGTGTTTGTAGAACATATTCAAAAAAAAAAAAAAATTTCTCAAAGACAAACCAAACAAGGCCTTTATGTTTTTGGGTTTTACTTGGCATCACGAACGGAAAAAGAATATTTTTAAAAATTTTGAAAAAATATAGAAAAGGCCAAAAAAAAAAAAAAAAAAGAAGAAGATGAAACACCAGTAAATTCCAGTTTGTGAACTTGTGCACTAGTTAGTCCTGTCTTTTTTTTGTTAAACTAAAAGTTCCTAAAATAATTAGATTGACACATCTGTCCTCTTCCATGCACGTTTTTATGTGTTTAATGGGGGCGAATGTGAAATTTTGTTGTGGGTGAAATTACATTTGTGGACATAAAGCACACTATAGGCGTTTTTTGGTTTTCCTCTTTTTGATTGAATGTTTGATCTGTATATGGAAACATTGTCAAGAAACATTTTCACATTAAAACATTTCCATGTTAGGAGATTGGAACACAATGGCGGTGTTTGGCAAGATTTTGGTTTGAGTTTTTTTATTTTTTATTTTTTCCACTAAAAGACAAAGTTTTTACAAAACTAAAAAAACAAATTCAAACAAAATATCACATCCAACCCCATAATCATTTCACTTTTTCTCTCACAAATATCACATCCAACCATAAAAAAACCCAACTATCTTCCCCAACATCAAAAAAATTTTCTCCAATAATATCTTACAACTAAAAAAATTATATAAAAACCCACTTCCCAAACACCCACTATGTGATTGAGGGTTTTTCGAAGAGTTGTTCCCACAAATTCTACATTTGTATTTTCGACTGAAACCCCTAATTGGAGGAACCTCTTTGCCGACGGGCCACCTTCAACAATAGCTGATCAATCTTCGCCGGTGAAGGTTTGACGTCATCGTCTTCGGAGACATACATACAGACACAGTAGACAGTGTTCGTTATCGTACACACCGATTACACCATTGCCTTAATTTCAAACGTCGACAATGAAAGGCGAATGTGTGTAATGTTTGACACTTTAATTGTTGATGTGTGTTGCAATTTGTTACCCTTTATTTGTATTCGATTTTGGTTTTGTGGATTGAGTCATTGTTGCATGCCCTAATTGGTCGATGTAATGTACAATATAATATTTTGAGTAAATTTAACATTGTGATTTTGATATATGACGATTCACGCACATCAAATGTGTATGATTAGAAGTGATGTTCGTATGGTTTTAATGTTATGGTGTTATGTATTGAATGTTAATAGTCGGAGTTATCTATTAGTTTATGGTGAAAAGGATATGCTGATATTGTTGTGTGTATTTATAGTCAGAATAATGCCCTGTTTGGATATATGATGTGCATTCTATTGTTGTGGTAATTTATACGTGTGGGTGTTACTAACATTATCCATCCAATGCAGGCAATAGGGTTTTATGTCCTGACATTGATTGTGCATGTTGGTTTTAGAGTGAGATCGGCGGGTACGTGGTTATGTTTCTCGTGTGTCGTACCAATATGTTCAATGTGAAAATATGTTGTGTACTATAAATGTGTGTCTTGCGATATGGCATTTCATTTCATAATGTTTGTAATTTATGTTGGACATGTCGTAGTGTGTGATGTGGTATGACTTTATGTTTCCCAAAAAAAGCAAAATTGATTCTCACGTTATAAGAAAACAATATCAGCAATAGAAACTTATCCACCATATATCATTCTACAAAAATCAAACATACAAAAATGAAAATGTAAAACGTTACTCTCTTAATCATTACAAATGAGTAAAAAGAACCCACCAAAATTATAATAAGGGTAAATGTGTAAACTCCAGTCATGCTAAATCAAAGGAAAATATTCCTCACCAATAAAATAGGACTAAATGGATTATCATTCCCTAATTTGAAATTTATCAATAATTTCTCAAAAAAAAAAAAATCAAAAATAATTCTTTTTGAGTTTTTTTTTTTTTTTTTTTAGAAAATTTTGGTTTCCTTTCACTTTTAAAATTTCTTTACAAGACGGACATAAAGAAATAAATTTTTTTGACATAATTTATAAAAAAAACAATCACTAAATATAATTATTTTATTTTATTTTTATTTTTTATAAAAATGTGACGCATTTTGATATTCCTAAATATCTAATTGTAATCAAAACACATGAACATTTTTGCACCACGGTGCAATTAAAAATGTAATAATATTTACTAAATATAGAGGATCAACCAATTTTGAATACAGTGATTTTTAATATTTAATAGGCTAAGTTTGGGATGACTAAATAAGTGCACTTTTGACTTTTTATAAAATATGGGTTGAATTTGGGTTAGGTTTGAAGTGATGTGTTAGAGAGGTGATGTGACTTAAATAAAATGATGTGACTTAAATAGGATAGTAACTTTTTGACTTTTTAATTTTTTTTTGAAGATGCTAAACTTATCCTAAATATAGAGGATCAACCAATTTTGAATACAGTGATTTTTGCATCATCTATTGTAATTGTCACACAAAAAAAAAAAAAAAAAAAAAACTTTAATTTTTATTTACTTATATACATTAATTGATATACTAATTAATGCACTAAAAAATGATGTGATATAATTTTAGAGATTTAAAATTTTGTAATTTGTATAATGAATGTGATTAAGGACAATGCTATAAGCCCTAAATTTTTTACCAAATATCTCACGTAAGTGTGAGGTTTGCAATGTGAGACATTTAGTCATTTGTTTAATAAAAAATTTGATATCCCTAATATTACCCTAATTTTAAAGTGGCAACATCATAACATATATTAATATATTAAGAATAATGTTATATGTATCAATTAGTGTATTAATTAGTATACCAATTGATGATGTGTCATAATTTAAGAATTTTTAATATTTATAATGTGATTAATAAGTAGAGTCAATAATAATATTAGAATTAGTATTGGTACATTAATTAATACATTTAAATAACCAATAGACTAATTGATATATCAATCGCTATCATGTCAAGTAGTCTTTCGTTTGATTTGTCTGTTTTAAAGACGAATTTATAAAATTATATATAATTAATTATTATCAATTTTGTTTTTTAAATAGTAATTTTCACAAAAACAATTGCACAGATTCCACTTCTTGATCAATAACTGTTGATGATCTTGTATTGGAGAAGAAGAGAAGAAAATTAGGGTTTCAATTCGGTTCGAAATGGTTGATCGAGACAAGCAGTGGGACTTTCACCTTAGAACCTTATCTGCTAGTGCCAGAGATTCCAATTTCGCCGATCCTGTTTCCGATCCGTCTCTTTTGAATTCGGTCCGTTTCTCTCTCTAATTATATCTTTGAACATGAAGATTTTGGATATTTTTTACGGTTTTGTTGATGCGTTGTTGTTTATATGATCAGGTGAAGAAGCTTCATGAATTGTGTAAAGCTGAGAAATCTGAAGATTTGATAGCTAGGGTTTATCCGCAACTTAACAAGATTTTTCAACGCTCAGTGGCTTCGATTTCTCAATCTCGAACCTCTAGTGGTCTTCTTTTACTGGTATTGATTTCTCTTTTTAGTCCTTTTTCATACTTCTCGTTAATAGTTGGAAATTAATTGAATGATATTAGCAATTTTTAGTTCTTTTGAAAAAAAGTAATGTGTAGAGACAAGCAAAAATTGAAAAAAAAAATGACAATGAATTGATTGCAGGTGTTACTATTTATTTGGAATATTGAAGTTTTTTTGTGCTTGACATTTGCCTTACATGTGTGCTGATGTAGCCATTTTTTCTTTTATTCTACTGTTTTACTCAGGAAATTCTTCAATTTTTTATTGATTTTGGAGAGGTGGTTCTACATGATGCTGATCCTAGTATGAGGACCTTCTTTCGTTCATGTTTGAGCCGGTGAAATATGGTTTAGTTTGGTGTAGTCTTTTCCAGTAATTCATTTCTGGCAAAAATATCATGATTTCATGTAACAATTATTCTCTATTTATGATGGCATTTCATATGATAATTATATTTGAAAATCACTCTTCCAATGTTTGATTGCAGTGAGTTTTCGGACCCTGTTGTTGCAGAAGCAACACTGGATTTTCTGAATCTTAACAAGAGAAAACTTTTAACGAATTTCCCGGCATTACTCCCTCAGGTATGATTTGAGATTGATTGGCTTCGTTCTTTGCTTAGGTTTTAGTTTCTTAATTTGATTTATATTAGGATTCCCGGACATTTATATATATACATGGCTTGAGCTTATTGAATTAAGATCAGATTTGGATAATTGATTTAATTAATATCAGAGAATCTTTCCTACTTTTGGCAGTCTCTCTCTTCCCTCTCCTTCTCTTTCTACTTCTTTTATGTCCTCCCCCCTTTCTCTTTTCTTTTATCCCTTATCCTTTCAAGCAATTTCAGTCGCTCATGGATCTGAATTTATACATTTAGAAGTAGAAAAGAAAAAAAAATATGAAACATGGATATCAAATATTCTTGATAACTTATTCTCCTCTAACATCAGTCTTGCATTTCCAGTTTTTCCCATTAATGCTAAAGCTCATTGCGTGGAATGGAGAGAAGTAAGTTCCTTGTGTCATCCTTTAGTTCTCTTCTTAAAAGATATATTAGTAAAGCAGATAAAAGACTTTTCCGTTTCATTTATTTTATTGGAATGATCTTAGTCTTAATTGGTGTAATTTACGACAAATGCTAACAAGTGCCCTAGGGACATTGTTTAATATTGAGATTGAAATAAGAAGTGTCTTGAAAATAGGCAAAATAGTTAAAAAGTGCATTGAATTTATTGAAAAGCATCTTGTGTTTTAAATTTTTTTTTTTTTTGTCTTCTTTTTTTGCCCAGGGGCACTTGTTAACAGACTGTTCATATATTGGTATTCATAATTGTAGTTTTATTTTATTTATATATGTTGAGCTATGTAATATATATGAGTCCATCTGTATGTGCATCTGTTTCTTTTTTGTCAGCACCTATATATATGTGTATATAAAATGTCTACACGTGTGCCTAGATCCATGCCCAGAGACATGTCTACATAAGTGCAAATTTACCTGCTTATTGTGTATATAGCAACATGTTCTCAGCAAGGAGAGAGACCATGGATTATTTTCTTCAAATTTTCCTGCTTATTGTGTATGTAGCATACATGTTCCCAGCATTATTTTCTTACATTTAAGTGGATATTATTGGGTTTCCTATACCAACTGTTGAGGGGGCTGGCTGACATATTAGCAGAATGAAGGGTATTCACTGCCAAGTGTTGTAGAGGCCACTGCCATCCTCCTCGAGTTTGGTGGAGAGATGCTTGGTTAAGTTATTTTTTGGTTATTTTTTTTATTTATTTTTTTCCCTCCTGGAATTTTGATTTTGCTCATTTGTTTTGTGCCTTCTTGTGTATGTTCCTTAGTTGCAGAATTCTTCATCTTTGTTTCATTTGCATTTCTTCCTCGTGTAGGGAACAAAATATGGTATAAAAATTTTGTACTGAAACTAATTGAGCTTGATGGAAATTTTGACAACTAAACACATAATGCTTTAGAGATACTGTGGACTCAATTAGCAGTGAAGCGCATTACTGACTTTCATACATATTTTTTTTTTTTTTCTTTTCTCTTCCCTTTTTTGATGCAGATTAGAAAAATCCTTTCTAAGTGTGTTTCCAGCATTGATGTCTCTTGGGTCATTTCTTCCACTATTCCCATCTCTCGTTGACTTACCAAGTGAGTTTATTTGTTTGGATTCCCTAGTAGTTACATTCTGCTCTTTTTCTTGTGGTTTTCGTCTCTTGCCTCATTTCACCAATTGAATTTCTGCTTGCTCTATTAGCAGCTGGCCCATGTTATTTTCCTTCCATTGATGTCTTGATCTAGTCAAATAGGCCGTTTCAAGATGCCTCAATTAAAAGAGGTCAACAATTCAAAATCTACATGCTTGGGAGTTCATTACACTAGTTGGAAAACTGAATTTTATTATTTTGGATATAGATTATGTTTATTGGTTTTCCTTTTCTTGGCTTCTCCGGCACATAGGCATTGTTTGTCGGGCTTTTTTTTGGGAAGTATTTTAATACCACAAAAGAGGATTTACAATGAAGCTCAGATCATGCCAAAGGCTTCTCTAGAAGAGAGCAAGACACACCTAGCCTGCAGAGCATTTAAACCTCTCACAGGGAGGCTAGGCAAGTCACAGTTCCAGCAGTTGGCATTTTACTGTAGATATGTGTTTGCTTCACAAATCCTTAGAGCCTGGTGTCAAGAGAAAATTGAGAAACTAATTGGCATGAGTAGTGTTTTAAGAAGAAGGAAAAGAAAGAAGTTGGCTTTCTTAAAAGGAAAAAGATAGGAAAAAGGTGTTGTAATTTACTTTCTTATATTTTTTTTCCCCTGAACCAGTATTTAGTTTTACAAAATAACTTTCTACTTGACAAAAAAGATGAATTGGATAAAAGATTTTCTTCTTAGCATCGTATTAAGTTCGGCACCTGCTTAAGTTTGTTGATATTAGTTGTGGTAGTATCATGTGTTAGTATTGCTCCTCCTCCCTCAAATTTCACTTAATTTCATGGTAGAGATGTGTGCGCCTTATTATATTTTACAGTTGTTGGGATGGTTTTCAACATCAGTAAAGCACACTAAACTTGTCCATGAATCTTACAGTAAAGCTTGATTTTGAATGGAACACACAATAGTTTTGGGGCAATTGCTTCATGATAAATCAAAATTATATATTTTTTTCCCTATGTTACCAGAAAACACTAATACCCTAGCGAATTACGTATTGGTACGAATGTTCCGAAACATGGTACACTTCCATTCCAAAACAATAAATCTAGTGATCCAAAGTGATCCCAAAAGGTTTTTCTAATATATTTCCTTAAATTTTTTCTCAGGAGAAAAAAAAATCAAATATACTGAACTAAAATCTAAGATGAATTAAGTTTTTGACAAGACAAAATATAAAAAATGGATCATAATACTCATAGCAATATTTTGCTACATAAAAAATTACATTTTATTGAATGCCTAATAGTTAAAAAAAAATTACTCTAGAAGTACGTTAAATTCTTAAGTGTAATATATACAAGTCTACCCCTATTGTACCATATTTTAGAGCATGTAGCGTACCACGTTCCTGATCCACGTACCGGAACGATCCACGTTCCAGGTAACATAGTTTTTTCCCCTTTATATATTGGTGCGACTTTGACTTCCCCTTAAATTTGTGCCAGTATTGGTAGTGGCATTGGAAAAGGTGGAGCGGAGCTCGGGATCACTGATTGGCAACAGCATAGCTTCACTCCAGAAGAGTACGGCTCCTGAGGTTATTTTTGGAACTTTAGAAAATATTTTGGGGTGAAAAAGTTAGCACTTTCAGTACATACTCCCCTCTGGATGCAGATGCTGCTTGCACTCATGGACGAAGCATATACTGGATCAACCATAGGGGATGGAGGGGCAGACTCTGAATCTGACGATAGCAATACAATGGCTGTAGCTGATCCTCTGTTTCTTGAGCTCCTTAAGGATGAGAATGATGGCCTTGCTGTATGGCCTCTTCTGTATATTAGCTTTGATATTTCATATTTGCACCATGCAATACACAGAGATCAAACATGACTGATTTATTGAATGACACCATTGTTGGGCTCCTGGGCATAATAAGGTCTAAATTATGAATCAGTGACATTATAATGTAGGCAACTGTTCAATTTTTTTGGTGTGTGGATTTGACCATTTTTGTCTCCACTTAATTGAAATATTCAATTGAAACTCATTTTAATTGCAATTTACTTGGTGTATGTCTCAATTCTGTCAGTTCTATGCTTGTTTTTCAGATTTAATTAAATTTCCTATGTTAAACTTTTGATATCAACATGACTTAGATAAAGCATCTATGTATTGACCAATTCAATGATTTTCCTTTTCATATAAAGTTCACCACTGATGCCCAACCAAAACATATTAAAAGGCTTGAACTCTTGAAGCTTTTCATTAAATAATGACTTTACCTTCTTGTTTGATTTAGTCAAGATTAATGTTTGTTGCTCAGACTTATAACATGATGCTTAACAGTCTGATTGATATTTCAGGAGCGCCATTGGACTTCTTCTGGGATGGCTGCAGCAATGCAGTCCACAATAAATGCCCCCCAATCTGATAGGCTGAAGCAAGCACTCAAGATGACACCTAGACTCCTTGATGTGTATTTTGCTATAGCAGTGCGTGATGTCAATGATTGTATGTTAGCACCCAACTCTATTTTTAATGCATGTCACAATCTTTTCATTGTGAAGGAAGCTTGCCTTTTCCAACATGCATATATCTTAAGTAATGAAATGCCCTGCACTCTGGTTGGAAATTTTGAAATTCATATTCTGTTGCAGCTTTAATATGTGCATTGGTTCCCCTACTTATGGCAAGAACTTCCACTCTATTTCCAGACAAAATTTTCTCTTACGAGGTAAAAAAGTTCCTACTAGTAGAATTGAGTTTTATCTTTAGACAAGTTCTTGTTTTGGTATTCCTCTGAGGCTTCTATTGAAAACCATAGCTTGGAAATCAAAGCATTCCAATGTATATTGTCATGGCAGGGTGCAGTGATTGTGTTCTCCTGTTACATAACTTGCCTACATCTTTGCTTGTGTACAAATAATTCACTTCTACCGGGATGGATTTTATTGTATCCTAATGGCATCATTTTAGCCATAGAAATGCAGTTCCCATTAAGGGGTGATTTGGGATGATCTAAATAAGTTCACTTTTTGACTTTTTATGAAATATGGGTTGGGTTTGAAGTGATGTGGTAGAGAGGTGATATGATTTAAATAAGATGATGTGACTTAAATAAGATAGTGACTTTTTGACTTTTTTAGGTTATGACAAACAAGGCCTAAATAACGTTGCTGTCTTTTTTTTTTTTCTTTTTTTCGTGACACCCATGCATGTCCCCTATTTTACATCTTTTCCATTGTTAAAAAATGTGTTTTGTTTTTGTCTCATCTTATTTAATTTTGCTTTACCTCAAGTTCAGAGCTCTACATACATCACAATTACTGTTATTCATGTCCAAGCAATTTGGTTGACATGTTGATGGAGATCGAGGAGGAGGCAACAACTTAGATTTTCAGTAATTTAGAAGTTTAAGGAAGAGGATGGATAGGGATTCTTGAAAAATGACAACATTCGTGTTTATGTCTAGTGGTGTTTCAATTTTGCATCCACCACTACAGGGGAGGGTGAAGTATAAAATGGTGGAAATGCATATAGGTGGTATTCCTTCTATGTCAATTCCAGCACCTATTCCTTGTCTTCCGCCAATTCCACCACAGCATGAAGTCTGAATTGACGATGTTCTTGAGACTCCAGTTATTGCTTCTTCTCTTGATGGTTTTTGGAGATATCTTGTGCATTGGAACTGATGCCACTCCGATTGTTAAGGACAAACTTTGATACTTTAATTCTGAATAATTTGAGTGTTATCTTTCTCTTTAATCTCGAGATGGGAGTTCTTCTTAGTGGGGAGAATTGATAAAGATCGGTAAGGCAGCAATAATTGAGAGTTTGAGTTATTTAGGAGTTTAAATCTGTTCATGAGTTATTTTGAGTGTATCTGTTTATTTTTATTTGTTAGCCTTATATATACATAGTGTTGGTGTATGAATTTTATTAGATTTTGGCATAATTGAAGTTATTAAGAATTTTTGTATCTCTCCCTCTCTCTCTCTCTCTCTCTCTCTCTCTCTCTCTCTCTCTCTCTCTCTCCATTAGACACTCTTACCATCTCTTCTTGTCTCTGCTTCTATCCCCTATCTGATTCTCATTCTTCTTCTCCCTTTTCTCTGCTGCTTCTTTCTCCATCTCTACTTGTACTACATCACATATCTCTGCCGGTTGTTATCTAAATCCTGAAATTATTGTTGTACGTTAAACATTCACAATACATTGTGATTTATGCATGTAGGTTCAAAAGAGGCTCTTAGAATTCATGCTTGCTGCATTCCATCGATCTCCTGATTTTGTTGCACTTCTGAAGGTATTCTCCTGACCAAATTATGCCTAAACTTTTCGGTTGCAAGTCAATTATGTTGGAGCTTTATTGATTACTTACCTTAGTATCATTGCCACCTAGTATGTCAAATGTAATTCTAGATCTGGAAAATGGAAAGTAGGGGTGCATATAATTTATTTATTTTTTAATTTTAAACAGAAATGGAGTGGAAAATTTTGTATCTTCCATTTTCTGGCTTGTGACCTGTTTTCTTTGGTATAAATTTTACAAATTTATTTGAATAGGTCTTTTTTTTCAAGGCATTTTTTAAAAAAATTTTAAAGGCATTTTTGTCATATGGAAGTGTTTTTTAAAAAAATATTTTTCATATCAAAATTGAGAAATGGTTCTTTAATAAGTTTTTTCTATCTAAGAATTTCTGAAGGCACTTTCTCTAGTGAATATGTTTTTTCTATCTAAGAAGTCTCGTAGAGATGTTTGCCTATCTAGTGATATGCAATATATTTGCAACTTTAAATGCTACTTTCTCTAGTGAATATGTTTTTTCTATCTAAGTCTCGTAGAGATGTTTGCCTATCTAGTGATATGCAATATATTTGCAACTTTAAATGCTACTGCTCGAATTTTCTTGCATAGAAGACTTTGATCATTAATTTTCATCAGCGTTTTGATGATATATCTGTATTGAAACTTCTGCAGAAGCCTATAATTGACAGACTTGGAGAAGCTTATGACAGCCCTGCAAAGGTCGGTAAATAATAATAAAGCTAGAAAGAAACAGTTGTTTTCCTTATTGGTAGATGCCACAGTTACACATTGAACAAATCATTTCCACCACTCTTTTACAGGCAGAGTTGGCCTTACAATTGTGTTGGGCCATCGGGGAGCATGGAGGGGGTGGTGAATCTCACAAAGATGCAGCTCGTGAACTTTTCGAGAGTTTGGAACTACTTCTGTATGAAAACCTTTCATCCAGGTACATTTTATGTGACAGCTATAGCTATTTGCATGGTCAGAGATTTGTTTTATGATGGTTACTATGTCATGCTGACCTCTAGCTTCTCTTTTTGTTATTTATTTGGCAGTCGTCTTGGTCTAAGGGAGTCAGCTCTTAGCTCTGGTAGTTCGACATTCAGAAAATCATCACAGTCAAGACTGCTGTGTTTTGTTGTGACAGCTATAGCAAAGCTTGCCACGCATCACCGTGAATTACTTCCAAGGGCTCGGGTATCCTTGGCCAAGGTTTGTCTTGTCATTTTCGATTAATATCATTGTCAAGGAAAAAAGTGCTGATGATGATTTTCGCTCACAAGGGATTCATGATGAAATTAGAATCAAAATGTTGATCCCAATTCACAAACAGAAGAACACAAGAACTCGCATGGTTGGGAAAGTTGCGTACAATAATAGAGAGAGATTACAAGAAATTAATTTATAAGAAATGATATCAATGATGAATTGATTCATGAAATGATTTGTAACCCTGGTTCATCATCCACCTATCAGTGATACAAGAAATGATCTGTTGTGATGGTATGTTACCTAATATTTCAAAATATAATTTTGGCCAGCATAAATTAATTTGGATTTGCATGACAGGTGGCGCGTTCTCGAATCTCAGATGTGAGGGTCTGGAGGCGTGCGCGTGATTATTTGGGCTTAATGAATGAACCTGCTATATGTTTGTCAGTCTTGGGTCCTTCAAGACCTTCACACGTATGTATGCAGAGCCCAGGCACGGTCAATTGGAATGAAGGCGCTTCAAAAATGACTGCTGATATTCCATTTTACATTCTAGGTGAACATCAAGGTAAAGAATATATATATATATTTCTGATTCATGTGCTTAGCTGTCTCAAAATCGTCTCGTTTAACTTAATAAAAGTTGTTTTTCTATTTCTTGCATTGTTCATACTTGCCTTTTTAAGTAATATCTCAATGGGATAGATTATTGTGTTTTGTTACATGCTTTGTATATTTATTTAATAAACTAGGCAATGTTATGGCATGGGCACCCAATCTTTCTGCACTCAAAATTTCCTAATGCAATATTTGAGATGCCATCTTGGTGAACATTCCCAATATATATATATGTATATATTCAAAGGTGTGTTACCACTCATATTTAGGTTCATATAATACTGTGTGATTTCAATGTTTTTTCACTAGCAAGGAATTAATTTTTCACCAATTTGCTGCAGGCCCTCCTTTCCATGATTTTTCATTCTCAGACATCTTTCCGAGAAGATAAGGAGACATAGGTTGGCAGGAAGAATCGCATCATCAAACATAAGGAGAGGTTGTCCTTATCTTTGCAGGTGATGGCTTTTTCAGGCGCTGCTGCTACGGTGATTAGTGGCCTCTTCTTTGGTGTTCTTTCAACCTTTGGCCTCTTCTATGGTGTTCTTCAACCTTTGGATGGTGATTATGGAATTCTGGTGTTTGTGAGGGTTTTTTTGGGTCAGGTTTTTTTTTTTTTTTTTTTTGTTTTGGTGCTGCTATTGGCCTTCTTGTGCTGTTTAGCTTTTTAGCATTCTTTTTGTTTACTGCTTTTGTTAAATCATATCATGTAATATCTTTTGTGCAATGAGGCTCATTGATAAATTTATTATCCAGGACTCATATTGATAAATTTATTATTTTAAATTTATCCATTAGTGATAAATTTATCACTGTAAATTTAGTATTCATAAGTCATTGATAAATTAAGGCATAATAGGTTTTGCTTTTGAAGCTTATTATCCATTAAGTCATGTTGATAAATTTATCACTGTAAATTTATTCATAAAAACAAAAGAGATTGATAAATGTATCAATAAGATGTAATGGGTAATAAATTTTAGAAGTAGGATTTATTGATAATTTACTTAAAAAAAAAAAAATCGAGACTTGGAAACATGAGCAGAGCTATGCATGAAGTAGTGGGTTGAACCCACTGAATTTTGAATTTAAAGAAGTATATAGTGTCTATATAAGATGGTGCAAGGATTTTTGAAAATGTTTCAAAATATATTAAGCGATACATTTGATTTCAACAATTTAGATTATACTTATCAACTAATCTATGGTTCAAGATGAAATTTTTATTTTTGTTTCTCCTGCTCAAATATATGACTTTTCGCTTATTCTCTTTCTTTTTCATGTTAGACATACATTCATCTCTCTTCTTACATACTCCAACAATCTTTCTTTACCTCTATTTTCCTCCCTCTCTCAAGTTTTAGTTCTACAATATTAAGAGGTAACACTTTTATGATCTTCAACTACAGTAATTTTCTCTCTAATCTCTGTTATTTGTCAATATTATTTGTTCATTGTGAGACCATTAACAGTTTCAATTTTCTCTTCAAACTATAAAATATGATGTCTTATCTCTCTCTAACTATTTCAGAAAATTATTGAGTAAATGGGTGATTGAAAATGCCCTCTCTCTCTCTCTTCAAATGGGTTTCTCCCTAACCCTACGAAATAGAATTTATTTTGGTTTTGTTCATCAACTACCTCTCTCTTCAAATGGATTTCTCCCTAACTTACGAAATGAGAATTTATTTTGGTTTTGTTCATCAACTACCACATCTCTCTTTAAAAGTTTGTGGGTTTCATCAACCTTTAGATTTGGGTTTCATCCTCTTACATAATGCTCCCTCCCTCCCTCCCTCTCTCTCTCTCTCTTCAAATGAGTTTGTCTCTCTAACCTACAAAAATGCCCATTTACTCAATAATTTTCTTTTGGTTTCTCTCTCTAACCCAATGCTGTGACACCCTGAATGTTTAATTAAATACGACATAAATGTTTATAGTTATATAATTATGGGTGTATGTGATATATATTATTAAATAATTACTAATAAATACAGAATCTAATTTAGCACTGGGTTATATGAGATTAATTATGGATTTTTATTTGGGGCCAAATGACCAGAAATATGGAATCCTAATACTAGTTGGATCAAATTAAAAATAAATAAATAATAATAACAATAATATATGGAATGAGAAGAATAATAATGGCAATAATAAAATGAATAAGTTATATGTACTAGGTAAATTAATTTATCATTATAGTTATTAAATATATGACGAAGAAAATTATTAAGATAAATTAAATACCAATTTTATTATTAAATACCAATTTTAGTTAAGATATATTAGTTGGTTAGATAAAAACAAATCAGAGCCATCAGATACAATCTTGTCATATTATCCAAATAGATCAAGGATCATTAATGAATTAGATTACAATCTGCCAAAATGAGAAACGATGAAGCCACTTGGACACTAGACTTGGATAGAGGCAGTGATTACCTGGAGCTTTAGGGTGTGAGTCATCACGTAAATTGTGTATAAATAGGAGAGGTAATGCTGTATGTAGAAGTAAAGAAAGAAAGAAACCGAGAGGGAGAGACTCGTCAGTTGAGGGTAAGGAATCCATAGTAAGGAAGTTCTGATAGTAAAGTAAAGCTAAGGGTTATAATTAAGGTGAGATATGTTATACCTTGATTTACCATTATATGTTTTACTGATGTTTTGAATTATCATAGTTTATTTTAAACAAGTTATATTTATTAAGTTATATAAATAAAAGTTATGTTTATAAATATTTCAATCACGTGGGTTACTTCTAAAACTCTATTTATTTAAAAAGAAACCCATGGATATGGTTGTTTAAATTTTAGTATATATTTGACTATAACCTTATAAATAATTATGTTTTGTAAGTACCACCACGGGAGTTCCACGCCTTGGGGAACTTAAAATAACCATGAGCCTCTGTTTGGCCACTTTGTGATCCTCTGTTTGTCATGGATCCATTGACCTCTGCTCTGATTGTCACTTCTGTGACTTCCGTTCTATTCTGTTTTATACCGTGGTTATGATTATTTATTTACATAATTTCTGTATTCTGCCACTTTAAATAAATTGTCATTTTAAATTAAATTATGCAAATATTTAGCCTAACTAATTATCCATTGATATTTTGTATTCCCTACACTCTTGGCATAATATCTCTCACTCTGCTATGTGCTTATAGCTGTTACCCTTTCAGGTGACGAGACATAAGGGAAATCCATAATTCTACGAAATGGAACCTGCTCATGAACTGTTGTTAAACCACTATTTTATCTTTCTTTTTTTTTAAAAAATATTTTTGCCCCCTTTTGTTTCTATTCGGGGCTGGTCACTGAATAATAAAATAATGAAAGCCTTAGAAATGTATTTCCTCTTTCTTAAATAGTGAGATGTAGTAAAATTTCTGTTTAATCATTTTTTTTTTATTTTCACTTGCGCAACTTAATTTGCTTTGAATAAGAATAAGTTAGTAAGTTGCGATTTCAACTCTAAGTCCTCAGGTTAGGTCGTGACAAATCCCTTCTTCGTCCTTTTACATCGATAATTGAAAATGTCCACTTCAAATGGGTCTCTCTCTAACCCAATTTGAAAATGCCCTCTCTCTCTATCTCTCTCTCTTCAAATGAGTCTCTCTCTTTTCAAACTATAAAATACGATTTGGATTTCATTCTTTTAGTTTTGTTCATCAACTACCCTATCTCTCTCAAAAAATTTGTGAGTTTTATCAACTTTTTGATTTTAGTATTATGACTTGGATTTCATCTTTTTATGTTGATAAATTGATCCAATTTTTATGTTGATGAATTAGTTAACATAGTACTGTTTCTCATTTTCCTGTCTTGGACAATAAAAATTACACAATTTGATTTTTATTATTATTTTTATTTAAAAATGAAAATCAAATTATCAAATTATCTGTAAATGATCACGCCATTATTGTTTCCAATCACTTTGGATCATGTTAAACGCTGTTTGGATGGCCATCACAAGATTACTAAGTGGTTGTTTCAGATTCATTTTTTTTAATATTTTTTTTAGTTAATGAGTTTAAAAAACTATATTTTTAGTGAGTGAAACATGCTAATGTGATATTTGTTTTTATTTATTTACTTTTTAACTTATGACAACTGATTTTGTGGCTTTTAAGTTTTTGACTTTTTAGCCTATTACTAAATCCTTAGTTCTCAATTCACATCATTAGTTTTGTTTGATTTCTTACTTTTTTTTTTTTTTTTATTCTTTTTTTTTTTCCCCTTCAAAGCAATAGGTTCTATGTACTTAATATTTAATCGTTTATATTTTTTAAATTATCTATTTAATGTGATATTAGTCATTGATTTTTAGGTAGATAACATAAATTCTGCAACGATAAAGCAAGCTTGAACTGACGGTATTGTGTGTATTGCTTTAGTTGCCTTCATCAAATTTATTTGTGTGTATTCAAATTTTTTGCTTCATTGTGATGGTTGTTTGGTAATTTTATTTTTATTTTTTTATTTTTATGTTTTGTGTGTATAAATTTAAATTTTAGTTTGGATTCTCCAGGTGATAAATGGTGAACTTCATAATTTTGGGTTTCATCTTTTTATGTTAATAAATTATTGAATTTCATTATGTTCTTTTTTTAAAAACATAATTATTATTAATGATCATGGCATGTTTAGAAAAACACAATAAATTCTGCATAAGTGGGACTTTTATTCCTACTAAATATGAGTATCTTAGGATCTATTTGGTAATCATTCCGTTTTCAGTTTTTAATTTATATTTACAAAAATTAAAAAAACTATCATAAAAACTTGTTTGGTAATTTTTTTGATTTATAAATGATTGTCTCAGTTTATAAATTTGAGGAAAAAACGTAAATTCAAAAAACGAGTTTATGTTTTCAGTTTTAAATTTTTTTTTTCAATTAATTTTTTTTTCAAATAATTTATTTTCAATTAATTTTTTTTTTCAAATATTTTTTTTTCAATTAATTTTTTTTCAAATATTTTTTTCCCAATTAATTTTTTTCAAATAATTTTTTTTCAAATAATTTTTTTTTCAAATATTTGTTTTTTCAAATATTTTTTTTTTCAAATAAATTTTTTTCAAATAATTTTTTTCCAATTAATTTTTTTTTTCAAATATTTTTTTCCCAATTAAATTTTTTTTCAATTAATTTTTTTTCCAATTAAATTTTTTTCAATTATTTTTTTAATTAATTTTTTTTTCAATTATAATGTGTGTCATCCCATTGTCATAAATAATAAATATAAATATAAATATTTTAGACCTGAAAAAACATATTTTTTAGTTTATGTTTTTAAATTTTTTTAAACATTTTGTTTAAACCAAACGCGTTTGTAATTTATGTTTTTCTAAAAATAAAGAAAAACTAATTTATAAAATTTTTGTAAATATAAACAAAAAACGTAAACGTTACCTTAGTGTTTCCCAAATTCGTAAATAACAATTTCCCTACTTTTAATGTTTCAATTTTTATAATTCCCACCAACCTTCTCCCGAAAATTGCAAGGTAAGCCTTTTTTTGCGACACCCTGAGCATTTAATTAAATACTACATAAATATTTATAATTATATATAATTGTGATTGTATGTGATAATATATTATTAAAACAATAAACAAATAATAATAATAATAATAATAGTAGGTGTGGTAGTAAAATAAATAATAAATTTTTTATTGGTATGCGATAAAATGTAAATTAATTAGGAATTAATTTGTTTATATAGTTATGTTAGAGAATTGGGCCAAAGTGTAATTATCATAAATATTCATTAAGATAAGTATAAATTCATGGTGATTTATGATCAAATCTGGGAAGGGATTTGAGTTGTGCCATGTGTTGGCCTCAGGGTGCTTTTACCTCTCTATAAATAGGGATGAGTTGATCAAGATTTGTGGAAGAAAAGGAAAAAAAGAAGGAGAGGCACGCAAGATACTGGAGAAGGTTGTGATAGTGGAAAGTAAGGTCAAGGCTCAATATTAAGGTGAGTTATATTATACCTTGAGTTACCATAATATATTTTACGTATGTTTTGACTTAGCATAATTTATTTTATACATGTTATATTAATATTTCAATTACGTGGATTAATTTTTGAACTCTATTTGTTTAAAATGAAACTCATGGATATGTTTGTTTAAATTTTAAGAATATTTGATTATGACCTTATAAACAATTATGTTTTGTAAGTACCACCACGTGAGTCCCATGCCTTGGAGGACTTAAATAACCATTGGCCTCTGTTTGGCCACTTTGTGATCCTCTGGTTGTCATGAATCCATTGACCTCTGTTCTGATTGTTACTTCTGTGACCTCTGTACTGTTATGTTCTGTACCATGGTTATGGTTATTTATTTATATAATTTATGTATTTCAATTTTTGCCACTTAAACAATTTATTTACCAAATTAAGTTATGTAAATATTTTGGCTTAACTAACTATCCATAGTTATTTTGTATTCTCTATACTCTTGGCATAATATTTCTTACTCTGCTGTGCATAACCTCGTGTAGTTGAATCTGTGCAAGAAATTGATACGGATCCGTTAATTTGTTTTTCTTTTCTTTTCTTCCTGTCATTTTTTTTGATGGCCGGTCGCTGCATAATAAAATAATAAAACTCTATGGATGTACTTTTTTTTTAAATAGTAGAATGAAGTAACTTTCTGTTTAATTATTTTTATTTCCGTTTGCCTCCGCCTGCACCGTTTAATTTGCTACGATTAGAATAAGTTAGTAAGTTGCGATTCTAATCCTAAGCCCCTGGGGTTGGGTCGTAACAAATGTGGTATCAGAGTAATGGTTCCTTCAAAAAAAAAAAATGTTATTTTAATTTGATCAGAAAGTTCGAAAAGTTATAAATAAATCTATAAATAAAACTATGTAGCTAGATAAACATAATAAAATAAGAAATAAATATTCACCTGCGACATTAGTCCTTTTATGCCAAATCTTAAATTTATTCTGGTGATGTAGGAATGTTCGAGATTAACCTTGATGATGCGTTTTGGGATGAGCTTGGGGCCATTAATTTGGATGAGATTTTAGCAGAACACTTCGCCCCCGTCTCACCTGAAAGATGGGGAGATTCAGAGGATATAATTAGAGAACTGCATCCAAGCCTTGCCCAATTGATTTGTCGACCAATCTATATACAGGCTGATCCTACTGATGTCCCATATTTACTATGGAGGCAAAGCCGTGCCCATATGCGCGGATGCTTTCTCGGACCCACTTGTGTCCTTGGTATTGCTCCGGGATATGACCGCCTGCACTATATCATAGGCCCTTTACCCCCAGATTTTGTGGCAAACGTGTATCTCGAGGACTACATTTTTACCACTGCCCCTAACCCGCTAGCGATTATTAATATTCAAAATGTTGACTTTAGTAATGACCTATCATATATTAAGACAACCAGCTGGATTGTCGATCGAGCATTTTTGAGATACATACAGTCCGTCCCCATTTTCACAGTCTAGGCGGCGTGGATGTGTTTTGGTGTGATCCAGTTAGGCTGGAAATTTGAACTTTTTATGCAACACTACTTTTCATGGTTGTTTGGCCCGTTTGACCCACTACTCTAGATTTGGTAGAAGAAAACCTTTTTGTACGCTAACCATGATGTGTTCTAATCCCTTTTTGTTGTCTTTTTTGTTTTTGTTTTGTTGTATTATAGGGATGAGACACTAACATATTCTGACTTTTGAAACAAAGATGTAATATTAATTGTAAAAATAGTAAAGTTGGTATTTTATATAGATATGGATTGGGCTACACATGCTTATATATATATGCTACATTATGGATGTAATGCCTCATTTATTACCTTGTAGAATGGCCAATAATGATAACGGAAGCGAGTCATCAGTCAGTGGCACTGAATCGATTGAAAGAATCATGGAAAGAGTAGCTACTAACTTTTTGCAAGTCTTTCAGACTAACATCAACAATGGGATGCTGGAATGGCGAGAAGAGCCGGTTACCATAAAATAGTTCCAGGATCAGAAACCCACCACATTTACCGGCAGCCCAAACCTAATGGTAACGGACGCTTGGGTGAAAGACATGGAAAAGATTTTTCGCGCTTTACCCTACACCAAAAGACAGAAGGTAACTTTTGACACTTTCACTTTCAAAGACAATACACAGGAATGGTGGCTTCTCACTTTGGAGAAAGAAGAAATTGCGACTTGGGCAAGATTCTTGGAAGTATTTTACGAAAAATGCTTCCCAGATTCATTGTAGGAACAGAAGGCATCAGAATTCATACATTTAAAGCAAAGAACCATGACGATGGCCGAATACGAGAGCAAGTTCACACAACTCGCTCGATTTGCGACATACATCATCCCTACTGAAACTTGAAAAGCAAGAAAATTCAAAGCAGGATTGGATGCTAAAATTAAAGATAGGCTTGAGGTCTTGAAATTGCTAACCTATTCAGAAGTGGTAGACCGGGTGTACATTGCAGAAAAGGGAACTAAAGCCTCGCGTTCTGGGGAACCAAGCCAAAAGAAGCGATTCTGGAAAAGAGACAGCAGAAGACCTGGTGTTGTGCCTCCTAAAAAGGTGAATACAGGCACAACCAGTTCAGGCCGTCAAGGTCCTACCAACCCGCGAGATGGCACTATTCCAATTTGTCCTACTTGTGGGAAGGCTCATTGGGGACAATACCATCGAGACATGGGAGCATGCTTTAAATGCGGTCAAGTTGGCCACTTGCTGAGGGATTGTCCAAAGCTAACTAATTCTACAGCTAGACCCTCTGGCCCAGTTAGAAAACCTGTAAGACCTGGAAGAGAGGAGAAGGACCAAACACGCCAAGGAAGGGCTTTCGCCTTTGTACCTAGAAAATTAGAAGTTACCGAAAATGTTGTGTCAGGTATACTTTCTAACTATGGTCATTTAGCTCATGTCCTCATTGACTCTGAGTCAACTCATTCTTTTGTTGCACCACACTTTGCTGCCAAGTTGGCATCAACACCCGAACCATTAGAATATATTTTGTCTGTGTCTTTTCCTTCTGGTAAGTCTGCCTGTAGTACTGATGTGTATAGATCATGTACTATATCCTTAAAAGGCAAAACCTTATATGTAGACTTGATTCTGCTCCACATTGGGAACTTTGATGTGATCTTAGGTATGGGTTGGCTGGTTGCTAACCACACCTTTATTGATTGTAAAGCCAAAAAGGTTTCCCTCAGGTTAGCAAACCAACTCCAGCTTGTCTTTGATGGGACTGGAGTTTCCAACCCTCCCTGATCGATACACAAAAAGAGGCCCCCACCGTTGATATGATCCCCATAGTACGAGAATCCCTAAATATTTTTCTTGAAGATCTACCTGGTATCCTAGTTGATCGGGAAATCGAATTCACTATTGAAACCCAACTTAGCACACAACCAATATCAAAAGCTCTTTATCGCATGTTGATGACAGAATTGAAAGAGCTGAAGACTCAACTTCAGGAACTCCTGGACAAAGTTTTCATTCGACCTAGTACCTCACCCTGGGGAGCTCCAGTACTATTCGTAAAGAAAAAGGATGGCACGATGAGATTATGCATTAATTACCAGGAGCTGAACAAGATCACCATCAAGAATCGGTACCCTATACCACAAATCGATAACCTGTTCGATCAACTTCAAGGCGCTCAGGTATTCTCCAAAATCGACTTAAGTTCTGGCTACCATAAACTAAAAGTCAAAACGGAAAGCATCGAAAAAACTACCTTCAGAACCTGTTACAAGCACTACGAGTTTCTTGTCATGCCTTTTGGCGTCACAAATGCTCTAGTAGCCTTTATGGACCTCATGAACTGAGTGTTTAAACCTTATCTTGATGAGTTCGTCATCGTCTTCATTGACGACATCCTCATATACTCCAAGTCACCAGAGGCCCATGAGCAGCATTTGCGAATGGTTCTACAAATACTACGTGATTACAAAATTTATGCCAATTTGAAGAAATGCAAATTCTGGATCACTAGTATACACTTTCTTGGTCACGTCATTAACAAAGATAGCATCTCGATTAACCTCCAAAAAGTTACAGCAATCGTGAATTGGCCACAACCTACCAATGTGTCAGAAATTCGAAATTTCTTGGGTCTAGCTAGTTATTACCGATGTTTCATGCAAGATTTCTCAAAAATAGCATCACTTTTGACCCAGTTAACTCAGAAGAACAGACTCTTTGAATGGATTGATAAACAAGAGTGTTGTTTCCAAGAATTAAAAAATCAACTTGTGTCAGCTTCTACACTAGCACTCCTTACAGGAGCAGATGGGTTCGTAATTTATAGTGATGCCTCATACAATGGTTTGAGTTGCGTTCTCATGCAAAACGGAAAAGTCATTGCTTATGCTTCGCGACAATTAAAGACTCACGAGAAGAACTACCCGACTTATGATTTGGAATTGGCTGCGGTGATCTTTGCCCTCAAAATCTGGCGTCATTGTCTTTACGGTGCAACCTGCAAGATTTACACTGATCACAAGAGTCTTAAATTTCTGTTCACACAGAAGGAATTGAATATGAGGCAACAGCGGTGGCTAGAATTTATGAAAGACTATGATGTAGAGATCCATCATCATCCAGGCAAAGCTAATGTGATAGCAGACGCATTGAGCCGAAAGATGACCAGAGGTTTGGCATGTACTCTCATTTCCCGCAAGATCAATGGACTGCTTGCCAACGTAATCGTGGAATCTACCTTGATTGAAGAAATTAGAACACGCCAATGTGAAGATAACCTTTTGATGAAAAAGTACGAGGAGCAAAGAAGTACACCTAATCTTGATTTCACTATAAGTAATGGGATACTAAAATTTCGAAATCGAATTTGCGTACTCGACATTCGAGAACTCAAGAAGAAGATACTGGTGGAAGCTCATAGTTCGAGATTTGCAGTCCACCCTGGTAACACAAAGATGTATCAAGATCTGAAGGAACACTATTGGTGGACAGGAATGAAAAGAGACATAGCAAGCCATGTCTCCAAATGTCTGCATTGTCAGCATGTTAAAGTAGAACATCAAAGACCTGCAGGACTGCTGCAACCACTCCCTATTCCTGAATGAAAATAAGAGCACATCACTATGGACTTCGTGGTTGGGCTACCACAGTGATTTTCGAAGAATGATGCAATATGGGTTATAGTAGACCGATTGACGAAGTCGGCGCATTTTCTACCAATCAAAATCATGCATTCCCTTAGTAAGTTTGCCACCTTATACATCAAGGAAGTTATTCGTTTACATGGCACTCCAGTTTCAATCGTGTCTGACCGAGACTCTCGCTTCGTGTCTCAGTTCTAAAACAAATTACATGAGGCTTTGGAAACTACACTGAAGTTTAGTATTGCTTATCACCCACAAACTGATGGGCAATTTGAAAGAACAATTCACACGTTGGAAGATATGTTATGTGTATGTATGTTGGAATTCAAAGGTAATTGGGATGAGCACCTACCTTTAGTGGAATTCGTTTATAACAACAATTATCAGGAAAGCATTGGAATGGCGCCGTACAAAGCTCTGTATGGAAGGAGATGTCGATCACCTCTATGCTGGACGGAAGTCGGGGACAGGAAATTGTTAGGCCTCGAGATTGTGCAAGTCACAAGTGAGAAAATCCAACTCATCCAACAGCGAATTCGCACTACTTAAAGCTGTCAAAAAAGTTATGCAGATACACGGAAACGGGACTTGGAATTTCAAGTAGGGGATCATGTGTTCCTAAAGATCTCACCAACAAGAGGAGTCATCCGATTTGGAAAGTGAGAAAAACTAAACCCACGTTACATTGAGCTATTCAAGATACTGGAAATGATTGGTCCTGTAGCCTATCGCCTTGCACTACCACTTGACCTATCTAATGTCCACAATGTGTTTCACGTTTCAATGCTTCGACGGTACCTCCGAGATCCAAAACATGTCGTCGACTATGAGAACCTAGAAGTTCAAGAGGATCTCTTTTATGAAGAGCAATTAGTGTAGATTCTCGATCGTCGTGATCAAGTTCTTCGAAACAAGATCATACCATTAGTAAAAGTTTTATGGAGAAATCATCGTATTGAAGAAGCTACGTAGGAAACGAAAAGTCAAATGCGAGCCAAATACCCACACCTTTTCGAAAATTAAAGTATGTCAAGTTTGGGGACAAACTTGTATTTAGAATGGGAGAAATGTGACACCCTGAACGTTTAATTAAATACCACATAAATATTTATAGTTATATATAATTGTGATTGTATGTGATAATATATTATTAAAATAATAAATAAATAAATATTAATAATAATAATAATAATAATAGTGGGTGTGGTAGTAAAATAAATAATAAATTTTCTATTGGTACGCGATAAAGTGTAAATTAATTAGGAATTAATTTGTTTATATAGTTATGTTAGAAAACTGGGCCAAAGTGTAATTATCATAAATATTCATTAAGATAAGTATAAATCTATGGTGATTTATGATCAAATCTGGGGAGGGATTTGAGTGGTGCCACGTGTTGGCCTCAGGGTGCTTTTATCTCCCTATAAATAGGGAGGAGTTGATCAAGATATGTGGAAAGAAAAGGAAAAAAAGAAGAAGAGGCACGCAAGATACTGGAGAAGGTTGTGATAGTAGAAAGTATGGTTAATGGTCAATATTAAGGTCAGTTATGTTATATCTTGAGTTATCATAATATATCTTACGTACGTGTTGATTTACCATAATTTATTTTATACAAGCTATATTTTATAAGTTATATTAATATTTCAATTACGTGGATTAATTTCTTAACTCTATTTATTTAAAATGAAACCTATGGATATGTTTGTTTAAATTTTAAAGAATATTTGACTATGACTTTATAAACAATTATGTTTTGTAAGTACAACCACGGGAGTCCCACGCATTGGGGGACTTAAATAATCATTGGCCTCTGTTTGGCCACTTTGTAGTCCTCTATTTGTCATAGATCCATTAATCTTTATTCTGATTGTCACTTCTGTGACCTTTGTTCTGTACCGTGGTTATGGTTATTTATTTATATAATTTTTGTATTTCAGTTTCTGCCACTCAAATAATTTATTTACCAAATTAAATTATGTAAATGTTTTGGCTTTACTAACTATCCATGGTTATTTTGTATTTTCTATACTCTTGGCATAATATTTTTTACTCTGCTGTGTGCTTATAGCTGCTATCCTTTCAGGTGATGAGATGTAAGGAAGGCCCATAACCTCGTGTAGTGGAATCTGTGCAAGAAATTGATGTGGATCCGTTAATTTGTTTTTCTTTTCTTTTCTTCTTGTTGTTTTTTTTGATGGCCGGTCGCTGCATAATAAAATAATAAAAGCCCATGGATGTACTTTTTTTAAAATAGTAGAATGAAGTAACTTTTTGTTTAATTATTTTTATTTTCGTTTGCCTCCGCCTGCACCGTTTAATTTGCTACGATTAGAATAAGTTAGTAAGTTGCGATTCTAACCTTAAGTCCCTGGGGTTGGATCGTGACATTTTTTTTATGTGTTTTTATTACTATTATCTTAATTATTATCTTAAATGTTTATATCTTAATTATTTCTATTCATAATAGTTATTTACCAATGGTTTTGTTATCCAAATAAATTCAACCGAATGTACAAGTGAATGTTTTTGAAAATGTTCAATTTGTCTTAGAGATATATATATTTTGTATGTGTTTTTATAGCTTATTTACGTTTAACTTGAACAAAAAATATGTTTTTTTTTTAATTTATTAAAAACATAATTATTATTAATGATCATGGCATGTTTAGAGAAACACACTAGATTTTGCATACTAAATTCATAGATATGAGCGTCTCAATGTTTTCTTAATTTGTAGATAATCGTTCCCTATTCTTAACGTTTACATTTTTTATGTGTTTTTTTAATTTTAATTTTTATTTATTCTCATCTTGAATGTAACTAGTTAAGTATTTAAATTAAATTTTGAATTTTTTTTGTTTGATTTGCTACCAATGGTTTTATTATCCAAATAAATTCAACCAAATGTACAACTGATTTAGAAAAAAACATTTGATTTCCATACATGGTTGTTAATTTTTTTTAAGGTTGTATGAAAATTCTCAAGAATGTACAATTGATTTAGTATTGCTTTTTTGTTTCTTAGTATAACCAAGTACTTTTAGGTTGAAGCATACACATATTTTGTAAAGCTTTAACTGACTATTTTGTAAAGCATACATATATATCGATTTAGGTGTATGGTAATATAATGTTTGTTTTGCTTATGTGGTTATAATTTGATTGGCAACAGTAGTACTAGCAGGTGTGCATTGTTTGGTATTTAATTTAATTTAATTATTATTATTATTTTTTTAAATTGAAAAGTATTAGCTAGTCTGCATTCATTTTTTTTAGATTACAAAGTATTGATTGGTATGCATTGATTTATTTGATTTGTTTGGAATTGCAGAGTATAAGCTAGTGCGCATTATGTGATGTTTAATTTTCAATTTATTTTGTTGAGATTGCATAGCACTTGTTGGTGTGCTTTATTTGGTGTTTAGTATTTTTTTTTTTAAAGATTATAGAGCGTTAACAAGTGTACAATAGTTTTAATTTGTGTGTTTTGTTTAGTGTTTATAATTTTTTCTTAACTTGCTCTTTTTTTTTTTTTTTTGATTGACAGAAAAGATACTTTATTGTTGAAAGAGCAAAGTATAAGATACAAAACAATTTACATCAATAGAGAGAGATGAGTGTAAAAGTATCACAATGAGTAAGATCATCTAAACTATGTTGGCATCAAAAAATCCATCTTATTATTTGCTAACACCTCCAAGTTAGTGAGTAACCAACCAAAGTAACAGAACAAAACACAATTAACAAACAGATAACAACATAGCACTCCTTTGCAACATCAGCATAGCATATTAGTTCAACACAAGCATATCAGTTCATCCATCTCTCCCTTTTGTCAACCACCAAGACTCTGCAGCCTGCTTCTTTCCATATAAAACCTGATTTCCCTTAAATTAGATAGGAAATCCTAAACATTTAGATGATACACCTTGAGGTAGGTATGTTTTTACTATTTTGATTTGCAATATGTTGTTATTTTTATTTTAATTATGTAAAGCGTGTAGTAGAAGCAAAATTGTTAGAAGTTCTTTAAGAAGAATAATATTTCTTTATATCATTTCAGTGTCTTTAAGAAATTTCAACGTGATACGTATAAATTACAATTGTATTTTCATCCCAACATAATTTACACCGTGCCTTCAGGGCATCCACTAGTTACATAAAAATTTTGAAAGGTTTTTATACATTTTTTTTTTGACCGAGGTATCCGAGCTCTGGTTTTTGACCCGTCCGACTAATCCTCGGGGGAGCAATCACAGCAACCCACCGCCGTGGCTCCCATTTAAATCCCAAGTCTAATAATTGTACATTTTCACCATTAAATTGTTATTAAAACGAACAAAAATTTGCCTAATAATAATTTTTAAAAAATCAAACTAAACAGAATAATTTATTGACATGTAAATTTACCACAACAATAGCACATGCTTTGCACGAGTCTAAAAATAATTTTTAAAAAATCAAACTAAATAGAATAGTTTATTGACACTTAAATTTACTGCAATAATAGCACGTGCCTTGTACGATTCTAAAAATTAAACCAAAACAAATAATTTGTTAAAAGATTTTTATTTTTGAAATTTAAATTTACTACAATAATAGTAGCACGTAACTTTTATACTAGTGTATATATATAAGTTATATTTTATTGTTAAAGGGTGCATCAGTTGATTCAAATGGGCTCATTATTACGCACTTACAGTTTGCTGATGACACAATTTCATTTTGCGAGGCAAAAAGGGAGGAGGTGCTAAATATTAAAAGAATTTTGAGGTGTTTTGAAATTTTGTCTGGGTTGAAGATTAATTACCATAAGAGTGTGGTGTGTGGGATTGGAATTAACGAAGAACTCATCAAAGATTTTGCTGCCATCCTCAACTGCTTGCATCATAGGTTACCTTTGAAGTATCTCAGGATGCCATTGGGTGCTAATCCTAGGAGAAAAAGGATTTGGCAACCTGTCATTGATAAATACAAGTTAAAACTAGCTTCTTGGAAGAGAAGGTTTTTGTCTTTCGTTGGTCGGTTGATGATGATTAAGTCTGTGCTATCTTCTCTACCAATCTTTTATCTATCTTTGTTTAGAATGCCTGAAGGAGTAGCCAAGGACATTGATAGGATTCAGTCTAGATTTCTTTGGGGGGGGGGGAGCGGTGATGAAATTAGAAGGAAAATTCACATGGTAAAATGGGAGGACATCATCCAAAGTAAAAGTACTGGGGGTCTTGGCATCAGAAAGGTGAGAACCATGAATGAATGTCTTCTTATCAAATAGTGGTAGAGATTTGGGTGCGAATCTGTTGCTCTTTGGAAACAAGTAATTCTTAGCAAATATCCACAGTTAGGTGGGTCTCGGTGGCCAGTTCAAGAGGTTAATTCCAGATGGTCTATGGTGTGAAGGGATATATTGGGGGTTGCTATTAAGTGCCTTGAATTGATGGAATTTTTCAAAGCTAACTCAAGGATCAGTATTGGGGATGGGAGGCTCACAAAATTTTGGATGGATCTGTGGCTTGGTAGCGACTGTTTAAAAAATTTATTTCCTCGACTATTCTCTGTGTCTATGCATAAAGGGGAATCACTGGCAGTGGTTAAGAGTAGGAGCACTGATAATGAGGATTGGGGGTTGGTTTTCAGAAGAGTTCTGTTCCAATGGGAATTGGATGACCTGAGGAGGTTGAAGGAGATGCTGCACACTACTCCAGAGCTTAGGAATGGCGTGGCTGATGGGTTATTTTGGACTGCAGATAAGTCTGGAAGTTTCACTGTTGACTCTGTCTATAGGTGGAGTGAATTATTCCCTACTCTGCCTGCAAATTTGGGGGGTCTCATATGGAGGAATGCTGCCCCTCCGAAAGTGCAATTTCTGGGGTGGTTAGTATGGAAGGGGAGGATCAAGACCACTAGTTATTTGCAAAGGATTGGAGCAATTAGTGCTAATTCTGATGTTAGTTGTAAATTCTGCAGGAATGAATTAAAGACTGCCACTCATGTGCTACTGTGCTGTCCGTTTAGCTGGCGAGTTTGGTCCAATATCATTGGCTAGTAGGGTGTATCTTGGGTGCAACCGGGATCACTGACTGGTCTGTTTCAGTGGTGGTCTGGATTTAGATGTAAAAACAAACTGAAGGTACTCTTGAAGATAATACCTTTGGCTGTGTTTTGGTCTCTATGGAAGCAGAGAAATGAAATCACTTTTGGTGACTTACATGTGGACTTTGAAAAGATATGTGAACTTATAAAAACTCGGATCGCATTGTGGTTCAGAGTGTATAGCCATTCTTTCTATTATTCCGTGAATGATTTAGTGTTAAATTTGCAAAGTGTCAAGTTCTGCATTCTGCATTGGGGGTGAATGCTGACTTGCTGATTTGCTGGAAATTCCCTTTTTTCTGAATTCTAAATTCTGTGCTGCTTTTGATTTTCTACAGTTTTGATTCTTATTGGAATTTTGCAGCTTCATTCTGCTTCTGCGGGATGGTGTTGAAGGCAGTTGTTCTTGGTTTGCTTTCAGCTGGGCTGGACTATGCAGAGGAGGAAGATTCAGAATTATGGAGTTATTTGTTTCAGATGGCAGCTGGGGGTTGATGGACACAATGGGTTTGCTGCGGCTATATACTCCAAGGAGAATCTCTTGAATAATGTTTTGGCTGCTATTCCATCAGATTTCAACAGTGATGAGTGGGTTGCAGCATTGCCAAGGGCTTTGGTTGCAGGGTTTGTAAAAACTGATAAGGATTTTCAAGAGAAAGGTATGGGTTGCTTCTGTGTTAGTTCTTATCAACGTGCATTCCTGATCTGGTCATATCAGGGCCAAGAGAGGGCTGGTTTAGTGGAGGTTGGTTCAGAATCTGGTCTATTTGAAATTTTAGGCATGCAATATACTCATCAGTCTTATTAAATAAGTGACTCCAGTTTGGTATGCTTGTTTGAGCTGTTGTAATTCATGGCAATGTAGTTCAAGGCAAATCAGCTTCATCTGTTTTGTTTTGGTACTTCAAATGGGTTGTACAGGGCCTGATCTGATTGGTGCCTTTTTGAGTGTTGTGTTGTCTGTTCTGGTTTTGGTGCTTTAGTGCCTAAGCTATCTGATTTTTCTGATTTTTTTTCTGTTTTGTTTGCTCGTTGGTTTCTCACCAACTAGGAGGTTGGAGCTTGTTTTAGCTCCAAGCTCCTCTTTATTGATGAAATTTTTCTTTTCTATCAATAAAGTCTTTGTTTTGCCGATCAAAAGAAAAAAAAATAAAAATGTAACGGGTATACCACGATGATGTATTCCTCACTCTCACACACTTGTAAAGCCCACACTTCTAGAATCCAAATGTACGTGAAGGAAATGGGTACACTATGGCAGTATAGACTTTACACAATCAATAATATTAGGAGTACATAAAATTTAAGACACTAATTATTCAATAATTAAAGATACCCATAAAATACCAAGTTTATATACAACGGGAAGGATTGCATGCAAACAAACAAACAAACAGTAACTTGAACAGTTTTAAAGTACCCGACAACACTTTAAGTCTTACATAACTTTATTTTAACGTTTCTAGGGATATTGCACTACTTTAGTAGTAGAGCATCACCAGACTCTCTTCTTTTATTTATTCTTTTTCTTCTTTGCTGGAACAACACAACACATAAGTTATGATCACCCAAAATGTACAATTCTTGGAAATTCACAGATTGAAAATTTTGAAGATTAATGGGACAAGGAGTGATCACTTGACCTACCCTTCACAAGAATAAAGAGAAGTGACCACTTCTCATAATGTATCTATATATTTGAAATCTTAAAAATCCTCTTTCAACCCTATAAATTTAAAGGAATTATGCACATAAACGTCACTAAGTTGGTGCACCTCACATGTTTTAAAATATTTTTACATATGTTTATACCATTTTAATCTTTTTGTACACATGCATCGAGATTGAAGATCACCCAATGAGCAATCTTGTGTATTATAGCATATCACACTCTGCAGCCATCACATCAAGAGATTTCCAAAAATCTTCTGTCTCCAAATTTTTGTCCCCCAGTCTTAATAAATTTCAAACATTGAATCATGATCCAATGAAGAAAGTTGCATTGGGACACAAGGGGACAAAAAGATTTAATCGACAGAGGATCCTATGCTATATACATTTGTTTCAATTTGGAGTGAAGAGGACTTACCATATTGATTGCATCATCATATGCTAAACTTGTTTCACTCCATGACACACTCCCATCTTTTTTTCTATGCATCAGAGGATCACTCTTGCCCTGATCATAGCAGCAGTTCGAGTGATGATGGTGTAAAGTGTCGTCATTGATGACGAAGGTAGATAGTCCGGGGTCGATACAGATTCATCCAATATCTGAAATGCTATGGTGAGGAGAGTCCCTCCAATCTCCTCTCCATGCATTGTAGGCCTGTCGGGGAGGATGGCGAAGCCAGAGGACAACATCTGAACTTTATCTGGGTCTCCACCATCTGGTACCGAGGTTTTTTTCTTAATCAGAAAAAAAATTATTAACTCAAAGTAAAGAATTAAAGGGAGAGCTCAAGATAAAAAGCATATCCCACCTAGTACCGAGTTCACAGCAAGTATGTCAACAGGTGCATAAACCACGTATGAACCGGTTGAGTTGGTTTGGCTCTCTTGCATGTAAAATATCAGTGGTGAAGTCTACACAATTAAGCAGTGTTTTAGCAGATGAAACATGTTTGTTAAAAAAAAATATTTTTCATCGAAACAAAGTGTCAGTACAGAAAAAAGAAAATCTGAAGCTTACATCTATTGCTATGATTGAAACACAGTTTCCAAGGTCACCGCTAGTAGTAATGTGAGCTATTTCTCGGGTATTGAGGTTGACAGAGAGCAGATCCCACTGCATATCAAACAGCAACAAGAAATTAAGAAGTATGGGTGGCGTAAGGATCCTCTAGAGTTGATCCTCTAGAGTGATCTCCTAAAGTGCCTGATCGGACGGTTGTGAATAAAACTCATCAAAACGACGTCGTTTTGGTGAGCTTTTTAAAAAAAAAAAAAAAAAAACTGAAATTCGAGGATTTCAAAATTCCCCCAGATGAAGATGAAGAACTATACAGACAGAAAGATCGGCGGTGCTGATCTGTTGTTGTGAGTTTGCACGCGTTTCTTCGTCCCTCACGCCTATCCCTGTTTCTTTGTTGTCTCTATCGCTCATGTCCACACAACCACTTAGGCACCTGTGAATCTGTGAACTTCTAAAACCAACCTCACTCACTATCACTTTTATTGAATATTCCTTATTAACACTTTAGACCCCTGTTTTTTCAAACTCAAATCTCTCTCTCTCTCTCTCACAGAATGGTCAGACCTCACTCTCTCCTCCTCCTGTTACTCGATCTCCTACTCCTACTCCTGGGTCGTGCAAACCCACAACAACAGATCAGCACCATCGATCTTTCCGCATTACACGAAATCAAGAACAGCCTGACGGAATTACACGGTGCTGATTTCTTCTCCACCTGGGACTTCACCCTACCAGATCCTTGCTCAACCTTCACCGGAATTACGCGGTGCTGATTTCCGTCTGTACAGTTCTTCATCTTCATCTGGGGGAATTTTGAAATCCCCGAATTTCAGTTTTCTTTTTTTTTTTTTTTTTTTTTGGAAAACTCACCAAAACGACGTCGTTTTGGTGAGTTTTATTCACAACCGTCCGATTAGGCACTTTAGGAGATCACTCTAGAGGATCCTTACGCGTATGGGTGCAAACATATGACTGACACGTTAATTTTAAAAAATATATGAGATACAATATATAAGAAATACGCATAAAATATATAATTTTAAATGTCTATTATATGTTAGAATATATCATTCATAAATGATAATTAAAAAAATGTTATATAACACTTATTCTTATAAATTTATATGATTTTATTATTATTATTTTATATTTTAAATTATTTTGTTTAAACTTATAATTAGTTTCACTGTGTCTAATTTTTTTTTTTTTTTTTTATCAACAAAAGAAAACTCTTTATTAATGATAACATAACAAAACATCATGGTATACATCAACGAAGAGGGGAGGCAAGAGCCAAAAGCATCTGCTAGCTCAAGCCCGAAGGTTGGAGAGAATCCAACCAAAAAGGGAAACAAAACAAAAACACACAGCATCCTCAACTGCCAGAAGAGGATGGGGAGACCACCACTGTGTCTAATTGATAGATATTTTCTTCAACGGTAGACATTTCTGTTCTCCAAGTGTCCAAAAAATGTACGAATTTTTAAAAAAATTAAAAAATAAGACACGTTCTGACGAATGTCGAACACATGTCAAAAAGTGTCCAAAGTGTGTCAATGTTCAACACAGATATGACACGAATATGTCACATTCTTGAAAGTGTCTGTATTTTCTAGAATTCAACAAAAACTCATTAAAAATATTCAGTGGTTGAAGATCACCACGTTATTAATAGATTGATTATTATAGTTTCACTTTTAATAAAATATGTCTCGAGATATCTTTTCTTTTTTTGAGAAGGTTGGCCCCTTCTACCTCATGTGGAATCCAATCTTACACCTAAAGATGCCAATTTCCAAACATATAAAGAAACATAATTCAAATGGAAAATAAATGCAAACCAAAATACTTAAACCTAAAACCTCTTCAAAGAGAACTCTCATACTATATTTGACCGCCACTAATTACAAAAGCTTAAAATGTTAATTGACCCTACAATACTTGTCACTCTCTAATGAGTGGTCTCACGCTCTCCTATCTCTTTGTCTGAAACGCACTCTCTATTACAAAAGCTAAAGAGATAGGTCCTATAATAAAAAGAGTATTTAAAATGAGAGAACAAACACAATGGGACAAATCTTTAGCCATCACAACCCCAATTTTGAGCCAAAAATCTCTCCGTGCTAATTAAACTATGATACAATAGCAGCCTGAAGGTTTCTTAAAACCCTAGGTTAGACACTAAAATCAACAACTTTGTCACATTATGTGTATTTTTTGTTAGTATACGAGTATATCATTGCTTTTTCTTTTAGAAAACAAATCTTTTGAAAATACATACCATGTTACGATGATCCCCATTTCGAAGGAAGTGAAAAACATGACGTGGCTGGGCTGGAACCCAGATGGTGGTTGCAACGGTTACATAGACACCAACAGGAGTTTGTGAATCATCTCCAAAGTTGTGCTTTGTTGTGACCATGATGTCCTCACCACCATCCACAGGTATTGGTTGCCATAGATTTTCAGTGGAGCTGCTGCTCACGCTGCTATGGTAGCTTCTCATCATTCTATCTGCCAGTATCAATAGATTCTTCCTTCCATCTCTCAGTATCGTCACTGTGGAATTAATAACAAACAGTTGGGAACTTATTAGGATATCATATTTATGAATTCATTATGATTTTTGAAAAACGCCACTTAAAGTATGGCTGGCGTTTTCCTGCCCTTTATTGGCGTTTATAAAATGCCTCCTAATCATGTTTTTCTTGTATCGTGAGAAAAGTTTAGTTGAACAGAACTCTTGCTTTTTGTTTGGAAGTCAAGGATTTGAGAAAGTTCGTATGGATTAAACTGGCATTTTCTCTCACCCCGCCAACTAAGATGAGAGAAGTTAGCTTCGCTCATTCTATGACCAGTGCTCTTATTAGTTCAAGTTACACCATATTAGTGTGATTAGATAATGCTACTATTGTTCTTATTAGTTCAAGAATCCATTTTTACTCTCTGATGTGTCATACAAATTAAACTTTGAAATATGACCTACATTAATAATGTCATAAGTACTCCATCAATAAATAAATTAAAAACTTCGTAAAATCAATTAATTTTATATAAGATTACTCTTATCTTATGGAAATTTAATTTAACTCTACCACTCTCGTCCATAAATGCAGCAACACGGTCACATTGGCGAGCTAGGGTTCCAACCCATCGTTGTGCACTGAACGCAAAACCTGAAGTGACTAGTGGCTTGAACAAATAATGTACCGATGTGTTATCCACTTCAGTGTGTTCGATCCATGTCACCTGCAAAATATTTTACAAACAACTCTTAAATGTCTCATCAACAACATTAATCATATCAGGAGAGTCCAAATGTAGGAATTTTTAAAGTTAAGTAAAATGATATTCAGTGATAGTTAAGAGATATCTGTGATAATGTCCATTTGATCACCTTCGAGTATCCATTTCCGATTCCTTGGATGAAACAGCCAGATGGCTTCCTCACAAATCTGACTGCTGGATTAGGAAAAATACTTTCCAAAGAAACATCAACCACAACCCAGGTGTTCCAGCCCAGCTGCCTACAGTACCTTGCAAAGTAACTCTCTCTAGTCTCAACAAGTGGTGAGGCAACATGAAACTCTGCTGTCATCTGGAAGATCATTCAACCAAGATTAATATATTTTAAGGACTAAAATGAAGAGAGAACAAAAATAATTATAGACTAAAATGTATACAGATTGCATGCTTTACCATGAGTATAATTAACTCTATATAAATTATTGTTGCTTCATGGATATATGAACTCAGAATCCCAAAATGGAAAACAATATGAACAAGAGAGTTTGATCAAACATGAGAATTCAAACATTATCATTTGTGATTTCTCTACTTAATTAGATGTACATTCAAAAGGCAAAAATTCAACTCTAAATTCTTTAGACTGTCAATCTACTGCGTACCAGGTTATTATATAACCACCATGTGTATAATAATTTCAAATCCCGTATTGGATGCAAACTTAGTTAATTACATCAATTATTTATTTAGGAGATTGAGAGTGTAATTAAGCGTGCCAATGCTACTAAGGTCTCGTTTGGGAACAGATTTTTTTAGTATTTTTTTGATTTTTTAGCTAAAATATAACGTAAAAAAAAAAACTAATATATTTGGGATGACTTATTGGTTTTTTACAAAAAGATGTGCAAAAATTAGAGAGAAAAAAGAATCTTTGACTTTTTGGTATGAATTGTTGACTTTTTGATTTTTTTTTTTAGTAACTTTTTGACTAAAAGAGACATTTGCCAAACGAGGCCAAAATTTTCTATCACATACAAAGATTGATGCTTTAATCAATGCTAACTCAAGTTCAAGCCAGATATATTGAAGAGATTCAATACACAATCGATGCATCTCTCATGTACCCTTTTTTGTTTTTTTTGGATCAACAAAACAAAAACTTTATTTGTAAAAAAAACAAGATACATGCAAATATATATCAATAAGCTCGGGAAATGCATACAGTATCATAACTAATCTCAACAATCCCAACTAGGTTGGCGCCACAAAGGAAGCACAATCATATGCTAGCATTTGACCCAAGATTGGTAAGGAACCAATCAAAGCAACCAAAAACAGAAAAACAAAAACAGAACAGCAAACAACCACAATGACAACAATAGCACCAGTCAATAAGCTACCAACCAAAAACCTTAACAGAAACACTCCCGCAGTAGTAGCACCTCTCTACTCTGACCAAATCTGTAAGCTTCCAACAAACAACAACTACCCTTCTGCACCTCATAACCGAATCATACACCAGCAATTTTAATCCAAACACTGCAGCAATCAGGAGCAACTAATAGAATAAAGGCAAAAATCAGCAGCACTCAGCCGTTGCCATAGCTTAGCATGCATACGAACCTGTATCATAATCCAGACGACAATTCCAATTTTCAGCAACTTCACCAATGCCAAACATTGCAGCAATTCCAATTTTCAGCATCTTTACCAATGCCAAACACTGCACCTCATAACCGAATCATACACCAGTAATTTTAATCTAAACACTGCAACAATCAGGAGCAACTAACAGAATAAAAGAAAAAACCAACAGCACTCAGCCGTTGCCACAGCCTAGCGTGCACACAGAACCTATGCTCACAATGCCACTACAGGCCATCACCTAACATATACTTCGTTTCACCTGTTGAAAATTTTGCACAATATCATTAACAGAGTAACGGCAATAAGCATCCATAGCTTTCAGCCATATTGCGATCCTTACTTTAATAAGCTCAGTAAGGGCCCCAATGTTTGGATGAGAGCCTGAAAAAATACACTCATTCCTATGCTTCCACACCGGCCAAATAATAGCTACTGGTAAAGTTCTCCAAATCTGACTCTCTTTCTTCCTAAATTTCCAACCCATCCACTATTGCATCAAACATTGCACATTCCCAGGTAAAACCCAACACAATCCCCACCAACCCAGAATACTTGACTAAACTCTCCACACCATGGGGCACTAAAGCAAGATATGATTTAATGACTCTGGTTCAAATTTACACAAAATACAGGACAAGTCAGCATTTCCTCTTAATGCTCTAATTTTATGCAAGAAATCTAATGTTTTCATCTTTCCTTTCCAAGCTAACCATGTTATAAACTTAGCCTTGGGAGGGGAAAAATTATGCCAAATCAACGATACGGACCCTATTGCCGGTCCTAAAGACAATTCATAACTTTTACACACATAACACACCTTAAAAACCCCACCTTGATCTACTTTCCATCTTGGCCTATCTAGCAGATTCATAGTCAACCTTGGCCGGTCACCTAACAGATTATGAAGTCTATCCAATTCTTTCACCTCCCACGCACGCAAGGGCCTTTTAAAACTGAATACCCACCTATTCTACCTATTAGCCCTTGAGAGTTGCCCATTCAATGATATATCCTGATCAGTACATAGCTGATACAGTCTAGGAAACTGAGACATCTCCCAGAAACGGAATCTACAACCATTCCCAATCATAATTTCTATATTCTCTGCAAAGAAGCTCTGCAACCTAGGATTAGACAGAACCATATACAGAATATCCCTCCAGACAGTAGATATATTAGCAGATGTACTAAATGATGGCATCCAACTCCCTCCAATTGATTCGTACTTGCTGCAAATAACTTGCTTCTACAATGAATCATCCTCCAAGGCAAACCTCCACCACCATTTAACCAACAAGCTTTGATTTGCAAACCTTGTATCTCTAATCCCTACATCTCATTGTTTCCGGTTCATAGTGACCTCCCTCCACTTTACCAGATGTATTTTATTTTTTATCTCAGAGTCCCCCCATAAAAAGGTTGCTTGCAATCTATCTAACTCCTTTGCAACACACTTTGGAAGCTTAAACAACGACATGTAGTAAACAGGTAATGATGACAACACGGACTTCATGAGAACAACTCTGCCAGCAAAAGATAACATTTTCTTGTTCCATCCCATCAACTTTCTCTTGAAATTGTCAATAACAGGCTTCCAACACTGCTTCGTATGTGGGTTTGCACCTAATGGTAGACCAAGCTACTTTAATGGAAGATTTTGCCAACAACAATTAAGCATTAAAGCACACTCTGATACCAGCCCCTGATCCACACCTATCCGACACACAACACTTATGGAAATTAATCCTTAACTCAGAAACCACTTCAAAACACCTCAATACTCTTTGAAAAACAATGATTTTAGACCATTTTGCTTGACAGAAAATTACGGTATCATCCGTATATTGAAGGTGAGATACATTCAGCCCATTAGCACCCACATTAACTCCCTTGAATATCCTTGGAGAGTGTTTGAATACTACCTTTGCTTGTCACTTCCAAAACTGTAGCTTATTGTATCAAACGACGACAAAACACGATTCCAACACATGTTGGACATACATCCAAAAATGTCTTACTATTTTAAATTTAAATAAAAAAAAATTAAAAAATTTGGACACACTTCAAACGTTTGAGAAAATGTATGCCTATCATTGAGACATACATAAAACATGTTATAGGTTTGAACAAAATAACTTAAATTTCAGTGATAAAGGAAAATCAACGTCAACTTATATTTATTTTTCTTCTTTGGACTTCAAAAAAATAATTAACTAATTAAACATGCACATAAATGACACATAATAAGTTGACGGCCCAACATTTCTGAATACATTTAAGATTTAACCCATCCGGGCCCGGTGCTTTATTCCCATCACAATTTTTAATTGTTTCCCAGATTTGTTCCTCCAAAAATTCTGCCTCTAACAACTCAGCTGAGTCAGTTGGAGTCAAAAAGACCTGCTAACTTTGGTCTATACTTCCAATCTTCAGTGAAAAGGTACTTGAAATGACTTGCCACTGCCTGTTTAATCATCCCAGGCTCATCCTAAATCACACCATTCACAGTGACTGAGTTTAACAAGTTTTTCCTCTGCTTTTTGGTTGCCATTAAATGGAAAAATCTGATATTTTTGTCCCCATTTTCAGCCTAGACCCTTCTAGATTTTTGAAGCCACAACCATTCCTTCTTCTTACTCAGATCTCAAACTAAATTTCTTATTTCTACCTTTCTTTTGATCTCAGCATCCTGTAAATTCCTTCATTCAGCTAATAAATCCCACTCATGCAATACCTCCTCTACTTTTTTCAGCTTCTCCTCAATGTTGCCAAAGACTTCATTGTTCCACCTCTTCAGATGGACTTTCAGGTTGCCTAATTTTTTCAAAAGTCTGAAGCTAGCCCAACCACTAACCTGGTATCCTTCCCAACAGTTCTTCACTTCTGCTTTGAATTTGGGATGCAAACACCAAGCATTAATAAATCGAAATGGTTTTGGGCCCAAATCCCTCTCATCCTCCATAAGGAGTATTGGATAGTGATCTGAGATACACCTAGGCAGTCCCCACTGTTTAAACTTGAACTCTTCCAGCCACCTCGGATCGATTAAAAATCTATCAATACTACTCCATCTATTTCCATCCATCGCATTACACCAAGTGAACGGCTTGCCTAACATTTGTATATCTACCATCTCCAATTTTTCAATAAATTCATTAAAATCCTTCATCCCACTTTCCCTTATAGAGCACCCTTTTCTTTCGCTCATAAATCTGATTTCATTGAAGTCACTACCTATACACCAAGGGCTTGGGAAGGATGGATTCAGTGTTGCTAGGGACTCCCAAAGTTGCCTCCTTTTAAGCACATCACTGGGTGCATAAACATTAATAAGAGTGCAATTAAAAATATGATGGACCATACCTGATAAAAGCATGTAATTCCTGGAGCTGCAGCACTCCTTAAGCTTAAAAATCTGTGGATTCCACAAGCATAGCAAGCCAACAGCACTTCCTTTTGCACCCACCTCCATGAACTCCATCTCCCATGGCCATAAGGACTTTACAAACTTATCATTTACTGAGCTTCTCTTAGTCTCCTGTAGCAGAAGGACATCTACCTTCTTTTCCCGAACTAAACTCTTTATTTTCGTTCTCTTATCGGGTCTTCTCAGACCCCTAATGTTCCATGATAATAAGGCCCAATTTGCTGATCTGCAGTCTGTTCTGCTTCTCTTCTTTGTAGTTTGGGTGTAGCTTAGATGGTCTTTTTTTTCTCTTTTTTTGTTAGCTGTGATTGTGCTTTTTCTGTTTTTTCTGTTTGTTTTCTGTTGCTTGTTGGTTTCTCATCAACTGGCGCTTGGAGCTTCAGTTAGCTCCAAGCTCCTCTTTATTGATATTTTGTATCCTTTTGCATACTTTCATCAATAAAGATCTTCTTTGCCGATCAAAAAAAAAAAAAAAAAAAAAAAATGACACATAATAATTGTTTATTCTCATATATATATATATATATACATATATATATCATATAGTAAATATATAAAAATTATATATTTTGCGTGTGTTTCTCATGTGTTGTCTCATATATTTTTTAAAAAATTTCATATCAGCACGTGTCCGTATTCATGGTGCTTATGTATAAATCAACAGTGCATAAACAATTGAAATTTCATATTCAGCTCAGTACGTAGAATGGAAAATAAATAAATAATCACTTATAGATTACCACTTGTAGAGCTCCATCAAGGTCCCCATTCTGTCCCATTGATATTATCTCTAGCACTTTGGCTTTTGATACAACGGTAGAGAACAATTTGGCCCAGTGCTCCTGACATCAAAACAAGGAACAAAACCTATGTTACTAACCATTATTCATATATACAATAAACAAATAAATAAAACATAAATTATATTAGTAAAAGAAGAAACCCTACCACATCCATAAACATATAAACCAGGTTGGGTGGATTCATATTAACAAGCCCGATGTCATGGGAAGCTTCGGTCTGCAAGGCTACCAGTCCATGTCCTGCGGGCAAGACATTGGCAGTGTCATTCAAGTTGGCCAATTGTATAGGCCCTTCTGTTTTAAGCATCCTCAATATCTCCTCCAATGTCGGGTCAAGAGGACTAAACCTCTTCTTATATTCAACCTCATTGAGGACATAAGTCCCAGCATCTTTGTCAAGCACCCAAAAAGCTTCTTGATATATGGCCAATTGTTTGAGTTCATCGACAGCTGCCATAGCAAGATTGAGGATTTTCTGCTTATTCACATCAGCACGAACTGAGACCGCCATGAGAAGATCACTTGCCCGAGTGAGTTCATCAATCTTTAATGTTTGTTGGGACTGAAGATTGCTTGTCCAAACTGGTTCGGGCAGATATTCCTTATTGTCTTTGTCAAATGAATAATGATGAGTCCCTGGCGATGAACTGGCGTAAGCACCCTCTATCTGTAATTGATGATGAAATTTTTTTTATTTTTTATAAGAAAAAATCACAAAAATAAAAATGGCCATTTGTTCAACATGAAAAAGGAAGCACATAAAAAATTGAATAAGCAATAGTAGTAGCAACAACTCGTGTTACTCTACAAATGAAAAGGCGAGTTTGTCAAAGGACACTCGAAAGTTGAAAACAAAGAAGGGAGACTATATTAATAATTTTGTATCCTTATATATTATATATTTTGCATGTATTTTTCACGTCTCTTATTATTATTATTTTTTTAAATTTTTGTATCTACTCAACAGTTTAAAACATAGATGGGAGACAATATATTAATAATTTTTTTATATTTATATATTATATGTTTTGCACGTGCCTTTCATGTGTCTTCTTTTTTTTTTTTTTTTGTTAATTTTTGTATTGATGTATCCATGATAACACTATTATAAATTTTTTTATTTTATGTTGCAAATACCAATCGGTAGCTAAGAAACCACATATAAACTACATACGACTAATTTTATTTATGTATCTAATATATTAATATTTTTTTATATTTATATATTATATATTTTGCACGTGCTTTTCACGTGTCATTTAAAAAAAAAAAAAATTATATTGATGTATCCATGATGATGTCTATTATAATTTTTTTTTAATTTTATGTCGCAGATACCTATCAGTAGTCAAGAAACCACATATAAACTACATAGGACTAATTTTATTTATGTATCTTGATATATCTGGAGATTTTAGGGTTTATTGTTTCTTATTCTCTAGCAGAAAATTTTAGGGTTTTCTTCATCACGATTATCACTAGTCCTCAATCTCTTTAATCAACCCTTAATTTCACAAATCATCGCAGGCAGCGTAAAAGAAACTGTAGCCTTTTTTTTTTACCTCTACGTTTCCTTTGAACTCACACACTGGTTTCTTTCCGGAGTCCATCTTTGACACCTGAAACACACAAAATGGAAACCCTAATCAACTTAGGATAAAGAGATCAGATCAAACGGTTAGGAAAATATCAGATACATGCCTATCTCTCTAGATTTTCAAATCTTGAGAGATCTGAGAATCTGGAAAGATGATATCAAAATAATAATTATAAAAAAATTTAAAAAATAGGTGCAAGTATACATAGATCTATAGACATCGTAGATCAATGCAAATTGTGTATCTAGCTCTCAAAAGAGACCCACCTTCTCGTTGCTTCAGAAATTCAGATCGAAATTTTCTGCAAATATCAGATCGTTTGTTTGTAAGAAATCACTGTATAATTAAGTTAGAAACTCGAGTACAATCCAAAAAAAAAAAAAAAAAAAATCAAAGAAATGTAAAGAAACGAGACCAAAGAACAATCTGAGATCGATCTCTACATACGTGCACTGACCTACCATTCGGAGATCGATCTCTGGATACAAGAACTGATCCACCCTTACGGATTTTCGCCCCAGATCTCTCTCTCTCTCTCTCTTCGTTGTTTGGAAATGAGTGAGAATGGGTATGTCGGAGATAGGAGATGAGGTTGATACAGAAAAAAAGCAAGCCTTACTCCATGGCTAGTGAGTAGTGTATCTACATGCAGCCACCTGGATACTAAGCACCATTGATAGGTGATTCCCAGATACCTTATTAAGAGATTATTTAGGATGATTTAAAGAAATATATTTTTTGATTTTTTATGAAGAGATATACAGAAAAGTAAAAAGGTGGTATGATCAAAATAAGTGAACTTATCTAAATAAATACACTTATTTAGTTTATGCCAAATAGTCTATAAATACAGAATCAATCATAAACCGACCATGCACAATTACAAATATTATTTTATTAATAAATCGTCTAATTTACTAAGTTAGATTTAATTACATATTTATTATTAATATTTGATTAATTTAATTTTTTCATAAAAACTAAATTATTATTATTATTATTATTTTATCATCAAAAAATGAAATTTATTGATAAAAAACAATACAAAAAGCAAAAATCAAACAACAATAAAGGGGAGAAGTGTATTGAGCATCATAGCTAATCACAACAATTCCAACTAAGTTGGTACTGGGGGGGTAAAAACTAAATTGTTTAATATCATGTCCATTACTTCATCCCAATTTGTTTATTCATTATAGAAATTCTAACTTATAAAGGAGGCATACCATCATTACATTTTAATTTAAATTTTAAAATATTTTTTTCTCCATTACCTTTTTATTTGAATTTTAAAATATGTTTATAATGATTTATAGGGAGTAATTTTGAAAATTTAATAAAATTTAGTATCTCAAAATAGAAAGTGAACAACTATAGACAAATTAAAATAGAAAGGTGAACCAACAAATTGGGATGAAGGGAACAATATTTAATTTCCTTGGTTTATTTATATTACATAGAAAAAAAAAAATCACATGTCTATTAATATTTAATTTTTTAAATACACGTAAATTGTACGAAATATGTCAATGGTTCATTTTATCTGGAGTCGTGAGTGCGAGCCCTTCATGTTCTGAGGTATGATTAGTTCCGTCATATAAATTCCAATCAGCACTAAGATTTGTCCCTATCATTTTAACGTTGTACAAACAACCTCTACACCCTGATTTCGATGATGATTCTGGCAATCACGCTTGTTTTGACACGTGCGAAGTCCAGGTCCAGCCCAAATCTTATTAGTTTGCCTATTGTTACTTAATAATAAAATATATCAGACCAAAAAAAAGTGGTAGAATAAGAGATGATAGAAAATGGATTTATAATTTCACTAATGGTCCTTTGTAAATTTTAGATTCAAACACAGCTTAAGATAGTGTTTTGTTTATTGGCCTAAAAGTTAGAATCAAATTGTTATTATGTTATAATACATATTCTTATTTTTTATTTTACGTAAAAAGGCAACGGATGTACATTAAAGTTACAAAAATGCCAACAAAATTGGTGCCAAAAATTTTCTCGACGTTTTATAAATGTCAGCTGTTGATTCATGGCATTTACAAAGAAATTGGCCACTGGCCGACATGTTTTTTTCCAGCATTTGGACAAAAATGCCAGTAAAAGTACAATAAAAAAGGCTAAGAAGGTAAAATCATTATTTTTGACACAGGTAAATCCATAAAGGATATAATCCACCACTTAGGGCTCAATGCATAATTCAAATACTAAAACCCAACGTTGCTGGAGCTCAACGTGGCATTAAGAACCAATAACATCTAAACACACTACAATAAATCTAGGCTATTGTGACAAAATTTGGTGATGAAATTTTTTTTTGTCTTAAAATTTAACCCAAAGATGACGAAATATTAATTTTGTCGTTTGTTTTAATTTTTCTCAAAAGTATAGGTGACAAAAACAAAATTTCGTCTGCAAAAATGAGGCGCCAATTTCATTTGCATTAGCGCGAATTATTTTAGCTCATCGGAGACGAACATTTTTGTTACAAAATATAATTTTTTTTGTGACGAACGTAATTCGTCGCCAATAAATTCCATAACTATTAAACGATGTCGTTGCATATTTCCATTTATTAGGCGACAAATATATTTTTGTCTGGGAAGGATAAGTTATGGAAGACGAAAATATTTCGTCACCTATAAACACTCCATCATGCAAACAATGTCATTTCATCTTTCTATTAAATAGGCGACAAATATATTTTTGTCTCAGAAGAATAAGTTGTGGGAGACGAAAATATTTCGTCAGTAATAAATTCTAATTGATTGCGTGATGAATATATTTTTCGTCTCATAAGGTTAAGTTGTGGAAGACAAAAATATTTCATCACCAATAATAAATTCTTTGTTCTGGTATTTAAGAATACAAAAATATTTTATCACTAATTATTTTTCTTTATCAAAATACCGTGGTTTTGTGTTTCGAAGTATTGAAACTGTGACCCCAAGAGATACACTCTGACACTTATCACTCATTTTCATGTACACGGACCTTGAAGTCGTGACCTAAGAAGACACTTTCTACAAACCCTCATTTCTCTCTCGCACTTGAGTCTACGCCTCTCTCACAAGTATTGAAGTTGTAACTTAAGAAGACACTCTGTAAACCATTTCTTCTATTTCGCGCTAAAGCCCCTCTCTTCTATCTCATCCTTCGTGCATGCCAGCATTGAAGCTATTATCCAAGAAGGCACTCTATGCAAACCCACTATTCTTTCTCACAGTGAAGGCCCCTTTTGCACGCAAGCACTTTTTCTCATTGTTTGAACCAACTCTAACCTTTTCGTCTAGAACACCCATTTCAGAAAAATCGAAGGTCAAAACCTCTCTCCACAAAAAAATAAATAAATTAAAATAAAAAAATAAGATAATTAATGTAGCTATTTTTTTTTTGTGAGAAAAAATACAGAGAAACAAATAATAAAAAATTTGTAATTTTTAAAATTAATAAAAAACATTACATTGTTTAGTATGGAGTTTTCAATAATTAATTTTTAAAATTTGGTGATAAAATTTATTTTCGTTTTAGAACGTATCTCAAACATGACCAAATATTATTTTTGTCGTTTCTTTTAATTCTTCTCAAAACTATATGAGACGAAAAAATAAATTCGTCAGAAAAAAAGAGGCGCCAATTTTTTTTCTTGTTGGCCCCAATTATTTTAGCTCATTGGAGACGAACATTTTTGTCACAAAATTTAAAGATTTTTGCGACAGAAGGAATTCGTCACCAATAAATTCCAAACTTATAAGGCGAAGTCGTTTCATTTTCTTATTTATTTGGTGACAAATATATTTTTTGTCTGGGAATGATAAGTTATGGGAGACGAAAATATTTCGTCACCAATAAACTCTTCATGCTCGTTTTATCTTTCTGTTAATTAGGCGACAAATATATTTTGTCTTGGAAGGATATGTTTTGGGAAACGACAATATTTCGTCATTAATAAATTCTCCATGTGTCGTGTTGCATTTTGATTGATTGCGTGACGAATATATTTTTGTCTCATAAGGTTAAGTTGAAGGAGACGAAAATATTTCATCACCAATAAATTCTCCATTCTCACATAACGTTGTTTTTGTATTTTTGTTGATTAGGCAATGAACATATGCGTTTGAGACAAAAATATTTTATCACTAATTATTTCTCTTTATTAAAATGTCGTTAGAAATTAAGAGGCACTCTCACCTTAATCACTTACTTTCACACACACACAAATACTAAAATCGTGACCCGAAAAGACACCCTCTACAAACCCTCATTTTTTCTCTCGCACTTGAGTCTTCTCTCTCATAAGTATTGAAACTGTGACTTGAGAAAACAATCTGTATAAACTATCTCTTCTATTTTGCACTGAAGCTCCTCTATTCTCTCTCACATTTAAGCCATTTGTGCATGCAAACATTATTATCCAAGAAGACATTTTGTGCAAAGTTACTATTCTTTCTCACAGTAAACCCCTCTCCACAAAAAGAAAAAAAAAATAATTAAACAAGGAAACAAAATATAAGAAATCTAGGCTATTATGACAAAATTTGGTGATGAAATTTTTTTTTTTTGGTATTAAAATTTAACCCAAAGATGACAAAATATTAGTTTTGTCGATTGTTTTAATTCTTCTCAAACGTATAGGAGACGAAAAAATTCCGTCTCCAAAATTCAGGCGCCAATTTCATTTGCATTGGCGCCAATTTCTCCTGATCAGAATTTATTAACTGCAGTACCATTTTCAACTTTTCCCATACATTATGATTAGGGATGAGATTGTTAAATTATTTTTATAAAAAATCTTAAAAAACATAATTAACTAATTAACTTATCCCATACACTAATTAATTTATAAAATTCGAATTAACTAATTAACTAATTAATTAATTTATAAGTACACTAATTAATTACTTTATACAATTCTAATTAACTAATTAGTTAATTCTAAAATTCTAATTAACTAAATGAATTAACTAAACTAATTAATAACCAACAATTAGCCCAGAAATAGCAGAATGATCAATTGGAGCACCATTCTCACGTGATTCAACTGGATGTTTTTGACAGAGCAATCCACTTGGTTCTCATTCCAAACATTGCATCATTCTGACAGTGTCCAAAGTGAGTCCTGCAAATTTGACCTTATTTCGGTGATAGCATGTTAGCAGTGCATCTTTCATAACTTGTTTGCACAAAGAGCAGTGAAATTCAGGTGGAAGATCACCAACAGAACGAGTAGAAGGCAGCCCATCCATTTCTTTTTCAAAAGCAGTCTCATTTGGCTTTAAGACAGCAACAGGTACCTTCAAATAAAATTCAAAACGAAAACAGTGTTGTGCGCTGGGTGTCTAGTGTATACCCTCTCCTCTGTGTATGTTCTGTGTGTGTTTTACAGCTTGGGAGAGATCGAGAGAGGGGTTGGCCTCTGTGTGTAAAATGGTATGTGTGTGCTGCGTGTTAATGTGTGTGTGTGTGTGTTGCTCTCCCAACCGAGAGCGAGAGAGAGAGAGAGAGAGAGTAAGGAGGTGCTGTCTGTTTTTGCATTTTTTGTTCTTCCACACTCAAACCTGAGAGAGGGGGAGAGAGGTCTGTGTTGTGGTGTCTTGTGTGTGTGTGTGTTCGTGGCAGTGTGTGTTGGGTATGAAGCTCTATGTCTATGTGTGTGTGCCCAGCTTCTTTTTTCAAAATGCAACCCAAGAGAGAGAGAGAGAGATTGAGAGAGGGAACAGCTCCTTCATTTGTGTTGGTGTGTGGATCTCTGTGTGTTCTCCGAGAGAGAGAGAACTGGGTGTGTTCTTGAGAATGAAAGCATTGGTCCCTTGTGTGTGTGTCCTTTTTTAGCCCTTGATCAGTGCCTTCTCCTCCATTATGTCCACTTTCTCCCTAAATAATCATTCTCTAAGAAGCTTTTTTACCAGCCACCAAAACATCATCATTCATACTGACCCCTTCTCATATCTTTTTTTAACAAAAAACAATCACCCTCATGTGCCTTTACACCCTGCCATTTTTACACCCCCCAAAACCATCATCAACCCAATAAAATATATTTAATCATCCACCCCAAAACCCCTAATAATATTCCACCCCAAAACTCATTGTCCTTATCTGACGCTTTTTTTCTTTTTCTTCCCCTCCAAAAATCCCCCGGACCATACCATCCTCTTTTTGATTTTTTTTTGCTGAGAATTCATAAAATGGCATATTTCAATTTGCATCATGGAGTGTTCAAAAGAAGGTGCCCAAGCCTTAAGGGTGGTCAAAAATGGGGTGTCTACACTAGTATAAACCATCAAGTGATTCTTCTATCCACATCAATACCCTAAAGTAACAAAAATAAGATCTAATCCCTTAAGCGTAACACAAATTTTGACAAAACGTCTCCTCAAAATACTAAGACTCCATACCTTATTGGTGATAACCCAACTTCAACGAATCATCTCCATCACTTAATTCACAATGCACCCCAACGCCAAAATAACTACCGTTACTCCGTAACATATACAATGTATATCCTAATATCAAAATAACATTTCTATCACAATTCCGAAACATTTTCACCAAGGGACAAGTACGAACAAAAGCTACACAGACACATTTGGAGAATATGCCGTTACTGACAAGGAATATTCTATCTACGGACGTTAGTGAGCATATGCCGTTACTGCGACGGAATATTCCGTTAGCTGACGTCATTGCGCGTAAGAAAAACACGCAAAAAGGAAATTGTAGACGTCCCCGAACGCCCCGGGAGGATGACTCCCGTTCTGTTCATTTGCGGGTCTACTACAGCTTGGACTCAAATTTGTCACGGTTCTAAATCTGAACCAAAGAGTCCAAATTCGGCAAATCGTTTTGAGAAAACAGATTTTTGAAAGAAGTGCCAAACATGGACTGCTTTGTCAGATACAGAGTCGCCACCTAAATATTTTTAATGGGGGAATTTAGGAAACCCTGACTCGGTGCCAAAGGCCACGTGTTTGTCATCACCAAAGTTGCCTCGACTCGGGAACTTGGGTACGATTAGGGAAGGTCAGCTATGAGCACCCCCTCTCGCCCGATCCGAAGATCGACCTCTACTAACCGTGATATTCGATTTTGAAAACGTTATATGTTCTTATTCCGGTTATTAGCCTAGAATTACTATGTTATGCGCGCAGCAAACAAGTATAGACCAAATCGCCTAAATTGGAACAAAACATTTCATGTTTGTTTGTTTTGAAAATGGTTTGATGGTGCTACCCGCAAGTAGGCTAAGACATGAGTTTTGCCACCCTCAAGTGGGCTTAGAAAATATGGTTTTGCCACCCTCAAGTGGGCTTAAAACTCGCATTCAATGCATTATTCCAATTTAAATAACTCAACCTCCATCCACAGGCATTCAAGCAGTTATATCACATAAGCAGCCAGCCTCATGGTAATCATGCAATTATGGCAACACTCACACGCATGCGGTATGCTAAAGCATAAAAGCTTACCTAGTACTCCAAGCGAAAACAAAAAATAGTTAGTAATCAATGCATGACCCTAGTTCATGTTAAGATGGCTAATGCAACGCATACGGAATGTCGCTAGTGTAGGTTCGGCTAGTCTATAAAAGACATGTGAAAATGCACAAGTAGCATGTATTCAAGTTAGATTTGAAATACTTATGCAGCTAGTATGATGCGCCGAGCCCGGTGCGTGCAAGACAGATGAATGGATGCAAACATGCTATCATACTGTATGCTAATTTAAGCATGCCATAGTCTACCATCATAAGCAGGTAAATAAAAGGGAAGAAAGACGTGGGGTTGGAAGACATATACACACTCACGCACACTTATTACACATTTGCCCTCGCTCGGAGGGTTCGAATAAATATTACAGTCCGAATAAATAGATCAACTACCCTAGCTAATTAATTATTACAAAATTTCTAACTCAATTAATAAATTGGATATGCAAATAAATAGAAAGAAGGGGCCGCAGCTCTATGTCGGAATGCGCGAATGATGCATGCTCAAGTCCATCTCGCTCGGAAAACCCGTACCATGCCACTGCTGCCTCTGTTTACACTGCCCTGCTTCTCTGAAGACTGCAAAAGTCTTGGGACATGCTCTATGGATGTTGGGGAATGCCACTGGTGTAGACACCCCATTTTTGACCGACCTTAAGACTCAGACGTCACCGATTGAGCGCTTGGTGATGTTGCATATCGTGCTCGTTCAGAAGTCTCAGAGTCGCGTCAGGCGCCCCGCCTCCCGGACTTCAACTCTTTCAGGTTTTGCCTCGGTTTGCGATAACCGCACTCGGTTTTCTGCTTTTCCCCGAGGGAAGGGAGTGGTCCCAGAGGCTATCTCTCGTGGCCGTGGGCTACATTTCGTGGGTCAGAGGCCATTTTGCCCATTTCGAGCCGGTTCGGTTGCGGGACCGTCAGCCGCAGGTGCCTCGGCTCGACCGCCCAACCATCTCCGATTTCTCCGGTTTTGGCATGCTGCTTTTTATCATACCGAGGAACACTGGGGCCTTTGATGCCCACTTCAGGTCAGACGCCGCTTCGGCGCCATACCTGCTGGACTCGAATCGCCTTGCTTTTGGCCTCGAGCTTTCATTTTGCATCGGTTTTGTTCAATTTTGCGGTACCTCTTTTAGCATCAAGAAGATCCTCGGAGGGTGGGAGGCCAGCAATTGTTCCAGAAAACCAATTTCGCCCTCCCGCCTGCTTTTGCTCACTTCCGCCAATGTTGAACACCCTGGGGATATTTTCTTCGAGTCGGGACTACATATTTGTGATGAGGGGACATGGGAGGACCCTAAAAGTGCATGGTCGGCCAGTAATTGTGAATTTCATTTTTGAGCCTCTCCTTCAAATGCAATGTTGTGACTCCTGTTCCAGTGTTGCCAAATTCCAGCCTTGGATCCTTGTTCTACACACATGGGAGGACACCAAAAAGTGGTGGTCGGCCAGTAATGGTTGTTTTCATTTTTGAGCCTCTCCTTCAAGTTCTATGTTGTGACTCCTGTTTCAGTGTTGCCAATTTCCAACCTTGGGGCCTTATTCTACACACTTGGGAGGACCCTAACACATGGTGGTCGGCCAGCAATTTTCCTCTTCATTTTTGGGCCATGGCCGGCCGGCCAGGGTGAGTGGCTGGCCGACCAGTTGGGGTGGCCGGCCGGTTACCTTCCAGAAAACTACCCGCCGCCACTACGCTTCCAAATTTTTACAAATGTCCGAATATTTTTTGCAAAATATCCCCCCCTCCGGGGGATATTTTGGGAGGGAAATCTTGCCTCCATTTCCCTCCCCTTTACACCCTTTTCTTGCCTATTTAAAGGGCTGCCCTCCTCCTTTGCTAGGGTTAGAAATTTTGGTCTCAAATACCTCTCTCTCAAAACCTCCATTTTCTATCTCCAAAACTCAAAAAACCCTCAAGCATCTAGGCCAATCCTTCATCAACCCTAAGCACCACCATCAACAACTCCATTTCAGCAGCAAGGGAGTGATTTTTAGAGGCCAACAAGCAACAATTTCAAGTCAAGAAGCCACCAAAGTTGGATCTCCAAGGGTAAGCCTCTAAATCCTTTTTTCTAGCATTATTTTCTATCAATTCTGTACCCTATTTCCCTTTTGTTTTGGGCTTTGACCCCTACTGGTTTTGTGCTTATTTTGAGCCCCTCTACAACATTGTAGAAGGGCTCAACCTCACTTGGTGCCTCTATCATACACCTCTTTCAATATCACCCTTTATGCCAATTATTTGCATGCTTTGTTTGGCTTTTTAATGATCTGATTTCGAGCCTCATATATACTGTTAGTGGGCTTATATTGAGCGCCTCTTCAACATTGAAGAAGGGCTCCATCATGTTTGGTGGCTCTAGCATGCACTTCCTTTGAAATTCTTCCATTTTACCGTAAACTTACATGCTACTTTAGGCCTATATGCATTTATTTCTGGAGCATGATATAAACTGATTATGAGCTTATTTTGTGTCCCTCTACAACATTGTAGAAGGGACCAATCTTGTTTGGTGCCTCCATGAATGGCCTCTCTTTGTACCTCTCTTTGGCCATGTTTTGCATACCTCTTTGAGCTTATTTGGTCACTGTTTTGAGTCTTCATCAGGCCTAAAAAGAGCCTTATTTTGGCCTTATCATCATGTTTTGTTAAGAGTCTTAGGCCATTTGATGATTGGTTTTGGTACTTCATGTTATATCCCTCACATTTTCCGTAAAATTGCATGCTTTTTTAGGCTTGCTTAGCCTCTTTTTTCAGCCTTCATCAGGCTTAGAAAGTATCTTATTTTGGCCCATTCTTCATATTTTGTTAAGGGTCCGAAGTTGTTTGGTGTATGCTTATGGTACCTTGTGTTATAGCCTTCATTGGCTCATTATTTTTCATGCTTTGTTTATCATATCTACATACTGATTTTGGAGTTGTCATTCACTGTAAATATGCATATTTTGGGCTCCTCTTCGAAGTTGTAGAAGGAAATTTTGTGGTTTGAATTTTCTATATACTACTTGCTTAATAAATCCCCTCTTTTCCCCCATTTTTGCATGCCATTATTGCCATATCTATGCTCACAATTTGGCCATGTTTTGTACTAAAAAGATGCTATTTTTGGGGCTGCCTTGCTACTGTTTTTGCTTTCATGTACCAATTTTGCATGTTTAGCATAGCCGTAGGCCATTTCGGGTACTTAAAATCACATTTCGGGATGATTTCATGCATTGATTGTCATTTCGTATCATTTCGGGGCTGTTTTCCCCTTCATTTAGCTGTTGAAATTTGGTTTGCATGCTTGCATATCATTTTCCATGTCATTTCATGCCTTAGTGCATTGCCTCGGTTTGCGTGCCTGTCGGCACGCACTTCGAGGCACTCCGTTTTCATTCATTGGCTTCCTATGTGAGTAGGCTGAGGCTTTCTCTCATGTTGGTATAAGCCCATCATTGCATTCTGTATGCCATTTCATACATTCCTCAGTTTGCGTGCCCGTGTGTACGCATTTCGAGGCGCATCTTTTTATCCGATCAAGCGGCCTATATGAGAAAAGTACGAGGCTCTCTCATGTTGGCGTAAGCTCATCATGGCATTCCGCATGCCATTTCATCGCCTCGGTTTACGTGCCTGTGGGCACGCATTTCGAGACACTTCGGTTTTATCCGATTTGTATTTCACATCATCGCCTCGGTTTACGTGCCTGTGGGCACGCATTTCGAGACACTTCGGTTTTATCCGATTTGTATTTCACATCATCGCTTCGATTTACGTGCCTGTGGGCGCGCATTTCGAGACACTTCGGTTTTATCCGGTTTGCATCTCACATCATGACCTCGGTATGCGTGCCCGCGGGCACGCATTTCGAGGCGTCTCATTTTCATCTCATTTTCCTCGCATTGTGCATACTAGGTTGTATCTTAGATTGCATTCATGCATTTTCTCGCTTATGCGTGCTGCGTGCACGCATTTCGAGACATCTCATTTGCATAGCATTGTGCACGCTTAGATACATATTAGCTACATTTCATGCATACCATGCATATTGCATCGTGTTCGGGATAGGTGTTAGCTTTGAGCACGGAAGCGAGGCACGCTTTCAGACCGGTGACGGAACGGGTCTCAATTCCCAAGTCACCGATTAATTCGGATTATCCATGATGGAGTTAAGTTTTGTTGTAGCATTCATCTGCATTCATCCTATATTGAGTTGTGCAATCCGACTCATCGGCCATCATGCATCGAGATGCGTGATTGGTGGCACGAGGATCGAGGCATGCATATATTTGTGAAATACATTGCTATGCCCTTTTCCTGCTCTCTGTTACAGCAAAATCGAGGACCAACAACTTTTCGGAGTCCGGCGCGCATTTCGAGAAATACTACAAACAGAGGCTAATTGGGGCATCCCATTGGATTTCACCGAGGCGCCCAAAGATACATTATTCATCGAAGCAAGGCACCGGCTTGCATGCCGCCATCGCTTTTGTTAATTAATCGAAATTTGTACTTTATCTCAGATATTTTGACCGTAATATTCTTTCATTTGGGATTGTATTATTTATTCGACCTCGTGCGAGGGCAAAATTGTAATAAGGGTGTGTGAGTGGGATGTATGTCTTCCAACCCCATTTCTTTCTCCCTTTTATTTACCCGCTTATGATGGTTAGATATAGGGCATATTTCAATTAGCATACAAGATGACAAAGATGTTTGCATCATTCATCTGCTTTTGCACGCCTGCTCTCGGCATCATACAAACTGCATCTGTATTTCAATTCCAAATTGAATACGTGATAGTTGTAGCATTCCACGTGCCATGTTTAGAATAGCCGAGCCTGCTATAGTTGCATTTTGCATGTGTTGCATTAGGCATTTCTGTACATCTAGGATCATGCATGGATTTCTAATCGGCTTTTGTTTTGGCTTGGAGTACTTGGTGAGTTTTATGCTTTAGCATCCTTGCATGCGTGTGAGTGTTGCCATGAATAGCATGCTTACCATGAGGCTAAATGCTTATGTGATATAACTGCCTTGAATGCCTGTGGGTGGAGGTTGAGTTATTTGAATTGGGACAATTCATCGACTGTTTGTTTTAAGCCCACTAGATAGTGGCAAAATCATGTTTTTCTAAGCCCACCTGAGGGTGGCGAATTCGCGTCTTAGCCTACTTGCGGGTAGCACCATCAAACCATTTTCAAACAAACAAACATGAGATGTTCAGTTCCAATTCAGGCGATTCAGTCTATACTTGTATGCTGTGCGCATCACATAGTAACCTAGGCTAATAACCGGAATAAGAACTCACAAAGTTTTCAAAAACAGATATCATGGTTAGTAGAGGCCGGTCTTTGACCGGGCGAGCGGGGGTGCTCACGATGTGACCTTCCCTAATCGTACCCAAGTTCCCGAGCCAACTTTGGTGATGACGGACACGTGGCCTTTTGGCACCGAGTCAGGGTTTCCTAAATTTCCCATTTTAAAAATATTTAGGTGGCGACTCTGTTATCTGGCAAAGCAGTCCATGTTTGGCACTTCTTTCAAAAAAATCTTTTCTCAAAACGATTTGCCGGATTTGGACTCTTTGGTTCAAGATTAAGAACCACAACAAAATCGAGTCCGAACTGTAGCGAGGTCCCTCGCGGGCTTGTTACAGTTTCTGGCGACTCTGCTGGGGAATTAGAGAACTTGACTCGAACTCGTGATATCTGGTTTTGACTACACTTGTATGTTTCTTTGCATTGCATTTGCATTGGTGCGCCTAGGACGCCGTGTTTGCCATATGCCATTCCCGAACGATTTGCCGGAGGCTTGTCTTGTCAAGTCATGTCCGTAAGGCTGATCGGCTCTGGGCTCTGACAGCATGGGAACACAAACCCGGCTTTACCGGCACCCTTTTTGACCATTCGACCTAGTGCATATTCGAATCCATAGTGACCATTCCAAACTAGGACAAAGTTGCTTATCCGCTTATAGGTTGTTTGAAGTCGCGTGCGTAGTGAACCCCTAGTTCTGATTTAAATAGGACAGGAAACCCTACCCCAACATAGGAGTGCTTTGGTTCTCACTTATCTGCTATGTGTTTGTTAGTGTGCGCTCTCACAGGAATGCATGTATCGCTTGAGTTTGGGCATCAGTTCGGACATCATTCAAGATTCGAGAATCGCTTGTCTCGGATATCGATTGATTTAAGGGAACAAAGGATACAGAACAATGATCGCTGGTTGAGGACAGTGTATTTCCAGCTTATCCAACTGTGTGTTGTATGCCCGACTGTGTGTTGTGTGTATTTAAAATTAAGCTGTTATGCTGCCCGTTTTTCTGGTCATTTATTTCCTTTTTGCTTTATTATCTTTTGCTAGGGCAGGTTTGTAGCACGATTGCTTCCGAACCAGTTGATACTCCCCAAGCAATTTGGACACGAGGTCGCCGACTCAACCGATCCGAGGATCTAGTTGACGGACATCCGGTGTACCACTCTCTACCCCCAGTCACCAGAAGAAGGCCGAGAAGGCACAGTGTGTCAGAGCACGGATCACCGGAACAGCAGTCTACTCTAGTGTCAGACAGTCGGGTTGAGATTCTTGTTTCTGCTATAGAGATACACTTGCCGGTTATTCAGATGGAACAACAGAATCCAACAATGGAGGCGATGATGCGCCAGATGAATGAGAGCATGAAACAAATGTAAGATGATGCTATTTGCCAGGCGGAATTTTCCAAACAAAGAAAGTCATTATGGCCCAAAGAAATCGAAGTTGATCACCAGACATAACAACAGAATGCCGCAGATCTACTTCACACCAAGTCCTTCTCCACTAGGGGCGATCGTTCTCCTCCGCCAGGCTCCACTACTGAACAGATACCGCGGCGTAATGCCCTCCAAATTCTCTGAATACTCAGAACACACTCTCGTATCCACAGTTCGCTCCAGCAAACTTCCAAAACACTCTAGTGGACATGAGTCTTCCAATCTGGCCGCTCCGCCCCGCTTCGCCAAGAATCGCCCAAAAATATTACACCCAATCACCCGGACTCTCCATTTGAGTTCGAGGTAGACCAGACAACTCTGAAATTGAGCAAATTGGAAAAGCTCTTCAAGAAATCACAGGGGGTGAAAGCCATCCTAGACATTGAAGACGGCTACACTGACATGGCCATGACATTACCGGACAGATTTAAGATGCCCCAGATCGATCGCTTTGATGGATCCGGGGACCCTATGGTCCATCTCCGGCTATTTTCAGATATCTTGAGGCCAATGGGCCTAACCAGACTACAGAAGCTCTCGCTGTTTGGCCGAACCCTGTCAGGAGTAGCCGCCAACTGGTATGCAAAGTTGGATAATGATGTCAAGAGGAACTGGGATGAGTTGGCTGAAGCCTTCGTTGCGCAATATTCATATAATACTCAGATCGAGATTACAACACGTGATCTCGAGACAACAAGGCAGGAACAGAAAGAGACTTTCTCTGATTTTGTAACCCGGTGGAGAGCCAAGGCATCGATGATGACCTTGAGGCCAACTGATAAAGATCAAATTCGGATGATTGTGCGCAATCTCCAACCAAGGCTTATGCAGAAAATGATTGTAGTTCCCTTCCCCACCTTCGCAGACTTACATGATATGGGGGTGCAAATTGAGGATGCTATGAAGCAAGGGTTGATTGACCAGGATCGGGAGCAGCCCCGAAGAACATTCAATCGTAATAACAATGCGGGCCCGAGCGGCCCTACCAATGCAAGAACTTCAGAGGTCGGAATGGTCACCACCAATCCCCCTCCCCAACCAAGGCCCGTCGCGGCCACACCTTTTTCTGATGCATCTGGGAGCAGTAACCAAACTTCAAGATACCAACCCAGGGGTCAACGAACCTTCTCCCCACTACATATGCCTTTGTCCAAAGTCCTCGGCGTTCTAGTCAGAAAAGGGCATCTGAAACCCTTGGAACCGAGGCCCCCCCAAATCCACCCCCTTCCCACAACCCACCAAATATTGCAAATACCACCAAAGATGGTCATGATACCGAATTAATGTTACAGTCAAGGCCATGAGGTTCAAGATCTCATTGACAAAAACATCATTCTGCCTCCCGAGCGACCCAATGTTACAACCAACCCACTCCCAGCACATAACCAAGATCCACCCAAAAGAATCAATCTCATCCAAACTGGGGACGTGTCTTACGACCCTAGTATCTACATTACTCCTTCCCACTTACCCAAGCCGAAGGTGATCCTTCCTGATAGCACTGACTTGTGCATGATGGACACCTCCACAACCCAACCTGAGCCAAAGGTGGTGACCACCGAAAATGTGACGGGGCAGGCTTCCAAGGAGAGCAAAACTGTTGAGTCTGGGGTAGAGCAGTCTGAGAATTTAGCTGGCAGAGCTTATGATCCGAGTGGATATATCTTGTCAATGAGCCAGCCTAAGCTGAGTGTGGGGCCGCCGGAAGAGGCTGAATTGTGTATGATCCGGGGGGACAAACTTGAATCAGTGGGGGATGATCTGACAACGATGGAAGAGGACTTCGCCGACCTCCAGTTTTTCAACGACCAAGGATCAGGGGATGCATCAATCAACCGTTCAATACGAGGAGTCGCCAGGTCGCCGGTGGTTGGATGATCACCAGATATTGTACCATTTAGGCCTAAGGACCGAGGGTCAGATTGAATTGCCGGAGAGCGCCGGTACGAAGAATTTCGCTCAGGAGCAAGACATTTTGAAAACTAAACAATTGACGCTGGAGGAACAAGAAAAGAAATGGGATTCTGAGAGGATCCGAAAAGCAAAGAACCATGAGGGGGTTGAGAATGTTGTGAGCACAAAAACTGAACATGTTGTGAGCATGCGGGAGGAAAATGCTAAGAGCGCAAACAAGCCGGAACCAGACAGGTGCCTGCTAGATGCTAATGAAATGTGGTGGGAAGATGAAGACTTGTATCTCGCCCATACAGACGAAGACTGGGCAGGTGGCCAACCAGACAGCACCTGGTACCTCGAAGAGGTAGACCATATGACTAGAAGTGGGCGGTATTTCAAGCCCCCACACCTTGATCAACCCGAGGCATCAGGGAAAGATAAAGAAGCGGATAAGCAGAGGGAGAAACAAGTTGAAGAAGAGGTCAGATCAAACAATGAAAAAATACAAGCAGACATCTCCATCTGGGGACTGCTTATGGCTTCAAGGGTGCACAGACAGGCTGTCCTCTCTGCTATGGACAAGGCCAAACTTTCCATCGAAACTACACCAGAGCAGCTGGTCGGCCTGGTCTTTCCGGGAGGAGGTTCCCCGGCATTGACCTTTTCGGATATGAACCGCCACCGAGGGCGTGATCATAATGCACCTCTACATCTTTGTAGAATGCAGGACAAATGGATTCCAGAGTACTTGTTGATACCGGGTCGGCTATTAATGTTCCGCCGCCGTAACGGGCGTATGCAATTGGGTTAAAACCTGTGGATTCCACACCGACAACCCAAGTGAACAGAGCCTACGAAAATACAAGTAGGGATGTCCTGGGGACAGTAAAAATCCAAACCAAGATTGGACCTGGACAACACGAGGTAGATTTTCATGTCTTGGAGGGCCCTGCATCTCTGAACATGCTTTTGGGGCACTCGTTGCATCGTGAAGGCCGTCTCATCTACTCTACATCAAATGGTGAAATACCCCTATGGAAAGGGAGTAGCCTTTGTTTTTGGGAATTCACCAATTCATCCCCCCCGGGAGATATCTACGCCAGTCTTGGAGATTGAACACGGCATGGAAGACATGTCCATACCAGGATTTACTTTGGCTGAGGCCCGGGTGGTGCAAAACATTATGGTCAGGAATGAGGGTGTGTATGTTAGTGCTCAATCCGCCTACCTCATGAACAAGCTACAACATATCCCCGGATGGGATTGGGAAGAAGCGGCAGAAAGGAGTCGCAACGTTGGTCAAGTGCCACACAATCCACATACCTTGATCGGGTTATCCGCCCACCAAAGAAGATTGGGCAAGGAAAGGGAAGGAAATGGCCGGCAGAGCGAAGCGGCCGGGAAGCCTTTTGATCTAATGCATGTGCCCATCCAGGGTACCTAACGGACGCTTTGTCCGGAGGGGAAGACTTTCCATTTTGCGGCTTCAGAGCCATGGTTCAACGCGAGAGGAAGCGCTGCAGTGTTTTGAAATCTTCTTCGACCGCAACTATCCGGATGACGTTGCCGCAGAGCGCATGCACTCCAACAACTAAGGCCGAAAGGTATTAAGGCAGAGGATTATGAGGGCACGGAATTGGAAATGGGGTAGCAATCGCATGTCTCTCTCTCGATCCTCCGATCGACCAAGATTGCTTTGGGGAATAACTTCATGGTTTCCATGATTGGGGATGAACGGTCATGAGCCGACCAGCAGCCTATCTTGGACGATCAATCGCACCCTCTCATTTGGCAAGACGAGGAGGATTTTTGTCCAAAGAACGGTAGTGAGCCGAATCGATTCCACCGAGTCCTCGGAGTCGAATCGATTCCACTCGACCGAGTCCGAAGTCTGGTACTCGGGGTGTCAACCCGATGCCACGCCCCGCCTGTGTCAGTTTTTTCCTTTTCATTTGAGTCTGCAGTAACCGGCGAATTGATGATTTGGACGTGCCTAATGAGAATGAACCGCCTGTGGTTTCCGAGTACTTTTCAGGCCCCTAATTTATTGCATTAATTCAGACTTTCAAAATTTTGATCAAAACGACGAGGACGAAGTCCTCCGATTTACAACGCTTAATTGAGCAAGAGCAAGAGAGATTTGTTAAGCCATTAATGGATGAAATCACTACCGTGAACATTGGTACCGAGGAGGATCCGCTACCGTCTAGATCGGGTCCACGTTGTCTTCGAGGAACGCGAGCGCTTAGTCGCTTTATTAAAAGATTTCAAAGATGTTTTCGCGTGGTCCTACGAAGACATGCCCGAATCGATCCCGAGATTGTACAAAGATCGATCCCCTTGACCCCGAGGCCCGAATTCGCCAAGGAAGCTCAGACGGATCCGCCCGGATTGGGCTCTTAAGATTAAGGAAGAGGTCACCAAGCAAATTGACGCAGCTTCCCGCCGTATCTGAATATCCGACTTGGTTGGCCAACATTGTTCCGGTGCCAAAGAAAGATGGCAGGATTCGGGTGTGTGTAGACTTCAGGGATTTGAACAGAGCTAGTCCGATGGACGACTTTCCCTTGCCACACATTGATGAGTTAGTGGACTTCACAGCAGGGCATGCATTGCTCATTCATGGATGGCTTCGTGGTACAACCAGATAGTGATGGCGCCAGAGACGAGAAAAGATCAGATTCACCACCCCTGGGGACATATCGCTACCGGTAATGCCGCTTGGGTTGAAGAACGCCGAGCTACTTATCAACGGGCCGCGACCACAATATCGCATGATATGATCCACAAAGAGGTTGAAGTGTATGGACGACATGATTGTCAAGTCCAAAGAAAGAGAGGGCCACTACACCGCCTTTGCACAAGTTTTTTCAAAGGATCGTGGAATTCGCCATGCTAAACCCTCGAAATGTACGCTTGGTGTTACAAGGGAAAATGTCGGGTTTCGACACAATAAAGGCATCGAGGTCGACCCTTCCAAAATCAAGGCCATCCTAGAAATGCCACCACCAAGGACCTAAAAGGAGGTGCGAGGCTTTCGGGTAAAGTGCAATTCATAAGACGGTTTATTTCAAAACTAACCTTGACTTGTGAACCACTTTTTGGCCTCCTCAAGAAAGGAAAGAAGTTCCAATGGGACGGCCGATGCCAAGTCGCATTCAACAGATTAAAGAATATCTACGTAACTCCACCCGCTTTATCACCACCGTAACCGGGAAACCGTTGATTTTGTATCCACTGATCGAGACTACAATGGGCCGATGCTTGCACAAGAATCGTAAGATAAGGTGGAGAGAGCCATCTATTATTTAAGCAAGAAGATGCCGAATACGAGACCCGATATACACCGCCAAAAGGCTTGCTTAGCTCGTATGGGCTACCGTGAAGTCCGCGGCACTACCGTTAGCTCACTCAGAATGTTGGTTTCACGACTTGATCCCATCAAATATCTCTTCGAGAAACCAAAGACTTACAGTAGGCTAGCCCGCTGGTTGTCATGTCTCCGAATTTGATCTCACATATGTGACGCGAAGTCAAGAAAAGGAAGAGCAGGGCAGAGTTCCTTGCCGACCACCCTTGAGGGGATGAAGCAAAGGAGTACCTATTCCTGATGAATCAATTCTCAGATATCGACGAGGAAGCTTGATAATGTACTTTGACGGAGGCCAAATCAAGATGGGTATGGGATAGGAGTGTTGCCGATAGCACCGACAACCTCAGATCCCTTTAGCCTTTAAACTCCTGCTCAAAGTCTCAAATAATGAAGCGTATCACGGCGTGCATTGTCGGTTTGGAAGCACTCGAATTAGGGCAAGACTACCGGATGTCATCGGGGATTCGAACCTTGTTGTGTCTCAAGCTAAAGGAGACTGGAAAGTAAAAGAGGAAAATATGATGATGTATCACCAAACCTTGGATTTGCTGATTCCTCGGTTTGAAAAGCTAAGTTTTACTCATCTACTAAGAGAGAACAACAAGTTCGCAGATTCGCTAGCAACTCTATCATCTATGATAGACATCCCGTGTGGAGTCCGGATGCGTCCAGTCATCATCGACCAGAAATTTGTACCTGCCTATGCGTCGATTGCAGCCATAGATGAAGTTCAGGACGAACACCCCTGGTATTACGACATCTGGAACTTCTTGGAGAAAGAAGCATAATCGCCAGGGGTAAATGCCAAAGACAAGATGGCAATCAGAAGAATGTCAGCTCAGTTCATCATCTGCGGGGGTAAACTATATAAACGAGGTCATCTGGGAATGCATAAACTGTGTGTTGATGCTGAAGAGTCCAAACGTCTGATGGAAGCCATCCACGGGGGTGAATGTGGTGCACACATGAATGGGGTAATGTTGGCGCGGAAGACCCTTAGACAGGGTTATTATTGGTCCACCATGGAGGAGGATTGTATTGGTTTCATTCCCATGATGCCATAGTGTCAAATTCATGCAAATCGCATGAACATCCCGCCACAAAGTCGCATACAACATGACTTCGCCATGGCCATTTTCTCGTCTGGGAATTGATGTAATCGAGTCGCCACGCGAAAGGGTCGAACGGGCATGAGTTCATCCCGTAGCGATAGATTATTTCACAAAGTGGGTTGAGGCCCAATCTTATGCAAAGGTTGAAAGCTTCACACGCTGTAAAATTCATCGAAACAACATTATCTCGCCACGAGTCCCAAATGAAATAGTTTCGCATAATGGTTCCCACTTCAAGAAGGAGGTGATTGATTTGTTGGAGAAATACAATGTGGCTTTTCATAAGTCGTTTACTTACCGCCGCAAACTAACGGAGCGCTTGAGGCCGCCAACAAGAACATCAAGCGATACTACGAAGATGGTGGAAACCTATCGATCGCCGATAAGCCGCCGCTTGCTCAGGTGGGCTACAGGACTTCGATCGAACTTCATCGGGCAACTCCGCACTCATTGGTCTATGGGATGGAAGGCCTTCTGCCTATTGAGATTGAGGTCCCGGCGTTGCGAGTATTGGCCGAGTGCCAGGTAGCCGAAGCGGATTGGCAGCAGAACAGATTTGAGGAACTCATGCTTTTCGATGAAAGAAGGTTGAAAGCACTGCATCACGCCCAAGGTTATCAACGCAGAATCGCCTGCTTTTAACAAGAAAGTTAAGTCCAGAACTTGAAAGAAGGAGATTTGGTACTCAAAGACAACCGAGCTCCCATCCACGACCCAAGGGGCAAGTTCGCACTCCAATTGACCGGGTCCTTACATCATCAAGTCAACTGGGTCGTGGAGCCGTGATTCGATGGATCTAGATGGCTTGGAGTTTTCCCAACCGATCAACATGGACAAGTTGAAGAAATACTACCCCTGAGAGGCTCGCTAGGCCCGAAACCCGAAAGGGCGACCTAGGCAAAATTCAGAGCATAGAAAATTTGAAATTATAAAACCGAGCTCAAGAAGGTTGAAAACCCGCAAAGGGCCTTGGCAAAAGTTAGAGAGCAAAAGGAGAGTAAAATACCCGAGCGAACCTAAGCCCGAACTACGAAGACTTGATTCCCACTTTGGGATACGAGGCGCCTTCATCTTGAAGTTCACCACAATCTTTTCCCCGATCAACTTTGTCCATTCTGATCATCTCAGCCATCTCTATTCATCAGCATTTATTGTGATCTCCGGTACAGTGTTATTCAGACTAGGGGCAACTTTCCGTTGCAATGAAGTGTTGCAGCATCATCTAGACTAGGGGCAACTTTCCGCTATGAATTGCCGAGGCATTTGTCGACTAGGGCAACTTTCCGCTTGCTAGGATTCGTGGTTGTGCATCTCAAAGGATGATCTCAGCGTGTCCAGCTCGATTCATATCGAAAATAGTTTTGAAAAGTTTTAATAAAAGTTGACTTTGTTCAATTAATCTTTTCACAACTAAGACCATTTTTGAACCAAAGCGAGAATCTTCAAGACTACAACCTTTAATTTCATTGATTTCAAAAGTAGTTCTCTTTGCTCTTACATAATTGAAGTTGCTTTTTATTACATTCATAAAGAAAACTTGAAAGTACTAATAAAGCAATAAACTGGGGCATAGTCCAACAGTGTCCTCGCGCCTCTTCCAGAGCTAGTTGAAGCCTCCGATGCCACCTAGGCCCAACCAGGCTTCCTCGTTGAGCCAATCCCAAAGACTCATCGATAAAGTGCAACTAAAAGTAGGGCAGGGCCGGTCTCTAACTCCATTATGCGTTCTGCCGAGATACCAGGCGCCGAATCGAATGAATGTAGCCGATACTCTATCCTCCGTGGGTAAGTCCGATCACGCCAAACCGGGCGCAGAATACGGAATGGGAAATAGAACACACAAGGAGTCAAGCCGATCACCAATCCCGACCGCCGACATGTCAGCTCATTGCCGGGAGATTAAGCCAAGGGCAGCACCAAGCAATGCGTTCGGCTGACAAATTGCACATCCATTCGAACCACCAGTTCTCATAAAGGGCATTGACTAGGCGTTGCCGAAAGAAATAGCCGCGAGCTGAGTAAGCAGGGCAAGAGTCCACAACTTGCAATTTATCCATCAACCATATCTGGGGAGGGATGAAAAATGAGAGAATAAAGAATAGAGAGATGTGCGATGAGGGAAAAGTAAGATGAGGGTTTTATGAGAAAAATCGAGCCCGAGGGCCGAGTGACGTGAGCAAATACATATGAGAGCTTGGGTGGGAAACATTACCTGCAGCAGTAGTGGACTCCCTGCAAACCTGGTTGTCTCCCGGCAGTGGAAAGCATCCAAGCCCATCAGTGTCTCGGCCAGAGTCATGGCGATGCAACTTTTTCCTTCTCTCAAACCTTGGGCAACTTCAATCAAACGGATGCTGGCTCCTCCGGAGCCCGAGACAAACAGAAAATGAGACAATAGGCACAAACAAAGGGCGTGTTGCCGGAAGCCTTGCCAATAGTGGTTGCTACGGTCACCAGCGTCGGAGAATCGGTAAATCAGGCTCGGAATATCCAACATGCCGTCACTAATCAGAGATCGAGCATCATGCGCGTTGAGACCGCACATCCGCCCTATGGCTTGGGCATAGCTAAAATTGAGTCAAGAATTTCGCCGCCTGACTCCACCAAGGCTTGAAAATCTTCAAAAGTAGGACATACCTCTTGCCCGCCAAAGCTAAAGACGCAAGGCCACCGGTTCCAAAACCTTGCCGCAGCAGAGAGGAAAGGAAGATGCAAAGGAGTCCTATAGCGTGAATAGTGCATTCAAGCCAAAACCCCTAAGTTCAACTTCTCCGAGCCATCTAAAGAAGAAATCCAAGATGTGAGATTTTCATGAGAAACGCCTCCATTTTTGTGAAGAAAGGTGATGAAATGAATAAGTTCCAAGACTGGGGCTTTTATAGGAGGCTAAAACACTATTCAAGGGACACTTGTCAAAATTCTGGAGGTTGTGGAGGAAGTGGCCGGCCGGCCACCTATCCTAGTAGGCCGGCCACCTTCTAGTCTCCAAATGCAAAATGTTTTTGGCCGCGCGTTGGTCCTGTTTTGCCCGCCGGAAGGAAGTTTGAAGCATTTCTAGGCATCGGGAATATCGAAGGCCTCCATTTCTATCAGTTTTCGATATGTTCCATCATCCAAATTGTCCGTCCGGAGTACGTTTTGTTGTGTTTTGCTTATCGAGTTGTTGTTTTGTTTATCGAGTTGTAAGTTTTGTCGAGCTGTCGCATTTTGTGTTTTTGAATTGTTACTTTTTGGTTATACAATGTTGTTGAGTCTTGTTTATTGAGTCGTTAACATTGTTGTACTTTGTTTATCGAGTTGTAAACTTGCTAAGATTCTGTTATTTCTTAGTGAGTCGAGTTGTTTTGATTTGTTGCATCGGTTCATTACTCCGACCTAAGAAATACATGAGGCACATTTTCATCCAATTCCATTTTGTGCAAAATGATGCGATGCAATGCTAAGAGTTTCAAATACAAACATCTTTTCAAAAGTCGTTTCATTCCATCATATCTACAACAAAATAAAAGGTACAAGTTTTACAGAAAATAAACGCTTAATAATGTGCAAAGTGCTACAAACTACTAGCCAAAAAGTAAAATAAAGCAAGAAATGACATCAAGTCCCTGAACGGAATGAGGAGGTCCTCTCATCCTCTTTATGGATAATCTCAGATCATCATCACCACCCGGATCAGCCGCCATCCTCCGGATCCTCCGCCTGCCTCCGCCTCCCGAACCAAGACCGAGCCTCCTCCCCAGAGATGTCTCGACACACGCTCATGACCTCCTCCTCTTCATCCTCGACAATGGGTGCCCCACGCCCGCGAGACGACCCCTCGCCTCGAGATCCTCAGAAGGCCCGATGGCCCAGCCCTGGGGCCCAAGACTGAGTAGGTCTAGCGCCTCGACCTCTCCGGGAAGGCTCGTGGCCCACCTCGTGTCAAGCATATACGGAGGCATCCGAAAATGAAAAGTGCAATACATCGCTCAAACATGAAAAACAAAAAGTACGTAATGTGAGTGGGGTGTGCCGGATGTGTTCTACACACTTATCAAGCAGAATGCTCAAAACCAAAGATGTTAACAGAATATGATAAATGCAAGAGAGATGAAGGGTACTGAAGCCCATGATGGACATCTGCCTCTCACGCAAGACCATCCTCAAGTGAGGCCACCACCCCGAGCATCCGGGTCTATGTACTCCCGAGGTGGTCATAACACAAGCTCAAGTCATCAATAAATAAGCAATCGCCAAAATGTCTATGTGATAAATGAAAAATGGTGGAACATACCGGCAGAGTCAGATCACCGACATATCTGTGACTGTGCATCGGAGGCTCCATAGGATCGGAATCGAGAAGTAGTCCCATACCGCCAACTCGTCAACTCGGCGGCATATCCGCCATCCAGATGATCAAGAGTCGGAGGGATCGGAGGAATCGAACTACCTCTACCTCTAGATGTACCGCCGCTAGAAGAGGGTATGTTCGCAAAGACGGCACGACTCAAGATGGTGCGCCAAGGTGCCTCAAAGGATGGAGCCCAGATTTCGCCAAGGGGGGCATCGATATATGCGCGATAGGTGGCGAGTTCCTCGATGAGATGTAATAAAGCATCGCCGCCTCGCATGTCCCTAATGACCTCAAGAGATAGCCCGCTCAAGATCAAGATAGTGGGTGGAGGCACAGCAGGAGGGTCTTGAGAATCATACCTCCACACCTGACGCTGAAAGCGTTCTCAGAACCAGTTCTACCAACCGTCCTCGAGCAGAACCTATATCGAACTAGTCGACCTCCAGGTACCGATTTTCCAGATCATCGCCAAAGATCGCTTGTATCGCCAGTGATTCATGGATAACCAAAGGCATAAGTCAATCAGAAATTAAGAAACATAGAGCAGATCAAAGATGAAATGAAAAGAACTGAGAGTTCTGAAATACCTCGCCGCCTTAACAAAGGTCGGCATCGCCGCAGATGGAAGAGAGTCCCTCGTGGCCACGATAGGTGCACGCCCTCAAACATCAATGAAAGCGGAGTCATAGGAGGTCCTGCCACCTCCATCTCCGGAGCCAATGTGGGGAAATATGCGTATACCCATAGCTGAGAAAAGCAGTGCAGAATGTGAATACAAAGTGATAAAGGCAGAATACAGAATGCAAAGTGCGCCAGATGTGCAAAGTGAATAAGTAATGAGGAGCAAAATGTAAATCAAGAGGACAGATGTACCTCCCAAGCTCTCCAAGAGTCAGCCGAGTAAGTCCCTCAAGGCGAGAGAGATCAAGGCCATGTAGCAATAAAGGGTAGCAAAGGCCGCCTCAATCATACCGAACGACTGCGTGATAGGTCTACCAGAGCGCTCAGTAGATACAACCCGACCATGTTCCCTCTATCGGCAAACAGAGTGGTGCCAAAGTGGAACATGAGGAAACCACGGTATATCGCCGACCTCCTAAGACTCAGCTCCATCTCCGTCACGGAAATGGGAAGAGAACCAAGTATACCAACCTCCTGCACTCTGCTCACAGCGTGAGTACCCCCAAGAGATGCAGCCAAGCAGCCTCCCACTGACCCATATCTTCGTCATAGGGAATGGGTCCACCGCCTATGTCTAGGCCGGTGAGTACAGCGAAGTCCAGCGGGGTCATGGTCATATCCCCGTGGCGTAAAATGGAAAGAATTGGTGGTGTCCCACCATCTTCCGCCAGAGCAAAGAAACAAAGTCCTACCGATAAGACAAAGGAGATAACCCCCGCAGAATGGTCCAAATCCTCGCAAAGTCAACTAAGTCTCTGACATTCCGGAAAGCCAAGATACCACTCCCTTAAGAAGGAGCCATATCCTCAGATCAGGCGAAGCGCCACCGATTTAGAGTGAAATGAGCAGGTGTAAATAGTCAAAATGAGTTGTGTGCAAATGAAGTGAATCTGAGTGTAAATTTGGTATTTGGGTCATGGTTCAAATTTCAGAGAAATCAATGTGTGTTCAAGAAATCGAGTTTAGGGTCAGGTGTTCTACTATTAATCAAATGTGTGTTCGCTTCAAACTGGCCATGTGTTCAAGAAATCGAGTTTAGGGTCAGGTGTTCTACTCTTAATCAAGCTGTGTGTTCGCTTCAAACTGGCCGAGGTTCAAGAAATCGTAGTCTAGGGTCAGGTGTTCTATTCTTAATCAAGGGTGTGTTCATTTCAAGTCCGGCTGGTGTTCAAGAAATCGAAGTTTAGGGTCAGGTGTTCTACTCTTAATCTGGGGTCAGGTGTTCGCTTCAAACTGGCCGTGGTGTGTTCAAGAAATCGAGTTTAGGGTCAGGTATTCTACTCTTAATCGCAATGTGTGTTCGCTTCAACTGGCAGGTGTTCAAGAATCGAGTTTAGGGTCAGGTGTTCTACTCTTAATCAAATGTGTGTTCGCTTCAAACTGGCCATGTGTTCAAGAAATCGAGTTTAGGGTCAGGTGTTCTACTCTTAATCAAGGTCAGGTGTTCGCTTCAACTGGCCGTGTGTTCAAGAAATCGAGTTTAGGGTCAGGTGTTCTACTCTTAATCAAGGTCGTGTGTTCGCTTCAACTGGCCGGTGTTCAAGAAATCGAGTTTAGGGTCAGGTGTTCTACTCTTAATCAGTGGGCTGTGTGTTCATTTCAAATCTGGGCTGTGTGTTCAGTAAATCAGAGTTTAGGGCTGTGTGTTCTACTCTTAATCAGTGGACTGTGTGTTCTACTCTTAGTCAGTATGCGCTGTGTGCTCATTTTCAACTTCGGGCTGTGTGTTCGGTGAATCAATGTTTGAGCCGTGTGTTCAATTTCTAACTAATGCGTACTATGCGTTCACAATCAGGCGATGAATTGTGTGTTCGTGAAATTCAAGTGGCTAAGTCACATGCTCGGGATGCAAGTAAAGTACTGTGTCATAAGCTAAACTATGTGTCTAAGCATGGCAAAGATACAAAATGCACAAAAGATACAGGAAATAAAGTAAAGTACCTCTGCATCGTGGGAGAGGTGCTGCTCCGGTTCTCGCAGAAGGAGATCCCCTGGTACCCGATCGCTGAAATCGGAATGACGAAAAACGGCTCGGAAGCCTATGTATCAGCGACGCTGTGGGAACAAAAGGGCGAACCCTCGGGGGCAATGTCATAATATCAAAATCCTCTCCGGCGCCGGGAAAACCTCCGCCGTGAGGAAAGTGACCCGCCATGTCGAGAAATCAAGAAAGAGAAGCAAAATGAGCAAAATGAGCCAAAATTGGAAAAAGTCAACAAAAGTCAACTCTGAAATGAAAAGTCAACAAAAGTCAACTCCTGTGAAAATCTTCCAAATATTGAGACAAAATTACCTCAAGTGGTGAAAATGAGAAGAGAAGCCCCAAGTCAAAATTTAGTCGGCTCAAAGTGCTTAAAATCAAGGATTTCACAAACAACTTGTGGAAGGCCAAGGGCGCAGATAAAATGCAGATCCGAAAGAGAAAATGGTCTGGGAGCAAGAGGAGGAGTTTTCACAACTTTGGGAGTGATTTCGAGGCAATGGGCAAGCATATATATAGAAATGGCCGAAAAGACCAAAATGCCCTCGCGTTAGTAGGGCCACCACCTAACCCGCTGGCCGCCCCTTTACTTTTTTGTCTCGCCGATGGCCTCTCCTAGGAAATGGGCTGGCCGACCATGGTCCCCACCCTCCCTACCTCTCCGCAAATTTTGAGGAAAATCTGAGTTCCTGACCTCAAAAAGTTTAAGAAAAGTGCACTTTCGCGCCAATTGCTCCAATCGAACTTCAATTGCAATTTCGACATGTGTCTCATCATTATTCATCAAAATCAGAGTGTATCCTTTTTAAATATGTTGTGACCTCCGGAGGTGAATCGAGGTCGCGATCGAAGTTGTTATCGCCGAAAATGCGCGCTTCCTACCATCATTTCATGTCAAACTGCACTCGATTTATGCTCATTTTGCATTGTTTTGCACGTAATTTGCATTCTCATGAATGTTTTGCATTATCATGCATGATTTCTTGATGTATAATACTTCAGGCTTGAACATGCGTTGTCGCAAGATTATCTTTTCTCACATTGCGATGCATTCATTCGCCGACACCGTGTGTCCAACTCTTGGAATCATAGGAATCACATTGAATATATGTTGTTAGCATATTGTTCTTGTTGAATTTCTATTTTGCGTGCACGATATTGTATGTACGGTTCATTTGAGGTCAATGCGACTGCATTTAATCGCCACAGTATCGTATCTTCTCCGTGTGAGACGCGACGAGAATTGAATGATTCTCCGCATTCCTAATCGCATGAAATGTAGTTGTTTGCTTTGCATTCTTGCTTAAAACTGCTGCATCTATTTGTCAATACTTGCTTTATTACTTTTGTCACTTACATGATCACCGCCTGCGGCCTATCATTTTGCATTTTGCCCCTACCAGGCATGCACCATGGCGATATCTCTGCTTATCTTGTATGATTGTCTAAGTCTTCGCCTTGTCAAAAATGGGTCGCTCGGCTTTGACATTCACTCGCCACTTGACTTCCGAAGTTCTCACAAAGAGGGGCAATCAGAGACACCCCATTTTGACCGACCTTAAGACTCAGACGCCACCGATTGAGTGCTTGGTGATGTTGCATATCGTGCTCGCTCAGAAGTCTCAGAGTCGTGGCCGTGCGCCCTGCCTCCGGACTTCGGAACTCTCTTCAGGTTTTGCCTCGTTTGCCATAACTGACTTTTTCTGCTTTCTTCCCGAGGGAAGGGAGTGGTCCTCAGAGGCTATCTCTCGGTGGCCGTGGCTACATTTCGTGGTCAGAGGCCATTTTGCCCATTTCGAGTCTTGCCCGCTGGACTGTGCCGCAGGCTCGCTCGACCGCCCAACCATCTCCGATTTCTCCATTTTGGCACGCCTGCTTTTATCATACCGAGGAACACTGGGCCTTTGATGCTCCTTCGCGGGTCAGACGCCACTTTGGCGCTTATACCGATTTTCGGGACTCGAATCGCCTTGCTTTTGGCCCCGAGCTTTGATTTTGCATCGGTTTTTGTTCAATTTTGGCAAGTACCTCTGTTTTAGCATCAAGAAGATCACTGGAGGGTGGGAGGCCAGCAATTGTTCTAGAAAACCAATTTCGCTCCTCCGGCGCCCGTTTTGCTCACTTCCGGGCCAATGTTGAACACCCTGGGGATATTTTCTTCGAGTCGGGACTACATATTTGTGATGAGGGGACATGGGAGGACCCTAAAAGTGCATGGTCGGCCAGTAATTGTGAATTTCATTTTTGAGCCTCTCCTTCAAATGCAATGTTGTGACTCTGCTCCAAAGGTTGCCAAATTCCAGCCTTGGATCCTTGTTCTACACACATGGGAGGACACCAAAAAGTGGTGGTCGGCCAGTAATGGTTGTTTTCATTTTTGAGCCTCTCCTTCAAGTTCTATGTTGTGACTCCTGTTTCAGTGTTGCCAATTTCCAACCTTGGGGCCTTATTTTATACACTTGAGAGGACCCTAACACATGGTGGTCGGCCAGCAATTTTCCTCTTCATTTTTGGGCCATGGCCGGCCGGCCAGGGTGAGTGGCTGGCCGACCAGTTGGGGTGGCCGGCCGGCTACCTTCCAGAAAACTACCTGGCCGCCGCTGCTTCCAAATTTCTTACAAATGTCAGGATATTTTTGTAAATATCTCCTCCTGGGGATATTTTGGGAGGAAATCTTGCCTCAATTTCCTCCCTTTACACCCTTTCTTGCCTATTTAAAGGGCTGCCCTCCTCCTTTGCTAGGGTTAGAAATTTTGGTCTCAAATACCTCTCTCTCAAAACCTCCATTTTCTATCTCCAAAACTCAAAAAACCCTCAAGCATCTAGGCCAATCCTTCATCAACCCTAAGCACCACCATCAACAACTCCATTTCAGTAGCATGGGAGTGATTTTCAGAGGCCAACAAGCAATAATTTCAAGTCAACAAGCCACCAAAGTTGGATCTCCAAGGGTAAGCCTCTAAATCCTTTTTTCTAGCATTATTTTCTATCAATTTCAGACCCTATTTATTTCCCTTTTGTTTTGGGCTTTGACCCCTACTGGTTTTGTGCTTATTTTGAGCCCCTCTATAACATTGTAGAAGGGCTCAACCTCACTTGGTGCCTCGATCATACACCTCTTTCAATATCACCCTTTATGCCAATTATTTGCATGCTTTGTTTGGCTTTTGAATGATCTGATTTCGAGCCTCATATATACTGTTAGTGGGCTTATATTGAGCCCCTCTTCAACATTGAAGAAGGGCTCCATCATGTTTGGTGGCTGTAGCATGCACTTCCTTTGAAATTCTTCCATTTTACCGTAAACTTGCATGCTACTTTTAGCCTATATGCATTTATTTCTGGAGCATGCTATAAACTGATTATGAGCTTATTTTGTGTCCCTCTACAACATTGTAGAAGGGACCAATCTTGTTTGGTGCCTCCATGAATGGCCTCTCTTTGTACCTCTCTTTGGCCATGTTTTGCATACCTCTTTGAGCTTATTTGGTCACTGTTTTGAGTCTTCATCAGGCCTAAAAAGAGCCTTATTTTGGCCTTCTCGTCATGTTTTGTTAAGATTCTTAGGCCATTTGATGATTGGTTTTGGTACTTCATGTTATATCCCTCACATTTTCCGCAAAATTGCATGCTTTGTTAGGCTTGCTTAGCCTCTGTTTTCAGCCTTCATCAGGCTTAGAAAGTGTCTTATTTTGGCCCATTCTTCATATTTTGTTAAGGGTCCGAAGTTTTTTGGTGTATGCTTATGGTACCTTGTGTTATAGCCTTCATTGGCTCATTATTTTGCATGCTTTGTTTATCATATCTACATACTGATTTTGGAGTTGTCATTCACTGTAAATATGCATATTTTGGGCTCCTCTTTGAAGTTGTAGAAGGAAATTTTGTGGTTTGAATTTTCTATATACTACTTGCTTAATAAATCCCCTCTTTTCCCCCATTTTTGCATGCCATTATTGCCATATCTATGCTCACAATTTGGCCATGTTTTGTACTAAAAAGATGCTATTTTTGGGGCTGCCTTGCTACTGTTTTTGCTTTCATGTACCAATTTTTCATGTTTAGCATAGCCGTAGGCCATTTCGGGTACTTAAAATCACATTTCGGGATGATTTCATGCATTGATTGTCATTTCGTATCATTTCGGGGCTGTTTTCCCCTTCATTTAGCTGCTGAAATTTGGTTTGCATGCTTGCATATCATTTTCCATGTCATTTCATGCCTTAGTGCATTGTCTCGGTTTGCGTGGCCGTCGGCACGCACTTCGAGGCACTCCGTTTTCATTCATTGGCTTCCTATGTGAGTAGGCTGAGGCTCTCTCTCATGTTGGTATAAGCCCATCATTGCATTCCGTATGCCATTTCATACATTTTCGCTTTGCGTCTGCAGTGCACGCATTTCGAAGCGCATCTTTTTATCCGACGGCAGCCTATGTGAGTGCGGCTGAGGCTCTCTCATGTTGGCGTAAGCCCATCATTGCATTCCGCATGCCATTTCATCGCCTCGGTTTACGTGCCTGTGGGCACGCATTTTGAGACACTTCGGTTTTATTCGATTTGCATTTCACATCATCGCCTCGGTTTACGTGCCTATGGGCACGCATTTTGAGACACTTCGGTTTTATCCAATTTGCATTTCACATCATTGTCTCAGTTTACGTGCCTGTGGGCACGCATTTCGAGACACTTCAGTTTTATCCGATTTGCATTTCACATCATCGCCTCGGTTTACGTGCCTGTGGGCATGCATTTCGAGACACTTCGGTTTTATCTGATTTGTATTTCACATCATCGCCTCGGTTTACGTACCTGTGGGCGCGCATTTCGAGACACTTCGGTTTTATCCGGTTTGCATCTCACATCATGACCTCGGTATGCGTGCCCGCGGGCACACATTTCGAGGCGTCTCATTTTCATCTCATTTTCCTCGCATTGTGCATACTAGGTTGTATCTTAGATTGCATTCATGCATTTTCTCGGTTTGCGTGCCCGCGTGCACGCATTTCGAGACATCTCATTTGCATAGCATTGTGCACGCTAGGATACATATTAGCTACATTTCATGCATACCATGCATATTGCATCGTGTTCGGGATAGGTGTTAGCCTGAGCACGGGAAACGAGGCACGTTTCGTACTCCGAGTGACGGAACGGGTCTCAATTCCCAAGTCACCGACACTCCGGATTATCCATGATGGAGTTAGGTTTTGTTGTAGCATTCATCTGCATTCATCCTATATTGAGTTGTGCAATCCGACTCCTCGGCCATCATGCATCGAGATGCGTGATTGGTGGCACGAGGATCGAGGCATGCATATATTTGTGAAATACATTGCTATGCCCTTTTCCTGCTCTCTGTTACAGCAAAATCGAGGACCAACAACTTTTCGGAGTCCGGCGCGCATTTCGAGAAATACTGCAAACAGAGGCTAATCGGCATCCCATTGATTTCCGAGGCGATCCAAAGATACATTATTCATCGAAGCAAGGCACCGGCTTGCATGCCGCTTCATCTTTTGTTAATTAATCAGAAATTTGTACTTTATCTGTATATTTCGGACTGTAATATTCTTTCATTTGGGATTGTATTATTTATTCGGACCCTCTGTGCGAGGGCAAAATTGTAATAAGGGTGTGTGAGTGTGATGTATGTTTTCCAACCCCCATTTCTTTCTCCCTTTTATTTACCCGCTTATGATGGTTAGATATAGGGCATATTTCAATTAGCATACAGTATGACAGCATGTTTGCATCATTCATCTGTTTTGCACGCACCGGGCTCGGCGCATCATACAAACTGCATCTGTATTTCAATTCCAAATTGAATACGTGATAGTTGTAGCATTCCACGTGCCATGTTTAGAATAGCCGAGCCTGCTATAGTTGCATTTTGCATGTGTTGCATTAGGCATTTCTGTACATCTAGGATCATGCATGGATTTCTAATCGGCTTTTGTTTTGGCTTGGAGTACTTGGTGAGTTTTATGCTTTAGCATCCTTGCATGCGTGTGAGTGTTGCCATGAATAGCATGCTTACCATGAGGCTAAATGCTTATGTGATATAACTGCCTTGAATGCCTGTGGGTGGAGGTTGAGTTATTTGAATTGGGACAATTCATCGATTGTTTGTTTTAAGCCCACTAGATAGTGGCAAAATCATGTTTTTCTAAGCCCACCTGAGGGTGGCGAATTCGCGTCTTAGCCTACTTGCGGGTAGCACCATCAAACCATTTTCAAACAAACAAACATGAGATGTTCAGTTCCAATTCAGGCGATTCAGTCTATACTTGTATGCTGTGCGCATCACATAGTAACCTAGGCTAATAACCGGAATAAGAACTCACAAAGTTTTCAAAAACAGATATCATGGTTAGTAGAGGCCGGTCTTTGACCCAAGTGGGGTGCTCACGATGTGACCTTCCCTAATCGTACCCAAGTTCCCGAGCCAACTTTGGTGATGACGGACACGTGGCCTTTTGGCACCGAGTCAGGGTTTCCTAAATTTCCCATTTTAAAAATATTTAGGTGGCGACTCTGTTATCTGGCAAAGCAGTCCATGTTTGGCACTTCTTTCAAAAAAATCTTTTCTCAAAACGATTTGCCGGATTTGGACTCTTTGGTTCAAGATTAAGAACCGCAACAAAATCGAGTCCGAACTGTAGCGAGGTCCCTCGCGGGCTTGTTACAACTGGCCAAGCGCAAATACCATCGGCCAAAGGGAGGAACCACCGGCCACCCTTTTTTTACTAACGGCCAAAATTAATGGCCGGCCGGCACTAAATTTAGCCGACCGGCCAAAACTCCCTGCAGAAACTGGTTTTTGACGGCAACAAAGGACAGACAATGTATGGTATGGAATTTCAAGAAAATGTAAGCATGGCCACACTCCCTATCATGCAATGGACTCGAGGGAGCATGGCCCTCGATCCTCGGGCCATCAATTGTGCGTTTTGATGCATGATGGCCTAAGAGGCCAAGGTTGCAATTTAATGAAAATGCATGCAACAAACAAATGAATACCAAGACCCCATCATGTCAAGGTCAAGGGCCTCGGCGACCGAGAGTTGAGACGTGCTACATCACTTGTAGTATGAGCACTTCTCACCCCTCAAGTTTGGCTTGACACCCCAAGCCAAACAATGCAATGCAAGTATATAAGCATGGCTCAAACATGCAAATGAAACTAAGGCACAAAGCATGTCAAATATGCAGCAAGTATGTGAGATGGCTCAACATTAAACTAACATGCAAGTAAGATACAATGCAAACATGCTTCTAATGTAATGCAACATGCTCATGCAAAGGTGGATGTAGACCACAAAGAGGGAGACCTCAGCCCATCCCAAAAACAGTGGCTAAAGATGCCAAAATAAAGGTACCAATCATAGAAGACAAATATGCCAATCGATGAGCCCAAGACCAAGGTATAAAAGCCAACTCAAGCACGCCTAAAGGAAGATAGACATGGACATTTAAACCAACAAAATCAGTGCTATAACATGTGAGAATAAGCCCCTAAAACCCACACATGGCATCCCAAATGACCCAAACACATAGGCATACACAATGCACATTTCAAGGCATGAAATCACAACACTTCAAAGCATTGAAAGAGACACAAAGGACAATGTAAGACCACATTACATGAACTGAAATATGATCTCAACTGATGCCAAATGATGATAATAGGCTAAACTAGGCATGTTAATGACCCATACACTCAAGGCTCACAATCCAAAATGCAAAGCAACTATATCAAACATGCTAAACAAGACCAAATCAGTGGCCAACAGACCTTATGCATGACAAAATATGGCCAAGAACTTCACAAAGTAAAGTCAAACTATGAGAGCATAGTGATCAAAAGTCATGATACATTTCTAGGTAAAATGAAGGAATACAAAGCAAGTACAAAATACATGCTAAGGGTCAACAAACCCACATGGGATAGAGATATAATATAACCCAAAACACCCAAAAAGCCTCTGAAATGGAGTCATAAACAACTAAGCATGTATGCTACCATATGAGCCAAGAATATGCAAAAATGAAACACAAAGGGGAAAGGGGTGTCCCTCCCCTATTCAGAACCTCAAACCTCCTTCCTCACCACTGAAAATCCATTGGATTTTAGTGGTGAGAAGGCTAACCCACAAAGTTGACCGAAGCTTAACAAAAGAGTACCAAAAGAGGCCAAAATGAAGCAAAGAGGAGGAGGTCGACCCCAAATGCCAAAACAACCTTAATGAAAGATCTCAAGCATGCAAAAATAAGACTTTTTCTAGTTATGCACAAAGCTCAAATCAACATGCAAGACAGGTAAAAAACTATTGCAAAATTGAGGACAATAAAGTAAAGAGATTACCCTTGAAGAACCCTTGATGAACAGTCAACGCAGCCTTCTTTTGATCAAAACTAGTCCAAAAACTCAAGAATAAACCCTCTAATCCCCTCAAGGTCAAAGTAAGGTGTGATGGTGTGTGTCTTAGTGCAAAACTAAGGCCAAAACACACTTTTAGGCTCCCAAACACACACTAAGGATGAAAGAGAGGGAGATATAGAGAGAGAGGATGATATATCATATATATATATATATGTATTCTAGGTCTGGAGTTGTTCAACCCTTGACAATGGAGGAGGAGAGGGCCTTATATAGGCAATACAAAGCTTGAAGCTTCTCCAAGAAGCCAAACAAAAAGGGTCAAAGGGGGCAAAAGGGAAGAGGCTTCCTGAGAAAGCTTTGACAGCTGGGAAGCTTCTCGAGGAAGCTTTGACAAAGGGTCAAGCTTCCTCAAGAAGCTTCGACCAAAAGGGTGCAAAAGGTGCATAACAACTACACTATGCACGGGGAAGAGTGTTGGTGCATTCCAGCTGGCACAGCTGGCATGCACCAAGGCTGAAGGGTGCAAAAGGTGCATACCGGCTAGCAAAAGAGGTCACCGGCCAAACAAAGTGCCGGCTGGCCACATAAAGTGATGACCGGCCATTGGTATCAAGAAACCATGGCCGGTGGCAACAATGAATGGCCGGTGATGAACAGGGGTGGCCGGTGGGGTGTGGGGATGGCCAACAAGCCATTCCCTGCCCCTCAAAGCAAAAGCACAAGCATTTGGTGCAAAACCAAACACAAAACAAACGAGTTGAGAGATCCTGAGGCAAGGCGCGCAGTCGAGGCCTCTGGGAACTCAAAACGAACACGAACATGGATGATCACCGAGTGTTCAAACGGTGACGTCCAAGTCTTGAGGACGGTAAAAAATGGGGTGTCTACAGTTGCCCTTCTTTGACAGAACTCGAAAGTCAGAACAATGACGGGAGTGAATGTCAAAGCCTGGAGACGACCCATTTTTGACAAGGCCGAAGACTTAGACAAAGCATGCAAGACAAACAAGATATGCACCCGAAGGTAGGGGCAAAATGCAAGACAATGCACAAAGCCAAACATAACTTATGATCATGCAAAGAAAACTGTAACGAAGCATGACATGTGACAGTTCTAAGCTAGCATACACCAAACTACACTATAATGCAGAAAGGATGTAAGAGAATTATGCAATTCTCAATACGTCTCACGCGGAGGATACAATACCTGTGTGGTTCGTCTGGTTGCACCAGCCTCAAATGAACCGTACATACAATATCGTGCCTGAAAAGAAAGCAAACTTAACAGGTACGATGCCGTTAGCAACATGCATGACAATGCAATTGAAAGTTCGTGACAATGCAAAGCAAGTGGAAAGCATAACAATGCTTTGAAGGCGCCAATTCATGTAAGTAAAGAACACGCGACAACGTGCACAATGTGTGTGAAGGAATTGGAGTACATGTAAGTAAAGCGATGCACGTATGCACGCAATGTGTATAAAGGAATTTGAACACATATAAGTAAAGCGATTGCACGCATGCACGCAATGTGTATGAGAAGAATTTGAACACACACATATAGGTAAAGCAATGCACGCATGCACATAATGTGTATAAAAAGAAATTGAACACATATAAGTAAAGCTATGCACACATGCACGCAATGTGTATAAAAAGAAATTGAACACATATAAGTAAAGCAATGCACGCGTGCACGCAATGTGTATAAAAAGAAATTGAACACATATAAGTAAAGCTATGCACGCATGCACGCAATGTGTATAAAAAGAAATTGAACACATATAAGTAAAGCAATGCACGCGTGCACGCAATATGTATAGAAAGAAATTGAACACATATAAGTAAAGCTATGCACGCAATGTGTATAAAAAGAAATTGAACACATATAAGTAAAGCTATGCACGCGTGCACGCAATGTGTATAAAAAGAAATTGAACACATATAAGTAAAGCTATGCACGCATGCACGCAATGTGTATAAAAAGAAATTGAACACATATAAGTAAAGTAATGCACGCATGCACGCAATATGTATAGAAGGCATTATGGTAAAGACAAGTCATTCATGATATTGAAACGCAAAGTACTGCAATGCAGCATAATTGGAGTGATTCGTGGAGTTCACATGATACAAAAGGATATAGGAGGGGGGGATTCCTCGTAAGTATGGAGCATTGCTCATAGCAGACACAACTTGAGGTCAACTCGGAGGTCTATGAATGTTCTGAAGGTGTACTTCCTTGCACTGCCTCAAGAAATGAAGGTGCCAAGCCATAAAATTGATCAAACAAGAGTGCGAGAGATGCATTGACCACAGGAGAGGGGCTACTGGTATCAACCCTGATACTTTACTGTCTTGCTCTTTCTTTTTCACTTTACTTTCCTTTTTACTAGTAGTTTAAGCACATTGCACTGTCTCAGGCAGATTTTACTGTGTATGTTTGCAAAATACATGGTGGAAATGAAACTGCTATTTTGTTCAAAATGTGTTGCATTTGTACATCCTATGCATTACATCGCATTGCATGGCATCACATAACAATGTGAATGAAATTTGTTTGAAAATAGAGCATTCGCATTGTAATAATCAGGTAGTGAACCAAATTACAACTCGATAAGCAAAACAGAGAGACTCGATATAACCAACCAAGCGTGAGTATAACTCGATAAGCAAATTAGAGACTTGAAGAGAGTGACATACAACTCAATAAACAAATGTACAACAACTCGATAAGCAAATAGGCGTGACTCCGCAAGAATCGATCACCGGAGGGCATTGGAAGCGGTGGAATTCCCCAAGCCTCAGCATAAACAGCTCAGAGAACAATGAGGAAGACCACCAGCCAGATATAAAGGCCATCGACCATTAGATGTGGCCATCGGCCAGAAACTTTGATCAATCGGCCAAAAGTGGTGGCCGGTCGGCACTATATTTGGCCGACCGGCCATGAATTGTCAGAACCAGCAGAATGCTGACATCTGTCCTCCACTCAACCTTATCTCCTACAAAAAGGCCTCAGCTTCGTGGTTCTTCTCAATTCAACACTGATTTGTCCCAAATGGAAGCGTTTCTTGCCCAAAATCTCACAACTTGGATTAACAACTTGGATGGCTCGGAAAAGCTGAATTTTCGAGGCTTCGGCATAAATGCACTATTCACCTTGAGTTGTACCCCGCTGCACTTTCCGTTTCTCCACGCCGCGACAAGGTTTTGAAATCCAGTGACACATGTTTTTAGCTTCGGCGGGCAAGAGGTATGTCCTACCTTTGAAGATTTTCAAGCTTTAATGGAGTCCGAGCGCCATGAAGAGATCCTGCCCCAACTCCGTTTTGGCCATGCCCAAGCCTTAGGAAAAATGTGCGGGCTCTCAATACTTGACGCTCGATCTCTGATTTGTGACAGAATGCTGGATATTCCAAGTTTGATTTGCCGTTTTTCTGATGCTGGTGACCGCGATGACCGTCATTGGCAATGTTTTCGGCGACATGCACTTTGTTTGTGCATGCTATCTCATTTCTTACTTGCCTCGGGTTCTGGAGGATCTAGCGTCCGATTGATTGAAGTTGCCCAAGGTTTGAAGGAGGGTAAGAGTTGCATCGCCATGACTTTGGCTGAGACGTTGATGGGCTTGGATGCTTTCTATTGTTGCGAAACAACCAAATTTGCGGGGAGTCCACTACTACTGCAGGTAAAGTTTTCCACCCAATCTCTCATATGTATTGCTCACATCACACGGCCTTCAAGCTCGGTTTTTCTCACAAAACCCCTTTTCTTACTTTTCTCTCATCGTACACCTTTCTTTTCTTTATTCTCTCATTTTTCATCCTTTCCCAGGTGTGGTTGATGGACAAATTGCAGGTTGTGGACTCTTGTTCAGCTTACTCAGCTCGTGGTTACTTCTTCAGGCAATGCTTAGTCGATGCCCTTGATGAGGGTTGGTGGTTTGACTGGATGTGTAGTTTGTTCGGGGATCGCATTGCTTGGTGATGTCCTTGGCTCAATCTATCGGCAATAGGCTATAGCATGACCCGCCAACCTGGGATTCAGTTGATTGGCTTGACTCACTGTGTCTTCTATTTTCCGTTTCGGGTCCGGCGTCAGTTCGGTCATGACCAGACTTGTCCCCTAAAGGAGGTAGAATATCCAGCTACATTCCCGATCCGAGGCGCACAGCTTGCCCGGTATGCGACAGCATGGAGAACTAGAGAGCTTCTGGCCCCCGCTCCCACTTTCAGTTGCACTTTGTCTGATGAGTGCTTGGATTGGCTTAATGAAGAGGCACAGGTCGGGCCCAACTTGGCATCAGAGGCTTTGACCAGCTCTAGGAGGGGGCGCAGGAACTCCTGACTTATCTATGCCCCGGATTTATTGCTTTATTAGTGCTTTCAAGTTTTCCTTATGAATATAATAAAAAAAGCAACTTCAATTTGTATGCAAGAGCAGGAGAACTCTGTATTGAAATCAATGAAATTGAAGGTTGTCGTACTGAAAATTTTTCGTTTTGGTCTAGAAACGGTTTTAGTTGTAAAAAGATTACTTTGAACAAAGTCAACTTTTATTAAAACTTTTCAAAACTATTTTCGGTATGGATTAGAACTGGACACGCCTGAGATCTGTCACTGAGATGCACAACCCCGGATCCTAGCAACTGAAAAGTTGCCCCTAGTCTGAATAGCACCGCGGCACTGCACGGCAACGGAAAGTTGCCCCTAGTCCGAAAAGCACTACACCGGAGATCATGATTAATGCTGATAGACAAAGATGACTGAGATGATCAAATGGACAAAGTTGATCGGGGAAAAGTTTGTGGCTGAACTCCAGGATGAAGTTGCCTACGTATCCCGAAGACGAGAATCAAGCCTTACGTAGTTCAGGCTTAGGTTCACTCGAGTATTTTCACTCTCCTTTTACACTCTAACTTTTGCCAAGGCTGCCCTTTGCGGGTTTTCAACCTTGCGAGCTCAGTTTTTATCATTTTGAATTTTTTGTGCTCTAACTTTTGCCTAGGTCGCCCTTTTGGGCTTTCGGCCTAGCGAGCCTCTCAGGGGTAATATTTCTTCAACTTGTCCATGTTGATCAGTTGGGAGAACTCCAAGCCATCTAGGTCCATCAGAACCACAGCTCCACCTGACCAGATAGACTTAATGATGTAGGGACTAGTCCAATTGGGTCTGAACTTGCCCCTTGGGTCATGGATGGGAGCTCGGTTATCCTTGAGTACCAAATCTCCTTCTTTCAAATTCCTGGACTTAACCTTCCTCTTGAAAGCCCAGGCAATTCTGCGCTGATACCCTTGAACATGGTACACTGCTTTCAGTCTTCTCTCATCAAAAAGCATGAGTTCCTCAAACCTACTCTGCTGCTGCCAATCTGCTTCAGCTATCTGACACTCGGCCAATACTCGCAAAGACGGAACCTCAATCTCGATAGGTAGAATGGCCTCCATCCCATAGACTAATGAATATGGAGTCGCTCCAGTAGAAGTTCTGATTGAAGTCCGGTAGCCCCACAGAGCAAACGACAACTTATCTGGCCAGTCCCGGTAGGTTTCCACCATCTTCTGCAGTACATGCTTAATGTTCTTGTTGGCAGCCTCGACCGCTCCATTGGTCTGCGGCCGGTACGTGGATGACTTATGAAAAGCCACATTGTATTTCTCCAACAAATCAATCACCTCCTTCTTGAAGTGGGAACCATTGTCTGAAATAATCTCGTTTGGGACTCCATAACGACAGATGATCTTGTTTCTGATAAACTTCGCAACATGCGAAGCTTTCAACACTGCATAAGATTGGGCCTCGACCCATTTTGTGAAATAATCTATTGCGACCAGGATGAACTCATGCCCATTTGACCCCTTCGGAGGGACAGCCCCGATCACATCAATTCCCCAGACTGAAAACGGCCATGGCGAAGTCATATTGTACAGCTTCGACGGCGAAATGTTCATGCGATTTGCATGAATTTGACATTTGTGGCATCGCCGAACAAAGCCAATACAATCCTTCTCGATGGTGGACCAATAGTAACCCTGCTTGAGGATCTTTCGAGCCAACATTACTCCATTCATATGCACACCACATTCTCCCCCATGGATGGCCTCCATGAGGCACTTCGATTATTCAGCCTCTACATACAACTTGTGCATCCCCAGTTGACCTCTCTTATATAGCTTACCCCCGCAGATGATGAACTGAACAACTATTCTTCTGATTGCCCTTTTATCTTTGGCATTTGCCCCTGGTGGATACGTCTCTTTCTCCAAGAAGTTCCAAATGTCGTAATACCAGGAGTTGTCGTCCTGAGTTTCATCTATAGCAGTGATTGATTCAAACGAGATGTCTATCATGGAAGATAGAGTTGCTAGTGAATCTGCGAACCTGTTGTTCTCTCTGGCTAGGTGAGCGAAGTTTAACTTTTCAAACCGAGGAATTAACAAATCCAAGGTTTGGTGGTACATTATCATCTTTTCTTCTTTAACTTTCCAATCTCCTTTTTCTTGAGACACAACAAGGTTTGAGTCCCCAATGACGTCCAACCGTTTTGCCCCTAGTTCTAGGGCTGCTTCTAGACCGACAATGCATGCCTCATATTCTACTTCGTTATTCGAGACTCTGAACCGGAGCTTAAATGCTAAAGGGATATGGGAATTGTCGGGTGCTATCAACAACACTCCTATCACATGCCCGTACTGGTTTGATGCTCCGTCAAAGTACATCGTCCAAGTTTCATTTTCGACATACAAAATGGCTTCATCTGGGAATAGGTACTCAACTGCTTCATCCCCTTCAACCGGGTGGTCAGCAAGGAACTTTGCCACCGCTCTCCCCTTTACTGACTTACGCGTCACGTATTTCAGATCAAATTCAGAAAGCAACAGCAGCCAACGAACTAGCCTACCCGTAAGTGCCGGTTTCTCGAAAAGATATTTGATGGGATCGAGCCGTGAAACCAACATTACAAAGTAAGCTAACAGGTAGTGCCGCAGCTTCCTGGTAGCCCATACCAAGGCTAAGCAAGCCTTCTCTAGCGGAGTATAGCGGGTCTCATAATCCAGCATCTTCTTGCTCAGATAGTAGATGGCCCTCTCCACTTTGTCCTCTGACTCTTGCGCGAGCATGCAACCCATTGTAGTCTCAGTTACCGAAAGGTACAATATCAACGGTCTCCCCGGTTCTGGCGGTGACAACACGGGCGGGTTCTGTAAATATTCTTTGATCTGTTCAAAAGCTGCTTGACATCGGCCGTCCCATTAGAATTTCTTTCCTTTCTTCAGGAGACCAAAAAGTGGTTCACAAGTCAAGGTTAGTTTTGAGATAAACCGTCTTATGAATTGCACTTTACCCAGAAAGCCTTGCACCTCTTTTTCAGTCATCGGTGGTGGCATTTCTAAGATGGCCTTGATTTTGGAAGGGTCGACTTCGATGCCCCTTTGCGTAACCAGAAACCCCAAAGATTTTTTTCCACAGAATAACACCGAATGTACATTTCGTGGATTCACCAAGAACCGAATTCTCTAATCCTTTGAAAGAACTTTTGCAAGGCGGTGTAGTGGCCCTCTCTTTCTTTGGACTTGACAATCATGTCGTCCACATACACCTCAACCTCTTTGTGGATCATGTCGTGCAATATTGTGGTCGCAGCCCGTTGATAAGTAGCTCCAGCATTCTTCAACCCAAACGGCATTACTCTGTAGCAGTATGTCCCCCACGGGGTGGTGAATGCAGTCTTTTCCCGGTCTTCTGGTGCCATCACTATCTGATTGTACCCTGAGAAGCCATCCATGAATGAGAGCAAAGCATGCCCTACTATGAAGTCCACTAACTCGTTAATATGCGGTAAGGGAAAGTCGTCCTTCAGACTCGCTCTGTTCAAATCCCTAAAATCCACGCACACCCGGATTTTGCCATCTTTCTTTGGTACCGGAACAATGTTGGCCAACCAAGTCGGGTATTCGGATACTAGTAGGAAGCCTGCATTGATTTGCTTGGTGACTTCTTCCTTAATCTTGATGGCCCACCAGTATGATTCTTCGAAGTTTCGCTTGATCGGTCGGCCTCGGATCAAGAGGATCTGGTCTGCAATCTCAGATCGATCCTGCATGTCTTCGTGAGGACCACGAAAATATCTTTGAAATCTTTTAATAAAATGACTAAGCGCCGCGTTCCTCCGAAGACAACGTGGACTGATTTGGACTACCGCAGTCCTTCTCAAGACTAATATTCATGAGTGATTTCATCAACTAAAGGTTTAACAAATATTTCCTGCTCTTGATCAATTAATCGTTGCAAAACCGGAGAAATTTTTTCCTCGTCGTTTTCGTCAAAATTTTGAAAGTCCTGATTTAAGCAATAAATCAAAGGCACGGAAAAGTACTCAGAAACCACATCCATATCATTCTCATTATGTACTTCCAAACCGTCCACTTCTTCTGTTACAACAGACCCGAAAGAGAAAAAAAAAGATGACCTGGACAAGACTGTGGCATCCGGGTTATCACCCTCAGGAATACTGGACTCAGAGTCAGTTGAGCTGGAACTTGATTCCGACTCACAAGACTCAGTGGAATCAGATTCCGGCTCACTAACTGACCCGGTGCTGCTCGACAAAAATCCCTCCTCGTATTGCTAGGTGAAGGAGGGTGCAATTGATGCATCCAAAATAGTTGATGGTAGGCTCGCAGCCGTTTCATTCCTGATCATGGACATCGAGGAGTTATCCCCCAAGCACAGTTGGTCGATCGAAGGATCTGAAAGTAGACATGCCAGTGCTACCCTCGTTTCAAGTTCAGTGTCTTTAGACTCCATTGCCCTGTTCTGCTCAATCTCAACCGTCGGACCTATCTATTCGCTGGCAACATCATTCTCGGGTAACTGTAGGTCAAAGAAAATCTCGAACCCCGGCACGCGCTTTTTCTATGCGTTTAGCTACGGCTCTGGAAAACCACAGAATGGAAAATCCTCCCCCTCCCGGACAAAGCGTCCATTTAGGGTACCCCAGATGGGCTGATGCATTAACTCAAAAGGTTTTCCCATCTATTTCGCTGTGGCTCTCCCAGCCATCTCTTTTTCTTTCCTTACCCAATCCACCTTGGTGGGCAGATAACCCAAGCCAAAGGTATGGGAGTTGTGTGGCACTTCGGCCAATGCTGCGACGCCCTTGCGGCCGCTCTTTCCCAATCCCATCCCGGGGACGTGTTGGAGCTTATTCATGAGGTATACTGCCTGAGCACTGACATATATCCCTTCGTTAGTAGCCATGATGTTCTGTACAACCCGAGCCTCAGCTAGAGAAAAACCTGATATGAACACATCCTCCATGCTGTGTTCAATTTCTAGAACAGGCGTAGACACCTCCGGTGGCGGATGAATCGATGAATTTCCAAAAACAATGGCTACTCCCTTCCCATAGGGGTATTTCACTATCTGATGTAAGGTGGAGGACACCGCCTTTACCTGATGCAGCCACGGCCGTCCCAAAAGCAGGTTGAAGGTTGCAGGAACCTCTAAGACATGGAAATCTATCTCGTGCTGTCCCGGCCCTACTTTAGTTTAAATTTTCACCGTCCCCATGACTTCTTTACTCGTGTTGTCGTATGCCCGAATAACCTAGGCCGTTGGTACAAAATCCACGGTTTTCAAACCGATCGCATATGATGTTCTTGCCGGATAGACGTTGATGGCGAATCCGGTATCAACAAGAACCACCGGTATCCATTTATTCTTACACTCCACAGAGATGTAGAGTGGCTTGTTATGGTTTTTCCCCTCAGGTGGCAGTTCCTTGTCGGAAAAAGTCAGCGTCGGGGTAGCCCCTCCCAGAAAGACTAATCCCACTAGCTGTTCTAGCGTGGTTTCTATCGAAAGCTTGGCCTTGTCCATGGCTGATAGGACAACCTGTCTGTGCACCCGTGATGCCATAAGCAGCCCCCAGATGGAGATGTCTGCTTGTATCTTTTTCAACTGTTTAAGCACAGCCTCCTCTTCAAGTTGTTTCTCCTTCGCTTTCGCCTCCTGTCTTTCCCGTGAAGCCTCGGTTGATCCAAAGGGGGTTTGAAGTACCACCCGCTCCTGGTCATATGGTCGACTTCTCTAATATACCAGGTGTCGTCGGGTTGGTTGTTTCCCCAATCTTCGTCCGTGTGGGTGAGACATAAATCGTCGTCTTTTCACCACATTCCATTTGCAGCCGACAGACACCTGTCCGGCTCTGGCATGACTGTTCTCATACTTGCAGTACCTTTGATCCTTATGCTCACAGCACCCTCTGTTTCTGTGCTCATAGCAGTTTCAGTCCTCACATGAGCCTTAACCTTCCTGATTCTCTCAGAATCTTCAAATCTTTCCTGTTCCGACTATGTTAATACAGTTGGCTGCTCGATAATCCCTATAGTCAAAATGCTCCAATCCTGAGCGAAATTCTTCGTATCGGCGCTCCCAAGAATATACTCGACTTTCGCCCATCCGCCTCAATCGATTCGGCCCTTCCGCCGCCCCGCTCGTTGGAACTCTTCCACTACATCCGGTTGATCATCCAACCACCCAGTGGCCTCTGCCGATTCCTCATAATCAAACCAGTTGACTGCGGCGCCCGCTGGGTCTTGGTCACTGTAAAACTAGAGATTGGCAAGGTCCTCTTCCACAACCGTCAAATTATCTGTCCCTTGCTCAAATCTATCCCCTCGAATCATACACAGTTCTGCTCTCTCTGGCAATTCTATACTTGGTTTAGGCTGGCTTGCTGACAGGATGTAATCACTTGGATCGTAGGCTTCCCCAGCAAAATTCCCAAACTGCTCAAACCGCGACTCAACGGTTCCATCCTCCTTCGCAAACTCCCCTGTACCCTCTTCAACAGCCACCATCACTGGCTCAGGTTGGGTTATGGAGATGTCCATCATGCACAAGTTGGTGCAATCAGGAAGGAGTACCTCCGGCTTAGGTAGGTGAGAAGGAGTGATATAGATACTAAGATCGTAAGACACAACCCCAGTTTGGATGAAGTTGATTCTTTTAGGAGGTGGAGCTTGGTTATGTGTACGAAGAGGGTTTGTCGTGACATTAGGTTTCTCGGGAGGCACAATCACCCCGTTATCAATGAGATCTTGAATCTCATGACGTAATCGGTAGCACAGATCGGTGTCATGACCGTGCTGCTGGTGAAATGCACAATATTTGGCTGGATTGTGGGTAGGGGGAAGCTTTTCTGGTAATGGCCGCGGCTCTAGGGGTTTCAGGTGCCCTTTTCTGATTAAAACCCGTAGAGCTTTGGACAGGGGCATATACAGTGGAGCGAAGGTTCTTGTGTTTTTGGGTGGATATTTGGCTGTTTGTGGATGGCTTCCGGACGCACTGGAGAATGGCGTGGCTGCCATGGTTCTTGGAGGGGGGTTGGTGGTGACCATACTCACTTCGGAGGCTCTTGTAGTCGTAGCACCACTCGGGCCCGCATTAGTGTTGCGGTTGAAAGTTCTTCGGGGTTGCTCCCGGTCATTCTCAATCAAGCCTTGCTTGAAGGCGTCCTCGATCTGTACCCCCATTTCATGTAGATCGGCGAAGGTGGGAAAGGGGAGTACAATCATTTTCCGCATTAACTTTGGCTGGAGATTGCGCACAATCATCCGAATCTGATCTTTATCTGTGGGCCTTAAGGTCATCATCGAAGCCTTAGCCCTCCATCTGGTCACAAATTCTGAGAAACTCTCTTTGGGCTCTTGCCTCGTTGTCTCGAGATCACGGGTCGTAATCTTGATTTGTGTATTATACGAGTATTGCGCGATGAAGGCCTCAGCCATCTCGTCCAACTTTCTCTTGACGTCATCTTCTAATTTGGCATACCATATGGCCGCCACACCCGACAGGGTCCGGCCAAACAAAGACAACTTCTATAGTCTAATGAGGCCCATTGGCCTTAAAACATCAGAAAACAATCTTAGGTGCACCATGGGGTCCCCGGACCCATCAAACCAGTCGATATGAGGCATTTTGAATCTGTTAAGCAACGTCACGGCTGCGTCAGTATATCCATCTTCAATGTCAGGGATGGTCTTGACTCCTTGGGATCTTTTGAACAGCTTTTCAAGCTTGCTCAACTTCAGCGCTGTGGGATCTATCTCGAACTCAAAGGGAGAGTCCGGCCGGTTGGTGGGTGTTTTGGATAACTGGGGTTGGATTTGGGGTTGGATCGGAGGTGGAGGCTGTCCTGTGGGAATGTTCGTATCATTCTGAACATTAGCTGTCTCCCCAAGGGTTGGAACTCCTGGCGGGGGAGGAACTTGCTGTAAAGCAGATGCTCCGTTTTGCTGTTGTAACCTCACGATTAACTCTGCTTGTTCATTCATAACCATGGTCTGCTACTTGGCAAACTTCGCTGTCGACAAAGATCTCTTGCATCATTTTCATGCTCTCTCAAGCCGCACACCATCTCTTCTAAGCCGCCATACTGCTCGCCTCGATCAATTATCGGTGTATGTTCCTTTTTTGTGGGAGAAGCAGAGTCCTGATCCCTACTGTACACAGGTGGGGTAGACAAAGCCCTCTGTACTGACTGCTGAACTGATGCCTTCTGCCTAGCTGTCCTCCGTCTAGTAACCGGGGGTAGAGAGTGGTACACTGGTTGTCCGTCTACCAGATCCTCAGATCGATGGAGTCGACGACCTCTAGTCCAGAGTGCTTGGCGAATATCTACTGGGTCAAAAGCAATTGTGCTCGACTACCTAGTAAAAACATAAATAAAGCGTATAAATAAACAGACAATTGGACAGCGTAACAGCATAAAATAAACATACAACACACAGTTGGGTATTATAATGTACTGCCAATGAGTTGGATACACTGTTTCTCAAACACTGATCTCTATTCCCGAATCGTTGCCCCTAAATCTGAATCTGATACCCGCAGATAACTGATTCCCAAAAACACTGATGCCCACGGGCCTGATACTCAAACTCACAAACCGGTACGTGTGTTCGTGTAGAGATACATTCTAAAAACACATAGCAAGTAAATGAGAGCCAATACATCCCTATGTTGGGGGAGGGTTTCCCTGTCCTATTTTTGTCAGGAGCTAGGGTTTCACTACGCACGCAGTGGTTTCAAACAACCTATATTAGGTTAGCAGCCTGTCCTAGTTTGGAATGGTCACTATGGATTCCGAATATGTACTAGGTCGAATGGTCGAAAAGGGTGCCCCGGTAAAACTGGGGTTTGTGTTCCTATACTGGCAGAACCCGCAACTGGTCAGCTTTATGGCATGCTTTGACAAAGTCAAGCCTCCGGCAAACCGCTTAGGAATAGCAGATGGCCAACACGGTGTCCTAGGCGCACCAATGCACATGCAATGCAAAGAAACACATAAGTGAAATCAAAACGAGATATCATGAGTTCGAGTCAAGCTCTCTAAAATCCCCAGCAGAGTCGCCAGAAGCTGTAGACATCCCCGAACGCCCCGGGAGAATGACTCCCATTCTGTTCGTTTGCGGGTCTATGTAGACACCCCATTTTTGACCGTCCTCAAGACCTGGACGTCACCGCTTGAACACTCGGTGATTATCCATGTTCGTGTTCGTTTGGAGTTCCCGGAGTTCTTGGCTACGCGCCTTGTCTCAGGACCTCCGAACTTGACCGTTTTGTGTCTGGTTTTGCACCAAACACTTGTGCTTTGCCTTGGAGGGGTAGGGAATGCCTTGTGAGGCATCCCCACACACCACCGGCAGTGGCTAGAGGCCACCGGCTGGTTGGTGTTGCCATCGGCACTATATTGTGCCGGTCGGCAGTGAATTTTGTCAAAATGACAATTTTGCCCTGCCGACTACTGTTTAGTTGCTTTTTGAGATATTTTGAAGCAGTTGTATAGCATTTGTTTCCCCTCCATACACGTGTATGGAGGGATGAGCCTTTGGTTTGCTTAGCTTGTAAGCTTTGTTGCCTACAAGAGAGGGCTCTCTTCTCTTGGCTCAAGGGTTAGAAAAATTAGACATTTTTAGAGAGAAAAGACAGAGAAGAAGCTCTGGTTTTAGGTTAGAACTTGTGTATCTATCCTATCTCTCTTTTCCTCTCTTGTTTCTACACTAGGTGCTTTAATCCATATTATTGCACACAAGCACCTAGTGTTTCACCTTCCTTCGGTTACTGAGGTTCTAAGGGCTGGTTCTTGAAGTTTTTGGTTGGATTTGAGCTTAAGGAAGCAACAACATCAACCTTTGTGAAGGTCGTCTTCAAGGGTAAGAAACTACCCCTTTTTATCCCATTTTTGCACTCCATTTTTGCATAGATTAGAACTGTTTTTGTGCTTAGCATTTAATACAAAAAAGTTCTTTTTTTTAGTCCTCTTTATTGTTGGTTAAGAGTGTTTTGTGCTTTGGGGAGGTTTGACCACCCTTAGGCCTTGAAAAGGCCTCATTTTGTGCTATTTTGTGAGAGCTCCGAGATTTTGGTGTTGGGGTCTCTTCACCACTGAAATCTTGAGGGATTTCAGTGGTGAAGATGATGCCTTGAAGTCCCAAGAAGGAGAAGGTCACCCCCTCTCCTTGTTGTCCTTGAAAAGGACCTATTTTGCCTCTTGAGGGAGCCCCATGTTTGGTTGTTTGTTGGTTATGCCATGGCTGTATTTTGTGCTCATATTGCCATATTATAACTTTGTATCATGTTGGTTTTAGTACTCCTTGCATGTTTTGCATAGATGCTTTGTAATGCCTCTTTAGTCCTTTAACATGCATTAGGTTGTATGCCTCTATTCTAACATGTTTTAGGCTTAGATTCATGAAGCTTGTATGCTTATTTTTCCATGAATAAGGTCTGTCCATGGTTACTTTGGTCGATCTTAGCTTGCATCACATAGCCTCTTTGCATTTGGCTTGTTGGCCTTAAGAGCATGAAAGTGTAGCATGCCTTGCTTGCATTATTTTCAATGGTTTGGAACCATGTAGCATGCTATTTCAGTCCCTTAGACATGCTCGAATGATTGCCTTGCATGCCTCTTTGAAGCTTTGAATGCATGTGTTGTATGCCTCATGCCTTGACCTTTGTGTATGCCTTGCTCTAGAGCCACTTAGATGCCATCTAGGAGGCCCCATTTGTATGGTCTAAGGCTGCCTTGGACCTGTTTTAAGCCTTCTTGGCCTTGTGAGGCTTGGTTGGCTTAGCCATGGTTTAGGTCTCCTTTGGCTTGCCTTGGATGCTTGGGCCATTTGTTGCATGCTTAGTCTACTTTGATGCTTGGTTTGGCACCATGTTTTGCATAATTTTCAGAGCTTTCTATGTATGCTAATTGTCCATGTTTAGCTTCCTTTAAGTGTGCTTAAAGCTTGCTCACTTGATGCTTAAGTTGGTACCTTAATACGTGCATGTGTGCATGTGTGATTAGCCTTCATTTTTGGGCACTTTGGCCACTAATTTTAGGCCTATTTAGAGTTGCCTAAGTCATGTTTAAGACCATGATTTGCTTGCTTGCATGCTTACCTCATGTTTGCTTGCATGCTTTGCGTAAGTACATTGCATTGTTCATATTGCATGATAGCTAACATGACTAGGTTGCATTGCATCAACATGCATTCCTTGTCCCTTGATTTGGTGATAGGGATTGGGATTTTGGTTTGTTTGGTTTGCATGCATTTGAGATTGAAAATTGCACACTTGATCCTTTGGGCCATCATACATGGAAATGCGTGATTGGTGGCCCGAGAATCGAGGCACATGCCCCTTTGAGTCACAAATATGATAAGGGGCATGATTGGTGCACACATTGTTGGAATTACATTGCCATGCAAGTTTTTGCCCTCTGCTGCTGTGAGTTGCAGGTTCTGTAGACATTCAGTGCCGGCCGGCAGTATTTAGTGCCAGCCGGCAGTCTATTGATGGCCGATGGATGAATTTTGTGCCGGTGACCCCATGCTGATGCCGGTGGAAGTCCCACTCAGCCGATGATGTCCCTCAGTGTCCTGGGAGGCACTCCAGAGACTTTGGCAGTCTTCTGAGATGCAAAGCAGGGAAAACAGAGGCAGTCTAGGCATGGCAGTGCGATTCCGAGCAAGACCCGAGCATGTGCTGCATTTGGCTCTCCTCCTGAGGCGGTTTACTGTTTTTCTTAGTTTAGTTAGTTTGTCAACTAATTAGGCTATTTGTAATATTTAATTAGCTTGCGTAGTTAATTATTTGTATTATTTTTTCGGTCCCTCTGAGCGAGGGCATATTTGTAATAAGTGTGGGTGAGTGGTGTGTATGTATTCCAACCCCCACTTCTTTCCCCCTTTTACTTACCCGCTTTTAATGATTAGTATTAGGGCACGTTTATTTTAGCATGCCTTATGCAATGCATGCGTGCATCCATACATTTGTTGACATGCATTGGGCTCGGTACATCATACAAACTGCATTGTATTTCAATTCCAAATTGAATACGTGTTATTTGTAACATCCCACATGCCATATCTAGGATAGCCGAGCCTGCCTAGATTACATCTTTGCATGTGTTGCATTAGACATTTCAGTATGCTTAGGTCCATGCATGGATTTCTAATGAGCTTCTGTTTTGGCACGAAGTACGATGTAAGTATTTATGCTTTAGCATATCGTATGCGTGTGGATGTTAACATAACAGTATGCTTACCATGCGGTTAAGTGTTTATATGAGATAAACTGTTTGAATGCCTGTGGGTGGAGGTTGGATTGCTTGAGTTGGGAAAACTCATCGAAATCTGTGTTTTAGCCTACTTGCGAGTAGCAAATTCCAAAGCATTTTCAAAACGAACGGATATGCAATGTTTGTTTCCAAATTAGGCGATCTAGTCTATACTTGTTTGCTGTGCGCATAACATAGTAATTCTAGGCTAATAATTGGAATAAGAGCATGTAATGTTTTCAAAATCGGATATCACGGTTAGTAGAGGCCGGTCTTCAGACCGGGCGAAAGGGGGTGCTCATAGTTGACCTTCCCTGATCGTACCCAAGCTCCTGAGCCAAGTCAACTTTGGTGATGACGGACACGTGGCCTTCAGCACCGAGTCAGGGTTTCCTAAATTTCCCATTTTAAAATATTTAGGTGGCGACTCTGTAATCTGGCAAAGCAGTCCATGTTTGGCACTACTTTTCAAAAAAATCTGTTTTTCTTCAAAATAATTTGCCAGAGTTGGACTCTTTGGTTCAAATTATGAACCGCAACAAACAAAAAGGGGAGTCCGAACTGTAGAAGTGAAGCCCAAAGGGCGCGTCTACAGTTTCTGGCGACTCCGCTGGGGACTTTAGAGAGCTTGACTCGAACTCGTGATATCTTGTTTTGACTACACTTATGTGTTTCTTTGGATTGCATTTGCATTGGTGCGCCTAGGACACCGTGTTGGCCATCTTCTATTCCTGAGCGGTTTGCCGGAGGCTTGTCTTGTCAAGGCATGTCCATAAGGCTGACCGGTTGCAGGCTCTGCCAGTATGGGAACACAAACCCCGGTTTTACCGGGGCACCCTTTTTGACCATTCAACCTAGTGCATATCGAAATCCATAGTGACCATTCTAAACTAGGACAGGTTGCTTACCCAATGTAGGTTGTTTGAAACCGTTGTGTGCGTAGTGAAACCCTAGCTCCTAACAAAATAGGACAGGGAAACCCTACCCCAACATAGGGGTGTATTGGCTCTCATTTATCTGCTATGTACTTTTTAGAGTGTATCTCTGCAGGGGAACGCATATATCAGTTTGCAAAGTTTGAGCATTAGGCCTGAGGGCACTGGTATCAGCATTGTTGAGAATCGCCAGGTTCTGCGGTATCGTCAGCTTTTGAACAAGAATTCGGGGAACGATGATCAAGAGTAGAGCATGCTTGTCTGGCTGCATCCGTGTTTGATCTGTTTGGGGCTGAAAAACTGCTTGTTTTCCGTTTCAGTTCAGAGATTCAGAGGGTCGATCCAGAACAAGCTAGTGTCTTCTTCTTGCTGAGGCAGAACTGAACATGACGCAAAACTCAGAAGAGATTGTGGTCATGACGGCCGCGTTGAGTCAGGGAATCACCCTACAAGATGAGACTACGGTTGACATGCCGCATCCACCTAGGTCGCCTGCCGCACATCCAATTTGGACTCCTCAACTATATCAGGCTCGCGAGCCTACTACATTTGAACTAATGGGAATGATAGGTGATCTTCAAAGATCCGTGGCAGATCTCGCCTATGGAATGTCTGTTTCGCCACCAGCCGCACCATATGCCGGAGGCTTCATACCCTAGGAGCCCCCACTATTGGGACGAATTGTGATTGAACTCAACCAACTGGAGATGACCTCCAGCTATGGTAACAACGCAGCAAACCAAACTCTAGATCAGGCCGAGGCCAGAGATAAAGGCAAGATGAAGACAGATGCCGACCCCATTGAACAACTGCTGTGGGCAGTAGAGGCTTTGAAAGCCGGAGGGACGAACAAGCAACAGATATCCGCAGTTGTGTCAAAAGCTGTGGATGACGCTTTCCCCACTCCGCCTGAGGGCAGTTCCAGTCAATCAGAGAATCGGGATAGGCCCCATCATGTCAAGACAGTTCTTCCCACTCCCAACCTTGCATCTGGAAAAGATCAAAAATCCAAGGCCCCACCCGCCGATCCGTTCGCTAGTGCATCTAGTAAGAGTGCTCAGGCCCCAAAGTACCTGCCCCGAGGGCACAGGGTCTTCCACCCTCTCTACATGCCTTTGTCTAGGGCACTTTTGATTTTGGCCAAAAAGGGGCATCTTAAACCCTTGGAGCCCCGACCCCTACTGAAGAATCTCCCTGCCACGCATGATGCTTCCCTGTACTGTGCGTACCACCAGCAGACTGGCCATGCCACTGATAATTGCTTCCGCCTCCGTCATGAGGTACAAGATTTGATTGACAACGAGGTTATCCTCCCGCCTACTTCAGCGAAGTCCGTCACCACTCAGTTGTTGGATTGTGAGGATACAGATACTGCAAGTATGTAATCAGAAGGTGAACCGCCTGCGGGCAGTGTCTGGTACATTTTTGGATGTGGCGTTTGGCACGCATTTTTGAGCATTTGCCAACGTTAGCTTTTGTAAATCCTGACTTGAGTGTCGAGTCAATCTTTTGTTTTATTTTGGGTCTGTCTCTCTGTATTGAGTCAGTCTTTTTGCTTACAGGGTCTGTCTTGTTGTAATAAGACAGTCTCCCTTATATAGTATACCAGGTGATTTCGGGGTTGTTGCCTCAAACACCATTTTGTCTTATAAATAGTTGTTTTTGCTTTTTTTTTTTTTTGAGTTTGTTTCTGCCGAGGAGCCAGTTATGCTAACAAATCTGAATGAAACAGCTGTGGCTATCACGTTCCGTATTTGTTGCTATTCGAATCAACCGTGCCAGAGAATGTGAACGGAACGACAGTGTGTACCGCCTGCTCTCTTGTGCCTTGAACATCGTTACGATGACCTGAGCTTTTCATAAAACCCTTTTCAAACACTGCGGTGATAAAAACAAAGAGGAAGGAATTCCTCGGGTTTTGCAAAATTTTGACCATTTTGAGAGAATGAGAGGCATGTAAAGCTTTTAATGAATGAAATCATGCTTGTCAGCGTGAGTACTGAGAAGGACCCTGGCCTGATCCAGACTGGTTCCACACTATCTTCAACACGAGCGATTTGTCGCTTTCTTAAAAACTTTCAAAAACAAAATATTTTGCGCAGTCTTGCGAAGACCTGTGTGGAATCGCTCTTGAGATTGTGCAGCTCAGGATCGCTCTCAGCCTCGAGATTCGATTTATCTGTTGCAAACCAGAATCTGTTCAAAACATTCAGTGCCATGAAACGCCTGTGTGGCCCATTTTTAAGCAGCCCTCGAGCAAGAGGCACCAAAGCCAGATCAAGGAGATTAGATCCCACCAGGCAAGGCTCATGAAGCAACCATGATGGATTCTTCTGCAAATCAACACCACAGTCACTCTCTTGGATACAGAGAGGCTTCACACTTAAAATCATTTGGCATGGGCTTGCTCCACTTTTACCCTTTGAGAGGCTCGCTGGACGAAAAACCCGGAAGGGCGGCCCAGGCAAAAGTTAGAGCAAAGAAAAAAAATCATCATCAAAAATACGAAGAAAAATAATACAAAAAGAAGCAAAAAAAAGAAAAGAACAAAGAATAGCAAAAGAAAAGAAAGAAAAGAAATGAAAAAAAATGCAAAAGAAAAGAAAAAAAGAAGAAAGAAGAAAAACAAAGCTCACAAGGTCGAAAACCTGCAACAGGCGCCTTGGCAAAAATTAGAGCCTAAACAGTGAAGGTTAAAATACCCGAGTCTACCTTAACCGGAACTACGTAAGGCTTGATTCCCATGTTTGGGATACATAGACAACTTCATCTTGAAGTCCAGCCCCCAACGCTTCCATAGCGTTTCAGTCCATGTCATGGTTTTGATCACTTTTGCCTCCTCCGAATCCAATATCTTGATTGCAGCAACCTGGAACTACGTGATTAACTTCCTCTTGAAGTCCAAACCACCAACACCTTCCAGATGACTGTGTCCATATATTGATTCAAGCTGTCTTCGTCTCCTCCGCGTCCGAGGGTCCGATCGTCGTCAACAAGGACTGGCTTATAATGTGCCGCGGCATCATCCAAACAAGGGGCAACTTTCCGTTGCCATCCATTGCCATAAGTTTCCCCAAGTTACCGTCCAAACCAGGGGCAACTTTCCGTTGCCTTATCCCCCCATTAAGCCAGGGGCAATTTTCCATCATCCCCGATCCGAGGTTGCGCATCTCGAGGGTAAGTTCCGTGCTCGTTTGAGCATTGACTGTTTGCAAAAATAGTTTTTGAAAATTTTCACTGAGGTTGACTTACTTTCTCGAAAACTGTTTCATTTTCAAAATTGGACCATGTTTGGACCCAAAAAGGAGAATTTTCAGTGCTCACAGCCTGATTTGCATGATCTTCAAGTCAAAAATCGAATAAGTGTGTTTATTCAACTCTCATTTTTGATCAAAACTGTTTTAGAAAACAAAAAAAAATGGTCAAAATGACGAACTAGGGGCACAGTTGAGTCGGGTGTTCCGTCTTCCCCCTCGTCGCCAACACACTTGCCCGAGAGGCACTTTATCTACCAGAAGAAGTGGCTGCAAGCTAGCTATATCGGGCGTGAATTCACAACCTCTCGTTTACTCGTCAACCACTCTGGGGAGGGATGAAAAATGAGAGAATAAAGAATAGAGAGGAGTAAGTTGAGAGAAAAGTGAAGAAAAGGGTTTTTGAGAGAAAAACCGAGCCTGAGGGCCAAGCGATGCGAGTATCACAAATTAGAAAGGGTAGGAAATAATACCCGGAGGAAATGGCTCCTCGAGATCTGAGCTCTCTTTGTAAACATGTCCGTGTGTCGTGTCTTTGGATTTGTCGGCCTCGATTTTGGCTTTGAGTCTTTTCTGAGCGTGTCTCGTTCTTTTAGGTTGTGTGCCTTTTGTTTTTTCGTTTGAGTCTGTCTCGCTGTGTTCTGTGGTAGGCTCGATACCCTGGTTGAAAACCCTTCCTTATTTCAAAAATTGTTGTTTGTGCTCAGAATGCTGTGCCATTCTCTACGTTCATGCGAGGCAGGAGAAGAAAAGAGAAAATTTGGGACATCCAAGTGTGTTTCAACCTCAACCGCTTTCGGGCCAGTAGTCCATCTTGTCGATCGGGTTGTTTTGTTTGTGGTGCGTAATGAACCGAGTACCGTGTTGCAGGCCATATGTAGCCTAATCCCCAGTAGGATGTGGGCTGTGTGTTCGGATTGAGCAGTGATTTGTCTGAGTGGTTTGCTGTTTAGTTGGTTGGTTATCTGATCAGTACAGTGCGAGTGCTCAGTTTTTAGACAACAGATCAATATCATTTACATTTGAGGTGCAACATGACGCGATGCAGTGCAAAGTATGAAAGATGCAGATATGTACAGATATAACATTCTTTTCAGACAAAAAGTTTGTTTCATTTCATATCATCTTTTTCAAGTACATAGTTTTGGAAACAAAAATCTGCCTACGACAGTACAAAGTACTCTATCTACCAACAAAAGAGAAAAGTACAAGAAAAGAAATAAAAGAAATAGCAAAAGTCTGGGTCATCAACATCATCAATGGCCTCGCGCCGGGGGATCTGTCCTCGCCCTCTTCCTGGGCAGAAGTCCAAGAGCATCATCAGAAGTGTCACTGTCTGAGCCCGAGCCCGAGCTGCCCCCAGCCTCCTCCTCGGATGACTCTGCCTCCTCCTCAGACTCGTTGTCTGGAACTGGAGCCCGCGAGCTGCTCCTGGCGTAAGTACGCCCTTCTCTGGTGCGGGGGAATATCCTGCCATCCCGAGTAGAAATGGGAGGTCCAGATGGAGTGCCACCACCCACTGGAGGAATCGAGAAGGGAGGCTGAAAAGTACAAAAGGCAAATGCATCAGTATACATGAAGCAGTTTATCAATGCAGAAAGTACAGTGTATGAATGCCGTGAGCAGTTTATCAGTGCAGAATGTAGTGTATGAATACAGAGTATGAATGCCGTGAGCAGTTTATCAATGCAGAAAGTACAGAGTATGGATGCCGTGAGCAGTTTATCAGTACAGAATGCAGTGTATGAGTACAGTGTATCAAGTGCCGTGAGGGCTGGGTATCCAGTGTTGTGTTGTGCATCAGATTATGTGAAGCAGTTTGTGTATGGTTTGAAGCTATGACAGAGGGAACATACCGGAAGGCCGTAAAAGGCTAGGAACTCGAAGGTCCGCTGCAGCATCCCCGTCATGGAGGCATTCATCTCCAGTAACTGCCAGGTGTATCTAGAAGACGCCTGCGAGGGAATCAGATGCATCAATATTCTGTGGAATATCAAATAAACTAAAATGAAATAACTGTACAGAAATGTAGGAACACATACCGGAGGTAAGTCGGGGACACCAACAAACTCGTGATCAGCCGGCGGAGGGGCGAAAGGGATCTGATAGGTCGCCCATCCGACCCTCAGAAAGTCAGCGAAGTAGGCAGGGCGGGCCAACTGGCCTCCCGTCCTCTCTGAACTCCGCCCTTGCCGCGGACTCGAGCCCTCCTCAGCGCTTCTCCTCCTACTCCTGCTCCAGCCGCCGGCGCCGCAGGTCTCTCTCTCTCAGCTCGGCGACCACTGCTCAGAGGCCTCATGATGAAGGTCCGGACATACTCTGAGTAATCGCCCTCGCCTCTGTAGCCATCTGCCTCCCAGCCGATGGTGTAGTCCGCCATCTGCTCAGCGGTGAAACGCTCGGTGTCCCTCATGTGCTCAGGAGGGTGCACCGGGACTGTCTGCTCAAGTAACCCTAGAGTCTGGCATAGGAAACGCTTACCCAGGTACCAAGCCCGACAGACCAGGCCCTCCAGCAAAATCCGATAACGCGAGGTTTCGACGGCGCCGGCAAACCGATCCCGCATCATCGCTGGCAGAGGAGCCCACGGCTGCCAGGTGATTTGAAATTGAAATACAGTTTGTTACCTACTGGTATTGCAAATATATAGTGGAAAAGTGAAGCTTAAATGAACTGCAAGTAAAACATACCTCGGCAGGAGTGATGGTGTCGAAGTAGCGGCGGAAGAAGCTGAAAGTCTCCCGCGGCCTCCGGGCGCATCTCCCGTCAAAGCGGCGTGAGAAGGGGACGACCAGAGGGGTCTCGTGACGCATGAGCGAGCCTAGGAAAGTAGGCGTAAACCCACAACTGCAAGGTGAATACCAGAATGTTTATCAGATAAAGCAGAATACAGAATAAAGCATGAAATAACAGAGCCGTGTGTTGTATAGTGTATTGTGCGGAGTGTACAGTGTGAGTAGTGTACAGTCAGTGTAAAGCAGAGTATGTGTGTGCCGTGTGTACAATATACAGTCCGTGTGAAACAGACTACAGTGTGTGCAGTGTGCAGAGTACAGAAAATGTAAAGCAGAAATGTAAAGAAGAAAAGGAAATGTACCTCCCAAGCATGCCAGTAACCCCCGAGCAACTGTCCGCTGCCGCGGGAGACTGAGCTCATATAGCCGTAGAGGGTGGCCAGAGCCGCACCACCCCAATCGAAACGCAAGACATCTCTGACATCCACCAGTGCGCTGAGAAGGCAGAGAGGCACTATGTTCGCCCGATCGGCGAAAATCGTCGTCCCAAACAGGAACATGAGGAAGCCGCGTGCGTATCTATCCACGACCTCCTGAGTCATCGGGGCTGCATCAACGAGGGCAGGCTGGACCCTGAACTACACCTCGAACTAGGAGTAGCGGACGAAACCTGGACGCGCAAAAGGTGGCGCCTCGCCAAGCAAATAGATCTGAGCGGCGGTCCACTCATCCATATCGGTGTTGAGGGGGATCGGATCACCCCCCACCCCGATGCCTGTGAGCATCGAGAAGTCGTAGGGAGTCATCGTCATGTCCCCGGTCACAGATAAGTGGAATGAATCGGTGGTGTCCCACCACCTCTCTGCCAGGCTTTAGAAGAGGCTCGCAGCGATGGCCGGGTCGACCCTGCAGAAGCCGGCCTGGTCCACGATATGTCGAACCGCCTCGGGAAGTTCCGCGTACCAATCTCGAGCCGCGACGTTCCCATACCCGCGGATGGTATGGGAATCTCCCTGTTTTCAAAAAAATGGCAGCAAAGCAATATGAAATGTGCAATTTTGAAGAAACAGTGGTTCAGTGCCAATCTAGCATGTGTGCAAGTTTTTCAGATTCAAGCAGATACCGGGTGTCGGTGTGTTTACAGTGAACTACAACGTGTGATGCGTCAACGTGTTTGAATGGTTCAGTGCCAATCTAGCATGCGTGCAAGTTTTTCAGATTCAAGTAGATACCGGGTGTCGGTGTGTTTACAGTGAACTACAACGTGTGATGCGTCAACGTGTTTGAATGGTTCAATGCCAATCTAGCATGCGTGCAAGTTTTTCAGATTCAAACAAATACCGGGTACCGGTGTGCTTACAGTGAACTACAACGTCTGATGCGTCAACGTGTCTGAGTGGTTCAGTGCAAATGTGGCATGCGTGCATATTTTCAGATTCAAGCAGTTATCGGGTGTTGGTGAGTTTGCAGTGAAATGCGGTGTGTGCCGTGTGTTTGGGTGATTGAGGCTAGTGCAGTGTGTGTGCATGTGTCCGTCTTAAACAGATATCAATTGTAAGCGTGATTGCAATCGACTACAGGGAATAGTGTATCAGAATCAAGCAGTTAAAGAACGAAAACAACTTTGACAGTTAACAGTTCTACATTGCAGAAAGTAAAACAGGGAAGAGTGTTACCTCGGAAGCGCCAAAGGATAGGTGAGAGGTCGGCTCGCGTAGGAGGAGCTCCGGGTCCAATGTTCGATCAAAGCTGCGAAAATGGCGGAGTCCATCCGGTGGTAGCACATGAATCGCCGGGCGGTATGTCACTGGGTCGAAAAGACGCTCGCTCAACGGGAGAAGCTCGACCCTGGGATCCATCTCATGATCCGAGGGAGTCCCGACGTGTGGAATTTCGTCAGCCATGGTAATGGTAGTGAGAAAATGGCCGGAAAATCCGAAATGCGGAAAGCCAACCGAAAAAGTCAACCCCGAGCGGGCCAAAAATGGCCGGAAAGGCCGGAAGATGAAAAGGCACGGAAATGAAGAGGAAACCGAGGGGAACAAGTCCCGAAAAAGCGGAAATAGCAAAAGAGGCACCGAAACAAAGATTTGTTCGGTTGAAAATGTGCGAAACGCGATGAACTTCGCCAATCGAACGACGAAAATGGCGCGAAAACACAAAGAAATGGCGAAATGAGGAGAGAAAAAGGCTCTAGAGAGAGAGATAGAGTTGATTTTCGGCGGTGGAGAAGTGAGAAAATAGGGTTGGGAACCCTATTTTAAAAGACCCATTGCAAAAAGTCGAAACTGTCCCTGATCAGTAACTTTTGGCCGGTCGGCACTATTATTTGCCGGTCGGCACAATATTGTGCCGGTGGAACTTTTATGCAGCCGGTGGCCACCTAGTCCAGCCGATGATGTTCCCACAGCCTTGTTTAGGCCATGTGGGTAGTTTCTGGTCTTCATAGCTCAAGAAAGTGCAAGAAAGTGAATCCCCGATGCTCAACCGGCCTCCGTTTTGACCTCGGACCGTGTTTTCTGTGGCACTTTCAGTTCAAGCAAAGATTGTATCCTTTTGTATCCTTTTGTCTTTACAAGATTGATTTGCCCCGTGTGCGTTGCACGCATCCATCACATTGTCCGGTGCGTCGCATTGCGCCGTCTTGCACGTCCCTTGCGACTTGCACCGTTTTGCATTTTCATGTGGCATGCGTGTCATACTTGCATTTCATTTCCCATTCAATGAGGTATGCGTGCCTCATTTTGCATTTCATTGCATCTCGAGGTACGCGTGCCTCATTTTGCATTCCATTTTCCATTCAATGAGGTATGCGTGCCTCATTTTGCATTTCATTGCATCTCGAGCTACGCGTGCCTCGTTTTGCATTTCATTTTCCATTCAATGAGGTATGCGTGCCTCATTTTGCATTTCATTGCATCTCGAGGTACGCGTGCTTCGTTTTGCATTTTATTTTCCGTCTAATGAGGTATGCGTGCCTCATGCCCATTTTAGTTTTGCATCTTGAGGTATGTGTGCCTCACTTTGCATTTCATTTGCATTTCGTTTTGCATTTTGCATCCATGAGGTATGCGTGCCTCATCTTGCATCTCATTTTGCATTTCATCGCGTTATTTTGCGCATCTCATTGTTTTTCGCCCCGGGTCTGGCGAGACCTTAAACACGCGCGGTCTAGGAGACCTTAAATCCTCAGGAGGTGCAAGACCTTCGGTGCATTAAGGTGCACCTCATTGCATTTGGCATGCATTTCATCGCGCTATTTTGCGCACCTCATTGTTTTTCGCCCCGGTCTGGCGAGACCTTAAACACGCACGGTCTAGGAGACCTTAAATCCTCGGGAGGTGCAAGACCTTTGGTGCATTTAGGTGCGCACCTCATTGCATTTAGCATGCATCGCATCGCGCTATTTTGCGCATCTCATTGCATTTTACATGCATTCAATTGCACTTTGTTGCACATCGCATTGTTCTGTGCATCCCGGTCTAGGAGACCTTAAATCCTCTGAAGGTGCAATTCCTTTGGCGTTTGTCGTGCCCGGACGACTTTCGGTGGTCGGGTAAAGCCACCTGCCTGTTTTTGCGGTGAGTTCCTAGAAGACCAACTGGGACGGTGAAAACTAGAGTTTGAACGGCTTATGCCTAGAACACAAAGGTTCGGGATTTCCGAGACTAAAGTCTGGTTTAAATACCCAGGGGGTGTACCCTCGGCTTGAAATTTGTATGGAAGCCCCATAGGTTGAGGCGGCATGTCTACGCCTCAATTCTGGATACTGAACCAACCTAGTATATCGCCCTATTGGTAAGATAGGGAAAGCTGCAATCATGGTCGTTGCATCATAGTGCATTGTCATGCATCACTTGTAAATACTGTATATGTCATGCATCATCATTGTAGTGTAGTGCATATGTCATGCATTTCCTGTGAATATCCATTTCCATTGCATTGTAGTTGCATGCATCCACTGCATCATCCTCCATCCATGGCTTGCGCCTTTCCTTGTTGAGCTTGGTCTGGTATGTGCTCATACTTTTCACGTCAAAACACAGTTCTGCATGTGTACGCACCTATTCCACGTTGGTATGTTGGTTTGAGGGTAGCGGCACCTTTTCTGTGCTAGACATGGCTTGAACGTGTACATGCCCTTCCTAGGCAAAACTTGGTTTGGCCTGCGTGCCATATCCATTGTATCCATTTCTTTTGCATGCATCCACTGCATCCCCTTCCATTTATGGCTTGCACCTTTCCTTGTTGAGCTTGGTCTGGTATGTGTCCATACTTTTCACGTCAAAGCACAGTTCTGCATGTGCATCACGCCTACTCCACGCTGGTATGTTGGTTTGAGGTTGCGGCACCTTTTCTGTGGTAGACATGGTTTGTATGTGTGCATGCCTTTCCTAAGCGATATACGGTTTTGGCCCACGCGCCATAATCGCATATTACATTGTAGTGTAATTGTTGCATCCGGCTTTAGGATCATTGTTCTTTCCTCAGCGGGTCGTCACCCCACTTATGTCAATCCACCCAATACTTGTCCTTGTGTCCGTCTACATTACTCATAGTTCTGCATGTGTATCGCGCCTACTCCACGCTGGTATGTTGGTTTGAGGTTCCGGCACCTTTTCTATGGTAGACGGACTTGTTACTTCCATCAACCTATTTGACATTTGTGTGGTTTCGAATCGCTCACGATTGAATCATGATTCAATTGCTTTGCATGTAGTTTGCATAGTTTCAATTGCATTGCATTATCATTTGCATTGTTCATACATCACTTTGTATATATTGCATATCATCTTGCATTCTGTAGACACCCCATTTTTGACCGTCCTCAAGACTTGGACGTCACCGCTTGAACACTTGGTGATTATCCATGTTTGTGTTTGTTTGGAGTTCCCGAAGTTCTCGGCTACGCGCCTTGCCTCAGGATCTCCGAACTCGACTGTTTCATGTCTGGTTTTGCACCAAACACTTGTGTTTTGCCTTGGAAGGGCAGGGAATGCCTTGTGAGGCATCCCCACACACCACCGGCAGTGGCTAAAGGCCACCAGCTGGTTGATGTTGCCATCGGCACTATATTGTATCGGTCGGCACTCTTTTGTGCCAGCCGGCACTAAATTTTGTCAAAATGACATTCTTTGCCGGTCGGTTACTGTGCAGCTGCTTTTTCAGATATTTTAAGGCAGCTGTCTTGCATTGGTTTCCCCTCCATACACGTGTATGGAGGGATGAGCCTTTGATTGACTTAGCTTGTAAGCTTTGTTGTCTATAAGGGAAGGCTCTCTTCTCTTGGCTCAAGGGTTAGAAGAGTTAGACATTTTTGGAGAGAAAAGACAGAGAAGAAGCTCTGGTTTTAGGGTTTGAATTCTATATCTATTCTATCTCTCTTTTGCTCTCTTGTTTTGTACACTAGGTGTTTGTGACTTACTATTACACATCAACACCTAGTGTTTCACCTTTCCTTGGTTTCTGAGGTTCCAAGAGGTTGTTCTTGGTGTTCTTGGCTGGATTTGAGCCCAAGGAAGTAACAACATCAACACTTGTGAAGAAGGTCAACAAGGGTGAGAAACTTGCTTTAGATTCCCCATTTTTGCATCCTTTTTTTACCTATCTTTGAACTGTTTTTGTGCTTGGTGTTTAATACAAAAAAGTTCTATTTTTTAGTCCTCTTGATAGTTTATTAAGAGTGTTTTGTGGTTTGGGGAGGTTTGACCGCCCTTAGGCCTTGAAAAGGGCTCATTTTGTGCTATTTTGTTGAGATCCGGGATTTTGGTGTTTGGGTCTCTTCACCACTGAAATCTTGAGGGATTTCAGTGGTGAAGGTGATGCCTTGAAGCCCCAAGAAGGAGAGGGCCACCCCCTCTTCTTGTTGTCCTTGAAAAGGGCAAGTTTTGCCTCTTGAGGGAGCATTGTGCTTGAGTGTGTGTTGAGCATGTATGGACTGTTATTCATGCTTAGGATATCATGATTTAACATTGCTATGTGTTGGTTTTGGTCCCTTATGCATGCTTAGCATAGTTGCCATGTAATGTCTTGTATTGCCTTAACATGCCTTAGGTTGTTAGCCCTAGTTTGAGCATGCTTTAGGCTTAGACTTATGAATATTTTGTGCTTATTTTGACATGTTTTAGCTTTGTCCATAGTCATTAGGGTTGATCTTGGCATGCATTATATAGTCCCTTTGCATTTTAGGCTTGCTAGCCTTTTAGCATGCATGTGTAGCATGTGTTGTTTACCTCATTTTGGTGGTTTGGAATCATCCAACATGAAATTTCAGTCCCTTTGGTGTGCTTGTATGCTTGCCTTAGTTGCCTCTTTAATGCTTTAAAAGCATGTATTGAATGCTCCATGTTTTGGTCATTGTGCATGCCTTTGGTTTCAAGCCTCTTAGATGCCATCTAAGTAGCCTTTTGGCTTTGTTTTAACATGCTAAAAACCTGTTTTTAGTTGTTTAATGCATGCCATAATTGTCTTGCATAAGTATAGTTCAATGCCTCATTGACTTGCTTTAAGTCTTAGACCATTTGCATGCTTTGTTTGGCCTATCTTGAGTTGATTTAGCACCACACTTTGACATGATTTTAGAGCTCATGTTGCATGCTAATCATCCATGTTATCTCCTTTCAAGTGTGCTTGAGGTTGGTTTGTTTAATGCCTAAGTTGTGCGCCTTAACATGCGTACATGTGCATGTCTGTTTAGCTCTCATACTTAGCATTTTGGCTACCGATTTTAGGCCTAGTTAGAGTTGCCTAAATCATGTTTAAGTCCACCTTTTATTTGGTTTGCATGCTTGCCTTACATGTTTGCTTGTATGCTTACATAAGCGCCTTGCATCATCCATATTGCATGCTAGCCAAAATGCTTAGGATTTCATTGCATTCACATGCACATGCTTGGCCTCTTGAGATGAGCATGATGGAGGTTTGGCACCCTTGTTTGTTTACATGATTTGCATGCATTTGAAATTGAAAGTGCACATTTGGTTCCTTGGGCCATCATGCATGGGAATGCGTGATTGGTGGCCCGAGAATCGAGGCACATGTCCCTTTGAGTTACAAAAATGATAAGGGGCATGATTGGTGCATACATTGTTGGAATTACATTGCCATGCAAGTTTTTGCCCTCTGCTGCTGTGAGTTGCAGGTTCTGCAGACATTCAGTGCCGACTGGCAGTGTTTAGTGCCGACCGGCAGTAAATTATCTGCCGATGGATGAATTTCGTGCCGATGTCCACACATAGCAGCCGGTGGATATTCTGTTTAGCCGGTGGTGATCCCCAGCATCCAAGGAAGTAGTTCTGAGACTTTGGTAGTCTTCTGAGGTGAAGAGCAGGGAAAACAGAGGCAGGCTTTGCATGGTAGTGCGATTCCGAGCAAGTCCCAAGTGCGCGTTGCATTCGGCCCTCTTCCCGAGGCGACTTACTGTTTTCCTTTTAATTAGTTTGTCAACTAATTAAGAAATTTGTAATATTTAATTAGCTTGCGTAGTTAATTATTTGTATATTCTTTCGGTCCCTCCGAGCGAGGGCATATCTGTAATAAGTGTGGGTGAGTGGTGTGTATGTCTTCCAACCCCCATTTCTTTCTCCCTTTTATTTACCCGCTTACGATGGTAGATTAGGGCACGTTTATTTTAGCATACCTTATGCTACGCATGCGTGCATCCATGCATTTGTTGACATGCACCGGGCTCGGTACATCATACAAACTGCACTGTATCTTCAAATCTAACTTGAATACGTGTTACTCGTGTATTTCACATGCCATGTTTAGGGTTAGCCGAGCCTATCCTAATCACATTCTGTATGCGATGCATTAGTCACTTAACATGAACTAGGTCATGCATGTTTGCTAACTAGTTTCTTGTTTTGGCATGGAGTACGATGTAAGTATTTACGCTTTAGCATATCGCATGCGTGTGAGTGTTGCCATAATAGCATGATTATCATGAGGCTAGCTGCTTGTGTGATATAATTGTTTGAATGCCTGTGGGTGGAGGTTGGATTGTTTGAGTTGGAAAAAACTCGTTGAAATCCGTGTTTTAGCCTACTTGCGAGTAGCAAATTCCGAAGCATTTTCAAAACAAGCGGATATGCAATGTTTATTTCCAAATTAGGCAATCTAGTCTATACTTGTTTGTTGTGCGCATAACGTAGTAATTCTAGGCTAATAACCGGAATAAGAACATGCAACATTTTCAAAAACGGATATCACGGTTAGTAGAGGCCGGTCTTCGGACCGGGCGAAAGAGGGTGCTCATAGCTGACCTTCCCTGATCGTACCCAAGCTCCCGAGCCAAGACAACTTTGGTAATGACGGACACGTGGCCTTCGGCACCGAGTCAGGGTTTCCTAAATTTCCCATTTTAAAATATTTAGGTGGCGACTTTGTAATCTGGCAAAGCAGTCCATGTTTGGCACTACTTTTTTAAAATCTGTTTTTCTTCAAAACGATTTGCCAGAGTTGGACTCTTTGGTTCAAGATTTAGAACCGCAACACAAAAAGGAAGTCCGAACTGTAGCATAAAGGCCCACGCAGGCGCTGTTACAGTTTCTGGCGACTCTGCTGGGGAGTTTAGAGAGCTTGACTCGAACTCGTGATATCCTGTTTTGACTACCCTTATGTGTTTCTTTGCATTGCATGTGCATTGGTGCGCCTAGGACACCGTGTTGGCCATCTGCTATTCTGGCGGTTTCTTTGGAGGCTTGTCTTGTCAAGGCATGTCCATAAGGCTGACCGGTTGCGGGCTCTGCCAGTATGGGAACACAAACCCCGGTTTTACCGGGGCACCCCTTTTTGACCATTCGACCTAGTGCATATTCGGATCCGTAGTGACCATTCCAAACTAGGACAGGTTGCTTACCCGATATAGGTTGTTTGAAACCGCTGTGTGCGTAGTGAAACCCTAGCTCCAGACAAAATAGGACAGGGAAACCCTACCCCAACATAGGGGTGTATTGGCTCTCTTTTATCTGCTATGTGCTTTTAGAGTGTATCTCTGCAGGAAACGCATATATTAGTTTACAAGTTTGGGTATCCGGCCTGCGGGCACTAGTATCAGTATTTTAAGAAACAGTTATATCTGCGGGTATCAAATTCAGATTTAGGCGATGATTTGGGAAACGATGATCGATACTAGAAATCGCTTGTCCATTGCATCCGTGTGTGATTTGTTTGAAATTTGAAATCTTGCTTGTTTTCCGTTTGATTCGAGAGATTGAGGCCAATCGGAACAGCTAGTGTCTTCTTCTTCTTTGGCGAAGCGAACATAGCCTTGAATTGAGAAGAGATCGTGGTCATGACGGCGCGTTAAGTCAAGAATCACCCCAGGATGAAGCTCATTGACATGCCGCATCCACCAGTGCTTTGCCGCACATCCAATTTAGACCCCTCAACTATATCAGGCTCGCGAGCCTACTACATTTGAACTAATGGGAATGATAGGTGATCTTCAAAGATCTGTGGCGGATCTCACCTATGGAATGTTTGTTTCGCCACCAGCCGCACCATATGCCGGAGGCTTTATACCTCAAGAGCCCTCGCTACTGGGATGAATTGTAATTGAACTCAGCCAACCGGAGATGGTCTCCAGCTATGACAACGACGCATCAAACCAAGTTCTAAATCAGGCCGAGGCCAGAGACAAAGGCAAGATGAAGACAGATGCCGACCCCATCGAACAACTGCTGTGGGCAGTAGAGGCTTTGAAAGCCGGGGGAATGAACAAGCAACAGATATCCGCAGTTATGTCAAAAGCTGTGGAGGATGCTTTCCCCACTCCGCCTGAGGGCAATTCCAGTCAATCAGAGAATCGGGATAGGCCCCGTTATGCCAAAACAGTTCTTTCCTCTCCCAACCTTACATCTGGAAAGGACCAGAAATCCAAGGCCGCACCAGCTGATCCGTTCGCTAGTGGATCTAGCAAGAGTGCTCAGGCTCCAAAGTACCTGCCCCGGGGGCACAGGGTCTTCCATGCTCTCTACATGCCATTGTCCAAGGCACTTCAAATCCTTGCCGAGAGGGGACACCTTAAACCCCTGGAGCCTCGGCCCCTCCCGAAGAATCTCCCCGCCACGCATGATGCTTCCTGTCTTGTCGTACCATCGTGATGGCCTTGCCACTGATAATTGCTTCCGCCTCCGTCATGAGGTACAAGACTTGATTGACAACGAGGTTATCCTCCCGCCTACCTCAGCAAAGTCCGTCACTACTCAGTTGTTGGATTTCGAGGATACAGATACTGCAAGTATGTAATCAGAAGGTGAACCGCATGCGGCGATTATGCGGTACATTTTTGGATGTGGCGTTTGCGCATTTTGAGCACCTGCCAATGCTAGTTTTGTAAATCCTGACTTGGGTGTCGAGTCAGTCTTTTGTTTTGTTTTTGAGTCTGTCTCTCTGTATTGAGTCAGTCTTTTTGCTTACAGGGTCTGTCTTGTTGTAACGAGTCAGTCCCTCTTGTATAGTATACTAGGTGATTTCGGGGTTGTTGCCTCAAACACCGTTTTGTCTTGTAATTAGTTGATTTTGCTTTTTGAGCCTGTTGCTGCCGAGGGGCCGGTTATACCAGCAAATCTGAATGAAACAACTGTGGTTATCACGTTCCGTATTTGTTACTATTTGAGTTAGCCGTGCCAAAAGATGTGAATGGAACGACAGTGCATTCCGCCTGCTCTCTTGTGCCTTGAACATCATTATGATGACCTAACCTTTTCATAAAACCCCATTTCGAACACTGCGGTGATGAAAACGAAGAGGAAGTAATTCCTCGGGTTTTGTAAAATTTTGATCATTTTGAGAGAAAGAGAGGCTTGCTAAGCTTTTAATGAATGAAATCATGCTTGTCGGCGTGAGTACTGAGAAGGATCTTGGTTCGATCCAGACTAGTTCCACACTATCTTCAAACGCGAATGATTTGTCGCTTTCTTAAAAACTTTCAAAAACAAAATATTTTGCGCAGTCTTGCGAAGACCTGTATAGAATCGCTCTTGAGATTGTGCAGCCTAGGATCGCTCTCAGCCTCAAGATTCAATTTATCTGTTGCAAACTGGAATCTGTTCAAAACATTCAGTGCCATGAAACGCCTGTGTGGCCCATTTCGAGGCAGCCCTCGAGCAAGAGGCATCAAAGTTAGATCAAGGAGATCAGATCCCACCAAGCAAAGCTCGAGAAGCAACCGTGATGGACTTTTCCTGCAAGTCAATACAACAGTCGCTCTCCTGGATACGGAGAGGCTTCAATCACAAAACCATTTGGCATAGGCTTGCTCCACTTTTACCCTTTGAGAGGCTCGCTGGGGCGAAAACCCGGAAGGGCGGTCCAGGCAAAAGTTATAGCAAAAGAAAAGAAAGAAAAAAGAATAGAAAAAAAATGCAAAAGAAAAGAAAAAAAGAAGGAAAAAGAAAAACATAGCTCGCAAGGTCGAAAACTCGTATTGGGCACCTTGGCAAAAGTTAGAGCCTAAACAGTGAAGGTTAAAATACCCGAGTGTACCTTAACCGGAACTACGTAAGGCTTGATTCCCATGTTTGGGATACGTAGGCAACTTCATCTTGAAGTCCAGCCCCCAACGCTTCCATAGCGTCTCAGTCCATGTCATGGTTTTGATCATCTTTGCCTCCTCCGAATCCAATATCTTGATTGTAACAACCTGGAATTACGTGATTAACTTCCTCTTGAAGCCAAACCACCAACACCTTCCAGGTGACTGTGTCCACATATTGATTCAAACCGTCTTTGACTCCTCCGCATCCGAGGATCCGATCGTCATCAACAAGGATTGGCTTACAACATGCCGCGGCATTATCCAAACAAGGGGCAACTTTCCGTTGCCATCCATTGCCATAAGTCGCCCTAAGTTACCGTCCAAACTAGGGGCAACTTTCCGTTGCCTTATCCCCCTTTAAGCCAGGGGCAATTTTCTATTGCCTCCGATCCGAGGTTGCGCATCTCGAGGGTAAGTTCCGCGCTCGTTGAGCATTAATTGTTTGCAAAAATAGTTTTTGAAAATTTTTACTGAAGTTGACTATTTTCTCGAAAACTGTTTCATTTTCAAAATTGGACCATGTTTGGACCCAAAAACGAGAATTTTCAGTGCTCACAGCCTGACTTGCATGATCTTCAAATCAAAAATCAAATAAGTGTGTTAATCCAACTCTCATTTTGATCAAAACTGTTTTAGAAAACAAAAAAAAATGGTCAAAGTGACGAGCTAGGGGCACAATTGAGTCAGGTCTTCTGTCTTTCCCCTGTTAACATGCTTGCCAACAGGGCACCCTATTCACCAGAAGAAATAGCCATGAGCTAACAGTGTTGGGCGTGAACCCACAACCTCTCGTTTACCTATCAACCACTCTGGGGAGGGATGGAAAATGAGAGAATGAAGAATAGAGAGGAGAAAGTTGAGCGAAAAGTGAGAAAAGGGTTTTGAGAGAAAAATCGAGCCTGAGGGCCGAGCGATGCGAGTATCACAAATCAGAAAGGGTGGGAAATAATACCCGGAGGAACTGGCTTATCGAGATCTGAGGTCTTTTTGTAAGCACGTCCGTGTGTCGTGTCTTTTGATTTGTCGGTCTCGGTTTTAGCTTTAAGTATTTTTCGAGTGTGTCTCGTTCTTTTAGGTTGTGTGCCTTTTATTTCTGTGTTTGAGTCTGTCTTGTCGTGTTCTGTGGTAGGCTCGATACCCCGGTCGTGAAACCCCTTTCCAAAAAATCGTGGTGTTCAGAATGCTGTGCCACTCTTTACATCTATGCGAAGCAAGAGAAAGAGGGGGAAAATTCGAGACATCCGAATGTGTTTCAATTGCAACCGTGTCAGTTTTGTGATCCATCTTGTCAGATTGGGTTATTTGTTCAGGGTTTGCTGTGGGCAGAATGAACCGAGCGCTGTGTTATGGGTTATATGCAGGTCAATCCCCAGTAGAGTATGGGCTGTATATATCCAGTTTGAGCAGTGGTTTGTATGAGTTGTTTTGCTGTTAATTGGTTGGTTATCCGATTACCATAGTACAATTGCTCAATTTGCAGACAACAAATCAATATCATTTACATTTGAGGTGTAACATGGTGCAATGTAGTGCAAAGTATGAAAGATGCAGATATGTACAGATATAACATTCTTTTCAGACAAAAATTTTGTTTCATTTCATATCATCTTTTTCAAGTACATAGTTTTGGAAACAAAAATCTGCCTACGGCAGTACAAAGTACTCTATCTACCAACAAAAGAGAAAAGTACAAGAAAAGAAATAAAAGAAACAGCAAAAGTCTGGGTCATCAGCATCATCAACGGCCTCGCGCTGGGGGATCTATCCTCGCCCTCTTCCTGGGTAGAAGTCCAGGAGCATCACCGGAAGTGTCACTGTCTGAGCCCGAGCCTGAGCTGCCCCCGGCCTCCTCCTCCGATGCCTCCGCCTCCTCCTCAGACTCGTCGTCTGGGACTGGAGCCATGAGCTCAGCGTAATCGCCCTCCTCAGTGCGGGGGAATATCCTGCCATCCCGAGTAGAAATGGGAGGTCCAGGTGGAGCGACGCCACCCGCCGAAGGAAGTGGGAAGGGAGGCTGAAAAACATGAAAGGCAAATGCATCAGTATGTATGAAACAGTTTATCAATGCAGAATGCAGTATATGAATACAGAGTATGAATGCCCTGAGCAGTTAAAGCGGTCGAGAATGCACGATATATGAATCTGAGTATGAATGCCGTGAGCGATTAAACGGTCAGAATCACGATATATGAATCTGAGTATGAATGTCGTGAGCGATTTATCGCTGAGAATCGAAATATGAATCTGATGTATCAAGTGCCGTGAGGGCTGGGTATCCAGTGTTGTATCGTGCATCGGATTATGCGAAGCAGTTTGTGTATAATTTGAAGCTATGACAGAGAGAACATACCGGAAGGCCGTAAAAGGCTAGGAAGTCGAAGGTCCGCTGCAGGATCCCTGCCATGGAGGCATTCATCTCCAATGACCGCCGGGTGTACTCAGAAGACGCCTGCAAGGAAATCAGATGCATCAATATTCTGTGGAATATCAAATAAATTGAAATGAAATGACTGTACAGAAATGCAGTAACACATACCGGAGGTAAGTCTGGGACACCGACAAACTCGTGATCAGCCGGCGGAGCGGCGAAGGGGATCTAATAGGTCGCCCCATCCGACCCCCGGAAAGACAGTGAAGCAGGCAGAGCGGGCCAACTGGCCTCCTGTCCTCTCTGGACTCCGCCCCTGCCGCGGACTCGAGCCCTCCTCGGCGCTCCTCCTCTTACTCATGCTCTGGCCGCTGGCGCCACTGGTCTCTCTCTCTCAGCTCGGCGGCCACCGCTCAGGGGCCGCATGATGAAGGCCCGGACGTACTCTGAATAATCGCCCTCGCCTCTGTAGTCCTCTGCCACCCAGCCAAGGGTGTAGTCCGCCATCTGCTCGGCGGTGAAACGCTCGGTGTCCCTCATATGCTCAGGAGGGTACACCGGGACTATCTGCTTTCGAGTAAGCCTGTGGTTTGACGCTTAAGCGCCGCCAGGTACCAAGCCCGACAGACCGGGCCCTCCAGCAGAATCCGGTAAAGCAAGGTCTCGACGGCGCCGGCAAACCGATCCCGCACCATCGCTGGCAGAGGAGCCCATGGCTGCCAGGTGATCTGAAATTGAAATACAGTTTGTTACCTACTGATATTGCAAATATACAGTGGAAAAGCGAAGCTTAAGTGAACTGCAAGTAAAACATACCTCGGCGGGAGTGATGGTGTCGAAGTAGCGGCGGAAGAAGCTGAAAGTCTCCCGCGGCCTCCGGGCACATCTCCCGTCAAAGCGGCGTGAGAAGGGGACGACCAAAGGGGTCTCTGCATCAGGTACAGGAGCGAGCCTAGGGAAGTAGGCGTAAACCCACAACTGCAAGGTGAATACCAGAATGTTTATCAGAAAAAGCAGAATACAGAATAAAGCAGAAATAACAGAGCCGTGTGTTGTGTATTGTGTGGAGTGTACAGTGTGAGCGATTATGCAGTCGATTAAAGCGTAGTATGTGTGTGCCATGTGTGCGATTATCTGATCCGTGTGAAGCAGACTACGATGTGTGCAGTGTATGAGTCTGAAAATGTAAAAGCGGAAAATGAAATTTACCTCCCAAACGCCAAGATCCCCCGAAATGTCATTGCCGCGGTGAGCTCATATAGCCGTAGAGGGTGGCCAGAGCCGCACCACCCCAATCGAAACGCAAGATGTCTCGGACATCCACTAGTGCGTTGAGAAGGCAGGGGGCACTGTGTTCGACTGGTCGGCGAAGAGAGTCATCCCGAACAAAAACATCAGAAAGCCGCGTGCATATCTATCCACGGCCTCTGGGGTGATCGGGGCTGCATCAACAAGAAGAGGCTGCACCCGCAACTGCACTTCGAACCAGGAGTAGCGGACGAAACCTGGACGCGCAAGAGGCGGAGCCGCGCCAAGTAAGTAGACCTGAGCAGCGGTCCACTCATCCATATCGATGTCAAAGGGGATCGGATCACCCCCTACCCCGATGCCGGTGAGCACCGAGAAGTCATAAGGGTTCATCGTCATGTCCCCGGTCGCAGATAGGTGGAATGAATCGGTGGTGTCCCACCACCTCTCTGCCAGGGCGGCTAAAAGAGGCACTAGCGATGGCGGGTCGACCCTGCAAAAGGAACCAAAGCCGCCTCGTCACGATCGTCGAACACTTTCGAAGCTCCAAATACCAATCTCGAGCCACAACGTTCCCATACCCGCGGATGGCATGGGAATCTCCCTGTTTTCAAACAAATAGTTGCGAAGTAATATGAAATGTACAGTTCTGAGGAAACATGCTGAAGTCGATACAAATCTAGCATGCGTGCAAGTTTTTCAGATTCAAACAGATACCGGGTGCCGATGCGCCTACGGTGAACTACGGCCTGTGATGTGTCAGTGTGTTTGTGAGGATCAGCATACAGATATGGTGCATGTGTGCACACTTTTTTTTTAGATTCAAGCAGATATCGGGTTATAGTGTGCTAGTAGGTGAACTACAGTGTTTGATGCGTCAGCGTGTTTTGTGTGGTTCAGTTTAAATATAGCATACAATATGTTTTCAAATTCAAATAAGTGCCGGGTGTCGATAGATTTGCATTGAAGTACGGTGTGTGCCGTGTATTTGGGTGGTCAAGGCTAGTGCAACGTGGGTGCATGTGTCCGTCTCAAACAGATATCAGTTGCAAGTATGATTGCGATCAACTACAGTGTGTAGCATATCAGAGCTAAGCAGTTAAAGAACAGATTCAGCTATGGCAGTTAATAGTTCTACATTGCAGAAAGTAAAACAGAGAAAAAATGTTACCTCGGAAGCGCCGAAGGATAGGTGAGAGGTCGGCTCGCGCAGGAGAAGCTCCGGCTCCAGCGCTTGGTCGAAGCCGCGGAAATGGCGAAGACCATCCAGAGGTAGGACGTGGATCGCCGGGCAGTAGGTTGCCGGGTCAAAAGGACGCTCGCTCAACAGGAGGAGCTTGACCCCGGGATCCATCTCGTGATCCGGGGGAGTCCCGACGTGTGGAACATCGTCAGCCATGGCAATGGTGGTGAGAAAATGGCCGGAAAAGCCGGAATGCGAAGAGTCAACCGAAAGGTCAACCCCGGGCGGGTGAAAAATGGCCGGAAGGGTCGGAATGTAAAAAGGCACGGAAATGAAGAGGAAATCGAGGGGAACAAGTCCCGAAAAAGTGGAAATAGCAAAAGATGCTCCGAAATGAAATTTCGATCGGTCGAAAATGTCTGAAATGCGAAGAAAATCGCGAATCCGACGACGAAACGGACGTAAAACGCGAAGAAAACAAAGAAAAGAGGAAGAGAAAATGCTCTAGAGAGAGAGGGCAAGAGTTTTTGGCGGATAAGAAGTCAGAAAATAGGGTTTAGGAACCCTATTTTAAAAGACCCGAGGCAAATTGTCAAAACTGCCCCCGATCAGCAATTTTTGGCCGGTCGGCACAATATTGTGTCGGTGGAGTTATTTTGTAGCCGGTGGCCAGCCGGTGGCCACCTAGTCCAGCCGGTGATGTTCCCACAACCTTGTTTAGGCCATGTGGGTAGTTTCTGGTCTTCATAGCTCAAGAAAGTACAAGAAAGTGCATCCCCGATGCTCAACCGGCCTCCGTTTTGACCTCGGACCGTGTCTTCTGCGTGTGGCACTCAGATTCAAACAAAGATTGTATCCTATTGTATCCTTTTGTCTTTTACAAAATTCAAAAGTTGCCCTGTGTATGTTGCACGCATCCATCACATTGTCTGGTGCGTTGCATCGCAGCGTCTTGCACGTCCCTTGCGACTTGCCCCGTTCTGCATTTTCGTGTGGCATGCGTGTCACACTTGCATTGTTCTGCATCTCCTTTGAGGCACGCGTGCCTCATTGCACTCCATTTTCCATCTTTTGAGACACGCGCGTCTCATTTGCCCCATTTGCATCGGCATGTGTGTCTCATTTGCATTGGCATGCGTGTCCCATGTACGTTGCCTCGCCCTTTTGCCTTTCCCCTCTATCGCGTGTACTACGCTGAGAGGCCCGTTTGCCTTTCCCCTCTCTCACGTGTACTACGCTGAGAGGCCTTTTTGCCTTTCCCCTCTCTCGCGTGTACTACGCTGAGAGGCTTTTCTCTTTCCTCTCTCGCGTGTACTACGCTGAGAGGTTTTCTTTTGTCTTTTCCCTCTCGCGTGTACTACGTTGAGAGACTTTTTCTCTTTCCTCTTTCGCGTGTACTACGCTTGAGAGGTTTTCTTTTGTTTTTCCTTCCTCTCTCGCGTGTACTACGCTGAGAGGCTTTTCTCTTTCCTCTCTCGCGTGTACTACGTTGAGAGGTGTTGCTCTTTCCTCTCCTGTGTGCGATACGCAGAGAGACATTATGTTGGAGACTCCGAGTGTTCTCGGTAGTCGCTTTTAGCCTTCTCCGCGTAGGCGCCGTGAGAATTGCTTAATTCTCTTAATCCTTGCTGCATGAGATGTAGTTTGGTTCAAGTTTACTCGCTTGCATCGCATTTACTTAAAGTGTTGTATAATTGTTGTGCACCGGTCTGGCGAGACCTTAAACACACACGGTCTAGGAAACCTTAAATCCTCGGGAGGTGCAAGACCTTCGGTGCATTAAGGTGTGCACCTGATCGCATTTGGCATGCATCGTATCGCACTGTCCTGTGCACTCGCGTTGTCTAAACGCATCGCGCTACTTTGTGCATCTTATTGCATTTTGCATGCATTCAATCGCGCTATCTTGGGCATCGCACTGTCTTGTGCACCGCATCTCAATTCATGCATTGCCCCGCGCGGGGTCTGGCGAGACCTTAAACACGCACGGTCTAGGAGACCTTAAATCCTCGGAAGGTGCAAGACCTTCGTTGCTTCGGCACACACAATTCATGCATTGTCGTGCATTCGTAAGGCCGTGCGTTGGCACACATTTCAAACATCACGCATCATGCGCATTTCTAAGGCAAAAAAAAACACATGCATTGTCATGCATACATTTTGCATCACAGTCTAGGAGACCTTAAATCCTTGGGAGGTGCAAGACCTTCGGTGCATTAGGACGCACCTCATTGCATTTGGCATACATTTTGCATCCCGGTCCAGGAGACCTTAAATCCTCTGAAGGTGCAATTCTTTCGGTGTTTGTCGTCTGAAACGACTTAGGTGGTCTGTAAAGCCACCCACTGTTTGCGGTGAGTTCCTAGGAGACCAATGGGGACGGTGAAAACTAGAGTTTGAATGGCTTATGCCTAGAACGCAAAGGTTCGGAATTTCCGAGACTAAAGTTTGGTTTAAATACCTAGGGGGTGTACCCTCGGCTTGAAATCTGTATGGAAGCCCCATAGGTTGAGGCGGCATGTTTACGCCTCAATTCTGGATACTGAACCAACCTAGTATATCGCCCTGTTGGTAAGATGGGGAAAGCTGCAATCATAGTCGTTGCATCATAGTGCATTGTCATGCATCATTTGTAAATACTGCATATGTCATGCATTTAAAAAAAATCCAAAAACAAACAACACATATTGCATTATCATGCATTCCATTGTAAATACTGCATATGTCATGCATCATTTAAATACTGCATACGTCATGCATTTCAAAAAAAAAAATCAAAAAATCAAAATCAAAAAAATCAAAAACATGCATATGTCATGCATCATCATTGTAGTATAGTGCATATGTCATGCATTTTCTGTAAATATCCATTTCCATTGCATTGTAGTTGCATGCATCCACTGCATCATCTTCCATCTATGGCTTGCGCCTTTCCTTGTTGAGCTTGGTTTGGTATGTGTCCTTACTTTTCACGTTGAAGCACAGTTCTGCATGTGTACGCGCCTATTCCTTGATGAACTTGGTTTGAGGGTGGTGGCACCTTTTCTGTGTTAGACATGGCTTGTATGTGTGCATGCCTTTCCTAAGCGAGATACGGTTTGGCCCGCGCGCCATAATCGCATATTACATTGTAGTGTAATTGTTGCATCCGGCATTAGGATCATTGTTCTTTCCTCAGCGGGTCGTCACCCCACTTATGTCAATCCACCCAATACTTGTTCTTGTGTCCGTCTACATCACTCATAGTTCAGACATCGTTCTATGGTAGACAGACTCGTTACTTCCATCAATCTATTTGACATTTGTGTGGTTTCGAACCGCTCGTGATTGAATCATGATTCAATTGCTCCGCACGTAGTTTGCATTGTTTCAATTGCATTGCAATATCATTTGCATTGTTTACACTTAGTTTTGTATATATTGCATATCATCTTGCATTCATTTCGCATTGTCATGCATGTGGCTAACAATATTGTACCTGTTAAGTTTGCTTAGTTAATTATTTAATTAGTTTTGTAATATTTAATTAGTTAATTATTTAATTAATTAATTAGTTTTGTAATATTTAATTAGCTTGCGTAGTTAATTATTTGTATTATTCTTTCGGTCCCTCCGAGCGAGGGCATATTTGTAATAAGTGTGGGTGAGTGGTGTGTATGTCTTCCAACCCCCACTTCTTTCCCCCTTTTACTTACCCGCTTTTAATGGTTAGTATTAGGGCACGTTTATTTTAGCATGCCTTGTGCATCCATACATTTGTTGACATGCATCGGGCTCGGTACATCATACAAACTGCATTGTATTTCAATTCCAAATTGAATACGTGTTATTTGTAACATCCCACATGCCATATCTAGGATAGCCGAGCCTGCCTAGATTACATCTTTGCATGTGTTGCATTAGACATTTCAGTATGCTTAGGTCCATGCATGGATTTCTAATGAGCTTCTGTTTTGGCACGGAGTACGATGTAAGTATTTATGCTTTAGCATATCGTATGCGTGTGGATGTTAACATAACAGTATGCTTACCATGCGGCTAAGTGTTTATATGAGATAAACTGTTTGAATGCCTGTGGGTGGAGGTTGGATTGCTTGAGTTGGGAAAACTCATCGAAATCCGTGTTTTAGCCTACTTGCGAGTAGCAAATTTCAAAGCATTTTCAAAACGAACGGATATGCAATGTTTGTTTCCAAATTAGGCGATCTAGTCTATACTTGTTTGCTGTGTGCATAACATAGTAATTCTAGGCTAATAATTGGAATAAGAGCATGTAATGTTTTCAAATCGATATTAGTAAGTAGGTCGGCGGTCTCTTGGGCGAGAAAGGTGCTCATAGCTGACCTTCCCCGATCGTACCCAAGCTCCCGAGCCAAGTCAACTTTGGTGATGACGGACACGTGGCCTTCGGCACTGAGTCAGGGTTTCCTAAATTTTCCATTTTAAAATATTTAGGTGGCAACTCTGTAATCTGGCAAAGCAGTCCATGTTTGGCACTACTTTTCAAAAAAATCTGTTTTTCTTCAAAACAATTTGCCAGAGTTGGACTCTTTGGTTCAGATTATGAACCGCAACAAACAAAAAGGGGAGTCCGAACTGTAGAAGTGAAGCCCAAAGGGCGCGTCTACAGTCTACTACAGCTCAGACTCAAATTTGTCACGGTTCTAAATCTGAACCAAAGAGTCCAAATCCGGCAAATCGTTTTGAGACAACAGATTTTTGAAAGAAGTGCCAAATATGGACTGCTTTGTCAGATACAGAGTCGCCACCTAAATATTTTTATTGGGGAAATTTAGGAAACCCTGACTCGGTGCCAAAGGCCACGTGTCTGTCATCACCAAAGTTACCTCGGCGCGGGAACTTGGGTACGATTGGGGAAGGTCAGTTATGAGCACCCCCTCTCGCCCGATCCGAAGATCGGCCTCTACTAACCGTGATATCCGATTTTGAAAACGTTATGTGTTCTTATTCCGGTTATTAGCCTAGAATTACTATTTTATGCGCCCAGCAAACAAGTATAGACCAAATCACCTAAATTGGAACAAAACATTTCATGTGAAAATGCGGAATGTCGCTAGAGTAGGCTCAACTAGTCTATAAAAGACATGTGAAAATGCACAAGTAGCATGTATTCAAGTTAGATTTGAAATACTTATGCAGTTAGTATGATGCGCCGAGCCCGGTGCGTGCAAGACAGATAAATGGATGCAAACATGCTATCATACTGTATGCTAATTTAAACACGCCCCAGTCTACCATCATAAGCAGGTAAATAAAAGGGAAGAAAGACGTGGGGTTGGAAGACATACACACACTCACGCACACTTATTACACATTTGCCCTCGCTCAGAGGATCCGAATAAATATTACAGTCTGAACAAATAGATCAACTACCCTAGCTAATTAATTATTACAAAATTTCTAACTCAATTAACAAATTGGATATGCAAATAAATAGAAAGAAGGGGCCGCAGACCTGCCTCGGAATGTGCAAATGATGCATGCTCGAGTCTGTCTCGCCCGAAAAACCTGTACCATGCCACTGCTACCTCTGTTTACACTGCCCTGCTTCTCTGAAGACTACAAAAGTCTTGGGACATGCTCTATGGATGTTGGGGAATGCCACCGGCCAAGCGCAAATACCACCGGCCAAAGGGAGGAACCATTGGCCACCCTTTTTTTACTAACGGCCAAAATTAATGGCCGACCGGCACTAAATTTAACCGACCGGTCAAAACTCCCTGCAGAAACTGATTTTTGACAGCAACAAAGGACAGACAGTGTATGGCATGGAGTTTCAAGAAAATGTAAGTATGGCCACACTCCCTATCATGCAATGAACTCAATGGAGCATGGCCCTCGATCCTCGGGCCATCAATTGTGCGTTTTGATGCATGATGGCCTAAGAGGCCAAGGTTGCAATTCAATGAAAATGCATGCAACACACAAATGAATACCAAGACCCCATCATGTCAAGGTCATGGGCCTCGGCGACTGAGAGTTGAGACGTGCTACATCACTTGTAGTATGAACATTTCTCACCCCTCAAGTTTGGCTTGACACCCCAAGCCAAACAATGCAATGCAAGTATATAAGCATGGCTCAAACATGCAAATGAAACTAAGGCACAAAGCATGTCAAATATGCAGCAAGTATGTGAGATGGCTCAACATTAAACTAACATGCAAGTAAGATACAATGCAAACATGCTTCTAATGTAATGCAACATGCTCATGCAAAGGTGGATGTAGACCACAAAGAGGGAGACCTCAGCCCATCCCAAAAACAGTGGCTAAAGATGCCAAAATAAAGGTACCAATCATAGAAGACAAACATGCCAATCGATGAGCCCAAGACCAAGGTATAAAAGCCAACTCAAGCACGCCTAAAGGAAGATAGACATGGACATTTAAACCAACAAAATCAGTGCTATAGCATGTGAGAATAAGCCCCTAAAACCCACACATGGCATCCCAAATGACCTAAACACATAGGCATACACAATGCACATTTCAAGGCATGAAATCACAACAATTCAAAGCATTGAAAGAGACACAAAGGACAATGTAAGACCACATTTCATGAACTGAAATATGATCTCAACTGATGCCAAATGATGATAATAGGCTAAACTAGGCATGTTAGTAACCCATACACTCAAGGCTCACAATCCAAAATGCAAAGCAACTATATCAAACATGCTAAACAAGACCAAATCAGTGGCCAACAGACCTTATGCATGACAAAATATGGCCAAGAACTTCACAAAGTAAAGTCAAAATATGAGAGCATAGTGATCAAAAGTCATGATACATTTCTAGGTAAAATGAAGGAATACAAAGCAAGTACAAAATGCATGCTAAGGGTCAACAAACCCACATGGGACAGAGATATAATATAACCCAAAACACCCAAAATGCCTCTGAAATGGAGTCATAAACAACTAAGCATGTATGCTACCATATGAGCCAAGAATATGCAAAAATGAAACACAAAGGGGAAAGGGGTGTCCCTCCCCTATTCAGAACCTCAAACCTCCTTCCTCACCACTGAAAATCCACTGGATTTCTGTGGTGAGAAGGCTAACACACAAAGTTGACCGAAGCTTAACAAAAGAGTACCAAAAGAGGCCAAAATGAAGCTAAGAGGGGGAGGTCGACCCCAAATGCCAAAACAACCTTAATGAAAGATCTCAAGCATGCAAAAATAAGACTTTTTCTAGTTATACACAAAGCTCAAATCAACATGCAAGACAGGTAAAAAATTGTTGCAAAATTGGGGAATCTAAAGTAAAGAGATTACTCTTGAAGAACCCTTGATGAACAGTCAACGCAGCCCTCTTCTTTTGATCAAAACCGGTCTAAAAAATCAAGAATAAACTCTCTAAGCCCCTCAAGGTCGAAGTAAGGTGTGATAGTGTGTGTCTTAGTGCAAAACTAAGGCCAAAACACACTTTTAGGCTCCCAAACACACACTAAGGATGAAAGAGAGGGAGATATAGAGAGAGAGGATGATATATCAGATATATATATTTATTCTAGGTCTGGAGTTGTTCAACCCTTGACAATAGAGGAGGAGAGGGCCTTATATAGGCAATACAAAGCTTGAAGCTTCTCCAAGAAGCCAAACAAAAAAGGGTCAAAGGGGGCAAAGGAGGGGAGGCTTCCTGAGGAAGTTTTGATAGCTGGGAAGCTTCTCGAGGAAGCTTTGACAAAGGGTCAAGCTTCCTCAAGAAGCTTTGACCAAAAGGGTGCAAAAGGTGCATAACAAACACACTATGCACGGGGAAGAGTGTTGGTGCATTCCAGCTGGCACAGCTGGCATGCACCAAGGCTGAAGGGTGCAAAAGGTGCATACCGGCCAGCAAAAGAGGTCACCGGCCAAACAAAGTGCCAGCCGGCCACATAAACTGCCGACCGGCCATTGGTATCAAGAAACCATGGCCGGTGGCAACAATGAATGGCCGGTGATGAACAGGGGTGGCCGGTGGGGTGTGGGGATGGCCAACAAGCCATTCCCTGCCCCTCAAAGCAAAAGCACAAGCATTTGGTGCAAAACCAAACACAAAACAAACGAGTTGAAAGATCCTGAGGCAAGGCGCGCAGTCGAGGCCTCCGAGAACTCAAAACGAACACGAACATGGATGATCACCGAGTGTTCAAACGGTGACGTCCAAGTCTTGAGGACGGTCAAAAATGGGGTGTTTACAGAAATAAAACACGAATGCAGGGATACGGGGTTTCGAACCTCTGACCTCAGGCCTTGTCCCTTGGTCCCTCAACTACAGAGCCAAACCACTAAACCCAAGTCACTTTTGTGACCAGATATAGTCGAATAAATGTATATAACGTGTAAATATACAATATAGATAGATATATGTATACAACTTTCCCACTTTCTCCCTCTTCCTTTGAAAACTGCGTCTGACATGCGGCCTTGCTTTTGCGTCAATTGGCTGACAAAAGTAGACCTCCTCGATTTGTAAGCTCGCCTCGGCTCTCTCTCCCTCTTGTCTTCTTCTCTTCTGCATTCTTTTGAATCAGTATCTTCCATCTTCTACTTATTCACTCATTTTTCCTTCTTTTTCATCATTCTCTACTATTTCTCTGACTCTCCTTTCTTTCTCTTTACATCTCTCACTACACATGGCCTCATCTCGTCCTCTCACTCTCTTTCCGGACCTCAATGATCCAAGCTCTCCTGGACCGAGTGTCCCTGCTCCTACTCTTCCTAACCTTCCTGGACTGAGTGCCTTTGCTCCTACTCTTCCTAACCTTCCTGGACCGAGTTCCTTTGCTCCTACTCTTCCTAACCTTCCTAGACCGAGTGCCTCTGCTCCTACTCTTCCTAGCCTTCCTGGATCGAGTGCCTCTGCTCCTACTCTTCTTAACTTTCCCATGATCTCAATTGAGCAAATCATGGCTGCTCAATCTGACATTGAGGCCAACCACTTCACACTCAGCTCTTGCATGGAAACAGTGACTTCGGTTACCAAATTATCTCAATGGTTGCAGAATAGGACCAGTGAAGTACAACAGTTAAATTCCCAACTTTCTCTACTCCAACGCATGTATAAAGATGCGCGGGCAGAGATTTGTGCTCTGAAGGTAGAGAATAAGAAGTTGAAACGAAAGACTACCATCTTGACTCGAATCGTCTTTGACAACCAACAGGGAGTCAACACTCTAGGCCATCTTGTACACACTGAGGCGAAGCCTTCAAGGGTCTACCAAGGTGACAAAAAAAGGAAGAGCTCGGCGAGAGAGTCGAAACAATGAAGTCGGCATGTGACTGTTATCAAAAACAAGAACTTTTCTCCTTTTTCTTTTTCTTTTTTTTTTCTTTTTTTTTTTTTTGCCTAAGTAATCGGGATGTCATCCCTGACTTTAATAAAATCAGCTTTCTCTTTTTTATTTTTTATAATCTAGTAAAATAATTTACTCAAGCTTAGATTATTTGTAGACTGTATTTGAATTATAAATTTTGATAATTTTTAAAAAAAAAAACATAGATAAAACATAATATTTTTATTTATATTTCACTTTTTTTTCTCTTAAAATAAAATAAATTTTTAATCAAACTATAAAGATTAAAAGTATAATTATCATTGAATAGTTATGCCTTTTATCTCCAGCTATTCCACCAGTGGTCATGCCCATAATATTTTAAGCTAAACTGTCTACTACAATGATGACATCTTTTTCCAAATCGGTACTTGAAAATTTTCATCCTATTGTTAAACAATTGAGAGTTTAATGATTAAAAAATATAAGTTAAAAATATATTTAAATTTTTTTAATTAATTTTTAATCTTATTTAATTTATTTTTGCCACAAATAATAAAAAATTATATCAAATATTTGGAAAAAAAATATTATAAACAATTTCGTAAATTACACAACAAGAATTGTACCATGCTATCTGAAAAGTTAAATGAGATAGAAATGGTCAAAATTGTAATGATTTATAGATTTGACTTTAAATGATGACATCTTCTTTTTCCAAATGGGTACTTGAAAATTTTCATTCCATTGTCTTATGCTTTATGACTTTGAATCTCCCATCGAAACATCTATATTCTATCTTTTGTTTTTGTAGAGGTAGATAAATTCAATTTTCCTTTCTTCCGAGTCTGACATCTCCACTCGATTGAACAAATCAGGTATTGCTGCTGCTTTCATTTTCTCTCACTTTCTCTCTTGTTTTCTTTGATGATGAAAAAATTTCTAGGCTATTTTATGCAATGCTGTTGATTTCTGATTTTTTGTGCAAGATTCATGCTTGGGTGTTCTTTATTATTATTTTGTGATGAGGTTTTTTTTTATCATTATTTAATTCCAACTAGTTTCTGACCACCTGTTTTGATTGTCTTTGATGAATTATATATCAGGATATTCTAGATGAACAAAATTGAATTATGAAGTTACTAGTTTGTTTCAAAAAAAATTTAAAAGAAAGTATCAAATAAACGAAAAATGTAAGGATTAATTACAAAAAATTTGATTATTTTATAGTGTTTTATTATATGTGTAATTTAAAGATAGAGAATTTTCATAAAACATTTCATGATATTGTTTTTACGATCCCTAACATTATTATTTATTTAAATTTTAGAGGGTTTTTAGGTGCATGAATATCTTCATCCAAACAGGGCTTTAGGGAGTATGGTACGAAGTAGGTAGGTGCATTGGTTAAGCAACTTAGTATTTAGATATTTTATTAAACAACTTATATAAATATAAGATTTATAAATCTCATACTCATATAAACTTTTAATAAAATATTTAAAATATATATGTTTTATATTTATATAAATAAAAACATTGGACTCTCTAGTATTTTCTACCCAAACATCAAACTCTCTCTCTCTCTCTCTCAGATTACTCTCAACTTGATTACTTGGGAGGAACAAACTATCACTAAGTTGATATTAAAAAAATTTACTTTTTATAATGGCATAAATAGTTTAGATATGATTTTTTAGAAATTCTTTTTAGTTTAAAAATTACAATAAACTATTAAATAGAATAAAAACAAATTTCTTAAAAAATAAAAGTATTTGAATAAAAAAAGATAAGAAGAAAATTTAATAAGGCATTTTCAATTTTAAGACATGATTAAAAATTTGTATAAGATTTGATCATTTATTAATTTATTTTTACTATCTTGATGTACGTTATATGTGATTGTAGATAAATATATTGAGAGAAGAAAAGTCACCAAAGGCAACCAATGATTTATGGTCGTTAGCAAATGGCCCGAATTTGCTAGTAAAAGAGTACTCATGTTGCATAATCAATGGCATACGGTTTCGTACAAGAGAAGTAGACAATCGCCGTAAGAGTCAGAATAGTGGTGTGCTTACCGAAGGGGATCATAAGGGAGTGACGCATGAATTTTATGGTCACTTGTGAAATGTTTGGGAATTAGAGTACATGTGTCATAACAAAGTTGTATTGTTCCAGTGTGAATGGTACAACACAGGAAACACAGGTCGAAGTAGAACATTGCGAACCGATGATTATTGCATAAGTATTGATGTCACAAGTCGGTGGTATCAACACGATCCTTTCATCTTGCCTAGCCAGGCTAAGCAAGTCTTTTACCTAAATGATACCAAATGGGGACAACCTTGGCAAGTTGTTCAACGAGTGCAACATAGGGGTGTCTTTGATGTACCAGAGGTAGGTGATGGAGAATCATTAAATGAACCAAAAGAAAACAATGTGTTCCAACAAGAAAATGTTACCGATGTTGTTCCAATTGACATCGGCCCTAATGTTCAATGTTATAGAGATGGTGTTGAAGCAGAACTTGTTACAAAGGTTAGGTCATCTGATGAAACAATGATGGAGAATAGAGCTAACAAACAAAATGAAGAGTGAGACAAACCTGATGTGGATTACGATATGGATCTTGATGTAGACTAGGATTTGTAGTTATTTTGCACTTTCTATGTGAACATTGTTCTTAATTAATGTAATTGAATTTCAGTTGTGGGTTTCATCCTCTATTATGTAGGTTTATCGTTAATTGGTCATGTTATGTGTCTGATGGCTTTATGACATGTCCACTTGTTGAGATTGTTAAGATTGTTGTTGCTTTATGCTTTATGTATAGAAATATATAATTATCTTTTCTTTACATCTAATGTTCAATTATGCGTATCTACCAAAAAAATGTTCAATTATGCTTTATAGTTGGGCAAAATAGACGCTACAAAAAAACAGTTGACCAAACCAAGTACCGCAACTAAGAAGGTAACGAACTATGAGAAACAAAGAATGAAGAATATTAATAAAAACCGTGAGAGAATGAATGCTCTAGGAGTGAAGAATATAACAACTTGTTTGAAGGCTACGGTTCAACATAAGAAATTGAGGAAGGAAAAACAAATACCAATTGAGGAAAATGACGATGATTATCGACCGTCAGAGGCTGAAGATGGCAATGACACTGAATCCTATGATTCGTTTGAGCATGAGGTACTATACATTTATGCATTGTGAAATATATTCTTTTTTGTTACTTTCAATTCATACACACATAGACATGTATATCTTTCTACATATATTCATATTTTATTATGTTATTCAGCTTTAGAGATACCATCGAGAGCCCGTTCACAATCTCATCATGAGGCATTGACCCACGCATCAGAAGAGGGGGATACCTCTTCATGTCCTGAGGTGGCTAGCCATCCGCCACCACCTCTCAATGTGGAGCCTCAACTTGAGGTGATTGCTGGTAATACTATTGGTAAGACACACTTTTTATTTACATTGATTTGAGATCTTAATTAAATTTGTTCACATACTATTTCAATATTACGGCTTCACAATATCAATTGCTAAGCGTGTTCATGGCCCGACTCGAGGCAAAGAGATTTAAGGCCTTGTTGATAAAGATGGAAAGCTTAGCGTGCCTATCCCTCAAGAATTTTGTGCACCGGTAGGGGACTATGCCTCAAAACTAGCCTCAAAGATTGGTGTAGAAGTGCGAACTCGTTTACCAGATCCAAGTGTTCGTAGGTGGAAGTATGTTGATGCCTCCATTAAGGAGGCGATGTTTCAATGCTTGAATGTAAGTTTGTTGTCTACTCTATTATAGGACATTTTACTCATTTTTATAATAGGTTAGAAATCTTAATTATTTATTGTAATTATTTTATTTTTTATAAGAATTATCTATGACTTATCTATTTTTTGCAGGATCAATTTGATTTACAAGGAGACCCTGTTGATATAGAGAAGGCAATGAATATAAAATTTGGTCAGAGATTGAGTAACCATACCTATAGGCTGCACAAACAATTCATGGAGCTGAAGGAGGCTAAAGGGGAGTAGTATGCAAGAAACCACCCATCGAAGAATGTTGATCCTACCAAGTGGATAGATCTTATTGATAAAAAGTGGAACACTAAAGAATTTATGGTAACATTTTCATATTTTATTTTTTCACCCAGAAAAACCATCTTATGATGAAATCTCAACAAGTACTCTAATCTATTTTTCAAAGAATTGAATGAAACTAGTGAATAATTTGAAATATCTTTTAAGTTGAAATGATATATAAGAAAATGATAGAGAGGAACAATGCAATTTCTTTATTATCAAGAATTAAATTTGTTTTACTAGTGATACATTTCATTATTATATTGGTTCATTATTCCTTACAAGAACAATCAAAAGCCAACATATTTGTCTTACTAATGATACATTTCATTGTTACATTGGTCATTCTTTCCTATAAGAACATTCAAAGGCCAATATTGCGAACAGAAAAAGGATGTATACAAAACATAGATGTGGTTCTAGGTCAATCTCTGTTAGAGTAGAAAAACTGGTACGTATCCTTGCACTTTCAGAATTATATTAGATTCTTAGCTTTATTTATTGAATATTTGGCCTATCGAATTAGGCACGAGAAAGGAAGATGCTACCTGATCTAGTAGAGTTGTACAAGGAAACTCACTATAATGAGAAAACACATGAGTGGATCTCATCTCAAGCTCAGTGTAATTATGTGAGTATATATTGCAATTTTTATTAACAAAATTTTATAATACTATTTGTTATGATCTTATTTGATTTTCTAAAAATTATTTAATTTTTTTTATATTTGATAGGAAAATATGATACAGACACAGGCTGATCACCTCTCACAGCCGGGATCAATCCCTTTGACTGCAGTAGAGCTGTCAATTAAAGTCCTAAAGCCAAGGTCTAGCTATGTGAAGGGACTTGGCATGAGACCTTCATCCTCTATTAGGAGGACCACTACCATATATGCTGAAACAAATGATTATGTGAAGCGCCTTGAGATGCAAATAGAGACACAGAAGGAACAAATACAAATGCAGAACAATAAAATAGAAGATCTTGAAGAGGGTAAGAAGAAGCAAGGGGAGATAATGGCCGATGTTGTCAACTTTTTGAGGACCAAAGGATTCACTGGACACTTTGAAAGTGGAGGGGACTCATCCACAAGTGGACATACTTCTTGGTAAAGTATACTAACTTTAACATAACAAATTTTATAAAAGAATATATATTTGAAGAATTAGAAAGTAATGGAAACATGCATATGACATCCAATTTGTACAGGTGCACGGGATGTATGAATTGTGAATTAGTCTAAAAAATAATTTTTTTTATCTATACTTAAAGCTTCAAAAAAGGCCGTCGAAATGCTAAATTATCACACAACTACAGATTTGTACAAGAACCAATAGAAACACCTTAGGATGGACCAATATAAGTTGTATAAACTTACGGCACATTAATGGGATGCATCATTTGTGAATTAGCCTTAAAATTAATTTTTTGTTCTCATAATCTCGAAAAAAGTCTGTTAGAGAGATAAATTGTATAAAAATTGATGAGTTACTAATGTTTTTAATCTTTTGTATAATTGATTAATTACTAAAGCTTTTAATTTATTTTTTTTGCAGATTGGATTGGGGTGGCATTTTTGACGTGCAACAATGATATAATTTGCTTGAATGTTTATTTTTGTTTGATAAGGATATACATACTTTGTGGAGTTGCACTAGTTATTGTTGGATGTTTGGTGAAATTGAACAAGTTATAACTTTTGTTTTGTTTTGTTTTGTTTTTTTTTTTTTTTTTTGTGGATATTTCACTATTTTATTGTATTAGGATGAAATTATTTGTAATGATGAATGGATATTTTCATTTTGTCAATTCGTAAATGTGTTGATAACAAGTTAGGTTAAGTTGTGATGGAATTGTTATATATAGAATTTAGATTTTGATAAAATAGGTATATAATGTGGAAAAAAATATTATGGAATTATTGACAAAATTTTTCATTCCTAAAGAAGGTTTTTTTTGTCTCTTATTTGGCTTAGGTGGATGATTAATTTTGTCATGAATTATTTATTTCGTCGCTAAATGAATTTGTCATGACAAAAAATATTGTCACATTTTGTCACTATTACCCTCAATGTGTGACGAATTTTTTTTGACATTATTTCATCATTTTTAATGATGAATTCGGTTTTGTCTCTATTGGTAGCTTCTTTGACAAAAAATTTTCGTCTTCGTTTATATTAAACGTGACAAAATTATTTCGTCTCTATTTCTTATATTTATGACAAAATACTTTTGTCTCTAATTTCTTCCTTTAATGACAAAATATTTTGTCGCTAATTACTTACAAGTATGTTCCCAATAGAGTGTATTGGAGACAAAAAAATTCGTCACAAATTTATCATTTTTAATGATGAATTTGTTTTTGTCTTTATTGATAGCTTCTTTGACAAAAAAATTTTCGTCTTCGTTTATATTAAACATGACAAAATTATTTCGTCTCTATTTCTTATAATTATGACAAAATACTTTTGTCTCTAATTTCTTCCTTTAATGACAATATTTTGTCGCTAATTATTTACAAGTATATTCCCAATAGAGTGTATTGGAGACAAAAAAATTCGTCACAAATTTATCATTTTTAATGATGAATTTGTTTGTCTCTATTGGTAGCTTCTTTGACAAAAAAAATTTCGTCTTCGTTTATATTAAACGTGACAAAATTATTTTGTCTATATTTCTTATATTTATGACAAAATACTTTTGTCTCTAATTTCTTCCTTTAATGACAAAATATTTTGTCGCTAATTACTTACAAGTATGTTCCCAACAGAGCATATTGGAGACAAAATTCGTCACAAATTTATCATTTTCAATGACGAAATTGTTTTTTTGTCTCTAAGACCCTTTAGCGACGAGGCTTTGGCAACAAAACGGGTGATGAAAAATTTTCGTCATAATTAGTTTGGATGACGAAATATATACATTTTGGGACAAATTTGTTTCGTCTTTAAATCTCAAATTTGTTGTAGTGACACGTGGCAAGAGAAGAACAAGCCACATAAGTAGAAAAAGATCCTACAAAGTTATTGTACTACACATCAGCCATTAATGGAGTTCCTTACAGCATTTATTGCGATAACCCCTTCCCGTCGGGACAGAACGGCTTCACCATGAACAAGGTAAGCAAGAGTGTAGACTTTCGGCCAAGGTGACAGGTCGGAAGGGACAACGAAATGATTAGCAGAGGATATAAGCAATCACCAAAGACAAGAAAAAGGTTAAGCTTTCTATCACTAATCTATCCCTACATTCCATCTCTCTTTCTAACTTGCTCGTCAGAGGGTTCGCTGGGGGACTCCCCGTTCCCCGTTGAACTCTTGTGCAGGTCTCTTTGTGGGCTTGGTACTTTGGACACCGGTTTGGGAAGCGTGGATCAATCTGACTCATTTCATCTGGAACACGCTGTATCATCAATTGGCGCCGTTTGTGGGAATCATTTTGCTCCGCGCGCCAGTTGTACTCATTGTCGCCAGAGACCCTTACCCAATAACTCCTTCCTACCACCTGCGAAGGTGGATGGTCACAACTAGATCCATGGCTTCTCACCACAATGTTGCCGACTACCAAGCCGACCCTCTCAATCCAAACAACCCATCGCAGTATTTCACCGAGCTCACCAACAGCATTAACCGCCTGGCCAATCAAAACCAAGTCCTGATTAATGCTCTACTCCAAAGAAACCTTCCTATGCCTCCTCCACCACCTCTCGATATCCCACCCAACCAAAAACAAGCCCCAAACCATACTATCCAGCAGCCCCATCCACCCAACTTGGAAGGCTTGCGACCCCCTCTCCCGGATATGAACCCGCCACCCCGGGTCCCACCTCTATCGGTCCAGGTACCCACCCCTGAGGGAGAGGCTAGTAGTGTCCAGCCTCTGCTGCATTCCGATGGAGACAACATTCCTCTCTAGGACGCGGAACTCCAAGCCATGAAGCTCCAGCTCCAAGGACTCATGTAGAACATACAGAATAAACCATCTACCACAGCCAACTCACCATTCGTTGCCTCCATCAAGGACAAACCTCTACCTCCTAAGTTTAAAATGCCCTTGACCGACTCTTTTGACGGTACGACGGACCCAGTCGATCACTTGGAGACCTACAGGACCCTCGTGATCCTCCATGTATTCCTTGATGAAATCACGTGTTAGGCTTTCCCCGTAACACTTAAGGGGTCGGCCTGACTGTGGTTTAGTTAACTACCAACGGACTCTGTCTCTATCTTTCAGCACCTGAGTAACTCCTTCCTCAGCCACTTCATTGGTACCCAGCGCCAACGGCATCCGGCAACTCAACTCCTCAACATCCGTCAGATGGAGGGGGAGTCGCTGCGCAGCTTCGTCACCCGCTTCAACACCGAGGCCTTGCAGGTGGTAGAAAATGATGACAAGGTCATTCTTACAGCTTTCATGGCCGGTCTACGATCATCTAATTTCCTTTTCTCTCTCTCCAAAAACCCCCCGACCTCCATGGCAACCCTACTTTCCAAAGCTCAAAAATACATGAACACCGAAGATTCCCTAGCCGTCCGACAAGGTCCTACTGCCAAAAACCTGACCCCCAGAGAGAAGAGAAAGGACCGCGAAACCAGAAACACCCAGTACACTCACCAAACACCTCAGTATACTGATCGACCAGCTTGAGCCGACCGGTCGGCGCCAATTCGACCACCCGAACGGTTCGAATGATACAACCTCCTCAATTCCCCCATGGAACAAGTCCTGAACCAAATCCAACGAGATTATCCCCTAAAATTGTCACGACCCAAACCCGCCTTTGTAGGTTTAGCATCGTAACCGGCCAGTAATCCTTGGATTACCAAAGGCCTCTTAACAGATTAGCATATAATAAGGGGCTACAGAAGCAAATATACAAAATATAAATGGTCCAATGAGCTGTGACAACATACATGGGACAGAATAATTTAAAGCTTGTATGAACATAAGAGTGACGACCAAAAGATGCAGTATATTTACATATTCCTCCCACAAGGGTAATATAGGAAAACCAACCCAACTTAACAAAACTACAGAGTTTGTGATCACAAAAATAGCCACAAAACAAGACTTCGTCTGGAAACTCCTTGGGAGGCGCAAAGGTTGGTTGACAAAAATCGAAACGAAGGCCATCAACTCTGGTCCTGATCACGTGCTGGTTCACCTACATACATAATATAAACAGTGAGCGGAAGCCCAATGAATAATAACGGAGTAAAGGGGTTTTAATGAATGAGTCCATACAGATTCAGAAATCATAATTCGTTTTCATAATAAACTCATATTCATATTCTTGTCCAGATCATATACAGAAGTCAGAAATCTTGCCTAAGCATACGTGGTACATCCATTAGTGCTAATAGAGCAGATACAGAACAAATGCAGACACATGGTGGTTATGAATAACCAGTTCCATAAAGGAACCTCCGGATCCAAGTAACAGAGAATAAACATGTTGAGCCCTATGATGGAGCCTCCGGTACGGGTAATAAAGTGCAGACATATTAAGTTCCATGATGAAACTTCCGATACCGGGTAATAGCTAACAGATATCACATGATGCTAAGGATGCCACAAATACATTATTAGAAATTGGACAATCATTCATTGTACAAAACATATCATTTCAGGAAACAGATCTTAATTCATCACATAAAAAATAAATAAGTGTAGACACCCCATTTTTGACCGACCTTAAGACTCAGACGTCACCGGTTGAGCGCTCAGTGATAGTACATATTGTGTTCATTCTGGAGTTTCAGAGTCTCGGCTGCGAGCCTTGCCTCCGGACTTTCGGGCTCTTTTGTGCTCTGCCTCGGTTTGCGAACCAGGTCCCGTTTTCTCTGTTTTATCTTCCCAAAGGGAGGGAGAGGTCTCGTAGACTATCTCTCAGTGGCCATAGGCTACGTTTTGTGGTCGTAGGCCATTTTTCCTGTTTGGAGGCCAGTTTTCGGTTTTCGGAGCCGTTGGCCGTGTGCCTCGATTCGAGACTGCCTAATTACCTCCGTTTGCTCCGGTTTTTGACACACACCTTGTTTCCTCTCCTTAGAGGGACACTGTGGCCCGGGAGACCACCTTCGTGGTTGTACGCCACCTCCGGTGCTTAACAGCCTGTTTTCGGGGCCCCGGGCCCCGCGTTTTAGCCCCCGAACCCTCGTTTTGCATCGGTCTTGGTCCATTTTTGGTAGGGACCCTATTTTCATTGCTAGGGAGGTGGTAGTATGGTGGGAGGCCACCTTTTTCCCTGAAAAACCAATTTTCTCTTTTTCTCTCTCCTAAAGCCGATTTTTCTTGACAAAAAGCTGGTTTTTCCCACTTTTGGACCATAATTTCTGGTTTTTCATACCACCATTGTGTTGTACTCACCTGAGAGGCCACCAATATGGGTAGGCAGACCACCTTTTTTGAGTTGGACTTTTTGACTTGGCTGGCCTACCACAAAAGGTGGCTGGCCGTCTACCTGGCCTGGTCGGCCGACCACTTGACCTGGTCGGCCTACCTTCTGCTTTTTGGCCTTCGTGAGTTGCATACAGCTATGCCAGCTGTGTGGCATTTGACCCACTCTCCATGTTTTTAGCCCTTTGTTTGGTCTTCTTAAGGTGGTTTTGACCCTTTAGCTTGGCTTCTAAGAGAAGCTTGACCCTTTTGGTTAGCTTCCTTTAGAAGCTTGCACCATTTACTTGAGGCTTCCTAAAGAAGCCATGGCCCTTTGTCTTCTATAAGACAAGCTCTCAACTCTATTTTGCAAGGTTAGAAAAGATTTGGCTGGAGCATTGCATACTCCCCTCCATAACTCTCCATTCCAAGCTCAAAACACCCTTTTTCTTGGCCATTTACACTACAAATCTAAGGCTAACACCTCCACCATCCATTCCAGCACCTTGGAACTTATTTTCAAAGGTTGAAGGCTCACTTTCTTGGTCCAGAAGTTGCTGCATTGCTGTGCTACATGGGTAAGTCTCCATTTTTCCCATTTTTGCACTATTTTGCTCTATACCTTAGCTCCATTTGTAAGCATTTTCGAGCTTTGACATGAACTGAAAAGTGTTTTATTTTGAGCCCTTCTTGAACTTTGTTTAAGAACACTTTTCTGTTTGAGGTAATCTACCTCCTTGTGTGCTCCATTCTCTCTTTTAAGGCTTATTATGCATCATATCTTGGCCTTATTTGAAAGCATTTTTGGACTTCAACATAAACTATAAAAAGTCTTGTTTTGATCTTATAAACATATTTGTTTAAAGACTCTTTTCTGTTTGGGGTCATCTTCCCCTTTGCATGCGTCATTTCCTTATGTTTTGAGCTATGCATTAGAGCATTTGCATTGGCCTTGGTTTGGCCTCTTAGCCACTAAAATGCAGTGGATTTTCAGTGGCTTAGATTTTCCTTTGAGCTTCAAAATCATAGAGGGGTGACCCTCTCACCCCTCATTCTCTTTACTAGCATTGTTGGCCTTCCAAATGGACTCTTTTTTGCATGCATTGAAGCCATGTTTCAGGCCTAATTTTGTGAGTTTTAAGGTCTGCCTAAGCTCTTTCAAGAGCCCATTTTTCCATATTTTATGTCTATGATGCATGTGTAGAGAAATCCCATTCAAGGCCTTTCAAAGAGACCTTTCTTTGCATGTTTCATAGACTGATTTCAGGGCCTATTTGGTGGGTTTTAGGTCTATCATAACTCATTTCCAGAGGTGGTTTTTCCGTTTTGTTTGTCTATCATATAGGTGTAAAATATCCCCTTGCATGGCCTTCCAAAGGAGCTCATCATTTTTGCATGCATTGACTGGGTTTTAGTGGTTATTTGGGGTTTATTTGACATATCATGTTCCTATTTTTGGCTGGTTTGGTGACCCCTCATATGCTTCATATAGCTGTAGAGTAAATCATGGTTCACTAGCTTTCTTTGCATGCTTTGTTGACCCTTGATTCTAGCACATTTTGGCCTTACCTTAAACTGATTTTGTGCCTATTTTGGACTACCCTAGCTCTGTTTTTGGGTCTTGTGGTCGAATGGCGTTTGTTTTGCATGCTTGTGGTTCAATACACTTGCTTAGCTTTGAGTTTCGGGGTCCATTACATGCATATACTGAGGTGTGTTCATGTTTTGAGCCTATTATTCATCACATTTCAGAGCTTGTTTGAATGCCATGTTGCCATATTTTCATCTCTTTAAATGCGTTTGAGAGTCGGGCTTGTATACCCCATTTACCGACCAATGAATGAGCTTCATTTTCATGCATGTTGAGCCATCATTTAGGGCCTATTTCCCACTGTTTCAAACCTACCTAGGGTCTGTTTGGGGTTGGTTTTGCCTTTGGTGCATTGTTTTGGGTACCTCTAGTGTAACACACTTCACTAGTTTCGGTACCCAGGCCCCCTAGCTTGCATAGTGTGCCATGTTTGCATGATTCGGGACCATTGTTTATCATGTTTCAGAGCTGTATCATATGTGTTTGTATGCCATATTGCATCCCTTGCCATGCTTTGGTAGAGTGGCATGTTATGCCTTAGGATCGGTCCATGGCATTCGTGCGCGTTTGCATGCATTTCGGTTGTTTCATTTCCTATCGTATGGCCACTGATGTGAGTGTGGCTGAGGTCCACTCATGTTGGCGTAAGTCCATCGTGCATTGTGTATGCCATTTCGGTCCATAGCATTGCATATGCTGAGTTGCATATTAGAGCATTGTGTATGCCATGTTACATCGAGTATTGTGTATGCCATTTCATAGCATTGCCATGCTAGGTTGTATGTTAGTCGCATTGTGTATGCCATCTCATTTTCATCGTGTTTGGGATAGGAGTTAGCCCAAGCATGGGAAACGAGAGACGTTTCGTACTCCGAGTGACAGAACGTGTCTCAATTCCCGGTCGCCGACACTCCAGATTACCCATGATGGAGTTTCGGTCTTGTTGTGTTTTCATGTGCATTCATTTCACATCGAGTCATGCAATTCGACTCCTCAGCCATCATGCATCAAGATGTGTGATTAATGGCACGAGGATCGAAGACTACACTCCCTGAAGAGTAGTCATGCATACATATGTGAAAATACTTTGCCATGCCCCTTTCTTGCTCTCTGTTGTAGTAAATCAGAAATCAACAACCTTCTGGAGCTTCGCACAGCATTCCGACATTAATTGCAAACAGAGGCGAATCGGGGCATCGCGATGGATTTCCGCGCCGGGCAACTCAAGCATGCATCATTCATCCTTCAGAACAGAGCTGAGGCGGTCCATGGCTTGCATGCTAATTTACTTGCTTTCCTAGATTAATTTGTTAATTAATTAGGGTTTTGTATTTATTCGGATTGTATTATTTATTCGGACCCTCTCAGCGAGAGCAATTGTGTAATAAGTGTGCGTGTGTGCGATGTATGTCTTCCAACCCCACGTCTTTCTCCCTTTTATTTACCAGCTTATGATGGTTAGATTAGGGCATGTTTCAATTAGCATACTTATGCTCGCATGTTTGCATTCATTCTGTCTTGCATGCACCAGACTCGGCGCATCATGTTAACTGCATTGTATTTCAATTCCAAATTGAATATATGTTATCTGTTGTATTTCATATGCCATGTTTAGAATAGCCGAGTCTATCTTAGTTGCATCTTGCAAGTGTTGCATTAGGCATTTCAGCATAGTTAGGATTCATGCATGATTTCTAATTAGCTTCTTTCTTCGGCTTGGAGTACTCGGTAAGTGTTTATGCTTTAGCATCCTTGCATGCATGTGAGTGCTTTCCATGATAGTATGCTTACCATGAGGCTAAATGCTTATTTGATATAACTGCCTGAATGCATGTGGGTGAAGGTTGGATTATCTGAATTAGAATAATTCATTGATTGCGAGTTTTAAACCCACTAGATAGTGGCAAATCATCGTGTTTTTCTAAAGCCCACCTGAGGGTGGCAAATCCATATTTTAGCCTACTTGCGAGTAGCAAACTGTTTTCAAAACAAACATGAGATGTTTTGTTCCAATTCAGGCGATCCAGTCTATACTTGTATGTTGTGCCCATCACATAGTAAATCTAGGCTAATAACCAGAATAAGAACGCATAATGTTTTCAAAACTAGATATCATGGTTAGTAGAGGCCGATCTTTGATCGGGCGAGCGGGGGTGCTCACGAAGTGACTGTAGACACCCCATTTTTGACCGACCTTAAGACTCAGACGTCACCGATTGAGCGCTCGGTGATGTTGCATACTGTGCTCGTTCAGAAGTCTCAGAGTTGCGGCCGCACGCCCTGCCTCCGGGCTACCGAACCCTCTTTCGTGCCTTGTCTCGGTTTGCGAACCAGACTCGGTTTTCTCTGTTTTCTTTCCTGAGAGAAGGGAGTGGTCCTGTAGGCTATCTCCCGGTGGCCGTGAACCACATTTCGTGGCCGTAGGCCATTTTGCCCATTTCGGAGCCCGGTTCCCGGTTTTCGGGATCGTCAGGCCGTGTGCCTCGGCTCGGGACCGCCCAACCATCTCCGTTTTCTCCGGTTTTTGGCGGAGACCTCTATTTTATCGTTCTGAGGAACACTGGGGTCTCAGAAACCCACTTCGCAGCCGAACACCACTTAGGTGCGGCGGCCCATTTCGGGACCGGCTGGCGGTTTGGTCCCGAGCATTCATTTCGCATCGATGTCTGTTCATTTTTGCCAGACACCTCTGTTGGTCCTTCAAGGGACCTTTGGGGTCTCGAAACCCACTTGGCGGCGAACACCACTTAGGTGCGGCGGCCCATTTCGGGATCGAACCACGCGGTTTTGGCCCCGAGCATTCATTTTGCATCGATGTCTGTTCATTTTGGCGGAACACCTCTGTTTGGTCCTTCCAGGGACACTGGGGTCTCTGAAACCCACTTGACGAACACCACTTCGTGCCCGGCAACCCATTTTCGGGACCGGAATCGCGGTTTTGGTCGAGCATTCATTTTGCATCGATGTCTGTTCATTTTTGGCGGAACACCTCTGTTTAGTCCTTCCAGGGACACTGGGGTCTCGAAAACCACTTGACGAACACCACTTAGGTGCCGGCGGCCCATTTCGGGACCCCAAGCTGGCGGTTTTGGTCTGAGCTTTCATTTCGCATCCGTTTTCTATGGTTTTTGGCGAGAGACCTCTGTTTAGTCCTTCCGAGGACCTGGGGTCTCTGATACCCACTCATAACCGAACACCACTTAGGTGCCCGGCCCATTTCGGGACCCGTAGCGGTTTTGGACCCGAGCTTCGTTTTGCATCGGTTTTTGTTCAATTTTTGCGGTACCTCTGTTTCATCATTCAGGAACAACTGCGGTCTCGGATGCCCACTTCGTGGCGAACAAAATCTTTTTTCTTGTCCTCAAAATATCTAGATATTTTGCCCTCAAAATATCTAGATATTTGTGGAGAGATATTTTTCACCCTTTTGGCTATAAAACCAGCAGCTCGGCTGGTTTGGGGTTACAAAAATTTCTTGAAGAGCTCCTCTTCCAATTCCTTCATTTCCTTAGCCAAAATTCCAAGGATAACTCCAAGTCTTGGCCAATTCCTTCATCAACCCTTAGCTCCTTCATCCACAACACCATTCCAGCAGCAAAGGGATGATTTTCAGTGGTCAAGGATCAACAAATTCCAGCTAAGAAGTTGCAATAATCGGATCTTCAAGGGTAAGTTCCCAAATTCATCTTTTGTAGCATAATCTTGAGTCAAATTTTACCTTATTTCCTTTTTGTTTTTGGGGCTCCGACCCATACTGGTTTTAGGCTTATTTTGAGCCCCTCTACAACTTTGTAGAAGGGCTCAACTTCATTTGGTGTCTCCATGATACACTTCCTTCAATATCCATCTTGTATGTCACCAATTTGCATGCTAGTTTTGGCCTATTTGCATTTGTTTTTGGGGCTCCGACCCCTACTGGTTTTGTGCTTATTTTGAGCCCCTCTACAACATTGTAGAAGGGCTCAACTTCATTTGGCCATTCTATATACCACCTCTCTTGGAAATTCACTTTAGGCCCTAATTCTTGCATGCTTTGTTAGGCTTACTTGGCTCCGGATTTCAGCCTTCATCAGGCTTAGAAATAGCCTTTTGTTTGTCTCCTTTTCATGTTATGTTGAGGGCCTTAAGCCATTTGGTGTATATTTTTGGTACTTCCTTTGAAATCCATCAAATTTACCGTAAAATTGCATGTTTGTTTAGGCCATTCTAGCTTCTGTTTCTGGCCTTCATCAGGCTTATAAAGTGTCTTTTTTTGGTCTTTTCTTCAAGTTTTATTAAGGGTCTTAAGCTATTTGGTCATTTCTTGTGGTACCTCTCTTTATAACCTCTTTTGGGCTCCATTTTGCATAGAATTTATAGCATGTTTATGTTCTGTTTTTGGGGCTTCCATCTTCTGAAAATGTGCTTATTTTTAGGCCCTCTTCAATTTTTTAGAAGCATGTTTGTTCATTTGGGGTTTGTATATATCACTTGTCTCAATACCCCTTATTTCCCCCATTTTTGCAAACTATTGTTGCCATACTTGTGAGTATTATTTGGCCTTGCTTTGTGCTAATAAAATGCTAGTTTAGGGGGCTGCCTTGCCACTTTTTTGCATTCCATGTCCATATTCTGTATGTTTAATAGGGCTGTAGGCCATTTCGGGTGCATTTCATCGCATTTTGGGCATCGGTTGCAATTTTATCATAATTTGGGGGCTGTTTTTGCATTATTTTAGTTGCTGAATTTTGCATCTTCCTTATACCATTTGCCACATCTCATTCGCATGTCATTTTGGTGCTTTAGAGCCCCGCCTCGATTTGCGTGCCCGTGTGTGCGCATTTCGAGGCAGCCTCGTTTTATCCGGCCAAGACCTATGTGAGAGGCGTTGAGGCCCTCTCATGTTGGCGTAAGCCCAATTTGCATTTTCATGCTTGTATGCCATTGCCTCGGTTTACGTGCCCGTGTGCACGCATTTCGAGGCACTTCATTTTTATCCGACGGCAGCCTATGTGAGTGTGGTTGAGGCCCTCTCGTGTTGGCGTAAGCCCAATTTGCATTTTCATGTTTGTATGCCATTGCCTCGGTTTGCGTGTCCGTGTGCACGCATTTCGAGGCACTTCATTTTTATCCGACGGCAGCTTATGTGAGTGCGGCTGAGGTCCTCTCATGTTGGCGTAAGCCCAATTTGCATTCCGTATGCCATTTCATTCCATTTTGTCATCGCCTCGGTTTGCGTGCCTGTGTGCACGCATTTCGAGGCACTTCGGTTTTATCCGATTTACATTTTGTCATCGCCTCGGTTTGCGTGCACGCGCATTGGCTGCCGGTTTTATCCGATTTGCACTTCATATCATCGCCTCGGTTTGCGTGCCCGTGTGCACGCATTTCGAGGCATTTCGGTTTATCCGATTTGCACTTCATGTCATCGCCTCGGTTTGCGTGCCTGTGTGCACGCATTTCGAGGCACTTCGGTTTTATCCGATTTACATTTTGTCATCGCCTCGGTTTGCGTGCCTGTGTGCACGCATTTCGAGGCACTTCGGTTTTATCCGATTTGCACTTCATATCATCGCCTCGGTTTGCGTGCCCGTGTGCACGCATTTCGAGGCATTTCGGTTTATCCGATTTGCACTTCATATCATCGCCTCGGTTTGCGTGCCTGTGTGCACGCATTTCGAGGCACTTCGGTTTTACCCGATTTGCATTTCATATCATCGCCTCGATTTGCGTGCCCGTGTGCACGCTTTTCGAGGCGTCTCATTTTCATAGCATTGAGCATGCTAGGTTGTATATTAGTTGCATTTCATGCATATCATGCATATCGCACGGGAAACGAGGTACATTCCGTACTCCGAGTGACGGAGTGTGTCTCAATTCCCCAGTTACCGACACTCCGGATTACCCATGATGGAGTTAGGTTTTTGTTGTAGCATTCATCTGATATTGAGTTGTGCAATTCGGTTCCTCGGCCATCATGTATCGATATGCGTGATTGGTGGCACGAGGATCGAAGCATGCATATATTTGTGAAATACGCTGCTGTGCCCTTTTCCTGCTCTCTGTTGCAGCAAGATGAAGGATCAACAACTTTCCGGAGTCCAGCACGCATTTCGAGAAACAGTGCAAACAGAGGCTAATTGGGGCATCCCAGTGGATTTCCGCGCCAGATTTCAAAGATACATCATTCATCGAAGGCAAAGCTGGCTTGCATGCGACTTCTGACTTTCTTAGTTTAATCTGTACATTAATTAGAAATCTGTAATATTCTTTTATTCGGGTCTCAGATATTATTTTATTCGGACCCTCTGCGCGAGGGCATAATTGTAATATGGGTGTGTGAGTGCGATGTATGTCTTCCAATCCCCATTTCTTTCTCCCTTTTATTTACCCGCTTTGGATGGTTAGATATAGGGCATATTTCAATTAGCATACAGCATGACAGCATATTTGCATCATTCATCTGTATTGCATGCATCGGGCTCGGCGCATCATACAAACTGCATTTGTATTTCAATTCCAAGTTGAATACTTGATAGCTGTAGCATTTCACATGCCATGTTTAGAATAGCCGAGCCTGCTATAGTTGCATTTTGCATGTGTTGCATTAGGCATCTCTGCATTCTTAGGATCATGCATGATTTCTAATGTAGTTTCTGTTTTGGCTTGGAGTACTCGGTGAGTTTTATGCTTTAGCATCCTTGCATGTGTGTGAGTGTTGCCATGATAGCATGCTTACCATGAGGCTATGTGCTTATGTGATATAACTGTCTTGAATGCCTGTGGGTGGAGGTTGAGTTATTTGAATTGGGACAATTCATCAAATGTTCGTTTTAAGCCCACTAGATTGTGGCAAAACCATGTTTTCTAAGCCCACTCGAGGGTGGCAAATCCGCATTTTAGCCTACCTGCGGGTAGCACCTTCACACCATTTTCAAACAAACAAACATGAAATGTTTTGTTCCAATTCAGACGGCCCAGTCTATACTTGTTTGCTGCGAGCATCATATAGTAATCCTAGGCTAATAATCGGAATAAGAACACACAATGTTTTCAAAAATTGATATCATGGTTAGTAGAGGCCGGTCTTTGACCGGGCGAGAGGGGGTGCTCACGATGTGACCTTCCCCAATCGTACCCAAGTTCCCGAGCCAACTTTGGTGATGACGGACACGTGGCCTTCCGGCACCGAGTCAGGGTTTCCTAAATTTCCCATTTTAAAATATTTAGGTGGCGACTCATATCCGCAAAGCGATCCATGTTTGGCACTTTTTCAAAAAATCTGTTTTTCTTCAAAATGATTTGCCAGAGTTGGACTCTTTGGTTCGAGATTTGGAACCGCAACAAAATCGAGTCCGAATCAGCGAGGTCCCCATGGGCGTTATTCTGATTCGCGACTATTTGGGATTTAGAGAACTTGACTCGAACTCTTGATATCTGGTTTTGACTACATTTGTGTGTTTCTTTGCATTGCATTTGCATTGGTGCGCCTAGGACACCGTGTTTGCCATCTGCTATTCTGGCGGTTTGTCGAGGCTTGTCTTGTCAAGGCATGTCCATAAGGTCGATTCGTTACGGCTCACAAGATGGGAACACAAACCCCGGTTTCTGGGCACCCTTTGACCATTCGACCTAGTGCATATTCGGATCCATAGTGACCATTCCAAACTAGGACAAAGTTGCTTACCCGTTTATAGGTTGTTTGAAGCCGCTGCGTGCGTAGTGAACCCCTAGTTCCTGACGAAATAGGACAGGGAAATCCTACCCCAACATAGGGGTGTTTTGGCTCTCACTTATCTGTTATGTGCTTGTTAGAGTCGCTCTCACAGGAATGCATGTATCACCAACAAGTTTGAGCATCAGTTCATGGCACCAATTCAAGATTTTGGGTATCGAACTGCGGGCATCGATTTGGTGGAATCGTTTTACACGAGGGTATCACTTCTGTGTAATTTGGGGCGTAATTGAAGAGAGGGCACACTCATTCAACTATGCTCAGATCTGCTCAGTGAAATCAGCCGAGATGTCTGTTTTCTCTTTTGCTAGGTAGTCTTGGGAACCATAGCTTCAGAAGGCTTCGATATTCCCCGGGTACATTGGACTTGTGCTGATAGACTTTGTGAGGTCAGAAATTCAATTCAAGGGCAACCAGTATTCTTTCGCTAAGGCAAGGCAAAGAAAGGCCAGTCAGGGCTCTCCGGTTCATCTGATCCGTCAGTCACCAGTCACATCACCTTTGTTCGGACTCAACACACCGTGATGGCACAAGGTTCGGAAGAATTTGTGGCCGTGGTAACAGCGTTGAATCAGGGAACTGCCATGCAGGTTGAGACCAGCATTGAAACGCAGCGCCATCCGGGCGTCGCCTCACATCCACTTTGGGACCCCAACCGAACTTTGACCCAATTCCGCCAACCGAAAATTTGCGGTCCAAGTCCTCGAGAAGGGTTGACTCAAGCCCAAGTTTTGAACTTCTGCAACCTTAACAACAAGAGGCGTTATCCCTTGATGCTAATGACCTCGATCCGACCGCGGTGAAAATTGCGAACCTTGAGAAGCAATTCAAAAGGGCACATGGCCTTAACTCCATTCCCGACATTGAGGATGGGCACGCCGAGCCTGCTGTACAGCCCCCAGACGGATTCAACATGCCATATATTGACCGATTCAACGGGACCGGGGACCCAATGATCCATACCCGACTTTTCTTGGATGTCCCAAAGCCGATGGGTCCGACTAAGCCACAAAAACTCTCCTCAGATGGAAGAACCCCGGGTGTAGCGACCACTTGGTACACTAGGTTGGAGGACGAGTGAAGCAAAGCGAAGAATTATGAGGCCTTTGTCGATCAATATTCCTACAATACCCAAGTTGAAATGACCATCCAAGAGCTTGAAGCAACCCGCCGTAACCCAACAGAGTCTTTTGTGAAATTTGTTGCGAGATGGAGAGCAAAGGCAGCACAGATGACAGATCGTCGCCCTTCTGAGAGGGATCAAGTGTAGATGATGGTGCGGAACCTCGAGCATGATATGTTGCAGAAATTGATAGTCGCTCCCAGATTCACTTTCAAAAGTTTGCATGAACTGGGGTTCAGTCGAGAATGCGTTCAACAATGGGATCATTCCTAACAAGTGAACCGACAAGGAGGGTGATTTCAAGGAGTACCAATGTCGAAGTAGCACTATTCGAACGACTGAAACCAATACAGTCACCACATACCAACCCTTTTGCCAATTCAAGCTTGCAAATAGCCGACCCAAATTTCCGAGCTCAGGCGTAACTTTCACCCTCTATATGAGCTTGACTAGCGCTCTAAAAGTCTTGATGGAAAGAGGGCATCTCAAACCCCTTGATCCTCAACCTCTTCCCAACCCACTCCCAGACATAACCCCTCCAAGCATCAGATGTACCATCGGCCATGGTCATGGCACCGACCGTTGCTACCGCCTTCGTCATGAGGTCCAAAATCTCATCGACAACCAAACGATAGCTCCACCTTCGGACCCCAATGACCAAATACCTCATCCACATCTCAATCTAATCCACACATTGGCCGTCCCTTACGACCCCAGTGTATATATCACCCCAGCCCATTTGCCCAAACCGAAGGTGTTTATCCCAGAGAGCCTGGACTTATGCATGATGGGTGCATCTGAACCCCGATCATCTCAAACCCATGAACCCACTACTCGAGTGATAAGATGATCGAAGATCTTCAGAGAACTGTGGCAGATCTGGCCTTTGGAGTTTTGGCTCCGTCATCAACCGCATCACATACTAAGGAGTTCATGTCAAAAGGTTCCTTAACCTTGGGACAGGCTGCATTGGGAGAAGGCCAATCTCTTAGCAAAGTGGAGACCAGTGATAAGAGCAAGGCAGGGGCAGGCATCGGTCCCCATGAACACCTTCGGTGGGATATTGAGGCTTTGAAAGCTGAAGGACTAAACAAAGAGCAAGTCCTTGCGATTGTTGTAGAGGCTGTGGATGACACTTTCGCCAATCAAGTTGGGGGCAGTTTGAATCAAGGGGCAAGCTGGGAGAAGCGGCTTTGTACTAGGAATGTTCCTTTCAACTCTAGTCCCGTTCTCAGAAGAGACCAGCAAACCCAGTCAGCACCTGTCAATCCCTTTGCTGGTGCATCCAGCAAAAAGCCACAAACCTCAAAATACCCACCTCGGGGCCAGAGGGTGTTTACCCCATCAGACATGTCACTATCGGGCCTTGAGGGTCCCGATAAAAAGGGTACTGAAGCCCCGAGCCGCCTACCGTAAAAACTCCTCCTACCCATAATCCGGCCAAGTATTGTGCCTTCCATCAACAAGTTGGCCACGTCACTGATAATTGTTTCCGTCTTCGCCATGAAATACAAGATCTGATTGACAATAAGGTTATCGTCGCACCAGACCCTGCAAAGTCTATCGGCACTAGATCGGTGAACTTGGGGGATAATGTGATGTGATTGGGAGATGAACCACCTGCGGGCGGCATTCAGTGTACTTCAGATATGGCGTATGGCATGCACTGTTTTGAGCAATGTACAAGTGCTGTTAATTTTGCATTCTGACTTGGGTATTGAGTCAGTCTTGTTGTTTTGTCTTGAGTCTGTCTTTTTGTTTTAAGTCAGTCTCTTTTGTTGTGGGTCTGTCTTGTTGTATCGAGTCAGTCCTGTTGTATAGAAGTCAGGTGATTCCGGGGGTGTTACCTCAGGCGTCACCATTTTGTTTCGCGTTTGTCTTTTTGTTTTGTTTTGAGTCTGTTTCTGCTAGGGAGCCAGTTATGCCAACAGATTTTGAATGAAACAGCAGTAATTTCCACGCTCTCGCATTTGCTTCTGCCATGTGCTAGTTGTGCCGGGATTTGAATGAAATGGCAGTGCATTCCACCTGCTCTCCTGTGCCCTGAAGCCATTGTATTGACCTAAGTTTTTCGAAACCTTTTTGAACACTGCAGTGAAAACAAAGAGGGAGGAATTCTCGATTTGCAAAACTTTGATCAAATTGAGAGAAAGAGAGGCTAAGCCCTTAATGAATGAAATCATGCTTGTTAATGTAGTCTTGAGAAGGACCACGGCTTTGATCCAGATTGATCCTACATGTCTTCAACATGAGCGATTTGTCGCTTTCTTAAAAACTTTCAAAAATGTTTTCTTGCGGTCCTGCGAAGACATGTGGAATCGCTTGAGATTGTGCGACTTAGGATCACTCTCACCTCGAGACTCAACCCCTTTGCTTTGAACCTTGAGCTTGAATTTAGAAGGTTCAACGGTTGACCACAATGTAAGACCTGTGGCTGACGGAAGCAATTTCTCGAACAAGAGGCACCAAAGTCGATCAAGAAGATCGAAGTCGTCAAAAGAAGCTTGCGAGCTAGATCAAGCACCCTCGAACTAGGGGCAAAAATGTCCGATATGCTCAAGAGTCAAGATGGACCCTTCTTTAATCAATACTGCAGTCATTTTCCGGGATTCAGATGACTTCAGGACCTCAAAACCATTTGGCATGGACCTGTTACACTTTTACCCTTTGGGAGGCTCATGGGCGAAAACCCAGAAGGGCGACCCAGGCAAAAGTTAGAGCAAGAAAAATGCAAAAAGAAAAATGCAAAAAAGAACAAGAAAAGAAAAAAGGAAAAGATACAAAAAATTCAAAAAAGAGAAAAAGAAAAAAGAAAAGAAGAAATGAAAAGAATTGAAAAGAAAAGAAAAACAAAGCTCGCAAGGTCGAAAACCTGCAACAGGCGCCTTGGCAAAAGTTAGAGCATAAAAAGGAGAGGTTAAATACCCGAGTGTACCTTACCCCGAACTACGTAAGGCTTGATTCCCATGTTTGGGATACGTAGGCAACTTCATTCTGAAGTCCAGCCATAAAACAATTCAAATTCGATTGTGTCCATGCGATGGTTCTGGCCATCTTTGTCTTCTCAGATTCGAGAGTCTGGTTTTGTTCGTCGCTCTAAGGACTGACTACAAGTACACTGCGATGCTATCCAAACAAGGGGCAACTTTCCGTTGCCATTCAGTGTGCTGCGGCGCCAGTCAAACAAGGGGCAACTTTCCGTTGCCATTCAATGCGCCGCGGTGCCGTTCAAATAAGGGGCACCTTTCCGTTGCCATGCAGCCCTCTTCAAGCACGAGACAGTTTTCCTTTGGATCCGAGGTTGTGCATCTCGAGAGTGGGTTCTATGCTCGTTGAGCAGTGGCCGTTTGCAAAAATAGATTTTGAGAATTTTTACTGAGGCTGACTAGTTCTCTCGAAAATTGTTCCATCTTTTCCAAAAAACTGAACCATTTCTTGGACCCAAAAAAAGGAAAATTTTCAGCACTCATAGCCTGACTTGCATGATTTCAAATCAAAAATCGAACAAGCATGTTAATCTAACTCCCATTTTGGCCAAATTTTTTTTAGAAAGCAAAAATAAAAATGATGAACTAGGGGCACAGTTGGGTCAGGAGTTCTGTCTTTCCCCCTTTATCAACATACTCGCCAAGAAGGGCACTCTGCATGCCAAGAAAAGGGCACAATTGAAGCTAACAACAAAATGGTCGAAAAGGCTCTCACATCCTCCACGCAACGAGGTATCAAGCTGAGTGCGAAGCACGAACTAGAATGGGCCAAGATATTCCACTCCCTCATCTAGACAGATCTTATCGCGTCCAAACTCCCCAGCAAAGCATCATCAACCGATGCTAGCTGCAGATTTGCTACACACCCAGATGTAGCGCAACCCCTTTGTGGGAGGAATTCACTAGCTGCATGCAGAAGAAGAAGGATCTAGCTGAATGCTAGGGGCCTGAGCCCACAATTTGTTGTTTATCCATCAACCACCCAGGGGAGGGATTGAAAAATGAGAGATTGAAGAATAGAGAGATGTGCGATGAGAGAAAAAGTGAGAAAAGGGCTTTTTCAGAAAAACAGAGCTTGAGGGCCGAGTGATGTGAGAATCACAAATAAGAAAGGATAGGAAACCTACCCGGTGAAACAGGCTCCCTGTGCACGTCTGAGTGTCGTGTCTTTTTGTTTTATCTCGATCCTTGTTTTGAGTCGTCTCGAGTGTTACTCGATGTGTCTAGGTTGTGTGCCTTTTGTTTTCTTGTTGAGTCGTTTTGCTGTGTTCAGTTGTAGGCTCAATACCCGGTTGAGGATCCTTTTCTCATTTTCAAAAATAAAATCATTTTGTGCTCCGAGTGCCGTGCCGTTCTCCACATTTGTGCAAAACAGAATTTGTTCTTTCGGAAAACTGCAGGGTTTAACCCAGGTCATATGAGAACAGTGAAACCAGGACCTATCTGAAGCTATGAGTTTCGGGCTGCAAAGCAAAAGCAAAAGAGGAAACTGTCGGGCATCTGAGTTTGTTCTCACTTCAGTAAGTTCCGAGACTATATTCCGGGTGTACCTCTTTAGGTCTTGCCAATGCTCTGAAGTATGAGTGTGCTTCTACCTCAAGCTCAAGATCAAGTCTACTTCAAGCCAGAATGGCGATCAGAAGCGCTCTCCCTGAGTACCATTCCCTGCCAGAGGCATCTTGACCGTGTTTGCGATGAGTTCCTAGGAGACCAACTGCGACGGTGGAAACTAGAGTTCGAATGGCCGTGGCCTAGAACGCAAAGGTTCGGGATTTCCGAGACTAAAGTCTGGTTTAAATACCCAGAGGTGTGCCCTCGGCTTGAAATCTGTATGGCAGCCCCATAGATTGAGATAGCATGTGTATGCGCCTCGATTCGGAATCTTGAACCAACCTAGTCTGTCACCCGTTGGAGAATAGGAAAGTTGTGAGTATGATCAGAAAACAAGAGGCGTGTGGCTCCCACATGCAGATATTGTTACTTGTCAAGATTTTAGAACCTTTGTCTTTGTGAGTTGAAGGTAAGTGTTCAAGAGCACGAGGAGATCCCCGAGTAGAGCGGTACGCCGCCTCTCGCCTGATGAGGTGCATGCTAAAAGCGTCGCTTTGTCCATTTATTGCATTCCGTTAGCATCATGCATTGTATTGCATTGTACTTATCAAGTTTCTCTCATTTCACTTAGTGTATCAATCACGCCATGCTCATTACTCGCATTGTCATGCACACTTCACCGCACTTGTTAGTGCACCTCAAATCCATCGCGCTATCTTGCGACTCAAATCAATCGCGCTTATCTTGCGCACCTCAAATCAATCGCGCTATCTTGCGCACCTCAAATCAATCGCGCTTATCTTGCGCACCTCAAATCAATCGCGCTTATCTTGCGACCTCAAATCCATCGCGCTTATCTTGCGACCTCAAATCAATCGCGCTTATCTTGCACACCTCAAATCAATCGCGCTATCTTGCGCACCAAATCCATCGCGCTATCTTGCGCACCTCAAATCAATCGCGCTTATCTTGCGACCTCACCGCACTCGTTAGTGCATTGCATCGCGCTATCTTGCGACCTTATTTGTATCACATTGCGATGCATCCATTCGCCGACATTATGCGGTGTCGCACTTTCGAATCATAGGAGTCACATGGAATATATGTTGTTAGCATATTGTTCTTGTTGAATTTCTCTATTTTGCGAGCACGATATTGTATGTATGGTTCATTTGAAATGGTGCGACCCGGACGAATCGCGCAGTATTGTATCTTCTCCGTGTGAGACGCAATGAGAATTACATGATTCTCTGCATTCCTAATCGCATGAAATGTAGTTGTTTGCTTTGCATTCTTGCTTAAAAATGTTGCATCTATTTGTCAATACCGCTTCATTCTGACTTGCCGCACTTGCATGATCATCGGCTTCTTGCATATCATTTGCATTTTGCCCCTTGCACGAGGGCACGCTCAAGCACATATCTTTGTTTATCTTGTATGATTGTCTAAGTCTTGGCCTTGTCAAAATGGGTCGTCTCGGCTTTGACATTCACTCCGTCATTGTTATGACTTCCGAGTTACAAAGAGGGCAAATCAGAGACACCCCATTTTGACCGACCTTAAGACTCAGACGTCACCGATTGAGCTTCGGTGATGTTGCATCTTGCTCGTCGTCTCAGAGTTCGCGCGACGCCGCCTCCTGCCACGAACCCTCTTTCGTGCCTTGTCTCGGTTTGCGAACCAGACTCGGTTTTCTCTGTTTTCTTTCCTGAGAGAAGGGAGTGGTCCTGTAGGCTATCTCCCGGTGGCCGTGAACCACATTTCGTGGCCGTAGGCCATTTTGCCCATTTCGGAGCCCGGTTCCCGGTTTTCGGGATCGTCAAGCCGTGTGCCTCGGCTCGGGACCGCCCAACCATCTCCGTTTTCTCCGGTTTCTGGCGGAGACCTCTATTTTATCGTTCTGAGGAACACTGGGGTCTCAGAAACCCACTTCGCAGCCGAACACCACAGGTGCGGCGGCCCATTTCGGACCCGGCTCGCGGTTTTGGTCCCGAGCATTCATTTCGCATCGATGTCTGTTCATTTTGGCAGACACCTCGCTTGGTCCTTCCAAGGACACTGGGGTCTCGAAACCCACTGCGAACACCACCGGTGCGGCCCATTTTCGGGATCCCGAACCACGCAGTTTTGGCCCCGAGCATTCATTTTGCATCGATGTCTGTTCATTTTTGGCAGACACCTCTGTTTGGTCCTTCCGAGGGACACTCGGGGCTCTGAGACCCACTTCGCAGGCGAACACCACTTAGGTGCGGAAATTTCATTTTGACCCAATCGCGCGGCTTTTGGTCCCGAGCTTTCATTTCGATCCGCTTTCTATGGTTTTTGGCAGACCTCTGTTTAGTCCTTCCGAGGGACACTGGGTCTCTCGATACCACTTCATAACCGAACACCACTTAGGTGCGTGCCCCCATTTCGGGACCCCGCGGTTTTGGACCCCGAGCTGCTTTTGCATCGGTTTTTGTTCAATTTTTGCAGGTACCTCTGTTTCATCATTCCGAGGAACACTGCGGTCTCAGATGCCCACTTCGTGGCCGAACAAAATCTTTTTTTTCTTGTCCTCAAAATATCTAGATATTTTGCCCTCAAAATATCTAGATATTTGTGGAGAGATATTTTTCACCCTTTTGGCTATAAAACCAGCAGCTCCCAGCTGGTTTGGGGGTTACAAAAAATTTCTTGAAGAGCTCCTCTTCCAATTCCTTCATTTCCTTAGCCAAAATTCCAAGGATAACTCCAAGTCTTGGCCAATTCCTTCATCAACCCTTAGCTCCTTCATCCACAACACCATTCCAGCAGCAAAGGGATGATTTTCAGTGGTCAAGGATCAACAAATTCCAGCTAAGAAGTTGCAATAATCGGATCTTCAAGGGTAAGTTCCCAAATTCATCTTTTGTAGCATAATCTTGAGTCAAATTTTTACCTTATTTCCTTTTGTTTTTGGGGCTCCGACCCATACTGGTTTTAGGCTTATTTTGAGCCCCTCTACAACTTTGTAGAAGGGCTCAACTTCATTTGGTGTCTCCATGATACACTTCCTTCAATATCCATCTTGTATGTCACCAATTTGCATGCTAGTTTTGGCCTATTTGCATTTGTTTTTGGGGCTCCGACCCATACTGGTTTTGTGCTTATTTTGAGCCCCTCTACAACATTGTAGAAGGGCTCAACTTCATTTGGCCATTCTATATACCACCTCTCTTGGAAATTCACTTTAGGCCCTAATTCTTGCATGCTTTGTTAGGCTTACTTGGCTCCGGATTTCAGCCTTCATCAGGCTTAGAAATAGCCTTTTTTTTGTCTCCTTTTCATGTTATGTTGAGGGCCTTAAGCCATTTGGTGTATATTTTTGGTACTTCCTTTGAAATCCATCAAATTTACCGTAAAATTGCATGTTTGTTTAGGCCATTCTAGCTTCTGTTTCTGGCCTTCATCAGGCTTATAAAGTGTCTTGTTTTGGTCTTTTCTTCAAGTTTTATTAAGGGTCTTAAGCTATTTGGTCATTTCTTGTGGTACCTCTCTTTATAACCTCTTTTGGGCTCCATTTTGCATAGAATTTATAGCATGTTTATGTTCTGTTTTTGGGGCTTCCATCTTCTGAAAATGTGCTTATTTTTAGGCCCTCTTCAATTTTTTAGAAGCATGTTTGTTCATTTGGGGTTTGTATATATCACTTGTTTCAATACCCCTTATTTCCCCCATTTTTGCAAACTATTGTTGCCATACTTGTGAGTATTATTTGGCCTTGCTTTGTGCTAATAAAATGCTAGTTTAGGGGCTGCCTTGCCACTTTTTTGCATTCCATGTCCATATTCTGTATGTTTAATAGGGTCAGAGGCCATTTCGTGCATTTCATCGCATTTTGGGCATCGGTTGCAATTTTATCATAATTTGGGGGCTGTTTTTGCATTATTTTAGTTGCTGAATTTTGCATCTTCCTTATACCATTTGCCACATCTCATTCGCATGTCATTTTGGTGCTTTAGAGCCCCGCCTCGATTTGCGTGCCCGTGTGTGCGCATTTCGAGGCAGCCTCGTTTTATCCGACGGCAGCCTATGTGAGTGTGGTTGAGGCCCTCTCATGTTGGCGTAAGCCCAATTTGCATTTTCATGCTTGTATGCCATTGCCTCGGTTTACGTGCCCGTGTGCACGCATTTCGAGGCACTTTATTTTTATCCGACGGCAGCCTATGTGAGTGTGGTTGAGGCCCTCTCGTGTCGGCGTAATCCCAATTTGCATTTTCATGTTTGTATGCCATTGCCTCGGTTTGCGTGCCCGTGTGCACGCATTTCGAGGCACTTCATTTTTATCCGACGGCAGCTTATGTGAGTGCGGCTGAGGTCCTCTCATGTTGGCGTAAGCCCAATTTGCATTCCGTATGCCATTTCATTCCATTTTGTCATCGCCTCGGTTTGCGTGCCTGTGTGCACGCATTTCGAGGCACTTCAGTTTTATCCGATTTACATTTTGTCATCGCCTCGGTTTGCGTGCCTGTGTGCACGCATTTCGAGGCACTTCGGTTTTATCCGATTTGCACTTCATATCATCGCCTCGGTTTGCGTGCCCGTGTGCACGCATTTCGAGGCATTTCGGTTTATCCGATTTGCACTTCATGTCATCGCCTCGGTTTGCGTGCCTGTGTGCACGCATTTCGAGGGACTTCGATTTTATCCGATTTACATTTTGTCATCGCCTCGGTTTGCGTGCCTGTGTGCACGCATTTCGAGGCACTTCGGTTTTATCCGATTTGCACTTCATATCATCGCCTCGGTTTGCGTGCCCGTGTGCACGCATTTCGAGGCATTTCGGTTTATCCGATTTGCACTTCATATCATCGTCTCGGTTTGCGTGCCTGTGCACGCATTTCGAGGCACTTCGGTTTTACCCGATTTGCATTTCATATCATCGCCTCGATTTGCGTGCCCGTGTGCACGCTTTTCGAGGCGTCTCATTTTCATAGCATTGAGCATGCTAGGCTGTATATTAGTTGCATTTCATGCATATCATGCATATCGCATGGGAAACGAGGTACATTCCGTACTCCGAGTGACGGAGTGTGTCTCAATTCCCCAGTTACCGACACTCCGGATTACCCATGATGGAGTTAGGTTTTTGTTGTAGCATTCATCTGATATTGAGTTGTGCAATTCGGTTCCTCGGCCATCATGTATCGATATGCGTGATTGGTGGCACGAGGATCGAAGCATGCATATATTTGTGAAATCTGTTCTTGTGCCCTCTTCCTGCTCCCTGTTGCAGCAAGATGAAGGATCAACAACTTTCCGGAGTCCAGCACGCATTTCGAGAAACAGTGCAAACAGAGGCTAATTGGGGCATCCCAGTGGATTTCCGCGCCAGAGCATTTCAAAGATACATCATTCATCGAATAAGGCTGACTGGCTTGCATGCGGCTTTCTGACTTTCTTAGTTTAATCTGTACATTAATTAGAAATCTGTAATATTCTTTTATTCGGGTCTGTATTATTATTTTATTCGGACCCTCTGCGCGAGGGCATAATTGTAATATGGGTGTGTGAGTGCGATGTATGTCTTCCAATCCCCATTTCTTTCTCCCTTTTATTTACCCGCTTTGGATGGTTAGATATAGGGCATATTTCAATTAGCATACAGCATGACAGCATATTTGCATCATTCATCTGTATTGCATGCATCATACAAACTGCATTTGTATTTCAATTCCAAGTTGAATACTTGATAGCTGTAGCATTTCACATGCCATGTTTAGAATAGCCGAGCCTGCTATAGTTGCATTTTGCATGTGTTGCATTAGGCATCTCTGCATTCTTAGGATCATGCATGATTTCTAATGTAGTTTCTGTTTTGGCTTGGAGTACTCGGTGAGTTTTATGCTTTAGCATCCTTGCATGTGTGTGAGTGTTGCCATGATAGCATGCTTACCATGAGGCTATGTGCTTATGTGATATAACTGCCTTGAATGCCTGTGGGTGGAGGTTGAGTTATTTGAATTGGGACAATTCATCAAATGTTCGTTTTAAGCCCACTAGATTGTGGCAAAACCATGTTTTCTAAGCCCACTCGAGGGTGGCAAATCCGCATTTTAGCCTACCTGCGGGTAGCACCTTCACACCATTTTCAAACAAACAAACATGAAATGTTTTGTTCCATCTGACGGCCCATTTATACTTGTTTCTGCGAGCATCATATAGTAATCCTAGGCTAATAATCGGAATAAGAACACACAATGTTTTCATAAATTGATATCATGGTTAGTAGAGGCGGTCTTTGGATCGGGCGAGAGGGGTGCTCACGATGTGACCTTCCCCAATCGTACCCAAGTTCCCGAGCCAACTTTGGTGATGACGGACACGTGGCCTTCCGGCACCGAGTCAGGGTTTCCTAAATTTTCCATTTTAAAATATTTAGGTGGCGACTCTGTTATCTGGCAAAGCAGTCCATGTTTGGCACTTTTTTCAAAAAAAATCTGTTTTTCTTCAAAACGATTTGCCGGATTTGGACTCTTTGGTTCGAGATTTGGAACCGCAACAAAATCGAGTCCGAACTGCAGCGAGGTCCCCCGCGGGCGTTGTTACAGTGACCTTCCCCAATCGTACCAAAGTTCCCAAGCCAAGGCAACTTTGGTGATGACGGACACGTGGCCTTAGGCAGCGAGTCATAGTTTCCTAAATTTTTTCAAAAATAAAATATTTAGGTGGCGACTCTGTATCTGGCAAAGCAGTCCATGTTTGGCACTTCTTTCAAAAAATCTGTTTTCAAAAATGATTTGTCGAATTTGGACTCTTTGATGATTCATCGGTCTTGTATTGCACTCTGCAAGATTAGATACAGGACCGTGACTTTGAGTCCTGAACTGTAGTGAGCCCAATGAACAAAACGGGATTCCCTCCCGGGACGTTCGAGGACGTCTACAATAAGGTTGAATATAGCTTTACTAAGTTATTACTCACAGTTAGCTTTGAGGTAGACAGACGGAGCAGACTGGTCAAACGGTATACGGCACGTGACCTACATGATACATAACAGATACACACCTGAAACACACGTTCGAATCGTACAAAACTTATTTCGTTTGTTATTAGTGCGTTTCTAGCCTTTAATCCTCATCATGGAGTCTTAAACATGGCCTAGGAATGCCTAGGATGGAATAAGGATGCAAAAATGTATTGGAAAATATTTTTTAAAACTTGTTGAAAATAAGGTCCACGCTCGAGCGGACATGCAAACAATGAAGCTTCGCTCGAGCATGAATTTCCCCGCTCGAGCGGACTGCAAACTTTTGAAAAAGTACTAGTTGCATGTTTTTCACACTCGACGGAAGCTCGATCCCCGCTCGAGCGTGAGACTCAGACCCTCGCTCGAGCGCAGATTCCCTCGCTCAAGCGGACTGCAAAACACATGAACTTTTGGGTATATGCATTTTACGCTCGAGCGTGACTCTTGACGCTCGAGCGGAAGTGCATTTACTCAGAGTGAATGCTCGAGCGTGAAGTCCCCTGCTCGAGTGTGGATCAAATTTCTGGAATTTCTAGATTCGATCACCAATCTCAAATTTAACCCCAAATGCATCAAACTCAATTTTCTGGGCCCAAGACTTTGGAAAACACTTAGAACTCATAAAACAACATGTTTAAAGCATTATTTCAAGAAATCGTGGCCTAAAAGGACACCAATTGTGCACAAACTCAACTTAAACTCTATGAATGTTCCAAGGCATAAGGTACATGAACTCTCTTGTATTCATCCTCTTTAAAACATGATCAAACTAGGCAAATTGTTAGAAAACATGATGAATTCTCAAAACATAGATGAAATGAACACATGCATGAAAGAAGTCTTTGAATTCATGCTCAAAATGTGACGAAATGCACATGCATGCACATCATTGAACTAAGGCTCTCCAAAACATGATCAAATGCTACTAAATAAGATGAAACTCATTGTTTTCCCAAAATTAAAGGGAACTCAACACATGCATGAAGGAACTTTTGAAAATCAATCTTCAAAATGCTATGAAACATTCATGTATGCATGGAATGACTAACAATTGCTTAGTTCTAACCCAATTCTTGCATGAGTTCAACATTTCACTTGAATCTTAGAAGAATCAAATTCAATTATACAACTAAAAGCTTGATCCCTTACCTAGAGTCCACAATTCCCTTAATTTTAGCCAAATCTAACAATCAACCACCAAAACCTTCCAACTCTTGATCCTTCATAGCAATTTTCTTCTATCCTCTTAGAATTAAACCCAAGCTTCTCCATCTCCCTCTCTCTCTTGTTTGGGGCTTAAAGGTGAGGAGAAGTGGAGTGCCAAATAGAATTAGTGGGGTCAAATGGTTTATTTGGTGGTGGTGGACTAAACTGAATCAAATGAGCATTAATTTAATCTAATTTAATCGTTCCGAACCAAATTTTAATTAAACCTACCATAAAATTCTATAAATCCTAATTAGCATATAAATGAAGTCAATTTCTGATTCGGACGCCGATAAGGCCTCCAATTCGCAAATCGAAACTAGAACGTAAACAGATCTTCCTATGCCTAACAGATATAAACACAACAATGCAACACACACATGTAGTTTAATTCAAAATTTCACCTTAACTACTAATTAGGCATGATTAATCATGGATTAACGTTAATCAGGGGTTGGGGTTGTTACAAAAATGGCCTCAACCGTCACGGTCTCCCTCCAACCGACGAGACCAGTCCAAATACTGTTGCTTTCATTAGGACCACGGCCATAATACGGAGGTGTGTGTTAACCTCAAAGATTTGGTCGAGGGCTTGATACATTGGGGACGTCTCAGTCGGTTCACGGAAGCTCGCCTGCAACAAAGGCAAAGAACTGAACCTATTAGAAGCAACCGTCAGCGCACCCCTCCTTGACAACTCACACAACCTAACCAAGGTCATGATCGCCCTCCACAGCAACCCTGGGCACAAAGTAACCCTGCCCCCCCCCCCCCAATTGGAGAGATCAGAGTTATTGCTGGCGAGCTTGCTTGTGGAGGACTATCCCGCTCAGCTTAGCGGACAGAACTCAAAAAAATAAGGCAGGGCTCAGACAAAGAAATTGCCACATTGGACCGCCCTTCCAAAGAGTCCAAGTAGTGGATGGAGCCCATCACCTTTACGGAGGCCAATTGCATAGGCATCCGTTACCCCATGACGACCCCCTAGTCATCTCCGCCCTCCTCTCTAACTACAAAGTTAGACGGGTTCTCGTCGACAACGGCAGTTCTTCAGACATCATCTTCCTAAATGCCTTTCACCAGCTCAAGGTCGGGGAACAAAGTCTATTCCCTCACCAAACCCGTTAGTCGGTTTTACTGGAGGTCGAGTGACCTCCATAGGCTCCATCGATCTTCCCATCACAATCGGAGAATACCCGCGGCGGACCACAAAGTTGCTCACCTTCCTCGTCGTCGACTGTCCCTCTGCTTACAACATTATCCTCGGCCGCACCGCCCTAAATGCTTTCCAAGCTGTCACATCCACTTTCCATCTTGCCGTTAAATTCCCTACCGACCTTGGGGTCAGCACGGTGAAAGGAGAGCAGACTGTGGCCAGAGAATGTTACGTCGCTTCACTTAAAGAGGTCAAGCTAAAGAAGGCTATGATCATTGAAGGACTCGACGTCAGAGACGAAGACGAGCTGATCAGAGGGGAACCAGTAGAAGAGCTTGTCGAGGTCCTCATCGATCCCACCAACCCGACAAAAATGACCAAGATCGGCAGCCAACTATCTCTTCAAGCCAAGGCCGATCTTACAACCCTCATGACTGAACACAATGATGTGTTTGCCTAGACCCATTCCGACATGTCAGGAATCGATCCCTCCTTCATCACTCATCGTTTGAGTATCAAACTCCATTTCCGACCCTTCCGCCAGAAACAACACATTTTCTACCTGGAACGCAATGCTTTTATTGCCTCTGAGGTAGATAAGCTACTGGCAGCACAGTTTGTCAAGAACGTAGACTACCCTAGGTGGCCGTCGAATGTGGTCTTAGTTCATAAAAATAACGGTAAATAGCGACTTTGCGTCGATTACTCAGACCTTAATCGAGCTTGTCCCAAAGACAGTTATCCCCTTCCTTGTATAGATCTGCTTGTTGATGCCACGACTGGTCATCAAATGCTCAACTTCATGGATGCCTTCTTTGGGTACAACTAAATTCTTATGCACTCGTCTGACTAGGAACACACCTCCTTCATCACCGATCGGGAAACCTACTATTATCGTGTCATGCCATTTGGGTTGAAAAACGCCGGAGCCACTTACCAACGGTTGGGCAACGCCGTCTTTCATAATCAGATAGGCCGGAACATGGAAGTATACGTTGATAACATACTAGTCAAAAGCAAACTCTCCACTGATCATTTGGCCAACCTGCGAGAGACCTTCGGCACCCTACGAAAGTCTCAAATAAAGCTCAATCCGGAGAAATGCGCCTTCAGCGTAGGATCTGGGAAGTTCTTGGGTTTCATGGTCAGTCAGCGGGGCATCAAAGCTAATCCCGAAAAGATCAAGGCCTTTATAGAAATGCAGTCACCCAGAACGGTTAAGGAGGTTCAGAGGCTTACTGGCAGAGTCGCCACCCTCAACCGCTTCATTTCCCGCACAACGGACAAGTACCTCCCATTTTTCAAAGTTCTTCGGCAGGCTTTTGAATGGACGACTGAATCCAAAGAGGCTTTCCAACAATTGAAGCAGTGTATGGCCAACCCCCCCTTACTCTTCCAGGTGCTCACAGGTGAGCCCCTTTTTCTCTACTTAGCCGTATCGAGCACCGCAGTCAGTATGGCCCTCATCAGGGAGGACGGTTCAATATAGCGCCCAGTTTATTACATTAGCCGAGCTCTCAGAGGCGTAGAACAAAACTACCCATTGCTAAAAAAAATGTCCTTGGCCTTGGTCACTACCTCAAGACGACTCCGTTCTTACTTCCAAGCCCACTCCATAGTGGTCCTTACTGACCAACCTTTGAAGAAGATAATGCAGCAACCAGAGCTGTCCGGCAGACTTATGCAATGGTCAATCGAACTCAGCCAATTTGACATCTCCTACCGACCTCGAACGGCGATCAAAGGGCAAGCTGTTGCCGATTTTATCCTGGAATTCACTAATCTCACTCCAGTCGTGGCCCCTCCACCCCGCAATCCCACACTGAGGCAGAAGACCCCCACTCTTGGACCCTCAACATCGACAGATCATCCCACAAAGAAGGCAATGGAGCTGGTTTCATCCTCACCGCCCTCGAGGGTGGTTATTTCAAGTGTGCTCTCCGCTTCTTATTCGACGCAAGCAATAATGAGGCTGAATATAAAGCATTGATAGTAGGTCTCCGCCTAGCCAGAGACATTGGCGTCAGCCATATCCAGGTGTTCAGGGATTCCCAGCTCATTGTCGGACAAATCACGGGGGAATTCGATACCAAGGAAAACATAATGTGGGCTTACAGGGACATTGCACTCCCCCTTGCTCGCCTCTTCAACACTTTCCACATCAAGCACATCTCTCAGACGGAAAACTCCAAGGCCGATGAAATGGCTCAATTAGCTTCTGACAACCAGTCAGACCTCAACCATGGAGTCCGCCTGGAATACCTGGCCCTCCCAGCCATTTCCCCAAAACAGCAGCAAGTCCACTTCCTCTAAAATGAACCTATTCCATGGGCAGCAAATATCCTGCTATTTTTAACAAATGGGGAATTGCCTGCCGACAAACACCAGGCCGCCAAAGTCAGGGCTCGATCGTCCAACTACATTCTTAACAGCGGCCTCTTGTACAAACATGGCTTTTCACGTCTATAGCTGAGATGTCTCAATCCTGATCAAGCGACCTACGTGATGAGGGAAGTCCACGAGGGTGTATGTGGTAATCATTCGGGTGCCAGGTCACTAGCCCACAAAATACTTCGCATCGGCTACTTCTAGCCCACTCTCAATCAAGATGCCATTGAATTCGTGCTTAAATGTGATAAATGCCAACGCTTTGTCAACATCCCTCATGCTCCTCCTACAGAACTGATCACACTTTACAGTCCTTACCCATTCGCTAAATGGGGGATCGACTTAGTTGGCCCATTGCCTACCGGCCGAGGCCAAACCAAATTCGCAATCGTCGCCATTGATTACTTCACTAAATGGGTGGAGGCGGAACCCCTCGCCATAATTACCGAACGGAACACAACCAGATTCATCTGGTAGTCGATCGTGTGCCGATTTGGTATCCCTCAAGCCAGCGTCTCCGACAACAGTAAACAATTTGACAATGCCAAGTTCAGGAAATTCTGTGTAGAACTTCAAATCTAGCCATGTTTCTCTTCCCCAAGTCATCCCCAAGCCAATGGCCAAGTTGAGGTTACCAACAGTGTTCTTCTGGAGATCATCAAAACCAAGTTAGAAGCTGCTAAGGGACTCTGGGCTGAGGAATTACCAAATGTACTCTGGGCCTACCGCACTACCGCCCGAACCCCCACTGGGAAGACCCCATTTTCGCTTAACATACGGTGCTGAGGCGGTCATCCTAGTGAAAATCGATCTTCCTACCCCAAGGGTTCTGTACCCAAATCCAGAACTAACTGAAGAACTGCGTCGAGCAGACTTAGACCTAATTGAAGAGCTCCGAGAGACCACTGCTGTCAAGCGGGCCTCATATCAACAGAAAATGAGAACGCACTACAACTACAAAGTCCAACCAAGGGAGTTCGCTGTGGGGGACCTTGTCATGCGCGAAGTAACTCTTGCCACCAAAAATCCAACCGAGGGCAAGCTCGCAGCCAAGTGAGAGGGACCTTACTTTGTTAAGGCTAGACCCCGTCCGGGCACTTACCGACTTCAGGACATGGAAGGTCGAGATCTCCCCCATCTGTGGAACGCCGAGCACTTGAAGCGTTATTTTCAATAAAGCCCTATTTTTGTATTGATTAATTGATGTATGTTCTTTTTATGCACTTGGACGTTTTTGTCCTTTTCACATATGGTGTAAATTTGTGATCAATGGGCCACGCTTTAAGTGACAACGATCTTATATATTAGTTATCTGCGTTGTATTTCAATAACACCCTACCTGCAGCCTCAGCTAGACTGAGCACGAAGGGTTCAGCTAGACTAAGTTACTTAAAACCTCAACTAGACTGAGCACAAGGGCCCAGCCAGACTGAGTTAAATATGGCTCAAGCTAAACTGAGCACGAATGAAGAGTTAAATAAGGCCATTCTTGCAACTTCATGATTGTAGTATAGTTGGCATACTTAGTTAAAATCCAGGTCCATGCTTTTACACTTTAAATACCTTTACATTTAACGTTTTTATTGTTAACATTTTTTGTGTCATGATTTTATCACAAGTTAGATTGGCTCCCTACTTCTCCATTTTTATTACGATTTATGCACAAGCCTTATTTAAATGCCCATTCTCCTTCTTTTCAGATCTACAATAAATAAAATAAAGACAATAGTATGAAACAACACAACTCATAATTTTATTTATTTACAAACTTACACATAAGTTCACTATAGAAATTACAACAAAAAAAAAAAAAAAAAAAAAAAAACCAACAACAACAACAACAACAACAACAACAAAAATTTTATTTACATCCATCATTCATCCTCGCTCGAGGCAAGGTCTTCTTCGTCAACCCCCTCATCTAGGGGGGTCTGGGCTACATCGTCTTCATTTATTCTCACATTGTTGAAATCCAAGTCTGGGAACAGCTCTTCTGCTTTACGCTTAAAAGTCTTCCAGCCGCTGTCCCAAAACTCAGCCATCTCATGCTTGTAGAAGTCCAACCGTTGGAAGCTCTGGATCACTTCCTCTCCACTCCTACTTCCAGCGGTCGCTCCCTACGGGCCAGCCCCCCTATACCCCTCTGTCGCCAAGCTACTGGCGATCACGGCATTAATAGCTATCTGGAAGTCAGCGGACTCCTTAAACTGCTCTACTACTGCAACACATAGGTCGGGGTACGCCGCCCTCTCAGATGCTAACTTGGTCCTCTCCTCTTCTAAGGCTTTCTCCAACCCTGTCTTCTCTGCTTGCTCGTTCGCCAGTGCCCTCTCCAACCCAGCGATCTTCTGATCTGCTTCTTTCTTTTCGTTGATCGACTAGGCACGTAGATCTCCATTGCAGACCATGGCCTCGTTCCACCTTTCGTTGGCAACGGTGCAAGCTTTCTGGGCCTCTTCCAGCTTCTTCTGCTCGCCACCCAACTGGAACTCGAGTGACACCACCTTGCGACGTTCCACCTCTAGCTCTAACTTGGTCGCAAGCAACTCAACGTTAGCACGGTCTGCTGAATAGCCCTGCACCATTGCCAACACCTCCATCTTCTTGGCTTTCTAGGCCTCTTCCAGCCCCCTAATATATGCATTCCGCACGGCTTTGCTCCAGCCCCCGGTCTCGCTCCTTGAACTCTCAAGCTGGGCTTCCACCTCCTCCAGCTTTGCCTTCAGTGGCCTAACTTCGCCTTTTGCGCACGCCGCTTTGTTCAGTAAGGCTCCTGCTAAGGATGTCGTCTCCATCTGGGCCGAGCATAGCCCCCTTAGCAGTTTGGCCTCTGCGAAACTTGCCATCAAATGCACGACCACATCTTCCACTACTTCCAATCGGTCACAATTCCGCCTCCTTCTCTCTCGATCGCTTGACACCGCTTTGAGCGTGGTAAATGGCGGTCTTCAACCTGGCCCTCTCTTCTTCTCCTTGGTGCATAGGACCCCCCTTGGGCTGTTGATCTGCCCCCTGCTCAGGGCCAATCACCCCACCTTCCACTTGTGTTTCAGGGCCCATGGCATTCCCCACACCACCCCTAATCTCCTCCAGCTCCACTTCTGGGGCAACCTTCGCCACCCCCTCCTTCATCTTCTTCAACGCTGGCCCCTCATCACCCTTGTCCACATTCTTCTTCTTCTTCCTCTTCAACATAGCCTCCACATCTTTGTTGCCTCTTTCCTTCAACAAATCAACTAGGGGCAGTCGTAGCTCAGATCCACCCAAGTCCTTTTCCTCCAGCGGCTTGGGGTGCGGTCAGATTCTTTCCCTTACGATCGGTTTCGGCGGACGGCCTAACTGTGCCTCTTTGTATTTATTAGCCTTGGCAAAGATTGTCCTATCCTTCACCTCTTGCACCTTGCTCCTCGCCTCCAATTCTGCTGGTGCAAGTTACTCACCGGTCGGCTGTGGTCCCAGCACCGAGGCAAATAAGGCTGAGGGTTGAACGAGGTTGTCCCACTTGGCACCCTCCTTCTCCCTTCATGTCCTTTACCTTCTTCAACCTCTCATCTGCCTCCGCCTCCAACCTTGGCTCCACTGACGTGGTTGGCACCCTCCATACTGTGCGCACTCCCACCCCCTCATTGGCTGACACGTAAAACCACCGTGGCCTCTACCCCTTCACTGACGATGGCAACCCTGCCACCAAACCTTTCCCGGCCGCCGCCTGTAGAGTCACCCAAGTCTCTTGCTAGCCTGATGCCTTGTAGCATGCAAAAAACTCATCCACCGTCATTGTTGCTTCATCGTTCGCCCACGGCCACGCACTTACGCAGGCCAATAAAATCTTCCATGCGTTGGGCATCAATTGACCCGGAGCCACCTCCAACCGACCTAGCATGTCAACTACTATCCTAGGGAGTGGTAACCTTAACCTCCCCTTTAACGCCTCTTCGTAGAGAGAAAACTCCCCCGGTTGAGCATCGGATGGCCTCTCATTTGATGTCGGCAGTTTTAACTCTATTTCCGCGGGAATCTAATACTTCTCGCGCATGTCCTCTAACTCCTCCGCGGTAAAAGTCGATTTGTCGGCCTTCGTGTGCCAGTGGTCTAGCTCTACTTGACTGATTAGCTTTGCTGCCGCTAACAGTGTCGATGAGCGGGATCGCCTCACCAGCTTCCCTTCACTTCCTACTCATTTCTCCATCTTGTATTGCTCTGTCAAATCCACCATGTCGTCGTCCCCCAACGGATCTAGTCTCATGGTGGGCACATCCTCTCGAGCCATCTCTCTGGTATGCCTGCGTATAGCTTCAGATGCTGGTACAAGGTAGTTCGCAAAATATTGCAAAGGTGTATCACTTGACACAAAAGAGTTTACGTTTGGAACATTTTGGTTTTTTGCAAAGAAATAGGTAAAGCGAATAACACCAAAAGCCCAAGGTTTGCCTGTATTCCAAGGGTCACAATTAAATTTCGCCAGTTTGAAAATTTTCAAAAATCCGCCAAAACCGCATTTTCAGCACCCTATGTTAACCTACCATTTCGTTTCTTTCCCAACGCCTAACCTCCCCCACTACGGGATTCCGCCATGTGTACGACCACAATTCACTGCCCTTTTCCCTTCCCTGTCTATTCCACTTCACTTCACCACGTACCCCGTCATCCCTCGAACCCCGCACGCCGCCACTCACACTTCGCGGTCGGCTCTCCTCACGGTTGGTCCCTCCCCTCGGTCACCCTTCGCGGTCGGCCCTCCTCACAGTCTGTCCCTCCCCTCAGTCACCCTTTGCGGTCGGCCCTCTTCACGGTCGGTCCATTCGCTCAGTAACCCCCCGTTGTTGGGCCACTTTCCAGTCGGTCTTCGCCCCAACGATCTCTTACAACTACTATTTTCTTCTTTATTCCCTTCGTTGGACTAAAGCTGCACTTGGGAATGGGGGACTACTGACACGGGTAAGCCCATAAAGGATATAACCCACCACTTATGGCCCAATGCATAATTCAAATACTAAACCCCAACGTTGCTGGAGCTCAACGTGCCATTAAGAACCAATGACATCTAAACACGTGGCAAGAGAAGGACAAGCCACATAAGTAGACAAAGATTCTGCAAAGTTATTACATTGCACATCAGCCATTAATGGAGTTCCTTATAGCATTTATTGCGATAACTCCTCCCCGTCGGGACAGAACGGCTTCACCATGAACAAAGTAAGTTAGAGCATAGACTTTCGGCCAAGATGACAGGTTGGAAGGGACAACGAAATGATTAGCAAAGGATACAAGCAATCATCGAAGATAAGGAAAATGTTAAGCTTTCTATCACTAATTTATCCCTACATTCTATCTCTTTTTCTAACTTGCTCGTCGGAGAGTTCGCTAGGGGACTCCCCGTTCCCCGTTGAACTCTTGTGCAGGTCTCTATGTGGGCTTGGTGCTTCGGACACCAGTTTGGAAAACATGAATCAATCTAACCCATTCTATCTGAAACACGTTGTATCATCAATTTTCTTTCTCAAAATCATTCACTTTGAGATGATAAACATGTCAAACTTCAACTTCATTCATAAAGGCTGTGCTTGATAAAGAGAGAGAATATTTAAATATCCTTTTCAGGAGCATCTCATTCAAAAAAAATTGTCAAATTATCAAGTATTTATCCTGTGTATTTCGAGAATTTCATACTAACTGTTCAATAACAAAGAGTTAAATAATTACATGGTCCAAAAATAAGAATAAGATGTACAAAATACAAAATATTATTGAATAGGTATATAGACACGTGGTATGTAGATAATTTCAGGTATTGAGGACAGCATGCAAGGAAATTGGGCCCTGGGGGCCACAGGTAGGCGAGGGCCTGTTTGAGATCCAGCTCAAATTTCTACTCTCATACTTTAATTTTGGGCCTCAAAGTATTCAAAATTGAATACAATACGCTCAGGTCGGGCCCAAACATAGCCCACCTTTGATCCCATTTTTCTCAAAACTTTTGCTAAACCCGGCCAAGCACAGCCCACTTTTGCTATAATATATAGGAGATATTTGGTAAAAATATTGACAAAACATTTGGGGTCATTACTATTATTCTTTTTTTCTTGTGCTCTTTAGTCACATGTTAAAAATTTTAAAACAATTATACATTTTGTATAATAAAAAATATATAATATTTTTAAATCTTCTTTAATATTTACCCTAAGCACGAATATCAATAAAACTCAAAAATACGTAAAACTTATTTTTTGATAAATAATATTATATGAACAAATTTTTTTTTTCTTTTATAAACTTATTTTACTAATTGATATGCCAATAAATTGTTCCTATCATTTAAGTTTATTATACCTCATTTCAAGTTCCAAAGCTTTACTATTTTATAACACATTAGTTTGTAAAAAAAAAGTTATTAAATTTCTTTATTTGTATAATATTTTCTTTTTGTTAGTATAATAATAATGAATAGTAAACATGATTTTGATAATATATTATTCATTTATTTTTTTAACAATTATATTGATCAATTTGATTTTTTTATAGATAATTTATTTGACAAACTCTAAAAAATAAATAATTTTAATTATCAAACTAGGACACGAGAATTTTCACAACAGCAACCCTTCTCCCACTTGAATGATATATTGATTTCATGATTTTTTTTTTCCAAAAAGTAAACACTTTATTAAAAAGTTAAGAATTCAAGTACGCTTATATATACCACCAGGGTTGGTGGCCTGGTGGAAGATGTGCCCCATTCTCTCCCAGGGGAACCAGGGTCGATTCCTGGGAGGGGCAGGTTGTGATCACTCCCTGTGAGCCCTGCCTTTACTCCCCTCGGTCCCTGGCCTCTGTGGCGGCGTGGGGTTCCTTCCATTAGTGCCCTGGTGGTGGGTCCCCCACTTGGTGGGGGTTAATTCCTAGCTGGCAACCGGTTACCCCGGGGTTAGGGCCCAATGGGGCTATGACGACACCACAGAGCCCTTTTTTTATAGTTCAAAAAAAAAAAAAAAAAAAAAAAGTACGCTTATATATGAAACAATAAAATAATAATGAGTCCCTTCTTTATGCTGCATGAAAAATAATTTTTGACTAAGGAAGGATTTGACACCATGACATAGACCTTATAAACTCTAGTATGAGATTTCAAAATCTTGAAGTACTTTCAGACAATAACAGGTAGAGAATATTCTGATAGGTTCTTAATATTGTTGAAGCCTCTCTAAGCCTTTCAGATGGTGTATTCTGAGATTATTTGGGATGCTTTAAATAAGTGTATTTTTTATTTTTTTAGATTAAAAAGTTAAGAAAAAAAATATGAATATTTGGGTTAATTTTTTAACTTTTTATGAAAAAATGTGTATTAAAAAATTATATAAAAAAATGTGTAGGAGAAGTTTGGGAGAGTAGCAGTACGGCTGACCTGTTTGGCAGAGAAGTTTGACATAAGAAATGGTTGCCTATTTTTTAGCCATTGCATTGGACGGTATTGTTCGGCCTGTGGGAGTCATCACGGGTCCCGTTTTGATAATCTGAATCGTTCAATGTGTAGAACTCGTCGAGTACTATATGCATGTAAAATATCACGTTGATCGGATATCGATAGCTACCTGATCGGATTAGTTTTTTTCAACCGTTAACTATAACACCATCCATTATTTTATACAAAATTAATTTGATCATGTAGTTAGCGATATCCGATCAACGTCATTTTTCAAAGACATATATTACTTGATGAATTCTACACATTGAACGGTTCAAATTATCAAAACGGGACTCATGATGGGCCCCCACAGGCCGAATAGGACCTTCTTGTTTGTGAACCGATCCTGTGCAATTTTTCCAAAAAGTTCATTTCAAAAGTTTGTGGACGGCAGAATGTGTTGCAATAATTTTTGTATAAAATTATTATTATTCATTTTTTTAGTGAATAGTGATAACTTTTTAATTTTTTTAATAATTTTTTGACTTTTTAAATTATTTGCAACATGTCAAACCAGGCCTCTATATACTTTTTGGACCAAAAAAAAAAAAAAATTGAATTTCAGTAATAAAATTTTCTTCGCTTCAAAGAAAAAAAAAAAAACTACCCAGGACATAATTCACAGTACATATTATGAGATCAAAGGTGATCCATCCAATGAACAACTAGCTAGCAGATATGGACAAGTCTGCAATGCATCGCCAATTTGCCAATGTTTTGTTTTATAAAGAAAAAGAAACCACTTTATGCAACATATAGAGTTGTGTTGTGTGCATGTGACACGCTAGGCCCTTGGTTCAATCTCTCTCTCTCTCTCTCTCTCTCTCTCTCTCTCTGCATATATATACACTCTGTATTGTGTGAAGAAATGCCTACATTTTATGTACAGAAAAGAGTGGGAGCTCGAGGGATGCTCCCCCCGAAAGTCCCGAATTGCCATTTTTGGCAAAAAAAAAAAAATGCAAGGCAAGTAAAAAAAAAAAAAAAAAAACAGTTTACTGAAAATGGAAATTAGGGAGATTCGGGAAAGCCAATTTCGAGCTACCAATCAAAGTTGTTTTATGTATTGTTGTTACTGTACCAATTAGCCCTTTGACTGGCCTCACTGGCTTTGTATAACCATGACATTTTTGCAATGCATTTATTTGAATGCTGATTCTGGGAGGAGAATTTCAGGAAGTAATCTTAACCTCACTACCAAAAAAAGTGTTTTTTGCGACGGTAGGCGGCCGTCGCAAATGCCCTGGATCCCGTCGCTAATACTTTTTGCGATGGTAATTTGGCTTTTTGCGATGGGAAGGGAGGGTCGCGACAAAAAGGGTTGCAAAAGAGTTTTAGCGACAGTAAGTGCCGTCGCCATTAGTTTCTGCGACGGGAGGGTGCCTTTTTTGCGACGGCACTTTTTCTGTCGCCAATAATGGAAGAATATATCAGTTTTAGCGACGGCACATAATTCCCGTCGCTAAAAGTGGGTTTTTGAGACGGCAGAATTACCGTCGCTAAAACTCTGGCAGCTTATAAATATTGGCGACGGCAACGTCTACCGTCACTAAAGGTTTCTTGTCAATTACAATTTCACAGCTTTTGCGATTGTATTGGTGCCGTCGCAAAAGCCTATTACTCTTTTTTGCAACGGGTTCTTATGCCGTCTCAAAAAAAAAACTGTTGAGAAATTATTAAAAAAATTAAAATAACCTGTATAAAATAAAAAATAACTATAAAAAAATCCAAAAATTACAGAATAATATAAATCCATTCATAAACAAAAGTTGACAAATAATAAAAATTAATAACATTGTTCCATTCATAACAATACATAAATAAAAATTCATAACAATAAAAATTATGCCACTACATAACGTCGCATAATACATACATAATGTTGCTCACAAATTTAAATAACATAAATCAAAATCAAAAGTTTCGCCTTGATTTGTTCGTGGGTTACAAAAACAAAAATTGGTCATAATCTTTATACGCCCGCATTCCAGAAGAAGCCAACTGCTACTCAGGAAATATCTGAAAAAAACAAGATAAAAATAATTAAAAACCATATAATGGTGTTAATATTTTAATTACAGAAAAATATTAAAAAAAAATTGACTACTTTATAATTAGAAAGATAGTTTAGTAAATAATTTTGACTGGACCGAAATCCGGCTCTAACTCCCAAACCGGGAACTCGATTCGAGCCCCATCTTTTCCTACAAGTCTCTCGTGTCTAGGAGGTCGTGTGTGCCAAGTTTCGTGCTAAACCGACGCCATTTGGTGATTTTGGGGCGTTAACGCCTCGAATTCAAGTTTCTTAAGGAAGTAGTTTGCCTAAAGTGAAATCCGGCTTTAACTCCCAAACCGGGAACCCGATTCGAGCCCCGTCTTCTCCCACAAGTCTCTCGTGCCTAGGAGGTCGTGTGTGCCAAGTTTCGTGCTAAACCGACGCGGTTTGGTGATTTTGGGGCGTTAACGCCTCGAATTCAAGTTTCTTAAGGAAGTAGTTTGCCTAAAGTGAAATCCGGCTCTAACTCCCAAACCGGGAACCCGATTCGAGCCCCGTCTTCTCCCACAAGTCTCTCGTGCCTAGGAGGTCGTGTGTGCCAAGTTTCGTGCTAAACCGACGCGGTTTGGTGATTTTGAGGCGTTAACGCATCGAATTCAAGTTTCTTAAGGAAGTAGTTTGTCTAAAGTGAAATCCGGCTCTAACTCCCAAACCGGGAACCCGATTCGAGCCCCGTCTTCTCCCACAAGCCTCTTGTGCCTTGGAGGTTATGTGTGCCAAGTTTCGTGCTAAACCGACGCAGTTTGGTGATTTTGGGGCATTAACTCCTCGAATTCAAGTTTCTTAAGGAAGTAATTTGCCTAAAGTGAAATCCGGCTCTAACTCCCAAACCGGGAACCCGATTCGAGCCCCGTCTTCTCCCACAAGCCTCTTGTGCCTAGGAGGTTATGTGTGCCAAGTTTCGTGCTAAACCGACGCAGTTTGGTGATTTTGGGGCGTTAATGCATCGAATTCAAGTTTCTTAAGGAAGTAGTTTGTCTAAAGTGAAATCCGGCTCTAACTCCCAAACCGGGAACTCGATTCGAACCCCGTCTTCTCCCACAAGCCTCTTGTGCCTAGGAGGTTATGTGTGCCAAGTTTCGTGCTAAACCGACGCAGTTTGGTGATTTTGGGGCATTAACTCCTCGAATTCAAGTTTCTTAAGGAAGTAATTTGCCTAAAGTGAAATCCGGTTCTAACTCCCAAACCGGGAACCCGATTCGAGCCCCGTCTTCTCCCACAAGTCTCTCGTGCCTAGGAGGTCGTGTGTGCCAAGTTTCGTGCTAAACCGACGCGGTTTGGTGATTTTGGGGCGTTAACGCCTCGAATTCAAGTTTCTTAAGGAAGTAGTTTGCCTAAAGTGAAATCCGGCTCTAAGTCCCAAATCGGGAACCCAATTCGAGCCCCGTCTTCTCCCACAAGTCTCTCATGCCTAGGAGGTCGTGTGTGCCAAGTTTCGTGCTAAACCGACGCGGTTTGGTGATTTTGGGGCGTTAACGCCTCGAATTCAAGTTTCTTAAGGAAGTAGTTTGCCTAAAGTGAAATCCGGCTCTAACTCCCAAACTGGGAACCCGATTCGAGCCCTGTCTTCTCCCACAAGTCTCTCGTGCCTAGGAGGTCGTGTGTGCCAAGTTTCGTGCGAAACCGCCACCGTTTGGTGATTTTGGGGCGTTAACGCCTCGAATTCAAGTTTCTTAAGGAAGTAATTTGCCAAAAGTGAAATCCGGCTCTAACTCCCAAATCGGGAACCCGATTCGAGCCCCGTCTTCTCCCACAAGTCTCTCGTGCCTAGGAGGTCGTGTGTGCCAAATTCGTGCTAAACCGACGCGGTTTGGCGATTTTGGGGCGTTAACGCCTCGAATTCAAGCTTCTTAAGGAAGTAGTTTGCCTAAAGTGAAATCCAGCTCTAAGTCCCAAATCGGGAACCCGATTCGAGCCCCATCTTCTCCCATAAGTCTCTCGTGCCTAGGAGGTCGTGTGTGCCAAGTTTCGTGCTAAACCGACGCGGTTTGGTGATTTTGGGGAGTTAACGCCTCGAATTCAAGTTTCTTAAGGAAGTAGTTTGCCTAAAGTGAAATCCGGCTCTAACTCCCAAACCGGGAACCTGATTTGAGCCCCGTCTTCTCCCACAAGTCTCTCGTGCCTAGGAGGTCGTGTGTGCCAAGTTTCGTGCTAAACCGACGCCGTTTGGTGATTTTGGGGCGTTAACACCTCGAATTCAAGTTTCTTAAGGAAGTAATTTGCCAAAAGTGAAATCTGGCTTTAACTCCCAAACCGGGAACCCGATTCGAGCCCCGTCTTCTCCCACAAGTCTCTTGTGCCTAGGAGGTCGTGTGTGCCAAGTTTCGTGCTAAACCGACGCGGTTTGGTGATTTTGGGTCGTTAACTCCTCGAATTCAAGTTTCTTAAGGAAGTAATTTGCCTAAAGTGAAATCCGGCTCTAGGTCCCAAATCGGGAACCCGATTCGAGTCCCGTCTTCTCCCACAAGTCTCTCGTGCCTAGGAGGTCGTGTGTGCCAAGTTTCGTGCTAAACCGACGCGGTTTGGTGATTTTGGGGCGTTAACGCCTCGAATTCAAGTTTCTTAAGGAAGTAGTTTGCCTAAAGTGAAATCCGGCTCTAACTCCCAAACCGGGAACCTGATTCGAGCCCCGTCTTCTCCCACAAGTCTCTCGTGCCTAGGAGGTCGTGTGTACTAAGTTTCGTGCTAAACCGACGCCGTTTGGTGATTTTGGAGCGTTGATGCCTTGAATTCAAGTTTCTTAAGGAAGTAATTTGCCTAAAGTGAAATCCGGCTCTAACTCCCAAACCGGGAACCCGATTCGAGCCCTGTCTTCTCCCACAAGTCTCTCGTGCCTAGGAGGGCGTGTGTGCTAAGTTTCGTGCTAAACCGACGCGGTTTGGTGATTTTGGGGCGTTAACGCCTCGAATTCAAGTTTCTTAAGGATGTAGTTTGCCTAAAGTAAAATCCGGCTCTAAGTCGCAAATCGGGAACCCGATTCGAGCCCCGTCTTCTCCCACAAGTCTCTCGTGCCTAGGAGGCCGTGTGTGCCAAGTTTCGTGCTAAACCGACGCGGTTTGGTGATTTTGGGGCGTTAACCTCTCGAATTCAAGTTTCTTGAAGAAGTAGTTTGCCTAATGTGAAATCTGGCTCTAACTCCCAAACCGGGAACCCAATTCGAGCCCCGTCTTCTCCCACAAGTTTCTCGTGCCTAGGAGGTCGCATGTGCCAAGTTTCATGCTAAACCGACGCGGTTTGATGAGTTTGGGGCGTTAACGCCTCGAATTCAAGTTTCTTAAGGAAGTAGTTTGCCTAAAGTGAAATCCGGCTCTAACTCCCAAACCGGGAACCCGATTCGAGCCCCGTCTTCTCTCAAAAGTCTCTCGTGCCTAGGAGGTCGTGTGTGCCAAGTTTCGTGCTAAACCGATGCCGTTTGGTGATTTTGGGGCGTTAACGCCTTGAATTCAAGTTTCTTAAGGAAGTAGTTTGCCTAAAGTCAAATCCGGCTCTAACTCCCAAACCGGGAACCCGATTCGAGTCCCGTCTTCTCCCACAAGTCTCTCGTGCCTAGGAGGTCGTGTGTGCCAAGTTTCGTGCTAAACTGACACCGTTTGGTGATTTTGGGACGTTAACGTCTCGAATTCAAGTTTCTTAAGGAAGTAGTTTGCCTAAAGTGAAATCCGGCTCTAACTCCCAAACCGGGAATCCGATTCGAGCCCCGTCTTCTCCCAAAAGTCTCTCGTGCCTAGGAGGTCGTGTGTGCCAAGTTTTGTCCTAAACCGACGCGGATTGGTGATTTTGGGGCATTAACTCCTCGAATTCAAGTTTCTCCCACAAGTCTCTTAACTTAGAATGTAAAGAATGCAAAGATACATTTTAGCTTAGAATGCAAAGATACATTTTATACCTGTTCTTCTGGTGGTGGTGTATATGGATTCTCGTCTTCTGCAGATTCCCTAAATGCCCGGTGGCCACTCGATGCATTAGGAACCTATGTTAGTCAGTGCATAATGTGTTAATCATATTCGAATTTCATACATAATCTTAAGTGAAAATTGAACTATCAAACAATTGTGATGTTTATATGGAACCTGTCTGTTGGGATCGACACTGCTTGTGACACAAGGGCCATCATCTCAGCTCTCATCTGCTCCAAATGTGAAGCGAACTCTGCTCGCAGCTCCTCCCTTAGCTCAGCACGAACCTGCTGCGTGATCTGCTCAATAGTCGATGGCTGGGGTGTTGACTGTGATGGCCCAGCACCATCTTTATACACCACTCTCCGAGGCACGATTCTCCCGTATGTGCAACAATATCCATGTCTGTCATGACCTATCAACTCATGGAAAATGGCATTCCTAGCCTCCAAAGTCCGACCATCCTCAGGTAGCATAGAGAGTTGACGATTAAACTCATCCTGTATTGAATAAGACATACAAGTATACACCAAATTAAGATGGTTGACACACAAAATAAACTTTAAATACAATCAAAGGTGTTTGGAAACTACCAAGGTCTGGATAACCTCTGGGTCATCGACTCTACGTGTCATAAGCCAAACATTCATCTTATCAGTAGACTCCCCCTTACTGGTCATCTAAATTTTTTTTAGAAATATGAAATTTTGAATCCAAATAATTTGCAAATATACAATGTTTATTTATATACAAAAATAAAACAATAAAATGTAAACCTCATGCCGTATCTGAGAGAAAGTAGTATGCCCTGTGGTATGAGCTATGCCGTGAGCTCGCCGATTTTTAGCGTTCCTACTTGCAATTTTCTATAACAAGTTCAACAAATGTAAGTATGTAAATATGATTTGCATGTTTACATATCATAAATATAACGTAATTGTATACCTCAGCATCGGAAGTACGCCAATACTCCACAAGTTGTTCCCACTGGCTTGGCACAACGTTCATAGGAACATCATCCTTCAGATTAGGATCAGAGCTTCTAGGCTTGAAATACTTAGCCTTAAGCTTGTTCTTGTGATCCTTCCATATGCTGTTGCAGTTTTTCATGCAGATTGGCTTGTACTCCTCTGGACATATATTCAAATTGTCCTATAAAACACAAAGTTTAAGGCTAAGTATAACACAAATTTGGAATTCGAATTTGTGGACAAAAATATACTTTTACCTTCACATCCTTCCAGATAGCATCAACAATATCATCAGGCACACTGTTCCAGTCAAGAAAAGTAAGAGGAACAATGTTACCATTCCGCACAATAATGCCAAGTTGAGTAGTTAACTTGGCCACGTTATCCCCTATTGGACAGTAATTTCCATCAAATTGTATGTCCAGCTTTTTACCAGTACCCCACTCTTTAATGCCCTTGGCACATCCTCTACCACGCCTAGTCGAGGTTGATGAAGAACTAACATGACCTGCGATATACAATAATAATAAACAATATGCAATGGTAACAAACAAATGCAAATTTAAATAATGTGAATACAAATCATATCAAATAAACCTGATGTGGGCTGTGAAGAAGTCGAAGGGTCTGCAAAATACAATGAGAATAAACAAGTTATATATAATGAGCATAAATAAATGTATGTGTAAATAATTTTCATGCAAATCAAAGCAAATTTATATACCTGCGGATGGCTCATAAGCTGATGATGATAGTTGCTGTGGTGCCACTGATGGTGGACGCACCGATGGTAGGCGTGGAGGCTGAGTACATGGTAGTCATGTGGTGCATCGATGGTGGCCGATACGTGATAATGGCCCCTCGGATGGTGGTAGCACTAATGGCCCCTCCGATCTTTGGCCGATGTGATGCCTCCTCGATGGTGGTGCTATCGATGTCTGTTATGTAGCACATCGGACATCATCGCCGGGAATGATCAGCTTCCTCTTCCTTCCCATAATAATGCAAGCAATATAACATTAATTGACATTAGAAACATAGACAATGGTTTGTCATCAACTATAATATGACATGAATTGAACTAATACAATTAAGAAATTGATGATTAACTACAACCTTGGCCTTAATTGAATTACTAATGTTGATTACATATCGCCCTATTTGAACATCAACTGCTTCTTCCCTTCGCGGCTTCCCTCACCCAACCAACTTCTTTATCACGAAGCATTATATTTTCTTCCAATTGTTGGCTCATGTATGGCTCGATTTGTGGATCAGTCGAACTCATATCAAATAAACCTCTTTGAGACATCTTCACCACGACTTGCCAGTTTGGTTGTAACAGTTACGCAACATACCAAACTTGCTCTGCTTCGGACGACAAGATGAAAGGTTCATTGGTAATTCGATCATCTCGGTACAACAAATGATTGAAGTTCACCAACGTGAAATTGAAGACATCTTCTTTCTTTCCGTGAATGTTGTCAATCCAATCACACTTAAACAACACATGTTTCTTCTCATTGGAATATCGAATCTCAACAATATCTGTCAATTGTCCATAATAGTACACAAACCCAGACGAGGATTCTTATCTTTTCGACTAGCATAACTTATGGTATCGCCTTCAAAGCTACACCACAATTTTGTGTGGCTCGACGATCATCCATGGCCTTTACTCGATCAAAACCCATTCAAGATATACCCGTTGAACCTCCTTGCCGTTATGAGGACCATTTGCCAATAGAATAATCTCTTGAAAGTATGACATCGAGTCCTTCGCAAAGTTTGGACCTATTTAACACGAAAATGTAAAATTTAAAATGTAGATCGATTTAAGGAACTAGAATATATAGAGTTAAATACATACATGTTCCTTGAACCAAATGTGAAAAGTTTCAAAATGTTCACGCCGAAGTTGATGATCGTCGACATGAGGCATTTTGAGCTTAAGTACTTTAAGGTGTTTGCTGTGTAGATTGAAATTTTAGCCATACAAAAAATTTAGTTGAAAATTCAATAAAGCATAATAAAATATTGAGTGAGTGACTTAACCTACTTTATGAATGGTTGAACCGCGCTTGTATTGCATAAGATGTACCGATGAGCTTGTACCCAAGAAGTATTATCAAGATAAAAGCTTGTGTTTTCACCAGTAGCATGACCCAAATTATCAGCACCACTATAGTTCCTCACGGGTCGACTAGATTTGGTTTCCACATCATTGAGATATTGTGCACAAAAATTCATGCATTCTTCTATAAGATATCCTTTAGCAATTGATCCTTCAGGACGAGCTCTATTACGCACGTATTGCTTCAAAGTAAGAAGATACCTCTCAATTGGATACATCCATCGAAACTGAATCGCTCCACCCAATAACGCTTCATCAGCTAGATGTATAGGCAAGTGCTCCATTATATCAAAAAAACTCGGAGGAAATATTTTCTCTAGATGACAAAGTGTTACAGCGATACGATCTTTAATATATTGCAAATTCGTCGCACGATTCACTTTCGAACACAATTGTCTAAAGAAATTGCTCAATTCAATCAAGGGTTCAATTACATTCTTCGGTAACGATCTGCGAATAGCCAATGGAATAAGTTGTTGCATCCGAATATGACTATCGTGGCTCTTAAGACCCTCAATGCTTCTATCATGTAAGCGCACACGACGTGATATATTGGATGAATACCCGTCGGGAACTCTTACTTCCTTCAACACTTTCAAGAACAAATCTTTCTCATCCTTGGTCATCGTGAATTGTGCTGGTGGTAAATAGGCTTTATTCGACCCTCTTAACTGCAAATGTAGGGGTTTTCTAATATTCATATCTTGTAAATCATGCCGAGCATTAACACCATCCTTCGATTTTCCTGCAACCCCTAATATTGTCCACAACACATTGTCACAAACATTCTTCTCTATATGCATCACATCGAGGTTGTGTCTTATTAGATTGTACTCCCAATATGGCAATTCATAAAAGGTACTCTTTTTCTTCCAACTATGGGTGCGATGTCCAGCTTTCTCCTTCTCTACCTGTCTCCTATGCCTCTCCTTCAGGTCATCCCTATTGTATTGGGTTAAAATACCCTCAGATTCTAATTGTAGCAACATCTCAGTTCCAGACAACAATTTTGGTTTGAGTCTGACTTCCCGCCTACCATCAAATGATACTTTATCCTTCCGGAATTTATGGCCAGTAGGTAAAAATCTGCGATGACCCAAGTATGATTGTTTCCTACTATGCTTCAACCAACACGATGTAGTTTCCTTATTGCAACAAGGACATGCATATTCTCCTTTAGTGCTCCATCCTGACAAGTTTGCGTATGCAAGAAAATCACTAGTTGTCCACAGTAAAGCTGCATGCATTTGAAACATTTGATTTGTTGATGCATCAAATGTTGACACACCCTCATTCCATAGTTCTTTCAACTCCTCAATCAACGGTTGCATATACACATCAATCTTGTCACCAGGTCCTTTCGGGCCATCAATAAGCACGGATAAAATTAGAAATGGTTGCTTCATGCACATCCATGGCGGCAAGTTGTATGGAATGAGCACAATAGGCCAAGTGCTATGAACTATGTTCATCATCCTGAATGGGTTAAAACCATCAGATGCTAAGCCAAGCCTTACACTTCGGCAATCATTACTAAAGTCAATATTCCGACGGTCAAAATCTTTCCATGCAAGGGAGTCAGCAGGATGCCTGAAGACACCATCATCAGTTCGTTCCTCTGCATGCCATCTCATTAACTTGGCCGTCTTGGATGACATAAACAACATCTGCAACCTTGACTTTAAAGGAAAATACCTCATATGTTTTGCAGCTATTTGTTTGCCACCTGTGTTAGGACCATTTGAACCACCATCACCATTTGATTTCCATCTAGAACTGTTGCATATGACACATTTATCAAGATTGGCGTCCTCGTTTCGAAACAACATGCAATTGTTGGGACATGCATCCCACGTCTCATACGTGAAGCCCAAATCTATTGTGACCTTTTGAGCTTTATAATATGAGTCCGGGAGTTTCACACCCAACGGGAATGCCTCATTCAATAACTCAAGCAACATGTCAACAGACTTGTTCCGTCTAATCGAAGCACCTTCAAATGTAGAAGTCGAACAATGAATGACAAAGATGTGAACTTCGACAACCCGGATACAATTGACTTTGTGCATCTTGAAGAAGTTTGAAATACTTTGCGATCTCTGATTTGGACCGAGCCGGGTTCAGATGCATGGATCGTGCCCCTATGGTTCATCACCCTCAACACTTGTACCGCATGTGGATTTCCATAGCCCTTGTATCATTCCAATCATATCATCTCCAATGTCTAAATTAGCTAATATTTCATTCTCTCGATTACCATGCAGAGATATGTAAGATTCCCCATGATTAATCCAATGTTTGTATTTTTTAAAAAAACCATTCAAAATCAGATGCTCCCGTACACCATCTCGTACAAAATAGTATCGATTCTCACACTTCCTACACGGACAACTGATCATCGAACCTTCAACCCTATTGGTGTAGGCAAACACAAGGAATTCATCAATCCCATTAATGCATTCACTCGACATCCTATTTGGAAAATCAATCCAACTCTTATCCATCATCTGTACACATCCACAAAAATATCTCACCAAAGTAACTCTAAATATAATACCTACGCAAACCAAGTAAATGATAGCATTCCTCCCCGCAAATAAATAAATTGTCATATTAAACGTCAAAAAATACAAAAAAAAAAAAAAACCTAATAAACAGAATAAATAAGTGAAAATAAAAATAAACCCTAATATTTTGATTGGTTTTCAATTTATATTGTCTAAGACACATACATATTTTGCAAATATATTGTCTAAGACACATACATATTTCAACATTATTTAATAAATTTTTGAAATTTCATGCAAATAAACCATTGAGGTTTTTGACAATCAAACTAAACTCATTCATTATCAACATTAATCTTAACCTTAAATGCACTAAATTTAATTTGTCCTATTAAATATATATGAAATTATTATTTATTTTCATAACTTTTTCAAAATATAAATCTAATTTCTTGATTCTATTTTTTTTTTCCACAACAAGTTTTTGAACTTTTATACAGATTTTTATATATATGAAATACAGATATATAAATACAGATTTATATACAGATTTTTATATATATGAAATACAGATTTATACAGATATATAAATAAATACAGATTTATATATATAGACAGATTTCAGATATATGGACAGATTTATACAGATATATAAATAAATACAGATTTATATATATAAACAGATTTCAGATATATGGACAGATTTATATATATATATATAGACAGATTTATACAGATATATAAATAAATATAGATTTATATATATATATAGACATTCATGTATATATATATATACAGAGACCGAGAGAGATAGAGAGAGAGAGAGAGAGAGCATACGCAGAGAGAGAGAGAGAGTCGTCGCCGGAGGGAGCACCACTACCTGTCGCCGTCGCCGCCGCCGCCGCACCACCGCTGCTTGCTCGCCGTCGCCGGAGCACCACTACCCGTAGCCCGTTTGAGAAATTTGGGGGATGAAGTTAGGGATTTGGGGATGAAGGTCGAGCGGCAACAGGAAAAAGAAGGGCGGGCATGGTTTTTATTTTACTTTTTGCGACGGTATGTTGTAGCCCGTCGCAAATAGTAGTCATTTGATCGTAAAACGGTGCCGTTTGAATAACATTTTTTTGCGACGGCAAATTTCCGTCGCAAATGATCCATCGCTTATGCATAAAGAACCATACGCCGTCTCAAAAAGGGGGTTTTCTGCGACGGTTTTTTTTACCGTCGCTAATACTTCCGCATTTCCGACCCCTCCGCGTAGTTTTATTACCGACGGGAACGTACCGTCGCTAAAGGCTATTATTTGCGACGGGTAAAGTTACCGTCGCAAAAAACGGTTTTTTGCGACGGGAGGCGCACCGTCGCTAATTCCTCCGTGTTTTTTACTCTGTTTTCCTGTAGTGCCTGCTTTGAGGAAGTAATTATCGTGTTTTCTTGAAACTTCATCTTAGTCATGTTTTTTTTTTTTATTGGCAAAAAAAATCTTTATTGATGAAAACATATAAGGTATGATAAGATACGTCAATAAAGAGAAGCTTGGAGCTGTCACAGAGCTCCAAGTGCCAGTTGGTAAAGAACCAATAAACCAGAGAGCAAAGATGTTGCCACAACATTAGACTAAGAAGAAAAAACACACAAAAAACCAAAGATTAGCAGCAGAGGCTGATAACAGTAGAGACTGAGAAAAGAAAGAAAACAGCAAAGAGCACAAAACAACAGAACGGCACCAAACTTCATCACAAAACAGTAGAACAGCAACGGACTGGTAGTCCCCACAGCTTTAGGTTAAACACCTCAAGCCATTTTGGGTCTACTAGTATTCTATCTATTTTACTCCATTTCTCATCAGCACATAAATTGCACTAAGTGAACCTCCTCCCAAGTAGTGGTAAATTAGATACCTCCCACTTATCAATAAACTCATTAAATTCTTTCATGCCTCTATCTCTCTTTGAACATCCTTTCCTTTTCCCAATCTGCCTAATCTCATTGAAATCCCCCCCTTAAACACCAGGGATTAGGGAATTTCTATTTCAATTTCAATAAACAATTCCACAGATTTCCTCTTGAGCCCACATCATTAGGTGCATAAATGTTTAGAATAGCACAATCAAATTGGTTAAAGAGGGTACCTAATAATAATATGAATCTTCTATTACTACAGCAGTCCTTAACTTGGAAGACATCTGGGTCCCAAATACACAGTAATCCCCCTGCAGAGCCAACAGCATCCACCACCATAAACTTCATTTTGCTCCTTACCCACACAGATCTGATTTCATCCTCTGTTATTTCTGACTTCTTTGTCTCTTGCAACAAAGCAACATCTATATTTCTCTCTTTTAAAAGCTTCTTTAATTTGCCTCTCTTCTCCTTTCTCCTCAACCCTCTAATATTCCATGATAGAATCTTCATAATTAACCACTATTACCTGGTGTACTCTATGCCCCAACTCTCACACCCCTTTCAATGCGTTCCTTGTCCTTCAATTCAAGGTCCACTATTTTCTCTAACACTTCGGCCCTCTTCCTATTAAACTGTACATCGAGGATTTCTCCCATTTTCAGAGTTTCTTCGGCTTCATTCAGGACGACTCTCCTTTTATCTACTCCACCCTTTATTGATGCAGATAGGGACATTGCCGCTATTGCTGCTCGCCAGACTGCAGCCCTGGGTAGTGCTCTACTTGTTGAAGCGCCTCTGTTCCCATGCTTCCTCATTAGCTCGAAAGACCTTTTCCTTAGAAAATTCTGATTAGATTTTTTCTCTGCTGCTAATCCTTCCCTTTCCCTTTCTATGCCTTGTATGTCTACTACTGGGCTCCTTCTCATGGGCTTTAGAAGAGCTTGAAACTCTCCCAAATAGCCCTACTTCATCAGGTTTTTCACTTACAGTTATATCCTACTGTCCCAGCCCAATCTGTGATTTACAAAGCCCACCCCCCTAACTTAGTGTATTATTTTGGCCCAAAATCACTTAAATATTCACACCACCTTTCTAGGCTTGACCCACCTAAACTTCTAACATAACTTCGAACATGATTTTCCATACACAATTGATTTTCCATGCTCTGATTGACTATCGTCTCCTCTGTTAAGTTGATCCCCTGGTTTCGCACTTCCATCATTATGTTGCAAGCCTCAGCGCTCATTACTTTCCCTACATCACTTCAAACATCTTTAGCTTCCATTTCACTCCTCTGGCATGCCACATTCTCCACCTCCACACTCCGACTTCCACCAGCTGGCCTAGTTTCTTTAGCCACATCATACCCAACCTCCAGGTCAACAGCTGATTCATCCTCCATATCAGCATCATCATCTTCATCCTTCCTGCAATTCCGGCCTACACTTTGTTCCTCCAACACATTTGAACTACCAATCTCATCCATATCTTGAAGCTTGTGGCATCTGCAAGTAAGTTTTAGTGTTTTTACGGTTGCCATCTGTTCTTCGCAGACTCTCACTGGAAACACCATCCCTCTGCATTCCAGATTTACAACTGAATTTATGGGTTCCATGCTTTTGGTGGAGACCTTAACCTTTGCACACAAAAATGATAGTGGTTGGCTCATATCTCCCTCAAAACATAAAACTTGCCCCTATACCCCACAGATCCTTCTTAGATTGGAGCTATTCCATAGGTGTAATGGGATGCCATAGTAACTGAGTCATACACATCTTTCCTGCTCCCGTACATGCCCTGGTTTTCCTTCAGCAATATCTTCACACCAGTCCAAAATCAACTCCTTAATAGATGATATTTTCAGTGCCCTCTCCTCCTTTGATCTTAATGTTATAACCACATCTCTTCCCCCACTTTCTCTTACCATAATATCCTTCATTTCTATTGCTGCCAATTCCTTTTTCAGACTAATATTAGCATATTGAGCCTTCAATCTGATAATTATGCTCTCAAACAACCATCCATTCCTTATCTCCTCTGCCTTTAACAAGATGCTCCCTATTTCCCCTGTCCTTTTTCCTACCATAGCCTCTACATATGATCTCTTATCTCTAAGGCCATTTGCCCCAGTTCTCCCATCTCTACCTTGAGCGGCATGAACTACTGGTCTCCACACTTAAGTACTTAATGGTATTCTTGCAGTTTCACCATCTACTTTGTCCTCCCCAAACTCTGCAGGTTTTACCTATAATGGTCGATCATCCACCCATAGACCATTGGCTTTCTAGACAGCTATTTTGGCTGCCACAGAACAATCAAACCTCACAAAACCAAACCTTGTGTTGGTAACCCTTCGTCTCTTTTGCAGTATAAAAGCATCATTTATCACTCCAAACTTTGTAAAAAGATTTAATAGACCTTTGGATTCAATGATGCTGGTAGGTTGTCCACAAACACAGCAAACACACCTACACTCCCTTTCGTCCTCCATGGTCTTGGTCTTCCTCTAGCCCTCACGACTAGTATCCACCCTCCCGGCTGAGCTCCTTGCTTCATGACTTCATCTTAGTCATGTGTTTATATTAGTTTTGTGTCTGTCTAATAAAAGATGATGGGCTTATCCGGTCTAATCCCAACCTGTGGCCATGTTTGAAATTATATAAAAATTAAATTGATTTAATAATTATAATCATGTAATTTTATCATAATTATAGTCCATTTCTCTAATTCTCATCTAACCCCAAAATAAAAATACTCTCTTTTTTTTTTATGGTAATATGAAGATTAATACTTGAAAATAGGTACGTTGTAAATCCGGAGTGTTGCAAGTTGATTCACTAGCCTTTTTGTCTCCATAGCTTTTTCCTTAAATTGATTTTCTAAACATGGGTAATCATGGGTTTTGGGCAACAATTATGAAAATACTTTAGAGAAGCTAGTATTAAATTTCTCAAAAAAATGTTAAGAGAGCAAATTTGTACAATTTAAAAGGATGAATAATTAATATTACCATATTTAATAATTGTTTTTAAAACTTTAAAATGGCGATTGTTGTTTTTAACTCCCTCAGTAAAAAAAACACACACACAAAAAGGAAAAGATAGCAAGATTAGTCATTTTTTTAGTTAACGACTTAATTTTTTTTATATAAATATAAATCATCAATGTTATATTTATATAATTTGTTCTCCTCACAATCCCTTTAACAGGATAACAAGATAAAATGTATGTAAGAAGAGTTTTAAAAAAATTACTAAACGTGAGTTGATTTTTTAAATTTTGCTTTTCACATTATTTAAGGGGTTTGGAGAGGGAAAAATTACATAGATAAATCATTTTTCAATATCAATATTGCTTGATCAGTCATTTGTGTGAGTTTAGAACTATACATGTGCTGCCATGTGCAATGCAAATTCTTGGACACGTGCACTAATGCCCATGTGCCAAATCAATTCATTTGTTTTTTTGAGAGTCCAGATATAGTGAATGATTGAACCTTGAAAGAGCCATCTTCCTAACTACGACAATAATCATTAAAAAAAATTAAACTTTTGAAGAAGACAATACAAAGTATTTGACCTAATTTTACGAACAAACTAAGAGGAATTATTTTAGATTTGGAGCCCACTCAGGAAGCTACTTGCCTAATTAATTCACTTCATCATGTCATTGGAAATTAGTCCCCTTATATATCCTTCATGTATGTCTCCATATCAACCGTGCTTGTGACTAGTCTAAAAAATGGATTGGGGATTCAATTTCATAGTTGTGGGCCAATTCTGATCTCATTTTAATAATTTAAATTGTTTAACTTATAAGATTTGTTGGATAAATCACTTATGTAAAAAATTAAATTGATCGAATATCGATAATCATATTATCGGTTTATATTACTATGATTATAAAAAATAGACAATCTATTTTTGAAATACTTGTTGTCCACTATTTTAAAATGAAATGTGATCTGATCATTTAACTTTTGATGTACGGTTAATATAATTTTTTGCACGAATAATTTGTTTGGCAAACCTTAAACTTGAACAATTCAAATTACTAAAATGAATAGTGAGCCCACCACCATGAAAATTAGACACTGCAGTTCAAAAATTAAATTGGGGAATCTTGGTTCTATCCATAAAAACATAAAATACAAACAAAGAAAGACAAACAGAAAATTATACAAAATGATGTGACTAAGTCATGAGCTTTTAACTTTAATAAGAATAAATAATAAAAAAAAACCAAGATTTTTTTATTATATTAAATACATTACTGTCACATTAGTTGCTCAAAATTCAATTAGACAAACAAGGAATACCAGAGTGTGGTGAATGAGAACTAACATTGATCGCCCACATATTGGTTGCAACTTTGTTGGTATGTATCGCACTCGCTTGTCATTCAATTTTCGTTTTTATTACAAGAAATGGAAAATGGGAATCAACAAAGTTGGTGTGGAGGATAGTCCCTCATCTTCCACAGCCATGAACTACTTCATTCATTCTCATCCGATATCAAACCCATCAACTTGTTTAGCTCCTATTTTTAAGATTCATTTCTCAGAAAATTGAATTTTTTTAATTTTCTGTATTTTTTTATTTTCACTGAATTTTTTTAATATTCTAAGCAATTTTTTTAATTTTTAGATACACCTAATATAAATACACTTAAAAATATAACATTTATGAAAAAAATCTTTAAAAAATTTACCAAATACCAAAAAGATATTTTAAAAAAAAATACGAGAATTCAATATATTTTTTGTATTTTTATGTATTTATTGATTTTTTAAAATATTTTTTTTACAAATATTTTACTTTTTAGATACATTTAAGTAACACTATAAGAAAATACACTTTTGGCGACTAAAGTTTTAGTCGCCAAAAGTAAGGTTTTTAGTCGCCGAAGCCTTTTCCCGACTAAATATTTTGGTCGCTAGATTTGTCGCGGGAAAACAATCGGGGAAGGTTTTGGCGACTAAAAAAAATTTAGTTGCCAAAAGTCCAATGTTTTAGTAGGAAAAAGTACGAGGTATTGGTGACTAAATATTTTTTAGTAGCCAAAAGTCATAAATTGGCGACTAAATATTTAGCTGCCAAAAGTTTTCAAATAAAATTAATTTTCATTTTCAGCGACTAAAACTTTTAGTCGCCCAAAGTATCATTTATTATTAGCTACTAAATATTTAGTCGCCAAAAAAAATTAATTTTCATATTTTTTTTTTAGCTACTAAACTATTTAGTCGCCTAAAGTCTCATATATATTTTTACCACTAAATTTTTAGTCGCCAAAAAATCTTTGGTTTATTTTTGGCTACTAAATTTTTAGTAGCTAACAAGTTTTATTTTATTTTTTGGCTACTAAACATTTAGTCACCAAAAACTTTATTCAGTGTTATTTTTTTTTATTATTATTATTAATTTCTGCACAACCTGTATTTATTTTGTGCAACCTGCACCCTGTATATAAACAAAACGATACATATGTCTATTTCTATTTCACTTTCAACCATCCAAAAATTTTGTCTTATAACATCAAATTCTATACAAACCAAATATAATCCAACCCAAAATAATAATTCCATACAAACAGATAATCATACAAAAATGATGTCCTCCGTATACAAAAAAGAAATATCCACTAGTAATCTATACCACCAGAAAATAACTTCATCTCTATTGGATCAACAACTATTGCAGTAATTGGTAGTGGAAAAGCTCGAGTTTGTAAAAGTCTTCCAGTAATAAGGTCCCATACCTACAATACGAAAATAAGTCATTTCGAGAAACAAAAATACTCATGCTAGGAAGATATTATTATGAAACATTTAACATAATTAAGTAACCTTGCATGTGCCATCGAGGGAGCTTAATAAAAAAATTGAACTTGAGCTTGATAAAACATTTAACAAAAATACTCATGCTAGGAAGATATTATAAAGAGCTTTTTCTTTGTCAATACTTGGACTGGACTTTTTCATTAATATAATCATGATATTTAGCTAACCAGTTGTTTTAGACCATCACATCATGTTTTGGATGAGAAAAAAGAAGAAAATCAACCAGTACACGAGAGGGAAAAAACAGCAAGAACATGAAACACTTGTTATCGATTTTAACACATTTTTCACAGTTGTCCCCATAATTTTTATAAATATCATTAACACATCATTTTTGATATATTTTCTATTTAAACTATTTGTTTTTAAAATACCCAAAAAGTATGGGATACTTGTAAACAGGGAATCATCTCAATTCACCCCCAATTAATCTAGACAGACACTACAATTAGTTATTCGACATGCACTGAGAAAATTTGTAAGCATTAACACAATATTCACATAATAAGAAGATGAAGTGACATATTTTCCCTCATTTATCACTAACATTTATATGACCCTAGCATTCCTTGTTTTGTATTGGCATTTGTAGCCATGTAATATTACAAGTTGTATTTTCTCAACCTACGGGTCCGAATAACATTCCGTCAGTTGTCAGAAGTCATATTTGGCATGGGAAAACTATTCGTGTCGGCCACAATGTAGATTAAGGGTTGTTTTGAATTTTCACTCCCGAAACGCCGTTTTTCGACTAAGTTTTGAGCGTATTCGTCTCTAAATCCCAACCTACGGGTCCGAATAACATTCTGTCATTTGTCACAAGTCTTATTTGGCATGGGAAAGGTGTTCATGTCGGCCACACGATGGTTCAGGGGCTGTTTTTAATTTTTACCCCCGAAACGCCATTTTTCAACTAAGTTTTGAGCGTATTCGGCTCTAAATCCCAACATATGGGTCCAAATAACATTCCGTCAGTTGTAACAAGTCATATTTGGCATGAGGAAGGTGTTCGTGTCAGCCACACGGTGGTTCGGGGGTTGTTTTCAATTTTCGCCCTCGAAACGCCATTTTTCAACTAAGTTTTGGGCGTATTCGGCTCTAAATCCCAACATATGGGTGCAAATAACATTCCGTCAATTGTAACAAGTCATATTTGGCATGGGGACGATGTTCGCATCGGCCACACGGTGGTTCGGGGGTTGTTTTCAATTTTCGCCCCCGATACGCCCTTTTTCGACTAAGTTTTGGTGTATTCGTCTCTAAATCCCAACCTATGGGTCTGAATAACCTTCCGTCATTTTTCACAAGTCCTATTTGGCATGGGGAAGGTGTTCCTGTCGGCCACATGGCGGTTCAAAGGCTATTTTGAATTTTCGCCCCCAAAACGCCCTTTTTTGACTATGTTTAGGGCGTATTCGACATTGTGTAAGACAGACAATTACCCGCCAATACATTTTCATATCCTAGTTAAAATACATGCAAATTCAATTCATATGACAAGCTAATTAAGTAAATTCGTGTCAAACTAGGGAGAAAAAAAGACCCAGAGGCATGCAAGGAAATATAACTATGACTCAGAAATCTTACATGAACTCCAAGGTATGCACTGCAGAGTTTTAAATCGTGTCGAAGACGAGTTACTCCTCCAGTCCCAGCAGCAAGCATTAATTCTTCATTGTTCCATCTATTCTTTAGTGGCCTTGGGACAGAATTTGAAAAGCAATACCACATATACAAAAATTAATTAATAAATAGAGCACATATCAAATATAGACTAGTCAACTTATGTATGGCATAGCAACAATAGGGAAACAAGAAGGAAATACATTGCTCGGTTTGTTTTTTTTTTTTTTTTTTTGAATGAAGAACCTGATTTTCATTTTCTTCATCAATTTTGCTGATTCCAATAAGTTAGGGTTGAAATGTTTAAATCGACTCAAAAATTCAATGCAAACTGAAAGAGCGAACCATTTCACTTCCATTTGACATCCTAAAACACATTTCACAAAAACTAATACACGTGGAGAGAGAGAGAGAGAGAGAGAGAGAGAGAGAGAGAGAGAGAGAGAGAGAGAGAGAGAGAGTAACACACAAACTAATGTCTTAGAGCCACTATAAATTCATTCATCTCCTATTAGCAGTAAAGTAATATGCCAAACCAAATTTCTCCCTCTTTTCTCCCTCCATCCTTCCCTTACCACCTCTCTTAGTCAAAATGTACACAAAAGAGGCCAATTGAACTAACTCAATTGATTATCTATTTTATTAACTATAACATCTAAGTTTTAAAATATTGGTTTTTTTTTTAGATAGTAAAACATTGATTTTTATTTTTATTTTTGTAGGCCTTGTTTTTATATCAAAGTTGGGTGTCTTTTACAAAACATTCCATCAAATCGTAACATATATATACATAAAAAAAAATTAAAAAAAAAATAAAACCTTGAGAAATTTGGGATCTAAACCCAGAGTTTTGTTGACTATATATGGTTGAATCCAGGAAAGAGGCATTAGTTTGAGAAAGGAACATAAACTTGAGATATGTGAAGCTTTACTCCCTGATCAAGTTGGCAAGTGTATGGTGAGCCAGGTTTGACTTGAATCCCTGTAAAATAAAACAAAATAAAATAAGGAAATGATATAGAAGATCATTTTGTAAACCCACTTTCTAGAGCACACAATACTAGCATCATGATGTCCCATTGAAATCAAAACCAATTTGATGCATTTTGATGTCCCATTGATATCCCCTTCCATGATAAGACCACGAAAAAAATAAAAATAAAAATAAAATAATAATAATAATAATAATAAAATCCACTTCAAATAATAATAATAATAATAATAATAATAAAATCCACTCCAAGTGGAAAAGCCATAACAACTTCCCAAACCAACAATTCATGGGGGGCCAAAGAAACAAAGTAAACTCAAAGTAGAAGAAGAGAAATAGAAACCAAAAATATTGATAAAAGCCATTAATGGGAAGCTAGAATTAGAGCAAAAAGTGAATGACCCAATAGAGTATTATACATTAGAAATCATACCTTCTGACTATTATGCATTAGAAATCATATCTCCAATAGATGAACGAGAACTATCTATCACAATGAATCATTAGACATTCCACCTTTCTTCACAAACTATCAAGATCCTCATCCACATCTTCCTGCTCCTTGTCCACAAACTGCAAACAGTAAAGATTACCTGAGTCATCCCTTCATTAACAACTAAACCATTAACAGAAAAAAAAACAGAGACCAGTAAAAAAATGGCAAGCAAAATCACTGTAAGCATGAAGAAAAATTTACACAATGGATCAGAACTTAGAAAACGTATGCTTCAACTACTCTGCCAGTATTTCATTGAACTTGTTCTTGGATGCACTAGGAATATTACATTGTAGTGAACTTCTACATAGATTATAAATAAATAAATAAATTTGTAAATCTAGCTTGAAATAATAGTTTTAATTTTCAAGTAAGACTCCAAAAAGGAAGTACCTTCGAGAGAGAAATAGAAAGATCATTCTGAATTAAACAAAAAGGTAAAAATTTGAGAAAGACACTGAAAAGATCACAATGATCCTCATGGTAAAAGGACAACTTATTAAATCTTGTGAAAAACTACTCACAGCAGTAGAAGTGTCTCGACTGCGCTGAGCAAGCTGCATGCCAAGGCTTTGCTGATTGGATATGAAACGCCCTATATACCTGTTGGCTGAGATGGCTAGCCAGCTTGGTGTGGATCTCCAGAGACTTTGCTTGGTCAATTTAAAGCCCTGTCCAGAAAATGAATAAAACACAAACATATGAATGAAAGAAACCATTTTTAAAGAATACAGCCAGGAAGTATTTCATATTTTGAAAGAATAAGAGTATTTCATAAGCCACTGGAATCGTAAAACAATATGCATGGCACAGTCAAAAAGATCAGGTTGTATCATATCAGCACAGGAGAGATTTGCACCATTGCCACTAATCTAATGCCACGTGCAAATGGTGCATTAGGATAGCAACCATTTAGGTGGTGCTTGCTTAGGAATGATGCCCCTTGCTACAAGACTAAGGAGCAATGAAACTTATCCTGCTGCAGTGCTCTAGAGTCAAATTTTCTTTTTCATTATAACATGGTGACCAGAGATGCATTTTCCATGATATTAACTTATTTTCCATTTAGGAAGAAAACACTGAATAGGAATCACTGAAGAAATGTATGTTCTCTTTTTTTCTTTTTCTTATTTTTGAGTATATCGAGAAACAATTTGTATTATCTAAAATAGGGGAGGGCGTATTGGAGACAGGAGGAGAAGAGGGTTGAACCCCTGACTGGATGGCAGCCTTACAAGTTCCTAAACATTGAGCTACAAGGCTTGCACCACGCTATTCTTTATAAAATGTTTAAAATTTGCCAACTCTAGCTCAGCAAGTAAAGTTAATGTAATAGGAAAAACATTAGAAAGGGAGGTAATATCATCATCTGCCAACACTATCGATGCCAGCCAACCAATCAATTGATTAACCAAGAGAAATTATATGAGCTAAATTCAATAGTATATTATCAATAAAGGACATGCTCTGTGAAGTTTGTCAAGCATTTCATCAATGTATTACAGTGTTTTGAGTATAAAAGCCAAAAATCTGACATAAAATACTTAAAAGAGGCAAACCTTGTTTTGCAGAGGAGATGTTGGAACTTCAATATTCAGTAAGCAACTTTTGGGAAAAATTCCCTTCTCTATATCTCTTATGGCTGCATTTATTAAAGGTAAACTGACAGCCACAACATCCTTGAAATCACTATCTTGACTTTCATCCTTCTTCCTGAAATAATTGATGATAACAATATGTTAGACATATCAAGAGAGATAAGAAAACAACAAGAAATAACAAGAGTAAAGCACCAAAACCCACCATTTTAGTGAAATTGACATAGATGGTACACCACTCATCAATGACTCTCTAGCTCCAGCTACAACACCTGAATAGAACCTGGACCCAAGCAATAAACATAATTGATAATTCTTCAACACCATACATAAAACATGCATTAAAAAATAATAACAAAATTCAATTCAACCCCCATTCGCATCTTAACAACTTTAGCAAACTGTCGAGGATAGAGTGCAAAAAATCCACAAGCAAAAAAATTATATATATGTTGTACGACGAGCCCAAAAGTAAAATTATCTAGGCAAGCTGGATGATCTAGCTACACAGAAATCACAAAACCGCATGCAAATTACTTACATATGATGGCCACAACTTGAACCCTTGTTGATTTCATTTATTACAAAAACATCATATCAAAAACTTAAATCATTGGACAATGACCAAAAACAAAATGCATCAATAATACCATATATGACAGCATACCAACAGAGGCTTTGACCAAGAAAATAGTGCCCCAGATAATGCTAATGACACACAATCCATATGAGTCCCTGAACGAAAAAGTCAACACCAAACCCTAAATACCATTAAAACCACAAATAAAGTACAAATTTTTGCATCAAATTTATAGAATTTTAAAGCATAAAAGATTTAGCAACACAAAATAAAAGATCAAGCTGCAACTAATTGTCAAAATCAACACAATTCAATCATTTAAAACACTGTTAGAACAAATCCCAAATTAGGATACATAAAATCGAATAAGATCAACATGATAAGCCCATACCAGAAACTTCATAAGCTGTAGCCCCACTGATCTCAATGGAAGTCACTGTAACTGTTTCTCTAAGCGTCATAGAATGACCCGACATTGATTTGTCCCTACAACCAATCCACCAACACATTAAAAAATTGCAATTTCATAAATAAGAGAGAGAGAGAGAGAGAGAGAGAGATAGAGAGAGAAAGAGAGAACCAGAGATAAAATTAAGAGAATCAAGCAACCAATAGAAAAAAAAAAAACAATTATCATTCATAGACTCAAAAACCAACACTACAAGTCAAAGAAACTCGCACACCTAGATGAGAAACTTGACCAAACTACACACACATATATAGCAACAAAATAGAAAGATTAAAAATTTAAAGAGAACCCCAAAATTGTAACCTGAGATAAAATTAAGAGAAACAAGCAACGAATAAAATAAAACTCTAGATCCGAGATGGTGAAATGGGGAAATAGAGGAAGAGAGAGATAGAGAGAGAGAGAGAGAGGGAGAGAGAGAGAGAGAGAGAGAGAGAGAGAGAAACCTGAATGTGGCTGGGAGGGGAGCCGCGATGGTGAGCGACAGTGGTGAGAGCCGCGATGGTCGGTGGTGGAAGTTCGATGGTAACTGTTAGTAGGGATGGTGAGTCAGGATGGTGAGGGTGAGGCTTGCTAGTGTTTGACACAGAAGTGTATATCGTGTGTGTAAGAGATAGAACAAAGTGTAAATAGATCGGGCGCCAAAAATAATTTGTTTCCCTCTAAAACAAATATTACAACCTTTAGCGACTAAATATATTTTTGGTCGCCAAATAATAATAAAATTCTTTTTTGGCAACTAATTTTTTTTTTGTCGTTGAAAATAAACTTTTGGCGACTAAAATTTTGGTCGCCAAATGTAAAAAAATAATTTTTTATTTTTCATTCGGCGACTAAATGGTTTAGTAGCCAAAACTCAACATACAGCGACTACGATTCTTTTTTGTCGTTGAAAATAAACTTTTGGCAACCAAAATTTTGGTCGCCAAAGGTAAAAAATTAATTTTTTATTTTTCTTTCGGCGACAAAATGATTTTAGTAGCCAAAACTTAATATATGGGGACTAAAATTTTTTTTGGTCGCCAATTCTAGCATTTTTAGCGACTAAAATCTTTTTTAGTCACCAAAAATCAATATACCTCGACTAAAAAAAATTAGTAGCTAAATATTTTACTTTTGGCGACTAAAAAAATTAGTTGGTCACCAATTTCATAACTTTTGGCGACTAAATTTTTTTTAGTCGCCAATTTTGGTCGCCAAATGTGCATTTTGTTGTAGTGTCAGGTGCATTTGAAAAAGTAAAAAAATTGCTTAGAATTATAAAAATATTCGCTAAAAAAAAAAAAACTAAACACACTGAATAGTATTTGTGAGAGAGTAGCAATTATACAAACTCATGTGGTCATATCACAAACAAATAAAATTTTATTATTAAATTATGTGATTCTTGTTTGGGTGGTCATACCACAAACACGAAGAAAAATTTATCATCCATTTATGTGAATTTCAAATAGAACAAGATAAATGAATGGTAAAAATTTTAACAAAAAGTTATAAAGTTGGAAACGAAGGCTACTGTCATTCGCAGGTCAAGTGGTCCTAATCAAATCTGTTTTGTCCTCACTTCCCATCTACTACATGTCTTTATTTAAGATTCCTGAAAGTGTGGCTAAGGAACTTGATAGGCTGCAAGCTAATTTTCTGTGGAGAGGTACAAATATAAAGAGGAAAATTCATTTAGTCAAATGGAATGAGATTACAATGAATAAAGAAAAAGGAGGTTTTGGAATTAGAGATATTAGACTTACCAATCAGTGTATGTTACTCAAATGGTGGTGGAGATATGCAGTGGAGGATGATGCACTTTGGAAATCAATTGTGTGTAGCAAGTATGGATCCATAGGTGGAAGGTGGCTGCCATTAGCTACTGTAGCAGGTTCCACTTCAAAGATCTTGGGGGACATTCTGGATGTGGCACAATCTAACCCAAGAATTTTTACATTTTATATGGAAAATATGGAACCCAGAGTAGGGAATGGTAGAAGAATACAATTTTGGATGGATAATTGGTTGGGGGATTCTAGTTTGTGTGCTCAATTTCCTCAGTTGTATCAATTGAGTATAGAGAAAGATGTGTCACTGCATGTGCAGATTTCAAGAAATGATAGCACAGATCGGTGGTGTTTTAATTTCAAAAGAAATCTATATGCGTGGAAGAAAGAAGAAGTGGTAAGGCTTACTGATAGATTGGGTGTAGGGCCAAGGTTATGTATGGACATAGAGGACCATGTGAGATGGAAGGTCGATCATGGAAGGGGTTTCAAGGTAAGCAATGCCTACAAACAGGGTGATCTAGAATCTGGGTCTACTTTGACAGCAGCTGGTTTGATATGGAATAATTTATCTCTACTTAAAGCCAAATTCTTTACTTGGCTGGTATGGAAAGGCATACTCAAGATAGCAAATTATCTAAATAGAATTGGTGTGTTAAAGGGCAGTGTAGACTTATCGTGTGTTTTCTGCAAACCTAAATTGGAATCAGTAAACCATCTAGTGTTGATGTGTCCTTTTATATGGCAAATATAGGTGAGTATAATTGACTAATGGGGACTATCTTGGGCAACTCCAGGATCAGTGGACTGTCTACTTAACTGGTGGTTGAGCTGGAATTTCAGAAAAAAAAGAAAGGCAATTTTGGAGAGTTATCCCCTTAGCGGTGGTATGGTCTGTGTGCAAATACAGAAATAAGTGTATATTTTCTAACAAGAAACCAGTTTTGGAGGAGTTGTGTAAGTTAATTAAAGTTCGGTTAGCTTTCTGGTTGAAAACATTTGATCCAGGTTGTTCTTATAATGTTGGTGACATTGTAAAGAATATCCATCTGGTAAGAAAATTCATCTAGTAATTCAAGAGATGCGTTGTGAGGATGGTCTGTTAGTGGATGTAATAGCAGTGGAGTTTTTCATAATGGTTAATGTAGTGTTTTTATCTTGGGCATTGAGTATAGTTGCTGCTATTGGTAGCTTACTTATGTTGTATTATTGATGTATTGTTGCTACTGGTGGTGATAAGATGCTACTGTTGCGATTTTGCGATGCTTTTGCTGGTTTTGGTTTGGGTGATCTCTTGGAGGCTATTGCTGATGTTTTGTTGCTTTCGGTTGGTGGACTGCAGAGGATTATGCTGATCTGATATGTTGTTTGGGGAAGGCTGCACAAATATGTTCTATATCAAGGGGATTTTGGTTGCTCCAGCAGTGGGATTTGTTGCTAAAAGTTGCTGGTGTCTAATATGTTCTGATATGTTCTACACTATGTTGCGTTTTTTCTGTTGTTGATATTAGTGTTGGGATGCTATTGTTGATGTTAGCTGGTTGTAGTCAATAGTTGCTAGGGAAATAGGAAATGTTGCTTGGCAGAGCTTTATTGCTGCTGATGTATTGTTCCTGTTGCTAACATAATATTTTTAGATGTCCCTGTTGGCATTGGATTCTCCTATGCAAGAAGCAGGGAGGGTTACTGTAGACCCCCCATTTTTGACCGCCTTTAAGACTTGGACGCGACTGACGGTTTACATGGTGGAAAAAGGTATGCAGGGGAAAGGTTCAGTTTCTTCGGCAATGAGAGAGTCAAAGCTCAACTTCATACCCCTTTTTTGGACCAAAACAATCTTGATCAAAAGATTTTAGACCTTAAAACCCTCTCTTTCAAAATGTTTTTGAAATAAAGTTTCTACGATGTTCCAACGCTCGCATTTTGTTAAATGTTGCGTTTTTCGGTAAACCGAGCAAGGACAAAGTAGAAATGAATGAAAGAGAGATGAAATCTTTAAAAAATCTTTCAAAATACCTCAATTAGGGGTTTGAAGTTGAAGAAACGAAGAGAAGAGGGAAGAAACCCAACTGGGGGAGAAAATGGGTATGAACTGTTAAGAAAGAGTCGAGCAACCCTCACCGAATCGGGCCTATTTATTTGCATACTTGGAATCAAGCTATGAGGCCACCACCGTTGGAAAGAAAACTTCTGGGGCTTCATTTTGCACTCAAGAATCTCCTAAAGCCAATTCCGGACGAGGGAGATATGGTTGATTGAAGTAGGGCATCACTCCGTTTGGACCGAATCTGCGCGTGTAGACACCCCATTTTTGACCGACCTTAAGACTCAGACGTCACCGATTGAGCGCTTGGTGATGTTGCATATTGTGCTCGTTCTAAGGTTGCGGAGTCCCGGCTGCGAGCCTTGCCTCCGGACTTTCGGACTCTTTTGTGCTTTGCCTCGGTTTGCGAACCAGGATCCGTTTTCTCTGTTTTCTCTTCCCGAAGGGAGGGAGAGGTCTCGTAGATCATCTCTCAGTGGCTGTAGGCTACGTTTCGTGGTCGTAGGCCATTTTTCCCGTTTGGAGCCCGGTTTTCGATTTTTTGGAGCCGACGGCCGTGTGCCTCGGTTCGGGACCGCTTAACCACCTCCATTTGCTCTGATTTTTCGCACACACCTTATTTCCTCCCTTTTGAGGGACACTGTGGTTTGAGAGACCAACTTCGTGGTCGGACACCACTTCCAGTGCCTAACAGCCTACTTTCGGGGCCCCGAACTGCGTATTTTGGCTCCCGAACCTTCATTCTGCATTTTTGGGCTCTAACCTGAACTTGAGATAGTCATATTTTGAGGTCCTTTTCATGTTTTATTAAGGACCTTTTACTGTTTGAGATCTTCTACTGCCACTTGCTTCTTTACCCCTTTTTTAGGCCTTTTCTTGCATGATAGTTTAGGCCTACTTTTATTTATTTTCGTGGCTTGTCATAAACTAAAAAGTGTCTTATTTTGATCCCCTCTTCAACTTTGTTGAAGGGATATCTTTAGTTTGAGATCTCCTACTATCACTTGCCCCTTTATCTCCCTTTTAGGCCAATTTTGGGGGGAAATTTGAATTTCATTTTCCCCCCTCCCCCCATTTTCCCCCCTCTTTTCCACCCTCTTGTGTCTATATAACAGACCCCCCAGCTGTGTTTTATGGGTTAGAATATTTTGGTTTGGAGCTCTCACATTAATTTCTCTCTCTCTCTCTCTCTCTCTCTCTCTCTCTACTCTAAGCCTAAAAAAAAACCCTTGGTTCTTTACCAACCCATAGCCCCACCCTTCCATCTTCCATTCCAGCAGCTGGAGTTGGTTTTTCAGAGGCAAGGAGTGCTACATTTCGGACCAAGAGGCTGTCAAAGTTGAGTCTTCAAGGGTAAGTCATTCTCTCCTCTTTTTGGTCCTATTCTTGCATCATTTCTTAGCCCCTCTTGCTTGCATATTTGAGCTCCGGCCATAACTGAAAACAGCATTATTTTGAGCTCTATTTCATTTTTTCTTAAGGGCCTCTCACTGTTTGAGGCCCCCATTTTGCACTTGCTTCATTATCCCTCTTGTATGCCTATTTCTTGTGTAGCATTTTAGGCTCGTGTATAATTTGTTTTGAAGCATGATGTAAACCATAAATAGGCTTATTTTGAGCCCTTCTTCAACATTGTAGAAGGGCTCATCACTGTTTGAATCCTCCATGTGCCACTTGTTTTGATATCATCTTTTGGTTCCATTTTTGCATGATTTATTAGCCTATTGTGCTTCTGTTTTTGGACTTTGGTCCGAACTTAAAATGGTCCTATTTTGACCCCCTCTCCATGTTTCATTAAGGGTCTATTGCTTTTTGGAGTATCTTTTGTATACTTTGTGTTGTAGCCTCTCCTTTAGGCCATATCTTGCATTGTATGTTGAGCATATTTGTACACTCTTTTGGGTCTGATAATAAACTGTAAAAGGTCATTTTTTGGGCCCCTCTTCAACATTTTAGAAGGGCCCTTCTCTGTTTGGGGTCAGTAGCTGTCACTTGCTTCATTATCTTACTTTCATGGCCATTTTTGCATGCTAGTTTAGCCCCATTTGCATTCGCTGTTTGGCCTTTCTTAGAACTGTAAATATGCTTATTTTTGGGCTGTCTTGACTCCGTCTTCACATTCCATGTTCAAATAATGCATGCATTGCATAGTCATAGGTCATTCGGTATGCCTAATTTCATGTTTCGGGACTCGTTCCATGCATCGGGTACCATTTTGCCATGTTTCGAGGCTATTTTGCATCTCATTTTGCCTCTGAAATTTGCATGATAGTATGCCATATTCCATGTCTTTCCATGTCTTGTTAGAGTGGCATTCCGTGCCGTAGGTTCGGTCCTCGGTTTGCGTGCACGTGTGCACGCATCTCGAGTGTCTCATTTTCATCTATTGGCCTCCTATGTGAGTGTGGCTGAGGTCCACTCATGTTAGTGTAAGTCCATTATGCATTGTGTATGCCATTTCTTTTCATAGCATTGCGTATGCTGGGATGTATGTTAGCGCATTGTGTATGCCATATTACCTTGTGCATTATGTATGCCATTCCATAACATTGCACATATTAGGTTGTATCTTAGTTGCATTCATGCATACCATGCATATTGCATTGTGTTCGGGATTAGGAGTTAGCCCGGGCACAGGAAACGAGGTGCGTTTCGTACTCCGAGTGACGGAACGTGTCTTAATTCCCCAATCACCGACACTCCAGATCATACATGATGGAGTTAGGTTTTGTTGTGTTTTCATGTGCATTCATCCCATATTGAATTGTGCAATTCGACTCCTCGGCCATCATGCATCGAGATGCGTGATTGGTGGCACGAGGATCGAGGCATGCATATTTGTGAAAATACATTGCCATACCCCTTTCCTGCTCTCTGTTGCAGCAAATCAAGAATCAGCAGTCTTCCAGGGCTTGGCGCGCTTTCCAAAAAACTATTGCAAAACAGAGGCTAATTGGGGCATCATAGTGGATTTCCGCGCGAAGGCAACCTGGACATGCATCATTCATCATCTGAAGAAGAATCAAGGCAGTCCTTGGCTTGCATGCCAGTTTATTATTTTCTTAGTTAATTTGATAATTAATTAGGATTTTTGTACATATTTGGACAGTATTATTTGGACTGTATATTTATTTGGACCCTCTGTGCGAGGGCATAATTGTAATAAGTGTGGGTGAGTGTGATGTATGTCTTCCAACCCCACGTCTTTCTTCCCTTTTATTTACCTGCTTATGATGGTTAGATTAGGGCATGTTTCAATTAGCATACAGTATGATAGCATGTTTGCATTCATTCATCTGTCTTGCATGCACCGGGCTCGGCGCATCATACTAACAGCATTTGTATTTCAATTCCAAATTGAATACGTGTTAGCTGTTGCATCTCATATGCCATGTTTAGAATAGCCGAGCCTGCTATAGTTTGCATTTTTGCATGTGTTGCATTAGGCATTCTTGTATAGTTAGGATCATGCATGGATTTCTAATCGGTTTCTGTTTTGACTTGAAGTACTCGGTGAGTTTTATGCTTTAGCATCCTTGCATGTGTGGGAGTGACTGCCACGATAGCATGCTTACCATGAGGCTAACTGCTTATGTGATATAACTGCTTGAATGTCTGTGGGTGAAGGTTGGGTTATTTGGATTGGAACAATTCATCAAATGTTTGTTTTAAGCCCACTAGATAGTGGCAAAATCATGTTTTTCTTAAGCCCACCCAAGGATGGCAAATCCACGTCTTAGCCTACTCGCGAGTAGCACCATCAAACCATTTTCAAAAATAAACATGAAATGTTTTGTTCCAATTCAGGCAACTCGGTCTATACTTGTATGCTGTGCGCATCACATAGTAAATCTAGGCTAATAACCGGAATAAGAACGCACAATGTTTTCAAAATCAGATATCCTGGTTAGTAGAGGCCGGTCTTTGACCGGGCGAGCGGGGGTGCTCACGAAGTGACCTTCCCCAATCGTACCCAAGTTCCCGAGCCTAGGCAACTTTGGTGATGACGGACACGTGGCCTTAGGTAACGAGTCAGGGTTTCCTAAATTTCCCGAAATAAAATATTTAGGTGGCGACTCTGTATCTGGCAAAGCAGTCCATGTTTGGCACTTCTTTTCTAAAAATTTGTTTTCTCAAAACGATTTACCGGATTTGGACTCTTTGGTTCAAGATTAAGAACCGTGACACAAATTCGAGTCCGAGCTGTAGCGAGGTCCCCCGCGGACTTGTTACAGTTGCTGGCGACTCTACTGGGGATTTAGAGAACTTGACTCGAAGTCATGATATCTCGTTTTGATTACACTTGTATGTTTCTTTGCATTGCATTTGCATTGGTGCGCCTAGGACACCGTGTTTGCCATATGCCATTCCCGAACGATTTGCCGGAGGCTTGTCTTGTCAAGGCATGACCATAAGGCTGATCGGCTGTGGGCTCTGACAGCATGGAAACACAAACCCCGGTTTGACCGGGGCACCCTTTTTGACCATTCGACCTAGTGCATATTCGGAACCATAGTGACCATTCCAAACTAGGACAGGTTGCTTACCCATTTATAGGTTGTTTGAAACCGCTGTGTGCGTAGTGAAACCCTAGCTCCTGACAAAATAGGACAGGGAAACCCTACCCCAACATAGGGGTGTTTTGGCTCTCACTTATCTAGTATGTGCTTTTAGAGTGCGTCTCTATAGGAATGCATGTATCAGTTTACAAGTTTGGGCACCAGGCCTGCGGGCACCAGTTTAGTATTTTGGGTATCAAGCCTGAGGGCATTAGTATTTGGGGAATCAGTTTTACCCGAGGGTATCAGATTTGAGGCAGAATTCTAGGCAGAATTCAGTAGAGAGCACACTCATTCAGCTTTGTTCGTATCTGTTCTGGTGAAATCAGGCTGAGATGCTGAATGTTTTCTCTTTTGCTAGGTAGTCTGGGAACCATAGCTTTAGAGGGCTCCAATATCCCCCGGGTACATCGAACTTGTGTTGATAGACTTTGTCGGGTCAGAGATTCAGTTCAAGGGCAATCAGTGTTCCTTTACCAGAGGCAAGGTGAAGAGGGCGGTCAGCCTGATCACCGATTCGAGGTTACGGATCAGTGGCCCTTATCCACTCTACCAGTGAACAGTCCGGCTGAGGTCTCAGTTTCTACTGCAGGGATAGATATACCGGTCAGTCAGATGGATCAGTAGAACACATCAGGGATGGAGGCAATGATGCGTCAGATGCAAGAAAGTATGAAGCTCATGCAGGAGGACGTTGTCCGCCAAGCGGAATTTTCCAAGCAGCAAGCTGCAATCATGGCTCAGCAAGCCAAGCTCATCACTAGGTTGCAACAGCAAGCCGGAGCATCAACCTCACATCAAGCTCCTCCTCCACCAAGGGTTCCGATACCCGAGGAGACGCCAAATGTCCAAGCAAATACGAACATTTCGGTAGGGCCGGCTCTGCCCCCAATTCTACCCCAGTTATCTAAAACACCAATCAACTTGCCAGATTCACCTTTTGAGTGCGAGGTGGACCCTACAGTGTTGAAGTTGAGCAAGCTTGAAAAGCTGTTCAAGAAATCCCAGGGAGTCAATGCTATTCCAGACATTGAAGACGGATACACCAACGTAACTGTGACATTGTCGGACAGGTTCAAGATGCCTCACATCGACCGTTTTGACGGGTCAGGAGATCCCATGGTCCACCTGAGTTTGTTTTCAGATGTTCTGCGCCCGATGGGCTTGACAAGATTATAGAAGCTCTCCCTTTTTGGCAGGACCCTGTCGGGTATTGCGGCCATCTAGTACGCCAAATTGGAGGATTCAGTGAAACGAAGTTGGAAGGAGATGACCGAGGCCTTCGTCGCACAATATTCATACAATACCCAGATCGAAATCACAACCCATGATCTTGAAACGACAAGGCAGGAGCTTAAAGAGAGCTTCTCTGAATTCGTGGCCCGGTGGAGGGCGAAGGCCTCAATGATGACCATTAGGCCAACGAATATGGGTCAAATACGGATGGTTGTGCGCAACCTCCAGCCCAAACTAATGCAGAAAATGATCGTGCTCCCCTTCTATACCTTTTCAGATTCGCATGAGATTGGAGTACAGATCGAAGATGCCATGAAGCAGGGCCTTCTTGACCAGGAGAAGGAGGCCAAAAGGCGTTTTCCGCAATTCGAATCGACCACCGGCGATGATGCAACTGCAAGATCTTCGAAGTGGGCATGGTCACCACCACCACATCAAAGAAAGCTACCCCATTCACCAAGGCCCGTATAGCTCACAGATGGCCAAATATCCTCCCCGAGTCAAGAGGATTTTCACCTCACTTTATATGCCTTTGTCAAAGGCTCTAGAGGTCTTCATCCGCAAAGGACATCTGAAACCATTGGAACAACAGCCTTTACCTGATCCTCTTCCTCCAAAGCATGACCGGACTAAGTACTGTGCCTACCATCAACAAACCGGTCATGACACTGATAGTTGCTTTCGTCTGCGCCATGATGTACAGGATCTGTTTGACAACAGGGTCATCGCCGCACCAGTCTTGCAAAGTCTATCATCACTGGATCAGTGAGCTTGTGGGGGACAATGTGACTATGTGATCGGGGGATGAACCACCTGCGGGCGGCGTTCAGTTTATTTCAGATATGGTATATGGCACGCACTATTTTGAGCATTTGTGAATGCTGGTTTTTATACGTTCTGACTTAGGTGTAGGGTCAGTCTTGTTGTTTTGTTTTTCAGTTTGTCTTTTTGTTTTGAGTCAGTCTCTTTTGTTTTGGGTCTGTCTTGTTGTATCGAGTCAGTCCTGTTGTATAGGAGTCGGGTGATTCCGGGGGGTGTTACCTCGGACGTCACCATTTTGTTTTGTGTTTGTCTTTTCGTTTTGTTTTGAGTCTATTTCTGCCTTGGAGCCAGTAACGCCAACGGATTTGAATGAACATCAGTGGTTTTTCATGCTTTTGTGTTTGCTTCTGCCGTGTGCCAGTTGTACCAGAAATTCCAAATGAGATGGCAGTATTTGACTAAGAACCCTGTCTTTTCTGTGCCTTGAAGTCATTGTAATGACCTGAGTTTTTCAAAACTTTTTGAACGCTGCGGTGAAAACAAAGAAGAAGGAATTCCTTGGGATTTGCAAAAATTTGATCAAACTGAGAGAAAGAGATGCGTGCTAAGCCCTTAATGAATGAAATCATGCTTGTTAGCGTGAGTACTGAGAAGGACCCTGGCTTGATCCAGACTGGTTTCACACTATCTTAAGTGCGAGTGATTTGTCGCTTTCTTAAAAATTTTCAAAAACAAAATGTTTTGCGCGGTCCTGCGAAGACCTGTGTGGAATCGCTCTTGAGATTGTGCAGCCTAGGATCGCTCTCAACCTCGAGACTCAACCCCTTTGCTTTCAAACCTTGAACTTGAATTCAGAAGGTTCAACGGTCAACTACGACGTGAGGCTGTGGCGGATTTGAAGCGACCCTCGAACAAGAGGCCAGAAAGTCGGATCAAGAAGATCGAAGATTAGAAGAAGCTTGCAAAGCTAGAGCAAGTACCCTTTGAACTAGGGGCAAAGATGTCGATGTGCTCAAGAGTCAAGATGAATCCTCTTGCAAAACAACAGCCACTCTCTTGGATAGGGATGGCTTCGAGATCCTAAAACCATTTGGCATGGACTTGTTACACTTTTACCCTTTGAGAGGCTCGCTGGGCCGAAAACCCGGAAAGGGCGACCCAGGCAAAAGTTAGAGCAAGAAAAGATATATACAAAAAGGAAAAATAAAAAAAGAAGAAAAGAGAAAAAAGAAAAAAAAAAGGAAAAAAGAAGAAAAGAGAAAAAAAAAAAAGAAAAAAAAAAGAGAAGAAAAGAAATGAAAAAGAAAGAAGAACAAAGCTCACAAGGTTGAAAACCTGCAACAGGCGCCTTGGCAAAAGTTAGAGCATAAAAGGAGAGGTTAAATACCCGAGTGTACCTTAACCCCGAACTAAGTAAGGCTTGATTCCCATCTTTGGGATACGTAGGCAACTTCATTCTGAAGTCCAGCCGTAAAACACTTCAAATTTGATTGTGTCCATGTAATGGTTCTAGTCATTTTTGTCTTCACTGTATCCGAGAGTTTGGTTGCGTTCGGTTGCGTTCAGCACTCTGAGGACTGACTACAATGCGCTGCGGTGCCATTCAAACAAGGGGTAGCTTTCCGTTGCCATTCAACGCGCTACGGTGCCATCCAAACAAGGGGTAGTTTTTTGTTGCCATTCAACGCGCTGCGGTGCCATCCAAACAAGGGGCAACTTTCCGTTGCTATTCAATGCGTCACGGTGCCGTTCAAACAAGGGGCAACTTTCCGTTGCCGTGCAGCTCTCTTCAAGCACGGGGCAGCTTTCCTTTGGATCCGAGGTTGTGCATCTCAGGAGTAGGTTTCATACTCGTTGAGCAAGTGGTCATTTGCAAAAATAGTTTTTGAGAATTTTTACTGAGGTTGACTAATTTTCTCGAAAATTGTTCTATCTTTTCCAAAAACTGGACCATTTCTTGGACCCAAAAAAGGAAAATTTTCAGTGCTCATAGCCTGACTTGCATGATTTCAAATCAAAAATTGAACAAGCATGTTAATCTAACTCTCATGTGGGTCAAAATTGTTTTAGTAGAAAGCAAAAAAAAAACAAAAAATGGTCAAAATGATGAACTAGGGGTGCAGTCGAGTCAGGAGTTTTGTCTTTTCCCCTTTGTCAAAATACTTGCCAAGAAGGGCACTCTACCTACCAGAAAAAGCACAACTGAAGGGTACAACAAAAGGCTGAAAGCTCTCACATCTTCCGAGTAACGAGGTATCAAGCCAAGTACGAAGCATGAACTGGAATGAGACCAGAGATTCCACTCCCTCATCTGGACAGATCTGATCACATCCGAACTCCAAGCAGAGCATCATCAATCGATGTTAGCTACAAATTTGCTACACACCCAGTTGTAGCACAGCCCCTCTGTGGGAGAAACTCACTAGCTACGTGCAGAAGAAGAAGAATCTAGCAGAATGCTAGGGGCACGAGCCCACAACTTGCTGTTTATCTATCAACCACCCAGGGGAGGGATGAAAAATGAGAGATTGAAGAATAGAGAGATGTGCGATGAGAGAAAAAGTGAGAAAAGGGCTTTTTCAGAAAAAACAGAGCTTAAGGGCCGAGTGATGTGAGAACCACAAATGAGAAAGGGTGGGAAACATTACCCGGTGAAACAGGCTCCCTGTGCAAGTCTGAGTGTCGTGTTTTGTTGTTTTATCTCGATTTTGTTTTGGGTTGTTTCGAGTGTTACTCGATGTGTCTAGGTTGTGTGCCTTTTATTTCCTTGTTGAGTCGTTTTGCTGCGTTCAGTCGTAGGCTCAATACCCGGTCAAAAACTCATCTCTCAATTTCGAAAATAAAATCATTTTGTGCTCCGAGTGCCGTGCCGTTCTCCACATTTGTTCAAAACAGTATTTGTTCTTTCATAAAACCGCAGGGTTCAACCCAGGTCATATGAGAACAATGAAACCAAGACCTATCTGAAGCTATAATGGTTCCGGACTGCAAAGCAAAAGCAAAAAAGGAAAATGTCAGGAATCTGAGTTTGTTTCAACTTCAGTAAGCTCCGAGATCGCATTCCGTATACACCTTGTCAGGTCTTGTCAATGCTCCGAAGTATGAGTGTGCCTCTACCTCAAGCTCAAGATCAAGTCTGCCTCAAGCCAGAATGACAATCAGAAATGCTCTCTCTGAATACCAGCCCCTGCCAGATGCATCTTGAATGCGTTTGCAATGAGTTCCTAGGAGACCAACTGCGACGGTGGAAACTAGAGTTCGAATGGCTGTTGCCTAGAACGCAAAGGTTCGAGATTTCCGAGACTAAAGTCTGGTTTAAATACCCAGAGGCGTGCCCTCGGCTTGAAATCCGTATGGAAGCCCCATAGGTTGAGATAGGGTGTATGCACATCAATTTTGGATACTGAACCAACCTAGTCTGTCACCCCGTTGGAGAATAGGGAAAGTTGTGAATATGATCAGGAAGAAAGGCAGCATCCAAAGTATTCTACGTGTAGAACCCTTGTCAAGACATTCGAGCCTTTGTCTTTGTGAGTTGAAGGTAAAGTGTTCGAAGAGCACAAGGGGAGATCCCCGTCAGAGAAGAGCGGTTCACCGCCACTCACCTCATGAGGTGCTTTTTAAAGCGCCGCTTTGTCCATTTATCGCTTTCCTTAAGCATCATGCATTGTAATGCATTGTACCTATCAAGTTTCTTTCTCAGTCATGCACGATATTGCATGTACGGTTCATTCAAAGAAGTTTCGTTTGAGATCATTTATTAGTGTATCAATCACGCTTTATTCGTTTTGTGTATCTATCACACACATTATCATTTTGTGTATCTATCACGCATATATTCACTTTAGTGTATCAATCACACTTCATTCAGTTAGTGTATCAATCACACTTTATTTATTTAGTGTATCAATCACACTATGCTCACTTTGTGTATCTATCACACTTTCTTTATTCGCTTAGTGTATCAATCACACTCTCTTCACCTTAGTGTATCAATCACACTTCATTCATTTTGTGTAGCTATCACACACATCCTCATTTTGTGTATCTATCATGCACATATTCACATCATCACCTTTAGTGTATCCATCACACTTGTTCACTAAGTGCATCTATCACACTTCGTGTTCACATTCAGTATATCTATCATACTAGTTCACTAAGTGCATCTATCACACTTTGTGTTCACATTCAATATATCTATCATACTCTGTTCACTAAGTGCATCTATCACACTTCGTGTTCACTTTTAGTGTATCAATCACACTCTGTTCACATAGTGCATGTAACAACCCTCGTACTGAATACCGTATAACCACTGAATTATATACTGATTATTGCTAAACTGGACCGCTAATGACTGATAATTGAATCAACTGAAGTACTGAATGAACTGATTGAAATCGAGACTGAAATTGAATAAGTTTATCTGTTATATTGCATTTCTATCTGTTTAATTGATTAATTATCTGTTTGCGTTTATATGTTTAAACTGTTAATTGAAGGCCTTATCGGCGGCCGATTTAGAAACCGTTTGATGTTTTAGATCAGTAGAATATCTCTGAATTTATGGTATATTTATCTGAAAATTGATTAGGAATGATTAAATTAGATTTAAAACGGGTTAATTGTCAAGTTCGACTTATTTACACTTAGACCACTTAGTGGCCCACTACTCCTCATACTTGAGCCTTATACAAACATTTGATCAAAGCTTTTCCTCAGTCCTTCTTCCTTGCTCCTAACCGACCAAGTGAGAGAGAGGGAGAGAATTATAGGAGAAATTGAGTTCATCTTGTGCTCATAAGGATTGCTTGAAGAAATTGAAGGGTAGTTGCTAATTGAGCTCATAAACCTTGTAATTGGAACTCTAGGTAAGGAACTCATTGTCTTCTTGTTGTCTTGAACCTCACCTTGCATGTTCTAGGCTCCATTGTAGAATCAAACCATGTTTTAAGTTCAAGAATGTTGGATTGTAGCATAATTCTTGCATGCATGTTAATATTGTTGGGTTTTGAGTTAAGTTCATGGCAATTTGTCACATGCATGTTCATGGTATTGTTATAGTCCATGTTTTCAACTTGCTTTTCAAAGAATTGAGCTCATTTGAGCATGATTTGAAGCTTAAAATTGTTTTGAATGCATGCATGTCATGTTTGAGCATTGTTCTTGAAAATGGTTTGAAATTGAGTTTAATTGAAACACCCTTGGGCCTTGATTTCTTAAATTGAGCTTTAAAACTTGTTATCCTATGTGTTTAAAAGAGTTTTCCAGGAAATGGGCCCAAGAGGATCGATTTTGGTATCCCAAACTTGAGTTTCGAACTCAGAACACAGTTCTGGGTTTTCCAGATTTTTGAGGTCCGCTCGAGCGGGGGAAGTGCCGCTCGAGCGGGGAATTCATGCCCCCAGCATTTCTTCGACTTGTTTTACAGTCCGCTCGAGCGGAGTGTTTCACGCTCGAGCGGAGAAATCGCGCATCCAGCATCTTGCACTGTTCATCAGTCCGCTCGAGCGAAGGAATGCGCGCTCGAGCGGAGGATTGTGTGTCACGCTCGAGCGGGGACCTTTGTTGGCTTGTCTGCTCGAGCGGGAAACTCAAGGCCGGCGGAGGCCCTGCTTTCACGAAAATTAAAGCTGCAAGCGCATCTTTGCATCCTCATTCAATCCTAGGCATTCTTAGGCCTAGTTTAAGGCATCTTAATGAGGATTTAGACATAGAACCACACCAGGGAAATTTAGGGATTTAATTATCATCCTTTCCGACTGTGAACTTAGTGTGTGTTCTATTTGTTAACTGTTTAGGGTTGGCTCTCGGGGACGCGCTCTAGCTGCTATAGCCCAATCTCTGTGAGTAACAGATTGTGTAAAGATATGTCCAAAATGGTTATATTTTGATTCTTGGAAGCTGTTTATTGAACTGATATTGTTTATTGAATGAATGTATGTCTGTATTTGACGTATTGTGGCATCCTTAGCACCATTGTTATTGGTATTCTGAGCTCTGTCGGTTCCCTTGTGGAACCATACTGTTTACTGAATGATTGGCCATCATTACTGTTGGGTCTGTTAAGGCCCGGGCCATTTGGACCTACTGTTTATAGGCTTATGGATGTACCACATATGGTGATTGATTGAAACACCGATTGGTGAAATCTTGAAAGATCGAAATCTTGTATAATGAATTGATTTCATTCTTGTAAGGACATTCATTCATAACCTCTTTACACGTTATGTTATTCATCGGGCTTTAGCTCCTTTGTTTATATATATATGTAGGTTCTCAAAGAACTGCCGGGAGCTAGGGCGTGGGTCGGTCCCCAGTTTTGTCAAGCCACCTATGTGCCTCCTGCGAGGTTCGAGTTGCCATGTTATGGCTTGGGGTGTTTGTGTCCCCATCGGTCTCCTTCTTGTATTGTACTTTTGTATAGGCATTTCTTGCCTTTGTTATCGAGGATTCAATCCGTCTTGTTGGATATGATTGTATAGAATGTACTGTGTTGAACCGTATGAATGCATAAAAATGTTTTTGGCATACAGATCTTCACAGCTCAATGGACACTAGTTATTTACTACATTGGCTTCCGCCAGCCACGTACTGCTTTGGATCAGACATCGCTCAGTAGGCCTTTGGTAATCTCGGATTACTGGCCGGTTACGGTGCTAAACCCATAGGACCGGGTTTAGGTCGTGACAGAGTGGTATCAGAGCGATACTTAACCACGAGTTATACCGCACACACGTGTCCAAATGAGCAATAGGGTGTCCTAGAAAAGCAATTAGGGCATCTCATGAATTTGAAAAGTGTGTGCTTATGACTGACTGATTATATGTTAAAATGCTAAACTGTTTAATTGTACAACTGTTTATAATGATAACTGTTATAACTGTTTATAGCAAAATGGATAATGCAAATGAAACTGAAGCATTATCCTCTGAGGCCAGAATGGCCAGACTTGAACAAATGATGGGACTGATAATTGAAAGACTCGAACAACAACCGAACCAACAGCCCCCACCTCCTCCTCCTCTGTTGCAACCGGAACAAAATGTACAGAATATGAATGCTAATGAGGTGGACATTATAGCACTGACCCATAAATTCAGCAAAATGAAACCGCCGTCCTTTCAGGGAGGCTTAGAACCGTTAAAGGCTGAAGCTTGGGTTCTCGAGACTGAAAAGTTGTTTGAAATGTTTCCGTGCTCCGAGACCAATAAAGTATTGTTAGCAACCTTCACCCTTCAGGAAGAAGCCAGAAGGTGGTGGATGTTGACCCGCGATGCAAATACCATTTTGACTTGGGCTCAGTTCAAAGAGTCCTTCTTTGAAAAGTATTTTCCCCAGTGCATCGAGACGAGAAAAATGGCGAGTTTGAACAGCTGAGACAGGGCAAAACGTCTGTTGCCGAGTATGAGAAGCAATTTACCGAACTTGCTAGGTATGCACCACATATGGTGGATACCGATTATAAGAAGGCCAGGAGGTTTGAAGGCGGCCTTAGTGTCGCTATCCAGGACCGAATAAATGTTTTGAAAATGCCAACTTATGTGGGTGTTCTCGACCGGGCATTGATGGCCGAGACAAATATTGCAGCGGTGAAACAATCTGAGACACCGACAACTGAGTGGCAAGGCAAAAGGCAGAGTTTCAAATTTAAGAAAGGCAAGCATAACCCAGCAAACAAGAAACAGAATACGGGGTCGACTACTAGCCCCAGCCAAGGGAGTGGGTTTACTCCACCCTGCTCCATATGTGGCAACAAGCACAAAGGGGTTTGCTACAGTTTCGGAGCTTGTTTGGTGTGGCAAGGTGGGCCCTGAAATCAAAGATCGCCTTCCGCCGCCACCAGAGTAAGTGCACCAAGCCTTGAAGATCATCGCAACACCAAAACCGAACCCCAAAGCTACCGGGAAAGAGCCTATGAGGCAGGGCCGAGTGTTTGCCCTAGTACCGGGAGACGTGTAAAACACTGAGACTATTGTGTCAGGTATCCTCTCTATCTGTGCTCAAAATGCTTATGTATTGATTGATTCGGGGTCTACACATTCGTATGTATCGCATGCTTTTTCGCGTAAATTGAATAGACCCCTAGAACCCATGAACTATCTGCTAGCTGTATCATCACCTGTTGGGGGATCCATGACATGTGCATATATGTATCCTGCTTGTGAGATTATTGTTGGGGATATGCATCTGTTTATTGATTTACTACCATTGAACATAGATCATTTCGATGTAATATTGGGGATGGATTGGTTACAAAAATATCATGCCACTATAGACTGTGTAACAAAGCAAGTTGTTTTCCGTCCACCGGGTTTGCCTGAATTTGTGTTTAATGGGAGTGGAGTAGTACCTCCTCCGTATCTGATTTCTTCTGTAAAGGCTGTTAAACTGATTAGAAAGGGGTGTAAAGGGTATCTGTGTTACGTTAAGCTGTCTCATCGACAATGATGTTAAAACTGATGTGAATTGCATTCCTATAGTCAGAGAATTCCCAGATGTATTTCCAGATGATTTGCCAGGGGATTTGATTGACAGGGAAATTGAATTTATTATGGATGTGGTTTCGGGTACACAGCCGATATCTAAAGCTCCTTACAGAATGGCTCCAACTGAACTGAAAGAATTGAAGGTACAATTGCAGGAACTGTTAGACAAGAAATTTATCAGACCCAGTACTTCACCGTGGGGTGCACCTGTTTTGTTTGTAAAGAAGAAAGATGGCTCACTGAGACTGTGTATTGATTACCGCGAACTGAACAAGGTAACTATAAAGAATAAATATCCATTACCGCGTATTGATGATTTATTTGACCAGTTACAGGGTGCACAAGTGTTTTCCAAGATTGATCTTAGATCGGGGTATCATCAACTGAAAGTTAAACCGGAAGACATTGACAAAACTGCTTTTAGAACGAGGTATGGCCACTTTGAATTTTTAGTTATGCCGTTCGATTCTGAATGCCCTCTTTGCATTTATGGACCTCATGAATGTAATTTTAAACCATACCTTGATGATTTTATTGTGGTATTCATTGATGACATATTGATTTATTCTAAGACTGTTGAAGAACATGAACATCATCTGAGGCTTGCCCTGCAAACCTTAAGAGAACAGAAACTGTATGCTAAATTGTCTAAATGTGAGTTTTGGCTTGACCATGTGATGTTTTTGGGGCATGTTGTTAGCAAAGATGGAATTTCTGTTAATCCGCAGAAAATTGAAGCTGTAGTGAACTGGCCTAGACCGACGAATGTAACCGAAGTCCGAAGCTTTTTGGGACTGGCTGGATATTACAGGAGATTTGTCAAAGACTTCTCCAAGATTGCCTTACCACTCGATTGACCTGAAAGGATATCATTTGGTCGGTGACCAAAGGGAATCAGCATTTCAGGAGTTGAAAACTAGACTTGTAACTGCACCGATTCTGACTCTATCTTCAGGTACGGATGGTTATACTGTATTTAGTGATGCTTCTCATAAGGGTTTGGGGTGTGTTTTAATGCAGAATGGGGGAGTTATAGCTTATGCTTCCCGACAGTTGAGACCACATGAAAGGAACTACCCGACCCATGACTTAGAACTTGCTGCAGTGGTTTTTGCATTGAAAATTTGGCGTCACTATTTGTATGGAGCAACATGTGAAGTGTATACTGACCACAAGAGCCTGAAGTACTTTTTCACTCAGAAAGAACTGAATATGAGACAGCGGAGATGGCTTGAACTGATCAAAGACTATGACCTACAGATTTTATACCATCCGGGAAAAGCTAACACCGTTGCTGATGCATTGAGCCGAAAGTCAATAGCCAACTTAGCCTGTTTGTTGACTGGACAGAAAGAATTGCTTCATGATCTTGAAAAGTCTGAGATTGAAATTGTTTTGAGAGAACAAGGTGGAACCTTAGTTGCTATTACTGCTCAACCAGCCTTGATTGAGGAAATTAAAGAAAAACAACAATTGGATGATTTCTTGAAAAACGTTATTGAAGAAAGAGATTCAAAACCGAGACCGGGGTTCAAATTTGACAACAATGTACTGAAATTTCAAGACAGACTGTGTGTACCGAATGACACTGAATTGAAAAGAAGAGTTCTGCAAGAAGGCCACAGTTCGAAGTTTTCGATTCACCCAGGGAATACGAAAATGTACCAAGATCTGAAACAGAATTTCTGGTGGCCAGGAATGAAGAAAGAGATCGCTAATTTTGTGTCCAAATGTCTTCATTGCCAGCAAGTCAAAGCTGAACATCAACGACCTGCAGGATTACTGCAACCCTTACCTATACCAGAGTGGAAATTGGAGCATATCACGATGGATTTTATCGTTGGATTACCTCGCTCCAGGAAAGGTATGGACTCTATTTGGGTTATTGTGGATAGATTGACTAAATCTGCACACTTCCTACCTGTCAAGACAATTTATAATGCAGACAAATTGGCTGTTATCTATATTGATGAAATTGTGAGATTGCATGGAGTGCCTGTATCTATTGTTTCTGACAGGGATTCGAAGTTTACATCGAGGTTCTGGCAAAGCCTACAGACTGCATTGGGTACTGAATTGAGGCTGAGTAGCGCCTATCATCCTCAGACAGATGGCCAGTCAGAAAGAACCATCCAGACTTTAGAGGACCTACTGAGGATGTGTGTACTGGACTTTCAGGGGAATTGGGAAAGTCATTTGCCGTTAGCGGAATTCGCCTACAACAACAGCTACCATTCGAGTATTGGAATGGCGCCTTTCGAGGCATTGTATGGCAGAAAGTGCAGATCTCCAATCTGCTGGGCAGAAATTGGAGATGGGCCGTTGCTTGGGCCCGAGATTGTGTATGAAACGACTGAAAAGGTAAAACTGATACAGCAAGACGAAAAGCGCGCAGTGAAGCGAAAAGTTATGCAGATGTCAGAAGACGGGATAGAGAATATGAAGTGGGCGATCACGTGTTTGTGAAAGTGACACCAATGAAAGGCCAGACTCGCTTTGGAGTCAAAGGCAAGTTAGCGCCAAGGTATGTCGGACCGTACCAGATTATTTAGAAAATCAATCCGGTGGCGTATCAAGTTGCGCTTCCTCCTGAAATGGAGCATATGCACGACGTCTTCCACATATCGATGTTGAGAGACTATCTTCGAGATCCGTTTCATGTGATTGAGCCTACCCGTATCGTGTTGAGTGATGACTACACTTACGAGGAACGGCCTATACAGATTGTGAATAGACGAATCAAGAAACTGAGAAACAAAGAGATCCCGCTAGTGAAAGTTGATTGGCAGAACCACGGTGGCGTCTATGCCACTTGGGAAAGGGAAGATGACATGGCTAGGCGATATCCTGATTTGTTTCCACTAGATCCTGTTTTCTTCCAGACTGAAGGTAACTCGAGTTTAGAGGACTAAACTCCTTATAAGGAGGGGTGACTGTAACAACCCTCGTACTGAATACCGTATAACCACTGAATTATATACTGATTATTGCTAAACTGGACCGCTAATGATTGATAATTGAATCAACTGAAGTACTGAATGAACTGATTGAAATTGAGACTGAAATTGAATAAGTTTATCTGTTATATTGCATTTCTATCTGTTTAATTGATTAATTATCTGTTTGCGTTTATATGTTTAAACTGTTAATTGAAGGCCTTATCGGCGGCCGATTTAGAAACCGTTTGATGTTTTAGAATCAGTAGAATATCTCTGAATTTATGGTATATTTATCTGAAAATTGATTAGGAATGATTAAATTAGATTTAAAACGGGTTAATTGTCAAGTTCGACTTATTTACACTTAGACCACTTAGTGGCCCACTACTCCTCATACTTGAGCCTTATACAAACATTTGATCAAAGCTTTTCCTCAGTCCTTCTTCCTTGCTCCTAACACCAAGTGAGAGGGAGAGAATTATAGGAGAAATTGAGTTCATCTTGTGCTCATAAGGATTGCTTGAAGAAATTGAAGGGTAGTTGCTAATTGAGCTCATAAACCTTGTAATTGGAACTCTAGGTAAGGAACTCATTGTCTTCTTGTTGTCTTGAACCTCACCTTGCATGTTCTAGGCTCCATTGTAGAATCAAACCATGTTTTAAGTTCAAGAATGTTGGATTGTAGCATAATTCTTGCATGCATGTTAATATTGTTGGGTTTTGAGTTAAGTTCATGGCAATTTGTCACATGCATGTTCATGGTATTGTTATAGTCCATGTTTTCAACTTGCTTTTCAAAGAATTGAGCTCATTTGAGCATGATTTGAAGCTTAAAATTGTTTTGAATGCATGCATGTCATGTTTGAGCATTGTTCTTGAAAATGGTTTGGAATTGAGTTTAATTGAAACACCCTTGGGCCTTGATTTCTTAAATTGAGCTTTAAAACTTGTTATCCTATGTGTTTAAAAGAGTTTTCCAGGAAATGGGCCCAAGAGGATCGATTTTGGTATCCCAAACTTGAGTTTCGAACTCAGAACACGATTCAGGTTTTCCAGATTTGAGGTCCGCCGGCGAAGTGCCGCTTCGGCGAATTCATGCCCCCAGCATTTCTTCGACTTGTTTTACAGTCCGCTCGAGCGGAGTGTTTCACGCTCGAGCGGAGAAATCGCGCATCCAGCATCTTGCACTGTTCATCAGTCCGCTCGAGCGAAGGAATGCGCGCTCGAGCGGAGGATTGTGTGTCACGCTCGAGCGGGGAAGTTGACGCTCGAGCGGGGACCTTTGTTGGCTTGTCCGCTCGAGCGAAACTCGCGCTCGGAGGCCCTGTTTCGAAAATTTCAAAGCTGTTTTAGCGCATCTTTGCATCCTCATTCAATCCTAGGCATTCTTAGGCCTAGTTTAAGGCATCTTAATGAGGATTTAGACATAGAACCACACCAGGGAAATTTAGGGATTTAATTATCATCCTTTCCGACTGTGAACTTAGTGTGTGTTCTATTTGTTAACTGTTTAGGGTTGGCTCTCGGGGACGCGCTCTAGCTGCTATAGCCCAATCTCTGTGAGTAACAGATTGTGTAAAGATATGTCCAAAATGGTTATATTTTGATTCTTGGCTATTTATTGAACTGATATTGTTTATTGAATGAATGTATGTCTGTATTTCAGACATTGTGGCATCCTTAGCACCATTGTTATTGGTATTCTGAGCTCTGTCGGTTCCTTGTGGAACCATCTGTTCTTGAATGATTGGCCATCATTCTTTGTTGGAGTGCATTAAGGCGGTCCTTTTGGACCCTCTTGTTTATAGGCTAATGGATGTACCACATATGGTGATTGATTGAAACAACGATTGGTGAAATCTTTGTATAATGAATTGATTTCATTACTGTAAGGGACATTCATTCATAACCTCTTTACACGTTATGTTATTCACTGGGCTTTAGCTCACTGTTTATATATATGTGTAGGTTCTTAGCAACCAGACCGGAGCTAGGAGCGTGGGTCGGTCCCCAGTTTTGTCAAGCCAGCCTATGTGCCTCCTTTGCGAGGTTCGAGTTGCCATGTTATGGCTTGGGGTGTTTTGTGTCCCCATCGGTCTCCTTCTTGTATTGTACTTTTGTATAGTATTTCTTGCTGCTTGTTATCGAGGATTCAATCCCGTCTTGATCAGTATATGATTGTATAGAATGTACTGTGTTGAACCGTATGAATGCATAAAAATGTTTTTGGCATACAGATCTTCACAGCTCAATGGACACTAGTTATTTACTACATTGGCTTCCGCCAGGCCCTGTACTCTGTTTGACTGTATTACTGTTCAGTAGGCCTTTGGTAATCTCGGATTACTGGCCGGTTACGGTGCTAAACCCATAGGGCCGGGTTTGGGTCGTGACAGTGCATCTATCACACTTTGTGTTCACATTCAGTATATCTATCATACTAGTTCACTAAGTGCATCTATCACACTTTGTGTTCACATTCAGTATATCTATCATACTCTGTTCACTAAGTGTATCTATCACACTTCGTGTTCACTTTTAGTGTATCAATCACACTCTGTTCACATAGTGCATCTATCACACTTTGTGTTCACATTCAGTATATCCATCATACTTGTTCACTAAGTGCATCTATCACAGTTCATGTTCGCTTTTAGTATATCCATCATACTTGTTCACTAAGTGCATCTATCACACTTCGTGTTCACATTTAGTATATCCATCATACTTTGTTCACTAAGTGCATCTATCACACTTTGTGTTCGCTTTTAGTAAATCCACCATACTTGTTAACTAAGTGCATCTATCACACTTCGTGTTCACCTTCAGTATATCTATCATACTTGCTCACTAAGTGTATCTATCACACTTCATGTTCACATTCAGTATATCTATCATACTTGCTCACTAAGTGCGTTTATCACACTTCGTGTTCACATTCAGTATATCTATCATACTTGCTCACTAAGTGCATCTATCACACTTCGTGTTCACCTTTAGTATATCCATCATACTTGTTCACTAAGTGCATCTATCACACTTCGTGTTCACATTTAGTGTATCAATCACACTCTGTTCACATAGTGCATCTATCACACTTTGTGTTCACTTTTAGTGTATCAATCACACTCTGTTCACATAGTGCATCTATCACACTTCGTGTTCACATTTAGTATATCAATCATACTTGTTCACTAAGTGCATCTATCACACTTCATGTTCACCTTCAGTATATCAATCATACTTGTTCACTAAGTGCATCTATCACACTTCGTGTTTACCTTTAGTGTATCCATCACACTTGTTCACTTAGAGCATCGATCACACTTCGTGTTCACCTATTGTGCGTCTATCACACTTTGTGTTTGCCTTTTGTGTATCCATCACACTTTGCTCACTTCATTCATTTAGTGTATCAATCACACTTTGTTCATATAGTGTATCTATCACACACTTGCTTTGTATCTATCACACTATGCCTACTTTGTGTATCAATCACACACACTTGCTTTGTATATATCACACTATGCCTACTTTGTGTATCAATCACACACACTCGCTTTGTATCTATCACACTATGCCTACTTTATGTATCTATCACACGTTCACTTTGTGTATCTATTACACACCCACCTAGTGTATCCATCACACTTCGCTTCATATAGTGTATCCATCACACTCACTTCACTTTGTGTATCTATCACGCATTCGCTTTGTGTATCTATCACATATGCACACTGTATTCGCAGTGAGAATTGCAGTAATTTTCTTACATCCTTTCTGCACGAGACGTAGTTTGGCTCAAGTTTACTTGCTTGCCTAGCATTCGCTTAAAATGTTGCATTTATTTTGCATAATTGCTTCATTACAGCTCTCTTTGCATGATCATATGTGATGTCCGGCTTCGCGTAGCGTATAAGTCCAATTTTCAAACCGGCTTCGCGTAGCGTATAAGTCCAATTTTCAAACCAGCTTCGCGTAGCGTATAAGTCCAATCTTCAAACCGGCTTCGTGTAGCGTATAAGTCCAATCTTCAAATCGGCTTCACGTAGCGTGTAAGTCCAATTTTCAAACCGGCTTCGCGTAGCGTATAAGTCCAATTATCAAAATCTTCCTGCATATCATTTTGCATCCTGCCCCTGAAATACGCTGGTTTGATTCCTTGCAAAGGGATACGTAGGCAGCCTGCGGGCACAACCATTTATTTATCTATATCTTGTCTGCTTTGTCTAAGTCTTCGGCCTTGTCAAAAATAGGTCGTCTCTGGGCTTTGACATTCACTCCCGTCATTCTTATGACTTTCGAGTTCTGTCAAAGAGGGGCAACTGTAGACCCCCCATTTTTGACCGACCTTAAGACTCAGACGTCACCGATTGAGCGCTTGGTGATGTTGCATATTGTGCTCGTTTTGAGGTTGCGGAGTCCCGGCTGCGAGCCTTGCCTCCGGACTTCCGGACTCTTTTGTGCTTTGCCTCGGTTTGCGAACAAGGCTCCGTTTTCTCTATTTTCTCTTCCCGAAGGGAGGGAGAGGTGTCGTAGATCATCTCTCAGTGGCCGTAGGCTACGTTTCGTGGTCATGGGCCATTTTTCCCGTTTGGAGCCCGATTTCTGATTTTTCGGAGCCGACGGTCGTGTGCCTCAGTTCGGGACCGCTTAACCACCTCCGTTTGCTTCGATTTTTGGCATACACCTTATTTCTGATTTTTTGGACTATATATTTATTTGGACCCTCTGTGCGAGGGCATAATTGTAATAAGTGTGGGTGAGTGTGATGTATGTCTTCCAACCCCACGTCTTTCTTCCCTTTTATTTACCTGCTTATGATGGTTAGATTAGGGCATGTTTCAATTAGCATACAGTATGATAGCATGTTTGTATTCATTCATCTGTCTTGCATGCACCGGGCTCGGCGCATCATACTAACAGCATTTGTATTTCAATTCCAAATTAAATACGTGTTAGCTGTTGCATCTCATATGCCATGTTTAGAATAGTCGAGCCTGCTATAGTTTGCATCTTTGCATGTGTTGCATTGGGCATTCTTGTATAGTTAGGATCATGCATGGATTTCTAATCGGTTTCTGTTTTGGCTTGGAGTACTCGGTGAGTTTTATGCTTTAGCATCCTTGCATGTGTGTGAGTGACTACCATGATAGCATGCTTACCATGAGGCTAACTGCTTATGTGATATAACTGCCTGAATGCCTGTGGGTGAAGGTTGGGTTATTTGGATTGGAACAATTCATCAAATGTTTGTTTTAAGCCCACTAGATAGTGGCAAAATCATGTTTTTCTTAAGCCCACCCGAGGGTGGCAAATCCACGTCTTAGCCTACTCGCGAGTAGCACCATCAAACTATTTTCAAAAATAAACATGAAATGTTTTGTTCCAATTCAGGCGACTCGGTCTATACTTGTATGCTGTGCACATCACATAGTAAATCTAGGCTAATAACTGGAATAAGAAAGCACAATGTTTTCAAAATCAGATATCATGGTTAGTAGAGGCTGGTCTTTGACCAGGCGAGCGGGGGTGCTCACAAAGTGACCTTCCCCAATCGTACCCAAGTTCCCGAGCCGAGGCAACTTTGGTGATGACGGACACATGGCCTTAGGCAACGAGTCAGGGTTTCCTAAATTTCCCAAAATAAAATATTTAGGTGGCGACTCTATATCTGGCAAAGCAGTCCATGTTTGGCACTTCTTTTCTAAAAATCTGTTTTCTCAAAACGATTTGCCGGATTTGGACTCTTTGGTTCAAGATTAAGAACTGTGACACAAATTCGAGTCCGAGCTGTAGCGAGGTCCCCCATGGACTTATTACAGCGCGGCTTCACCAAAACAGGCATAACTTTTTGCACAGGAGAAATTTTAATGCAAGGTTTGCGCCATTGGAAAGCTAACTTCTGGGGCTTTAATTTGGACACCTGGGCGGCCACCTTTGGACTTCCCAATCACTGGACGGCCACCTTTCTTTCCGGCAGCCCCTTTTTTGTCCTAAAAAACCAGGAAAAGTAGCAGGCCGACCAAAAAAGGTGGCCGGCCGGCCACCTGAACCTTTTGCACCTGGCCGGCCATTTTTGTCCCTCCTGGTGCATTACAGCTATGCCAGCTGTTTTGCACCAGACCCTCTGTCCGAGGGTCTGCCTTTTTGGCTCCTTTTTTAAATTGGTTTTTTCCCCTCCCCCCCCCCTTTTCCTTGGCCTCTCTCCTCTATAAAGCCAACACTTGAGCTTTATTTCTAAGGGTTAGAAAACCAGCTGGAGCCTTTGCATACAAACCTCCATCTCTTCCTCATCCAAGCCTCAAAACACCCTTGTTCTTGCACCATTTACACACCAACTCATAGCCCACCACCTTCATCCTCCATTCCAACACCTTGAGGCTAATTTTTAGAGCTTAGGAGCTCATCTTCTTGGACCAAAAGCTGCTGCATTGCTGTGCTACAAGGGTAAGTCCTCTTTTCCCCTTTTCTAGCCCTATTTTGCTTCATCTCTTAGTCCCTTTTGCTAGCATTTTTGGGCTTTGACCTGAACTGAAAAGAGTCTTTTTTTAACTCATCTTCATGTTTGATCAAGGACCTTTCTCTGTTTAAGGCTATTTGCTGCCCCTTTCCCTTTTATCTCTCTTTTAGGGCTATTCTTGCATGATATATTAGCCCTGTTTGTGAGTATTTTTGGGCTTTGAGCCAAAATGTAAAGTGCCTTATTTTGAGCCCCTCTTCAACTTTTTTGAAGGGCTCTTTGCTGTTTGAGGCCACCTACTGCCTCTTTCCCTTTATCTCTCTTTCAGGGCCATTTTTGCATCATATTGTAGCCTTACTTGTGAGCATATTCGAGATTTTCCATAAACTGAAAAGTGACTTATTTTGAGCCCCTCTTCAACTTTGTTGAAGGGCTCTTTGCTTTTTGAGGCCAGCTACTGCCCCTTGTTCTCTATCTCTCTTTTAGGGCTATTTTTGCACCATGTTTTAGCCTCACTTGTAAACCTTTTTGAGATTTGTTATAAACTGAAAAAAGTCTTGTGTTGAGGCCCTCTTGATGTTTGATTAGGGGAATTCCTTCGTTTGAGGTCATATGATTCCTTGTGTGCTTGATTGCCTCTTATTTTGAGCCTTACAACTAAGCCATTGTTGCATGATTTGTTTGGCCTTCTAGCCACTGAAATCCAGTGGATTTTTAGTGGCTAACACACTATTTTGAGCCTCAAAAGCAGAGGGGGGTGACCTCCTCTCACCTTGTTTTGCTTGATGGTCTTTTTGGCCTTCCAAAGAGACCCTATTTTTCATGCATTGAAGTCACTTTCTAGGCCTCATTCTGAGTGTTTTGAGGTCTGCCTCGGCTCTATCCAAAGCCCATTTTCCCATATTTTATGTCTATGATGCATGTGTAAAGCAATCGCATTCAAGGCCTTTCAAAGGGGCCTTTCTTTGCATGTTTCCTAGACCCATTTCAGGGCCAATTTGGTGAGTTTTAAGGCTGTCATATTTGATTTCCGAAGTTATTTTTTCCATGCTAAGTGTTTATCTTGTATGTGCTTAATAACACCTTGTATGGCCCTCTAAAGGAACCCATCATATTTGCATGTGTTGGCTGCATTTCAGAGGTTATTTGGGTATATTTTGACATGTTTTATTTACTGATTTTGGATGGTTTGGTGAGATTTCATATGCTTCATATACATGCCATACAACTCATGCTTACTAGCCAATCTTGCATGTTGCCTTAGCCCTTCATGTGAACCCCTTTTGGCCATGCTTTAAGCTGGAAATGTGCGTGTTTTGGGACTGTCTTGGCTCTGTCTTTGTGCTTCATAGTCAAATAATGCATGCTTTGTATAGCTATAAGTCAATACATGTGCCTAGTTTTGAGTTTCGGGGCTTATCTCATGCATCGAGTGCCATGTTTCCATGTTTCGGGATCATTTTCCATCACATTTTAGTGCTGGAACTTGCATGTTTGTATGCCATATTCCATGCCTTGCCATGCCTTGTTAGAGTGGCATTTGTGCCTTAGGATCGGTCCTCGGTTTGCGTGTATGTGTGCACACATCTCGAGTGTCTTATTTTCATCTTATGGCTACTGATGTGAGTGTGGTTGAGGTCCACTCATATTGGTGTAAGTCCATTGTGCATTGTGTATGCCATTTCAATTCATAGCATTGTGTATGCTAGGTTGTATATTAGAGCATTGTGTATGCCATGTTACATCGTGCATTGTGTATGCCATTTCATAGCATTGCGTATGCAAGATTGCATGTTAGGATTGAATTCATGCATGTCATGCATGTTGCATTGTGCTTGGGATAGGAGTTAGCCCAAGCACGGGAAACGAGGGACGTTTCGTACTCCAAGTAACGGGACGTGTCTCAATTCCCAGTCGCCGACACTCCGGATTATCCATGATGGAGCCTAGGTCTTGTTGTGTTTTCAGGTGCATTCATTTCATATTGAGTTGTGCAATTCGACTCCTCGGCCATCATGCATCGAGATGCGTGATTGGTGGCATAAGGATCGAAGACTACACTCCCTGAAGAGTAGTCAAGCATACATATGTGAAAATACTTTGCCATGCCCCTTTCTTGCTCTCTACTGCAGCAAATCAGAAACCGGCAGTCTTTTGGGGCTTCGTGTAATATTCCGGGCTTAATTGTAAACAGAGGCTAATCGGGGCATCGCAATGGATTTTCGCGCAAGGCAACTTAAGCATGCATCATTCATCATTTGGAACAGAGCTGAGGCGGTCCATAGATTTGCTTGCTAGTTTACTGCTTTCTTAGTTAAATTTGTTAATTAATTAGGGTTTTGTACTTATTTGGACTATAGTATTCATTTGGGACTGTATTATTTATTTGGACCCTCTGCGCGAGGGTAATGTTGTAATAAGTGTGCGTGTGTGTGATGTATGCCTTCCAACCCTACGTCTTTCTCCCTTTTATTTACCAACTTATGATGGTTAGATTAGGGCATGTTTCAATTAGCATACAGTATGATAGCATGTTTGCATTCATTCATCTGTCTTACATGGACCGGGCTCGGTGCATCATACTAACTGCATTGTATTTCAATTCCGAGTTGAATACTTGTTAGTTTTTAGCATTTCATATGCCATCTTTAGAATAGCCGAGCCTGCTATAGTTGCATTTTTGCATGTGTTGCATTAGGCATTTCTGTATAGTTAGGATCATGCATGGATTTCTAACATAGTTTTTGTTTTGGCTTGGAGTACTCGGTAATTTTTTACACTTTAGCATCCTTGCATGTATGTGAGTGACTGCCATGATAGCATGCTTACCATGAGGCTATCTACTTATGTGATATAACTGCCTGAATGCCTGTGGGTGAAGGTTGGGTTATTTGGATTGGAACAATGCATTGACTGTAAGTTTTAAGCCCACTAGATAGTGGCAAAACCATCTTTTCTAAGCCCACTCGAGGGTAGCAAAATCTGCATTTTAAGCTTACTTGCGGGTAGCAAACCATCTTTCAAAAACAAACATGAAATGTTTTGTTCCAATTCAGGCGACTCGGTCTATACTTGTATGTTGTGCGCATCACATAGTAAATCTAGGCTAATAACTGGAATAAGAACACATAATGTTTTCAAAACTAGATATTATGGTTAGTAGAGGCCGATCTTTGATCGGGCGAGCAGGGGTGCTCACGAAGTGACCTTCCCCAATCGTACCCAAGGTCCCGAGCCAAGGCAACTTTGGTGATGACAGACATGTGGCCTTAGGCACGAGTCAGGGTTTCCTAAATTTCCCAAAAATAAAATATTTAGGTGGCGACTATGTATCTGGCGAAGCAGTCCATGTTTGGCACTTCTTTCAAAAATCTGTTTTCTCAAAATGATTTGCCGGATTTAGACTCTTTGGTTCAGATTGAGAACCGTGACAATTAGAGTCCTGAACTGTAGTGAGCCCAAAATGAACGGAACGGGACTCATCCCTCCCGGGGCGTTCAGGGACTTCTACAGTTACAACACTAATGATATCTTATTTGCAACTGTAGACACCCCATTTTTGACCGTCCATAAGACTTGGACGCGACTGATGGTTTACATGGTGGAGAAAGGTGTGCAGGGGAAAGGTTCAGTTTCTTCGGTGAAGAGAGAGTCAAATCTCAACTTTATACCCCTGTTCTAGACCAAAACGATCTTCATCAAAAGATTTTAGTCTTAAAACCCTCTCTTTCAAAACGTTTTTGAAATAAAGTTTTTACGATGTTCTGAGGCTCGCATTTTGTCAAATGTTGCGTTTTTCGGTAAACCGAGCGAGGACAAAGTGGGAATGAATGAAAGAAAGATGAAATATTTGAAAAATCTTTCAAAACACCTTACTTAGGGGTTTGAAGTTGAAGAAAAGAAAAGAAGAGGGAAGAAATCCAGTCGGGGGAGAAAATAGGCATGAACCGTTAAGAGAGAGTCGAGTAGCCCTCGCCGAATCGGGCCTATTCATTTGGATACTTGGAACCAAGCTATGAGGCCACTACCATTGGAAATTTTACTCCCGGGGCTTCATTTTTCACCCAAGAATCTCCTAAATTCAATTCCGGACAGAGGAGATATGGTTGATTGAAGTGGGACATCACTTCGGTTGGACCGAAATTTGCGCGGCTTCACCAAAAAGGGCATAACTTTTTTCACAGGAGGAATTTTGATGCAAGGTTTGTGCCATTGGAAATCTAACTTCTGGGGCTTCAATTTGGACACTTGAATGGCCACCATTGGACTTCCCAATCACCCACCAGCCACATTTCTTTCCGGCAGCCCATTTTTTTACCCTAAAAGTAGCTGGCCGGCCAGAAAACCTAGCCGGCCGGCCACCTAGCTAGTGAAATGACTTTTTTCCCCTTTTTAGCTAGCCATCCATAACCCTCTCCCCAAGTGTGTCCTAAAAGTGAATTTTGTTTTCCTCTAGGCCTTATGTCCGAGGGTTTGGCCTTTTGGGGGAAAAATTGAATTTAAATCTCCCCCCCATTTTTCCCCCTCTTTTCCACCCATTTGCCTATAAAACCAGCCCCTCCCCTTCAGTTTTAATGGTTAGAAAATTTTTTTTGGGCCTCTTGGATTGTATCTCTCTCTCTCTATATTCCAACCATCAAAACCCTAAGTTTCCTACACCATTTCTACACCACCTCATAGCACAAGGCCTCCATGCTTCATTCCAACACTTTGGGACTGCTTTGAAGAGGTTAAAGGCTCAGAATTTTGATCCAAGAGCTGTTGGTTCTCTGATCTTCAAGGATAAGTCCTTCTCTCCTCTTTTTGGTCCTATTTTTGCTCAATACATTAGCCTCTCTTTCTTGCACTTTTGGGCTCCGAATCTAACTATAAATAGGCTTATTTTGAGCCATTTTCCATGTTTGATTAAGGGCCTCTCACTGTTTGGGGCCTCCTTGTTGCACTTGCTTCATTACCTCCCTTGTATGCCATTTTCTTGCATGTTGTTTTTGGCCTATATGTAGACTGTTTTGAGGCATGTTGTAAACTGTGAAGTAGCTTATTTTGAGCCCTTATTCAACATTGTTGAAGGGCTCATCCCTGTTTGGGGCCTCTTTTTGTCACTTGCCTTTGTATTCCTCTTTTGGCCTCATTTTTGCATGATTTGTTAGCCTCTTATGCTTCTGTTTTTGGGCTCTTGTCCGAACTACAAATGACCTTATTTTGACCCCCTCTTCATGTTTCATTAAGGGTCTTTTACTTTTTGAAGCACATTTTTTATACTTTGTGTTATAGCTCTCTTTTTGGCCTTATTTTGCATAGTATTTTGAGCATACTTTTAAACTGTTTTGGGTCCGATCATCAACTGTAAAAAGTCATATTTTAGGTCCCTCTTCAACGTTTTTGAAGGACCTTCATCTGTTTGGAGCCAGCATGCATCACTTACTTCTTTGTCCTCCTTTAGGCCCACTTTTTGCATGAGAGTTTTGCCATACTTGTGTCTGTTTTTGTGGTTTGTGGTAAACTGTAAAACATCATATTTTGGGCCCCTCTTCAACATTTTAGAAGGTCCCTTCTCTGTTTAGGGTCAGAAGCTGTCACTTGCTTCATTATCTTGCTTTCGGGGTTGTTTTTGCATGCTAGTTTAGCCCCATTTGCGTTTGCTGTTTGGCCTTGCTTAAAACTGTAAATATGCTTGTTTTTGGGCTGTCTTGACTCTTTCTTCTCATTCCATGTTCAAATAATGCATGCATTGCATAGTCATAGGTCATTTCGTATGCCTAATTTCATGTTTCGGGACTTATTCCATGCATCGGGTGCCTTTTTGCCATGTTTCGGGACTGTTTTGCATCACTTTTTGCTACTGAAATTTGCATGCTAGTATGCCATATTTCATGTTTTGCCATGTCTTGTTAGAGTGGCATTTCGTGCCTTAGGGTCGGTCCTCGGTTTGCGTGCACGTGTACACGCATTTTGAGTGTCTCATTTTCATCTAATGGCCTCTTATGTGAGTGTGGCTGAGGTCCACTCATGTTGGTGTAAGTCCATTATGCATTGTGTATGCCATTTCATTCCATAGCATTGTGTATGCTAGGCTGTATGTTAGCGCATTGCGTATGCCATGTTACCTCGTGCATCGTGTATGCCATTTCATAGCATTGTGCATGTTAGGTTGTATCTTAGTTGCATTTCATGCATGTCATGCATATTGCATTGTGTTCGGGATAGGAGTTAGCCCGAGCACGGAAAACGAGGGGCGTTTTGTACTCCAAGTGACGGAACATGTCTCAATTCTCCAGTCACCGACACTCCGGATTATCCATAATGGAGTTAGGTCTTATTGTGTTCATATGTGCATTCATTTCATATTGAGTTGTGCAATTCGACTCCTCGGCCATCATGCATCGAGATGCGTGATTGGTGGCACAAGGATCGAGGTATGCATACATATGTGAAAATACATTGCCATGCCCCTTTCCTGCTCTCTGTTGCAACAAATCAAGAATCAGCAGTCTTCCGAGGCTTGGCACGCTTTCCAAAAACTATTGTAAAACAAAGGCTAATTGGGGCATTACAGTGGATTTCCGCACGAAGGCAATCCGGACATGCATCATTCATCATCTGAAGAAGAGTCAAGACAGTCCCTAGCTTGCATGCTAGTTTCTTATTTTTCTTAGTTAATTTGTTAATTAATTAGGATTTTGTACATATTTGGACTGTATTATTTATTTGGACTGTACTATTCGGGACTGTATATTATTCTTTCGGACCCTCTGTGCGAGGGCAATGTTGTAATAAGTGTGCGTGTGTGTGATGTATGTCTTCCAACCCCACGTCTTTCTTCCTTTTATTTACCTGCTTATGATGGTTAGATTAGGGCATGTTTCAATTAGCATACAGTATGATAACATGTTTGCACCCATTCATCTGTCTTGCATGCACTGGGCTCGGCGCATCATACTAACTACATCTGTATTTCAATTTTGAGTTGAATACTTGATAGCTGTTGCATCTCATATGCTATGTTTAGAATAGCCGAGCCTGCTATAGTTGCATTTTTGCATGTGTTGCATTAGGCATTTCTGTATACTTAGGATCATGCATGGATTTCTAATCGGTTTCTGTTTTGGCTTGGAGTACTCGGTGAGTTTTATGCATTAGCATCCTTGCATGCGTGTGAGTGACTGCCATGATAGCATGCTTACCATGAGGCTAACTGCTTATGTGATATACCTGCTTGGATGCCTGTGGGTGGAGGTTGGGTTATTTGGATTGGAACAATTGATCAAATGATTGTTTTAAGCCCACTAGACAGTGGCAAAATCATGTTTTCTAAGCCCACCCGAGGGTGGAAAAATCCGCATTTTAAGCCTACTTACGAGTAGCAAACCATTTTCGCAAACGAACATGAAGTGTTTTGTTCCAATTCTGACGACTCAGTCTATACTTGTATGCTGTGCGCGTCACATTGTAACCTAGGCTAATAACTGGAATAAGAACACACAATGTTTTCAAAAATAGATTTCATGGTTAGTAGAGGTCGATCTTTGATCGGGTGAGCGGGGGTGCTCACGAGGTGACCTTCCCCAATCGTACCCAAGTTCCTGAGCCGAGGCAACTTTGGTGATGACGGACACGTGGCCTTAGGCAAACGAGTCAGGGTTTCCTAAATTTTCCAAAAATAAAATATTTAGGTGGCGACTCTGTATCTGGCAAAGCAGTCCATGTTTGGCACTTCTTTCAAAAAAAATCTGTTTTCGCAAAACGATTTGCCGAATTTGGACTCTTTGGTTCAAGATTAAGAACCGTGACAACAAATCGAGTCCGAGCTGTAGCGAGGTCCCCCGCGGGCTTGTCTACAGTTTCTGGCAACTCTGTTGGGGATTTAGAGAACTTGACTCGAACTCATGATATCTGGTTTTGACTACACTTGTGTGTTTCTTTGCATTGCATTTGCATTGGTGCGCCTAGGACACCGTGTTTGCCATCTGCTATTCCTAAGCGGCTTGTCGAAGGCTTGTCTTGTCAAGGCATGTCCATGAGGCTGACCGGTTGCAGGCTCTGCCAGTATGGGAACACAAACCCCGGTTTTACCGGGGCACCCTTTTCGACCATTCGACCTAGTGCATATTTGGAACCATAGTGACCATTCCAAACTAGGACAGGTTGCTTACCCGTTTATAGGTTGTTTGAAACCGCTGTGTGCGTAGTGAAACCCTAGCTCCTGACAAAATAGGACAGGAAATCCTACCCCAACATAGGGGTGTTTTGGCTCTCACTTATCTGCTATGTGCTTTTAGAGTGCGTCTCTACAGGAATGCATGTATCAGTTTACAAGTTTGGGTACCGAACTGCGGGCACCGATTCGATATTTTGGGTATCAAGCCCGAGGGCATTAGTATTTGGGGAATCGGTTTACGAGGGTATCAGTTGAGTGCAGGCGAAATTGAGAAACACTCATTCAGCTTTGTTCGTATCTGTTCTAGTGAAATCAGGCTGAGATGCTGAATGTTTTCTCTTTTGCTAGGTAGTCTGGAAACCATAGCTTCAGAGGGCTCGAATATCCCCCGGGTACACTGAACTAGTACTGATAGACTTTGTTCGGTCAGAGATTCAATTTAAGGGCAAATCAGTGTTCCTTCGCCAGAAACATGGTAAAGGGCGGTCGAGCCTGATCACCGATTCGTGATTACCAAATCAGTGGCCCTTATCCACCCAACCAGTGAATAGTCGGACTGAGGTCTCAATTGTTTTCATAGAGATAGATCTACCAGTTAGTTAGATGGATCAGCAGAATACATCAGGGATGGAGGCAATGATGCGTCAAATACAGGAAACTATGAAACTCATGCAGCAAGACGTTGTCCGCCAAGTGGAATTTTCCAAGCAACAGGCTGCAATCATGGCTTAGCAGGCTGAGCTCATCACCAGGCTGCAACAGCAAAGAGGCGCGTCTGCTTCACAACAAGTTCCTCCCCCAGCAGGAGCTCTAGCACCTAGGGAGATGCCAAATGTCCAGGAAGGTACAAACATTCCGGTAGGGCCAGCTCCACCCCCGATCTTACTCCAGCTGTCCAAAACACCCACCAATCTACCAGACTCACCCTCCAGTGCGAGGTCGACCTGACATTGAAATTGAACAAGCTTGAGAAGTTGTTCAAGAAATCCCAGGGGGTAAAATCCATCCCGGACATTGAGGACGGGTACACCAACACAGCTGTGACACTGCCGGACAGGTTCAAGATACCTCACATCGACCATTTTGATGGGTCAGGAGATCCTATGGTCCACCTGAGTTTGTTTTCAAATGTTCTGCGCCCGATGGGCTTGACAAGATTACAGAAGCTCTCCCTTTTTGGCAGGACCCTGTCGGGTATTGCAGTCATCTGGTACGCCAAATTGGAGGATTCAGTGAAACGAAGCTGGGAGGAGATGGCCAAGGCCTTCGTCGCACAATATTCATACAATACCCAGATCGAGATCACAACCCGTGATCTTGAGACGACTAGGCAAGAGCCAAAAGAGGGCTTCTCTGACTTTGTGGCCCGCTGGAGGGCCAAGGCCTCAATGATGACCATTAGGCCAACGGATAAGGATCAAATACGGATGGTTGTGCGCAACCTCCAGCCCAAACTAATGCAGAAAATGATCGTGCTCCCCTTCCATACCTTTTCAAATTTGCATGAGATGGGAGTACAGATCGAAGATGCCATGAAGTAGGGCCTTATTGACCAGGAGAAGGAGCAGCCTAGGCGGGCATTTTCCCGCAGTTCGAATGCGACCACCAGTGGTGATGCAACTGCAAGATCTTCTGAAGTGGGCATGGTCACCACCACCACATCAAAAAAAGCTACCCCATTCACCGGTGCGTCCGGAAGTAGCTCACAGACAGTCAAATATCCACCCCGAGTCAAGAGGCTTTTCACCCCACTTTATATGTCTTTGTCAAAGGCTCTAGAGGTCTTCATCCGAAAAGGACATCTGAAACCATTGGAACAACGGCCTTTACCTGATCCTCTACCTCCAAAGCATGACTAGACTAAGTACTGTGCATACCATCAACAAACTGGTCATGAGACCGATAGCTGCTTTCGTCTACGCCATGACGTACATGATCTGTTTGACAATAGGGTCATCGCCGCACCAGTCTTGCAAAGTCTATCGGCACTCGATCAGTGAACCTGTGGGGGATAATGTAACTATGTGATCGGGAGATGAACCAGTTGCGGATGGCGCTCAATTTACTCCAGACGTGGGAATGGCACACACTGTTCTGAGCAATGTGCAAATACCAGTTTTTGTGCTTTCTGACTTGGGTATTGGGTCTGTTTTGTTGTTTTGTTTTGAGTCTGTCTTTTTTGTTTTGAGTCAGTCTTTTTGTTTCGGGTCTGTCTTGTTATATCGAGTCAGCCCTGTTGTATAGGAGTCGGGTGATTCCGGGGGTGTTACCTTGGGCGTCACCATTTCGTTTTGCGTTTGTCTTTTCGTTTTGTTTTGAGTCTGTTTCTGCCAGGGAGCCAGTTGTGCCAGTAGATTTTGAATGAAATAGTAGTAACTTTCCCGCTCTCGCGTTTGCTTCTGCCTTGTGCCAGTTATGCCGGAAGTTCTGAATGAGATGATAGTATTTGACTAAGAACTCTGTCTTTTCTGTGCCTTGAAATCATTGTAATGACCTGAGTTTTTCAAAACCTTTTGAACACTGTGGTGAAAACAAAGAGGAAGGAATTCCTCGGGTTTTGCAAAAATTTGATCAATTGAGAGAAAAAGAGGCGTGCTAAGCCCTTAATGAACGAAATCATGCTTGTTAGTGTGAGTACTGGGAAGGATCCTGGCTTGATCCAGATTAGTTCTACACTGTCTTCAGCGCGAGCGATTTGTCGCTTTCTTAAAAGATTTCAAAAAATGTTTTTGCGCGATCCTGCGAAGACCTGTGTGGAATCGCTCTTGAGATTGTGCAGCCTAGGATCGCTCTCAGCCTCGAGACTCGACCCCTTGCTTTCAAACCTTGGACCTTAATTTAGAGTGTTCAACGATCAACCACAATGAGAGGCCTGTGTGGCCAGATTCGAAGCAGCCCTCGAACTAGGGGCAGGGAAGTCAGATCAAGAAGGTCAGACGTCGTCGAAAGAAGCTTGCGAAGCTAGAACAGAAGCACCCCTCGAACTAGGGGCGAAAATGTCCGAAGAACCGAAGATGGATCCTTCTACAAATCGATACAACAGCCACTCTCTTGGATACGGATGGCTTCGAGATCCTAAAACCATTTGGCATGGACTTGTTACACTTTTACCCTTTGAGAGGCTCGCTAGGCCGAAAACCCGGAAGGGCGACCCAGGCAAAAGTTAGAGCAAGAAAAGATATATACAAAAAAACAAAAAAGAGAAAAAAAGAGAAAAAAAAAAAGAAAAAAATGCAAAGAAAAGAAAAAAAAAAGAAAAAAAAGATTCGAAAAGAAGAAAAATAAAGCTCGCAAGGTTGAAAACCCGCAACAGGCGCCTTGGCAAAAGTTAGAGCATAAAAAGGAGAGGTTAAATACCCGAGTGTACCTTAACCCCGAACTACGTAAGGCTTGATTCCCATCTTTGGGATACGTAGGCAACTTCATTCTGAAGTCCAACCGTAAAACACTTCAATTTGATTGTGTCCATGCGATGGTTCTGGTCATCTTTGTCTTCTCTGTATCCAAGAGTCTGGTTGTGTTCATCACTTCGAGGACTGACTACAATGCGCTACGGTGCCATTCAAACAAGGGGCAACTTTCCGTTGCCATTCAATGCACCGCGGTGCCGTTCAAACAAGGGGCAACTTTCCGTTGCCATGCAGCTCTCTTCAAGCAAGGGGCAATTTTCCTTCGGATCTAAGGTTGTGCATCTCGAGAGTGGGTTCTATGCTCGTTGAGCAGTGGCCGATTGCAAAAACAGTTTTTGAGAATTTTTACTGAGGTTAACTAATCTTCTCTCGAAAACTATTCCATTTTTTCAAAACCGGACCTTTTTCTTGGACCCAAAAAAGGAAAATTTTCAGTGCTTATAACCTAACTTGCATGATTTTAAATCAGAAAATTGAACAAGCATGTTAATCTAACTCTCATTTTGGTCAAAATTGTCTTAGTAGAAAGCCAAAAACAAAAAATGGTCGAAATGATGAACTAGGGGCACAGTTGAGTCAGGTATTCTGTCCTTTCCCCATTGCCACAATACTTGCCAAGAAGGGCACTCTACCTGCCAGAAAAGGGGCACAACTGAAGTTAACAGTAAAAGGGCTGAAAGCTCTCTCACCCTCCGAGCAGCGAGGTATCAAGCCAAGTGCGAAGCACGAACTAGAATGGATCAAGATATTCCACTCCCTCATCTGGACAAATCTGATCACGTCCAAACTCCCCAGCAGAGCATCGTCAACCGATGTTAGCTGCAGATTTGCTACACACCCAATTGTAGCACAGCCCCTCTGTGGGAGAAACTCACTAGCTGCGTGCAGAAGAAGAAGAATCTAGCGGAATGCTAGGGGCAAGAGCCCGCAACTTCCTGTTTATCCATCAAGCACCCTGGGGAGGGATAAAAAATGAGAGATTAAAGAATAGAGAGATGTGAGCTGAGAGGAAAAGCGAGGAAAGGGTTTTGAGAGAAAAACAGAGCCTGAGGGCCGAGTGATGTGAGAATCACAAATTAGAAAGGGTGGGAAATAATACCCAGAGAAACAGGCTCCCTGTGCATGTCTGTGCGTCGTGTCTCTTGTTTTTTGTTTGTTTCGATTCTTGTTTTGAGTCGTTTCAAGTGTCTATGTTTGTGTTTAGGTTGTTCACCTTTTGTTTTCCATTGTTGAGTCGTAGTGCGCTGTGTTCAGTCGTAGGCTCAATACTTGGTCGAAAAATCATCTCTCAATTTCAAAAATAAAATCGTTTTGTGCTCCGAGTGCCGTGCCGTTCTCCATATTTGTGCAAAACAGAATTTGTTCTTTCATAAAACCGCAGGGTTCAACCCAAGTCATGTGAGAACAGTGGAACCAAGACCTATCTGAAGCTATGATGGTTCCGGACTGCAAAGCAAAAGCAAAAGAGGAAAATGTCGAGCATCTGAGTTTGTTTCAACTTCAGTAAGCTCCGAGATCGCATTCCGTATGCACCTTGTCAAGCCTTGTCAATGCCCCGAAGTATGAGTGTGCCTCTACCTCAAGCTCAAGCTCAAGTCTACTTCAAGCCAGAATGGCAATCAGAAGTGCTCTCCTCGAGTACCGTTTCATGCCAGGGACATCTTGGTTGTGTTTGCAATGAGTTCCTAGGAGACCAACTGCGACGGTGGAAACTAGAGTTCGAATGGCTGATGCCTAGAACGTAAAGGTTCGGAATTTCTGGGACTAAAGTCTGGTTTAAATACCCAGGGGCGTGTCCTCAGCTTGAAATCTGTATGGAAGCTCCATAGGTTGAGATAGCGTGTATGCACCTCAATTCTGGATACTGAACCAACCTAGTCTGTCACCCCATTGGAGAATAGGGAAAGTTGTGAATATGATCAGGAAGAAAGGCAGCATCCAAAGTGTTCTACATGAAGAACCCTTGTCAGTATTTCAGAGGCTTTGTACTGCGAGTTGAAGGTAAGTGTTCGAAGAACACGAGGGGAGATCCCCGTCAGAGTAGAACAGTTCATCACCACTCACCCCATGAGGTGCTTTCTAAAGCGCCGCTATGCTTGTTTATTGCATCATGCATTGTATTGCATTGTACCTCTCAAGTTTCTTTCTCATTCATGCACGATATTGTATGTACGGTTCATTCAAAGAAGTTCCGTTTGAGATCATTTATTTAGTATATCAATCACACTTCATTCAGCTAGTGTATCAATCACACTTCATTTATTTAGTGTATCAATCACACTTCATTCAGTGTATCAATCACACATTCTCATTTTGTGTATTTATCACACATATTCTCATTCTCTGTATCTATCACACACATTTCTCATTTTGTGTATCTATCACGCACATATTCACTTTTGTGTATCAATTACACTTCACCTTTAGTGTATCCATCACACTTGATCACTAAGTGCATCTATCACACTTTGTGTTCACATTTAGTATATCTATCATACTTGTTCACTAAGTGCATCTATCACACTTCGTGTTCACCTTCAGTATATCTATCATACTTGTTCACTAAGTGCATCTATCACACTTCGTGTTGACATTCAGTATATCTATCATACTTGTTCACTAAGTGCACCTATCACACTTCGTGTTCACATTTAGTATATCTATCATACTTGTTCACTAAGTGCATCTATCACACTTCGTGTTCACATTCAGTATATCTATCATACTTGTTCACTAAGTGCATCTATCACACTTCGTGTTCACAATTAGTATATCTATCATACTTGTTCACCAAGTGCATCTATCACACTTCGTGTTCACCTTCAGTATATCTACCATACTTATTCACCAAGTGCATCTATCACACTTCGTGTTCACCTTCAGTATATCAATCATACTTGTTCACTAAGTGCATCTATCACACTTTGTGTTCACCTTTAGTGTATCCATCACACTCGATTCACTTTGTGTATCTATCACACGTTCGCTTTGTGTATCTATCACACACTCACCTAGTGTATCCATCACACTTTGCTTCATATAGTGTATCCATCACACTCACTTCACTTTGTGTATCTATCACACGTTCGCTTTGTGTATCTATCACACACGCTCGCTTCATGCATCAATCGCACGCTTCGTTCACCTTTGTGTATCTATCGTACATGTTCATGAAGATTCCATGATTTTCTTACATCCTTTCTGCATGAGGTATAGTTTGGTTCGAGTTTACTTGCTTGCCTAGCATTCGCTTAAAATGTTGCATTTATTTTGCATAATTGCTTCATTACAGCTCTCTTTGCATGATCATGAGTGATGTCCGGCTTCGTGTAGCGTATAAGTCCAATTTTCAAACCGGCTTCGCGTAGTGTATAAGTCCAATTTTCAAACTGGCTTCGCGTAGCGTATAAGTCCAATTTTCAAACCGGCTTCGCGTAGCGTATAAGTCCAATTTTCAAACCGGCTTCGCGTAGCGTATAAGTCCAATCTTCAAACCGGCTTCGCGTAGCGTATAAGTCCAATCTTCAAACTGGCTTTGCGTAGCGTATAAGTCCAATCTTCAAACCGGCTTCGCGTAGTGTATAAGTCCAATTTTTTTTTAAAACCGGCTTCGCGTAGCGTATAAGTCCAATTTTTTTAAACCGGCTTCGCGTAGCGTATAAGTCCAATCTTCAAACCGACTTCGCGTAGCATATAAGTCCAATTTTCAAACTGGCTTCGCGTAGCGTGTAAGTCCAATTTTCAAACCGGCTTCGCGTAGCGTATAAGTCCAATTTTCAAAACCGGCTTCGCGTAGCGTGTAAGTCCAATTATCAAAATCTTCCTGCCTATCATTTTGCATCCTGCCCCTGAACTACGCTGGTTTGATTCCTTGCAAAGGGATACGTAGATAGCCTGCGGGCACAACCATTTATTTATCTATATTTTGTTTGTTTGTCCAAGTCTTCGACCTTGTCAAAAATGGGTCAGCTCTAGGCTTTGACATTCACTCCCGTCACTTCTTGACTTCCGAGTTCTGTCAAAGAGGGGCAACTGTAGACACCCCATTGTTGACCGTCCATAAGACTTGGACGCGACTGATGGTTTACATGGTGGAGAAAGGTGTGCAGGGAAAATGTTTAGTTTCTTCGGCAAGGAGAGAGTCAAATCTCAACTTTATACCCCTGTTCTACACCAAAATGATCTTGATCAAAAGGTTTTAGTCTTAAAAGCCTCTCTTTCAAAACGTTTTTGAAATAAAGTTTTTACGATGTTCTGAGGCTCGTATTTTGTCAAATGTTGCGTTTTTCAGTAAACCGAGCGAGGACAAAGTGGGAATGAATGAAAGAAAGATGAAATCTTTGAAAAATCTTTCAAAACACCTTACTTAGGGGTTTGAAGTTGAAGAAAAGAAAAGAAGAGGGAAGAAATCCAGTCAGGGGAGAAAATGGGCATGAACCATTAAGAGAGAGTCGAGCAGCCCTCGTCGAATCGGGCCTATTCATTTGGATACTTGGAACCAAGCTATGAGGCCACTACCGTTGGAAATCTTACTCTCAGGGCTTCATTTTGCACCCAAGAATCTCCTAAATTCAATTCCGGACAGAGGAGATATGGTTGATTGAAGTGGGGCATCACTCCGATTGGACCGAAATCTGCGTGGCTTTACCAAAAAGGACATAACTTTTTCCACAGGAGGAATTTTGATGCAAGGTTTGTGCCATTGGAAAGCTAACTTCCGGGGATTCAATTTGGACACTTGAATGGCCACCATTGGACTTCCCAATCACCCACCGGCCACATTTCTTTCCGGCAGCCCATTTTTTTGCCCTAAAAGTAGCTGGCCGGCCAGAAAACCTAGCTGTAGACACCCCATTTTTGACTGCCCTCAAGACTTGGGCACTACTGATGGTTTACTTGTTGGAGAAAGGTCTTGTGATGCAGTTCGATTTCTTGACAAGGAGAGAGGCAAATCTCAACTTCATACCCGTTGTGGACCAAAATTATTTTTGATGGTTTTATACCTTAAAACCCTCTCTTTCAAAACATTTTGAAATAAAATTCCCACGATGTTCGGCTGACGCATTTCGGTAAATGGTGCGCTTTTGATGTAGAAGAGCAAGGACAAAGGGAGATGAATGAAAGAGAGATGAAATCTTTGAAAAATTTTTCAAAATACCTTACTTAGGGGTTTGGAGTTGAAGAAAAGAGAAGAGGGGAGAAAACTAGTTTGGAAGTGGTTCAAGATGAATCCGGAAGGAGAAAAGTTCTGCGCGGCTTCAAAGCAGGCGTAACTCTTTGTACAAGAGGAATTAAAATATGGGGCCACCACCATTGGAAACCTTACTTCAGGGCTTCATTTTGCACTCAAGAATCTCCTAAGTCCAAATCCGGGAGGAGATATGGTTGGTTGAAGTCGGTTGGACCTAATGGCTTGACTTACGAACCGGCATAGCTTTTTCTCTGGGAGGAATTTTAATGCAAGGTGCGCCATTGGAAAGATAACTTCGGGGCTTCAATCGGACTTCCACGGCACTTTTTGACCTTCAAGGGCGCCTACCGGCACAAAAGAGTGCCGGCCGGCCAAAAGTGCCCAGAATTCAGATTTTTGACAGATATTTTGCTATACACTGTGGAAGATATTTTCAATTAGATATTTCGACCAAAAGCTCTTATTTTGACATATATAAGACCTTATATCTGATATGGCTTGGGGTTAGAACAAAAAGTGAAGTTTTTGGGAGCCTCTCACTCTAAGAAATCTCTCTCTCTCTACACTTCCAACTTCCAAACCTCTCAAATCCTTGGCCATTTCTTCACTAATCCATAGCACCACCACCACTACTCCATCACAGCAACTTGGAGCAGTTTTTTAGAGGCAAAAGGTGTTGCAACTCAAGCCAAGAAGCAACAAAAAGGGTAGTCTTCAAGGGTAAGTGTCCATTTCCCTCTTTTGTAGCACTTTCTTGCTCCATTTCTTAGACCTATTTTCTTACTGTTTTGGGCTCCGACCAGAACTGAAAAGGTCATTTTTTTGATCCATATTTCATGTTTTTTTAAGGGCTCAACCCTGTTTGAGCCCTCCATTTGGTACTTGCTTCAATACTCTCTTATATGCCATTATTTTGCATTGAATATTTGGCCTATGTGTGATCTGTTTCCAAGCATAATATAAACTATGAGTGGGCCTATTTTGAGCCTCTCGTCAACATTGAAGAAGGGCTCAACCCTGTTTGGCCTCTCTATCATGCACTTGTTTCATAATCTCTCATATTTACCGTAAATTTGCATGATCTGTTTAGCCTCTGTGCGATCTGTTTTGGAGCATATCATGAACTGTGAGTAGGCTTATTTTATGTCCCTCTACAACATTGTAGAAGGGATCAACTTCATTGGGGGTCTCCATGTTATACTTGTCATTATACCCCTCTTTGGCCCTCATTTTGCATGCTTTGTTAGGCCTATTTTGCTTCTGTTTTCGGCCATGATCAGGTCTGTAAAGAGTCACATTTTGGCCTTCTTGTCATCTTTTGTTAAGGGTCCAAGGCTTTTTGGTGAATGCTTGGTGTACCTCTCTTTATAGCCCTCTTTTGGCTCATATTTTGCATGCTATGTTGAGCATATCTACATACTGTTTTGGGGGTTTTCATAAGCTGAAAATGTTCATATTTTTGGTCCCTCTTCAATGTTGTAGAACTGTATTTTTCAGTTTGAGCATTGCGTATACCATCTGCTTCATTGTTCCCCTCTTTTCCCCCATTTTTGCATGCTATTGTTGCCATACTTGTGATTGTTGTTTGGCCATGATTTGTACTGGAAAAATGCTAGTTTAGGGACTGCCTTGCTACTTTATTTTCATTCCATGTCCATGGTGTGCATGCATTGCAAAGCTATAGGCTATTTCGGGTGCCTAAATTCGCATTTCGGGACCATTCCTTGCATTTGGTGTCATTTCGCCATCTTTCGGGACTGTTTTCCCCCATATTCGAGTGCTGAAATTCATTTGCATGTTTGCATATCATTTCCATGCCATTTCATGCCTTAGGGCCATTGGCTCGGTTTGCGTGCCCGTGTGCACGCATTTCGAGGCACTTCACTTTTATCCGATGGCCTCTTATGTGGGTGTGGCTGAGGCTCTCTCATGTTAGTGTAAGTCCATATTGCATTGTGTATGCCATGTTTCAATGCGTTGTGCATGTTATGTTGTTGCATTGCGTTATGCCTTGCATGCTTGTTCGCATAATCATATTGCATACTTAGCTCGCATGCTTAGGTTACATTTGGCATACATCCCTTGCCTCTTGATTGAGCATGATAGGGGTTGGGGCCCTTTGATTTGTTTTGTGCTTGCATTCCATTTGATATCAAAGTTGCTAACTTGGCTTTCGGGTCATCATGCATTGAAATGCGTGATTGATGGCCCGGGGGTCGAGGGCCATGCTCCCTTGAGCCCATTACATGATAGGGAGTGTGTCCATGCATACATTTTCCTAGAAATTCTATGCCTTGCACTGCTGGTCTGCTGTTGCTGTCAAAACTGTCTTCTGCAGGAATTTTGTGCCGACCGACAGTATAGAGTGCCGACCGGCAATGTATTTATTGCCGATAGCTTCATTTCCAGCCGGTGGACTTTATACACGGCCGGTGGACATTCTATCTAGCCGGTGATGATCCTTAGGATTCAGGGAGCCTGTTCCAGGACTTTTGCAATTTTCCAGAGAAGCAGGACAGTGAAACAGAGGCAACAGTGGCATGGTGCGGATTTCTGGGCAAGTCGGACTGAAGCATACATCATTCGCGCATTCTGAGGCGGAGGCCGTGGCCATCTCTTCTTTGCATTTAATTTAATTAGATTAGAAGTCTTGTAATAATTTATTCGTTTATTTTTCTTGGATTGTATTATTCTTTTGGTCCCTCTGTGTGAGGGCATAATTGTAATAAGCGTGGGTGAGTGGGTGTATGTCTTCCAACCCTCATTTCTTTCTCCCTTTTATTTACCTGCTTATGAGGGTAGATTAGGGCACGTTTATTTTAGCATACCTTATGCAATGCATGCGTACATTCATGCATTTGTTTACATGTATCGGGCTCGGCACATCATGCAAACTGCATCGTACTTTCAATTCCAAATTGAATACGTGATAGTTGTTGCATCTCATGTGCCATGTTTAGGGTTAGCCGAGCCTGTTTAGATTGCACCCCTGTATGCGACGCATTAGCCATTCAACATAAACTAGGACATGCATGTTTGCTAACTAGTTTATTGTTTTGGCATGGAGTACGATGTAAGTATTTTACGCTTTAGCATACCACATGCGTGTGAATGTTGCCATGACAGTATGCTTACCATGCGGCTAAATGCTTATATGAGATAAACTGTTTGAATGACTGTGGGTGGAGGTTGGGTTGCTTGAGTTGGAACAACTCATTGAAATCCGTATTTTAGCCTACTTGCGAGTAGCAAAACAACACGTTTTTTTTCGAGACAAAACGGATATGCAATGTTTATTTCCAAGATAGGCAATCTAGTCTATACTTTTGTGTTGTGCGCATCACATAGTAATTCTAGGTTAATAACCGGAATAAGAACGCATACAGTTTTCAAAAATGGATATCACGGTTAGTAGAGGCCGGTCTTCGAACCGGGCGAAAGGAGGTGCTCATAGCTGACCTTCCCCGATCGTACCCAAGCTCCCGAGCCAAGACCACTTTGGTGATGACGGACATGTAGCCTTCGGCACCGAGTCAGGGTTTCCTAAATTTCCCATTTTAAAAAATATTTAGGTGGCGACTCTGTAATCTGGCAAAGCAGTCCATGTTTGGCACTACTTTTCAAAATCTGTTTTTCTTCAAAACGATTTGCCAGAGTTGGACTCTTTGGTTCAGATTTAGAACCGTGACACAAATCGAGTCCGAACTGTAGTGTTTCCAATACGAACGGAACGGGACGTAACCCTCCCGGGGCGTTCGGGGACGTCTACACTAGCCGGCCGGCCACCTAGCTAGTGAAATGACTTTTTTGCCCTTTTTAGCTAGCCGGCCATAACCCCCTCCCCAAGTGTGTCCTAAAAGTGAATTTTGTTTTCCTCTAGGCCTTATGTCCGAGGGTTTGGCCTTTTGGGGGGAAAATTGAATTTAAATCTTCCCCCCATTTTTCCTCCTCTTTTCCACCCATTTTCCTATAAAACCAGCCCCTCCCCTTCAGTTTTAATGGTTAGAAAATTTTGTTTAGGCCTCTTGGATTGTATCTCTCTCTCTCTATATTCCAACCATCAAAACCCTAAGTTTCCTACACCATTTCTACACCACCTCATAGCACAAGGCCTCCATCCTTCATTCCAACACTTTGGGACTGCTTTGAAGAGGTTAAAGGCTCAGAATTTTGATCCAAGAGCTGTTGGTTCTCTGATCTTCAAGGATAAGTCCTTCTCTCCTCTTTTTGGTCCTATTTTTGCTCAATACATTAGCCTCTCTTTCTTGCACTTTTGGGCTCCGACCCTAACTATAAATAGGCTTATTTTGAGCCATTTTCCATGTTTGATTGAGGGCCTCTCACTGTTTGGGGCCTCCTTGTTGCACTTGCTTCATTACCTCCCTTGTATGCCATTTTCTTGCATGTTATTTTTGGCCTATATGTAAACTGTTTTGAGGCCTGTTATAAACTGTGAAGTAGCTTATTTTGAGCCCTTCTTCAACATTGTTGAAGGGATCATCCCTGTTTGGGGCCTCTTTTTGTCACTTGCCTTTGTATTTCTCTTTTGGCCCCATTTTTGCATGATTTGTTAGCCTCTTATGCTTCTGTTTTTTGGCTCTGGTCCAAACTAAAAATGACCTTATTTTGACCCCCTATTCATGTTTCATTAAGGGTATTTTACTTTTTGAATAATCCTTTTTATACTTTGTGTTATAGCTCTCTTTTTGGCCTTATTTTGCATAGTATTTTGAGCATACTTTTACACTGTTTTGGGTCCGATCATCAACTGTAAAAATTCATATTTTAGGTCCCTATTCAACTTTGTTGAAGGACCTTTATCTTTTTGGGGCCAGCATGCATCACTTACTTCTTTGTCCTCCTTTAGGCCCACTTTTTGCATGAGAGTTTTGCCATACTTGTGTCTGTTTTTCTGATTTGTGGTAAATTGTAAAACATCATATTTTGGGCCCCTCTTCAACATTGTAGAAGGGTCCTTCTCTGTTTAGGGTCAGAAGCTATCACTTGCTTCATTATCTTGCTTTCGGGGTTGTTTTTGCATGCTAGTTTAGCCCCATTTGCATTCGCTGTTTGGCCTTGCTTAAAACTGTAAATATGCTATTTTTTGGGCTTTATTGACTCTGTCTTCTCATTCCATGTTCAAATAATGCATGCATTGCATAGTCATAGGTCATTCCGTATGCCTAATTTCATGTTTCGGAACTTATTCCATGCATCGGGTGCCTTTTTGCCATGTTTTGGGACTGTTTTGCATCAATTTTTGCTACTGAAATTTGCATGCTAGTATGCCATATTTCATGTTTTGCCATGTCTTGTTAGAGTGGCATTTCGTGCCTTAGGGTCGGTCCTCGGTTTGCGTGCACGTGTGCACGCATTTCGAGTGTCTCATTTTCATCTAATGGCCTCTTATGTGAGTGTAGCTGAGGTCCACTCATGTTGGTGTAAGTCCATTATGCATTGTGTATGCCATTTCATTCCATAGCATTGTGTATGCTAGGCTGTATGTTAGCGCATTGCGTATGCCATGTTACCTCGTGCATCGTGTATGCCATTTCGTAGCATTGTGCATGTTAGGTTGTATCTTAGTTTCATTTCATGCATGTCATGCATATTGCATTGTGTTCGGGATAGGAGTTAGCTCGAGCACGGGAAACGAGGGGCGTTTCGTACTCCGAATGACGGAACGTGTCTCAATTCTCCAGTCACCGACACTCCGGATTATCCATGATGGAGTTAGGTCTTATTGTGTTCATATGTGCATTCATTTCATATTGAGTTGTGTAATTCGACTCCTCGGCCATCATGCATCGAGATGCGTGATTGGTGGCACGAGGATCGAGGTATGCATACATATGTGAAAATACATTGCCATGCCCCTTTCCTGCTCTCTGTTGCAGCAAATCAAGAATCAGCAGTCTTCCGAGGCTTGGCGCGCTTTCCAAAAACTATTGCAAAACAGAGGCTAATCGGGGCATCACAGTGGATTTCCGCGCAAAGGCAACCCGGACATGCATCATTCATCATCTGAAGAAGAGTCAAGATAGTCCCTAGCTTGCATGCCAGTTTATTACTTTTCTTAGTTAATTTGTTAACTAATTAGGATTTTGTACATATTTGGACTATATTATTTATTTGGACTGTACTATTCGGGACTGTATATTATTCTTTCGGACCCTCTGTGCGAGGGCAATGTTGTAATAAGTGTGCGTGTGTGTGATGTATGTCTTCCAACCCCACGTCTTTCTCCCTTTTATTTACCTGCTTATGATGGTTAGATTAGGGCATGTTTCAATTAGCATACAGTATGATAGCATGTTTGCACCCATTCATCTGTCTTGCATGCACCGGGCTAGGCGCATCATACTAACTGCATCTGTATTTCAATTCCGAGTTGAATACTTGATAGTTGTTGCATCTCATATGCCATGTTTAGAATAGCCGAGCCTGCTATAGTTGCATTTTTGCATGTGTTGCATTAGGCATTTCTATATACTTAGGATCATGCATGGATTTCTAGTCGGTTTCTGTTTTGGCTTGGAGTACTCAGTGAGTTTTATGCTTTAGCATCCTTGTATGCGTGTGAGTGACTGCCATGATAGCGTGCTTACCATGAGGCTAACTGCTTATGTGATATACCTGCTTGGATGCCTGTGGGTGGAGGTTGGGTTATTTGGATTGGAACAATTGATCAAACGTTTGTTTTAAGCCCACTAGACAGTGGCAAAATCATGTTTTCTAAGCCCACCCGAGGGTGGCAAAATCCGCATTTTAAGCCTACTTGCGAGTAGCAAACCATTTTCACAAACGAACATGAAGTGTTTTGTTCCAATTCAGACGACTCAGTCTATACTTGTATGCTATGCGCATCACATAGTAACCTAGGCTAATAACCGGAATAAGAACACACAATGTTTTCAAAAATAGATATCATGGTTAGTAGAGGCCGATCTTTGATCGGGCGAGCGGGGATGCTCATGAAGTAACCTTTCCCAATCGTACCCAAGTTCCCGAGCCGAGGCAACTTTGGTGATGACGAACACGTGGCCTTAGGCAAACGAGTCAGGGTTTTCTAAATTTTCCAAAAATAAAATATTTAGGTAGCGACTCTGTATCTAGCAAAGCAATCCATGTTTGGCACTTCTTTAAAAAAAAATCTGTTTTCTCAAAACGATTTGCCGGATTTGGACTCTTTGGTTCAAGATTAAGAACCGTGACAACAAATCGAGTCCGAGCTGTAGCGAGGTCCCCCACGGGCTTGTCTACAGCAACCCATACTTATGATTTTCTAAGAAAATGGCTGATTGATCATCTCAAGTTTTTGATAGGGGTTGGCTTGTGATCTGTCTGCTGCTATACTCTGTTGTGGTTATGTTGTTGGTCTGTTATGCCATAATGGCCGTTATGCTATTAGGCTGCTCTGTCCATATATAGTTTTGTGGCTGTATACTCTTGGTGATTTTGGCTACTATGTTGTTTGGTGTATGGGTTGAAACTGGCAGCGAGCCTTGGTGGTTGTTAATCTGATCTGTTTGCTATTGTTGATGATCTGTTAGGTTGTTAAACACCAAATTAATTTGTGTTGCTGCTGTTGATCTTGTGTTTTGTATCTTGTTTTGGTGTTTTTTGTTTTTGCTCTTTTTTGTTAGTTTCTCACCAACTGGAGCTTGGATCTTGTGCTAGCAGATGATTTTGTGTTCATCTTGGTGCCAACTTGGTTGAGATCTTGATGGGTCACTATGATGTTTTCTGCACTATCCTCTTTATTGTTGTTTCCTTATCATACTTTGTATGTTTTTCATCAATAAAGTTTTTCTTTTTGCTGATCAAAAAAAATAAATAAATAAATGGTAAAAATTATTTTAAAATATTGTTACAAGAGAGACCGTGTATAATTCTCGATGTGAGAGGGAAAGAAAGATTAGTAACAGTCTCTTTGGTTGAATTATCATTTTTTTCTTTTATTGGCCAAAAAAAAAAAAACTTATTCTATGAACTATTTTTTTTAAACAGTTTTTGGGAAAAAAAATTTCTGTTGATTTTTCATTTTTTGTTCTCTATTTTTAGTGTCTAAAAAGATGGTAGAAAATTGCAACTTATTTTCAACAAAACCAATTTTGGGGAGAATTTCTTTGAAAACAACTTACTTTTTAAAAAATATCAAAAAAATATATTTTCACACAAAAAATAAACCCATGTATATTTTTGAACTTTTCATTGTTTTGTTTCTAAAAACACCCAAAAAAATGAAAATGAAAAATACAAAAACAAGTTTATTTTTTTGGTGATTGAAATGTGAATAAGCTTCCATTGAAAATGTCATGATAGAGGATAGTGGTAAGATGGGACTAGGATTCTATGTGCACACAAAAAATGTATAATAATCTTGCATGGATGATTTAAGGATAGTTCAAATCCTAAAAGACAATCAATTAGATGTTTAAATTACAAGATTATTATGCTAAAAATTATTACAGAGAATGATAAGATTGGTGGTTGGCATTTGAAAGGGTAAGATGAAAATGGCAAAGAGACACAGAAGAGGAGATTGAGAGATTACAAATGTGACAGTTGAAATGTTTGCATAGAAGAAGGCAAAGGGTGAGGTGAGAGATGGACACACATAGATAGACATGAGTGATGACCCATCACTACTGATTGTCCTATATATGATGCAAAGGACCCCTAGATTGGGGACACACCAATAGACCTTCTTAAGGCTTCTTTAGCTTTCCCATTCTATGTCAATAACTCTTTTTTTTTTTTTCCTACTCAAAAAATAAATAAATAAATAAAACAAAGAGAACAAAACATAATTGAGAGTTTTAAATACTATAAAGGCATTCTCTGCCCCAGTATATCAATGGAACTAATCATAATTTGCAACATAATCCTTTTTATTATCAAGTTGGCTTTGTTTAGAATTGAAATAGGCTAAGTCTATAATTCTAAGATCACAAAAATTGATCACAAAATCATATACAAAATATATATGAATGAATAAAAAAAAATTTCAAATGAATTTTATCCAAAAAATTGTGTAAAATCTTATCTATTGATATAAATTTTTTGTGTTTATTTTTGTGTTTAATTTTTATATTCATAGTAGAACTTAATATAATTAATAAATAGGGGTACTTACCAATCAGTCCTATTAACTAGACTTATTTACCTACAGGTCCTAACTAATAAATTTAATACTATAAAAATAAGAAACTGATAAATTTATCACTACAAATTTATTCATAAAAACAAAGAAACTGATAAATTTATCACTATAAATTTATTCATAAAAATAAAAGACTGATAAATTTATCTTTATTACTTAATAAATTTATCAATAAGACCTAATGGTCATGTTTGATTCACAAGATTAATAGTGAAGTATTAATAATCTTATTAAATTAGTGTAGTATTCACTATCCAATTGGATTAATATTCATTGGATTAATAATTCCACCCCTACCCCATTACTAATAATCCTACAAATTTGTTGGATTAATAATCCATTGGATTAATAATCCTAAACCAAAATGTTAAAACAAACCTAGGATAATTGGGCCCACGGATTAATAATCCCAATCCCATGTCCTAATCCACCCAATCAAACATGCTCAATGGGTAATAAGTTCCAAAAGTATGACCTATTGGTAGTTTACCCTAATAAATACATATAAAAAAACTCGCACATTAATCGTTGAAACTAGCATAACTAGGATAATTACTTAAAAACACCAAACCTAAACGTCATTTGATACCAAAGAAAGTGATTAAATTAAATTTTCCCAAGTCATATGCTTCCTTCAATAATTCTATATAATTAATTTATTCAGCTAACTATATATTACGTGTTTGTTTGTTTTTTAAATAATTTTTAAGGGTTGAAGTCAAATATATCATTCATTCCATCTAAAGAGGAGGCCTGATGCTTTGTTTTCAACGGATGACTTGAAAAAAAGAGGCCCAAATTAAATTAATTAAACGTGGTGACCTGAAGTTGCTATTTCATTATCTCTTTTTCGTGATACAAGAAATTAATGGTTGGAAATCTATTTTCAAGTTGTGAACTTAAATGCTATCTTAAAATAAAAAACAAAAATAAAAAAGAAGTTGTGGACTTGAGGCCTTATTTGGGAACAAAGAAAAAAAAACAATTTTTTAGCTGATTTCTAAAGGGTTAAAAGTTTTATTTCACCAAAAATTCATTTGAGAAGTGAGAAATAAATCAATAAATGAAATTATTAAAATACTTTCGTTTGTATTGATTTTGACAAAAATACAGTAATGATGCATAAGGGTAATATTGTAACTTTACAATCTTATAAGTGATGTGATACCATATAATAATAATTTTTAAAAAAACAAAAAAATTACTTATTTAACACTTTCCAAATGATTTTGTGAAGTCAAAAGTTAAGAAAATATGTCAAAAAGTTGCTTACTTCCGTCCTTTCAAAACAAACCTAAATTATTTGAACTTAAATGCAATTTAATGAAAAGTTTATTGGTATTGGATCAATTTTATCTTTTTATAAAAATATTCAACTTAATATATTCTAAAAAATAAACCATTTAGCTCTTCGAAATGATCTTGATTTAGACCCTCTATGGCCCGCACGACAGCCCCAACTCTGTTTTGCTATACACAATTAATTGTATACCCAAAAAAATATACAAAATTATAATGCAAGAATTTTGTACACAAGAGAGAATTTTAAGTACAACGGTTTACCATTCAATAATAAGATAACATATAATTTATTAAATAGATGGTATTTTTTTTAATTTTTTTTTTTTACTTCTATATCCAATTGTCTCAATTCAAAATTAATTTTATGTCTTGTATTTTTTAAGAATTTATATGGCAACCTCAAAATTCAGTCTATGTTTTGTTTTTTGGTACAATTTTTTTTTTTTAATTAATAAAGAATTTATTCAAGCTAGGATCCTTTTGAATTCATTCTAAGAAGATAAATTCGAGATTCAAATATCATTTTCTATACCAATGAACTAAGAAGTACGAGCGCGGGTAAAGATACTGATATAAGTACGTCGATACGACAAGATCTAAAAAAAAATAAGATACTAGTATGATTAGGGTACGTTAATATATTTTTCAATTTTTGTAATTTATAGTTTGAGATTCAATCTATAAATAAAAATTCAATATCAAAATTAAAAGAAGAAATTACAAAACCAAAAGAGAAATTATAGTGTAATAATACTAATACCAAAACAAAGTCTATAAGCCATTTTAATACTATTAAATAGGAGAAATTACAAAATAAAATTTCATTCCAAAAGTAAACTAAGTGAAATTTTAAAACTTGAAATTTCAGTTTTCACTTTCATCAATTTTATCATTGAATAATACATCTTTCATTTATAACACATCAAGTAAAGGATTTGCAATTTCAAATAAATTAGAACTATCTAATAAATTAAACATATCTTCACCAATATTCTAAAGTTTGGTGTACTCTCGATATATCCATGAAGTACTTATGGAATACCCAACTGATAAAGATTGTATAAAAAATATCTGATACGTATTTCGTGTATTCAGTACGTAGGAATGGCAACGGGACGGGGCGGGGCTGGGGATCACACTCCCCATCCCCAATCCCCGATGATGGAAATACCCTCGTCTCCAGCCCCGATCCCCGATGGGGAACCCATAACCGCCCCGTCCCCATCCCCTAACAGGGATCGGGTTTCCCCGACCCCAAAAATTCCCCGGCCAAAAAATTAAAAAAAAAAAAATCAACTCTACACATTTACAAGAATTTATCAACAACAAATCTAACAAATCTACACATTTTCTTGATCTTCATCAACACATTTACAATAGATTATTATTTTACAACAAATCAACAAATCAGAGAGAGAGAGAGAGAGAGAGAGAGAGAGAGAGAGATTTTCAACAACAGATTTCATTTTCTTGATCTTCATCAACAAACAGATCAAAAAATCTAACACATTCATCAACAAATCTAACACAGATCAACATGTTCATTTTCATCTTCATCATTTTCAAATCTGAAGAACAAAATAAAAAAACATAGAACAAAATCAAAAAACAGAGAGAAAGAGAGAGATGATGAGATACTGAGAGAGAGAGAGAGACAAGGAGATACTGTGAGAAGGAGAGAGGAGAAGCTACAGTGAGGAACGAAAGTGAGAAAGGAGCCGTCATCGACCAAACCAGGGAAGGAGGGAGGGAGAGAGAGAGAGAGAGAGAGAGAGAGAGAGAGAGAAAAGAGCAGATACTATGAGAAAGAGACGATAGCGTGAGAGGGAGAGAAGAAGAAATCGTTAGTGAAGGAGAGATGAGAAGCTGCGGTGAGGAGCGACGGTGAGGAAGAAGCCACTGCCGACAAAAACGGTGAAGGAGAGGCGGTGAGGAACGGAGGTCGTGTGTGAGAGAGAGAGAGAGAGAGAGAGAGAGAGAGAGAGAAGATGTTTGTGTGTGGGTGTTCTGCGTCTGCCAACAGATAGCCCCAAACCCTACACACACCCACACATATATTATATATAAACAGGGGCAAAATAGTAATTTTACATCGAGGGGCAACCTTGGGATCGGGCGTTTCGGGCCGATGCTGGGTGAAACATGTATCCCGCCCTCAAATTAATATCATCGGGGATTCAATTTTTAATACCATCCCCGGCCCGTCGGGAGTATTTTTCGGGAAATAACCGCTCAATTCAAGGTTAGGGGATCGGGTCCCCGTCGGGCCGGGTTCCAATTGCCATCCCTATCAGTACGTCTACAACCCCATTGATACAAGTATCAATACTTAGTAAATATCCGATACAAATAAGATAATATTTTCAAGAGTACCCGGAATTCGTACCAATGAATAAATAAATTAGATAGATTTAAACCCACATTATGATGGACATACCCATTTACCAAATCAAATGGAGAGAAAGGGAAAAGAGGGTTCTACTTGTAACTCCGGATTACTTACGATGTGTTTGGTCAAGGGATTTAGGAAGAGATTTAAAAAGGAAAATAAAAAATGTATGTGAAATTAGGTGCAATATATATATTTTATTTACATTTCACTTACCTTTTTTCTTTTCTATTTCAAATCCTTTCTCAAATTTCCTAACCAAACACAGTGCTAAGGTTTATTCATTGCTTTATCTTTTTAATGAGCAATTTTGAGAAAGTGTTTCTAATCAAGAATGTGTAAGATATAAACAAATTCTTCTGAGATGATAAAATGACCAAGGAACTAGTCCAAAGTTTTTTTTTTAATTTTTTATCAGCAAAAAAGAAACTTTTATTGATGACAAACCATTCAACAAATGAGATTACATCAATAAAAAAGTAGAAAAGTAGATCGCATCATAGCTAACTACCCTAATCTCAACTAGGTTGCACCGAAAAGAGAGCCCTGTCATCTGCAAACTCAACCACAAAAGGTTTGTTGAGAGACCATACACAGCAGACACCAACAAGCCCAAAAATCCAAACCCAAACAACCATAAAACACACAGCTTACAAATCAGACTCTGAAAAGAACACACATCAGATTTACAACAAAATATAGCAGCAGGTAGATCTCAGCAGAAGGGAACCCAGCAAACAGACAAGAATACAGCCCAGCCCCATCAGTTCATAAAGCAGAACTTCACATGCTACAGATTGTACACAATATCAGTGACTGTGTAACAAAAAGAAGGGCTAAAGGCTCTGAACCACAATGTAATCCTTATTTTAATAAGTTCACATAACCTTTCCAAATCCACCTGTGTGCCATTAAAAATACTTTCATTTATCTGCCTCCATATGGACCAAAGCACCGCCAATGAAATAACATTCCAGATGACCTTCTCCCTTTTGTTGAATTTATAACCAGCCCACCGCTGCAAAAGACTAGTTACTGACCCTGGCAGTACCCAAGATACTCCCCACCAATTAATAACATTGGACAAAATCCTCTAACTAAAAGGACAACACAACAGCACATGATTAATAGTTTCCAATTCAGAAGATACAATTAACATTTGAAGCATCACTAAGGACTCCAATGCTTTGAAGATAACAGGATGTCTTGATTCTCCATTTCCATCCTAACCACCCAAAAAATTGCACCTTCGGTGGAGCCACATTCTTCCAAATGAATTCCCCTAATTTTGCAGTAAGTTCAGAGGGTAATTCATTCCACTTGTAGGCAGAGACTACAGTAAACTCATCAAACTTATCTGCATTCCAATTCAATCTATCAAACACTCCTTTCCTGAGGGCAGGAGCATTTTGTAACATCGCCTTCAACCTCCTCAACTCTTCAAGTTTCCACTGAAACAAGGTTCTTCTAAAGGCCATATCCCACTCTTCATTCTCATTTCTCCTGCTATTAACCACTGTCACTGATTCACATTGATTAAGGGACACAGAGAATAATCTAGGGAATGCATCTTTTAAGCACCCATTGCCAATCCAATTATCAAGCCAAAATTTTGTTTCTCTCCCATTACCAATAATAAGTTTTGTGTTGACCTTAAAAAACTCCAACAACTCAAGACTATTTCCAACAACTCCCAATATATCTCTCCAAACCATAGACAGCATTGTACTTGCAACATGTACTGGCCACCAACTCCCTCCAGTCTCTAGGTACTTGCTACAAATCACTTGTTTCTAGAGAGTGCCATTTTTACTCCCAAATCTCCACCACCGTTTCAAAAGAAGAGAATCATTCATGAGTTTCGCCTTTCTAATACCTAGACCCCCATTACATTTGCTTTGAGTGATTTCTCCCCATTTGACCAAATGGATTTTCCTTCTTAATTCATCACCCCCTCCCTCCCCTCCCCCTCCCCCCCTCCCAAAAAAAAAAGGAATCTAGACTATATTTTGTCAATCTCCTTTACAATCCCTTCAGTCATTTTAAACAGAGATAAGTAGAAAACTGGTAGGGACAGTAACACAAACTTGATCATTGTCAACCTACCAACAAAGGAAAAAAAATCTTAACCTACCAACAAGGGAAAAAAAATCTTCTTTTGCAAGAAGCCAACTTCGATTTGAATTTTTCAATAACAGGTTGCCAAGTCCTTCTTCTCATTGGATTAACTCTCAAGGGCACACCCAAATATTTCAATAGTAAACTGTGATACTGACAGTTCAAGATGGCAACAAAATCTTTAATGAATTCTTCATTTATTCCATTTCATAAATCACACTCTTGTAATAGTTAATCTTCAACCCAGATAATATTTCAAAGCACCTCAATATCCTTTTGATATTAAGCAGCTCCTCACTTCTTGCCTCACTTAACAATATTAGGTCATCTGCGAACTGTAAGTGGGTAATAATAAGATCATTTGAACCAACTGTTGCACCCTTAATCAAACCTAACTGGACAACTCTGTCCGACAGTATGTTTAGACTCTCAGCCACAATATTGTAGAGAAAATGTGATAATGGGTCACCTTGTCTGAGTCCCTTTTGGGGACTGAACTCAGGGTGATCCATTCACCAAGATGGAGACTCTGACTGTTGAAACACATTCCTTCATCTAGTTGATCCATTTTGAGCCAAACCTAAAATTAGGAAGTATAGAAAAAAGAAACTCCCAATGAAATGAATTAGTCCAAAGTCATGTTAGTAAGAACTTGGTGACTTGTTCAAATTATTTAAAGGTAAGTGCACCAAAGAAAATAAGATTTGGCGAATCTCTGCTGCTGATAATCTAAGCTGCTGATAATCTAATCTAAAACCACAAAGGTCAACCCACCCCCACCCCCCTCTCTTCTCGCCGCTCTCCTCTCTCCTCTCTCTAGGTTTTTCTGTTGCAGCTGCTCAATTTAACAACCCCCAACTCCCTCTGGCCCACAACCCAGATTCCAAACTCATTAGTTCATCTTTCTCCACTATGCTAAAGCTTTTTTTTTATTTTTTATTTTCTCCACTATATATATCACCTCAGAAGAGCCCCTCCAAGACTGGCCAAACAAGCTACTTTCTCTCCTCTACACATCTACTTCTTTCCTTATAGATCATGGAGAACTCTACTACTTCTATGAGCAAACCCATCTCACCTAAATCAAGAACAGTGGATAATTCTGATGATGAGGAGAGTAGTTGGACTTTCTACTTTGAAGACTTCTTGTGTCACAACAACAATGATGAGAAAAGCTCTTTCTCTTCTGGCTATGAAAACCCTTCTTTGGTTTCCGATGCTGCTTCGGCGGCTGCAGCGAAGAAGTTTTTGGATAAGGATGATCAGGTTATCGGAGCGTTTTCTTGGGATAGAATTAGTGATAAGAATTTGAGTTTCAAGAAGAGGAAAACTAAGGGGGGTTTGGTTAATGATGCTTTGGAGGATACTGCTAGTTCTCCTGTTAATAGTCCCAAGGTCAGATAAAGATATACATTTTGCATGCAATACATCTATACATACATGTCATAATAAGTGTGGGAATTTCGTTAACATAAATGTATATGGATAGATAGGAGTTTTTAAAAGTAAGTCTCACTTAAAAATTATATAAAATCTTATGTATTTATATATGTATTATGTATTTTATTTTGTATTTAATTTTATGTTCGTAACATTATATATGTCTCTTTGTTTTTGAGAACATTTCAAAAAAGTCAATTAGCTTTTTTAGTCAAAAAAATCACACAAAAAAAATCCCAAAAAAGTCAAAAAGTTAATTTTTTACCAATTTTTCAAAACATGAAATAAAGAAGAATCCAAATATTTCAAAATTAATTTGTGCAGTATGTTATAAAAGTAAATTGTTAATTAATGGTTCACAAAACTAATTACTATTGTATATACTCATGTATTCATTGCTTACCAGTTCCAAGTTTTACGCTTACTTATTATGTTCGTAATTTATTAATGAAGCAAAGGCTTATTTTATGATTTACTGCACAAATTAATTATAAGGAGCTGGACTCAAATATGAACAAAGAGATCCACCTACATAAATGATGTTCTCCTTCAACAAAATACTAAGAAAAAATATCTTGAAAATGAAATACTACTACACTTCATTTTTGGGTACTTTTTGGACTAAGGATCCTCTATCTTCTATCTCAATTCTCTCACGATCGTTGATGGTGACTCAAGATGATCACACTTTCATATTCTCCTTTCAAATTTGTGAGTTTTTTTTTTGTCTCTAGCAGGTTTGTTGTTTGAATCAACTGGATATGAATCAAAAATTGAAGCAAAATACGGACATTTCAGAGGTTTTTTAAAAAAAAAAATCATTATTTTGCGGTTTATTTTCATGGTTTTTATTTATTTTATTTGATTCTCTATATGTATGGTTTATTTCATACCTAAAAAAGTGCTTTTGGAATCTGGCATTTATAGGAAAAAGGCAATACATCTGGGCAGACAGATGAGAGAAGTGAATTGGCTATTGTTGGAAGGGATAGCGACTATACAGAATTGAAGAAAAGAGGACTTCGCTTAGTACCTCTTTCTATGCTATCAAACTATCTTGGTTGAAAAACTTCACTCTTCAATAATATACACATACATATAAGCACCTCTCTCTCTCTCTCTCTCTCTCTCCATGGAGTTATAGCCTGTACAATTGCATCAATAAAGTCATGTTAATGTGATGCTGAATTCAAATATCTAAAAGATATATGAATTTTGTTAATTAAAGAGTGGTGTACTTGTTAATCATTTATGAAAGTACATGTTATAAAGAATGTATGTATTAAGTAATAAGAAAAAGACTAAGACCCCACCACCTTCACTATTTTTTGATTGGTTTAAAATTTTTTTTTTTTTTAGTCCTGGTCTCATAGTCCCCACATAGAGATGGGGTACTGAGTCCCAACACTACTGTTAAGTAATATGAGAAATTAAGCAAAAGGCCATTTTACTATTAAAATAGCATTTCATGAAATCTACTCTAGATTCTGTGTAATCCCAAGAGAAACCAAGATGTAAAAAGTGAATGTGCTGAGATATCTTCTTTTTTTCTTTTTCCTTGTTTTGAGAAAAACAACTCTTATTGCCAAACTTTTTTCTTTGTCTTGGCATGGCATGTTATGTTGGTAAATGTTTCTTTAATTGTTTTATACACTAGGAAATGTCTTCTATTTTTCATAAATAAAACATTATTAATTGCATTTATTTGTCATAATGATTGATGAATATAGGATTTAATTACTTCAGAATATTAATTAATTAAGAATTACATAAATTTGAAACATATAGCAAAACCATCCTATCCCTTTTGTGCCTCTTCTATTGATTACAAAGGTAGAGTTGACATTCTGTACTATATATCCATAAATAGTACTCAATAATTTTCCTCATAAATTATGGGTTGCACTCCCTCTGACTTGCAATACATATTTTATCCAATTCTTTATACATATTTATATATTTATTTCTCAATAAATTGCAAATGTCACAAGGGCCAATTTTTAATAAGTTGCAAATGTCACAGGGACTAATTTTTAATAAGTAGCAAATGTCACAAGGGTATTTCCACCTTTAAGTGGAGCTTAGAAGCCGGCATTTTTTTATTTATTTATGATGCAGTGGACAAACTAAATTAACTAGCTTTTCTTCTTCTTTTTTATTTAATTCTTAATAAGATGCAAATTTCACTAGAGGAAAAAAAAAATCCATCCATCAATGGAACTTAACCAAATTCCTAAGGTTGAAGCAAATAAATAAATTTCTTTCCTTAGCACCTAAATTAAATAATGAAATAGTCAATTGATTTTTTATTTTTAGATAAATAAAAGATTGAAAATTTTGTTTGCCATTTGCATTTTTTGTTAAAAATTAGGGGAAAAAACAGTTGGTAATGCGCATCCAGGGAATCGAACCCTGGTCAGTACCGTGGGAGGGTACTATGATACCACTACACCAGATGCGCTTGTTGTGATTTCATCCTAAAAGTTTATATTAATATTAAATTTTCTAGCTGAAATTTTACACATTTAAATTGGGCCATAATTCTTTTTGCTAAGTTGTTATGAAACAAACCCATCTGACTTTAAAATCTTATCTGCCCAAACAAATTAAATCAGCCCAATAAAAAAATATGACCATTCATTATAACATGAACATCAGAAATTCAAACTACAACATAAAATCTCTTCATAAATGGGATAAAACTTGAGACATCATGTCTTTTTTCAAAAGGTAAATTATAAATAATCTCTTGAGATTTGATTAAAATATAAATTATCCCTTTTAATTTTGAAAATTACATTTTACCTCCTGAAGTTTCTAATTGCATAACCAATCGCCTTTTTTATTAATAAATCATCAATTCAATTAATAGTTTTTAATGATATTAAAAATATGTTTCAATTAATAATTTAAGTTATTTTATTATTATATAAGAGAGCAATTATGAATTTCATTTTTTTAGCTAATTTTGTCAAATAAAAAATTCTAATTATGAGGTATTTGTAATTTTTCAAACCACATGGAGCAATCTGTATTTTAAACAAACCTTAAGGAGTGTATTTGTAATTTACCCTTTTTCAAATTCCAAACATCCACATAATATGAACATAATATTTTATTGGGGAAATTACTGGGAGGTCCCATGTGAAACATGTGGTGACCATTTAATCCCAAAACTTTTTGAGTGCCCCAAAAAGTCCTTTCCTGTATCTCTCTGGTTTTTGCCTCTCTTGTTACGTGTTCATCATCAACAATGGGTTCATCAACATCAACAAAAAAAAATCTTCAGATCTGAAAATTTTCTGCAGATTTTTCATCATCATCAACAATGCGTTTTTCATCAACAATGCGTTCTTCAGATCAATTTCGCATCCCAAAATTCGATGCTCTGTTTCTTCTTCTTTATCATCGACACCATCATCGCCGTTGTCGATTTAAATCTTTCGAACCTATTGGATGACTCGATAGAAGAAATCAACGAGAAACTAGATGAGGCCGTGCACGTAAGTACCACAGCAGATCTCTGAAGCTTCTTGTAGTGTTGTAAGAATCGCCATGAATATGGTTTTGTCAATTTCTCTCTCTTTTCTCTCTATTCTGATTTTTTTGGGGATAGTTTTTGATCTATGGTTGTTGTTGTTGATGATAAAATAGATCTATAATATCATTGAAATAGATCTGTAATAACTTAGATTTGTCTACTATCACACTGATTTGTAATGAGAAAATTTTGAATTGAACAAGTAATTTTCGAGTTTTAGTTCTGACGGTGAAAAGCTGTAAAATTTTGCGCTTTGAATTTTTTTTGGTCTTTGGAATGAATCATGGTTTAAAAGCGCAAATTTTGCGGTTTATAACATCTAAAATTTTTTTTTTTACAGTTTCATAACATGTTTTAAACATTCCGACGACTTTCCGGCGATGTTGAACATTCCGACGAGTCTCCGGCGACCGTTTGACGGAAGTCCGACGATAGTAAGATGTGAACAGTGTCTGTAAATTAAAAAAAAAAAAAAAAGAATTTTTTGGTAACAATTAAAAATGTGTTAGACTAATTGGTGCAAGTATTTTGTTTTGGGATTAGCTGGATCTTGAACTTAGTACATGGGACTTATCAGTAAGTTCCCCTATTTTATTCTACCAGCATTCAAAATCATAAACCCTTGTTCATGAAATAGCCAGTTGAAAAATTTTAAGTTTTCATGAGTTGCATTTTTTTTTCAATACTAGAGAGGTCACAACACCAGGAAGATGAAAAAAGTTGCAAATCCATAGAGCCAGCTTACGTAGAATTTAAAGAGCCAGCTTCTCAGTAAAGAAGCACATCCCAATTCCATATGGTAATTGAATAGCTGAAAGCATGACAAACCATCCAAATAGGGCCAGAAATTATAATTTTCATTTTGACAAATATGAAAATCAGGCACAGTGACATCAACATCTCAAGTATCATGATTTCATTTATTATTATTCAGTTGTAACTTCTGGCCAAAAAGAGAATGGATTAATCACTTGGTGTACAAACAACACATCTATTTTTTCTCAGGAAGCTTCTCTAACAACTCCGGGATCACCTCAAACAGATCACCTACAAGTCCATAATCAGCAACCTGCAAATCAAGAGTCCATTGAAAAAGGTGAATCAAATTGAAACAAAATCATTCAACCCATAAAGACGAGCTTGTCCTTTTGAGCAAGTTTTATCACAGAGCATAAGCATTTAGCTGAAGCCAAAATGATTTGCCCTACATTGACTACTTGATAAACATGCTTGTGGGAGCTATCTCAAGACAAGACAATACAATTTGACAACGGTTTCTAATTTCTAACGTTGTTTGAACAGTCAATTGACTCGAGTCATTTAAAGCATTGTGTAAGACTTGGTTTAACTGATTTGGTTGTCCAAGTGCAACTTAAAATCCTTTGCTAAACCAGTTTTATTGCCCAAGTGTCAGGCAAACATTTTGTGCATTAAAAGCAAACATTGAATAAAGCATGATATTTAATGTACATGTACGGTACAATGTCTTTCTATTTTACATTTGCCTCCAGACATGCCAAGGCTATTCATGCCTTCTACTTAAAAAATCAAATTCTAGCAACTGATTGGATCATCCAACACTGACAGAAGGTGCAGTATAAGAATTCTATTGTTTCCGTGTAACATTCTTATGCGAGAGATATAGAAAGAGAGTTCAGCAGTTACCTGAAATATTGGTGCATCTGCATCCTTGTTTACAGCAACAATGACCTTAGAATCTCTCATGCCTGCCAAGTGTTGAATGGCTCCAGAAACACCAAAAGCCATATACAATTCTGGGGCAACAATCTTTCCAGTTTGGCCAACCTGACCACAAATAAATAAATAAATAAATAAAAGAAGAAAAAGAAAGAGAGAGGACGATATATGAGAGAGACCTGCAAAGGAAAATAGAATAACTCTAAATATATATATGTAGACTAATTCTGAGCGACCCATTCATTAGATTAGAATCAGCTAAATGCCATTCAGATGCATTATCTACATTTAGAGATCCAAGTTGTTTAATTTCAATAATGTCGATGGGGGGATTCTACCTTTTCTTGACAAATTAGGACTCCAGCTTACAAGTTCAAGCACAAAAACCAGCTAAAAGGCATCCATTTTGGTGAACAAAACTTATAGAGCTCTTTCATAACTGTAATATTAACAAAAAAATTCAGATTATGATTTCTTATAAGATTGCGGCATTTCTTGTTCTCTAGTCTGGATGAATGATGTTTAATAGATCTTGAAAAGAGGCTAGGAATGAAAAATTCAGGGAAAAAATTATATGAAAAGAATATTGTAGAGTAATACCAAAGTCATATGAATCATTTAAATTTAGAAAAAAAAAACCATAATAGTTGTTACCTGGAGGTCATTAGGAACAAATCCTGCATCAACAGCCGCACGAGTGGCCCCAACTGTGAAAAAGATAGGAATTAGTCAAAATTATATAATACTATAACTACAATACCAAAAACAAAATGTAATAGTGACACAAAAGAAGGAAGGTTAAGAAATTAAAACCATGCTAGAGCATCCTGAATGAAAATTATCGTGAGTCATGATAGTATTTAGAGTTTCAAAAAAAAAAAAGTTGAAAATATGTCAACAATTGGGGATAACTATCCTAGAAAACAAAAAATTATCAATGAAAAAAAAAAGAGAGAATTAAGAAATCTAGGGACATAATATTATAGAGAAAAACCTGCAGCACCAAGTTTCTCAGCAAGCTTCTCTATCATTTTAAAATTCTCAGCGCTTTTCAATGCCCGCCCCCCAGTGATCACTACACGTGCATTTCCAAGATCTGGCCGCTCTGAATTCTGAGAACTAAGCTTTATATATCTAGATTTACCAATTGCATCTGCAAATAGAATAAAAAAGTTCAATGTTATGACATGTAGTAGCTTTTTTAATAGGCTATGACTAACCAAATCATTCCAATCAGCAAATATCCAAAATATTGTTAATCCTATAGGGTCCTAAATATTCAGGAAGGACCATATAATTATATGCAAGAACAACAACCCTACACATTATTTTTTTTTTTCCTTTTTTTGTTCAGAAAATCTAATGCAGGGCAAAGTCTAAAGACTAAAACATATATGGATCAGAAAATAATAAACAGACCTTCACCAAAGGTTGAGAGGTCAACCTGTGAAATTGGCGCTGCATCAGATCTTGCATTATCTGATATTGGGGCCACTGGAAAAGATGTGGACCTAATTGACAACATACAAGGGTCGGAACCAGTATATCGAACAGTGCAAAGAGCATTCCCAGCATAAATTGGCCTGCCATATAAAAAGAAAACCTTTCAATTAAAGCAAAGAAAGTCCTCTTATCTTAGTGAGTGTGACCCCAAGCCTAAGCAAAAGGTACAGGAAATCTCTTACACCACCCCTTGCTTGGGTCCAAACAAGAGGCTATGAGTTTGATGTGATCCAAGTTGTATTTCCTTACAATAATAATAATTCTGTACGTATGGAATTATCGAATTGATGTCGTCATGATGGGAATACATAATTTAAATTTTTTAGCAGCTATTGATTATGATGTGGTTCAAATTATGTGCAAGGGAGAGAAGCCATCCCTGGCATGCCATGAGAGAGAATATTTCACAATGGTAAGCAACAAAATAAATTACCTGACAAATTTATGGGATCCAGAAATTTCAATGACATCAGTAATTGGAGAAACATCCAGAAGGGCAGCTGCACGTGGTAGTATGTTTTTCCCGAAAGAACCCGACGCAGTAACTATGTGAGAGTAGCTGCCTCTCTGCTGGACCAAATGAACTAATCTAGCCCACGGTTCTGCCAAAGGATATGTAAGTTTATCTGAATCAGCCATAAGCACCTAGAAAATAAACATTTAAAAAAATCAGGGTTGCATAATCTATCTTCCAGGCCGAATTTTGTTGCTCTTTCTTGACAGAATAGAATTTAAGATAATATTAAGAGCTTCATAATCTTGTTTTCTAATTTGATTGGGACCAAAATAATTGATGACAACATATCATGGAGACATTGAATTCACTGCACTTCAACAAGAAAAGAAGCTTTTTTTTCCCCAACAATGTTTAGCTCTTGGAGAAGTTAAGAATTTTGTGAGTTAATCTGCCCAAACTTCTGCAAGAAAAGTTCAGGAAGGGAAACAAACCACAAACAAAATTCTGTGTGACTAAAAAATAATAATACAACTACTTGAGCAACTAAGTTCAAATTGTCTAGCCAAAAACAATATATAAACCATTGACCAAATGAAATGAAGCCAAGAGTGAGTAACACTGTACAATAAATCCGTAATCCCCATTAGAACAATAAACTAATAGAATGGATATGAACTACCTGAGAAATGTAAGGGTGACATGAGGCAGCATGTTCAGCAGCTTCTCGAAGAGATGGACCTGATCCGGCGAGTAGAATAGAAACAGAATTGTCATCACTTAGAGATTTTGCAGCCTCTACTGCACTCACAGATGGAGCGTTGATAGAACCACCTTCATGTTCGGCTAAAACCAATGTGCTAAGCTATTTAAGAAGCATAACATTACAAATTATAACCATGTGAGAAAATGCATTCAAGTACTGAAAAGCAAAGAAAGAGACAAACATGAATATGTCAAAGCAGATACTAGATTTGAGTCTTTTAATACAAGTGCACAATTACATCTTTGGGGAGCTTTAAAAAACAATTGTAGCCCTTGAAAGGCACCATAGGTTATGCATTTAGAAAGTACATTAGATAAAAGAACAAATAATCTCCTTATGCACTTTCTAGTTGCTGTAAAGTTCAAAACTAAAGTAAAAAAGGGTAAGTTTCGTACAGGACCCACTGAAAATACCAATTTACTGAATCAAGATGCATGATTTGGTGATAGCAAAGACAATAGTGCCGCTATTAATTTGTGGGTAACTGATACATGATAGCAGCAGTGATGTGTGAATGGAGGTGTGTGGTGGTGGCATTAAGAAAGATTGCACTATGCAGGAGAAAACCAAGCAATGGGGATGGCAATAATGGTACAAGAGTTTGTGTGATATTGACAGTAGCAGTCTTAGCACCAGTGCCAATTTGAGTAAGTGGTGGTGTGATTGTGCCAGTGGCAGAGTGAGCAAGAGTGGTGGTAAATTTTGCAACTGTGATTGTAGTAGTACAATGAAAACCGAAAATTAATTGTTTCAAAAACTAACAATTATTGCGGCAAATTCAAACCCTTTTCCTTTTTTTTTTTTTTTTTTTTTTTTTTTTTTCTTTCTTTTTAGCAAAAAAAGGGGATAAAAGCAATTTCATCAGTACCAATACTGGCAGCTAAAATGGTAAACACACTATGCTATCAACATGTACTCTTGGTTACTTCTTACCATTGCATTTAGCATCTGAATTCAAAACTAAGCAACATAAATTAGTATTTATCGAAAAATAGCAAAAACTAAACTTTGATCCCAAGAAATTGATTTCTCGTGATGCATAATTCATCCTGCATCTTCCAAAAACACAAGTATCCTCCAATAAAATCAATTTATGCTGTGTTTGGTTGGGCAATTTGGGAACATTGAACGAGCTCAAATACAAAGAATCGAAATACATACAAACCCTATCAAAGAAACGAACATCTATATCACGAAAAAACAAGTATGTTATAGTATGAGTAAAATCGTGATAATGATTTAGAAGAAGAAGAAGAAGAAGAAGCCAAAGAACTTACAAGTCTGTAATTTGAAGCTACACGGGAAGTGATTGAACGGTCTCTGAAAGCTCTGAGCATTGCGTGAGTTGCGATTTCTCAACTCTTCGCTGGGATTGGAGACGATGATAGAGCTCAGTTTCGTAAATACATTTTTTATTTTGGTACAACGATGTCGTGTCGTTAAGGGGTGGTCGGCATTTGTTGAAAATTAAGACCTCCTTTCACAATTACATATTTCAGTCACAAAAAAAAATTAAAAAAAAAAATATATATATATATATATATTAAGGTCAAGTTTGACGAGTTAAAAAAAAAATTAAAAAATTAAAAAGTTACTTAAAAAGTTAAAAAGTTATCATTATTTACTAAAAGTCAAAAATTATGGCCGCACAATTTCCAATCTTAATTTTTCTTTACACATTAATTTATACAATTTTTAATACATATTTTTTCATAAAAAGTCATAAAATTAACCTAAATATTCATATTTTTTTCTTCAATTTTTTAGTCTAAAAAGATAAAAAGTATACTTATTTAGGATATCTCAAATAATCCCTAAAAAATTATTGTAAGTTATTATATTTTTTTTTTATTTTTTTTATACCTTTTTATAAAAAAATTTAAAAGTTATTAAAATAATATATTCCTAAAAAGCAATATGAATTAAAAAAAATAAATCAATATTCACCTATATAGTTAGCAAATGTAAATTGAATAAATCGTTTTGGTTGGATACGTATTGATTTAACCATGAAGGTTTTATTATTTTATGTTTTCTTTTTAAATTATTTTAGAGTAATTTTTTAATATTTTGAGTCTTGTTTGAGTTTAAAATTTTAAATTTTTTATAATTAAAATAAAATTCAAAATATTTGTATTTCATAAATACGTTAATATTATTACTAAATAAAATATCTTTTCTTAATATACAAAGCATAAAAACATAACATCATTTTTTAATGAGAGTTGTTAGATTTGGTTAGGTCGGATGGCATCGCATCCGTCATCCATCCAATCATAGATTGATTTAAAAAATCTCCATCTGCATCTGTCTGTCCATAGGATTGAGCGTAAGGTTATCTGAACCGCATAACTCGTCAACCCGAACCAATCCGTATACAAATGGGCGGTTTCGCAAATATAATGCGGGCGGATATGGTTTGGAATATAAAATAATTGCGGATTGTGGGCGGGGTTGCGGGTTTAACCTACACCCACAAAAACCCACCCGCACTTAAATTTTTTATTTATTTATATAAAAAGAAACCTGAACTGTTGATTTCATTCATCCTATCCTATATATTTTGGGCCAACGCACCAAATCCTAATTTCATGATACAAAAAGAAATGTTGTAAAGAACATAATTTCATTCATCCTATCCTATATATTTTGGGCCAACACACCAAATCCTAATTTCATGATACAAAAAAAAAATGTTGTAAAGAACATTATTTTTATTTGCTCTGTGAACATTGCAGGAAATTGAATCTACTTCTTCATGGAGGGGAAATTAAATATGTTAATTACTTTTGAAATTGAAATCAATCTTATATTATATTGAATCTAGAAATTGAAATTGAATCTAAAAATTGAAAAAAGTCCAATCCACAAACCGCCCGCAATCGCCTGCACATCTGCAAACCCTATCTGTACAAACCGCAACCCGCACTGCGAGTGGTTGCGGGTTGAATTTTTCCCAAACCGCATACATGCGGGCGGGTCCAAACCGATCCACAAAATGTCCAAAACCGAACCACGAACATCTCTATCTGTCCATATTATCAAAAATGCTTTAAAATTGGTGAATTAGATCGAGTCAATTGATTTTGACAGATCGGTTGAACCTATTAACATCCCTAAAACCTAAGGGGATTTGGTGATAGACCTTTCAGTGTCTAACATGTCCTTTAAAAAGACAAAAATTATATAGATTATTTCAAAACCCCTTAATATTTTAAAGAGTGTTGCTATTAGCACCCTATAAATTATTTTGGATGTCTCAATTTTTAGCTTTTTTCTTATTACAATAATAACTTCAAATAAAATTACTACAAAGGACATTATTAATTTTAGGACACTCCATCTCACAATTAAACCTACACACCCACTACATCATGAAATAGGGTTTATGAGAGTACCTACCTCCATCACTACCCATCCATCTTTTCCAAATTCTACCTTCAAAACATATCCACCCTCAAAACCTTGAAAACCCTCTGGCGGCAATATTAAAATGGTAACGATGGCAACAATTTGATTACTTACACTTTTCCGGCTATGACAATGAGTGAAAATTTTTCTGGCAACCACAACTCTATAAGACGAGAAGAGTATAACAATAAAAATTTAGAGGAGGTTTATAATTTTAATGTTGTTCTTTGTTTAGAAGAGATTGATCTTGTAAGGGTAAGTTTCTTGAAAAAAAATGGTATGATTGTATGATAGGTTAAGATAAGTAAGGTTGGTGACAACCATAGACAAGTTTTGTATTAGAACATCCCTTGAAAGATTATTGTAGCTCAAATCAAGAGCTTGGATTTGAGAACAATGAAAAATATAATATGAGAAGTTGGTTAAACCGACAGAGACAATATTCTTCTTCTTCGTGGGTTTTGAAAAGGATGAGACTCTTATTATTCTTAATAGGTTTTCTTAGGGTTTTTTGGAAGGGAGGTTTTTTTGGGGGGTATGGGGTGTGGGGGATATGCATTCAATGGATGGAATATTTAAGGATAATTTTGGTATTATTTAAGTAGAAAAAAGAAATTTTAAGGGTTTCAAAATTTATAAGTGGAGATCCAAAGAAATGGATGGTCCAAAATAATTTATAGGGTGCTAATAGTACCACTCTATTTTAAAATTTATTTCTTTTACTATAATACCCTCACACACACACACATATATATATATATATATATATATGTATATCAAATTACAATCACTATCTCTCATCTCAATCTCTCTTCTCTCTGTCTCGCTCTTATTACTGTTGCTCTTTATCGACGCCATGGTCGCTCTCCACCGGGCGCCACTGCGGTTCACCATGAAACTCTTTCTCTATCGTCTTCATCGCCACCATCACTTATCACATCTACAACTTCAGATTTGAGATTATTCATAGTTGTCGTCGCCAAACACTACAACAAGTTGGGTCTTGAATGACGAAATTTTTTTGTCTTCAAAGAGCTAATTTCTTCACTATAGATATTTGTGAGGAAATATTTTCATCACCGGTTTCGTCATTGAATGTTTGTCACTAAAAACCACCGTGACGGAAAATAATTTTGTCACCAATGAAATTACTTCAATGACGAAATTTTTTGTCACCAATAAAACAACATTTTGTCGCCAAAAATTCTCATTTTTGTCACCAAATAGTTATTCAGGACCATATTTATGACTTTAGTTGACGAATAAATTTGTCACGCATGTTGATCATTGATGAGGAAATAATTTTGTCACAATAAGATGTAAAGGTGACAAAATTTTTCGTCTTCAAAAGTCATAATTGTTTGTCACCAATAAAACAACATTTTGTCGCCAAAAATTCTCATTTTCGTCACCAAATAGTTGTTCAGTACCATATTTATAACTTTAGTTGATGAATAAATTTGTCACGCATGTTGATCATTGATGATGAAATAATTTCGTCACAATAAGATGTAAAGGTGACGAAATTTTTTGTCACCAAACAACAAAATAAATAAAAATTTTCATATATAAACTGTAGTAAATTTTGTCACAAAAAAGTTTATTAGTGACGAATAATCACTTTGTCATAATAACAAGTACAAATGACGAAAAAATTCGTTACTAAACTTGTTCCATATTTTATATTCAATTTAAATTATTATTTCACAAATATCCCTGCTCATATCCCAATAGCCTTTTAATTGTACTAAGAAATCCACTAGCTATTATACATCACTCTACAAAAAAATTCACTAAACGATTTATATTATAAATCAAAATATATCCATCAAACAACTTTAATAATAATCCATTAAGTATCACCAAAAAACCATCAAAGAAAATCCCAAAATGAACGTGAAGTCCACAAAAAAAAAAAAAAAAAAAAAATCAACACTTAATCTTGATTTACAACTACAACTAAGCATCAGTTTAGGAAAAAAAATTCAACAGTTGATCTTCATTTGCAAGTATGCTTCCGAACGTCATCAAAATCAATCTACAAAGAAAATAAACGAGGCAAACATTAATATATTATCAATTACATCTAAACTCATATATGAATAATTTTATTTTTGTAGACACCCCATTTTTGACCGACCTTAAGACTCAGACGCTGCCGACTGAGTGCTCGGTGATATTGCATATTGTGCTCGTTCTGAGGTTGCAAAGTCTCAGCTGAGAGCCTTGCCTCCGTTCTTCGGAACCTTTTCGTGCTTTGCATCGGTTTGCGAACTAGGTCCTGTTTTCTCTGTTTTCTCTTCCCGAAGGGAGGGAGAGGTCTCGAAGACCATCTCTCAGTGGCTGTAGGCTACGTTTTGTGGTCGTAGGCCACTATTCCCGTTTGGAGACCAGTTTTCGGTTTTCGAAGCCGTCGGTCGTGCGCCTCAGTTCGGGACCGCTTAACTTTCTCCGTTTGCTCCGATTTTTGGCACACACCTTGTTCCCTCTCCCTAGAGGGACACTGTGGCCCGAGAGACCACCTTTGTGGTCACACGCCACCTCTGGTGCCTAACCGCCTGTTTTCGGGGCACCCAGCTGGGCGTTTTGGCCCCCGAACCTTTGTTTTGTATCGGTGTGGGTTCATTTTTGGCATGGACCCTAGTTTCTTTGTTAGGAAGGTGGTACTATGGTGGGAGACCACCTTTTCTTCTTGGAGACCACCTTTCTCTTCGCCGCCTGATTTTCTTGTTAAAGAGCTGGTCTCCCTCACTTTTGGGCCACAATTTCTAGTCTCCCATACCACCACTGAGTTGCGTTCACTTGGGAGACCACCAATCTTGGTAGGCCGAACACCTTTTTTTCTTGACCCTTTTGACCCCTTGGTCTCCCTCACTTTTGAGCCACAATTTCTGGTCTCTCATACCACCACTGAGCTGCATTCACTTGGGAGACCACCAATATGGGTAGGCCGACCACCTTTTCAGCTTGAACCTTTTGACCCCTGGTCAGCTGACCAGGGGGAGTGGTCGGCCGACCACCTGAACTGGTCGGCCAGCCTTTTGCTTTTTTGTCTCAATGAGTTGAAGCCATTTGTGCCAGCTGGAAGCCTCAGAATGCATCCTCCATACACGTGTATGGAGGATGTTTAAGCTAGCTTTTAAGCTTCTTTGAGAAGCTTTAGGTCTTCTCCTCTATAAAGGGAAGGGCCCTCTTCCATTGCTAGGGTTGAGAATTTTGCTTAAAGGCATACATACACTTCCCTCTCTATTTCTCTCCATTTTAGCTCCAAAGGTCCCTTGTTCTTGCACCATTGCACTACAACTCTTAGTCTAACCTCTTCATCATCCATCCAAGAACCTTGGAGCTCATTTTTAGAGGTTGAAGACTTGCTATCTTGGTGCAGAAGTTGCTGGTTCCTTTGGCTACAAGGGTAACACTCCATTTCCCTCTTTTTGACATTGTTTTGCTTCATAGTTTAGCTCTATTTGAAAGTATATTTAGGCTTTGTCATAAACTGAAAAAAGTCTTTTTTTGATCTTCTAAACATGTTTATTTAAGACCATTTTTCTGTTGGGGGTCATCTACCCCCTTGCATGCTTCATTTCCTCATGTTTTGAGCTATGCTTTAGAGCATTTGTGTCGACCTTGGTTTGGCCTTTTAGCTACTGAAATCTAGTGGATTTTTAGTGGCTAATATGTGTCTTTGAGCCTCAAAATCAAAGATGGGTGACCCTCTCACCCTTTGTTCTCTTTACTAGCTTTCTTGGCCTTCCAAAGGAGCCCCTATTTGCATGTTTTAAAGCCATGCTCAAGGACATTTTTGATGAGTTTTGTGACCTACATGACCTCTTTCCAAAGGTGGTTTTTCCATATTAGATGTCTATTATGCATGTGTAGAGTAATATTCTTCAAGGCCTTTCAAAGGGGCCTTCACTTGCATGCTTCCTAGACTAATTTCAGGCCCTTTTCATTGAGTTTTAGGGCCCTCATAACCTCTTTCCAAAGGTGCTTTTGCCATTTTGTATGTCTATCTTGCATGTGTAGAACAACCCTCTTATTGGCCTTTCAAAGGGACACATCATTCTTGCATGCATTGACTGAGTTTCAGTAGGTTTTTGGGCATTATTTGGCATGACATACTTCTGTTTTTGGCTAGTTTGGTGAGCTCTCATGTGCTTCATATAGTTGTAGTGCCAATCATGGTTCGCTAACTTATTTTGCATGCTTTGTTGACCCTTGATTTTAGCACTTTTTGGCCTTGTCTTAAACTGATTTTGTGCATATTTTGGACTGCCCTAGCTTTGTTTTTGGGTCTCATGGTCGAATGATGCTTGTTTTGCATGCTTGTAGTTCAATACACTTGCCTAGCTTTGAGATTTGAGGTCTATTACATGCATATACTGAGGTGTTTTCATGCTTTAGGGTCATTTTGCATCATATTTCAGAGCCTATTTGAATGCCATATCCTCATGTTTTCTCCTCTTTAAGTGTGCTTGAGAGTTGTACATGAATGCCTTGTTTTCGGACCATTGAATGAGCTTCATTTCCATGCACTTTGAACCATCATTTTGGACCATTTTCCCACTATTTCAGACCTGCCTAGGGTCTGTTTGGGATTGGTTTTTCCATTCGTGCATTGCTTTGTGTATCTCTAGTGTAACGCACTTCACTAGTTTCAATATTCGGGCCATCTAGCATGCATTGGGTAACATATTTGCATGATTCGGGACCATTGTACATTGTGTTTCAGAGCTGGAAAATGTATGCTTGTATGCCATATTTCATCCTTTGCTATGCTTAGTTAGAGTTGCATGTTGTGCCTTAGGATTGGTCCATTGCATTCGTGCATGCTTGCATGTATTTCGGTTGTCTCATTTTCATCATATGGCCACTAATGTGAGTGTGGCTGAGGTCCACTCATATTGGTATAAGTCCATCTTGCATTTGTATATGCCATTTAGTTCATGTGCGCATGATAGTCTTCGTAAGTGCATTGTGTATGCCATGTTATGTCACGTGCATTGTGTATGCCATTTTAGCCCATAGCATTGCGTATGTTGGGTTGCATGTTAGTCGCATTGTGTATGCCATTTCATTGCATTGTGTTTGGAGTAGGGTTAGTCCAAACACGGGAAACGAGAGACGTTTCGTACTCAAAGTGATGAAACGTGTCTCAATTCTGAGTCGTCGACACTCCGGATTACCCATGATGGAGTTTAGGCCTTGTTATGTTTATATGTGCATTCATTTCACATTGAGTCGCGCAACTCGACTCCTCGGCCATCATGCATCGAGATGCGTGATTGATGGTACAAGGATCGAGGTCTACACTCCCTAGAGCTTGTGCAATGATAGAGAGAGTGGTCGTGCACACATAAGTTGAAAATACTTTGCTATGCCCTTTTCTTGCTCTTTGTTGCAGCAAACCGGAAACCAGCAGCCAAAGTTGGTCAACAAGTCTTCTAGAGCTTTGTACAGTATTCTGGGATCAGTAGCAAACAGAGGCAAATCGGGGTATCGCAAGGAATTTCCCGACAAAGTGACTCGAGCACGCATGCATCTTTCATCATTCGGAACAAGAGCTGAGGCAGTCCATTTTATAGCTTGCATGCTAGTTTATTCGCTTTCCTAGTTAATTTGTTAATTAATTAGGGTTTTGTAATATTTAATTAGCTAGATTAGTTAATTATTTATTCGGACTGTATTATTTATTTGGACCCTCCGAGCGAGGGCAATTGTGTAATAAGTGTGCGTGTGTGTGATGTATGTCTTCCAACCCCACGTCTTTCTCCCTTTTATTTACCAGCTTATGATGGTTAGTTTAGGACATGTTTCAATTAGCATACTTATGCTCGCATGTTTGCATCCATTCATCTGTCTTGCATGTACCGGGCTCGGCGCATCATACTAACTGCATTGTATTTCAATTCTGAGTTGAATACTTGTTAGTTGTAGCATTTCACATGCCATCTTTAGAATAACCGAGCCTATTGTAGTTGCATTCCTGCCTATGTTGCATTAGGCATTTCAGCATAGTTAGCATCATGCATGGATTTCTAACATAGCTTCTGTTTTGGCTTGGAGTACTCGGTAAGTGCTTATGCTTTAGCATCCTTGCATGTGTGTGAGTGACTGTCATGATAGCATGCTTACCATGAGACTATGTGTTTATATGATATAACTACATGAATGCTTGTGGGTGAAGGTTGGGTTATTTGGATTGGAACAATTCATCGACTGCGAGTTTTAAGCCCACATGAGAGTGGCAAAATCATGTTTTCTAAGCCCACCTGAGGGTGGCAAATCCATATTTTAACCTACTTACGAGTAGCAAACCGCTTTGAAAAACAAACATGAGATGTTTTGTTCCAATTCAGGCGATCCGGTCTATATTTGTATGTTATGCGCATCACGTAGTAAATCTAGGCTAATAACTGGAATAAGAGCACATAATGTTTCCAAAACTCGATATCATGGTTAGTAGAGGCCAATCTTTGATCGGGCGAGCGGGGGTGCTCACGAAGTGACCTTCCCCAATCGTACCCAAGTTCCCCAGCCGAGGCAACTTTGGTGATGACAGACACGTGGCCTTAGGCACGAGTCATGGTTTCCTAAATTCCCCCAAAATAAATATTTAGGTGGCGACTCTGTATCTGGAAAAGCAGTCCATGTTTGGCACTTATTTCAAAAAAATCTGTTTTAAAAAACGATTTGCCGGATTTAGACTCTTTGATGATTCATCGGTCTTGCATTGCACTCTGCAAGATTAGATACAGGACCGTGACATTGAGTCCTGAATTGTAGTGAGCCCAATGAACAAAACGGGATTTTCCCTCTCGGGACGTTCGGGGACGTCTACAATTTTATAAACCAATTTAGTAAAAATGCATATAACAATTCAAAACTTCAAAGAGTTGAGGTGATCCTTGATGATAAAGCAACACGGATAACATAAGATGACAAAAGATCACAAGAATTCCATATATCACTATCACTAATGGCAGAATATATATAATAGCTCCAAAATATAACGTAGCATTGAGGTACATTTGATTCACGACAATGGGCCGATGACTTCGTCAATGAGGTAAATTTGATCGGTAGAATTCAACACAAGAACCTTGTAAGACAACACAAGAACCTTGTAAGACTTTTGGGTTGTACCATTGAAGCCCCTCAATGCCTTCTTATTTATGCCAATTTGCATCCATGTATAAAGTAAAACAAACCCCTCAATCCTAGTCATTACAACAAAGTTGACAATGATGGATGCATTTCAACTAAAACTTATATGAAATTTGAAAAACAAACCTCATGTTTACAGTGTGTGCATTTTCAACAAAAAGTTGGGATTAGAGAACCCCAAAGAAAGGATTACTTATCGCATTATTCAACTCGGTCCCAGTTGAGTTCAATTTCTGTTTTGCTTCTCAATATTAATTTATGAGCCAGAAATCTTTACTAACCCAATCTAGTGTAAAATACAAACAAATTGGCAAGTTTAATTCCTAGATTTATGTTTGCTGGCCTTTGCTGAGGCATTCTTTACTACACCATTTGCTTCAACTAAAAATTTTTGACCTGGAAAAAGTAAAGCAAAGAGCTTAGTCAAGTAGAGCTGGGTTGATTGGGATTGACAACAAACACTAGTCTACGTGTTTACAAGGTTAATCCTGTTCCACTCCCCACCCGTTACCATCTCATTTACCTAAAAAACTAGCACTAGAAGATGGTTTTTTTGTAATGAAAACTTTTTGGTCACCAAGATGGAAGCAATAGGAAGCAACACCAAAACTTTCTGTTCCAGGTAAAACTTTTGGGTTGTACCATTGAAGCCCTTCAATGCCTTCTTGTTTATGCCAATTTGCATCCATGTATAAAGTAAAACAAACCCCTCAGTCCTAGTCATTACAACAAAGTTAACAATGATGGATGCATTTCAACTAAAACTTATATGAAATTTGAAAAACAAACCTCATGTTTACAGTGTATGCATTTTCAACAAAAAGTTGGGATTAGAGAACCCTAAAGAATTTCTTTAATTTGGACCTTTTTTGTCTGATAAATATTTGTGGATCTGAATGATACTAATTAAGCATATTACAATGCTGTAGAATAATGAAGAATTCTTTACATCAAGCCCTCTCATCATCAGACTGTAGCTTAAAATTTTGAGCAATTGGACTTCTGTTATCATGTGCTTTATTAAGTGCATGCTTTTCCCAAAAATTTCTTGTATCTGAAAATCCTGTCAGTGACATTTACCATTACTTTATATATACCTTAGTCATTGAAGTATGGTCGCAATTGCATTTAGCTTTGATATTTTTAGATTTGACCTGCAGTCCGTTATTTCATTTTGTAAAATATGCTACAAGGGTCTCATCATTGGTTAATTGCTCATGACCTACTTTAGGCTCTTCTTGGGCTACTATGTTGGAGAAAAGAAGTGGGCTTAGTTTTCCTACAGATTTATATCTTGAAGGTATAGATCAGCATCGTGGTTGGTTCCAAAGTTCTTTATTAACAGGTATCACTACAAAAGGTAATGATCATCTGAATGTGCTCTTTATTGCCCTACATAGAATTATTTGTAGTTCAACATTATATCATTATGTTGTTTCTAGCATTCTTAACGAATTGAGTGTTGGTTGATAAATTTACTGGTGCAAAATTTTGTGTATTCCTAACTTAGAGCAACTCCCAACACTGCCTAACAAAAATACACAAAAAAATAAACACATAGTTTTGTCTCTACTTTGGTTAGTGTGTATTTTAACTAGGGTCATGCTAAGTAAGAATTTTGATAATGAATCTATTTTCATTAAATACATCTTCAAACTTGTTAAATCTTAGTTAATAAGTAGTCAAACTGCTGTACTTTAACTAGTATATACTAACCAACATGAGAAAAATAAAATGATAAAACGAGCGAGACTTACCAAAAAGGCGATGTACGAGTTCATGGGATACCTTATCCTCTAAATTGTCCTTTGAAACCTTGCTTCTTAAGAAACTCCATGATGCTTGATGTGATCTCAAAATGCTCGTCAATTGACCCATTCATCTTCCCTATCTCTTTATTTTGTGCTTGAATTTCCTCTTTTTGTACTTGAATTTCATGTTTCTGTGCTGTAATTTCCTCTTTATGTGATTGAATTTCCTTTTTTTGTGACTGAATTTCCTCCTTTTGCTCTTGTATTTCCATCTCTAGATGCCTCACATAGTCACTGTCAGTCGAAGCACTGGTAGTCCTGACAGAGAAGGAACGCCTCAACCCGAGTCCTTTAACATATCCCGACCTTGGCTTCAACACCTTCACAGATAGCTCCTCCAGAGTAATTGGAACCACACCAGGTTCGGAGCAATGTTCAGCTTGGATCTTTATCATATTATCCTGCCATTTAAAAAAAAATAGAAAAATGAATAAAGATACAATTAAAATTGCAATCATCCTAATACAAAAGGTAATTATACATACATAATTCTTTTCGCACTCCGGAGAAATCCACTGCTTTGTGACATCATTAAAGTGTGTAGATTTGTAAAAACATGGCAACTCTGGCAATTGGCCCCCATTTGCAATTGTCTGATTTTTTTTGTTCAACTAGTAAGTTAAATAAGAACGATGGTAGTAGAATCATCTTTAAAAAAAAAAAAACGAAAAAAAAATTAAAGAAGACCTACCACCTTATGTACACTAACTGGGAGAGATTTTGACCCACACCTATGCTTCATCTTCAATTGATTTCTATTGTCAATGTTAGCATTTGATTGCTTCTACAAGGACAAAGTTCCAATAGAAAAATATATATATATTAGGAAGACAAGGTAATTGTCAACAATAAATAAACATAAGAAAAGTTTACTAGCCAATTGGTATCATTCCACTTCTTGTCAATCAAGTTTTTCCATTTCTCGAGGTCACATTCAGGCGGTGGGTGGCTTCTAGCATACTCCTCTCCCTTAGCACTTTTAAGGTTTAGGTATTTTTTTCGTAGTCTGTAGGTGTGGCTACTCAAGCTCCATCCACACTTTGTTGCCACCGCTTTCCTAATATTAGTGGATTCACCTTCCATGTCAAATTGATCCTAGCAATAGCCACAAATCTTGTAAGTCATAATTAATTATATTACATTAATTCAATCAATTATGTAAAACTTTTACAGTTAGATGCTGAAACATAGGTGCCGTAACTTCTTCGTTGACATGTTTCCACCTGTGAATGCTAAAGTCTGGCAAGTGTGTTCAAACCTCAACACCAATTTTGGAGACTAATTAAGAGGCATGATCCCCCACTGGCGCACGATACTCCTGTGGTATGGGAACTTTGAGCTTTCTATCTTTTTGAACCATTGCTTGAACCTTCAACCCGCGTGTCAAGCCACGAGGGTGTCTACTAGGCACTGTTTTAAAGACATAACATTGACTGGTTAGCAATTAATTAAAGTGAAATCATAAAAGCAATATAAGTGACTTTTTTTTTTAGTAAGTCATAAAATAAAATGATAACTACGAGGAGCATTCCCCAAGCCTTACAATAGCAAACCAAACAAAAAAACTAGAGCTATAAAAAAGAAACAAAACCAAACAGATAAACTAAACTAAATAAACTATAAAGAGAATCATCCTAAAATAAACCACACAAAAGAATGTTCATTTGCCACATGAGAAAAAAAGGGCTATGAACATTCAATAGACTAGCCAAAAACAATACAAAATATACTTGCATAACGCTCAAGAGAGAAAAAGCAAGCAAAACTAGAAAATAAACCCAAGAAAAGCCCTACACAAACAGCACTAGCAACAGCCACATAGGTACAGCTGCAGCTTTCTTCCCTACTCTCAAGTTGATGCTTTTCATTTCTCAAGTTGTTTTCTCTTTTTCACAGTTATATTTGCTATTCCATTTTCTTGTTTCTTCACTCTTTCCTACATCTGCAGCTTTTTCGTTCTCCTCTGTTACTGCCAATTTCTTCCCTACTTTTTGTTTCTGTTCAGTCTCTCCTATACAGCTGCTGCTTTGTTCCACAGTTGCTACAACTGTTGATTCTTTTCCGTACTGCTATTGCTTTCTATTCACTAGTCTCCTTCTCTGTTTTGGTAAGTAGTTCAGCTACTCTCACTACAATTTTAATACCTTGGGTGCTTCCATTAGTGGTGATGAAGTGTTCTTTACCCACAAATTGCATAATTTTTTGGGCTTAGGGTTGGCTGTGATTACCCCAGTGAGGGCCTTTATGCTGGGGTATACCCTGGCCTTTATGCTATTAAACCAATATCGCAAGCTTGGCTACATAATTTAACCTAAGATTTCACATAACCCAGATTTTATAAGCCTACTCCCATCTGGGATCCAACACAACAAATATGAAATTTGAGCATATCACAATAGTGTTCTAAATTTAAGCATTTAAACAAAAACTACAACTTGGAAAAATGTATTACAGTGTAGTATAACAAAGGCAAGGCAACAATTAAAGATTAAAGTTCGGAAAATTTCGAGGTCCAGTTCTTCAGTTAGCAAAATCCTCAAGTGCATTAAGTCATTACCACACGGTAAATCCTCATCACAAATGAAGCAACCCAACAAGCAATTCATGTAAAAAGCCCAAAAATTTCTTCTTAAAAAAATTCAGTATGAGCAAAGAAATGAAATCAAAATTTTGGTCCTCAAATTCTTCAACAACTAATTCCACAACTTCATAGACAGAGGCAGACATATATTTTCACCCAATTAAGCACAATGGAAACTATTGGAAAGGTTTTCACTCTCTTAGAAACCGCAGTAGCATGATGGCACAAAAGGACAACATTTTTCTGACATATGTACTCAAATTCCCAAATATTTCACAAGTGACTGTAGAATTCGTGCATCTCTCCCTTGTAGTCCCCTTCAGTAAGCACACCACTGTTTTGACTCTCACGACGATTGTCTAATTCCTTCGTATGGAATCTTACGCCATTGATTATACAACTCGAGTACTCTTTCACTAGCAAATTAGGACCATTCGCTAATGACCACAATTCTTCGGTTGCTTCTGGTGCCTCATCAACTCTCAATCTATTTATCTACATCCACATGCAATGTGCAACACTTGAATTATGTTAGTAATGTTTGTATTTTATACAGGCCTAATAGTGTTTGGGCAATTGTGAATATTAAAAATGACTTATATATTCTTTGAACCACTTCGGAAATTCCTTCTATTGTATCTGAGTTATATCTTGTCCAGTGGGAATTTGTAACAAATTCTTGTGTTCCCTACTCAAATAGTTTTGGTTAATGTGTGAAATACTACTATTATTAATGACTAATAACATGAAAATTGTTAATATATATATAATTATAAAAAACACGTACTGAAGATATTTCTCTATCTCAGGGCTATTGTATAATAAGAACCAATGAGCAATATCACAAAGTTCCTGTGACATCTCAACATGCTTTCTGATTTGGCCAATAGGACGAGCAGTTTTGGTGAATATTATGAAACCTTCATAATGAACTCCATAATCTTCATTTCGTGCATCTTGATTATGCACGATTTCAATCCCTTCAAGATACATTGAACAAAAAGTAATGCACTCCTTGACAATGTAAGCCTTCGCAATAGAACCTTCTGGTCGAGCTCGATTGGTGACAAACTTTTTCAAAGCTTCGAGAAACCTTGAATAGATAACCAATTAGGAGTATGGTTAGGCACACAACATAATCTATACCTTTCATTTGAAAGTACAATTTTAGAAATTACCTTTCAATTGGGTACATCCACCGATATTGCACAGGTCCTCCGAGAATAGTCTCATGTGGCAAGTGAATGGCCAAATGAACCATCACATCGAAGAAGGCTAGAGGAAAGATCTTTTCAAACTTACATAGTATGAGTACTATACGTTCCTCTGATTTCTTCATTTCACTTCGTTTCAGTGTCCTTGAGCATAGATCTTGGAAAAAGCTACCTAACTCAAAAAGTGTTGTACTGATCTCTTTATCTACGTAACCACGCATCCCAATAGGAAGAATTCGTTGTATAAGTACATGGCAGTCGTGGCTTTTCAATCCTGTTAATCTACCATTTTTTGCATTCACTGATCTCAAAATGTTTGCCGCATACCCATCTGGATACTTGATTGATTTCAAGAATTCAAAGAAACCCTCTCTCTCTTTAGGGGTCAGTGAGAAGCTGGCTTGAGGCTTCACATATGATCCATCGGGATTTGTTGGCAGCCACAATTCTTTCCTTATATTCATATCTTCTAAATCCATTTGTGACTTATCTATATCCTTGTTCTTCCCATCAATTCCCAACATTGTTCCAAAAACATTCTCACTAAAGTTCTTCTCCACATGCATGACATCAATGTTGTGTCGAAGCCTCCTTTTCTTCCAATACGGTAGCTCATACAAGATACTTACCTTTGTCCAATTTGGGTTCTGATGAGGTCTTTTCCTGTTGCTTGGATGTTTTCCATATGTGACACCCGTCACGCTGCCCAATTGTTCTTCAATCTTTTTTATCGGTATCACCAAAGATCTCTTCCGTTTTTCATGCTTGCCATTATATGCTCTACTCTTTCGCCTTTTTGGGTGGTCATCAGGCAAGTAGCATCGATGGTTACTGTACGCAGTCTTACTTCTTAAAGATTCAAAATATGGTTCATCATTGCAAGTGTAACAAGAGTGATGACCCTTTGTTCTCCATCCAGAAATGTCACCAAATGTGGGCCAATCATGTATCGTCCACAGCAAAGCTGCACGCATGCAGAAAGTCTCACCATTCGAGGCATCATAGGTTAATGTACCATTTTTCCATAATTCATTCAATTCTTCCACTAAAGGTCTTATGTAGACATCAATATCAATTCTTGGTTGTGATTCATCAGGAATAAGTAATGACATCATGAAAAATAAGTCCTTCATAGCCAACCACGGTGACAAGTTGTACGGAATGAGTGTGACAGGCCACAAACTATATGAGTTATTCATATTTCCGAAAGGGTTGAAACCATCAGTAGCCAACCCTAGCCTCACATTCCGAGGCTCCAAGGCAAATTCAGGATGTTGTGTATCGAATTCCTTCCACTAATCACTATTTGTAGAATGCCTCAATACACCGTCATCTAGACGTTTTTCCTTGAACCATTTCATATCCTCGGCTCTCTTCCTCAACATGTACAACCTTTTCAATCTCGGTGTTAATGGGAAGTATCGAAGAACCTTACGAGAGATCTTCTTACCTCTACCATGATTTGTCTTGTATCTAGAAGCCTTACAATTTGGACATTTATCTAGTGTTGCATTCCCCTTCCAAAAGAGCACACAATCGTTTACACAAGCATTAATGAGATCATATGACAAACCCAATTCATGTAGTATTTTTTTAGCTTCATAAGTTGACTTTGGAACCAAATTATCCTTCGGTAAAAGTTTTGTTAAAAACTCTAGCATCATGTCAACTGACTTATTACTCCAATGGTTTGTTACCTTCATATTAAGTATCTCGATGACAAATTTTAACAAAGTGTAATTTGTGCAACCTGGGTACACCTCACGTTTGGCATTATTCAATAATTTATCAAAAGTGTGAACCTCCTCCTCTTGGGTTGAATTAGTTGATTCCCCTCTTATTCGATCTTCCACTAAGGCATCAATACCTCCCAAAACCTCATTGCCCTCAATGGGTATATTATGATGATAAGCCTTATTTGATTCACGGGGTTCCCCATGCACGTGCCAGATAGTGTAAGCTGGAATAATCCCATGTTGCAACAAATGAATTTGAACAATTTGAAAATTTTGACGAACAACATTCACACACTTTCGACAAGGGCACAAAATTTTACCATCTCGATCGATAACCGCCATTGCAAAATGAAGAAATGATATTACCCCATCATTATATGCCCGACTTATCCTTCCATCAACTGTGCTACCTAATGCAATCCAACTCTTGTCCATGTCTGACTATGTCGAGTTAATTTAAGTTAGGTGAATAGACAACTTTTATATAGAAAAAAATATATATATATATATATATATTTTAATTAAAAAAAAGTTCAAGTCCAATGATTGTACTGAGTTATATAAATTATAACCACAAATAAATCATGTGAGGAAATAGTCAAAGCAATTTAGCGTAAACAGAAGAATTATTCAAAACCAAAACATAAACCACAACAAAATAACCATCAATAAGAAGACAAATAACATAATTTAGAGAAAATTTAACCAATAAAGCAGTGAGCTGAGAGTAAAAAGCAGGTAAGAAAACCCACAATATGCCACATTGAGTTTCTAAAGCAGTCAAATTAAGTACTCAAATATCCAAATGCAAAATCTTATGATTGAACTGCACGTATTTGAAAAAATATATATATGCCCCGAACACCAAAGTTGGCACATTTATTAACTAAATTGGGATTTTGAAAAAATAATACATTTGGAAACAATAACTATTCTGGCTCACATTGCACTCAATAAACAAAATGTGATTAAATTCTGCAGAGGAACTTAATAATGTTCTTAAGGAGCTATGCATATAAGAAATGAATGATGCCAATAAAATTGATAGGCACATGTGACAATTCCAATGAATGCTCCGAGACTATATGTTACTGCAGTTCGTACTTTGTTTGATTTTCTCTTTACTCAACTATATATGAAGTCTAGAGAAGTTAAAGCATGATATGCTAATTTAAGGGTGTAATATTCCAATTTTCAATAAATCGATAGTTGTGATAGAAAAAATAATTAATTAATATGTCATATATAATACCAGTATATGCCCGTGCCTAAAGCCAAGGTATAAATAATATTAGGATCAAAACCAAACGACACTAACTAATAGGGAAAAACAAAAAATAAAAAACAAAATCTAAATCAACAACCAACATAAACACTCAATGGTGCGCTTTTGTTACAATAAATCAAAAAACCAACTCCAATTTGATAACAAATTGAACTCATCTTGGTAAACAATGGTGTTCTACACAAAAGAAAAGAAGCAGAGAATAACACTCAATGGAGTGGAAAAGGTTGGACACAATTAAACTATTAATTAGTAGTAGTGATATGAAGCATTAATTAAGTCACTATATCAAGATACAAAGCAATAACAAATTGTATTAGTATTAGGAGTATCAATTGATAAAACCAAACGACACTAACTCAATTCCAAAGCCCTTGATTCTGGAGCTTATTGTACAAAATTGAACTCATATTTAAAATCTGAAAAATAGAATCCAATCTTCTATTTCACAACAATCAAAATACCCACTAAATAGCTGAAAACGCTTTGGGGGCAAGCATGTCTAAGAACTGTATATGGGCCTACAAATCACACAGTGACTTGAAATCAATCTCCTAATGGTGTTCTACGCAATTTGGAATGACCATGCCCTAGCTTCTTCCTAATTATGCAAGCACACATACATACATATGCACATATATGTGTGTATCTCTGGAATGTAAATCTGGCCATGTATTTTAGACCAAGTGTGTGTGCTATTTTGACAATTGAGAAGCGACAACTCAGATCAGAACAGTGTTCGATCATTGTGGTAGGTCTCTCATAGGCAAACTATCGAACATGTTGTGGCCATGGCAGTATAAGCCAACATATTAGCACTTTTCTTCACCCCCATTGCCATCTGCTTGTCATTTCTAATTAAGGATCGCAATGATGGAGGGCCTGTGTTAGGTAAAACATATGCATATGCATATATATATATAGAGTGTGTGTGTGGACCAGAAACAGAGAGAGCGAATTTAAATGGCTAAACACCAACAAACCACTATTCAACAAAGCATTCTCAATGTAAAATTCCTCTATTTTGGGGTTTGAATTGCAGGGATCCGAAGGAAATTCAACCTAAAAGCTGTAGCAGACAAAGCTGTAGCGGTGCATTGATAGTGAAAAGACATGGATAACATAATGGTTTAGACATGGAACAAACATGCATTATGGTCCAAGAATTTTTTGTTTTTTTTCTTTTCAAAGAGTAGGGAGTGAATACACCAATTTATAAAAAATTTAGAAAATTTATAGAAAAAGAGCATTAAACAAAGAAAAATCATGAGATTGAACAAAGAAAATTTATAGAAATAGAGCATTGAACAAAGAAAATTCAACTAAGAAGTCAGCGAACCCTATACCAACACTTCAAATGGCAAAATCATGAGATTGAACAAAGAAAATCATCAATTACTCAAAAGGTGAAAGGGACTTAATAACAGAAAAGAGGGCCTTAATAACAGTTTATATAACCAAAAATTTAATAAACGCCACTACAATAAGATTTTTGCTAAAATTCCAAACCAATATCAAGGACTCACTTCAGCCAAAATTCAAACAACAAATTCAAACAATTCAAACAACTCAACATAGTGATGAAGAGCAGAGAAAGGGAGCGACTTCAAAATCTTACCTTGCGAGTGTGAGTTCGAAGGGAGCCGACGGTGAGCAACGTCGTTTGAAATGCAGCAAGGGAAATTCTTCCTGTATTCCAGTCAATAAATTTTCTATCAGCAAGGAAGAACTGAATTCTTCATTTAGTTATCTAAAAAATTAATGAAATTTTGATTTCAAACATAATTCTTCATTTAGTCAATTGGTCTACCTTCTCATCATAATGTGTAAATCAAAGAGCTAGGAAACAAAATTAATGTAACACAGGCAAAAAGGGGAAGGAAAAGGAAACTTTAAAATATAAATTTCATGGGAAGGGATGCTCTCAAAGCCTAAAAATAGTATGTATAGAACCCACAAAGAACTGAAGAATTGAAGAAAAAAATACAGAACAATAACAATAACACACCAGACCATAACATTAAAAGTTGAAACAACAAAAGCTGAGAGAGGAAAAAGGAAAGGAGTGAAACAACAAAATCTAAGATAAATAACTTACCGGAGTGAGCTCTGATGGGATAAAGAAGAAAACAACAAAAGATGAGAGAGAATGGAAACTAAATGACCCATAAATTAATAACAGTATGGAAAATGACCTGTATGGTGTTTTTCCTCCCCTATGCACATCTTACTGTCTCATCAAAATGATAGAGGCGGCATTCACCATTGTTTAATTTTTGTTCTTTTCGTTGTCCTAATTGACAGTGGCATCTGCATATTATATTTTTGTAGAAAAAATATACGGTGAATGTGAGAATAAGGATTGCTTGATCATAAGAGATAGCTTCCAAGCATTCAAATTGATTTTATTATATATATTATACATATATATAATATACACCAAGTCTTGCCCTTTTTGTTCAATCAGGTCTGTGATTTAATAATCAACCAACAACAGCGATAAAGAGCAAAGATAAACAACCAGTTCATACACTCAATGATGATCTTCACAACCATATAGACAAACCAGTCAACTCTTTTCTTTCCATTTTCATACGTTTTTTAATAAAAAATCAAATATCAACTTTTCAAAACAACCCTTAATATGATTAACATTCACAATTCATTTAGTTTTCGAATAAATTTTTCAAGCTCTATAACATTGCTATAAATGAGAATTAGTATATAGAATTAGATACTAACATGGGGTCATTTTAGGGCAACTTAGAGCTGACTCTCTTATATGTTTCATATGGCATTTTAGGAATCAAAGATTGTAAACTAATCAACTCAACATTTATATGCTAAGAAAGTAAAGCATGCAGGGTCCTTGAGAACAAAGTAGAAATGAAAAGTGAGAATAAATACTAGTGTAAGAGAGAATAATTCCTTTATGGAGCCAAGGGGCTGTGAACTATTACAATGTGTTTTAGATAATTCAAAGTATACAGATTTTGGATGCAAAGCTAAGGGTCACAAGCAACGCAAATAAATTATTTTAGCCAAATAAATAAAATAAAATAAAAATAAAGAAAAAAGATTCACACTCTACCCTATATCAGTACATGATATAATATAGTATAAAAATTATATAAATTTATTAATTTTATAAATATATTGACTTTTTTTTAATAAAAAAAAAAACAAAAGAAAAGTTCCTTGATGAAAATTGTAGACGTACAAAGAGAGTGTACAATATATAGATACATCAATAAGAAAATCCATGGAGAAATGCATCAAACTGAAACACAAATGACAGACAAATTGGAATATGATATCAGAACACCAAAAGTAAGATATTGATCTCAGAACATTAAAAAGATATTTAGTTCAAGCAGACAAAGCTCAAAGATATCATATATACTAATCAGGTCTCCACATTTCAGTTTTTTTTGTCACTAATTTTCTTTGGCATCCAACGTGCCTTTTTAAATGAAGGTGCATAATGCTAAGGGCACAAAGAAAGCTAGTAAAAGTAATTCAAAACATAATTAGCAAATAAAGTATATAGCAACTTAATCTCACCTATTTTTTTCAGCAAAAATTAAGATTTATTGATATAAAAGAAAAGGTTATAGAAGTACACCGCAAATACAAAATGAAACTTAAAGCTGTTTTGGAAATAAATTAAAAAATATTACAAAAATAGTCAACTCTTTTCTTTCTTATAAAAAAAAAAAAAAAAAATCAAAAATCAACTTTTCAAAACAACCCTTAATATGATTAACATTCACAATTCATTTAATTTTCGAATAAATTTTTCGAGCTCTGTAATGTTGCTATAAATGAGAATTAGTATATAGAATTAGATACAAACATGGGGTCATTTTAGGGCAACTTAGAGCTGACTCTCTTATATGTTTCATATGGGATTTTAGGAATCAAAGATTGTAAACTAATGAACTCAACATTTATATGCTGAGAAAATAAAGCATGCAGTGGTCCTTGAGAACAAAGTAGAAATGAAAAGTGAGAATAAATACTAGTGTAATGGAAGACTAAACCATAGACTTAGGCTAGAGAATCCTCTTTACAATTAACTTAGCATTATTACCTTTATTCTTAAACATAAACAACCCCAGAGAATAAGAATTTCCACATGCACATTCTCTGGAGTTGAGCTTAATGAGTAAATGGACTACCTAATGACACAACAAACCAACTTAACATACCGTAAGGACTTACTAATTAGGTCCCCCACGGTAGATAATTAATAAATACTTATGGTAGTGACTTTATCAACATAAGTACTACACCCACCAAATAGTTTTCTAAGTAGGTAATAAGACTCTCAATGGTGTAGCTAGAAGAGTCCATGTGAGGCTAAGTAGCTAGAAACCCTTAACTAAACACAATACCATACCATAGGATGATAGGAGAGTTACGTTGCAGAGCTGACAGATGCAAACCCTAAATAGGCTATGACTTGTTACACCGACTGACAGTGCTCTAAAAATTCTGATATTTCCTCCTCCTTTTCCTCCAGTGATGTCTCCAGAAGAAGGGTTATTATCATCCCATGGAAGAGAATAAGGATATCGGAAAGAAGGGTTTTGATAGAAATCAGCTCCTCCTACTTCATTACCACCCATTCTACTAGTGAACTCAACTGGCCTCACCGCCCATTGAGGTGGGTGGGCAACAATAGGCAATGCTATCTAAATCTTGTATGCTTGGACTTACGACTCTTGCAGGTGTCCTTAGGCTGTGGGTGCTTGTTGGTTAGAGCTGCTCCTTATTTCCTGTAATGAGCTTCTTTGCAAGTCCTGCTGGTATCTCTTCAGGGATGCCAAAGCAGCAACCAAAAGCAACACCACAGTAGCCAAACAGCAGGCCAAACCAACCATAGCAGCAGCCAAGCAGCCCCACCAAAGATAGGACATCCAAAAATAAGTAGAAGGACCAACTAAAGACCTATTTTCCTACATCCAATAGTTAGCACATCCAGGAAAACAAGGCAAATGGGTAGCAACAAACAATACCTTGAAGTAGCAGTGCCATGGACATGGATTACCTAATGGAAGATGGGCTATGAACATGCCAAACAGAAGCAGAGATTAACAAACTAAATCCATATGCAGCTCACATGCATTCATGGGTTCTTATATGGTTGGAACTTGAAGCACACAGCAATAAAGGCTCAATTATCACTGATATATTGTAGTTGATATACTTCCCCCCCTCATTTTTCTTTCTTCTTTATTTTCCTAAGAAAATGTTCCACCCCCCCTCTATTTTTTTCTTCTTTCTTTCTTCTTTATTTTCTTGTGAAAATGTTCTAACACAATCCAAAGTATTGACAAAAAAACAGTACATCATTTAGAGTGCTAGCCTAGCATTATCACCTAATAAAGCCATTATATATATATATATATATATTTCTATGACCGATGTTCAGACTAGTTTACGCGCACCTCAAATAATATCATGAGAAGTACCTAACTTGAGCTAATCACATTGTGGTTGTAGAATTCGGTTCTTATCAGTTGTGTAGAACATGTTCAAATCCTCTAGAGTCCACACTCTGCAATTTCCGTAGAGTAGTTCAAAACAATATCATTTCACGTCAACGGCAAAAAAGGAAAAAGAAAAAAGAGGAGATAGAGGAAGACCAAGAAGAAAATGAGCAGAGATAAAGACTGGAGAAAACTCTGCATTCAAACTGAAATGAATCTCTCAAACTTATCCTAAAGAAACATATAAATCATGGAATGGGTACAGAACAACACACTATTTAGTTATTTATTTTTATTTTTAAATTATTCAATCATTCTAGGCATGTACAAGGATCAGGCATGTACAAGGATGATAAATTTAATTTCAATCTATATTTGTTTCAGCAGCCAAATAGAACACATTTGAAGATTTTCCTAGTTTACAACACCACAAATATACAATCTAACTCTATTAACAAAAACAAAAAAAATGTCTTGGTGAAGAACCTTTATACAGTTTAGTTGAAGAAATTTCATGTAATTATTAGAATAAAAACATTAGAGAGATCACACAAGCTTTTCTTAAACTCAAGTTAGAAAATAGAAGTTCCCAACACAAATTCTTTTAACATTGCTCTATTATGTTATCTGGGAATGAGAAGCAAAAACTTATTGGTCTATAATCAATAATCCTCTTGGGCTCTTTAAATGATGACATAGGAAAATTCCACTGAATAACGATGAAATTTCTTTTTGAATGGGTACAGATTTCAATGGTCTAACTCAATAAGCTCAAACCAGAAAGTGTAAACTTATACCTTGTATTTCTTTTATTGAATATTGTTTGACTGATGAGAAAATTGAAGAAATGAAGAATTGGTCTTCCATGACTATAAATTAGGCACACGAAGTTACATGGATTATTTACTCAGTAGCAGAGCAGAGCAGAGCATCAAGCATGTACAAGGATCCTCAAATAGCAAAGGAATCGATCAATATCATGACGTAAGTAATCAATTTTATTTTTTTATGAATAACCTAAGTAGAAAAACCTATAAAATAAACAGATATTGAAAAAAATTCAAATATAGAGAGGAGTTGAACCCTAATTTTATTAAAAATATAGACAAACAATCTAAATCATATAAAATATTCACATTTAGTCTAGGGGTTTTTCTAAATTCAAACTGTTAATTGTAATCAATAGGACATTCATTCTCAAGTTTATAGCAGAAATAAGCAAAACACATTAAGGATGGCCAAGTTTACAATTTACACATTCACAATTTATTGAAAAGAAACCTTGCTGGAAAGAATGAAATACAACATTAATTTTGAAAATTAATTTCAAAAATTAGGGAAAACATTAATTTTGAAAATTAGGGAAAACAGAGATAGAAAAATAGAGAAATTGAGTGAGAGAGAGAGAGAGAGAGAGAGTGAGAGAGAAAGAGGACCCATACCTGATGAAAGAGAACACACAACAGTAAAGGAGATACGACGTCTGTGACAACATTGAAGGAGGAGAACAGGGACATTGGCAGCGGCGCTGGAGAAGAACACACTGAAGGAGCGCCGGAGAAGAACACACAACACTTGTGTTTTGAGAGGGAGAGGGAGAGGGAGAGGGGGAGAGATAGAGATTGATAGGAAAACTGATTCGTTAATAAACAAAACACTCAGCCCTTGTGTTTTGTTTTGAGAGAAAGAGACGGATAGAGATACAGACTGATACAAAGCCTGATCCAAAAAAAAAAGGGAAAAATAAATTGATCAAAAAAAAGGGGGGAAAAATAATTTAGGAAAACTGATCCCAAAAAAAAAAAAACAAAGAAGGGAAGGAAAAATAATAGACTATTTTTTTTTTCATTATTACTTAATATGTCAAAATTTTTCTTTCAAAATTAGTGACAAAACAATTTTCTCACTAAAAGGCCTAAAAATATTAAAAAATATTAGTGACGAAAATATATTTCTCACAAAATGGTCTTAAAATATTCAAAATCAATTTTTTCAAAAAAAAAGAAAGAAAAGATTATTGGTGACACAAATATATTCCTCATTAATAATTTTTTAATTGTTGAAAAAACAAATTCTCACCAAAAGTTTCAAAATTTTGGTACTATCAAAAAAAATTAGTGAGAAAAATTTAGGTGACGAAACTTTTTTTTTTTTTTTTTTTCTCACCTAAAAGTAAGTATTTATTGATGGAAATAAATTTCGTCACCATACCAATACAGAGAATAAGAGAAAGAGACACTAGAAAAAGAGCAAAGAGAAATCACATACCAAATCACCGAGCGAAGAAGATGTGGCGGTTACCGACAATGCTACTAGTGGCAGCAACAATCGGCAAGGCTAATAGAGGCGACGATGGCGATCGGCGTGGTGGAGGAGCAAGAGGTAAGACAAATTAATACCTTATTTTGAGAGAGAGAGAGAGAGAGAGAGAGAGATGATAAACAGAAAAGGGGTAAAAAAAATTAATACCCTATGTTTTTTTTAATTGTCGCTCAATATATCAAAAATTTCCCACCAAAATTGGTGACAATATTATTTCCTCACCAAAAGATATCAAAAATATTAAAACGTTTTGGTGACGAAAATATATTCCTCAGAAATAATTTTATAATTAGTGACAAATTTTTTTCTCACCAAAAGTCCCAAAATTTTGGCGCCACTAAAAAAAAGTAGCGGGAAAATTTTTGGTGACGAAACTTAATTTTTTGTCACTTAAAATGAAGTATTTATTCACGAAAATAAATTTTGTCACCTATCATTTTCATTTTTTTATTATATGTAACAAAATTTATAACTTCCTCACGAATTATTTTTATTTAGTGACGAATCTTATTTTCTTCACTAGTTTTCGTCACCATAGGTTACTTTTGTTGTAGTGGGAAAATGATGATTTACGACAGTTTGTAAACCTCAAATATAAGATCCTTCACTCTCTCTCTCTTTCTCTCTTTAGTTTTAATGGTTCGTGATCTCTTTCTCTCTATGTATATGTGTGTGCCATTCACCATTTATGCTATCTCTCTTCTTCTTCTTCTTCTTTTTCTTTTCTTGATCCTACATTTTCAAACTCTGTCTCTCTATCTCTCTTTCTTCTTCTCATGATGCTCTGTTATTCCAATAGTAAAATTTTACTCTGGTTCATGACACAACACTCTCCTATAAAGTCATCCTAACAACTTGTTTCAGAGTAAAATTTACTATGATTCAAAGTAAAATTTTACTGTCGCTAAACAGATCATCATATTGTTAACCAAAGTAAAATTTTACTATTATAAAAACAAAGTACATACTAAATGAATGAACTAGAGTCAAATTTTACTTTTAGATCTATGAACAAACAAACAAAAAAACTCTTGATTTTTCATTGTAATATTGTGAAACCTTAAAAAAAATAAAAATAAATAATATATTTAATTGTATGTGCTCAAATGTAATTAATTTTAAACAAGGAATACTTATGTGTTGAAAAAAAAAAGAAGACGAAATACGTACTTATGTTAATTTATGGGCCATAAGGTAATAGGGCCTAAAATGTTGCATGAGTTGTCCCTTTTGAGATATCCACAAATCAATGAATCTACTGAGGAAAATGAGGTGGCATTGCTACAAGCATACAACGTGGTATCTACCCAAGCAACATGGGAGATCTATCAATAGGGCAATTGAAGCAGCTACAGTAGGAAACTCGATAAAAATAGGAGCCCAAGCTCACAACCTGAGAGCAAAGGAAAAAAAAATAATAACAGTGATAGTCAGGAGAGTGGTAAAGTAAAATAGGCAGAGATGTAAAAGCACATAAAAGTAGAAGAAATCTATATTAAGGTGAGTTATATTATACATTGAGTTACTATAATATATTTTATGTATGGTTTGAGTTACCATAATTTATTTGAAACAATTCATTTTTTATAAATTATATTGATATTTCAATTACGTTGAATATTTCTAAACTCTATTTGTTTAAATTGAAACTCATGGATATGTTTGTTTAAATTTTAGAAATTATTTGACAATGATTTTATAACCGATTATTTTTTGTAAGTACCACCACGAGAGTCTCATGCCTTGGGGAATTTAAATAAACCATTGGCCTCTGATTGGTTACCTTGTAACCATCTATTTGTCATGGATCCATCAACCTCTGTTCTGATTGTCACTTCAATGACCTCTATTCTGTTCTGTTTTGTACCGTGGTTATCATTATTTATTTACATAATTTTTGTATTTCTATTTCTGCCACTTTAAATACTTTATTTATTCAAATTAAGTTAAAGTTATTGTTTTAGCTTAAATAACTATCCATGGTTATTTTGTATCCCCTATACTCTTGGCATAATATTTCTCACTTTGCTATGTGCTTATAGCTGTTACCCTTTCAGGTGATGAAATGTAAAGAAGACTTGTAATGTAATAACTCGACCCTCTCATATACTTAACTCTCTCATTACATGTGTGATTATATGTGTGTTTATGTGTTTGACATGAAATTCCATGTTTTAATGTGTGATTTATATGATTATGAAATCATATCTGTCGGTTATGAGAAAATCTGTTGAAATTACAACCTTTGGACTGTAAATTGAAAGCCTTAGAGGCGCGATAAATTGAAATTGACTTTATAGTTATGATTAGCATGATTTTTAGAACATAGTATGAAGTTTTGTAAAAATTTGATTTGTAATGAATTAATTGATTTAATTTGGTCATAAGTCTTAATTAAACTATTTGGACCCCAAAACTCAAGTTTTGTAGATATAAGAGATACATATATGAGCTTAGGTTAGCACTTAGTCATATCACCTAGAGAAAGAGAGAGAAGAAGAGAAATGAAAGAAAGAGGAGAAAACTCAACCTAAGTGGGAGGATTGAAGAAAATTGAAGAATAAGTCTAGGATTGGCTCAAGGTGATCAAATACTCTAAACCTCTCCTCAATTGATTAGAATCAAGCCTTAGAATGAAGTTTTTAAACCCATAGAAGTTAGGGTTTATGAGTTACTACCATGGTTGAATTTATTTTATGAAATTGAATATGTAATCTTTGGATTTGGTTAAATAAAAGGTTGATCCTTGGGTTTTGAGTTGTTTTCAGTAAGATTGAGAGAAATTACCTTCTAATCTTTAGTTCACGTGCTTTGAGCTCATTTATGTATGTATTTGTATATGTATAGCTATGGTTGTTTTGATTAACTATGAAAAAAATGAAAAAGTGGAAGGTAGCAATTTGTGTCGTGTATGTACAATTAAAATAAGCTATGATCTAATTAAGCCTGAGGTTCATGTGTATTATGATTATATATTATGTTTTTGAAATGGAACTTGCTTGAATTAGAGCCATGAAATACCTTTGGAAAGCTAAAATTGTTGAATTTCAAACTGCTTAAACAGAGCCCAGGACCGCACGTGCGGGATGCACAGTCGCACGTGCGGAAAATAGGGGAGACAAGTGTTGGCTGAAATAAATGCACGTACGGGTCCACACGTGCTACACACCTCTTTGCACGTGCAATGAGGGACCTCTGTACGTGTGGGAAGAAAGAGAAAATTCTGTTGCTTTCTGACACCCCTTTTGACCTTCTGAACCTGTTAATCTGTATATTTTATACCCCTGAAATATGTAAAAATGAATAGAAAGTTAACGAAACGGGAAAAAAAGAAAAGAAAAAGAAAGGCAAGAAGCTAAGAAAGGAATGCATTACTTATCAGTTTATGTGTGGGATGTGTAGGTCATTCACCAGAAGGGACTACTAAACGACCGGATCACTGTGAGTAATAGTAGTGTAAAGATATACTCACTTGTATTTATTTTGATACGTTAATGCACGATTCTCTGAAGTTATGTTATTTGAATGAATGAGTTACAAGAATTGAAATATGGAATGTAGATATGAGATGAAACTTATTTATGGTATAATATATTGGGCCCGAGGCCGTTCTGTTATTATGATGGGACCCGAGGCCGTTTTGAAATGCATTGATAAAAAGGACATACATGTGTTACGTACACGTGCTCGTTTATATGCTTTATTACATTATTATTATTCACTGAGCCTGGCTCATTTCGTATTCATGTATGTTTTGTAGGTGGTTAGCTTGGAGGCCAGCCCTAGGTCAGTTTCAGGCTCCTTTTTGTGGAAATTTTTTTGTTAAGCCCAAGTGGAGTCTTTTTGTTTCTTATGGAGTTCAATGTCACATTTTTGTAATGTTTTTGGTGGCTTTGTTGAACATTTTATGGTCATGTAACTTTTGGGTTATTAATTATTTGTATATATACCTGCCTTAGACTGTAATTATATGTGAACAGCGCATGTGAACTTCTTTGGTTAAGGGAAGTTATGTAATTATCCTAGCATATACGTACTGCTCAATGGACGTTGTATTGTTTGATTGTTTTCGCTTTAGGCCCCTTTGTTGAATAAATTATATTCTTTGATTTTGATTTGAGGCCTAATTCAGGCCGATCATGTCCTAAATTTTTAGGGGCAGGTTTGAGTCGTGACACATAATCTCGTGTAGTGGAATCCGCACAAGAATTTGATGCTAATTTGTTCTTTTGTTTTTCTTTTCTTTTCTCCCTTTTGTTTTTCCTGATGGTCAGTCATTGAATAATAAAATAATAAAAACCCTATAGATGTATTTTCTTTTATCAAAATAGTAGAGTGAAGTAAATTTTCTATTTCATTATTTTCTTTTTACCATTCTGCCTCCACATTCGCTATTTAATTTGTTAAAATTAGAATGAATTAGTTAGTAAGTTGCGATTCCAGATCTAAGCCCCTGGGGTTGGGTCTTGACAAAGGTCGTATCAAAGCAAAAGTTATAAAATTAAAAAATTTAAAAAAAATAAAATAAATGAATATATATATAAATAATAAACTAAAGAAATAAATATTTACCTGCGACGTTAGTCATTTTATATAAAATCTCACGTTTGTCCTATGACTAATTCTGGTGATGTAGGAATGTCCGAGTTTAATCTTAATGAGACATTTTGGGAGGAGCTTAGGGTTATTAATTTGGAGGACATCTTAGCAGAGCACCACGCCTCCGCCTCGCAAGAAAGATGGGGAGACTCGGAAGACATAGTTAGGTAGCTACACCCAGGCCTTGTCCCAGGATATGACTGCCCTCACAACATCATTGGCCCTTTGCCCCAGAGTTTGCTAAAAGAAGAGGAAATGTGTACCCCGAAAACTACATCTTCACCAATATCCTTAATTCTTTGGAAGTTATTAATATTGAGAATGTTAAATTTAGTAATGACTTATCATACATCGAGATACCTAGATGGATTGTTGATCGAGCATTTTGGGGATACATACAGTCCGTCCCCATTTACACAGTTCAGGCAGCGTAGATTTTTTTTGATGTAGTACAATTAGCATGGGAGGTTGAGTATTTTATGTAACACTATTTCTCGTGGTTATTTGACCCACCAATCTAGATGTTATAGAAGAAAGCTAACCACGATGAGTTCTGATCCTTATTTTTTTTGTGCCAAAAGGATGAGACACTAACATAATTTTTGACTTTTTGGACAAGGAAGTAATATTATATTTGTAAAAATAGTAAAGTTGATATTTTATATACTACAATATATATGTTGTGTTATGAATATCATGCCTCGTTTATTACTTCGTAGAATGGCCAATAATGGTAACGGAAGTGAGTCATCAGTCAGCAGAATTGAATCAATGGAAAGAATCATGGAAAGAATGGTTACTAGCTTTTTACAAGCCTTGCAGACCAACATAAATAATGAGATGCCAAAACGGCGAGAAGAGTCGATTACCATAAAACAATTTCAAGATCTGAAACCCACCACATTTACCAGCGGTCCAGACCTAATGGTAGCAGACACTTGGGTTAAAGACATGGAAAAGATTTTTCGCACCTTACCCTGCATCGAAAGACAGAAAGTAACTTTCGCCACTTTCACTTTCAAGGATAATGCACAGGAATGGTGGCTTCTCACTCTGGACAAAGAAGAAATCGTGACTTAGGCAAGATTCTTGGAAATATTTTATGAAAAATACTTTGTAGATTCACTGCAGGAATAAAAAGCGTTGGAATTCATACATCTAAAGCAAGGAACACTGATGGTGGTCGAATATGAGAGCAAGTTAACATAACTCGCTTGATTTGTGACATATGTCATCCCCACCGAAGCTTGAAAAACAAGGAAATTTGAAGCAGGATTGGATGCTAAAATCAAAAATAGGCTTGAGGTTTTGAAACTACCACCCTATGTAGAAGTGGTAGACCGAGCGTATATTGCGGAAAAAGGAATTAAAGCCTCGCGCTCTAGGGAACCAAGCCAAAAGAAGCGATTTTGGGAAAGAGACAACAAGAGATTCAATGTTACGCCTCTCAAGAGGGTAAATACGAGCACAACTAGTGCAGGCAATCAAGGTCCTATTAACCCCCGAGGTGGCATTATTCTAACTTTTCCTACTTGTGGGAAGGCTCATTGAGGACAATGCCATCGAGACACGAGAGCATGCTTTAAATGCGGTCAAGTTGGCCACTTGTTGAGGGATTGTCCAAAGCTTACCAATCTTACACCCAGCCTTTCTGGACCAGTTAGAAAACCACGTAGGACCTGAAGGAGAGAGGAAGGACCAAAAAAGCCAAAGGAGGGCTTTTGCTGTAGTACCTGGAAAACTGGAAGTTACCGAAAACGTTATGTCAGGTACACTTTCTGTCTGTAATCATTTAGCTCATGTTCTCTTTGACTCTGATTCAACTCATTCTTTTGTTACGCCACACTTTACTGCCAAGTTGACATCAGCGCCTGAACCCTTAGGATATATATTGTCTGTGTCTTTTCCTTCTGGTAATTCTGCCCATAGCACTGATATGTATAGATCATGTACTATATCCTTCAAAGCAAAACCTTATATGTAGACTTGATTCCCCTCCGCATTGGGAAGTATGATGTGATCTTAGGGATGGATTGGCTAGCTGCCAACCACACCTCTACGCTTGTAAAGCCAAAAAGGTCTCCCTTCGGCTACCAAACCAACTCGAACTTATCCTTGACGGAATCAGAATTTCTACCCCTCCCTGTCTTATATCCTCCATGACAGCCCGACAACTTCTAAGAAAAGGTTGTTGTAGTTATATCTGTTTCGTGATCAATGCACAAAAAGAGGCCCCCACCGTTGATACAATCCCTGTGGTTAAAGAGTTCCTAGATGCCTTTCCTGAAGACCTACGTGGTACGCCAGTTGACCAGGAAATCAAATTCACAATTGAAATCCAACCGGATACACAATCGATATCGAAAGCTCCTTACCGCATGTCAATGACAGAATTGGAAGAGCTGAAGACTCAACTCTAGGAAGTACTGGACAAAGGTTTCATTCAATCTTGTACCTCACCCTAGGGAGCGCTAGTACTGTTCATAAAGAAAAAGGATGGCACGATGAGGTTATGCATCGATTATCAGGAGCTGAACAAAGTCACCATCAAGAATTGATACCCTCTACAATGAATCGATGACTTGTTCGATCAACTTCAAGGCGCCCAACTATTCTCAATAATTGACTTGCGTTCTGGCTACCATCAACTAAAAGTCAAAACGGAAAACATCGACAAGACTGCCTTCAGAACTCGTTACGGGCACTACAAGTTTCTCATCATGCCATTTGGCGTCACAAATGCTCTAACGGCCTTCATGGACCTCATGAACTGAGTGTCCAAACCTTATCTTAACGAGTTTGTCATTGTCTTCATTGACGACATTCTCATATACTCCAAGTCACTAGAAGACCATGAGCAGCACTTGTGAATGGTTCTACAAACACTCTGTGATCACAAACTTTATTCCAAGTTGAAGAAATACGAATTCTAGATCACTAATGTACACTTCCTCGGTCACGTCATTAACAAAGACGGTATCTCGGTTGACCCCTGTAGACACTCTATTTTTGCCTGCCCTTTTGACTTGGGCGCCACCGATTGATCACTCGATGATGAAAGTTGTGCTACGTAAATGTTCGATTTCTTCAGCAAAAAGAGCTCTAAATCCCAACCTTACACCTCATTTTGGACCAAAACTTTTTTGACCAAAATTATTTTAGAACTTAAAACCCTCTCTTTCAAAATATTTTTGAAAATGTTTCTACGATGTTCCGAGGCTCGCATTTCGTAAAATGTTACACTTTTCGGTAAACCGAGCAAGGACAAAGTGGAAATAAATGGAAGAGAGGTGAACTCTTTGAAAAATCTTTTTAAACATCTTATTTAGAGGTTTGGAGTTGAAGAAAAAATAGAAGGAAAGGGAAGAAAACTAGCTGGGAAAAAAGTTGGGCATCAAACCGTTAAGAGAAAACTGAGCAACCTTCACTAAAATATGCATATCTTTTTGCACACTTAGGATTTAGATGTGAGGCTGCCACCATTGGAAAGTAGACTTCCAAGGCTTCAATTTAGAGTTAAGAATGATCTAAAACCGAGTTTGAATGCGGAAGATATGCCCATTTGAAGTCGGGCCTGGAAGCATGGCTGGCAGGTGGCCGGCAGCTAAGGGTGAGCAGCGGATATACCAATCCGCCAAAACCGACCGAACCGAACCGATCTGTCGTATTTTGGATGGAAGCGTGATGACGAGCGAATGGTTGTGGATTGATTTTCTCCAATCTGCCAATCTGGCGGACTGATGGCGGATTTGAGATTTCTTTGGCCGCAACCAAACCGCCAAACCGTGAACACCCCTAGTAATTTATAAGACTTTGTGTTTTCAGTTTGTTTAAATATTCTGTTTGTGTTTTCAATTAAAAAAGAGTTTAAATATTCTGTTAAAAAAATATTTTCAACTTGAATATCTTTTTTAAATTGAAAAAAATAAATGTATTATTTATCTATATTTTTTGGTTTTTAAATCTATCTCTAAAAATAATAAATAGAAAATATGATATATGCTGGTTGGTTTTTGTTTTCAAAAAAAAAAAATATAGATGTAACAATACAGAGACATATAATTTCTACTACTACTCTGTTAATAGTTTTGGTGGTTTGAATTGTTTTTATATTTTAAGAACCACAAACTGTAATAATTTATATAGATGAGGCATGCTGTAATTGTAGTATGTGGATGAGGCATACAGTGATTGTGATATTCTAAAGTTTCAAACTTTCTTGCTTTGGATGAGGCATGAAGTGATTGTAATATTTTTTTAAGTCATTAACTGTAATACTTTCTTCTTCTTTTTTTTTTTTTTTTTTTTTTTTTTTTTGAGGAAGTGCACAAGTTGAATTATATTGAAAATTTATAAAATTTTAAACTGCCAAATCGATTCACATCCATCCGTTAAACCACCAATCCGATCAATCCACATCCACCGGATTGGCGGACGGATGCTGATTGGTTTTCTCCAATCCGCCAATCTGGCAGACGGATGGCGGATTGGAGGTTCCGTGGCCGCAACCGACCCGCGCCCACCCCTACTGGCAGCCAACATTTGTGGCTGGCAAACCACCATTTTTTGCCTGCCGGCCACCAGTGATGGCTGGCCACCAGTGTAAAACCCAGATTTTTTCTCCAGCTGTTTCCACAAAGTTCCAACTATCTTTTTTCAGATATTTTTGAGATAGGCACATGGTTTTCTCTATATAGAGGACCTCCCTCTCATCTTTCAAAATTAGAAACATTTTAGGAGTGAGAAAAAATTTGGAAATATCCTCTTTGTCTACAATTCTCTCTCTCTTTAACAACTTGCATAGCCTTTACTCAAGCACTCTAAACCAAACCTAAGGAACTTCTTGCTGAGATGATTTGAGCTTGAATTTGAGCTCTTGAAGCACTTGAGAGTGTGAAATTGGTAGTATTTTCCTTAAGGGTTCATCCGTCTTCAAGAGGTATACATTCTCTTCCCTTTGTACCATCTTTACAGCACTTGTTTTTCCATATTTTCTTGCTATTTTTAAGCTTTTTAAAATCTTTTTTTATGGGCTGAAGCTTGTAATTTAAGGCTATTAAAGGTAGAGGGGTTAACCACCTTTCTTTACACCTTGCTTCGTAAGCCTTTACACTTGTGTTTCCCATTTTTTCATCAAATTGTTTGAGCCTTTTACCACTAATTTTTAGAGGTTTTCAAAGGCTAAAAAAGTGATTTTGAAGTCCCAAAAATGGAGGGGTTAGCCACCCTTCCTTTGGCTTGTTTACTAGCTTAAATTGCCATGTTTTAGCTTATTGTTTTATCTACTTTTTGTCTTCATTTCAGCACTTTTTTTTGTACTTTTTTTGGGCTATATAAACTCTGTATTTTTGGGCTGAAACTTGTGATTTAAGGCCAATAAAGGTTGAGGGGTGGTTCACCTTTCTTTGTACCTTGTTTTGAAGGCCTTTGCCCTTATGTTTTCCACCCTTTTACTATCATTTTCTAAGCTTTTAAACACTATTTTTTAGAATTATTTCAGTGGCTAAAACACATGTTTTGAAGTCCAAAAATGGAGGGGGTAGCCTCCCCTCCTTCTATTTTGTTTACTAGCCTAGCATGCTCTATGTTTTAGCCTATTATTCTAGCTTTTGTTAGCCTAATTCCAGCATATGTTAAGACTGTTTTAGACCTATTTTAGGATTGTTCTTAGCTGTTAGTTGCATTTGAGTCTTGTTTTGCATGCTTGTAGTGTAATTGTCCTCATAAGCTTGGTGTTTTAGGTCGTAGACATCATTTATTTGAGTTGATAGCATTTGTTTTATGCTTTTATCACTTATTTCCAGTATTAATAATCTCTGCAATCTCCCTCCTTTCTTAGCTTTTGTTTTGCTTTGAGAGTTGTTTCAAGCCTCTTGTTCTTTTAAGAATGAGATTGAGGTTGTCATGCTTAATAGTTTAATCCCTTTTAGGTGTTCATTATCAACAGCATGAGATCTCTTTCGTGTCTTAAGTTAACTCTTGGTTTGGCACTTCACTCCATTAGAGGACTTAAATTCACCATTTGGACTTAATGAATTAAAGGATGGTTGGTAAAGTTGAAATGAGTAACTAAAACTTGAAACTAAAAGTGACAAAGATAATAATTTGGTTATATTCAATCGGACGTTAATTGAACACATGGAACTTGGACCATTTCATACTTGCTAGTGATGAAATAATTTAAGTCTCCAAAGGTTAACTTCTTCCCTTGATCTTTCATGAAAGAGATGATGTTTGTGTCTTTTTTTCATGTATTTATTGAACTTGCACTCTTGGGTTCACAAGCCATCATGTAATGAAATTGCTTGAATTGGTGGTTTGTGCCTTAAGTTCATCTCTCATTGGATTTGTTCAGGAAAATGAGGGGTGAGTTGGGCGAACAATCTGTGAGAATATCCTCTCTTTGCCCTGTTTGTCCTCTGTTGCAGCAAGATGAACTTGTGCATTAGTGGCCGGTAGATGGCTGGCAAACCACCATCCATGGCCGACAGGCCACTTTCATAGCCGGTAGATGGCCGGCAATCTTCAGCAGTGGCCAGTTGGCCACTGATGTGAGTCTCAGCAAAATGTTGGTAAGGTGGAGCAAAGTTGTTCTGGAAGTGTTCAAATGTGCAAACAAAGGCTTTTGAGAGCAAAATGGATGTCTTTTCAGGTGGAAATCGAGCATGCGCATGCAGATCCTTCATTTCTGGAGGCAGAGTAGCTATTTGGCTTAGTTTAGTTACTTAGTTTAACTATTAGTCGCAATTGTTTTGTAATTGTTTAATTAGTTAGTTTATTAGCTAGTTAATTCAAGTGTTATAATAATTAGTTAATTAGTTTAGCTATTTATTTGGTTTGTAATAGTTAGCTTAATTAGCTTTAATTAGCTTAGCTTAGTCGCTAGTTAGCTTAACTTTATTCATTTAGACTCTCCTTCGTGAGAGCGTAATGTAATAACGTGTATGTCTTCTAACCCCTCGTCTTTCTTCCTTTTATTTATCCGCTTTTGATGGTTAGATTAAGGACATGTTTCGATTAGCATACCTTATGCTTGCATCCATTCATCTTGTATTACATGCACCGAGGTTCGGCGCATCATTCTAACTGCATTGTCATTTCAATACATTCTTTGAGTACGTACTTAGACCGTAGGCCTTGAATTGAATCACATACCATATTAGTAGTTGAGCCTATTAATTGCATTCTTTGTATGTGTTGCATTAGTCATCCTATGTAGTTAGGAACATGCTTTTTTCTAACTCTTTTGGTTTATCTTAGCTTGGAGTACTAAGGGAGTTTTTAACGCTTTAGCATACTTGCATGAGTGTGAGTGATTGCCATGTATAGCGTGATTGCCATGAGGCTAAGTGTTTAATTGCTATAACTGATTGAGTACCTGTGGATGAAGGAATGTTACTTGAATTGGAATAATTCAATGAATGTACGTTTAAGCCCAATTTGTTAAATGGCAAATTCGCAAAACTTTAAAGCCCACTTGAGGTGGCAAATTCAAACCCTTTGTCGAAAAATAAACATGAATCGAATTGTTCAAATTTGAGCAAACTAGTCTATACTTGCTTGTGTGCATCACGTAGTAATGCTAGCCTAATAATTGGACAAGAGCATATAATGTAAATAAAAATCATATCATGATTAGTAGAGGCCGATCTTTGATCGGGCGAGTGAGGGTGTTCAATTCATGACCTTCCCCTCTCGTACCTAAGTTCCCGAGCCAAAGCAACTTTGGTAATGACGGACACGTGGCCTTTGGCACGAGTCATGGTGTAGACACCCCATTTTTGACCGTCCTCAAGACTTGAACGTCATCGTTTGAACACTCGATGATCATCCATGCTCGTGTTCGTTTTGAGTTCTCGGAGGTCTCGGCCGCACGCCTTGCCTCAAGATCTCTCAACTTGTTTGTTTTGTGCTTGGTTGTGGACCAAACACTTGTGTTTTTTGCTTCTAAGGGAAGAAGGTGGCTTGTTGGCCATTTCCTCAACCCATCAGCCAAGGCTCGAAGCCATCGACCTTGTGTTCTTACCATCGGCCAAAAGTGTTGGCCAATCGACACTATTTTTGGTTGGCTGGCCCTTATATTGGTCGATCGGCCATATTTTCTGGCCGAGCCCTGTTCATCTGCTTTATGCAGATATTTTCTGTCAGTTGGCACAGCTGGCATCCATAATTAACCCCCTCCATATACGTGTATGGAGGGATTTTCCCCCTTGCTTAGCTTCTCTTAGAAGCTTTAGAATTTGGACTTCTATAAGAAGGGAGCTCCTCCTCCCTTCTCAAAGGTTTTGAAAATTGAGGGTTAGAGAGTTGTATCTATCTATCTCTATATCTCTCTTTACATATTTGTGTGTGTATTTGTGCTCTAAAGGGTGTTTTGTTCTCACTATTGCACACAAACACCTAGCAATACACCATCCTTGGTTGCTGAGGTACTAGGGGGTTGGTTTTAGAGTTCTTGGGCTGGTTTTGACCAGAGAAGAGTGCTGGTGTTGTGTTCTTGGAGGTGTTCTTCAAGGGTGAGCAAACTTGCTTTTAATACCCCATTCTTGCTTAAGCTTTTAGCCTTTCTTGCTTATTGTTTTAAGCTTAGCTATTAATTGATAAAAGTTCTGTTTTTACTTGCTTTAGACCTTTGTTTAACATCACTTTTTAGTTTGGGGTTGTTTACCCCCTCCAAGGCCTTGTTAGGCCTTGTTTTAGGCCATCCATTTTGGCCTTTGTTCTTAGCTTTGCATGACCTTTCTACCACTGAAATCCAGAGGATTTTCAGTGGTGGAAAGGTGGTTTTGAGGTCTTAAATAGGAGAGGGTCATCCCCTCTCCTTTGTCTTGAATACTTGCATAAGTGGCTTATGTTGGTGGCTTGTATGCTTAGCTCTTTTTAGCTTTATTTCAGTGTGTATTACACTTTGTTTTGCCATAATATACCTCTGTTTCAAGTTGGTTTGATTGCCTCTTATATGCTTCATATACTTGTCTTGCAATCCTCTTGTTTGCCTCAACATGCATCATGTTGTAACATGTCATTTTAACATGATTTTGGCTCAACTCCATGAAGCTTTTAGCCTTGTTTTACCATGCTAGAGCTCTATTTTGCCTTGTCTTGGTCATGCTTGCATTGTTTTGTATAGCCACCATGTAATCTAGCGTGTTAGCTTTGAGTGTCCAAGTCACTAGCACGCTTTACTTGGGTCATTTCAGTGATTTGACATCACTTGTTATGTTATTTCAGTCCATATAGTATGCTTGTAAACTTGCACTTATCACTCCTTTAATGTTTTAAAGAGTTGATGTCTTATGCCTCATGAATGGACCATTGTGTATGCCTCCATGTTTAGGCTTCTAGGATGACATTTCAATGTGTTTTTGGTCTTGTTCTAACATGCCATAACTTTGATTTTGGTTCCTTAAATCATACCATGTTTGGTTTTGATAGGTGTAGTGTAACACCCCTTTTGTAGCCTTGCATGCTCCATGTTTTGAACCCACCTTTCTAGTATGTTTTGACCTTGGCCATTGCATGTTTTAGGCTCATCTTGACATGATTTAGGACTATTTTGGGTTATACTTGCCATATGCCCTTTGTTTTGTGTAGCTTTGGTTCAAGTCCCTTTACTAGTCTTAGGCTTTAAGCCTTATGCATGCTACGGTTATGATTATATGTGTGATTTGGCATCATTTCTAACATCGTTTCAGAGCATGTAGTGTTGTCACACTTAGATGCTTTTCACTCTTTTAAGTGTGCTTAAGAGTTGTGTCTTCATGCCTAGGTGATAGGCCAATTAGCATGTATGTTTGTATATGCTTTTGTCCCTCATTTCTTAGCATTTTGGCCACTGATTTGGGCATGTTTGACAGCTGCCCATATTAGTTTAAGTCCATTTTCGCATGTTGTTGCATGTTTTCCTTGCATGTTGTTGCATACTTGGCCTATTGCATGTTGTCGCATGCTTGAGTTATATTGCATTTGGCATGTTTTTTGTTAAGTTGTTTTGCATGTTTGCATGCTAGTCCCATTGCATGTTGTTGCATGCTTATCATTGGTATTGTTGTTGCATGCCTATTACATTGTAATGCTTGCATGATTATGCTACTTTGTTAAGTTCATCATGTATGTATTACATTGGTCTAATGTTGTCACATGTTTGCCTCACATGTTGTTGCATGTTTGTCATTGGCATTGTTGTTACATGCCTTGCATGTTTACTTGTTTAGGTTGTATGCCTATTACACATTGCTTGTTTCCATGCTTATGTTGCATTAGCTTGCTTGCATGCCTAGGTTGCATAGCATTAAGCATGCATCCCTTGCCTCTTGATTAAGCATGATAGAGGTTGGGGCCCCTTATTGTAGACACCCCATTTTTGATCGTCCTCAAGACTTGGACGTCATCGCTTAAACACTCGGTAATCATCCATGTCTGTGTTCGTCTTGAGTTCCCGGAGATATGGCTATGTGCCTTGCCTCAGGATCTCTCGACTCAACTATTTTGTGTTTGATTTTGCACCAAACACTTGTGTTTTGCCTTGGAGGGGCAGGGAATGGCTTGTGGGCCATCCCCACACTCCACCGACCATGGCTTGAGGCCACCAGCTGTGTTTTGTTGCCACCGGCCAAATGTTTGGCCGGCCGGCACTATAGATGGCCGGCCGACTATCTTTTTTTGGTCAATTGAATTTTTGGCCAGTCGACTACTGTGCATCTGCTTTTGTAGATATTTTCATGCAGCTGGCATGCACTTGGCTCCCCTCCATACACGTGTATGGAGGGATTTCCCTCTTAGCTAGCTTGTCTTGTAAGCTTACAAGATTGAGCTCTATAAGAGGGAGCCTCTTCTTCCCCCATTAGGGTTAGACAAAAAAAGAAGACAACACTTCTTAGAGAGCTCTGGTTTTAGGGTTTGGTTTGTATATCTATCCTATATCTATCTCTCTCTCTCTCTCTCTCTCTCTCTCTCTCTCTCTCTCTCTTGTATTTGTGTGTGTTTAGCCTTAGGATTGCACACAAACACCCACTATTACACCATCCTCTTGGAACTGAGGCCCTTGAGGGTTGTTTTTGAAGTTTTGGAGCTGGTTTGAGCCAAAGAAGCTGTTGGTCTTCCATTCTTGAAGAGGGTCTACAAGGGTGAGCACTTACTCCTTTAAATACCCCATTTTTGCAAGGCTTTTTTTGACTATCTTGCATCTATTTTTGAGCTTAGCATATAACACATAAAAGTTCTGTTTTTGAGCCCTCTAAATAGTTGTTCAAGAGTGTTCTAAGCTTTGGGGTTGTTTGACCCCTCTTAAGGCTTGTTTGGCCTTCATTTTGTGCCATTTTGGTGAGCTCTGGGACCATTGTGTTTGGGCCTCCTCACCACTGAAATCTTGAGGGATTTCAGTGGTGAGGATGGTGCCTTGAGGTCCTAAGAAGGAGAGGGCCACCCCCTCTCCTTGTTGTCCTTGAAAAGGGTCATTTTAGCCTCTTGAGAGAGCATATTGTTTAGGGTCATGTTGGCCATGCCTTAACTGATTTTTATGCTTATTATGTCATAATATGTCCCTATTTTCAATTGGTTTTGGTACACCATGCTTCCTTAGCATACATGCCTTGTAATGCCATGTTTAGTTCTCAACATGCTTTAGGCTTTGATCCTTGTTCTAGAATGATTTTGGCCAAGTTTTGTGAAGCTTTTGTGTTTGTTTTAGCATGCTTAAGCTCTGTTTTTGGTTGTTTTGGTCGACCATCACATGCTTAGCATAGCCACCTTGCATTTTGGCTTGCTAGCCTTGGGTGTGTGAGTGTGTAGCATGCATTACCTGCAGTGTTTCAGTGGTTTGGAACCACTTACCATGTTATTTCAGTCCATATAATATGCTTTCATGCTTGCATTTAATGCTCCTTTGATGCTTTAAGAGGTTGTGTTGTATGCTCCATGTTTAAGCATTTGTGCATGCCTCCATGTGTAGATCATTTAGATGCCATCTAAGTGGTTTTTAGGGCCTGCCTTAACATGATTTAGGACTATTTTGATCCATTTTGGTAATTTGCTTCATGTGTCATATGATCATGCTTTAGGTCCTTGGGCTTGGTTGCATGCTTAGCTGGCATTAGTAGGTTGATTTGGCATCATTTCCTACATGTTTTTCAGAGCTTACATGGCATGCTAATTGTCCATGTTTGCCTCCTTTTAAGTGTGCTTAGCAGTTGTTCCTTTATGCTTAAATGTTGGCCCATCAACATATACATATGTGTGTGTGTGTGTGTGTGTGTGTGTGTGTGTGTGTGTGTTGGCCCTCATTTCCATAGCATTGGCCACTGTTTTAGGCTTGTTTGAGGGCTGCCTAAATTAGTTTAAGTCTATTCCCTTTGCTTGTTTGCATGCTCACCTTGTATGTTTGCTTGCATACTTGCATGTACACATTGCATTGCCATGTTGCATATTAGTTCACATGCTTAGGATTGCATTGCATTGGCATGCATGCTTCACCTCTTGATCAAGCCATGATAGAGGTTGAAAGTCCCTTGGTTTGTCTATGTGCATTGCATTTCATTTGAAATCGAAATGCACACTTGACTCTTTGGGCCATCATGCATAGAAATGCGCGATTGGTGGTCCGAAAATCGAGGCCCATCCTCCTTTGAGTCATATATATGACAAGGAGTGTGGTTGGTGCATACATAGCTTGAAATGCATTGCCATGCTTTGTTTTGCCCTCTGTTGTTGTCAAACCAGTTTCTGTAGGAATCTTTGGCCGGCCGGTCATCTTTAGTGCCAACCGGCCATCTATAAGTGGCCGATGGATTCATTTGTGGCCGGTGACCACTCTCCATGGCCAGTGGCCATTCTTCTCTGCCGGTGGTGTTCCACAGTATTCAGAGAAGCAATCCTAGGACTTGTGAAGTCTTCAGAGGAGCAGAACAGTCAAAGCAGAGGCATCTTGTGTATGGCAGTGACTTTTCGAGCGGAACCAAGCACGCATACATTGGATCCTCCTCCCGAGGCTGCTGTTTATTGCTTAAATAGATTAGTTAATTTGCTTAACTAGTTTAATTGGTCTGTCATATTTAATTAGCTTGTAGGTTAGTTAAATTGTACTATTCTTTTGGTCCCTCCGAGCGAGGGCAAATTTGTAATAAGTGTGGGTGCGTGTGTGCATGCCTTCCAACCCCCACTTCTTTCTCCTTTTTACTTACCTGCTTTCGATGGTTAGTATTAGGTCATATTTAATTTAGCATCCTTATGCTATGCATGTTTGCATCATTCATTAGTATTGCATGCACCGGGCTCGACGCATCATGCTAACTGCATAAGTATTTCAAATCTAACTTGAATACATGCTATCTGTGCATTTTCACATGTCATCCTTAGATTAGCTGAGCCTATTCTAGTGACATTCCGTATGCCTTGCATTAGCCACTTAACATGGACTTGGATCATGCATGATTGCTAACATGTTCTTGTTTTGGCGCGGAGTACATTGTAAGTATTTTATGCTTTAGCATTTTGCATGAGTGTGAATGTTAACATGACAACATGCTTACCATGTGGCTAGATGCTTATGTGATATAAATTGCCTGAATGCCTGTGGGTGAAGGTTGGACTATTTGAGTTGGAACAACTCAGTGAAATCTGTATTTTAGCCTACTTACGAGTAGCAAATTCCAAAGCGTTTTCCAAACAAACGGATATGCAATGTTTCATTCCAAATTAGGCAATCTAGTCTATACTTGTGTGTTGTGCGCATCACATAGTAATTCTAGCTAATCAACCAGAATAAGAACATATAACGTTTCCAAAATAGGATATCACGGTTAGTAAAGGCCGATCTTTGGATCGGGCGAGAAGGGTGCTCATAGCTGACCTTCCCCAACCGTACCCAAGTTCCCGAGCCGAGACAACTTTGGTGATGACAGACACGTGGCCTTTGGCACCGAGTCAGGGTTTCCTAAATTCCCCCATTAAAAAATATTTAGGTGGCGACCCTGTATCTGGCAAAGCAGTCCATGTTTGGTACTTCTTTTCTAAAAATCTATTTTTCTCAAAACGATTTGTCGGATTTGGACTCTTTGGTTCAGATTAAGAACCGTGACAAAACGAGTCCAAACTGTGGCAGCATAAGTCCCTCCCCCGGGGCGTGTCTACACTTATATGTTGTGTGCATTTCATTTGATATAAATTGCACACTTGGCTCCTTTGGCCATCATGCATTGAAATGCGTGATTGGTGGTCCGAGGGTCGAGAACCATACTCCCTTGAGCTCATGACATGATAGGGTGGGTGGTTGTGCATACATTGTCTTGAAAATGCATTGCCATGCTCTATTTGTCCTCTGCTGCAGCAAAACAGCTTTCTGTAGGAAGATATGGCCGGTCGGCCATCTTCAGTGCCGGTCGGTTACAAACATCTGGCCGAGAGCCATACTTTTGGTCGATTACCTATTTATCTTGGCGAATGGTCCTATATTTTGGCTGGTGACCTCCCACAACACTCAGGGAGTGGTTCAGAAGCATCCTTGAGACTTGTGCAGTTTTCAGAGGTACAGAGCAGTGCAAACAGAGGCAACATGAAGCATGGCAACGGATTTTCGAGCGAAGCCGATCGAGCATGCATTTGTCCCTCTTCCCGAGGCTGCTTTACCTACTTTTGTAGCTTAATTAATTTGTTAATTATTTAAGTGTTGTAATAATTAGTTGTAGCTAATTATTCATTTGGTTTTGTAATTAATTAATTAGCTTGTTAGTTAGTTAATTAGTTAATTTGTATTATTCTTTTGGTTCCTCCGTCGAGAGGGCACAATTGTGCAATAAGCGTGCGTGTGTCTGATGCTTGTCTTCCAACCTCCACTTCTTTCTCCCTTTTACTTACCTGCTTTCGATGGTTAGTTATAGGGCATATTTCAATTAGCATCCTTATGCTATGCATGTTTGCACCATTCATCTGTATTGCATGCACCGGGCTCGGCGCATCATACTAACTGCATTGTATTTCAATTCCAAGTTGAATACATATATCAAATTGTCGCATCTCACCTGCCATTTTAGATTAGCCAAGCCTATTCTAGTTGCACTTTACATGCGATGCATTAGCCATTTTAACATGAACTAGGATCATGCATGATTTCTAACTAGTTTTGTGTTTTGGCTCGAAGTACACTGTAAGTGTTTATGTTTTAACATCTTGCATGTGTGTGAGTGTTAACGTGACAGCATGCTTGCCATGAGGCCAATTACTCATGTGATGTAACTGCTTGAATATCTGTGGGTGAAGGTTGGATTACCTGAATTGGGACAATGCATTGAAATCCGTGTTTTAGCCTACTCATGAGTAGCAAACTTCAAACCATTTCCAAACAAACGGATATGCGATGCTTTGTTCCAAATTAGGCGATCTAGTCTATACTTATGTGTTGTGCGCATCACATAATAAATTCTAGCTAATAACCGGAATAAGAACGTATGTGTTTTCAAAAACAAGATATCATGCTTAGTAAAGGCCGATCTTTGATCGGGCGAGCGGGGGTGCTCATAGATGACCTTCCCTAATCGTACCCAAGTTCCCGAGCTAAGGCAACTTTGGTGATGACAGATACGTGGCCTTAGGCAACGAGTCAGGGTTTCCTAAATTCCCCCAAAATAAAATATTTAGGTGGCGACTCTGTATCTGGCAAAGCAGTCCATGTCTGGCACTTTTTTCTTAAAAATCAGTTTTCCAAAACGATTTGTCAAATTTGGACTCTTTGGTGATTTATCGGTTTCGCATTGCACTTTGCGGGATTAGATTCAGAACCGTGACATTTGAGTCCGAACTGTAGCATGAGGCCCAAGGGTGCATCTACAGTTTCTGGCGACTCTGCTGGGGAATTAGAGAACTTGACTCGAATTCATGATATCTTGTTTTGTTTACACTTATGTGTCTTTTTACATTACATTTGCATTGGTGCACCTAAGACATCGTGTTTGTTGTATGCTATTCCTGAAAGGTTTGCCGGAGGCTCGCTTTGAGAAGCGTACCATAAGGCTGACCAGTTGCAGGCTCTGCCACGACAGGAACACAAATCTCGGTTTTACCAGGGCACCCTTTTTGACCATTCGACCTAGTGCATATTCGGAATCTATAGTGACTATTCCAAACTTGGATAGGTTGCTTATTCGGTTATAGGTTGTTTGAAACCGCTGCGTGCGTAGTAAAACCCTAACTCCTGACAAAATAGGATAGGGAAACCCTACCCCAACATAGGGGTGTTTTGGCTCTCATTTGCTTGATTATGTGCTTTTAGAGTGTGCCTCTACAAGAAATGCAAGTATCAGTTTGCAAGTCTGGGTATCAAGCCTGCGGGCATCAGTACTTTGAGAATCAGTTATATCGACAGATATCTGATTCAGATTTGGGGCAGTAATTTTGGGTACAGTGATCAGTGGTTGAGAACAGTTCATTCAGCGTGTGTTTGCCAATCGTGTGTTGTCTTTATTTAAGTTGTTTTGCTGTCCGTTTTTTCTGTTCATTATTTCGTTATTATGCTTTATTTATCTTTTTGCAAGGTAGTTTAGCACCATTGCATCCGACCAGTTAGATATCCTCCGAGCACTCTAGGTCAGAGGTCGTAGACTTAATCAATCCAGGGATCTGATAGATGGACAAGCAGTGTTCCTTTCTTTACCCTCGGTTACCAGACGGAGGTCAAGAGAACGCAGTGTATCGGTGCAGCGGTCACCAGATCAGTGGTCTACCCCGTTAGTGAACAGTCAGGCTGAGGTCTCAGTTTCTATTACAGGGACAGATATACCAGGTATTGGTGTTCAACTAGAACAACACAATATCGCATGTATGGAGGAAATGATATGTCAACTCCAGGAGAGTATGAAAACCATGCAGCAGGATGCTGCCCGTCAAACAAAATTTGCCAAACAATAGGCCGAGGTAATGGCCCTACAGGCAGAGTTGATCACCAGGTTACAGCAGCAAACTGGAGCATCAGCTTCACACCAAGTTCCTCCCCCACCAAGAGTTCCCATACTCGGGGAGACAGCACCCGTCCAGGATGATACGAACGTTTCAATTGGGGTGGCTCCCCCCTCCACCCCGATTCTACCCCAGCTATTCAAAGTATAGACTAACCTGCCAGATTCTCCCTTTGAGTTCGAGGTAGACCCCACAGCGTTAAAAGTGAGCAAGCTTGAAAAGCTGTTCAAGAAATCTCAGGGTGTGAAGTCCATTTGGATATTGAGGATGGGTATACCGACTCGGTTGTGACGCTGCCAGACCGGTTTAAAATGCCACACATAGATCGTTTTGATGGGTCTGGAGATCCTATGGTGCATTTGCGGCTGTTTTCGGACATACTAAGGCCGATGGGCCTCACCAGATTGCAGAAGCTTTCCTTGTTTGGCCGGACCTTGTCAGGTGTAACGGCTATTTGGTATGCAAAATTGGAAGACTCTGTCAAAAGGAGTTGAGAGAAGATGGCCGAGGCCTTCATAGCTTAATACTCCTACAATACACAGATTGAGATTACAACCCGTGATCTCGAGACAACTAGGCAGGAGCCTAAGGAGAGTTTCTCTGATTTTGTGACCCGGTCGAGGGCCAAAGCCTCGATGATGACCATCAGGCCTGTTGTCAAAGATTAGATTCGGATGGTTGTGTGCAACCTCCAGCCAAAACTTATACAGAAGATGATCGTTCTCCCCCTCTCCACCTTTGTAGACCTACATGAGATAGGGGTGCAGATCGAAGACGTTATGAAACAGGGTCTGATTGACCAGGATAGAGAGCAGCCCAAGAGGGCATTCAACTGCAGTACAAATACAGGCACAAGCAGTGCTGCAACTGGCAAATCTTCAGATGTGGGAATGGTCACCACTACCACCCCGAGAACCCTTGCAGCTACGCCATTCATCGGTGCGTCCGGAAGTAGTTCACAAACAACCAAGTATTCTCCCCGAGGCCAAAGAACCTTCACTCCACTATACATGCCCCTGTCCAAAGCTCTGGGGGTTTTGATCAAGAAAGGGCACTTGAAGCCCCTAGAGTCGCAGCCACTACTAGATAAACTTCCCGCTTCCCATAACCCGGCCAAGTACTGCGCCTTTCACTAACAGCATGGTCACGACACTGACCAGTGCTTTAGATTGCGTCATGAGATTTAGGATCTCATTGATAACAAGGTGATCGTGCCTCCAGAGAAACCGAATGTCACAACCAACCCTCTCCCACCACATAACCAAGCTCCACCTCCCAAACGCATCAATTTGATCCAAACTGGGGTTGTGTCATACGACCCTAGTGTATATATCACCCCTTCTTACCTACCCAAGTCGGAGGTATTCATTCTCGACAACACTGACTTGTGCGTGTTGAACATCTCCCAAACCCAGCCTGAGACGGTGGTGGTGGCTATTGAAGATAGAAGTGGGTTGATTGCGGGGGCAGATGAGATTAATGATACAGAGCCTAAGGGGTCTACCAGCTTTATGAACAACCTGAGCGGTTACATTGTATCAGCAGGCCAGGCTAGGCCGAGAGTGGAATTGCCAGTGGGGGTAGAGATTTGTGTAGTACGGGAAGATGGACTTAATCAGGGGCTGGATGACCTGGCAGAACTAGAAGAGGACATCACAAACCTTCAATTCTTCAACGAACAGGACTCAGAAGACGTGACTGTCAACTGGTTTAGTCTAGAAGGGTCAGCGGAGTCTACTGGGTGGCTTGATGACCAGCCGGATATTGTTGAATAACCTCAGCTAAAACAGGATCCGTCAGGGATGGGGACATCAACTGTGGCTGGAAGGGCCAAAGAGGAGAGTGCATCGCTGGAGAGCACCGGTGTTAAGAATTTTGCTCAAAATATGGGCAGTTTGGTAACAGAAGAAACTAAACAGTAAGTTGTACTGAAGCAGTTTGAGCGGGAAATGATCGAAGATTCTGAGAGGACTAGAAAAGCTAAAGCCCCTGCGGGGACGGAACGTGTCGCGGGCACAAGAACAGAACGTGCCGCGAGCACAGGAACGGAACGTGCTGTGGGCATAGGAATAGTTGTAACAGAGCCGGACCGGTGTTTGTCGGCTGTCAATGGCATGTGATGGGAAGATAATGATCTATGTCTTGCTCACACAGATGAGGACTGGGGGAATAACCAGCCGGATGATGTCTGGTATATTGGCGAAGTTGACCACATGACTAGGAGCGGGTGTTATTTCAAGCCCCCGCACTTAGATCAACCAAAGGCGTTTGGAAAGGACAAGGAGACGAAAAAGCAGAAAGAAAAGCTCCTCGAAGAAGAGGCTGTGCTGAAACAGCTCAAGAAGATACAAGCAGACATCTCTATTTAGGGACTGCTTATGGCTTCAAGAGTTCATAGACAAGTTGTCATTTCAGCAATGGACAAAGCCAAGCTTTCAATAGACACCACGTCTAAGCAGCTGGTAGGGCTGGTTTTTCCAGGAAGAGCTTCCCCGACGCTGACTTTCATCGACAAGGAATTGCCGCTTGAGGGCGCAAATCACAACAAACCTCTCTACATCTCGGTGGAATGCAGAGACAAATGGATACCGGTGGTTCTTGTCGACACGGGATCCGCCATTAACGTATGCCCGTCAAGGACAGCATACGCAATCGGGTTGAAGCCCGCAGACTTTGAGCCAACTACCCAAGTGATACGGGCGTATGACAATACTAGGAGAGAAGTGATGGGGACCGTGAAGATTCACACTAAGGTTGGTCCAGGACAACACGAGATTGATTTTCATGTCTTGGACGTTCCTACGACCTTTAATCTACTCTTGGGGCAGCCATGGCTACACCAAGTAAAGGCAGTCTCTTCCACCCTGCATCAGATGTTGAAATACCCCTACGAGAAAGGGGTGGCTATAGTTTTTAGGAATTCGTCAATTTATCCACCGCCAGAGGTGTCTACACCGGTTTTGGAAATCGAGCATGGCGCGGAGGATATATTCCTATCAGGATTTACCCTAGCTGAGGCCCGGTTTGTTCAGAACATTTTAGCCATTGACAAGGGGTTGTATGTCAGCGCAAAGTCGGTGTACATTATGAACAAGCTTCAGCACATCCTTGGGATGGGACTAGGAAGAAGTGGCCGAAAAGGCATTGTAGTATCGGCCAAAGTGCCGCATAATCTACATACCTTTGGCTTGGGTTATTTGCCCACCAAAGAGGACTGGGTGAGAAAAGGCAAAGAAATGGGTGGCAGAGCCAGAGCCAAGCAAACCGAGAGGCATTTTGATTTGATGCATCGGCCTATTCAGGGCACCCTGAACGGACGCTTTGTCCGAGAAGGGGAAGACTTTCCTTTCTGCGGCTTCCTAGAGCCATGGTTGAACGTAGAGAAGAGGCATTTGCCAGGATTTGAGATCATCTTTGACATGCAGTTGTCTAGGGATGATGTTGCCAAGGAGCAGACAGACCCATCGGCCAAGGTTGAGCAGTGTAAGGAAGTGGATTCCGAGAGCACCAAGATTGAAATAGGGGTAGCACTGGCTTATCTACTATCAGATCCTCCGATCATACATGAGTGCTTAGGGGATGGTCTCTCAATGTCTATGATTGGAAATGAAACAGCTGCGAGCCCACCTTCAAACATTTTGGATGCATCCATCGCACCCGCCCTTGTCTGGCAGTACGAAGAAGGATTCTTATCGAGCAGCACCGGGTCAGGTAGTGAGCCGAAATCTAATTCCACCAAGTCTTGTGAGTCGGAATCAGATTCCAGCTCGTCTGAGTTTGAGTCCGGTATTCCTGGGGGTGACAACCCGGATGCCGCAGTCCTGTCTAGGTCGCCTTTTTCTTTCTCTTTTGAGTCTGTTGTAACAGAATAATCAAATGGACTGGATGAAGTGCTTAATGAGAATTGTGCGGCTGTGGCCTTCGATTACTTTTCTGTACCCTTGATTTATTGCATTAATTCAAACTTTCAAAACTTCGATGAAAACGACGAGGAAGAAATTCCTCCGATTTTGAAACATTTGCTAGAACAAGAGCAGGAGAGGTTTGTAAAACTGCTAGTTGATGAAATCACCCAAATTAATGTTGGTACTGAGAAGGACCCACGGCTGGTCCAGATCGGGCCCACTTTGTCTTCGGAGGAGCGCAAGTGCTTAGTCGCTTTATTAAAAGATTTCAAAGATGTTTTCGCGTGGTCCTACGAAGACATGCCTGGAATCGATCCTGAGATTGTACAGCACTGGATCCCTCTGGACCCAAAGGCCAGACCTGTTAAGCAGAAGCTCAGAAGGATCCACCCAGACTGGGCTATCAAGATCAAAGAAGAGGTCACCAAGCAAATTGACATTGGGTTCCTGTTGGTATCTGAATACCCAACTTGGTTGGCCAACATCGTTCTAGTGCCGACGAAGGATGGCAGAATCCGAGTATGTGTGGATTTCAGAGATTTGAACAAAGCCAGTCCGAAGGACGACTTTCCTCTGCCGCATATCGACGAGTTAGTGGATTTTACTGCGGGGCATGCATTGCTCTCATTCATGGATGGCTTTTCAGGCTACAACCAGATCGTAATGGCACCCATAGACCGGGAGAAAACTGCTTTTACCATCCCATAAGGGACCTTTTGTTATAGGGTGATACTGTTTGGGCTGAAGAATGCTGGAGCTACATATCAACGGGCCATGACCACGACATTGCACGACATGATCTACAAAGAAGTTGAGGTGTACGTGGACGACATGATTGTCAAATCCAAGGAAAGAGAGGGCCACTACATCGCCTTGCAAAAGTTTTTCCAAAGGATCAGGGAATTTCGGTTGCGGCTGAATCCTCAGAAGTGTACGTTTGGTGTTACAGCAGGGAAAATGCTGGGGTTCTTGATTACATAGAGAGGTATCGAAGTCGACCCTTCCAAAATCAAGGCCATCTTAGAAATGCCACCACTAATGACTGAAAAGGAGGTGCGAGGCTTTCTGGGTAAAATGCAATTCATAAGATGGTTTATTTCTAAATTAACCTTGACTTGTGAACTACTCTTTGGTCTCCTGAAGAAAGGAACGAAGTTCCAATGGGACGACCGATGCCAAGCTGCTTCTGAACAGATTAAGCAATATTTACAGAACCCACCCGTGTTGTCACTGCCTGAGCCGGGGAAACCCTTGATTTTGTATCTTTCAGTGACTGAAACTACAATGGGCTGCATGCTCACACAAGAGTCTAAGGACAAGGTGGAGAGAGCTATCTACTACCTAAGCAAGAAGATGCTGGGTTACGAGATCCGCTACACTCCGTTCGAGATGGCTTGTCTGGCCTTGGTATGGGCTACCAGGAAGTTGCGGCACTACCTGTTAGCTCACTCCATAATACTGGTTTCGAGACTAGATCCCATCAGATATCTCTTTGAGAAACCGGCACTTACGGGTAGGCTAGCCCGTTGGTTGCTTCTACTTTCTGAATTTGATCTAAAGTATGTGACGCGCAAGTCAGTAAAACGGAGAGCAGTAGCAGAATTCCTAGCCGATCACCCAGTGGAAGGGGATGAAGCAGTTGAGTATCTATTCCCAGATGAGGCCATTTTGCATGTCGAAGACGAAACTTGGACGATGTACTTTGACGGAGCATTAAACCAACATGGGTATGGGATAGGGGTGTTGCTGATAGAGCCCGACAATTCCTGTATCCCTCTAGCATTTAAACTCTGGTTCAAAGTATCGAACAACGAAGTAGAATATAAGGTATGTATTGCTGGTTTAGAAGCCGCCCTAGAACTAGGGGCAAGACGGTTGGACGTCATCGGGGACTCGAACCTTGTTGTATCTCAAGCTAAAAGAGATTGGAAAGTCAAAGAAGAAAAGATGAAAATATACCACCAGACCTTGGACTTGTTGATTCCTCAGTTTGAGAAGTTGAACTTCGCTCATTTGTTAAGAGAGAACAACAGGTTCACAGATTCACTAGCAACTCTATCCTCTATGATAAACATCCCTTTTAGAGTCTGGATGTGTCCGATCATCATTGAACAGAAGTTTGTGCCGACCTACGAGTTGATTGCTGCCATAGATGAGGTTCAAGATGAGAACCCCTGGTATTACGATGTTGCGAACTTCTTGGAGAAAGAGGCGTATCCACTAGGGGCAAATGCCAAAGATAAGAGGGCAATTAGAAGAATGGCCGCTCAGTTCATCATCTATAGGGGTAAACTGTACAAGAGAGGTCATCTGGGAATGCATAAACTATGTGTTGATGCTGAAGAGTCGAAGCGCCTAATGGAGGCCATCTATGGGGGAGAGTGCGGAGCGCACATGAACGGGGTAATGCTAGCCCGGAAAATCCTTAGACAAGGTTATTATTGGTCCACCATAGAGGAGGACTGTATTGGCTTTGTCCGGCGATGCCACAAATGTCATATCCATGCAAACCGCATGAACATTCCACCATCGAAGCTATACACCATGACTTCGCCATGGCCATTTTCAGTCTGGAGGATTGATGTGATTGGAGCTGTCACTCCGAAGGGGTCCAATGGGCATGAGTTCATTCTGGTCGCGATAGACTATTTCACAGAGTGGGTTGAGGCCCAGTCCTATGCGGTGTTTAAGGCTTCGTATGTTGCAAAGTTCATCAGAAACGTCATCTGTCGCTACGGAGTCCCGAACGAGATCATTTCAGATAATGGTTCCCACTTCAAGAAGAAAGTGATCAACTTGTTGGACAAATACAACGTGGCTTTCCATAAGTTATCCACATATCGGCCGCAGACCAACGGAGCAGTTGAGGTCGCCAACAAGAACATCAAACACATTTTGCAGAAGATGGTGGAAACCTACCGAGACTGGCTAGATAAGTTGCGATTTGCTCTGTGGGGCTACCGGACGTCAATTAGAACTTTTACTTGGGCGACTCCGTATTCATTGGTTTATGGGATGGAGGTAGTTCTACCCATCGAAGTTGAAGTTCAGCCTTTGCGAGTATTGGCTGAGTGTCAGATAGCTGAGGCAAATTGGCAACAAAACAGATTCGAAGAACTCATGCCTTTTGATGAGCGAAGGCTGAAAGCACTGTACCATGTTTAGGGTTATCAACGACGAATTGCCAGGGCTTTCAACAAGAGAGTTAAGTCCAGGAATTTGAAAGAGGGAGATTTAGTGCTCAAAGACAACCGAGCTCCCATCCACGACCCTAGGGGCAAGTTCAGACCTAATTGGACTGGTTCTTACATCATCAAGTCTATCTGGTCGGGTGGAGCTGTCGTTCTGATGGATCTAGATGGCCTAGAGTTCTCCCAACCGATCAACATGGACAAGTTGAAGAAATATTTTCCCTGAGAGACTTGCTAGGCCAAAAACCCGAAAGGGCGACCTAGGCAAAAGTTAGAGCACAGAAAATTTGAAATTATAAAAACTGAGCTCGCTAGGTTGAAAACCCGCAAAGGGCGGCCTTGGCAAAAGTTAGAGCGTAAAAGGTGAGGGTTAATACACGAGTGAACCTGAGCCGAACTACGTAACGCTTGATTCCCATGTTTGGGATACGTAGGTAACTTCATCCTGAAGTCCAGCCATAAACACTTCCCCGATCAACTTTGTCCATATGATTGCCTTGGTCATCTTTGTCTATTCAACATTCAAGGGCTCGGTTATGATCTCCGATGCAGTGCTACTCAGACTAGGGGCAACTTTCCAGTTACTGGAATCCAAGGTTGTACATCTCAGTGATAGATCTCAGGCGTGTCCAGTTCTGATCCATATCAAAAATGGTTTTGAGAAGTTTTAATAAAAGTTGATTTTGCTCAAATTAATCTTTGTACAACTTAGACCATTTTTGGACCAAACGAAAAATTTTCAATACCACAACCTTCAATTTTATTGATTTCAATACAGAGTTCTCCTGCTCTTGAATACAAAATTGAAGTTGCTTTTCATTACATTCATAAAGAAAACTTGAAACTTCTGATTAAAGCAAATAAATTCGGGGCATAGTTATGTGTTCCTGCATTCCCTCCCAGAGCTAGTCGAAGCCTTTGATGCCAAGCTGGGCTCGACGTGTGCCTCTTCATTAAGCCAATCTAAGCACTTATCAGAGAGGGTGCAGCTGAAAGTAAGAGTGGGGGCTAGAAGCTCTCTCGTCCTCTAGGCTGTGGCATACTGGGCTAGCTGTGCACCCCGAACCAGAAATGTAGCAGGGTATTCAATCCCCTCCTCCGAGCAACTCTGATCATGTCCAAACTGGCGTTGGAATCGGAATGGAAAATAGAAGACACAGTGTGTCAGGCCAATCAACTGGATCCCGGGCTGACGGGTCATACTGTAGCTCATTGCCGACAAGTTAAGCCAAAGGCAGCACCAAGCAATGTGGTCCGCGGACAAACTACACATCCAGTTGTACCACCATTCCTCATCCGGAGCATCGACTAGACATCGCTGGAAGGAATTAGCTACGAGCTGAATATGACAGACATGAGTCCACCACTCTCAACTTGTCCATCAACCACACCTGGGAAAGGATGAAAAACGAGACATTAAAAAATAGAGAGGTGTATGTTGAGAGAAAAAGTGAGCAAAGGGTTTTGAGGGAAAAACCGAGCCTGAGGGCTGAGTGATGTGAGCAATACATATGCTTATCGAGTTGTCGTACATTTGTTTATCGAGTTGTATTTCGTATTCTTTAAGTTTTTATTTTGCTTATCGAGTTGTATTTACACTTGGTTAGCTTGTTGAGGTCTTTGTTTTGTTTATCGAGTTGTTTTGTCGTTAGTTGGTTCACTACCTGATTAATTGCAATTCGAGTGTTTGGTTTTCAAAACAAAAGTTCAAATCTCATTTACATTGTTATGTAATGCAATGCGATGCGATGTGATGCGATGTGTAGAATGTACAAATGTAACACTTTTTGAACAAAAATAGTTGTTTCATTTCATCATATGTCTTTTGCAGAAGTACATAGTTTTGAGAAAATAAAACCTGCCTGAGGCAGTATAATGTGCTCAAATTACTAGCAAAAAAGGGAAATAAAGCAAAAAGGAAAAGAAAAGCAACAAAATGTCTGAACAAAACAAAAAGAAGAAAATCAGCAAGTGTCTAGATCAGTATCAGTCATCTCGAGCACGGGAATCTGTCTTGGTCCTCTTTCTGGACGAGGGTCCCGGATCACCACCACCGGCTCTGTAGTCAGAGTCTGAGCTGTCTCCGGCCTCACCCTAGGACGACGCTGCCTCCACATCAGAGTCATCGGGGGAGGGCTCTCGTGAACTACTCTCAGCACGGGTGCGCCTGTGTCTGCCTCGGCTGTGGATAGTCATCCTCCGCCTGACTCCCCCTTCTCCTCGGGTAGGTACAGATGGTCCAGTTGGGGCCCCTCCCGCGGCCAGAATCTGGAATGGGGCCTGAAAGGAACAAATGGCAAATGCATCAGTTATGTTACGCAAAGTAGGGTATGAATACCGAATATAGTGTGTGAGTATAGTGTATGAATGCTGTGAGTAATGTGTGAGTACAGTGCATGAATGCCGTGAGCAATGCTATGAGCAGTATGTGAGTTCAAGTTTATCAGTGCCGTGAGCGCTGTGTATCAAGTGCCGTATCGACAATGTGGTATATCAGATCAGTATGAAGCAGATTATGCAAAGTTTGAGACTGTGGTTGAAGGAACTTACCGGGATACTGTAGATGGTCAACAGGTCGATGCTCCGCTGTAGCATCCTCATTACGGAGGCAGTCAACTCCAGAGACTGGCGAGTGTACTCGACGGAAGCTTGCAAAAGTGTTGAAGTCATTAGTATTCTGTGGAATATCAAATGAAGTGAAATAACTATACACAATGCAAAGTATAGTAGTACATACCGGGGTCGAGCCGTAGACTCCGATAAGCTCATGATCAGCCGGAGGAGGAGCGATGGGTATCTGGTACGTCTCCCCACCCTGTCCTCGGCATGTTATCATCGTAGGCAGCTCTGGCCATCCAGCCCCCTGTCCTTTCCGAGACCCACTCCTCCTACAGGCTTGAGTCGCCCTCGACACTCCTGCTCCTGCCGCTCGCGCCGCAGGTCTCTCTCGCTTGGCTCGGTGAGCACCGGTCAAAGGCCGCATAAGATAAGCCTGGACGAACTCGGCATAGTCACCCTCCTCCCTGAAGAAGTCGGAATCCCACCCGATAGTGAAATCTATCATCTCCTGCGAGGTGTATCTCTCCGTGTGCCTCGTATGGGTAGGAGGAGGTGCTGGAACTGTCTGCTCTGGCAAGCCCAAGGTTTGCCATAAGAAGTGCTCCCCGAAATACCATGCCCGACAAACTAGGCCCTCCAGTAGAATCCTGAACCGGGCAGTCACTCGGGCACCCATATATCCATCTCTAACTGCCTCCGACAATGGGGCCCAAGGCTGCCAGGTGATCTGCAAATGATATACAGTTTGTTATCTACTGTTGAAAGTATAATGTAAAGCGAAGCTTAAATGAACTGTAAAGTTTGAAATACCTCTGCGGCGGTGATGGTATCGAAGTATCAGCGAAAGAACAGGAAGGACTCCCGTGGCCTCCGCTCGCACCTCACATCGAAGCGGTGGGAAAATGGAACCATGGGGGGCGTCTCCACGTCTAACACTGGGGCAAGCCTCGGAAAGTAGGCATACACCCACAATTGTATAGTGTAATAGGGCAGATATGAGTATGCTTATCAGATAAAGCATAATGCAGACAAAGCAGAAATCAGAGAATGTGTGTAGTGTATTGTGCAATAATGCAGCCACCTAAAGGTAAGCAGATTACGTGTGTGCAGTATGTGTGGTGTACAGATAATGTAAAGCAGAATTGAAAAGACAGAAAGGGAAGGTGTACCTCCTAGGCTCGCCAGTAGCCTCCAAGCAACTGTCCGCTGCGGCGAGAAGATGAGCTCATATATCCATAGAGAGTAGCCAGGCCTGCGCCACCCCAATCATAGCGCTGGATCCGCGTCATGTCCACAAGTGCGCTCAGCAAGTAAAGGGTGACAGTGTTCGCCTGGTCGGCGGAGAGTGTGGTCCCTAGCAGGAACATGATGAAGCCGTGGGCGTACTGCTCCTCCTCCTCTCGAGTCGTGGGCGCCTGAATCTTGAAGTGGTCCTCAAACCACGAGTACCTCACAAATTCGGGATGGGAGAGAGAAGGTCGATCACCAAGCAAGTACATCTGTGCGGCGTCCAACTTGTCCATATCAATATCGAAGGGGATTAGATCACCCCCTACTCCGATGCCTGTAAGCATGGAGAAGTCAAAGGGAGTCATCGTCATCTCCCCAGTGGCAAAAAGGTGGAAGGAGTCGGTGAAGTCCTACCATCTCTCCACTAGTGCGCCCATAAGAGGCCTACTCATAGTGAGGCGCAAGAGTTCCCTGTAGAAAAAGCCGAAGCTAGCTCGATCAATAATATGACGAACTGCGTCCAGCAACTCCATGTACCAATCTTGGACGACAGTGTTCCCATACCCCCGGAAGGCATGTGAATCTCCCTGCGTTCAAAGATAAACAGTTGCGAAGCAATATTAGAAATACAGTGTTTGGATGCGTTCAGAATTGATAAAATGCAGTGTGTGTGCATGTGTTCAAGTTTACATAGATATCGGGTGTGGGTGTGCCCACAGTGAACTAAGCATGCGATGTACTAGTGTGTTTGGATTATTCGGTTGAGAATGCAGTGTGTGTGCATGTGTTTGAGTTTAAATAGATATCGGGTGTGGGTGTGCTCATGGTGAACTACAACATGTGATATATCAGTGTATCTGGTTTAAGTAGTTAAAAAACAGAATCGACTATCGCAGTTATATGTTCTACATTGCAGAAAATGAAACAGAGGAAGAGTGTACCTCAGAAGCGCAGTAGGACAGATGTGACTCTGGCTCGCGCAGCAAAAGGTCTAGTAGCGCACCCCGCGCATAACTCCTGAAGTGGCGGATGCTATCAGGGGGCAGCACATGTATCGCCGGCCTGTAGGTCGCCGGGTCGAATGGTCGGATGCGAAGAGGTAGGAGCTCGACCTCAGGGTCCACATCCATCTCTGGAGGACTCCCACCCTGTGGAATGTCATCTGCCATTTCAAGAGGAGTGCGAAAATGATCGAGAATGCGAAAAACGAGCAAGAGCGCGAAAAGTCAACCCAAAAGTCAACCCCGAGAGGGAGAAAAATGGGAGGAAAGGTCGGAGTGTGGGAAAGGCACGAAGATCGGGGTATGACTCAGGGAAAACAAACCCCAAATGGTGGAAACCAAGAAAAGGGCACCGAAATCGAGTTTTGTTCGGTTCAAAGTGTGCAAAACGAGAGGGGTTTCGTGAATCGAATGATGGAAAAGGGTCGAAAACAAGAGAAAAACACGGATCAAAAGAGAGAAAATCACCTAGAAAGAAAGAGGAGGGATTTTTGAGCTTGAGGAAGTGAGGATATGGGGTTTGGAACCCCATATTTAAAAACCTGTGGCTAAAAGATAAAACTGCCCTCGAAACTGCCGTTTTTGGCCGGTCGGCCAAATTGTTAGCCGATCGGCTAAATATTTGGCCGATGAGATTATTTTGTGGCCGATGGATGGCCGGTGGCCACCCCTTGTGGTCGATGCACCTCCCACACCCTTGTTTGGGTCAGTTGTGTTGTTTGGGACCTTTATTCCTCAAGAGAGTGCAAGGAAGGTCCTGTTTGGTAGGGCTTATTTTCAGCTTATTTCAGCTTTTAGCTTAGTTTAAGCTATTTTGATGTGTTTGGTTCAGCTTAACAATACAACTTATAGCTTTTTATAAGTCAAAAATCAACTTATTCTTTGAGTGAGGGAGGAGAAGCTTAATTTATAAGTCAAAAATCAGCTTATGTTCACAGCTATAAACTATAAGCTATTAGGCTATAAGTTATAATCACTTTTCCACAGCTCTACCAAACGGGGCCAAAGTAGACTTTTGAAGCTTAACCGGCCTCCGTGTTGACCTCGAACCATGTCTTTTGTATACGATGCTCAGTACACGCAAGGTGTATCCTTTTTCGTATCCTTTGGTATCTTGCGAGATTCAGAAACTACTTTAAATACGTTGAATTGCAATACTTTGTCATGTTCGTAATAAGCGCACACCATCTCTTGCATTGTTATGCACGTCTATATGCGTTGTTACGCACACCATGCTTACATCATCATGCACATCCCTTAGGTCGCATTGTCTTGCACCCCCTCCATCCGCATTGTTTCACATGTTTCATTCGCATCATCATACACCTTATCATATTACATGCATTGCCATGCATTTCAGTTCATGCATTGCCATGTGTTTCAGTACATGCATTGTCATGCATTTTAGTTCATGCATTGTCATGCACGTCTCCCATGCATTTCCATGCACGTCTCATTTGCATTGTCATGCATTTCAGTTCATGCATTGTCATGCGCGTTTCATTTGCATTGTCATGCATTTCAATAATTCGCATTGTCATGCATATTTCATTTACATTGTCATGCATTTCAGTAATTCACATTGTCATGCACATATCTCGCATTGTCATGCATTCCTCACCTTGCGTCGTCTCGCATATTTCATTTGCATTGTCATGCATTTTCCTACCTTGCATTGTTTTGCATTCCCTATAACCGGCATTGTCTTGCTAGTTATTTGCGTTGTTTTGTATTTTCCTACTTTGCGTTGTTTCCCTATAACTGGTATTGTCTTGCTCGTTATTTGCGTTGTTTTGCATTCCCTATAACCGGCATTGTCTTGCTCGTTATTTGTGTTGTTTTGCATTCCCAATAACTGACATTGTCTTGCTCGTTATTTGCATTGTTTTGCATTTTCCCTATAACCGGCATTGTCTTGCTCGTTATTTGCGTTGTTTTGCATTCCCTATAACCGGCATTGTCTTTCTCGTTATTTGCGTTGTTTTGCATTTTCCTTATAACCGGCATTGTCTTGCTCATTATTTGCGTTGTTTTGCATTTTCCCTATAACCGGCATTGTCTTGCTCGTTATTTGCGTTGTTTTGCATTTTCCCTATAACCTGCATTGTCTTGCTCGTTATTTGCGCTGTTTTGCATTTCCTATAACTTGCATTGTCTTGCTCGTTATGTGTATTGTTTTGCACCCCTATAACCTGCATTGTCTTACTCGTTATGTGCATTGTTTTGCACCCTCTAACTTGTGCATTGTCTTGCACCCCATTAATTTGTGCATTGTCTTGCACCCTTACTAACTTGTGCATTGTCTTGCACTCCCTACTAACTTGTGCATTGTCTTGCACTCCCACTAATTTGCATTGTTTTGCAACTTTACTAATTTGCATTGTTTTGCAACCTATCTAATTCGTGTTGTTTTGCACCCTTCTCTAACTTGCGTTTTTACGTTCGTTATTTACATTGTTATGTACGTTTTTAACTCACGTTGTTTCGCATGTTCTACCTGCATTGTTATGCACACTTTACTCGCATTGTCACGCAGTTTTAAATTGCATTGTTATGCATGTTTCTAACAATATTGTACCTGTTAAGTTTCTTTCTTTTGCAGGCACGATATTGTATGTACGGTTCATTTGAGGCTGGCGTGACTAGACGAACCGGATAGGTATTGTATACTCTCCGCGTGAGACGTAAGGACAATTGAATAATTCTCTTACATCCTTTCTGCATGTAACGTAGTCTGTTTTGTATTCACTTGCTTAAACTGTTGCATGTTATGCTTCATTGTAGCTCTCGACATCGTGCATGTTCCTTGCATCTTGCCCCTGCCTTCGAGTCGCTAGAAACTGTAACAGGTCTGCGAGGGACCTCGCTACAGCTCGGACTTGATTTGTGTCACGGTTCTTAATCTTGAACCAAAGAGTCCAAATCCGGCAAATCGTTTTGAAAAAACAGATTTTTGAAAGAAGTGCCAAACATGGACTGCTTTGCAGATACAGAGTCGCCACCTAAATATTTTATTTTTGGGAAATTTAGGAAACCCTGACTCGTTTGCCTAAGGCCACGTGTCCATCATCACCAAAGTTGCCTCGGCTCGGGAACTTGGGTACGATTGGGGAAGGTCACTTCGTGAGCACCCCCGTTCGCCCGATCAAAGATCAGCCTCTACTAACCATGATATCTAGTTTTGAAAACTTTGTGTACTCTTATTCCGGTTATTAGCCTAGATTTACTATGTGATGTGCACAGCATACAAGTATAGACTGGGTCGCCTGAATTGGAACAAAATATTTCATATTTGTTTGTTTGGAAGATGGTTTGATGGTGCTACTCGCAAGTAGGCTAAGACGTGGATTTTCCACCCTCGGGTGGCTTTAGAAAACATGATTTTGCCACTATCTCATGGGCTTAAAACACATATTTGATGAATTGTTCCAATCCAAATAACCCAACCTTCACCCACAGGCATTCAAGGCAGTTATATCACATAAGCAGTTAGCCTCATGGTAAGCATGTTATTCATGGCAGTCACTCAAATGCATGCAAGGATGCTAAAGCATAAAAACTTACCGAGTACTCCAAGCCAAAACAGAAACCGATTAGAAATCCATGCATTATCCTAACTATACAGAAATGCCTAATGCAACACATGCAATAATGCAACTATAGCATACTCAACTATTCTAAACATGGCATATGAGATGCAGCAGCTATCATGTATTCAACTTAGAATTGAAATACAAATGCAGTTAGTATGATGCGCCGAGCCCGGTGCATGCAAGACAAATGAATGAATGCAAACATGCTATCATACTGTATGCTAATTGAAACATGCCCTAATCTAACCATCGTAAGCTGGTAAATAAAAGGGAAGAAAGACGTGGGATTGGAAGACATATATCACACTCACGCATACTTATTACAATTATGCCCTCGCGCAGAGGGTCCGAATAAATAATATACATTCTCGAATAGTACAGTCCGAATAAATAATACAGTCCAAGATATGTACAAAAATCCTAATTAATTACCAAATTAACTAAGAAAACAATAAACTGGCATGCAAGCCAGGGACTGCCTTGACTCTTCTTCAGATGATTAATGATGCATATCCGGGTTACCTTTGCGCGGAAATCCACTATGATGCCCCAATTAGCCTCTGTTTTGCAATAATTTTTGGAAAGCGCACCAAGCCTCGAAAGACTGCTGATTCTTGATTTGCTGCAACAGAGAGCAGGAAAGGGATATAGCAATGTATTTTCACATATGTATGCATGCCTCGATCTTCGTGCCACCAATCACGCATCTCGATGCATGATGGCCGAGGAGTCGAATTGCACAACTCAATATGGAATGAATGCACATAAAAACACAACAAGACCTAACTCCATCATGGATGATCCGGAGTGTCGGTGACTGGGGAATTGAGACACGTTCCGTCACTCGGAGTACGAAACGTACCTCGTTTCCCATGCTCAGGCTAACTCCTATCCCGAACACAATGCAATATGCATGACATGCATGAATGCAACTAAGATACAACTTAACATGCACAATGCTATGAAATGACATACACGGTGCACGAGGTAACATGGCATACACAATGCGCTAACATACAACCTAGCATACACAATGCTATGGAATGAAATGGCATACACAATGCATAATGGACTTACACCAACATGAGTGGACCTCAGCCACACTCACATAAGAGGCCATTAGATGAAAATGAGACACTCGAAATGCGTGCACACATGCACGCAAACCGAGGACCGACCCTAAGGCACGAAATGCCACTCTAACAAGACATGACAAAGCATGGAATATGGAATACTAGCATGCAAATTTTAGAGGCAATAATTGATGCAAAACAGCCCCGAAAGATGGCAAAATGACACCCGATGCATGGAATGAATCCCGAAACATGAAATTAGGCACATGGAATGACCTATGGCTATGCAATGCATGCATTATTTGAACATGAAGTGTGAATACAGAATCAAGAAATCCCCCAAAAAAGCATATTTACAGTTTTAAGCAAGGCCAAACAGTGAACGAAAATGGGGCTAAGCTAGCATGCAAAAATGGCCCCGAAAGAGAGATAATGAAGCAAGTAGCATCTGTTGGCCCTAAACAGAGAAGGGCCCTTCTACAATGTTGAAGATAGACCCAAAATATGATATTTTACAGTTCATGAAAAGCCATAAAAATATACACAAGTATGGCTAAACTATGATGCAAGAAATGGGCCAAAAGGGAGACAAAGAAGGAAGTGATGGCTGCCGGCCCCAAACAGATGAGGGCCCTTCAACAATGTTTAATAGGGGCCCAAAATATGACCTTTTACAGCTTATGATAAAACCCAAAACAGTCCACAAGCATGCTTAAAATACTATGCAAAATAAGGCCTAAAAAAGAGGTTTAAACACAAAGTACAAAAAGGATGCCTCAAACAGTAAAAGACCCTTAATGAAACATGAATAGGAGGTCAAAATAAGTCCATTTATAGTTTGGACCAGAGCCCAAAAACAGAATCACAAGAGGCTAACAAATCATGCAAAAATAAGGCCAAAAGAGGGATATAAAGGAAAGTGGCAAATGGAAGCCTCAAACAGTGATGAACCCTTCAAAAATGTTGAACAAAGGCTCAAAATAAGCCACTTTACAGTTTATGATAGAGCTCAAAACAGTTTATACATAGGCCAAAAATACTACACAAGAAATAGGCATACAAGAGAGGTAAAGAAGCAAGTGCAAAAAAGAAGCCTCAAACAGTGAGAGGCCCTTAAACAAACATGAAAAAGAGCTCAAAAAAATCCTATTTTCAGTTAGGGTCGGAGCCCAAAAGTGTAAGAAAGAATGGCTAAGAAAGCATGCAAAAATGAACTCAAAAGAGGAGAAAAATGTCTCACCCTTGTAGACCAATCTTTGACAACCTCTTGGCACAAGAAATGGTGCTCCTCAGCTCTGGAAAGCAGCTCCAAGTGGATGGAATGGAGGTGGTGGTGTGGTGCTAGGTGGTGGTGTAGAAATGGTGTAGGAACTTAAGGGTTTTGAGGGTTAAGATGTAGAGAGGGACAGATGCAACATATGAGGCTCAAAGCAAAAATTTCTAACCTCCCAAAACCAGCTGGGAGTGCTGGTTATATAGACAAAAAAGGGTGGAAAAGAGGGGGGAAAATAGGGGGGAAACAATTCGAGTTTCCCCCCAAAAGGCCAAAGCCTCGGACATAAGGCCTAGAGGAAAACAAAATTCACTTTTAGGACACACTTGGGGAGAGGGTTATGGTCGGCTAGCTAAAAAGGACAAAAAAGTCATTTCACCAGCTAGGTGGCTGGCCTGCTGCTTTTTTTTGGCCAGCTGGCTACTTTTTCTAGCTTTTCTGGCCGGCCTGCTACTTTTCAAGACAAAAAATGGGTCTGCCGGAAAGAAAGGTGGCCGACCAGTGCTATAGAAGTCCAATGGTGGCCATTAAAGTGTCCAAATTGAAGCCCCGGAAGTTATCTTTCCAATGGCGCAAACTTTGCATTAAAATTCCTCCTGTGGAAAAAGTTATGCCTGTTTTGGTGAAGCCGCGCAGATTCGGTCCAACCAGAGTGATGCCCTACTTCAATCAACCATATCTCCCCCGTCCGGAATTGGCTTTAAGAGATTCTTGAGTGAAAAATGAAGCCCCGGAAGTCTTCTTTCCAACGGTGGTGGCCTCATAGCTTGATTTCAAGTATGCAAATGAATGGACCCGATTCGGCGAGGGCTGCTCGACTCTTTCTTAACGGTTCATGCCAATTTTCTCCCCCAACTAGATTTCTTCCCTCTTCTCCTCTTTTCTTCAACTTCAAACCCCTAAGTAAGGTGTTTTGAAAGATTTTTTAAAGATTTCATCTCTCTTTCATTCATTTCTACTTTGTCCTTGCTCGGTTTACCGAAAAGCGCAACATTTGACAAAATGCGAGCCTCGGAACATCGTAAAAACTTTATTTCAAAAACGTTTTGAAAGAGAGGGTTTTAAGACTAAAATATTTTGATCAAGATTGTTTTGGTTTAAAACAGGGGTATGAAGTTGAGATTTGATTCTCTTCTTGCCGAAGAAACTGAACCTTTCCCCTGCACACCTTTCTCCACCATGTAAACCATCAGTCGCGTCCAAGTCTTAAAGACAGTCAAAAATGGAGTGTCTACACCTTCAAGCACGTATCTCGTTAGCTTGTATGCTTTGTCTAAGTCTTCGGCCTCGTCAAAAATTGGTCATCTCTGGGCTTTGACATTCACTCCCGTCATCTTTATGACTTTCGAGTTCTGTCAAAGAGGGGCAACTGTAGACACCCCATTTTTGACCGTCCTCAAGACTTGGACGTCATCGTTTGAACACTCGATGATCATCCATGCTCGTGTTCGTTTTGAGTTCTCAGAGGTCTCGGCTGCGCGCCTTGCCTCAAGATCTCTCAACTTGTTTGTTTTGTGCTTAGTTGTGAACCACACTTGTGTTTTTTGCTTCTGAGGGAAGAGGGTGGCTTGTTGGCCATTTCCTCAACCCATCGGCCAAGGCTTGAAGCCATCAGCCTTGTGTTCTTGCCATCGGCCAAAAGTGTTGGCCGATCGGCACTATTTTTGGTCGGCCAGCCCTTATGTTGGTCGATCGGCCATATTTTCTGGCCGAGCCCTGTTCATCTGCTTTATGCAGATATTTTGTGCCAGCTGGCACAGCTAGCATCCACAATTAACCCCCTCCATACACGTGTATGGAGGGATTTGTCCCCTTGCTTAGCTTCTCTTAGAACCTTTAGAATTTGGACTTCTATAAAAAGGGAGCTCCTCCTCCCTTCTCAAAGGTTATGAAAATTGAGGGTTAGAAAGTTGTATCTATCTATCTCTATATCTCCCTCTCTTTACATATTTGTGTGTGTATTTGTGCTCTAAAGGGTGTTTTGTTCTCACTATTGCACACAAACACCTATTTGTGCTCTAAAGGGTGTTTTGTTCTCACTATTGCACACAAACACCTAGCAATACACCATCCTTGATTGCTAAGGTACTAGGGGGTTGGTTTTAGAATTCTTGGGCTGGTTTTGACCAGAGAAGGGTGCTAGTGTTGTGTTCTGGAGGTGTTCTTCAAGGGTGAGCAAACTTGCTTTTAATACCCCATTCTTGCTTAAGCTTTTAGCCCTTCTTGCTTATTGTTTTAAGCTTAGCTATTAACTGATAAAAGTTCTATTTTTACTTGCTTTAGACCTTTGTTTAATGTCACTTTTTGCTTTGGGGTTGTTTACCCCCTCCAAGGCCTTGTTAGGCCTTGTTTTAGGCCATCCATTTTGGCCTTTTTTCTGAGCTTTGCATGACCTTTCTACTACTGAAATCCAAAGGATTTTCAGTGGTGGAAAGGTAGTTTTGAGGTCTTAAATAGGAGAGGGTCATCCCCTCTCCTTATTATCTTGAATGCTTGCATAAGTGGCTTATGTTGGTGGCATGTATGCTTAGCTTGTTTTAACTTTATTTCAGTGTATATTAGGCTTTGTTTTGCCATAATATACCTCTGTTTCAAGTTGGTTTGATGGCCTCTTATATGCTTCATATACTTGTCTTGCAATCCTCTTGTTTGCCTCAACATGCATCGTGTTGTAACATGTCATTTTAGCATGATTTTGGCTCAAATCCATGAAGCTTTTAGCCTTGTTTTACCATGCTAGAGCTCTGTTTTGCTTTTTCTTGGTCATGCTTGCATTGTTTTGTATAGCCACCATGTAATCTAGCTTGTTAGCTTTGAGTGTCCAAGTCACTAGCACGCTTTACTTGGGTCATTTCAGTGATTTGGCATCACTTGTTATGTTATTTTAGTCCATATAGTATGCTTGTAAACTTGCACTTATCACTCCTTTAATGTTTTAAATAGTTGAGGTCTTATGCCTCATGAATGGACCATTGTGTATGCCTCTATGTTTAGGCTTCTAGGATGACATTTCAATGTGTTTTTGGTCTTGTTCTAACATGCCATAACTCTAATTTTGGTTCCTTAAATCATACCATGTTTGGTTTTGATAGGTGTAGTGTAACACCCCTTTTGTAGCCTTACATGCTCCATGTTTTGAACCCACCTTTCTAGCATGTTTTGACCTTGGCTGTTGCATGTTTTAGGCTCATCTTGACATGATTTAGGACTGTTTGGGGTTATACTTGCCATATGCCCTTTGTTTTGTGTAGCTTTGGTTCAAGTCCCTTTACTAGTCTTAGGCTTTAAGCCTTATGCATGCTATGATTATGATTATATGTGTGATTTGGCATCATTTCTAACATCATTTCAGAGCATGTAGTGTTGTCACACTTGCATGCTTTTCACTCTTTTAAGTGTGCTTAAGAGTTGTGTCTTCATGCCTAGGTGATAGGCCAATTAGCATGCATGTTTGTATATGCTTTTGTCCCTCATTTCTTAGCATTTTGGCCACTGATTTGGGCATGTTTGAGAGTTGCCCATATTAGTTTAAGACCATTTCCGCATGTTGTTGCATGTTTGCCTTGCATGTTGTTGCATACTTGGCCTATTGCATGTTGTCACATGCTTGAGTTATATTGCATTTGGCATGCTTTTTGTTAAGTTGCTTTGCATGTTTGCATGCTAGTCCCATTGCATGTTGTTGCATGCTTATCATTGGTATTGTTGTTGCATGCCTATTACATTGTAATGCTTGCATGATTATGCTACTTTGTTAAGTTCATCATGCATGTATTACATTGGTCTAAGTATACTTGTCCCTTTACATGTTGTCAGATGTTTGCCTCACCTGTTGTTGCATGTTTGTCATTGGCATCGTTGTTACATGCCTTGCATTTTTACTTGTTTAGGTTGTATGCCTATTGCAGATTGCTTGTTTGCATGCTCATGTTGCATTAGCTTGCTTGCATGCCTAGGTTGCATAGCATTAAGCATGCATCTCTTGCCTCTTGATTAAGCATGATAGAGGTTGGGGCCCCTTATATGTTGTGTGCATTTCATTTGATATAAATTGCACACTTGGCTCCTTTGGCCATCATGCGAAATGCGTGATTGGTGGTCCGAGGGTCGAGAACCATACTCTCTTGAGCTCATGACATGATAGGGAGGGTGGTTGTGCATACATTGTCTTGAAAAGGCATTGTCATGCTCTGTTTGTCCTCTGCTGCAGCAAAACAGTATTCTGCAGGAAGATATAGCCGGTCGACCATCTTCAATGCCGGTCGGCTACAAACATCTGGCTGAGAGCTATACTTTTGGTCGATTACCTGTTTATCTTGGCCGATGGTCCAATATTTTGGCCGGTGACCTCCCACAACACTCAGGGAGTGGTTCAGAAGCATCCTTGAGACTTGTGCAGTTTTCAGAGGTACAGAGCAGTGCAAATAGAGGCAACATGAAGCATGGCAATGGATTTTTGAGCAAAGCCGATTGAGTATGCATTTGTCCCTCTTCCCGATGCTACTTTACCTGCTTTCATAGCTTAATTAATTTGTTAATTATTTAAGTGTTGTAATAATTAGTTGTAGCTAATTATTCATTTGGTTTTGTAATTAATTAATTAGCTTGTTAGTTAGTTAATTAGTTAATTTGTATTATTCTTTCGCTTCCTCCGTCGAGAGGGCACAATTGTGTAATAAGCGTGCGTGTGTGTAGACGTCCCCGAACGCATCCCGGGGGAAGGGAGTGCGAGTCCCCCCCGTTCTGGTTCGATATTGGGTCACTACAGTTCGAAGGACTCAAATGTCACGGTTCTCAATCTTGAACCGAAGAGTCCAAATCCGGCAAATCGTTTTGAAAACAGATTTTTGAAAGAAGTGTCAAACATGGATCGAATCTGTAGTCGCCACCTAAATATTTTAAAATGGGAAATTTAGGAAACCCTGACTCGGTGCCAAAGGCCACTCGTCCGTCATCACCAAAGTTGCCTCAGCTCGGGAACTTGGGTACGATTGGGGAAGGTCACTTCGTGAGCACCCCCGCTCGCCCGGTCAAAGACCGGCCTCTACTAACCATGATATCTTATTTTAAAAACATTGTGAGTTTTTATTCCGGTTATGAGCCTAGGTTACTATGTGATGCGCACAGCATACAAGTATAGACTGAATCGCCTGAATTGGAACTAAACATTTCATGTTTGTTAGTTTGAAAATGGTTTGATGGTGCTACCCGCAGGTAGGCTAAGACGTGGATTTGCCACCCTCAGGTGGGCTTAGAAAACATGATTTTGCCACTACCTAGTGGGCTTAAAACAGACATTTGATGAATTGTCCCAATTCAAATAACTCAACCTCCACCCACAGGCATTCAAGGCAGTTATATCACATAAGCATTTAGCCTCATGGTAAGCATGCTATTCATGGCAACACTCACACGCATGCAAGGATGCTAAAGCATAAAACTTACCGAGTACTCCAAGCCAAAACAAAAGCTTATTAGAAATCATGCATGATCCTAAATATACTAAAATGTCTAATGTAACACATGCAAAGATGCAACTATAGCAGGCTCGGTTATTCTAAACATGGCATATGAAATGCTACAACTAACACGTATTCAACTTGGAATTGAAATACAAATGCAGTTTGTATGATGCGCCGAGCCCGGTGCGTGCAAAACAGATGGATGATGCAAACATGCTGTCATACTGTATGCTAATTGAAATATGCCCTATATCTAACCATCATAAGCGGGTAAATAAAAGGGAAGAAAGACGTGGGGTTTGAAGACATACATCACACTCACCCACACTTATTACAATTATGCCCTTGCGCAGAGGGTCCGAATAAATAATACAGTCCGAAATAAAAGATTAATACAGTCCGAATAAATACACAGATTTCTAATTAATTAACAGATTAACTAAGAAAAACTGTAAACTGGCATGCAAGCCAGGGGCTGCCTCGGTTCTGATGAATGATATATCTTTGCGAAATCGGATGCTGAATCCCGATTAGCCTCTGTTTGCAATGTTTCTCAAAATGCGTGCCAGACTCCGAAAAGTTACTGATTCTTCATTTTGCTGCAACAGAGAGCAGGAAAGGGGCATAGCAATGTATTTCACAAATATATGCATGCCTCGATCCTTGTGCCACCAATCACGCATATCGATGCATGATGGCCGAGGAGTCGGATTGCACAACTCAATATAGGGTGAATGCAAATGAATGCTACAACAAAACCTAACTCCATCATGGGTAATCCGGAGTGTCGGTGACTTGGGAATTGAGACCCGTTCCGTCACTCGGAGTGCGAAACGTGCCTCGTTTCCCGTGCCCGGACTAACTCTTATTTCGAACACGATGCAATATGCATGATATGCAATCCTAGCATACACAAGGCTATGAAAATGAGATGTCTCGAAATGCGTGCACACGAGCATGCAAACTGAGAAAATGATCCTAAGGCATAAAATGGCATACGCAATGCAATTGGACTTACACTAACATGAGTGAGCCTCAGCCACACTCACGTAAGAGGCCGTCAGATAAGAAAAGAAGTGCCTCGAAATGCGTCCACACGGGCACGCAAACCAAGGCAATGACATACGGAATGCGATGATGCTAAAATGAGATGTCTCGAAATGCATGCCTACGGGCACGCAAACCGAGGCGATGGCATACACGATGCAATGAGACTAAAATGAGATACAGAATGCAAAATGGACTTACACTAACATGGGTGAGCCTCAGCCACACTCACATAAGTGGCCGTCGGATGAAAATGAAGTGCCTCGAAATGCGTGCACACGGGCACGCAAACTGAGGCAATGGCCCTAAGGCGTGAAATGGCATGGAAATGATATGCAAACATGCAAATGAATTTCAGCAATGAAATGCGGGGGAAAACAGCCCCCGAAATGAGGCGAAAGTACACCCGATGCAAGGAATGGTCCCAAAATGCGAAATTAGGCGCCCGAAATGGCCTATAGCTGTGCAATGCATGGACAATATAGATATGGAATGAAAATACTGTAGCAAGGAAGCCCCAAGAAAAGCATTTTTCAGTCATAAAAAGGGCTAAACAGCAAGCACACATAGGATTAAGCAAGAATGCAAAAATGGCTCCGCAAGAGGGGTATTGAAACAAGTGATACATGCGATGCCCAAATGGAAAAATACCCTTCTAAAACACTGATGAGGAACTAAAAATATGCGCATTTACAGTAGATGACATCCCCCAACTCAGTATGAAAACATGCTAAAAATGTGATGCAAGAACTAGGATATATAAGGCTATAACATGAGGTAGCCCAAAAATTCATCAAACCAGCAAATACCCTTAAATAAATATGTCAAGAAGATCAAAATATGACTCTTTCCAGTTCTGATGATGGCCAAAAACAGAAGCTAGATAAGCTTAAATAAGCATGCAAAAATGGGGGTCAAAGAGGGATATAATGACAAGTATAACATGGAGACCCCCAAAAAGGTTTATCCCTTCTACAATGTTGTAGAGGGACACAAAATAAGACTACTCACAGTTCATGACATGCTCCAAAACAGACTACATGTAGGTCACACAAATCATGCAAATTTACGGTAAATATGAGAGATTATGAAGCAAGTGCATTATAGAGAGGCCAAAAAGGGTTGAGGCCTTCTTAAATGTTGAAGAGGGGCTCAAAATAGGCCCACTTACAGTTTACATTGTGCTCGGAAACAGATCACTCATAGGCCAAATATAGCATGCAATATTGTGACATATCAGAGGATATTGAAACAAGTGCAAGATGGAGGGCTCAAACAGGGTTGAGCCCTTGAAAAAACATGAAGAATGGCCCAAAAAAGGCCTAGTTTCAGTTAGGGTTGGAGCCCAAAACAGTAAGCAAATAGGCTAAGGGAATGAGGCAAAAATGAGCTCAAAAGAGGGTGAAGTGGACTTACCCTTGAAGATCAAGACTTTGGTTGCTTCTTGGACCAAATTTGTTGCCTCTTAACTACTGGAAAGCCTCTCCTTGCTGCTGGAATGGAGTAGTAGTGGTGGTGCTTGAAGATGATGAAGAAATGGCACCAAAACTTGAAGGAAATGAGGTTGTATGTATGTATATGCTCCAACCAATGTTTGTGATCTCTTCTCTTGAGTTGGGAGGACACCAATGTAGACAAGAGAGGGGGAGAGGAATCCTTACAAAAGTGGAGGGAAATGAGGCCTTACTTCCCTCCAAAAGGTTCCCCCGGATCAGATATTTTTTGGAGGAAAACCAAGATACAGCTGGAATAAACTCACACTGAGGAAGCAGGCCGACTAGGCACTTTTGCTGCAGGTGGCCGGCCGGCCACCCCCCATGGTCGGCCGGCTAGGGGTCAAAATGGAAAGTGAGAATTTCTGGCCGGCCACCAAAGGTTGGTGTCCTCCCAAGTGTGTACAACAAGACCCTATGGTTGGAATTTGGCAACTCTGTAACAAGAGAGACAACATGCCACTTTTAAAAGGGGTTCAAAAGGGTCAATTGCAATTACTGGCCGGCCATGTATTTTTAGGGTCCTCCCATGTGTGTACAACACAAATATGTGGTTTTGGCTCGAAGAAAATGGCCCTAGGGTGTTCAACATTAGCCCGGAAGTGAGAAAAACGGGCGTTGGGGGGCGCCGGAGGAGCATAACTGGTTGTTGAGACAATTGCTGGCCTCCCACCCTCTAGTGATCTTCCTGGTGATAAAACACAGGTACCTGCCAAAAATGAACAAAAACCGATGCAAAACGAATGCTCGGGGGGCCAAAACACGCAGTTCGGGGTCCCAAAACCGGATTAAGCAGAAAGTGGTGTTTGGCCACGAAATGGGTATCTAAGACCCGTGTCCCTAGAAAGGAGTAAATGAGATGCATGCCAAAACCGGAGGAATCGGAGATGGTTGGGTGGTCGAACCGAGGCACACGGCTGACGGCTCAAAAACCAAGACTCCGAAATGGGCAAAATGGCCTCTGACCACGAAATGTAGCCTGACCCGAGAGATGGTCTACGGGACCTTTCCCTCTCCTCTGGAAAGAAAACAGAGAAAACTGAGTCTGGTTCGCAAACCGAGGCAAGGCACAGAAGAGAGTTCAGAAGTCCGGAGGCAGGGCGCGCGGCCGCGACTCTGAGACTTCTGAACGAGCACAACATACAACATCACCGAGCGCTCAATCGATGATGTCTGAGTCTTAAGGTCGGTCAAAAATGGGGTGTCTACAGTTGCCCCTCTTTGACAGAACTCGGAAGTCAAGAAGTGACGGGAGTGAATGTCAAAGCCTAGAGACGACCCATTTTTCACAAGGCCGAAGACTTAGACAATCATACAAGATGAACAGAGATACGTGCCCGCAGGCAGGGGGGCAAAATGCAAAGCGACATGCACAGAGCCAAATGATCATGCAAATGCAGCAAGCTGTAATGAGGCAAGTATTCGCAAATAGATGCAACAGTTTTAAGCAAGAATGCAAAGCAACAACTACATTTCATGCAGTTAGGAATGCGGAGAATCATTCAATTCTCGTCGCGTCTCACACGGAGAAGATACGATACCTGCGCGATTCGTCTGGTCGCACCAGTCTCAAATGAACCATACATACAATATCGTGCCTGCAAAAGAGAGAAATTCAACAAGAACAATATGCTAACAACATATATTCAATGTGATTCCTGTGATCCCGAAAGTTTGACACACGCAGTGCCGGCGAGTGAATGCATAAAGCAGTGTGATAGAGGAACGCACGTGACAACGCACGCTCAAGCATAGAGGTATGGTACGTCAAGAAATCATGCATGACAATGCAAAATGCTCATGAGAATGCAAGTTATATGCACGACAATGCAAAACGAGCATAAAATCAGGGCGCCCGTTTGTTATGAAACAACGAGCTAGGAAACGCGCATTTCGGTGAAGGCAACTTGATCGCGGCCTCGGATTCACCTCCCGGAGAGGTTACAACATGTTCGAAAAGGATATACCTTGATTTTGATGAGTGATGATGAGACACATGTCAGAAATTGCAGCTGAAGTTCCGGCGGAGCAATTTCGCGTCAGAAAGTGCACTTTTCTCGAACTTTTTCAGGTCCCGGGAACTCCGATCTTCCTCAAAATTTGCAGAGAGCTAGAGGGGGTTGTGGGGACCACCACTGGCCAGGTGGTTGCCCTAGGGGAGGCCACCGGCTAGGGACAAAAAAGCAGATGGCCGGCCAGCTAGAAAAGGTGGCCGACCGGCCACCTGTCCAAAAGTAGGGGCAGTTTTGTCATTTTGGCTCATTTCTATATATTCCCTTGCCCAATGCCTCCGAAATCACTTCCACAGCTGCAAAAACTCCTTCCCTTGCTCCCCAAACCATTTTTCTCTTCAGATCTGCACTTTATACGCGCTTTTCGGCCTTCCACGCAAGTTGTTTTCGCGAAATCTTTCAGTTTTAAGCACTTTGGACCGATTAAATTTTGATTTCGGGGCTTCTTTTCTCATTTTCACCACTTGAGGTAAGTTTGTCTCAATATTTGGAAGATTTTCTCGGGAGTTGACTTTTGTTGACTTTTCCATTTCCCGGGAGTTGACTTTTGTTGACTTTTTCCAATTTTTGCTCATTTTTGCAGATTTCTTGAAATGGCGGGTGATTACCCTCATGGTGGAGGTCTTCCAAGCACCGGGGATGATTTTGATATCATGACACTGCCCCCGAGAGTTCGCCCTTTTATTCCCGGGAGATACGCCCCACCGGTACATATGCTTCCGCGGGCCGTTTTTCGTCGTTTCACTAGGTTCAATGACCGGGCACCCGAGGATTTACTTCTGCGAGAGCCGGAGCAGCACCTCTCTCACGATGCACAAGAGGTATTTTACTTTATTTTCTGTATTTTTCGTGCATTTTGTAGCTTTGCCATGCTTGAACACACAGTTTTAGCTTATGACCTGATGCTTTGTTTGCATTAGAACATGTGACTTAAACACTTGAATTCTTGAACACATGGCTCATTGGTGATTGATTGTGAGCATACGGTACACATTAGTTAAGAATTGAACATACTGGCTCAAACACCGATTTGTCAAACACGGCCGAATTTGAAGGTGAGCACATGGCACACTGCGATTAAGAGTAGAACCCACAGTCCCAAACTCCGATTTTGAACACACAGTCCAAGTCGATGGTGAACAGACAGCCCACAATGATCCAGAATAGAACACACAGCCCTAAACTCCGATTTTTACGAACACGCGGTCCAAGTTGATGGTGAACACACCCACAACGATTAAGAGTAGAACACTGACCCTAAACTCCGATTTTTACGAACACGCAGTTCAAGTTGATGGTGAACACACGGCCCTGCGATTGAGAGTAGAACACACAGTCCCAAACTCCGATTTTCTGAACACACAGTCCAAGTCGATGGTGAACACACAGCCCACAATGATTGAGAATAGAACACACAGTCCTAAACTCTGATTTTCTGAACACGCAGTCCAAGTTGATGGTGAACACACAGCCCACAAATGATCGAGAATAGAACACACAGCCCTAGATTCTGATTTTCTGAACACGCAGTCCAAGTTGATGGTGAACACACAGCCCACAACACGGATTTACTGAACACGCAGCCCAGATTTGAAGTGAACACACAGCCCACTGAGTAAGAATTGAACACGTAGCCCAAAACACAGATTCACTGAACACGCAACCCAGATTTGAAGTGAACACACAACCCACTGATTAAGAATTGAACACACAGCCCAAAACACAGATTCACTGAACACATGACCCAGTTTAAAGTGAACACAGTCCATCGATTAAGAATTGAACACATGACCCAAAACACAGATTCATTAAACACGACCCAGATTTGAAGTGAACACATTACCGATTAAGAATTGAACACACTGCCCAAAACAGATTCACTTGAACTGCCCATGATTTGAAGTGAACACAAATTGATCGATTCGTTTCATTTGCACACAGCTGCTTCATTTCATTTGCACACAGCTATTTCATTTCATTTGCACACAGCTACTTCATTTCATTTGCACACAGCTTGTTACTTGCATACGGCTTGCATTTTATTGTGTACTGAACACATGTATTCATTACGGATGCGAGTTGGCTCTCGTCGTCTTGAGGATATGGCTCCACCGGCGAGAGTGGTCTGTTGAGCTTCGAGGTTGTCCGGGATTTGGTTGACTCGGCGGGGTTGAACGTGCATGCGGGGTTATCATTGTCATCTGCCGATGGGACATTGTTAGTGCCTTGGTGGAGAGATGGTGGGACACCACCAATTCTTTCCATTTTACGCCATCGGGGACATGACCATGACTCAGTTGGACTTTCTTGCGTACTCACCGGCCTAGACATAGGCGGTTGGCCCATACCTTATGACGAGGATATGGGAGAGTGGGAGGCCGCATGGACACATCTATTGGGGGCTCGCCCACCTGTAGACAGAGCTTCCGGGAGAGTCCGGTACACCTGGTTCTCTTCCCGTTTTCGGAGGCCGGAGATGGAGCTTGAGTCTCCCGAGGAGGTTGAGCAGTACACCTGGGGTTTCCTTATGTTCCTCTTTGGCACCACTCTGTTTGCCGATAGGGGGAACACCATCGGGTTGTATCTTCTGAGTGCCCTAGTGGACCTATCACAGGTCAGTCGGTATGACTGGGGTGGCGCTGGCCTGGCTACCCTCTATTGTTACATGAGTGCAGCCTCTCACAGGTGGGGAGACTTACTTGGCGGCTATTGGAGAGCCTGGGAGGTACGTTCTATCCTCTTGATTTACATTTCTGCTCCTCATTACTTGTTCATCGCACACACGGCGCACTTTGTATTCTGTATTCTACCTTTAGCACTTTGTATTCACATTCCGCACTGCTTTTCTCAGCTATGGGTGTACGTATATTTTCCCACATTAGCCCCGGAGATGGAGGTGGCGGGACTCCTTATGACTCCGTTTTCACTGGTATTCGAGGGCGAGCACCGACCGAGACCTCGAGAGACTCTCTTCTACCTGCGACAGTATTTTGATACTGTGCGGATGACAGAGGTATTTCAGAACTCTCGGTTCCTTTCATTTTCATCTTTGATCTGCCCTGTATGTTCCTGATTTCTGATTGATTTATGCACTGGCTATCCGAAGATTACTTGGCAACCCTGGGCGGTATTGGGTGACGGTCTCTGACATCAGTATCCCGGAGGGTCGGGTAATTCCCAGTATAGGTTCCTGCTCGAAGGACCAGTAGGTAGGGCATGGTTCCTGGGGGAACGCTTTCTGCGTCAGGTGTGGGGGTACGATTCTCAGGACCCTCCTGCTGTACCTCCAGCCACTATGCGGACTGCCGATAGACTCTCTACCCAGGAGGTCATTAGTGCTATGCAGAGCACCGATGCTTTATTACATCTCATGGAGGGGGACTACGCCACCTATCGTCATATATATCTAATGCCCCCCTTGACGGGAGTGCGTGCTCCGTCACGGAGGCCTACTAATGTACCATCTTCGAGTCGTGCCGGTACTACGGATATCCCCTCCTCTAGCAGGGCTGGTGCATCTAGGGGTAGAGGTAGTTCGATTCCTCCGATCCCTCCGTCTCTTCATCATCCTGGGTGGCCAGACATGCCGACCGAGTTGACGAGTTGGCGGTTCGGGACTCCTTACCAGGTCTCGCTAGAGCCTCCTCTTCCTGACCACAGATATGTCAGGGATCCTGATTCACCCCCGGTATGTTTTACAGCTTTGATTTATCAGTCAGATTACTTGGACATTCATTCCCTCGCTGATAGTTTTGCATTTGTATCTGTAGCCTCCAGTTGAGTACACGGATGAGATACTGGGGATGCTGGCCACATTCGAGGGCATGATCCTACGGAGGGAGGCCTGTGGCCATTATAGGCGTCTGTCTTGTTCATCTTCCCTGCATTTAGCATATTTCTGGCGACATACTGGTTTTGAACATTCTGCTGTATTGATAGGCTGTGTAGAGCACATCTGACACACACCCCACTCACATATTATACTCGCATCTGCTTTTCATATTTGAATTGATGTATTTGAACTTTTCCCTTCCAGATGCCTCCTGTCTATGCACCGCCATGTGGCAGACCACGGGCCTTCTCGAGAGATCGAGTCTTGGACTGTTAGTCTTGGGCCATCTGGGCCTTTTCGAGGCCGGGCCATCGGGCCTCCTCAGGGAGCTGGGCCATCTAGGCCTTTTCGAGGAGCTCGAGGAGCAGGGTCATCTCGCAGACCCCAGGCACCCAGTATTGTGGAGGAGGAGGAGGTCGCGGACCGTGAGTCGAGACATCTGTGGGGAGGAGGCTCGGTCTTGGTTAGGGAGGCTGAGGGGGATCCGGAGGATGATAGCTCTGACCCGGATAGTGATGATGGTGCAGAGGTTATCCTGCAGAAGAGGATGAGAGGGCCTCCTCATTTCCGTTCCTGAGGATATTGATGCTATTTCCTGCTTTATTTTACTTTTTGCTAGTAGTTTGTAGCACTTTGCATATTGTTAGGCAATTTTATTTCCTGTAAAACTTGTACCTCTATTTTGTTGTAAAACATGATGAAATGAAACAGCTTTTGAAAAGATGTTTGTATTTGAAATTCTTAGCATCGCAACGCATCATTTTGCACAAAGTGAAATTGAATGAAAATGCGCCTTGTGCATTTTCCGGGTCAGGTAATGAACCGACGCAACAAATCAAAAACTCGACTCACTAAGAAATAACAGAATCTTAGCAAGTTTACAACTCGATAAGCAAAGTACAACAAGACTTATCAAAATTGCGTAAACAGAGAGTAAACAAAAAGTAATAACTCAAAACATAAAATGCGACAGCTCGACAAAACTTACAACTCGATAAACAAAACAACAACTCGATAAGCAAAAATACAACAAAGCGTACTGCGGACGGACGATCTGGATGATGGAACGTACCCGAAGCTGAGAGAAATGGAGGCCTTCGACGTTCCCAATGCGTGAAAGTGCCTCAAACTTCCTTCCGGAGGGCAAAACAAGACCAATGAGCATGGTGGGCCACATTTGCTGGGGATTGGAGGGTGGCCGGCCGGCCAGTTTTTTTTGAATCAAGGGTGGCCGGCCTGCTAGAATAGGTGGCCGGCCGGCCACCTCTCCCTACTGACTTCGAGTGCGACCACGTGTCCTTTGAATAGTGTTTCACCCTCTATAAAAGCCCCAATCTTGGAACTTATTCATTTCATCACTGCTTTTCACAAAATGGAGGCATTTCTCGCAGAAAATCTCACATCTTGGATCTCTTCTTTAGATGGCTCGGAAAAGTTGAACTTCTGGGGTTTCGGCTTGAATGCACTATTCACGCTGGGCCGGACTTCACTGCATCTTCCTTTCCTCCACGCTGCGATGAGATTTTGGAACCCAGTGACGCACGTCTTCAGCTTCGGAGGGCAAGAGGTATGTCCCACTTTTGAAGATTTTCAAGCTTTGATGGAGTCTGAACGCTCAGAAGAGATCTTGCCCCAATCTCGTTTTGGCCATGCCCAAGCTTTAGGGCGGATGTGCGGTCTCAACGCGCATGATGCTCGATCTCTGATCGGTAATGGCATGTTGGATATCCCGAGCCTGATTTACCGATTCTCTGATGCCGGTGACCGCAACAACCATCATTGGCAAGGTTTCCGACAACATGCCCTCTGCTTGTGTATGCTATCTCGTTTTCTGTTTGTCTCGGGCTCCGGAGGAGCTAGCATCCGTTTGATCGAAGTCGCTCAAGGCTTGAGGGAAGGAAAGAGTTCTACCGCCATGACATTGGTCGAGACACTGCTAGGTTTGGATGCCTTCTACCGCCAAGAGACAACCAGGTTTGCGGGGAGTCCACTACTGCTGCAGGTAATGTTTCCCACCCAAGCTCACATATGTATTTGCTCATATCACTCGGCCCTCGGGCTCGGTTTTTCTCATAAAACCCTTATCTTACTTTTCTCTCATCGCACATCTCTCTATTCTTTATTCCCTCATTTTTCATCCCTCCCCAGATATGGTTGATGGATAAATTGCAAGTTGTGGACTCTTGCCCTGCTTACTCAGCCCGCGGCTACTTCTTTCGACAACGCCTGGTTGACGCCCTTGATGAGGGATGGTGGTTTGAATGGATGTGCAACTTGTCAGCTGAACACATTGCTTGGCGCTGTCCTTGGCTTAACCTTCCGGCGATGGGCTATAGCATGTTCCAGGACACTGGGATCCGGTTGATTGGCCTAACCCATTGTGTATTCTATTTCCCATTCCGCATTCTGCGCCAATTTGGTTATGATCAGACTTGCCCTCCGGAGGGGATTGAGTACCCGGTTACTTTCCGGGTCCAAGTTGCACACCTTGCCCGCCATACTACAGCCTGGAGGACTAGAGAGCTCTTGTCCCCTGCCCCTGTTTTCAGTTGCACTTTATCTGACGAGTGCTGGGATTGGCTCAACGAAGAAGCACAGGTTGGGCCTAGGTTGGCATGAGAGGCTTTGACCAGCTCTGGAAGGGGGCGCAGGGACACCTGACTTGACTATGCCCCAGATTTATCACTTTATTAGTACTTTCAAGTTTTCGTTATGAGTGTAATAAAAAGCAACTTCAATTGTATGCAAGAGCGAGAGAGCTCTGTTTTGAAATCAATGAAATTGAAGGTTGTTGTACTGAAAATTCTCCGTTTTGGTCCAAAAATGGTCTTAGTTGTGAAGAGATCAATTTGAACAAAGTCAACTTTTATTAAAACTTTTCAAAACTATTTTCGATACGGATCAGAACTGGACACGCCTGAGATCTGTCACTGAGATGCACAACCCCGGATCCTAGCAACTGGAAAGTTGCCCCTAGTTTGAAAAGTGTCTCGGCGATTCATAGCAACGGAAAGTTGCCCCTAGTCTGGATGGTGCCGCAACACTTCATTGCAACGGAAAGTTGTCCCTAGTCTGAATAACACTGTACCGGAGATCACGATAAATGCTGATGAATAGAGATGACTGAGATGATCAAATGGACAAAGTTGATCGGGGAAAAGATTGGGGCTGAACTTCAGGATGAAGCTACCTACGTATCCCATAGATGGGAATCAAGCCTTACGTAGTTCAGGCTTAGGTTTGCTCGGGTATTTTTACTCTCTTTTTGCGCTCTAACTTTTGCCAAGGCCGCCCTTTGCAGGTTTTCAACCTTGAGAGCTCAGTTGTTATAATTTCAAATTTTCTATGCTCTGAATTTTGCCTAGGTCGCCCTTTCGGGTTTTCGGCCTAGCGAGCCTCTTAGGGGTAATATTTCTTCAACTTGTCCATGTTGATCGGTTGGGAAAACTCTAAGCCATCTAAATCCATCGGAACCACAGCTCCACCAGACCAGATTGACTTGATAATGTAGGGACGGTCAATTGAGTGCGAACTTGCCTTGGGTCGTGGATGGGAGCTTCGGTTGTCTTTGAGTACCAAATCTCCTTCTTTCAAATTCTGGACTTAACCTTCTTGTTAAAAGCAGGCAATTCTGCGTTGATAACCTTGGATGTGATGCAGTGCTTTTCGACCTTCTTTCATCGAAAAGCATGAGTTCCTCAAATCTGTTTTCTTTGCCAATCTGCTTGACTATCGGCACTTTCGGCCAATACTCGTAATAGCGGGACCTCAATCTCAATAAATGAGCGGCTTCCATCCCATAAACCAATGAGAACGGAGTCGCCCGATAGAAGTTACGATCGAAGTCACTGTAGCCCCAGGCGAAAAGCGGCTTATCTGGCGATCCCGATAGGTTTCCACCATCTTCGTAGTATCGCTTGATGTTCTTGTTGGCGGCCTCAAGCGCTCCGTTGGTTTCTTGGCGGTAAGTAGACGACTTATGAAAAGCCACATTGTATTTCTCCAACAAGTCAATTACCTCCTTCTTGAAGTGGGAACCATTGTCTGAAACGATTTCATTTGGGACTCCGTAGCAACAGATAATGTTGTTTCTGATAAATTTTGCTACATGCGAAGCCTTCAACACCGCATAAGATTAGGCCTCAACCCACTTTGTGAAATAATCTATCGCTACTAAGATAAACTCATGCCTATTCGACCCCTTTGGCGTAACAGCTCTAATTACATCAATTCCCCAGACAGAAAACGGCCATGGCGAAGTCATGTTGTACAGCTTGGACGGCGGGATGTTCATGCGATTTGCATGAATTTGACACTTGTGACATCGCCGGACGAAGCCAATACAATCCTTCTCCATGGTGGACCAGTAATAACCTTGTCTAAGGATCTTCCGTGCCAACATTACCCCATTCATGTGTGCACCACATTCACCCCCGTGGATAGCTTCCATCAGACGCTTTGACTCTTCGGCATCAACGCACAGTTTATGCATTCCCAGATGACCCCATTTATACAGTTTACCCCCGCAGATGATGAACTGAACTGCCATTCTTCTGATTGCCCTCTTGTCTTTAGCACTTACCCCTGGCGGGTATGCTTTTTTCTCCAGGAAGTTCCAGATGTCGTAATACCAGGGGTACTCGTCCTGAACTTCATCTATGGCTGCAATCGACTCATAAGCAGGTGCAAATTTCTAGTCAATAATGACTGGACGCATTCAGACTCCACACGGGATGTTTATCATAGAAGATAGAGTTGCTAAAGAATCTGCGAACCTGTTGTTCTCTCTTAGTAGATGAGTAAAACTTAACTTCTCAAACCGAGGAATCAGCAAATCCAAGGTCTGGTGATACATCATCATCTTTTCCTCTTTCACTTTCCAGTCTCCTTTAGCTTGAGACACAACAAGGTTCAAATCCCCAATAACGTCCAGTCGTCTTGCCCCTAGTTCTAGGGCTGCTTCTAGACCAGCAATACACGCCTCGTATTCTGCTTCATTGTTCGAGACTTTGAATCGGAGTTTGAAGGCTAGAGGGATACGGGAATTGTCGAGTGCTATCAGCAACACTCCTATCCCATACCCATGTTGATTTGACGCTCCGTCAAAGTACATCGTCCAAGTTTCTTCATCGATATGCAGAATTGATTCATCCGGGAATAGGTACTCGACCGCTTCATCCCCCTCAACCGGGTGGTCGGCAAGGAACTCTGCCACTGCTCTTTCTTTCACTGACTTGCGTGTCACGTACGTGAGATCAAATTCAGAGAGCAAAAGCAACCAACGAGCTAGCCTACCCGTAAGCGCTGGTTTCTCGAAGAGATATTTGATGGGATCAAGTCGCGAAACCAACATTACAGAGTGAGCTAACAGGTAGTGCCGCAGCTTCCTGGTAGCCCATACCAGAGCCAAGCAAGCCTTTTCCAGCGGTGTATATCGGGTCTCATACTCCAGCATCTTTTTGCTCAAATAATAGATGGCTTTTTCCACTTTATCTTCTGATTCTTGTGCAAGCATGCAGCCCATTGTAGTTTCAGTCACTGATAGATACAAAATCAACGGTTTCCCCGGTTCTGGTGGCGATAAAACGGGTGGGTTCTGTAGATATTCTTTGATCTGTTCAAATGCAGCTTGACATCGGCCGTCCCATTGGAACTTCTTTCCTTTCTTGAGGAGGCCAAAAAGTGGTTCACAAGTCAAGGTTAGTTTTCAAATAAACCGTCTTATGAATTGCACTTTACCCAGAAAGTCTCGCACCTCCTTTTCAGTCCTTGGTGGTGGCATTTCTAGGATGACCTTGATTTTGGAAGGATAGACCTCGATGCCTCTTTGTGTAATCAGAAACCCTAACATTTTCCCCGCTGTAACACCAAATGTACATTTCTGAGGGTTTAGCCGCAACCGGAATTCCCTAATCCTTTGGAAAAACTTGTGCAAGGCGGTGTAGTGGCCCTTTCTTTCCCTGGACTTGACGATCATGTCGTCCACATACACCTCAACCTCTTTATGGATCATATCATGTAGTATTGTGGTCGCGGCCCGTTGATAAGTAGCCCCAGCGTTCTTCAACCCAAACGGCATTACCCGGTAGCAGTATGTCCCCCACGGGGTGGTGAATGCAGTCTTTTCTCTGTCTTCTGGCGCCATCACTATCTGGTTGTATCCTGAGAAGCCATCCATGAATGAGAGCAATGCATGCCTTGTTGTGAAATCTACCAACTCATCGATGTGCGGTAAGGGAAGTCGTCGCCGGACTAGCTTTGTTCAAATCCACGAAGTCTACACACACGGATCTGCCATCTTTCTTGACCTTTGGAACAATGTTGGCCAACCAAGTCGGATATTGAGATACGGCGAGAAGCTGCGTCGATTTGCTTGTGACCTCTTCCTTAATCTTAAGAGCCCAATCCGGCGGATCCTACGAGTTTACGCTTGCGGGTCGGGCCTCGGGGTCAAGGGGATCCGATCTTTGTACAATCTCGGGATCAATTCGGGCATGTCTTCGTAGGACCATGCGAAAACATCTTTGAAATCTTTTAATAAGCGACTAAGCACTCGCGTTCCTCGAAGACAACGTGGACCCGATCTGGACGGTAGCGGGTCCTTCTCGATTACCAATGTTCACGGTAATGATTTCATCCATTAATGGTTTAACAAATCTCTCTTGCTCTCTCAATTAAGCGTTGTAAAAGCGGAGGAACCGTCCTCGTCGTTTTGATCAAAATTTTGAAAGTCGAATCAATACAATAAATTAGGGGCACTGAAAAGTACTGGAAACCACGGATAGTTTATTCTCATTAGGCACATCCAAATCGTCCAATTCATTGGTTACAACAGACTCAAATGAAAAGGAAAAAAGCGACACAGGCGGGACTATGGCATCGAGTTAACATCCCCAAGAGTACCAAACTCGAGACTCGATCATGGAACACGATTAGACTCATAGGACTCGGTGGAATCAGATTACGGTGACTACTGACCCGATCTTTGTTGGACAAAAATCCTCCTCATCTTGCCAAGTGAGAGGTGCGATTGATGCATCCAAGATAGGCTGGCTGGTCGGCTCATGGCCGTTTCATCCCCAATCATGGAAACCACAAAGTTATCCCCAGCACTCTTGGTCGTCGGAGGATCGAGAGAGACATGCGATGCTACCCCATTTCCAATTACGTGCCCTCGGGATCCTTTGCTTTAACGCTCAACCTCGGTTGTTGGGTGCATGCTTTCGTGTAGCGTCATTCCGGATAGTTGCATGTCGAAGAAGATTTGAAACTGCAGCGCTTCTTCTCGCGTTTAACCATGGCTCTGGGAAGCCACAAAATGGAAAGTCCTGCCGCTCACGGACGAGGCGTCCGTTCAGATACTGGATGGGCACATGCATTAAGTCAAAGCTTCCCGCTGCCGCTCTGGCTCTGGCCATTTCCTTTCCTTTCCTCACCAGTCCTCTTTGGTGGGCGAATAACTTGATCCAAAAGGTATCACGGGTTGTGTGGCACTTCGGCCAACGCAGCGACTCCTTTTCTGCCGCTCCTTCCTAATCCCATCCCGGGGATATGTTGTAGCTTGTTCATGAGGTAGACGGATTGGGCACTGACGTACACACCTTCATTCACAATCATAATATTCTGCACTACCCGGGCCTCTGCCAAAGTGAACCCCGATAAGAACACATCCTCCATGCCGTGCTCGATTTCCAAAACTGGCGTAGACACTTCCGGCGGCAGATGGATGGATGAATTTCCGAAAACAATTGTAACCCCCTTCCCGTGAGGGTATTTCAACATCTGGTGTAGAGTGGAAGAGACTGCCTTTACTTGGTGCAACCACGGCCGCCCCAAGAGTAAGTTGAAGGTTGCGGGAACGTCCAAGACATGAAATTCAATGTTGTGTTGTCCTGGACCAACCTGAGTCTGAACCTTGACAGTCCCCATCACCTCCCTACTGGTATTATCGTAAGCTTTGATCACCTGAGTGGTTGGTATGAAGTCCGCGGGTTTCAACCCGATTGCATATCTTTGTTACAGGGCGGAACATTGATAGCGAACCGGTATCAACAAGTACCACGGTATCCACTTATCTCTACATTCCACGGAGATGTAGAGAGGTTTATTATGATTCACGCCCTCGGTAGTTCTTTAATGCGAAAAAGTTAATCTTGGGAAACCTCCTCCGGGAAAACCCAAATTTAACCAGTTTCTGGTGTAGTATCAATGGAGAGTTTGGCCTTGTCCATGGCAGATAGGACAACCTGTCTATGTACCCTTGATGCCATAAACAGTCCCCAGATGGAGATGTCTGCTTGCATCTTCTTTAACTGTCTCAGTACAGCTTCTTCTTCAATTTGCTTCTCTCTCTGTTTCTCGGCCTCTTTATCTTTCCCAGATGCTTTGGGTTGGTCGAGGTGCGGGGGACTTGAAGTACCGCCCACTCCTGGTCATATGGTCTACCTCATCGAGGTACCAAGTATCATCTGGTTGAGCACCTGCCCAATCTTCGTCTGTGTGGGCAAGACATAAGTCATCGTCTTCCCACCACATCCCACAGACATTCAACAAACACCTATCTGGTTCCAGCAAGTTCGTACTCTCGGTACTTTCATCCCACATGCTCACAGCATGTCCTGCTTTCGTGCTCGCAGCACTTTCAACCTCTTCATGGTTCTTGGCTTTCCGGATTCTCTCAGAATTCCACCTCTTTTCTTGCTCCTCCTATGTTAGTAGGGTTTGTTGTTTGGTTTTCACAATATCTTGATCCCGAGCGAAATTCTTTGTACCGGCGCTCTCCAGCAATTCAATCTGACTCTCGGCCCTTCCGGCCATCATTGATACCCCTGCCCCTGCCGGGCCTTGCTCTGGCTGAATTTCCACAACATCTGGCTGGTCATCTAACCATCCGGCAATCTCCGCCGACTCCCCATATTCAAACCAATTGATTGTTGCATCCCCTGCTTCTTGGTCGTTGAAGAACTAGAGGTTGGCAAAATCTTCTTCCACCGTGGTCAGATCATCTGCCCCCTGTTCTAGTCCGTCCCCCCGAATCATGCATAATTCAGCTTTTTCTAGCAGCCTCACACTCAGCTCAGACTGGCTCACTGATAAGATATATCCGCTTGGATCATAAGCTCTTCGGCTGATTCCCAGTTGTCCCATCGGACTCACCAATTACGCTTTCCTCTGAAACTGCCTGTTCCATCTTCGGAGGTCACTACCTCTGGCTCAGATTGGGTTGTGAAGGTGTCCAACATGCACAAGTCAGTGCAATCAGGAAGGATCACCTCCGGCTTGGGTAGGTGAGAGGAAGTAATATAAATACTAGGATCGTAGGAAACGACCCCAGTTTGGATGAGGTTGACTCTTTTGGGCGGTGGATCTTGGTTATGTGCGGGGAGTGGGTTGGTTGTGACGTTGGGTCTTTCGGGAGGTAGAATGATATTCTTGTCAACGAGGTCTTGAATCTCGTGGCCTTAAAAACATTGATGTATCATGGCCATCTTCTTTGGTGGTGACAATGATGCCGGGTTGGGTTGTGGGAAGGGGGGAGTGGATTTGGTAGCGGCCTCAGCTGTAGGGGTTTCAGATGCCCCTTTTTGATTAGAACGCCGAGAGCCTTGGACAAGGGCATGTATAGTGGAGTGAAAGTTCTTTGGCCTCTGGATTGGTATCTCGGGGCTTGGTTACTGCTCCCGGAAGTACTGGAAAAGGGTGTGGCCGCTGCGGGCCTTGGTTGGGAAGGGGGAGTAGTAGTGACCATACCGACCTCCGAAGTCCTTGTGTTTGCAGTGCCACTCGGCCTACGTTGTTATTGCGGTTGAACGTCCTTCGGGGCTACTCTCGGTCCTGGTCGATTAAACCTTACTTCATCGCATCCTCGATCTGTACCCCCATCTCGTGTAAATCTGAGAAGGTGGGGAAAGGGAGTACGATCATTTTCTGCATTAACTTCGGTTGGAGATTGCGTACAATCATCTGAATTTGATCTTTATCTGTTGGCCTCAAGGTCATCATTGATGCCTTTGCTCTCCACCGAGTTACAAAATCAGAGAAAGTCTCTTTTTGTTCCTGGCTCATTGTTTCGAGATCACGTGTTGTAATCTCGATCTGTGTATTATATGAATACTGTGCAACGAAGGCCTCAGCCAGCTCATCCCAATTTCTCTTCACATCATCTTCCAACTGCGTACGGATGGCGCCACCCGACAAAGTTCTGCCAAATAAAGAAAGCTTTTGTGGTCGGGTTAGGCCCATTGGCCTCAAGATGTCTGAAAATAGCCGGAGATGGACCATAGGATCTCCGGACCCATCAAAACGGTCAATCTATGGCATCTTGAATCTGTCCGGCAATGTTACGGCCACATCAGTGTACCCATCTTCAATGTCTGGGATGGCCTTCACCCCCTGTGATTTCTTGAAAAGCTTTTCCAGCTTACTCAGCTTCAGAGCTGTATGATCTACCTCGAACTCAAATGGAGAGTCCGGGTGGTTGGGTGTAAGATTCTTGGGCGATTCTTGGCGAAGTGGGGCGAGCGGCCAGATTGGAAGACCTGTGTCCTCTTGAGTGTTCCGGACATCAGGTAAGCTGTTTTGGGTGTTCGGGAGGATATTCTGAGGATTTGGCAGGGTATTCTGACCAGTAGATGCCTGCTCAGGCAGTGGAGCCCCTGGTGGAGGAGGAGGAGCCTGATGTGAAGCAGACGCTACATTCCGCTGTTGCAGCCTAGTGATCAGCTCGGCCTGCTGGGCCATGACTGCGGCTTGTTGTTTGGAAAATTCCGCTTGGCGGATGGCATCATCTTGCATCTGTTTCATGCTCTCGTGCATCTGGCGCATCATCGCCTCCATCCCTGATGTATTCTGTGGTTCCATCTGAATGGCCGGTAAATGTACCTCTATGGCAGACACAGAAATTTCAACCTGATTGTCTCTTCATCAGCGACCCTCTGTCCCGGTAATCCCTGTTCCGACACACTGCGCCTTCTCGGCCTTCTTCTGATAACTGGGGGTAGAGAGTGGAACACTGGATGTCCGTCAACGAGATCCTCGGATCGGTTGAGTCGGCGACCTCGTGTCCAAAGTGCTTGGGGGGTATCTATTGGTTCAGAAGCAATCGTGCTAAAAACTGCCCTAGTAAAAAGATAATAAAGCGAAAATGAAATAAATGGCCAGAAAAATGGGCAGCATAACATCTTAAATTAAATACACACAACACACAGTCGGGCATACAACACGCAGTTGATAAGCAGAAAATACACTGTCCTCAATCACTGATCATTGTCCTTGTGTCACTGTTCCCTAAAACTGAATCGGATATCTGCAGACAACTGATTCCAAGATACTGACTGATGCCCGCAGGCCTGATGCCCAAACTCAACTGATACATGCATTCCCTGTAGAGACGCACTCTAACAAGCACATAGCAGATAAGAGAGAGCCGAAACACACCCCTATGTTGGGGTAGGGTTTCCCTGTCCTATTTTGTCAGGAACTAGGGTTTCACTACGCACGCAGCGGCTTCAAACAACCTATAAACGGGTAAGCAACCTGTCCTAGTTTGGAATGGTCACTATGGATCCGAATATGCACTAGGTCGAATGGTCAAAAAGGGTGCCCCGGTAAAACCGGGGTTTGTGTTCCCATACTGGCAGAGCCCATAACCGGTCAGCCTTATGGACATGCCTTGACAAGACAAGCCTCCGGCAAACCGCTCAGGAATAGCAGATGGCAAACACGGTGTCCTAGGCGCACCAATGCAAATGCAATGCAAAGAAACACACAAGTGTAGTCAAAACCGGATATCATGAGTTCGAGTCAAGTTCTCTAAATCCCCAGCGGAGTCGCCAGAAATTGTAGACGTCCGCGAACGCATCCCGGGGGAAGGGAGTACGAGTCCCCCCCGTTCTGGTTCGATATTGGGTCACTACAGTTCGAAGGACTCAAATGTCACAGTTCTCAATCTTGAACCGAAGAGTCCAAATCCGGCAAATCGTTTTGAAAACAGATTTTTTGAAAGAAGTGCCAAACATGGATCGCCGCCCGGAATCTGAGTCGCCACCTAAATATTTTAAAATGAGAAATTTAGGAAACCCTGACTCGGTGCCAAAGGCCACGCGTCCGTCATCACCAAAGTTGCCTCGGCTCGGGAACTTGGGTACGATTGGGGAAGGTCATTTCGTGAGCACCCCCGCTCGCCCGGTCAAAGACCGGTCTCTACTAACCATGATATCTTATTTTGAAAATATTGTGAGTTCTTATTCTGGTTATGAGCCTAGGTTACTATGTGATGCCTGACATACAAGTATAGATGAATCGCTTTGAATTGGAACTAAACATTTCATGTTTGTTAGTTTGAAAATGGTTTGATGGTGCTACCCGCAGGTAGGCTAAGACGTGGATTTGCCACCCTCAGGTAGGCTTAGAAAACATGATTTTGCCACTATCTAGTGGGCTTAAAACAGACATTTGATGAATTGTCCCAATTCAAATAACTCAACCTCCACCCACAGGCATTCAAGGCAGTTATATCACATAAGCATTTAGCCTCATGGTAAGCATGCTATTCATGGCAACACTCACACGCATGCAAGGATGCTAAAGCATAAAACTTACCGAGTACTCCAAGCAAAAACAAAAGCTTATTAGAAATCATGCATGATCCTAAATATACTGAAATGTCTAATGCAACACATGCAAAGATGCAACTATAGCAGGCTCGGTTATTCTAAACATGGCATATGAAATGCTACAACTAACACGTATTCAACTTGGAATTGAAATACAAATGCAGTTTGTATGATGCGCCGAGCCCGGTGCGTGCAAAACAGATGGATGATGCAAACATGCTGTCATACTGTATGCTAATTGAAATATGCCCTATATCTAACCATCATAAGCGGGTAAATAAAAGGGAAGAAAGACGTGGGGTTGGAAGACATACATCACACTCACCCACACTTATTACAATTATGCCCTCGCGCAGAGGGTCCGAATAAATAATACAGTCCGAAATAAAATAATAATACAGTCCGAATAAATATACAGATTTCTAATTAATTAACAGATTAACTAAGAAAAATCAGAATCGGCATGCAAGCCGGTCGCCGATTCTCGATGAATGATATATCTTTGTCATTTTGCGGAATCCTTTGATGCCCCGATTAGCCTCTGTTTGCAATGTTTCTCAAAATGCGTGCCAGACTCCGAAAAGTTGGTGATTCTTCATTTTGCTGCAACAGAGAGCAGGAAATGGGCATAGCAATGTATTTCACAAATATATGCATGCCTCGATCCTTGTGCTACCAATCACGCATATCGATGCATGATAGCCGAGGAGTCGGATTGCACAACTCAATATAGGGTGAATGCAAATGAATGCTACAACAAAACCTAACTCCATCATGGGTAATCTGAAGTGTCGGTGACTTGGGAATTGAGACCCGTTCCGTCACTCAGAGTGCGAAACGTGCCTCGTTTCCCGTGCCCAGACTAACTCCTATTCCGAACACGATGCAATATGCATGATATGCAATCCTAGCATACACAAGGCTATGAAAATGAGATGTCTCGGAATGCATGCACACGGGCACGCAAATCGAGGAAATGATCCTAAGACATAAAATGGCATGCGCAATGCAACTGGACTTACACTAACATGAGTGAGCCTCAGCCACACTCACGTAAGAGGCCGTCGGATAAGAAAAGAAGTGCCTTGAAATGCGTGCACACGGGCACGCAAACCGAGGCAATGGCATACGGAATGCGATGATGCTAAATTGAGATGTCTCGAAATGTGTGCCCACGAGCACGCAAACCGAGACGATGGCATACACGATGCAATAAGACTAAAATGAGATACATAATGCAAAATGGACTTACACTAACATGGGTGAGCCTCAGCCACACTCACATAAGAGGCCGTCGAATGAAAATGAAGTGCCTCGAAATGCGTGCACACGGGCACGCAAACTGAGGGAATGGCCCTAAGGCGTGAAATGGCATGGAAATGATATGCAAACATGCAAATGAATTTCAGCAATGAAATGCGGGGGAAAACAGCCCCCGAAATGAGGCGAAAGTACACCCGATGCAAGGAATGGTCCCAAAATGCGAAATTAGGCGCCCGAAATGGCCTATAGCTGTGCAATGCATGGACAATATGGATATGGAATGAAAATACTGTAGCAAGGAAGCCCCAAGAAAAGCATTTTTCAGTCATAAAAAGGGCTAAACAGCAAGCACACATAGGATTAAGCAAGAATGCAAAAATGGCTCCGCAAGAGGGGTATTGAAACAAGTGATACATGCGATGCCCAAATGGAAAAATACCCTTCTAAAACACTGATGAGGAACTAAAAATATGCGCATTTACAGTAGATGACATCCCCCAACTCAGTATGAAAACATGCTAAAAATGTGATGCAAGAACTAGGATATATAAGGCTATAACATGAGGTAGCCCAAAAATTCATCAAACCAGCAAATACCCTTAAATAAATATGTCAAAAAGATCAAAATATGACTCTTTCCAGTTCTGATGATGGCCAAAAACAGAAGCTAGATAAGCTTAAATAAGCATGCAAAAATGGGGGTCAAAGAGGGATATAATGACAAGTATAACATGGAGACCCCCAAAAAGGTTTATCCCTTCTACAATGTTGTAGAGGGACACAAAATAAGACTACTCACAGTTCATGACATGCTCCAAAACAGACTACATGTAGGTCACACAAATCATGCAAATTTACGGTAAATATGAGAGATTATGAAGCAAGTGCATGATAGAGAGGCCAAAAAGGGTTGAGCCCTTCTTAAATGTTGAAGAGGGGCTCAAAATAGTCCCACTTATAGTTTACATTGTTCTCAGAAACAGATCAATCATAGGCCAAATATAGCATGCAATATTGTGACATATCAGAGGATATTGAAACAAGTGCAAGATGGAGGGCTCAAACAGGGTTGAGCCCTTGAACAAACATGAAGAATGGCCCAAAAAAGGCCTAGTTTCAGTTAGGTTCAGAGCCCAAAACAGTAAGCAAATAGGCTAAGGGAATGAGGCAAAAATGAGCTCAAAAGAGGGTGAAGTGGACTTACCCTTGAAAATCAAGACTTTGGTTGCTTCTTGGACCAAATTTGTTGCCTCTTAACTGCTGGAATTCCTCTCCTTGCTGTTGGAATGGAGTAGTAGTGGTGGTGCTTGAAGATGATGAAGAAATGGCACCAAAACTTGAAGGAAATGAGGTTGTATGTATGTATATGCTCCAACCAATGTTTGTGATCTCTTCTCTTGAGTTGGGAGGACACCAATGTAGACAAGAGAGGGGGAGAGGAATCCTTACAAAAGTGGAGGGAAATGAGGCCTTACTTCCCTCCAAAAGGTTCCCCCGGATCAGATATTTGTTGGGGGAAAACCAAGATACAGCTGGAATAAACTCACACTGAGGAAGCAGGCCGGCTAGGCACTTTTGCTGCAGGTGGCCGGCCGGCCACCCCCCATGGCCGGTCGGCTAGGGGTCAAAATGGAAAGTGATAATTTATGGTCGGCCACCAAAGGTTGGTGTCCTCCCAAGTGTGCACAACAAGACCCTATGGTTGAAATTTGGCAACTCTGAAACAGGAGAGACAACATGCCACTTTTAAAAGGGGTTCAAAAGGGTCAATTGCAATTACTGGCCGGCCATGTGTTTTTAGGGTCCTCCCATGTGTGTACAACACAAATATGTGGTTTTGACTCGAAGAAAATGGCCCTAGGGTGTTCAACATTAGCCCGGAAGTGAGAAAAACGGGCGCCGGGGGACGCCGGAGAAGCATAACTGGTTGTTGAGACAATTGCTGGCCTCCCACCCTCTAGTGATCTTCCTGGTGATAAAACAGAGGTACCTGCCAAAAATGAACAAAAACCGATGCAAAACGAATGCTCGGGGGGGCCAAAACACGCAGTTCAGGGTCCCGAAAACCGGCCGTTAAGCACCGAAAGTGGTGTTTGGCCACGAAGTGGGTATCTAAGACCCCACTGTCCCTCGAAAGGGAGTAAATGAAATGCATGCCAAAAACCGGAGGAATCGGAGATGGTTGGGTGGTCCCGAACCGAGGCAAACGGGCTGACGGCTCCGAAAACCGAGAACCGGGCTCCGAAATGGGTAAAATGGCCTACGGCCACGAAATGTAGCCCACGGCCACTGAGAGATGGTCTATGGGACCTTTCCCTCTCCTCAGGAAAGAAAACAGAGAAAACCGAGTCTGGTTCGCAAACCGAGACAAGGCACAGAAGAGAGTTCGAAAGTCCGGAGGCAGGGTGCGCGGCCGCGACTCTGAGACTTCTGAACGAGCACAACATACAACATCACCAAGCGCTCAATCAGTGACGTCTGAGTCTTAAGGTCAGTCAAAAATGGGGTGTCTACAGTGTGTGATGCTTGTCTTCCAACCTCCACTTCTTTCTCCCTTTTACTTACCTGCTTTCGATGGTTAGTTATAGGGCATATTTCAATTAGCATCCTTATGCTATGCATGTTTGCACCATTCATTTGTATAACATGCACCGGGCTCGATGCATCATACTAACTGCATTGTATTTCAAATCCAAGTTGAATACGTGTATCGAATTGTCGCATCTCACATGCAATTTTAGATTAGCCGAGCCTATTCTAGTTGCACTTTACATGCGATGCATTAGCCATTTTAACATGAACTAGGATCCTGCATGATTTCTAACTAGTTTTGTGTTTTGGCTCGGAGTACACTGTAAGTGTTTATGTTTTAGCATCTTGCTTGTGTGTGAGTGTTAACATGACAGCATGCTTGCCATGAAGCTAATTGCTTATGTGATATAACTGCTTGAATGCCTGTGGGTGAATGTTGGATTACTTGAATTGGGACAATCCATTGAAATCTGTGTTTTAGCCTACTCGCAAGTAGCAAACTTCAAACCATTTCCAAACAAACGGATATGCGATGCTTTGTTTCAAATTAGGCAATCTAGTCTATACTTGTGTGTTGTGCGCATCACATAGTAAATTCTAGCTAATAACCGAAATAAAAACGCATGTGTTTTCAAAAACAAGATATCATGCTTAATAAAGGCCGATCTTTGATCGAGCGAGCGGGGGTGCTCATAGATGACCTTCCCCAATCGTACCCAAGTTCCCGAGCCGAGGCAACTTTGGTGATGACGGACATGTGGCCTTAGGCAACGAGTCAGGGTTTCCTAAATTTCCCCAAAACAAAATATTTAGGTGGCGACTCTATATCTAGCAAAGTAGTCCATGTTTGGAACTTCTTTCTTAAAAATCAATTTTCCAAAACGATTTGCCGGATTTGGACTCTTTGGTGATTTATCGATCTCGCATTGTACTTTGCGGGATTAGATTCAGAACCGTGACATTTGAGTTCGAACTGTAGCATGAAGCCCAAGGGCGCGTCTACACATGGGTTTCTTAGATTTTTCCAAAATAAAATATTTAGGCGGCAACTCTTTATTTGGCAAAGCAATCTATTTTTGGCAATTTGATTCAAAATCAATTTCCCAAAAGATTTGCCAGATTTGGACTCTTTGGTGTTTATTAATCTCACATTGCACTTGTGAAATTAGATTCAAAACTGCGGGAGTCCGAACTGTAAGGCTTATTTCGAATTTTCGAAAGGGGGCGCGAAAAAGTCGAACTACAGTTTCTGGCGACTTTACTGGGAAAATTAGAGAACTTAACTCGAACTTTATGTCATGAAATTTTATCTACACTTATATGTTTATTTGCATTGCATTTGCATTAGTGCGCTTAAGTCACTGTGTTTGCCATTTGCTATTCCTTGGCGGTTTGCCGAAGGCTTGCCTAAAAGCTTGCCAAAAGACTGACCGATCGCGGACTCTGCCACGATGGGAACACAACCCTTGGGTCTGGACTACCGCTATTCCATTTAATCCTCCTTTCACTTCTCGGTGTTAGGTGCAAGAGGTATATTAGGTAGTCTTGCCGAGTTACCCTTTTGACCATTTGGCCTAGCTGCATATAGTAAAGCCATAGTGACTGTTCCAACTTAGGACAGGATACTCTCCCATATGCAAGATGATGTGATACTACTTGTTTGAGTAGTAAAGCTGTGGATCACTCCAAAGCTAGGACATGGAAACTCTAAACCTCTCATAAAGGTGTTTTGAATGCTTTTGTGCAAAATGTGAACTCTCTAGGAATGAATGATGCAATCCTCGGAGAGCCTTAATATTGAGGCGATTCCTTTTCAAACTTGAGGATCATATCAAAATTAAATTTGGGTCAAAATCCTAGGATTTGTGTTTGATATGGGTGAATTTTCAGCAAAACCAAATCCAGGGCCCAAATTGTATCTTACCTTGTTTTGACCAGCAAATCTAGTATCCTGATCTGATGGAGCATTTTGTTTTTAATGCTAGGTTTGTCTAAGCCAGAGAAGGAGTAGTACCTGCCTTAACCCATCATAGTCTATCCAATCCTAAAAAAAAAAAAAAAAAAAAAAAAAAAAAAAAAAAACACACTCAACAAAGGTTCAGTCCATTTGATCCCCAAAGGTCAACTCACAAAAGATCCATCCACTACAAAAAGACCAATTCCAAAAAACCCAATCCAATCAAACCTGTCTAAACTAAACTAGTTCAAATCCATCAAATATAACCGGGTCAAAATCCTTGTTAGTCAGCTTTCAGCTTACACCCACTATTTTGTGCATTCACTTTCTCACACTTTTTGTGCACCTCACTCGCACTGCCTTGTGCACCTACCTTATCGCACTGTCTTGTGCACTCTTTTGGTCTAGGAGACCTTAAATCCTCTAAAGGTGCAATTCCTTTGGTGTTTGTCATGCCTGAACGACTTTCAGTGGTCTGGTATAGCCACCTGCCTATGTTTGCAGTGAGTTCCTAGGAGATAAACTGAGACCGTGGAAACTAGAGTTTGAATGGAGAGGCCTAGAACGCAAAGGTTCAGGATTTCCGAGACTAAAGTCTAGTTTGAATACCCAGGGGTGTATCCTTCTTGTATTTTGTTTATTAGCCTAGCATGCTCTATGTTTTAGCCTAATATTCTAGCTTTTATTAGCCTAATTCCGGCATGTTTTAGAACTATTTTAGACCTGTTTTAGGACTGTTCTTAGCTGTTAGTTGCATTTGAGTCTTGTTTTGCATGCTTGTAGTGTAATTGTTCTCATAAACTTGGTGTTTCAGGTCTTAGACATCACTTATTTGAGTTGATAGCATTTGTTTTATGCTTTTATCACTTATTTCCAGTATTAATAATGTCTGCAACCTCCCTCCTTTCTTATCTTTTGTTTTGCTTTGAGAGTTGTTTCAAGCCTCTTGTACTTTTAAGCATGAGATTGAGGTTGTCATGTTTAATGGTTTAATCCCTTTAGGGGTTCATTATCAACAGCATGACATCTCTTTCGTGTCTTAAGTTAACTCTTGGTTTGGTACTTCACTCCATTAGAGGACTTAAATTCACCATTTGGACTTAATGAATTAAAGAATGGTTGGTAAAGTTGAAATGAGTAACTAAAACTTGAAACTAAAAGTGAGAAAGATGATAATTTGGTTGTGTTCAATCGGACGTTAATTGAACACATGGAACTTGGACCATTTCATACTTGCTAGTGATAAAATGATTCAAGTCTCCAAAGGTCAACTTCTTCCCTTGATCTTTCATGAAAGGGAGGAGGTTTGTGTCTTTTTTTCTTGCATTTATTGAACTTGCACTCTTGGGTTCACAAGCCATCATGCAATGAAATTGCTTGAATTGGTGGTTTGTAGCTTAAGTTTATCACTCCTTGGATTTGTTCATGAAAATGAGGAGTGAGTTGTGCGAACAATCTATGAGAATACCCTCTCTTTGCCCTGTTTGTCCTCTATTGTAATAAGATGAACCTGTGCATTAGTGGCCGACAGGCCACTCTTCATGGCCGGCAGGTGGCCGGCAGACCACCATCCATGGCCGGCAGATGGCCGACAATCTTCACCAGTGGCTGGCTGGCCACTGATGCAAGTCTCAGCAAAGTGTTGGTAAGGTGGAGCAAAGTTGTTCTAGAAATGTTCAATTGTGCAAACAGAGGCTTTTGAGAGCAAAATGGAGGTCTTCTTGGGTGGAAACTGAGCATGGGCATGCACATCCTTCATTTCCCAAGGCAGAGTAGCTATTTGGCTTAGTTTAGTTACTTAGTTTAACTATCAGTTACAATTGTTTTGTAATTGTTTAATTAGTTAGTTTATTAGCTAGTTAATTCAAGTGTTGTAATAATTAGTTAATTAGTTTAGCTATTTATTCGGTTTGTAATAGTTAGCTTAATTAGCTTTAATTAGCTTAGCTTAGTTGCTAGGTAGTTTAGCTTTATTCATTCGGACTCTCCTTCGTAAGAGCGTAATGTAATAACCTGTATGTCTTCTAAACCCACGTCTTTCTTGCTTTTATTTATTCGCTTTTGATGGTTAAATTAGGGATATGTTTCTATTAGCATACCTTATGCTTGCATCCATTCATCTTGTATTGCATGCACCGAGGCTCAACACATCATTCTAACTGCATTGTCATTTCAATACATTCTTTGAATACGTGCTTAGACTGCAGGTCTTGAATTGAATCACATACCATATTAGTAGCTGAGCCTATTAATTGCATTTTTTGTATGTGTCGCATTAGTCATCTTGTGTAGTTAGGAACATGCATTTTTCTAACTCTTTTGGTTTATCTTAGCTTGGAGTACTAGGTGAGTTTTTAACGCTTTAGTATACTTGCATGAGTGTGAGTGATTGCCATGTCTAGCATGCTTGCCATGATGCTAAGTGTTTAATTGCTATAACTGCTTGAGTGCTTGTGGATGAAAGCTTGTTCTTGAATTAGAATAATTCAATGAATGCAGGTTTAAACCCACTTTGTTAAGTAGCAAATTCGCAAACTTTAAAGTCCACTTGAGATGGCAAATTCAAACCCTTTTTTGAAAAACAAACATGAATCGAATTGTTCCAATTTGAGCAAACTAGTCTATACTTGCTTGTGCGCATAACGTAGTAATGCTAGCCTAATAGTTGGATAAGAGCGTATAATGTAAATAAAAATCATATCATGATTAGTAGAGGTCGATATTTGATCGGGCAAGTAGGGGTGCTCAATTCATGACCTTCCCCACTCATACCTAAGTTCCCGAGCCGATGCAACTTTTGTGATGACAGACACGTGGCATTTAGCACGAGTCATGGGTTTCTTAGATTTTCCCAAAATAAAATATTTAGGTGACGACTCTATATCTGGCAAAGCAGTCCATTTTTGGCAATTTGATTCAAAATCAATTTTTCAAAAGATTTGTCAGATTTAGACTCTTTGGTGTTTATCAATCTTACATTGCACTTGTGAGATTAGATTCAGAACCGCAGGAGTCCGAACTGTAAAGCTTATTTCGAATTTTCGAAAGGGAGTGCGAAAAAGTCGAGCTACAACCCCTGAAAAGTTGCTGCAATCGTGGACTGGCTATGACCTTTTAATGTGTCAGAAATTAGAAGTTTCTTGGGTCTAGCTGGCTATTACCGATGCTTCATGCAAGATTTCTCAAAGATAGCATCACCCTTGACCTAGCTAACTCAGAAGAACACTCATTTTGAATGGAAGCAGACTTGTGTCAGCTTCTATACTAGCACTTCCTGCGGGAACAGATGGGTTCGTAATTTATAGTGATGTCTCATATAATGGTTTGGGTTGCATTCTTATGCAAAACGGAAAAGTCATTACTTATGCCTCACGCCAACTAAAGACTCGCGAAAGAAATTACCTAACCCATGACTTAGAATTGACTGCGGTGATCTTCGCCCTCAAAATATGGTGTTATTATCTCTACGATGTAACCTGGGAAATTTACACTTATCACAAAAGTCTTAAATATCTGTTCACACAGAAAGAACTGAATATGAGGCAACGACGATGGCTAGAATTTATGAAAGACTACGATGTAGAAGTCCATCACCATCCAGGCAAAGCTAACGTGGTGGCAGACACACTGAACCAAAAGACGACCAAAAGTTTGGTCTGTACTCTCATTTCCCACAAGATTAATGGACTGCTTGCCAACATACTCGTAGAACCTACATTGATTGAAGAAATTAAAGCACGCCAATGTGAAGATAAACTTTTGAAGAAAAAGTATGAGGAGCAAAGGAGTATGCCTGATCTTGACTTTTCTATAAGCAATGGGATGTTAAAATTTCGAAATCAAATCTGCGTACCTGATATTTCGAAACTCAAAAAGAAGATATTGGTAAAAGCTCATAGCTCAAGATTTGTAGGCCAGCCTGGCAATGCAAAGATGTATCATGATCTGAAGGAACATTACTGGTGGACAGGAATAAAAAAAGACATAGCAAGCCACGTCTTCAAATGCCTGCATTGTTAGCGTGTTAAAGCAGAACATTAGCGACCTGTAGGACTGCTGCAACCACTCCCTCTACCTGAGTGGAAATGGGAACACATCACTATGGACTTCGTGGTCGGGCTGCCACAGTCAGTCTCAAAGAATGATATAATATGGGTTATGGTCGACCGATTGATGAAGTCGGCGCATTTTCTGCCAGTCAAAATCACGTACTCCCTCAATAAGTTTTCCACTTTATACATCAAGGAAATTATTCATTTGCATGGCACTCCAATTCCAATTATGTCTGGTCGAGACCCCCGCTTCGTGTCTCACTTTTGGAACAAATTGCAAGAAGCCTTGGAAACCACACTAAAGTTTAGCACTGTTTGTCACTGTAGACACGCCCTTGGGCTTTGCTACTACAGTTCAGACTCAAATGTCACGGTTCTGAATCTAATCCCGCAAAGTGCAATACGAGACTGATAAATCACCAAAGAGTCCAAATCCAGGAAATCGTTTTGGAAAACTGATTTTTAAGAAAAAAGTATCAAACATGGACTGCTTTGCCAGATACAAAGTCGCCACCTAAATATTTTATTTTTGGGGAATTTAGGAAACCCTGACTCGTGCCTAAGGCCACGTGTCCGTCATCACCAAAGTTGCCTCGGCTCGAGAACTTGGGTACGATTGGGGAAGGTCATCTATGAGCACCCCCACTCGCCCAATCAAAGATCGGCCTGTACTAAGCATGATATTTTGTTTTTGAAAACACATGCGTTCTTATTCCAGTTATTAGCTAGAATTATTATGTGATGCGCACAACACACAAGTATAAACTAGATCGCCTAATTTGGAACAAAACATCACATATCCGTTTATTTGGAAATGATTTGAAGTTTGCTACTCGCAAGTAGGCTAAAACACGGATTTCAATGAATCGTTCCAATTCAAGTAATCCAACCTTCACCCACAGGCATTCAGGCAGTTATATCACATAAGTAATTAGCCTCATGGCAAGCATGCTGTCATGTTAACAATCACATACATGCAAGATGCTAAAGCATAAACACTTGCAGTGTACTCCGAACCAAAATAAAGAACTAGTTAGTAATCAATGCATGATCCTAATTCGTGTTAAGATGGCTAATGCAACACATGCAAAATGCAACTAGAAATAGGCTCGGCTAATCTAAGATGGCATATGAGATGCGACAACTCGATACATGTATTCAAGTAGGAATTGAAATACAATGCAGTTAGTATGATGCGCCGAGCCCGGTGCATGCAATACGAATGAATCATGCAAACATGCATAGCATAAGGATGCTAAATGAAACGTGCCCTAGAACTAACCATTGTAAGCGGCTAAGTAAAAGGGAGGAAGACGTGGGGTTGGAAGACATGCATCACACACACGCACGCTTATTACACAATTGCGCCCTCTCGACGAAGGGACCAAAAGAATAATACAAATTAACTAATTAACTAACTAACAAGCTAATTAATTATTACAAAACCAAATCAAAATAAATAACTATTCTAAGTTATTAAAACATTGAAATGGCCTCGAGACGAGGGATGAATGCATGCTCGGATGGCTTTGCTCGGAAATCCATCGCCATGTTTCATGTTGCCTCTGTTTGCATTACTCTGTACCTCTGAAAATTGTGCCAACTTCTGTGACACTTTAGAACCACCTTGTGAGCATGCTGTGAGGCCATCGGCCAAGGTAAACTAGTCATGCGACCAAAAATAGGGCTCTCAGCCAAATGTTTGTTGCCAATCACACTGAACATGGTCGATCGACCATCTCTTCCTGTGAAAAGCTCATGTTGCTGCAGCAGAAGACAAACAGAGCATGGCAATACATTTACAAGACAATGTCTGCACAACTACACCCCTTATCATGTTTAAGACTCAAAAGTGTGTAGTTCTCGACCCTCGGACCACCAATCACGCATTTCAATGCATGATGGCCAAAGGAGCCGAGTGTGCAATTCAATATCAAATGAAATGCACAAAAACACATAAAGGGCCCCAACCTCTATCATGCTTGATCAAGAGGCAAGAGAATGCACACACAATGCAATGCAACCCAAGCATGCAAGCGAGCTAATGCAACATGAGCATGCAAGCAAACGATATGCAATGCATCTAATATGTAATAGGCATACAACCTAAATATATAAACATGCATGGCATGCAACAACATGCAAAGACAAACATGCAACAACATACAAAGATGGACTTAAACTAAAGTGGACAGCTCTTAAACATGCCCAAATCAGTGGCCAAAATGCTAAAAAATGATGGACAAAAGCACATACAGACATGCACATGTAATGGCCTATCACCTAGGCATAAAAGGGCAACTTTCAAGAACACTTAAAAGGGGACAAAGCATGCAAGTATGACAATACTACAAGCTCTGAAATGATGCTAGGAATGATGCCAAATCACACAAACAAGCCAAGCAAGGCATGCTACAAAGCCTAAAACTTAAGGCTAGCCAAGGAGCTCAAGCCATGGCTATGTAAAACATGAAGCAAATGGCAAGTATAATCCAAAACAATCCTAGATCATGTCAAAATGAGCCTAAAACATGCAAGGACCAAAGCCAAAATAAGCTAGAATAAAGGGCCAAAAGCATGAGGCATGCAAGGCTATAAAAGGGGTGTTACACTACACCTATTACAACCAAACATGGCATGACTTAAGCAATGAAAAATAGAGTTATGGCATGGTAAAACAAGACCAAAAACCCACTTAGATGGCATCCCAAAGACCTAAACATGATGGCACACACAATGACCCATTCATGAGACATAAAACATCAACTCTTTAAAGCATTAAAGGAGTGACAAGTGCAAGTGTTTGAGCATGAAACATGGACTGAAATAGTATAAGAAATGATGCCAAATCATTGAAATGGTCCAAGTAAAGCATGCTAGTGACTTGGACACTCAAAGCTAACAAGCTAGATTGCATGGTAGCTATACAAAGCATGGCATATGTGATCAAGACAATGCAAAACAGAGCTTTAGCATGTTAAAACAAGGCTAAAATCTTCTTGGAGTCGAGCCAAAATCATGCTAGAATGTCATCTTACAACATGATGCATATTAAGGCAAATGAAGGGATTGCAAGACAAGTATATGGAGCATGTAAGAGGCCATTGAACCAACCTTAGACAGAGGTAAAACATGGCAAAATAACACCAAATACTTGCTGAAATGGAGCTAAAACAAGCTAAGCAAACATGCTACCAATATAAGCCATTTATCCTAGCATTCTAGACAATAAGGAGAGGGGATGACCCTCTCCTATTTAGGACTCCAAAACCACCTTCCCACCACTAAAAATTCTCTAGATTTCAGTGGTAGGAAGGTCATGCAAAGCCAAGAACAAGGGCCAAAAGGGATGGCCTAAAACAAGGCCAAACAAGGCCTAAGAGGGGGGAAACAACCCCAAACCAAAAAGTGATCTTAAACAAAGATCTAAAGCATCAAAAATTAGAACTTATTGTAGTTTAGAGTTAAGCTTAAAACAATAATCAAGAAGGTCTAAAAGCTTAAGCAAGAAAGGGGTATTAAAAGCAAGAATGCTCACCCTTGAAGAACACTTTCAAGAACAAGACTCCAACAACTTTTCCAAGCTCAAGCAAACCCAAGAACTCTGAAATTAACTCTCTAGGATCTCAGCAACCAAAGGATGGTGTATTGCTAGGTGTTTGTGTGCACTAGTGTGAACAAAACACCCTTTTGAGCACAAATACACACACAAATATATAGAGATAGGGAGCTACAGAGATAGATAGATATATATCTTCTATCTCAGATTTTTGGAACCCTTGAGAAGGGAGGAGGGCCTCCCCTCTTATAGAAATCCAAATTCAAAGCTTCTAGGAGAAGCTAAGCCAAGGGGCAAATCCCTCCATACACGTGTATGGAGGGGGTGAATTGTGCATACAAGCTATGACAGCTGGCATAAAATATCTGCATAAAGCAAATGAACAGGGTTTGGCTAGAAAACATGGCCGATCAACCAAAATAAGTGCCGATCGACCAAAAGGAGTGCTGATCGGCCAAAACTTTTGGCTGATGGAAAGAAAACAAGGCCGATGGCTTCAAGCCTTGGCCGATGGGTTCAGGGGATGTCAAACAAGCCACCCTCTTCCCTCAGAAGCAAAAAAAAACAAGTGTTTGGTCTACAACCAAGCACAAAACAGACAAGTTGAGAGATGCTAAGGCAAGACACGTAGCCGAGACCTCCGAGAACTCAAAATGAACACGAGCATGGATGATCATCGAGTGTTCAAACGATGACGTCCAAGTCTTGAAGACGATCAAAAATGCGGTGTCTACATTCACCCACAAACAGATAGACAATCTGAAAAAATAATCTAACTTCTGGACAACATGCTACGTGTGTGCGTGTTGGACCTCAAGGGTAATTGGGATAAGCACCTATTTTTAGTGGAATTCACCTATAACAACAGTAACCAAACAAGCATTGGAATGGCACCGTATGAAGCACTATATGAAAGGAGGTGTCGAACAACTCTGTGTTGAGCGGAAGTCGAAGACAAGAGATTATTAGGCCCTGAAATCATGTGGATAACGAGTGATAAAATTCACCTTATCCAACAGCAAATCTGCACTGCCCGGAGTCACCAGAAAAGCTATGCAAATACACGAAGACGGGACTTAGAATTTCAAATAGAAGATAATGTGTTCTTAAAGATCTCACCAACAAAAGGGGTTATCCGATTTGGAAAGTGAGGCAAGTTAAACTCACGTTACATCAGGTCATTTGAAATGCTAGAAATGATTGGTCCTATGGCATATCACCTTGCACTGCCATCTGAACTTTCCAATGTTCACAATGTGTTTCATGTTTCGATGCTTCGACGGTATCTCCGAGATTCAGAACATGTTGTCGATTATGAGAACTTGAAAGTTCAAGAAGATCTCTCTTATGAGGAACAACCAGTGTAAATTCCCAATCATCGTAATCAAGTTCTCCAAAACAAGATGATATCTCTTGTAAAAGTCTTATGGAGGAATCATTGAGTCGAAGAAGCAACATGGGAAGCTGAAAGTCAAATGCGAGCCAAATACCTACACCTCTTTGAAAACCAAGGTACGTCAAGTTTGAGGACAAACTTTTATTTAGGAGGGGAGAAATGTGACACCTTAAAAAAAATTAATAATAAACAAAATAAATAAATAATAATAATATTTAATTGTATGTGCTTAAATGTAATTAATTTTAAACAAGGAATACTTATGTGCTGGGGGAAAAAAAAATGAAATACGTAATTATGTCAATTTATGGGCCATAAGGTAATAGGGCCTAAAATGTTGCATGAGTTGTCCATTTTGAGATATCCACGAATCAGTGAATCTACTGAGGAAAATGAGGTGGCATTACTACAAGCATACAACGTGGTATTTACCCAAGCAACGTAGGAGGTCCATCAATAGGGTAATTGAAGCAGCTACGGTAGGAAACTCGGTATAAATAGGAGCTTGAGCTCACAACCTGAGAGCAAATGAGAAAATAATAATAACAGTAATAGTAAGGAGAATGGTAAAGTAAAATAGGCAGAGGTGAAAAGGCTCATAAAAGTAGAAGAAATTTATATTAAGGTGAGTTATATTATATCTTGAGTTACAATAATATATTTTATATTTGGTTTGAGTTATCATAATTTATTTGAAACAATTCGTTTTTTATAAATTATATTAATATTTCAATTATGTTGAATATTTCTGAACTCTATTTGTTTAAATTGAAACCCATGGATATATTTGTTTAAATTTTATAAATTATTTGACAATGATTTTATAACTAATTATTTTCTGTAAGTACCACCACGGAAGTCCTATGCCTTGGAGAACTTAAATAAACCATTGGCCTCTGATTGGTCACCTTGTGACCATCTGTTTGTCATGGATCCATCGACATCCGTTCTGATTGTCACTTCAGTGACCTCTATTCTGTTCTGTTTTGTACCATGGTTAATGTTATTTATTTACATAATTTCTGTATTTCAATTTCTGCCACTTTGAATAATTTATTTATTCAAATTAAGTTATTGTTTTAACTTAAATAACTATCCATGGTTATTTTGTGTCCCCTATACTTTTGGCATAATATTTCTGACTCTGCTGTGTGCTTACAACTGTTACCCTTTCAGGTGATGAGATGTAAAGAAGTCTCGTAACCTCATTTAGTGGAACCCGTACAAGAATTATTTTCTTTCTACCATTCTACCTCCACCTATATTATTTAATTTGTCAAGATTAGAATGAATTAGTTAGTAAGTTGCGATTCCAGCCCTAAGTCCCTGGGGTTGGGTCGTGACAAATATATCGATTTTTTATTTTTTTTCTGTCAAATCTAAGTTTTTTTTTTTTTTTTTTTATTTTAAAATCTCAAATCTGAAGTTATTGACCTCAAATATGAGTTCATAGCTATCAAATATGAGATGGTGTTGATTTGACGATAAAAATGGTGGTTGTCAGCCAACGATAAGGATGAGCGACATCGATAGACGATCAAAATAAGGGAGACAATAAACAAAATCAAGCTGTTGAAGAGAAAGAGAGTGCTGTAAAAGAAAAAGAAAAAAATAGTAATAAATTTTGTCCTTTGTACAGAACTTTATAATTATGAGGGGGTTTTAAAGTATTATTTATTTATTTATTTATTATCTTTTTAATAAGAAAGGGACGTTAGGAGGGATTTATGATCAAATTTCTAAAAAATATTTTTCTTGGTCTGCGTGCCATTTAAGATTAGTGGCCTACTAAATATGGATGGGCTTGAACCGCTCTGCCTTGGGCTTAAAAAATGGCATGACAAAGCTTGGCCCGATATGTCCCTTGATAATTCCATTTCTATTCCTGCACTAAAATCGTGTTGTAATTATTTTATATAAAAAATAAAATAAAATAAATTATACATGTACATATTTTATAGTAATTTTAGAAAAATAAAAATAAAACTAAAAAAAATAATAAAGAATTTTATTGAAGAAGGTAATTAAGAAAAAAGGCCATTTAAAATACGAAATTCATTTAAACTAATTTGCATATTTAAAAAAAAAAAAAAAAAAAAAAATCACAACTAAAGACTCCTTGTGGTGTGTTGTTGTGAACTCGAATTCTAGGATAAAAAGTTTTTGTTTTTATAGTAAATAAATAAATAAATAAACAAAAGTTTTTATGATTGAAAATATAATAAATTCAAGACTCTTAAACGACTAAAGAATTTAGGGGAATTTTTTTTAAGGTCCCTACTAATAGTAATTTAGAGGATAAAGGACACCAAAAAAAAAAAAAAAAGAGTGATGCATCAGGTCCCTGAACAACATGGCGCACATTTTTAATTATTTCGTGGACCAAAATACCCTTCACAAAATCAACATAGAAACGAAACTGATTCCGACGACTAAGTTTCATTCCAAGCAGAACTAGGGTTTCAATATCATCTTCACCATCGACATTAGAGATTCGTTATCTTCTGCAAAAATCATTCCCATTCCTTCCTCATAAATTTCTCTGACCTTGTTTTCACTGTTCATCATCATCTCAGTTCATTTTCGTCACGTCGTATCTTCATCTCAGGGCATATCAGCTCGTCATTAAAGTTTCATCCTAACTCTGGTAAGTTTTTCTACAATACAACTAGATTTTCTCTGGACACACAGTTAATTGCATTTTATATTAACCTTCCATAAATTAGGGTTTCAATTTCGTAATAAAAAGCAATATGAATTTGGAAAAAGTTATTTCTGTGTGTTTTGAACTTATTCTTGAACATGTTTGTGTGATTTTATTTGTAAATTTCTCTGGCATTTGAATTTCTCTGGTTTTTGCTTGATGTATGTTTCTTCTTTCAATTTTCTCTGGCATGTTTATTTTGAAAAAAGCTATTTCTCTGTGTTTTCATCTTATTCTTGAACATGTTTCTGCAATTTTGTCTATAAATTTCTCTGCTCTATAAATTTCTCTGTAATATGTATTTTTAATTGGAATGTCTATCTTTCTCTAGAATGTCTATTACTCTCTTGTCTCTGTCTGAGTTTCTCTGGTATTTATAATTTTCTTTGACTACATCACTTTCCTCCCTTGTGTATCTCTATCATGTTTAATTTTCTCTGATTGTGTATGTAAATTTCTTTGGCATTTTAATATTATGGACTGGAATGTATGTTTCTTCTTTGGATTTTCTCTGGCATGTTTATTTTGAAAATAAGTTATTTCTTTGTGTTTTGATCTTATTCTTGAATATGTTTCTGTGATTTTGTTTATAAATTTCTCTGCTTTGTAAATTTCTCTGGAATATGTATTTTTCTCTAGAATGTCTATTACTCTCTTGTATGTGTCTAAGTTTCTCTAGCATTTATAAATTTCTCTGGACACATCACTTTTCTCCCTTGTGTGTCTCTAACATGTTTAATTTTCTCTGGTTGTGTATGCAAATTTCTCTAGCATTTTAATATTATGGACTTGAAATTTTCTCTGGAATGGAAATTTTCTCAAAAATGTGTAATTTTCTCTGGTGTGTTTATTTTGTTCAATTCTTAGTTTCAATGTGGTATAATTTTCAGTGGCATGTTTAAATTACGTTGTTTATTTTATCTTTCTAATTATGGAATGGAAATTTTCTTTGGCTTGCCATGTTTACTTTTCTCTGTCATTCATTTTCTATGTTTGCTAGATATATGTTTCTTTTTTCAATTTTCTCTCGCTATATTTTACTTCTATATGTAATTTTAACAATTATTGAAAATTTCTCTACCATGTTTATGATGCTTTGTTGATTTTCTTTGGCAATGGAAATTTTCTGTGGCTAGATGTATTTCACAGAAAAACAATTAGTACTCTGACATTTAATTTTTAGTGTCTGACTTTGTCTGACATTTATAATTTTCCCTAGCCACCTTAATTTTCTCCTTTATGTGTAATTTTCTCTGATATGTCCAATTTTCTTTGGCATGTTCAATTTTCTCTGGGATTTAATGTTGACATCTTTATGTTTTCATCATTGTCTAGAAATGGCAAAACGTAAAAGTAACAAAACACCGGAAACACCAAGTAAGAAACAGAAACTCTCTCAATCTTCTTATGATCTAAGATCAAAAACCACCAGCAAAACACCACAAACTCCTTGCCAAATACACAACTCCAAGGTGATGAAGCAACTAGCATCAAGATGAGTACCCCAACTTCAAAAGACTCAAGCTCAAGGGGGAAAAAACTTGTTAAACTCCAAAGAAAGAGAGCTTACTACAGCATTCAATACCGATCCAACCTCTCATCTGTTGTCTGCTTTTTTCAAACACTTAAATTCAATTCAAACCAACTTGAGCTTCAAAAGGCCCCATTCTGGTATTTGATCCAAACTCTAACCACTGGAAGGATGGATCTAAGGAAATTTAGGAAATTTGATGATGATGTAGTTGCAATAATCTAATGTTACAATGAAAAAACAAAAGCATTCACAGTTGGTAAAAAGAACTTGACCTTTACAATCAATGACATGACCTTGATTTTTGGTTTGTGAGGAGGTAAATGAGTCATGTCATTAAGATACTCTAAAAAGCCAAAATCTGCATTTCTAAGGAGAAGTTTCCAAAAGGACACAAGGCTCACTGGTCCTGTTCTTAAAAATGCTTTGCTCAAAGCAATGAAAGGCAAGCAACCAACTAACTTCAAAGATGTAGCAATCATTGTTACATTGTACTTGTGTCTAACCTTATTTTTTGCAACAAGTGGGAATTCAATAGGATGGGTTTTTATAAAGTATATGGAACCTCTTAAATCAATGAAACAGTATGATTGGCCAGAAGCAATCATATCAACATTGATTGATTCTATCATAGCATTGCACAAAACTCCAGAAAAAGTTACGGGGTGTGTCATTGCATTGCTGGTAAGTATAATATCTATTCAAATTTGCAATTATCATACTTACAAATTTGTGTGTTTAGCAAAATTTAATTACTTTAATTTTCATCACAGTATTGGTTATGTGTGACAACCCTTACTTTTGACTTGCGTTAACTCATGATTAAGTATAATAAGTAATTGATTAAGATGAAATCCTAAATTGATTACATTAGTATGTTATTTTAATTGCATTCTTATCTATTCGATATAGGAAGATCTGTTCGTGTTTTGAATTTAAATTGCGAATTGAACGCCTTATCGGCAACCAATTCAGAAATTGACTTGTGTTATATGCTAGTTAGGATTTATAGAATTTTATGGTAAGTTTAATTGAAATTCGATTTGGAACAATTAAATTAGAATAAATAATGTTAAATTACTTGAGCCTAAGTTAATTACGCTCCTTCCAGTGAGTGTGCTCCCTCAAGACCATGTCTTTTATACCTATTGCATGTTTGACACCATTTATCTTCCACCTCCTTGTGCTAAAACGTGAGAGAGGGAGAGACTTGAGGGAAATTGAATTTAACAAGAGTTTTTGCTTGAAATTTAGAAGAATTGAAGGAAATTTTGAAGACTTGTCTACATTGCTCACGGATTTGGCTTAGGTGAAGTTTGATTGAGAAGCCTAGGTAAGAGCTCAACTTTTTAATCTTGTTATTGAGCCATCTAGGACTTGTATATGAATTAAATAGGTGAATTAATGGGAGAATTGAGCTAGAATTTAAGGAAGATAAGTTAATTCATGCATACATCCCCATACCATGGAGTTTGAAGTTTATTTTTATGAAATTCTCACATGCATGTTCTTATCATAGTTAAAATCCAAGAATTCACCATGTTTTGAGTTGAATGTTGCATATGATCATGGTTTGAGAAGCTCAAGATCAAGAAACTTCATGCATGTTATGTTCTTCCATTATTTATAAAAGTTACATTGAAATTGTGTTCAATTGGCATACTTTTGGGCTTTTATTTTATAAAATGATCTTCAAAACATGTTGTATTATGAATTTTTAAGTGTTTTCTAGAAATTTGGCCCGAAAGGATGAGTTTTGGCATGTTTGATTCATGGTTTGAGCTTTGGAAGCGAATCTGGGAAACCCAGAATTTGGCTTTCTCACTCGAGCAAAGGATTCCACGCTCGAGCGACCACCTTTGTTTTCAAACTCTCGCTCGAGCGATGGAATGCTGGCTCGAGCATAAATCGCAAGCTCTCAGGTTTTTGTGTGTGCAGACGCACGCTCGAGCGACGTGACCTATGCTCAAGCGAGGAGCTATGTCTCACGCTCGAGCAAACATCGAGCGAAGAATTTCAGCAACCAATACTTTTTACATTTTTGCAGATTGCTCAAGTGAGGGAATCTACGCTCGAGCGAAGGAGTTTACGCTCGAGCGAGACCCCTATTTTCAGCAAGTTTTGAAAAATGTTTTTAAGTACCCCTCTTGCATCCTCATTTCACCCTAGGCATTCCTAAGCCATGTTTAAGGCATCATAATGAGAATAATGTTCTAGAACCACACCAAATCAAGTTAGGGGCTAAGTTATTAATCCCAAGTGTGTAATTTAGTGTGTGTTCGTTATGCAATTGTGTAGGTTTGGCACCCAAGGACGCTAAATAGCCTGCCTATAGCCTAGTAATCTGTGAGTAACAATGTTGTAAAGATATGTTCAATCGTATTTATTTTCAGATTGATAAATCATATTGCTTTCTGAAATGATGCTTTTTATCGATTGAATGATGATCCTATTTTGAATTGTATTCGTGGCATCCATAGCGTATTGTGATTGTTATTGTTATTGTTATTGTTATTGATATCGTTATTGTTACAGAGATCTCTGTCAGTTCCAAATCTTGGAACTATTGTTATTGTATGATGGCCATCAATTGATTGTTCGGTCTTTTAAGACCTAGTGTATTGTTGCTATCGGATGTACCACGTATGATTTAATGATTATGATGGATCGAATTGATCAAATTGAATGATTGATTGACAAACGACATTGATTGAAAATGTTCTAATGCTAATCGATTGTTTCAAGACTATAAGGACATCATTCTTAACCTCTTTGCTCATTTGTTATTCACTGGGCTTTAGCTCACAATTTATATATATATATATATATAGGTGGCCAACCACCGGACCAAAGCTAGAAGCGTCGAGTTAAGCTCATGTTTTGCAAGCCAACCATTGTGCCTCACCTCGAGGTCCCAAACCTGCACGAGTTAAGGCTGTTTTGGGGTGTTCCAGATTCACCCTTTTTGTCTCTGTTATTGTATCGAATGTTTAAGACTTAGTTGTACAATTATGGTGAAGGGATTAGCTCCCTAACTTGTATTTTATGTGTATCTGATATGTATATATGTTTATGGTTATGAATGTGGTTATGTCCATAAAAGTCTTTTTCCATTCAGGTTTTCACAGCTCATTGGACATCTTCTTTTTTTTTTTATATTACTGATTGGCTTCCGCCAGCCCCTTTATATTGTATTATTATCTTTACTGTTAAGCAGGCCTTTGGTAATTACGGATTACTGGCCAGTTACGATACTAAACCCTTAGGGGCGAGTTTGGGTCGTGACACTATGTGAACATGCAAATATCATTGACTCGGAAGATAGTAACACAACTGAGTTCCCAAGATGTGTCAAGTGGAACCTACAAAGCTTGACGAAACAGCTGCAGAAGACACCAGTCCACTCTCTTGCACCTCGACAGGTTAGATTTCTATCACCACTGAAATCTCAGTGAAATTCCAAAATTTCTCTGACCACTAGTTTGTTTGCCTCCTTGTGCCTTGATTGATTGAGATCAATTTTCTCTGAACTATAAATTTTCTCTTCTTTGGTTACCACTGGTTTATTTCTGCCATTGTAATCAATTTTCTCTGAAATCCAAATTTCTCTGACCACAATTGTAACACATTAACTTATATACCCTGATTGATTTTCTCTAATATCTAAATTATGTTGGTTGTTTCATAATTTTCTCTGGCCCATAAAATTGTTTCTCCTTGTGTGTAATTTTCTCTGCCTTGCATCTTTGATTGACACTGTTTATTTCTACCCTTCTAATGAATTTTCTCTGAAATCCAAATTTCTTTGACACAATTATAGTAAAACATTAACTTATATGCCTAAATTGATTTTCTCTGATATCTAAATTATGTTCCTTGTCTGTAATTTTCTCTGCCGTATAAAATTAACTCCTTGTCTGTAATTTTGTTTAGCCCATACAATTTTCTCTGAAGTTTGTTTCCCATTAGTATTATTTAGATGAATTTTATTTTCCTTATTTCAATTTTTTCTCTCAGTGAATTTTGTAACATTTGTCTAATAAAGAGCCTCCTATTACAGATCGATAACAAGGAGCTAGTTCAAAACCCATTAGAGGAGTTCTGTCTTGGTAAAAAGAAGAAGAAAGAATCAAAAAAGGTAATTGTCAAATTCAATGAGACATTAGAAGATTCATCTAAAGAATGAGGGAATGAAGAAGCAGAAGGCAACATAGAAGAACACGAAGCCAGCAATGGACAAGAAGATCAAGCAAGCAGTGGAGAAGCAGAAGCCAGAGAAGAAAGTGAAGAAATAGAAGTAAAAGACAAAGAAGAAAATGAACAGAAAGAAGAAGATGAAGGCACTCAATCTAAACGGCAAGAAGAAAACAATGAGGAAAGTGATGAAGAAGAACATAATGAGCTGATGGACCAACATCATGATAGCATTTGTGGCTCAACAATGCATCAGCCTCAAGAATCTGAGGAAGCAAATGATGCCCAAATTGCTGATCTACATCAAAGACTAAAGGCACTTTCTAAATCTAAAATAGAATAAGAGAGAAATTAGAATGAATTACTTGCAGAAAAGGATATTGTAATAAGAACCTTGACATCACTTAACTCAGAACTTCAAGAAAGAGACAGCACAATCCAAATGAAACTAAAGATGTTGGAGGTTCAATTTCGGAGCTTGAAACTGAAAATGCTAAATTGCATGAACAAATTCAAGAACTATCCGTCCAACTAGCAACACAACCTTATCGAACACCAACACAAGTTCAATCACAAGGTCAGTGAAAATCTTGAGCCACAAAAAGTTAGGTCCTTGTGTCAACATAACTCAGAGAAACTTCTATTTATTATAATTTTCTCTGTCAATGGTAATTTTCTCTGGAAGTTAAATTTCTCTGAACACATTAGTTTCTGTTGGTTATTTCTATTGATTTCTATTGCTTATTTGATTTTCTCTGTCTATTTTCTTATTCGATTTTTGGGGCTTGTTTGATTTTCACTGTGTATAATTGGAATGCAAGTGAAACAATAACCAACAACCCAACAAGAACAAATGGCATACAAAGAACAACCAAAACAAAAGACAAAAGTCTATGGTAACTGGAAAATATTGAATCAAATAAATTTACATATTGAAATATCATCTGTTACTTCAGAGAAATTTCACTTTTACTGATTTTTTCACTGTCTATAGTCAAAAAAGATCCTACATCAATGATAAAAAATTTAAAGGCAAAAGAAAGGAAAGAAAAGCAACACGATCTAGAATTTCAATATCCCAAAGTTGCGAAAGTGACTAGAGGTTCGAAGCAAGTTGCAAAGCAAACCAAGCAAACCACGAAAGACAAAAAAGTACTTGATGCTGATGCGTACGTCTTGCCTCAACCAACAAGCATCAGAAAATCTTGGGTTTTTCCACAAACTTTACTGGTTTCAAGATTAATAAAAGATCATGTAAAAAACATCTTGCCACTACAAGAAATTGCATTTTTCACAACGCAAAAAAATATGTTACTAAAAGGGAAAATTCATTAGCAAAAAGTTTTGCCAACACACGAAGCTACATCGGCAACCCCTAGGCAAAAGTGAGTCGGCAAAACTTTTTGCCGATGAAATTATCATTGCGTTGGTGTCACGACCCAAACTCGCCCCTATGGGTTTAGCACCGTAACCGGCCAGTAATCCATGATTACCGAAGGCCATATGATAAGACAAGAATATCTGATCACAGTGGTGGAAGCCAAAATAGTAATTAAACAATGTCCAATAAGCTGTGAAAGTCTGTATACAAAAAGACTTTTCATAACATATATACTATCAGTACCAAAACAGTATGTACAGTATTTACAATTATCCAGATCAGGGACTTGATCCCTATTAAGACAAGACTGATACAAAACGTTGATCTATCTGGTCAGAAACAAAAAGGGGAAAACTAAAACACCCCATAGCCTTGGCTTGAACAGTACTGGAGCCTCGAGGTGAGGCACAAAGGTTGGCTTGACAAAACAATGCTTAGCCTGACGCCCCTAGCAGCAGTCCGGTGTCTGAACACCTAGATATATATATGAGCAGTGAGCTAAAGCCCAGTGAAGAACATAATGCGTAAAGAGTTAAGAATGAATGTCCTTTCAGTATTGAAAACAGTAAATTGATTCAGTATATCAGTCATTTAGTCATAACAGTCATATGTGGTACATCCATTAGCAGAACAGTACAGTAAACAGTAGGTCTTGAAAGACCGAGCAATCAATGATGGCCATCATAATAGTAAACAGAAGTTCCAAGATAGGAACTAACAGAGATCTCTGTAATAGTAGCAGTAGCAGTAATTGCTATGGATGCCTGTCTGATTCAGAATAGAGGACACATTCATTGATTAACAAGATCAATTGAAGCGATGCAGTTTAACCATTCAGAAGATATTCATATTTGAACATATCTTTACACAGTTGTTACTCACAGAGTTCTGGGCTACAGATAAGCTAGGGCGTCTGCGGATACCAACCCTACACAGTTATAGAGTGAACACACACTAAGCTACACAGTCGGGAAAAATAATAACTTAGTCCCTAATTTGCCTCGGTGTGGTTCTACATCAATATCCTCATTAAGATGCTTTAAACTAGGCCTAAAAATGCCTAGAATGAAATGAGGATGCAAAGATGCACTTTAAAAACATTTTCAAAATTTTCAGAAAAATAGGGTCCCGCTCGAGCGTGGCTTTCCCCGCTCGAGCGGATATGCAGACAAAGGTTCCCCGCTCGAGCGTCACTTTCCACGCTCGAGCGGACTGCAAAACATGGGAAAAGTACTGGATGTGTGAAAATCACGCTCGATGGGCGCTCGACACCCGCCGGCGTGTGACTAAATCCCCGCTCGGCGTCAATACTCCGCCGAACGGATAAAATAAAGTGCAAAGTGCTGGGAGCACGTATTTCACGCTCGAGTGCCACTTTCCCCGCTCAAGCGTGAGTCCAAATTCTGGAAATTCCAGATTTGAACCTCAAGCTCAAAACCAAGTTTTAATACATCAAATTCGATCCTCTTAGGCTAATTTTCTGGAAAACTCTTGTAAACTCATAGTATAACATGTTTCAAAGCTCAATTTGAGAAATCAAAGCCCAAAGGTAGTTCCATTAAATCCAATTTCAAACCAAACTTCAAGAACATGATGTAACACATGACATACATGAATTTAAACCAATTCAAAGCTTCAAATACTAGCTCAAATAAGCTAATTCTTTCAAAACTAAGATGAATTCATGGTCCAATGCAAAAATATGAACATGCATGTACCAAATTCCATGTATTCAACCTCAAAATGCTAGGATATAAATACACATGCATGATTCAAGCTTTAACTCACCAAATTAAGCTAATTCATGACCTTAATCTCTATACTTCCATGAACCATGCAACATAAGACTTAATTTAGCAATCAAGAAGATGAGTTCTTACCTTAGGTCTAGGATGCAAGATATACAAGCTCAAATATGCACTTAATCTTTCAATTCTTTCAAGTCTCCAAGCTAAAATTGTTGAAATCAAGTTTTCCTCTCACTCTCTCTCTCTAGTCGACTATAGCTCAAGAAATGGCTGATGAAATGTAATGAAATGAGGTGAAAACAAATCTCAATATGTCCTATGTAGTGGGCCACTAATGTGGCAAATTGGTGAATAAGTCCAAGTGGTGCAATTTATCAATATTTGATCTAATTTAATCATATCAAATCACATTTTAATTAAATATGCCATAAAATCACATAAATTCTAATGATCATAAAACATCGATCAATTTCGGATTCGGCCGCCAACAAGGCCTTCAATTTGCAGTTTAAAGCATAAAACATGGACAGATAATTTAACAGCCAAACAGATAGAAATACATTTAAACTAGTACATTCAATCAGTCAGTTCATTATTCCAGTTGATTCAATTACTTATCATAATCAGTCTCAGTTTAGCAGTAATCAGTGGTTAACCAGTAATCAGTGGTAAGGGCTATTACAATTGGTAAAAGTAATGCCTTTAGTGATGATGGGTCGTTTAACACACCAAAAATAAATCACTAAACTATACCAAATTCTTTTATAATAATGGCAAGTCCAGGTATCGATCCACAGGGACAAATGTGAAATTAGATTAATTCAATCGCAAAATTCCTAAATTAATTTTGATTAAAAAGATAAGATTGATTTTATAACTAAACAGCAATTAAATAAATTGAAGAATTAAATTGACAATTAAAATTAGGGTTGGAGATATTAATTTTTGGAAAAAATCCTAGGGTAGAAAATTCACCACTAACCACATGAATGAGACTTAACATCAGCCATCAATCGCAATCCGGTTTGAACTACCTAATATTTTACAACTACAAGTTTGAAATATTAGTCAAGAGAGTTGTCGCATTCAACATACAAGCACGAATCATCTTGAGTAGTACGAGTCGTTTGCTCTAAACTATGTTAGTAAAACGACACGTCTCTCATAGCATGACTCGTCTCGTACTTTGAATACAAACACAAAGAATACTAATGTATGGAAAGCATTAAACAATCACAGAGAGTAAAATGCTTGAAGAGATGAACGAAACAATTATTAAAAACTTCTAAATCATCCATACATTCATTCAAACCAATTTACAATTAAAGCTCATGAAAAATTCCATTACATGGCTAGGGTTTCATCAAAACCCTAAAAAAGGCGACTAGCCACTCATGGAGGAGTGAGAAGAGGAAGATGATGAGAAAGAAACACCCATGGAAGTGTTCTTCCAGCTTTGGTAGAATATCCTCTCTTTGGAACCCTAGCCTCCCTCTTTTTGGAATTAATTTTTTGAACCCTCATTTTGGCTATTTTTCTGTCTTTTATTCGGAGCAAAACAAACCAAAAATTTCGTGTATGCGTCCCTAGGTGGGCTGCATGAGCGGTGGTGGGCCGCAGGTGCGGTTAAGCTTAGACGCACGTGCGATGGTCTGGCTAGCTCGAATTCTTCACTTCTCGCTCGGAGAATCTGCTTTCGCGCCCTTTTTGATTGAATTTTCATATTTCCTGCCAAATCTGTACAAGTGCACGAAACACATTATCTCCACCAAATAAATAAAATTAAAAGACTAAAAATGTAACTTAAGTGGCCTCAATGTAGTACCTTTTGGCCTACATCATACCCCCCAACTTACATTTTGCTAGTCCTCAAGCAAAACAAAAGAAATAAGAAAAGTAAAATACTCTCAGCCACTTTCATAGGGAACACGATTGCATTTAGCATATGCAACAAGCCTTTAAACCACAAGGTTACCCCAAGTGGACGAGTATAGTCTCATGAGGGTTTTCAGAAATGATACCCACAAACATCAACATATTCATATCCGCTCAACAACAATTAACCACACTACTCCACACAACAATCAACTTATGTGCCACAACAATATGATATTAACACATGATGAGTTATTGAAGACACAGTGGACAAATATGAAGGAATCTATTGAGCCAAAACCACAATTCAGTTTATACAAAAGTAAAGTCCCCTGTACTTGTGAATGCTAGTAGACACATCATTAGTACCCTTGGTGTAAAGTGCAATCTCCATATTAATTAACTGTCCACTATAATAGCCTAGTGTAACTCATAATAACACTCAACATATACAGAAAAACTAAACTGTTGCAACCAAGATTCTCAAATTTTTTTTTTTTTTTTTTTAAAGACTGTGCAATGTCCTGATCCATTAAGCTTTCTAGTCAACCCATGTAACAAGCACTGGGCCAATGACTCCCAAACCAGACGGTTTTAGGGCACTAGGTGTAGAGACACCCCTACAGGATTAATAACTCGAGCTAAAAAGGCTACGAATCTGAACAAGCCATTCTTATTTTTCCTTAACTGTGCAATGTCCAGGTCCCTTAAGCTTTCTAATTAACCTATGCAGCAAGTATTGGGCCAATGACTCCCAAACTAGACGATTTTAGGGCACTAGGTGTAGAGACACCCCTACAGGCTTAATAACTTGAGTTAAAAAGGCTACGAACCCAAACAAATCAAGTGTTTTTTTTTTAAGAGAATCTTGGCTACTCATTTATTTTTTTCTGCAACCTTAACCATTATCAATGATGTACACCAGGGATTATAATAAAGAGGTCACTGCTATGACAGTGTGTTCATGTGAATTAAGGCATACTCATGACAAGTGTACTAATACCACAAACACAAACAACTATCCTAGTGCAAACATCACATGTGAGTATTTACCGAATAAACCATTTTCATACAAGCCCACTATGTTCCCCAATTAACATATGCTCATATCATTACCATACTGGCACAAAGTAAACATTAAGTGAAATAGTGCAATCAAGTGCAGCAAGTACAACCATGAATAGTTATTACAAATACCCTCACCCCCCCAACTGGAATATAATATTGTCCTTAATGTAAGCAAGTAGACATTAAATAGTAAAATGAGAGAGAGGATCTTACCAGACAGCATGGGCGCACATCCAGCGAGGCAAGGACACTCAAACACACTTTTGGAAGTTTTTTTATTTATTTATTATTATTTTTTTGTTTTATTTATTTTATTTTTGGTATAGTATAAAAGAGAAAGGAAAAGAAAATAAAACAAAACAAAACAAAATAAATAAGGAAAGAAAATAAAGGAAATATATAGAAATCACTAATGTGGATCTGGCGGGGGTGGTGGGAAATGCTGCTCAAATAGGGCATGCATCAGTGTCCGAGTCTCGAATGCCTCATCATCAACCCTAGTGCCATCCTGATCGAACTGCCGATCAAACTGATCAAATCGTTGATCAAATTGATCAAATCGCTGCCCACTCGAATCCCGGTATGCATAGAAGTCAGTGTACAGAGAGGCAACTGACTGCTGATACCCATCAAATGCTGCTTCTGAATAATCCTGGTAAGCCTAGTAGTCGGTCTGGAGATCAACCATAGATTGCTGAAGGGCAGCTTAATTATCCAAAAAAGCCTGATATTGCACCTTCGTCATACGGAATGGCGGTGGTGCTGGCGCTGGTGCGGAGGCGGGCTCGATTGGGGCATCATTAGGATTGGCCGGGGCCTCGAGAAGGACTAGTAGAGGCAGCAGGCGAGCAGTGGTTTGGCGCTAGTGGGTTTTACCATAAAATATGGGCGGCGGAAGCTGAACCTCGTTGGCCTGAAATGGGTATGTGTCTTGGTCTTTGATGAGCGTAGTGATGAGGTTGGCAAAAGGAAGGGCCCATGTAGAACTACCCCGGGTATTGCGTATTTTGACTTCATCAAGGATTCGATGCATCTAATTGTAGATCAAGGTAGGGATGTCAATCCAAAACCCAAAGTCAAATCGATGTAAAGCACGAAGGAAGTCCCTTCACCGCTCTTCCTTGTGGCCAATAGGAATGACATTCTTTTTTAGTACCACATCGAGGAAAAGAAGGCGGCGTGGTAAATTAGCCCGTCAGATGCTCGTACGGTTGTCATACTCCTGACGCCCCTCATAAAACTCAGTCACCAGTGCCGGGATAGTGAGTTCCTAAGTGAATACCAGAAATTGTTCTGCATTGATAGGGTCCATGGAATAGTGGAGGACCTTGGCAATTGAAGCTGGAGTGACCACTAACTCCATTCCGTTAACAAGGGAGCAAAGAGCTCCAAAGGCCTCGTCACTGATGTACATATGTTGATAGAAGAGTCACACAATGCCCGGGTATGTCGGTTCAGTGACGGTGCAAATGCCCAGGAGGCCCCGGTCTTTAAGTTGTTGAATACTCCACGCAGTGGTTTGATGGCGACGAAAGAAGTCCACATCAAAGGATGTATCACATGCAACTGGTTTGGTGGCCCAAGCATAGGTTGGCATATCCCTGAATGCAATGTTGGCATTGCAAGGCCGTTTGGGTGCTTAGCGGGATGATAAAGCCATATCTGCACAAAATAGTTCAACCAACACCACCAAAAATGTGGAACCATTATATTAACACTCAGCAAATATAGCATGTATGCATAAATCATTCAAAACCGCATCATCCTCACACCACCGAATTGATTGGTATTTATTTATTTACAAACTCACAGTGGAACTACAAAAATGAAATAAATAAGAAAATTAAATTAAACAATCTAAGTTAGTAGAAGAGAAGAAAATAAAATAAACTGAAGTAAAAATTCGGAAAATAAAATAAAATAAAATAAAAACTAAACTACTTAACAATTAAAATAAAAATAAAATTAAAATCACTATCTAAACAAGCAAAATAAAAATAAAAATAATCCACTAACTAATTAAACTAACCATAATCACTAACGAAACAATTTAAACTAAACAAATATAGCAAATAAAAAAAAACTAAATTAGTATTATTATTAGCACCATGATTTCTGAGGTTTTTTTTTTTTTTTGGCTTGGCCCGCAGTGCGTCGGAGATGGCCGCACGTGTGGCGATCGTCTTCTTCACTGCATTTTTTTTTTTTTTTTTTTTTTGTGGTGAAGTTAGGACCAGATCAACAACAAGCAAAGACAAAGATTCTACAAATTAACTCCTACACCCACAAATCTACACAAAAAGAAAAAATTACCTTGAAAAAGTGGAGAAAGAGAGTAGAGATCCGCCGGAAAAAATGGTGATCGCCGGAGATTCGACGGACGAAAAGGAAATAGGACGTCGGCGGTGAGATGGTGGTGGTGAGGAAGAAAAAAAAAACAAAAAGAAAAAGGGAAGAAAAATAAAGAAGAAGAAGAAAATGGTGGGTTTGTGGGGTTGTGAAAGAGAGAGAGAGAGGGAGATCTGTGAGTGTGAGTGATTGTGAGAGAGTAGGTTAGGTGTGTTGAGATAAAAAAAAAATTCGAAAATAAAATAAAAATAAATAAAATAAATAAAATAAATAAAAGAAGTCGAACAAAGAAATAGATTTATTATTATTATTATTATTATTATTATTATTATTATTATTATTATTTTAAATGTAAATAAAATAAAGAAATAATTAATTTTTTTATCTATTTGTTTATTTATTTATTATTTTTTTTTACAAAATCAAAAAAAAAACTATATATACATATAAATATACACGATTTTTTTTTTTTTCTGGACCGGTCATGCGCCCATTTGGGCTGCACGAGCGCCTATTTTAGGCCACTCCAGCGGCTTGTTTAGGCTACTCCTGCGGCGTGAATGCAGCAGCAATTTGGGGTTGGGCCGCTCGTGCGCCCAGCCCATCCGCTCGTGCGGTCTATTTTTTTTTTTTTTTTTTTGTCTTGGGCCACTCGTGCGCCTAATTTGGGCCGCTCCTGCGGCATGAAACAGTACCCTTTTGGGGTTTGGCCGTTTATGCAATCTGTTGTTTTTTTTTTTTTTTTAACACAAAGAAAATAAACTATGAAAGCATGCTTTTTGACAAAGAGGTTAAATACAAAGCTTGCCACAAACCTCAAAGCACAAGCTAGGAATGGTTTAATAGGACTAGGGCCACAAAACCATAAGCACCCTAGAACTAGCTTGAATACAACTGGAACCACAAAGCTATAAGCATTCCAGAGGGAATTTAAATAAGACAAAAACCACAAAGTTCTAAGCATTTTGAATGTGGTTGAATACTTGATTTCCCATAAACCACAAAGCAGAAATCAAGGTCTTACCCAGGCTGGGAAGGGTCCCTTCCACCCACACGCACGCAATGACCTTTTTCTGCTACATTACAACAGTATAGTTTAACAAAAACAAGAAGCACTCGCAAGCGTACATGCTTCAAGAAAATGGAAAACTAACTCCCGGCACCTAACAAAAGGCACCAGAGTTATGGCATAATGTTGCCACTTCAGAATCCCCCAGGTAATAAAACCCAGCGTAGTTTATAGCCTTCGGGCTACTGACCAAAAACAACAATTAACAAATACAACAATTTATTATTATTATTATTATTTTTTTAGTATAACTATATATAAATATATATATATCTATAATTACAAAAGATTAAAGAAAATAAAATAAAAACCAAGTACAGCCCAAAGTATACTTAACCAATTCTACCTTCAATTGACATTCGAAATAAATATAGCATTTTAGAAAATATCGGAAGGCCTACTAAAGATATAATCTTCACACGAAAACCACGGGTACTACTTTTCTCCTTAACTGTGTTTGTAACTTTCCCTATTCTCCAACAGGGTGACAGACTAGGTTGATTCGGTATCCAGAATTGAGGCGCATAAAGCTACCTCAACCTATGAGGCTGCCATACAGAGTTCAAGCCGGGACAGTTTTGAAGCAATCTCCACACCCCTGGGTATTTAAACCAGACTCTAGTCTCGGAAATTCCAAACCTTTGTGTTCTAGGCTTTGCCATTCGAACTGTAGTTTCCACCGTCTCAGTTGGTCTCCTAGGAACTCACTACAAACACGGTTAGGTGGCTATACTAGACCGTCAGATGCCGTTCGGGCACGGCTAACACCAAAGGAATTACACCTTTAGAGGATTTAAAGTCTCCTAGACCCAAATAAAGCACAACAAGAACAAAGAAAAATAGAATGAAATAGAAAGGAAAGAAAGGAGAATAAGAAATCAATCTATCAATCATAGTAAAAAGGGTCCATCAAAGCAATGGACTGAATCATTTCCCCATTCCCAATCCCGTCTATATATGGTTTCAGTCTTTGGCCATTCACTTTGAAAGTGTGGCCATTCTTTGGATCTTGCACCTCAACGACGCCATGAATAAATGCCTCAACAACCACAAAGGGTCCATCCCATCTAAATCTTAGCTTACCTAGAAAGAGTCTCAATTTTGAATTAAAAAGCCACACTTTTTGGCCAGGTTCAAAGGATTTTCTTTTAATGTGCTTGTTATGGAATTCTTTAGTCCGAGCTTTAAAAACTTTCGAACTCTCATATGCATCATTCCGGATTTCCTCCAACTCATTGAGTTGCAATTTCCGGTTGAGCCCAGCCGCGGCCATATCGAAGTTAAACTTCTTTATGGCCCATAATACTCGGTGCTCAAGTTCAACCGGGAGATGGCAAGCTTTGCCAAACACCGCTCTATATGGTGACATCCCAATGGGTGTCTTATAAGTAGTGCGGTAAGCCCATAATGCATCAATTAACCGTTGTGACCAATCTTTCCTATCTGGCCTTACTGTTTTCTCTATTATGTGTTTTACCTCCCTGTTTGAGACTTCTACTTGGCCACTAGTTTGAGGGTGGTATGGAGTGCCAACTTTATGAGTGATAAAGTATTTCTTGACTACCGACTCAAAGAACCGGTTACAAAAATGCGTACCCTGATCACTTATTATGGCTTTAGGAAATCCAAAACGACTAAAGATGTTTTCATGCAAGAATTTGATTGCAACTCTATGATCGTTTGTTCAGGTAGTTATTGCCTCCACCCACTTAGACACATAATCTACTACCAAGAGAATATACTCAAACCCAAACGACGACGGGAAAGGTCCCATAAAATCAATCCCCCAAACATCAAATATTTCTACCACAAGAATAGGAGACATTGGCATCATGTCACGCCGAGACATCGAACCCATTTGCTAACAGCGCAAACAAGTTCTACAAAATTGATGGGCATCTTTAAAAATTGTGGGCCAATAAAACCCACTCTGTAAAATCTTGGGGGTCGTTTTATGCCCACTAAAATGCCTGCCACATACAGAAGAATGACAAAATGTAAGAATGCTATGTACCTCAATCTCCGGCACACAACATCGAATCACTTGGTCGGAGCAATATTTAAACAACTCCGGACCCTTCCAAAAATAATACTTGACCTGCGAAAAGAATCGGTCTTTGTCTTGCTTAGACCAATTCTGCGGAATTTGCCCAATGGCCAAGTAATTCACAATATGTGCAAACCACGGAGGGCTCGCTCGTGACAGCTCAAAGAGTTGTTCGTCCAGAAACGAATCATGCAAAATAAGAGGGTCACTAGTATACTCAACAAGGATTTGGGAGAGGTGATCCACCACTACATTCTCAAATCCTTTCTTATCTCGAATCTCTAGGTCAAATTCCTAAAGCAACAAAATCCATCTAATTAACCTAGGTTTGGTCTCTTTCTTTGATAGTAAATACTGCAAAGCGGCATGATCAGTGAAGACTATGACCTTGGAACCTAGGAGATAGGAGCGGAATTTATCTAAGGCAAAAACCACAGCTAGCAACTCTTTCTCGGTGGTAGTATAGTTCAATTGTGCATCCGAGAGAGTGTGACTAGCATAGTATATAGCTAATGGTGCCTTATTGACCCTTTGGCCCAACATAGCCCCGACGGCATAATCGGAAGCATCACACATGATTTCAAAGGGAAGCGACCAATCTGGTGATTTCATGATTGGGGCGGTGGTCAAGGCCATTCTCACTATTTCAAATGCCTTTAAGCATGCCTCATCAAAGACAAAAGGTGCGTCCTTAACCAGTAAACTACACAAAGGACGTGATATTTTACTAAAGTCTTTGATGAACCTACGGTAAAAACCTACATGCCCTAAGAAAGACCTAATTTGACGCACATAATTGGGTGGAGAAAGGCTTGCAATGAGGTCAACCTTAGCCTTGTCTACCTCTATACCTCGAGCGGACACAATGTGTCCCAACACTATACCCTCACGAACCATAAAATGGCTCTTTTCCCAACTCAAGATTAGGTTTGTCTTAGTACATTGTTCTAACACTCTAGTCAAGTTCCTAAGGCATTCCTCAAAAGACGGTCCAAACACCAAAAAGTCATCCATAAAAACCTCTAAGAATTTCTCTACCATATCGGAGAAAATGGCCATCATACACCATTGAAAGGTCGCCGGTGCATTACATAGCCCGAACGGCATACGCCTATAAGCAAAAATGCCAAAAGGGCATGTGAATGTGGTCTTTTCCTGGTCAACGGGGTACACCGGGACTTGATTATACCCTGAGTGGCCATCAAGAAAATAATAGAAACCCTGCCCTGCTAACCGCTCTACGATTTGGTCAATGAAAGGTAAGGGAAAATGTTCCTTCCTAATCGAGGAATTTAGTCTCCTATAATCAATGTACACTCGCCACCCAGTAGTGGTTCGTGTGAGGACTAACTCTCCTCTCTCATTCTCAACAACGGTAATGCCCGATTTCTTGGGCACCACTTGTGTGAGACTCACCCACTTGCTATCTGAGATGGGGTATATAATACCCACATCCAACAATTTCAATACCTCCTTTTTCACCACCTCTTTCATATTAGGATTCAGTCTCCGTTGCATTTCGCGAGAAGGTTTGGTGTCTTGCTCTAGGTGTATTTAATGCATGCACATAGAGGGATCTATCCCTTTCAAATCAGCCACTGACCACCCTATAGCACTCTGATGTGCCTCGAGAACACTCATTAACTGACTCTCCTGCTCTGCAGTCAAGTCAGATGCAATGATGACTGGTAAAGTCTCTTGGAGCCCTAAAAATGCATACTTAAGTGTAGCCGAGAGTGGCTTCAACTCAAGTGTAGGTGGTGTGACCAAAGATGGTATGGTAGGCTCTCTCGACAAAGGAAGAAATGACTCAAACCGGGCTTTCCACGGAGGAAAATCTGGTGTAGAAAACGCATTAAGCAGGACATTCACCTCCTCAACTGACCCATCAATATCAAAATTTTCAAACCCAAAATGAGCTAGACAAGCCTCTAAAGGGTCCTCTACAAGAATGGAGGGAAAAACTTCCTCCACAACCTCATCCACGACATCCACAAATAAGCACTCGTCCCTCTCATAGGGTTGTTGGGATGCTTGGAAAATATTAAGTTTCACTTACATGTTACCAAATGAAACTTCCATCAGCCCGATACGGCAATTAATGCATGCATTGGCCTTAGCCAAGAAAGGTCGACCTAAGATCACCGGGATTTGTTTCCTAGAAATGGCTACCGGTTCCATATCTAACACCAAAAAGTCAACAGGGAAGTAGAACCTATCAACCTTAACTAGCACATCCTCAATCATGCCACGTGGCACTTTAAGGGACCGATTAGCCAATTGAAGAGTGACAGTAGTGGGCTTCAACTCGCCAAGCCCAAATTCCTCGTACACAGAGTATGGCAACAAATTGACACTAGCCCCTAAATCTAATAAGGCCCTATCAATGAAATGGTCCCCTATAATGCATGCAATGGTTGGGGCACCCGGGTCTTTAAGCTTAGGAGGTGTGTCATTCAACAAGATGGAGCTTACTTACTCCGTGAGTAGGACCTTTTGGGACACATGTGTCCTAGATTTACGCTTTTGCGTACAAAGGTCCTTCAGAAATTTGGCATAGGAGAGTACTTGCTTAATCGCCTCCAACAAGGATAGGTTGGTTTTTACCTGTTTAAAGAACTCCATCATTGCCTCCATAGATGCCGCCTTCTTATTAAAAGGAGATGGTGTATCAAGATATTGGGGAAAGGGTGCCTTAGGTACATATGGTGCCTTGGGCTCATGTGAAGTGTTAGGGACTAAGTCATCCCTCTTAAGTGTTTCCCCCTCACTCTTGCTCTCATTGGGTGTACCACCGTGGCCACCCTTCTTAGCTCTAGTTGCATCAGACGCAACTGACTGAGGCTTTAACTCCCTTCCACTTCTCAAACTAATCACTGCTTGCACCTACTAATGGTGCTTTCCATTCCCACCCGAACTCTCTGCCCCATATTGTCCCTTAGGGTTGGCTACAGTTTGACTTGGTAGCTTTCCCTCCTCTCTTCGATTCATGTTGTAGCCATTTGACCCAATTGGGCCTCTAGCTTGGCAATAGAGTGAGTGTGGGAGTGAACTACGGTGCTAACCCCTTAAGTTTTGAGAGAACTTCAAACACCTGAGACTCAAAGGCAAAGTTGCCCTGAGGAACAAGCGGGGGTCGTGGTTACCGGTACGGTTGTGGGGCTCGATAAGGTTGCGGTGGTCGGTAGGATGATTGGTTGGCAAAATTATTAAAATTCTGCCTTGGTGGTAGAGGATTGTAAGAAGTGCCTTGTGAAGGGGGTCTCCATGAAAAATTAGGGTGATTTCTCCATCCTGGATTGTATGTGTTGGAGTATGGATCATTACCCAGGTTGGAGAATCCTTAAGTCACATTCACATGCTCTTGGACTAACTCTAGAAATTGTGATGCCGAAGGGCACTCACTTAAGTCATAAGCAAGGCTTGCACATATAACACATGCCTCACAGAATTGAGGCTGATCTTGCTGGGTAGAGGCATGTCCCGTAGCTAATAATTGGTACATTTTGTGGGATAGTGCCTCTACTTGTTGGGCTAACTCTAGGTTTTGCCTGACCTCATAAATGCCCCCTCTTTTCGGGGCTTCAACTACTGGTTGCCGGACTTGTCGGGCTGCGAAGGCATGGTGAAGGGAATTATCACTTAGGTTCTCAAACAATTGCCATGCCTTGGCATCATTTTTAGACATGAATGTCCCACCACAGAACGAATCCACCATTTGGCGGTGCGGCTCAGTTAAGCCATAATAAAATGTTTGAACAAGTTGCCAATCAAGCACTTGGTGATGGGGATACTGTTAAAGAAGGTCTCGAAGTCTTTCCCACATCTCATGGAATTGCTCGCCATCCATTTGAGCAAAGTTTGTGATGGCTCGCCTAAATTGGTTGGTTTTACCTATGGAAAAGTACTTCTCTAAGAACCATTGCTGTAATTGGTCCCAAGTTGTGATTGAATTAGCAGGTAAAGAATTTAGCCAGTGTTTGGCTTTATCCTTTAATGAGAATGGAAACAATCGCAACATTAAGGCCTCATTTGTGGAATTTTGGATCCTCACTGTCGAGCAAATTTCCAGAAATTCATTCAAATGCTTATAAGGGTCATCATGAGTTAGTCCATGGAATGATGGGAGCATTTGTATGGTGCTGGACTTAATCTCATAATGAGCAGCAGTGGTGTTGGGTAATTGGATGCATGATGGTGATGTATATGCAGTGGGTGTGAAATAATCCTTAAGGGTCCGGTTAGGCACATTCGAGACATCAGGATCTACCATCTCTAATGGCTCAATGTATGAATATGAATACTCAAGCCTAGGAACACGGGCAGAGGCCCTAAGTCTCCTAAGAGTCTTTTCTAATTCAAGGTCCAAACTCCACAATTCAGGGCCACAAGAACGGTGCCCGTGCATACACTACCCACACACACACACAAAAAGTTCGACTCTGTGCACTAAGTTACGAAAACAACATACTAAAGGAGAAATACTCACAACGGTTCAACAAAAACGCTTTACTCGTCTTGCGGATGCTTGACATGTAGACGTTGTCTCCAACCTCTATTTGAGCTTTGACTTTCGTTTTAGCACTTTGGTGCTATGATTTTTTTTTTATATTTTTAAAGCTCAGCTGTGCTCCGCTTGCACTTCAGTGATAGCTCCAATTTCAAACGCTCTGCACACTTAACAACACAAAAGCATAAAATCCTAAACTAAAAATTAAAATAAGAATGTAACTTTAAATTAACTAATTTCGCCAGAAGTCCCCGGCAACGACGCCAAAATTTGATGGGTCGTTTAACACACCAAAAATAAATCACTAAACTATACCAAATTCTTTTAGAATAATGGCAAGTCCAGGTATTGATCCACAGGGACAAATGTGAAATTAGATTAATTCAATCACAAAATTCCTAAATTAATTTTGATTAAAAAGATAAGATTGATTTTATAACTAAACAGCAATTAAATAAATTGAAGAATTAAATTGACAATTAAAATTAGGGTTGGAGATATTAATTTTCAGGAAAAATCCTAGGGTGAAGAATTCACCACTAACCACATGAATGAGAATTAACATCAGCCATCAATCGCAATCCGATTTGAACTACCCAATATTTCACAACTACAAGTTTGAAATATTAATCAAGAGAGTTGTCACATTCAATGTACAAGCACGAATCATCTCGAGTAGTACGAGTCGTTTTCTCTAAACTATGTTAGTAAAACAACCCATCTCTCATAGCATGACTCGTCTCGTACTTTGAATACAAACACAAAGAATACTAATGTATGGAAAGCATTAAACAATCACAGAGAGTAAAATGCTTGAAGAGATGAACGAAACAATTATTAAAAACTTCTAAATCATCCATACATTCATTCAAACCAATTTATAATTAAAGCTCATGAAAAATTCCATTACATGGCTAGGGTTTCATCAAAACCCTAGAAAAGGTGACTAGCCACTCATGGAAGAGTGGGAAGAGGAAGAAGATGAGGAAGAAACTCCATGAAAGCGTCCTTCAAGCTTTGGTAGAATATCCCCTCTTTGGAACCCTATCCTCCCTCTTTTCAGAATTAATTTTTTGAACCCTCATTTTGGCTATTTTTCTGTCTTTTATTCGGAGCAAAACAGACCAAAAATTTCATGCACGTGTCCCTAGGTGGGCTACTCGAGCACCCATGTAGGCCGCACGTGCGGTCAAGCTTGGACACACGTGCGATGGTCTGGCTGGCTCGGATTCTTCACTTCTCGCTCGCAGAATCTGCTTTCGCACCCTTTTTGATTGAATTTTCATATTTCCTGTCAAATATGTACAAGTGCACGAAACACATCATCTCTACCAAATAAATAAAATTAAAAGACCAAAAATGTAACTTAAGTGGCCTCAATGTGGTACCTTTCGGCCTACATCAAGCAACAAGCATAGTCGTCGGTAAAAGCCTTTATCCATCATTGGCAATTTACCTTCCGGTTAAGGTACACTCAGGTATTAACCTTCACTTTTTAGGCTCTAACTTTTGCCAAGGCGCCCGATACGGGTTTTTGACCTTGCGAGCTTCGTTTTTCTTCTTTTTTCTTTTTTCAATTCTCTTCATCTTTTCTTTTTCATTTTCTTCATTTTTCTTTTCTCTTTTTTCTGTAGATATATTTTTTCTTTCTTTTTTTGTTGTATTTTTTGTATATATTTTTTCTCTTGCTCTAGCTTTTGCCTAGGTCGCCCTTCTAGGTTTTCGGCCCAGCGAGCCTCTCAAGGGTAAAAGTGTAACAAGGCCATACCAAATTGTTTTGAGATTGAAGCCCTCTGTATCCAGGAGAGTGGCTGTTGTATTGATTTGCAGAAGGATTCATCACGGTTGCTTCACGAGCTTCTTGCGGTGAGATCCGACCTTCTTGTTCTGATTTTGGTGCCTCTTGTTCGAGGGCTGCTTCAAACTTGGCCACACGGGCCTTACGTGGCGGTTGACCGTTGAACGTTCTGCTTCGAATCTAGGATTCAAGGTTCAAAAGCAAACGGATTGAGCCCTGAGGCTGAGAGCGATCCTAGGCTGCACAATCTCAAGAGCGATTCCACACAGGTCTTCACAGGACCGCGCAAAACATTTTGTTTTTAAAAGTTTTTAAGAAAGCGACAAATCGCTCGCGCTGAAGATAGTATGGAACCAATCGGGGTCAAGCCAGGGTCCTTCTCAGTACTCATGCTAACAAGCATGATTTCATTCATTAAAAGCTTAGCATGCCTATCTTTCTCTCAAATTGATCAAAGTTTTGCAAAACCCGAGGAATTCCTTCCCCTTCGTTTTCGTCACCACAGTGTTCAAAAAGGGTTTTTTTTTTTTTTGAAAAACTTAGGTCATTATAATGATTTTCAGAGCACAAGAGAGCAGGTAGAATGTACTGCGTTCCATTTACATCCTCTGGCACAACTTGCTCAAACTGAAAGCAAACACGAAAACATGATAGCCGCAGCTATTTCATTCAAATTTCCTGGTTGCAACTGGCTTCACAGCAGAGACAGACTCAAAAAGAAAACAAAAGGGTAATTATAAAATAAAACGGTGTTCGAGGCAACAACTCCGGAATCACCTGGAATTCTATACAAGGGAGACTGACTTGCTACAACAAGACAGACCCTTAAGCAAAAAGGACTAACTCACGACAATGAGACAGACTCCAAATGGAACAAAAGACTGACTCAACACCCAAGCCAGAATTTGCAAAACTAGCAATCGCAGATGCTCAAAAATGCGTGCCAGACGCCACATCCAAAAATACCCCAAGCGCCGCCCGCAGGTGGTTCACTCCCTGATTATATACTCGCAATATCAGTATCCTCAAAATCCAATAGCTGAGTAGTAACGGACTTGGCTGAGGTGGGTGGAAGGATAACCTCGTTGTCGATTAAATCTTGCACTTCATGACGGAGGCGGAAACAATTGTCGGTAGCATGTCCTGTTTGCCGGTGGTACGCGCAGTACAAGGCAGCATCATGCGTAGGAGGGAGATTCTTCGGAAGAGGCTTAGGCTCTAGGGGTTTAAGGTGCCCTCTTTCGGCCAGGATCTGAAGTGCCTTGGACAATGGCATGTAAAGAGCGTGAAAGATCCTGAGCCCTCGGGGCAGGTACTTTGAAGTCTGAGTATTCTTGATAGACACACTAGCGAAAGGGTCGGTAGGCACTGCCTTGACTTTCTGATCTTTCCCGGGTATAGGGTTGGGAGCGGAAGGAACTGTTCTGGCGTGACGGGGCCTATCCCGATTTTCTGACTGACTGGTACTGCCCTCAGTTGGAGCGGGGAAAACATCATCTACAGTCTTGGTCAGGACTGCGAATACTTACTGTTTACTCATCCCCCAGGCTTTCAAAGCCTCGACTGCCCATAGCAGTTGTTCAATGGGATCGGCATCTGCCTTCATTTTGTCTTTACCTCTGGCCTCAGCCTGATCGAGGATTTGGGTTGATGTTGGCATGTCATTGTTACAGTTGGAGGCCATCTCCGATTGGCTAAGCTCGATCACAATCCGTTCCAGTAATTGGGGGCTCCTGTGGTACAAAATACCCGGCATATGATGCGGCTGGTGGCGAAGCTGACATTCCGTAAGCGAGATCCGCCACGGACCTCTGGAGGTCACCTATCATCCCCACAACTCAAATGTGGTGGGCTCACGAGCCTGATACAACTGGGGTTCCCAAATCGGGCGCGCAGCAAGCGACCTGGGTGGATGCGGCACATCAACATTGGTCTCACTTTGCAGAGCGATTCCTTGATCTAATGCGGCTGTCATAACCACAATCTCTTCCGAATTCTGTGTCATCATAGGTCCATTGTTCTGAGCGGTGACTGACAGATCAGATATCTGTCTTGCCTCAGCAAGGGGGAACACTGACTATTCTGGATCAACTCTCTGAACTAAAAGGAAAACCAAGCAACATTTCAGCCCAAACAGATCAAACACAAGTATAGCCAAACGACTGTACTCTACTACTGATCACTGTTCCCCAGAATCACTGTCCCAAAACACTGAGTCGGATACCCGCAGATATAGCTGTTTCTCAGAAACACTGATACTGATCCCCGCAGGCCTGATACTCAAACTTGCAAACTGATATGCGCGCTCCTGTAGATATACACTCTAAAAGCACATAGCGAGTAAAAGAAAACCAAAACACCCCTATGTTGGGTTAGGGTTTCCCTGTCCTATTTTGTTAGGAGCTAGGGTTTCACTACACACGCAGCGGTTTCAAACAACCTATATCGAGTAAGCAACCTGTCCTAGTTTGGAATGGTCACTATGGATTCCGAACATGCACTAGGTCGAATGGTCGAAAGGGTGCCCCGGTAAAACCGAGGTTTGTGTACCCATACTGGCAGAGCCCACAACCGGTTAGCCTTATGGCATGCTTTGACAAAGTCAAGCCTCTGGCAAACCGCTCAGGAATAGCAGATGGCCAGCACGGTGTCCTAGGCGCACCAATGCACATGCAATGCAAAGAAACACATAAGTGTAGTCAAAACAAGATATCACGAGTTCGAGTCAAGTTCTCTAATCTCCCCAGCAGAGTCGCCAGAAACTGTAACAAGCCCGCGGGGGGACCTCGCTACAATTACCGTTTGGACTCGATTTTGTCACGGTTCGTAATCTTGAACCGAAGAGTCCGAATCTGGCAAATCGTTTTGAGAAAAATAGATTTTGAAAGAAGTGCCAAACATGGACTGCTTCGCCAGATACAAAGTCGCCACCTAAATATTTTTTAATGAAGGAATTAGGAAACCCTGACTCGGTGCCAAAGGCCACGTGTCCGTCATCACCAAAGTTGCCTCGGCTCGGGAACTTGGGTACGATTGGGGAAGGTCAGCTATGAGCACCCCCTCTCGCCCGATCTGAAGATCGGCCTCTACTAACCGTGATATCCGATTTTGAAAACGTTATGTGTTCTTATTCCGGTTATTAGCCTAGAATTACTATATTATGCGCGCAGCAAACAAGTATAGACCAAATCGCCTAAATTGGAATAAAACATTGCATACCTGTTTGTTTGGAAAACGCTTTGGAATTTGCTACTCGCAAGTAGGCTAAAATACGGATTTCAATGGGTTGTTCCAACTCAAACAATCCAACCTTCACCCACAGGCATTCAAGCAGTTATATCACATAAGCATCTAGCCTCATGGTAAGCATGCTGTCATGGCAACACTCACACGCGTGCAGTATGCTAAAGCATAAAAATACTTACAAAGTACTCCGTGCCAAAAAAGTAAACTAGTTAGCAAACATGCATGACCCTAGTTCATGTTAAAGTGGCTAATGCAACGCATACAGAATGTCATTAGAGTAGGCTTGGCTAATCTAGGGATGACATGCGAAAATGCACAGATAGCATGTATTCAAGTTAGATTTGAAATGCCTATGCGATTAGTATGATGCGCCGAGCCCGGTGCATGCAATACTGATGAATGATGCACGCATGCGCAGCATAAGGGATGCTAAATTAAACATGACCTAATACTAACCATCAAAGCAGGTAAGTAAAAGGGAGAAAGAAGTGGGGGTTGGAAGACATGCACACACGCACCCACACTTATTACAAATACGCCCTCACTCGGGGGGATCAAAAGAATAATACAATTTAACTAACTAACAAGCTAATTAAATATTACAGACCATTAAATTAACTAAGCAAATTAATTAATCTAAGAAAGCAGTAAACAGCAGCCTCGGGAGAGGGCTCAATGCATGCATGCTCGGTTCCGCTCGGAAATCCACCGCCATGCTCAAGATGCCTCTTTTTTCCTTGCTCTGCTCCCTTAATGACTGCCAAAGTCTCAGGGTTTGCTCTCTGGATACTAGGGAACACCACCGACTGAAAGAGAACACCACCGGCCATATAGAATGGTCACCGGCCACAAATTTGATCCATCAGCCAACAATGATGGCCGGTCGGCAATGAAGATAGCCGGCGGGCCAAATCTTCCTGCAGAATCTTTGTTTGACAGCAGCAGAGGGCAAGACTTGGCATGGCAATGCATTTCAAGCAATGTATGCACCAATCACATCCCTTATCATGTTTATGACTCAAAGGGACATGGGCCTCGATTCTCGGACCACCAATAAAGCATTTCCATACATGATGGCCCAAAGAATCAAGTGTGCATTTTAATATAGAATGCAATGCACATAATCAAACAATGGGGCTTAACCTCTATCACAAGCAATTCAAGAGGCCAAGCATGCATGCCAATGCAATGCAACCTAGACATATTGGCTAATGTGCAACATGGCAATACAAGGAAGCATACAAAGTATGCAACAAGCAAGGGGATGGACTTAAACTAAATTAGGCAGCCCTCAAACAAGCCTAAAACAGTGGCCAAGATGCTATGGAAGTGAGGTCCAACATACAAACATGCATGAAAACATGGACCAATCATTCAAGCATAGAGAGCAACTTCTAAGCACACGTAAGAAGATGTAAACACAGACAATTAGCATGCTATGGAAAGCTCTAAAATCATGCTAAAATGGTGCCAAACCAAATGAACAAGACAAGTATGGCATGCAATATGGTCCAAAGTCCAAGGCTAACAAGCTAAAATGCAAAGGGGCTATGCAATGCATGCTATGGTCGACCAAAACAACTAAGGGCAGGCCTTGAGCATGGCAAAACAAACATAAAGGCTTCACAAAGCTTGGCCTAAACATGCTTGAATGAGGACTCAAAGCATAAGACATGTTAAGGCTAAAACAAAGGCATTACAAGGCATGCATGCTAAGCAAGCATGGTGTACCAAAACCAACTAAAAACAAAGGCATATTATGACATAATAAGCATGAAAATCAGCTAAGGCATGGCCAACACACACTTAAATATGGTGCTCTCTCAAGAGGCAAAAATGGTCCTTTTCAAGGACAACAAGGAGAGGGGGTGGCCCTCTCCTTCCTAGGACCTCAAGGCACCATCCTCACCTCTGAAATCCCTCAAGATTTCAGTGGTGAGGAGGCCCAAACTCCATGGTCCCGGAGCTCACTCAAAATGGCACAAAATGGAGCCTTACAAGGCTTAAGAGGGGTCAAACAACCCCAAAGCTTAAAGCAACCTTAACCAACTATTTAGAGCACTAAAAAACAGAACTTTTATATGTTATACACAAAGCTCAGAAACAGTTGCAAGGTAGGTAAAAAGAGTGTGCAAAAATGGGAAATAAAGGGACAAGCTTCTTACCCTTGAAGACCCTCTTCACCAATGGAGCTCCAGCGGCTTCTTTAGGTTGAAATTAGTCTAAAACCTCCAAAAACAACCCTCAAGGGCCTCAGCTCCAAGGGATGGTGTGATGGTGGGTGTTTGTGAGCAAAAATAAGACAAAACACACACAAGAGAGAGATATAGAGGAAGGTTAAGAACAAACCCTAACCCTAGAACTCAAACCCTAAAAAAACCTGTCTAAAATGTCTAACCCTTGTTGGGGAGAGAAGGCTCCTCTTTTTATAGAGCTTTTAGTCTTGTAAGCTTACAAGACAAGCTTCTAAAGAGAGAGATCCCTCCATACATGTGTATGGAGGGGAGCCAAGTGCATGCCAGCTGCACCAAAATATCTGCAAAAGCAGATGCACAGTAGTCGGCCGGCCAAAGATGCAATTAACCAAAGAAAGATAGCCGGCCGGCCATCTAGAGTGCCGGCCGGCCAAACATTTGGCCGGTGGCAACAATACACAGCCGGTGGCCTCAAGCCATGGCCGGTGATGGGTGGGGATGGTCAACAAGCCCTACCCTGCCCCTCCAAGGCAAAACACAAGTGTTTGGTGCAAAACCAGACACGAAACAGTCGAGTCGAGAGATCTTGAGGCAAGGCGCGTAGCCGAGACCTCTGGGGACTCAAGACGAACACAAACATGGATGATCACCGAGTGTTCAAGCGGTGACGTCCAAGTCTTGAGGACGGTCAAAAATGGGGTGTCTACAGGTTGATAATCATCTGCTTCAAGCACAATCCGGAACCAACTTAATAGGGTCATCATAGAACCAAATAGCAAGAAAGCTACATATTGTAACTGAAAATTCAAATAGACAAGAATTAATACCCTTTTGACATTGTTCAAGTCAAAATGTCTGTCTAAAGGCAGTTGTTTAATCATGTTAGAGAAGTTTCCCTCAAAACTAGCAACAACTTTCCAACCACTACCCTACAATAAGTATTTAAAGTTTATAACAACAGTTAAAGAGGGGAACAAATAAAATTTTCATTTTGTCTCTGACAGAAAAGAATATAGATGACAATGTATGGTTGAATCTTTCTTGAATAAACACAATCATAATATAGCAACGTAAATATGATTAACAATTTCAAAACCAGAAAATGAAGTTATGCAAATCTCAGACATGTATCATGTCTTGGCCACAATGTTATTCAGGCCCTAAAAACAGTGTTGCTTCACTAGCTAAAATAGGTGCCCTATACTTTCTTTAACTATGAGGACTCCTCCAAATTCTTTTTACAAGTCTCTTTAATTCTAATGAAGGAAAAGAAAAGAAAAGGGACTATGACCATCAATTTACCCAAAATATTCCTTATGTAAGCAAGTTATAAAATGACTTACAAGCATAAATGCATAATCCATATAAGAGGAATAAACTAAACAATTCTTAATCTTATAAGATTATTTTTAAAATTTATTTTTTAAAAATCTTCTTCTCTCTCTAAGGTATCATAGAAATATACACCACACCAAAGGCACTTGCAACATAACCCTAACATTCACAACATTATTTAATTCTCCAAACTCTTAATGTAACCAAGTTGCTATTGCTGCTAGATGTGCTAATGTTTACAGATATAGAGCTACTGCTAGTTGCTGCTGTTGCTACAGAGCTATGTTGGGCCTTGGGTGTTTATTTGTAGCTTTGGGGATTATTTTACCTTGGTGTACCATGTTAGCAAAAATCCCTACTTCGTATTCACAAAGACAATATCAGTAAGAAAATAACATGAAAATAACCACTTCACCAAACTCTTATTAAAAACAAAAACAAAAATTATCCTAAATTTTGTGATCCTTATCATACTTTTTTTTCTCTTTTATTTCTTTAACAAGTTTCATGTCAAATTTCAGCAACTACCATGTCAAATTCCATATCAAATTTCAGAAGGCCAAGCTGCAAGCTCTAACAAAACAAAAACACCATAATTAACAGAATTTGAACTTTAAGAATGCAACTGTATAAGAGTAAAGACTAAAATTCACCACTTACTCAAATCTAGAAAGCTTTAAATTTTGAAAAGAGAAAAAAATTATAGGAACAAACAAATCAATAAGCAATAAACTAAACAGCATGTGTCAATTCAAAGTCAATGTCACAAATGCAGATCTAGATTTGCTTGATAGGAAGACCAATCTGTGGTGTGAATGTCCATCTATAGACCATATATGACTGTAAAATTGGCAAAAAGTGGTGCTTCAAAGGTTTGCATAGGTGTAAAAAAAGGGTAAGATTTTGCTGACTTAGTAAGGCAAGGGATGACACAATTTCTAAAGCTGTGAGAGCAGCAAAAAGCCCTTCATAAACAACCAACAACAAACTAGTTCACACAATTAATGATTTTTAAAGAATTCGTAGAAGTTAAATAATACCTATACTGCTACAACTCACCAATACTAATTTGTCTACTAATACTGCTATTAAAACCCTGCTATAGCTTAATTATGTTTGAATTATAAATTTCAAGTAAAATAAAATTAAATAGAAACTATTTTTTAACTCTTTTTTTTTTTTTTTTTACAAATGATAATTCAAATCCAATATCGACACAAATTCATTCCCTCATCATGAATATCATGATTGTTGTGTACATTCTGTGACTTATGTATTGTTATCTCTCTCCACAACAGAGAAATTGAGAGGCTGCTGGATAGTGACAATGCTGGGAAGTGTCACAATGCATACACATGTTTGGTGTCTAAAAACATTATGTGAATTAGGGTGGATCTAAAGGGAAGTGGTTCTATAAATTGTCTAATTCAATCCCAACAACTCAAAACTGTTGCTGATGTGTGACCTGAATTTGGGTTGATTGAATATCTTAAGAAAGTCACACTCAAAAAATTGTAATAGATTTAACAAATATTATTTAAACTCCAAAAGCATTTCGGCATATTGTCCAAATGGCGTGAGTGATCATAAACAAGAAAGATTGACATTTTATTGTAATTGGAAGTCAGGTTGAGCTCTACCAAAAATATGGATGAACAATCCAATAAAAATAGTGATTTTTGGCCTATTAACAAAACCACAAAAGCATAAGAAACATATATTATCAAAATATTTATAATTTCAAGATACCATTCACATATTTTAAACAGTCTAACAGTCATTTTTTTGATATGTTGGTGGAGATATACTAGAACTCCAATTTGCTTCTGAATTTTGGGAAGAAGTTGGGAAAGCATCATTTTTTTTCCCTTTTTCTTTTAGATACATTTTGAAAATGAACAACCCAAAAAACAGTGACTTTTGGCATATTAACAGGATCACAAAAGCATCTTTTTTTTTATAGGTACTTAGGAAAGTTGGACCACAAAAGCATCAAAGCAATGAAATCGGCAACAAAATGTTTTGCTACAAATAAATCAAATTCTAAAAAAATAGATTATGTACATTGTCTTCTTACTTCTTTTCTTTTTTTTTTACATATAATTTCATAAAAAATTAAAATATTACTAAAAATCAATTCACAAACCAACCCTTAATTGTGTTTAAAAAAAAAAACCTTAATTATGCACACAGTTGATTGAGATTTTTCTTTTCCCAACCTTTCTTTTCTTTTCTCACCAAAAACTATCAATCCAAACAAAGTGTAAATAATCTAGGACTTTTCTTTGCTAAAATGCCTGCATTCTCATGGGATGTTAAAGAACCAACTCATCCATGGCTATTTCCACAGGCTTGGGATTCGTCCGAAAGGTATATATATATTATATATACGTATATATATATATATATATATATATCAAACCTTTTTTGTATAAACATAGATTTGTAAACATTAATTTCATTTTCATGCAGGTTCGATTAGGCTCTGTTACAGCATTTGAAACAGTTGATAAACCAGAGTCTCAATGTAGACACCCAAACAAACCCAACACTCAAATAGATCCAACAACCCATAACATTAATCCAAACCCATAATCGAAATTGCAGTTAAAAACACCAAATAATAGAACAAATATGGAGTGAATGTGTGTGTGTGTGTAAGAGAGAGAGAGAAGGGTGGAATCCGAACATACCTCAAGAATCGAACTGATATTTTTTCAAATCGAAGAGAATAGAACGAAACCCTTCCCCTTCGAACCATCAATTGTCGCCGCCGCCGCCGCCGGCCAAGTAGTCTCACCGCCGAAGATAGAGCCCTGTTTCCAAGTTGAAATCTCGCCGCTGCCGAAGTCTTCCTTTCGAACCCTCCCTTTTTCAGTTTTGCACACTCATACAATTTTCAACGAAAGCAGAGAGTTTGTTTTTGATTAAAAAATATATATATATCCTTGTAGTGATAGCTAATAAACAATAATAAAAATAATTTTCAATTTTTTTTTTTGAAACAATTAAAACTAATTTGAGAACTATAAAAATCAAAAATATATATTTAAAATGTTAAAAATTATTTATGACCTAAAAAATAAAATTATGCAAAAATAATAAGTATTTTTTTTTTTTTACCATTTTTTTTTTAGTTTTTTAGAAAGAAAAAAAAAAGCTGAAACAAATTTCTGAAAATAAAACCAAACATATTGAAATTGATAATATAACCATATTCTTTGGAAAAGTTTAGATTATCCCAAATTAACCATCTCAACTTAAGAGTATGCTTGGGCTTGATGAGTTTATTTTGTGATCTAGTTCGATAATCACTTTAATTTTACAATTCAGTAACTATAATATTTAAAACTCTTTGAAAAGTTATACTAAAAACAAAAATCACTAAATCATTTCATTTCATTTCACTAGCAAAACTTTTACCGACGAATAGTGTTATCGTCGCTAAATGTTTAACTCTTTGCCCACGCCAACTTATTGTCGCCAAAAGTAAATACACTAATAGCGACGCTTATTGTGTTGCTAAAAAATAAGCCTCGTAGCTAAAGTTTTTGAAATTTTGGCTCCAACCAATAAGTTTGGCGTCCAGTGAATGTCATGTTTTTTTAGTGACGATAGTAAATTGCGTCGGTAAATGTTTACTTTTACCAAAGAAATTGATCATTGTGTCACCAAAAATATAGTTTTGGCTATGAAAAATTGACTTCGTCATCAAAAATAGTCGCCAAAAGTGCAATTTCTTGTAGAGTGCAGCAAATATCAAATGTGTCTGAACTTGAGTAAGTACAACAAGTAAAATAGAAGATATCAAACAATAATTTACTAAATTATATTGCATTAACAACTATTAAATCCCTTTTTTGTCATCTTGTAGGGCTTTAATCTAGACAAGTGAGTTGAATCTCATTACCTTCGAAGACATTGGAAATCTAATAAAGCAAAAAGAAATTGCCAACAATGTAAGTCTTTCATCAAAATTTCTCTGTAATGTTCCATCAGCCTTTATAAATCAATATTACAATTATAAATGATATTTTTCAGGTCATTTTTGTCTATAGAGAGATCTTTTTTGCTAACCAAAGCAGAGAAAGACAACAACCAACTTCATTTTTTTTCACATCCATGAGCTTAGTATGTTACTACTCTTTTATTTGATTTTCTCTAGAATTTACTTATTACTTTCTCTTGTTAAGATACTTCTTAAAGCCAGTTGTGTCACTAGTCTAATTTTGTCTAGCTAGTTGTGTGCATTTAAAATTTCTCTGTGTGTATATTTCTTAAATTCCCGTCATTTCAATTTTCTCATAACATAACCATTTTTTGATTTTCTCTGACCACAAAATTTCATCAAGATGACAAAAAATCAAACTTTTTGAGTCTCATTATTTGACAAGCATATTGAAACAGCATGGAGGAACTTCCTAATAAATACTGGAGGTAATGAGAAGTCAAAACATGGAAATCACTAGACCTTGCTTGTCCTGGACAAAAAAGACAATTTATGGAGGTTCTACAACTCACTAAGGCCAAGAAGGAATGATGTAGAAGACAAATATGTCAAAGATGCAAAACAATTGGTAACAAGTGCAAATTTCTCTGATCCATCATAATGTTTATGTGATTATAATTTTCATAGAATTCCATTGATTTGTCTGTAAATTTCTCTGTCATTTAAAAATTATTTTTTTGCAGCAAGATTATGTGGAGAATTTTTTGAAAGCTTGCCTTGAAAGAGAGGCACAATCACAACCCTCTTTCAAATTGATAAACTCATAAAACACAAATTACGACTTTGAGTTTGTCAACAATGCTCCACAACAAGACAGTGATTTGTAAGTTGCATACAACATCTATAAATAAGATAATCTGATTTGAATATTTCTTAAAACTAACTATACCAATAATTTGTATGCAGTCTGGATTGTGGCCTCTTTGTATGCTATATAATGAGACAATATAGCAAGCATGAACCTATCAGCTTGAAATTGTCCGCACAAGACATAAGCTTGATGAGGGCAGAAATCATAGAGAGATTTGTGACCGAAGTTGGCCGGTCATGGACAGAACCAATTCAAATACCTCCAGAAGAAGAACCAAAAGTGTAATAGTGAAACTAGTGAAAGACAGACAATGTACACAATATAATTAGGATTAACCATTCAATTTGTTTTTTCATACATTGAAGGAATGATGATGCTTGACATATATGTATATATCCTTTTTTGACTAATGTAAATTTCATACCTATCAATGGTTAAATATATTTTTTTTTATTGTGATTGTTAACACAATCCACATAGAGAAAATTGTCTACAGAAATTTCTCTGGTATGATGTTACCAGAAATTCACAGAGAAATTTAACTCATATCGTCCCAAGGGGATGCCTATATGATCATATAATCTGTAGTGCTTTGTGTTGGTACAAAAAAAATCATCAAATTCAAAAAACACAAAGCGCACAGTAATTTTCTCTGCTATTGGCAAATTTCACTTAATGAATTTGAAGTTTCAAAACACAATGCCCAGATAATTTTCTCTGCTAGTGGAAAATTGCTCTAGATGAAATTGACTGGTATTATAAACAGATTGCCCATAGTATGTTTCAACAAACACAATGCACACTGTAATTTTCAATGCTATTGGCAAATTTCTCTGGATGAATTGGACCTCACAAAACACAATGCACATTTAAACAAACACAATGCCCATAGTAAATTTCTCTTCTATTGGCAAACTTCTATGGATGAACTTGACTGGTATGATGTCACGACCCAAACCCGCCCCTATAGGTTTAGCATCATAACCGACTAGTAATCCTTGGATTACCAAAGGCCTCTTGGCATAATGACATATAACAGGGGCTGCGGAAGCAATTAATCAAGACATACATAGTCCATAGAGCTGTGTTGACATACATGGAGCAAATAACTTAAAACTTTTTATAATAGTAATACAAACTTTACACATCACTTCTAAATACACATTACTAGACACCTTGCCCAAACAAAACATAGTATAAACATAGCCTAACATAATTGCCAAAAACATCCATGAAACTTGATTTCAATCGGAACCTCATCTGGAGGCGCAATGGTTGGCTGGCAAAACTGAAGTGTAGGCCATCAACTCTGGGCCTGATCTCGTGCATGCTCACCTACATACATAATATAAATAGTGAGCTAAAGCCCAGTGAATAATAATAGAGTAAAGACTTTGATGAATGATGCCCATAACATGTCTCAAATTCGTAACAGAACAGAATCATAATTATGTCCATATTCAAATCATGTGTGGTACATCCCTTAGCACAAACATGTCTCTTGGGTCCAGCTTATCAAGTTCCATGAAGGAACCTCCGGTACCGGGTAACATATCTCATACATAGGCCACGGTATCGTTTCCCCCGGGCGAGGGCCTGTGCCGCAGTATTCTTTTCCCCGGGCGAGGGCCTAGGCCACGGTATTAACCCCCGGGTGTAGACACCCCATTTTTGACCGACCTTAAGACTCAGACGTCACCGATTGAGCGCTTGGTGATGTTGCATATTGTGCTCATTCAGAAGTCTCAGTGTCTCAGCCGTGAGCCCTGTCTCCGGACTTCCGAACCCTTTTCTGTACTTTGCCTCGGTTCGCGAACCAAGCTCGATTTTCTCTATTTTTGTTCCTGATGGGAGGGAGAGGTCCCGTAGACCATCTCTCAGTGGCCGTGGGCTACTTTTCGTGGCCATAGGCCATTTTGCCCATTTCGGAGCCCGGTTCCCGGTTTTCGGAGCCGTCAGGCCGTGTGCTTCGGTTCGGGACCGTCTGACCATCTCCGATTCCTCCGATTTTTGGCATGCATCTCATTTACTCCCTTTCGAGGGACACTGGGGTCTAAGATACCCACTTCGTGGCCAAACACCACTTCTGGGGCTTAACGGCCGGTTTTTGGGATCCCGAACTGCATGTTTTGGCCCCCGAGCATTCGTTTTGCATTGGTTTTTGTTCATTTTTGGCAGGTACCTCTGTTTTATCATAAGGAAGGTCATTGGAGGGTGGGATCCCAACAATTTTCTCAGCAACCAGCTTTCTACTTGGTCAAAAGTGGTTCAGCATGAATCCGGGAAGGAGAAAAGTCTGCGCGGCTTCACCGAAAGGGCGTAACTCTTTGCACAAGAGGAATTAAAATATGAGGCCACCACCATTGGAAAGCTTACTTCCGGGGCTTCATTTTTCACTCAATAATCTCCTAAGCCCGGATCCGGGGGGAGGAGATATGGTTGGTTGAAGTCTGATTACACCGAATCTGCGCGGCTTTACGGAAACTGGCATAACTTTTTCTACAGGAGGAATTTTGATGCAAGGTTTGCGGCATTGGAAAGCTAACTTCAAGGGCTACATGGTCGACCAGTCCTATGCCTTGGACCTTTTGACCCTAGCCGGCCGGCCACCATTTCCAGCCGATCAGCCACCTGCAACTAAAGAACTTTTTGCCCACCTTTTCTCCGATTTTCCTGCCTATATAGCTGGCCTCCCAGATCTTTTTGAGGGGTTGGAAAATATCTCTCAAGGATATACAAGCATATCTCTCTCTATCTCTCAAAAACTCTCAAGTTCTGGTGCCATTTGCTCATCAACACCAAGCACTACCTTCACCACTCCATTTCCAGCAACAAGAAGAGGTTCTTAGAGGATTAGAAGCAACATTTCTCAAGTCAAGAAGCAAAGAAAGAAAGGTCTTCAAGGGTAAGTCTCAATTCCTCTCCTTTACACCATTTTCTTGCCTCTTTTCTTAACCCTACTTGCTCACTGTTTTGAGCTCCGACCAATACTGAAAGTGGTCCTCTTTTGAGCTATTCTTGATGTTTGTTTAATGGCTCAACCCTGTTTGAGCCCTCCATCTTACACTTCCTTCAATATCCTCTTATATGCCATTATTTTGCATTGAATATTTGGCCTATGTTTGATCTGATTTTGAGCATATCATGAACTGATATTGTGCTTATTTTGAGCTCCTCTTCAACATTGAAGAAGGGCTCAACCTTTTTTTCATGCTCCATATGTCACTTTCTTTGAATCCATGTTTTACCCTTGTTTTTGCATGCTTCATCTAGCTTATGTGTGATCTATTTTCGAGCATGACATAAACTGTGAGCGGGCCTATTTTGAGCCTCTCTTCAACATTTAAGAAGGGCTCAACCCTTTTTGGCCTCTCTATCATGCACTTGCTTCATAATCTCTCATATTTACCGTAAACTCGCATGATTTGTTTGACCTGCATGTGATTTTTTTTGGAGCATGCCTTAAAATGTGATTGAGCTTATTTTGTGTCCCTCTACAACATTGTAGAAGGGACCAACCTTGTTGGGGGTCTCCATGTTGTGCTTGCCTTTATATCCCTCTTTGGCCCCCATTATTGCATGCTTTGTTAAGCCTGTCTAGCCTCTTTTTTTGGGCCATCATCAGGTCTGAAAATATCCATATTTTGATCTTCTTAACATGTTTTGTTAAGGGTCTTAGGCTGTTTGGTGAATTCTTGGTATACCTCTCTTTATAGCCCTCTTTTGGCTCATATTTTGTATGACATTTTTAGCATGTTTACATACTGTTTTGAGAGTTTTCATAAGCTGTAAATGTTCATATTTTCAGTCACTCTTCAATGTTGTAGAACTGTATTTTTCAGTTTGAGCATTGCGTATACCACCTGCTTCATTATTCCCCTCTTTTCCCCCATTTTTGCATGCTATTTTTGCCATACTTGTGATTGTTGTTTGGCCATTCTTCGCACTGGAAAAATGCTATTTTAGGGGCTGCCTAGCATCTGTATTTACACTTCATGTCCATATTGTGCATGTTTGGCATAGCTGCAAGTCATTTCGGGTACTTAGCATAGCATTTCGGGCACCGGGTGTAATTTTGCTATAATTCGGGGGCTGTTTTTGCATCATTTTGGCTGCTGAAATTTTCATTTTCCATATGCCACATGCCACGTCTAATTCCATGTCATTTCATACTTTTTTGCCATCGCCTCGGTTTGCGTGCCCGTGTGCGCGCACTTCGAGGCACTTCATTTTCATCCTTCGGCCTCTTATGTGAGTGTGGCTGAGGCCCTCTCATGTTAGTGTAAGCCCAATTTGCATTGTGTATGCCATTTCATTCCATATGTCATTGCCTCGATTTGCGTGCCTGTGTGCACGCATTTCGAGGCATCTCATTTTTCATCTCATGGCCTCCTATGTGAGTATGGCTAAGGCCCTCTCATATTGGTGTAAGCCCATATTGCATCGCATATCTCATTTTAGCATCATTGCATTCCGTATGCTATTGCCTCGGTTTGCGTGCCCACAAGCACGCATTTCGAGGCGCTTCGATTTCATCCGATGGCCTCCTATGTGAGTATGGCTGAGGCCCTCTCATGTTGGTGTAAGCCCATATTGCATCGCATATCTCATTTTAGTCTTGTTGCATTTCGAGACACCTCATTTTAGTCTCATTGTATATCATATTTCATGTCACTTCATGCCTTTATGCCATTGCCTCGGCTCGCGTGCCCGTGTGCACGCATTTCGAGGCACTTCTTTTTTCATTCATCGGCCTCTTATGTGAGTGTAGCTGAGGCCCACTCATGTTAGTGTAAGTCCAATTCGCATTGCGTATGCCATTTTATGCCTTAGGGTCATCGCCTCGGTTTGCGTGCCCGCATGCACGCACTTCGAGGCATCTCATTTTCATAGCATCGTGCATGTCAGGATTGCATTTTAGTTGCATTCATGCATATCACGCATATTGCATCGTGTTCGGGATAAGAGTTAGCCCGAGCACGGGAAACGAGGCGCGTTTCGTACTCCGAGTGATGGAACGGGTCTCAATTCCCAAGTCACCGACACTCCGGATCATCCATGATGGAGTTAGGTTTTGTTGTAGCATTCATATGCATTCATCCTATATTGAGTTGTGCAATTCGGCTCCTCGGCCATCATGCATCGATATGCGTGATTGGTGGCACGAGGATCGAGGCATGCATATATTTTGTGAAATACATTGCTATGCCCCTTTCCTGCTCTCTGTTGCAGCAAAAATGAAGAATCAGCAACTTTTCGGAACTCGGCACGCATTTCAAGAGGCTAATCGGGGCACCGCCGTGGATTTCCGCGCAAAGGCATCCGGGCATGCATCATTTCATCACCCGGAGCAGAAGCAAGGCAGTCCCTGGCTTGCATGCCAGTTTTACAGCTTTCTTAGTTAATTTGTTAATTAATTAGGAATTTGTATATTATTCGGACTGTATTATTTCGGACTGTACTATTCTTTTATTCGGACATTCGGACTGTATATTTATTCGGACCCTCTGCGCGAGGGCATAATTGTAATAAGGGTGCGTGCGTGTGATGTATGTCTTCCAACCCCACGTCTTTCTTCCCTTTTATTTACCCGCTTACGATGATTAGATATAGGGCATGTTTCCTTTAGCATACAGTATGACAGCATGTTTGCATCATTCATCTGTTTTGCACGCACCGGGCTCGGCACATCATACAAACTGCATTTGTATTTCAATTCCAAATTGAATACATGTTAGTTGTTGCATTTCACATGCCATGTTTAGAATAGCCGAGCCTGCTATAGTTTACATCTTTGCATGTGTCGCATTAGGCAATTCTGTATACTTAGGATCCATGCATGGATTTCTAATCGGATTTTGTTTTGGCTTGGAGTACTAGGTAAGTTTTATGCTTTAGCATCCTTGCATGCGTGTGAGTGTTGCCATGAATAGCATGCTTACTATGAGGCTATGTGCTTATGTGATATAACTGCCTTGAATGCCTGTGGGTAGAGGTGGAGTTATTTGGATTTGGACAATTCATCAAATGTTTGTTTTAAACCCACTAGATAGTGGCAAAATCATATTTTCTAAGCCCACCTAAGGGTGGCAAATCCGCGTCTTAGCCTACCTGTGGGTAGCACCATCAAACCATTTTCAAACAAACAAACATGAAATGTTTTGTTCCAATTCAGGTGACCCAGTCTATACTTGTATGCTGTGCGCATCACATAGTAACCTAGGCTAATAACCGGAATAAGAACTCGTAATGTTTTCAAAAACAGATATCATGGTTAGTAGAGGCCGGTCTTTGGCGAAGCGAAGTGCTCACGAAGTGACCTTCCCCAATCGTACCCAAGTTCCCGAGCCGAGGCAACTTTGGTGATGACGGACACGTGGCCTTTTGGCACCGAGTCAGGGTTTCCTAAATTTCCCATTTTAAAATATTTAGGTGGCGACTCTGTATCTGGCAAAGCAGTCCATGTTTGGCACTTCTTTCAAAAATCTGTTTTCTCAAAACGATTTGCCGGATTTGGACTCTTTGGTTCAAGATTAAGAACCGTGACATTTGAGTCCTTCGAACTGTAGTAGACCCAATATCGAACCAGAACGGGGGGGACTCGCACTCCCTTCCCCCGGGATGCGTTCGGGGACGTCTACAATTTCTGGCAACTCTGCTGGGGATTGAGAGAGCTTGACTCGAACTCATGATATCTAGTTTTGACTACACTTGTGTGTTTCTTTGCATTGCATTTGCATTGGTGCGCCTAGGACACCGTGTTTGCCATATGCCATTCCCGAACGATTTGCCAGAGGCTTGTCTTGTCAAGTCATGACCATAAGGCTGATCGGCTCTGGGCTCTGATAGCATGGGAACAGAAACCCCGGTTTTACCGGGGCACCCCCTTTGACCATTTGACCTAGTGCATATTCGGATCCATAGTGACCATTCCAAACTAGGACAGGTTGCTTACCCGTTTATAGGTTGTTTGAAGCCGCTATGTGCGTAGTGAAACCCTAGCTCCTGACAAAATAGGACAGGGAAACCCTACCCCAACATAGAGGTGTTTTGGCTCTCACTTATCGGTTATGTGCTTATTAGAGTGCGTCTCTACAGGGGAATACATGTATCAGTTCATGAGTTTGGGCATCAGGCCTGAGGGCACTGTTTCAGTATTTTGGGATTCAGTTTACCTGAGGGTATCAGTTTGCAGGACAGAGATTTGGGCAGAATTTAGTAGGGGGCACACTCATTCAACTATGCTAGTATCTGTTCAGATAAAATCATGCTGAGATGCTGTCTGTTTTCTCTTTTGCTAGGTAGTCCTGGAACCATAGCTTCAGAAGGCTCCTATATCCCCCGGTACATTGGACTAGTGCTGATAGACTTTGTTAGGTCAGAAATTCAATTCAAGGGCAACCAGTGTTCTTTCGCTGAGGCAAGGCAAAGAAAGGCCAGTCAGGGCTCACCGGTTCATCTGATCCGTCAGTCACCAGTCACATCACCCTTGTTCAGAATCAGCAGCCCATGATGGCACAGGGTTCGGAAGAATTTGTGACCGTGGTAGCAGCGTTGAATCAGGAAACTGCCATGCAGGCTGAGACCAGTATTGAAACGCAGCGCCCATCTGGGGCATCTGCCTCACATCCAGCTTTGGGACCCCAATCGAATTTTGACCCACTTCCGCCAGTTGAAGATTTGCAGTGTCCGAATGCTCGAGAAGGGCTGGCTCAAGCCCAAGTTTTCAGACCCCTGGTGCAGCCTAATGAGAGGCGTTATCCCCTTGATGCTAATGACCTCGATCTGACCGCAGTGAAAATTGCGAACCTTGAGAAGCAATTCAAAAAGGCACAAGGCCTTAACTCCATTCCCGATATTGAGGATGGGCACACTAAGTCTGCCGTCCGGCTTCCAGACAGATTCAAAATGCCACATATTGACCGTTTCGACGGGTCTGGAGATCCAATGGTACATATCCGACTTTTCTTGGATGTCCTAAAGCCGATGGGTCTGACTAAGCCACAGAAACTCTCTCTGTATGGAAGAACCCTGTCGGGTGTAGCGACCACTTAATGCGCTAAGTTGGAGGATAAAGTGAAGCAAAACTGGGAAGAATTGGCTGAGGCCTTTGTTGATCAGTATTCTTACAATACCCAAGTTGAAATGACCATCCAAGAGCTTGAAGCAACCCGCCAGAACCCAACAGAGCCTTTTATGAAATTTGTTGCGAGGTGGAGAGCAAAAGCGGCCACAGATGATGAGATCACCGCCCTTCTGAGAGGGATCAAGTGCAGATGATGGTACGAAACCTCGAACATGATATGTTGCAAAAATTGATAGTCGCTCCACTATTCACTTTCAAGAGTTTGCATGAACTGGGGGTTCAGGTCGAGAATGCGTCCAACAGTGGGATCATTCCCAGAACAAGTGAACCGGCAAGGAGGGTGATTTCAAGGAGTACCAATGTCGGAAGTAGCACTATTCCCGAGCCCACTGAAATTGATACAGTCGCCACAGCCAACCCTTTTGCCAATCCAAGCCTGCAAATAGCCGACACAGCCCGAGCTCAGGGCAGAACTTTCACCCCCCTCTATATGAGCTTGACTAGCGCACTAAAAGTCTTGATGGAAAAAGGGCATCTCAAACCCCTCGATCCTCAACCTCTTCCCGACCCACTCCTAGCCAGACATAACCCTACCAAGTACTGTATGTACCATCAGCAGCGCGGTCATGGCACCGACCGTTGCTACCGCCTCCGTCATGAGGTCCAAAATCTAATCGATAACCGGACGATAGCTCCACCTTCAGACCCCAATGACCAAACATTTCCCACATACCTCAATCTCATCTATACACTACCATCCACCTATGACCCCAGCATATACATCACCCCGGCCCATCTACCCAAGCCTGAGGTGTTTATCCCAGAAAGCATGGACTTATGCATGATGGGTGCACCTGAACCCCAATCATCTCAAACCCATGAACCCACTACTTCCGATGAGGATGATTGAAGATCTTCAAAACAATGGCGGATTTAGCCTTTGGAGTTTGGCCCCATCATCAACCACATCGCCTACCAGGGAGTTCATGTCAAAAGGCTCCCCAAGCTTGGGGCGGGCTACATCTGAGGAAGGCCAATCCCGTGGCAAAGTGGAAGCGAGTGGAAAGAACAAGGTAGGGGTAGGCATGGATCCCCATGAACATCTTATGTTGGCTGTTAAGGCTTTGAAAGCCGAGGGACTGAACAAAGAGCAAGTGCTCGTAGTTGTTGCAAAAACTGTGGACGGCATTTTCGCCACTCAAGCTGGGGACAGCTTGAATCAAGGGAAAAACCGGGAGAAGGGTCGTTATACCAAAGGCAATCCTGTTAGCTCTAATCCTCCACTCAAAAGAGATCAACAAACTAGGCCAGCACCTGCCAATCCCTTTGCTGGTGCGCCCAGCAAAAATCCACAAACCCAGAAGTACCAACCCCGAGGTCAGAGGGTCTTCCATGCCCTCCACATGCCTTTATCCAAAGCTTTCCAAATCCTTGTTGGACAAGGCCATCTCAAACCCCTTGAGCCTCGGTCTCTCCCAAACCCTCTTCCGGCTACACATGATGCTACCCAGTACTGCGCATACCATCAGCAAACTGGCCATGCTACCAACAACTGCTTCCGTCTTCGCCATGAAGTACAGGATCTATTTGACAACGAGGTCATCCTCCCGCCGAGCTCAGCAAAGTCTATCGGCACTGGGTCAGTGAACTTGGGAGATAATGTTATGTGAATGGGAGATGAACCACCTGCGGACGGCGCTCAATCAACTCCAGCCGTGGGAATGGCACGCACTATTCTGAGCAATGTGCAAATACCAGTTTTTGTGCTTTCTGACTTGGGTATTGGGTCAGTCTTTTGTTTTGTTTTGAGTCTGTCTTTTTGTTTTGAGTCAGTCTCTTTTGTTTTGGGTCTGTCTTGTTGTATCGAGTCAGTCCTGTTGTATAGGAGTCGGGTGATTCCGGGGGTCTTACCTCGGGCGTCACCATTTTGTTTTGCATTTGTCTTTTTGTTTTGTTTTGAGTCTGTTTCTGCCAGGGAGCCAGTTATGCCAATAGATTTTGAATGAAATAGTAGTGATTTCCACGCTCTCGCATTTGCTTACGTGTACTAGTTGTCTTGGGATTTGAATGAAATGGCGATGCATTCCACACTCTCTTGTGCCTTGAGGCCATTGTATTGACCTAAGTTTTTCAAAACCTTTTGAACAACTGCAGTGAAAACAAAGAGGAGGAATTCCTCGGATTTGCAAAACTCGATCAAATTGAGAGAAAGAGGCGTGCTAAGCCCTTAATGAATGAAATCATGCTTGTTAGTGTGAGTCTTGAGAAGGACCACGGCTTTGATCCAGATTGATCCTACCTGTCTTGTAGCTTGAGTGATTTGTCGCTTTCTTAAAACTTTCAAAACAAAATGTTTCTTGGTCCTGCGAGACCGTGTGGAATCGCTCTTGAGATTGTCTTGACCTAGGATCGCTCTCACCTCGAGACTCCACCCTTTGCTTCCAAACCTTGAACTTGAATTGAAGGTTCAACGGTCAACTACGATGTGAGGTCTATGTGGCGGTTGAAGCAGCCCTCGAACAAGAGGCACCGAAGTCAGATCAAGAAGATCAGACCTCATCAGAAGAAGCTTGCAAGGCTAGAGCAGAAGCACCCCTCGAACTAGGGGCAAAAAATATCCAATGTGCTCGAAGAGCCAAAGGTGGATCTTTCTGCAAGTCAATACAATGACCACTCTCACGGATATAGAGGGCTTCAATCTCGAGAACCATTTGGCATGGATGGTTACATTTTACCCTTTGAGAGGCTCATTTGGGCGAAAACCTAAAAAGGGTGACCAGGGCAAAAGTTAGAGCGAGACAAGAAAAATATATATACAAAAATGCAAAAGAAAAAAAATGCAAAGATACAAAAATGCAAAAAGAAAAAGAAAAGAAAAGAAAAGAATGAAAAGAAAAAGAAAGAAGAACAAAGCTACAAGGTCGAAAACACCTGCAACAGCGCCTTGGCAAAAGTTAGAGCCTAAAAAGGAGAGGTTAAATACCGAGTGTACCTTAACCCCGAACTACGTAAGGCTTGATTCCCATCTTTGGGATACGTAGGCAACTTCATTCTGAAGTCCAGCCATAAACAATTCAAATTTGATTGTGTCCATGTAATGGTTTTGATCATCTCTGCCTTCTCTGTATCCATGAGTCTGTTTGTGTTAAATCGCTCGAGGTATCGACCAAATGCGCTCCAGTGCCGTTCAAACAAGGGGCAACTTTCCGTTGCCATTCAACGCGCCGCGGTGCCATCCAAACAAGGGGCAACTTTCCGTTGCCATTCAATGTGCCGCGGTGCCGTTCAAACAAGGGGCAACTTTCCGTTGCCATGCAGCTCTCTTCAAGCACGGGGCAATTTTCCTTCGAATCTGAGGTTGTGCATCTCGAGAGTGGGTTCTACGCTCGTTGAGCAGTGGCCGTTTGCAAAAATAGTTTTTGAGAATTTTTACTGAGGTTGACTAATTTTCTCGAAAATTGTTTCATCTTTCCACAAAAAAAACTGGACCATTTCTTGGACCCAAAAAAGGAAAATTTTCAGTGCTCATTGCCTGACTTGCATAATTTCAAATCAAAAATTGAACAAGCATGTTAATCTAACTCTCATGTTGGTCAAAACTGTTTTAGTAGAAAGCAAAAGTTAAAAAAATGGTCAAAATGATGAACTAGGGGCACAGTTGAGTCAGGTTCTCTGTCTTTCTCCCTTTATCAACGCATTTGCCGGAAAGGGCACTGTATTCACCAAGAAGGGCACAACTGAAGCTAATAAGCAAAGGACTGAAAGCTCTCGTATCCTGCAAGCGTGAGGTATCAAGCCAAGTCTGAAACCTGGCCAGAATGGATCAGGATATTCCACTCCCTTATCTAGACGGATCGATCATGTCGAACTCCAAGCAGAGCATCATCAATCGATGTCAGCTACAGATTTGCTACACACCCAGTTGTAGCACAACCCCTCTGTGGGAGAAACTCACTAGCTACGTGCAGAAGAAGCAGAATCTAGCCGAATGCTTGGGGCAAGAGCCCACAACTTTCATTTATCCGTCAACCACCTAGGGAGGGATGAAAAATGAGAGATTGAAGAATAGAGAGATGGGCGAAGAGAGAAAAATTGAGAAAAAGGTTTTGTGAGAAAAGCCGAGCCTGAGGGCCGAGTGATGTGAGAATCACAAATAAGAAAGGGTGGGAAACCCACCCGGTGAAATAGGCTCCTGTGCGTCCCGAGTGTCGTGTCTTTTGTTTTATCTCGATTCTTGTTTTGAGTCGTTTGAGTGTTACTCGATGTGTCTAGATTGTGTGCCTTTTATTTCCGTGATGAGTCGTTTTGCTGTCATTAGTCGTAAGCTCAATACCTGGTCGACAATCCACCTCTCAAAAAATAAAATCGTTTTGTGTTCCCAGTGCTGTTCCTTTCTCCTCATTTGTTCAATACAGAATTTGTTCAAGTCACGGGGACCACCCCCAATAAGTGTGAACAGTAGAACAAGGGCCTATCAGAAGCTTTTTAGGTTCCGGACTACAAAGCAAAAGAAAAGAAGGAAAATCGAAGCATCTGAGTGAGTTTCACCTTCAGCAAGTTCCGTGATTGTATTAGAATGTACCTCTTGAGCCTTGTTAATACTACCAAGTGTGAGTGCGCCTCTACCTCAAGTGTAAGCTTTGCTTCAAGTCGAATGAATCCAAGCAACAACCGAGGGTTTTACATGCAGATGTTATCTCGCCAATTTGAGCAGGGTGTGCCCTTTTTGAGCCGAGTATGTTGTGAAGTCCTCTAAGAAGCAAATCAGAGGCACAGTACATATTTGATGCTCCTCTATTACATAGAATATGGATTTTTATATACCTTTGTTGTTGCATGCGTTACGCATCGTTATGATTCATGCATAGAATATGCTTGCTTTCAATATTGCATAGAAAATGCCCCCATACTTGCATAGAAGATGCATTTTATCGCACTTTCTTGTGCATTTTATCTCGCTCGCACTGTCTTATGCACTTACACTTTGTATCTCACTCGACCGCCTCTTGTGCATTTCGACACTTATTTGTTTAGCGTGTCGCACTATTTTGTGCATTGTATCATTTGCGCTATCTTGCGCATCTCACCTGCACTTGTTAGTGCACTACATTTCACTCGCGCTGTTTAGCGTATCGCACTGTTTTGTGCATTTCAACTCACTCGCGCTGTTTAGCATATCGCGCTGTTTAGCGTATCGCACTATCTTGTGCATTTCAAATCACTCGCGCTGTTTAGCGTATCGCACTATCTTGTGCATTTCAAATCACTCGCGCTGTTTAGCGTATCGCACTATCTTGTGCATTTCAAATCACTCGCGCCGTTTAGCGTATCGCACTATTTTGTGCATTTCAAATCAATCACGCTGTTTAACTTATTGCACTATTTTGTGCATTGTATCATTCGCTATTTTACACATCGCACTATTTTGTGCAGTTTACATTCGCGCTATTTTGTGCATCGCGCTATTTTGTGCATCGCACTATTTTGTGCAATTTATCACTCGCGCTATTTTGCGCATCGCACTCTTTTGTGTAGTTTATACTCGCGCTATTTTGCGCACCTCCATCGTACTGTTCTGTGCAGTTTGTCATTTTGCGCAACTCAATCGCACTGTCCTGTGCTTTGCATATCACATCGCACTATTTTGTGCACATTACTTGCATTGTGCATGCATTTTATCGCGCTATCTTGCACGCCCCACCTGCACTTGTTAGTGCATTACATTTCACTCGCGCTATTTTGCGCATCGCACTATTTTGTGCACATTACTTGCATTGTGCATGCATTTTATCGTGCTATCTTGCGCACCTTACCCGTATCACACTGCTTTATGCATTCACCCGCCGGCACCGCGTGTGTCAAACTTTCGGAATCACAGGAATCACATTGAATATATGTTGTTAGCATATTGTTCTTGTTGAATTTCTCTCTTTTGCAGGCACGATATTGTATGTACGGTTCATTTGAGGCTGGTGCGACCAAACGAATCGCGCAGGTATCGTATCTTCTCCGTGTGAGACGCGACGAGAATTGAATAATTCTCCGCATTCCTAACTGCATGAAATGTAGTTGTTGTTTTACATTCTTGCTTAAAACTGTTACATCTATTTGCGAATACTTGCTTCATTACAGCTTGCTGCCCTTGCATGATCATTGAGTTACATCTGATCCAGTGCATATCATTGTGCATTTTGCCCCATTTGCCTGCGGGCACGCCTGCGGGCACATCTCTGTTTATCCTGTATGATTGTCTAAGTCTTCGGCCTTGTCAAAAATGGGTTGTCTCTAGGCTTTGACATTCACTCCCGTCACTTGTGACTTCCGAGTTTTGTCAAAGAGGGGCAACTGTAGACACCCCATTTTTGACCGACCTTAAGACTCAGACGTCACCGATTGAGCGCTTGGTGATGTTGCATATTGTGCTCGTTCAGAAGTCTCAGAGTCTCAGCCGTGAGCCCTGTCTCCGGACTTCCGAACCCTTTTCTGTACTTTGCCTCGGTTCGCGAACCAAGCTCGATTTTCTCTGTTTTTGTTCCTGAGGGGAGGGAGAGGTCCCGTAGACCATCTCTCAGTGGCCGTGGGCTACTTTTCGTGGCCATAGGCCATTTTGCCCATTTCAGAGCCCGGTTCCCGGTTTTCGGAGCCGTCAGGCCGTGTGCTTCGGTTCGGGACCGTCTGACCATCTCTGATTCCTCCGGTTTTTGGCATGCATCTCATTTACTCCCTTTTGAGGGACACTGGGGTCTTAGATACCCACTTCGTGGCCAAACACCACTTCTGGTGCTTAACGGCCGGTTTTCGGGATCCCGAACTGCGTGTTTTGGCCCCCGAGCATTCGTTTTGCATTGGTTTTTGTTCATTTTTGGTAGGTACCTCTGTTTTATCATAAGGAAGGTCACTGGAGGCTGGGATCCCAACAATTGTCTCAGCAACCAGCTTTCTAGTTGGTCAAAAGTGGTTCAGCATGAATCCGGGAAGGAGAAAAGTCTGCGCGGCTTCACCGAAACGGGCGTAACTCTTTGCACAAGAGGAATTAAAATATGAGGCCACCACCATTGGAAATATTACTTCCGGGGATTCATTTTTCACTCAAGAATCTCCTAAGCCCGGATCCAGGGGGAGGAGATATGGTTGGTTGAAGTCTGGTTAGACCGAATCTGCGCGGCTTTACGGAAACTGGCATAACTTTTTCTACAGGAGGAATTTTGATGCAAGGTTTGCGGCATTGGAAAGCTAACTTCAAGGGATAAAAGGCCGACCAGTCCTATGCCTTGGACCTTTTGACCCTAGCCGGCCGGCCACCATTTCCAGCCGGCCAGCCACCTGCAACAAAAGCACTTTTTGCCCACCTTTTCTCCAATTTTCTTGCCTATATAGCTGGCCTCCCAGATCTTTTTGAGGGGTTGGAAAATATCTCTCAAGGATATACAAGCATATCTCTCTCTATCTCTCAAAAACTCTCAAGTTTTGGTGCCATTTGTTCATCAACACCAAGCACTACCTTCACCACTCCATTTCCAGCAACAAGAAGAGGTTCTTAGAGGCTTAGAAGCAACATTTCTCAAGTCAAGAAGCAAAGAAAGAAAGGTCTTCAAGGGTAAGTCTCAATTCCTCTCTTTTACACCATTTTCTTGCCTCTTTTCTTAACCCTACTTTCTCACTGTTTTGAGCTCCGACCAATACTGAAAGTGGTCCTCTTTTGAGCTATTATTGATGTTTGTTTAAGGGCTCAACCCTGTTTGAGCCCTCCATCTTACACTTCCTTCAATATCCTCTTATATGCCATTATTTTGCATTGAATATTTGGCCTATGTTTGATCTGATTTGGAGCATCTCATGAACTGATATTATGCTTATTTTGAGTCCCTCTTCAACATTGAAGAAGGGCTCAACCTTGTTTTCATGCTCCATATGTCACTTGCTTTGAATCCATGTTTTACCCTTGTTTTTGCATGCTTCATCTAGCTTATGTGTGATCTATTTTCGAGCATGAAATAAAATTTGAGCGGGCCTATTTTGAGCCCCTCTTCAACATTTAAGAAGGGCTCAACCCTGTTTGGCCTCTCTATCATGCACTTGCTTCATAATCTCTCATATTTACCGGAAACTTCATGATTTGTTTGACCTGCATGTGATTTGTTTTGGAGCATGACTTAAACTGTGATTGAGCTTATTTTGTGTCCCTCTACAACATTGTAGAAGGGACCAACCTTGTTGGGGGTCTCCATGTTGTGCTTGCCTTTATATCCCTCTTTGGCCCCCATTATTGCATGCTTTGTTAAGCCTGTCTAGCCTCTTTTTTTCGGCCATCATCAGGTCTGGAAATATCCATATTTTGATCTTCTTAACATGTTTTGTTAAGGGTCTTAGGCTGTTTGGTGAATTCTTGGTATACCTCTCTTTATAGCCCTCTTTTGGCTCATATTTTGTATGACATTTTTAGCATGTTTACATACTGTTTTGAGAGTTGTCATAAGCTGTAAATGTTCATATTTTCAGTCACTCTTCAATGTTGTAGAACTGTATTTTTCAGTTTGAGCATTGCGTATACCACCTGCTTCATTATTCCCCTCTTTTACCCCATTTTTGCATGCTATTTTTGCCATACTTGTGATTGTTGTTTGGCCATTCTTCGCACTGGAAAAATGCTAGTTTAGGGGCTGCCTAGCATCTTTCTTTACACTTCATGTCCATATTGTGCATGTTTGGCATAGCTGCAAGTCATTTCGGGTACTTAGCATAGCATTTAAGACGCAGGGTGTAATTTTGCTATAATTGGGGCTGTTTTTGCATCATTTTGGCTGCTGAAATTTGCTTTTTCCATATGCCACATGCCACGTCTAATTCCATGTCATATCATACTTTTTTGCCATCGCCTCAGTTTGTGTGCGGGTGTCGCATCTTGAGGCACTTCATTTATCCTTGCCTCTTATGTGAGTGTGGTGAGACCCTCTCATGTTAGTGTAAGCCCAATTTGCATTGTGTATGCCATTTCATTCCATATGTCATTGTCTCGATTTGCGTGCTGTGCACGCATTTGAGGCATCTCATTTTCATCTCATGGCCTCCTATGTGAGTATGGCTGAGGCCCTCTCATGTTGGTGTAAGCCCATATTGCATCGCATATCTCATTTTAGCATCATTGCATTCTGTATGCTATTGCCTCGGTTTGCGTGCCCACAAGCACGCATTTCGAGGCGCTTCGTTTTCATCCGATGGCCTCCTATGTGAGTATGGCTGAGGCCCTCTCATGTTGGTGTAAGCCCATATTGCATCGCATATCTCATTTTAGTCCTGTTGCATTCCGTATGCCATCGCCTCGGTTTGCGTGCCCGTGGGCACGCATTTCGAGACACCTCATTTTAGTCTCATTGTATATCATATTTCATGTCACTTCATGCCTTTATGCCATTGCCTCGGTTCGCGTGCCCGTGTGCACGCATTTCGAGGCACTTCTTTTTTCATTCATCGGCCTCTTATGTGAGTGTGGCTGAGGCCCACTCATGTTAGTGTAAGTCCAATTCGCATTGCGTATGCCATTTTATGCCTTAGGGTCATCGCCTCGGTTTGCGTGCCCGCATGCACGCACTTCGAGGCATCTCATTTTCATAGCATCGTGCATGTCAGGATTGCATTTTAGTTGCATTCATGCATATCATGCATATTGCATCGTGTTCGGGATAAGAGTTAGCACGGAACGAGGCAGCGCGTTCGTACTCGAGTAATGTGAGCGGGTCTCAATTCCCAAGTCACCGACACTCCGGATCATCCATGATGGAGTTAGGTTTTGTTGTAGCATTCATATGCATTCATCCTATATTGAGTTGTGCAATTCGGCTCCTCAGCCATCATGCATCGATATGCGTGATTGGTGGCACGAGGATCGAGGCATGCATATATTTTGTGAAATACATTGCTATGCCCCTTTCCTGCTCTCTGTTGCAGCAAAAATGAAGAATCAGCAACTTTTCGGAACTCGGCACGCATTTCAAGAAAAATGCAAACAGAGGCTAATCGGGGCACCGCCGTGGATTTCCGCGCAAAGGCATCCGGGCATGCATCATTTCATCATCCGGAGCAGAAGCAAGGCAGTCCCTGGCTTGCATGCCAGTTTTACAGCTTTCTTAGTTAATTTGTTAATTAATTAGGAATTTGTATATTATTGAATTGTATTATTTGATTTGTACTATTCTTTTATTCGGACATTCGGACTGTATATTTATTCGGACCCTCTGCGCGAGGGCATAATTGTAATAAGGGTGCGTGCGTGTGATGTATGTCTTCCAACCCCACGTCTTTCTTCCCTTTTATTTACCCGCTTACGATGGTTAGATATAGGGCATGTTTCCTTTAGCATACAGTATGACAACATGTTTGCATCATTCATCTGTTTTGCACGCACCGGGCTCGGCACATCATACAAACTGCATTTGTATTTCAATTCCAAATTGAATACATGTTAGTTGTTGCATTTCACATGCCATGTTTAGAATAGCCGAGCCTGCTATAGTTTGCATCTTTGCATGTGTCGCATTAGGCAATTCTGTATACTTAGGATCCATGCATGGATTTCTAATCGGATTTTGTTTTGGCTTGGAGTACTAGGTAAGTTTTATGCTTTAGCATCCTTGCATGCGTGTGAGTGTTGCCATGAATAGCATGCTTACTATGAGGCTATGTACTTATGTGATATAACTGCCTTGAATGCCTGTGGGTAGAGGTTGAGTTATTTGGATTGGGACAATTCATCAAATGTTTGTTTTAAGCCCACTAGATAGTGGCAAAATCATATTTTCTAAGCCCACCTAAGGGTGGCAAATCCGCGTCTTAGCCTACCTGTGGGTAGCACCATCAAACCATTTTCAAACAAACAAACATGAAATGTTTTGTTCCAATTCAGGCGACCCAGTCTATACTTGTATGCTGTGCGCATCACATAGTAACCTAGGCTAATAACCGGAATAAGAACTCGCAATGTTTTCAAAAACAGATATCATGGTTAGTAGAGGCCGGTCTTTGACCGGGCGAACGGGGGTGCTCACGAAGTGACCTTCCCCAATCGTACCCAAGTTCCCGAGCCGAGGCAACTTTGGTGATGACGGACACGTGGCCTTTTGGCACCGAGTCAGGGTTTCCTAAATTTCCCATTTTAAAATATTTAGGTGGCAACTCTGTATTTGGCAAAGCAATCCATGTTTGGCACTTCTTTCAAAAATCTGTTTTCTCAAAACGATTTGCCGGATTTGGACTCTTTGGTTCAAGATTAAGAACCGTGACATTTGAGTCCTTCGAACTGTAGTAGACCCAATATCGAACCAGAACGGGGGGGACTCGCACTCCCTTCTCCCGGGATGCGTTCGGGGACGTCTGATTTCGCAACTCTATTTGAGGATTTAGAGCTTGACTCGAACTCATGATATCTAGTTTTGACTACACTTGTGTGTTTCTTTGCATTGCATTTGCATTGGTGCGCCTAGGACACCGTGTTTGCCATATGCCATTCCCGAACGATTTGCCAGAGGCTTGTCTTGTCAAGTCATGACCATAAGGCTGATCGGCTCTGGGCTCTGATAGCATGGGAACAGAAACTCCGGTTTTACCGGGGCACCCCCTTTGACCATTTGACCTAGTGCATATTCGGATCCATAGTGACCATTCCAAACTAGGACAGGTTGCTTACCCGTTTATAGGTTGTTTGAAGCCGCTATGTGCGTAGTGAAACCCTAGCTCCTGACAAAATAGGACAGGGAAACCCTACCCCAACATAGAGGTGTTTTGGCTCTCACTTATCGGTTATGTGCTTATTAGAGTGCGTCTCTACAGGGGAATGCATGTATCAGTTCATGAGTTTGGGCATCGAGCACTGAGCCTTTATTTGATATTTTGGGATTGATTTACGAGGGTATCGGTTCTTGAGGTAGATTTGGGCGAGAATTTAGTAGGGGCACACTCATTCAACTATGCTAGTATCTGTTGAGATAAAATCAAATTTGAGATCTTTGTCTGTTTTTCTCTTTTGCTAGGTAGTCTGGAACCATAGCTTCAGAAGGCTCCGATATCCCCCGGGTACATTGGACTAGTGCTGATAGACTTTGTTAGGTCAGAAATCCGATTGTAGGGCAACCAGTGTTCTTTATTGAGGCAAGGCAAAAGGCGGTCGGGGCTCACCGGTTCATCGATCCGTCGATCTGATCCACATCACCCTTGTTGAATCGGCTGACCCATGATGGCACAGGGTTCGGAAGAATTTGTGACCGTGGTAGCAGCGTTGAATCAGGAAACTGCCATGCAGGCTGAGACCAGTATTGAAACGCAGCGCCCATCTGGGGCATCTGCCTCACATCCAGCTTTGGGACCCCAGTTGAATTTTGACCCACTTCCGCCAGTTGAAGATTTGTAGTGTCCGAATCCTCGAGAAGGGCTGACTCAAGCCCAAGTTTTCAGACCCCTGGTGCAGCCTAATGAGAGGCGTTATCCCCTTGATGCTAATGACCTCGATCTGACCGCAGTGAAAATTGCGAACCTTGAGAAGCAATTCAAAAAGGCACAAGGCCTTAACTCCATTCCCGATATTGAGGATGGGCACACTAAGTCTGCCGTCCGGCTTCCAGACAGATTCAAAATGCCACATATTGACCGTTTCGACGGGTCTGGAGATCCAATGGTACATATCCGACTTTTCTTGGACGTCCTAAAGCCGATGGGTCTGACTAAGCCACAGAAACTCTCTCTGTATGGAAGAACCCTGTCAGGTGTAGCAGCCACTTGGTACGCTAAGTTGGAGGATAAAGTGAAGCAAAACTGGGAAGAATTGGCTGAGGCCTTTGTTGATCAGTATTCTTACAATACCCAAGTTGAAATGACCATCCAAGAGCTTGAAGCAACCCGCCAGAACCCAACAGAGCCTTTTATGAAATTTGTTGCGAGGTGGAGAGCAAAGGCAGCACAGATGACAGATCACCGCCCTTCTGAGAGGGATCAAGTGCAGATGATGGTACGAAACCTCGAACATGATATGTTGCAAAAATTGATAGTCGCTCCACTATTCACTTTCAAGAGTTTGCATGAACTGGGGGTTCAGGTCGAGAATGCGTCCAACAGTGGGATCATTCCCAGAACAAGTGAACCGGCAAGGAGGGTGATTTCAAGGAGTACCAATGTCGGAAGTAGCACTATTCGAGCCTTGAAATTGATCTGATCGCCCTGACCAACCCTTTTGCCAATCCAAGCCTGCAAATAGCCGACCCAGCCCGAGCTCAGGGCAGAACTTTCACCCCCCTCTATATGAGCTTGACTAGCGCACTAAAAGTCTTGATGGAAAAAGGGCATCTCAAACCCCTCGATCCTCAACCTCTTCCCGACCCACTCCTAGCCAGACATAACCCTACCAAGTACTGTATGTACCATCAGCAGCGCGGTCATGGCACCGACCGTTGCTACCGCCTCCGTCATGAGGTCCAAAATCTAATCGATAACCGGACGATAGCTCCACCTTCAGACCCCAATGACCAAACATTTCCCACATACCTCAATCTCATCTATACACTACCATCCACCTATGACCCCAGCATATACATCACCCCGGCCCATCTACCCAAGCCTGAGGTGTTTATCCCAGAAAGCATGGACTTATGCATGATGGGTGCACCTGAACCCCAATCATCTCAAACCCATGAACCCACTACTTCCGAGCTGATGAGGATGATTGAAGATCTTCAAAGAACAGTGGCGGATTTAGCCTTTGGAGTTTTGGCTCCATCATCAACCACATCGCCTACCAGGGAGTTCATGTCAAAAGGCTCCCCAAGCTTGGGGCGGGCTACATCTGAGGAAGGCCAATCCCGTGGCAAAGTGGAGGCGAGTGGAAAGAACAAGGTAGGGGTAGGCATGGATCCCCATGAACATCTTATGTTGGCTGTTAAGGCTTTGAAAGCCGAGGGACTGAACAAAGAGCAAGTGCTCGTAGTTGTTGCAAAAACTGTGGACGGCATTTTCGCCACTCAAGCTGGGGACAGCTTGAATCAAGGGAAAAACCGGGAGAAGGGTCGTTATACCAAAGGCAATCCTGTTAGCTCTAATCCTCCACTCAAAAGAGATCAACAAACTAGGCCAGCACCTGCCAATCCCTTCTTTGGTGCGCCCAAAGAAAATCCAAACCGAAGTACCAACCCCGAGGTCAGAGGGTCTACCATGCCCTCCACATGCCTTTATCCAAAGCTTACCAAATCCTTGTTGGACAAGGCCATCGCAAACCTCTTGAGCCTCGGTCTCTCCCAAAACCTCTTAGGCTACACATGATGCTACCCAAGATCTGCGATACCATCAACAAAGCCATGCTACTAACAAGCTGCTTAGTCTTCGCCATGAAGTATGGGATCTATTTGACAACGAGGTCATCCTCCGCCGAGCTCGGCAAAGTCTATCGGCACTGGGTCAGTGAACTTGGGGGATAATGTTATGTGAATGGGGGATGAACCACCTGCGGGCGGCGCTCAATCAACTCCAGCCGTGGGAATGGCACGCACTGTTCTGAGCAATGTGCAAATACCAGTTTTTGTTCTTTCTAACTTGGGTATTGGGTCAGTCTTTTGTTTTGTTTTGAGTCTGTCTTTTTGTTTTGAGTCAGTCTCTTTTGTTTTGGGTCTGTCTTGTTGTATCGAGTCAGTCCTGTTGTATAGGAGTCGGGTGATTCCGGGGGTCTTACCTCGGGCGTCACCATTTTGTTTTGCATTTGTCTTTTTGTTTTGTTTTGAGTCTGTTTCTGCCAGGGAGCCAGTTATGCCAATAGATTTTGAATGAAATAGTAGTGATTTCCACGCTCTCGCATTTGCTTCTGCCGTGTACTAGTTGTGCCGGGATTTGAATGAAATGGCAGTGCATTCCACCTGCTCTCTTGTGCCTTGAGGCCATTGTATTGACCTAAGTTTTTCAAAACCTTTTTGAACACTGCAGTGAAAACAAAGAGGGAGGAATTCCTCAGGATTTGCAAAACTCTGATCAAATTGAGAGAAAGAGAGGCGTGCTAAGCCCTTAATGAATGAAATCATGCTTGTTAGTGTGAGTACTGAGAAGGACCCTGGCTTTGATCCAGATTGATCCTACACTGTCTTCAGCGCGAGTGATTTGTCGCTTTCTTAAAAACTTTCAAAACAAAATGTTTTGCGCGGTCCTGCGAAGACCTGTGTGGAATCGCTCTTGAGATTGTGCAGCCTAGGATCGCTCTCAGCCTCGAGACTCCACCCTTTTGCTTCCAAACCTTGAACTTGAATTCAGAAGGTTCAACGGTCAACTACGATGTGAGGTCTATGTGGCCAGATTTGAAGCAGCCCTCGAACAAGAGGCACCGAAGTCAGATCAAGAAGATCAGACCTCATCAGAAGAAGCTTGCAAGGCTAGAGCAGAAGCACCCCTCGAACTAGGGGCAAAAAATATCCAATGTGCTCGAAGAGCCAAAGGTGGATCTTTCTGCAAGTCAATACAACAGCCACTCTCCTGGATATAGAGGGCTTCAATCTCAAAACCATTTGGCATGGACTTGTTACATTTTTACCCTTTGAGAGGCTCGCTAGGCCGAAAACTCGAAAGGGCGACCCAGGCAAAAGTTAGAGCGAGACAAGAAAAATATATATACAAAAATGCAAAAAGAAAAAAAATGCACAGATACAAAAAATGCAAAAAGAGAAAAGAGAAGAAAAGAATTGAAAAAGAATGAAAAGAAAAAAAAAAAAAAAACAAAGCTCGCAAGGTTGAAAACCTGCAACAGGCGCCTTGGCAAAAGTTAGAGCCTAAAAAGGAGAGGTTAAATACCCGAGTGTACCTTAACCCCGAACTACGTAAGGCTTGATTCCCATCTTTGGGATACGTAGGCAACTTCATTCTGAAGTCCAGCCATAAACAATTCAAATTTGATTGTGTCCATGTAATGGTTTTGATCATCTCTGCCTTCTCTGTATCCAAGAGTCTGTTTGTGTTCGTCGCTCTGAGGACTGACTGCAAATGCGCTCCAGTGCCGTTCAAACAAGGGGCAACTTTCCGTTGCCATTCAACGCGCCGCGGTGCCATCCAAACAAGGGGCAACTTTCCGTTGCCATTCAATGTGCCGCGGTGCCGTTCAAACAAGGGGCAACTTTCCGTTGCCATGCAGCTCTCTTCAAGCACGGGGCAATTTTCCTTCGAATCTGAGGTTGTGCATCTCGAGAGTGGGTTCTACGCTCGTTGAGCAGTGGCCGTTTGCAAAAATAGTTTTTGAGAATTTTTACTGAGGTTGACTAATTTTCTCGAAAATTGTTTCATCTTTTCCACACAAAAAAAACTGGACCATTTCTTGGACCCAAAAAAGGAAAATTTTCAGTGCTCATAGCCTGACTTGCATAATTTCAAATCAAAAATTGAACAAGCATGTTAATCTAACTCTCATGTTGGTCAAAACTGCTTTTAGTAGAAAGCAAAAGTTAAAAAATGGTCAAAATGATGAACTAGGGGCACGCTTGAGTCAGTTCTCTGTTTTTCCCTTTATCAACGCATTTGCCGAAAAGGGCAATCAGATTCGCCAAGAAGGGCACAACCGAAGCTAATAAGCAAAGGATCGAAGCTATCGTATCCTCCAAGCGGAGGTATCAAGCCAAGTGCGAACCACGAACTGGAATGGATCAGGATATTCCACTCCCTTATCTAGACGGATCTGATCATGTCCGAACTCCAACCAGAGCATCATCAATCGATGTCAGCTACAGATTTGCTACACACCCAGTTGAAGCACAACCCTCTCAGGGGAGAAACTCACTAGCTACGTGCAGAAGAAGCAGAATCTAGCCGAATGCTTGGGGCAAGAGCCCACAACTTTCTGTTTATCCGTCAACCACCTAGGGGAGGGATGAAAAATGAGAGATTGAAGAATAGAGAGATGTGCGATGAGAGAAAAATTGAGAAAAAGGTTTTGTGAGAAAAGCCGAGCTTGAGGGCCGAGTGATGTGAGAATCACAAATAAGAAAGGGTGGGAAACCTACCCGGTGAAATAGGCTCCCTGTGCACGTCTGAGTGTCGTGTCTTTTTGTTTTATCTCGATTCTTGTTTTGAGTCGTTTCGAGTGTTACTCGATGTGTCTAGATTGTGTGCCTTTTATTTCCGTGTTGAGTCGTTTTGCTGTCATCAGTCGTAGGCTCAATACCTGGTCGAAAATCCACCTCTCAAAAAATAAAATCGTTTTGTGCTCCGAGTGCTGTGCCGTTCTCCACATTTGTGCAAAACAGAATTTGTTAAAGTCACGGGGTCCACCCCCAATAAGTGTGAACAGTAGAACAAGGGCCTATCTGAAGCTTTTTAGGTTCCGGACTACAAAGCAAAAGAAAAGAAGGAAAATCGAAGCATCTGAGTGAGTTTCACCTTCAGCAAGTTCCGTGATTGTATTCCGAATGTACCTCTTCAGGCCTTGTTAATACTACCGAAGTGTGAGTGCGCCTCTACCTCAAGTGTAAGCCTGCTTCAAGTCAGAATGACAGTCCAAGCAACAACCGAGGGTTTTACATGCAGATGTTATCTCTCGCCAATTTGAACAGGGTGTGCCCTTTTTGAGCTGAGTATGTTGTGAAGTCCTCTAAGAAGCAAATCAGAGGCACCAGAGTACATATTTGATGCTCCTCTATTACATAGAATATGGATTTTTATATACACTGTTGTTGCATGCGTGCCACGCATCGTTATGATTCATGCATAGAATATGCTTGCTTTCAATATTGCATAGAAAATGCCCCCATACTTGCATAGAAGATGCATTTTATCGCACTTTCTTGTGCATTTTATCTCGCTCGCACTGTCTTATGCACTTACACTTTGTATCTCACTCGCACTGTCTTGTGCATTTCAGAACACTTGCGCTGTTTAGCGTATCGCACTATTTTGTGCATTGTATCATTTGCGCTATCTTGCGCATCTCACCTGCACTTGTTAGTGCACTACATTTCACTCGCGCTGTTTAGCGTATCGCACTGTTTTGTGCATTTCAACTCACTCGCGCTATTTAGCATATCGCGCTGTTTAGCGTATCGCACTATCTTGTGCATTTCAAATCACTCGCGCTGTTTAGCGTATCGCACTATCTTGTGCATTTCAAATCACTCGCGCTGTTTAGCGTATCGCACTATCTTGTGCATTTCAAATCACTCGCGCCGTTTAGCGTATCGCACTATTTTGTGCATTTCAAATCAATCACGCTGTTTGACTTATTGCACTATTTTGTGCATTGTATCATTCGCGCTATTTTGCACATCGCACTATTTTGTGCAGTTTACATTCGCGCTATTTTGCGCATCACATTCGCGCTATTTTGTGCATCGCACTATTTTGTGCAGTTTGCATTCGCTTATTTTGCGATCGCACTATTTTGTGCGCTTTACCATTCGCTTATTTTGCGACCTCCATCGCAGACTGCTCGCGTGCTTTGTCATTTTGCGCAACTCAATCGCGATCGTCTGCGTGCTTTGCATATCACATCGCACTATTTTGTGCACATTACTTGCATTGTGCATGCATTTTATCGCGCTTATCTTGCACGCCCCACCGCACTTGTTAGTGCATTACATTTCACTCGCGCTATTTTGCGATCGCACTATTTTGTGCACATTACTTGCATTGTGCATGCATTTTATCGTGCTATCTTGCGCACCTTACCAACATCCTGCTTTATGCATTCACCCGCAAGACCGCTGTGTCAAACTTTCGAATCACAGAATCACATTGAATATATGTTGTTAGCATATTGTTCTTGTTGAATTTCTCTCTTTTGCAGGCACGATATTGTATGTACGGTTCATTTGAGGCTGGTGCGACCAAACGAATCGCGCAGGTATCGTATCTTCTCCGTGTGAGACGCGACGAGAATTGAATAATTCTCCGCATTCCTAACTGCATGAAATGTAGTTGTTGTTTTACATTCTTGCTTAAAACTGTTACATCTATTTGCGAATACTTGCTTCATTACAGCTTGCTGCCCTTGCATGATCATTGAGTTACATCTGATCCAGTGCATATCATTGTGCATTTTGCCCCATTTGCCTGCGGGCACGCCTGCGGGCACATCTCTGTTTATCCTGTATGATTGTCTAAGTCTTCGGCCTTGTCAAAAATGGGTTGTCTCTAGGCTTTGACATTCACTCCCGTCACTTGTGACTTCCGAGTTTTGTCAAAGAGGGGCAACTGTAGACACCCCATTTTTGACCGACCTTAAGACTCAGACGTCACCGATTGAGCGCTTGGTGATGTTGCATATTGTGCTCGTTCAGAAGTCTCAGAGTCTCAGCCGTGAGCCCTGTCTCCGGACTTCCGAACCCTTTTCTGTACTTTGCCTCGGTTCGCGAACCAAGCTCGATTTTCTCTGTTTTTGTTCCTGAGGGGAGGGAGAGGTCCCGTAGACCATCTCTCAGTGGCCGTGGGCTACTTTTCGTGGCCATAGGCCATTTTGCCCATTTCAGAGCCGGTTCGGTTTGAGCCGTCAGGTGTTTCGGGTTCGGGACCGTCGACCATCTCTCGATTCCTCCGGTTTTGGCATGCATCTCATTTACTCCTTTTGAGGGACACTGGGGTCTTAGATACTCACTGTGGCCAAACACCACTTCGGTGCTTAACGGCCGGTTTTGGGATCCCGAATCTGCGTGTTTTGGCCCCGAGCATTGCTTTGCATTGGTTTTTGTTCATTTTTGGTAGGTACCTCTGTTTTATCATAAGGAAGGTCACTGGAGGCTGGGATCCCAACAATTGTCTCAGCAACCAGCTTTCTACTTGGTCAAAAGTGGTTCAGCATGAATCCGGGAAGGAGAAAAGTCTGCGCGGCTTCACCGAAACGGGCGTAACTCTTTGCACAAGAGGAATTAAAATATGAGGCCACCACCATTGGAAATATTACTTCCGGGGATTCATTTTTCACTCAAGAATCTCCTAAGCCCGGATCCAGGGGGAGGAGATATGGTTGGTTGAAGTCTGGTTAGACCGAATCTGCGCGGCTTTACGGAAACTGGCATAACTTTTTCTACAGGAGGAATTTTGATGCAAGGTTTGCGGCATTGGAAAGCTAACTTCAAGGGATAAAAGGCCGACCAGTCCTATGCCTTGGACCTTTTGACCCTAGCCGGCCGGCCACCATTTCCAGCCGGCCAGCCACCTGCAACAAAAGCACTTTTTGCCCACCTTTTCTCCAATTTTCTTGCCTATATAGCTGGCCTCCCAGATCTTTTTGAGGGGTTGGAAAATATCTCTCAAGGATATACAAGCATATCTCTCTCTATCTCTCAAAAACTCTCAAGTTTTGGTGCCATTTGTTCATCAACACCAAGCACTACCTTCACCACTCCATTTCCAGCAACAAGAAGAGGTTCTTAGAGGCTTAGAAGCAACATTTCTCAAGTCAAGAAGCAAAGAAAGAAAGGTCTTCAAGGGTAAGTCTCAATTCCTCTCTTTTACACCATTTTCTTGCCTCTTTTCTTAACCCTACTTTCTCACTGTTTTGAGCTCCGACCAATACTGAAAGTGGTCCTCTTTTGAGCTATTATTGATGTTTGTTTAAGGGCTCAACCCTGTTTGAGCCCTCCATCTTACACTTCCTTCAATATCCTCTTATATGCCATTATTTTGCATTGAATATTTGGCCTATGTTTGATCTGATTTGGAGCATCTCATGAACTGATATTATGCTTATTTTGAGTCCCTCTTCAACATTGAAGAAGGGCTCAACCTTGTTTTCATGCTCCATATGTCACTTGCTTTGAATCCATGTTTTACCCTTGTTTTTGCATGCTTCATCTAGCTTATGTGTGATCTATTTTCGAGCATGAAATAAAATTTGAGCGGGCCTATTTTGAGCCCCTCTTCAACATTTAAGAAGGGCTCAACCCTGTTTGGCCTCTCTATCATGCACTTGCTTCATAATCTCTCATATTTACCGTAAACTCGCATGATTTGTTTGACCTGCATGTGATTTGTTTTGGAGCATGACTTAAACTGTGATTGAGCTTATTTTGTGTCCCTCTACAACATTGTAGAAGGGACCAACCTTGTTGGGGGTCTCCATGTTGTGCTTGCCTTTATATCCCTCTTTGGCCCCCATTATTGCATGCTTTGTTAAGCCTGTCTAGCCTCTTTTTTTCGGCCATCATCAGGTCTGGAAATATCCATATTTTGATCTTCTTAACATGTTTTGTTAAGGGTCTTAGGCTGTTTGGTGAATTCTTGGTATACCTCTCTTTATAGCCCTCTTTTGGCTCATATTTTGTATGACATTTTTAGCATGTTTACATACTGTTTTGAGAGTTGTCATAAGCTGTAAATGTTCATATTTTCAGTCACTCTTCAATGTTGTAGAACTGTATTTTTCAGTTTGAGCATTGCGTATACCACCTGCTTCATTATTCCCCTCTTTTACCCCATTTTTGCATGCTATTTTTGCCATACTTGTGATTGTTGTTTGGCCATTCTTCGCACTGGAAAAATGCTAGTTTAGGGGCTGCCTAGCATCTTTCTTTACACTTCATGTCCATATTGTGCATGTTTGGCATAGCTGCAAGTCATTTCGGGTACTTAGCATAGCATTTCGGGCACCGGGTGTAATTTTGCTATAATTCGGGGGCTGTTTTTGCATCATTTTGGCTGCTGAAATTTGCATTTTCCATATGCCACATGCCACGTCTAATTCCATGTCATTTCATACTTTTTTGCCATCGCCTCGGTTTGTGTGCCCGTGTGCGCGCACTTCGAGGCACTTCATTTTTATCCTTCGGCCTCTTATGTGAGTGTGGCTGAGACCCTCTCATGTTAGTGTAAGCCCAATTTGCATTGTGTATGCCATTTCATTCCATATGTCATTGTCTCGATTTGCGTGCCTGTGTGCACGCATTTCGAGGCATCTCATTTTTCATCTCATGGCCTCCTATGTGAGTATGGCTGAGGCCCTCTCATGTTGGTGTAAGCCCATATTGCATCGCATATCTCATTTTAGCATCATTGCATTCTGTATGCTATTGCCTCGGTTTGCGTGCCCACAAGCACGCATTTCGAGGCGCTTCGTTTTCATCCGATGGCCTCCTATGTGAGTATGGCTGAGGCCCTCTCATGTTGGTGTAAGCCCATATTGCATCGCATATCTCATTTTAGTCTTGTTGCATTCCGTATGCCATCGCTTCGGCTTATGCGTGTCTGTGGCACACATTTCGAGACACCTCATTTTAGTCTCATTGTATATCATATTTCATGTCACTTCATGCCTTTATGCCATTGCCTCGCTCGCGTTCGCAGTGCACGATTTCGAGGCACTTCTTTTCATTCATCGGCCTCTTATGTGAGTGTAGCCGAGGCCCACTCATGTTAGTGTAAGTCCAATTCGCATTGCGTATGCCATTTTATGCCTTAGGGTCATCGCCTCGGTTTATGCGTGCCGCATGCACGCACTTCGAGGCATCTCATTTTCATAGCATCGCATGTCGATTGCATTTTAGTTGCATTCATGCATATCACGATATTGCATCGTGTTCGATAAGAGTTAGCCCGCACGGAAACGAGGCGCTGCTTTCAGACCGAGTAACGGAACGGGTCTCAATTCCCAAGTCACCGACACTCGGATCATCCATGATGGAGTTAGGTTCTGTTGTAGCATTCATATGCATTCACCCTATATTGAGTTGTGCAATTCGGCTCTACGGCCATCATGCATCGATATTCGTGATTGGTGGCACGAGGATCGAGGCATGCATATATTTTGTGAAAAACATTGCTATGCCCCTTTCTCGCTCTCTTGCTAGAAAAATGAAGAATCAAGAACTTTTGAACTCGCACGCATTTCAAGAAAAATGCAAACAGAGGCTAATCGGGCACCGCCGTGGATTTCAGCGCAAAGGCATCCGCATGCATCATTTCATCATCCGGAAAGGTATAGCGGTCCTCGCTTGCATGCCGCTTTTGACTTTCTTAGTTAATTTGTTAATTAATTAGGAATTTGTATATTATCTTGATCAGTATTATTTTGACTGCACTATTCTTTTATTCGGACATTCGATCAGATATTTATTCGGACCCTCGCGCGAGGGCATAATTGTAATAAGGGTGCGTGCGGTGATGTATGTCTTCCAACCCCACGCCTTTTCTTCCCTTTTTATTTACCCGCCACGATGGTTAGATATAGGGCATGTTTCCTTTAGCATACAGTATGACAACATGTTTGCATCATTCATCTGCTTTTTGCACGCACTGCCTCAGACATCATACAAACTGCATTTGTATTTCAATTCCAAATTGAATACATGTTAGTTGTTGCATTTCACATGCCATGTTTAGAATAGCCGAGCCTCGCTATAGTTTGCATCTTTGCATGTGTCGCATTAGGCAATTTCAGATACTTAGGATCCATGCATGGATTTCTAATCGGATTTTGTTTTGGCTTGGAGTACTAGGTAAGTTTTATGCTTTAGCATCCTTGCATGCGTGTGAGTGTTGCCAAGAATAGCATGCTTACTATGAGGCTATGTACTTATGTGATATAACGCCTTTGAATGCCTGTGGGTAGAGGTTGAGTTATTTGGATTGGGACAATTCATCAAATGTTTGTTTTAAGCCCACTAGATAGTGGCAAAATCATATTTTCTAAGCCCACCTAAGGGTGGCAAATCCGCGACTTAGCCTACCTGTGGGTAGCACCATCAAACCAGTTTCAAACAAACAAACATGAAATGTTTTGTTCCAATTCAGCGACCATTCTATACTTGTATGTCAGGCATCACATAGTAACCTAGGCTAATAACCTAATAAGAACTCGCAATGTTTTCAAAAACAGATATCATGGTTAGTAGAGGTCCTTTGATCGGCGAATCTGGGGTGCTCACGAAGTGACCTTCCCCAATCGTACCCAAGTTCCCGAGCCGAGGCAACTTTGGTGATGACGGACACGTGGCCTTTTGGCACCGAGTCAGGGTTTCCTAAATTTCCCATTTTAAAATATTTAGGTGGCAACTCTGTATTTGGCAAAGCAATCCATGTTTGGCACTTCTTTCAAAAATCTGTTTTCTCAAAACGATTTGCCGGATTTGGACTCTTTGGTTCAAGATTAAGAACCGTGACATTTGAGTCCTTCGAACTGTAGTAGACCCAATATCGAACCAGAACGGGGGGCACTCGCACTCCCTTCTCCCGGGATGCGTTCGGGGACGTCTACAGTTTCTGGCAACTCTGCTGGGGATTTAGAGAGCTTGACTCGAACTCATGATATCTAGTTTTGACTACACTTGTGTGTTTCTTTGCATTGCATTTGCATTGGTGCGCCTAGGACACCGTGTTTGCCATATGCCATTCCCGAACGATTTGCCAGAGGCTTGTCTTGTCAAGTCATGACCATAAGGCTGATCGGCTCTGGGCTCTGATAGCATGGGAACAGAAACTCCGGTTTTATCGGGGCACCCCCTTTGACCATTTGACCTAGTGCATATTCGGATCCATAGTGACCATTCCAAACTAGGACAGGTTGCTTACCCGTTTATAAGTTGTTTGAAGCCGCTATGTGCGTAGTGAAACCCTAGCTCCTGACAAAATAGGACAGGGAAACCCTACCCCAACATAGAGGTGTTTTGGCTCTCACTTATCGGTTATGTGCTTATTAGAGTGCGTCTCTACAGGGGAATGCATGTATCAGTTCATGAGTTTGGGCATCAGGCCTGAGGGCACTGTTTCAGTATTTTGGGATTCAGTTTACCTGAGGGTATCAGTTTGCAGGACAGAGATTTGGGCAGAATTTAGTAGGGGGCACACTCATTCAACTATGCTAGTATCTGTTCAGATAAAATCAGGCTGAGATGCTGTCTGTTTTCTCTTTTGCTAGGTAGTCCTGGAACCATAGCTTCAGAAGGCTCCGATATCCCCCGGGTACATTGGACTAGTGCTGATAGACTTTGTTAGGTCAGAAATTCAATTCAAGGGCAACCAGTGTTCTTTCGCTGAGGCAAGGCAAAGAAAGGCTACCGTGGCTCACCGTTCATCTCGATCCGTCACCACCAATACATCACCCTTGTTCGAATCGACCCATGATGGCACAGGGTTCGGAAGAATTTGTGACCGTGGTAGCAGCGTTGAATCAGAAATCGCCATGCGTGCCGAGACCAAGATGAAACGCAATACCATCCGGGCATCTGCCTCACATCCAGCTTTGGGACCCCAGTCGAATTTTGACCCACTTCCGCCAGTTGAAGATTTGCAGTGTCCGAATCCTCGAGAAGGGTTGGCTCAAGCCCAAGTTTTCAGACCCCTGGTGCAGCCTAATGAGAGGCGTTATCCCCTTGATGCTAATGACCTCGATCTGACCGCAGTGAAAATTGCGAACCTTGAGAAGCAATTCAAAAAGGCACAAGGCCTTAACTCCATTCCCGATATTGAGGATGGGCACACTAAGTCTGCCGTCCGGCTTCCAGACAGATTCAAAATGCCACATATTGACCGTTTCGACGGGTCTGGAGATCCAATGGTACATATCCGACTTTTCTTGGACGTCCTAAAGCCGATGGGTCTGACTAAGCCACAGAAACTCTCTCTGTATGGAAGAACCCTGTCAGGTGTAGCAGCCACTTGGTACGCTAAGTTGGAGGATAAAGTGAAGCAAAACTGGGAAGAATTGGCTGAGGCCTTTGTTGATCAGTATTCTTACAATACCCAAGTTGAAATGACCATCCAAGAGCTTGAAGCAACCCGCCAGAACCCAACAGAGCCTTTTATGAAATTTGTTGCGAGGTGGAGAGCAAAGGCAGCACAGATGACAGATCACCGCCCTTCTGAGAGGGATCAAGTGCAGATGATGGTACGAAACCTCGAACATGATATGTTGCAAAAATTGATAGTCGCTCCACTATTCACTTTCAAGAGTTTGCATGAACTGGGGGTTCAGGTCGAGAATGCGTCCAACAGTGGGATCATTCCCAGAACAAGTGAACCGGCAAGGAGGGTGATTTCAAGGAGTACCAATGTCGGAAGTAGCACTATTCCCGAGCCCACTGAAATTGATACAGTCGCCACAGCCAACCCTTTTGCCAATCCAAGCCTGCAAATAGCCGACACAGCCCGAGCTCAGGGCAGAACTTTCACCCCCCTCTATATGAGCTTGACTAGCGCACTAAAAGTCTTGATGGAAAAAGGGCATCTCAAACCCCTCGATCCTCAACCTCTTCCCGACCCACTCCTAGCCAGACATAACCCTACCAAGTACTGTATGTACCATCAGCAGCGCGGTCATGGCACCGACCGTTGCTACCGCCTCCGTCATGAGGTCCAAAATCTAATCGATAACCGAACGATAGCTCCACCTTCAGACCCCAATGACCAAACATTTCCCACATACCTCAATCTCATCTATACACTACCATCCACCTATGACCCCAGCATATACATCACCCCGGCCCATCTACCCAAGCCTGAGGTGTTTATCCCAGAAAGCATGGACTTATGCATGATGGGTGCACCTGAACCCCAATCATCTCAAACCCATGAACCCACTACTTCCGAGCTGATGAGGATGATTGAAGATCTTCAAAGAACAGTGGCGGATTTAGCCTTTGGAGTTTTGGCTCCATCATCAACCACATCGCCTACCAGGGAGTTCATGTCAAAAGGCTCCCCAAGCTTGGGGCGGGCTACATCTGAGGAAGGCCAATCCCGTGGCAAAGTGGAAGCGAGTGGAAAGAACAAGGTAGGGGTAGGCATGGATCCCCATGAACATCTTATGTTGGCTGTTAAGGCTTTGAAAGCCGAGGGACTGAACAAAGAGCAAGTGCTCGTAGTTGTTGCAAAAACTGTGGACGGCATTTTCGCCACTCAAGCTGGGGACAGCTTGAATCAAGGGAAAAACCGGGAGAAGGGTCGTTATACCAAAGGCAATCCTGTTAGCTCTAATCCTCCACTCAAAAGAGATCAACAAACTAGGCCAGCACCTGCCAATCCCTTTGCTGGTGCGCCCAGCAAAAATCCACAAACCCAGAAGTACCAACCCCGAGGTCAGAGGGTCTTCCATGCCCTCCACATGCCTTTATCCAAAGCTTTCCAAATCCTTGTTGGACAAGGCCATCTCAAACCCCTTGAGCCTCGGTCTCTCCCAAACCCTCTTCCGGCTACACATGATGCTACCCAAGATCACAAGATACCATCAAGAACCGGCCATGCTACCAACAACTGCTTCCGTCTTCGCCATGAAGTACAGGATCTATTTGACAACGAGGTCATCCTCCCGCCGAGCTCAGCAAAGTCTATCGGCACTGGGTCAGTGAACTTGGGAGATAATGTTATGTGAATGGGAGATGAACCACCTGCGGACGGCGCTCAATCAACTCCAGCCGTGGGAATGGCACGCACTATTCTGAGCAATGTGCAAATACCAGTTTTTGTGCTTTCTGACTTGGGTATTGGGTCAGTCTTTTGTTTTGTTTTGAGTCTGTCTTTTTGTTTTGAGTCAGTCTCTTTTGTTTTGGGTCTGTCTTGTTGTATCGAGTCAGTCCTGTTGTATAGGAGTCGGGTGATTCCGGGGGTCTTACCTCGGGCGTCACCATTTTGTTTTGCATTTGTCTTTTTGTTTTGTTTTGAGTCTGTTTCTGCCAGGGAGCCAGTTATGCCAATAGATTTTGAATGAAATAGTAGTGATTTCCACGCTCTCGCATTTGCTTCTGCCGTGTACTAGTTGTGCCGGGATTTGAATGAAATGGCAGTGCATTCCACCTGCTCTCTTGTGCCTTGAGGCCATTGTATTGACCTAAGTTTTTCAAAACCTTTTTGAACACTGCAGTGAAAACAAAGAGGGAGGAATTCCTCAGGATTTGCAAAACTCTAATCAAATTGAGAGAAAGAGAGGCGTGCTAAGCCCTTAATGAATGAAATCATGCTTGTTAGTGTGAGTACTGAGAAGGACCCTGGCTTTGATCCAGATTGATCCTACACTGTCTTCAGCGCGAGTGATTTGTCGCTTTCTTAAAAACTTTCAAAACAAAATGTTTTGCGCGGTCCTGCGAAGACCTGTGTGGAATCGCTCTTGAGATTGTGCAGCCTAGGATCGCTCTCAGCCTCGAGACTCCACCCTTTTGCTTCCAAACCTTGAACTTGAATTCAGAAGGTTCAACGGTCAACTACGATGTGAGGTCTATGTGGCCAGATTTGAAGCAGCCCTCGAACAAGAGGCACCGAAGTCAGATCAAGAAGATCAGACCTCATCAGAAGAAGCTTGCAAGGCTAGAGCAGAAGCACCCCTCGAACTAGGGGCAAAAAATATCCAATGTGCTCGAAGAGCCAAAGGTGGATCTTTCTGCAAGTCAATACAACAGCCACTCTCCTGGATATAGAGGGCTTCAATCTCAGAACCATTTGGCATGGACTGGTTACATTTTTACCCTTTGAGAGGCTCGCTGGGCCGAAAACCTGAAAGGGTGACCCAGGCAAAAGTTAGAGCGAGACAAGAAAAATATATATACAAAAATGCAAAAAGAAAAAAATGCAAAGATACAAAAAATGCAAAAAAGAAAAAGAAAAGAAAAGAAAAGAATGAAAGAAGAAAAAGAAAGAAGAACAAAGCTCGCAAGGTCGAAAACCTGCAACAGGCGCCTTGGCAAAAGTTAGAGCCTAAAAAGGAGAGGTTAAATACCCGAGTGTACCTTAACCCCGAACTACGTAAGGCTTGATTCCCATCTTTGGGATACGTAGGCAACTTCATTCTGAAGTCCAGCCATAAACAATTCAAATTTGATTGTGTCCATGTAATGGTTTTGATCATCTCTGCCTTCTCTGTATCCAAGAGTCTGTTTGTGTTCGCTTCCGAGGATTCGCAAATGCGCTCGATGGTTGTTCAAACAAGGGGCAACTTTCCGTTGCCATTCAACGCGCCGCGGTGCCATCCAAACAAGGGGCAACTTTCCGTTGCCATTCAATGTGCCGCGGTGCCGTTCAAACAAGGGGCAACTTTCCGTTGCCATGCAGCTCTCTTCAAGCACGGGGCAATTTTCCTTCGAATCTGAGGTTGTGCATCTCGAGAGTGGGTTCTACGCTCGTTGAGCAGTGGCCGTTTGCAAAAATAGTTTTTGAGAATTTTTACTGAGGTTGACTAATTTTCTCGAAAATTGTTTCATCTTTTCCACACAAAAAAAACTGGACCATTTCTTGGACCCAAAAAAGGAAAATTTTCAGTGCTCATAGCCTGACTTGCATAATTTCAAATCAAAAATTGAACAAGCATGTTAATCTAACTCTCATGTTGGTCAAAACTGTTTTAGTAGAAAGCAAAAGTTAAAAAATGGTCAAAATGATGAACTAGGGGCACAGTTGAGTCAGGTTCTCTGTCTTTCTCCCTTTATCAACGCATTTGCCAGAAAGGGCACTGTATTCGCCAAGAAGGGCACAACTGAAGCTAATAAGCAAAGGACTGAAAGCTATCGTATCCTCCAAGCAGCGAGGTATCAAGCCAAGTGCGAAGCACGAACTGGAATGGATCAGGATATTCCACTCCCTTATCTAGACGGATCTGATCATGTCCGAACTCCAAGCAGAGCATCATCAATCGATGTCAGCTACAGATTTGCTACACACCCAGTTGTAGCACAACCCCTCTGTGGGAGAAACTCACTAGCTACGTGCAGAAGAAGCAGAATCTAGCCGAATGCTTGGGGCAAGAGCCCACAACTTTCTGTTTATCCGTCAACCACCTAGGGGAGGGATGAAAAATGAGAGATTGAAGAATAGAGAGATGTGCGATGAGAGAAAAATTGAGAAAAAGGTTTTGTGAGAAAAGCCGAGCTTGAGGGCCGAGTGATGTGAGAATCACAAATAAGAAAGGGTGGGAAACCTACCCGGTGAAATAGGCTCCCTGTGCACGTCTGAGTGTCGTGTCTTTTTGTTTTATCTCGATTCTTGTTTTGAGTCGTTTCGAGTGTTACTCGATGTGTCTAGATTGTGTGCCTTTTATTTCCGTGTTGAGTCGTTTTGCTGTCATCAGTCGTAGGCTCAATACCTGGTCGAAAATCCACCTCTCAAAAAATAAAATCGTTTTGTGCTCCGAGTGCTGTGCCGTTCTCCACATTTGTGCAAAACAGAATTTGTTAAAGTCACGGGGTCCACCCCCAATAAGTGTGAACAGTAGAACAAGGGCCTATCTGAAGCTTTTTAGGTTCCGGACTACAAAGCAAAAGAAAAGAAGGAAAATCGAAGCATCTGAGTGAGTTTCACCTTCAGCAAGTTCCGTGATTGTATTCCGAATGTACCTCTTCAGGCCTTGTTAATACTACCGAAGTGTGAGTGCGCCTCTACCTCAAGTGTAAGCCTGCTTCAAGTCAGAATGACAGTCCAAGCAACAACCGAGGGTTTTACATGCAGATGTTATCTCTCGCCAATTTGAACAGGGTGTGCCCTTTTTGAGCTGAGTATGTTGTGAAGTCCTCTAAGAAGCAAATCAGAGGCACCAGAGTACATATTTGATGCTCCTCTATTACATAGAATATGGATTTTTATATACACTGTTGTTGCATGCGTGCCACGCATCGTTATGATTCATGCATAGAATATGCTTGCTTTCAATATTGCATAGAAAATGCCCCCATACTTGCATAGAAGATGCATTTTATCGCACTTTCTTGTGCATTTTATCTCGCTCGCACTGTCTTATGCACTTACACTTTGTATCTCACTCGCACTGTCTTGTGCATTTCAGAACACTTGCGCTGTTTAGCGTATCGCACTATTTTGTGCATTGTATCATTTGCGCTATCTTGCGCATCTCACCTGCACTTGTTAGTGCACTACATTTCACTCGCGCTGTTTAGCGTATCGCACTGTTTTGTGCATTTCAACTCACTCGCGCTGTTTAGCATATCGCGCTGTTTAGCGTATCGCACTATCTTGTGCATTTCAAATCACTCGCGCTGTTTAGCGTATCGCACTATCTTGTGCATTTCAAATCACTCGCGCTGTTTAGCGTATCGCACTATCTTGTGCATTTCAAATCACTCGCGCCGTTTAGCGTATCGCACTATTTTGTGCATTTCAAATCAATCACGCTGTTTGACTTATTGCACTATTTTGTGCATTGTATCATTCGCGCTATTTTGCACATCGCACTATTTTGTGCAGTTTACATTCGCGCTATTTTGCGCATCACATTCGCGCTATTTTGTGCATCGCACTATTTTGTGCAGTTTGCATTCGCGCTATTTTGCGCATCGCACTATTTTGTGCAGTTTACCATTCGCGCTATTTTGCGCACCTCCATCGCACTGTTCTGTGCAGTTTGTCATTTTGCGCAACTCAATCGCACTGTCCTGTGCTTTGCATATCACATCGCACTATTTTGTGCACATTACTTGCATTGTGCATGCATTTTATCGCGCTATCTTGCACGCCCCACCTGCACTTGTTAGTGCATTACATTTCACTCGCGCTATTTTGCGCATCGCACTATTTTGTGCACATTACTTGCATTGTGCATGCATTTTATCGTGCTATCTTGCGCACCTTACCCGTATCACACTGCTTTATGCATTCACCCGCCGGCACCGCGTGTGTCAAACTTTCGGAATCACAGGAATCACATTGAATATATGTTGTTAGCATATTGTTCTTGTTGAATTTCTCTCTTTTGCAGGCACGATATTGTATGTACGGTTCATTTGAGGCTGGTGCGACCAAACGAATCGCGCAGGTATCGTATCTTCTCCGTGTGAGACGCGACGAGAATTGAATAATTCTCCGCATTCCTAACTGCATGAAATGTAGTTGTTGTTTTACATTCTTGCTTAAAACTGTTACATCTATTTGCGAATACTTGCTTCATTACAGCTTGCTGCCCTTGCATGATCATTGAGTTACATCTGATCCAGTGCATATCATTGTGCATTTTGCCCCATTTGCCTGCGGGCACGCCTGCGGGCACATCTCTGTTTATCCTGTATGATTGTCTAAGTCTTCGGCCTTGTCAAAAATGGGTTGTCTCTAGGCTTTGACATTCACTCCCGTCACTTGTGACTTCCGAGTTTTGTCAAAGAGGGGCAACTGTAGACACCCCATTTTTTACCGACCTTAAGACTCAGACGTCACCGATTGAGCGCTTGGTGATGTTGCATATTGTGCTCGTTCAGAAGTCTCAGAGTCTCAGCCGTGAGCCCTGTCTCCGGACTTCCGAACCCTTTTCTGTACTTTGCCTCGGTTCGCGAACCAAGCTCGATTTTCTCTGTTTTTGTTCCTGAGGGGAGGGAGAGGTCCCGTAGACCATCTCTCAGTGGCCGTGGGCTACTTTTCGTGGCCATAGGCCATTTTGCCCATTTCAGAGCCCGGTTCCCGGTTTTCGGAGCCGTCAGGCCGTGTGCTTCGGTTCGGGACCGTCTGACCATCTCTGATTCCTCCGGTTTTTGGCATGCATCTCATTTACTCCCTTTCGAGGGACACTGGGGTCTTAGATACCCACTTCGTGGCCAAACACCACTTCTGGTGCTTAACGGCCGGTTTTCGGGATCCCGAACTGCGTGTTTTGGCCCCCGAGCATTCGTTTTGCATTGGTTTTTGTTCATTTTTGGTAGGTACCTCTGTTTTATCATAAAGAAGGTCACTGGAGGGTGGGATCCCAACAATTGTCTCAGCAACCAGCTTTCTACTTGGTCAAAAGTGGTTCAGCATGAATCCGGGAAGGAGAAAAGTCTGCACGGCTTCACCGAAACGAGCGTAACTCTTTGCACAAGAGGAATTAAAATATGAGGCCACCACCATTGGAAATATTACTTCCAGGGATTCATTTTTCACTCAAGAATCTCCTAAGCCCGGATCCGGGGGGAGGAGATATGGTTGGTTGAAGTCTGGTTAGACCGAATCTGCGCGGCTTTACGGAAACTGGCATAACTTTTTCTACAGGAGGAATTTTGATGCAAGGTTTGCGGCATTGGAAAGCTAACTTCAAGGGATACAAGGCCGACCAGTCCTATGCCTTGGACCTTTTGACCCTAGCCGGCCGGCCACCATTTCCAGCCGGCCAGCCACCTGCAACAAAAGCACTTTTTGCCCATCTTTTCTCCAATTTTCTTGCCTATATAGCTGGCCTCCCAGATCTTTTTGAGGGGTTGGAAAATATCTCTCAAGGATATACAAGCATATCTCTCTCTATCTCTCAAAAACTCTCAAGTTTTGGTGCCATTTGTTCATCAACACCAAGCACTACCTTCACCACTCCATTTCCAGAAACAAGAAGAGGTTCTTAGAGGCTTAGAAGCAACATTTCTCAAGTCAAGAAGCAAAGAAAGAAAGGTATTCAAGGGTAAGTCTCAATTCCTCTCTTTTACACCATTTTCTTGCCTCTTTTCTTAACCCTACTTTCTCACTGTTTTGAGCTCCGACCAATACTGAAAGTGGTCCTCTTTTGAGCTATTCTTGATGTTTGTTTAAGGGCTCAACCCTGTTTGAGCCCTCCATATTACACTTCCTTCAATATCCTCTTATATGCCATTATTTTGCATTGAATATTTGGCCTATGTTTGATCTGATTTGGAGCATCTCATGAACTGATATTATGCTTATTTTGAGCCCCTCTTCAACATTGAAGAAGGGCTCAACCTTGTTTTCATGCTCCATATGTCACTTGCTTTGAATCCATGTTTTACCCTTGTTTTTGCATTCTTCATCTAGCTTATGTGTGATCTATTTTCGAGCATGAAATAAAATTTGAGTGGGCCTATTTTGAGCCCCTCTTCAACATTTAAGAAGGGCTCAACCCTGTTTGGCCTCTCTATCATGCACTTGCTTCATAATCTCTCATATTTACCGTAAACTCGCATGATTTGTTTGACCTGCATGTGATTTGTTTTGGAGCATGACTTAAACTGTGATTGAGCTTATTTTGTGTCCCTCTACAACATTGTAGAAGGGACCAACCTTTTTGGGGGTCTCCATGTTGTGCTTGCCTTTATATCCCTCTTTGGCCCCCATTATTGCATGCTTTGTTAAGCCTGTCTAGCCTCTTTTTTTCGGCCATCATCAGGTCTGGAAATATCCATATTTTGATCTTCTTAACATGTTTTGTTAAGGGTCTTAGGCTGTTTGGTGAATTCTTGGTATACCTCTCTTTATAGCCCTCTTTTGGCTCATATTTTGTATGACATTTTTAGCATGTTTACATACTGTTTTGAGAGTTTTCATAAGCTGTAAATGTTCATATTTTCAGTCACTCTTCAATGTTGTAGAACTGTATTTTTCAGTTTGAGCATTGCGTATACCACCTGCTTCATTATTCCCCTCTTTTCCCCCATTTTTGCATGCTATTTTTGCCATACTTGTGATTGTTGTTTGGCCATTCTTCGCACTGGAAAAATGCTAATTTAGGGGCTGCCTAGCATCTGTCTTTACACTTCATGTCCATATTGTGCATGTTTGGCATAGCTGCAAGTCATTTCGGGTACTTAGCATAGCATTTCGGGCACCGGGTGTAATTTTGCTATAATTCGGGGGCTGTTTTTGCATCATTTTGGCTGCTGAAATTTGCATTTTCCATACGCCACATGCCACGTCTAATTCCATGTCATTTCATACTTTTTTGCCATCGCCTCGGTTTGCGTGCCCGTGTGCGCGCACTTCGAGACACTTCATTTTTATCCTTCGGCCTCTTATGTGAGTGTGGCTGAGGCCCTCTCATGGTAGTGTAAGCCCAATTTGCATTGTGTATGCCATTTCATTCCATATGTCATTGTCTCGATTTGCGTGCCTGTGTGCACGCATTTCGAGGCATCTCATTTTTCATCTCATGGCCTCCTATGTGAGTATGGCTGAGGCCCTCTCATGTTGGTGTAAGCCCATATTGCATCGCATATCTCATTTTAGCATCATTGCATTCTGTATGCTATTGCCTCGGTTTGCGTGCCCACAAGCACGCATTTCGAGGCGCTTCGTTTTCATCCGATGGCCTCCTATGTGAGTATGGCTGAGGCCCTCTCATGTTGGTGTAAGCCCATATTGCATCGCATATCTCATTTTAGTCTTGTTGCATTCCGTATGCCATCGCCTCGGTTTGCGTGCCCGTGGGCACACATTTCGAGACACCTCATTTTAGTCTCATTGTATATCATATTTCATGTCACTTCATGCCTTTATGCCATTGCCTCGGCTCGCGTGCCCGTGTGCACGCATTTCGAGGCACTTCTTTTTTCATTCATCGGCCTCTTATGTGAGTGTAGCTGAGGCCCACTCATGTTAGTGTAAGTCCAATTCGCATTGCGTATGCCATTTTATGCCTTAGGGTCATCGCCTCGGTTTGCGTGCCCGCATGCACGCACTTCGAGGCATCTCATTTTCATAGCATCGTGCATGTCAGGATTGCATTTTAGTTGCATTCATGCATATCACGCATATTGCATCGTGTTCGGGATAAGAGTTAGCCCGGGCACGGGAAACGAGGCGCGTTTCGTACTCCGAGTAACGGAACGGGTCTCAATTCCCAAGTCACCGACACTCCGGATCATCCATGATGGAGTTAGGTTTTGTTGTAGCATTCATATGCATTCATCCTATATTGAGTTGTGCAATTCGGCTCCTCGGCCATCATGCATCGATATGCGTGATTGGTGGCACGAGGATCGAGGCATGCATATATTTTGTGAAATACATTGCTATGCCCCTTTCCTGCTCTCTGTTGCAGCAAAAATGAAGAATCAGCAACTTTTCGGAACTCGGCACGCATTTCAAGAAAAATGCAAACAGAGGCTAATCGGGGGACCGCCGTGGATTTCCGTGCAAAGGCATCCGGGCATGCATCATTTCATCATCCGGAGCAGAAGCAAGGCAGTCCCTGGCTTGCATGCCAGTTTTACAGCTTTCTTAGTTAATTTGTTAATTAATTAGGAATTTGTATATTATTCGGACTGTATTATTTCGGACTGTACTATTCTTTTATTCGGACATTCGGACTGTATATTTATTCGGACCCTCTGCGCGAGGGCATAATTGTAATAAGGGTGCGTGCGTGTGATGTATGTCTTCCAACCCCACGTCTTTCTTCCCTTTTATTTACCCGCTTACGATGGTTAGATATAGGGCATGTTTCCTTTAGCATACAGTATGACAACATGTTTGCATCATTCATCTGTTTTGCACGCACCGGGCTCGGCACATCATACAAACTGCATTTGTATTTCAATTCCAAATTGAATACATGTTAGTTGTTGCATTTCACATGCCATGTTTAGAATAGCCGAGCCTGCTATAGTTTGCATCTTTGCATGTGTCGCATTAGGCAATTCTGTATACTTAGGATCCATGCATGGATTTCTAATCGGATTTTGTTTTGGCTTGGAGTACTAGGTAAGTTTTATGCTTTAGCATCCTTGCATGCGTGTGAGTGTTGCCAAGAATAGCATGCTTACTATGAGGCTATGTACTTATGTGATATAACTGCCTTGAATGCCTGTGGGTAGAGGTTGAGTTATTTGGATTGGGACAATTCATCAAATGTTTGTTTTAAGCCCACTAGATAGTGGCAAAATCATATTTTCTAAGCCCACCTAAGGGTGGCAAATCCGCGTCTTAGCCTACCTGTGGGTAGCACCATCAAACCATTTTCAAACAAACAAACATGAAATGTTTTGTTCCAATTCAGGCGACCCAGTCTATACTTGTATGCTGTGCGCATCACATAGTAACCTAGGCTAATAACCGGAATAAGAACTCGCAATGTTTTCAAAAACAGATATCATGGTTAGTAGAGGCCGGTCTTTGACCGGGCGAGCGGGGGTGCTCACGAAGTGACCTTCCCCAATCGTACCCAAGTTCCCGAGCCGAGGCAACTTTGGTGATGACGGACACATGGCCTTTTGGCACCGAATCAGGGTTTCCTAAATTTCCCATTTTAAAATATTTAGGTGGCGACTCTGTATTTGGCAAAGCAGTCCATGTTTGGCACTTCTTTCAAAAATCTGTTTTCTCAAAACGATTTACCGGATTTGGACTCTTTGGTTCAAGATTAAGAACCGTGACATTTGAGTCCTTCGAACTGTAGTAGACCCAATATCGAACCAGAACGAGGGGGACTCGCACTCCCTTCCCCCGGGATGCGTTCGGGGACGTCTACACCGGGCTAGGGCCTCATGACCGTAAGCCACATTATTATGTCCTTTAGACGAGGGCCTCTGTTAAGGATACCATAATTACGTTTCAAATAAAATTGGATAATCATTCATTCATGTAAAACATAGCATTTCAGAAACTCATCATGTCATATCATCAGAAAATAATTAAAGTTAAGCATAACTTTACAAAGTTATTACTCACAAACAATTGGTCGCTCCAACTAGATGGCAAAATGGCACTTCACGTATCCTGAGGCGCGTGACCTACACGAACACACATACAATTACCCACTTGAAACACACGCTCGAGTTATACATAACTTACTTCACTTGTTCTTAGTGTGTGTTTAGCCACTAACCTCATTGTGAAGTTTTAATCATGGCCTAGGAATGCCTGAGATGGAATGAGGATGCAAAAATGCACTTGAATATATTTTTCAAAACTTACTGAAAATAGGGTCCACGCTCGAGTGTGTCTTTCCCCGCTCGAGTGGACATGCAGGATGTGAAGGCTCGCTCGAGCGTGTATCCTCTTGCTCGAGTGAACTGCAAATTTTAACAAAAGTACTAGATGTATGAATTTCACGCTTGACCTCCGCTCGAGCGTGAGACTCAAACCTTCGCTTGAGCGTGAAGTCCCTCACTCGAGTGGACTGTAAAACATATGAACTTCTGGGTATATGCATTTCACGCTTGAGCGTGACTCAAGTCGCTCGCGCGGAAGTGCACGCACTCAGAGTGCTCGCTTGAGCGTGAAATCCCCTGCTCGAGCGTGGATCCAATTTCTGGAATTTCTAGATTTGATCTTCAAGTTCAAACTCAAGCATTAAAGAATCAAACTTCACTTTTCTGAGCCAAAACTTAAGAAAACACTTAGATACTCATAAAACAACATGTTTAAAGGATCATTTCAAGAAATCATGGCCCAATGACATGCCAATTGAACAAAAATTTAACATGAACTCAAGGATGTTTTATGATTATGACATGCATGGATTTCCTTGGAGCCAAACACTTCAAAACATTATCAAACATGATGAATTGATGGAAAACATGGTAAACTCTCAAAATGTAAATGAGATGAACACATGCATGGAAGTTTTCTTGACAATTAAACTCAAAACATGGAAATTTATGCATGCATGCATGGAACAATTTGACTTCCTTCAAGCCTAGCCAAACCTTACATGAATTCATCTAATTTGTTTGAAATCTTGTAAAATCTAGTTCAATTACACAACCAAGAGCTTGATGTCTTACCTAGTGACGTGAATTCTCAAGGGTTGAAGTTAAATTTCTCTAATTCTTCATAATTCACCAATAATTCTAGCAATTCCAAGGTTGAATTCCCACCTTTTCTTCCTACCCTCATCTCCCTCATGTTTTCTCTCTTCTTGAAGACTCAAGTGTGGTCAAAATGAGATAAAAGAGGTGAGTGGGGCTCAATAAAGGCCTAATATAGACTTAGATATAGCATAGCTAATTAGGGTCAAATCAATAGCACTAATTTCATCTAATTTAATTGTCCCAAATCAAATTTCACTTAAATCTACCATAAAATCCTATAAATTCTAATTAACACATAATTCAGATCAATTTCCGTATCGGTTGCCGATAAGGCCTTCAATTCACAAACCGAAACTAAGACACGAACAGATCTTCCTACGCAAAATAGATATAAACACAGATAATGCAATGCACACACATGAAAATTAATTCAGAATTCCTCCTTAATTACTGTTAGGCGTAACTAATCATGCATTAATGTTAATTGTGAGTCAGGGTTGTTACATATGAAGTTACTAGAAATTCATAGAGAAATTCAACTCGTATCGTGCCAAAAAGAGTGCCTATATGATCATGCAATCTGTAATGCACTGTGTTAGTACAAAACAATCACCAAATTCAAAAAACACAATGCACACAGTACTTTTCTCTACTATTGGCAAATTTCTTTGAATGAATTTGAAGCTTCAAAACACAATGCACAGAGAATTTTCTCTACTATAGGCAAATTTCTCTAGATGAACTTGACTGGTATTACAAACACTCTGCCTATAGTATGTATCAAAAAACACAATGCACAATTTCACTACTATTGGAAAATTTCTCTGGATGAATTTGATAGGTCTTATTATTTACACTGTCCAAAAAATAAATTTCACAAAACAAAATACATAAAGTAATCATCAAATGTATTATTCAATCAATAAAATGTATTATCCTCAACTATTTATCAAAGGTTCCTTGCATGTCCTCTTATTATGGCGACCAATACTCTCAAAACGACTACACTTAATCACCTTTTTAAACTCTCCAGTAAAAGAAATTCTATTCTTTTTTGGCCTCCCAACTGGTCTCTTACTCAATGGAGGCAAAATCATAGCATCATCAATACTACACACAGGTTTTTCAACAGTTGGAACTGGGCAAATCGAAAACGAGTATGCTTGACGATACATATCAGCATGAAAAAAATGGTTCAACAAATGAATTCAAATTCTTTCCACTCCTAAAAATTGCAGCAACAACATGTTGATATGGACACCCATTTATTTCCCATTTTCGACATGAATAAGTTCTCAACCCAAGATCAACCATAACCGAAGAAAAACAATGCATTTCAAAGACATTATCAAATGATAAACTCACATTCTATGTCCTCCCATCCAAGAAAGCCTTCTCCAATACACTATCCATACGAGGACAGAGAACTTTATTCCATTTACTAAAGAGCAGCCTCCTATCAGACCTCATATTCATGATTTGCAATCGTATCAAGTCTACCAAATTTGTTATTAGCAAGTGCCGAGCGTCTCGTATCCATGAATTGAATGACTCAGGAACATTTGAATACATCTCACCATAATGTTTCCCCTCAAAATATACATCACTCCAATTTTCATATGATAAACTTCTCAAGAAAACAATCACAATGTCTCCTCCCTCACTTTTTAATTCATTTAACTTGAAATGAAATGATGCCTTTGTTGGCTTATATGCACATTTTGAAAACTTGGACACAATCATGACCCTAACCAAATTTGTGTTTCCACATGACAACTTATCCCTCAAATTTCTCTTTAGATGTTCAAGACAAAATCCATGAAAGCAATTAGCGAAAAACTTAGCAATTCCTTCCACAATACTGCAATGTCGATCTGATATGAAACTTATCACCCTCTCCGATCCCAATACTTCACATAAATGTTCAAGGAACCAATACCAATTGTCTTTATTCTTAGCATCAACAACAGCAAAAGCTATAGGAAAAAAACCTACAAAACAAATAGGAACAAGCATATTAGATATAAACATGCAGAGAAAATTAGAACAATAAACAACCAGAGAAATTTGACACTGCCAACATCCAGAGAAAATTCACACAACGGCAACCTCCATACAAAATTCACTTAGTGCCCAACTCTAAAGAAAATTCACACATTGGCAACATCTATAGAAAATTAACACAATCAGAATATCCAAAGAAAATTTACTTTGTGACCAACTACAGAGAAAATTCACACATTGGCAAGATCCAGACAAAATTCACTTAGTGACAATATCCAGAGAAAATTCACTTAGTGATCAACTATAGATAAAATTCACACATTGGCAACATTCAGAGAAAATTTACTTAGTGACAATATCCAGTGAAAATTCTCACACTGGCCACAACTAGAGAAAATTCACACAGTGGCCAAAACCAGTGAAAATTCAAAGTGTCAGAGAAAAATCACATTCACTCAATTCCTACATGTATAGAAAATTCACATACTTAGATAAAATAAGATATATTTACAATTACCTTCGTTCCCATCTTTTCCCGTCACAGCAAGCGTAACTCCTTTGTATCGTCCTTTCAAAAATGTTCCATCAAGAAAAAGCAATGACCGACAATATTTGAAACCAGCAATGCATGCATGAAAAGCCACAAACACTCTTTTGAAACGCTTGTTATCTTCAAAATCTAACTCAAAACGACTACCTATATTGTTCTTTAATGCCTCATCAAAATACCACCGTAATTGATCGAATGACAAACAAGAATCCCCATATGTACTACATTTTGCTTTTTCAACCCCCAACCAACCACAATTATAACTGATTGAGACCCCATACTTGCCTTTCATTTCTTTGGCAACATCCACTAGACGAGTTAAAGGTTTTGCACTTACCTCTTCAAGTATCAGCCCAGAAACTAAACTGGAAGTCATCCTAGCATGTTTACTAGTACGAACTGCCACACCACATGTATGTTCATTGTTCAAAGTTCTTATGTAAAATAACCCATTTGTTTTTTCAACTGAAGCATGTACATGCCACATACATCCCCTTGATTCCTTATATGCACATTATGCCGTAACCCTCAGCTTGTCATTTTTAATATACGTGAACTGAAAGCCAATCTCAATAGCATACTTGCGTAAAATAGTAAGGAACTCTACCACACCACCCTCAAACTTTTGTCCAACACTTGTAATAATATTTCACCAACCAACTGACAATAACACATTTTCTTGGTGAGAACAAAACTTAGAGAGTGAATTCCTTTCAAAATCCACCAGCCTATCACATTCACCATGTACAAAATCTATCCAATTAGACCCCACTTCATCATCTTGATCAGAAGTACTACACCTAGGAACTGAAACATCAACTATGTCAACACCACGTGCACAAACAACCCTCATCATATTCAGAAAATCAATATCATTTCGAACCATATGTAGACCACCCGAACTTCCTCCGAGCGCCCCCTTTTCGGAGAGGGCACGAATTTGATCCCAACTACTACAGTTTGGACTCTGTAGACACCCCATTTTTGACCGCCCTCAAGACTTGGGCATTACTGATGGTTTGCTCGATGTTGAGAGATGTGTAGGGCACAGGTTCAATTTCTTCGGCAAGAAGAGAGGCAAATCTTCCCAAAAACTTTGTTTAAGGGTTTGGAGTTGAAGAAAAGAGGAGAAGAGGGGAGAAAATAGGTTGAAGAAGAAGTTCGCTATGAATCCGGGTAGGAGAGAATCGAGCAGCCCTCGCTGAATCGGGCTTATTCAATTGTATACTTGGAGTTAAGCTATGAGGCCACCATCGTTGGAAAGAAGACTTCCGGGGCTTCACTTTGTACTCAAGAATCTCCCAAAGCCAAGTCCGGGTGGAGGAGATGTGTTGGGTTGAAGCAGGGGATCATCCCGGTTGGATCGAGTCTGCGCGACTTCACGGAAAAGGGCATAACTTTTTTCATAGGAGGAATTTTGATGCAAGGTTTGCGCCATTGGAAAGATAACTTCCGGGGCTTCGATTTACATACCCACTGGCCATGTTTTGACCAAGGAATCATCCATCGGCACTCTATTTAGCCGACCGGCAGAAAAGAGTGCCGACCGGCACTTTATTTTGGACAATGATCGAATCTTCTGGCCGGTTTGAACCCTTTGCACCCCCCAAGCTTGGTGCATGCCAGCTGTGCCAGTTGGGATGCACAGAACTTGACCCACGTGCATACATATGCCTATTTTGCATCCTTTTTGCACCTTTGAACCCCATTTGGTGCACCCTTGGCTCATGGCTTCTTGAGGAAGCCTTGACCCTTTGTCTTGGCTTCCTCAAGAAGCCTACCAGCTGTCCAAGCTTCTCCAACAAGCCTTGCACCCTTTGACCCTTTGAAACTTAGCCTCTAAGTCTTGTTTTGCTTGGCCTATATAAGGAGGCCCTCTCCTCCTTTGTCTAGGGTTAGAGGCTTGAACAAAAAACCAGCAGATATATATGTATATCTGATATATACATATATATCCCACCCCCTCTCTCCATATCTCTCCCATCCAACCTCCAAAGTCCATTGTTCTTGAGCCATTCCTTCACCACCACCTAGCACCACCACCACCACTCCATTTCCAACGACTTGGGGCTGTTTTGCAGAGCTTAGGAGCACCTAAACTTGGGTCAAAACCTTTGGTTTCTTTGGTCTTCAAGGGTAAGTCACTCTCTTCCCTTTTCTTTCATTTTCTTGCTTCATTTCTTAGCCCTAGTTTCTTGCGCATTTTGGCTCCGACCCAAACTTCAAATAGTCTTATTTTGGGGTCCTCTTCATGTTTGATTGAGGACCCCTTGCTATTTGGTGATTGCATCTAGCACCTATCTCTTTACCCCCTTGTATGCCACTATTCTTGCATAGTATATTTGGCTGATGTGTGATCTGATTCAGAGCATGATGTAAGCTAAGAATAGGCTTATTTTGAGCCCTTCTTCAACATTGTTGAAGGGCTCAACATTTTTTGGATAATCCTTATGCTACTTGCTTTGAAATCCATGTCTTAGCCTCATTTTTGCATGGTTTGTTAGCCTTGTATGCTTACTGATTTTGGGGCTGTCATATACTACAAATATGATTATTTTGGGACTGTCTAGCTGCTGTCTTCATGCTCCATGTTCATATTTTGCATGCTTTGTATAGTCATAGGCCATTCCATGTGCTTAATGTTGCATCTCGGGAGTGATTCCATGCATCGGGTGTCATTTCGCCTTATTTCGGGGCTGTTTTGCCCCTCTTTTAGCTACTGAAATTTGCATTTTTTGTATGCCATGTTCCATGTTATGCCATGTCATTTCATGCTTTATGTCATTGCCTCGGTTTGCGTGCCCGTGTGCACGCATTTCGAGGCATCCCATTTTCACCCATCGGCCTCTTATGTGAGTGTGGCTGAGGCTCTCATGTTAAGTATAAGTCCATTTTGTATCTTGTATGCTATTTCATGCTTGTATGCCCTCGCCTCGATTTGCGTGCCCGTATGCACGCATTTCGAGGCATCTCTTCATCTTATGGTCACGATTTTGGCATGCTTGTGAGCTATACATGTTAGTTTAAGTCCATTGTTGCATGTTTGTTGCATGCCATGCTTGTTGGTTTAGGTTGTGTGCCTAATACATGTTGCATGTTTGCATACTTGCCTTTATGCTCATATTGCATACTTAGCTCACATGTTTAGGTTGCATTTGGCATGCATACCTTGCCTCTTGAATCACCATGATAGAGGTTGGGCCTCTCGTTTGTTTGTGCTTGCATTCCATTCCATTGAAAGTTGCTAACTTGGCTTTCGGGCCATCGTGCATTGAAATGCGGGATTGATGGCCCGGGGGTCGAGGGCCACGCTCCCTTGAGTCTATTGCATGATAGGGAGTGTGTCCGTGCATACATTTGTCCCAAAATTCCAATGCCATGCTCTGCTGCTGTCTGTTGCTGTCAAAACTGTCTCCTGCAGGAATTTAGCGCCGACCGGCACTCTTTAGTGCCGACCGGCAATCTTTTTGTGCCGATAACTATCAATTGCAGCCGGTGGTCAAACCCCGCAGCCGGTGTCAAAACCCTCCAGCCGATGGTGATCTTCAGAATATGTGGAAGGCTTCCCAGGACTTTGGCAATTTTTGGAGACAGGCGATTAAAGGCAAAACCTTGATGGCATGGTGCGGGATTCCGCAAGGCGGACATCGAGCATGCATCATTCACGCATCCGAGGCGGGGTCAGGGCCCTTTATTTCACATTTATTTATTCAAGAATTAGAATTCGTAATAATTTATTCATTCTTTATTTGATTTGTATTATTATTTTGGTCCCTCGGCGAGGCGAATGTGTAATAAGTGTGGGTGTGTGTGTGCATGTCTTCCAACCCCCACTTCTTTCTCCCTTTTATTTACCTGCTTATGATGGTAGATTAGGGCATATTTAATTAGCATACCTTATGCAATGCATGTGTGCATCCACGCATTTGTTGACATGCATCGGGCTCGGTACATCATACAAACTGCATTGTATTTCAATTCCAAATTGAATACGTGTTATTTGTAGCATTCCATATGCCATGTTTAGGGTTAGCCGAGCCTACTCTAGATTGCATCCTTGCCTGTGTTGCATTAGCCACTTAACATGACCTAGAGACATGCATGCCTACTAACTAGTTTCTTGTTTTGGCACGGAGTACGATGTAAGTATTTTACGCTTTAGCATATCACATGCGTGTGAATGTTGCCATGACAGTATGCTTACCATGCGGCTAAGTGTTTATGTGAGATGAATTGTTTAAATGCCTGTGGGTGGAGGTTGGATTGCTTGAGTTGGAATAACTCATTGAAATCCGTATTTTAGCCTACTTGCGAGTAGCAAAATCTAACACGTTTTTCGAAACAAAACGGATATGCAATGTTTATTTCCAAGTTAGGCGATCTAGTCTATACTTTTGTGTTGTGCGCATCACATAGTAATTCTAGGTTAATAACCGGAATAAGAACGCATAAAGTTTTCAAAAACGGATATCACGGTTAGTAGAGGCGGTCTTGAATCGGCGAAAAGGGTGCTCATAGTGACCTTCGATCGTACCCAAGCTCGAGCCAAGACCACTTTGGTGATGACGGACATGTGGCCTTGAAGTCGAGTTTCTAAATTTCCCATTTTAAATATTTAGGTGGCGACTCTGTAATCTGGCAAAGCAGTCCATGTTTGGCACTACTTTTCAAAAATCTGTTTTCTCAAACAATTTGCCGGATTTGGACTCTTTGGTTCAGATTTAGAACCGACACAAATTGAGTCCGAACTGTAGCCGAGGTCCCCCGCGGACGTGCTACAGACTCCTGTCATAGTTCTAAATCTAATCTCACAAAGTGCAATGTGAGACTGATAAACACCAATGAGTCCAAATCTGACAAATCATTTTGAAAAATCGATTTTGAATAAAAAGTGCCAAACATGGACTGATTTGCCAAATTACAAAGTCGCCACCTCAATATTTTATTTTGGGAAATTTAGGAAATCCTGACTCGTGCCAAAGGCCACGTGTCCGTCATCACCACAGTTGCCTCGGCTCGAGAACTTGGGTACGAGAGGGGAAGGTCATGACATGAGCACCCCCATTCGCCCGATCAAAGGATCAGCCTCTACTAAGCATAATATGTTATTTAATAAACACATGTGTTCTTATCCGGATTATTAGCAACTTTACTATGTGATGCGCACAGCATACAAGTATAGACTAAATCGTGAGAATGGGAACAAAACAACTCATGTTTGTTTTTTGAAAAATTGTTTGAAAGTGCTACTCGCAAGTAGGCTAAAGCGCGGATTTGCCACCCTCAAGTGGGCTTGAAAACATGATTTTGCCACTTCACAAAGTGGGCTTAAAACTCTCATTCATCGAATTGTCCCAATTCAGGCAATCAAGCCTTCACCCATAGGCATTCATGCAATTAATCACTTAAGCAAATAGCCTCATGGCAAGCATGCTATCATGGCAACACTCACACTCATGCAAGGATGCTAAAGCGTAAAAACTTACAGTGTACTCCAAGCCAAAATAGAAAATTAGTTAAAAATCATGCATGATCCTAACTATACAAGATGCCTAATGCAACACATGCAATAATGCAATTAAATAGGCTCGGCTATCTAAGATGGCATATGAATGCAATAATTTGATACACGTATTCAAATAGGTATTGAAATACAATACACTTTAAATGATGTGTCGAGCTCGGTACATGTAATACAAATGAATGATGCACGCATGCAAGCATAAGGATGCTAATCGAAATATGCCCTAAACTAACTATCGAAAGCTGATAAGTAAAAGGGAGAAAGAAGTGGGGTTGGAAGACATGCACACACACACGCACCCTTATTACAACATTGCGCCCTCTCAAATGAGGGTCTGAATGAATAAGCTAACTAGCTATGCTAATTAAACTAATTATTACAACCTAACTAATTAATTATGCTAAGCTAATTAATTACAAACTGAATTGAATAATTAGCTAACACTAAACTAATTAAATGGTACAGACCAAATTGAATAATTAACTATGCTAAGCTAATTAACGAAATTTAAACGACCTCGAGGGACGAGGGAGACATGCATGCTCGGTTGGCGTCCCCTCAGAAATCCATCGTTTTGCGAAAGGTTGCCTCTGTTTACACTCGTCTTGACCTCCAAACATTGAACCAATCCTCCAGACTACTTATGCCTCAAAACAGAATCATTTTTGCACAAAATTGGGCTGGTGGCCAGTCAGCCACAAAAAGTGGCTGCCAGCTACCTCAACTGGCCTTGGAGTGGCCGGTTAGCTACTTCAAGTGGCCGGTTGGCCACGTATTTTCCAGGTTGCTGGCTTTGCTGCAACAGAGAACAACATAGGCACAGCAATGTATTTGCAAGGAAATGTGTGTACGACCACCCTCATTATCATGTCTCAAGCTCAAAGGAGTGTGGCATTTGGCTTCTGAGCCACCAACCAAGCATTTTCGATGCATGGTGGCCAAGAACCAAGTTTATACAATGTTGATGAATGCACAAATAAGACTCGAAGAACCTCCACTCTATCATGAATGATCAAGGGGGGGACAACGACCAAGAAATGTGACACGTTTCATCACTTGGAGTATGAAACGTCCCACATTTCTTGTGTTTGGATTAACGTCCGATCCAAACACATGCAATGCAAACAATATGCTTATCTTGCACAAGTTTTACTTGATTCATTTTCTTGTTTACACATTTTAGCTTACCAAGTAGTCCATTGACTGGTTAAGTCCAATTATGAAAAGTCCTCTAATTTGAAAGATGACCTAAGCTTCGAGTGCCTTGAGTATGAAGAGAGTATAATGCTATTGGTTAGTAGAAATCCTCAAGGGAGGATAAAAACCAATAGGCATGAATGTCTCAAGTTCATGCTCAAGCCAACGAGGGGCTTAAGGCCACTTTCAAAGTGAATGAAAGTTTAAAACAATGGAGTGCAATGACACATATTTCAGCACTAAAATAGCATGCTAAGTGACTTAAAAACAATGCAAACAACTCATGTAATGCATGCTCAAAAGCCAAATACATTAAGCTAGTAAAGAGCATCACTCTAGAAGCATGCAATATCAAGCTCAAACAACCAAAACAGCTATGGACAGACCTAAAACACATCAAATCAGAGGCTGAAATGTGCTGAGATGATAGCATGAAAAGTAAGAAAATCATACTCGTGTATTGGCTCATAAACAAGGCATAAAACACAACTCTCAAGAGTTATGAAAGAGTGAAATATGTGAGAGTGTGACTACACTATATGCACTGAAATTACATGCTAAATAATGCCAAAACATGGAATCATCACATACACAACATGTTAAAGGCCTCAAAACTCAAAGCTAGTCAAGGCCATTTACACTACAACCATACAAAGCAAAGCATATATGACCAAGACCATCCAAATCAAAGTTAAAGCATGCTAAAACATGAGCAAAAATGTGCTGGAGTCAAGCTAACACATGCTAGAATGATGGACTAACTCATTGGGCATGTTAAGCTAGTAAGCAAAATTGCACTACAAGTGCAAGATACAAATAACCAGTGACTAAACCAACCAAAAACAGAGTTTAAATATGTTAAAATATAGCCAAAAACATGCTGAGATCAAGCCATGAAATGGTGGAAACACATGCTCAAAGATTAGGCCATCAACACTTGCAAAGAAAACACAAGGAGGGGAGACCGCCCCCTCTCATTTTGTACCTCAAAACCAAGTTTCTACCACTAAAATTCTCCTGGATTTCAGTGGTTAAAAATCCAAAAAGAATTTGTTTGAAAAGGCTTAAATGGTAGCAAAACTTTTAGCAAATAAGCCAATAAAGAGGGGCAGACCACCCCTAACTCCAAAAGGGCCTTAAACCATCATTTTAAACACTTAAAAAAGGAGGTTTTTGTAGTTGACAACTAGGCCTAAAACAGCATGCAAAGGTGGCCAAGATGGTGTACAAAAATAAGCTTAAAATGGGAATATGCTTGCCCTTGAAGGACAGCAGCAAGACAGCAGCTTTTTTGAGGCAAAACCAACTTTAGAAAGTCCAAACAAGCCTTAAGGAATCTCATCTCCAAGGTCAAGATGTTTGGCTAAGGGGTTGTAGGCAAAAATGTGAATAACACTCACTTTTGAGCACAATGTAACACAATACAAAGAAAGAGTGAGAGAATTCTAGAGAGAGAGTGAAATTTTTTACTCTAAAAATTCTGAACCCCAAACAAGAGGGAGGGACCTCTCCTTATATAGAAAATGCAAGCCAAAGCTTCCTTGACAAGCTAGAAGCTTGTTTGAATCCATCTGTACACGTGTATGGAGGATACACTCAGTGTGCAACAGCTGGCTCAGAAGATCTGAAAATAATTGAAAAAAGAGAGAATTGGCCACCGTCCACTTCAACTGGCCGGTCGGCTACTTTAACTAGTTGACTGGCCACTTCAAGTGGCTAGCAAGGAAAAAAAGTGACTAACAAATACCAAAAGTGGCCGGCAGGGCCCTTCCCCCCTCCAGGCAAAAGGCACCAAGGTCTGGCCCAAAAACAAGGCCAAAACACAAAGGGTTTAGAGGCTCAAAGACACGACACTCAGCCGAGAACTTCGGGCACTCAAAACGAGTACAAACATGCACAATCATCACGCGCATAAACGATGACGTCTGAGTCTTAAGGTCGGTCAAAAATGGGGTGTCTAAACCATACAATTCGGGTGGCCTACAATAGAATATGAAATACACATCGTCTCAGGTTTCAAATTCTCCCATGTTTAACACAAAATGCCAACCAATTCCTCAAAATTCAATTCGCAAGAAACATTAATGACAATAGTATCATTCCCATATTTGCAGAGCAACAACACTGCACTGTCCATCGAAACTGAAAGAAAAAACAAGAAAAATAATTTGTTCAACATAAAAATACTTCACAAGAACAACATAAAAGTCCAGAGAAATTTCTAATAATTATAATTTTCTCTGGATTATAATAACAAGCTTATAATTTTCTCTGGACTCAAATAAAAGTCCAGAGACATTTACAAACTTATATTCACCTTCAAGATAACAAAAACAAAATCACGGAAAAATTAATGAATTCAGAGAGAATCACAGAGAAATTTACTACTAACTATTAAACACAATCATAGACAAAAATCACACATTAAATCTGTTATAAAATTATAAGTTTCTCTGTGATTTTTACTGAAGTACAAGCTTACAATTTTCTCTACATCATTCTACAATATTATACTCACATCAAAATCCAGAGAAAATTACAAACTCATATACACCTTCAAGATAACAAAAAAACACTATAATGTCCATCTAAACTAAAAGAAAAAACAAAAAGAAAAAAAAACTTTTGCTCAGAGAAACAAAAACTTATATTCATTTTTTACAAACTTATAATTTTCTCTGAACTACAAACTGAGAGTGAATAACAAATTTATAATTTTCTCTCAACTACAAATAAAAGTCCAGAGAAATTTAAGAACTTACATTCACTTTCTCAGATTTTATCTACATTAGAAACTTCTAATAATATGTCCATATGAACTTATAATTTTCTCTGTCATTTTCGTTAGATTATAATAACAAACTTACAATTTTCTCTAGCCTATACCAACAAAAGTGCAGAGAATGAAATTTCTCTGGTTTGAAAAAATAGAGAACAAAACTTATCATTGATCAGCATGCTGATGAAAAACAGAGCACGAAAAATGAACTCTGATCAGCATGTTGATGAAAAACAGAGCATGAAAAATGAACTCTAAACATCAAAATCAACTACACTGTCAACACTCTTTGAAATTGATCAAAAAACAGAGAATGAAAAATTAATTCCAAAAATAAAAATCAACTCTATCAAGCTGGCCTCTATCTAAAATTGATCAATAACAGCAAATGAAAAATTAACTCCAAAAATCATAAACGACTTCACTGAGCTAGCTCTCTTTTAAATTGATCAAAACTGAAAACAAAAACCTAATGCAAAAATACACTCGAAAAACTAATATGAAATAGGAATCCTTACATAAAATTCAAAACAAAAATCAAAAATTTATGTGGAATCTCTATCAAAACCATACTTGATTCAACTCCACTGAAAAACCTACGCAATCAACACACTATAACACCTACACGATCATCGTAATCTTTATCGTCAAGTCCACTGCAACTTTGCGAAATCCCGACAAAATATCCACCGTGAAGTCAGCAGTTTGACAAAATTCAAACGAGCTTATGTTATAACGAGGGTAAATTAGGTATTTTATAACATAAAATAAAGTTGAGGGACCTTAACCATCAAAACATATTATTGTGTACCTCTCATCCTATCAAAAGTTAGGGAGAGACCTTAGGCCAATTTTCCCAAGAATTTATACCAAAGAAAATAAACAAAATAAACAAATTCAAAACTCTTAAACAAATATAGAATTTATTTTTTTTTTTTTTAAAAACAGAATTTATACCCAAAAAATAAAAATAAAAATAAAAAACAATCATTGAGAATATTTAAAACACAAACAAACCTATTAATTCTAGTTATTTTTTTAAAACATAATTTATATTTTAAAATAATAATGAACAAAATTAAACTATAAAAATAAATAAATAATGTGCTCTCAAGTTTAAATTTTGGAAAGATTGTCCAAGGAGAGTGATATTACTTAAGAATTATAAAATTTATAGTTAAAATAAATAAATAAACAAAAGCTTCTATGACTAAGAATATAATAAATTCAAGGCTCTTAAATAGCCAAAGAATTTATACCAAAGAAAATAAAAAAAATAAACAAACTCAAAATTCTTAAACAATAACAAAATTTAAAAATCATCACGTGATTTAAAACTCATTAATAAATTTATTTCAAAATTTAAGAAAATTGAGTCTTTGTTACTACTATTTTTGGTAACGTGATTTGAAAGTTGTATTTTTTTAATAAATCAATATACTTCTATTTTTATTATATAAAAAAAAAGTTAATTAGTGTGATTGATTTCAAACTTTCATTTTAACCTAACGTCATGGATATTTTTAGATAATTTTTGATTTACTAAAACAAAATAAAAAAAGGAAAAATTAGTCTAAGGTCCATCTTCCACTTTTAGTAACGAAAGAGATTCACAATATTATGGTGTGATGTATAAGGCCCCTCAGTGAGCTGCTTCCCGAAGAGCTTGAGATTAATTTATATAGTTTAGTGAGCCCTCTCTCTCTCTCTCTCTCTCTCTCTCTCTCTCTCTCTGTTCCATAAAGGCTTGTTGGGCTTCGATTTCTAGGGTTTCTTTCTCTTAGATTCTTCTAATCGATTCGCTTTTCTTTCGAATTTTTGTTTTTGAAGGTCTTTGGAGTCAAATTCGCAGCTGATCAAGAGATATTGACGGTTCAGTTGATGAATTCTGGGAAATCTCCGCCGGAATCGGGATCTTAGAGCATGAAAATGGTGTTGGCCTCTGCATCTTCCGATAAGAGGTTCGAGTCTAGTGCCGGCAAAGGAATTGGAACAAAGGTGACGAACTAGTACGTGTTCATCATCGACATGCCTGGGCTGAAGTCAAGGGACATCAAGGTTCAGGTGGAGGGCGACAATGTGCTTGCGATCAGCGGAGAGAGGAAGCGAGAGGAGGAGAAAGATGGGGCTAAGTATTTGAGGATGGAGCGGAGGGTTGGGAAGTTGATGAGGAAGTTTTTGTTGCCTGAGAATGCTAATACTGATCAGATCTCTGCTGTTTGTTAGGACGGTGTGCTCACTAAATTTCTCTAGAGCAGAATTTCTCTAGAGAGAAATTCCGAAGTGCAGAGAAAATTAGTCAAAACACAAAGAACCCAGAGAAATTCCGAATTTCTCTAGAGAGAAATTCCTAAGTCCAAAGAAATTTGGTTAAAACACAGAGAATCCAAAATTTCTCTAGAGAGAGAATCCAGAATTTCTCTGGAGAGAAATTTCTCTGGTGGGTGAAACGTGGTGAACCTCGCAGCTTTGATTTTTCTCAAGGGACGGTGGGTCAGCAAAGCATCAATGATCGAATCTTACTCACCATTTTTCATCATATTTGGTCTGGGAATCACCTTCGGAGGATGGACTTTCATAACATTCTTGGCCTTTTTCACCTTCCTTCTAGTAGGTTGGTTTCTTCTTGGCACTTACTTCTTTAGGAATTTGATCCAATCGTAGCCTTATGGTGTGTACCAACTTTAGTTTAATAATTGCTTGTGGATTTCATGTATGATGTACCTAAAATCACCAGAAAATACTCTGATTTGCACCATTTTGGGAATTGGATGAGACATTTTATTCCTTATCCCTATGGATGGTTTTTCACGCTGATAAATCTACAGTATACATGCATTTTAATTTTATACAGCTTTGGCAACAATTTCAAGTTTTAATATAAGAAGAAGAAGAAAAAGAAGAGAAAAAAAAAAAAGCAAGAGGGAGCCACTTGCAGAATGGATAAAACAAAGGCCATGGTGGGGATTCACAAGGAATGGACAGCAATTTAAAGTACGATCCTTTTCACATTTCTTGCCAACTGTGATTCTTCTCTCTCTCTCTCTCTCTCTCTCTCACTCTCTCTCACAAGGAATGGATAGCAATTTAAAGAACGATTCTTTTTACATTTCTTGCTTACTGTGATTCTTCTCTCTCTCTCTCTCTCTCTCTCTCTCTCTCACGGAATGGGCAGCAATTTAAAGAAGAGAAATAGAGAAACCTCCCAGAGAAATTCTAGTTCTCTGGAGAGAAATTCTCTCAGAGGTCCAGAGAAATTCTAGAGAGAGAAATTTCTCTGGGAAGTCCAGAGAAATTCTCTGAATGAAATTGAGGGAACTTAAATATTATGAAAATATTTTGTGTCCTTTATGCTACAAAATCTTAATACTAGGGACCTTAAAAAAAATCCCCTAAAAAAAATAGATTCTTTAGTCTTTCTATAAGATGGATATTCACTTGAAGAAAATTTTGTAAACAATAAATAAAAACAAACCAAAAACTCATAGAACACTTATGGTCAAAGAAGATTGGTATTGGTAGACAACCACTTAAAAGGTTATTTGTTCTCAATAGTACAATGTGATAAAGCAATCTGGAAATAAAATTTATAATAAAAATGAACAAAATTAAACTACAAAAATAAAAAATATCTATGACTTCAAGCAACTAAAACTAAGTCTAACTTTGCTGCATATGAAACTAAAATCTCAAAAAGAATGCAACATTAAATAGCATATCTAAAAGTAAATATCAATTGTCACTAAGACTCTTAAACACTTACATATTTTATATGAGAAAAAAAAAAAAAAAAAAAAAAAAAACAACAACAACAACAACAACAACAACAATAACAACAACAACAACTAAACAAAAATTAATGAGTTTTAGATCATTTACCTTCAAAGAGGAATAATAATATTGTTTGTATTTCTTTTGCCATAATTGTATATAACAATTTTGTTTTGTACTTTCTTTGAAAGAGAAAATTATTATAAAAAGAGAAAGGAAACCAAAAAGTTAATTTTATTTTTTTATTTTTTTAATTTGTTTGGTTGATTGTTGCTTGGGTGCAGGAACGAAACTAGGAGAAGATTACGAGAGGTCATGACTCCTCGTTTCTGTGAAAAATACGATTTGTTATGGCATTTTAAAAATATATATCTCATTTTATATATAAAATAACCTCCAGTATAAAAAATACATATCTCACTTTACCCCAACTTGCATTTTCTTTTTATTTTGCAAAAAAAATTTTCTCTTATTAGAAATTATTTCTATGGTATTTGAATTTTTTTTTTATGTATAGATATAATTTATATATCATTATATATATATATGTGTGTGTGTGTGTGCGCGCGCGCGCGCTTATGTATATGGTAAAAAAATTTATGTCTTCTAACTCCTCTGATAATGAAATTCTAGTTCCGTCCCTGCTTGGGTGGCCAAAAACATGTAGGAACATTGTGAGGAAACGTGGATTTTTTTTTTTCCTTCTTTAAATTCTTCTTCAAGTTGAGTATTAAGTAGTTGGTTAGGAAAATGAGAAAATGTGGGTTTTTTTATTTATTTATTTTTATTTTTTTTTAAATTTTAAATCACCTAAATTTTGCATGGGAGGAGTTTTATAAGATTAAATCCAAGTTTCACTTAATATAATAGTATAAATAGTAAATGATATTGTATCATAAAATCAATATGATGAGCCCACATAGCTCTATACTAGTAAATCCCACCAGATTTATGTGAATGCCATTGTCATGCTGGTTCAAAATTAATAAAATAATTCAGACTCTATTAAAATTTAAGTTCTTATAAACTTCTTTAAAATAAACTTATTATATAAATAAATTAAATTTTAAAATTCATTAAAATTTTAATCAATGTGTTTAATTTCAGTTTTTTTAATTTAGTTTTTTGAAAATTTAGTTTTTTGTTTTTCGTATTTTTTTGTTTTTAATGAATATTTTTAAAATTTTAAGTATTTTTTTATTTTTTATTTTGTTAGATGCACATTACTTAGAAGTATTTAAATAGTAAAATATTTTTAAAAAATTAATAAATATATAAAAATACAAAAAAATGTACTAAATTTTAGTATTTTTTTTTATATTTTTGATATTTAGTGAATTCTTTAAAAAAAAAATTCACAAATATTATACTTTTTAAGCGTATTTATATTAGGTATGTCTATAAATAAAAAAAAAATTTATTGAAAATATTAAAAAAATTAGTGAAAACAAAATATAAAATTTTTTGAAACAAAAATGCAAAAGACCCTAAAAATTCTATCAAAAATTTTATCAAATGTCTCCCAGTATGAGACCCACATTATGTGAGTCACATATCCATGTGAGATATTAAAATTTTACCAAATGTCAGTATAAAACCCATATCGTATAAGTCACAAATCCATGTGAAATATTTTAATTAAAATTTTGAAGTTCTTACTATAACTCATGTTAAAAACCGAATTCTAAAAATTAAACTTAGGCCAAGTTTGGCAACTCTAAAATAATTCATCTTTTTATTTTTTTTTATTACATTACCTCTCTACTTTTTTACACATCTTTTTATAAAAAAATAAAAAAATACACTTATTTAAGTCATCCTAAACAATCCATTATTCATTTGAAACCCACATACACCACCATTGGAGTGGCCAGCATGCAGCGTATAATCTACGCCAGCATGCGGCGTATAATCTCCGCATCTCTTTCAGGTACGGCTACTTAAAGCTTAACGAGAAAATGACGCAAAAAAGATTCCGAAATGTGCCTCTGCTCTGCGCATGCGTAATAAAAGTTTAGCAACATGATTAATGAAGAACTAAATTAATCTTCTCTCTCTCTCTCTCTCTCTCTCTCTCTCTCTCTCTCTCTCTAAATATATCTCTTATGCTCTTTAATGACACCTGGGATTTGAGCTGTGTCTCTCTCTCTCTCCAAAAATCTTCTCACCTCCTCGCAACAATGGTTTCGACGCACAAGCTCAAATCTGTGGATTTTTATAGGTCAGATCTCTGTTTTTATCTTCAATTTCCATTACCATTTCGTTCATGTTCTTCCGTAGAATGTTGTGAATTTGAGTCGTTGTTGTTAGATCCGAGTTAGATATAATGTATATAGAATTACAGTTTTTTATTTTTTATTTTTGTTGGTTTTTGTTATACGTTTTGATTGATATCAGGACTTGTCATTGTTCTTGAAGCGTTGGGTTTTGGTTCTCAATGGACTTAGCATTTAGTTCGCCTAGGTTCGAATGTTCAGGTCGAGTTTCTAGTAACAGGTATAGAACATAATGCTTTTTGCTAAAAAAGGATGGTTGTTTTAGGTTTTTATGACATTTTGTTGTGTTTTGTTTTTAATCTTGAATTAAAAGGAGATTCTCTATAGTGATTACTCCCTAAAATTGAGGCTCCTGGAGGATGGATTGAGTCTAACCTTGACATAATATGGGTTAGGCCATAGAGTCTTCTCTAGTGTAGTTTGGCAAGGCCATATAACCTTGACATAATATTGGTTTGTTTGAGAAGTGACTTTTCAGTAGTTTTTTTATTTCTTATGAAAAGCCGTGTAAAAAATGTAGAGATAATGAGTTGACTTTTTAGTTTTTTTTTTGACTATTTTAGTCAATTGCCAAACATGGCCTTATATGCTTTATTGCTTTATAATCCAAATTCATTTGAGTTGTATGTAGCATAGCTCTCGTAATGTAAGACCTTTTGACTTTACATTCAGTGAATCCCATCCATGGACTTAAAGTTGCAAGCAAGTCAGCACATCATCTATAGCTTCTGAACTGCTGTTGACAGGTTGACGCAGTTCACCATTTCAAAATTCAAAGACTGGGGATTCACCACTTGAGTGGTGGTCCAGCAGTATACAAGGGTGTGTAGGATCTGAAGCATGTATTTGTAGAACTGCAAGTATTGAATCACTGCTCGAGCGACGCCAAATTAGTTATAAAATGCATAAGATTTTATCATTTCCAGATTTGGTTGCATCCTCTCTCTCTCTCTCTACATATGAAATTAGAGCAGGATATGGTGAATTATCATCTCACTATATGTAGGTGGTAGATGTGTGGTCTTTTGGCGCATTCGTCTTTTAATATGACTTTTGGTATTCATGAGGTCTGACTGATTTGCTAGGAGTAAAAATTATTAGAAGCAAGCGGAAAATATGGGTTGTGGCTACTTTGTGCTTTATGGGATGCATTTAAAGGCAGAGGAACAACTGGTCCTTGAAGGAATTCAGAAATCTGGGCACCTTAAGAATGTTTCTCTGTTGGTTGACGGAGGGTGTTGGATAGCTTGATATACATTGTTGGGCCCATTTCGTGACAACTTGAGCTTTTGGGACAATTGGTGACTTGACAATAAGAGATTATTCTATTCCAATTTTATTTTAAAATTTGCAGATAATATAAGGAAGGAAACAATGTGATGATCCACCCAGATGTGGCCTCTTCTATTCTTTTTCTTTCCCTTTGGTTTTGGTTGCCTGTGGCAAAGTACATGTTTTGCTTCAAATATTGTGTCTTCCCATGGTTATTGATGATTGTTTTTATTGAGGTTTTTTTTCCGTGTTTCATTTTATTTTCATTCATAATTATTTTTGTATTTTTCAGGAAAATTCCTAGAGATTTGACAGAGGCATCATTACCAGGTGCTGGATTATCAATAATCGCCGCCTTTTCCATGATATTTTTATTTGGAATGGTAGGAAGCTCATTTTTATTTCATTGGAGATTTATGGATGTGAGATGTAGATCATGACTATTCATCATTACATGAAAAAGGAGTTTGATCATTGTTCTTTAAAAATTGAATTAAGTTTTTGTTGGTTTCTTCTTTCATTTATTAACCATCACATTTTTTATTTTAGGTATTCACTTCCTTTCCTAGCTGCATTACATGAATGCATGTGTCTCTCTTTTCACAAAGTAGTATACTAGTATCATAGTATTTGTTTTTGTGGTTTTACTTTCTATACAGAATTAAATCTCAAATTTATTTTTGCAGGAACTAAATAACTATTTTACAGTGAGCACATCTACATCTGTAATTGTTGACAAAGAGTTCTGATGGGGAATTCTTGCGCATTGATTTTAATTTTAGGTATTGTCGTGGACCTAATTTTATTTCTTTTTAAGCAGCATTCATTCGAATTTTCTCCTTGTTTTTGCTCAAATTTTTAAATATTGCAAGAAGCAGTTGTAAGAACCCACACCTATAAATGAACATAAAATTCAGTGCTTTTACTATATTGGAGGTCGTGAAATTGTTTGTCAGAACCTTCGTCACCTATATACCTTTGTACTCACTATGTTGATAAGTAATACTCTTGAAATTTTTTCTATGAATTCCCTACAAACTATTTTTTTTTTTTTTTTTTTTTTTTTTTGTTGATATTTTACATTTCTACTTGTTTTGCAATATTTAGGGCAGGTAGGTTGTGTTTCTCGTATTCAGTCAATTTCTCCACTTTCATTCTGCATTGTTAATTCTACTTTTGATTGGTCTGTTGAACTAACATTCTGTTTTTTTTTTTTTTTGGGGGGGGGGGGGGTAGCTTCCCTGCACTCTCATGTGAATTTGCTGCTGTTGACGTGAGTGATATCTTGGGAACAGTAAGTTTCAATGACTCATTTCACTGCAATTTATTACTCCTTGAAGAGTAAATTCAAGCATCGAATGTAATCATGTGAGTGATTCTACAAAAATTGGTTGTGCGTCATATTTAACCAAAGAGAATGAGATTTTGCAACCTCAACTTTATATTTTTATCATGGAGTTAATTTTCTTTCTAATATCAACAGAGGGAATGAGGTGAGATTTTTGTGGAATCTTTACTAGTATCTACTCGGGAGGTTATTATGTTTATTTGAGTTTGCATAAATAAACATATGCACATAAAAAATATATATAGTTTTTGTTCCTACACATTCACATTGACTTCGGCTCAGAAGATTGCATTAGAAGAGCTTGATAGTTTTTCTTCCAACCAAAAAGTTGATAGGATCTATGTTCAGGGATGCATCCGCTGCTAGTTTGCTTAAATTTCAAATTTTGGTTGTCCTTTTTCAGAATATTGAAGCTATTTGCATACCAATGTTGTTTTTTGGACATGAAGGTAATAAAATCCTTGCTCTTCTAAATTAGAGTGGGTTGGGTTGGGTGTGGTGTTGCCACCAAAGCACAATTTAGTCCCTGCAGAAAGCCTGTGAGAGGCTTGTTTAACTGGGTTCTGGAGGGTGATTCCTTTGTTGTGATTGGTTGAACTGAAAATGTGCATAAAGTATGATATTTAAAAAAAAAATTCTGACCTAGAAAAGATCAGGAAATATATAAAAAGTTGATATGATTTATAGCAAAACCTTGATCACCACAAAATTGAATTGTACTATGATTAGAAACTTGACCTTGCATGTCCCCAAAGGATCCAATTCAGAGTGATATTGCTTTCCGAGATCTTCTCTTATTTAATTCTACTCTTCATGGAGTCTCGTATGGACTGGATCACATCCCCAACTAAAAAGCCTGTACACTTCAAAATTTGTCCCAATGCTTTATAATAATCTTTCCAAGGTACAATGCCATGTGACATCCTAACCTTACTCGGAACTCATCAACCCAAGTCAGAACCATACTTGCCCACCAGCATCCTCTTCCATTTCATATATTCCCAATTTATTGTTGCTTATATTGTGAATTAGCAAGATCATTTCAGTTGGTTATTGTTCCATTCTTTTAGAATATTGTATCTTTCATTTACTTCTGCTTTCCGACTGTGAATTGTTAGTCAATATTCTTTTGGTATCTCTGTGCAATTTGAACTGGCCTGAATTTGTGTAATCTTATTTCCAGAGCAGGTTGAATATTACGAAAACAATCCACAAGTATCCGATAGATCCAGATTTAAAACCTACTGGCTTTGAGTTTCACACAGGGCTAATTTCAAGAATGATTAAGCATGATGATGAAGTTGATGAAGAGTATGCTGAAGGTTCTTTTGTACTAAGTGAACATAATTTTGATAGAGTTGCACGTAGGTAAGGTGACAATTTGATTTTTAAACCCTGGTATTATTGTGCTTTGATGTGTTGTCCTGGGAATTTTCTTTATTTCATGTCAACAGCTGCAATTGAACATTTCTTTTCAGGCACCCAATTTTGGTTGTCAATTTTTATGCTCCTTGGTGCCATTGGAGTAATCGCTTGGTAATTTTCTATCTTCTTTGTATATTTTCATTTTTTTTAGTCGGATTGGTTGCTCAAACTTCAAGGCCACCTAGACAACGATATATTTACTGAAATTTCTAGTTTACCCTTCTGCCTCATCTATTTCATTATTCTTTTATTGCTGGCTTTATGATTAGAAGCGTCCTCCAGATATCCACTTACACTTTTATTTCATGTTGCCTTTGGTACTTCAAACTTCCATATTACTTACCCCTTAGGAGGTTAAATTTTTTGAGTTGTTAGTCAAGATCTGTTCCTCTCTAAGCCTTCTAACTTTTGATTAAACACTAGTTTGAGAGAGAGAGAGAGAGAGAGAGAGAGAGAGTGTGTGTGAATGACTCTGTATATTGATGTTATAATCTGTACATTTTTACAAAGGAAAGGAGCTCTCTTTATAGAGAGAAGAGCACCGAAAGTATATTAAACAATGTAAGCGCACTAATGTTAAAGCTGAGGGATGGTAGTGGGAGTTGCCTTTCCAGCTACAAAGCTACAATGTACACTATATTATATGATGGTAGTGTGAGTTGTCTGATGGTAGTGGGAGTTGTCTTTCCAGCTACAAAGCTGTACATGTTTATTATATGATATATTAACAGCTGTATGAATATTGATGTTATAATCTGTACATTTTTACAAAGGGAAGGAGCTCTCTTTATAGAGAGAAGAGCACCGAAAGTATATATTAAACAATGTAAGCGCACTAATGTTAAAGCTGAGGGATGGTAGTGGGAGTTGCCTTTCCAGCTACAAAGCTACAATGTACACTATATTATATGATGGTAGTGGGAGTTGTCTGATAGTAGTGGGAGTTGTCTTTCCAGTTACAAAGCTGTACATGTTTATTATATGATATATTAACAGCTGTACATGAAAGATAAACACTAGTTTGAGAGAGAGAGAGAGAGAGAGAGAGAGAGAGAGAGTGTGTGTGTGTGTGTGTGTGAATGAGTATGTATATTGATGTTATAATCTGTACATGTTTATTATATGATATATTAACAGCCCCCCGCAAAGTCAAGGAGGGTACGCATCGACCAAGTTGAGTTTGGAAACAAGATCACGGAAGTGCCCAGGAGGATGAGCCTTGGTGAATATATTAGCAGGTTGATCGGCAGAAGCAATAGGGAAAAGATGAACAATACCACGGGTAACATGCTGTCGAATGAAATGACAATCAATCTCAATATGCTTGGTGCGATCATGAAACACATCATTGTGAGCAATCTGAATGGCACTCTGATTGTCACAATAAAGATCTGTAGCACCAGAAGAGGAAACACTCATATCAGTGAGGAGCCAGCGAAGCCAGAGAAGTTCCTGAGTAGTATCAGCAAGAGCACGGTATTCACCGGTGCTAGAGCAGGGCGATGAGGATTGTTTCTTGCTACGTCAAGTAAGAAGAGAATCCCCTAAGAAGAAACAGAATCCTGTAGTGGAGCGTCGATCCGTAGGATCCCCAGTCCAATCAACATCAGAAAAGGCACGCAGTTCAAGAGAAGAGGAAGTAGAGTAGTGAAGGCCATAGAACAGAGTGCCTTTGAGATATCGAAGTATGTGGAGGAGAGCAGTATAGTGGGAAGTGTGAGGAGTAGACATGTACTGATTAACAATGTGAACAGCATATGTAATGTTAGGACGAGTCACTGTGAGATAGACAAGACTACCAACGAGCTGGCGATAAAGAGTAGCATCATTGAGGAGATCCCCATCGCGAGGAGTGAGACGAATCTGAGGATCAACTGGAGTAGAGGTAGTTTTGCAATCGGTAAGACCAGCACGAGCCAGAAGATCTGATGCATATTTGGCCTGAGATAAATAAGAACCAGTAGAATCATGAGAGACTTCAAGGCCCAAAAAATAGTTAAGAGTACCAAGGTCCTTCATCTCAAACTGACGGTAGAGAAAACGTTTGAGGTGGAGAATACCAGTTGCATCATTACCAGTGATAATCATATCATCCACATACAGAAGGAGAAGAGTGGTACCATGAGGAGTAGTCCGTATAAAAAGAGCAGAGTCATAGGAGCTAGAGGTGAACCCAACGTCATGAATGGTAGAACTGAATTTTGCAAACCAAGCGCAGGGCGCTTGCTTGAGGCCATAGAGGGCACGCTGTAGTTTGCAAACCTTATGAGATGGAAAAGTGGACCCAGGTGGAGGTTGCATGTAGACCTCCTCAAGAAGATTACCATTGAGGAAAGCATTTTTGATATCCATCTGAAAGAGCTCCCAGTGACGAGCAGCAGCAACAACAAGTAAACTGCGACCAGAGGTAAGCCGAGCAACAGGGGAGAATGTTTCCTCATAATCAATCCCATATTCCTGGTTGAAACCCTTGGCAACAAGACGAGCTTTGTAGCGTTCAATAGAGCCATCAAAATGAGTCTTGATTTTGTAAACCCATTTGCAACCAATCGCAGTTTTGCCAGGAGAAAGATCAACAAGATCCCAAGTATGAGTTTTGTCCAAAGCTTGGAGTTCAACAGTCATAGCTTGCTGCCAAAGAGGATTAGTACAAGCCTCACGATAGGAGGTAGGTTCATAAGTAGAAAAGGCAGCAGATCCAACAATATAATCACAAAGATGGATAGGAGGTTGAGTTACCCGGTGTGGTCGACCCGTAGGAGGATCGGTGGGAGGAAGAACTGGTGGAGAATGAGGTGGTGTAATAAGAGGTGGACCTTCAGGGAGAGCAGTCTGGTCGAGAGCAGGAGTGAGCACGGGCGTCTCAATAAAGGAGCAACCTGTATCAAAATCATTAGAGAAGAGATCTATGGGAGGATTAGTAAATAGTACATTAGTGGAAAGTGTAGGTAAGTGAAAGGAGGAGAGGGAGGAAAACATTTTGTGCTCCCAGAAAACGACATGGCGGGAGATACGAAGACGTTTAGAGAGAGGGTCCCAACAGCGAAAGCCTTTATGTTCAATTCCATACCCAAGAAAGCAACAAAGACGAGAACGAGGTTCAAGCTTGGTGTGTTCATAAGATTGAAGGAGAACAAAGCAGGCAGAGCCAAAAACCCGAAGATTAGTATATAGAGAGGGAGTGCCATGCAAACGTTCAAAGGGAGTTTGATTATGAATGACAGGGGTAGGAGCACAATTGATAGTGTAGACAGCAGTGAGGGCAGCTTCCCCCCAAAAGTTTTCAGGGCAGGAAGAAGAGAGAAGGAGAGCGCGAGTAATGTCAAGAATATGCCTATGTTTCCGTTCAGCACAACCATTTTGCTGGGACGTGCCAGCACAGAAACGATGAGGTAGGGTACCATAATTCTGAAGAAAAGAAAGGAAATCTGAATCCCGATATTCCATAGCATTGTCAGAGCGAAAAATTTTGATAGTTTTGAAAAATTGGGTGTGGATCATTTGGGCAAATTTATAATAAAGGGTTTTGAGTTCAAACCAAGTTTTCATGAGAAAAATCCAAGTAAACCGTGAAAAATCATCAATAAAAATAACAAAATAACGAGATCCCCCCATAGTAGTAGTAGGGGAGGGGCCCCAAATATCCAGATGTATAAGATCAAAAGGTGCAGAGGAAACAGAAGTACTTTTATTGAATGATAAAGCAGGTTGTTTGGCCAGTTGACAGGGTATACAATCAAAAGTGTCCGGAAGTACATGACCCAAATGTCCACTAGAAACCAAAGACTTTAAGCGATTAACAGAAATATGCCCTAAGCAACAATGCCAAAGATGAAAAGGAGATAATGAGGAAGCAGATGTAAGAGCAACGATCTGAGGAGAGTCAGGAACATGAAGGTGGATGAGCTCATAAAGACGTCCGTGCTTACGGCCGATCCCAATAGTCTGCCCCGTCTGAGGGTCCTGCACCAAACAATGAGTAGCGGAAAATGTGAAAGTTAGACCAAGTTCACATAATTGACCAATAGAAATAAGGTTTAAAGTGAGAGCAGGGATATGATAAACTTGAGGTAAAGATAAAGAAGATGTGGAGACAGTACCAATGTGACTAACAGTCATGAGAGAACCATCAGCAGTTTGAATAGAGGGAATATGAGAAGATGAAGAGATAGAAGAAAATATAGTAGAACTGGAGGTCATATGATTACAACAGGCAGAGTCAAAATACCAAGAAGAGTTACCTGGAGTCACAGACAAAACAGTAGGAGGAGGTGTACCGGAAGGGGAGAGAAGGCGTTTGAACATGGCCTCGACATCCGTTGGAGAAAAGAGAGGGGTAGATGGAGCAAGAGACTCAGAAAAACCCTCAGAGACAGCAGCAGCAGTGTGATGAGACTGATTCCCGGAATGAGACCGATTCCCAGAACGATGAAAGCTCCCCCGGGAAGAACCACCGCGAGAAGAGTGGCTGTTGGAAGATGAACGGGATGGATGGCGAAAACAATCCTGTTGCAGATGACCAGGACTAAGTTTGTTACAGTGTTAGCAGGTTCTAACAGGGCAATTGATCAGGAGATGTGTTGAAGGGAGGCCCCGATTCTGACAATAGAGGCAGTCAGTGGTCCGCTAGGTAAAGGATGGCCGGTACGGAGGTGTGGCAAGAACAGAGTCCACATGATGAGTTTGGAGAGTACCAAACGAGTCTCCTCTGAGAGCAGCTCAGAAATAGCTTGTTCCAACGTAGGCAAAGGATGGCGATGAAGAAGAGAGACACGTACTGGCTCAAAAGATGAAGTGAGAGCCATGGGAAAATGCACCAACCTTTGCTGATTACGATGGGCAGTAAATAAGACAGCATCTTCTCGGTGAGGCCAAGTCGACTCGGAAAGGGCAAGCTGGTCCCAAACGGAGGACATTTGAGAAAGGAAGTCATTGATGGACTGACTAGATTCTTGGCGCATCTGATGAAGTTGGCGCTGAAGCTGATATTGATGAGCAAGACCAGTAGTCTGGTATCTTTCTTTCAAAAAATCCCAGATGTCCTTTGCAGGAGTAATGACAGAGTCAAGCTGAAAGCGACAAAACTGAAGACTGATGGAGGTAACAGAGGTATTCTGAAACCAGGTAATGATTTGGTAATTTTTATTGTCCCATTTCTCAAGTCGGTCTTCATATGTGGCAGTAGTAGTGGAAACAGTGGTTTCAGCAGTGTCTTTCACTGGGTGGGTTACATCCCCGATGATAATTCGCCAGAGCTTCTTTCCTTTGAGCAAGAAAGACATGACTTGGGCCCACAGAACATAGTTGGAACCATTCAAAATAACGGAAATGGGATGGGAGGCACCATGACGATCCATAATAAATAGAGAAAAATAAATAGGAGCAGACCTGTAGGAGCAAAATTAGGTAAAACAGAGTGTACCAGTGAGTCCGGAAGGTCGAAAATAGCTAGGAAAGGTCCTCTATGTAAAGATAATGTCAGCAGCGGCGCACGTTAGCAGAGTGCAGTGAAGTGCACGTTAGCAGAAGAGGCGCGGCGCACGATAGCGGAATAGCGTAGGAGCGGCGCACAGGAGCAGTTTTGGCACACGCGGGTGCACGATAGTGAAGTGGCGCACGAGAGGTGCACCGTAGCAGGCGCGACGCACGCAGGAAGCAGGGCTGACGTCAAACGCGGAGGAGTGGGCGCGTGGGTGTAGACGTCCCCGAACACATCCCGGGGGAAAGAGTGCGAGTCCCCTCCCCCGGTTCTGGTTCAATATTGGGTCACTACAGTTCGAAGGACTCAAATGCCACGGTTCTTAATCTTGAACCAAAGAGTCCAAATCCGGCAAATCGTTTTGAGAAAACAGATTTTTTGAAAGAAGTGCCAAACATGGATCGCCCGCAGATCTGAGTCGCCACCTAAATATTTTTTAAATGGGAAATTTAGGAAACCCCGACTCGGTGCCAAAGGCCACGTCCGTCATCACCAAAGTTGCCTCGCTCTAGAACTTGGGTACGATTGGGGAAGGTCACTTCGTGAGCACCCCCGCTCGCCCGGTCAAAGACCGGCCTCTACTAACCATGATATCTGTTTTTGAAAACATTGTGAGTTCTTATTCCGGTTATTAGCCTAAGTTACTATGTGATGCGCACAGTATACAAGTATAGACTGAATCACCTGAATTGGAACAAAACATTTCATGTCTGTTTGTTTGAAAATGGTTTGATGGTGCTACCCGCAAGTAGGCTAAGACGCGGATTTGCCACCCTCGGGTGGGCTTAAGAAAATATGATTTTGCCACTATCTAGTGGGCTTAAAACAAACATTTGATGAATTGTCCCAATTCAAGTAACTCAACCTCCACCCACAGGCATTCAAGGCAGTTATATCACATAAGTATTTAGCCTCATGGTAAGCATGCTATTCATGGCAGTCACTCACACGCATGCAAGGATGCTAAAGCATAAAACTCACCGAGTACTCCAAGCCAAAACAGAAAACCGATTAGAAATCATGCATGATCCTAAATATACAGAATTACCTAATGCAACACATGCAAAGATGCAAATTATAGTAGGCTCGGCTATTCTAAACATGGCATGTGGAATGCTACAACTAACACGTATTCAATTTGGAATTGAAATACAAATGCAGTTTGTATGATGAGCCGAGCCCGGTGCGTGCAAAACAGATGAATGATGCAAACATGCTGTCATACTGTATGCTAATTGAAATATGCCCTATATCTAACCATCGTAAGCGGGTAAATAAAAGGGAGAAAGAAGTGGGGGTTGGAAGACATACATCACAGTCACCCACGTTTATTACAATTATGCCCTTGCGCAGAGGGTCCGAATAAATAATAATACAGTCCGAAATAAAAGAATAATACAGTCCGAAATATACAGTTCGAATAATAAATGTACAAATTCCTAATTAATTATCAAATTAACTAAGAAAAACTGTAAACTGGCATGTAGGCCAGGGGGCTGCCTTGACTCCGCTCCGGATAATTAAATGATGCATGTTGTGCTGCTTTGCGCGGAAATCCACTGGGATGCCCCAATTAGCCTCTGTTTGCAATGTTTCTCGAAATGCGTGCCAATCTCCGGAAAGTTGCTGATTCTCCATTTTGCTGCAACAGAGGGCAAGAAAAGGGCATAGCAATGTATTTCACAAATATATGTATGCCTCGATCCTCGTGCCACCAATCACGCATATCGATGCATGATGGCCGAGGAATCGGATTGCACAACTCAATATAGGGTGAATGCAGATGAATGCTACAACAAAACCTAACTCCATCATAGATAATCCGGAGTGTCGGTGACTTGGGAATTAAGACCTGTTCCGTCACTCGGAGTACGAAACGTGCCTCGTTTCCCGTGCCCGGGCTAACTCCTATTCCGAACACAATGCAATATGCATGATATGCCTGAATGCGACTAAAATACAATCCTAGCATGCACAATGCTATGAAAATGAGATGCCTCGAAATGCATGCATGCGGGCATGCGAACCAAGGCGATGATCCTAAGGCATTTAATGGCATACGCAATGCGATTGGACTTACACTAATATGAAAGAGCCTCAGCCACACTCACATAAGAAGCCGTGAGAGGAAAGTGAAGTGCCTCGAAATGCGTGCACACGGGTACGCAAACCGAGGCAATGGCATACGAAATGCAATGATGCTAAAATGACATAAACAATGCAAAATGGACTTACACTAACATGAGAGAGCCTCAGCCACACTCACATAAGAGGCCGTCGGATAAAAAGTGAAGTGTCTCGAAATGCGTGCACACGGGCATGCGAACTGAGGCGATGTATAAAGGCATGAAACGGCCTGAAATATGATATACAATGAGCCTAAAATAAGATGTCTCGAAATGCGTGCCCACGAGCACGCAAACTGAGAAAATGGTATACAGAATGCAATGGGACTAAAATGAGATGTGCGATGCAATATGGGCTTACACCAACATGAGAGGGCCTCAGCCACACTCACACAGGAGGCCATCGGATGAAAAAGAGGCGCCTCGAAATGCGTGCACACGGGCACGCAAACCGAGGCGGTGGCATACGGAATGCGATGAGACTAAAATGTCATACAGGATGCAAAATGGACTTATACTAACATGAGTGAGCCTCAGCCACACTCATATAAGAAGCCGAGAGATGAAAAATGAGATGCCTCGAAATGCGTACATACGAGCACGCAAACCGAGGCAATGACATATGGAATGAAATGGCATACACAATGCAAATTGGGCTTACACTAACATGAGAGGGCCTCAGCCACACTCACATAAGAGGCCGATGGATGAAAATGAAGTGCCTCGAAATGCGTGCACACGGGCACGCAAACCGAGGCAATGGCCCTAAGGCATGAAATGGCATGGAAATGATATACAAACATGCAAATGAAATTTCAGCACTGAAATATGGGGGAAAACAGTCCCGAAATATGGCGAAAGTACACCCGATGCATGAAATGGCCCCGAAAGATGAATTTAGGCACCCGAAATGGCCTATAGCTATACCAAACATGCACAATATAGACATGGAATGAAAATACAGTAGCAAGGCAGCCCCAAGACAAGCATTTTTCATTCATAAAAATGGCTAAACAGCAAGCACACATAGAATTAAGCAAGAATGCAAAAATGGCTCCGCAAGAGGGGTATTGAAGCAAGTGATGTATGCAATGCTCAAACTGAAAAATACCCTTCTACAACACTGATGAGGGACTAAAAATATGCACATTTACAGTAGATGACATCCCCCAAATCAGTATGCAAACATGCTAAAAATGTCATGCAAGAAATAGGATACATAAGGCTATAACATGAGGTACCATAAACATTCATCAAACCAGAAAAGACCCTTAATGAAATATGTCAAGAAGATCAAAATATGACTCTTTATAGTTCTGATTATGGCCGAAAACAGAAGCTAGATAAGCTTAAAAAAGCATGCAAGAATGGGGGTCAAAGAGGAGTATAATGACAAGTATAACATGGAGACCCCCAACAAGGTTGATCCCTTCTACAATATTGTAGAGGGACACAAGATAAGCCTACTCACAGTTCATGACATGCTCCGAAACAATTTACATATAGGCCAAACAAATCATGCAAATTTACGGTAAATAGGAGAGATTATGAAGCAAGTACCAAATGGAGGGCTCAAACAGGGTTGAGCCCTTAAACAAACATGAAATATGGCTCAAAATAATGACCTTTTCAGTTCTGGTCGGAGCTCAAAACAGTAAGAAAATAGGCTTAAGAAATGAGGCAAGAAAGTGCTACAAAAGAGGGAAATGGACACTTACCCTTGAAGACCACACTTTTGCTACCTCTTGGCCAAGGAATGTTGCTTCTAAGCCTCTGAAAAACCTCTCCTTGCTGCTGGAAATGAAGTGGTGATGGTGGTGCTTGATGATGATGAAGAAATGGTACCAAAACTTGAGATTTTGAGAGGAAAATGGATAGATATATGTATCTATCCTCAATACAAGTCCTCTAAGCATTGAAGAAGAGCCAAATCTGCTGTATGGATGCAAGGAAGGAGGAGCAAGTGAGAGAAAGTGTGTGTAGCTTAGGGATTAAGGTCCATTTTCCTACAAAAGTCCCCGAAATCAGATTTTTTTGGGAAAAAAGTCACACAGCTGTAAAGTACACAGCATGGGGATCAGGGCCGGCCAGCTGTCTGGGCTGCAGGTGGCCGGCCGGCCAAAGGGCAAAAATGGAAAGTTGAATTAATGGCCGGCAATGCTAGATTAGGGTCCTCCCAAGTGTCCTCAACACAACCCTGTAGTTGAAAATTGGCAACTGTGAACCAGGAGAGAGAACAACCCACTTTAAAGAGGGGTTTCAAAATGAAAAAAAGAATTAATGGCCGGCCATGTGTTTTAGGGTCCTCCCATGTGTGTACAACACAAATATGTGGTTTTGGCTCGAAGAAAATGGCCCTAGGGTGTTCAACATTAGCCCGAAAGTGAGAAAAACGGGCGCCAGAGGAATATAACTGGTTGCTTGAGACAATTGCTGGCCTCCCACCCTTCAGTGACCTTCCTTATGATAAAACAGAGGTACCTGCCAAAAATGAACAAAAACCGATGCAAAACGAATGCTCGGGGGCCAAAACACGCAGTTCGGGGTCCCGAAAACCGGCCGTTGAGCACCGAAAGTAGTGTTTGGCCACGAAGTGGGTATCCAAGACCCCAGTGTCCCTCGAAAGGGAGTAAATGAGATGCATGCCAAAAACCGGAGGAATCGGAGATGGTTGGGTGGTCCCGAACCGAGGCACACGGCCTGACGGCTCCGAAAATCGGGAACCGGGCTCCGAAATGGACAAAATGACCTACGGCCACGAAATGTAGCCCACGGCCACTGAGAGATGGTCTACGGGACCTCTCCCTCCCCTCGGGAAAGAAAACAGAGAAAATCGAGTCTGGTTCGCAAACCGAGGCAAGGCACAGAAGAGGGTTCGGAAGTCCGGAGGCAGGGCGCACGGCTGCGACTCTGAGACTTCTGAACGAGCACAATATGCAACATCACCAAGCGCTCAATCGGTGACGTCTGAGTCTTAAGGTCGGTCAAAAATGGGGTGTCTACAGTGGGAGCACGTGACGGACGTAAGCAGCAACTGATGGCGCGTGAAGGCTCGTGTGAGTGTGGTGGTGACGCGCCGAGGACAAGAGCGGTGCGTGTGGGCGCGTGGGAGTGTTTCTGAGGACGGGCGTGGTGCCGTTGGAATCGTGAGGAGATTTCGAGTAGTTTGGTGGAGTGCCACTGTGTACGGGACTAAACACCAAAAACAAAGATTGCCATAAATGTATAACTGGGCTCTGATACCATGAAAGATAAACACTAGTTTGAGAGAGAGAGAGAGAGTGTGTGTGTGTGTGTGAATGACTTTGTATATTGATGTTATAATCTGTACATTTTTACAAAGGGAAGGAGCTCTCTTTATAGAGAGAAGAGCACCGAAAGTATATATTAAACAATGTAAGCGCACTAATGTTAAAGCTGAGGGATGGTAGTGGGAGTTGCCTTTCCAGCTACAAAGCTACAATGTACACTATATTATATGATGGTAATGGGAGTTGTCTGATGGTAGTGGGAGTTGTCTTTCCAGCTACAAAGCTGTACATGTTTATTATATGATATATTAACAGCTGTACATGTTTATTATATGATATATTAACAGCCCCCCGCAAAGTTAAGGAGGGTACGCATCGACCAAGTTGAGTTTGGAAACAAGATCACGGAAGTGCCCAAGAGGATGAGCCTTGGTGAATATATCAGCAGGTTGATCGGAAGAAGCAATAGGGAGAAGATGAACAGTACCACGGGTAACATGCTGTCAAATGAAATGACAATCAATCTCAATATGCTTGGTGCGATCATGAAACACATCATTGTGAGCAATCTGAATGGCACTCTGATTGTCACAATAAAGATCTGTAGCCCCACTATACTGCTCTCCTCCACATACTTCGATATCTCTAAGGCACTCTGTTCCATGGCCTTCACTACTCTGCTTCCTCCTCTCTTGAACTGCATGCCTTTTCTGATGCTAATTGGGCTGGGGATCCTACGGATCGACACTCCACTACGGGATTTTGTTTCTTCTTAGGGGATTCTCTTCTTACTTGGCATAGCAAGAAACAATCCCTTCCTGCCCGTTCTAGCACCGAAGCTGAATACCGTGCTCTTGCTGATACTACTCAGGAACTTCTCTGGCTTCGCTGGCTCCTTACTGATATGGGTGTTTCCTCTTCTGGTGCTACAGATCTTTATTGTGACAGTCAAAGTGCCATTCAGATTGCTCACAATGATGTGTTTCATGATCGCACCAAGCATATTGAGATTGATTGTCATTTCATTCGACAGCATGTTACCCGTGGTACTGTTCATCTTCTCCCTATTGCTTCTGCTGATCAACCTGCTGATATATTCACCAAGGCTCATCCTCCTGGGCGCTTCCGTGATCTTGTTTCCAAACTCAACTTGGTCGATGCCTACCCTCCTTGACTTTGCGGGGGGCTGTTAATATATCATATAATAAACATGTACAGCTGTTAATATATCATATAATAAACATGTACAGCTTTGTAGCTAGAAAGACAACTCTCACTACCATCAGACAACTCCCACTACCATCAAATGATATAGTGTACATTGTAGCTTTGTAGCTAGAAAGGCAACTCCCACTACCATCCCTCAGCTTTAACATTAGTGCGCTTACATTGTTTAATATATACTTTCGGTGCTCTTCTCTCTATAAAGAGAGCTCCTTCCCTTTGTAAAAATGTACAGATTATAACATCAATATATAGAGTCATTCACACACACACACACTCTCTCTCTCTCTCTCTCTCTCTCTCTCTCTCTCAAACTAGTGTTTATCTTTCAGGGTCTATAACAGGAATTAGCAGGGAATAGTCCAAAGGGCAATGGAAGGAAAGATGTCTCACAACCTTAGGATTTGCTTCACATGAAAATAGCAGGATGGGGGAACTTAGGATTTGGGTGCAGGTGCCAGGTGTGGGTATGAGTCCTAGTGTCAGTTTCATCTAATTCTCATGTCAAGGAAACTAGGACACCTCTATATTTTATTTTCTTAAACATTTCTTTTATTTTTAAGGGTAAAGTGCGGTTTACAAAATAAAATATAGCATTTTATGTACTAAAATGTAGCATTTTATCGTAAACTTTGCTCCTTTTACATATTTGTTTGGTGCAAGTCCAACTAGGCATATCAGACACATACCCATTCCCTTATTCAAGTATCAAGTGTTCGACTTGGGTACTTCTCAAATTTAGAAGAGTCCATGTGACATAGATCTCAAAAATAGATTGTGTTTGACTTCTTTAGAGCCACCAAGAGGGCTCGCCCTTTGGTTTGTTCACTGTTGACTCACAAAATCTCTAGGAAAGAGGCCATGTGATGCCTGTCATTATGGTTTCTCAAGATCCATTGAACCACATTGACACAATGGTGGAAGAACCATTACACACTTGTTATGCAGTTTTATTATAGTTTGGGTACTATCTCAATTTTAATTGCCCTCTTAGGGGCTTGTTTTTTATTCTCATTTTCCTCTTGATTCAGTTTAGCTGAAATGATTTACATTGAACCATTACTAGCTAAAGCGTAATGCTTATGTTTTTGTTTATCTTTCAATATTTATTTTTAAAGAAAAAATGTTTACTTGTCCCAAGGAACTACATTTATGGACATATTGAGTACCATGAACTTGGGAATTGATTGGAAAGTATGCATCTCAAAATTCTACAATTTCAATGGTGTTGTGTACTTCGGTATCACTTTTGTTACCCTTTGCCTTATCTCTGTCTGTTTGTTTCAGAAACCTTCATGGGAGAAAGCAGTCGGAATTATAAGAGAAAGGTCTAGTTGTACTCTTCTGAAAATGCAATTACAAGCATTATTTTGACTAGGTTCCATCCAAAATCTGATGTCAAACTCATTTTCTAGATACGACCCAGACGTGGATGGCCACATTCTGTTGGGAAAGGTTGATTGCACTGAAGAAATTAATTTGTGTAGAAGGTATTACTTAGATTAATATTTTCGTGACTTGTAACTGAATTTGGATTAATATGACAATGGGATATTATAGTCTACTGGTCATTACCAATTATGCTGATCTTCTTCAGTTTTCATTTCCATGTAACCTTTTTAGAAGGTTCAAGTATTCTTTTCTTTTATGGATGGATTTCTAGTCATCAGAACAGTAAATCTTGGTCATGGGGTTCAGCTAAGGTTATGTGGATTTGTGTTGTGAAATTGAAGTTTTAGTTTGTTTTCCCTTTTTTTCTCTTTCCTTTCTTTTCTCCTTTTCTTTTTCCTTTTCCTCTCCTTTTCTTTTTCCTTTTCCTCTCCTTTTCTTTTTATTTTTTCTTAACTCACAATGTTTTTTAATCAGATCTAGGTTTGTAGTTCTACTTTTTTGTTCATTCTTGGTAGCTTATTGACATTGTTTCTGTTCCGTGTTGCTTGACATTTCATATAGGTCATTCTGTGCTTTATACTGATTATTATGGAAATTTGCAAGGATTCAAGCCCATGTCCTTACTTGATAATTATGTTTACTCTTTGAATTTCATTTTTACATTTAGTATATGCTTATAATGTTATTTCTTTCTTTCTTTAGAGTTTCCAAACAATAGTTTCCTACTATGAGAAATATGATCATTTCTTGCATATCTATTAGATTAGAATGACAGTTTATCTTTTATATGGCATACATCATTCACAATTTCACTTGTATTGTGCATCTGTACCTTTTTTTTTCTGTACTTTTGAGTTCTGCGAGAGTGAGTTTTGTACTGTTTAATGAATTGAAGCTCCGTAACCAATCTGGTTATCCAAGAACCAAGACCTCCATGGCTGCAAGACTACAAGACTACAACACTAAGAACACGGTGAGAGCAACCTTACCAGGGTTGACTAGAAAACCCCTCTGATGCTAAAGTCAAGGATTCAGGAAGGAATAGAGAAGAAAATGTAGAGTGAGTGGGGGGACCACAATTCTGTTAAGCGCATCCGCCATATGGGCTCATCCATTTCCCTCCATGTGGTGCAAGATTCTCCCCTAATTGTTTTATTCAGCACTTGGGGATTGTGATGATGTGTAATCCTTTGTTGTGGCCTTGAGTTGGGTTGAGTTGAAGGCCTTGGTATTTATTCCAAGTGGTAGATCTCCTAGGGAGTGCTCCCTTTGGTGTCCGGTTGAGCTCTTCCAGCCTCGTCGCGCTGTGCTTTGGGCTTTGGCCAACCTAATGGTCCAAGTGGATCAATCTAGTTTACCGATGTTTGTGTAAGTTTTCTGAATGGTTTTCTGTATATTCAATTGTGTATCTTTACAAGGAGGTCACTAGTTTATATAACCTTAAACCTATGATGGAAAAAAGAAAATATGAAAAAGGAAATACAGCCAAATAGTTACACTACCACAATCTTTTCTAATTCTATATACAATACAATCTTCCCTAATTCTATACACAATATATTTCTCATACCCCTGATCAAACTCAAGGTGTTTTAGCAAAAAACACTGAGAGTTTGCTAAGAAGAAACTGAAACTGAGCGGTAGTGTGAGTCTTGGTGAAGAAATTCGCAAATTGCAAAGCCAAAGAGACAAAAGGAAGCAAGATAGAGTCAGACTACAGATGCTGTCGGACCAAGTGACAATCAATCTCAATGTGTTTTGTCCTTTCATGGAAGACAACATTGTGGGCAATCTGAATAGCATTGCAGTTGTCACAATAAAGGGAGGTCAGAGAAGGCTGAGGGACACCCAAATCAGATAATAGACAACGAAGCCAAACAATCTCAGTAGTAGAATGAGCCGTAGCACGGTACTTAGCTTTGGCAGTAGAGCGAGCAACAACAGTTTGTTTCTTGCTTTTCCAAGGGATCAAGGAATTGCCAAGAAACGTACAAAAACCAGACGTGGACTTGTGATCAGTAACATCACCAGTCCAATCAGAATCAATATAGGCCACCAAATCCAAAGAGGAAGTAGAGGACAATAGTAAACCCTGAAAGATAGTACCTCGGAGATAGCGAAGAATCCAAACCAATGCAGCCCAATGTGGAGAGCGAGGAGCAGAAACAAACTGGCTAATGACATTCACAGCATAGGCAAGATCAGGACGAGTAACCGTTAGATAAACTAAGCAACCCACAAGCTCGCGATATAAAGTGGAATCATCCAATGGGACACCATCAATAGAGTTGAGCTTCACACTAAGCTCAGTAAGGGTATCATAAACCTTAGTATCAATAAGACCAGCATGGTGAATGACCTCATTAGCATACTTAGCCTGAGACAGAAAATAGCTTTTTGGAAAAGAGGCAACTTCAATACCAAAAAAATACCGCAAAGGACCAAGATCTTTCATCTCGAAGGTGCAGAAGAGATGCTGCTTGACCTTAGAGATAGCAGAAGAGTCAGAGCCAGTGATGATCATATCATCTACATACAGTAATAATGCAACAAATCCAGTTGAGTTGTGGAGAAGAAATAAAGCACAGTCCTGGGCACAAGGATGAAGCCCAAGCTTAGTAACAGCAGTCTGAAAAGCGATCATACCAAGCACGAGGAGACTGCTTCAGATTATACAAAGCACGGCGAAGGCGACAAACCTATCTAGAGGAATGGTGAAGGCTAGGAGGAGGGAGGACTCATGTAAACCTCCTCAGTGAGATGGCCATTAAGAAAAGCATTCTTAACATCCATCTGATAAAGAGGCCAAGAACGGACAGCAGCGACAGAGATCAAAGTACAGACAATAGTTATCTTGGCAATAGGAGTAAAGGTCTCCTCATAATCAACACCATACTCCCGTGAGAAATCTTTGGCAACCAGACGAGCTTTGTAGCGCTCAAGAGAACCATTAGAATGAGTCTTGACTTTGTAGACCCATTTGTAACCAACTAGATTCTTACCAGCAGGCAAAGGAACCAATTCCCATGTACTAGTTTTCTGTAAAGCAGATAACTCATCCTTCATAGCTTGAACCCAATGAGGATCCTAACAGGCCTCCTTGTAAGACTGAGGTTCTGAAAAATAGTGAATAGCAGACAAAAAAATACGATAGAAAGTAAAAAAACATGTATTAGACCAACCTAACCTGTTTGGAGGACGACGCTCACAAGGAGGATAGTGGTGTGTAGCAGGATCAGAATCGTCAAAAGCAGAAGGAGTAGCAATAGGAGTAGAGACAACTAGTGGTGGGGGAGCCTTGTGACGAGAATAGACCAACAACGGAGGAAAAGAAGCAGCCGAAGGCGAAGAAGGAGCCATAGGTGACGGAGATGGAGATGGAGAAGTAGGAATGGCCTCAGGAGGAACAGTGGCGATATACTCATCTGATGGGACCTCAGATGGAAATGGGTCAATGTGAACCAAATCCTCTTTGGAAACGGAAGTAGTGAGAGAGGGAAGCCGAAAGTGATACAAACATTCGTGAAAGGCAACATGACGGGAGACATAGAGGCAACGAGAGATAGGGTTGTAACAGCGATAGCCTTTTTGAGTGAGACTGTAGCCCAAAAAGAGACACAAGACAGACAGGGCATTGAGTTTGGTCCGATCTTTACGGGAAAATAGGACAAAACAAGCAAACCCAAAGACATGCAGGATGGAATAATTGGGAGGTTGGGAATACAGAGCCTTATAAGGGGATTGACCGGAGAGTAGAGGAGTCAGCACGCAATTAAGAAGGAAAGCAGCGGTAAGAACTGCCTTACCCCAAAATGGTGTCGGAACAGAGGCAGAGAGAATGAGAGATCAAGCTATCTCAAGGAGATGAAGGTGTTTACGCTCAACACGGCCATTTTGGGCAGGGGTATCAGTACAGGAGGTTTGGTGAATGGTGCCTAATTTGGCCAAATACTCACAGAATTCAGTTTTAAAGTATTCTCTACCCAAGTCAGACCGGAGTATTTTAATTGTGGCCCCAAACTGTATAGTGATCATAGACTGAAAGGTACGATATATCTGGTAGAAGTCAAATTTATGAGTCATAAGATAAACCCAGGTATAGCGGGTACAATCATCAACAAATGACACATAGTATGCAGAACTCCTTTTAGTGAGAACAGGAGAAGGTCCCCAGACATCAGTATGGACAAGAAAAAAAGGGAAAGCAGAAATAGAAGTATTGTTATTAAAAGGTAAAGTTGTCATTTTAGCAAGTTTACATCCTGGACACTTATTAATTTGACTAGGAGAAACTTTACCTAACAATCCTGACTGAGGTAAAGACTGCAAGCGGTCACAGACAAATGACCTAAGCGAGGATGCCATAAATAAAATTGACATGACTAAGAATCTAATTGAAAAGATGAAAGTGCAATGGGGGAGGTAGACAGAGAAAGATGTACACTTTCCACCACATAGAGATCTCCAACTCTACGGCGGGTCCCAATCTGCTTCTTGGACACCCGATCCTGCACACAACAGACAGAAGAAGAAAAGATAACATCAAAACCAAAAGCATCATGCTAACTGATAGAAAGCAAGGTAACAGACAGTTGAGGAACTGTAGACACCCCATTTTTGACCGACCTTAAGACTTAGACGTCACCGATTGAGCGCTTGGTGATGTTGCATATCGTGTTCATCCAGAGGTTTCAGAGTCTCGGCCGTGAGCCTGCCTCCAAACTTCCGGGCTTTTCTGTGCCTTGCCTCGGTTTGCGAACCAAGCTCGATTTTCTCTGTTTCTCTTCCCAAAGGAAGGAAGAGGTCTCGTAGACCATCTCTCAGTGGCCGTGGGCTACATTTCGTGGTCGTAGGCCATTCTTTCTATTTCGGTGCCCAGTTCCCGGTTTTCGGAGCCGTCAAGCCGTATACCTCGGTTCGGGACCACCTAACTACCTCCGTTTGCTCCGGTTTTTGGCATGCATCCTATTTACTCCCTTTTAAGGGACACTGTGGTCTGAGAGACCCACTTCATGGTCGAACACCACTCCCGGTGCCTAACAGTCAGTTTTCGGGGCCTCGGACTGCGCGTTTCGACCCCCAAACCTTCATTTTGCATCGGTTTTCGTTCATTTTTGGCAGGGACCTCTGTTTCATCACCAGGAAGGTCATAGAAGAGTGGGAGGCCAGTAATTGTTTTAGCGACCAGTTATATTCCTTCATCGCCCTCCGATGTCCATTTTTCTCACTCCAAAGCCAATGTTGACCACCCTAAGGCCACTTTCTTCAGCTCCAAACCACATATTTGTGTTGTACACACCTAGGAGGACACAAATATCACATGGCCAGCCAATAATTCCATTTGAACCTTTTGAACCTCTTTGAAAAATGGCTTGTTCTCTCTCCTGTTTCACTTCCTCCAATTTTGGACCACAGGGCTGTGTTGAGGGCATCTGGGAGGACACCAATTTGTGGTGGCCAGCCATTAATTCACCTTGGCCTTTTTGACCCCTGGCCGGCCGGCAATGGGGGGTGGCCGGCCGGCCACCTGCAGCTCCAAAACCTGGCCGGCCTTGCTCCTCAAGGTGAGTACATTACAGCTGTATACTCTTTTCCCCCAAAAAATCTATATCTGGGGGGGGACAACTTTTGGGGGGAAACTTGGCTTGTTTTCCCCCTATTTTTTCCCTCCTTTTCTCCCCCTCTTTGGTCCATATAACCAGCCTCCATCATTGGTCCAAGGTTGAAAAAAAATTGGTCTTGAAGCCTTGCATACATACCTCCATTCATCTCCCATTTCCAAGCTCCAAACATCCAAGTTCCTATACCCTTTCTTCACCATCACCTAGCACCACACCACCACCTCCATTCCAGCCATTTGGAGCAGCTTTCCAGAGCTTGAGAGGCAACATTTCTTGGTCCAAGAAGCAACCAAAGATTGGTCTTCAAGGGTGAATGCCATTTCCCTCTTTTTCTAGCTCATTTTTGTACCATTTCTTAGGCCTTTTGGCTTGCTGTTTTGAGCTCCAGCCATAACTGAAAATGTCATTTTTTTGAGCTCATTTTTCTATTTCATTAAGGGTCTTACCCTGTTTGGGACCCCCATTTTACACTTGCTTCAATATCCCTTTGTATGCCATTATTTTGCATAGTATTTTTGGCCTATGTGTAATCTGTTTTGGAGCATGATATAAACTGTAACTGAGCTTATTTTGAGTCCTTCTTCAACATTTAAGAAGGGCTCACCACTGTTTGGGACCTCCATGTATCACTTGTGATTGTACCCCTCTTTGGTCCCCATTTTTGCATGATTTATTAGCTTATTGAGCTTCTGTTTTTGGACCTTTTTCCGAACAGAAAATGGCCCTATTTTGACCCCCTCTTCATGTTTCATTAAGGGTCTTTGGCTTTTTGAGACACCCTTTGTATACTTCATGTTATAGCCCTTTTGGTTGCCCCATTTTGCATGATATTTTGAGCCTATTTGTACACTGTTTTGAGTTCATCCATCAAATGTAAAAAGCATTATTTTGGGTCCCTCTTCAACATTGTTGAAGGGCCCTCACTTGTTTGAGACCTCCATGCACCACTTGCTTCTTTGCCCCTTTGTTGGCCTATTTCTTGCATAGCATTTTGAGCATACTTGTACCTGTTTTTGGAGTCTGTCATAAACTGTAATATATCATATTTTTGGCCCCTCTTCAATATTTTACAAGGCCCCTTTTCTGTTTGGGGCCAGAATTTGTGACTTGCTTCATTACCTCCCTTGCGGAGCCAATTTTGTATGCTAATTTAGCCCTACCTGGGCCCACTGTTTGGCCTCACTCTAAACTGTAAAAATGCTTTTCTCAGGGCTTCCTTTCTTCTGTCTTTTCATTTCATATTCAAATTATGTATGCATTGTATAGTTATAGGCCATTTCATGCGCCAAAACCCATGTTTCGGGACTCGTTTCATGCATCGGGTTTCATTTTACCGAGTTTCGGGGCTGTTTTGCATCTCATTTTACCTCTGATTTTTGCATGATAGTATGCCTTTTTTTGTGTTTTGCCATGTCTTGTTAGAGTGGCATTCCGTGCCGTAAGTTCGGTTCTCGATTTGCGTGCACGCATGCACGCATCTCGAGTTGTCTCATTTTCATCTTATGGCCTCATATGTGAGTGTGGCTGAGGTCCACTTGTGTTGGTGTAAGTCCATTATGCATTGTGTATGCCATCTTAGTTCATAGCTGTAGACGTCCCCGAACGCATCTGTAGACACCCCATTTTTGACCGACCTTAAGACTCAAACGTCACCGATTGAGCGCTCAGTGATGTTGTATATTGTCCTCGTTCAGAAGTCTCAAAGTCACGGCCGTGAGCCCTGCCTCCAGACTTCCGAACCCTCTTATGTGCCTTGCCTCGATTTGCGAACCAGACTCGGTTTTCTCTGTTTCTCTTCCAGAAGGAAGGGAGAGGTCCCGTAGACCATCTCTCAGTGGCCGTGGGCTACATTTCATGGCCGTAGGCCATTTTGCCCATTTCGGAGCTCGGTTCCCGGTTTTCGGAGCCGTCAGGCCATGTGCTTCAGTTCGGGACCGTCTGACCATCTCCGATTCCTCTAATTTTTGGCATACATCTTATTTACTCCCTTTCGAGGGACACTTTCGGATTTGAAGACCCGCCGTGGCGAATGTCACTTCGATTATATGACCTATTTTCGGGACTCCGAACTGCGTGTTTTGGCCCCCGAGCATTCGTTTTGCATAAGTTTTTGTTCATTTTTGGCAGGTACCTTTGTTTTATTACCAGGAAGGTCACTGAAGGGTGGGAGGCCAGCAATTGTCTCAGCAACCAGTTATGCTCTTCCGGTGCCCTCCGACGCCCGTTTTTTCTCACTTCTGAGCCAATGTTGACCACCCTAGGAGCATTTTCTTCAAGCCAAAACCACATATTTGTGTTGTACACACATGGGAGGACCCTAATATCACATGGCCAGCCAGTAATTGTTATTGACCCTTTTGAACCCCTCTTTAAAGTGGCTTGTTGTCTCTCCTGTTTTAGAGTTGCCAAATTTGAACCACAGGGTTGTGATGAGGAGACATGGGAGGACACCAATATCTGGTGGCCGGCCATTAATTCAACATGACCATTTTGCCCCTTGGCCGGCCGGCCATAGGAGGTAGCCGGCCAGCCACCTGCAAGAAAGGTAGCAGGCCGGCCATGCTCCTTGGGATGTGTGCCCTACAGCTGTATAACTTTTTCCCCCAAAAGATCTTATTTCGGGGGACTTTTGAGGGACAAGGGAACTTAATCCAAAAACCTCTACACTTTTTCCCTCACTTGCTCCTCCTTCCTTGCATCCATACAGCAGCTTTGGCTCTCCTTGAAGGCTTAGAACACTTGCTTTGAGGATACATACACATATCTATCCATTTTCCTCTCAAACTCTCAAGTTTTGGTGCCATTTCTTCATCATCATCAAACACCACCATCACCACTCCATTTCCAGCAGCAAGGAGAGGTTTTTCAGAGGCTTAGAAGCAACATTCCTCAAGCCAAGAGGTAGAAAAGAAGTGGTCTTCAAGGGTAAGTTGCCATTTCCCTCTTTTGTAGCATTTTCTTGCCTCATCTCTTAGGCCTATTTTCTTACTGTTTTGGGCTCCGACCCTAACTGAAACTATGCCTCTCTTGAGCCATTCTTCATGTTTGTTCAAGGGCCCAACCCTGTTTGAGCCCTCCATTTGGTACTTGCTTCAATACCATCTTGTATGCCATTATTTTGCATGAAGTTTCTAGCCTATGTGTGATCTGTTTTCGAGCATAATATAAACTGTAAATGGGCCCATTTTGAGCCCCTCTTCAACATTGAAGAAGGGCTCAACCCTTTTTGGGTCCCCTATCTTGCACTTACTTCATAATCCCTCCTATTTACTGTAAATTTGCATGATTTGTTTGGCCTATATGTAAATTGTTTTGGAGTGTGTCATGAACTGTGAGTAGGCTTATTTTGAGTCCTTATACAACATTGTAGAAGGGCTCAACACTGTTGTGGGCCTCCATGTTGTACTTGCCATTATATCCCTCTTTGGCCCCCATTTTTGCATGCTTTTTTAAGCTTATCTAGCTTCTGTTTTCGGCCATGATCAGAACTGGAACGAGTCATATTTTGACCCCCTGGACATATTTCATTAGGGTCTTTTCTTATTTGATGAATGTTTGGGGTACCTCATGTTATAGCCTTTTGTTATCCAAATTCTTGCATGGCATTGTTAGCATGTTTTCCTACTGATTTGAGGGTTGTCATCTCCTGAAAATGTGCATATTTTTAGTCCCTCTTCAGTGTTTTAGAAGGGTATTTTATTGTTTGGGCATTGCATGTATCACTTGCTTCATAGCCTCCCTTGTGGAGCCATTCTTGTATGCCATTGTTGCCCTATCTATGCTTGCTGTTTGGCCATGTTTTAGACTAGAAAATGCTTGTTTTGGGGCTTCCTTGCTACTGTATCTTCATTCCATGTCCATATTGTGCATGCATTGCATAGCTATAGGCCATTTCGGGTGCGTAAATTCGCATTTCGGGACCATTCCTTGCATTTGGTGTCATTTCGCCATCTTTCGGGACTGTTTTCCCCCATATTTCAATGTTGAAATTCCATTGGCATGTTTGCATATCATTTTCTATGTCATTTCATGCCTTGATGCCATTGCCTCGGTTTGCGTGCCCGTGTGCACGCATTTTGAGGCACTTCATTTTCATCCATCGGCTTCTTATGTGAGTGTGGCTGAGGCTCACCCATGTTAGTGTAAGTCCATTTTGCATTCTGTATGCCATTTTAGTCTCATTGCATTGTGTATGCCATTGCCTCGGTTTGCGTGCCCGTGTGCACGCATTTCGAGGCATCTCATTTTTCATCTCTTGGCCTCTTATGTGAGTGTGGCTGAGGCTCTCTCATGTTATTTTAAGCCCATATTGTATTGTTTATGTCATTTTAGCATCATTGCATTTCGTATGCTATTGCCTCGATTTGCGTGCCCGTGTGCACGCATTTCGAGGCACTTCACTTTTATCTGACGGCCTCTTATGTGAGTGTGGCTGAGATCCACTCATGTTAGTGTAAGTCCAATTGCATTGCGTATGCCATTTTATGCCTTAGGATCATTTTCTCGGTTTGCGTGCGCGTCTTGCATCATTAAACATCTCATTTTCATAGCATTGTGTATGTTAGGATTGTATCTTAGTTGCATTTCATACATATCATGCATATTGCATTGTGTTCGGGATAGGAGTTAGCGGGCACGAAGCAGTGCGTTCGTACTCAGTGTGAGCAGGTCTCAATTCCCGATCCGCAAACACTCCTGATTATCCATGATGGAGTTAGGTCTAGTTGTATTTCCATGTGCATTCATTTTATATTGAATTGTGCATTTCGGTTCCTCGGCCATCATGCATCGAGATGCGTGATTGGTGGCACGAAGATCGAGGCATGCATAAATTTGTGAAATACATTGCTATGCCCCTTTCCTGCTCTCTGTTGCAGCAAAAATGAAGAATCAGCAACTTTTCAGAGTTCGGTACGTATTTTGAGAAACATTGCAAGCAGAGGCTAATTTGGGCATCCCAGTGGATTTCCGCGCAAGGAAGCTCAAACATGCATCACTTCATTATCTGGAGCGGAGTCAAGGCAGTCCCTGGCTTGCATGCCAGTTTACAATTTTTCTTCTTTAATTTGTTAATTAATTAAGAATTTCTGTAATATTTCAGACTGTATTATTCTTTTATTCGGGACTGTATTATTATCTATTCGGACCCTCTGTGCGAGGGCATAATTATAATAAGTGTGGGTGAGTGTGATGTATGTCTTCCAACCCCGCGTCTTTCTTCCTTTTTATTTACCCATTTACGATGATTAGATATAGGGCATGTTTCAATTAGCATATAGTATGACAGCATGTTTGCATCATTCATCTGTTTTGCACGCACCGGGCTCGGCGCATCATACAAACTGCATTTATATTTCAATTCCAAATTGAATACGTGTTAGTTGTAGCATTCCATATGCCATGTTTAAGACAGCCAAGCCTGCTATAGTTGCATCTTTGCATGTGTTGCATTAGGCATTTCTGTATATTTAGGATCATGCATGATTTCTAATAAGTTTCTGTTTTGGCTTGGAGTACTCGGTGAGTTTTATGCTTTAGCATCCTTGCATGCGTGTGAGTGACTGCCATGAATAGCATGCTTACCATGAGGCTACGTGCTTATATGATATAACTGCCTTGAATGCCTGTGGGTGGAGGTTGAGTTACTTGAATTGGGACGATTCATCAAATGTTTGTTTTAAGCCCACTAGATGGTGGCAAAATCACGTTTTTCTAAGCCCACCCGAGGGTGGCAAATCCACGTCTTAGCCTACCTGCGGGTAGCACCATCAAACTATTTTCAAACGAACAAACATGAAATGTTTGGTTCCAGTCGAGCGACTCGGTATATATTTGTTTCTTTGCAAGCATCACATAATAACCTAGGCTAATAAGCTGGAATAAGAGCACAATGTTTTCAAAATAAGATATCATGGTTAGTAGAGGCGGTCTTTGGCCGTGGCGAGAATAACTCCGCAGTGACCTTCTAATCGTACCCAAGTTCTAGAGCGAGGCAACTTTGGTGATAGCGGACCGCGTGGCCTTTGGCACCGTGTCAGGGTTTCCTAAATTTCTCAAAAATAAAACATTTAGGTGGCGACTCTGTATCTGGCAAAGCTGTCCATGTTTGGCATTTCTTTTCTAAAAATCTGTTTTTCTCAAAACGATTTGCGGTTGGACTCTTTGGTTCAAGATTAAGAAGTGACATTTGAGTCCTTGAGCTGTAGTGACCCAATATCGAACGAGCAGGGACTCACACCCTTTCCGGGATGCGTTAGGGGCGTCTGACATCCGGGCGAAAAGTCGAGTCCCTCCGTTACGATTCGATATTGGGTCACTCTGATTCGATGGACTCAAATGTCACGGTTCTCAATCTTGAGCCAAGAGTCCAAATCAAATCGTTTTTAAGCAATTTTTGAAAAGTGCCAAACATGATAAATGAAATTAGAGCCTGACTTCGATCATAAATTGCAAACATGTTTGATAATTACATGCAACTGATCTGAATACAAATATCTAATTAATTAACAAATTAAGTAGGAAATAATATACAAATTCCTAATTAATTAACAAATTAAGTAGGAAAAACTATAAACTGGCATGCAAGCCAGGGGCTGCCTTGATTCTGATGAATGCTGCATGTTTGGGCTGCCTTGCGCGGAAATCCACTGGGATGCCCCAATTAGCCTCTGTTTACACCTTTTCTTGAAATGCGTGCCAGACTCCGAAAAGTTGCCGATTCTTCATTTTGTTGCAACAGAGAGCAGGAAAGGGGCATAGCAATGTATTTCACAAATATATGCATGTCTCGATCCTCGTGCCACCAATCATGCATATCGATGCACGATGGCCGAGGAGCCGAATTGCACAACTCAATATAGGGTGAATGCATATGAATGCTACAACAAAACCTAACTCCATCATGGATAATCCGGAGTGTCGGTGACTTGGGAATTGAGACCCGTTCCATCACTCGGAGTACGGAACGCGCCTCGTTTCCCGTGCCCGGGCTAACTCCTATCCTGAACACGATGCAATATGCATGATATGCATGAAATGCAGCTGATATGCAATCCTAACATACACAATGTCATGGAATGGCATACACGCTGTACGAGGTAATACACAACCGGGCATACACAATGCTATGGATGAAATGGCATACGCAATGCAATAATGGGCTTACACCAACATGAGAGAGCCTCAGCCACACTCACATAGGAGGCCATCAGATGAAAAACAAGATACCTCGGCGCGCATCTGGGCATAAGCAGAACGGACCCTCAGGCACCGAAATGCCACTCTAATGAGACATGGCAAAGACATGGAATATGATATGAAAACATGCAAAAATCAGTGGCAAAATGAGGGGCAAAACAGCCCCGAAATGAGGCGAAATAATACCCGATGCATGAAATGATCCCGAAACATGGATTTCAATGCATAAAATGGCCTACAGCTATACAATACATGCATAATTGATACATGACATGAAAAGGAAGAAGAAATGCAGCCATAAAACTCACATTTTTACAGTACAAAACATGGTCAAACAGCAATCACAAGTAGGGCCAAGATGGCATACAAAAATGGCTCCGTAAGGGAGGCTATGAAGCAAGTGGTAGATGAAAAGCCCAAAAATAAAAATACCCTTCTACAACACTGAAGAAGGACTAAAAATATGAACATTTACAATAGATGACAAGCCTCAAATCAGTATGAAAACATGCTCAAAATGCAATGCAAGATTAGGGTCACAAGAGGGTATAACATGAAGTAGGCCAAATATACATCAAACAGTCAAAGACCCTCAATGAAACATGACAAGGGGGTCAAAATATAGCCACTTTCAGTTCTGAGAATGGCAGAAAACAGGAGTAAGATAAGCCTAAAAAAGCATGCAAAAATGGGGGCCAAAGAGGGGTATAATGGTAAGTACAGCATGGAGGCCCCCAACAGTGTTGAGCCCTTCTACAATGTTGTATAGGGACTCAAAATAAGCCAACTCACAGTTTATATCATGCTCAAAAACAGATCACACATAGGCTAGAAATACCATGCAAAATAATGACATACAAGGGGGTATTGAAGCAAGTACCAAATGGGGGCCTCAAACAGGGTTGAGCCCTTAAACAAACATGAAAAATGGATCAAAAAAATGACCCTTTCAGTTAGGGTCGGAGCCTAAAACAGCAAGAAAATAGGCCTAAGAAATGGTGCAAAAAAGTGCTACAAAAGAGGGAGATTGGCACTTACCCTTGAAGACCACTTCTTTGCTACCTCTTGGACCAAGGAATGTTGCTTCCTAGCTGCTGAAAAGCTCCCCAAGCTACTGGAAATGGAGTGGTGGTGGTGGTGCTTGGTAGTGATGGAGAAATGGTGCAAAACTTAGAGATTTTGAGAGGAAATGAGAGAGATATGTATCTATATGCTCAAACCAAGTTTTTCCACCCTTGAGGGAGAGCTAGAGCTGCTGTATGTATGCAAGGATGGAGGATAAAGGGAGAGAAAATGTGTAGAGAAATGGGATTAAGTTCCCTTCTTCTACCAAAGTCCCCCAAAATCAGATATTTTGGGAGAAAAAGCTATACTACAAAGCACACATCCCAAGGAACATGGCCGGCTTGCTATTTTTGTTGTAGGTGGCCGGCCGGCCACCCCCTATGGTCGGCCGGCCAAGGGGCAAAATGGTCCAGAGGAAATTTTGGCCGGCCACCACAAAAAGGTGTCCTCCCATGTGTCCTCAACAAGACCCTGTGGTTGGAAATTGGCAACTGTAAAACAGGAGAGACAACAAGCCACTTTTAGGAGGGGTTCAAAAGGTTCAATTTGAATTACTGGCCGGCCATAGACTTTTAGGGTCCTCCTATGTGTGTACAACACAAATATGTGGTTTGGGGTTGAAGAAAATGGTCTTAGGGTGGTCAACATTGGCTCGAAAGCGAGAAAAAAGGGCGTCGGAGGGCGCCGGAGGAATATAACTGGTTGCTGAGACAATTGCTGGCCTCCCACCCTTCAGTGACCTTCCTGGTGATAAAACATAGGTACCTGCGAAAAATGAACGAAAACCGATGCAAAATGAATGCTCGGGGGCCAAAACGCGCAGTTCAGATCCCGAAAATAGGCTGTTAAGCACCGAAAGTGGCATTCGACCACGAAGTGGGTCTCTCAGACCTCAGTGTCCCTCAAAAGGGAGTAAATAAGATGTATGCCAAAAACCGAAGGAATCGGAGATGATTAGACGGTCCCGAACCGAGGCACACGGCCTAACAGCTCCGAAAACCGGGAACCGAGCTCCGAAATGGGCAAAATGGCCTACGGCCACGAAATGTAGCCCACGACCACTGAGAGATGGTCTACAGGACCTCTCCCTCCCTTCAGGAAAAGAAACAGAGAAAATTGAGTCTGGTTCGCAAACCGAGACAAGGTACAAAAGAGGGTTCGGAAGTTCGGAGGCAGGGCTCACGGCCGTGACTCTGAGACTTCTGAATGAGCACAATATGCAACATTACCGAGCGCTCAATCGGTGACGTCTGAGTCTTAAGGTCGGTCAAAAATGGGGTGTCTACAATAGCATTGTGTATGCTAGGTTGTATGTTAGAGCATTGTGTATGCCTTGTTACATCGTGCATTGTGTATGCCATCTTAATCCATAGCATTGTATATGCCTTGTTACACCGTGCATTGTGTATGCCATTTCATATCATTGTGCATGCTAGGTTGTATATTAGTTGCATTCATGTATGTCATGCATATTGCATTGTGCTTGGGATATGAGTTAGCCCGGGCACGGGAAACGAGGTACGTTCCGTACTCCGAGTGACGGAACGTGTCTTAATTTCCCAGTCACCGACACTCCAGATTATCCATGATGGAGTTAAGTTTTGTTGTATTTCCATATGCATTCATTTCATATTGAGTTGTGCAATTCGACTCCTCGGCCATCATGCATCGATATGCGTGATTGGTGGCACGAGGATTGAAATATGCATACATTTGTGAAAATACATTGCCATGTCCCTTTCCTGCTCTCTGTTGCAGCAAAATGAAGAATCAGCAACTTTCCGGAGCTTGGCACGCATTTCAAGAACAGGTGCAAATAGAGGCTAATTGGGGCATTGTAATGACCCCAAAAGTCATCCTTATTTAATTAGAGGTTAATGTGCTTTAATTCAACCATATCTATTGGCATTGACAATGTTTTTATCTTATTTTGGGGTATTGATTGAGGTGGTGGTATGATGGTAAAGTAAGATTGGACAAAAGAATATAATTCGGATAGTTGATCTACGATCAGCCGTCATTCATTTGCCCTTTTCTTTTTCCACACTTTGAATTTAGATGTGAGGTTAGAACCATTGGAAAGCTTGTTTCCGGGGCTTCAATTTGGACACAAGAGCGACCTAAAATGGAGTCCGGATGGAAGAGTTATACCTGTTCAAAGTTTCGATCTGTCTTTGAAACAGTCCGCTCGAGCGGGAATTTCTCCGCTCGAGCGGGAATTACGGGACAGCAGCTTAAAACATGATTTTTTGGATCATTTCTCACACTTTCCCTTTTCATTCTTCATCTCCCTCCCCTAGGTCCGAAAACCCTAGGTCCTTGATCTCCAAAACCTTCCATTTCCCTTAGTTTAGATCAAGATCACCCATCAAGAAGTGAAGAAGTTTGAAGATTATTAAGTTTTACCGATTGGAATTTCGAGATTTTGAAGGATTCTCCTCAATCTTGCTCCTTTGTTGTTCTTCGAGGTAGGGGTTCTAGATCTCCTCAATACTTACATCTATGACTTGATTTATGGTAACTTCGGTATATTAATGAAAAATCTTCATTGTTATCATCTAGGGCATATTATGGGATTTGGGGATTTTCTTGATGATCTTATGCCCTAGAGATGTAAGGAAAGTCTTGTGTGTTTGTAATGAAAAATTGATAAGATCATTCTATCATTTAATCGTTTTGCTCTTTGATTTGTCATGTTTGAACTCAAGTATGGAAATATTGGCTTTGTATATATATAGTATGTGTATATCATGTGTTGTGTTATAAGAACATGAAGAATTTGAATCCAAGAATGGAAATTAAGAGAGAGATGGCTTGTTTAAGCTCCTAATCTTGTTTAATTTGTCATGTTTAGGTAGAATCCATAATATAGTGATGTTGGGTTGAAAGATAGTCTTGATTTCATTTGGAATTGCATGAAAAATGGAATGATGTTGCCTAATCCAAATCTGAAATTTTAGAATTACGCTTGGTCCGCTCGGCGGAGGAAAGCTCCCGGCGGGAAAATCGGCCTTCCAAGCCTCGATGGATTTCTGATCCTCGAGCGGCCAAAGTGGCGCTCGAGCGGGGAGGCTTATTTTTGGGAAAAAAAAATGTGTTGTTCAGTTTTGTGTGCTTGACTTTCTGGTATTTTCAGAATATTTTTCTGATGATTTTAAGATGGCTATAAATTCATATGAAGTGTAATGACACAGAGGCTAGTTTTCAATGATTTATGAGGAAAGAGAACCAATTTGCAAGTTATGGTTGCGTGCAGGACACATTCCGAGAGGGACAAGCACTCCATTGTAGCACTGTGAGTAATAGTACTACAATTGTAAATCAACCACTGTTAATGATTATTGGTATTAATGTTCTGTTCTTTGTGGGTAACTATGATAACGTATGAGTGGATTAAGGCGTATGTGAGTAATGAAGGATCTGACATGCATCAATATGGCTCTAAACTACTTACATTTCGAGTGTGTTCAGTGGTTAACGGTAATGTATCGATAATGTGTTACAACCTGTAAGTTACCATGATTCTACACAGATATGATATGAGAACTATTAATGCTATGGAGTGAGTAATAGAGCAAAGAATATGTATTCATTTATTATTGATGATTATTTTACTTCTGTCTGCTTTCCGTATATTCCTACCTTATCTGAACTTGAAAAACATGTGATGTGAATGAAAGGTAAATGTGGGAAGAATCTGAGTAACATTCTGGGCCGAGGGCCAATTTGTGATATTGTGTAACATTCTGTGTAACATTCTGGGCCGAGGGCCATTTTGTGACATTCAGTAACATTCTGTGTAACATTCTGGGCCGAGGGCCATTTTGTGACATTCAGTAACATTCTGTGTAACATTCTGGGCCGAGGGCCATTTTGTGACATTCAGTAACGTTCTGTGTAACATTCTGGGCCGAGGGCCATTTTGTGACATTCTGTATCATTCTGGGCCGAGGGCCGTTCTGTATCATTCTGGGCCGAGGGCCGCTCTATGTATATTTCTGGACTCATGTCTGTTGAGATATAATTACAGCGTATAGTTAATCATGTGCTTTGCAGTTATATACTTTATTATTTCTGTTGTACTTTACATTATTTATGTACTATTATTCACTGAATTTTACTCATTCTGTATTATATGCATTTACGTAGGTCATCGGTAGAAGCGGTCATAACCCTTAAGATTCGTCTCCCTCTTGTCAACCTCAGTGTGTCCAGGCACTACTAAAGCCTGTGTAATTTGTACAGCGTGGTTATATTTTTGGGATTTATACTTGGTTGTCTTTCCTTAAAATGTTTTGTTCTATGCCCAATTGTGGGCTGATTCGATGTATATGTGTGTATGTTTTCTGTATATTATTTACTTGATATGATGTTGTGATCCTGGCATGTCAATAGTAGCTCAATGGATATGTTTTGATGTTGTTTTTTTATGTTAAATGCTTCCGTTCAGGCCCCATATGTTATGTATGTCAAGTTAAGAGTCCGGTTACGAATAGGTCATGCCCAAACTTTTAGGGGCGAGTTTGGGGTGTGACAGGCATCGTCATGGATTTCCGCACAAAGGCAACCCGAACATGCATCATTCATCACCCGGAGCGGAATCAAGGCAGTCCCTGGCTTGCATGCCAGTTTTACAGATTTCTTAGTTAATTTGTTAATTAATTAGGAATTTGTACATTATTTGGACTGTATTATTTGGACTATACTATTCTTTTATTCGGGACTGTATATTTATTCGGTCCCTCTGTGCGAGGGCAAAATTGTAATAAGTGTGGGTATGTGTGATGTATGTCTTCCAACCCCATGTCTTTCTTCCCTTTTATTTACCTGCTTATAATGGTTAGATTAGGGCATATTTCAATTAGCATACAGTATGATAGCATGTTTGCATTCATTCATCTGTTTTACATGCACCGGGCTCGGCGCGTCATACTAACTGCATTTGTATTTCAATTCCAAGTTGAATATATGATAGCTGTAGCAATCCATATGCCATGTTTAGGATAGCCGAGCCTGCTATAGTTGCATTTTTGCATGTGTTGCATTAGGCAATCCTGTATATTTAGGATCATGCATGATTTCTAATGAGTTTCTGTTTTGGCTTAGAGTACTCAGTGAGTTTTATGCTTTAGCATCCTTTCATGCGTGTGAGTGACTGCCATGAATAGCATGCTTACCATGAGGCTAATTGCTTATGTGATATAACTGCTTGAATGCCTGTGGGTGAAGGTTGGGTTGTTTGGATTGAAACAATTCATCAAATGTTTGTTTTAAGCCCACTAGACAGTGGCAAAATCATGTTTTTCCAAGCCCACCCGAGGGTGGCAAAATCCGCATTTTAAGCCTACTTGCGAGTAGCAAACCATTTTCAGACAAACAAACATAAAGTGTTTCGTTCCAATTCAGACGACTCAGTCTATACTTGTATGCTGTGCGCATCACATAGTAACCTAGGCTAATAACCGGAATAAGAACGCACAATGTTTTCAAAATCAGATATCATGGTTAGTAGAGGCCGGTCTTTGACCGGGCGAGCGGGGGTGCTCACGAAGTGACCTTCCCCAATCGTACCTAAGTTCCCGAGCCGAGGCAACTTTGGTGATGATGGACACGTGGCCTTAGGCAACGAGTCAAGGTTTCCTAAATTTCCCAAAATAAAATATTTAGGTGGCGACTCAGTATCTGGCAAAGCAGTCCATGTTTGGCACTTCTTTTCAAAAAATCTGTTTTCAAAATCGATTTGCCGGATTTGGACTCTTTGGTTCAAGATTAAGAACCGTGACATTTGAGTCATTGAACTGTAGTGACCCCAATATGAACGGAATGGGATTTAACCCTCCCGGGGAGTTCGGGGACATCTACAGGAATATAAAGAACAGAGGGAATAGTAACAGCGGACATGGCAGAGGGTAAAACAAACCCAACAGATAGGACAGACATACCAGACCCATTAGCAGTATTAATAGTAATAGGGAAGGGAGGGGTGGATACAGTTTTGGAGTAAGGAAAGGTGATGAGTCATATGATGAGAGACAATAGAATCAAAAAGCCAGACAGAGGAAGGAATATCTAAAGAGGACCCAAGCAAACCTAAATGAAGAGAGGTGAAAGCGGAGGCAGATGAAGATGACTGAGAGGTAGACAAGATCTGCTGAAGCTGAGAACTCAAGGAAACCAAATTAGGACCTGGAACTGGCGTAGATACAGTATAAGCGGCGGGAGGCCGGAAAGAACTCTGAGTTGGTGCTCGGGATTGAGACTACTGAGAAGATGGACGTCCTTTCTTGGGACAATTGTACTTCCAATGACCCTTCCGATGGCAGAAAGCACACTCATCTGATGGTAGGGGCCCCTTCTTGGTCTTTGGAGTGGCCTGAAGCTGATGAGATGGGGGGTTCAACAGCAGAGGAGGTTGAGTAGGAGCCAAGAAGATAGATGGAGATAGAGTCTGATTGGCCGTCTTAAGACCAGTTTCTTCGGAGAAAAACTTACGAACAATAGTATCCACAGAAAGGAGAGGAGACTGATGAAGGATGCCACCACGGATAGCCTCATACCAAAGGGAGAAAGCCGTTAAGAACTGCACTAAATGACTTTGCTCCCGAAACTCAACATAAGCGTCTAGTACCTTAAGGCTAGATAATTCCATGAGAGCCAACTGATCCCAGATGCCTGTCATCTCTATGTAGAAGTCCTAAATAGATTGATCCCGCTAACGAGCACTCTGAATAGTCGTTCCCAACTCATACTGCTTGGCAAAGTTGGACTGATGATACACACCCAATAAATAGTCCCATACCTCCTTGGCAGTACTGTATTTAAAAAACATCATTCTAATACGATCATCCATAGAATTATGAAACCAGGTCAGAACTTGGGCATTATCACAATCCCAAGTGTTATAGTAAGTCAGATATCCTTCTTGTTTCGGGTCCAATGGACGAGGAACAGAATTAGAAACATAGCCCCATTTTTTTCTGACCAAAAAGGAAATTCTTCATGACACTAGCCCAATAAGCATAATTGGCACCAGTGAGTTTACATCTGATTACTTAGATTTTGGTGTCCGTCATTATAATAAATCAAATATTCACAGGTGGAAATATAATAATGACTAACAATTGGGCCAAACTGTAAATAAGAGTTTTGACCCAAATAACAATATTGAGAGAGTTAAAGCCACAAACTCAGAGAGACAGAGACAGAGACAGAAAGATACAAACAGAGCAAGGTAGAATAGAGATCGACCGAGTGTGGCAAATCAGCACCACTTTGATCACATGAACCAAGGTTCGAACGAGAGAGTTTAGGTGAACACGATCGTGTTGCTAGAGAGAGAAGCTTCTGATGATCATGAACCAAAGTCGATCGACCAGGAAGATCAGACGACTCGACTCCAATCAACGAAGACAAGGCACGACATCGACTGAAGGACTGAAGCAGCAACTGAACTGATGCCGCGATGCGAACCAGAGAGAGATCAGTCAAGAGCCTATTTCAATATCGCAATTGGGGGAGAAGATCACCCACAACTCACGACTGAGAGAGAGCAACAGTTTCTAGGGTTTAGGCGGTTTTGGCTCTGATACCATGTAAGTTTTCTGAATGGTTTTCTGTATATTCAATTGTGTATCTTTACAAGGAGGTCACCAGTTTATATAACCCTAAACCTATGCTGGAAAAAGGAAAATACGAAAAAAGAAATACAGCCAGATAATTACACTACCACAATCTTTCCTAATTCTATATACAATACAATCTTTCCTAATTCTATACACAATATATTTCTCACAGTTTGGCCCAATCGGTGGTCAGGCCGACCCTAAAGCTCTTGATACATGGCCCAAGTCTTGAAGTGAGGTGTCTGGCCTTAGCCATTGCTCAGCTCGGTGCAATTATGCCGCTAGATTGGGCTTGGTCCATCTAATTAGCTTCGCTCGTTTAGTGAGCTCAGCCCAATCCAGGCCTTGCCTTGTTATATTGACCCCCTTCCCTGTTATTTCACCTTTGTTTGGCGTTTCCAAACAATAATTTACTACTGTAAGATATATGATCATTTCTGGCATATACATATAAATTAGAATGGTGGGAAATCTTTTAAATGACATATTCTTTGCTGCTTCCCTAGTAACACACATCTGTTAGTTTCTTTTTTTGATATGATTTTGTAGTTCTGTTAATCACTCATCATTGCTATTGTTGCTTTCCTTTAACGCGTACTTCATACTGAATGTTCAGGCATCACATACAAGGCTATCCGTCTATTCGCATTTTTCGTAAGGGAAGCGATGCTAGGTAATTCACTGTGTTATATATCTTTTACCATCTGTGTCAGATTCTTTTTGCCTTTCTTTCAAATTTGAAGTGGGTGCTTCAAGACAATTTTTATCATATACTTGAAAAAGTTGCAACATATTCATTTTTTTAGATTGATCAATGTTTGATTTAATTCCTCATTGATGCGTTGTCCCATATTGTTCTTCTTCATATGCCATCAGCATGTTCTATATGATTTTCATTGTATGCTTCTAACTTATCTCTGCATGTTCATTTGCTGTATGGAACTTTTATTGAATTTGCATATACTGCTACAGACAATGTTTTTTTTTCTTCTTCCTGATTTTCATGTCTTATGCATGTACTAAACATTCACCTGCATCATTTGGTCTCTTCATGCATTTATCCAAGTGAGGTATTGGTCATTTCATGCACTTCTTTATGTGAGGCATGGTATTGCTATTATATGATAAATAGAGGAATGGGAGTATTTTCTACGATACTGTTGAACAACACAACCTCAAACCCGAGAATGGTATTAAATCAATTATGCATTATTTTTCTGACTTCACTTCCTACTCATGCCTTTTCCCATTACTTACATAAACCCAGACTTTTTCATGATTTTTCCATTTAGAGAAACAGGATATGGAACATTTCTACCCTGTAAAAAAACATTGGATAATAAGGTAGCATTTATATGGTACATAACATTGTTGCATTGGAAGTCCATTTACTAGTGCGGTTAGTCTTGTTAAAATGCTTTTGCAATTTCATTTGACAGTCCTATGGTGAGTGAATGCCCAAGTTGCAGTATCTTGTCTTTTATGTCTTACATTACTCCTGAACTTGTTTATTCTTCAGTCATCAAATACTTGATCCTAGTTTCTCGCTATTATTGTAGTTCTTGTGATTTAAGGTTCAAAGAGAAGTGTGCGGGCCTTTACAAGAGGGCTGTGAAGTAGAGCAAACTCTACTGTTTACCGCTGAGTTGTGGGGATCCAGTCCTGTGAAATACAGGAATGATAGCTGGTTTATGGTGGGTTTTTTTTCTTGAAACAAATGTTCAAATCAGAGTTTCTGACATTTTTATAGATTTTAATTGAATGCAAGAGATAGGTTTGAGATTTAGTCAGAAGAAGCTGTTATAGTTTGGTCTTGAGATTAAAGAAAAAAAAGGTCCCAAAAAAAATAAAATTGACCTCCATAACTAACGAGATTTTAGCTGCACCACACAATAGTTATAGTTTAATCCATGTGATAATAAAGAATTAAAAAGGTTACTAGTTTGCCATCCTTGGGTTAGTCCAAATGTATCTCCTTTGACAGTGATTCAAAATCAATGTGAAAAATTTCACTTCTGCAGCTTTGCAAAAATTGATAGTTTTTGGATGAGTTCAGTCACATTCCACTGGGTGAAATAATGGTTAACTAAACCCTACCTACTGAGAAAGCTGATTTGAAGTTTGGGTCCACTATTGCTGCCACTACTCTCAAAGATAAACCAGGAAAGGGGTTTAGAAAGCACTAGATGTCAGCTCTTCTTATTATTACTTGATTTTGTAATTTTTAATATTTTGTTATTATGATAAATTCAGAGCTTTTCTGTTTCAAATTGTAGCTAATTTACTTCTGAGAACACATTCCTTGATGAAGTTCTGGGTTTCACATTTATATTTATGCCACCTAATGGACTATCATCTTTTATCTGACTTGCTTTAGGGATGACCATGGGCACCATGATCATGAATCATATTATGGAGATCGAGATACAGATAGCCTGGTCAAAGTAATGTGAAGTTTGTGTTTAATGGTTGTGTCCATCTGTTAGCTTGTTAATACTTGGGAAATCTTACTTTCTATTTGATGAGTGCAACATGACTTGATATCAAAATTTCCATCCCTTGCAGACAATGGAAGATTTGGTTGCACCCATTACAATGGAGTCTCAGCGGCTGGCTTTGAAGAATGAACTTGGTAATGTGGCAGATGATGCAAAAAGACCTGCACCATTAGCTGGAGGATGCAGAATAGAAGGTTTTGTACGAGTTAAGAAGGTAAACTCTTTGTCTATTTTCCCTTGATACATTGTTCTGGCATATTTGTAAGGTCAACCCATTGAAATTCATATCGTGTCCAATGGTATATTTCTGGCTTATTGTTTCGATCATCAAATCAAATTTCATATTGTGTCTGATTAGCTGCATGTTTCTGCATGTCTCTTTCTCTGAGAGTCTCAGGATCCTTTTTATTTTCTTTATCGTTATTTTCATATTTATCACTAGGAATATGCTCTTGACCACTCCTTGTAATCTGCAGGTTCCTGGCAACCTTGTCATCTCAGCTCGTTCAGTAGCTCACTCCTTTGATGCTTCCAAGATGAACATGTCGCATATCATTTCCAATCTTTCCTTCGGTAAAAAAATCTCTCCAGAAGTGATGAGTGGTTTGAAGCGAGTGGTACCTTATCTTGGTGGAAGCCATGATAAGTTGAATGGCCAGGAATATATAACTCATCTGGGTGATTCAAAAGCTAATATTACTGTAAGATTTTTGGTTCTTATTCTCCTGTTAAATATCTAGCATGGTTAGTCTTTCATATTGTTCCATGTGCTTGGCCATTAGTGAGAGCCTAGAGAAGGATAAGGAATTCGAACTTTCCTGAATATTTTCACTCTTGGATGAATGTTAGTGGAGGAATGTATCAAAGGCATAAGGTTTCTTGTTTAGGACTCGTGGACTTTTTTTCTTATTTATTTCCAATCCCTACTCATCTTTCTTTGCAACCCACAGGGCCTGTTGGTTTCTTTTTCTGGTGATATCTTCTTGTCTTCATTGTTGTCTGTATTGATTACAAATTATGGTTATTTTAAATCACTGGAAAAGCACATAAACACTTGTAGGATCCGAGAACTCTGATGTGGGTAATATCCTGTGACTATTTTTTGTTTAATCCCGTCCTTATTTCACGCAAATGGGATGTTAAATGAATGTTGGATTTTTCTGAACTGTGAAGAATTACTGTTGTTTAATTATTGCACTTTGACTCTTCCTTTTTTTGATTTGTTCTTTTGTAGATAGAGCATTATCTTCAAGTTGTGAAGACAGAGCTGATAACAAGAAGATCTAACCGTGAACAAAAATCAGTTGAGGATTACGAATACACAGCACACAGTAGCCTCGCACACAGTTTCGATATCCCTGTTGCAAAATTTCACTTTGAACTATCTCCGATGCAGGTTCAAAATAATCCATTAATGTCAATTTGTTGAGAATGGATCTGACTGATGTTTCTTCTGTTCTCATGACCTTTTTCCTATTATTACCAGGTATTAATAACAGAAGATTCAAAGTCATTTTCTCACTTTATTACAAGCGTCTGTGCCATTATTGGTGGTGTTTTCACGGTTAGTTATACTTATGTGTGTGTGTGTGTGTTTTAACTTACTTTCTTTTCCTCTTCCTTTTATTTTTTCCTTCTCTTTATTCACTGTTGTCATTAGTGTCTGTTTCTAATAGTCTTCCTTGGGTCATTTCAGGTTGCCGGTATATTGGATTCAGTTTTGCACAATACTATGAGACTACTGAAAAAGGTTGAACTAGGAAAGAATTTTTGATGGAAGTCTGAATTCGGCAAGTGTAGAAAGAACATTAAAATTTAATGAATGAGTAGTGAAGTATAAGAAATGAAAATTGTTAACTAGCTAACTCAGTTGCCAATCTCCGCTGTGCATGCATAGATTCCTTTCTGTTCAATATTTTCTTCGGTCATTTTCTTTATTTCTTTGTTTTCGTCTCTCTTTTTGCATGTCAGGATGGATATTTGGGAGGGTTTTGTAAACTTGCCATAATTGACCAATTTAAAATTTGTTCCATTTGGGGCTAGTAGTTCATGTTTGTCTCACCAAATGCTCATTTCGAGCTATCATCACATTATATAATTCAACTTGCATATTTCACGGCTGTCCCGTGAACCAAATGGTTTATGGACAGCCAACTAGGAGTGCCACGTAAGCCACTTTTATTCACATCTTAATTTTTTTACTTTTGTGTGCCTCAAGTGATTATTTTCTTCTCTGTTTTCTTTTTTCCTCGGAAAAAGTTAGGGATCATGAAAATGATCATGAAAATTTTATGATCCTTAGATTACCTTGATTAGTGTGTGGTGTTTTATTCTAAGTGTAATCCAATAGTCACAAAACTTTCATGATTATTTTCATGAAAGGTTTTTCATGATACCTAACATTGCTGTTTTTCCTCCTGTTCTCTGCCTCGTCATGGTCGTCGGAAACCAACAACTCCCACCGCCACCTATTGCCACCTCCCTCTCGTCATGGTCATGGTCATGGTCATCGTCCTCAGCCTCATTCCTTTAACCTCACAATCCTTTCCAAACTCCTCCTTGTCGTCCGTCCCATGTAAACCCCATGAAGCATATTGATGCTGCCCATCATGGAGGACTCCGGTTAAAAGATTGACAACCCGTTTGGCTCATAGACGTTGATGGTGATAACCAGAAAATCAGTGACAACGAGATAAGAATCAATGACGATTGCGCACAAAACAAAAGTATGTGATTAAATTTGGAATTATGTATTTGATTTTATTTCTGGATGAAATTAAATTCGAATTAAATTTTTTGCTTTGAAAGTCGCTTAACACAAGTCTCAGTTAACAATGCAAGATCCTGGGTTGAATTTCACTTCATTTTGTCAATCTTTGTTTTTACTTTGCTTTTCTTTTTCATTTTATGTTGGGTTTTTTTGTGCATGTTGGTCGGTGGTGATTTTGGGTATTTTATTTTTTTCTTTTTTATTTTATTTGTATAAATAATAGGCGGGTCTCCGTAAAATAGAACTTTACGTAAAATAGAACTTTCACGGCTGAGCCGTGAAAAAGTTATTCCATGTATAATTAAGCTAAATGGTTGAAACTCATTCGTTATGTTTAGTTTCATTTTTTTTGAAATTTTAGTGATTTGAAAACTCTATTTTGAAAAAGAATTTTTGTTTGGTTTTTTAAAAAATACATTATTGTAATTTTAAGTTCTCCTCCAATTTAAGGAGAGACAATTAAAAAAAAAATTATCACATCAAAAAATGTTCTCATCTTAGTTATGTATGTATGAAAATATAATTTGGTATGTATCCATTTATGGGTACATATCTTACCATTAACTATGTGATTTTATCATAAAATTTCTACTCATTTTAATTACAGAAAACGTAAAGTTTTCTTTCAAATTGGCATCAAAAAAATTTTTTCGTAGAATTAAATTTTTATAAATTGTTATGTACAAAATTTACTTACAAATTTGCATTAAAAAAAATCGTAGTTTTTGGAAATTTATTTACAAATTTTTGAAAAATGTAAATTGATTTACAAATTTGCGAAAAACATAATTTTTTACAAATTTTCAGAAAACGTAAATTTATTTACAAATTTTTGAAAAATGTAATTTTTAGAAAACGTGAATTTTTTTTTTTTTTTTTTTTATAAATTGACATTACAAAAATTTTTAAATTTATGTTTAAATTTATTTACAAAATCGTAAATCTGTTTACAAATTTATTTATAAAATCGTAAATTTATATTTAAATCTACTTACAAAATCGTAGATTTATATTTAAATTTACGATTTACAAATTTTTTTGCATAACATTTATAAAAATTTAATTCTACGAAAGAAATTTTTTAATGCCAATTTGATTTTTTTTTTTTCTTTCTTTTACGTTTTCTATGGTTGAAATGAGTGAAAATTTTATAATAAATTCACACATTTAACAACAAGATATGTACCCATAAAAGACTACATACTAAATTATATTTTTATACATATATAGCATGTATATATATATATATATATAAGATGAGAGTACTTTTTCATGTGACAATTTTTTTTTTTTCAAAATTTTCTCTCTCAAATTGGAGAGAAACTTTAATTTGAAAAGTCTTTAACATATCATTTTCAAAATTGCCTCTCTCCTTAAAATTCTTAAGATATCATTTTGAAAAGTGAACTCATTTTCGGAATAACCAAACAAATACTCTAAAATTTTCAAAAAAACTAAGTTTGAAAAACAACAATCAAACATAGTGATTAATTCTTAAAGTTTGGTTTGATGAAACTCGGTTTGCTTAGCTAGTAGTAAACAGTTTAAGACTGTTTTGACTTTTAATTTATTTTAGCTCACATCACTTCTTATATTTTTTACTCATTAAAAGACATAAAAATAAAAAAATAAATTTTTAACCAATTTCCCAAAACACTCCGTATATATAAATCTTACCTTTCAATTGAAGTTTGATTGAGATTGATTTGGGAGACAATTTTAAAATTATTTATATTTCAAATTAAATTATAAAAATAAAAAATAAAAAGAACTCTGAGACTCAGCTTTGTTTTGTTCCACTCATTTATAGTCCACCCATCCATATTTGAGTTTATTAAAAAGCAAAATGAGTGACTTATCCTTATGAAAAATCCACAAAAAAAAAAAAAAAAAAAAAAAAAAAAGAAAAAAAAGAGGAGTGGGTGAAGTTAAAAGATAGAAGTTTATGGATCGATAATTGGCTTATCTAAAATTTACGGGAAAAACTACCTACATAATTTTTGTTTATTGATTTATTGATCTCCTTTAGGATGATTTGGTGGGTAGTTTGTTTTAAAGCGATTACTCCTGATTAATTAGTCTCATAATTCCGTATACATTTTTTTTTTTTTTTTTTTTTACTTGTATAGTATTAGTCAAAATTCAATGGTGATGCATCTTAGAGTGCTATAAATATTCCGAAATAGGCTATACTGACTGAAAAAATAGCATCTTTTAGAAATTCATACCAATCCAGAGAATTGTTAGAATTTTGATGTAAAAGATTTATAGATGGAATTAACCATTTGGTTAATATATCCAAAGCCATTCTTTCATGATTGAAAGAAATTCCTATGAATCCAACAAACAAAGTAAATAGGACCAATACAAGTAGAGGAAATAACATAGTATTATCTGATTCATAAGGATACGAATAAGTGTTCTTATTGCCAAAATGATTAATAGTAATAAAAGGACGTATTATATTTCTTACATTCTCATCAATTCGATATGTCTTCTTTGAAAAAAAAGAACACTAATTTATTTAATGCATTAAAAGAATGCATTAAAAAACGCATAAACACACATGTCACAAAACCAATTTATTTCCTTTTATAGGTTGTTTTTACATGGTAACGATATAATTAACCAAGAGTATACACAAACTCAGCTTATTCCTTAACTATATCAAACAACAAATATCAAATACAAATCGACCTTGAAGACCCAGATGAACCCACTGAAATCAAGGTGAAAAAAATCACAAGCAATCAAAAAACAAAAAAACAAATAAGTTCAATCCAACTCTTACTTTAAATCACTGAGTTAGAAAGCCAAAAGAAGAGATGAACCCAGAGTAGCTCCAATGGAACCAATAAAACTCATGACAATGGAAGATGCACCACTCTTTTTAGAAGGCGTCTGTTCAGCGGCAGGAGCGGGAGATGGGTTTATCTCTACTGAACCACTCGGAGGAGGGGTCTGATAAGTAGAAGGAGCCGGAGATGGGGTCATCGGTACTGGTGCCGGGGGTGGAGAGGGAGGCTCCTGATGAGCGGGTGCTGGAGCGGGTGCTGGAGCGAGAGTTTTCGTTGACGATCCTGAAGGTGGAGGAGAAGCAACGGTGGTTTGGTTGTTGCTTCGATTTGCCATGACAATCACATGCAACTTCTCTTTCTTGAGACAGTTGTCTTTGACTCCACTTATGAAGTAGAATGGCCCGGATTGGCTGAACTTGAACACTGTGTAGCCGTCACTGTGTTTTGCAATGGGGTTTGCTGTGTTGCAGTTTCTGTAGTCATCGCAGTTTACTTCAAACACTGAGTCTTTGTCTGCTGGGTAGACGAACACTACAATAAACACAAAACAGTAGATGTTGTAAAACAATAGGATCCCATTGATCATGATCTTTCAATGCCTGCTGATATTGTAGTATGCAAATAGGGCTACTATTACTATGTATCATCAGATGAATTTCACTGTTTATCTCACTTCTCATGTAGATACACCCAACAAATGAAGTGTACATGTAGAATCTACCATATTTAAAAAATAAATGAAAAATCTGATGAAATTCATAACATATATCATATTTCCTTCATGAAGCACTAGATCGTGAGAGTCTACAATGCATCACTAGATGAATTTCACTGTTTTTAACACCAGATCGTGGGAGTCTACTATGTAGCACCAGATGAATTTTATTGTTTATCTCACTTCTTACATGGATGTACACAACGAACGGCACATCTCCATGTTTTATACCATATTTAGAAAATAAGTGAAAAATCAAATAAAATTCATCCAGTAACATGTATTATTTTCCCTGCACGAGAGAATACTTGTCAAATGGATATGATAAAATGCTCAACTTACGTAGAGTGTCTCCGACTTGAAATCTGTTTTTTTGTGCCCATTTATCATAGTTGAGAGCACTATAATCAGTAGGGAGTGTCCAACCATTTGATTCACCAACCTTGAACTGATATGCACCACCTTTCTGGATCAACAACAAAAGACTAAAAAGCCCCAAAACATGAAATGCTTTGTAGTTATTATGATTCAATCTTGAAATGTTCTTGGCCATTGGAACAGAAGAAAATGGAGGGCCAAAAACCAGAAAGCTTGAAATGGGAATGAAGTTAATGAGTAGATAACAATGGGGTTGATGATTAAGGTTTTTGTAGGCCAATTTGCATAAACTTTTGTGGTTGTGAAGCTTTTGCTCCTTTTTGTGTTATATATATTCTTCTTCCTTTGGATTTCTTGGCTTCCAGTCCCAAGTATATGGGCACATTCTACACAGAGCTCTTTTTAAACCTTCTTGATTACTTATTCTGGGTTGCTACATATACTTTGCTTGACTATTATGAAGAATATTCATATCTTGTGCTTTGGGTTAGATAATATTGTACATATAATTCTTATATAGAAGGTTGTGTGTTCATATGACAAATGCCACTCTAGCCGAATCTTCTTCAAAGTTCAGTCTGTTTGAAGAAACAATTTTCATGGTTAAGTTTCTGTTTCAAGTTAGTCTATACATATGCATAATTAATACGGAAAAGTATTTAGAATGTAGATGTCAGCATAATGGGATCTACCAGACGTATCCTTATTACTTTTTGGGCTAATATGTACAGTTTTTATTTTTATTTTTAATGTACTTGTATGTGATTTAAGTGTATATGGACTCACTCTTTTGTTTTATACTTCTCATTATTCTTGGTTGTATCCCCAATGATGGGATATTACATGTGTCAAATTTTGATTTGTTATACATAGGGCGGAATCAGAAATTTTGACAAGGGAGGGCCAAGATGTGCATAAAAAAATTTGAGTTAACTTTGGTACATTATTAACTAAAGATCATTTTTTTTATAAGCGTTACAAAATAAGTATTTAATGAAAAAATTAAATAAATCTAACAAGTTATATTTTTTATTCTTTTATGAAATTTTGAATTATTAACTACATCACAGTATATAATCGATTTGACTATGCTTTTAAGTTATTTTGTTGATTGGCATAATTTAGTGAATAAAAAAATATGTATACCTCTTTAATTTCTTAAAATTCAAACAAAATAATAAATGTAGAATATGTACCTCTTGTGTAAATAAAATCATCTCGATGAAATTGATATTATTAAATGACATGTGACAAAATTGGAGATCATTTCATTATACATTATGAAATATTGATAAAATAAATAGCTAGTAAAGTAATTTTAATAAAATTAGAAGTTATCTATTTTACATTCTACAAATATTCTTAAAATATAGAGTTGATATTGTAATTTTGAAAAACTGGGGACAAGGGCCATGGACACCTCCCGTCCTCATATAGGTCCGCCACTGGTTATATGTATAATAATATAAGGTGTTATCCTTGTACCACATCATTATGGATGAATTTGTGGGATAAATGTATGAATTTGTAGAATTACTCATATTATCAAGAGTACATAGTTCTCTGTGCCTCAAGGTTATGCCCCTTAAGGGAGTTCAATCAAGTACTCTTTAATGATACGAATAATTTATTTTGTAGAATTTGTCGAATAAATTATTTATGTAAAAAAATTAAATTGATTTAAAAAAAATATTAATTTTTTTTTATAAAAAAAAAAACTATGATTTTTTCAACTAACTCAACAAAATGAACTAGTTAAATTATTAAAAGAGATTTATAAAAGAAAAAAAAATTCAATAAAGTAGCCTCCTTTTTTATTCTCTTTTCCTTTTCCTTCTCAAATTCTCCTCAAATTTAAAGATCAAAGTCTTATGAGCCAAAAAAAAAAAAAATTTGACAGATTACTAAATTTTGACAAAAACTTCTCTTTAATTCTCCCAGAAATATTAATTGTTTTTAGATTTTTGTTTTTCAAAAAAAATTGTTAAAAAATCCAATTAAAGAAGGATATAAGACATTAGGTCTCATAATTTTTCTTTAGTGAGAAGTCTATTTTTGTGAAATATTAGTGTGAGAAGTAAATTTTATTATTTTAGAAGACATTTTATTTTAAATTTTTTCCTTTATTTTTTTCGTTTATTGTGACTATCTGTTCAATTTTTTTTTTCTTATCTATTCAATTTTTTTTCCCTATATGTTCAAATTTTTTTCCTATTTGTTCAATTTTTTTTACCTTATCTGTTTCATTTTTGTATCTTTTCAATTCAAATTTCTCTTATTGGTTCAAATATATGTCCAAATAAAATCTATATGTTCTTATCTGTTGAAACTTTGTTTAACTTTTTTATCTGTTATACTTAGATTTGAAAGCCCATTCTTATCTGTTTGAAATTCACAATTTTTTCCTCCCTATCTGTTGAAATTCTCCAGCACCAACACTCAAATATACTCCACAGCAGGGGCGGAGGGAAAGAACGACGAGGGGGTCACGTGCCCCCTCTTAGTTTTGAGATTTTTTTTTTTGGTCTTGTTATTATATATAAAATGTATTTTTTTAATTATGTTTTTTGGTTAAAGATTTATTATATTGTTATTTAATATTTTGAAAGCACTATGTGGTATTATTTATGTAATAGTTTAAACCAATAATATAGCGAAAAATCTTATAAATTGGATATAATGAACTCATTATTTTCAAGTAATTGACAGACTGCTTAGTGTGATTTGTGATTTCTCGTACTTTGAGTATCACGTAGGCAATGTTATATGATATTCTGAGACTGTTTAATAATTTTCATTCAAAATATATCATTTATAAGCAATGTCATCTCTTTAATACTTTTCTATCAAATAAAAATTGAATAAATTTTATAATAATTTGTGTTATTAATGATGTGTTTTTATTTTATAAAATTAAGAATTTTGATTATATCACCATCCCGCATCCAACTATTTTATACTATTATAAAATTTTAATTTGTTCTTATTGATAATGAAAATGTAATTTTTTATGCTTAAATTTAGCTTATAAAATTATTATGGGCAATGCTGGGGACCCCAGTGGGGGGCAACCCCCAGTGCTAGGTGGGGCACTGCCAATGGCCGAAAATTCCAAAAAAAAAAAAAAAAAATCAATTTTTGGACCAATCAGAGGAGACCCCCAAGTACCCCCACTGGGGTCTCAGCCATTTTCTAATTATTATTATCTTAATGTTCATCATAATTTCTTTTAAATAAAAAATTATAATCAATAGTGTCTCCTCTAACCTAATTTTCTTGCTCCGCCACTGGTCCACAGATATACAAATTTGTGCAGAAATTAGAGCTTTTTCAACACCACTTTAGTTCACTTCGAATCCCATACCCTCTGCACTTGATGCTTCTCTTTAAACCAGAGAACAAACCCAACCCACCCAAGTACCCTTTAACCCTGGGTTTGCAATTACTCTCTCTCCATTAAACCATCTACATACGTTCTTTTGTCCATATATATAAACAACTCAGATCTGGGACTTCCATGGCCAATTAACAAGCAATCATCAAGCGTTTTTTCAAATCTATTTCTTCCTCTCTCTCCTCTCCCTTTTCAGAGGGCTCAGACGTTTCAAATTTTTGGCATCGATTACAACCCTAGAGAAGAAAATGAAGAAAACAAAACTCTTTTGATACCGGGGAGATATCAACGGAGGAGTGAAGATAGTGACGGCAGTGGCGACGGCGAGGAAGAGTTGAAACGGTGGCGATCTCAGAGCACAGAGCTCTCTTTGGATCTCTGCGTGACAGGCTGATGGATTCGGGAGTGAAGCTTCACCATCCAAAGAGGCCTCGAAGGAGTGATCTCAGAGCACAGAGCTCTCTTTGGATCTCTTTTTGGATCTCTGAGTGAGAAAGAGGGCAGAGGAAAGAGAGAGAGAGAGAGAGAGAGAGGGGGGGGGGGGGTCTGAATAGGGCTTTTATTTGAAAAAATATATATTATATATACATTCCTGTGACAAAGTAGTTTTGGACAAAAGAAAAATCCGAGTTTAATTTGGAGAAAGCTCACGTTACTGTGGACTCCACTAGGATTGGCATCTCCAGTGACGTGAAACTTTTTCATTCATCAAAAATAAAAATAAAAATAAAAATTTTTTTTTTAGCCAATCATGAGCCTTCACGTAGGACCCTAGCACCTCCACTGGGGGTCCAAGGCATTTTCCCTTAATTAAAATATTTCATTGGACCCTTTTTTTTTAGTGAAAAAAATAGTCTAATTTATTTTACTTTATAAATTTCTTAAAGAAAAAATACATAATTGAGTAAGGATAAAATAATTTTTTTTTTCTTAGATAATATTGCTAGAGTAACATGTTACTGTGAGACATAGTAACTGCCAAATAGAGTAACATTAACTTGTTACTGTTTATATGAATTTCGACAATAATAATTTTTTTTAAGAATTTCATAATCAACATAGATTTTATTTGATAGATCTTAGTGAGAGAATTTTAAAAATACTAATTTTATTAAAAATCGATATTTACATAAAAAATTATATTATTTTAAAATTTAATATTTTAATAATAATAATAGGGTAAACTACCAATAGGTCCTATTTTGGAGACTTATTACCCAATAGGTCCTACTTTGGAGACTTATTACCCATTAAGTCCTATTTGATATAATTTATTAAGTGATAAAGATAAATTTATCAGTCTTTTTTTTTATGAATAATTTTATAGTGATAAATTTATCAGTCTCTTTGTTTTATGAATAAATTTTTAGTGATAAATTTATCACTATCTTATTTTTATAATGTTAAATTTATTAGTTAGGACTTGTAGGTAAATAAGTCTAGTTAACAGGACTAATTGGTAAGTACCCCATAATAATATGTATAGAACTTTTTAAAAAAAAATTTATACTTGTCTTTGGCAGTGTGTTGGGAACTTTTGGACAGGCTGTTTTAGTCTCAAATTGCAAAAAAGCCTTTTAGCCTCAAATTACCCTGCCTAACCCATTGATTTAAAAGAAAAAAAAGAAAAGCGACGGCTGTCAGCAGCACAAATAACCTACATTGTTACCAACATAGTGTAGGCTAAGACTACCATTGTCATTCCACAGATAGTTAAATGACTACTTTGCCCCTGTAGATCAATTTTGGAAAAAGTAAGGTGAGGGGCAAATTTGTTATTTCAATCTTAAATATCATTTCAAATACATTTTTCTATACAACAATCAATTCAAAAATTTAACCCAACTTTCCAAATACAAAAACTAAAATAACTAAAAAATTAAAAAACTTTAAAAAAAGTCACTTCTTAAACACCGACTTTAATGTATTAAAGTTTTATTACAATAAAATTTTGACCAAATTCCCCTTGAATTTATGGACCGAATACAAAAATCTCCATTTTCCTCATTGGGCCTAAGCCCGTAATATTGCTTCAAATAGCATTACTCGTCAACTTCGTATCTATCCTTCAATGGGCCTAAGCCCATAGTATTGCTTTAGAAAACACATTGCACTAATTTAATCCCATAAGACAAAATATTTTTTTAAGCTTAGGGTTGGTTTGGCATGTACTAAAAAAGTGCACTTTTTGACTTATTGGTGGGTTTGGGTTGGGTTTGGGTTGGGTTTGATATGATGTGTTAGAGAGGTGATATGATTTAAATAGGATGATGTGACTTAAATAAGATAGTGACTTTTTGGCTTTTTGACTTATTTAGATGATGCCAAACCAAGCCTTAATAAGATAAAATATCACATTCAAATCATAATTATTTTATTTTTTCTCTTACAAAATTCAAAAAGCCTATTTCAAATGAAACTTTTTAACTTCAAAGTAAAATAATTAAAAACCTAACCTACATTCCAAACAAAGTAATTTGTATATTTCTTTTATTGTGCCTAAAGCCCATTTTGGGATCGTCAAATTCTCATGAGTCCAGTAGTGGCTTGTCGATCGGTGGGCTTCGTTTCAATGTAGCTTAATAGCCAAGCCAATTTATTAGCCTTTAAAAAAAAAAAAAAAATTCTTTAATTTTTTTTTTTTTTTTGGGTTCAAAATTCCCACTTCAATCACTTTAATAAGTATTAAGGAAAAAAAAACTAAGAATGTGCTTAATAAACTAACCTTTTTTTAATATTTTAATTTATTTATAAGCTTTAGTTTGAAGTACAATCTTGAAAGGAAAGGGAAATAACTATATATAATAATCCTCAATGCACATGGATGTTGATGATGGAAAGAACATCTTTCAACTTCAACCAAAAAGTTAAAGTGAGAAACCTTGAAAAGTCACCTGATTAATCACTACATTATTTTTTTTTTGTGTGTGTGGCATGTGGCTTGCAAATGAAGATCATGAGCAACTCAAACCTCCATGAACATCACCATGGCAAAAGATTTTAACAACATGTATTTTATAAAGATTTTTAAAAGATTGTAATAATACATATTTTATTTGGCTGACATGTTAACATTATGATTTATGGTAAATCCTTTATTTTAAGCCGGGCAAATTACAATTAATAATTTATATGTGATTTGTCCATTTGAGCGAGAAAAAATAAAAAAAATAAAACATTCACTCTCAATTCCTACCCACTCACTCTACCCTACCCTCGACCTTTCTAGCTTCTACCATCACCGCCACCCTTTCCTTTGAAATCTTAGGTTTTGTTTGGAAACAGGTTTTTTTAGTAATTTTTTGACTTTTTGATTAAAATATGATGTAAAAAAAACTAGTATATTTGGGATAATTTTTTGAATTTTTATGAAAAGATGTACAAAAAATAGAGAAAAAATAAAATTTTTGATTTTTTGATATAGATTGTTAGTTTTTTGATTTTTTTAATAACTTTTTGATTAAAAAAATTACATGGCAAACGAGACCTTAGTTGTTGCTTTATACCACTTCCTCTTCTCCCTTATGTGGCTATCTTCTTTTCTTATCAAACCTATTTGCCATGAAACCCTCCTTCTGGGACTCTAATCCACCACAAATGCCTATCTCTAAAACCTAAATAAATTCAATGGTTGATATCTAAATATTATTAATTTAGTAGCTGATAGAATGAATAGTTCCCTCAATATTGATAGTCTAAATGGTGAGAAAGATAGAATAAATAGGATTTGAAGGTGGTGGTATACACAATCTATTGAGGAACAATAGGCGAGATAGGAAAATTATGTACTATGGGATAGTAGGAGAAATAAAAGAGGCTGAATGGTGGAAGCTAGGTTTGGGAGGCAACGATGGATGGAAAAGTGGTTGGTGGGGTGGTTGTGGGTAGCTGGTGGGTGTGTAGTAAAAAATAGGCTATTCTTAATAATAATTTAATTAAAAAAAATTCGTAACTTACTAAAAAAAAAAAAATCAATAAAGCATGTTGACTAGCAAAAGAAATTGATGGGTGAAATCGAAACTCAACCTTGATGAGATGATGAACAGGGTCCATCAAGCTGACAACTCCAATACAGTGTGGAAGAGTCAATAATCTCTCTCTCTCTCTCTCTCTCTCTCTCTCTCTCTCATCTCTGGGTTTCATTGCAAGTGGCAGGAAGCTCCCGGGAATGAAGGCGAGTGGATACCAAATCTGTTGATTCCACGCATTTCACGCTCCGTCTCTCTTCTTCCCAAACCCCCCAATACCAAATCTTAGTTTAAAGTTTTAACTACTACCCCCAATCAAAAATTCCAACTAAAACATATCATATATACATACAGATATATATTTGACTACAATAACGGTATCTAGAGAGAGAAAGACACAACACAACAAACAACGAACCACGTCAATGTCAATGTCAATTAAATTATTAACGTATTAAACGGTCGTCGTTTGGTGTCTTGAGTGATGGGTTCACAATACTTTGTCAAATTGACCCATTCCAATCTCAGACCCAGCAACAACAAAAACATATAAACAAATGCTAATACAAAAACACTTGTGCGTTTCTTGTTTTGAGTTCGTTGTCTGAGTCGTTTTCTTCGAGGCAGCGGCACCTGATCTGGGTCCCTTTTGATTGTTTGTGTGAAATCTGATCTGGGTTTTTTATCTTTTGTTCTGGGGATTCAGCTCTAGGTGCGTACAGGGTTAGGGTTTGATTGGGCTAACTCAGGTGGGTTTTGATTTCTTTAGGTGTTTTGTGGTTTTTCGAAAATGTGGAGGGATGCTGGAACTCCTGCTGATTCTTTCTATGAGGTTCGGCCCGAATGCACCGATGTTCCCAAAACCACATTCAAAATCAAGGTTTGTTAATTCTTCAAACGCTAATTGTTTTCTTTGACATACCCATGATTGTTAATTGCTGAATTTCAATCAATATTGTTGAGAATCTAGTCCACATTGTTGCTTTTTTTATGTTTGGATTTAATAATTAAAGCACTAGATTGTTGGGACTTTTGCTTATATTACTTGACCATTCTGGATTGTGATATTGGTCTGTTCATTATCAATATATTGTTGATTATATATAACATTGAAACAAGAGGAAGCTGAAAATATTTAGAAGGATATGGCTTTTCTCTGGGTTTGACTAATATCTTTGATTACATGAGAGGCTTCAAAAACAAAGCAAACACTATAAATGTGTCCATGTATCTAAATTCTAATGCAGGAAAGTTTTTGAGATTAGGTCTGGAAATTAAATAGAATACTAATTCCTATTGACCTCAAAATTGCCTTGATGACTGAGTTGAGGAGTTCCTTTCTTCTTCTTCTTCTTGATAAGTGGGGTATGTGGGTTGTTCATACACTATCTAAAATTCATATATAAGAGCTATAGGTGTTTTTCAAGTTTTTGATGAAGTCAATGGAAATTATGCTGGAAATCGAGGTTTAGAAACTCTCTCTGAGCTGAATACATGGCAGCAAGAAAAGCACTGACCAGATACTTTTCCTCTATCACCTCTAAATCTAGGAACTAGAGAGGAAGTGGAGAACACACTTGAACAGTGTATAAAAACAATTGTCTACTTCTTCTCTTTTTACTGTGCCCAGAAGACACAGATAAGAGGAAAGGACCATACATTCCCTTTTCTAGAAATTGTGAGTATTAACTTTCTAGAGGAGTGATTTTGTAAGATAAGATTACATTAATTTATGAGAAGGGGGGAGGACTAGTTTTGAACTCTTTCTCTCTAAAGGAAATGGATTACATAATAAGGAGTGGGCGAAGACAATTTTTGAACTAAAAGAAAAAACAAATTTTGAATTTGCTGAAAAAAAAAAAAAAAGGATTTTTCGACCAAGTGCATTGCTCATCACACCTTGCTGCATATATACCAGCTGTGGACCTGTGGTAAGATGGCTACTGATTTATATGCATGTATTGTTTTTGTAACTTATGGAAAAAGTCCAAAAGGGTAGTGATCATTCTTCTCTTGCTTTTGACTGTTAGTTGGTTTGCCTTATGTTATATTGGAACTTGGAAACTAGTTATGTATTTTGGTATAGCTTGAGCAAAGCAAGCAATCTGATGACAAAAAAGGGTTGTTGGTGGTTGTTAGTAGTTTTGTTTTTCTTTGATGGCTAGAATCCTGGCTGGTGGAAGAAATCATTGGTTGGTGATCTATTAAATTATCCTTCACATTCGGATTTATTTTTATGTTTTTTGTTTTTTATTTTTTCTTATATAAGCTTTGACAATGATACTTGATATGACACAAAATCCTAGTATATGATGTAAGAATCAAGAGTCACTTCTAGCGATTCATTTTGATTTGGGCTCTGCTTTTTGTCCCAATTCTATCATTGATTTCTAATCTTTCCATCAGGCTGGCAAAACTCTTAGTGTGCGAAAATGGCAGGCTGCATTTTCTCCAGAAGGTTATCTCGATATAGGCAGGACACTTGGTCGAATCCAACGCGGGGTAAGTTTTCATCTCCGTGGTTCAGAACTGATGTAAGTGTATATTTTGCACATAAGCATATGAAAAGCAATATGCTTCTCAGGGTTAGACCCTTATTGGAAGTGATTAATGTTACTACTTCTTAGTCTACTTGATCTGTGGTATATCTTTATTTTTTTGTCAGACAGTCATGTTGAGTTGTAATGTGGCACTGTATTTTTACTCGGAAGGGAAGAGTGGGCATCAGACAATAACCTAAAAGCTAACATTACCAGTAAATTTTAGTATATTCTCCTTAAAATCCATCTTAATCAATTAGCCTGAACTGCATGTCACTCATATTTTGGTTTTAGATTACTTAGTTCTGTCAATTTTTGCATTCCGATCTCAGATTTCCTTCATCTTTACACAGCAGCTGCCAGCACCACTGCCATCATTATTATGTATACAATCAATGTAGTGCCTTACGGGGCTTGGTAACAGTGATAATATGAACCTTCCATTGCAATTCCATTCTTTAAAATCCAAAATCTGCATTAAAGGCATGAAAATGAACATTTAGATATGTAATGCAATCTGCTCTTTAGTGTTTCTTCTTTTGATACATCCTTTACTCCTCATAAATGTCTTCCTTTTCAGAAATAATATCATTGATTTTGAGGGTTAAAACTTATCATCATGAATTGGCGATGAAATTAGGGGATCCATCCATTAATTAGAGGAGAAGTTTGGGAGTTTCTACTTGGCTGTTATGATCCTAAGAGTACATTTGATGAACGAGAGCAAATACGGCACCGTCGAAGGTAGTTGGCTTTCCCTGCTTCACTTTCATGTATATTAACACCTGCTGTTGGACATTATGGGAACATTTGTCATTGACTCTAGGTCTTTCTAGACCATTAAGTCTTTCAAAAAGAATGTTTGGAGCATTCAAATTGGTGATATAGTTATGATGTTAATGTCCTTCTGATCCTAGTTTTGTGGATCTAGTAGGCAAGATCAAATTGTGGGTTCCAACCCTTTACATGTGGTCCAATATATTTGAAAGGCTTCAATTATTGTTGCATGATTAAGATGGGTATTTATGTACCCTACTTAATTTGATCTTGCCCTTATAGCACTTTGAAATATTTGTATTGTCTTCATCATAAAACAACTACAAATGCCTCTGCATAAATAAATGGGTGCAAGGCTATAAAAATGAAGGATAAGAATTTCTTTATCAGTAGAATGTTGAAATCAGATCAAGTGCAATGAAAGGATAGTGTGTATCCCCCCACAAACCCAACCTGAATCTTCTTTACAAGTTACAAGGGGATATACGTGCCATCTAAAAAGTTATCATAATATCTCTGTTATTTAGGCAGGAAATCAGTTCTTTTATTCGTTGGTCTGGTATACCACTTGATCTATGCTTCAAAGCAACATCTACAGGCTTCCAAATAAAATATGAATAGGTCTAAGAACCACCAAGCAGGCTTTGACCCAAGTCACCGTTGATCATGCAATTAGAAATCCCCTTTAGAAAAGATTTCCTGAAGGCCTTTAGAGAAATTAGGATCTCAGCTTTTATGGTGGGTCCAATTGCGGCCAGCTATGAGAAGTTAGAATTATAAATTTTTTTAGCAGCGTCCCCAATATCATAATTATTGTATGAGTTATGATGATATTTTGAATGGCATTGGGAAGGACATTTCCCAGCATTGGTTTCCATTAATTGAGGGTACTGGCAATAGAGACACAAAGCAAACCTTGGTAGCATCATTTGACTTTGTGCGATAAAAAAGTTGATTGAAAAGAATTTGAACTGCCGGATTCCACCATGCTGGTTAATATGAACATCTGAGTAATGAAACCATAAATTATTGTACTTCCCCTACACCTGGCTGGTCGGTCCATTGTGAATTTTTGTGCATTCAATTAAGAATGTGTATACTTTACTTTGTCTCTATGAGGACATATTGTGTATATATGGTTGTGTGTATATATGACATTGTGTATATTAGGAATTAGGCACGTATTAGGCAAGATTGTTGTATTTCTTTTTTCAGTTATAGATTTAGGGCTATATAATCTGATGAACTCTTTTGTAAATACACAAGTTGAATATACAGATTATTCAGAAACTCTTACATGGTATTAGAGCCTGGTTTGAAACCCTAGCTTGCAGAATCGAAACCCTAGTCGCCGTAGTGGGTTTGCTCCATCTGGTTTTTCGTCTGACTCAAAGGTTTTGTCTGGTTCGAAGACTCTTCGACCATCTGGTTCTTCGTCTGGTTCGTCGATCGCAACTCTTGGTCGCACGGTTTGTCGATCGCAACCCCTGGTTCGTTTGGTTCGTCGATCGCACCTCATCTGCTGTGCATCGCGACTTCATCACACTTTTCTCTCTCTCTCTGTGGTTTGGTTTTGACCCCTAGTTCACTCTCTCTCTGTCTCTGTGTGTTTTGATTATCAGTATTGATCATAGTTGTTAAATCGAGATTCGTATCGTGAATCGAAATGGTCTTGTACCGAATCGCGAATCGAATCGTGAATCGTAAAGATTCGGTCACTTTTTCTAAATTACTTAAAAACATATATCTACACATTTATATGTTAAATATATCTTATAAATATAAAATATTTAGACTTAAATCAATAAAAATGTTATTTTGAATAATAATCACGTAGTTTAATAGGTAAGAAGTTAACAAAAGTTCCTATGTAAGATCACCATATTACCTTTTTTCTTTTTTAAATATTTCTTATCAACCATTTTTAATAAAGATGTAATATCACCATCTTGCCTTTTTTTTTTTTAGATATTTCTTATCGGCCATTCTTAATAAAGATAGTAACCAAATAGACAAACTATCAATTTCCAATTTCCAAAGTAACAATAATTAACAACAATGTTGATATTTGGACAATAAGCATATATACTTTTCTAAGTAACGGTGAGCAAATAATAAGAAGAAGTTATTTAGAATATTTTATTTTAAAACCTAAAACATTTTAAAAAGTATAACTGACCTCACACATGTAATATTCAATTTAATAAAATAGTAATAGATAATTCATAGTGTAACTTTAATCTTAAACATCTTTAGAGGATATATTATAGTGGTGTTTGGGAAGAATTGTAGTTGGGTTTTTTCTCATTTTTTCCACTAAAAGACAAAAATTTTGCAAAACCAAAAAAAATACATCCAAACAAAATATCACATCCAACCCCATAATCATTTCACTTTTTCTCTCACAAACATCACATCCAACCACAAAAAAAACTCAACTATCTTCCCAAACACAAAAAATTTTCTTCAATAATATTCTACATCTAAAAAAACCTACATAAAAACTCACTTCCCAAACACCATCTATGATTTTTTATAAGGAAAAAAAAAATGAGAAGAAATATTAAAAATATGTTGGGTCTGATTGAATCTAATTGGATCCTATTAAAAACTCCATGATCACTAAAATAACAATAAATCATGTATATATGTTGGTTATTTTGGGATTAAACGCTATTAAAAGTTGTATTATGCCATTTTCACTAAAAAGATGGAGAAAAAAAGAGTCGAAAATATGTCGTACACAATAATTCCAAAAATTGCATGAATCGTAAAAAGTGAATCGAATCGTGAATCGATTGTGAATCGTGCGATTCACTAGGGATTCACTTCCAAAATAGATTCACCCATAAATTCGTATCGATTTTGCAAAAATTGCGAATCGAATCGCGAATCGTAAAATTCTGATAACAGAGGTATTGATTATTTGATTTTTTTTTTTTAAAAAAAAAAACCCCTTATTTCTAGTTTTATTGTACTTCGACCTGTTTCTCTTTGATCTATTACAATGATGGACACTAAAATTCAAGCCATCAGATGTAAACTCACTGGGGTCAATTTTGTTTATTGGGCTAGTGTTATGAAGAATTTTCTTCTTGGTCAGAAAAAATGGGGCTATGTTTTTGGTTCTATTCCTCGTCCATTGGACCTGAAAGAAGAAGGATATCTGACTTCCTGTGACACTTGGGATTGTGATAATGACTTGGTTTTATAATTTTGTGGATGACCGTATTAGAATGATGTTTTTCAAATACAATACTGCTAAGGAAGTGTGGGACTATTTATTAGGTGTGTATCAGCAATCCAACTTCGCCAAACTATATGAGTTGGAAATAGCTATTCAGAGTGCTTGTCAGCAGGATCAATCTATTCAGGATTTTTATATTGAGATGACAGGTCTCTAGGATCAATTGGCTCTTATGGAACCATCTAGCCTCAAGGCACTAGATGCTTATGTTGAGTTTCAGGAGCAAGGTCGTTTAGTAGAGTTCTTAACGGCTCTCTCCCCTCAGTATGAAGCTATTCGTGGTGGCATCCTTCATTGGTCTCCTCTTCCCTCTGTGGATGCTATTGTTCGTGAGCTCCTCTCCGAGGAAACCCACCTTAAAATGGCTAGTCAGACTCTGTCTCTTTCTGTCTTCTTAGCTCCTACTCAACCTCCTCTGTTGTTAGCCCCACCATCTCATCAGCTTCAAGGCCATGCGAAGTCCAAGAAAGGGCCACTAGGCTCTGATGAGTGCTATTTGCCATTATAAGGGCCATTGGAAGAACAACTGTCCCAAGAAGAGCCGTCAGTCTGCTCAGTCTTCTCAGCCACAGTTCCGAGGTCCTGCTCTGAGTACTTTTCGCCCTCCTGCTGCTTATACTGCATCTGCTCCGGCTTCTAATCCTGACTTGGCTTCCTTGGGTGCCCATATTGCCCAGCTTCAGCATCTCCGGTCCACCTCTCAGTCATCTTCGTCTTTCTCTGCCTCTGTTCTCACCTTTCTTCATTTAGGTTTGTTTGGGTCCTTTTCAGGTATTCCTTCCTCTGTTTAGCTTTTTGATTCTGGTGCCTCTCATCATATGACTCCTCACCTTTCCTTACTCCAAAACTGTATCCCTCTTCCTGTTCCTATTACTATTAATACTGCTAATGGGTTTGGTATGTCTGTCCTATCTATTGGGTCTGTTTTACCCTCTGCCCTGTTTGTTGTTACTATTCCTTCTGTTCTTTATGTTCCTCAACTATCTGTTAGCCTGCTTTCTATCAGTCAGCTTGATGCTTCTGGTTTTGATGTTATCTTTTCTTCTTCTATTTGTTGTGTGCAGGATTAGGTATCCAAGAAGCAAATTGGGACCGGCTGTAGAGTTAGAGATCTCTATGTGATAGAAAGCTTGTATCTTCCTCTGTCTACCTCTTCCGTTTCACTTTCATCTTTTCAGTTAGATTCTCAATCGAGTCAGTTTTATTTATGGCATTCTCGCTTAGGTCATTTGTCTGTTGACCGCTTGTGGTCTTTAGCTCAGTCAGGATTGTTAGGTAAAGTTTTTCTTAGTCAAATTAATGAGTGTCGAGGATGTAAACTTGCTAAAATGATAGCTTTACTTTTTAATAACAGTACTTCTATTTCTACTTTCCCTTTTTCTCTTGTCCATACTGATGTCTAGGGACCAAGGTTCGGAAAAGCAGTTCTTGATGTCATAACGGTGCGTGATGTGTGATTCTTGATTCTTGAGTTGTAAAGGTAGTAGTGTAACCTGATTCCAAAAGTGAATTTTTTATTTTTGGCACAATTTGAAAAAAACTTATCGATACACATTTTTTTTTCATGATCACATTTATTGGGTTAAAAATAAATATTGATCAATTTTTGTAAATTTTTAAGTATGATCCAATATATTTCATATTTTTAAATCACTATAAACTGAATTTTTTACATTTTATTTTAATAATTAATGACTTTATATTATACAAAAAAATCAATCACTAACTATTATATATAAGATAAACGATGACAAAAGTAAGAGAATAAATAAGAGCCTAAATATATTTATATATACATATTTTAACCAAGCCAAATAGATAATGACCACACTTATTATTATTATTATTTTCAAACAATATATAGATAGACACACAAATAAAATGATTTAGTAATAGCAGCTGAATAGAATAGCATGGGTCTTACAGTTTCAACAAATCAATAACATGTTCTTTATCTTCCTTCTTCTCTCTCTCTATCTCTTGTTCTTCCATTTTCTCTCTTTATCTTCCCTCTTCTCTCTACCCCTCTTCTCCCATTTTTAGCTTTTTTTTGTGTATTTTTTTTTAAAGAAACAGTTTGGAACCGTTACGTAACGGTGCGTAACAGTCACATTACGGTATTCTGATCTTATTATAGCTTCTGACGCTTCGGCCGACACACTGTGAATCTCAATCACACCGCAAAGCGGCGTGTAGTGTCGCCAAAACCGTTACGTAACGGCGTTATGTAACGGTTGCGGCTGCTTTTTAAAACCTTGCTAGGGACCTTCTCTTGTTCTCACTAAAGGGGGTTCTACGTACTATGTGTCATTTGTTGATGATTGTACCCACTATACTTGGGTTTATCTTATGACTTATAAACTTGACTTTTACCCAATATATCGTACCTTTCAGTCCATGATCACTACACAGTTTGGGGCCACAATTAAAATACTCCGGTCTGTCTTGGGTGGGGAATACTTTAAAACTGAATTCTGTGAGTATTTGGCCAAATTAGGCACCATTCACCAAAACTCCTATACTGATACCCCTGTCCAAAATGGTCATACTGAGTGTAAACACCGTCATCTCCTTGAGACAGCTCGATTTCTCCTTCTTTCTGCCTCTGTTCCGACACCATTCTGGGGTAAAGCAATTCTTACCGCTGCTTTCCTCCTTAATTGCATGCCGACTCCCCTACTCTTCGGTCAATTCCCTTATCAGGCTCTGTATTCCCAACCTCCCAATTATTCCTTTCTACGTATCTTTGGGTCTGCTTGTTTTGTCCTCCTTCCCTGTAAAGATCGAACCAAACTCAGTGCCCGGTCTGTCTTGTGTGTCTTTTTGGGCTATAGTCTTACTCAGAAAGGCTACCTCTGTTACGACCCTGTCTCTCATCGCCTCTCTGTCTCCCGTTATGTTGCCTTTCTTGAATGTCTGTCTTACTTTCAACTTCTCCCTCTCACTGCTCCCGTTTCCAAAGAGGATTTGGTTCACATTGACCCATTTCCTTCTGAGGTCCCATCTGATGAGTATATTGCCACTGTTCCTCTTGAGGCCATTCCTACTTCATCGTCTACGTCACCTATGGCTCCTTCTTCTCGTTCGGCTGCTTCTTCTCCTCCGTTGTTGGTCTATTCTCGTTGCAAGGCTCCCCCCACCACCAGTTGTCTCTACTCCTGTTGCTGCTCCTTCTACTTCTAACGACTCTGATCCTATTGCACACCGCTCTCCTCCTCGTGAGCGTCGTCCTCCAAATAGGTTGGGTTGGTCTAATACATGTTTTTCTGCTTCCTATCTTACTTTTTTGTCTGTTATTCACTCTTTTTCAGAACCTCAGTCTTACAAGGAGGCCTGTTAGGATCCTCATTGGGTTCAAGTTATGGAGGATGAGTTGTCAGCTTTACAGAAAACTAGTGCTTGGGAGTTGGTTCTTTTACCTCTTGGTAAAAATGTGGTTGGTTGCAAATGGGCCTACAAAGTCAAGACTCATTCTGATGGTTCTCTTAAGCGCTACAAAGCACGTCTGGTTGCTAAAGGTTTCTCACAGGAGTATGGTATTGATTATGAGGAGACCTTCACTCATGTTGCCAAGATGACTATTGTCCGTACTTTGATCTTTGTCGTTGCTATTCGTTCTTGGCCTCTTTATCAAATGGATGTTAAGAATGCTTTTCTTAATGGCCATCTCACAGAGGAGGTTTACATGCGTCCTCCTTCTGGCCTTCACCATTCCTCTGAACAGGTTTGTCGCCTTCGGCGTGCTCTATATAGTCTAAAGCAGTCTTCTTGTGCTTGGTATGATCGTTTTCAGACTGCTGTTGCTGAGCTTGGGTTTCATTCTTATGCCTAGGGTCTGCTTTATTTCTTCTCCGTACCTCTGCTAGATTTGTTGCGTTATTACTATATGTGGATGATGTGATCATCACTGGTTCTGACTCTTCTGCTATATCTGAGGTCAAGCAACATCTTTTCCGCACCTTTGAAATGAAGGATCTGGGCCCATTACGGTATTTTCTTGGTATTGAGGTAGCTTCTTCTCCCAAAAGCTATTTTCTCTCTCAGGCTAAATATGCCAATGAGGTTATTCATCGTACCGGTCTTACTGACACTAAGATTTTTGATATCCCAATTGAGCTTAATGTAAAGCTCAACACTACTGATGGTGTTCTTCTAGACGATCCTACTCTATATCGAGAGCTCGTGGGTTGCTTAGTCTATCTGACGGTTACTCGTCTTGATCTTGCCTATGCTGTTCATGTGGTTAGTCAGTTTGTGTCTGCTCCTTGCTCCATACATTGGGCTGCCTTGATTCGGATTCTTCACTATCTCTGAGGTACTATATTTCAAGGTTTACTATTGTCCTCTACTTTCTCTTTGGATTTGGTGGCCTATGCTGATTCTGATTGGGCCGGTGACGGTACTGATCACAAGTCCACGTTTGGTTTCTGTATGTTTCTTGGCGATTCCCTGATCTCTTGGAAAAGCAAGAAACAAACTGTTGTTGCTCGCTCTATTGCCAAAGCTGAGTATCGTGCTATGGTTCATGCTACTGCTGAAGTTGTCTAGCTTCGTTGTCTTCTCTCTGCCTTGGGCGTCCCTCAGTCTTCTTCGACCTCTCTCTATTGTGACAACCGCTTTGCTATTCAGATTGCCCACAATACTGTTTTCCATGAACGGACAAAACACATTGAGATTGATTGTCACTTTGTCCAGCAGCATCTGCAGTCTGGCTCTATCTAGCTTCCTTTTGTCACCTTGGCTTTGCAACTTGCGGACTTCTTCACCAAGACTCACACTACCGCTCGGTTTCAATTTCTTCTTAGCAAACCTTAGTTGTAGGAATCGTGCAACCAGGTGGCGATTCTGAGTAAGAATCGCGATTCCGCATTTCCTAGAAAAAAACGTGTAAGAATCACGTTTCTGTGGAGAGAGAAACGTGATTCAGTCCAAGATGGGATCGTAAATGGAGAGAGAGAGAGAGAGAGAGAGAGAGAAACCCTAGCCTTCGACGTTGACATGAGAGGAGAAAGAAGAAGGATTGTTGAAAGAAATTTACAGTGGACCAGATTGTTGATGTTGAATGTAACAATTCCTACACCTACTCCACTATAGTTAGTGCACCATAGTTAGTGCTCCATTACCATTATACCTACTTAATGCTCCATTTAAGTTAATGCTCCATTTAGGTTAATGATCCATTAATTTAGTTTAGTGCTCCACTAATTTGATTACTCCATTGTATCCCATTTTCTCTATAAAAGAGAGTTCATTCTCTCCATTGTAAACATATCAATCAATCAATAATATCTATACATTAATTTCCTACATGGTATCAGAGCTATAGGTTAAGCTCTTGGTGTTCTTCGCCTTACCGGCGGGCGGCAACCTTGCCTTGGCCGTCCGCCGGACCTCAACCTATTCCGCTGTAATCTCTATCAATACACATCAAATTCACCTACCCTTTACTGAGTACCATCTTCCTTGGCATTCTTGCCATTGTCCTAACAACATATTTGTTCTGGATTGGAAGACGAATTCTTCATTTGGTCTGTTGTATGATCTGTTTTCGTTCTGGTAGTATAGACTGTTTCTGTTTCTGTTGCTGCTGCTGCTGCTGCTGGCATGGTTGCTGTTGCTGTTGGTGGAACATACCCATTAAAATATTACCACTTTGAGCACCCATGCCACCAAGATTGCTGTTGGGACTTACAGTACCAAGTCCATTAGATGGCCATGCTCCTAGTCCTGAATGAACATCCTCAGCATTTATGATGGTTTGTGGAAACTGTTTGGAAATGTTGGATGGGCATCTCATCAAAGGCTGACCATATGCCACACTATGATCAACAGGAATGCCCTTAGGTCCCTGTAGGGATGCTTGTAGTAGTGGCTGGTCCATTCCAGGAAACACAATGTTACCAGTTGGTTGACCTAAAAGCTCAGCATGTAGAGCTGCCAATGTTTATGGAGGAATTTGGCCAGAAGCAGCCAAAGCTTGAATATCAAATCTTCCTAATGAACCCAGTTTTGCATTCTGTTCTATTGGCCCACAAAATGGATTAGGAATCCCACCTTGTTGAGCTGCTCCACTTAACCTCTTCAAATATAATATGAATTTCTGCAAATGGCTTGCAACATTTTCTCTAGTTAAACCAGGAACATTCATCAATTCAAGAATTCTCTTTGGAACAGCCTTATCAATCCCAAGTTGGTTCACTGCACCAACAAATTGCTGATGGAGCTCCACTGACCACACAACACGAGGCTTCTTTGCTGTAGCCGAATCATCATTTTCCAATTCACCATCATCTTCGTCTTTGGCTTCTCTTCTCTTTTTCTGTGTTTTTAATAATCCTTCTGTTTCTTCATTCACAGAAGAAGCATATTCAGCATCATCACTTCCTCGTTTATGCCGATCATTATCATCCAAGCTACCTGAGTGCTCATGTTCTTTATTTTCACTCCACTTTTTCCTTACAACATGCTGCCATATATTCTTCAAGCTCAGACTCAAATGCTACCAGAGAACCTGCCTAGGCATATGCAGCAACAAGTCTGCAATCAACCAGAGGAACAGCGACAACAACATACCTATCAGGATGCGTTTCTGATTCAAAGTGACCAGCTCTCCGGCGACCTTCGATATCTCGCCGACCTTCTAAATCTCGTAGAGCCCTAGCCAGCTCATACAAGTCAAGAATGTCAATGGCCTATTTTGGTGCACCAAAACTCCATGCAAGGATCACCACCACGCCAGAGTTGGTCACCCAGTTCAGACCATGTCTCCATAGACCCTTCACATGGGCCGAGTACAAGGAGACTACATATTCTCTCCGGCTCAGCGATTTGGGGCCATTTGGCTTTGATTTCTTCTCCAAGAATTGGAATACTCAGAAAAAGAAATCTGGGTCATCCAAAAAGAAAAAGCAATTGCAGTAATGTCACCAACCTTATTTTATTCATGCGGGGATCAAACCCGATCACCATGTTACACAAAAAAAAAAACAAACAAAACAAAACAACCACAACCCATAACCACCACAAACAACCGGCCTCACTTCTTCGCCTCTTCAGCTGTTCTCTTCTTTTTGCCTTTGTCTTGGGCATCCCTTGCCGGTGCTGCCTCCGTGTTTCCCACGCCGCCGAGCACATTCACTTCCCGTTGCTCCTCCACCGTCACATATGGAGGACCTCCAAATCTGAGCATCACGGTGGCCTTCCGCTTCAGTTCCTTGTTTTCTGCCTTCAGCACACATATCTCTGCTCGGGCATCCGTATACATGTCTTTGGAAGCAGAGCGATTGAGCTTTTACTGCTGCACCTCAGTTGTTTTACTCTGAAGCCGGTGTGACAGGTTGTTGACCGCAGTCATGATCTCAACACATGACCTTAATGTATAATAATTGGCCTCAATATCAGATTGAGCAGCCATTATCTGCTCAACTGCCACCATCGGATAGTTCAACGGCGCAAAACCAGGGGGGCTTGGTCCAGGGGCGATTGGTTGCGGTTCCAGGGCAACTGCCCCGGTTATCTCTCTTGTGCACTCATTGAGGTCGGGAAAGAGAGTGAGCAGACCCCGGGAAGAAGAGGCTATGTTCTGGGTAGCGGAATGGGAAGAAGAAGCCATTTTCTGGGCAGAAGTGTTACAGAGTATCTCTCTTAGCAAAATGAAGAGGTTTTCAGAGGTTTTTTTCAGTAGATGTTTTGTTCTGCATAAGCGGCAGCCTCGCCTTGGTATAAATAGGCAAGGCAGACACGCGTATCACGCGCCTCTCAACGCTAGACGACAAATCGGCGCGCCTTTTGATGGCGCGCCTTTTGATGGCTGTTGGGCACGCCTTTTGATGGCACGCCTTTTGATGGCACGCCTTTTGATAAGATTGGGCACGCCTTTTAAGGGTCCGACAAGACTCTGTAAACTGTCCCGACTTTGATTCCGGTTAGCTTCTATATGGGTCCGACAAGACTCTGTAAACTGTCCCGACATTGATTCCGGTTAGCTCCTATATGGGTCCGACAAGACTCTGTAAACTGTCCCGACTTTGATTCCGGTTAGCTCCTATATGGGTCCGACAAGACTCTGTAAACTGTCCCGACATTGATTCCGGTTAGCTCTTATATCGGTCCGACATGACCCAGTAAACTGTTTTCTACAACGGTCCGACATGACCCAGTAAACTGTTTTCTACAACGGTCCGACATGACCCAGTAAACTGTTTTCTACAACGGTCCGACATGACCCCGTAAACTGTTTTCTACATCGGTCCGACATGACCCCATAAACTGTCTTCTACAACGGTCTGACACGACCATACAGTGTCTCCTATCTACTTTTATTTGTCAGATTATTTTTTTTGTTTTGTTACTCTCTCCAAACTCAAGTTGGTTAGTTCCTAACCCCCTTGAGTTTGAGGGGGGCTGTTGAATGTAACAATTTCTACACCTACTCCACTATAGTTAGTGCACCATAGTTAGTGCTCCATTACCATTATACCTACTTAATGCTCCATTTAAGTTAATGCTCCATTTAGGTTAATGCTCCATTAATTTAGTTTAGCGCTCCACTAATTTGATTACTCCATTGTATCCCATTCTCTCTATAAAAGAGAGTTCATTCTCTCCATTGTAAACATATCAATCAATCAATAATATCTATACATTAATTTCCTACAGTTGAAACCCTAGCCTTCGATCATTGATCACGATTACGGCTCTTACTATCGATCACGATGGTCTTCGTCTTTAAGGGCTTCGATCAGCTTCGTCACTCTCTTCTCTTGATCTCGATCGATCGTCTTCGTCTCTGTGCTTCTCTCTTTCTTCGTCTCTGCTTCTCTCTCTCTTCATCTCTCAATCGTTGATCTCTTTCTCTCTTCGTCTCTGTTTTGAGTTAACTGATCATATATATATAATATAATATATATAATTGATCATATAATATATATATATATATTTTATAATTATGATTTTTAGCATATATAATAAAATATTTAATTATTATTTCTTAAAATATCATATACAATAATAATTTTTGTAAATTATTATTTCTTAACTTTTTAACATATAATAAATAAAACAAATCATCCAATTATTTAAAAGAAATCTAATTCAACCATATATAATAAAAAAAAAAATTATAAAATAAAATGTCTAATTTTTCTTTTTATTTATTTTAACATAATTTATTATTCCTTATTTATTATAATTATTTATTTATAATATATATCAATTAAAAAAAAAAAATTAACAATAATACATTATTTTAAAAATATAATAAATAAATAAAATAATTAATTTGTATTAAAATAAAAATATTTATAAAAAAACTTCTAATGTGTATTAAAATATATATATATATATTACTGCTCCCCGAGACGCTCCCAACCTAAGAAATTTCTATCGGCTCACGATTTCTCGCTCCCGCCCCCGCTTCGTACAACTAAGTAGCAAACTCTCAGTGTTTTCTGCTAAAACACCTTGAGTTTTAGCGGGGGTGTGAGAATATATTGTGTATATATGGTTGTGTGTATATATGGCTTTGTGTATATTAGGAATTAGGCACATATTAGGCAAGATTGTTGTATTTCCTTTTTCGTATTTCCTTTTTCAGTCATAGATTTAGGGCTATATAATCTGATGAACTCTTTTGTAAATACACAAGTTGAATATACAGATTATTCAGAAACTCTTACAGTCTCATCTTGCAGTTATCATTTAGTTGCCTCTTTTCTTCCTATTTTGGTCAAATACTTCTCATTTTTGTTGGTTTGGGACAGGCAGGGACATTTTGGCCAAGCACTTTTGAGTTTTTACTTTTTCATATTTTAGCAGTTGCTGTTTCTCAAACTTATAATTTATAGTTATAGAACTACCTTATTTTGTTTCCTTTTCCTAATGCTGTTTGAAAATACATCTCAAAAGTCATTAAATTTAAACCAACTCATAAGATTGTAAAAAGGTGGATTCAGTTTAATTTTTTTTTTTTAAACAGTACTTTGCGTTAGCTTGTTATGTTACTGAGTGAAATGATTCATGTACACTAGTCCTTTGTTTTTTCCCTATAGTAGTTTTCCTTTAAATTGTTGAAACACCTTATTCCCTTTTCTGGACCTTAGTTCAGATTGTAACTGCTTCTTGTTCTTGCACCTTCAGGGCACAATATGCTGTTTTGAAAGAAGAGTGCCGCCAAATTTTTCACCTTGTTGGAAGTGGTAGGTTTGTCACTGCACCCATAATTACTGAAGATGGTGATCCGATTCTAGATCCTATAGTGCTTCAGCAAACACAACAACCAGATAATGGAATGGCTTCACTTTCTCAAGAAAATGGTAATCCCAACAACTTCAAGCCTGCAACTGGCTATTCATCACATGCTAATGTCTTAAATCATTCAAATACAGGTACTTACAGTTCAGGGATGGTGAAAGAGGTGGACAAGAAAATAATCCAGTGGAAACTTACACTACATCAAATAGGTTGGTGAAACATGTTAAATTGAATGCACATTTCCTTTTATTTATTTTTTATTCTTTTAGATTTATTTCCTATTGCTGAGTCCATTTTCTGTAGCCTCATCTATTCTCATGTTCTGTAGCCTTAAACCATGCATACTTGTTTTTCATGAATGAGGTACTGAATATTGAAATTACATGATTTATCTTCACATCATGTATGTGATCTCAAGCTCCATTTGTGTAGGCGGAAATGCCCTTTTAGTTATTGTTTTCAGACAAGAGTTGTGGGTTTCTACATCCCTTCGACCTGGCTTGTTCTTTATTTACGTTTACTAGAACATTGCATTAAAAATTGTAGTATTAGCTTGAAAATCTTTTGCACCAATTTGAAACAGCACTCTTATAGTTCAATAGTTTTTGTAGTTGAAAATTTTCAAATTGTTATAACTTGTCATGCTTGGATTAATATTTATGCTAGGTCTGGATGTGGTTCGCACTGACAGGACACTGGTTTTCTTTGAGAAGCAAGAAAATTTGTCAAAACTTTGGGATATTCTGGCTGTCTATGCCTGGTTTGATGCAGATGTTGGCTACTGTCAAGGTGGGTAATCAAATTTTCTCTACTTATTCCCGAGTTCAATAAATTACTGAAAATGATTGATTATGATAAAAATTTCTTCATGAGAAAAGTTTCTATACTTGACTTCCATGGGCTTCATCACTAATTTTATAACTAGCCACTAAGGTACAACAGAAAGACTGGATTTTCCATGGTGTGGATCATATGAATTGTTGAGCTTTCACAGATTTTATATATTGAAGTTTATTTTCTATATTGTTAGTAAATTTTTTTGTTAGGCTTATATCGACAGAGCCTTAACACAAATTTCACCAAACAACACAATGATCAAGCAATTGTGTTGAGGTTCTATGCCTTGAAAGTTTCAAGGACTTCCTTGGAGTAAAAACAATGGCAAAACAAACAAGAAAAAGAGAAAGAGAAAGAGAGAAGAAGAGGATGAAGTAAAATGAGTGAATAAAATAGACAATCAAATTACAAGTGAAGTATGTTAAAACTACTCCTATCTAAGTTTGAACTACTCCTATGTAGGTTAGATCTACTCCTGGGATAGATAAGAAATGGAAATCAAGTCATTGTATTTGATTTGTTGGAGATCATTACAATACCATCAATGGCAATTTATAGAAAAACATGAAGGAAAAAGCTTCCACTAACCACCACCTAACTACTCTTTAACTTCCTAATCTCCCATCTTCTTTCTTACAATGCCATTTGTCCTTCATCTCTTAAATCTTCAAAACTTGTTTTAACTTCTTCTAACCTCCAAGGGATCAACGAAATGCCAAGTGTCCTGCACTAATAATACAAATAATAATAATAGATGTGGTCATAAAATCTCTCATGGCCTAAATAGACATAAAAATTATTTATGGTGCAAACGTATATCTATAATTGCTTAGTTATTAATTGCACCAACTCGATACTAACTCTTTATTTTGTCTCAACGTCGTTTTCTAGAGTCATAATTTTTGAAGAGGTTGATAACCCATAATCAACAAGAGGAGAGGTCATTAACCCATCACTGATTTATCCTCAGAATACATACATCAGAGTTTATTTATTTATTTATTTTTGGTGGGGGGGGGGGGGGAAATTGATTTGTTTTTCCCTATTTTGCCAAGATAGCATGCACATAACTGTACAATATGCTTTCATTTCTTCTTAATCTGTCAGACTTTTTCTCTTTTTGTTCCAAACACCTCAATGTTTGTGCTTTTGAGGAAACTTTTTATGTTGTAACTTATCCACATCATCAAAGTAATATGCTAGATTTATGTCTATAATTTGCATCAAGTTGTTGGTTCTGAAATTGGGCTTTATGCATATGTTGGTCAGGAATGAGCGACCTTTGCTCCCCCATGATTATTCTTCTTGAAGATGAAGCAGATGCTTTTTGGTGCTTTGAACGTTTGATGCGCAGAATGGTATAATTTATTGTAGTTGATTTATATTTCAGCATCTGGAAATAATTTAAGCAAATATGCTTCAACAACAATATTTTTTAGATCTTATGGATCACAAAGATAGAAATACCCAATGTAAATTATCAGTAGTACTTAAGGGTTTTCCTATTTTAGATTCGTACATATCAATTACATTCATAATTGTATCTCTCTATGTTTCCAATAGTAGCTATTGCAATTTATGCTTTACTTTTTTCTTTTGCTTTTTTTATGCTTTACATTTTTTTTGTTTAATTAATATCCAATTGTTCATGATGTGTTTGAAATTTGAAATTTTAAAGCGAGGAAACTTCAGATGCACTGAAACCTCTGTTGGGGTGGAAACACAGCTTAGTAATTTGGCTTCAATTACCCAAGTTATTGATCCAAAACTTCATCAGCATTTAGGTACTATCTTTAAGTTGACAAGAACATTCATTAATATAGTTTGTTTTCTATGTTTTATTTTAACAAAAATAGCAGCTGTTGTTTTCTTTTAACAAAAATAGGCATTCTTGCTAGTTACAATTATTAAGGGGGAAAATGTTTGAGACCCTAAAAAAGTAACCACAATTCTACCCACAATGATGTGGCAGGATATCTGTCAACTTTTGATTTGTTACACATTTAATGATGGTGGGCCCAACTCCCATGCCACATGATTGTAGATAAATTTGTGAGTATAAATGTGTGGGTCTCTAGCATTACTCTTTATTCTATCCAGAATAATGCATAAAATCCTTTTATTTTTTTGGCTTGAACATACCTAATGAAGTTGTTAGCTGTATTAACAATAAAGTCTGTTTTCTGGTCTTGGACCACAGAGACCATAGGTGGTGGTGACTATTTATTTGCTTTCCGAATGCTTATGGTTTTGTTTCGTCGAGAATTCTCTTTTGGTGATTCACTGTACCTATGGGAGGTATGATTCAATCTCTCTTAAACCTGTTGATATTTGGAATGAAATTTTTGAAAATGGAACCATATTCAGGTGTTTTTTTGAGTTACTACCAAGTATTCCTGGAAAAGAAATCATATATATACATATATATATATATTTTCTTTTCAGCTTTTTCCCCTTTTTTATGGTTTCACTTATGTATTTGATTCTAGTAATGCATTAACGATATCTGTATACATCTATAGTTGTAGGAAATTAATGTATTGATCTTATTGATTGATTGATATCCATTGTATACAATGACTCTCCTATATATAGGAGAGGAACCACACTATACTCACCTACCACACTATACCTAACACACTATACTCACCTACCACACTAAACCTAACATACTCATATCTACCTACCACACTAACATTTTACATTTACATTCAATAGCCCCCCTCAAATTCAAAGGGGATAGGAACTAACCAACTTGAGTTTGGAGAAAGTAACAAAACAGGAAAAATAATCTGACAAATAAAAGTAGATAGGAGACACTGTATGGTCGTGTCAGACCGTTGTAGAAGACAGTTTATGGGGTCATGTCGGACTATTGTAAAAGATAGTTTATGGGGTCATATCGGACCGATGTAGAAAACAGTTTATGGGGTCATGTCGGACCGTTGTAGAAAACAGTTTACTCGGTCATGTCGGACCGTTGTAGAAAACAGTTTACTGGGTCATGTTGGACCGTTGTAAAAAACAGTTTACTGGGTCATGTCGGACCGTATAGGAGCTAACCGGAATCAATGTCGGGACAGTTTACCGAGTCTTGTCGGACCCATATAGGAGCTAACCGGAATCAATGTCGGGACAGTTTACAGAGTCTTGTCGGACCCTTAAAAGGCGTGCCCAATCTTATCAAAAGGTGTGCCATCAAAAGGTGTGCCCGACAGCCATCAAAAGGTGTGCCCTGACAGCCATCAAAAGTCGAGCCATCAAAAGGCGTGCCATCAAAAGATGTGCCCGACAGCCATCAAAAGTCGAGCCATCAAAAAGCGCGCCGATTTGTCGTCTAGCGTTGAGAGGCGCGTGATACGCGTGTCTGCCTTGCCTATTTATACCAAGGCGAGGCTGCTGCTTATGCAGAACAAAACATCTGCTGAAAAATCCTCTGAAAACCTCTTCATTTTGCTGAGAGAGATACTGTGTCACTCTGTTGCCCAGAAAATGGCTTCTTCTTCCCGTTCTGCTCCCCAGAATATAGCCTCTTCGTCCCGTGGTCTTACCCTCTTTCCTGACCTCAACGAGGCCACAACCCAGAATATGGCCCTTGAACCTCAACCAAGCGCCCCTGGGCCTAGCCCCCCTGGTTTTGCGCCTTTGAACTTTCCAATATTGTCAGTTGAGCAGAAAATGGCTGCTCAATCTGATATTGAAGCCAATCATTATACTTTGAGGTCTTGTGTTGAGACAATGACGGCGGTCAACAACCTGTCGCACCGGCTTCAAAGTAGAACAAATGAGGTGCAACAAGTAAAAGCCCAACTGGCTCTGCTCCAGAGCATGTATACGGATGCCCGAGCAGAGATCTGTGTGCTCAAGGCAGAAAACAAGGAACTGAAGCGGAAGGCCACCGTGATGCTCAGATTTGGAGGACCGCCATATGTGACGGTTGAGGAGCAACGGGAAGTGAACGTGCTCGGCGGCGTGGGAAACACGGAGGCAGCACCGGCAAGGGATGCCCAAGACAAAGGCAAAAAGAAGATAACAGCTGAAGAGGCGAAAAAATAAGGCCGGATTTTGTTGTGGTGGTTATGAATTTTTTTTTTTTTTTTTTTTTTTTTTTTTGGTGTAAAATGGTGATCGGGTTTGATCCCGACAGAAATAAAAAAAAGAGGTTGTGATATGTGGAATGTTTGTGGTGGTGTTTTGGTGTGTTTAATAATAATAATAAAATAAAATAAAAAAAATAGAGAAAGAAAAGAGAGAATATTTTGTGGGTGGAGGATGTTGGTAAAGTAATACAATATGAAAGGGTGGATGGAAATGAGTATTAGTGTGGTTGCTTTTGTAGAGAGAGAGAAGGCAGCTTTGAACAGTCCCCTGTGTGTGTGTTGCAGAGAAAGACTCGGCTGGATCTTTGTGAGCTTTCTTCCAGGTGTTGTGACGATTGATGATGAGAATTGAGAACTTCTGTCATCCATGGTTGGAATCTTAAACTTGATGAAGATGAAGATAAGTTTCCACTGTCTGTATTTGAACTTGATTCATCGATATCAGGAGTTTCCTTTGTGCCTAATGGTTCCTCTTTCTTCAAGTCCCACTTGCAAAAGCAATTTGTAATCAGCAGCTCACTCCTCAAATGACAACACACGCTTCCGCTGTGCCACTCTGATGTAAATTCATAAGCAACAAAAGTTACAGCACCGGCAGGCGCGGCTTTGATGACCGATGGGACGATACCCTTGTAGAGGCCAGCCCAACCCTCCATTTGTAAAATCCGGCAAAGCGCATCGTACATATTCCTGTAACAGTGTTGTTCAACTCGAGCTCCATACCTCGGGTGTCTCTGTAGTCCTTCAACCTGAAACCTCTTCTTGACCACATCAAGTGGATGACAGACAACTTTAGCACATGTGCCAGCTGCCAACCCACAGATGAAAAGCTGGAAACTTGAAAGGGATTCATCAGCAACACCACCATTAGGTATTAACCGCCGGTTCCAGTCCATCGCCCAACGCTTGAAAGTATCATAGGTTCCAAACCTGTGAAGTTAAAATGGTTCGTAGAAGATCAAATGGATATGATCCAACCGTTGCTACACATCCCGCTAATGCTCCACTGATATAAGAAAGATACGGACTTAAATGAATGTGATCCTCTGTCTTGGATATGAGTATGTTAGGTTTAGTGTGGTAGGTGAGTGAAGATATGTGTAGAAAATTCCAGCGGGCAGCGAAGGCAAAGTTACCGGCCGGCTGCCCGCCGGTGAGAAAGAAATACAGGCCTAAATCTTATGGCTCTGATACCATGTAGGAAATTAATGTATTGATCTTATTGATTGATTGATTGATTGATATCCATTGTATACAATGACTCTCCTATATATAGGAGAGGAACCACACTATACTCACCTACCACACTATACCTAACACACTATACTCACCTACCACACTAAACCTAACATACTCATATCTACCTACCACACTAACATTTTACATTTACATTCAACAATAGTATTTTGTTTATGTATATATATATTTTTGGTGTGCCGTTGATCAAGTAATCTGCTGTTTTTAAAATGGACTTTTGTCACGTTTTGAACTGTTAAACAGATGATGTGGGCTCTGGAATACGATCCTGACTTGTTCACTGTGTATGAGGACCCTGATGCAGCTACTGAACATTCTGAGGGATCTAAAGGAAAAACCAAGTCAATACGCCAGTGTGGGAAGTATGAAAGAGAAAACATGAAAAGTAGGGCAAAAAATGCAGAAGCTCCACTACCCATTTCAGTTTTTCTTGTTGCTAGTGTCTTGAAAGATAGAAGCTCAAAATTACTGACTGAGGCCCGAGGCCTAGATGATGTTGTTAAGGTTGGTTTGATGACTTCTTAAAATTTTAGTGCTATACAAGTCCTCCAAAATGGAAGCTACTGTCCATGAGGGTAATAGTGTAGTGTCTTTTGCTTCTGGGAAGTGTTAATGATTATCTCCTTCTCCCGTAAATTTCATGGAAACACTTATTGGAGTTCCTTAATGCAGTTGACTCAATTTTCCCTCTTTATAATTATCCTTTCTAAAGCCCTAAGAAAAGATGGGTTTAACCTATCTGATCGGTAACTGGATGCTCGGAATGCATTCATTTGTTCATTTAACTAGTAGGTCAAGCCGCAAGACTTGCTATTTATTCTTTCAACTCTAGAATTTTTCATGTCACTCATCTCTCTCTCTCTCTCTCTCTCTCTCTCTCAGATTTTGAATGACATAACTGGAAATCTGGATGCTAAAAAAGCATGCAGCGGGGCAATGAAACTTCACAAGAAGTATCTAAAAAAGGTAGAATTCATTTATTGCGTTGGTTTGGTGGATTCTTACAAATGCTGCATCATTCAATACTCTGCATGTGAAATTGAAAAGCAACCGCGTGTTGATAATCTGTAGTGGCACATTAACAACTTTTGATTGTAAATTTCATTCACTTTTGAAACATTCTTTTTCCCTATTTTCCTGTTTACATTAGAAATTGTCTTTATCGCCATTGACACTGTTGCTACAGGCCAAGAAGACGTAACATTGAGCCTAAAGCTTGGCGTTCGAATGAAGAAAATGAATTTTTGGCATAGGCAAGAAATAATTCGAGATTTTTCACACTGAATTGATTTGGAAAGAGAAGATACTATACTTTTATACAGATATTGGATTAGAGTTCACAGATTGGTTTTCTATCCTACCAGCAAAAACATGTTCTGGTGGAAGCATTTGTTGTATGTAAAATCAACCCTCTTTACCTGTGTATCCAAAATATTCCTTTGAAGGAATTGTATGAAACATTTTGTATAATCACCTGTTGTTTTGTATTTGCGATAAAAAATAAGAAAAATATTTGTTTGTTCAAGGTTTACCACTTACAATAAAGACATTATAGTTCTTGGAAGTTACTGTGTTACAATTTTTCATTCTGTCTTAAAATAAAGGCCAAGCTTATTTTTGCATGAGCAAGCTATTCAATGGAACAAGTTGGATTGGGAAAAAAAAATTGAATTTATTTAATTGAACTGAACATATAATTATACAACTATTGACGAAGCAAAATCACAAAAAAAATAAAAATAATAATTCATATCTTTGATATTACATGATTGGAATATAAGACTTTAGTTTAGTTCGACAACTGTTCAATTGTAACCTCTGCCTAAACACAACTCTCCCCTTATATGAGAAACGAAAGATCAAAAATGGATCAGAAGTATGAAGCAAAGTAATTCACATCATAGGAAGTAAGTTGAATTTTCATCAAGGGAATTGCAGTGTGTTTGTTACATACAGTGTAGGGTTTAGAGTTCATCCATTTATTGCACCAGGGAGGCTATAATTTGACATAAGAAAGATGGGTGACATTTGTCTAGAAAAAAATGCAGTCTATTCTCTAAAACATTCTTGCCATCTATTTATATTATTATTACTTTTTAAATACAAATGTGATTCTATTATGTATAACAATATTCTATTAATTTAATTTTTTACATAAATAATCTAATTAAAAAACTTGACAAAATGAATAATTCGAATTACTATGATGGATTCACAGGGTCCAACAACACTACTTTAGTTGAATACCAACTAGATAGAATCCATTTCATGCTATGGTAACTATATTGACTTACCATATTTTGTTTACTACATCACATGATAAATAAATATAAATATCATAACATTATTGAAATAAATAAATTAGAATTTGATTTTTTTTCCCTCTTTCTTCCTTTTTTTTCTTCTTCCTTTTCTCTACAAATTTAAGATTCAAACTCATGATCAGTCTATTCCATAGAATGAGTAGTGAAGGGGTAAAATATAAATAGAGTTGATCCAAGTCTTAGACCAGTCCAAACCATTAAGCCCATCTCCATATGAATCATCTACTCAAGTCCTCAAGCACTTGGGTCAAGCATATTAAAATAGGGCCAACCCAGGCACGGTACTGAGCTGGGCTGAACCAATCAGTAGAATCGAAATGGGCCGAACCCACGTAAGGTCATCTAAATGGGCCAATCCATTTCTACAAACAATCCCATAAAAGGCCAAGCCGAGGTATGATGGAAACGAAGCTACGGAACTCTTGAGCAAGCATGGAAGCTGTGAATGTAGGTGTGTGAGTGAATTTCCGATCACACTGCCCTCTTTAGTAATCCAGCTGTAGAACACAGGTAGAATAGATGGCACTCTGCAATCTGCACAGAAACAAAAGGCTCCGATGGTGGTTCTTCCACCCGGGGGCACTCCGACGATCAAGTCAGTATTTCTCAAAGATAAATCTGTGCTTAAATTACTGCTCAAGATTAAGAATTGCGTACCTTAGACCCGCCGGGGGTGCCCTTCTTTTATAGTCTTTCTCTATCCCAGTCCCACTAGAAGTCGGACTCCAATTCCGGATCTGCTTTGGACTCTTCAAGAGATAAGGATAGACTCCCCGAGAGTACTACCTATATCCATCTTGCAGTCTTTCTTCTTTCTAGGGCTCCTGTCCCTTATCCACTTATCTCGTACTCCGGTTTCTTCGGAGATAACCTTGGCAACCCCAAGATAACCTCGGCATAACTGTCTCGTCACGTGGCACCTCGGCTGACACTTCGGTGTCACCTCGGCCACGTGCTAGTACTCAAAAAATACTTCCCCACAACTGCCCCCTAGGTTCTATTACCTCGGCAATCTGAGGTGATGGAACCTATATTCAAACCTTTTTCTTGAACGTCGGCTCAAGAACTTTCTAGCCGAGATCATTTATCTTCAGGCCGACATGTCTTCATCTAAGAACAAGAATTCACACGAACTCTCCCAAGTGTATGAGCTGTCATACACCATTTTTCAACTGTTTCTCTGACGCATTTTTTCCTTATTGGTCCATGTTGGTGACGCGCCCACAAGCCGTCTTTTCCTCGCCGCTACCGACGAAAAGCGTTTACTCCAGCGCATTAAACGCTTCGCTTTTGTTTGCTTTCACGCTTTTGACAAAACAATTGAATCTGCCCTTTGGCTCTTCACCCTCGCATTCGATTTCCTTACTCTCTCTCTCTCTCTGAACCTTCCCAAATGCGCCATTACTCTTGCTCTAAGCTCTGAATGGTTTTATTCCTCCATTCTCGCTAAGCTTTGGCCATCAGGTTGCCTCTGTTCGATCTCGTGAAGCTCACTCCGGCCTTCATCTTTTCTGGTAAGCAACTGGCTCTTCTCTTCCAGTTCTTGATTTATCCTGAAATTTCTTGCCATTGTTGTTCTGCTCACTATTTGATTTGTGAATCGTTCATCTGAGTGTGTATTATTTCCTGGTTTTTGCACATGTTATGAACACTTGCACTGTTGCACCTCTCGTTCTTGATCTTCCACCCTTTGTGTTCTTGAATCTGAGACTTCGTTTCTGCTTTTCTATTTTCCAGATTTTTGCCTTCCATACTCGTTCTTCGTAGATCTAGGTTTGGGATTTGTCTGTAGGACCTTCATTTTTTAGAAAAAACTGAAACGAATTTACCAATACATACCTTAGGCTCAAGCCGAGGTCCCAAGAGCCCATTAGTAATATTCTATCTCTGTAGCCAAATACTCGTATACCAAAACCATGGGTGTGTGGAGAGATAGGGTTAACAGCCCAACCAAACTAAAATTTTTTAGGCAAGAGTTCTCCATCCCTGCCGATGTTTACCTCAGGCTAGCTGGGGAGAACGACTCTATTATGCCCGAGGATGACAACATGCCTTTTTCTATAGGAGCCTTTGTCCAGTGTGGACTTCGATTCCCTCTAGATCCCCTCTTTCGCGAGGTCCTTCACTACTATTCTTTGAACCCTATGCAACTCGCCATCAACGCCTATAGGACGCTTAACGGTATAATAGCCTTAGCTCGGCAGGAGAGTGTCAGGATCACTCTTGCCGACATCCAATACTGTTACACCATGTGTGCCCTCAACCTAAAGGAGAAAGGTTATGTGTACTACCTCAAGCCGAGGTCCACCGAGTTTAAAATTGTAGCCGACCTTCCCGACTCCAACAAAGGTGCTGGGGATGACTACCTTATTGCATCCGTAATCGGGAGTTTGGCCGGATGAAGAAGTCCATCTTTTCCTCTCCCTAACAAAGAAAGAGGGCAAGGGTAAGAGCCCAACATCAACTGTTTAGCTGCTGCTTTCTTCAGGTTTTTCTTCTTAAAAAATTTTATCTGTTTCTGATGTGATGTTCTGTTTTGCAGACGTTCGCAAGCCTCCCAAGGACTTTCGCCAGTCCTATTTTCCTGGGAAAGGCCTGAAGAAGCTCCTCCTAGATCTTCCCGTCCTCAAACGCAAAGCTCCACTGCTGTTAAATTTCATCCCCACCTATAAGTCAACTTTGCCCGATGTCCCCAAACGAAAGAAGAAAAGTCACTCTTCATCGTCTGTCACAGCCCATACTGCGTCCTCATCACGAACAGACCAAAGATCAACATTTGACCCAGCGGATTTGCCATCTACCTCGGCACCATTCTTGATTCCTATTCCTGAAAGAAAACGTCGGCGACGTCTTGTTAAAACAGCCGAAATGGTGCGTCCAAAGCCAGTGGCGCTGGACCTTCTTGCCGATCTTCCAACCGATGTGGATGCTATTCCATCCCAAACAGTGCCTCCACCGGTTTAAAAGAGTCAAAAGGCCCGACTAAAGTTATCGAGGCCGAGGTCGAAGATGCCCTGCCCATCTCCCAACTAACCTCAACCGTGAAGACCACTTCTGCTTCCGCCAAAAGATCTGCCGAGGCCCAGCGATCGGGGTCGACTCAGCCAAAAAGGCCGAGGTCGTCGTCTGCAACGACTTCGGGGTCCAGGGTTCCCAAAGTTCCCTGGGAGCCCAAAATTACACTTGAAAACCGGCCCATCTACGCCAACGAAAGCGCCGCTGACATCAACATCGGCGTGGCACTCAGCACTGCAGTTCTCCTTGAGGGTGATCTTGAGCGTAATGCCAAGATGAATGACTATGAGAACTACGCCCTCATGCTGCAGCGCTCTGTCCAAGTAAGTCTTTGAATTTGATAATTTTCCTTATTGCCACTTTTCTTCATACTTGTAAAGTTTTGCAATATTTTGTGATAACCTCTGTCTTTGTGAACTTTCAGGCCATTCAACACGCCCACACCTTCTCCATGCAAGCATTTGAAGCAAATGAGAAATTGTCCGAGATGGAGAAGGAGTTTGCTGCTCTGCAGAAACAGAACAAAAGTCTTAAAAATAAAATGAAGACTCTAGAAGACCAAGCCGAGGTCAGAACTCGTGCTCAAAGAAGAGGTGATGAAAGGCCGAGGTCAAGCCATTAAAAACGTTGCCGAAGCACAGAAAAAGGAGGCCGAGGAAAAGGCGGCCCAAGCCGAAAAGGAACTGCAAGATGCCCTGGCCACCAAAGAAGCCGAAATCAAGGCTGCAGATAAAAAGGCCTACAACCAGGGTATTGCCGATGTCACTGAAGATTACAAGCTTCAGGTCGCAGTATGCAACAGGATTTTCCTTGGCCGATGTCCTCGCCAAAAGCTTAACATTCCAGACGATTCGCCATGGCGCAAGGCCGATGCTATCCCTCTGCCTTTTCCGCCTCCTCCTCCAAGCCAAGCCGAAGAAGAAGCTGAGTCTGAGTCTTCAGCCGAAGATGAAGATGAAGACGAAGACAATGATGAAGCCTTGGTGAGGAAATCCAAGGGTGCCACGGAGACCAAGTCCCTTCCTCCAACTGAGCAGGTTATCAATTTAACCCAAGACGAAGAGGGTGATGAGGTTGAGGAGGTACCCGAGGAAACTCAACCAGTCCAGTCATCATCCAACCTTCTTCTGGCTGAGGGAAGTGTTGAGAAGACTCTAGCCGAGATAGACGCCGAGATTGCGGCAGATAAGGAGGCCGGGGTTGAAGTGCAAAAAGACACCGAGGTTGTTCTTCCAGAGACTTCCGAGGTCCAGATTCAAACCGCTCCTGAGGCTGAAGAAACTTAGTTTTTATTTTTGCTTTAACTTTTGTACTTTCTTTTGTTTTCTGAACAATGTAAACTTTGTTTCGTGGCCGATGTACCTTTTTGTTGTTTAAGAACAATTCACTTCAGCTAGGCCGTTGTGCCTTCTTCATATACAACTGTTTTTATCTTTATGCTTCAGTCTTTAATTCTTCATTGCTTCTGTATACTTAGAATATCTCGCATGATTCATATAATTCTTCCCTTGCGTGATCTACTCGGGGATACATACCTCGGGTATGTTTACCTGAAGTTTTATCTCGGCTAGGACTTCACCTGTAAACTTTCCATAAACTTCAACAAGTATAAAGCATATAAACTCAATTTAACTTCATCTTGTAATTTGCTACAAATTTCAACAAGTGAAGGTAAAGAATTGTATCGGCTTAGCTTTAACTTGTAAATTGCTACAAATTTCAACAAGTAAAGATAAGGAATTTATCTCAGCTTAACTTCAACTTGTAAATTGCTACAAATTTCAACAAGTGAAGATAATGAATTTATCTCAGCTTAACTTCAACTTGTAAATTGTTACAAATTTCAACAAATGGAGATAAGGAATTTATCTCAGCTTAACTTCAACTTGTAAATTGCTACAAATTTCAACAAGTGAAGATAAGGAATTTATCTCAGCTTAACTTCAACTTGTAAATTGCTACAAATTTCAACAAGTGGAGATAAGGAATTTATCTCAGCTTAACTTCAACTTGTAAATTGCTACAAATTTCAACAAGTGAAGATAAGGAATTTATCTCAGCTTAACTTCAACTTGTAAATTGTTACAAATTTCAACAAGTGAAGATAAGGAATTTATCTCGGCCTTACTTCGGCTAAGCATTACTAATGTCTTCTCTCTGCCCCCAATGTGAACCTAAGTTCCACTTGGGTTCTCATTATTCAAAAAACAACATCATGCATAGTTTTATAAGTTCTGAAAAATTCTGCTAAGATTTTATTGATCATATTGGCAAAAAATCAAAGAACATCTAATGATAGAAAAATTTTAAATTACAAGTGTTCCATGGTCTAGGCAATGCTTTGCCCTCATTATCTTCGAGCCGATATGCCCCATTTCCTAACACCGAAGTAATTCTGTAGGGTCCTTCCCAGTTTGGGCCAAGCTTGCCCTCTCTGGGATCCTTCTTATTGCCGACGACTTTTCTCAAGACTAAGTCGTTGACTTGAAAATCCCTTGGATTGACCATCTTGTTGTAAGCTTTGGCAAGCTGTTGCTGGTATGCTGCAAGCTGGATTGCAGCTTTCTCTCTTCTTTCTTCAAGTAGGTCCAGATCTCGGGCTAAGAGCACATCATTAGACCCGTTCTCTACTCCCTGTGTTCTGATCCCTGGGATGCCGATCTCCAATGGAATGACTGCTTCTGTGCCATAAGCCATGGCAAAGGGGGATTCCCCTATTGATCTTCTCGGCGTAGTGCGATATGCCCAGAGCACGTTGGGCAATTCGTCTACCCACTTTCCTTTTGCTGCCTGCAGCCTCTTCTTTATTCCATCCAGAATGACTTTGTTTGATGCTTCGACTTGCCCATTACTTTGGGGAAAGCTTGGTGTTGAAAAGTAATTCTTTATCTTGAACTTTGCGCAAAAATTCTTGATGAGTTTGCTGTCAAACTGTGTTCCGTTGTCGGCAATGATTGCTCTTGGAATCCCAAATCTGGTGATGATGTTTTTCCAGATGAAGTTCTTCACATCCACATCTCGGATTTTGGCAAGAGGCTCTGCTTCTATCCACTTGTGAAGTAGTCTGTTGCTACCAGTAGGTACTTCCGCTGCCCAGTTGCTTGGGGAAATTGTCCAACGAGGTCCATGCCCCATTGGGCAAATGGCCAAGGGCTGGAAACCGGGTTCAGGTCAGCAGCTGGCTGATGTATCAACGGTGCAAACCTCTGGCATTGTTCGCACTTCTTCACATAAGCTTCTGCATCTTTCTGCATATAGGGCCATCAATATCCCTGGGTAATGGCCCTGTGAGCTAACGATCTGCTCCCTGCGTGGCTTCCACAAACTCCTTCATGAATTTCATATAAAAAGTCTTCGACCTGGAGAGGGTGTACACACCTTAAAAAAGGTCCAGTGAAGGATCTCTCAGAGATGTCCTTGCCTGAGATCAATCTTGCCGACTTCAATCTGACTTTGTGTGCTTCCTTTCGATCTTCTGGCAGCTTTCCCTCTTTTAGGAATGCAATAATTGCATCCATCCAACTTGGTCCCATGTCCACACATAATGCCTCTTGCATTGTGTTCGATGGTTCTATGCTCGGGCTTGGTAGGTAATCGATCATTATTGTCCTCGTCTTTTCGGTTTGCATTGAACTCGCTAAATTGGCCAACGCGTCGGCGTGGTTGTTATCGTCTCGGTTGACCTGAAGAAGTCGGCAGTTTTGAAACATGTCTGCGAGCCTGATGACTTCTTTTGCGTACGCTGACATCCTTTCATCTCGGGCAGCAAACTCTCCTGTAGTTTGATTTACTATGAGTTGTGAGTCACAAAAAATGATTACCTCATCTCTGCTACCAAATTCACCAAAGAATCAAGCTTCATATTCCGCCTCATTGTTCGAGGCTTTGAACCCCAAATCGAATGGATCGCTTCCAATATCTCCCCATCGGGGAAATTAACACTACTCGCCTCGCCTCTGGGTTTGAGCTCCCATCAACAAAAGTTGAAAGGAGTCGCCGATGTAAATGCCGCAGGTCCGAGTTTTTCCTTCCTTGGTTCCTTAGCCTTTGGTGGCTTTCCTTCCTTGTTCGGACATCGTTCATCTCGGCCACGTGAGTCCGATGTTCGATGTACTCGTGAGAATTTGGCCACGAAGTCGGCCAAGACTTGGCCCTTTATCGCCGTTTCTCGGCACGAACTCCAGTCATATTGGCCCAACACTACTACCATCTTGCTATTCTTCTAGTTAAGTCTCCTGTTGCAAGGATTTGAGTGGGTGTTCAGCCGTAACCACTATCTTGTGAGCCCGAAAATAATGGTTTAGCTTCTTTGAGGCCATTACCAAGGCCAAAGATCAATTTCTCCAAAGGGTAGATACCTTGTTTCACACAACCAAGGTTTTACTTACGTAGTAAACAGCCTTCTGCTCTCCCTTCTCTTCTCGGATTATCACAGCGCTTACTGCGTGCTCTGAAACTGCTAAGTATAAAAACAGTTCCTCCCCAGGTTGAGGTGTTGAGAAGACTGGGGCCGAGGTAAGGTACTTCTTCAGGTCGGCCAAAGCGGCCTCACATTCCTCTGTCCATAGAAAATCCGTGGCCTTTTTCACCAGGTTGAAAAAAGGTTTACATTTGTCCGAACTTCGGCTTATGAATCTGTTTAGGGCTGCGGCCCTTCCAGTAAGCATTTGCACCTATTTTGCCGATGTCGGACTCTGTAATTCTGGAATGGCCTTGATCTGATCTGGGCTGGCTTCAATGTCCCTTCTAGTCACCAGGTATCCCAAGAACTTACCGGATCCGACTCCAAACGCGCATTTTGATGCGTTTAGTCGGAGCCGATATGTTTTGAGTATATCAAAGACCTTTTCTAAGTCAGCAAGATGATCCTTTGGTTCCTTGGTCTTCACGACCATGTCATCAATGTAGACTTCTACAGTTCGGCCAATCAAGTGTTTGAACATCTTGGTTACCAGCCTTTGGTAAGTTGCTCCTGCGTTCTTCAACCCAAAAGGCATGACTTGTAACAATACAGACCTTTGGGAGTGATAAACGCTGTCTTCTCCTCATCCGAGGGGTACATGGCTATCTGGTGATACCCCCTATATGCGTCCAAGAAGCTCATCCTTCCATGTCCAGATGTGGCGTCCACCAACTGGTCGATCTTTGGCAGTGGGAAGCTGTCATTGGGACAGGCTTTGTTCAAATTTGTAAAATCTACACAGACCCTCCACTTGCCATTCTTCTTCTTTACCACCACGGTGTTTGATAACCATGTCGGATAATTGGCTTCCCTGATGGCCCTGGCCTCCAGAAGTCTGTTTACCTCTTCCTCTACTGCCTCGACGTGCATCAACGTCGGTCTTCTGGCTCGTTGTATTACAAGTTTGGCCGACCTGTCAACGTTGAGTCTGTGGCATGTGACCTCGAGGTCAATGCCAGGCATTTCATAAGGTGTCCAGGCGAACACCACCTCAATATTTTTTCTCAGAAAGGCTTCCAACTCCCTTTCTTCTTCTTCGGCTAATCCTGTGCCGAGAAGAAAGAAGCGTTCCTCATCGCCCTCTTGGACGAAGATTTTCTTCAATGCTTCTTCACTTTTCTCGGTCGGCTCCTTGCCAACATCATCTAGGACCTTCATGTCCTCTTCTTCAACTTCTGCCTTCTCTGGTTCCCGAATGCTGCAGGTTAACTTCATTGCTGCCATGGAGCAATTTTTACTTCTGTCGATCACCTCGACTTCCTCAATCCCATGTTACATTGGGAACCGTAGCAGTTGATGCAATGTCGAGGGGACTGCCCCCATTGCATGCAACCACGGCCTCCCCAAGATGATGTTGTAAGGCGAGGGCGTGTCGATCACAATGAATTCTGTCTTGATCTTTTTCGTGCCAGCTTGTACCTCTAAGCTTGTTGCGCCTAAAGGCCATGTCGGCGTTCCATTGAAGCCGACCATCGGGCTGTTTGACTGCTCCATGTCATCAGAGTGAAGGCCTAACTCCTTGTAACATCTGACATACATGATGTCGCAGGAGCTGCCTTGATCAATCAGGATGCGTTTCACCTGGCACTCCCCAACCTGGAGGGATACTACCAGGGCATCATTGTGCGGGTGCTGAATCATATCAAGGTCGGCTTCTGTGAAGGTTATCATCGGTCCTTGCCAATCTTCAGGCCGAGGTCTTTTCATTCCGACCTGGTTGATGTGCTGCAGGTGTTTTACCCTCTGTGTCTCCCCCCGTATGTCGTTTTCATTCACCTTTGAGTGGATCACGTTAACCACCCGAGGTCCACCTACCTGTGGTTGCTGCGCTGGGGGGGCGGGGTTGCTGGTGCTTGAGGCAATCGTGCCTACTCTTCCCTGGTTCTGGCCTCATCCACAAGGTCTCTTAAATGACCTTGCCTCACCAGATCTTCTAAGTGTACTTTAAGGGCTCTGCAACCCTGAGTTGGGTGACCCTCCTCATTGTGGTAAGCACAACGCCTACCAAGGTTCCTCCCCATAAATTCCCCTGGTGTTCTTGCCGGCGCCCTGAAGTAGGGCTGATTTCGAATTTGATCGAGGACCTTGTGGACCGGAATTCGAAACACCGTCGTCACCGCCTGCTTTGCTCTCAACTCTGTCTCTTGTTTGTTGGGTCCATTGTTACCTCGGCCTCGCTTTGGCGAGCCGTTGCCTTTTTCTGTCTTCGTCTCCTTGTTCCCCGAGGTATCTTCCTCGGCTCGTGCATACTTCTCAATTCTCGCCATGAGTTCTTCCATGCTCTTTGGCAGGGTTTTCGCCAAAGACTTCCGCAATGTACAGTCATCCTTCAGGCCGTTCTTGAAAGACACGACCGCCACCTCCTGGTTGCATTCAAGTATTCGATTGAACACCTCATAGTACCTCTTTGCATAAGCCCTAAGGCTTTCGTCTTTGCTAATTTTTAGGGCCGTCAACGCATCCACCCTCAGTGGCTGCAGTTTGTTTGTTATGAACCTGGCCACAAACATCTCGGCCAGGCCTTCTCAGCTCTTCACGCTCCCCTTCGGTAGTTTGTGGAACCAGTCTGATGCAATCTCCCCGAAGGATGAAGGGAACACTTTGCAGAGCAACGGCTCGTTTCCACTGTACAATGCCATTGAATTCAAAAATAATCCAACATGGAAGTTAGGGTCCGACTTACCATCATATATCTGGAGCCTCGGCATACTGAATCTTTTAAGTGACGAATCTATCCAATCTGCCGAGAATGGAGTCCTCGGCTTAACCGGTGAAGTTACTTCGGCTCCGGCATTTTGCTGTTTCCTCTTGAGGTAATCTCTCAAGTCCTCTTTACTTCTCCTGCGACCTTTGTCATTGGACTTCACCTTTTCCAAGACTACTCTACCTCATGGTGGCCCTTTTTGATCCTTCTCCGCAGACGATCGAAACACAATATCCGCCCGGAACATGCCGATGTTCTTTGGGGTCCGCTTCTTCGTCGTCGCCGGGACTCTTCTCTTCTCGGCTCTTCTCGGCCGACTTCCCTGGAGTTTCGGTGAGAGTGCCTTTCACTCCTCGTGGGCTTCGGGGCTTCGGGGATTTCTTTCCGCCCCTTCTTCTGGGCGTTCTTCTTTGGCATTGGTGTGTCTGCTGGTATGGCTGTACATGACATTATTCTGCATCATGAAGTTGACGACCGATTGAAGGTTTGCCAACTTGTTTGCCATCTCTTTTACTTCCTCATCCCTCCTCAGACATCTGTCTTTCCAGGTCTGGAGGTCATCCTCATTATAGTATTTGTCTCTGTCCGCTTTCTTTGATGTATCACCATCTTGTCCGACGGCTTTCTCTGCGTGATTCTGATCACGAGTTTCTTCGTTGTGGTCTCCTCCTTCAGCGTTAGAGTCGACGGGTCTTCCACTCCCAGCCGGAGCGTCGTCCCCAATCTTTTCTTTCTGCGTGTTACTGGCCATCTACTCTTCTTTCTTTCCCACAGACGGCGCCAAATTGTGTGAGTGAATTTCCGATCACACTGCCCTTCTTAGTAATCCAGCTGTAGAACACAGGCAGAATAGATGGCACTCTGCAATCTGCACAGAAAGAAAAGGCTCCGATGGTGGTTCTTCCACCCGGGGGCACTCCGACGATCAAGTCAGTATTTCTCAAAGATAAATCAGTGCTTAAATTATTGCTCAAGACTAAGAATTGCGTACCTTAGACCCGCCGGGGGTGCCCTTCTTTTATAGTCTTTCTCTATCCCAGTCCCACTAGAAGTCGGACTCCAATTCCGGATCTGCTTTGGACTCTTCAAGAGATAAGGATAGACTTCCCGAGAGTACTACCTATATCCATCTTGCAGTCTTTCTTCTTTCTAGGACTCCTGTCCCTTATCCACTTATCTCGTACTCCGGTTTCTTCGGAGATAACCTCGGCAACCCCAAGATAACCTCGGCGTAACTGTCTCGTCACGTGGCACCTTGGCTGACACTTCGGTGTCACCTCGGCTGACACTTCGGTGTCACCTCGGCCACGTGCTAGTACTCAAAAAATACTTCCCCACAGTAGGCATGTGCGAAATGCCACCTCAACTGGTCCCCTTCATGGAATGACGAAATTAGTTGATGGAAAGAATGTGATCTATTATATACACAGTTATAATGAGCATGTGCCTCTATGACTAACCATCTTGTGGTCCTCCATCTTGAGCAATGATAAAGAGTGTCTTAAGGCACCCAAGTTCTATAAATCTCACCTTAGAGAACAAGTCAAGTCTTCTATATAAGTAACACTCTCCTTACATTGAAGGTATCTTAACTTGTTTCATTTAATCACACATAGAACACACTTTCTCTTCCTCTCTCTACACTTGGAGAGAGAATTCTATCTTCTCCGATCACTCATTCTCACACCGGAGGGGTTTTTCAGCCAACCTTGGCCGGGCAGCTCTAACAGTGCCTCAGTTTTGCAGGCCCTCGGTTCCTGGATAGTCCCATTCAGTCACAAAGTTCCAATCCACTTCATCTAATGCGAGATTCGGTATGCACAAGTAGGATCCTCATTGTTCATCCACACAATCTTTATGAGAAAGTTCCTCTAAATTAGTACAGAGAACGAAGCGAAAACAACAGCAATCACAGTGACACCATGGAATCTCTTGCTGGTATGGCCAAATTCAATATGAAAATTTTAATGTAGAACAACAAAAGACATGAACTACAACTACCAAACTCTCAATATATCAAAAAAAAATTGCGAAAAAAATCATGTTCATTTGTATATAAAAACAACTAGAAATGTAGAATTTCATACAATCAATCACAGTGCATGTCTCAACTTTTTACGATCATCTCATCTGAGAACACTTGTAGAGTATGAGGAACATAACACAATGCTGATATTTTCTCAACTAAAATTACATTTTAACAGTATAAAAATGTCTAAAAAAAGCTAATAATACACCCTATGAGAAAACTCTGAATGTTTTTATCAATGGAAGTGATCCGTCACAAGCACGAAAGTCACAATTCCAAGGACAATTCCAGGCAGGAGACGAACACGAGGCTGTTGCGCCATACTTATCTTTGGAAATTCAGGAGGAATTGCGCATTCTTCCCCATTGAACACCACTCTCGTTGGAAATCCATCGCCATGCGCTATGTTTATGTTTGGAGTACGCTTTTTCAAGAACGAAATCACCGATTGCTGCTTTCCAGGCACCTTCGGGTCTTTTGCTGGATTAGTCCCATTTGTCTCTCCCATCAAATAATTCAATCCCTCCAGGCCTTGGAAAAAGATAGTATTGTTGAGCTCAGGCAGCTTTGTTCCATTGAAGGAATACACATTTTCGTAGCCCCGGAAGGCTCTCTTCATCTGTATCGCGGCGAACCAGTCCTCGAAAGGGTATTCCTCCCAGTTGAATAAAGTCATCCTGGCTGTCCAACCCGACTTGTAGTCAGTATCGACGTGCCAGTTGATGCTGACCGCACAGTTGTCCGGGCAGGGCAGCTTTGTCGGGATGGTCAGATGCTTGAGAGTTGCCCAAGCCCTGGCTTTCGTGGTCCGGTTCGCGAAAGGCAGGAGCAGAGCCTCGGGAGGCATCTGTAACGGCCGCGCGTTCTTATTACACCTCGTCTCCTCTTCGCACCCGCACGCACACGTGTTGCAAGGGATGACAGAGTCTGCGTAGTAAGCGGAGAACGAGACGCAACACCGAGACTGTTTTGGCTTCGGCCGGGTAATGTTGCAGGTGACTTGCCAGCTGGCAACTGCACTGCTGGTAGCGTCCAGCCCGGTTGTGTCGGGGAACTCGGTAGGGTCTATTCTGATTGGTGGACCGCATTTGTAATCTGGGTTGAGGATTCCGTTGATCTTCCAACGCTGTGGCGGAGACATGGCGGTTCGGTTCAAGTCCGGCGGCATTTTAAAGACCTGAGATGACTTAACCATTAGCTTAAATAAGATAATTTAATCAGAAAGTAAAAGTCAATTAAAAAAAAAGTTAGAAAAGTTATACAAAAAATTCTTTCTCATATGCTCTACATTTTTATACGTTTTTCGATAAAAAGTTAAAAAAAAATCATTACTAAATGCTTCAGTTTTTATTTTTCACGTTATATTTGTCACTTTCCAAACAAATCCTTGTTCATTAAGATTTACAAAAAAATCTCAAACAAAATTTATTTTCAAAAGCTCCAATTTTTTAAAAACACAATAAAATAATATCTCATTTTAGGATTTCAAAAAAAAACAAATCTTGAGCCGCCACTGACCTGTAACTGAAAAATTGATCTCGACTCGGTTTCATTCATGATAGTTGGTAGAATAGTACCATTTCGGCAGCAGAATGGGAGTTTGCCGACTTTTTCATCGTTGGCTCGCTCCTTTGGGAGGTCGGAGATGATGGGTTTTCGTTGACAGTTCATGACTGGAGTGAAATCCAAGGTCTGGTAGTACTGTCCTTGTTTTCCATATATGCATTCAGAAGGGTCTTTTTTATGGGTATAAGCTCCTCTCATGGTGTAAATGAATTCACCTCTCATCCACTCCCAAGTTAGGTTCCAGTGGTCGAGGCGGCCAAGGGGGTGGAAGTTATCGATGGTTACTTGGGCGAGATAGTTGCCATCGAAGGCTTGGAGGATGTCGTAGGTGATGGAGAGGTCGCCATATTGGCGAGGCAAAAACTTTGTTTTGACCTCTTTTGTGGCCTTGTATTTTGGGTCCCTGCGACAGCAGACGTTCATGGAGGTGGCTGTAAAAAAAACGAACAATCAGATGTGAAGTTAGTAATATGCCTTCTAATGACAATGTCAGGATTACAGCAAAAATATGAAGTGTGAAAATTGATCTAGATTGCATCTCAGGGGATGGATTTACAGTGTAGTGCTGGACAAACATTTGACATCTGAGGATTTTCTGTCTCTAAATTGTTTGTTTTTGTGTCTCAATGCAATCTCAATTATTGATTCATGTCTAGAACTATTGATTCATGTTTAGAATCTTGAAGCACTTGAACTTTGAGACGTGATCTTATGGTTTTGAGTAGGTTGAGATGCCAACAGAGGAATGTGAGGATAAACAATGCCAATTTGGTCACCTTCTATGTTCTTGGCTTTGTTGTTGTCCCATTGAACTATGAGAAAAAGGGGATTAGCCCAGGGCGAGAACTCGCGTTTTTAGTCCCAACAATGCTACAAATTTGGAAAAGTATCTTAAAAAAAAATTCTATGATTGCAATTATTTTAGCTATGACTCACATTCTATCAATTTTAAATTTACACTATATGGTTCATTTTGAAATAAATTTTGAGATAACTTTTTATGATTCATAACATTTCTATTTTACTCCACATAAAACTTGTATAACTAATTAAAAGGACATGAGTTTGACTCTCCATTCCCTTTTAATTTACCCAAAAAGAATGGAAACACTTCGGTTGTATTTTCTTGCCTCTTAAAAAGGGCATTTTGGTTGTATTTTCTGGTAAAATAACTAGAAAATTCATTTTGCGTACCTTTCCCTATCAAAATGTATAAAGCCTAAATGTTGAATCTTCATTACCCTTGTTCCTTGGTTCTGTTTCTAGTCTCAACAACCATAAGTTATAGCTCATTTTTGTCACCTTACCTCACGAAAAAAAACACAAATATAGTACTAATAATAGTCAACATATATATACTTACTGTGGCGTTTTGGCGCAGGACACTTATACCCCTCATTCACAAGCTTAATCGTCTTAGGCATCGGAGTCCCCTTCTTCAACCCGAACTGTGTCCCCGTCATCTCCACAGTCACCTGAATCTGCGTAACATCCGCGGCAGTCTCAATCGCCGTCTTCAAGTCCGTCATCGGATACCCAGCAAGCGTCGTTCCATTCTTCCCCACCTTCGTGGGCAAGTCCTCGGCATCCACCACAACAGCCCCATTCACCCCAACCAATATCTCATCATACTGAAACCCAACATGAACCTTCCAAGCCTTCAGCTCGTATGAACCCACATTCAAAACCAACAACTGAGACTTAAACGCCCATGCCTGCGCTGAAGCATTCTTCACAAACGGATACGCCTTTTCACGCGACGTGAATGTGTAGGCCACGTAGATTCCGTTGCAGGTGTCTTGTTCGGGAGGCGGGGCAGCCACCTTCCCACCATCTCCATTACCGAAGTCATAATCCGATTGAGCCTTACATTTCCCAATGCTATAGCAAGAAAAGACTAGGACAATACAAGATATTGTTATTAGTTTCCACGGTATTTTCATTGCTAGAAATGGGGATCATATGTATATGGGTAACAAATAGTTGTTGTTGTTGAGCTGAGAGCAGAGGCGCGAAGCTAACGGAGAGTTAATGGCTGCAGGGTGTTTGATGATGATATCCAGACAATGCCGCGTGAGAACACACGATCAATCAAGGAGGTGGTGGTGAGGACAAAGGTAAGACTTTGAAAGAAAAAAACCCCCAAGTGTGAGATTGACATGAATTGCTTAAAATAGAAAGAGAACATAGTTAGACCCATTCAGCAGAGTTCTCTTCCGTTAGTTTTAGAGGGAAAATCGGAGAAGTGAGTTTCCAGAGTTTTATTGTCACAGTTAGTTACTGGGTATATGAGGATTGGGTTTTGTTAGTTGTGTCTGTTGTTTTGGCAGAGACTGAGCATCTCCAATGCACTAGGCATATAATACTTGTTAGTTAAAATGCCTAGTGTGATTCACTTTTTTTAATTTCAATGCACTAGGCATATGATTAGGCATTTTGGCTCAACTCATATTCAGAGCATCTCCAACGGTAGTAGGTATTTTACCTATTTAAATATTACTATAAAGTATGTATTTTATTTTGCCTATCAACTGTTTTATGTTTTTACTTCAACCATACTCTTTATTTTAGCTATTTATCCAAATACTATTAATTTTATAGAATGCCACGTCAACAACAAAGATGGAGGGAAATGATCCTAATGATTGAATACATTTTGCCTAGCGTTGAAAGCTAGCTACATGTAGCTAGTGAATATGAGTTGAGCCAAAATACCTAATCATATGCCTAGTACATTGGAATTGAAAATAGTGAATCACACTATGCATTTTAACTAACAAGTATTATATGCCTAGTGCATTGGAGATGCTCTCACTAGCTACATGTAGCTAGCCTTCAACGCTAGACAAAATGTATTCAATCATTAGGATCATTTCCCTCCATCTTTGTTGTTGACGTGATATTCTATAAAATTAATAGTATTTGAATAAATAGCTAAAATAAAGAGCATGGTTGAAGTAAAAACATAAAACAGTCGATAAGAAAAATAAAATATATACTTTATAGTAATATTTAGATAGGTAAAATGCCTACTATCGTTAGAGATGCTCTAAGTAGAGATAGCCAAACATGGTCTAGACTCGAGACAAACCCAAAATGAACTCGGTTTGACGCATTTGAGCTCTCGTTTTTATTTATTTATTTATTTTTAGCAATGATTCTCAAGAGGAAGTGGAAAGTTTCCTTCATTTATGACCCTACTCACCAACGGCAGTTGTTCCAAATCAACCTAAACACTACCTTAAAATTGTCTAGAATGTATAAAATCAAGGTTCCTAGGAAAGAGATCGGATCCTGTGTCCTTAAATGTCTGTATACCCTGGACATTTCATGAATAATCATGCAACAACCTAATACACTCAAATCTTGCAAAATTATTTTCCTTCCTACAATTTGTTGATCATATTTGCAACTTAAGATGGATTCAAAATGATCTCGTTATGATGATCACTGTAAAATATTCTCACTTAATGTTAAAAAAACCAAGCCTATAATAACGAGTCTAGATTCTCTATTTGCACTCTCTTCTTACCTTCTTACTTGTAACGGTAGAGATACATCACTTGATGTCAAAAAAGCCAATCTAGTAATAACTAGTCTAGATCCTCTACTTACATTCTCTCCTTACCTTCTTACTTGCAATGATAGAGATGCATGCTAAGACAATCCAACAGTCTAAATCTGACTATTTAAAAAAAAAAACATAATTTTAAAAACAAATTTTTCTTTTTTTAAAAAAATAATCAAATATGAACCGTTAAATCATCATAAGATGCATCTCCACCGTCTCAAGTAGAGAATCCTAATTCAGTAATAACAGCACTCAGTCAGCACTTAACAGGACTGCGTTAAATCTTATCTGAATATCACCTCGAAATTATCTGAAAGATCTTTGCCCAATCGTTCCCTTTCTTTTATTGATAGCTAAGCTGTTCATGCTCATCAGATTTTTGTTTTTTTGGCATCATCAGAGAAACTAAACCAATGTAGCTGATGAACATTGGTTTTTTTATTGTCAAAAAATGTGTTCAATCAAGCTTCCAGGTTTGCCTTGTTCATTAGACAAATTCCTGGATATTCCAAGCCTGGAGCTGACGCGAGTTCTTTGTTCCAGAATGCGACAAACTTGACAAGTCTATGTGAGAGTTGAGGCCAAACCAATTCAAGTCACTTCCTCAATGTTTGATCTTCTTGGTGACTCTTCATGGCAGTGTGTTCACATAAAACAGAGACAAAAATACACAAGGTAAACACATTACACGCGGAAAGGGAGGGGGGGGGGAGCATAGGCAGATGTGTAAAAACAGAAGGAACCAAGTGCTACCATTTCTCAAATCCAAGTCCCAAAAGAAAGGGAAAGCAAAAGGAGACGCACACAATCAAAAACTTGGCCTAATTACATCTAAACCATTGAATTTACTGATCCACTCAAGGACTTGCCATCACAACCATCACATCTCATCCCAACTACTACTTTCTTGTTAACTCTTCTTTATTAGACTTGGCATATTTGCTAGTACTACGCTTAAGCATCTGCAGTTTCAATGGCATCTGCCGAAGCTAGGATAAGCTCAGGTTGAACGCTTCCAACATATGTTCCGTCCAGTGCATTTGGCTGTCCCAATGCCTTCAATGCCAGGTGAGCTGCCTTTTGTCCTGATATCATCATCGCTCCAAATGTAGGCCCCTGCATCACAAAAAGAACATATTAGCAGACATTTTAAATAAAAAAAACATTGCTTGTTTAACTCTTTACCTTGCATCCCACAAAAATAAAATGCCCATATTGGAAAAATGGATTAGAACAATGGAATCTTATTAACAATACATTAGTAGTATACATAAAACTAGGAATACTAGCCAAACAATATTTGTAAAACGCAGTATATAGTAAAGCATGTCCCAATTATTCAAAGCAGAGTATCTCTATGCAAAAGATATACTATATACTAAATTTTTCTTCAAAAGACTTACTATATATCTATTTAAACAGACTATGCATTAGTAGCGCGCACACAACTAGGAATACTATCTAGACAATATTTGAAAAACAGAGCATATAGCAAAGCATCTCCAAGTTAATCAAAACCAAGGTGTATATTTATGCAAAAGAATTTACCATTCTTGGGGCTCCATCAATTTCTGCAACTTCCATGCCAGTAACGATCATCCCGGGCACAATCTCCCTTGTAAGCCTCACAATAGCATCCTCAGCCGTGTTCATGTCGAGGGCCTTCATCCCTGGGACATTATCAATCATTCCGATACTCTTCAGCCTCTTGACTCCGGTGGCCCCAAATGGACCGTCATGTCCACAAGAGCTCACCACCACCTTAGCCTCCATCACATTGGGGTCCATGCAGGACTGTGTGTCATGGTTCATGGACACCAAAGCCCAGTTAGTCACAACACCGCCGACTCTCCCTCCCTTCACAATCAAGTCCTCAGCCGCCACGGCGTTGAAGAGCTTCACATTTGGCCTAGCCAACAACTTGCTCATGATGGTCGATGTGAACAAAGCTGCGTGTTTGATCACCACATAGTTGTCCTGCTCGTCATACTCAATACCGAGCTCATCAAGGAAGCAGTGTGCTGGCTTCCGGACAACCATGGCTGAGAAGAGTTGTCCACCGAGCCATGCACCACCGCCAGGGCTGACGGATTGCTCAATGATTGCCACCTATTTAAAAGAACATGGTCATAAGATAAAAATCAGTTGGACTAGAAACACAAAAACCAAATACACAAGAATAGACAAGATTTTTACATAATTTGTTAACGGGACCTAATTCTAATTGTTTCAAAGCTTTAAAACTGCATCTACAGTAAATTGTCTTTAATAACTGTTTCTACAGTAAATTGTCTCCAATAATGGACTTGTTATGCGAGAATCATATGATTTCAATTCAACCCACTAAATGATCAAGAAAATAAAAAAACCAACACAAAGAAGGCCAGATAGATATAAGAGGTTTTGGGCGGCCTCGCCCTCAGCGTCCATAAAAGGCTCACAAAATCAAATTACATGATGAGACTATTTAGCAACTCCCATACATAGATTTGTATGACAGAAAAGATCCACTAGTAAAAAATTATCAGTTCTTCTACATGCACATGCACATGCACATAATCAAATTACAAAAAAGTGAAACCCACATCAGAAATTTTACACCCAAACAAATAGGGTGTTTATAGTGAGATAAACTGCATGTCTGCGTACATGTATGTATCCAATTTCAATTTGGGGATTGCTACAAAATTAGTGTATCTAACCCAGAACATTACAGTGATTTCGATCATAGACTTTTTTTTACCTGAATTGATGGGTTCTTGCTGAGCTCGTAAGCGCAGGAAAGGCCAGCAGAGCCAGCGCCGACGACAACAACGTCAGTATCAGCATAGGTGATCATGTCCATCATGTACCGTCGAGTCATTTCGCGCGAAACGATCGATTCTTTGATGGGTTCGAATGTGAATGATCGGAGATCGTAGGGAGGAGAAGAAGCGGACATGGAAATAGAGAGGTTGTGTGGGGTGGATTTGATGGGTTGGAGACGAATTGGGGAAGAAAGAGGGACGCCATGGAAGGAGGATTGGTGGGTGTCCAAGAAGGAAGTCTTGGGGTTGGAGGAGAGAGAGGAAGTGAGGGTTGTAGCCATAGTTGCCATGGAAGGGAAGGAAAGGGAAGGGAAGGGAAGGGAGTACTGTGGAGTGAAGTGTGATTTCAGGGGGGGTGTGAGGGGGCTGTGAAGGAGAGAGAATGAGGATTGGGGAGTGATATAGGGAAGAGAGAGAGAAAATATCTACAACTGTCCAGATGGGGACACGTGTGTTGAGGATAGGATTTGAAGAGTCTAGAATGGGTTTAGTGTTCCAAATTGCTACCTAGCCCCTGGAGAGTGTGATGCAGGGGATTAGTATTATCTCACACATTACATTTCCCAAATTATAAAATCGTATAAAAAAACTTTGAAAAAAACACTAATAAATTTTAAGTTTAGATAGTTTGAATTATTTTTGTAAATTAATTGATCCCAAATCAATGTTAATTACACTTGAGCCTATGAATATAACTCATGGATTGGTTATTTCAAAAGATATATTGGGTGTTTAGATGATGTTGTAGTTACTAAAAAAACTCAAAAGTATATTATAATATTTTTTTTTTCTTTTCCTTTCATTGCAAACAAACCAGAAGCTCAAAAATGAGAACGTCAACGTTTTCTTGCTGATGTTACAGTGTTGATTCTTAGTTTGTGTGAGTTAAACGTTGAATTTGGAATCGTTACACCCAGAATTTATTATTCCCCGAATAACATTACAAAAATTTCAAAAAATTCTAGAAAATCATGGAAACCCCTATTATAAAATTTACAAGGGCAAAGCGGCGTGGGCACTAGGACGTCTTGGAGTGCAATTAACATTGAAGATGTAATGTCGGCAATTTAAAATTAATCCGTCGACGGCATTGTTGCTTATGTGTTAGTGCGATGACAACAAGTATGAGTGTTTTCAATGTTAGTTTGGTTGTTTGTGGAACAATACAACATCAAGGTCGATGTTCGAAATGAGTTTTTGTTTAATGATAGTGCTCTATGCACCAATTAGTACACTAACTAGTGTACCAACACTAATTGTGACATTGTTATTGACCCCACTCATTAATCACATTACAAATACTAAAAACCTCTTAAATTATGGCACATAATCAATTAGTATACGAGTTAGTATACTAATTGGTGCATATAGTATTATTCTTTGTTTAATTGGTGTGTCATGTAAAGTTTTAAGTGATGTTGTTCATGTTGTAGGTTTGGAGTTTACCATTGATTGTAAATGTGATGTTGTGCATGTTTGTAATGTGACAGATATATGATTTTGTTGGTTAATGTTGCAAATATTTTCACGGGTTTGGAGGTTACTAGTGATTGCAAATGTGATGTTGTGCATATATGTAATGTAACAGACGCATGATGTTGTAGCTAATGTTTGTATGATTTGGTGTGTATTTTGTAATATTGGGAGCTAATGGGAGGACGTATGTCTGAAAGTATTGGGGGGGTTTGGTAATAGTAGGGGGTAGTGGCTGTTAATTGTTGGATTTTGTCAATATTATGTTATGCGATTGGTGTTTAGTGCTAATGTTATAAGTTGTTAGTGGAAGGCTTAATGGTACAGCAACGTGGCTCTGAACTGATGTTATGTAGGTAAATGTAAACCTTACAACCTACACACCTCTCCAAGAAAACGCAAATGATTTAACATCAATAATGTAAAACAAAGAAGATAACATTAATAATCCCCACAATTATTCCACAAAATCCTTAAAAAAAATAGAAATGTTAAACTATACCTTATCCATATACACTCAATCTCCAAACAATATAAAAAACATAATCACAATAAGAGACAAACAAGTAAACTCAAATATTACTAAATCAAATCAATAATACATACTACAAATAAAAAGGACTATTTGGTTTATAAAAAAATATATAGAACTAAATGGACTAACATTTCTCTAAATGGGATTTATGAGTAATTTTTTCATAACTTTTAAGTTATTGAGAAATATTATTTTGTTCTTAAATTAAAAAAAAAAAATATATATATATATATATATAGATATATAAATGAATCTTCTAAATTATTGACATTTGACCCCTTTAAGGATTTAATTTGTACGTTTTTATAATTTAAAATTTATGTGTATGCTTTTATAATTTAGGGGACAATATATTACTTTTAAATAATTTAGGAAGCCTATTTATAAGTTTTTATAATTTAAAGAGTTAAAATGATACTTTTTAAATAATTTAAAGAGTTTGTATAAATAATCTTTATGCAATGCTCTTGTTATACAAATTCCGTGGTATAAATCTAATGTCAGAAGCAAAAATTACATTTTTCCAAAAATTATTAAATAATTTTAAATTATCATATGCTGTTATTTATATGCTATTTTGCATAAATGAGAAATGTAAAATATAAATAGGTGGGTCATCTATTAGAGTATCTTTACCGCTTAATTATTATTTTTTTTTAATATCAAATATGAGTAAAAGTTTGATTTAAATGATGCTTTCATTTCGTTTCATCAAATCTGGTCAGTCATTTGGTCTACTATAAATTTTTATCAAATCTTTCCCAATCTGATCGTCCACCAATGATTATTTGCGAGATGTGATGAAAGATTAAATGTTCTCTTAATTTGATGAAAAAAGTATAACTTCCTTCATTTAATACCAAATTAGTAAAACGATGGAAATACCATTTTTATCAAATTCTAAATTTGATGAAAGATACGAATTTGAATTGGAGATGGTCTTAGGCCTAATTGGTATGATTTCTCTCGCGTTAAATTTTTTTATTTATATGTAATTGAAAATTAAAAATCATAAAATAAAAATTAAAAATTCTTTCATTAACTTTTAATAATCAAAATTTTAAAATTTATTTTGCTATAAACTCCCAAAATTTATTTTGAAAAAAAAAAAAAACCGTGGATAACAACGGTCTAACAAAAGTGCTTCAAAATTATTGAATAGTTACTTATTTTAATTTCAGATGTGTGAATTTAGGGAAGTCCGTAATATTTTAATATTGTTTTATTTTAAGTTGAATTATTTTTATGTGCCTTGTGATAAAAAATAAATAAAAATAAAAGACAATAAAATTATTGTAAAACATTATGATAGCGAGGATCCTTATCGTGATAATGCAGGTGAGAGGGTTGTCTACTTCTGCTACAAGTGGCATGCATGAACTGCTCTTTTTTTCGGTACATCGGAAATTAATGCATGAACTGCTCACTCTCAGTGTATATGTGCATCTCTACGTGCAAACAGCTGTTACGTGCACAGAAAAAATAAACACATAATATGTAAATATAATATAAAATTATTTATATTTATAATTAGAGCAAATTACATATACCTTCTTGAGGTTTGGTTAAATTACATATACTTCTTGAGATTTTAGAAATTACAAATACCCTTGAGGTTTATATTTTCATAATAAATTGCCCTATGAAATTTATATTTTCATAACAATTTATCCCCTAATTTATTATGCAAATAGTACTTTCAGGAGATATCTGTAATTTCTCAAATCTCAAAAAGTATCTGTAATTTTACTAAACTTCGAGAGAAATATATGTAATTTGCCCTTATAACTAAAATATATTATCTCATATTTATACATTCTGTACTTGATTATCTCCGTGTACCTAAACTTTTTTGGTATGCATATGATGCATGTTGGTGTCACGTGTAGAGCCATTTCTGATATGCTTTTCCACTACTTTTTGTAAAAATGTGAAAGCTCAATTATTTTATTTTTTCTTCTTTTGTAACAATAACAAGTGAAAAAACTAGAACCTTAGGAAATAAAATATCATTGCTATGAAAATGATTGTATATATATATATGTGACTTTTTGTTTTATGAATCTAGATATTATGTGTGATTCTAAAAATTAATCATAAAGTAGATTTTTGTGGGTATTTGGTTGTGATTCTAAACAAGCTTAAAAGTTCTTAGGGTCTTGCTACATCCCCCTAAAAACATCCCCCCTAATCCCCCTAATTTCCATATCAAGTAAAAAAAAAAAAAAAAAAAAGAAAACAGTTTCCTAAAAAGGAAATTAGGGGGATTAGGGGTGGGGATTTTAGGGCTCCAAATCATTTCTCAAGTTCTTATACCAGAATATGCTTTATTTGCTGAGATTTTTAAAATCAGTGGGCCAAAAGTGGACCTCTGGAAGTTGGTTTGTCACTTAAAATTAAAAATCATTAAATTTACAAATTTACCCTCTTATTTTATTATGTATCTTGTCCCTATTAACCCTTTGTTTGGCATATTAACAAACCATCTGTCAATCACAAAAATAATACTAACGGAACTTACTTGAGTTGTTTATAATTTATTTTATTTTAAGAGTTTATGTAAAACAATTTAATACAATTCCTACTTCTGTCTTATGAGTTAAAATTAAATAGTATAAACAAATTTAAGAATGGCAACGCTGAGGCAAAGTGCCAAATAATTGCCCAAACACAAAGTGGGCAATTATCTGGAAGTGGCTAAAGGAAGTCCCCAAAATTCTTCTTGTTGAACCTTGGGAAATAGATCCTATTTATAGGCTTTTCCTTGGTGCTAAGAGGACACAAAGTGGCCAAATAGAGAGAAGACATGTGTCTCTGAGGATCACATGGAATATTTTGCCTTGAGCCACCAGGCTAAAGGTGTCACGTGTCCTTTTGCATGTATTGTATACTATCTGTTTGTCTTCGCAACTACTTTTTTGAGCCTCAGCAAGTGTAGTTGCGACGGGAGTGTTTGGCGCTACAACTCCCTTTTGAGCCTCAGCAAGTGCAGTTGCAGCAGGAGTGTTTGCCTCTACACTTGCCTTCTCAGCTTGAACCTTAGCAAGTGCATTTGCAGTGGTGAACCTTGTCGCTGCACTTGACTTCTCAGTTCTAGTTGGCTAGTACATGCTTTCTTAGGAATTCATTAGCCTGTTATCGACTATGTTCGTACTTGTGGACACCCCATTTTTGACCGACCTTAAGACTCAGACGTCACCGATTGAGCGCTTGGTGATGTTGCATATTGTGCTCGTTCAGAAGCCTCAGAGTCGCGGCCGCTTCCGGACTTAGAACTCTCTTACATGCCTTGCTCGGTTTTGCGAACCAGACTTCGGTTTTCTGCTTTTCTTTCCCGAGGAAGGAGTGGTCTGAGGGCTATCTCTCGGTGGCCGTGGGCTACATTTTGTGGCCGTAGGCCATTTTGCTCATTTCGGAGCCCGATTCCCGATTTTCGGAGTCGTCAGGCCGTATGCCTCGGCTCGGGACCGCCCAACCATCTCCGATTTCTCCGGTTTTTGGCATACATCTCATTTACTCCATACCGAGGGACACTGGGGTCTCAGATACCCACTTCGTGGTTGAACACCGCTCCCGATGCCCAACAGCCTATTTTCGGGACCCCAAACTGCGTGATTTGGGCCCCGAGCTTTCATTTTGCATCGATTTTTGTTCATTTTCGGCGAGTACCTCTGTTTTATCATACCGAGGGACACTGGGGTCTCGGATACCCACTTCGTGGCCGAACGCCACTTTCAGTACTTACAGCCCATTTTCGGGACCCCGAACTGCGTGATTTGGGCCCCGAGCTTTCATTTTGCATTAGTTTTTGTTCAATTTTGACAGGTACCTCTGTTTTAGCACCAGGAAGATCACTGGAGGGAGGGAGGACAGCAATTGTCTCAGAAAACCAGTTTCGCTCCTCCGGCGTCAGTTTTGCTCACTTCTGGGCTAATGTTGAACACCCTAGGGATATTTTCTTCGAGCCGAGACTACATATTTGTGATGAGGGGACATGGGAGGACACCAAAAAGTGGTGGTCGGCCAGTAATTGTGATTTTCATTTTTGAGCCTCTCTTTCAAATGCAATGTTGTGTCTCCTGTTTTAGAGTTGCCAAATTCCAACCATGGGACCTTGTTCTACACACATGGAAGGACACCAAAAAGTGGTGGTCGGCCAGTAATTGTGATTTTCATTTTTGAGCCTCTCTTTCGAATGCAATGTTGTGTCTCCTGTTTCAGAGTTTCCAAATTCCAGCCATGGGGCCTTGTTCTACACACTTGGGAGGACACCAAAAAATGGTGGCCGGCCAGTAATTGTTCACTTCATTTTTGGCCATGGCCGCCATGAGTGGCTGGTGACGATTGGGGTGGCCGTGGCCATCTTAAAAAACACTGGCACACTGCTTTTACCTTTTGAGCACTTCTGTTGTCAGTTGTTTTCAAAATATCTCGACCCTCAGGGATATTTTGGGAGGAAAGCTTGGGTGCATTTCCCTCCCCTTTTACACCCCTTTTGGTCCATTTAAGGGGCTGATGAGCTCCTTTGTTAAGGTTACAAAAATTCTTCTTAAGAGCATATCTCCCATAGCCTCCATCTTCATCTCCAAAACCCTAAAAAAATCTTCAAGTCCCTAGCTCATTCCTTCATCAACCCCAAGCCTCACCATCACCACCTCCATTCCAGCAGCAAAGGGAGCTTTTTCAGAGGCTAAGAAGCAACAAATTGAAGCCAAGAAGCAACAAAAGCTTGATCTTCAAGGGTAAGCCTCAAATTCCCTTTTTCTAGCACTTTTTTGCTTCAATTTTCTACCCTATTTTCTCACTGTTTTGGGCTCTGACCCCTACTGATTTTAGGCTTATTTTGAGCCCCTCTTCAACATTGAAGAAGGGCTCAACCTTGTTTGGCACCTCTATGATGCTCTTCCTTCAAAATCATTTTTTATGCCAATATTTTGCATGCTTTGTTTAGCTTATGAATGATCCATTTCCGAGCATGCAATAAACTATGAGTGGGCCTATTTTGAGCCCCTCTTCAACATTGAAGAAGGGCTCAACCATGTTTGGTGGTTCTATCATGCACTTGTTTTGTAATTCTTCCAATTTACCGTAAAATTGCATGGTTTATTTAGCCTATTTGAAGTCTGATTTTGAGCATGCCATTAACTGAGATTGAGCTTATTTTAGGTCCCTCTACAACATTGTAGAAGGGATAAATCTTGTTTGGGGCCTCCATGCATGGCCTCTCTTTATACCTCTCTTTGGCCCCATTTTGCATGCCTCTTTAAGCTTATTTGGATTCTGATTTCGGCCTTCATCAGGCCTGAAAAGAGCCTTATTTTGGCTTTCTTGTCATGTTTTGTTGAGGGTCTTAGGTGGTTTGGTGATGTCTTTTGGTACTTCATGTTATACCCTCTTTGGTTCCTTATTTTTGCATGCCTTGCTAGCTCATCATGCTTCTGTTTTTGAGCCTTCATCAGGCTTGGAAAGAGTCTTAAAATGACCCATTCTTCATTTTTTGTTAAGGGTCCAAGGCTGTTTGGTGCATCCTTTTGATACCTCATGTTATAGCCTGTGTTGGCTCACATTTTGCATGCTATTTTGAGCATATCTACATACTGAATTCGGGGGTGTCATCTCTTATAAATGTGCATATTTTTGACCCCTCTTTAATGTTGTAGAACTGTGTTTTTCAGTTTGAGCATTGTATATATCATTTGCTTCATTGTTCCCCTCTTTTCCCCCATTTTTGCATGCTATTTTTGCCATACTTGTGATTGTTTTCTGGACATTCTTTGTACTGGAAAAATGCTAGTTTAGGGACTGCCTAGCATCTGTCTTTACACTTCATGTCCATATTGTGCATGATTGGCATAGCTGTAGGCCATTTCGGGTGCATAACATTGCATTTCGGGCATCGGGTGTAATTTTGCTATAATTCGGGGGCTGTTTTTGCATCATTTTGGCTGCTGAAATTTGCATTTTCCATATGCCATATGCCACGTCGCATTTACATGTCATTTCATGCCTTAGGGCCATTGCCTCGGTTTGCGTGCCCGTGTGAACGCATTTCGAGGCATCTCATTTTCATTCATCGGCTTCTTATGTGAGTGTGGCTGAGGCTCTCTTACATTAGTATAAGTCCAATCTGTATTTGGAGTGCCATTTCATACCTTTATGCCATTGCCTCGGTTTGCGTGCCCGTGTGCACGCATTTCGAAGCACTTCATTTTCTTTCATCGGCTTCTTATGTGAGTGTGGCTGAGGGCCTTTCATGTTAGTGTAAGTCCATTTTGCATCCTGTATGCCATTTTAGTCTCGCTGCATCGTGTATGCCATTGCCTCGGTTTGCGTGCCCATGTGCACGCATTTCGAGGCACCTCATTTTTCATCCAACGACTTCTTATGTGAGTGTGGCTGAGGCTCACTCATGTTAGTGTAAGTTCATTTTGCATCCTGTATGCCATTTTAGCATCATTGCATTCAGTATGCCATTGCCTCGGTTTGCGTGCCCGTGTGCACGCATTTCGAGGCACTTCATTTTCATCTCCCGGCCTCCTGTGTGAGTGTGGCCGAGGCTCGCTCATGTTGGTGTAAGCCCATATTGCATCGCATATCTCATTTCAGTCCTGTTGCATTCCGTATGTCATTTTCTCGGTTTGCGTGCCCGCGGGCACGCATTTCGAGGCATCTCACTTTAGTCTCATCGTATATCATATTTCATGTCAGTTCATGCTTTAGTATCATTGCCTCGATTTACGTGCCCGTGTGCACGCATTTCGAGGTATCTCATTTTCCTAGCATTGTGCATGCTAGATCATATTTTAGTTGCATTCATGCATGTCGTGCATATTGCATCGTGTTCGGAATAGGAGTTAGCCCGGGCACGGGAAACGAGGCACGCTTTCGAAAAGATTTTAACGGGTCTCAATTCCCAAGTCACGAAACACTCCGGATTACCCATGATGGAGTTAGGTTTTGTTGTAGCATTCATGTGCATTCATCCTATATTGAGTTGTGCAATCCGACTCCTCGGCCATCATGCATCGAGATGCGTGATTGGTGGCACGAGGATTGAGGCATGCATATATTTGTGAAATACATTGCTATGCCCTTTTCCTGCTCTCTGTTGCAGCAAAATCAAGAATCAGCGAGTCTTCAGAGTTTGGCACGCATTTCGAGAAATATTGCAAACAGAGGCTAATTGGGGCATCGGTGGATTTCGCACCAAGCGACCCAAAGATACATCACTCATCAGTAGCAAGGCAGTCCCTGGCTTGCATGCCAGTTTTACTTTTTTTTTAATTAATTTGTTAATTAATTAGAAATCTGTATTATTCTTTCATTCGGACTGTATTATTTATTCGGACCCTCTGCGCGAGGGCATAATTGTAATAAGTGTGGGTGAGTGTGATGTATGTTTTCCACCCCACGTCTTTCTTCCCTTTTATTTACCCGCTTACGATGGTTAGATATAGGGCATATTTCAATTAGCATACAGTATGACAGCATGTTTGCATCATTCATCTGTTTTGCACGCACCGGGCTCGGCGCATCATACAAACTGCATTTGTATTTCAATTCCAAATTGAATATGTGTTAGTTGTAGCATTTCATATGCCATATTTAGAATAGCCGAGCCTGCTATATTTGCATCTTTGCATGTGTTGCATTAGGCATTTCAGTATGCTTAGGTCCATGCATGGATTTCTAATGAGTTTTTGTTTTGGCTTGGAGTACTCGGTAAGTTTTATGCTTTAGCATCCTTGCACGCGTGTGAGTGTTGCCATGAATAGTAGGCTTACCATGAGGCTAAATGCTTATGTGATATAACTACCTTGAATGCCTGTGGGTGGAGGTTGAGTTACTTGAATTGGAACAATTCATCGACTGTTTGTTTTAAGCCCACTAGATAGTGGCAAAATCATTTTTCTAAGCCCACCCGAGGGTGGCAAATCCACATCTTAGCCTACTTGCGGGTAGCACCATCAAACCATTTTCAAACAAACAAACATGAAATGTTTTGTTCCAATCCAGGCGATTCAGTCTATACTTGTATGCTGTGCGCATCACATAGTAACCTAGGCTAATAACCGGAATAAGAACATACAATGTTTTTCAAAAACAGATATCATGGTTAGTAGAGGCCGGTCTTTGACCGGGCGAGCGGGGGTGCTCACGATGTGACCTTCCCTAATCGTACCCAAGTTCCCGAGCCAACTTTGGTGATGACGGACACGTGGCCTTTTGGCACCGAGTTAGGGTTTCCTAAATTTCCCATTTAAAAATATTTAGGTGGCGACTCTGTATCTGGCGAAGCAGTCCATGTTTGGCACTTCTTTCAAAAAATCTGTTTTCAAAAACGATTTGCCGGATTTGGACTCTTTGGTTCAAGATTAAGAACCGTGACATTTGAGTCCTTCGAACTGTAGTGACCCAATATCGAACCAGAACGGGGGGGGGGGGGGGGGACTCGCACTCCCTTCCCCCGGGATACGTTCGGGGACCTCTACAGTACTCACCTCAGTGAAGCTGCCACGCTTAGCCACTTAACCACAAACTCCCCAGCTTCCTAGGGCGAAGGCCACAGCCAGGCCTGCTATCAACCATGTTGTGCCTTAATACCAAGCCTAAAGGGGCTTCCTTAGTCCTGCCTGTGCGACTAAGGTAGGTCTATGACCTGGGTAATGGAAAGGGAGTCCCTTATGTTCGGGCTTCCCTGCTTCCATCTTCGCAGGATTGTCACGGTAAACTGGTATCTCTAGGCCTGTTATCAGCTCCAACCAGTAAATTTTGGGGACTGCTATCAACGCCAAGTTAAATGAACTTTGAGAGAGAAAGGGGGGCCTGCTATCAGCCCTAGGCTAGTAATGCCTTGGGCCTTGCTGTCAGCGTCAAGCATGTTAGTTGCTGCGGTAGTAGTTGCTTCGGTAGTCATTTCTCGTGGCAAGTTCAGACGGCAAGACTGAAGATATTAGAGATGGCAGCGTCGACAAAATGCCTTCGCAACTTGGGCGCTGTAAGTATTTCCTTTGCAACTTAGTTTCTTTGGTTTTCTCCTTTCCTTAGCAACTCCAGATAGTTATGGTATTGACGTTACTTGAAATAGCGGTACTGAAGATACTTGGAATGGCAGTGTTGAGACAAAGTGCCTCCACAACTTGACCTCCGCAAGTGTTGCCTCTGCAACTTAGTTACGTCGACTTTCTCTTTTCCTTGGCAACTTCAGATAGCGGCGGGACCGAAGATATTAGGAATGGCAACGCTGAGGCAAAGTGCTTCAGTAACTTTCCCACTGTACATGTTCCCTCTGCAACTTCACCACTGTAGGTGTTGCTTTTGCAACTTGATTTAGGCATTTTTCTTTGTGGAGTCCATTTGGAGCCCTGATGGATCGGACCTGCTCGGTCCACTGTTGGCTCACTTCCCTTGAGCTTTGGCTCATGCTCCTTTTTTATTCCCAGCCACCTCTTTTTAGTGCTTAGGCCTATACTTAGTTTGGGGTTTAATTTCTAACCCTCTATAGTATTGTATTCAATTAATGTTTTAACCCAAGTAAGGGTATAATTATCTTCCTAATTCTCAAATAAATAAATAATAATAAATCGTTAGACTTCTTTGCTTTTGTCAAGAAATTCCCTCAGATGGAAATTCTCTCTGAAACAACATATTCTTGAGTTTATAATCCACAAACAATTCATGGAATTCTCTCTGAAACAATATATTTTTGACTTCATAATCCACAAACAATTCGATGGAATTCTCTCTGAAATCCACAAACAATTTGCAATGTGTTCAAGCGATTAGTTGGCGTAAACATATAGTGATCAACATTAGCCCACAAGAGAGCAGAAAAGTCTACAAGTATGAAGGATCACAATTCACAAGACATTCAATGCTCATTTTGCAGAGTATTTGTTGTTGTTAGACAAATTTACAGAATCATAAGTTCACATACACAGCTATAGTTTTTTTTTCCCTCTCCCATACACAAACTCAAAACTTACATTACAATTCATACATACGCAGTCAAATCACCAACATATACATCCACTTTCTAATCTATTATGGGCTTTAATTCTTTACCATCACAGCTATTTTCTTTCTTGGTAAATAATTAGCTAGCTCTTCTTTTTCTTTTTCTTTGTTCCTTCCTTTTTTTTTCTTTTCTTTTCTTTTCCTATACCGATTTTGAAGTTCTTATCATGCAAATTGGCTACATCCAAAATGCATTTTTACACGACAAACCATTATTTATATGTGCATATCTATGTTGTTTCCATTCAATACTTCATTGGCTTGTAGAGTACCTCGAATTCCAGTATTTCTCAATTTCTTCAGCTGTTCTTCCAGGGATCCTCCCAGCAATTAGAGACCATCTGATGGACCCACAAATTAAATTAATTTTAATTGTATTCCTAAGATAGAAAAGAAGAAGAAGAAACAGAAGAGAAGTAGAACCTCTCTCCAACAAGATTGAACATCCTGATAATAAGGGTTTCCTCATCTTCAGAGAATTGAAGCTCTGAATCTTGATGACTATTATTGTCCTCTGCATCGGACACACACACCCCAACCAGTGCAAATTAAGGGATTTGCTAAGACATACATATGCGTAAGGGAATAAAAGGAAAATAAATTTGGAACATTGGGGATCTCTGTAACCCCCCAAACTAGTTGACAAGTGCATATTTTCCTCTTCACCTTTTCTCAACCACCAATCAAACACGCCAAGAAGAGGAAAAAGAAACTGTAATTATTAAGTGAAGACAGTGACATGATCCAAGTAATTTTGAAGGGGGGTAGTTAGTGAGTATACCTCTAGAGTCTCCAGAAGTATCTTTAGTGGAGTGATCCAAGTCAGCCATGTTTCTATAGAACCAAGAGAGAAAACAAGAATGTAATTATATATATGGACAACCTCTGGAGGAGACGTTGAAATGGAGGCACTTTGGAGTCAAATAGAGAGAGAGAATGGAAGGTGGGAGATACCAACGAGAATGGTTGTTGAAAAAGGCGGCTGTGGAACGGTTGGTATCAATAAATTATTCAGTTTTTAAGGGGTATTGGGTGATTTTGTCAAACATCAATTATTTATTGTTATTTTTAAAAATTTTCTTTCTTCAAATATTAGCATAAAATAATGAATTACATGATATGGGATATATTTATTTTGTTAGTCCACCTAACAATGCTCATCGGCATAGAACATATTTCCCAATTATTTGGTTCATTAAATGGAGGTAAAAATGGAAATGCCCACATTCAATTTATTGAAAAAATAATATAAAATATACATAAAAAAAATTATCATTCACCTGGTAAGATTAATGAACGTTATGCCAAGGAAAATTCTAAAAAGGAAACAAATTTTAGTCATGATATTTTAAAAAATATACATATGTAATTTTGTCAAAATAATACTAATAATAATGAGATGCAGATAGCAATTTAAAGGGATAATGAAGGGTTCTAGGAAAGAGGAATAACAGTGTAGAGAAAATTTTTGGGTAGTGTTTTTAAATGCGTTTCTTTTATGAGTGGTGCTATGTACATTAATTAATGTACTAATTAATATATTGATACTAATTATGACATCATTATTAACTCTATTTATTATACAAATTATAAATACTAAAAACATCTGAAATTATATTACATTATCAATTAATACACTAAATAGTGTACTAATTAGTATATATAGTATTACTTTTCTCCTATAATTCAACATTATAAATCTATATATTAATGAAAAGAGTCTTTTAAAACCCAAGGCTTGTGGAACCTCCAACATGCCCATTCTAATTTCCTGATTTTTTAATATTTTTTTTTAAAAAAATTGACTTGGTGATTGGTTTATAATAATTACACTATTGACACGCAATAAATGAAATTCTAATTTCCTTACTTTTTGCATTCCCAAGAGATCCATGTAATTATGGTGTAAATGCCTTTTAATTTTTTTCCCTCTTAATTTTTTTGTTTTGTTTTTTGAAAAAAAAAAAAATAAACACTTATTAAATTCTTTCAAACTCTTCGGTCAAAACTCATGTATTTAATTTATATATTAAAAAAAATTAAAACAAATATAACGCAATAAATGAAATTATAATTTCTTTACTTTTTGCATCCCTAAGAGACCCATGTAATTATGGTGTAAATGCCTCTTAATTTTTTTCCCTCTTAATTTTTTTGTTTTGTTTTTTGAAAAAAAAAAAAAAAACACTTATTAAATTCTTTCAAACTTCTCGGTCAAACTCCATGTATTTAATTTATATATTAAAAAAAATTAAAACAAACATAAATATCTATAATTATCCCGTGCATAGCACGGGTGATAGGCTAATAAGGTATTAATTGAATTGAACTACGTTACTTCTTCACCTTTTTTTTTTTTTTTTTAAACGTCTTTTTATAATAAATAAAAAAATTAATTTATAAATCTTACCCAAAAAAATAAAAATAAAAATAAAAAATTACCCATCTTTTTATAATAAACAAAAAAATCAATTTATAAATCATAACCAAAATAACTTTCAATCATATTACTCTCTGTTTCTGTTCATATTGGATTTACATTATTTTATACAGCCCCTTTGCACTGCTATGTAGTAATATCAAAAAATACAGATGCGACTTCCATGGTAGTAATATCAGAAAGGGCAAAAAAAAAAAAAAAAATTACAGCAATGATTATCCCATACCAATTTTTTTTTGTTTGCATTCTAATCCTACTTTGTTTCCACAAAACTATTTTTTAAATCTTGCAAACCTTTTCCAACGTTTGTGTGTTTTGCCACTTATTTCTCCAAAGTATTCCCCCATATGAAAACCACTGTGTGTGTGAGAGAGAGAGAAAGAGAGTTTTTAAGGCAAAAAAACACACAAGACCACCTTTATTATAATGATAAATATTGCATAGTAACACTCAGATTCGGGAAATTAAGAGACACCACAAACCAAATTTGATAGGAAAACCACCACCATAGAGATAATACAACAGCTAGGTTTACAATCTAACTTCGGAATTCTTAGGGAACTAGCAATGGAAACTGCAAGCTCAAAAACCATGAATTTTGATGTGTTCCTTTTTCACTATGCCAGCCTGTTTCAACCGCAAAGAAAGGGGGAGGAGAAATCAAAAACCCCACTGAACAAGCTCAAATTACGTACAAATACTACAGAGGTTCAAGATAATCACCTGAACAAGGAAGGTTGAGACATTCTTTCGTTGATCACCTTGAAGTTGAATAACCTTTAGAAAAATCAACAATATTAATGTCAGAGGAGCACCGAGCCAAAAAATACCGAGACGGGTTATTTTGACATTGAGACAAACCTGGCCTAGTTCTGGGTCCTGGACTACAGTACCATTGCAGCAAAACTCCTTCTTGAGGTCCTTGAGTATCTTATTGTAGCTGAATTCTTTCTTCAACCCCTGCACTGTTGTCAAGCTTTTCCTACCGTTCCGCTGCTGTATACGGATGTGCACATATTCCTTTGACCCAGCACCGGAATCCTCAGCATTTGCCTCAGCAAACGGATCTAATCAGCCACATGAAAACAAAATTCGTCATATTGCAAACTGAGAAGACTAAGAGGAAGAAAAATTCTCTCGTTTGCATCAAGTGCGTGCACATGTATGGGTTTTTTTCACATCTTCTATTTACTTTATGTTCATTTATTTGTGTATGCATGTGTTGGAGGAGGGGCCCTTTAATTAGGGGACAGCAAGATACTTTGCTTTTAAACAATTGTACTGGAGTAAACTATTAAACAAGGTTTGAAGATGCAAATGCCAGTAATGAAATAAAGTAAACATACCAAAAGTTGAAGGAATCTGGATGTCGAGTTCAGACATGAAACTTGGCTTACAAATTTGAACAGAAACCAAAAACCCAAATTTCAATCACTAAACTCCAATACTCAGACCTGGCTTGAAGGAAAAATCAACATTAGAACCATAACAATGAATAATATTCAAACATTGATATAAAGGAACAAAATAACAATTCAGACATTAAAGAATTATAGACCTCACTCCCCCATGTTTGACAATGACATACATCAGAAATAACATAAAAGATAAAAATGTTTTCAGAACAGTGTATAGACCGATCTCATCATGTTGATCACGACACTTAAGGTCACGTTTGTTACATGAAAACGTGGTGAAATCGAATGCCCATTCCCATTCCCATTCTCATTCCCATTCTCATCTCTGGTAGTCAAAAGGAAATGAGCCATCCCATTGGTTTCAGATCTCTACCTACCGACAGAATTCATTGCCGGCCACCACAACCCGTAACTGCCACAGCCACAACCACCACCCATGACCCACCACCATAATTTCGTGTCACTGTTAACTGCCACAAGCAGACATGGTCACCTACCAAGTACCATTCGGGAACCCCTCTTGAACCAAAGAAGAGGTTTCAGAGACATGGACACACGGGACATGAGACACAGACATTACAATTTTTAAACAGAAAGGCACAACACAGCAAAGACACAAAATATACAAAAACTAATAAGTATTTCTTCAATTTTATGTTAGAAATAATTGTATTTTATTACATCAAAATAGTATGAATTCATCTCCACACAAAAACAAATTGGAAGTTTTAGGCTTTAGAATTCCTAAAAATTAAAAGAATATAACCATGCAAGAACAACCTCTAAGAAGGGACATCACTACAAGCGCAGCAAATTTATCATGCATCGAAAAACCCAGAATTCAAATACGAAGTACAACTTGATCTTAAAAAAAAAAAAGAGTATCTTTATTACATATCGATACCGTTAAGCAGAGAATCATGAAGGAAAAGAAAGAACCGCAAATCATGTTCATCGGTGTAAAAATTGTAATCTATTCGTGCAAGATCAAATTTTATTATTTTTTTTTAGCAAAGCAAATCCCTAAGAGATCAAAATCGTTGTCGAATCCGTCAAACCAAAAACAGATCTAAGCAAGACAAGATCAGAATTGAGGAATCAAGTAGAAGAGAGAGAGAGAGAGAGAGAGAGAGAGAGAGAGAGAGTACCTGATCCGAAGGTTAGGGTTTCGACTCGAAGATGATGATGGGAGAAGAAACCCCAAACCCAATTACGGATAAGTGTGAGCAGAGAAAGGTGGTTGTGGGGTTAGGTCGATCGAGAGAGAGAGAGAGAGTGTGTGTGTGTGTGAGTGTGTGCGCGCGCGTGAGTGTCAGTGATACCCCAAGAAATTATAGCTTGCTCAGCGGCAAAACCAAATGGTGTTTCAATATTCATTTCATTGGCTAAAATAATGGGTGTCACCACTTTTTGTCTAAGAAAACAAATTTATGTGCTGTGGAACAAGAATAATATTAAGGATTATGAGAAAAAATTATGAAATGTATTTTGAAAATTTTTTATCATTTGATTAGTGTGCAGTATTTTATTATATGCATAATTGAAAGGTAGAGAATATCTCATGATTATCTTCATAATATTGTTTTCATAATTTTTATCATTACTCGTGGAACAATGCTCCTGTACCACTAAATAACTTCTCGTGATACCCCATACTGGATGCGTAACACGTGGTCGCACACTCGTCAATTGAACTACTAAGTGGGTTCTCCTGTGCGATCTGGACTGGATAAGTGTCTGGTCCAACAATAGATATTAATGAACAATGTCTAGTTTTGGGATTTTTGGGACAACATCTCGAGCCCAAAACTAGTTTTTGGGACCTATGAAAACGAATATGGAGCTTTTTTTTTTTTTTTTTTTTTTTCCTTCAATACCGAGTTTTGTTCTATCTAATATATATATATATTTTATTATTTTATTAGATCTTATTTAAGATAAGAAAACTAAAACACTATCAATTTCTCTTATCTCTATTAATGTTGACTGTTATTATATTTTGGTAGTTTTCATGACTATTCTAATTTCCCATATCTTCACTCCAAAAACACCACTATTTAATGTTGATATATATTACACACAAAAAATTAAATATGATTTTTTATTGATTTTCATTATGTTTTGATAGTTTTCATGCATCCAAATATTGACTGTACGTGATGACGTGAATGTTTACATTAGATGACGTAAATATGAATGTTTACATCAGATGACGTATGATAAAGGCGATGTTAAGGTTCACATCAATATTGCATTAAATTACACAACCACAAACCTCAACTTTCATTTAAATATAAACATGACTGTACATGATGACGTGAATGATCACATAAAATGATGTGAATGTAAATGTTTTCATCAGATGACGTGAATGTAAATATTCACATCAGATGACGTTAAAAATATATTCACATCAGATGAGAGAGAATATTTACATTATTTTTAATGTGTTGTCAATTAAAAATATGTTCACATTATATAATAATATAAAATAATAACATCTATATTATTTAATTTGTGTATGAAATTTCTTATGCCTTGATCATTTCCCTTCTCTCTCTACTCTCCAACATTAAATATCAATATTAAATATAAGGGCAAAAGAGTCTAAGAAAATAGTGTAAATAAAAAAAAAAGGTTTTATGGAATAAAACAATAAATACATGAGACTAAGTGGGTTAAAAAATTTCTTCATGGATTTCTTAGGTTAGAATATTTCTAAATGTGATTTATCAATAAAAATCTCAAACGAATATCACCCTCTTTGGTTTTTATTTTTAGAATTTACTTTTTTTTTAAAAATTATTTTTTATTTTTTATATATTTTTGTTTTTACTGATTTTTTTTTATATTTTAAGATTTTTTTTTAATTTTTTTTAACATAAATATACTTAAAAAGTATAATATTTTTGATTTTTTTAAAAAAAAATTCACTAAATATCAAAAATAAAAAAAATACGAAAATTCAGTATATTTTTCATATTTTTATATATTTATTAATTTTTAAAATATTTTTTCATAAATATGTTACTATTTAGATACATTTAAGTAAGGTGCATATAAAAAAGTAAAAAAATTACTTAAAATTTTAAAAATATTCACTAAAAACAAAAAAATAAAAAACAAAAAATTCAATTTTAGAAAATTGAAACTAAACACACTAATAGTACTTCAAATTTGGTGTGGTTGTTGTAGGTCATGTAACCCTCTCTTTGTTTGAAAAAAAAAAAAAATTTACAAATTTTTTTAAAAAAATAATCTTTTGGAGAAATTGTTTTCCATGTTTGGTGGTGGTAGTAGTGGAATGAAAATGAAAGTGGTTGTGATGGCATGGTGGTGGGGTGATGGCGATGGTGATGGTGGTGTAGCGGTGGACATGAGTGGTGATGTCGTGACATTGGTAAGATATTAGTCTGAAAAAAGTTCTCTGCCTTTTAAAAGTAAAAACTATTTTCTGGTCAAATAAATTTGTTTTCCATTGATCATGGAAAATATTTTTTATGATTTTCGTTTTCTATTATATCAAATATCAAAAAATACAAAAAGAATTTTGAACAATATTTTTTACCCAAATAACCAGAGCATTAGATAATAAATTTGATTTACAAATTTTATTTTAAAATAAGATTTTTTGTGCATTCCTAGTATATTACTCAATAAATAATAGATGAAAGAAAATTGATAGCTTGAAATTAATTAGTGTTATGAATCCAGTACAATAAAAATGATCTCCCAACAAAACTGTTATGACCAACCCCTACAATTAGAGGATAAAGAAAAAAAAAAAAAAAAAAAAAAAAAAAAGAAGAAGAAGAAGAAGAAGAAGAAGAAAAAATAAAAGAGAGCAAAGAATAGGATGAAACAGGAAAATGGGAATGTTAATAATCCACAACTGCCTCTTGGATTGTCCAACTTCCAATATCCCAAATTTAATTTCAAATACATTATAAACTTCTAATTTTAAATGTCCATAAATATAAATTTAACAGTACATTGTGAAAATCCAAACCTCATTTTTGTAACTTCTTCTAATCACTTTATCATTTAGAAAGCCATTTTCCTGATAAACAAGTTGTTTACCCTTCCACCGATAATTTTGAAACGATGGATTTCGTTAGAAAATGGCTTTTGTAAAATTTTATTTTTTTGATAATTTTGAGTATTAATTAAGGTGAAATCCAAATGTTATTTTTAAAGTTACTAATTGGGTTTATGTTTAATGCCGCATAGTAAATAATATTGTGTATTTGGTTGTATAAAATCATTTCCGGATGAATGAGAATTCAACGCGCGTTTTCAGGTTTGTAGAAATGGCTTTAGGTGGATTTCTTACACATTTATGAAATGTGATTGTCCCACATTGGAAAGGTTTAAGGATTTGTATGGATTTATATATTCTAACTTGGGGTACTTGAGATGGGCCTCAAGGGATACCTAAGTTTGTGGAAGTATGAGGTTATGGGTAAAGTGTGTTAGACCCATTGGACACAAAACAAAAACCACATGTGTGCCGTTGTCGCTGGTTGGGCTGGCTGTGCATGGTGTAAGGTTGGGCTGGGCTTGTCCGACCCAATACTTATCTTTTTGGGCAAAAAATATTTGTAATTTATTTATTTATTTTTAATTTTGGTTTCAAAATTCAAAATAAATTGGTCTTGTTTTTTTCCTTCACCCTAACACATCCGAACAGGTTCATAAGGTCCACATCCGAACATGTTCATTAAGTCCACTCCAACAGGTGAAATTCCACCTGAACAGATCTGTTCCTGTTTTGAACAGTTTTTCCTATTAGCACCTGTTCTGGAAAGCCACCAAGTTTCCTATAAATAGCCTGTATTCCAACATTTCATTCCATCAAATTTTTGGAGAGCATTTCTTCTTTCTTCTTCCTTTTTTCGTCTTTATGTTTCTGCATCTGTTCTGCATTTTATTTTAGAAAGAAAAAGAAAGAGTCATAACAGAGTTTTGGTTCGTCAAACTTGATTTTGTAGTGCTGCAAATCAAGTGTTAGTCATTGTATTCTGGGAAGTAGACGCTGATAAATCTCGAAGTATCGGTGCGAGGGTAAAATCTACTTTAAGGAGATTACGTCTAACACAAGTCTCGACGTTTAAAATTTCTGTAAGCAATTGATTCGGAATTTAATTTATATAAATATTTTTTGAATTAAATTTTTTTTTTTGGTTTATTTTATTTATACATTTATTTACACATACATACATCCACTGTGAGAATAACAGGATTGTCAATATATCCAGAGAAATGGATCTCAAGTTAAAGACATATAAAGACTGTGTATGAGAGTCAGCAACACAAGTAGCAGAAATGATTAATAAAAAATCACTTAAATAACAATATCACATGTTGATACAATAAGAGGCAATGAAAAGAAAATAAAAGGATTTAGACAAAAATTAAAAGGAATCAAAAACAAGTTGGAAAATGACTTTGAAATTTTTTTATTTTTTTGCTAACTTTGAGCATCAATTAAGGTGGGACTCAAGCGTTATTTTAATGTTTTTCATTGGGTTCATGTTTAATGTCGCGTAGTGAATAAAACCATATATTTGGTTACTTAAAACCATTTCCGAATAAATGAGAATTCAACGTGCGTTTTTGGGTTCGTGAAAATGGCTTTAGGTGGGTTTCCTTTATATTTGTGAAATGTGCTTGTCCCACATTGGAAAGGCTTATGGGTTTGTGTGGATTTATATACTTTAGTTTGGGATACTTGGGATGGGCCCTAAGGGGTACCCAAGTTTGTGGAAGGGTGAGGTTATGGGTAAGGTGGGCTAGACCCATTGGACCCAAAACAAAAACCACGACTGCGTCGTCGTCATCCGTCTGGTCGGTTAGGCTGGCTGGACTTGGATGCAGGTGCGTGGTGGGGCTTGTCCGGTCTAATACTTATTTTTTTGGGCCAAAAACATTTGTAATTTATTTAATTTTGGTTTCAAAATAAATTGGTCCATATTTTTCCTTAACCCTAACAGGTCCAAAACCGGTTCATTCGAACCGGACAGATTTGTATATGTCCAAATAGGTTTTTTTCCTATTTTGAATATGTCCGAACAGGTTCATATATGTTGGCACCTGTTTAAAAAAGACATTTCCTCCTATATAAAGCTTGTCATTCCAGCATTTCTTGCATCGATTTTTTTTTTTAAACTTCTTTCATTTCTTCTTCTGTTCGTCCTTCTGCGCTCCTGCATCTGTTCTGTATATTTTTTTAGAAAAAGAAAGAGAAAGAGTTACAACATAATTTGGTTTGCAAGACTTGATTTTGTAGTGTTGCAAATTAAGTAATAGTTGTTGTATCCTGGGAAGTAGACGCCGGTTAAAACTCGAAGCACCAGAGTGAAGGTGAAATCTACTTTAAGGAGATTGTGTCCAACACAAGTCTCAACTTTAATTTATGTAAGCATTTAATTCAGAATTTAATTTATATAATTATTTTCTGAATTATTTTATTTTTTTGTTTATTTTAATTATACAATTAATTTACACACATACACCGCTGGGTGTAACAATCTTAAAGTAGATTTCCATTTTTATTTATTTCTGTGTTAGACAGAGGAATATTTTGTTTTAGGAAATTAAATAGCAGTCATATACTATTTGATTTCTTAAATAGTAGTAATATATTGTTTAATGATTTCTTTGATAACATAGTAGCGATATACTATTTATCATTGCAATTTTGTTATAAAATATTATTCTGTATATTTTGTGTGTAAATTCTTTTCTATATAAATTTGTGATTGGTTTATTATTATTTCGTCAGAATTATGACAACTGAAATAAACAGTATTGAGACTGTTATTACCTCGACCCCTACACATGTTATGCTAGTGATGACTCCAAGAGTACTGGTAAATCATGGGGAGAAGATAGAAAAATTCAATGGAAATGATTTTAAAAGATGGCAACAAAAGATGATGTTTTATATTACCACATTGAATTTGGCTCGCTTCACTCATAAAAAAGCATTGGCACTGAATGAGGGAGAAACTGATCGGCAAGTGGTTGCCACAACCGATGCATGGAAACATGGTGATTTTTTGTGTTGGAATTATATCCTCAATGGATTGGATAATAGATTGTACAATATGTATAGTGTCAAAAGCATTGCTAAAGAACTGTGGGAATCTCTAGATCATAAATATAAGACAAAGGATGCCGGTAGGAAGAAATTTGTTATCAGTCGTTTTTTGGACTTTAAAATGATCGATTCCAAAACGGTTATTAACCAGGTTCAAGATCTCCAATTAATTTTCCATGACATACATGCGAAAGGGATGGTTTTTAGTGAATCTTTCCAAGTAAAGGCAATCATTGAAAAATTGCCACAATCCTGGAAAGAATTCAAGAATTATCTAAAGCATAAGCACAAGGAGATGAAATTGGAGGAACTGATAGTGCAGCTCAGAATTGAGGAAGATAACCGTGGTTCCGACAAGAAGTTAGGAAACCATGTCATGCAAGCTAAAACAAATGTTGTGGAACATAGACAATGGTCAAAGTTCAATAACAAAAAGTGAAAGCATGATGGCAATGGTCCCAAACAAGGATCCACTAGTAAGATCAATAAAGGGATCAACAATGGGTTCAACAAGAGGTTCAAAGGCAAGTGTTTTGTGTGCGGCAAAGATGGACATCGCGCTAAGGATTGCCATGTTTGCAAGGACGAAGAGAAATCAAGCAAAAAGCCAGCACAAGCCAACATAGCCGAGGATTTTTATCTTTCCGATGGAGTGGCATACATCAATCTTGTTGCAGTAGTCTTTAAAGCAAATTTGGTAGGCAATCCCAAGGAGTGGTGGGTGAATACTGGAGAAACCCACCATATTTGTGCAGATAAGAAGATGTTCACAACTTACAAAGAGGTGGAAAGTGGGAAACAACTTTTTATGTGAAACTCCTCCACTTCAACTGTGGAAGGACAAGGAAAGATCATGTTGAAAATGACCTTAGGGAAAGAACTCACGCGCAACAATGTACTCCATGTGCCAGAGATTTGCAGGAATTTGATTTCTAGGTCATTGTTGATCAAAAATGGATTTAAATTAGTCTTCGAATCTAACAAGGTTGTACTCTCCAAGAGTGGCATGTATGTGACACATCTTCTGTTTATATTGTTGAATCTTCTTTTTTATGGCATGGTAGATTAGGACATGTTAATTTTAATTCTTTGCGTAGACTTATTGCTTTAAATTGTTTACCAAACTTAGAGTTTGATCCTAATAATAAATGTGAGATTTGTGTTGAGGTAAAACTCACTAAGACATCATTTAATAAAGTAGAAAGAAGTACTGAACCTCTAAGTTTAATTTACACAGATATCTGTGATTTAAAATTTGTTCAAACTAGAGGAGGTAAGAAGTACTTTATTACTTTTATTGATGATTGCACTTGATATTGCTATGTTTACTTATTGAGAAATAAAGATGAAGTCTTAGAAGCTTTTAAGCAATATAAACTTGAGGTTGAAAATCAACTTGGCAAAACTATTAAGATAGTGATGAGTGACAGAGGTGGTGAGTATGATGCACCATTTGAGGAATTTTGTTCTGAACATGGTATTATTCACCAAACTACTGCACCCTATTCTCCTCAGTCAAATGGAGTTGCTGAGAGAAAGAATCGAACTCTTAAAGAGATGATAAATATCATGTTGATTAGTTCAGGGTTACCTCAGAACTTGTGGAGGGAGACGATTTTATCTGCTAACTATATCCTTAACAGGGTACCCCACAAGAAAATTAATCAAACACCTTATGAATTATAGAAAGGTCAACGACCTACCTACAATTATATAATAGTGTGGGGGTGTTTGGCCAAGGTGGTAGTCCCTAGTCCCAAAACGACTAAGATAGGACCAAAAACCATTGATTGTGTGTTCATTGTTCATTGATTTTTAGTTCATGGTTATACAAATAATTGCAGTGAAGACCACAATGATAATAAAGTAGATGAACCTAGACGTAGCAAGAGGGCTAGGATTTCTAAATCATTTGGTCCAGATTTTTTGACATATCTGTTAGAAAATGAGTCTCAAAACTTCAAGGAATTAATGTCAAGTCGTAAAGCTCCATTGTGGAGAGAGGCTGTGAATAGTGAAATTGAATCAATATTGTAAAATCATACTTGGAAACTGGTGGATCTTCCACCAGGGTGTAAACCTTTTGGATATAAGTGGATATTCAAAAGAAAAATGAAAGCAGATGGTTTAATAGATAAATACAAAGCTAGACTTGTTGTTAAGGGATATAGACAAAATGAAGGCCTTGATTATTTTGACATTTATTCACCAGTGACAAGAATAACATCTATTTGCATGTTGATTGCGATTGTAGCTTTGTATAATTTGGAAATACATCAAATGGATGTTAAAACAGCTTTTTTGAATGGTGAGTTAGATGAGGAAACCTATATGGAACAACCAGAAGGGTTTTAAGTTCTCGGCCAAGAGAAAAATATTTGTAAACTTGTCAAATCTCTTTATGGATTAAAACAAGCTCCGAAACAATGGCATGAAAAATTTGATCACGCTATACTTTCGGATGGGTTTAAAATAAACGAATGTGACAAATGCATCTATGTTAAAAGTACAGACAAAGGCTATGTCATAGTTTGTCTTTATGTGGATGACATGCTCATTATTAGAAGCGATAATGACATGATTCAATCTACAAAGAAAATGTTGAACAAAAAGTTTGACATGAAAGATGTGGGAGTAGTAGATTTAATTCTAAGAATAATAATTACTAGAACATCTAAAGGATATGCTTTATCTCAGTCTTACTATGTTAAGAAAATTCTAGAGAAATTTGGAAAGCATGACGATCGTCCTGTTAAAACACCTATTGACATTAGTCTTCATTTGTCAAAAAATACAGGTGTAGACATATCTCAATTAGATTACTATCAGCTAATCGGAAGCTTGATGTACTTAATGAATTGCACTAGGCTAGATATAGACTATGCTGTTAGCAAATTAAGTAGGTACACAAGCAATCTAGGGTCCGATCATTGGAAAGTGATAATTAGGGTACCTAGGTATCTAAGACATACCCAGAATTATGGCTTACATTATACCAAATATCCTGCAGTATTCGAGGGGTATAGTGATGCAAATTGGATATCGGATACTAAAGACTCAAAATCCACTAGTGGATATGTCTTTACCCTGGAAGGTGTTGCAGTCTCTTGGAAATCCTCCAAGCAGACATGCATAATAAGGTCGACAATGGAATATGAGTTTATCACATTAGATAAAACAGGAAAAAAAGCAGAATGGCTTCATAATTTCTTAGAAGACATTCCAATGTTGCCTAAACCTGTGCTAACTAAATGAATTCACTGTGATAGTGAAGCAGCAATAGGATGGGCACAGAATCATATGTATACTGGTAAGTCTCGACACATTCGTTGAAGACATAATACCGTTAGGCATTTGCTCTCACATGGAATAGTTTTCATAAAATATGTAAAGTCAAATGAGAATATTGCAGTTCCATTGATTAAAGGGCTAGCCAGAGAACAAGTGTATCATTTATCGAAGGGAATGAGATTAAAGCCTATTACTTAAAAGTCGCCATAATGGCAATCCAACCTAGTTGACCAGAGATCTTAAGATCTAGGTTCAAAGGGACAATCAAATTATGGATGACTTCACATATCACTAAGGAGGTTTACTCCTACCTATTTCTATGATAAGAAGAGTAATACCTGTAGCGTTAGTAGGATAAGCTTTACTTTTAATGATTCTTATAACTTGGACATCCAAGTGGGGTATAACAGGATACTTTTAATAAGAAGTCACCTATATGAGTGTGAACTGGCTGGTTCTGTGAGAATTGAGAAGGCTAAATTCTCTAGAGCACTTATGAATTACTAGGTGTTGTTCAAGGCCAAAATGAACACAACCGTAAGAACCAAACTATGTCTGTGGATACACTATGTATAGTCTATTGTCGTGGCTTACACAAACAGTTGAACAGTTTAAGGCGTTGCATCCACTGGTTAGCTAGAAAGTCTGATAAGCTTTCACTAAAGGAGGTTCAAAGCCAAAAGCTACCTATCTCGATGTGGTGTATCTTCTTAATGTATTCTTTCTTTGTCTGCATCTTGTTGCATGTCTGTTCTTGTGAATTCCATTCATGTGGGCGATTGTTGGAAAATGGCTTTGAAAAATTCTTATTTTTTTTGCTAATTTTGAGCATTAATTAAGGTGGAACCCAAGCGTTATTTTTAAAGTTTTTTATTGGGTTCATGTTTAATGCCACGTAGTGAATAAAATCGTGTATTTGGTTGCTCCAAACCATTTCCGGATGAATAAGAATTCAACGCACATTTTCAAGTTCATGGAAATGGCTTTAGGTGGGTTTCCTTCACATTTGTGAAATGTGCTTGTCCCACATTAGAAAGGCTTATGGATTTGTGTGGGTTTATATACTCTAGCTTGGGATACTTGGGATGGGCTCTAAGGGGTACCCAAGTTTGTGAAAGGGTGAGGTTATGGGTAAGGTGGGTTAGACCCATTAGACCCAAAATAAAAACCACACGCGCATGCCGTCGCCACCGTTTGTCCGGTCGAGCAGGTGGGCGGGTTGGGCTGGACCTGGGCCTAGACTTGGGCGTGGGTGCGTGGTGTGAGGTTGGGTTGGGCTTGTCCAGCCCAATACTTATCTTTTGGGCAAAAAACATTTGTAATTTATTTAATTTTGGTTTCAAGATTCAAAATAAATTGGTCTATATTTTCTTTCACCTAAACAGATCCTGAACAGGTTGAAAGAGTCCAAAACAGGTTCATTCGAACCGAATAGATTTGTATCTTTCCAAACAAGTTTTTTCCTATTTTGAATCTGTCCGAACAGGTTCATATCTATTGGCACCTGTTCGGAAAAGCCATCTTTGCTCCTATATAAAGCCTGTTATTCTAGTATTTCTTGCATCGAAAAAATTTCCAAACTTCTTTCCTTCTTCTGTTCGTCCTCTTGAGCTCCTGCATCTGTTTTATATTTGTTTTAGGAAAAGAAAGAGAAAGAGTTACTACATATTTTGGTTTGTAAGACTAGATTTTGTAGTACTGCAAATCATGTAGTAGTCATTGCATCATGGGAAGTAGATGTCGGTTAAAACTTGAAGCACCAAAGCGATGGTGAAATCTACTTTAAGGAGATTATGTCCAACACAAACCTCAACTTTAATTCTATAAGCATTTAATTCAGAATTAAATTTATATAATTATTTTCTGAATTATTTTATTTTGTTGTTTATTTTAATTATACATTTAATTTACACACACGTCGCTAGGTGTAACAAAACAAAAAAGGCCAGTCATACCAATAAGCATTCATATTTTTGTGCTCAAAATAGTAGAGAAAGGATGTGAGTGTAAAAGTTTATAACCAAACCAAGTAAACACTTAAAATGTTTATGCTGTGCACCAAGTCAAATTGATATTAACAATGCGTTCATATCTTTCGGTCCCTTCAACCTTGCTCTGTCCCATTCTTGAAAAGGGTTGATAGAAGCCCCTTTAAAACAAACAACAAACAAATTCGCTTGTAAAGTACAAATTATAGGTCAAGAATCACAAGTTTTCTGTTATGTTTTTGGGGCCATAAGCCTGTAAAAAAAACTAAATGAGCAAACTGTATAAATACCAATAAAAAAAAGAAGATATCATTTGTAACAAGTTGAGTACACATTCAAGTAGATCCGATCATCTATATAACAAAAGGAGGGTGTTTTTAAATTGGGATGGGACATTAGTCTGTGTCAAAATGTGGACCATCAGATTGATTCAATCTAAGGGTTAGAAATATAAATTGAATCAAAGGCTATGATTATTTTTACACCAGATACAATGACCTTGTCACGACCCAAACCCGTCCCTGTAGATTTGGCACCGTAACCGGCCAGTAATCCGAGGATTACCTACAGCCTCTAAACAGATTAACAAATATAAAGGGGCTGCGGAAGCAAATATACAAAGTAACTAGGTCCAATGAGCTGTGATGACGTACATAGGACAAAAAATTCAAAACTTATTTATATACATAAACATGCTAGTTAGATACAACAAATATGTACAAAGTATTTACAGAATGTAATCCTAAATCTGACGTTACAAAACAGATACAACAGACCAGCATAAAGTGCAAAAACAACCATGGCGTTAGATTTGGCACCAGATACAATGACCTTGTCACGACCCAAACCCGTCCCTGTAGATTTGGCACCGTAACCGGCCAGTAATCCGAGGATTACCTACAGCCTCTAAACAGATTAACAAATATAAAGGGGCTGCGGAAGCAAATATACAAAGTAACTAGGTCCAATGAGCTGTGATGACGTACATAGGACAAAAAATTCAAAACTTATTTATATACATAAACATGCTAGTTAGATACAACAAATATGTACAAAGTATTTACAGAATGTAATCCTAAGATCTGACGTTACAAAACAGATACAACAGACCAGCATAAAGTGCAAAAACAACCATGGCGTTAGGCTTCAAGCGGAACCTCCTCGGGAGGTGCAATGGATGGCTGACCAAAACAAAACAGAAGGCCATCAACTCTGGCCTGGGTCCTGTGCCGCCTCATCTACATATATATAGGAAACTGTGAGCGAAAGCCTAGTGAATAATAAACAGAGTAAAGGGGTTTCAATGAATGAGTTCGTACATGTAGACACCCCATTTTTGACTGTCCATAAGACTTCGACGCGACTGATGGTTTACATGGTGGAGAAAGTTGTACAGGGAAAATGTGCAATTTCTTCGGCAAAGAGAGAGGAACAAATCCCAACTTCACGCCCCATTTTGGACCAAAGCTATTTTGAAAATATTTTAGACTTAAAACCCTCTCTTTCAAAACATTTTTGAAATAAAGTTTCTGCGATGTTCCGAGGCTCGCATTTTGTCAAAAATTGCGCTTTTCGGTAAACTGAGCAAGGACAAAGTGGAAATGAATGAAAGAGAGATGAAATCTTTGAAAAATCTTTCAAAACACCTTACTTAGGGGTTTGAAGTTGAAGAAAAGAAGAGAAGAGAGAAGAAATCCAGTCGGGGAAGAAAATGGGCATGAACCGTTAAGAGAGAGAGTCGAGCAGCCCTCGCCGAATCGGGCCTATTCATTCGTATACTTGGAATCAAGCTATGAGGCCACCACCGTTGGAAAGCTTACCCTCGGGGCCTCATTTTGCACTCAAGAATCTCCTAAATTCAATTCCGGATAGGGGAGATATGGTTGATTGAAGTAGGGCATCACTCCAGTTGGGACCGAATCTGCGCGGCTTCACGGAAACGGGCATAACTTTTTTCAAAGGAGGAATTTTGATGTAAGGTTTACGCCATTGGAAATATAACTTCCGGGGCTTCAATTTGGACACTTGAACGGCCATATTTGGACTTCCCAAACACCCACCGGCCACTTTTCTTTCCGGCAGCCCATGTTTTTTTGTCCTGAAAGTAGCTGGCCGGCCAGAAAAGCCAGGAAAAGTAGCCGCCCGGCCAGAAAACCCAAAAAAAGTAGCTAGCCGGCCACCTGCAACCCCAATAACTGGCCGGCCATGTTCCTTGGGTCTTATTCCTTCCAAATATGTATTCATTTCCCCCCCAGATTGTGTATCCGGGGAGGCCAACTTTTGGGGAGAAACTTGATGCATTTTCTCCCCCTTTTCCCCCCCCCCATTTTCCCCCTCTTTTTGCCTATATAAAAGAGCCTCCAGCTCTGGTTTTTTGGTTAGAAAAATCCCCCTTGGAGCTCTTGCATTGTATCTCCCTTCTTCCCTCACCCCAAGCTCCAAACCCTCAAAATCTTCCAAGTTCTACACCCTTTCTTCATCACCACCTAGCACCACCACCACTACTCCATTTCCAGCAGCTTGGGGAGTTTTTCAGAGGCTAGGAGGCAACATTTTTGGTCCAAGAGGCAGCAAAAGGGTTGGTCTACAAGGGTAAGTCCATTTCCCCTCTTTTTGGTCTCATTTTTGCAACATTTCTTATCCCTCTTTTCTTACTGTTTTGGGCTCCGACCCTAACTGGAACTAGGCTTATTTTGAGCCATTTTTCATGTTTCATTAAGGGATCAACACTGTTTGGGACCCCCATGTTGCACTTGCTTCAATATCCCTTTGAATGCCATTATTTTGAATAGTATTTTTGGCTTATGTGTGATCTGTTTAGGAACCTGATGTGAACTGTAAATAGGCCTATTTTGAGCCCCTCTTAAATATTTAAGAAGGGCTCAACACTGTTGGGGGTCTCCATGTAGCACTTACCGTTATACCCCTCATTGGCCCCCATTTTTGCATGCTTTGTTAGCTCATTTTATATTCTGTTTTCGGCCATGATCAGAACTTAAAGTTGCCATATTTTGACCCCCTTGTCATGTTTCATTAAGGGTCTTTGGCTATTTGATGAATTTTTTGTGCACTTCATGTTATACCCTCTTATGGCCTTAATCTTGCATTGCATTTTGAGCATGTTTTAATACTGATTTGGGGGATGTTATAAAGTGTAAATGTTCATATTTTTGGTCCCTCTTCAGTGTTGTAGAAGGGTATTTTTCTGTTTGGACATTGCATGTACCACTTGCTTCATTGCCTCCCTGGAGGAGCCATTTTTGTATGCCATTGTAGCCCTACTTGTGCTTACTGATTGGCCATGTTTTGTACTGTAAAAATGCTTATTTTGGGGCTTCCTTGCTTCTGATTTTTCACTTCATGTCCAGATTGTGCATGTTTAGCATAGCTGTAGGCCATCCTATGTGCCTAGTTTTGCATTTCGGGAGAGATTCCATGCATTGGGTGTCATTTCGCCGGGTTTCGGGGCTTTTTTACCCCTCATTTTGCTACTGGTTTTTTTGCATGTTTGCATACTATATTCCATGCCTTGCCATGTCTTATTAGAGTGGCATTTCGGTGCCCGAGGGTCCATCCTCGGTTTGCGTGCACGCTGCACGCACTTCGAGTTGTCTCATTTTCATCTAATGGCCTCCTATGTTAGTGTGGCTGAGGCTCTCTCATGTTGGTGTAAGCCCATTATTGCATTGCGTATGCCATTTCACCCATAGCATTGTGTATGCCCGGTTGTGTATTACCTCGTGTAGTGTGTATGCCATTCCATAACATTGTGTATGTTAGGATTGTATATTAGTTACATTTCATGCATATCATGTATATTGCATCGTGTTCAGGATAGGAGTTAGCCCGGGCACGGGAAACGAGGTACGTTCCGTACTCCGAGTGATGGAACGTGTCTCAATTCCCAAGTCACCGACACTCCGAATTATCCATGATGGAGTTAGGTTTTGTTGTAGTGTTCATATGCATTCATTCTATATTGAGTTGTGCAATTCGGCTCCTCGGCCATCATGCATCGATATGCGTGATTGGTGGCACGAGGATCGAGGCATGCATATATTTGTGAAATACATTGCTATGCCCCTTTCTTGCTCTCTGTTGCAGCAAAATCAAGAATCAGCAAATTTTCGAGACTTGGCATGCATTTCAAGAAAAGGCGTAAACAGAGGCTAATTGGGGCATCCCAGTGGATTTCCGCGCAAAGGCAGCCCAAACATGCAGCATTCATCAGAATCAAGGCAGCCCCTGGCTTGCATGCCACTTTACAGTTTTTCTTAGTTAATTTGTTAATTAATTAGGGATTTGTATATTATGTGGACTGTATTATTCGGACTGTATTATTCTTTCATTTGGGACTGTATTATTATTTATTCGGACCCTCTGCGCGAGGGCATAATTGTAATAAGTGTGGGTGAGTGTGATGTATGTCTTCCAACCCCACGTCTTTCTTCTCTTTTACTTACCTACTTATGATGGTTAGATATAGGGCATATTTCAATTAACATACAGTATGATAGCATGTTTGCATTCAGTCATCTGTTTTACATGCACCGGGCTCGGCGCATCATACTAACTGCATTTGTATTTTAATTCCAAGTTGAATACATGATAGCTGTAGCATTCCATATGCCATGTTTAGAATAGCCGAGTCTACTATAGTTTGCATCTTTGCATGTGTTGCACTAGGCATTGCTGTATACTTAGGATCATGCATGATTTCTAATGAGCTTCTATTTTGGCTTGGAGTACTCGGTGAGTTTTATGCTTTAGCATCCTTGCATGTGTGTGAGTGTTGCCATGAATAGCATGCTTACCATGAGGCTACGTGCTTATGTGATATAACTGCCTTGAATGCCTGTGGGTGGAGGTTGGGTTACTTGGAGTGGAACAAATCATTGACTGTTTGTTTTAAGCCCACTAGATAGTGGCAAAATCATGTTTTTTTTTTCTAAGCCCACCCGAGGGTGGCAAATCCGCGTCTTAGCCTACCTGCGGGTAGCACCATCAAACCATTTTCAAACAAACAAACATGAAATGTTTTGTTCCAATTCAGGCGACTCAGTCTATACTTGTATGCTGTGAGCATCACATAGTAATCTAGGCTAATAACCGGAATAAGAACATACAATGTTTTCAAAATCAGATATCATGGTTAATAGAGGACGGTCTTTGACCGGGCGAGCGGGGGTGCTCACGAAGTGACCTTCCCCAATCGTACCTAAGTTCCGAGCCGAGGCAACTTTGGTGATGACGGACACGTGGCCTTTGGCACCGAGTCAGGGTTTCCTAAATTTCCCATTAAAAAACATTTAGGTGGCAACTCTGTATCTGGCAAAGCAGTCCATGTTTGGCACTTCTTTCAAACAATCAGTTTTCTCAAATCGATTTGCCGGATTTGGACTCTTTGGTTTAAGATTAAGAACCATGACATTTGAGTCCTTGAACTGTAGTGACCCCAATATGAACGGAACGGGACTTAACCCTCCCGGGGCGTTCGGGGACGTCTACAGTACAGATTTCAGAAATCAATTCATATTATATCAAAAGCACACTTGATCGCATAGAAATCATAATTCAGTTTTATCAAACTCATACTTGATCGGATCATATACCGACAGAAATCATAAGTCATAGTTACATTTACGTGATACATCCATTAGCATAACTAAACAGGACGCGCAATGCGTAAGGTTATGAATAACCTAGTTCATGAAGGAACCTCCGGATCCGGAATGCAGGATCGCTAAGCCCCATGGCGAGCCTTGATGCGAACAGTGCACAAACATGACGCATAAGCGTAAGGTTACAAATAACCTAGTTCCACAAAGGAACCTCCGATATCGGGTCACGGCTGTAAATCTCACATGGTACTAAGGATGTCACGAATACATGTCAGAAATTGAACAATCATTCATTGTACTTAACATATCATTTCAGAAAACAGATCTCATTTTATCACACAGAAAATAAGTACTGTTGAACATATCTTTACTAAGTTATTACTCACAGTGGGCGTTGAAACAGATAGACGGAGCCAAACGGTCAAACAGAATGCGGCACACGACCTACACAACACATAACGGATACATACTTGAAATACGCATTTCTAACTGTACAAAACTTACATCATCGATTCTAAGTGTGTACCTAACCTCTTGTCCTTAATATGGAGCCTTAAACATGGCCTAGGAATGCCTAGGATGGAATGAGGGTGCAAAAATGCCTTAGAAAACATTTTTCAAAAGTTGCTGAAAATAGGGGTCTCGCTCGAGCGAGCTTGTCAAAACAATAGGGTCGCTCGAGCGTGGACTTCCTCGCTCGAGCGGTCTACAAAAAAGAAAAAAGTGCTAGATGTTGGAAAACTCCGCTCGATGCTCGCTCGACGCTTGCTCGAGCGTAAGACACAGTCCTCGCTCGAGCGTAGGTTCTCTCGCATGAGCGTATGTCGACGTGCACCAAGATTCTGAGAGCTTGAAATTTATGCTCGAGCCACTATTCCTTCGCTCGAGCGGTGCTCAGAGTAAACGGTGGTCGCTCAAGCGTAGAATCCTTCGCTCGAGCGAAGAAGCCAAATTCTGGAATTTCCAGATTTGCCTCCCAAGCTCAAACCAAGCATTCTACAGCTCAAAACTCGACCTCTTGGGCCTATTTTCTGGAAAAACATTTCAAACTCATAATATAACAAGTTTCAAAGCTCAATTTGTAAAATCAAGGGCCAAGAGTGAGTCAATTTGGTCCCAAATTCAATAAATCTTCAAGAACAAAGTTTAAACAAACATGCATGAGGTCAAATAAATTTCAATGCTCCAAAACATGATCCAAAGCAAAATTAAACTCAGAATTTTGATGAATTCAAGGACCTTAGCAAAAATATGACCATGCATGTGAAGATTTGATACAAAACAACTTCAAATTCTAAGAACATGTTCATGCATGCATGATATGGACTTCAATTCAACATGTTAAACCCAATTCTAGCTTTAAAACACTAATCTACCCATGAACCATGCAAGAAGTGGTCTAGACTCACAATTAAGAGAAGAATCTCCTACCTTAAACCTTAAAATCAAAGTGTGCTAGCTCAATTTGTTGTTATCCTCCAATTTCTTCTAAGTTTCCAAGTTAATTCTTGAGCTAAGACCCAATTTCCTCAATTCCTCTTCTCCCTCACGTTTTTCTCTCTTGTTGAGGCTCAAATGTGTAAAATGAAATGCAAAGGGGTGAGTTAGTGGAGTAAAACAAGAATAAAGCAAAAATAGCCTATAAGTGGTGTTTGGCTCAAATTAAATAGATGGCATTATTTTAATCGAGTTTAATTGCCCCAAACCGAATTTTAATTAAACCCACCATAAAATCACATATATTCTAACGAGTCCAAGACACTACTCAATTTCAGAATCGGGCGCCGATAAGGCTTCCAATTCGCATTTTAAAGTTTAAAACACGAACAGTTATTTCGACACCGAACAGATAAAAACACATAATTCATATAATACACATGCAAATTAATTCCAGATTTCCTCTTAATTACTATTAGGCATAATTAAGTACCAATTAGCGTTAATCAGGGTCAGGGTTATTACAGTCTTCCTCCCTTAAAAGAGTTTGGTTCCCAAACTCAGGTTACCTTCATTCGGAATCAACATGGGATTCAACGGGAACAATTCTGGATATCTCTTCTTCATGTCTTCCTCGATTTCCCATGTTGCATAGGTTCCTCCGTGGTTTTGCCAATCAACTTTCACCAACGGTATTTCTTTGTTTCTCAGTCTTTTAATCCTGCGGTTCACAATCTGGATAGGCCTCTCTTCATAGGTGAAATCTTCTTTCAATAGCATGTGGGTTGGTTCAATGACATGGAGTGGATCTCTCAAATATTCCCGAAACAACGATACATGAAAGACGTTATGCATATGCTCCATGATAGGAGGTAAGGCTAGCCGATATGACACCGGATTGATCTTTTCAAGAACTTCATAAGGTCCAACATACCATGGCGCCAATTTACCCTTAATACCAAATCGAGTTTGACCCTTCATCGGGGTCACTTTAATGAATACATGGTCCCCTACTTCGTATTCCCTCTCTCTTTTTCGAACATCGGCATAGCTTTTCTGTCTACTCTGTGTGGTTTTTAGACGTTGCTTGTAGACACCCCATTTTTGACCGACCTTAAGACTCAGACGTCACTGATTGAATGCTTGGTGATGTTGCATATCGCGCTCGTTCCGAAGTTTCAGAGTCTCGGCCGTGAGCGTTGCCTCTGGACTTCCGAACTTTTCTGTGCTTTACCTCGGTTTGCAAACCAGGCTTTGTTTTCTCTTCCCGAAGGGAGGAAGAGGTCTCGTAGATCATCTCTCAGTGGCCGTAGGTTACGTTTCGTGGTCGTAGGCCATTTTTTCCATTTCGGAGCCTGGTTCCCGGTTTTTGGAGCCGTCGGCCGTGTGCCTCGGTTCGGGACCGCTTAACCGCCTCCGTTTGCTCCGGTTTTTGGCATGCATCTTATTTACTCCCTTTTGAGGGACACTGTGGTCCGAGAGACCAACTTCATGGCCGAACACCACCTCCGATGCTTAACAGTCAGTTTTCGGGGTCCTGGGCGGCGTGTTTCGCCCCCCGAACCTTCAATGTGCATCGGTTTGGGTTCATTTTTGGCAGGGACCTTATTTTCATCATTGGGAAGCTTGTAGAAGGGTGGGAGGCCAGAAATTGTTCTAAAAGCCCGCTTTATTCCTTCATCGCTCCCGGTCGCCTGCTTTTCTTGCTAGAAAGCTGATGTTGACCATTCCCGGGCCACTTTCTTTGGCCCTCAACCACATATTTGTGTTGTACACACCTGGGAGGCCACCAATATGTCATGGCCGGCCAGCAATTGTTCCTGACCCTTTTGAACCCCTCTGAAAAGTTGGGTTTTCTCTTTCCTGGTTCACATTTTCAGGGTTTCAACCACATAGCTGTGTTATGCACACATGGGAGGCCACCAATGTGGGTGGCCGGCCAGCTTTCTCTGATTGACCTTTTTGACCCTAGCCGGCTGGCAGAAGTGGCTGACCGGCCACTGAGCTCCTCCCGGGTTCCTTGCAGATACACCCTCCTTTTCTCCCCAAATTCTGTATCCGATGGGGGAACTTTTGGGAGGGAAATTTGAATTTCATTTCCCCCCCTTTTTCTCCACACCTTTGCTTATATAACTAGCACCCCCAGCTGTGTTTTGGGGGTTACAAAAATTGGTTCTAAGGCTCTTGCATTCAATCTCTCTCCCTCCCTATTCCAAGCATCAAAATCCCTCAAGTCCTACACCATTTCTACTCCATCTCCAAGCCAACCAATCCACACCCCATTCCAGAAGCTTGGAGGCTCTTTCCAGAGGCTAGGAGCACCACTTCTTGAACCAAGAGGCTGCTAAAGTTTGGTTCTACAAGGGTGAGTCCCATTTTCTCTCTTTTGTGCACTATTTTGATCTATATCCTAGCTCCTTGTGCTTACATTTTTGGGCTCTGACCCTAACTGGAAATAGTCTTATTTTGAGCTCTTTTTCATGTTTTATTAAGGGCCTTTTCCTGTTTGAGGCTTCCTTCTTACCCTTTGTGTTTAAACCCTCTTTTAGGCCTTTTTTTGCATAGTATTTTAGGCTTATTTTTGAGCTGTTTTAGACTTGGTTATAAACTTTAAAGTGGCTTTTTTTGAGCCCCTCTTCAACTTTTTTGAAGGGCTCTCCTCTGTTTGAGGACAGCTACTACCACTTGCCTCTTTATCCCTCTTTTAGGCCCTTTTCTTGCATGATAGTTTAGCCTTATTTGTGTTCATTTTTGGGACTTGTTGTAAACTGAAAAAAGGATTTTTTTGATATCATTTTCATGTTTCATTAAGAATATTTTCTTATTTGAGGTCTCATACCTCCTTATATGCTTGATTCGCTCTCATTTTGAGCCTTACACCCTAGCCCTTGTTGCATGCCTTATTTGACCTTCTAGCCATTGGAATCCAGTGTATTTCCAGTGGCTTTGATGCTGTTTTGAGCCTCCAAATTAGAGGGGGGTGACCCCCTCCCACCTTCACTTACTTGGTAGCCATTTTGGCCTTCCAAAGAGGCCCTATCTTGCATACTTTGTGGACTGATTTTGGGGCCAATTTGGTGAGTTTTGAGAGTACCATATTTGATTTTCAAAGTTGGTTTGGGGCTGCCACATGTCTATCTTGTAGGTGCTTAAGAATCCCTTGTATAGCCCTCTAAAGGAGCCCCTCATTTGTGCATGCGTTGGCTGTATTTCCATGGTTATTTGGGCTTATTTTGGCATGCTTTAATCACTAATTTTTTCTGGTTTGGTGAGTGCTCACCTGTTTCATGTACTTTCAATGTAATCCATGTTTGATAGTCAAAATTGCATGCTAATTTAAGCCATCTTGCTAGCACCTTTTGGCCTTGCTCTAAACTGGAAAAATGCATGTTTTGGGACTGCCTTGACTCTGTCTTTACACTTCATGTTCAAATAATGAATGCTTTGTATAGCTATAAGTCATTCCATGTGCCTAATTTTGTGTTTCGGGGTCCATCTCATGCATCGGGTGCCACGTTTCCATGTTTCGGGGCTGTTTAGCGTCATGTTTTAGTGCTGAAATTTTCTTGTTTGCATATCATGTTCCATGCCTTACCATGCTTTGGTAGAGTGGCATTCGTGCCTTAGGTTCGGTCCTCGGTTTGCGTGCATGCGTGCATGCGTCTCGAGTGTCTCATTTTCATCTTATGGCCTTCTATGTGAGTGTGGCTGAGGTCCACTTGTGTTGGTGTAAGTCCATTATGCATTGTGTATGCCATTTCATTTCATAGCATTGTGTATGCTAGGTTGTATCTTAGCGCATTGTGTATGCCATGTTACCTCGTGCATCGTGTATGCCATTTCATAGCATTCATAGCATTGTGCATGTTAGGTTGTAACTTAGTTGCATTCATGCATGACATGCATATTGCATTGTGTTTGGGATAGGAGTTAGCCCGAGCACGGGAAACGAGGTACGTTTCGTACTCCGAGTGACGGAACGTGTCTCAATTCCCCAGTCGCCGACATTCCGGATTACCCATGATGGAGTTTAGGTTTTGTTGTGTTTTCATGTGCATTCATTCCATATTGAGTTGTGCAATTCGACTCCTTGGCCATCATGCATCGAGATGTGTGATTGGTGGCACGAGGATCGAGGACTACACTCCCCGAAGAGTAGTCAATCATACATATGTGAAAATACATTGCCATGCCCCTTTCCTGCTCTCTATTGCAGCAAATCAAGAATCAGCAGCCTTCTGGAGCTTGGCACGCTTTCCAAGAACAATTGCAAATAGAGGCTAATTGGGGCATCGCAGTGGATTTCCGCGCAAGGCAACCCGAATATGCATCATTCATCATCCGGAGCAGAGTCGAGGCAGTCCCTAGCTTGCATGCTAGTTTATTGCTTTCCTAGTTAAATTTGTTAATTAATTAGGGTTTTGTACTTATTCGGACCGTATTTATTTGGGACTATATATTATTCTTTCGGACCCTCCGTGTGAGGGCAATGTTGTAATATATGTGCGTGAGTATGATGTATGTCTTCCAACCCCACGTCTTTCTTCTGTTTTATTTACCAGCTTATGATGGTTAGATTAGGGCATGTTTCAATTAGCATACAATATGATAGCATGTTTGCATTCATTCATCTGTTTCGCACGCACTGGGCTCGGCGCATTATACTAACTGCATTTGTATTTCAATTCCGAATTGAATACTTGATAGCTGTTGCATCTCATATGCCATGTGTAGAATAGCCGAGCCTGCTATAGTTGCATTTTTGCATGTGTTGCATTAAGCATCTCTGTATAGTTAGGATCATGCATGGATTTCTAATTAGCTTCTGTTTTGGCTTGGAGTACTCGGTGAGTTTTTATGCTTTAGCATCCTTGCATGCGTGTGAGTGATTGTCATGATAGCATGCTTTACCATGAGGCTATTTGCTTATGTGATATAACTGCCAGTATGCCTGTAGGTGAAGGTTGGGTTATTTGGATTGGGACAAATCATCAACTGTGAGTTTTAAGCCCACTAGATAGTGGCAAAACCATGTTTTCTAAGCCCACCTGAGGGTGGCAAAATCTGCATTTTAAGCCTACCTGCGGGTAGCAAACCATCTTTCAAAAAAAAGACAAACATGAAATGTTTTGTTCTAATTCAGGCGACCCGATCTATACTTGTATGCTGTGCGCATCACATAGTAAATCTAGGCTAATAACTAGAATAAGAATGCACAATGTTTTCAAAACTAGATATCATGGTTAGTAGAGGTCGATCTTTGATCGGGCGAGCGGGGGTGCTCACGAAGTGACCTTCCCCAATCGTACCCAAGTTCCCGAGCCGAGGCAACTTTGGTGATGACGGACACGTGGCCTTAGGCAAACGAGTCAGGGTTTCCTAAATTTCCCCAAAAATAAAATATTTAGGTGGCGACTCTGTATCTGGCAAAGCAGTCCATGTTTGGCACTTCTTTCAAAAATCTGTTTTCTCAAAACGATTTGCCGGATTTGGACTCTTTGGTTCAGATTACGAACCGTGACAATTAGAGTCCTTGAACTGTAATGAGCCCAAAACGAACAGAACGGGGGTTCATTCCTCCCGGGGTGTTCGGGGACGTCTACATTGCTGTATCAGTTTTACCTTTTCGGTTGTTTCTTGCACAAGTTCCGGTCCCAATAAAGGTCTGTCACCTACTTCAGCCCAACATATTGGAGAGCGACACTTTCTTCCGTACAAGGCCTCATAAGGTGCCATTTTAATGCTGGAGTGGTAGCTGTTGTTGTATACAAATTCGGCCAATGGCAAGTAGGTCTCCCAATTTCCCTGGAAGTCTAACACACACATTCTGAGCATATCCTCCAGAGTTTGGTTAGTTCGTTCAGTTTGGCCATCGGTCTGTGGGTGATAAGCACTGCTCAGTCTCAATTCTGTCCCCAAAGCCTGTTACAAACTCTGCCAAAATCTTGACACAAACTTCAAGTCCCTGTCAGACACAATAGACACTGGCACTCCATACAATCACACAAATTCAGTCATATAGATGTTGGCCAATTTATCAGCATTATAGATAGTTTTAACAGGCAGAAAATGTACAGACTTAGTTAAACGGTCAACTATGACCCAAATAGAGTCCATACCTTGAGAGGAACGAGGCAATCCCACAATGAAGTCCATGGTGATGTGCTCCCATTTCCATTCCGGTATTGGGAGTGGTTGTAGCAAACCAGCAGGTCGTTGATGTTCAGCTTTAACTTGTTGGCAATATAGGCATCTAGCCACAAAGTCTGCAATACTCCTTTTCATTCCAGGCCACCAAAAATTCTGTTTCAGGTTATGATACATCTTCGTGTTCCCTGGATGTATAGCAAACTTACTATTGTGAGCTTCGGTTAAGACACGTTTTCTCAAATCATCACAGTCGGGTACACAAAGACGGTTCTGGAATTTCAACACATCATTCTCAAACACAAACCCCGGCCTTGGCTTCGAATCAAACTCCTCTATAATCTTTTTCAAATATTCATCCTCACATTGTTTTTGTTAGATCTCATCGAGAATAGTAGGTTGAGCAGAAATAGCAGAATACAATCCATCTTGTTCTAGGTCAATCGACAAGTCTTTTCGGCTGGATAACAAACACGATACAGTTGCACCAGATTTTCGGCTCAAGGCATCTGTTACAGTATTAGCTTTCCCTGGGTGATACAAAATTTGCAAGTTATAATCTTTGATTAGTTCCAACCAACGTCTCTGTCTCATATTCAACTCTTTTTGGGTGAAGAAATATTTCAAACTTTTATGGTCTGTATAAACCTCACAAGTCACCCCATACAAGTAGTGACGCCAGATCTTTAAAGCAAATACCACGGCTGCCAATTCAAGATCATGTGTTGGGTAATTCTTTTCATGAGGTCGGAGTTGTCTAGAAGCATAGGCAATCACCTTTCCATTTTGCATTAGGACACACCCCAAGCCTTTATGAGAAGCATCACTGTACACTTGAAACCAATCAGTACCATTAGGCAAAGTTAAAATTGGTGCAGTCACTAACCTAGTTTTCAACTCTTGGAAAGCTGCCTCTCTTCGGTCATTCCAGTCAAATGGCATGTTTTTCTGAGTTAATTGAGTCAATGGTAAGGCAAGCTTAGAAAAGTCTTTCACAAATCTTCGGTAGTAACTTGCGAGTCCCAGAAAACTTTGAACTTCTGTCACATTTATAGGCCTAGGCCAATCCACAATAGCTTCAATTTTCTGAGGGTCCACAGAAATACCATTTTTGTCGATCACATGGCCCAAAAATGCCACACTGTCAAGCCAGAATTCGCACTTAGACAATTTAGCATACAACTTCTTTTCTCTCAAAATCTGCAAAGCGGTTCTCAGATGATTCTCATGTTCTTCCCTGTCTTTAGAATATATCAGAATATCATCAATAAATACAACAATGAAGTCATCCAGATATGATTTAAATACCCTATTCATAAGATCCATGAAAGCAGCAGGTGCATTGGTCATCCCAAATGGAATTACTAAGAATTCATAATGTCCATATCTAATTCGGAATGCAGTTTTCTCTATGTCTTCGGCTCTAACCTTTAATTCATGATACCCAGATCTGAGGTCAATTTTAGAAAACACTTGGGCACTCTGAAGTTGATCAAACAAGTCATCTATTCGAGGCAAAGGGTATTTGTTCTTGATGGTCACTTTATTCAGTTCCCGGTAATCTATACACAATCTCAAAGATCCATCCTTCTTTTTGACAAACAAAACAGGAGCACCCCAAGGTGAAGTACTCAGACGGATAAAATTCTTGTCTAATAGTTCCTGAAGTTGGGTTTTCAATTCTTTCAATTCAGAGATAGACATTCTATAAGGAGTCTTGGAAATAGGTTGTGTCCCCAGAAACAGCTCAACAGTAAACTCAATTTCTCTGTCAACTAAGTCCCCCGGTAAATCAGTCGGAAACACATCAGGAAAGTCACAGACAATAGGAATTGTTTCTACAGTAGGACTATCAGATGATGTAGTCAGTATGGAACACAGATAACCCCTACATCCCTTCCTAAGCAGTTTTACAACTTTCATAGCCGAAATTAAGTATGGGGGAGGAACTACCCCATTCCCTCTAAAGGTAAATTCAGGCATACCTGGCGGTCTAAACACAACAGTTTTGTTTGCACAATCAATGGTAGCACAGTATTTAGTCAACCAATCCATCCCCAAAATACAATCAAAATGATGAATGTCCAAAGGTAATAAGTCCACATACAACGTCATATCACCAACCCTAATCTCACATGCTGGATATACATGAGTACACGTCATAAAGTCCCCAGATGGTGTAGATACAGATAACACATATGTCATAAGTTCTAATGGCCTAGTCAATTTTCGGGAAAAAGCATGGGACACAAAAGAATGTGTAGAACCAGAATCTATCAATACACATGCATTTTGAGAACATACTGAAAGTGTACCTGACACCACAGTGTAGGTGTTCGGTACGTCCCCGGGCACTAAGGCAAACACTCGGCCTTGTTTCAAAGGTTCTTTTCCTGCATTGGCTTTGACATCGGTCTTGGCCACTGAAGCAGATCCCACTGAACTTGTTGCAGGACGGCTAGTAGTCTCAGATCTAAGCGGACAATCCCTCATCATATGACCCGGTTGCCCACATCGGAAACAAGCACCACACGTTCGGCGGCACACACCCTTGTGCCTATTACCACAATCAAAACAAACTGGAGGAGACCCACTACTTTGACTTGAGTTGCTCCAAGTCCCTGTGTTTTGCTTTTTATTGTTAAAGGACCGACCTTTCCTAAAACCAAATCCGGATCTTTTTCCTCTCCACTCATTTGCTGTAGATGTTGGAGCTTTGCTTTGTCTCATGGCAGCTAGGGTAGCCTCTGCCATTAAGGCTCTGTCTAGGACTTCCACATAAGTAGGCAATTTTAGGACGCCTACTCGATCAAACATATCAAGATTCAATCCCCCTTCAAACTTTCGGGCTTTCTTGTAGTCTGTGTCCACCATATGTGGAGCAAATCGGGCTAACTCAGTAAACTTAGCTTCGTATTCTGCCACTGCCATTCTTCCCTATTTGAGTTCCTGGAATTCAGACACTTTTCGATCTCTAAAACATTGAGGAAAATACTTGTTGTAGAAAATGGCATTAAACTGTGCCCATGTCATGTTCCCATTGTTGTTTCGGATTAACAACCACCACCTGCGGGCTTCGTCTTTCAGAGTGTAAGTAGCTAGCAGGACTTTCTGAGTTTCAGAACAAGGGAACACTTCATACAATTTCTCCATTTCAAGCAACCACGTCTTAGCTTTCAAAGGTTCAATTCCATTATAGAACATTGGCGGTTTCATTTTCAAGAATTTCTGTGTCAGATTAATGATGTCATTGTTATCTGCCTTAACTTGTACCGGTGGAGACGGAGGGGGTAAAGGTTGCTGTCTTTGCTGCTGTGTTAAGGTCTCAGTTAGTGCTGCTAACATCTGTTCCATTCGGCCCATGCGAGCCTCTGAAGATTCACTTTCACCACTTCCCCTTGCATTCTCCATCTTAAAATACAGACATCAAAGGATATTAAGCATAGGCATAATCTTATTCATTCCTTCAATTCATTTATTAAACTAAACTTTCAAATTTTAATGTTCAGTTGTATTACTACACACTCACACATGCAGATGGAATGCCCCTAACTCTTACTAGGACATCCTAAGCTCATAAGGACCTGTGTGTACGGCATAACTCGTGCTCTAATACCACTTTGTCACGACCCAAACCCGCCCCTGTAGGTTTGGCACCGTAACCAGCCAGTAATCCGAGGATTACCTACGGTCTCTGAACAGATTAACAAATATAAAGGGGCTGCGGAAGCAAATATACAAAGTAACTAGGTCCAATGAGCTGTGATGACGTACATGGGACAGAAAATTCAAAACTTATTTATATACATAAACATGCTAGTCAGATATACCAAATATGTACAAAGTATTTACAGAATGTAATCCCAAGATCTGACGTTACAAAACAGATACAACAGACTAGCATAAAGTGCAAAAACAGCCATGGCGTTAGGCTTCAAGTGGAACCTCCTCAGGAGGCGCAACGGATGGCTGACCAAAACAAAACAGAAGGCCATCAACTCTGGCCTGGGTCCTGTGCCGCCTTACCTACATATATATAGTAAACTGTGAGCGAAAACCCAGTGAATAATAAACAGAGTAAAGGGGTTTCAATGAATGAGTTCGTACAGATTTCAGAAATCAATTCATATTATATCAAAAGCACACTTGATCGCATAGAAATCATAATTCAGTTTTATCAAACTCATACTTGATCGGATCATATACCGACAGAAATCATAATTCATAGTTACATTTACGTGATACATCCATTAGGATAACTAAACAGGATGCGCAATGCGTAAGGTTATGAATAACCTAGTTCCCGCGAAGGAACCTCCGGATCCGGGTAACAAGACAGCTAAGCCCCCATGGCGGGCCTCCGGTATGGGCAACAGTGCACAAACATGACGCATAAGTGTAACATAACATGACGCATAAGCGTAAGGTTACAAATAACCTAGTTCCACGAAGGAACCTCCGATACCGGGTCACGGCTGTAAATCTCACATGGTACTAAGAATGTCACGAATACATGTCAGAAATTGAACAATCATTCATTGTACTTAACATATCATTTCAGAAAACAGATCTCATTTTGTCACACAGAAAATAAGTACTGTTGAACATATCTTTACTAAGTTATTACTCACAGTGGGCGTTGAAACAGATAGACAGAGCCAAATAGTCAAATAGAATGCGGCACACGACCTACACAACACATAACGGATACACACTTGAAATACGCATTTCTAACTGTACAAAACTTACATCATCGATTCTAAGTGTGTACCTAACCTCTTGTCCTTAATATGGAGCCTTAAACATGGCCTAGGAATGCCTAGGATGGAATGAGGGTGCAAAAATGCCTTAGAAAACATTTTTCAAAAGTTGCTGAAAACAGGGGTCTCGCTCGAGCGTGGCTTTCTTCACTCGAGCGAGCTTGTCAAAACAATAGGGTCGCTCGAGCGTGGACTTCCTCGCTCGAGCGGTCTGCAAAAAAGCAAAAAGTGCTGGATGTTGGAAAACTCCGCTCGATGCTCGCTCGAGTGTAAGACACAGTCCTCGCTCGAGCGTAGGTTCTCTTGCTCGAGCGTATGTCTGTGTGCACCAAGATTCTGAGAGCTTGAAATTTATGCTTGAGCCACCATTCCTTCGCTCAAGCGGTGCTCAGAGTAAACAGTGGTCGCTCGAGCGTAGAATCCTTCGCTCGAGCGAAGAAGCCAAATTCTGGAATTTCCAGATTTGCCTCCCAAGCTCAAACCAAGCATTCTACAGCTCAAAACTCGACCTCTTGGGCCTATTTTCTGGAAAAACATTTCAAACTCATAATATAACAAGTTTCAAAGCTCAATTTGTAAAATCAAGGGCCAAGAGTGAGTCAATTTGGTCCCAAATTCAATAAATCTTCAAGAACAAAGTTTAAACAAACATGCATGAGTTCAAATAAATTTCAATGCTCCAAAACATGATCCAAAGCAAAATTAAACTCAGAATTTTGATGAATTCAAGGACCTTAGCAAAAATATGACCACGCATGTGAAGATTTGATACAAAAGAACTTCAAATTCTAAGAACATGTTCATGCATGCGTGATATGGACTTCAATTCAACATGTTAAACCCAATTCTAGCTTTAAAACACTAATCTACCCATGAACCATGCAAGAAGTGGTCTAGACTTACAATTAAGAGAAGAATCTCCTACCTTAAACCTTGAAATCAAAGTGTGCTAGCTCAATTTGTTGTTATCCTCCAATTTCTTCTAAGTTTCCAAGTTAATTCTTGAGCTAAGACCCAATTTCCTCAATTCCTCTTCTCCCTCATGTTTTTCTCTCTTGTTGCAGCTCAAATGTGTAAAATGAAATGCAAATGGGTGAATTAGTGGAGTAAAACAAGAATAAAGCAAAAATAGCCTATAAGTGGTGTTTGGCTCAAATTAAATAGATGGCATTATTTTAATCGAGTTTAATCGCCCCAAACCGAATTTTAATTAAACCCACCATAAAATCACATATATTCTAACGAGTCCAAGACACTACTCAATTTCAGAATCGGGCGCCGATAAGGCTTCCAATTCGCAGTTTAAAGTTTAAAACACGAACAGATATTTCGACACCGAACAGATAGAAACACATAATTCATACAATACACATGCAAATTAATTCTTGATTTCCTCTTAATTACTATTAGGCATAATTAAGTACCAATTAGCGTTAATCAGGGTCAGGGTTATTACAATCCCTTCATGTAGATGTTGTGTTTCAAATTTTGAAATAGAATCGTCCTCTCCAAATTCTTTTACAAAATAACATCGTCCTCTCCAATCGTATCTTCTCTCGATCAGTTGTCTGCTCCTTCTCCACCTCAACACCTGTTTTTGAATCCTAATCTGAGCCTCAATTCTTCGCAACCCTCTCTCATTGTAGAGGCTCAAGTTCGGTTTCGTCTTCTTCTGGTATAACAAACAATCCCAAAATGTCACTTTTTTCTATGCTTATATATATGGTTAATCTTGTAAGTTATTGTTTTAATCAACTTTGGTTAAGAGCTCGATATGATATAAAACACTAGCACCACTGTTTGTTAGTTCTTTGTTATAGCCAATGCTTATTCATGGGTTGTGTGTGTGCATTTTGGACCAAATTTTCAGCTTAGTTTATATTTTATTAATTATTTTTTTCCCTAACATTGATTGGCATTAGGATTCAAAGGGGTTATTCAAAGCTTTTTTTTTTTTTCCTTTGGTGTTGCTTATTATGATGGTAAATTACTTTAGTGTTTGTTATTTCGGTGGTCAAAGGCTGTTTCACTTATAAACACTTGATTCTCTCTTGGATTATGGTATTATTGATGCTCTTTCACTATGTTCCATATCAAATAATATGTGGTTTATTAGGTTACTTCATAGTTATATTCCTTTGATTCTCTCCTGAATTGTGGTATTACTAATGCAAATTTAATTGGAATCATATGGTTCTTTCATTATAGTTGCTTATGTATACAATTTACTCTATGTTTAATATCAAATAATGTGTAGTTTGTTAGGTTATTTGACAATGTTATTCTTTATTCCTTGGTTTGTGAATTATCTTCTGGATACTATTCCTATGGAGAACGTAGACTAAAAAAATGACACATAATGGCTGCATCATACAAATCCAAGTCACAATGATTAGTAAAATTTGATTTGTTTTCCGTCTTCAACCTCATATTCAGATATTAATCTGTCCATTGGAGAGACAACACAGCCAACCATGATAAAGGTTACACAAACTCCGCTGGTGAATAAAACTTCCTTGAGAGTCAAAGATGGTAAGACATAGGTTAGAAAATTTTGATTTTTTTACAACCATTTTCCTTTGATCAAGTAATTTGCATCACAATTTTTACATGGAAATGCTTTATCGTTCTTAAGTTTGGAGGCCACTTTATATGAGCCTTTGTTGTCTTAGCCCTTCCATTTATAGATTACCCAACAACTGAGAAAAAATATTTGTGGGTGAGCTTTTTACATTTGTGTTACATGGATTCTTCAAAATAAATCAAATACCCAGGTTGGACACCCGACAATTGGACAAGGGTGTGTGGGATATGTATTGGACACTTTTCATCAAACACTCCATATATATTTATATTTAACACTATTTTTATATGTATATTATGTTATATAATTACTATCATTTTGTGTATTTGTTGTATAAGTACATATGAAATGAGTGAAAATACATTTTTGATACTAAATGTTACAGCTTACATGTAATACCATTTTATCTCTCATAATAGATTAAAAATATAAAAATTAATCTAAAAATATTACACCTTTTTGATGAGTCTACATACCTTTAAATTTGAGGTTTGATGGGTCTGACCTTTAGATACACACCTGCACCCAAAAACAATTTACCCAAGTCTATGTATCATAGGTTGACATAGCTTGTGGGCTATTGTAGGCCGCCCCAAATGATAAAATTCTGAATACAGAAATATATAAAACTGGTGTCACGACCCAAACCCGCCTCTATAGGTTTAGCATCGTAATCGGCTAGTAATCCCGGGATTACCAAAGGCCTCTGAGACAAATTAACATAATATTAGGGGCTAGCGAAAGCAAATAACAAATATACAACATCCATTGAGCTTTGCAGAGATATATGAGATAGAAAAATTTTAAACTTTTTATATACATATTTGTACATTATCCTTACGTCATCATATATATACATATTAGACACAAAGGGACTTAGCTCTATTTACAAAATAAACAAAGACTTGTTTAACCAAACAAGAAAACAAAACTTGAACTTTATGCACTTAGCCATAACCATTAGACATATCCGGAACCTCCAAGGGAGGCACATAGGTTGGCTGACAAAACAGAGTCTAGACTGAAGCTCTAGGCCTTGTCACTTGCTTGATCACCTACATACATAAATAACACAGTGAGCTGGAACCCAATGAATAATAACAGAGTAAAGATTTTAATGAATGATGTCCATAACCGATTCACAAATCAGATTTCAAATCCCTTATCAAATTAGAAACATAGCCATGTTCGTGTACATATTAGAAACAGAATATTCAAATCATGCGTGGTACATCCATTAGCATTAACATATCTCTTTGGTCAAGCATATCAAGTTTCATAAAGGAACCTCCAGTACTAAGTAACATATCTCATACGTGGGCCACGGTATTGTTTTCCCCAGGCGAGGACCTGTGCCATAGTATTATCTCTCTTGGGCGAGGGCTTCATGACCATAAGCCACAATGTTATGTCCCCTGGGCGAGGGCCTCTGCTAAGGATACCACAATTACCTTTTAAAAAAAATTGGACAATCATTCATTTATACAAAACATAGCATTTTAGAAAACCGATCATTTCATATTATCAGAAAATAATTAAAGTCAAACATAACTTTACAAAGTTATTACTCACAGATAGCTGCAGAAGCAGATTAGGCAGACAATAGCGCGTAACATATACATATACACATTGGGAGCCTACACAAACACATAAAACAAACACATATACACATTAAAACACAATATTACTTCTGTGACGACCCCACTATGTGTAATATTTTACATATAATTAATTAAAGAGATTTGGATTTTAATTAGTCTTATTTTGATTTAATTTGGGAATCCATGAGAATTATTCAATCTAATTCGTATATGATTTGATTAAGAATTTATTTTGGAATAAGAATTTGGGAGCCTAAATGGCTTGAGGAAGTGAAATTGATGAGCTGAATCAATTTAATTTTAAGTATTGGACCATATGAGAGTTTAATTAAATATTCGGTTCAGTTTAGTAAAATTAAGATTTGATTAATTGGATCTAAATTAGAATTAATTGAGCCAATTTGGTTATAAGAATTAGTAATTGTGATTATTTTGAATTAAATTTAATTATGTGGTATCCAATTTGAAAATGCAATTTATTGATGCAGGTTTTGAGTTTGAAAATCTTAATGATTTAAGAAACCAAAATTAAGGATGGAAATAAGTTTAATTTAACATTTGGAGCCTTTTGGGGGTTTGATTAAAAATTTAATTCAGAATGATAAATTTAAATATAATTAATTGGGCTATAATGGAAGTCAAATTAGACTGACTAAATTATGTGGGATTTGTGATTAGTTATAATTAATTTAATTATGTACTATTCAAGATTTATTACGACTGAGTATTGCTTAATTAAGTTAATGTTAATCATAAATTGAATAATCTAAAATTTGAGGGTGTATGTGGGTGTGGGTGTGTGTGCAGAGAAATTCTCTGTGTGTGTGTGCATGTCATTGTTGTGTTAGAAGCTCAATATTGTGTGCATGTGTGCTTGAGGTGTCAACAAAAGAGGGTGAGATTGTGTACCTCTTAATATGGAATGAGAAGGAAAATGAATTCATTCATGTGTATGTGCTGGAAGGAACAGAGCCGAGAGAGAGAGAGAGAGAGAGAGAGAGAGAGAGAGTAACTCTATGTGCTAGTTGTTGAAGGAAGAACAAGGGGAATAAAAGGAAAATCAACCCAATTTGCTGAAATTAAAGTCTAAGGTATAAGATTTATGCCTAATTTATGTAGAATCTCCTTATTATACTTGAGATTGAGAAGGGTTTGGAATTATATTTGTGGAATTAGAAGGAAATTAATTTAGAAATTGATTATTTTGGGTTTGATTTTGATTATCTTGCATGAATTTGAGTTGTATTTCTACATGCATGGACAATTCCTACAAGTCTTAATACTCTAATTATACATGCATCATAGATTTCTTAGAATTGATTTCATGTTTTGATGAAATAAGAACTAAGCCTTGGAAAATTATGAGTTTATGAACAAATGAATTTAATTTTAAATTAAAGGAATTTTGATGTAAATTATTTAAAAATTGATCATATTCTTTATGATTAATTAAAAGTTTGTGTGTTTTTAGACAAGCCATGCCATGTATGAACCCAAGTTTTGAGATTATAGTTTGAAAGTTTAATTCATATTTTAGAATTTATGAGTTTGAAATTGGGTTCGATATGAAGAAAATTAATTTGGATAAATCAAGAAATTAATTATGATTTAGAATTTGACAATCAAGAATTGACTTGATTTTGATTTGAATTTCATACCTACAAATATTTTTCTAAGAGCTTGTAGCTTCATTTTATGTTTTGTAAGAAAAGAAGAAAAGTATTAAAATCATTAAATTCATGGAGATTTGAGCTAAGAGTTAGAAATGACCTTATATATATATGTTTTTGGGAGTATTTTTGTACATTAGAACATGTCATGCATGAAATTTGGAACTTTAAATGTGTGTTTGAACTTCAAACAAAAAGTATCACTCGAGCATACAAATCAAGCTCTTAGAAGTTTTGCAGAGTTTTACAGACCGCTTGAGTGACAAAAGTTGCACTCGAACGGAGTGCCTTGTTTCAGAATATTTTAAAAAGCTGGTTCATATTTCGATTTCCGTTCTTTTTCACTTCTAAGCACTCGTAGGCATGTACTGAGCATTATAAATGAACTATAAAGTTGGAAAGAGCCTAAGAAAATTAAACGAATTAAAGAACGTAATGAATTGTATTGTGACCCGATTTCTATGTGTATTACGAATTGTGTAGGGTCAAGTGCAAGGACGAATCGAGTATCGGAACACTGTGAGTAATATCTTAGTAAAAATATTTTCATGTATATTATTTTCCAAATGCTACTCATGTGTAGGTTTTTTGGACTTCTGAATTTGAATTATGAATAAGCATTCTATTTGTTTGATACGTTTGATAAGAGTGTGAATTGGGCCTGAGGCCGTTTGCTGTTTGCCGTTTGAAACATTTGAATATTTTGATGGGCCAAAGGCCGTTTGAATATTTTGATGGGCCAAAGGCCGTTTGAATATTTTAATGGGCCAAAAGCCGTTTGAATATTTTCATGGGCCAAAAGTCGTTTGAATATCATGATGGGCTAAAGGCTGTTTGAATATAATGTAATAGGCCAAAGGCCGTTTGAATGAAAAGTGATTATCATCATGACTATGAAACGCGCACAGATGTGAATATGGAAATAAGGGGCCTGAGGCCATTTGATACGTTGAAGTGTTTAAATTGGGCGCGAGGTTATTTGATGAGTCTGACAAAGTTATGCAGTAGGCCTGAGGCTGTTTGACATGTTTGATGCAATGGGCCTGAGGCCGTTTGATATGTTTGATAAGGATCTAAAATGGGCCCGAGGCCGTTTGACATGTACAAGAAAAACACAGAATGGGCCTAAGGCCGTTTATATATGAAATTTATGGGTTTGATGTACTTAATATGAATCTCATTCGTATAACCTCTTTACTATGGTATTATTCACTAGACTTTCATTCACTCTTTGTATATGTGTATGTAGGTGAACAATAGGATGCCCAACCCCAGCTGTAACAAACCCAAGAAAGAATGTCAAGTTTGTGGAGTCAACCATGACACGTCTCATGAACGAGGCCTTAGTTTTAGAACTTTCATTTTGACCCTTTTGTCTTCTTTTGATGGTCATGTTTGACCTTATCTGAATATAAGCTATGGTTTTGTATAAATATGGTGTTGCATGGACCTAGACATAGAATGTCTTTTATGTCGGTATATTTGGTGTGAGTTATTAATATAACCATTTATACACAAGCTCATTGGACAAATATTATTTTTTTGCTTCCGCTTTTGGCCCCATATGATTATTTAAAATTTGTTTTCTGTCTGAGGCCGTAGGTAATCTAATGATTACTGTAACGCCCCAAAAATAATCCAACATGATTTAGGTACATTAATCAACATCCATTAAAGAAGAATAGCAATTCTCTAACCTTTACATCATTAATCAATAAGGTTTGTACAAAAATAGTCCCATATGTGAAATATACATTCAAGGATATAAAATAGATGAATCTATAGGATGTAGAACATCACATTCCAAAAATAAATAAAATGCCCTTGAGGGCTTACATATTTCAAGGCTTAAGCCCGGTTATATAAAATGGTTTCACGAACCCATACATTTATCGCCCTTGGCTAGCAAATTGAATCACAACAAAAATAAGAGTCATTTACTCTCTACAAAATGTGTCCATGCCCTCAACTCGGTGGGATCACCATGTCTTTTCCTGCACCAAAATCCCATAGGGGTGAGCATAAAGCCCAATAGAGAATCCTTAACAAAGTATATACATTTATGCAAGATTCCCAATATGAAATGCAAATGCCATGCAATGCCAATTAAAAGAGGGTACATTTACATCTTTTGAAAAGCACCATACTCAATGTTAACTTGATATTCTTTGTAATTCAGAAATTTACAATTTAATTCATTGGGGGCGGTAAATACGACTCAGGTAATCCCTAGGTTGGTGTCTGTAAGTAAGCATAACTAACACTACCAAAAACCCCACTTTACTGGTTGCAAACCGGAAAGGAAGTGGTACATCCTCCACGCGTGTTTTCGGTCTTTCACCCTGGACACTCTGGCCAACTTGTTCAATCTCATTTACACCTCCTATCCAAACTTACCAACGTATTTATCCTGAAACATTTCAATAATTCTCATTTCAAAATATTTTTTTCTCAATGTAAGCTTTTCAAAACTCAAATTCAAAATGTATACTTATCAATTGAATGGGTATGTAATGCAATAACTAATAATGCCTCACAACATTTCCTCATTTTTAAGTATCTCAACAATAATACGATGACAACTACATTTCCCATTTTCCTCCGTTCAATGTTATTTCACGAAATACTACATGTTAAATTAAGTCTATCAACACGTAACAACCTTTCCTCATCTTGTACAATTCTCAATATTTTAGCCATATCAAGACTACATGCAATGTTCTTGAACATTAACTTCTCAAAAATCACAATTCTCATAATTCATGGAGCTCAACAATGCCAATTCATAACTACATATGCATATACATTTATCAATAAATTGAAGTATGGTCTCCAACTCCTCATACATCAAGTAGTTATCATGTTTGCAAACAACAATTTAAAATTCTCACTCACTCCCTAATTTAACCCAAGAAAATCCATAAATCCCCACATTTTTTCCAAAAAAAAATTCTCAATTTCTAGGTTTTTCACAAAAAAAAAAAACCCAACATTTCCTCATCTCTTAGCAAAAACCTCATTAAAAACATTATTCTTAAGCCAATGTGGTTCAATATTTCAAGAAAATCTTTAAAAAGAACAAAAGATAGATTTATTTTGCAAGCCACTAATTTCTTGAGTGAAAAACCAAAAATTCTTATAATATCTTTAAGAAAACTCCAAAATCAACATTAACCTTGCATAAACATGTATATATAACTCATAGAAGTCCTTACCTCAAGTTTTGGAGAAGATGAGAAAAGAAACCCCCAAAATCAACGGTGTAGAAACTCGATCTCCACCGCACAAAGTGAAGCCCTCGTTTAGCTCTCCGAAGTTTGTGAAGGATGATTGATCAAAATCCTAATGGATTGCAAGAGATCAAGTGTTTAATGTGTTTGGTGGATGTTTTTAGAAAGAAGGGAGAGAAAATGTTACTTTTAGAGAGAGAGAGAGAGAGAGAGAGAGAGGTGTAAAAGGTGAAATCCACACAGCCCCAAAAGAGAAGAAAAACAAAATTTTCAAACTCAGTGGAGTCCCGCACGTGCGGCACCCATGCCCGCACGTGCGAAGCGTCCTCCCCCACGTGAGGTAATCACCCTCGCACGTGCGGCAATCCTTTCCCACACCTCCTGCCGCACCTGCATATAATACAGTGTGCAGCCTAGGAATCTCCCAGTTACGTACCTAGTCATCACAATTACTGGCTGGTTATGATCCTAACCTTTAGAGGCGGGTTTGGATCGTGATAACTTCCTTGATCAAACTTGACTTTTTTTTGTCTTCTGTCTAAATAATTCGAAGGTCTACTACGCTTATTCTTTCTTTGGTCAAATGAATCGGGTTCTCATTTCACATATTCTTTCATTACTAAATCATTCTTTTCTGAATAAACCAATTTCTTACTTGGCTTCTAAATCAATTACTAAGTTAATGACTTATTCTTTAATCAACTAATTATGTTGATTGTTAGCTTATTAATCTTCATTGAGTCATAAATCATCTCTAGAATGCTTTGGGAGGAGATGGGATGAAAATATAAACAAAGTGTGATTTTTCAAAACATGCTAAAAATAGATTGGCCACTCGAGCCACCACTTGGTCGCTCGAGCAAACTGTATTGTTTATAAAAATACTGGAAGCTCAAAATGTTCGCTCGAGCCCCAATTGGTCGCTCGAGCGGCCTGTAAATTTTATGAGTTCCAAAACTAAAGATTTGCTTCCAAATTTCATTTCAAAACTTAGATTCATGCATTTTTCAACATGTAATGTCATCAATAAATATGAGCACATAACTACTTTCCAAATCTTAAAGCAAAAACCTCCTTAATTTGTCAAGATTAAAGCTATAACTTCATGAATATAATGATTCAAAACTTTTTTTTTATTTCCTTACAAAATATGAAATTAAAGCTATATAAGGCTCTTAGAAAAATATCTACATTTATGAAATTCAAATTAAGATCAAACTAATTCTTGATTGTCAAATTCAAATTATACTTTATTTCTTAATTTGTCCAATTTTAGATTTAATTAATTTTCTTCATATCAAACCCAATTTCAAACTCATAAATTCCAAAATATAAATTAAGCTTTTAAAACCCAATTTCATGTTCAACACTCATGCAAAATTTCATCAAAACATGAAAATAATTATAAGCCACGATCAATCTTCAATAAATCTTTGTTGCATGTAATTTATGGAGTTTAATTTAACCATAACTTTCAAAATCAAAAATCAAAATAATTAATTTCTAATTAAACTTCATAAACTTGATCTTAGCTCCAACTCTTCATTTCTTGTCAATTTTCCTAGCAAACATTGCATGAATTCAAATAAAACTAACTAATTTAATATATTCTAAAATTTGCTTAAATTAAATAAAATTCTCAAATTACATTACATGCATGGATTAGGAATTAAAATCAAACCAAGTTTTAGGTTCCAAAACAAAAATCAAAACCTCATTTAACTCCATGATTAAACCCTTTTCATGAACTCAATGTTTTCAAAACTTTTCTTTCTCTTTTTCATAGTATAAAATTGAATGACTTAAATTCTTCCAAAATTTGTGATGCATGCAAATATAAAACTCAAATACTTCATAGTGTTCAAAATCAAACTCAATTTGATGATATTATGAATTTCCATATTAGTTAACACAACTCAATTTTCTTCATATCAAATTCAAATTCAAATTCAAATTCAAATTCTTTTCTCTTTGTTCTTCGAAACATAACCTTGATTGATCAAATTCTTAAAGATTCATTGATGCATGTAAAGATCAAGTCTAAATTCATGAAAAATAACACAAATTAAATTCAATTAGTAAATTTTCTAAATTAATTTCTTAATTCTTGAACTTAATTTTTCTTTTCATTATATGCAAATTTACATACAATTGGATTCTATTTCTTCTTGATTTGAGATGTGTAGGGGGGGTTCAAGGTTAGGAAGATGATTAGAGAGACAAAACTATGTTAATGGTCCAACAATAATGGAAAGACTGAAGAGTGAGTAGCTAGGTGAGAGTGAAACAGGTAGCTCAAGTAGAAATGAATGGTAGTGCACAAATGGGCAGCATCTCTCCCAAATCCCCAAAATTCCTCTCTTTGGACCTTGGGAAATGGGTCCTATTTATAGGCTTTTCCTTGGTACCAAGAGGACACCAAGTGGCCAAATAGAGAGAAGACAGGTGTCCCTAAGGATCACACAGAATATTCTGCCTTGAGTCACCAGGCTGAAGGTGCCACGTGTCCCTCTGCATGTACTGTGTACTATCTGTTTGCCTCCGTAACTACATTTTTGGGCCTCAACAAGTGTAGTTGCGATGGGAGTGCTTGGCGCTGCAACTTCCTTTTGAGCCTCAGCAAGTGCAGTTGCAGCGGGAATGCTTTCCGCTGCACTTGCCTTCTCAGCCTGAACCTCAGCAAGTGCACTTGCAGCGGTAAACCTTGCTGCTGCACTTGTCTTCTCAGTTCTATTTAGCCAATACACACATTCTCAAAACTCCATTAGCCTGCTATCGGCTATGTTTGTGTTCACTTCAGCGAAACTTCCACCCTTAGCCACCTAACCACTAAGTCCCTAGCTTTCCAAGGCGAAGGCCACAACCAAGCCTGGTATTAGCCATGTTGTGCCTTAGTACCAAGCCCAAGGGGGCTTCCTTAGTCTTGCATGTGCGACTAAGGCAGGTCCATGACCTGGGTAATGGAAAGAGAGTCCCTTACACTCAGGCTACCTTGCTCCTATCTTAGTGGGATTGCCGCGGTAAACTGGTATCTCTGGGCCTACTATCAGCTCCAACCAGTAAGTCTTGGGGCCTGCTATCAGTGCCAAGTTAATGGACTTTGGGGCCTGCTATCAACCCTAGGCTAGTAATGCCTTAGGACTTGCTATCAGTGCCAAGCATTAGCCTCTACTTGCAAAGGAAAAGCTTCTCCCAAAGGCTACTATCACCTTGGCGGGATATTCCCTCCGTATGTTAGTTGCGACGGTTGTAGTTGTTGCGGCAGTCATTTCCTGTAGCAAGTTCAAATGGCAGAACCAACAATATTAAAAATGGCGGCGCCGACAAAATACCTCTGCAACTTGGGCGCTGCAAGTACTGCCTCTGCAACTTAGTTGCCTCAGTTTTCTCGTCCCCTTAACAACTCTAGATGGCTGAGGTACCAACAATACTTGGAATGGCGACGGTACCAACAATACTTGAAATGGTGGCGATGAGATAAAGTGCCTTTGCAACTTGGTCATCGCAAGTGCTGCCTCCGCAACTTAGTTGCTTCGGCTTTCTCTTTCCCTCAGCAACTTTAGAGGGCAGCGAAATCGACAATATTGTGAATGGCGGCGCTGAAGCAAAGTCCCTTTGTAACTTGGCCGTTATAAGTGTTGCCTTTGCAACTTGACCACTGCAAGTGTTAACTCTACAACTTGACTTAGGCATTTTCCTTCGTGGAGTCCATTTGGACCCTTGGCAGGTCGGACCTGCTTCGGCCCATGGTTGGCCCACTTCCCTTGGGCTTTAGCCCACGCTTTTTTTTTATATTCCTAGTCGCCTCAGAAAGGCGACCACAGCACTTAGGCCCATACTTAATTTGGGGTTTAATTTATGAGCCTCTACAAGACGTAGGGGGGATTTACTACAAGATTGAAGTTAGAAATCTTACCTAGAGTTGTTGAATGGTTAAATCTTGTCACAAATTCTTGAGTCTCATTTCTTTTCTTTATTTCTCCTTTGCTTTCTTAGTTGTTTATCTTGAATTCTTACTCTCTAGCAAGCTCTTTCCTAGGAACAAAGATGAGGTGAGCTCTCTCTCTCTCTCTCTCTCTCTCTCTCGATTTTATTCTCTTTTTCTTTTTGAGTTCTTGGACTCAATGGTATACTCCACTCTTCAATACATCACATTACACATATTATTCACATCCCCTATTTTTGATTACACGTGCACACATATACTCTTGTAGCACTTCCAACACAAAACTTAACATGCACACACCCACAAAATTTTCTCTGCACAGCCACACCCAAATACACCCTCAATTCTAGATTGTTCCATAATTCAACTTATGGTCTTAATAAATCTTAATTAGCACATAATTAAATTAGTCATAGCTAAACATAAATTCCACATAATTTAATTTGTCTAATTTGACTTCCATTAGAGCCTAATTAATTATATTTAATTTTTTTTGATCTGAATTAGATTTTTAATCAAACTTCCAAAAGGCTCCAAATATCAAATTAAACTTATTACCTTCATCAATTTTGGTTTCTCATATCATTAAGGCCTTCAATTTGATATCAAACTCAAAATCTCTGCCAATAAATTACATATTCAATTGAACACCTCATAAATAAATTTAGTTCGTAATAATCTTCATTTCCAATTCTCATAACGTAATCAACTTCAATTCGGACCCAATTAATCAAATCTGAATCAAATATTTAATTAAACTCCCATATGGTCCGATACTTGAAATTAAAATAATTTAATTCACCAATTATACTCTCTTTAGCCATTTAGGCTTTCAATTTCTAATTTCAAAATAAATTCTTAATAGAATCATATACGAATCAACCCCTAAAATTTTCATAAATCCCAAATTAAATTAGAATAATTGGCAATTAAAATTCAATCTCCTTAATTAATTAAGTGCTAATCATTATACGTGGTGGGGTCGTCACAGTTGGACTATTTATAAAGCTTTTGCATGTTGTGTTAAGAACCAAACAGAACAACATGCATCACAAAGTTCTATTTAAGTGTGTGTGTGTATATATATATTTATACTTTCAAATTTTCAATATATAAACCAACAGTTTGTAATCTCTTAACAAGGCATCACATCTAATTGTCTCTTCAAAATCCAAGTACTAACTACCGTAACTTACATTGTTTGAGATTAACTTCTGTTGTTTGGATTCTTGATGAGTTTAGCTTGGTAGGCCCGCTATGAGAGAGTCTTTCGCTTCGTTATTATTTCTTCATTTAGTTTGTATCTTCCTCATGTTTTCCATCTTACGACCACAATTGAAGAAACTTGAAGTACGACTATGGAAATGCTTCAAGTAGGATCATCTAAAAGATCTTGCATAATGTGTTAAGGGTAAAATGTTGCAACATACATAGCGACGTTTTTTCATTAAGTAATATAGTCAAATTGTGGATTCTCTCTCTCTCTCTCCCCTCTTCCTTTCTTTTCATTTTTTACTTAATCTTTTGTTGTCCTCTCATCATTTACTTGCTCTTTTGTCGTATGTTGTCTCATTTTTTTTGATGCTCCGTTGATGTAAAAAAAAAGAAAAAACCCACAATAGTCTAATTAACTAGGATGGTAGATTATACTGACAGTTTTTTCTCAATCCCTTTGAGCCTTTTGGTGCAACTTTCATATTTTTCTTTAATTTTTGAAAAAATGGGCCATTTTTTTTAGTATAAAAATCGGGTGATATTTGGAGCCTGGTTGCTTGTGTCAACCTCTATGGGTTTTGAGGGAATTACACAGTTTTTTTTTTTTTTTTGAGTGTGTGTGGGGGTGTATGGAGATTTTGGTTTCAACAGTGTCACATTTGGTTGTTGTTGTTTTTGTTGGTTTTGATGTGTTTTGGTCAGGTTTTGTAATGGTGAGTAGTTATCAGTCCTATAGAATTACGAAGTAATTTGTGGTAGTACTTGTTCAGATTTATGCATTTTTGGGTGTTAGGAAGTTATATTTTCCATTATTTTAGTCTTTTTCAATGGTTTTCTTTGATATAATTACTGGTGGTTGCTTCTTTAGGCACTCTTAATTTGTCTCTCCAAATTAGTCATGTTAGTTAGATGGAAAAAATTATGTGATTTGGTTATGTTCTTGTGCTTTGGCAATTGCTGCACGTGGACTGACTGGTTATATTAGTGAGAACAACCAAGGAATGGACCACAAATGGGCATGCACGTGAATAGTGGCTGTCTGAGAATGCATTGGTGATATTTTGGTTGCTCGCTTCGATGTAACCCACAATTACCTGAGCTAGATTTGGTTTGCTGTGGCTCATACATACTCTCAGAGAAGTGGAGTAAGATAGTTAACCAGAGAGAAAAATGGAGGGGGGTAGAAAGAGAGAGAAGGGTAGAAAATTATAGAACATAAGACTGTCATGCATGATAAAGAAGAATAATGATGTAATAAGGAAGATGAAGGATGTAGTAAAAACAATGCTTTCATGTTTAGAATTTTTTAGGTTTAATTGTATATAAAAGAGTGCTAGATGAAGGAATAATGCAAATTAGTGTGTGCTTAGATTTCTAAAGGCCTCATTTATACCTGAAAAAAGATAAAAAATAAATACTCTATCCGTTCCAAAATATTAGTCCTTTTTAGGGAATTCAACTTTTTTTGGTAATACAATTATTACACTTCAAAATACTAACTTTTCAAAACTACCCTTTGACTTTTTTGGGGAACATCAATTGTCATAATTATACTTTTTGTGTATGAATTTAAAAGAAAGGCAAAATAGAAAATTCATATTATTTTGGTCCTTGATTTTTGAAAAGGAACTAATATTTTGGGACAATAAAAAATGGAATAAGGGACTAATATTTTGGGATGAAGGGAGTATTAAAGAGACGATAATAGTAAAAGGCATGTATTAGGGAAAATTCACACAGGGCACCTATAACCCATACTTGACCAAAATTTTCTCTAAACAATCCTTAGCCAGATTAACCACCTCCCAAATTCATTGTAGGAGGGGTAGGATGGGCAAATTAGTGGTAACATTGCCCACATTGGTGTCACGACCCAAACCTGACCTTTAAAAGCGTGAAAACATAACATGCATGTGATGACGCAAGTCCAACGCTTCTAAAACATGAACAATGGAAGGAATACAAGTGAAACCAAGTTAAATTCTTCAAAGTATGCAAGTAAAGCTTCATGCATGTGGAATTTTTTTTTACTTCAACTTTAAAAGCATGAGATTTATGCATGCATGTATAATTCACTCTCATTTTCACCTATCTAAGCTCAATTCTAGCATTACACAACTTGATTCTTGGAATTCATGTGCTAAGTGACTTAATCCCAAAGCTAGAAGGTTGAATTCTTACCTTAAATGATCAATTACACTCTAAATGGTGTAAGGGGGGTTCGAGGTTAGAAAGGTGATTAGAGAGGCAAAACTATGCTAATGATCCACTGATGGAGGAAGTGGCTTGAGAATGAAAAGCAGTAATTATTTGGGAGTTGAAGAGTGTGTAGCTGGGTGAGGGTGAAGCAAGTGGCTCAAGAAGAAGTATATGGCAGTACCAAATTGGGCATCATCTCCCCTAAATCCCCAAAATTCCTCTTGTTGAACCTTGGGAAATGGGCCCTATTTATTGGCATTTCCTTGGTACCAAGAAGACACCAATGGCCAAATGGAGAGAAGACATGTGTCCCAGAGGATCACATGGAATATTTTGCCTTGAGCCACCAAGCTGAAGGTGCCACGTGTCCCTCTGCATGTACTGTGTACTATCTGTTTGCCTCCGCAACTACCTTTTTGAACCTCAGCAAGTATAGTTGCATTGGGAGTGTTTGGCGCAGCAACTCCCTTTTTGGGCCTCAGCAAGTGCAGTTGCAGCGGGAGTGTTTGCCTCTGCACTTGCCTTCTCAGCTTGAACCTCAGCAAGTGCACTTGCAACGGTGAACCTCGTAGCTGCACCTACCTTCTCAGTTCTATTTGGCCAATATATGCATTCTCAAGACTCCATTAGTCTGCTATCGACTATGTTCGTGCTCACCTCAGTGAAGTCTCCACCCTTAGCCACCTAACCACAAGCTCCCCAGCTTACCAGGGTGAAGGCCACAGCCAGGCCTGTTATCAGCCATGCTGTGCCTTAGTACCAAGCCCAAGGGAGCTTCTTTAGTCCTGCCTGTGCGACCAAGGCAGGTCCATGACCTGGGTAATGGAAAGGGAGTCCCCTGTACTCAGGCTGCCCTACTCTCATCTTCGCGGAGTTGCCGCGATAAACTGGTATTTCTGGGCTTGCTATTAGCTCCAACTAGTAAGTCTTGGGGCCTGCTATTAGCGCCAAGTTAAATGAACTGTGGGGCCTGCTATCAGCCCTAGGCTAGTAATGCTTTGGAGCCTACTGTCAGCGCCAGGCATTAGCCTTTACTTGAAAAGGAAAGCCTCTCTCAAAGGCAACTATCACCTTGGCAGGATATTCCCTCTGTAACTTAGTTGCTGTGGTAGTCATTCCCCGCGGCAAGTTCAGACGGCATGACTGAAGATACTAGAGATGGCGGTGCCGACATAATGAGTTCGTAACTTGGGCGCTACAAGTATTGCCTCAGCAACTTAGCTTCTTCGGTCTTCTCCTTCCCTCGACAACTCCAGATGGTCACGACACCGACATTACTTGGGATGGCGGCAACACGGAAGATACTTGGAATGGCGGCGTTGAGACAAAGTGCCTCAGCAACTCTGCCGCTGCATATGTTCCCTCAGCAACTTCAAATGGTGGCGGAACCGAAGTTAATAGGAATGGTGGCACTGAGGCAAAGTGCCTCAGCAACTTTGCCACTACACATGTTCCCTCCGCGACTTTGCCGCTGCAAGTGTTGCCTTCACAACTTGACTTGGGCATTTCTCCTCGCTGAGTCCATCTGGAGCCCTGGTGGATCAGACATGCCTCGGCCCACTTGTTGGCCCACTTCCCTTGGGCTTTGGCCCATGCTCCTTTTTTGTTCTTGATCGCCTCATTGGGGCGACCTCAGCACTTAGGCTTATTATTATCTTGGGGTTTAATTTCTGTCCCTTTACATTTTGCCCCTGCGTGCGTGGGAGACAAGCTCCCTGTTTTTCGCGCGTACATGATGTTAGCGAGCAATCTAAGGGTTGCATCGATTGGGTCAGAAGTCGCGTCGGCTTTAAAAGGGTAACATTTTGACTGCCAAGTCATAATGACCTAGGGCAGCGTGCCAGTGCCCCCCATTTCTAATTTTCTTTATTAATAATGCCCTTGGGTCCACTGGTCCTCCACTTCTTCCCAACACACCTTTCTTTCTCCTTTTTCTTCTTTTCTCCTTTGTTCCCTATTTACAAAGCTTTTTGACTTTCTTTATTCCCTTTCATGGCCAGCACGAGGTTTCTTGCTGACAGGGCTCTCCCACTCCCTATTGAGTGGAGGTGGGCCCCTTACTTCGGAGGGTTGGCCGACCCCTTCTGGAAGGCAGTTGATTCCTTTGTTCCTGACACCCTTTCTCTAGAGGAGCCTTTGCTTCATTTTAAGGAGGCCACCTTGGAAGACGCGGACATTGTGAACCTGGTTTCTGTGCTACGGTTTCGTGTGGAGCGTGGCGACTTTCCATATTCTTACATCTACTATCGTACTCATTCGGGCCCTCCAGCAGATTAGTCCCTTTGGGTCGATGACGTCATTGCAGATGGTGGTTTCGAGCAGCATCTGTGTGATGTTTTCATTTTCAATGCCATCTTGATCTCGAGGGAGTTATCAGTGCATAAGGTGCAAACCAACATTGATATGATTGTCTCCCGTTGAAGTCGCGACACCCACACTTTTGTCTTGTCATGGGAAGAGATAACCCCAACCCTGGAAGACGATGTTGTCCTCTTGCGCCTCGACACCGGTGGAGATCAGCCCTTTGACCCAGCGTCTCTAACCCCTACAGAGGAAGTCGCCGTCACCACTCTTCAAACCGCCTTTCGGGAGGCGCGGAAGTTTGGCTCATGGTATGACCTTAGAACCGGGGAACTGCTCCGGGAGAGGCCTAAGAGAGATAAAACCACCTATCTCTCTTGGTTAAAGCACTTCTTCAAGGACCTATAACCAGTTGTAGGTGACGTTATTGAAGAGAATCGCGACTTCGTAGTTGGGCCAGGCTACTGAGGCGACTTATACTTGGCTGCATTCGTTAGTTATTTTATTTCCTTCTTTGTTCTACCCAGTAACCCCACTGAAAGCATCAATCCTCTAGTATTTCCCTTAGCCGTAAAGCTTTGCAACGGTAATCAAATTCCTCAGGCTCCCTTCTTTCTAGGTAACTTATATTTCTGTCTTAACCTCATCCATTTGGACATGGAGCGATCCATGGGCCGCTATGACGTGTGGAGCTTTGTGCATACCCAGTTCCTGACTACCTTTTTCTATGAGAGATTTCCTACCATGGGCCCCATCCCTCAAGAGCACAAGCCCTTCTTTACTGATGAAATCTTTGATGTAGAGGGCCACCCTGTCCTAGATCCAGAGGGCCACCTTGTCACGAGGCAAGTGCGTCAGTCCCTTCCTCGTATCTCTCGGTGGTCTGGCCTTGGCACCAACAGGCCCTTTTAAGACTATGTTGACCATATGGAGGAGTTCATTTTCCGTCCTTTCACTCAGCCTCTCCCAGGCATTTCTGTTGCCCCATTTTATTTTTCAAAGGCTCGCCACATTGATTTTTCTCTAGACAACATCCAAGCTAATTCTCTCCTTATTGCTACCATGATTCGCCCCGGATTCCTGCCCGTGTGGAATGAAAAAGGCACGTCCAGCGTCGTCTACCGACCGGACAGGGTCCTTATGCAATTTTGGATGGATCAGGACATCCTATATGCTCCCCCACCTCAGACTAATTTCCACAGGACAGTTAACGGCTTCCTCGAGCACGCCGACAACGTGGCGATTATCGCGTCTCTGGAGGAGACCATTAAGGAATGTGAGGGTGCCCTGGAGCAACATCGACAGAACCTGGCTTGGCTCAAGGAGAAGGAATAGGCATTGGTTTCCCAGTTGCCTTAAGATGTGACTTTGATGGACTTCCTCTTGAAGGGTTTGATTTGATTTGATTTGACGTAGCTTTGTGACTTTGTTATGATTTCTTCTATTTCATCTTCTTTATATATATATATATAATTTTTTTTTTGCATCGCGCTTAGTGCGCCTTTCCTTTTCTTTTTCTCTGTCATAACTTCTTTTCAAACATTGTGGTCATGTTTTGAAAGTTTGACTTTAATGGAAAGCATGGACGTTTGGTAGTACTTTTGGGTTTCATTTTATTGCTTTTCTTTACATCGCTTTTACACAGTTTCTAAAGATAAGTAAAGTTCTTACAGTGAACAAAACTTCATCACGACTAAGCTTTTACAAGTGTAAAATTTCACTATGTATGGAAAACTTTCCTCACACTAAGTGTATACACGAGCAAAAGGTTTACTAAGTGTGTGACACTTTCTTTACACTTTGCATTGGAAACATTAACAAAGAAACTTTACAACTCTTTTCCTGAACAAAAGGAACTAAGGAAAATATTCTTTGACATACTTGGCATTAACATGACTAGTTCTGAATCCATTGTCTACTCTTGTCAATTTGTAGTACCCGCTGCTGCTTGCCTCAGCAACTTTGTAGGGGCCTTCCCATCTGGGTGAAAACTTGGGGATTGGTTGCCCCTGCATGATTGCATCCCTTGTTTTCCATACTAAGTTTCTTTCCTTGAACTTTCTGTGTTGAACAGATCGATTGTAGGCATGAGCTATGGATTGATGATACTTTTCCATTGGCCACGAGGCCCAATCTCTTCTTTCTTCAGCTGCCTCTATGTCATTCTTCCTACTGTCTGGAACTAAGTGCACTGATATAGCCATTCTTGCTGAGGGTACTGCCAACTCAACTGGCAACATAGCTTCAGACCCATATACTAGGGAAAATGGGGTTGCCTGAGTTGGCTTTCTTTTTGACGTTCCATATGCTGAGAGTGCTATAGGGAGTTGTTTAGACCATGTGCCCCCTGCTTCATTCATTATTTTACTCAGTATTTGGATGAGGGTTTTGTTGGTCTCCTCAGCTTGTCCGTTCCCTTGGGGGTAGTATGGACTAGACTTGTGATGCTTAATTCGGTAGGCATCCAGCAGCCTTCTAATATGACGGTTTACAAAAGGAGTTCCGTTGTCAAACAACATCACTTTGGGTATGCCAAACCTACAGATTATGTTCTCTCTGATGAAGTTGGCCACTCCTACCCCATCTGCCTTCCTTATTGGTATAGCCTCTACCCACTTGGTGCTAACTTCAGTTGCTGCAAGTGTCCATTTGTAGCCTTTGGACTGCTGCGCTATAGAACCTATCAAGTCGAAGGCCCACGTATGGAACGGATAAGGGGTCTTGATGTTGTGTAGTTCAATTGCCGGTGCATGTATCAAATTCCCAAACTTCTGACAGGTTTGGCATCTCCTCACAAAGTTTTTAGTATCTTCTTCCATTGTTGGCCAGTAGTAGCCGAGGTGAATGAGATGTCTATATAGTCACTGCTCTCCTTGATGCTCTGTCTTGTGGGCTTCCCTCAGCACCTCATTTGCCTCATTTTTTGATAAGCATGCTAAAGGTTCCCTCTCGAAGCTTCTTCGGTACAGCTTGCCTTGGTCAAAGAAGAAGCGGAGGGCTCACCTTTTAACTCTGATCGCATCGGCTTTGTTCTTGGGCAGTGTGCCATTTCCAAGATCGTCGATATATGGCTGCCTCCATTCTTAATTGCTTAAGAAATAGGCTTCTTCTTCCTTAAGATGGGATTGACACTTTGCATATTGCCTCTGTAACTCAGTACTTTCCTTCTCCATCTCTGGTCAGTAATACCTTTGTGTAGACACCCCATTTTCGACTGACCTTAAGACTCAGATGTCATCGTTTGTGCGCGCGATGATTATGCATGTTTGCGCTCGTTTTGAGTGCCTGAAGGTCTTGGCTGAGTGCCTTGTCTTTGGGCCACTAAACTCTCTGTGTTTTGGCCTTGTTTTTGGGCCAAGCTTTGGTGCCTCTTGCTTGGAGGGGAGAAGGGCCTTGCCGGCCACTTTTCTTTCTTGCCAGCCACTTGAAGTGGCCGGTCAACTAGGGGAGGTGGCCGGTCGGCCACCTGAAGTGGCCGACGGCCAATTTTCTCCTTTTTCAGATATTTTTAGATCTTTTGAGCCAGCTGTTGAACACTGAGGCTCATCCTCCATACACGTGTCTGGAGGGATGAAGCAAGCTTTTTGCTTGCTTGTTCTATATAAGGGGAGGTCCCTCCTCCTATTTGAGGGTTCTAAAATTTTAGAAGCAAAAATTTCACTCTCTCTAGAACTCTCTATCTCTCTCTCTCTCTTTCTCTCTCTCTTTCTCTCTCTCTCTCTCTCTCTCTCTCTCTATCTTACTTGAAAGTGAGTTTTCTTTGCATTTTTGCACACAACATCTTAGCCAACAGCACTACCTTAGAGCTGAGGTTCTTGAAGGCTTTGTTTGGGCTCAAAAAGTTGGTTTTAGCTTAGAGTTGTAGTTGTTGAGCTACTGTGCTTCAAGGGTAAGCATTTACCCCTTTTAAGCTTGTTTTTGTAAACTAGTTTGGGCCACCTTTGCATGCTTTTTTGGCCTAGTTGTCAACTACAAAAACCTCTATTTTTAAGTGTTAAAAATGGCTGTTTTAGGCCCTTTTGGAGTTAGGGTGGTCCACCCTCATTTGTAGCTTTATTTGCCAAGCTTGGTGCCATCCTTTAAAGCTTTTAAAACACCCTTTGTTTGGCCTTTCTACCACTGAAACTCAGAGGTTTTTCAGTGCTAGAAAGTTGGTTTTGAGGACCAAAATAGAGGGGGAGGGGGAGGGTGGTCCCCCCTCTTCACATCTTGTTTGCATGTGTTAACGACCTAGTAGTTAAGCATGTTTTTCTACCATCTTTTGGCTTGTTCTCAACATGTTTTTGGCCTTATTTTAACATGTTATAAGTTTTTCTTGGGCTGGTTGGAGCACCTCTTGCTTGCTTCTTACACTTGTAGTGTAATCACGCTTGCTAGCCTAGCTTACTTGATGTTGTAGCCTTTTATTTTAGCATGTGTTGGCTCCACTCTAGCACATTTTTGCTCATGTTTTTCCATGTTTAAACTCTGTTTTGAGTGGTCTTGGTCCCTTGAGCCTTGCTTTGTATAGCTATAGTGTAAATAGCCTTGACTAGCTTTGAGCTTCAAGGTCTTTAACATGCTTTGCTTGAGTTATTTGCATGCCATAACATCATTTCACACACGATTTCAGTGCATGTAACCTCGTCACACCCTTACATACTTCATTTCTTCATTGCCCTTGAGGGTTGTGTATTGTGCCTTGCTTATGAGCTAACATGTGTGCATGTTCTCCTAGTCTTTTAAGCTTCTATTCCAATATGTTTAGGCCATTGTTTTGGCATGTTTTAGGTCTATCCATGGCTAGTTTGGTTATTTGAGCATGGTATTGCTTGCTTCTAGTGTAATGCACTTCACTAGCTTTGTTGTTTTTGGCTTCGAACATGTTGTGCATAAGTTGATTGCATGATTTAGTGTTTTTAGCATGCCATATCAGCATTGAATTTCTGCAATCTTCCCCAATGCTTCACTTTTGAATTTGATTTTGAAAGTGGTCTTAAGCCCCTTGTTGGTTTAAGCATGGAATTGAGGCTCTCATGCCTAATGGTTTTAGCCTTCTCTTAAGGGTTTCTACTATCCAAAAGCATGAGGCTTCTTTCATGCTTAAGGTGCTTATGGCTTAGACTATCTTTCCCACTAGTGGACTTTTCACATTGGACTTAACCGGTTAATGAATGGCTCGGTAATGTAAAATGTGTAAACAAGAAATGGACCAAGTAAAACTTGTGAAAGATAAGCATATTGTTTGCATTGCATATGTTTGGATCGGATGTTAATCCAAACACAAGAAATGTGGGACGTTTCATACTCATAGTGATGAAATGTGTTCCGTTTCTTGGTCACCAACACCCTTGATCATGCATGATAGGGTGAAGGCACTTTGTATGTTGTTCGTGCATTCACTAAGCTTGTGCAAGCTTGGCTTTCGGGCCATCATGCATTGAGATGCTTGGTTGGTGGCTTGAAAACCAAGTGCCACACTCCTTTGAGCTTGAGACATGATAAGGAGTGTGGCAGTGCACACATTTCCTTGCAAATACATTGTTGTGCCTCTGTTGTTCTCTGTTGCAGCAAAACCAAAAGTTTGGGAAAGCAAGTGGCTGACCGGCCACTTGAGGTAGCTGACCGACCACTTTTACTAGCCGGCCAGCCAGTTGAGGTGGCCAGCAGCCACTTTTTGTGGCCGACCAGCCACCGATCCAATTTTGTGCAGAAATGATCCTGTTTTGGAGTAGAAACAATGTGGAGGTTGGTTCAATGTTCAGAAACCAAGGCACGTGCAAACAGAGGCAATTGACGGCAAAGCAATGGATTTCTGAGCAGACGCCAACCTGTAGACCGCCAGAACTCCACTCTGCGCGCCCCCCTTTTCAGAGAGGGCACGAATTGTGGTTCTAGCTACTACAGTTCAGACTCCTGTCACGGTTCTGAATCTAATCTTACAAAGTGCAATGTAAGACTGATAAATCCCCAAAGAGTCCAAATCCGGCAAATTGTTTTGGAAAATCGATTTTAATCAAGAAATGCCAAACATGGACTTCTTTGCCAGATTTCAGAGTCGCCACCTAAATATTTTGTTTTGGAAAATTTAGGAAACCTTGACTCGTGCCTAAGGCCACATGTCCGTCATCACCAAAGTTGCCTCGGCTCGGAAACTTGGGTACAAGGGGGAAAGGTCATGAAATGAGCACCCCCGCTCGCCCGATCAAAGATCGGCCTTTACTAACATGATATGTTGTTTTTGAAAACACATGCGTTCTTATTTCGGTTTATTGGCTAACTTACTATGTGATGCGCACAGCATACAAGTATAGACTCAATCGCAAGAATTGGAACAAAACATCTCATGTTTGTTTTTCGAAAATGGTTTGAAAGTGCTACTCGCAAATAGGCTAAGACGCGGATTTGCTACCCTCAAGTGGGTTTAGAAAACAACATGATTTTGCCACTCCGCAAAGTGGGCTTAAAACTCACAACCATTAAGTTGTTCCAATTCAGGCAATCAAGCCTTAATCTACAGGCATTCATGCAGTTATAGCAATTAAGCAAATAGCTTCATGGCAAGCAAGCTATCATGGCAGTCACTTACACACATATAAGGATGCTAAAGCATAAACACTTACAGTGTACTCCGAGCCAAAACAGAAGCTAGTTAGAAATCATGCATGATCCTAGCTATGCAAGATGCCTAATGCAACGCATGCAAAAATGCAACTAAATAGGCTCGGCTATTCTAAGATGGCATATGAATGCAACACTTGATACATGTATTCAAATAGGAATTGAAATACAATGTAGTTTGAATGATGCGCCAAGCCCGGTGCATGCAAGACAGATGAATGATGCACGCATGCAAAGCATAAGTATGCTAATTGAAACATGCCCCAAACTAACCATCGAAAGCTGATAAGTAAAAAGGAGAAAGAAATGGGGTTGGAAGACATGCACACACGCACGCACCCTTATTACAACATTGTGCCCTCTCGACGGAGGGTCCGAATAAATAAACTAAGCTAGCTACGCTAAGCTAAGCTACATGTTACAAACCAACTAATTAATCAAATTAATTAAGTTACAAAAACCAACTAAGTATAAAAAGCATCTAAATTAGGCTGCCACAGCTCTGCTTGGAACAATGAAGGATGCATGCTCGGTTGCGTCCTCCCGGAAATCCACTACCGTGCCTCATGATGCCTCTATTTGCACTCTTTTATACTTTTGAAAATTATGCCAACTTCCAAAAAGTTTCTAACCCGCCTTAGGAACATGTTGAGGGATGGTCGGCCAAGAGGGAGGCCATCGGCCAAAGTTGATGGCCATCGGCCACTTCTGATAGCCGATCGGTAGACTTGGTGGCCGGTTGGCAGCTCTGATGGCCAGTCGGCCACTGCTTCCTACAATTTCTCCTTTTGCTGCAACAGAGCACCAACAGAGGCATGGCAGTGTATTTGCAAGGAAATGTGTGAAACTATACTCCTTATCATATCTCAAGCTCAAAGGAGTGTAGTGCTCGGCTCTCGAGCCACCAATCACGCATCTCAATGCGTGATGGCCAAAGAGGCCAAGTTGCACAAGTCAATGTCAATGAATGCACACAAATAACACATAAGGACTCGATGAACCTCCACCTTATCATACATGATCAAAGGTGTCAGTGACCGAAAAATGAGGCGCATTTCATCACTTTAAGTATGAAACGCCCCTTGTTTCTCGTGTTTGGATTAACATCCAATCCAAACACAAAGCAACACAACAACATTCCAAACACAATACAATGCAACAACATGCAAACAACATGAGCATGGAAAGTTAGAGTCCTTAAGCATTGAAACTAGTGAAGGACACAACACAAGGGCTATGTAATGCAATACCCAATGGACCGAACCAGCCCCAAACTGACCTCATGCATGCCAAAATAGTGGCCAAAATGCTCTGAAATGATGGCATGAAAGGCAAGATAATGATGCTCATGTAATGGCTCATCAACTAGGCATAAGGGTCAACTCTCAAACACAATTAAGAAGTGACAAATGTAAGAGTGTAGCTACACTATATGCACTAAAATCATGTGTGAAATGATGCCAAATCATGTATATATCACAAATGAAGCATGCTAGGAGGCTCAAAGCTTAAGGCTAGCAAAGGCACTTGCACCATAGCCATATCAAGCAAGCCCCAAAGGGCCAAGATGACTCAAAATAGTCCCAAGGTAGGTCAAAACAATGCTAGAAACATGCTTGAACATAGCCAACACATACTAGATTGGGAGGCATAAAGCATAACGTATGCAAGGCCAATGAGCATGATTACACTACAAGTGTAAGAAGTAAATGAGGAATACTCTAACCAACCAAAAATAGAGTTGTATCATGGCAAAATAAAACCAAAAACACACTGAGATGGTAGCCCAAAAGGCTTAGGCAAGTATGCATGCCAATTGGCTCATGATTGAGTCACAAAGCATAACCTTCCAAAAGCATTGAAAAAGTGAAGCATAGGAGAGTATGACCACATTTCATGCATTGAAATCATATATCAAATGATGCTAAATCATGCAATAGCCCAATCAATGCATGTTAGTGGACTCAAAACACCAAGCTAGTAAGCAAGATTGCACTATGGCTATACAAAGCAAGGCATGCACGACCAAAAACACTTAAAACAGAGTTTAAGCATGGCAAAACATAAGTAAAAGCTTGCTGGAGTGGAGCTAAAAACATGCTAGAATGATGGTCCAAAGCATGATGCATGTTAAGGCTATAGGGAGGATTGCACTACAAGGGTATGAAGCATGCAAGGGGCAATCAAACCAAGCCAAAATAGAGATATATCATGGAAAAACAAGGCCTGAAACATGCTAGGATAGGGGCCCAAGAAGGTAGAAAAACATGCTAACTTGGTAAGCCAATAACACATGCAAACAAGGTACAAAAGGGAGGGGGGGGACCACCCCCATCTATTTGGGGCCTCAAAACACACTTTTGACCACTGAAATTCCTTTGGAATTCAGTGGTTAAAAGGCCAAGATAAGGTGATCTCAAAGGCCTAAAGAGATGGCACAAGGCAAGGCCAAACAAGCCACCAAAGGGGGTAAACCACCCCTAACTCAAACAAAGCCTTAAACAACCATTTTAAGCACTTAAATACAGAACTTTTTTCAGTTGAAAGTTAAACCAAAAGAAGCATGCAAAGGTGGCCTAAACTAATACAAAAACAAGCCTAAAAAGGGGTATATGCTTACCCTTGAAGAACCACAGCAAGAACAGCCACCTCTGAGGCAAAAACCAAGCCTTTGAGCTTCAAACAAACCTCCAAGTATCTCAGCTCAAGAGTGAAGGTGTATCACTAGGTGCTTTAGTGCAAAAGTGTAAAGAAAAACCACTTTAAGGCACAAACTAGTGTAAATATATAGAGAGAGAGGGAGAAATATATAGAGAGAGGGATATGTATTGCCCTAATCCAAATTTTCAGGACCTCTAAAAGGGGAGAGGAGCCTCCCCTCTTATAGAAATCTAAGTCTCAATTTTGTTGAACAAGCTAGAAGCTTGGTGCAATCCCTCCATACACGTGTATGGAGAATGCATTCTATGCTCACCAGTTGGCACAGCTGGCAACAAAATATTTGCAAAAGTAAAGAAAAGGGCCTCGGCCAAAAGAAATGGCCGATCGGCCATTGAAGGGGCCGACCGACCATTTGTGATGCCGACCGGCCACCATTGATGGCCGATGGGTTGAGGGCGCGGCCGATGGGGAAGGGGCTTGGCCAATGGGTTGTAGGGATGGCCAACATGCCACCCCCTTTCCTCAGAAACAAAGCCACAAGCTTTTGGTCTACAACCAAGCACAAAACAGACAAGTTGAGAGGCTCCAAGGCAAGGCGCACAGCCAACACCTTCAGGAACTCAAAACGAACATGAGCATGAATGATCATCGAGTATTCAAACGATGATGTCCAAGTCTTGAGGATGGTAAAAAATTGGGTGTCTACACAACTGAGCATGCATGTCTCCCTCGCCCGCGAGGCCACTTTATTGCTTTAATTAGTTAGCATAGTTAATTATTCGAGTATTGTAATATTTTAGCTAGTTTGTGTAATTAGTTATTTTATTTGGTTTGTAATAATTAATTAGCTAAGTTAGTTAATTAGTTGGTTTGTAGTAAGTAGCTTAGCTTAGATTAGCTTAGCTTAGTTATTCGGACCCTCTTGCGAGAGGGCGCAATGTTGTAATAAGTGTGCGTGCATGTGTGCATGTCTTCCAACCCCACGTCTTTCTCCCTTTTATTTAACCGCTTTTGATGGTTAGATTAGGGCACATTTTGATTAACATACCTTATGCTTGCATGTTTGCATCATTCATTTGTCTTGCATGCACCGAGGCTCGACGCATCATTCAAACTGCATTGTATTTCAATGATTCTTTGAATACATGTTATCAAATTGTTGCATTCATATTCCATCTTAGATAGTCGAGCCTATTATTTGCATTATTGCGTGTGTTGCATTAGGCATCTTGTATAGTTAGGATCATGCATGATTTCTAACTAGCTTTTGTTTTGGCTCAGAGTACACTGTAAGTTTTATGCTTTAGCATACTTGCATGAGTGTGAGTGTTACCATATTAGCATGCTTGCCATGACGCTATTTGCTTAAGTGATTAACTACATGAATGCCTGTGGATGAAGGCTTTATTACTTGAATTGGGATAATTCATCAAATGTGAGTTTTAAGCCCACTTTGCGAAGTGGCAAATCATGTTTTAAGCCCACTTGAGGGTGGCAAATCCGCGCTTTAGCCTACTTGCGAGTAGCACTTTCAAACCATTTTCAAAAACAAACACGAGTTGTTTTGTTCCAATTCTCGTGATTGAGTCTATACTTGTATGCTGTGTACATCACATAGTAAGTTAGCTAATAACTGGACAAGAACACATGTGTTTATAAAACAACATATCATGCTTAGTAGAGGCCGATCCTTTGATCGGGCGAGCGGGGGTGCTCATTTCAGGACCTTCCCCTCTCGTACCCAAGTTCTCGGGCCGAGGCAACTTTGGTGATAACGGACACGTGGCCTTTGGCACGAGTCAGGGTTTCCTAAATTTCTCCAAAACAAAATATTTAGGTGGCGACTCTGTAATCTGGCAAAGCAATCCATGTTTGGCACTTTTTGATTCAAAATTAATTTTCCAAAACTAATTGTCAGGTTTGGACTTTTTGGTGTTTATCAGTCTCACATTGCACTTTGTGAGATTAGATTCAGAACCGTGACAGGACTTCGAACTATAGTAAGACCAATTTGCACCCTTTCCGAAAGGAGGGCGCGCAGAGAAAGTCGGGTCTACACCTTGCCTCTGTATTCATCGGTATAGACTGATATCTCCATCTCCACAGGATTTAGCGTGGATTTGCTTAAGTCTGTAAGCTGCTTCTTGTCTACCGACACATCTTGCCAGCAAGTTGTTGGGACCATGAAAGTACAACTCTCCTCTAAGGAGGAGAAATGATACAAGTTCTGCTGGTTTAATTGTTCTCTGGCTTGTTTTCAGCTATTGGATTATATCTGCTTTCCACCCCTCAGGATCTTGCTCTGCATGTTTTTCAGTTAGCACTACGGGTGTTGTTCTTTTCTCAATGACGATGGCTATACTATCATCTGGTATCTCCACCTTTGCCCCCAGTGTAGCCAAGGCATCGGGGAAACGGTTATGTGCTCGAGGGGTATGCTGGATTTGGACATCATCAAACTAAGCAAGCAACCTTTGGACTACTGTACGATATGTAGCCAATAGAGGCTCCTTTAAGGCAAAATCAACCATTGTTTGCTTGACAACTAACTTGGAGTCGCCCCAGATTCTCAACTTGCGGAGGCCTTTCTTTTGGGCAGCTATCAGGCCCAGTATCAACACTTCATATTCGGCCTCGTTGTTTGAACACTCAAAGTCAAGCTTATATGATAGATGGAACTTCTCTTCTTCTTGACTGGTTAGTGTGACACCAGCTCCATATTTCCCAGCTCTGGAAGCTCCATCAAACTTTAAGTCCCAATAAGTCTCAATCACAGCTGCTGAGACATGGAACTCACCCGGTAGAGGTACCTTTGCAGGTTCATGTTCACCAGATGGGAACTGGGCCAGTAGGTCCGCAAGTTCTTTGGCTTAATAGCCTTAGGAGTGACACAAGCAATATCATATTCCGCTAGAGCTAAGAGCCATCTTGCCATTCTCCCGGTCAGAGTGGGCTTGCTCAACAAGTAACGGACTGAATCACTCTAGGTCACAACCTGGATTGGGTGTGCCAAAAAATAGTGGCGTAACTTCTGCACTGTGAAGGTTAAGGCTAAGTAATGCCTCTCAATTGGGGTATATAGCGACTCAGCACCATTGACTTTGCGACTGATGTAATAGACTGGCTTCTCAATGCCATCTATGTCCTGGACAAGTAGGGCTCCAATAGACCGCGAGGTAGAGGTCAGGTACAGTAGCAAAGGCTTTTCAGGATGTGGAACAATCATTGTAAGTGGGGAGGTAAGTGTTTTCTTCACTATATCAAATGCCCATTGGTGTTCTTACAGCCATTCAAACTTGTGATTCCCTTTCAGCAGTGTCCCAAAGGAAAAGGTTATCTCAGCAAAGGCTGGAATAAACCTCCTGAGGTATGACACCTTGCCTAGGAATTTCTTCAAAGCTTTTTGAGAGTGTGGCGGTGGCATCTCCATGATTGACTTGACCTTATCCCCATCTACTTCAATCTCCCGCTGGTGTACAAGGAAGCCAAGAAACTTGCCAACGGTAACTCCAAAGGCACACTTGAGAGGGTTCATCTTGAGGTAAAATTTGCAGCAACGCTAAAAAACTTTTTCCAAGTCGTAGAGGTGGCAGTTTGCCTTAGTAGACTTGACCACCAGATCATCTACATATACTTCCACTTCGTGGTGCAACATGTCATGAAACACTGCAGTCATAGCCCGTTGGTAGGTTGCCCCTGCGTTTTTCAAACCGAAGGGCATCACCGTATAGAAAAAATTTCCTAAGGGCGTTCTGAAAGCTGTCTTTTCTACATCTTCTGATGCCATTTTGATATGGTTATAACCACTGAACCCATCCATGAAAGAGAGCATCTAATGGCCTGCAGTTGAATCAGCAAGTGTATCGACATGGGGTAATGGCAACTCATCTTTCATGCAAGCCTTATTTAGGTCACAAAAGTCTATGCAGACCTTGATCTGACCATTCTTCTTCTACACAAGAACAATATTTGTTAGCCAAGTTGGATATTGTATAGGCTCAATGAATTTGGCCCTATGCAACTTCTCTACCTCTGCTTTAATCTTTGCTTCAAGATCAGGGTGATACTTTCGGGTGTGCTGCTTGATCGGTTTAGAGTTGGGAAAAGTGTCCAAATAATGAGTGACGGGGGATGGGTCAAGACCAGGCATCTCATTATATGTCCAAGCAAAGACATCACTGTATTGCTTTAGTAGTGTTATCAATTCTGCCTTAGCTGCTGGAGCCATTGTATCACTGACAAACACCGGCTTGCTCTGCCTAGGTAAGTCACGAAGGTTGACCTCAGCAAGTACCTCCTGCTGGGGTTTGGGCCTATCTTGCATGCATTCAGGGGCAGGCTCAGGTGTCTCCACCAATCCTTCTTGGGACTCACTTTCATCATATTTATTTGTCTTAGGGCCATCCTTCTAGGGTTTGAAGTTTGGCCCCCAAAACTGCCATAGGTAGTAGACTGTCTTGCCGTATTTGCGCACCTTAACAATCTTGGGCGAAGGGCTTGTGGATTTGCTGCTCCTTTTCTGTCCACTGCTTTCTGGAGCAGCCTCTACATCTCGAATGTCTTCCCACTTCGACAATTTTACCCTTGCAATTTTACCAATCCTTGGAGCTTCATCCGTTAACAACTCAGTAAAGAAAACTGTATCTGAATAGTGTGCCTCTTCCACTCCGAATGGCTTTTCAGACGCATTTATGGTAACTATGTGTTTTCCCAATTTCGCCTTCACACATTGGTGATAGGTGGACGGGATAGCCCTATATCGGTGTATCCAAGCTCTGCCAAGTATCATGTGGTAATTTGTATCTGCTTCAATCACATGGAATTTAGTTGCAGAACGAATCTCGCCAACTGCTAAGTCCACTACAACATGGCCCTTAGTGACCTTTTCTTACCACCAAAACCGGTTACAGTAATGGGTTAGCAAACCATTTTGGACTCCAGGATGCCAGCCTGTGCGAAGGTGTTAGCAGTAATGATGTTTATGGACGCCCTACTGTTGAGGGAAGCACGCTTGAACTCTACATCATTGATATAAGCTGTGACACAAAGAGGACGGTTATGAGGAAATGGATATGCTCTGTCTGCCTCTGAAAAGGTAATAGCCCCATAATCTTCCTGGATGCACCGAGGCACATATTCCTTGGCCTTAGCAACTTTAGCATGGTGCACTTCAGAGATACTGATGAGAGCCTTTGTTGCTTCCATCCTGGCGGCTTAGCTCAGCCCTAATTGGTCAAAGAGGGTGCGAAACTTAATAGAATTTTGCAGGGCTTGGGCATGAGTATCCTCTGCGAATTTGGCCTCCGTAGGTACTATCTCAGGGAGCTGGCCACTAGTGATTTCTTCTAACTCATCATAGTAAGATGCCATGTGCACTTGATCACGCACAGGCCCAAGATAACTAATCATGTGTACATTTTTTCCCTTTTCTTTGTGGTTAGGATAAGGGTCCTTCCGTACGTCACGATTACCGGGTCTTTGAACTTCAACTCATTCTTAGCAACTTTCTTCTTGAAGATACTTTTCAAAGTCCAACATTTCCTAGTAGGGTGTCTAGTGGTTCTGCGATAGACACAATAATCTGGGCTTTCCTTGTCCTTCTTGGTTGGAGTAACATCAACCAGAGGTAAAGTAAGTTCACCATCAGCGACCCATTCTTTAACCAAGGCCTTAACATTCTCAAGGCTGCAAGGATATGGATTCCTGTCTTCCTAACTCTTTCTCTTTCTAGAAGACGAAGCCTCTGCTTGCGAGCGGCTCCCTCCTGTGGAGGTTACCGTAGAAACTCTACTACTGCGGGAGTAGCGGTGGTTGTCATGAGATCTGTGTAAAGGACCAGTGGTACTAAGATTTCTAGCTACCTCAATCAAGGCAGAAAAGGTAGGTAGATTATGGTTCACCAAAAAAATTTTGTAGTCGCATATGGCACTCTCCACACATATGTTGACTAAGTGAGCCTCATCCACTGGCTCATGGCAGTCGATAGCCTTGTCTTGGAACCGCTTAACATAGTCTAGTATGTCTTCACCTTCTTTTTGGACATCTCGCCTAAGGGTGAGGGTTGTAACTTTCTCTTGGACTTGGAAGAACTTCGTGTGGAACTTGTTCACTATCTCCTCCCAACTCTTGATCGAGTTGGGAGCCAAGTTCACATACCAACTGTAAGCTCTTTCAGTAAGTGATTTGGAGAATTCCCAAAGGCACAAGGAGTGGTCACTGCCATGGACACCAAGAGTTTCAATGAACCTGACCACGTGTTCTCTGGCATTGCCTTGTTTTCCATCAAACTTAATAAACTTGGGCACTGTATACCTAGTTGGGTAGGGCATGGTAAATATCTCTTGAGAGTATGGGGGCTTCATATTTGGGTCTGGGAGAGATGGCTGTTGTTTCTTGATGCGCTCTTGCTTGAGCATAGCTTGTATATCGGCTAGAGTAACAAAGTGAGTGGGTTGAAATGGTCCAGTCTGCTCCTTGGTAGTTGAGTTGGAGGTTGTACCGTTCGCCTGAGGTACCACCAGAGGCACCTGGATCGAAGCCCGATCCTTAGGGAACAAGTTAGGCACTGGGTTCGGAACTGCTACAAGTGGGGCTGCGTGCACTGGAGCTGGTCGAGAAACCATGGCCATAATAGCCTCGGTGAGAGTTTGCAAAGCTGCCAGGATCTCCCTCTGCGTATCCTGGAGTGACTGAACTGCCTCAATCACAACATTGTGGTCATGGTCTTCCGCATGTGATGCTCTGCCATTGGAAGAGCCTTGCTACCACGAGAGTTGCTAAACTTCATCTTCTACCATCTTTTCCAGCGAAGTGTGTAAGCCACTGTGGGTGTGAACTATCAACAAAGCAGCCTCCCCAATGGAGTCACCAGAAATGTAAACGGGGTTCGAGGTTAGAGAGGTGATTAGAGAGGCAAAACTATGCTAATGATCCACTGATGGAGGAAGTGGCTTGAGAATGAACAGCAGTAATTATTTGGAAGTTGAAGAGTGTGTAGCTGGGTGAGGGTGAAGCAAGTGGCTCAAGAAGAAGTATACGGTAGTACCAAATTGGGCAGCATCTCCCCCAAATTCCCAAAATTCCTCTTGTTGAACCTTGGGAACTGGGTCCTATTTATAGGCTTTTGCTTGGTACCAAGAGGACATCAAGTGGCCAAATGGAGAGAAGACATGTGTTCCAGAGGATCACATGGAATATTTTACCTTGAGCCATCAGGCTGAAGGTGCCACGTGTCCCTCTACATGTACTGTGTACTATCTGTTTGCCTCCGCAACTACCTTTTTGAACCTTAGCAAGTGTAGTTGTGTCAGAAGTGTTTGGCGCGGCAACTCCCTTTTTGGGCCTCAGCAAGTGCAGTTGCAACGAGAGTGTTTGCCTCTACACTTGCCTTCTCAGCTTGAACCTCGGCAAGTGCACTTGCAACGGTGAACCTCGCAACTTCACCTGCCTTCTCAATTCTATTTGGCCAATACATGCATTCTCAGGACTCCATTAGTCTGCTATCGACTATGTTCGTGCTCACCTCAGCGAAGCCTCTGCCTTTAGCCACCTAACCACAAGCTCCCCAGCTTCCTAGGGTGAAGGCCACAGCCAGGCCTGCTATCAACCTTGTCATGCTTTAGTACCACGTCCAAGGGGCCTTCCTTAGTCCTACCTGTGCAACCAAGGCAGGTCCATGACCTGGGTAATGGAAAAGGAGTCCCTTGTACTCGGGCTGCCCTGCTTCCATCTTCGCGGGGTTGCCGTGGTAAACTGGTATTTATGGGCCCGCTATCAGCTCCAACCAGTAAGTCTTGGGGCCTGCTATCAGCGTAAAGTTAAATGAACTGTGGGGCCTGCTATCAGCCCTAGGCCAGTAATGCTTTGGGGCCTGCTGTCAACGCCAGGCATTAGTCTCTACTTGCAAAGGAAAGCCTCTCTCAAAGGCTGCTATCACCTTGGCAGGATATTCCCTCTGCAACTTAGTTACTGCGGTAGTAGTTACTGCGGTAATCATTTCCCGCGGCAAGTTCAGATGGCATGACCGAAGGTATTAGAGGTGGCGGTGCTGACATAATGCCTCCGCAACTTGGGTGCTGCAAGTATTACCTTAGCAACTTAGTTGCTTCGGTCTTCTCTTTCCCTCGGCAACTCCAGATGGTCGCGACACCGACATTACTTGGAATGGTGGTGGCATCGAAGATACTTGGAATGGCGGCGCTGAGACAAAGTGCCTCAGCAAATCTGCCATTGCACATGTTCCCTCGATAACTTCAAATGGCAGCAGAACCGAAGTTAATAGGAATGGCAGCGTTGAGGCAAAGTACCTTAGTAATTTTGTTGCTGCACATGTTCTCTCCGCAACTTCGCCGCTGCAAGTGTTGCCTCTGCAACTTGACTTGGCCATTTCTCCTCATTGAGTCCATCTGGAGCCCTGGTGGGTCGGACCTGCCTTGGCCTACTTGTTGGCCCACTTCCCTTGGGCTTTGGCCCATGCTCCTTTTTCATTCTTGATCGCCTCATTGGGGCGACCTCAGCACTTAGGCCCATTATTATCTTGGGGCTTAATTTCTGCCCCTCTATATTTTGCCACATGCGCGCATGGAAGACACGCTTCCTGTTTTCTGCGCGTGCATGATGTCAGAGAGCAACCCAAGGGTTGTGTCGGTTGGGTCAGAAGTTATGCCGGCTCTAAAAAGGGTAACCTTTTGACTGCCAAGTCATAATGACCTAGGGCAGCGTGCCAATGCCCCCTTGCTAATTTTCTTTATAAATAATGCCCTTGGGTCCACTGGTCCCCCACTTCTTCCCAACACACCTTTCTGCCTCTTTTGTATTCTTCTCTCATTTTTTCCCTCTTTCCAAAGCTTTTTGACTTTCTTTATTCCCTTTTATGGCCAGCACAAGGTTTCTAGCTGACAGGGTTGTCCCACCCCCTACTGAGTGGAGGTGGGCCTCTTACTTCGGAGGGTTGGTCGACCCCTTCTGGAAGGCGGTTGATTCCTTTGTTCTTGACACCCCTTCCCTAGAGGAGCCTTTGCTTCCTTTTGGGGTGGCCACCTTGGAAGACGCGAACATGGTGAACCCGGTTTCTGTGCTACGGTTTCGTGTGGAGCGTGGCAACTTTTCACATTCTTACATCTATTGGCGTACTCATTCGGGCCCCCCAGTAGATTGGTCCCTTTGGGTCGATGACGTCATTGCAGATTGTGGTTTCGAGCAGCGTCTGCGTGATGTTTGCCTTTTCAATGCCATCTTGATCTCGAGGGAGTTATCGGTGCGTAAGGTGCAAACCAACACTGATATGATTATCTCCCGTTGAAGTCGCGACACCCACACTTTTGTCTTGGCATGGGGGGAGATAACCCCAACCTTGGAAGACGTTGCTGTCCTCTTGTGCCTCGGCACCCGTGGAGATTAGCCCTTTGACCTAGGGTCTCTGACCCTTGCAGAGCAAGTCACCGTCACTACTCTTCAAACCACCTTTCGGGAGGTACGAAAGTTTGGCTCATGGTATGACCTTAGAATCGGGGAACTGCTCCAAGAGAGGCCTAAGAGAGATAAGACCACCTGTCTCTCTTGGTTAAAGCACTTCTTCAAGGACCTGCAACAAGTTGTAGGTGACGTTATTGAGGAGAATCGCGACTCCGTAGTTGGGCCGGGCTACCGAGGCAACTTGTACTTGGTTGTATTCGTTAACTATTTCATTTCCTTCTTTGTCCTACCTAGTAACCCCGCCGAAAGCATCAATCCTCTGGTATTTCCCTTAGCTGTAAAGCTTTGCAGTGATAATCAAATTCCTCTGGCTCTCCTCTTTCTGGGTAACTTATATTTCCGTCTTGACCTCATCCACTCGGACATAGAGTGATCCATGGGCTGCTATGACGTGTGGAGCTTTGTGTATACCCAGTTCCTTACTGCCTTTTTCTATGAGAGATTTTCTACCATGGGCCCTGTCCCTAAAGAACATGAGCCCTTCTTTATTGATGAAATCTTTGATGTAGAGGGCCACCATGTCCTAGATACAGAGGGTTGGCCTGTCACAAGGCAAGTGCGTCAGTCCCTTCTTCGCATCTCTCGGTGGTCTGGCCTTGGCACCAACAAGCCCTTTCCAGACTGTGTTGAGCATATGGATGAGTGCATCTTCTGCCTTTTCACTCAGCCTCTTCCAGGCGTTTCAATTGTCCCCTTTTCTTTTCCAGAGGGCTGCCACATTGATTTTTCTCTCAACAGCATCCAGGCTAATTCTCTCCTTATTGCTGCCATGATTTGCCCCGGATTCCTGCCCGTGTGGAATGAGGAAGGCACGTCTAGCATCGTCTACCGATCGGACAGGGTCCTTATGCAATTCCGGATGGATCAGGGTGTCCCATATGCTCTCCCGCCTCAGATTGATTTCCATGGGAGTGTGGACGCGCCCCGCGTGAGGGCCTCACTCCACAGTTCGAACTTGATTTGTGTCGGTTCTTAATCTGAACCAAAGAGTCCAAATCCGGCAAATCGTTTTGAGAAAACAAATTTTAGAAAGAAGTGCCAAATATGGACTGCTTTACCAGATACAAAGTCACCACTTAAATATTTTTTAATGGGGGAATTTAGGAAACCCTGACTCGTTTGCCTAAGGCCACGTGTCCGTCATTACCAAAGTTGCCTCGGCTCGGGAACTTGGGTACGATTGGGGAAGGTCAGCTATGAGCACCCCCTCTCGCCCGATCCGAAAGTCGGCCTCTACTAACCATGATATCCGATTTTGAAAACATTACGCGTTCTTATTTCGGTTATTAGTCTAGAATTACTATGTTATGCGCATAACAAACAAGTATAGATTAGATCACCTAATTTGGAACGAAGCATTGCATATCCGTTTGTTTGGAAAACACTTTGAGATTTGCTACTCGCAAGTAGGCTAAAACACAGATTTCAATGAGTTGTCCCAACTCAAACAATCAAACCTTCACCCACAGGCATTCAGGTAGTTTAATCAAATAAGCATCTAGCCGCATGGTAAACACGTTAACATTCACACTCACGCGAGATGCTAAAGCATAAATACTTACATCGTACTCCGAGCCAAAACAGAGAACATGTTAGTAATCATGCATGATCCAAGTCCATGTTAAGTGGCTAATGCAACACATACAAAATGTCACTAGAATAGGCTCGGCTAATCCTAGGATGGCATGTGGAATGCACAGATAGCATGTATTCAAGTTAGATTTGAAATACTATGCAGTTAGTATGATGCGCCGAGCCTGGTGCATGCAATACTAATGAATGATGCACGCATACATAGCATAAGGTATGCTAAAGTAAGTATGCCCTAATACTAACCATCAAAAACAGGTAAGTAAAAGGGAGAAAGAAGTGGGGGTTGGAAGACATGCACACATGCACCCACACTTATTACAAATTTGCCCTCGCTCGGAGGGACCGAAAGAATAATACAATTAATTAACTTACAAGCTAATTAAATATTATAGACAATTAACTAGTTAAGCAAATTAACTATGCTAATTAAAACAGTAAACAGCCTCGGGAAGAGGGCCCAATGCAATGCGCGCTCGGCTCCGCTTGAAAGCCACTGCCATGCACAAGATGCCTCTGCTTTGACTGTTATCCTCCTCTGAAGACTGCACAAGTCCCAGGACATGTTCTTTGCACACTGTGGAACACCACCGGCTAGAAGGAATGGCCACCGGCCAAGGTGAATGGTCACCGGCCAGTGATTAAGCTATCGGCCACTGATGGATGGCCGGTCGGCACTGAAGATGGCCGGCCGGCCAAAGCTTCCTGTAGAATCTGTTTTTGACAGCAACAGAGGGCAAAACATAGCATGGCAACGCATTTCAAGCAATGTATGCACCAACCACACTCCTTATCATATTCATGACTCAAAGGGGGATGCGCCTCGATTCTTGGACCACCAATCGCGCATTTCAATGCGTGATGGCCCAAGGAACCAAGTTGTGCATTTTCAATGTGGAGTGAAATGCACATAAACAAATAATGGGGCTCAACCTCTATCACAATCAATTCAAGAGGTTAAGCATGCGTGCCAATGTGATGCAACCTAGGCATGTGAGCTAGCATGCAATCATGGAAATGCAAAGAAGCATACAATGATCATGCAAGGCATGCAAGGCATGAAGCAATGCAACCAATAAGTATGCAAGACACAATGTGGGTGTTCAAGCATGCAAGCAAACATGTGACTTCGTTCAATCGTGCAACTTCAATCATAAAACAACACACAAATGTGTAACAACATACAAGGAGAGCATGTGACAATATGCAAAGGAGGGACTTACACTAATTGGACAGCTCTATACTAAGCCCAAAACAGTGGCCAAAAGCTAAGGAAGTGGAGCCAAATACATATATAAGCATGCATATAAACATGGTCCATCACTTAGGCACAAAGAGCAACTCTCAAGCACACTTAAGAAGATGCAAACATGGACTAATGGCATGCACATAAGCTCTAAAAATCATGTTAGAAATGGTTTCAAACCAACTAAACAAAGACAAGTCGGGCATGCAACCTAGTCCAAAACTCAAGGCTAACAAGCCAAAATGTAAGGTAGCTATACAAAGCATGCCATGGTTGACCAAAACAACCCAAAACAAACTTCAAGCATACCAAAACAAGCATGAAAGCTTCACAAAGCTTGGCCAAAAACATGCTAGAACAAGGGCTCAAAGCATAAGACATGTTAAGGCTAAATGAGGGCATTACAAGACATGTATGCAAGGCATGCATGGTGTGCCTAAACCAACTAAAACAGAGCTATATTATGACATAATAAGCACAAAAATCAGTTAAGGCATGGCCAACATACACTTAAACAAGATGTTCTCTCAAGAGGCTAAAATGGCCCTTTTCAAGGACAACAAGGAGAGGGGGTGGCCCTCTCCTTCTTGGGACCTCAAGGCACCATCCTCACCACTGAAATCCCTCAAGATTTCAGTGGTGAGGAGGCCCAAACACAATGGTCCCGGAGTTCACCAAAAATGCACAAAAATGGAGCCTAACAAGGCTTAAGAGGGGTCAAACAACCTCAAACCACAAAACACTCTTAAACAGCTATTTAGAGCAATGAAAAACAAGACTTTTATATGTTATACACCAAGTCTAAAAACAGTTGCAAGATAGGTTAAAAAAGCTATGCAAAAATGGGGAATAAAGGGGTAAGAATGTTACCCTTGTAGACCCTCTTCAAAAATGGTGGACCAGCAGCCTCCTTAAGTCCAAACCAGCTCCAAAACTTCCAGAACAACCTCTTAGTACCTCAGTAGCTAAAGGAAGGTGTGATAGTGGGTGTTTGTGCACAAAAGTAAGACAAAACACACACTAAACACAAAAGATAGGGAGGTATAGATATATGATAGATACACAACTCAAACCCTAAAACCAGAGCTCTCTTGAAAATGTTTTCTAACCTAAAAAAGGGAGAAGAGGCCTCCTCTTATAGAAGACTCAATCTTGTAAAGCTTCCAAGGCAAGCTAACAAGAGGGAGATCCCTCTATACACGTGTATGGAAGGGAGCAAAGTGTATGCCAGCTAGCATACAAATATCTGCAAAGCAGATGCACAGTAGTCGGCCGGCCAAAAATGCAATTTGACCAAAAAAGATGGTCGGTCGACCATCTAGAGTGCCGGCCGGCCAAACATTTGGCCGATGGCAACAAAACACAACCGGTGGCCTCAAGCCATGGCCGGTGGAGTATGGGGATGGCCCACAAGCCATTCTTTGCCCCTCCAAGGCAAAATACAAGTGTTTGGTGCAAAACCAGACACAAAACAGTCGAGTCGAGAGATCCTGAGGAAAGGCGCGTAGCCAAGACCTCCGGGAACTCAAGACAAACACAAACAAGGATGATCACTAGGTGTTCAAGCGGTGACGTCCAAGTCTTGAGGACGGTCAAAAATGGGGTGTCTACAGTTGCCCCTCTTTAACAGAACTCGAAAGTCATGACAACGACAGGAGTGATTGTCAAAGCCCAGAGACGACCCATTTTTGACAAGGCCGAAGACTTGGACAAAGCATACATACCGCAGATAAAGATATGCGCTCGAAGGCATGGGCAAAATGCAACCGACAATGCAAGAAGCCGAGCATAACTTATGATCACACGAAGAAAGCCGTAACGAAGCACATACAATGCAACAGTTTTAAGCTAGCATATACCAAACTACACTACAATGCAGTGAGGGTGTAAGAGAATCATGTAATTCTCGCTACGTTTCACGTGGAGAATACAATACCTGAGCGGTTTGTCTGGTCGTGCCAGCTTCAAATGAACCGTACATACAATATCGTGCCTGTAAAAGAAAGCAGCTTAACAGGTACGATATCGTTAGCAACATGCATAACATGCAAAATGATATGCAATATATATAAAAAATTATGTATAATAATGCAAAAGAAAATGCAATGCAATTGAATCATGATCCAATCATGAGCGGTTCAAAACCACACAAATGTCAAATAAATTGATGGAGGTAACAAGTCCATCTACCATAAAAAAGGTGCCGCAACCCTCAAAGCGCGTACACATGTAGAACTATGAGTGATGTAGACGGACACAAGAACAAGTAATTGGGTGGAATGACATAAGTGGGGAAAAGACCCGCTAACGAAAGAACACGATCCTAATACTGGATGCAAAAATTACACTACAATGTAATATATATACAATGGATACGACGTGCAGCAAAACCGTATTTTGCCTAGGAAAGGCATGGACACATACAAACCGCGTCTATCACAGATATGGTGCCATCACCCTCAAACCAACATACCAGCGTGGAATAGGTGCGTACACATAATATCATAACTGTGCTTCGACGTGAAAGAGTATGGGCACATACCAGACCAAGCTCAACATGGAAAGGCGCAGGCCATAGCTGGATGTGATGCAGCAAATGCATGCAAGCTACAATGCAATATCTACAATATGCAATGGTTGGAATAGGATACAATGGATAAGGCCTGCGGCCAAACCGTGTCTTGCCTAGGAAAGACATGTACACATACAAACCAACATTTAACACAGAAACAGTGCCCCAACTCTCAAACCACAATACCAGCAGTGGAATAGGTGCATACACAAAAGTCTCAGATCTGTGTTTCAACGTGAAGAGTACGGGCACATACTAGACCAAGCTCAACCTGGAAAGGCGCAAGCCGTAGGCGGGGGTGATGCAATGAATGCGTGCAAGCTACAATGCAATATATATTCAATGTGCAATAGATGGAATATATACAGTGGATGCATGACACATGCACTATTTACAATGGAAATGCATGACATATGCAATACTAAAATGATGCATGACATATGCGCTATCTACAACGAAATGCATGACATATGCAATACTAAAATGATGCATGACATATGTGCTCTCTACAACGAAATGCATGACATATGCACTATATACAATGTAATGCATGACATATGCAATATTGAAAGGAAGATGCATGATAATGCATTTTCGGTGTTTTTGTTTTTTTTAAAATGCAAATGATGCATGTTGTTTTTGTTGATTTCTTTCTTTCTTCTTTTTTGAAATGCAAATGCATGATGATGCATGATGGTTTTTTTTTTTTTGATTTTGAAAGTGCAAATGATGCATGATGATGCAGATGCGTGACAACGCACGTCTTTTGATATGCATGACAATGCATCCCATCTCGAATGCGCGACCACACATGTCGCTCGAAATGCTTATGAACTCGAATGCGCGATGACGCGCATTGCTTGAAATGCACGATAATGCATGTGAACTCGAATACGCAACAACGCGTGTCGCTTGAGATGCATGAGAATGCAACTTACCAAAAGTCATTCAGGCACGACAATCACCAAAGGACTTGTACCTTCAGAGGATTTAAGGTCTCCTAGACCGAGCGTAGGTGCATAATAATGCAAGTATGGCATGCGTATGACAATGCGAGACGTATGCATAACGATGCGAGTGAAGTGATGTATAACCAACGTGTGTTTCACGACAAAACGTTGTGACGTATGCATGTAGGGCAACTTTCGAATTCTTGAAAGGGACAAAAGGATACCGAGAAGGATACACCTTGTACATATTCGAGTGCCGCGCACAGAAGATACAGTCCGAGGTCAAAACAGGGGCCGATTGAGCTTCGGAACTGCCTTTTTTTGCATTGTCTTGAGCAATGAAGGCCCCAAACTATACATCTGACCCAAACAAGGTTGTAGGAGGCTCACCGGCCATAAGAGGAGGTCACTGGCCATCCACCGGCCATCAAATCATTACATCGGCCAAAAATTTGGCCGACCGGATTCGGGGCAATTTGGACTTTTGACCTTGGGTCTTTTAAAATGGGGTTTCAAACCCTATTCTTTTCACTTTGCTTGGCCGAAATTTCTTCCCCTCTCTCTCTAGAGTATTTCCCGAGCCTCTATTGTCCGTTTTCCTTGATTTTCGTGTATTCTCATCGTTTGATTCGCGAAGTTCTTCGCGTTTCGAACATTTTCATCTGAACGAAACTTCGTTTCGGTGCCTCCTTTTCAATTTCCGCCTCTTGGGGTTTGTTCCCCCAAGTTTTGCTCAATCTTCGTGTCTTTTTCGCACCCCGGCTTTTCCTACCGTTTTCCGCCCTCTCAGAGTTAACTTTTCGTTGACCCTTCGTATTCTAGCCCGGTTTTCACTTTGTCAGTCATTTTCATATCACTTTTGACATGGCGGATGATATTCCACAGGGCAGTACTCCCCCGAATCACGAGATGGATCTCGGGGCCGAGCTCCTCTCCTTGAGCGTCTGCCCGTTCGACCCGGAGACCTACCGGCCGGCGATCCACGTGCTACCTCCTGACGATCTTCGCCAGTTCAGGAGCTTCGATAGGACGGTGGCTCCAGAGCTTCTTCTACGTGAGCCGGCATCCCATTTGTCTTTTGGCGCTTCTGAGGTACAGTCTTTCCTCTTTATTATTTTTCACAATGTAGACGTTTGAACTGCCATAGTTGATTCTACTCTTTAACTGCTTAGCCCGGATACACCGATACACTGTATACCGTAGTTGATTGTGAACACACTTGTACTTGATATTTGTTTGAACTGAAAACGTGCACACACATACTGTATTTGCCGCGAATCACTCAAACACATTGACACACCATACACTGTAATTCACTGCGAGCACACCGGCACTTGGTATCTGTTTGAACTTGAAACGTGCACACACGCTGTATCTATACTGAACCACCCAAACACGCTGACACATCACATGTTGTAGTTCACTGCAAGCACATCGGCACCCGGTATCTATTTGAATCTGAAAACGTGCACACACGCTATATTTGTACTGAACCACCCAAACATACTGATACATCACATGTTGTAGTTCACTGTAAGCACACCAGCACCCGGTATCTGTTTGAATCTGAAAACATGCACACACGCTGTATTTGCATCAATTGACTGTTCTTCAAAACTGTACATTTCACATTGCTTCGCAACTATTTTGTTTTTGAATACAGGGAAATTCCTATGCCATCTGGGGGTATGGGAACATTGCCGCTCGAGATTGGTACACGGAGCTGCCCGATGCGGTCCGCCATATCATGGATCAGGCTGGCTTCGGCGCATTATACAGGGGACTCTCGCGCCTCACTGCGAGCAAGCCTCTCCTTGCTGCTCTAGTGGAGAGGTGGTGGGACACCACCGACTCCTTCCACTTCTCTACTATGAGAGACATGACGATGACTCCCAATGATTTCTCGATGCTCACTGGCATTGGGGTAGGGGGTGATCCGATCCCCTTCGATACCAACATGGATGAGTGGGAGGCCGCTCAGATCTACTTGCTTGGCGAGGTGCCGCCTCTCGCGCGTCCCAGCTTGGTATTCATGGTTCAAGATCCAGTTCAGGGTTCAGCCAGCCTTAGTTGAGGAGGCTCCGATGACCCAGGAGGCAGTGAAGCGATATGTGCACGGCTTCCTCATGTTTCTGCTGGGGACAACCATTTTCGCCGATCGAGCGAACACCGTGCCTCTCTGCCTGCTGAGCGCTCTTGTGGATGTCACACAGATCTTGCGCTACGACTGGGGTGGCGCTGCCTTAGCCACTCTATACGGATATATGAGCTCAGCCTCCCGTTGCAGCGGACAGTTGCTCGGAGGCTATTGGCGGGCTTAGGAGGTACATTTTCTTCTTCTATTTTACATTTCTGCTATACATTTTCTGTACTCTGTACACCGTACACACTGTGGTCTGCTTCACGTTGACTGTATACTGTACACACGGCACACACATACCCTGTTTTACATTGACTGTACATTGCACACGCTGTACACCATGCATAATACACTGCACAATACATGGCTCTGCAACTTCTGCTTTTGTTCTTTATTCTGCTCTATCTGATAAGCACACTGGTACTTGCTCTGCAGTTGTGGGTTTACGCCTACTTCCCGAGACTTGCGCCCATGCCAGACGTGGAGACCCCTCTCGTCGTTCCGTTCTCTCGACACTTTGACGAGAGGTGCATGCGGAGACCCCACGAGTCATTCATCTTCTTCTGCCGTTATTTTGACACCACCACCCCCGCAGAGGTATGTTTAACTTGCAGTTCATTTAAGCTTCGTTTTGCATTATATTTTCAAATGACAGTAGATGACAAACTGTATTTCATTTTTAGATCACCTGGCGTACTGGCTCCTTTGCGATGGCGATCGCGGTGATTTGTCGGTCTTTGAGGAGACCGCTCGCTTCAGGATCTTACTAGAGGGCCCAGTCTGTCGGGCTTGGTACCTGAATGAGCGTTTCCTGCGCCAGACCCTAGGTTTACCAGAGCAGATAGTCCTGTTTCACCCTCCTAAGCACATGAGGGAGATAGAGAGGTTTACTCCCGAGCAGATGACTGACTATACGATCGGCTGGGAGGCAGATGGTTTCAGGGGCGAGGGCGACTACGCAGAGTACGTTCGGACCTACATTATGCAGCCTTTGAGTAGTGGTCGTCGAGTTGAGTGAGAGGGGCCCGCGGTGCCGGTAGTTAGGGCAGGAGCAGGGGCAGGAACATCGAGGACAGCTCGAGTCCGTGGCAGGAGTGGAGCTCGGAGGGGACGAGAGGCTAGTTGGCCAGCACTGCCCACTACAATGACATCCCGAGGACAGGGTGGGGCGACTTACCAGATTCCCATTGTTCCCCCTCCGGCTGATCATGAGTTAGGCGGGTTCTATGACTTACCTCCGGTATGTACTACTTCATCTTGCATCTTGCATTGTCATTTCATTTCAGTTTATTGATATTCCGCAGAATACTGATGCATCTAACCCTTTTGCAGGCCTCTTCCGAGTACACCCGCCATTCCCTGGAGCTAACTACTTCTGTGATGGGGATGTTCCAGCGGAGCCTTGATCTTTTAGCCATCTATGGCATTCCGGTATGTTTTTCTGGCCACGGTCTCGAACCATACATAAACTGCTTCATATACTCTGATGCGCAATACAACACTTGATACATTGCCCTCACGGCATCTGATACACTGCAGCCCACAGACTGTTCTCATCATTACTCACGGCATTCATACACTGCACTCAAACACTGTATTTTGTACTGATACTCTGCTCACAGTATTCATGCACTGTACTCATACATTGCATTCTGTACTGATACTCTGCTCACGGTATGCTGATGCATTTGCCTTTTGTACTTTTCAGCATCCCTTCCAGATTCCTACTATGGGAGGTGCTCCGGCTGGACCTTCCGTTTCCACCCGAGATGGCAGAGTATACCCTCTCACCAAAGCGGGGCGTACCCATGTAGGGAGTAGCTCATGGGCTCCAGTCCCTGATGATGATGAAGAGGAGTCCGAGGCTGAGGCGGAGGCGGAGGAAGAGTCATCCGAGGAGGAGACCGGAGATGGCTCGGGCTCAGACTCAGATGATGACGCTGATGATGATACTCCTGGACCTTCGTCCAGGAAGAGGACGAGGACGGACCCCTAGACTAGAGGCCTTTTAACATTGATCCAAATTTTTACTGTTTTTCTTCATTTTTGTACCTTTTCTTTTTGCTGGTAGCTAGAGTACCTTATACTGCCGCAGGCAGGTTTTTGTTTCCAAAACTATGTACTTGAAAAAGATAATGGAATGAAACAAACTTTTTATCTGAAAAAGTGTTACATTTGTACATTTCTATACACTGCATCGCATCACATCATCTTACACCTCAAGGTAAATGAAATTGATCTTTTGTCTTGAAATTTGAACACTTGCATTGTAATAACCAGGTAACGAATCAGCCAACAACAAAATAACCCATACCAACCACTGCTCATTCTAAACACTCGGCCCATACTCTGCTGAGGATTAATTTGCATACAACCCATAACACAGCACTTGGTTCATTCTGCACATGGCGGATCCTGAACAAACAGTCCAATCTGACAAGACAGAATACGAAGATGGAACCGACTGAAGTTGAAGCACACTCAGATGCCTCAAATTTTTCCCCTTTCTTCTTTTGCTTTGCATAAATGTGGAGAATGGCACAGCACTTTGAGCACAATACGTTTAAAAAATTTTGAAATTGAAAAAGGGTTTTTCAAACTGGGGTATTGAGCCTACAACTGAACACAGTAAAAAAGACTCAAACAGAAAGTACACGACTTAATCAAAACGAGACACGCTCGGCAAAGACTCAAAACAAAATTTCAGGTGAACAAAACAAAAGACACGACATACAGGCGTGTTAAAAAAATGAGAGACCTCAAATCACGAGGAGCCAGTTCCTCCGGGTATTATTTTCTACCCTTCCTCATTTGTGATCCTCACATCACTCGACCCTCAGGCTCGGTTTTTTTTTTTTCAAAACCCTTTTGCTCACTTTTCTCTCGACATGCACCTCTCTATTCTTTATTCTCTCATTTCCCATCCCTCCCCAGGGTGATTGATAGATGAATAGGAAGTTGTGGGTTCATGCCCAACATCATTAGCTCGCGACTATTTCCTTCCGGGACGATTAGCCAATGCCCCGTATGGAGTTTGGAGTATCTTGATTCATTCCGATTTGTGCTTCGCACTTGGCTTGATACCTCGTTGCTTGGAGGTTGTTGAGAGTTTTTAGCCCTTTACTGATAGCTTCAGTTGCGTCTTCCTTTAGCAAGTATGCTGGTGATGGGGGAAAGACAGGAAGCCTGATTCAACTGTGCCCCTAGTTCATCATTTTGACCATTTTGTTTTGGTTTTCTACTAAAACAGTTTTGACCAATATGAGAGTTAGATTAACATACTAATTCGATTTATGATTTGAAAATCATGTAAGTGAGGCTATGAGCACTGAAAATTTTCCTTTTTTGGGTCCAAGAAAATGGTCCAGTTTTGAAAAAGATGGAATAATTTTTGAGAAAATAGTCAACCTCAGTAAAAATTTTCAAAAACTATGTTTGCAAACGGTCAATGCTCAACGAGCACGGAACTTACTCTTGAGATGTACCTCGGATCGGAGGCAATGGAAAATTGCCCCTTGCTTGAAAGAGTTACATGGCAACGGAAAGTTGCCCCTGGTTTGAACAGCGACTCGTGGCAACTCATGGCAACAGAAAGTTGCTCCTTTGTTTGGAGGATGCCGCAGCATTTCGTAAGCAGTCTTCATCAATGATGATCACGACCGAACTCTCGGACATGGAGAAGACGAAGATGGTCAGAACCAATATATGAACACAGTCACTTTGAAAGCGTTGGTGGCTGGACTTTAGGATGAAGTTGCCTACGTATCCTAAACATGGGAATCAAGCCTACGTAGTTCACGGTGTCACAACCGCACTATCGGATCCAGAGAAGGCAAGGATGATCAAAACCATTACATGGACAGAAATGCTATGAAAGCGTTAGGGGCTGGAGTTCGGAGTGAAGTTGCCTATGTATCCCAAACATGGGAATCAAGCCTTACGTAGTTTCGGTTAAGGTACACTCGGGTATTTTAACCTTCACTTTTTTAGGCTCTAACTTTTGCCAAGGCGCCCGATGCGGGTTTTCGACCTTTCGAGCTTCTTTCTTTTCTTCTCTTCAATTTTTTTGTATGTACATTTTTGGTATTTTCCTTCTTTTTTTTCTTTCTTCTTTTCTTATTTTCGTTTTTTTTTTCTTTTGCTCTTTTTTGCTTTTGTATTTTTATTTTACCTTGCTCTAACTTTTGCCTGGGTCGCCCTTCCAAGTTTTCGACCCAGCAAGCCTCTCAAAGGGTAAAAAGTGTAACAAGTCCATGCCAAATGGTTTTGAGATTGAAGCCCTTCATACTCAGGAAAGTGGCTGTTGTATTGATTTGCAGAAAGATCCACCTTCGGCTCTTCGAGCATATCTGACATTTTGCCCCTAGTTTAAGGGGTGCTTCTGTTCTAGCTTCACAAGCTTCTTTCGGCGAGATCTGATCTTCTTGATCTGACTTTGGTGCCTCTTATTCGAGGGCTGCTTCAAGTCTGGCCACACAGGCCTCTCTTGATGGTTAACCGTTAAACGTTCTGAATTGATTCAAGGTTCGGAAACAAATGGATTGAATCTTGAGGCTGAGAGCGATCCTAGGCAGCATAATCTCAAGAGCGATTCCACACAGGTCTTCACAGGACTGCGCAAAATATTTTGTTTTTGAAAGTTTTTATGAAAGCGACAAATCGCTCACGCTGAAGATAGTGTGGAACCAGTCTAGGTCAAGCCAGGGTCCTTCTCAGTACTCACGCTAACAAGTATGATTTCATTCATTAAAGGGCTTAGCATGCCTATCTTTCTCTCAAATTAGTCAAAGTTTTGCAAAACCCGAGGAATTCCTTCCTCTTCGATTTCATCACCACAGTGTTCAAAAAGGTTTTTGAAAAAAAAAAAACTTAGGTCATCACAATGATTTTAGAGCACAGAAGAGTAAGTGAGATGCTCCGTCATTTCATTCAAATCCTCTGGCACAACTAGCTCAAGGTAGCAATAAGCACGGAAACATGATAGCCGCAGCGGTTTCATTCAGATTTCCTGGTTGCAACTGGCTCCACAGCAGAGACAGACTCAAAAAACAAAAACGGTGTTCGAGGCAACAACCCCGGAATCACCGGACATTCTATACGAGGGGACTGACTCACTACAACAAGACAGACCTTTAAGCAAAAAGAACTGACTCAAGACGATGAGACAGACTCAAACCAAAAAAAAGGACTGACTCGTCACCCAAGCCAGAAGTTATAAAAACTAGCATTCGCAGATGCTCAAAAAAAATGCGTGCCAAACGCCACATCCAAAATACACTGAGGGTCACCCGCAGGTGGTTCACTCCCCGATCACATACTCGCAGTATCCTCAAAATCCAATAGCTGGGTAGTAACAGACTTGGCTGAGGTGGGTGGAAGGATAACCTCATTGCCGATCAAATCTTGCACCTCATGACGAAGGCAGAAACAATTATCGGTAGCATGACCAGTTTGCTGGTGGTACGCGCAGTACAAAGTAGCATCATGTGTGAGAGGAAGATTCTTCGGGAGAGGCCGAGGCTTGAGGGGTTTAAGATGCCCTCTTTCGGCCAGGATCTGGAGTGCCTTAGACAACGGCATGTAGAGAGCGTGGAAGACCCTGTGCCCTCGGGGCAGGTACTTTGAAGCCCGAGTATTCTTGCTAGACGCACTAACGAAAGGGTCGGCAGGCACTGCCTTGACTTTCTGATCTTTCCCAGGTGCAGAGTTGAGAGTGGAAGGAACTGTTCTGGCATGATGGGGCCTATCCCGGTTTTCTGACTGGCTTGTACTGCCTTTGGTTGGAGTGGGGAAAACATCATTCACAGCCTTGGCTACGACTACGAATACCTGTTGTTTACTCATCCCCCCGGCTTTCAAAGCCTCGACTGCCCACAGCAATTGTTCAATGGGATCAACGTCCGCCTTCATTTTGTCCTTACCTCTGGCCTTAGCCTGATTGAGGGTTTGGGTTGATGTTGACACATCATTGCCATAGCTAGAGGCAACCTCCGGTTGGCTAAGCTCGATTACAATCCGTCCTAATAGCGGGGGCTCCTGTGATATAAAATTTTCGGCATATGGTACAGGTAGTGGCGAAGCCGACATCCCGTAAGCAAGATCCGCCACAGACCTCTGGAGGTCACCTATCATCCCCATCAATTCGAATGTGGTGGGTTCATGAGCCTAATACAACTGGGGGGCCCAAACCGGGTGCGCAGCAGGCGACCTGGGTGGATGCGGCACATCAACATTGCTATCACTTTGCAAAGTGATTCCTTGATCTAATGCGGCTGTCATAACCACAATCTCTTCCGAATTCTGCGTCATGATAAATCCGCCGTACTGAACGGTAACTGACGGATCAGATATCTGTCTTGCCTCAGCAAGGGGGAACACTGGCTATTCTGTATCAACTCTCTGAACCGAAAGGAAAAACAAGCAGCATTTCAGCCCAAACGGATCAAACACAGGTGTAGCTAGACAACCGTACTCTACTACTGATCACTGTTCCCCAGAATCACTGCTCCAAAACATCTGAGTCGGACATCCACAGATATAACTGATTCTCACAAATTGATACTGGTGTCCTCAGGTCTTATATTCAAACTTGCAAACCGATATGCACATTCATGTAGAGATACACTCCAAAAGCACATAGCAAGTAAAAGAGCCAACACACCCCTATGTTGGGGTAGGGTTTCCCTGTCCTATTTTGTCAAGAGCTAGGGTTTCACTACGCACGCAGCGGTTTTAAACAACTTATATCGGGTAAGCAACCTGTCCTAGCTTGGAATGGTCACTATGGATTCCGAATATGCACTAGGTCGAATGGTCGAAAAGGATGCCCCCGTAAAATCGGGGTTTGTGTTTCCATACTGGCAGAGCCCACAACCGGTCAGCCTTATGGCACGCTTCTCGAAGCGAGCCTCCAGCAAACCGCTCAAGAATAGCAGATGGCCAACACGGTGTCCTAGGCGCACCAATGCACATGCAATGCAAAGAAACACATAAGTGAAATCAAAATAGGATATCACGAGTTTGAGTCAAGTTCTCTAACTCTCCAGCAGAGTCGCCAGAAACTGTGGACGCGCCCCGCGTGAGGCCCTCACCCCACAGTTCGGACTCGATTTATGTCGGTTCTTAATCTGAACCAAAGAGTCCAAATCTTGCAAATCATTTTGAGAAAACAGATTTTTAGAAAGAAGTGCCAAACATGGACTACTTTGCCAGATACAGAGTCGCCACCTAAATATTTTTTAATGGGGGAATTTAGGAAACCCTGACTCGTTTGCCTAAGGCTACGTGTCCGTCATTACCAAAGTTGCCTCGGCTCGGGAACTTGGGTACGATTGGGGAAGGTCAGCTATGAGCACCCCCTCTCGCCCGATCCGAAGATCAGCCTCTACTAACCATGATATCTGATTTTGAAAACATCACGCGTTCTTATTCCAGTTATTAGTCTAGAATTACTATGTTATGCGCACAGCAAACAAGTATAGACTAGATCGCCTAATTTGGAACGAAGCATTGCATATCCGTTTGTTTGGAAAATGCTTTGAGATTTGCTACTCGCAAGTAGGCTAAAACACGGATTTCAACGAGTTGTCCCAACTCAAACAATCAAACTTTCACCCACAGGCCTTCAGGCATTCAGGTGATTTGGCGAGTCAAAGTGGTAACGTGTTCTATGCCGCATTGTGATTCACATGGTATTTTTGGTTGCTCAAAACCATTATTGAGTGAATGAGAAATTGAAGCCAAAGTATGCTCCATAGAAATGGAATTTTGGTAGAAAATCCTTAAAGGTTTGAATAAGGCTTGTCCCAGATTGATTTGGTGGGAAGTTTTGAATTGGTTTATAAGACATGGGATTGGAACTTGGAGTGTGCCCCAAGGGGTACCCAAGTGTTTTAGAGAGGGAGGTTATGGGCAAAATGGGCTAGACCCATTGGATCCAAAAATCACCACACACGCGCGCCGCCGCCGCCGTCCGTCCGGGCTGGGTGCGGGTGTGAACATTTGAATTTTATTTTATTTTTTGAAAAAAATAAACTGGTTCGGTTTTTCTGTACACCCAAACAGGTCCCTTCCTGTTTTTATCTGTTTGAATTTTGAACCCAACAGATTTAAATTTGTTTAATTCAAAACCCAACAGGTACAATTTAATTCAAAACCTGCAGCCACCAATCCATCTATAAATAGGACAGTCCTCATTTGATGTTTCATTCAGAAATTTCTTACTTCACCTCTGCAAATTTATTCTTCATTTTGCTGCATTTAGTTTTTTTGTGAGAAAGAGTATAAACACTTAGTGTGTTCGTTAGACAAACAATTTATAGTGCCGCTATTGTTTCTAGTTGATCATTTCATCCTGGGAGATAAACGTCCACATTCTGAAAGCACCGTGGAGAGTACGAATCTGTCTTAAGGAAACAGTGTCAAACACTGGACTTGATCAGATTATTATTCGAAGAAATTAATCAAGTAAGGTGTTTAATTTATTATTCTATTTTATTTGTTTATTAAATCAGATTTTAATTTTGTTTTTGTAACAAAATAAAATCTGTTTTTATTTATTTAATTTTATTTCTAGTTTGATTTTTGTAATCAAACAATTTTCTTTCCTTTTCTATATTTCTTTTTATTCTGTTTGTTGTTAAGTACACAAACAGAATTAATTAATTACAGTGAAGATTATCCAACAATCTTAAGACAGACTTATTTTGATATCTTCATTGTATTTAATTTTCTGTGATTTTATAAAGACATATTCTGGTTGGAAAAACAAATAGTGGTTTATGCTATTTGACAGATAGTAGTAATATACTGTCTCTTTTCTTTGATAACTAGTAGTAATATACTGATGTCATTAACAATTCCAGAATATTAATTTATGTTACAGAAAATTATTGTGGTATTTTATTTTTCTAGTTTTAGTAACAAAGAAAATAAAATTAATTTGTGTTTTAATTTTTTCTGATTTTTGTAATCAGAGATTATGGCTACTGCAACTGAAACTGCAACTAGAAGTGGTACTCCGATTGTTACACTAGCACCGGTCCCTATCCAAAACCATGTTCATGTACCAATCAATCATGGAGAAAAAGGGGAAAAATTTAACGGTACTGAGTTTAAGAGATGGCAGCAGAAGATGCTGTTCTATCTTATAACTCTTAATTTGGCCCGGTTTCTCCATGAAGAGGCTCCAGCACTTAAAGAGGGTGAAAGTGATCGGCAAGTTGTTGCCGTTGTAGATGCTTGGAAACATTCAGATTTCCTATGCAGAAACAACATCCTCAATGGCCTTGACAACATACTGTATAATGTTTACAGTCCTTTAAAGTCAGCAAAAGAATTGTGGGATTCTTTAGAGAATAAATACAAGACAGAGGATGCCGGCACGAAGAAATTTGTCGTCGGTAAATTTCTGAACTTTGTTATGGTAGACTCCCAAATGGTAATTTCTCAAGTTCAAAGTTTTCAATTAATTTTACATGATATTCATTGTGAGGGTATGTCTCTGAGTGAGTCTTTTCAAGTCGCTGCTTTAGTGGAAAAGTTACCACCGGCTTGGAAAGATTTCAAAAATTATTTATAACATAACCGCAAAGAGATGACTATGGATGAACTTATTGTAAGGCTGAGAATTGAGGAAGATAACCGTAAGGGTGAAAAGAGGAATAGGAAAAATCCTATTGTGTCCAAGGCTAATGTGGTTGAACAAGTTCATAAACCACATAACAAAAAGAGGAAGTTTATTGGAGATGGTCCTAAACAAGGCGATAGCAACAAGAAGTTCAAAGGAAAATGCTATAACTGTGGTAAGACTGGACATCGAGCTTTTGACTGTCGCCGTCCTAAGAAGGATCATGGAAGTACAAGCAAGAAGACTACCAATCAGGCCAATGTAACTGAACTAGATTACATCTCTGACGGGGTGAATGACAATAACCTCTCTGCTGTGGTGTCTGAGGCTAACTTGGTTGGAAATCCCAAAGAGTGATGGGTTGACACTAGGGCAACTCGTCATATTTGTGCAGACAATAAGATGTTCACTACCTACAATGAGACTGCAAATGGTGAACAACTTTTCATGGGAAATTCTTCTACTTCTATTGTGGCTGGACAAGGAAAAGTAATCTTGAAGATGACATCAGGGAAAGAACTGACCCTCAACAACGTACTGCATGTACCTGACATCCGGAAGAATTTAGTTTCTGGTTCTTTGTTAAGTAAAAATGGTTTTAGGCTTGTCTTTGAGTCTGATAAATTTGTATTAACAAAGAGTGGCATATATGTTGGTAAGGGATACATGAGTGATGGTCTCTTCAAACTAAATGTAATGACAATTGTACCGAAAGTTGCTATGAATAAGAATAACACATCTTTTGCTTATGGCATGATAGATTAGGACATGTGAATTTTGATGCTTTGCGTAGATTAATTGGTTTAGATTATATACCAAAGTTTGAAATTAATCCTAATCATAAATGTGAAATTTGTGTAGAAGCGAAACTAACTAAGGCTTCATTTAAATCGGTTGAAAGGAAAACCGACCCTCTAGAATTAATTCATATTGATATATGTGATCTAAAATTTGTTCAAACTAGAGGGGGCAAAAAGTATTTCATAACATTTATCGATGATTGCACAAGATATTGTTATATTTATTTACTTAGAAGTAAAGATGAAGCCTTAGAAATGTTTAAACTCTACAAAACAGAAGTTGAAAATCAACTTGGTAAAACCATTAAAATGGTTAGAAGTGATAAGGGTGGTGAATATGATGCACCATTAAATGAATTTTGTGTACAACATGGCATTATTCACCAAACTACAGCACCCTATTTTCCACAGCAAAATGGAATTGCTGAAAGGAAGAATAGAACCCTAAAAGAAATGATGAATGCTATGTTACTAAATTCAGGCTTACCACATAACTTGTGGGGGGAAGCAATATTTTCTGCTAATTATGTTCTTAACAGAATACCCCACAAGAAAACCAACAGCACTCTTTATGAATTGTGAAAAGGTCGATCACCTTCCTACAAATACTTAAAAGTGTAGGGGTGTTTGGCAAAAGTTGAAGTTTCTATTCCTAAAAAGACTAAGATTGGACCAAAAATAGTATATTGTGTGTTTATTGGTTATGCTCAGAATAGTAGTACATATCGGTTTCTGACTTATAAATCAGAAATACCTGATATAAATGTGAACACTATTATAGAGTCAAAGAATGCTGTGTTTTTTGAACATGTCTTTCCTTACAAGAAAGGACAGGAATTAAGTTCACAGAAAAAAACTTATGATTGTCAAGAGACTAATGACAATCAAACACAAGAGGCTAGTAATGGCCTCGACTAACAGGATTTAACTGATGATGAACCAAGACGAAGTAAGAGAGCGAGAACATCAAAATCCTTTGGTCCAGATTTTCTGACATACCTGTTAGAAAATGAACCTCAAAGCTTTAAGGTAGCAATGACAGGTCCTAAAGTACCTTTGTAGAAAGAGGCTGTTAATAATGAAATTGAATCCATTATGAAAAATCATACTTGGGAATTGGTGGATCTTCCACAAAGTTCTAAACCTCTTGGATATAAATGGATATTCAAGAGAAAAAAGAAAGCAGATGGTTCAATTGACAAGTATAAAACAAGACTTGTAGTTAAAGGTTACAGACAAAAGGAAGGTCTGGATTATTTTGACACATATTCTCCTGTGACAAGAATAACATCCATTCGCATGCTTATTGCTATAGCAGCGTTGTTTAATTTAGAAATACATCAAATGGATGTTAAGATAACTTTCTTGAATGGTGATCTAAATGAAGAGATCTATATGGAGCAACCCGAAGGGTTTGTAGTATCAGGGCAAGAAAAGAAAGTTTGTCGACTTGTAAAATCCCTTTATGGATTAAAACAAGCACCTAAGCAATGGCATGAAAAATTTGATCATGCAATGCTTACTAATGGGTTTAAAATAAATGAATGTGACAAGTGCGTCTATGTTAAAAACAATGACCTAGGATATGTCATAGTTTGTCTTTATGTGGATGGCATGCTTATCATTGGAAGCAGTCAAAACATGATTAAATTAACGAAGCAAATGCTTAACAAAAGATTTGACATGAAAAATATAGGGGTCGCAGATGTTATATTAGGAATGAAAATTACTAAAACATCTGACGGATATGCGTTATCTCAATCTCATTATATTGAGAAAATTCTTGATAAATTTATCAAGGATGATTTGAATGTAGCTAGAACACCTGTAGACATCAGTCTTTATTTATCGAAAAATAAAGGTGATGCAGTGTCTCAGTTAAAATACTCTCAAATCATTGGAAGCCTAATGTACCTAATGAATTGTACTCGTCCTGATATAGCTTATGCTATTAGTAAATTGAGTAGGTACACTAGTAACCTCGGAGAAGACCATTGCATGGCAATCATTCGGGTTCTTAGATATCTAAGATTCACCCGTGATCATGATTTGAACTTTACTCGATATCCAGCAGTACTTGAAGGTTATTGTGATGCAAATTGGATATCGGATACTAAAGATTCAAAATCCACAAGTGCATATGTCTTTCCTCTGGGAGGCGCTACTGTTTCTTGGAAATCCATGAAACAAACATGCATTGCGCGATCCACAATGGAATCCGAGTTCATTACTTTAGACAAAGCAAGAGAAGAAGCAGAATGGCTTCGTCACTTCTTAGAAGACATTTCAATGTGGCCTAAACATGTGCCAGCTATTTGCATTCAGTGTGATAGTCAATCTGCAATAGGCAGGGCACAGAATCATATGTATAACGGTAAGCCACGGCATATTCGTCGTCGACATAATATCGTAAGGCAATTGTTGTCAAATGGAATAATCTCAATAGATTATATAAAATCTAAAGAGAATATTGCGGATCTTTTAACAAAAGGTTTGACAAAAGAGCTAGTGTATAGTTCATCGAAGGGGATGGGATTAAAGCCTATTACATAAGAGTCATCATAATGGTAACCTTACTTATATGACTGGAGATCCCAAGAACTAAGTTCAAAGGGACAACTAAGTTATGTGTGGCTCGCCAGAAATCACCAAGGGATTAAAATTCCCTACCCATTCTTATGGTGAGAGTGATATCTGCAACATGTGTTGTATGCATGGGTATAAGGATAAGCTTAACTTTTAATGATTACTTACATCTTGATTTAGGCATGAAAATCAAGACGAGTATAAGGAGATACTCACAATAAGAATCACCTATATGAGTGTCGAACTTGGGCCGGTTCTATGAGAATGAAGAGGCTAAATTCTCTAGAAGCACTCATGAAAACTAGGGGCATTCAAGGCCAAAATGAACACAACAGTGAGAACCACGATGTGTTAGAAGATATTTTGTGTGAAATCTATTGTCTTATCTTACACAAACGGCTGAACAATTCAAGGCATCGCGTCCATTAGTTAGCTAGTAAGTCCGATAAGTTACCACTAGGGAAGGTTCAAGGCCAAAAGCTACCTATCCTGATGCAAGTTATTTTCGACTTATACTATTTCGATAAAGTCTGCATATTGTTGCATTTCCATTGTCATCAAATTCCATTCATATGGGGGATTGTTGGAAATGGTTGGAAAATTCTAGGTAAAACTAGAATTTTTTTCTAACTTTGGTCTATTATTTAGGTGGGACCCGAGCGTCAAATTTGGCGGGTCAAAGTGGTAACGCATTCTATGCCGCGTTGTAATTCACGTGGTATATTTGGTTGCTCAAAACCATTACCGAGTGAATAGGAAATTAAAGCCAAAGTATACTCCATGGAAATGGAGTTTTTGTAGAAAATCCTTAAAGGTTTGAATAAGGCTTGTCCCACATTGATTTGGTGGGAAGTTTTGAATGGGTTTATAAGGCATGGGATTGGAACTTGGGGTGTACCCCAAGGGGTACCCAAGTGTTTTAGAGAAGGAGGTTATGGATAAAATGGGCTAGACCCATTGGACCCAAAAATCACCACACACCTTGGCCTTCAGTCGCCCTTGAAGCGTGCCGTGGGCTCGATGCTGATTCGAACTCAAATAGTCACGGTTCTGAATCTAGTCTGGAAAAGTGCAATGCGAGACCGATAAATCACCAAAGAGTCCAAATCCGACAAATTGTTTTGGAAAACAGATTTTTTGAAAGAAGTGCCAAACATTGACTGTTTTTCCAGATACAGAGTCGCCACCTAAATATTTTTTATGGGGGAATTTCAGAAACCCTGACTCGTTTGCCTAAGGCCACGTGTTTATCATCACCAAAGTTGCCTCGGCTCGGGAACTTGGGTACGATTGGGGAAGGTCAGCTATGAGCACCCCCACTCTCCCGATCAAAGATCGGCATCTACTAATCATGATATCTAATTTTGAAAACATTATGCATTCTTATTCCAGTTAATTAGCTAATCTTACTAAGTGATGTGCACAACACAAAAGTATAGACTAGATCGCCTAATTTGGAACAAAGCATTGCATATCCGCTCGTTTGAAAGATAGTTTGAAATTTGCTACTCGCAAGTAGGCTAAAACACGGATTTCAACGAGTTGTTCCAACTCAAGCAATCCAACCTTCACCCATAGGCAACCAGGCAGTTTACATCACGTAAGCATATAGCCACATGGTAAGCATGCTGTCATGTTAACATTCACACTCATGCAAGATGCTAAAGTATAAAAAGCTTACCGAGTACTCCGAGCCAAAACAAAGAACTTGTTAGCAATCAATGTATGATCCAAGTTCATGTTAAGTGGCTAATGCATCGCATACAAAATGCAACTAGAATGGGCTCGGCTATTCTAAGATGGCATGTGATGATGCTACAGCTAACACGTATTCAACTTGGAATTTGAAATACTATGCAATTAGTATGATGCACCGAGCCCGGTGCGTGCAATACAAATGAATGGATGCACGCATGCATAGCATAAAGATGCTAACACTACAAGAATTTACACAATTGGCGACCACTTTTGCCGACCAAAAAAATTTTGGTCGCAAAAAAATGATATTTGGCGACCAAATATTAATTAGTCGCGAATGATCAATATTTTTGGCGACCAAATATGAGTTGGTCGCAGAAGGTCACATTTTGGCAACCAAAAATGAGTTAGTCGCAGAAATTGGTATGTTTTTCGCGACCAACTACAAATTTGGTCGCGGAAGGTTACATTTTGGCGACCAACATAATTTAGTCGCCAAATTTGTACTTTTAGCGACTAACATTTTAGTCGCTGTTGATTGGAATTTAGCGACTAAAAAAATTTGTTGGTGAATGTACCCTTTTTGCGACTAATATGGTGTTTTGGTCGCCAAAAGTGTTTGGGAGGGAAATTTGAAACAGGGAGGGGGAAATGAAATTTTTTGGCGACAAAAAAAATTTGGTCGCCAAAGTAAAACAGGACGTCGTTTTGTACCTGAAAAACAAAAAAAAAAAATTAAACAAAGGCCCTGATCTCCTCTGTGTAGTATGTTCATCTGCCCTCTCCCTCTCTTTGTGTTCTCTCTCTCAATCAGTGCCCACTCTCTCTAGCTCACCCAAATCCCTTACCACCATTGCTCACGTCCGTCGCACATCGCCATCGCCATCGCCCTCTGTTTGTAGGAGCGGGTCTGGTTTGGTTTGGTCCGGTCCTCTACACCCCGCGGTCTATATTCTCTCTCTTTTTTCTCATTTTGTATATTCCGAAAACCAGGGCAATGTGTTTTTTTCTCTCTCTCTCTAGAAGCGAGACAGAGAGCCTAGGGCAGGATCGGAATCTCGTCGGAGAAAGTCAGCCTAGGAAACTCTATGAAATCCGGCAGGAGGCTCTGAATCAACCGGCGAGGAAAGGAAGTTGAAGAAACAAAGATAGGAGAAGAGAGAAAAACGGGGAGGAATTGGAGATCGATTAAGTCTACGATTAAGTCCAAGGCATCAAGGCTTTGGAGGTTCTTGCACGGCACAGATGCCTAGTGTAGCACGTCCCCGAACGCCCCGGGAGGGTTAAGTCCCGTTCCGTTCATATTGGGTTTACTACAGTTCGGACTCGATTGTCACGGTTCTAAATCTGAACCAAAGAGTCCAAATCCGGCAAATCGTTTTGAAGAAAAACAGATTTTGAAAAGAAGTGCCAAACATGGATTCTGAGTCGCCACCTAAATATTTTAAAATGGGAAATTTAGGAAACCCTGACTCGGTGCCGAAGGCCACGTGTCCGTCATCACCAAAGTTGTCTTGGCTCGGGAGCTTGGGTACGATCGGGGAAGGTCAGCTATGAGCACCCCCTTTCGCCTGGTCCGAAAACCGGCCTCTACTAACCGTGATATCCGATTTTGAAAACGTTATGCGTTCTTATTCTAGTTATTAGCCTAGAATTACTATGTTATGCGCACAGCAAACAAGTATAGACCAAATCGCCTAAGTTGGAACAAAACACTACGTGTTTGTTTTGAAAAATGATTTGCTACTCATAAGTAGGCTAAAATGCAGGTTTTGCCACTCTCAAGCGGGCTTTAAAACTCACAGTTTTAATGCATTGTTCCAACCTAAGTAATTTGACCTCCATCCACAGGCATTCAAGCAGTTATATCACATAAGCACTTAGCCTCATGGTAGTCGTGCTATTATGGCAATATTCACACGCATGCGATATGCTAAAGCATAAAAGCTCACCTAGTACTCCAAGCCAAAACAGAAGCTTATTAGAAATCCATGCATGGACCTAAGCATACTGAAATGTCTAATGCAACACATGCAAAGATGTAATCTAGGCAGGCTCGGCTATCCTAAGCATGGCATGTGAAATGGTACAACTATCACGTATTCAATTTGGAATTGAAAGTACGATCTGATTTGTATGATGTACCGAGCCGATGCATGTCAACAAATGCGTGGATGCACACATGCATTGCATAAGGTATGCTAATTTAAATATGCCCTAATCTACCATCATAAGCGGTAAATAAAAGGAAGAAAGAAGTGGGGTTGGAAGACATACACACACTCACCCACACTTATTACAATTGCGCCCTCACTCGGAGGGACCAAAATAATATCTGATCCCAAAATAAATGAATAAATATTACAAATTCTAATTATTGAATAAATAAATGTGAAATAAAAGGGGCCTGACCCTACGCCTCGAGATCTTGTGAATGATGCATGCTCGATGTCCGCCTTGCAGGAACCCGCACCATGCCTTTGTTCCCTCTGCTTTTCGCCCTACCTCTCGAAAATTGCGAGTCCCGACACCTTCCACATACCACAATATTACCACCGGTGAAAGGTTGGGCCATCGGTCGCAGGTTTGGCCACCTGCAATTGAGATTATCGGCACAAAAAGTGTGCGGTCGGCCTTGAAGAGTGCCGGTCGGCCTTGATCAAGAGTGCCGGTCGGCACTAAATTCTGCAGGAGAGTTTTGGCAATGACAAAGAACAACGAGCATGGTATGGAATTTTGGGACAAATGTATGCACGGACACACTCCCTATCATGCAATGGACTCAAGGGAGCATGGCCTCGACCCCGGGCCACCAATCACGCATTTCAATGCATGATGGCCCAAGAAGCCAAAGTGTGCAACTTCAATGTGGAATGAAATGCACATAAACAAACAAAGAGCTCAACCTCTATCATACTCAATTCAAGAGGTAAAGCATGCATGTCAAATGCAACCTAAGCATGCAATCTAACATGCAATATGAACATGCAAGTATATAAACATGCTAGGCACACAACCTAAGCAACACATACAAAGTAAGCATGCTACAACACATGAGGGAATGAACTTAAACTAGATTAGGCAGCCTCAAACAAGCCTAAAACAGTGGCCATAAGATGAAAATGAGGCGCCTCGAAATGTGTGCACACTTGCACGCAAACCGAGGCGATGGCATATACAATGCAATATGGCTAAAATGGCATATACAATGCAACATGGACTTATACTAACATGAGAGAGCCTCAACCACACTCACATAAGAGGCCGTCGGATAAAAATGGAGTGCCTCGAAATGCGTGAACACGGGCACGCAAACCGAGGCGATGGCATAAAGGCATGAAATGACATGGCAAACGATATGAAAACATGCTAATGGAATTTCAGCACTGAAATGTGGGGGAAAACAGTCCCGAATCATGGCCAAAGTACACTCGATGCACGGAATAGTCCCGAAACATGAATTTTAGCACCCGAAATGGCCTATAGCTATGCCAAATATGCAAGATATGAACATGAAGTATGAAGACAGAAACTAGACAGTCCAAAAACAAGCATGTTCATAGTACAAAGCATGGCAAGACAGCAAGCACAAGTGGGACTAACATGGCATGCAAAAAAAAATGGCTCCTCAAGGGAGGCAATGAGGCAAGTGATAGATACAATGCTCAAACAGAAAAATGTCCTTCTACAACATTGAATAGGGACCAAAAACATGAACATTTACAGTAGATAACAAGTCCCAAAACAGTATGCACACATACTCAAAATGCAATGCAAGATTAAGGCCCACAAAGGGGTATAACATGAAGTACCAAAAGGATGCACCAAACAGCCAAACACCCTTCATGAGACATGTAGAGGGGGTCAAACTAAGACCATTTTCAGGCCTGTCAAAGACCCAAAAACAGAAGCATGGTAGGCTAACAAAGCATGCAAAAATGGGGGCCAAAGAGGGGGTATAATGGTAAGTACTACATGGAGACCCCCAACAGTGTTGAGCCCTTCTTCAATGTTGAAGAAGGGATCAAAACAAGCAACTTTGTAGTTTACATCGAAGCTCAAAAATACATGCAGCTATGGCTTAGATATGAACCAAGGAAATGCTAGTTTGAGAGAAATAGACACTTACCCTTGAAGATCAATGAACCAGCAGGTTTTGATCCAAGAAAATGAACTCCTAGCCTCTGGAAATGACCTCCAATGTGCTGGAAATGGAGTGGTGGTGGTGGTGCTAGGTGGTGGTGAAGAAATAGCCCAAGATCAAGAGTATTTGGAGGTTGAATGAGAGAGATATATTGAGAGATGGAGGGATGTATATGTATATATCAGATATACATATATTTCTCTAGTTTTTTGTTCCAAAGTCTCCAACCTTAACCAAAGGAGGAGAGGGCCTCCTTATATAAGCAAAGTCAAGCCAAGACTTAGTGGCTAAGTCATTCAAAAAGGGTCAAGGCGGGCCAAGGCTTACTCTAGAAGTTTGGACAGCTGGTAAGGCTTCTTGAGGAAGCCAAGACAAGGGGTCAAGGCTTCCCCAAGAAGCCTTGAGCAAAGGGTGCAAAGAAGGAGGCCAAAGGTGGTTAAAGGGTGCAAAATGGGCACATGTATGCACGTGGGTCGAGTTCTGTGCATCCCAGCTGGCACAGCTAGCATGCACCAAGCTTGGGGGGTGCAAAGGGTTCAAACCGGCCAGAAGATTCGATCATTGTCCAAAATAAAGTGCCGGTCGGCACTCTTTTCTGCCGGTCGGCTACATAGAGTGCCGATGGATGATTCCTTGGTCAAAACATGGCCGGTGGGTATGCAAATCGAAGCCCCGGAAGTTATCTTTCCAATGGCGCAAACCTTGCATCAAAATTCCTCCTGTGCAAAAAGTTATGCCCTTTTCCGTGAAGTCACGCAGACTCGATCCAACCGGGATGATCCCCTGCTTCAACCCAACATATCTCCTCCACCCGGACTTGGCTTTGGGAGATTCTTGAGTACAAAGTGAAGCCCCGGAAGTCTTCTTTCCAACGATGGTGGCCTCATAGCTTAACTCCAAGTATGCAATTGAATAAGCCCGATTCAGCGAGGGCTGCTCGATTCTCTCCTACCCGGATTCATGGCGAACTTCTTCTTCAACCTATTTTCTCCCCTCCTCTCCTCTTTTCTTCAACTCCAAACCCTTAAACAAAGTGTTTGGGAAGATTTGCCTCTCTTCTTGCCGAAGAAACTGAACCTGTGCCCTGCACATCTCTCAACACCGAGCAAACCATCAGTAATGCCCAAGTCTTGAGGGCGGTCAAAAATGGGGTGTCTACACCTAGATCCCTTCTTCAATCTCCCCCCTTGCCTTTTGCCATAATCCATTCGATTTCTATGTCTCTCAGTCATTATCAACTTTCCTTCCCTTTCTTTAAATTCTTCCCACCCTTGCCTCTTTCTTTCTCTCCCAAATCCTTTTCCAGAACTGCACTCACAATTTGACTCTATCGGATATACCGTTCATGTTCACAATTTAAAGGTACGCGCTTTAATTTTTCCTTCTTTTTTTGTTTTGGCTGAATTCTTGTTGCATTTGATCTTTCTACTTGCTATTTTCAGGCGTCGATCCTTTGATCGGTTGTTTTTTTTAATGTTTAAAGTTGGTATCTTTATCCATTTTTTATCTTTTATTTTTAAACAATGTATGCTCTACGATCGGCTGTTGAATTTGGGGCCCTTCTGTGTGATTTCGAGTTCGAGCTGATCTTTCCTTTTGGGGCGCTGCGATTTCAATTTTCCCCCTCGTTTAAGACCTGTATGTTGACATTGAATATTTTTTTTGCTTCCAAACAGTGCTGAAGATGTTTGTTTATGTTCTTTAATGCATTTCTACCTCTCTGATGTTTGGCTGATATTTAAAAAAAATACACCTAATTTTTCTCATATTGTTTTTCAGGGTGTTATTGGGCTGCTAATTTTCAATTCCCATTAAAATAATAAATGATTTTATTTATCCTCCATGCAGATTTTCTTCACGGAAGTTGGAAACTTTTCAATTGTAGGTTCACCGGTGATAGCCAGTTAAGTAACGGTTTTCAGTTTTCGTCTTCTTTTTCAATACTGGGTTCACCATGCCATCAGAAATGATGCAGCCAAAGGGTTTGTCGTCATCATCTTTCTTCTCTGATATGGACGTATGTTTTCCTAATGAGGTAGTGATTTCTTCTTCAAATTATGAGGTAGTGATTTCTTGTTAGGCAGTTTGCATATGCAAATTTATAGATAAGAACTCAATTAATCTGTGGCAAACCTTTTTTCTTTTTATAAATATATTTCTATTCCAATCATTATTTATCCCTTCTATTTCCCCCCTTCTTCTTCTGTTTCTACCATTGTGGTTGACCTCCCTAGGAGGGAAAGTGTTGAAAGGTGAGAGGCTTGTTTAGTGGGGCATTTTTTGGGTAGGAATCTCAATTTTATATTTTGAAATCATTATGATCTGCTTTTTTAGTTTACATTGCTCGGCATTATCTAGTGTCAAGAATAGCATCTTTATTTGTGAGTTTGGAGGGGAAACATTACCATGAGTTGTTCATTTGTTTGTTATTGGATAAGCTTATGTGGCCATGTGATTTTAAGCACAAACTTCCAAGTGGTTTTAAGCTTGCTGTTTTTTTTTTTAGGGGTGAATGTCTGCTTTGATGAAGCTTGGGCTTTTAGATCATCACTCTTTTGTTAGTCATGAGAAATGTGACACTATTGCTGCATTACTTTGTGTACTTTGTCCAATAAAAAATTGATGAACTGATATATTTATGGTAGCGTTGGTTATTGCACCAACGCATGAGTTATACATGCAGGTATATGAAATCTTGCAAAAGTTATTGCACCGTTTTCATTGGATTGTCCCAGGCTATATAATGGGTGGTGAAAACAGGTCAAAAGAAAAGGCCAGGTTGCGCAAAGGTAAGACATCATGCATAATTGTAGTGTCATAACTTACATTTTGGAATTTGAACTTGCAGGTTAAGGTTTGTTAAGTACTATAGTATACTGAATTCTCTAGCAATTTGATGGGCCAGATTGTTAAGTTCAAATGTTGTCAAACCCACTTGGTTGTCAAGCAGGAATTTTGTGGTGCAGTTTTTTTCAGTTATATTCAGTTGTTTGACCCATTAACCAATAACTAAACTATTGCCATATTTTGTGTTACGTAACCAAGATTTGGGTATAAAAATATTATTCACTGAATTTTTTATGTTCATTTAACTAATTGAACTGAAGGGTTCTTTACTTTTCACATTTTAGTGCTATTATTAGTGGATTTATTCCTACATCTTCCAGCAAGATTTTGCGTTGACAACATATCTGTTGTGATAATACATAATTGCTACTTCTTCATTTCCCATTCATTTGTTCTTCCCTTCATTTTTCTTTTGGTTTTTAACCCTTGTTTTTACTACTAAATGATTTTCGTTGGCGCAATGTGGTTTTGGTTGGTCTAGTTGTTAATAGGATTTTCATTCTTTAAGCTTTCAAGTTTCAACTTTGATTGATAAGTAGATTCCTTTTTGGCCATTTAGCTTAAGCTTGAGTCAAATCCTGCATGAGTATCCTTTATTTATTACCTTGTCTTGCAATATGACACCTAGTTATTTTTGGTCTTCTACTTGTCTTTTAGTCACCTCACTCTTAGCTTAATCAATTTTTCTAGCTACTACATAATTAATTTCCCATTAACATGACTTGACCTCTTCTTTTTTTTTTGGCTTAAATTTTTTTTTTTTATTATTATCTTTTCTAGAATTGGTGCTATCTCTCTCTACCTTCTTGTATGTGCCTTCAATTCTTATTTATCATTTTTGTCTTGCCACTTATTTCAATTATGCTCATTTTATTAACAGGTTTTAGAATTTTCAGCATCTTGTGAAATAAAGGCATAGTTAGTTAGCCTGATAGACATCTGATAAAACATTCTATTCTCTGTTATTTATTCTGTAACACACAATTGTTTAGCATGGGTAACTTATGGTCATTTCCAGGCATAACTATTCTTGTTGCAACTCCTGGACGCCTTTTGGATCATCTAAAAAAGACATCATCCTTCGTGTACACAAATTTGCGATGGATAATCTTTGATGAAACAGATAGGTAATATCTACAATCTAAAGTTGCAATTGTTTCTTGTTTCTTCTTCTTTCTGAGTTCTTTCATTTATCAGTGGCTTTGTTGTGCACCTTAACAGGATTCTTGAATTAGGATTTGGTTAAAGACATAGAGGAGATACTTGATCTCTTGGGTTCCCGGAAACAGAAGTCTCTTAGCGAGGGGAATGCCATTTCAAGGATTTCTGAATTTCAGAGACAAAATTTGCTTTTGTCAGCTACCTTAAATGAAAAAGTAAATAATCTTGCTAAAATGAGTTTAGAGAATCCAATTATGATTGGTCTCGATGGCAGTAAGTTGCAAACTAGTCCATCTCTTGAACATTTGGAATCTTTAGGATCTGATGTGGATAATGAATTAAAGTACTCAGGAAAGCTAATAAGTTCTTCCAATGAAGAATATAAGCTTCCAGCTCAATTAGTTCAGAGATACGTTAAAGGTAATGTGAGACGGAGACTCTGATTTGGTGACTTGCATGGATTTCGATTTCATATGCGAATTCTGATTGAATTTTTTGTATAGTGCCCTGTGGTTCATGGCTTGTGGTCCTCCTATCCATTCTGAAGACTCTTTTTGACTCAGAAATTTCCTATAAGGTAAGGCCGCCCTTCTATTTCCAAACTGCTGATTGTTCCTACGTCTTTGTAATGTTGTTCCTTTATGTAATGCATGCACATTCGTGTATCATAAGAATTGTCTTTGGTCAATCGCTGCAAGATCTGCATGTGCCTTTGAATTGGTAAATTCATGGTTAGATAACTAGTTGAACTACCTGCATTTACCTTTCCGGTTTTAAACTTCTTTCACATTTGAAAGTTAATGAAAGAGTCTTTGCTCTGGTAACACAATGCCACTCACTAATCAGTAGGGTGGCATCATTATGAGTTTGGTTTGTAGGAGTCTCTCATGATTCATTCTCTAGAATGGTCACTGTATCTTTATACACTTCCAAATATTACTTCACACTGAGTACTTTTCTTTAGTCAGGAGAAGATCAAGACTTTGTTTTTCTCTCCTTTATTCATTTATTTATTATTTTTAATTGTTAAATATAGGAAGAAATGTCATATTATTTCTCATTCGAACTAATTTGGTATGAAAAGTTGTATTACTTCAGTGCATAATAACTTGTTCTTATTGTCAAGTTCTCTCATGCATTCACTTTACAGATTGTGGTATTCTTTTCAACATGCGATGCAGTCAATTTTCATTATTCACTGCTCACTGACTTCCAGTTGTCCAACCAACAACCAGAGACAATAATTTTGATTTTATTTGTTGTATTTCTCTGTTTCTCTTTCCTAAGGTAATGAAAGAATCAATGTGATTGTCATTCTCTATGGAACTGTCATTATATTGATTGGGGCTCCATACCTATAAAAATTGTTTGTTGTTGCTACATATGTGGCTCTTTCTGCAAAAATTGCTCTCATGTATTGCCAATGCAAAAATTGCTCTCATGTATTGTCATGGGCAGATTTTAAGCAGAGCAAGGATCTTAAGAAAACTGATGGGACAAAGAGACAGAGGATAACTGGGATTACCAAACTAGAAGATGCTAATGATGTCGAAAGGAAGAGCTCTGATAAATGTACCTTGCTCTCCTTAACTGTTCTTTCATCTTGCCACTATTAAGTCCATTTCTAGAATGGACTCTGCTAGCCACAGCCCAATGGGGTGTTGGTTATGGATCAAATAATGCAAAAAATAAAATAAAATAAAAAATAGAATGGTAATACACATCTTACATGTTTTATATATTGTTAAATATTTTTATACATTTTTTACATATATCCCAACTTTAGCATTTCCCTTCTAGTATTCATACTGGCATCCTATTTTTGACTTGCCTTGACATTTGTTTGTCCTGAAATTATCACTTGAATAGTGCTTGTTTCATACTCATGATGTTTTTTGGATAAGCAACATTTCAAAGCATAAAGAGAAGATTAGCACTGATCATGCGCAAGAATGACACAAGCATATTGAGATAAAGCATCTATATTCCAATGTATTTTGACTTTTCCTGCCACTTATCTGTCGTGAAATTATCAACTTAATAGTGCTCGTTTCATACAAATGATATTTCTTGGATATTCATTGTTTGAAGAGTAAAAACATGTTTCCTCGCATATGCAATCTTAAATCTCTCTCCTTCATTTTAATCAGCATACATCAATTGCACATAGCATGCTTCACAAGTTTGATAGTCTGATAGTTGGTCCAAATATATCATTCATCCTAAGAGTGCCTATAATGCTTCTCCGATACACTTTTTGATCTAATAAAAATAATAACTAATACTAATAATTTTTGCATCCTACTTCCCTAAAGTTTCTCTTACTCCAAATAATATAATTATGTGAAGTTATCCATGACATCTAAGCTCAGTAGTATCACTTAGCCAACTTGTACCCAAATCCCCTAGTCTCTATTGTCTAAATTTTTAAAATCAAATCTCCACATTTCTCTAAGGGAATTATCTCTTACTGGATCTGAAGTCAGAGTACCAGTCCAATGATTAAATTCCAGCTTCATCATCAAACATAAGATTATAATTAGTAGGAACCCTTCAAGAAATTAAGAGGCTAGTGAGTATGATCATCAATGGCATCTAGTCTGATCAAACCTGAAACAAAATAGATTATTTATGACATGAAAAGGAGGTTTAACGGCCCAAGGAAATTTATCCTTCAGCATCTTTTCCATGCGCTTAATTTACAACGCTACTACAGATGCCCCCGATTAGAGTAATCGGACTTGGGAACCCAATTAGTATTGTGTGTTGGGCACGAAGTGTTTGAAGAAAGGGATGAAAATGGGATGTATAAATTATGATGAATTAGACTTTGTTGTCTTTACTTTTACTTTTACTTTTACTTTCACTTTGTTGTCTGTTTGGTTTTTGAGAAAATGTAAGAACAAAACTTCAGAAATTATGATGAATTAGACTTTTATTAATACACAATTGACTTAATTTTTGCATTCAAGTTGAAGTTTTGGATACAACGTGAAACATTCTGGTGATTTTAGTGTTTTTGCTCGGAGAACTAACCAAAGTTGAATTTGGGTTCATAGGATTTCTATAGTTATGGCCTTAAAAATGGGTAATCTTAGCTCAAGTTTGGAAATCCTTCCATTTTATTATTCTCCGCAGTTAAATAGACTGTTGCCTTTATGATCTTGTATCATTTTAACAAGTAAAAGTAGAGTTCTATTTTGGAAACCTTTGAATGTTCATATTAAGAGATTTCTTGTTCTAGTTTTGGTTTTCATTGTGTTTGCTTGTTCAAAGGTTCAAGAAGATAATTCTTAACTTACATTCAATTTAACAAATCCTTGTTCCCAATATTTGTATATTAAGTTAAACCATATGCTGAAATTTCTTTCCTTGCTATCTTAACCACATTGATTCTGGTCCCTTGGCATTGCTTTCACTGTGGACAAATGAAATTCTTAATCTTACTATGGTTTTCGTTTATGATAGTTGAGAAACTCAATACAACAAAGCCAATTAATTGTGATAGGCTAAGTTGAGTTGAAGGTTTTAGTTACTAGTTTCCTAATTACAAATGAGATATCTAATATTTGTAATTCAAGTTTTCTTCTGTTAATTTTTATTTCTTTTTGGTTCAACCTACAGTTTCTTAAAAATCAGAAGAGCCTTCTCTCTCTATTTTTTTTTTCCTTGTAAAAGTTAAAAAAAAAATTATTAGAAGGAGCCAAAGGGGGTGCAACCCTATATAAATTGGATACTTTAAAAGAAAACATGCTTTCATTTGCATTTGCAACCTTTAGGCTTTGTTCCAGCAACTGTGGGATTCTGTTGGTTTATTGCAATGAGTTATGGTCACTTTTTAATATCTTCATTTGATTTTTTGAAATGCAGGTTGAGAAACTGATAAAGGAGCTGCCTAGTATGCTCGCTGATTTGTCCAATGAAGATCTAAATTCTGCAGAAAAGGATCATTTAAGCAATGGAATCTCTTTTCAACACACTGCAAATGGAACAAATCCCAGGGAGGCTCAAAGCATGCTTTTGGAGAGAATTGCCAGTGAAATGAATCGGCTAAAGTTCTACATCACTCATGCACAGGTCTATCTTGCTGTCATCCTCATGTACTCTATTAGCTTTCTCGTGGTTTTTACATTTGTCTTCTAATTTTTTTGCAACAATTTTTCTCAGTTACATTTGTATCATTCATGTGCCAATAATGTTACTAAACTGTCTTTACTGAATGCTGCTGATGATATGCTTTCTGAGTTTTTAAAATTTTATTTATTAATTTTTGACTTTATGTTCTGTTATTCACGACACGAGTTGTGAAAGTCTTAGTGATTGATTCATCATTTCATCTTGGAACTGTTACTTTACCTAAGAGCAAGACTATTTCAATGTCCATTATCTAATGTTTTTCTGGAGCCTCACTAGGTTGCTCTGCAAGTGAAACTTGCAGTGTCTCTCTTGCATTTGGAATTTGGACCTGTGACCACTCCACATCCACACTGTCTCTCTCACCCTGTCTCTCCTAATTCTGGTAATCCAAACCCTACCACTTCACTAATATATGTATTATGAATATGTTTATTGATATATATATACACATATAGGTTAAGACAATTAGCTTTGGATGTTGAAAAGAGATGCCATAAATCAATCTCCCTTCTCCTGTTCCATGTCTACATAAAATGGTTCATTTTTGGAATTTTATTTTAGGAAATGAGATGCTACAAATCATCCTCTCCTTGACCATGCTATGTCTATGAAATGCAGTGGATACAGTAACGCATTCCTTTTGTTCTGTTGGTTCCCTGTCTTCTTGTTCATCTCTTTAATGTGGTGGCAATGGGTTTTGCTGTTTGGAAGCCTATTTCAATCTTCCGTTCATCTTTATTGGATTTGATTATAAAATAAGCTTATTATGTTGGAACAAATTGAAATAAATACTAGCCTATTTAACTTTTCCTTGAATTGAATGCCTTGATGTCTTCTTGAGAACCACATGCTTCGTGATAACAATTTTATGCTTAGAATTGCTACATGTATGGGATTCGTTATTAACTCTTAACGATTTATAAATTTTGTGCAGAAATATGTATCGCTTTAGCTACCACCGTAACCGGAGCATCTAATGAAGGTAATCTTTTATTTTTTGAATGAAGCAAGTGCCACAATCTCTACATTACAAGAATCGGCAATTATGTTTTGAAGTTTGATTCATTCTTAGTTTTATAAACAGGGTGTGGTATTAATTGTTAGTTATATTTATTTACTAATTTGGCTTGCATTATGCAGAAATCCAATATTTCTGGCTTGAAAGTGCTCTTATTATTTCTTAATTATTTGGCAGGTCCATGAGAAGCATGTAATTGGCATCACACATCACTTCCACAGAAACCTTGTCGCTACATATAGCGAAGACTGCACGATGAAATTGTGGAAGCCTTGAGAGAATTCCTCGGTGGTTGGTGTTTCTGCTGTTAGTCTAAAATGCAATTTAGGTTGCTTTATTTATTTTCATTTTTCTTTTCTTTTTTTCTTTTAAAGGCTAGTTTCGTACTAGTTCTTTTGCCTTGAGAATTCCCACGCTCCCACTATCATGCTTCTCTGATAAATTTCCAATTATGTTTCTTTATTAGGTGCCTTACATCACTACTGCTTTGATGGATGCGAAGCTTGGCACGGAAGGGCGCAAGGATCTTTTTGATTGGCTATCAAGGCAACTTAGTGGATTAAAACTTAGAATATGAATTATGTATTGTGTCGAATAGTTAATGAATTAAAACTTAGTGGATCTTTTTGATTGGCTATCAAGGCAACTTAATGTATTGTGTCGAATATGAAATGAAAACTTAGAATAGTTGTATTGTGTCGAATGTTAATGAATTATGTATTGTGTCGAATGTTAATGATTCAGTTAATTTGAATGATACTTTAAAATTATAGGTTTATTATGGATTGAATGAATTATTAGGAATTACAGGTGTATTGTTTTCCTGCTTTGGTGACCAATTTATTAGTCGCGACAAGTAAATTATTTTTTTTCGCAAAAAATGACAATTGCCGACCAAGAGTTTTGGTCGCAAAAAATACATCTATTGCCGACAAAAAATTTTGTTGGTCATGGAAACTCACTTTTGCCGACCAACAGTTTTGGTCGCGAAAAGTAACAATTGGCGACCAAACTAATTTTGGTCGCAGAATGTCACAATTGGCGACCATAATTTTTGGTCGCGAAATGTCACAATTGGCGACCAAATTTTTTGGTCGCGAAATGTGTCAATTGGCGACTAAGAAATTTGGTTGGCAAAAGGCGACTTTTCGCGACCAAAGTGTTTTCGCGACAAAATGAATTAGTCGCGGTAATTAAATATTTAGCGACCAAAAATTTAGTCGGCAAATCCAACTTTTGCCGACCAACGAAAATTTTGGTCGCGAATTACTTTTGCCGACCCTCAATTGGCGACCAAACTAGCGACCAAAAAAATTAGTCGTGGATAACTTTTGCCGACCAAAAATTGACTTTTAGCAACCAAAATTTTTGTTGCTAAAAGTGTGAATTCTTGTAGTGTAAATCAAATATGCCCTAATACTAACCATCAAAAGCAGGTAAGTAAAAGGAAGAAAGACGTGGGGTGGAAAGACATTCACATGCATGCACGCTTATTACAAATTCACCCTCGCTCGGAGGGACCGAAAGAATAATACAATTTAATCAACTAACAAGCTAATTAAATAATTACAAACCAATTAACTAGCTAAGCAAATTAACTAAGCTAATGAGGCGGTAAAACAGCCTCGGGAAGAGGGCCCAATGCATGCGTGCTCGACTTTGCTCGGAAATCCACCACCATGCACAAGCTGCCTCTGTTTGCACTGTTTTATGCCTCTGAAAATTGCACAAGTCCCAAGGAACACTCTCTGAACACTGTGGGGTGCCACCGGCCATGAGGAATGGTCACTGGCCATGGGAAAGTGGTCATCGACCATTGGTATGGCTCTCGGCCAAAGATTTGTGGTCGGCCGGCACTCAATGTGGTCGGTTGGCCATCTATGCCTGCAGAATCCTGTTTTGACAGCAATAGAGGGCAAACATGGCATGGCAATGCATTTCAAGCAAATGTGTGAACCAACAACCTCCTTATCATGTTCATGACTCAAAGGATGATGGTCCTCGACCCTCGGGCCACCAATCGCATATTTCAATGCGTGATGGCCAAATGAGTCAAGTTGTGCATTTGGATTTCAAATGTAATGCAAAACCAAACAAACACATAAGGCCCAACCTCTATCATGGTAATTTCAAGAGGCAAGACATGCATGCAAAATGCAATCCTAGCATGTGGGCTAAGTGTACAATATGAAAATGCCAACAAGCATGCAAACATGTAACAAGTGTGCAAGCTAACAAGCATGCGAAATGCAATGCCAACATGCAAACATGCAAAACATGTAACATGTTAAGCAACCAAAACAAAGAGAAGAATGCATGCCAAATGCACTATGATTCAAGCATGCAACACATGCGATAGGTCAAATATGCAACAACACACAACGCGCGCATGCAACAGTATGCAAAGGATGGTCTTAAACTAGTTTGGGCAGCTCTCTAACAAGCCCAAAATAGCGGCCAAATGCTACGGAAATGAGGGCCAAAACACATACAAACATGCATGCACACATGGTCCAACACTTATGCATCAAATAGCAAATTTTAAGCACACTTAAAAGAGGATAAACATGGACTAATGGCAAGCATAGCAAGCTCTGAAAATCATGTTAAGGGTGGTGCCAAACCAACTAAACAAGACAAGCAAAGTATGCAATTATGTCCAAAATCTAAGGCTCACCAAAGAGGCATTGAACTACACTTAGCAACACCAAACATGGCATGATTTGAACAACTAAAATCAGAGTTTTAGCATGTTAAAACAAAGCCAAAAACACATTGACATGGCATCCTAGAGGCCTAAACATGATGGCATACGCAATGACACTTTCATGGAGCATGAAACACAAACTCTTTAAGGCCTTAAAGTAACATCAAATGCAAGCATACAAGCATGCTAAATGGATTGAAATGACATGGTAAGTGGTGCCAAACCACTGAAATAGCTCAAGCAAAGCATGCTCATGACATCACACACTCAAGGCTAACAAGCCAAAATGCAAGGCGGTCATGCAAAGCATGTCATGGATGACCAAAACAACCATAAACAGACCTTAAGCATACTGAAACATGCATAAAAGCTTCACAAATCTTGGCCAAAACAAGTAAGCATAGCAGTCTAAATGCTAAGTACATGTTAAGGAAAATTATGGCATTACATGACAAGTATGCAAAGCAAGCATGGTGTGTCTAAACCAATTAAAAACAGTGCTATATCATGACAAAATAAGCACAAATACTAGCTAAGACATGGCCAACATGATCTCAACAATGGTGCTCACACATGAGGCTAAAATGGCACATATTGAAGGCAACAAGGAGAAGGGATGGCCCTCTCCTTCTTAGGACCTTAAAGCACCATCCCCACCACCCAAATCCAGAGATTTCAATGGTGAGGAGGCCAAAACAAGGTGGTCCCGAAGCTCACCAAAATAGCACAAAAATGGGGCCAAACAAGGCCTAAGAGGAGTCAAACAACCCCAAACACCAAAGCAACCTTAAACGACTATTTTAAGCACTTAAAATTAGAACTTTTATATGTTATAGACTAAGCTTAAAAATAGGTGCAAGGATGGCTAAGAGCCTATGCAAAAAGGGGGTATTTAAAGGGAAAGTTCTTACCCTTGTAGACCTCTTCAAGAACAATGCTCCAGCAGCCTTCCTTAGGTCTAAACCAGCTCAAAACCTTCAAGAATAACCCTTTGGCTCCTCAGCAACCAAGGTATGGTGTAATGGTAGGTGCCTTAGTGCAAAACTAAGAACAAACACACACAAAGGCAAAAAGAGATGGAGATATAGAGATAGATAGATACACTATGCAAACCCTAATCTCAGAGCTCTCTGGAACTTTTTTGTAACCCTTAAGGAGGGAGGAGAAGGCCTCCCTTTATAGAGATTCACTCTTGCAAAGCTTACAAAACAAGCTAAGCAAGAGTGAAATCCCTCCATACACGTGTATGGATGGGGTGCAAAGTGGGTGCCAGCTATCACAGCTGGCACAAAATATTTGCCAAAAGCAAATGCACAGTGGTCGGCCAGCCAAAAATGACAAATTGGCCAAAACCAAGGTCGGCCAACCACAAAGAGTGCCAGCCGGTAGCCTCAAGCCATGGCCGGTGGCCAAAAATCCATTCCCTGCCCCTCAAAAGCAAAACACAAGTGTTTGGTGCAAAACCAAACACAAAACAGTCGAGTCGAGAGGTCTTAAGGCAAGGCGCGTGGCCGAGACCTCCGGGAACTCAAGATGAACACAAACAAAGATGATCACCGAATGTTCAAACGGTGACATCTAAGTCTTAAGGACAGTCAAAAATGGGTGTCTACACCGCCGCTGTCCGTCCGGTCGATCGATCGGGTAGGCTGGGCTGGGCCTAGGCTTGTGCATGGTGTGAGGTTGGGTTGGCTTGTCCGACCCAATACCTATCTTTTTGGATCAAAAACATTTGAATTTAATTTTATTTTTTGAAAAATAAAATCCAGAATTCAAATTAATTCTAGAAATAAACTGGTCCGATTTTTCTGTACACCCAAATAGGTCCCTTCCTGTTTTTATCTGTTTGAATTTTGAACCCAATAGATTTAAATCTGTTTAATTCAAAACCCAACAGGTACTGTACCTGTTCAAACAGGTTTGCACCTATTTAATTCAAAATCTGCAACCACCAATCCATCTATAAATAGGATAGCCCTCATTTGATGTTTCATTCAAAAATTTCGTACTTCACCTCTGCAAATTTATTCTTCATTTTGCTGCATTTAATTTTTTGTGAGAAAGAGTATAAACACTTAGTGTGTTCGTTAGACAAATAATTTGTAGTGCTACTATTGTTTGTAGTTGATTATTTCATCCTAGGAGATAGACGTCCACATTCTGAAAGCACCGTGGAGAGGACGAATCTGTCTTAAGGACACAGTGTCAAACACTGGACTTGATCAGATTATTATTCGAAGAAATTAATCAAGTAAGTTGTTTAATTTATTATTCTGTTTTATTTGTTTATTAAATCATATTTTAATTTTTTTTTTTGTAACAAAATAAAATCTGTTTTTATTTATTTAATTTTATTTCTAGTTTGATTTTTGTAATCAAACAATTTTCTCTCCTTTCCTATATTTCTTTTTATTTTGTTTGTTGTTAAGTACACAAACAGAATTAATTAATTACAATGAAGATTGTCCAACAAAGATCACATAAGACTTTATTAGTTTACATCACAATAAATTAACTGAGGTTTCAAGATCTGAAGGAATTTAATTGGGTGCATGAATATTATATAGATATGGTTTGCGTGGACTCCTCATTATGGTCTTGCTTTGTAAGTTATTCATGTATAGGTATGGTTTGGCTGATGGATGTTCATTATATAGGTATGGTTTGTCTATGACATATTTCTTCTTCTTTTCTTTTTTTCATCACCAAGATGAGTTGAATGCCTACATTATACTCCCTCAGCTCTTGTTGGCTATAGTTGTCACTGTATGTGGTGATTGAATGTTTTCTCAGTCAATTAACACCAAAATAACCGTTTATATGTAAGTGCAAAATATTGATAATACAAATATTGAATTTCAGGGTTGGTTTGTATGTTTTGCCTTTTATTAAATAAATAGTGTTGAATGCTTGGAGTGGATAGTTGATCCTAGTTCTTTGGTATAATATCACATAACACTTTATTAGTTGATTAGGAAGCATCATAATCTGAATTTTAATGTGCCACATCACAATAAATTAACCAGGGTTTTGAAAAACAATAAGGCAGCCTTATTTTCAAGATTTGAAGGAATTTAATTGGGTGCATGAATATTATATAGATATGATTTGCGTGGAACCCTCATTATGGTCTTGCTTTGTAAGTTATTCATGTATAGGTATGGTTTGGCTGATGGCTGTTCATTATATATATAGGTATGCTTTGTCTATGACATTTTTCTGCTTCTTTTCTTTTTTTCATTACCAAGTGTCTCATTTGTCTATAACATATATCAAGTTTTTCTATATCTTCATATAGTCACTTATTAATGCTTCATAATTAATTATTGAAGTGATTAACAATTTCAATTGTGTTTTTAATTGAATTATAAGATAGGTGATAAATTTATTTTATTCCCTTCTTGTAATTAAAAACAGTAGGTATGGTTTAACCAATGTGTTTTTTTCCAGTACGTATAGTTTGTTCCATTGTTTGTTTGTTCGATTATATTTTTTTCAATTTTTATTATGAATTTGGGGTTGTTTGTTCCTTTTTTTTTTTTTTGGGAATGTTTCATTGTATTTTTCAATGTGTTAGGTTAGTTTTACTTGATAGTTAGTATAAATTGCTGATTAAACATTTTTTTTTTTTTGGTGGCATACATTTATGTTTGGACTTTCTAAATGATAACAATAAATTTAATTTTAACACTATAAAATTGAAGTCAGTTGGGGAAGAGAACAATTCAAATTTGGACAACTGTTGCGTTCCCATTTTAATACTCTTCATGTTGCTAGGGTTGATTTTAATTTTATCATTTTAATGTGATTGTTAAAATACATCATTGAATAGCCATAATTATATAACCAAACATTTTCAGGTTGAAGTACAACAATTATGGACAATATCACTATTTTTGGTCAAGTTTTTTTTTTCCCCCCTACATATAAATTTAAGTACCAATTTAAGGCCTATTTATTTATTTATTTTAAACTTATTATATTTAATTTTCTTCAAATAAATGTTTTTTTCCTCATACTTTATAGGTGGATGAAGACTTACACCGAACTGTAATATCAAGAAAGAAATGATTTTTTTTCTTATATACAAAGTTTTATTTATCACTCTAAAGTTTTTGCATATATAGATTCAATTTCTTCAAGAAAGAAATGTTAATGTTGTTGTCCGCGATGAGCATGACCTTAATACTATTCGCATACGTGAGGTAAGCCTACAAGTAACTTATATTCGTATGCATTTTCTTATCATTTTATATTCTATGTATTTTTATGGGCAAAGGCAAAGGAAAAACAATATCAAAGGAGATAGAAAAGGCTATCCCTTCTGGCAAAGGAAAGGAACACACAAATCTCGTGGCATGGTTTCTCAATATTTTTAAAAATTTTGTTTTTTGAATATTTATTAAAATTTTGTTTTTATATAGATTTTTTTAAGAATTGCATAGTGTCATATACTCTTTTTTATGTCTATTTTTATGAGTTATTGTTTTTTAAATATTTATTCAATTGTTTTGACTGATTGTGAAATATTTTTCTAAACCATGTTAAAGTAAGCATTTGTACAACATGTTAATGCATTTGTCTGAACATTAATTTGAACACATGTTGCATTTACAACATATCATAATAAACATATAAAAGAAGAAAACGAAAAATGAAATGAAGTTTTTAATTATAAAATATAGATTTTTTTTAATTTTTATTTTACTTATATGTTTTTAAAGAAAGAAGAAAAAGACAACAATTGATTTTAATATAACAGAAAGAGCAAAAAGAATGAAGAGGGAAGTGGAAAGTAGAAAACATTACACGCTAATATTCACATTGTATATATCTTTTCAATGTAGGACAAAAAAGATGAGTGTAATTAGCAACAAGAGTGTGGTCTCTAAAAAAAATAATAAAGCCACACAAAATTATAGGAGGTGTATGGAAGGTTGGTTAATTTAGTAAGTTATTTTAATTTTTGGTTATTTTAGTAGGTTAAAATAATTATGTTTAGCAAGATTGTTGAATTTTTTTATAATTAGATATGATATATATGAGAAAAAAATGTAAATATGAATTTGATATTATTTTAACTTATTTTGTCTTTTAATATTATTTTAATCAAAAAAAATATTTAAATACATACGACTCAAAAAAATGTTTGATGTGACATTGTTTAAATACACTATAGATATATATATATATATATATATTGATAAATACACTAAAGTTTATATATGACTCAACTCAACCACATTTTAAAATTTTTAAAATGTGTTTATATATGGCGATTTTAAATTCTATACTTTTTTAAGATGGTGAAATTCTATAAAAAGTTCAAATACGAATTAATATTTTAACTTAAACTTTTAGCAATGAATTTGATAAATTACATTTTAACTTAAACGAACCGCCATTGTACGATACATGCTAAAGTCACGGTCAGCGGTGGTGTTGCAGTAGATGGTGGCAGAAGTCTTATGTGTGGAGTTTTATATTGCAGTGAAATTATTGTCATCTTGAATTGATTTATTATAATTGATTTATTTAGTAGTGAAATTATTATCATTTTGAATTGATTTTTTTTGTAAAGGATGTGATACCAATATTAATAATTTATGTTAATTGATTTTTGTAGAATATGTGTACCAATATTATTTACACCATGCCTATACACTAATGGGTAGTGTCTTTTGGCTCAAAATGCATAGTGAGTTTGCAGTTTTGTGTGCTTAATGTGCTTTCAAATTGTCTTTTTCCTCCCTTTTTAAATTTTATCAATACACACATTGATTCTTATGTGACTAACAATTCAACCGAGCGAAGAAGAAAAGTTAGTTAAACTTTTGAGAACAAATACATGATAAAAAGGAAGCAAGAAAGGGGATAATCTTCACATTTTACGTACCTAATTATATAATATTCTCATTTTAGGCACACAATGATAATGTGTTATCAAAAGCTGCGTTGGCTCAACGTGCACAGCGAGAACGTGAAAAAAATCAAAACTCATGTTCTGCATACCAATTAGGACAACGCCTACGATGAGAACGAGAGAGATCAAATGAATATATTAACCCAAGACAACCTTCTGTAACACCCAATTGGTAAACAACTTTGTTTAATTCTTGAAATATATACTCTTACTATTACCATTTTATCATACAGATTTTAATTTATTCACAATCCATTTCTGTAGGCCTGCTCCTATAACCCTATCTAGAAATGTTGGTGTGGTCATCTGTGATGAGCACGACCTTAATGTTATTCGTGTTCGTGCAGTACGTACAAAATCAAGTCAAACATTGTATGCATTTTATTTATATAATATTTTTTTAAATCTTTTGAATATTTTATTTAAATTTGTTAAGCAAAAGAAAAGAAAAGGTCAACCCAATGTCTAAGGGAAAAGAAAAGGTGGCTCCTTTTGACAAGAGAATGACAAATGCATGTCAAGTGGTATATATTCCTTTTAAAATATATGAAGCAAAACTATGTGAATTTGTTGCTTTATGTTGTTTTTGTGAAATAATTGTAATATATTTTCTTGTAATTTGCTATTATTTATATGTGTTTTCCAAATTTATTTATTTTTATTTGACATAGATACATGTGCATTTATAATGTACCATATGAAAAGAATAGGAAAAAATAAATGAAGGAATAAAGACAAACTATCTAATGAAAGAATAAACTAAATAAGATAGATTTTTATTTCTTCTTTATTTTTTTTAATAAAAAACAAAATGCATAAAGAAAGAAATAAATACAGATAACACTATTAAAGGTATAAAACAAATAAAATATATAACAAAATTAAGAGAAACAAAATAAACAAGAAGATATTTCATGTTAAGTACAAACTATTCACATATTTTGCACCAATGACAAAATATTTTCATTTTGGGCTCAAAATGATAATGTAATATCAAAAGCTACATTGGCCCAACGTACACGATGAGAGTGTGAAAAAAATGAAAAATCATACTTTCAGTGCTTGCAACAAGAACAAGAGAGATCAGAAGAATGTATTCAACCAATACAACCTTCATTAGCACCAATTCGTCGCAATCGCGCTTGCCTGGAATGGGAAACAATAACTGAAGATTCTCATTCGGCACAAAAACGAACAATGATTGCCCATCATTCTACATGTTTGTTTTCTATGCCAAGCACATCTTTACCTCCACAAAGGAATCGGTAAACCACTATGTCTAATCTTGAAATACCTACTCTTACCATTTTGTTTTACAGAATTTTATTTATACACAAATATTCGTAGGTCTACTCCTATAAATCAATTTCTTCAACAAGATCTATATACTGATGATAAATTAGAAGATATGCCTATGAGTACATCAATTGACCCCCGAGCACACAATGATTCTTGCTGCCATTATCTTGGCAAGATGGACGTATTATGTCCTTATTGTTCAACCTTACATTGGATGGATGAAAAATTGACCAAATCATCTATAAAGTGTCCCTTATTCAGAACTTGCTGTTTGGAATGGAAGATTAGGCTTCCTCTACTTATTACACCCCCTCCATCACTTCAAGCGTTGTATGATGGGAACCTAAGTTAAAATTGTGAAACGTTCAATATGATCGACCTTCAATTGATTGACTTACTTAAATGGATTTTTATAGTTATCGTTTGTTTGAACGACCCATAGAGTGTTCAACTATTTTGAGAGGTGGGAAACTATTTCAAGAGTTTTTAGTAGATGCTTGGGCCACAACTAAGCAAAATCGATTGACATACTACAAGCTTAATCAAGGGAAACTTCGAGTTAAGCTTTACCAAAAGTTGTTAGATATTGATCCAGATTATGTGCGACCTGGTCAAATTGGTCAAATGTTTGTTTTGCCATCTTCATTTAGTGGCAGTCCTAGACATATGTTTGAAATCTTTCAAGATTTAATAACTATCACGTGATACAACCAACACCCATATATTTTTCTTACCATGACTGCAAATCCTAATTGGCCAGAAATTACTTCAGCATTATTGTAGATCGACTTTTTCGCGCCCCCCTTCAGAAATCAAAATAAGCCCTACAGTATCAGACTCCTGCGGTTCTGAATCTGATTCCACAAGTGCAATGTGAAATAGATAAACACCAAAAAGTCCAAATCTGGCGAATCTTTTGGAAAATCGATTTTGAATCAAATTGCCAAAAATGAATTGCTTTGCTAGATACAGAGTCGTCACCTAAATATTTTATTTTGAAAAAATTTAAGAAACCCATGACTCATGCCAAAGGCCATGTGTCCGTCATCACCAAGATTGTCTCGGCTCGGAAACTTAGGTACGAGAGGGGAAGGTCATGAATTGAGCACCCCTGCTCGCCTGATCAAAGATCGACCTCTACTAATCATGATATGAATCTTATTTTACATTGTATGTTCTTGTTCCAGTTATTAATCTAACATTACTATGTGATACGCATATACAAGTATAGACTAACTTACAAAAATTGGAACACTTGAGTCATGTTTGTTTTCTGAAAAAAGTTTGTGAATTTGTCACTTGAAAAATGGGCTTGTGCATGGCTCAAATTATTCCAATTCAAGTAATTAACCTTCATCCACAAGCATACAAGCAGGTATATCAATTAAGCACTTAGCCTCATGGTAAGCATACTAGACATGGCAACAATCACACTCATGCAATATGCTAAAGCGAGTAAAGGCTCACCTAGTACTCCAAGCCAAAAAAACATAAAAGGGTTAGAAAAAAAAATACATGATTCCTAACTATGCAATATGACTAATGCAACACATACGATATGCAATCTAAAATAGGCTCGGCTACTTAATCATGGCATATGAATCAATGGATAGCATGTGGTTTAAACACGTATTCAAATAAGTATTAAACTAACAATACAGTTGGAATGATGAACTGAGCCTCGGTGTATGCAATACAAGTGGATGCAAACATTAAGAATACTAATTTAAACGTGATGTCCCTACACTAACCATCGTAAACAGTTAAATAAAAGGGAGAAAGATGTGGGGTTGGAAGATATACACATTATTATAACATTATGCTCTCACGAAGGAGAGTCCGAATGAATAAATTAACTAGCTAACTAATTAAGCTAAGCTAATTAATTAACTATTACAAACCGATTGAAATAAATTAACTCACAATTAATTAACTACTTTAGCTAATTAAATAATTACAACACAAGTACAATTAAAAGAAGTTAGTAAACTAAACAACTAACTACTCTGCCTCAAGAAGTGAGGGATGTTCACGCGCATGCTCAATTTCCATCCGAAAAGCCACTGTTTTGCTTCAAGAGAGCCTCTGTTGCATAATAGAACACATACACTACTGTCCACTTCTAGAATGGCTTTGCTCTTCCAAGGAAAGAATGAACTCTTTAGTTCACAAACTCCCTCTTAATCACCCTCAAGTGTAGGAAGTGTGTTCTCAAATCCTTAATTCAAAATTATGGAGTTTATGGTATGTATTGGCCCAAGTTGAAATGTTTTCTTTCTTTTCTCTCTAACTCTTTTTAACTCTCTTCAATCCTCTTCAGATTAGCCCCCCCTACTTTGCTGAGCCTCCATTGCTTTATATAAGCAACAAAACAGCATATAATATAATAATATAATAATAGAATTATTATATAATATATAGTTATATACATATAATAAATATACCTTATGTTGTTTGATTTGGATGTCAGCAGCCAAGGGCTGACCGACATCAAAAGATTTTTATAATATAACATATAACATATATAATTTATACCAAAATACTAAACATATAATATAATAATATATATTTTTATTATTTTCTTTTTATATATATAAAATATATAATTTAGACCAATTTATATAAAAACACCAAAAATATGAACAAACACATAAAATTATGCAATATTACCAAAATACTAAACTAATGAAATATTTAATATTTTAAAATAATTTGGCCATAATGGTGAAGGTTGGGATTAAAGTTTAAATTTCGTCTCTCTTACTGAGGATTCTGTGAGAAACACATTCTACTTGTCATCATCGGGTAATCAAAAGAAAGCGCCAAAGTCTTAAGGTCGGTCAAAATGGTGTGTCTACGGTTGCCCCTCTTTGACAGAGCTTAAAGCCATTTCATGTCGTGAGTGAATGTCAAAGCCCAAAGACGACCCTTTTGATAAGGTCGGAAGACTTGGGCAAACAAACAAATGTGCAAACAATTTGTTGAACTCGAGAGTTGCTTACGTATCCCTTTGTAAGGAATCAAACTTGTGTAGTTCAAGGGCAAAATGCAAATGATATGTACAATGCAAATGATCATACAAGATGATGCAAGAAGCAATAATGAATACAATACGCAAAGATAGCAAACTAACAGCACATGAATCAACAGCTTCAAGCTTAAAGTGCAAAGATCCAAAACAACACTCTACCTACGCCAAAACACAGGACAAGGAAAGAAAACATCGCTCAGGGTTGCATTTCACGCATCTTGAGAAATAAGAAGATGAAAATCGCTCGGGGTCGTGTTTCACACGTCTTAAGGTGAAAGCAAAACAGCTTAGGGCCGCACTTCGCTCATCCTAAGATAAAAACAAAACAGTTTGGGATAGTGTTTCACGTATCTCAAGAGAAAACACACCTAAGGTCGTGTTTCACACATCCTGAGATAGAAGAAAAACCGATTGGGATCATGTTTCACGCATCTTGAGATAGAAGAAAAACCAATCAGGATCATGTTTCACACGTCCCGAGATAAAACCCGCCCAGGGCAGCGTTTCATGCGTCCTAAGAAACAAAAACCACTTTGGGTCGTGTTTCACACGTCCCGAGATAAAACCCACCCAGGGCCACGTTTCACGCGCCCTGAGAAACGACAAAGAGGTGTGTGATAGATGTACAAAGTGAACGAGTGCGATAGATGCACGAAGTGATCTCAACTACAAAGCTGTACAGGTTCTCCTGCCGAGCCACGAGCCACGAATAACTTATTCGAAACTCCTCTGAATGAACCGTATATATAATATCATTTGGTTACAACATAACCAATAGACGTATCTTACCATATCTCATACGGAGAGAGGAGGGGTTTTAACCAGATAAACATCAAATCCTAACACGTTTCACGTGAAAGGAACAAATGTGGTATAACCAACAAGCATACCTAACCGTATCTCATACGGAGAGGGAAATATTTTAATTGGGCAAATATCAAATCCTAACACGTTTTACATGAAAAGAACAAAGGTGAATTCGAAGTCCAAACGTGTCTCACACAAGTGGAAAGAATGTATAATAGAAAGATTTCTTTTTTTGGTTTTCAAACAAAATGTCAAAAGAATTTTTTGTTTTATAAATACCAAATATCGTATACATATACAGACAAAATACACACAGATATATACATACGGTATACATATACATATTCGGGGAATATTCTGTTTGCGGCCGTCAACAGGAAGATGCCGTTATTGAGAAGGCATATTCTGTTTGCTAACGTCAGCGTGCGTATGCAAAACATGCAAAAAGAAAGGAAAACACAAATGTATGGATATGGGTGTTCAAACATCTGACCTCAGGCTTCTCCAAGTCCTCAACCACTGAGCCAAACCACTCTTGTGACAAAATATTCAAAAAAATATGTATATAATACATAAATATACAATATATATACATATATGCATATAACTTTCCCGCTTCTCTCTCTTCCTTCGAAAACCACGTCTGACACGCGGCCTCTCCTTTTGCATCAGCCAGTCGACAAATTGCCTTGGCTCTCTCTCCCTATTTGTCTTTCTCTTCCGTCTTCTTCTGCATCACTCTCTTCTATCTCCTTCTTCATCACTCTCTTCTATCTCTTTCTTCTTCACTCTCTTCTATCTTCTTCTGCATCACTCTCTTCTGTCTCCTTGTTCTTCACTCTCTTCCGCTAACGCATGGCCTTGTCCCATTCCCTCACTCTCTTTCCAGACCTTAATGATCCCTTAAGCTCCCCTGGACCAAGTGCCATTGCTCCTACTCTGCCTAACTTTCCTACGTTGACAGTTGAACAAATAATGGGGGCTCAATCTGACAATGAAGCCAACCACTACACGCTAAAGTCCTGTATGGAGACAATGGTTGCAGTTCCCAACTTGTCGCATCGACTGTAGAACAGAACAAATAAAGTACATCAACTAAATGCCCAACTTTCTCTGCTCTAACGCATGTACAAGGATGCATGAGCAGAGATCAGAACCCTGAAGGCGGAAACAAAATAGTTAGAACGGAAGGCCACCGTCATGGTCCGATTCGGAGTTCCGCCGTACTCTGCTTTTGATGATCAACGGGGAGTCAACTCTCTCGACAATCTTGTAAGCACTGAGGCAGGGCCTTCGAAGGTCTCCCAAAATGAAATTGAGATGAAGAAATCAGTAGGAGAGTCGAGCAAGCGAGGCCAACGTGTGGCCGTTATCGGAGAAGAAAGAAGAAAACGATCCCTCTTTCTTTTTTTTCTTTTTTTTTGTATATATGTTTGTACAAATTTGATCGGGGTGAATCCCTGATATTAATAAAATGAGTTTGTTTTTGTGCAAATTCGAATGGCAAATCCAAATGGTATGAATATTTGAAATTTAGGAATAAGTTCCAAGCTGCAAAATTAAGCCTCTCATAAAACAAAACTCGCTAAAATGACAACTCAATAAAATGGACACAAAATAAACGCAAAACAAAGCAATACCAGTCGATCACTTGGTCAGTCGCTCATCAGAAAAGCATCGCTGGCGATGATTATTGTACATTTTCCGATAATAACAACTCGATAGTACGAGTACATGACAGAATACAAACTCACAAAATAACAAAACAACTTACAAATTATAGGAACAAAACAAAAACAAAATTCCTTTTCTTTTTTTTTTTGTAGTTTAGTTTAATCACTAGCTTCAGATAGACTCACTGTATTAGAAGACTTTTCTTTTGTTTTATTGCTTTGTAAAACAATGATCGGGGTTGGGCCCACCAGTTTATAAAAGAAAAGTTTTTTGGATGATCTCCTCGCATAATGTGTGATGAATGGCATGTAATGAATGGTAGCATTGTACAGAACTTAAAACTGCAAATACCTACTCTTGCATTCATTCTTGAATCGGATGACGACCCATAACCGGACAAATATGTAAAATACGACTTGAAAATACTAAAAGACACTTGGTACAAACAAAACAGTACTCAAAACATAGCCGCGACATGCCAGGACAAAAGACCAGCCTTTGCTGCATCTGCACTGGTCTGGGTCACCACCTAGACCTGATCGGGCCTTGATAGGCACAGCCGGACTTCACTGAAGCACGATCGGGCTTCAAAAAGAGGTCGGTCTGTGATGTCCAACTGTCATGCACTGCTCTTTCTAAAACTCTATAAATGGTGCTCCCACGCTGTTTTTATGGCAGAATAGCAATTTTTTGATATTTTGCACTTAAGATGGAAATATCACTCATTCATAGACTCTCAGACTAGATAGCCACTTTGGATAGCTCAGAAAAGGTGAATTTCCAAGGTTTCAACTTAAATGCACTTTTTCTGTTGAGTCGGACTCCACTTTGTTTTTCATTCCTTCATGCCATCGCTAGATGTTGGAACCCGATTACATACATCTTTAGCTTAAGGGGACAAGAGATATGCCTAAAAATCGAAGAATTTCAAGCGCTAAAGAAAACCCGGCGCGATGAGAAAATCTTGTCTCAATCTCATTTTGGTTACGCCCAAGCCTTGGGACGGATATGTGGACTCACTATGCATGAGGCTCGATCTCTGACCCACGACAAAGAGTTAGACATTTCCAGTTTGATTCGTCGATTTTCCAACGCCGGTGACCGCGGCGACCGTCTTTGGCGAGGTTTTCGGTAGCATGCCCTCTACTTATATATGCTAGCTCATTTCCTTCTTGCCCCTAGTTTTGCCAGATCTAACATCCGATTGATTGAAGTGGCCCAAGGTTTGAAAGAAGGCAAGAGTTGCATTGGCTTGGCGCTAGCCGAGACTTTGATAGGCTTAGAAGCCTTTCATCGATGGGAAGCTACTAGATTCGCGAGAGGTCCACTACTTCTTCAGGTAATGTTTCCCAACCTTTCTAATATATGTATTTCTCACATCTTTCGGCACTCATGCTCTGTTTTTCTCTCAAAACCCTTTTTTTCCTTTTCTCTCAACATATATCTCTCTCTTCTTTAATCTCTCTTTCTTTCATCCCTTCCCAGGTGTGGCTTATGGACAAGCTAAAGGTAGTGGACACTTGCCCTGAATACTCAGCTCGAGCATACTTCTTCCGCCAACAGCTAGTGGATTTCCCGAACGAGGGGTGGTGATGCGAATGGATGTGCAACAGGTCTGTTATTGACATAGCCTAGTGCTGCCCCTAGCTTAATCTAACTGAGATGAGCTACAGCATGGCTCGGCAGCCCGAGATACAGCTGATCGGCCTAACTCACTGTGTATTCTACTTTCCTTCTCGGTTCAGACGTCAGTTTGGGCATGGCCAGATCTACCCAGAGAATGGAGTAGAGTACCGAGTTTCATTCCCCATCCGAGGTTCACATTTGGCTAGATACCTCACTACCTAGAGGACGAGAGAGCTTCTGGACCCTGCCTCTAGTTTCAGTTGCGCCCTTTCTGGCGAATGCTTGGCTTGGCTTGGCTCAAGAATGAGGCACTGAATGGGCCCATTTTAGCATCAGAAGCTTCCACAAGCACGAGCGGGGGACGCAGGAGCACCTAATTCATCTATGCCCCTAGGTTATTGCTTTGATCTTTCTTTCAAGTTTTTAAATGTAATAAAAGAAACTTTGATTTGTATTGAGAGTTGGAGAACTTTGTATTGAAATCAATGAAATTAAAGTTGTGAGCACTAAAAGTTTTCCTTTTGGTCCAAAAATGGTCTAAGTTGTAAGAGGTAAAATTTTGAACAAAATCAACTTTTATTAAAACTTTTCAAAACCATTTTTGAAAAGGATCACCACCTGACACGCACGACATCAATCCTTAAGATGTACAAACCAGAATCAAAAGACCAGAAATGCCCCTGACTGAATAGCACTGCTCTGTATTGTAACCAGCTCTCCTCTTAGAATGAAGATTACAATTGAACTCTCGAGTGAAGAACAAATAGAGATGACTTGATCAGACACATGGACAGGACAGTTGAGTTAGAGGTGATTATGGCCGAACTTCAAAATGAAGTTGCCTACATATCCCGAATATGGGAATCAGGCCTTACATAGTTTGGTTCAAGTTCACTCGAGTATTAACTCTCTCCTTTTGCGCTCTAACTTTACCCAAAGTCGCCCTTTAGGGTTTTCAATCTTGCGAGCTCAGTTTTTCTTTATTTCTAATTTTTCATACTCTAACTTTTGCCTAGGTCACTCTTTCAGGTTTTCGGCCTAGCGAGCCTCTTAGGCGTAATATTTCTTCAACTTGTCCATGTTGATTGGTTATGAAAATTCCAAGCCATCTAGGTCCATAAAAATAATTCCTCCTCCTGACCAGATAGACTTAATGATGTAAGGACTAGTCCAATTGGGTCTAAACTTGTCCCTAGAGTCATGGATGGGAGCTCAGTTGTCTTTGAGTACCAGATCTCCTTCTTTGAGATTCCTCGACTTAACCTTCTTGTTAAAAGCCTTAGCAATTCTACGTTGGTAGCCCTAGACATGATACAATGACTTCAGCCTTCTCTCATCAAACAGCATTAACTCCTCAAATCTACTCTGTTACCAGTTGGCCTCTGCTATCTGGTACTCAGCCATAACCTGCAGTGATGGTACTTCAATTTCGATTAGTAAAATAGCTTCCATCCTATAGACATGAGAATAAGGAGTTGCCCCAGCAGACGTCCAGATTGAAGTTCTATAGCCCAAAGTGCGAATGACAATTTATCTGGCCAACCCCTGTAGGTCTCAACTATCTTCTACAAAATATGTTTGATGTTCTTATTGGTGGCCTCAACAGCTCCATTGGTTTATGGTCGGTATGTAGATGACTTATGAAAAGCCACATTGTATTTCTTTAACAAGTCTATCACCTCTTTCTTGAAGTGGGAGCCATTATCTGATATAATCTCGTTTGGGACTCCGTATCGACAAATGATGTTGTTTCAGATGAACTTAGCCACATGCGCTGCTTTTAACACTGCATAAGACTGAGCTTCCACCCACTTTGTGAAGTAATCAATTGCCACCAGAATGTATTCATGCCCATTTGACCCTTTCGGTGTGACTGTGCCAATGACGTCAATTCCCCAGACTGAGAAAGGCCATGGTGAAGTCATGTTGTACAGCTTCGACGGTGGGATATTCATGCAATTAGCATGAATTTGGCATTTGTGGTATTGCCGAACAAAACCAATACAATCATCTTCCATGGTGGACCAGTAGTAACCTTGCTTGAGAATCTTCCGGGCTAACATTACTCCGTTCATATGCGCTTCGTACTCTCTTCCATGGATGGCCTCCATTAGGCGCTTTGATTCCTCTTCTTCGACACACAACTTGTGCATTCCCAGATGGCCTCTTTTATATAGTTTGCCTCCGTAGATAATAAATTGGATTGCCATTCGCCGTATTCCCCTTTTGTCCTTGGCATTTGTCCCCGGCGGATACACCACTTTTTCCAGGAAATTTCAAATGTCGTAATACCAGGGGTTCGTGTCTTGAACCTCATCTATTGTAGCAATGGTCTCATAAGCAGGCCTATACTTCTGTTCAATAATAATCGGACACATCTTCACTCCAAGTGGGATGTCCATCATGGAAGATAGAGTTGCTAAAGCATCAGCGAACCTGTTGTTCTCTCTTGGTAGATGCGTGAAAGTCAGCTTCTCAAACCTAGGAATCAAAACGTCCAAAGTCTGGTGGTAAACCTTCATTTTCTCTTCTTTGACTTTCCAGTCTCCATTTTTTTGAAAGACAACCAAGTTCGAATCTCCAATAACGTCCAACCGTATTGTTTCTAGTTCTAGGGCAGCTTCTAAACCAGCAATACATGCTTCATATTCTACTTCATTGTTAGACACCTTGAATCGGAGTTTGAAGGTTAAAGGTATATGGGAGTCGTTAGGTGCTATCAGTAACACACTGATCCCATAACCGTACTGATTGGACGCTCCGTCAAAATACATCGTCCAGGTTTCCTCCTTAACATGTAGAATATCTTCGTCTGGGAACAAATATTCCACTACCTCATCCCTTTCTACTGGATGATCTACTAAGAATTCTGTTACAGCTCTTCCCTTGACCGACTTGCGGGTAACGTACTTAAGATCAAATTCGGAGAGGAGAAGCAACCAATGAGCTAACTTACCCATAAGTGCTAGTTTCTCAAAGAGATATTTGATGGGATCTAATCTCAAAACTAGAATTACAGAGTGAGCTAACAAGTAGCGCCTCAACTTCCCGGTAGCCCATACCAAGGCTAGACAAGCTTTCTCCAATAGGGTATAGCGGGTCTCATAATCCAGTATTTTCTTACTCAAGTAGTAGATAGCCTTCTCCACCCTATCTTTAGATTCTTGCGCTAACATGCATCCCATGGTCGTGTTCTTTACTGATAAGTACAGAATCAAAGGCTTTCCCGGCTTTACTAGCGATGATACAGGCAGATTCTGGAGTTACTTCTTGACCTGCTCAAAGGCAAATTGACATCTATCGTCCCAGTGGAATTTCTTTCCTTTCTCCAGGAGACCAAATAGTGGTTCACAAGTCAAGGTTAATTTGGAGATAAACAGTCTTATGAATTGCACTTTACCCAGAAAGCCTCGCACCTCCTTTCAGTCCTCGGTAGTGGCATTTCTAGGATGGCCTTGATTTTGGAAGGATCTACCTCGATGCCCCTCTGTGTAATCAAGAAGCCTAGTATTTTTCCTACTGTTACACCGAAAGTACATTTCTGCGAATTCAACTTCAGTTGTATTCTCTGATCCGTTGGAAAGAATTTCTTCAAGGTGGTGTAGTGGCCCTCTCTTTCTTTGAACTTGACTATCATGTCGTCTACATACACTTCGACCTCTTTGTGGATCATATCATGCAGAATAGTAGTTGCAGCCCTCTGATAAGTAGCCCCAACATTTTTCAATCCAAAAGGCATAACACTATAGCAGTAGGTACCCCATGGCGTGGTGAAAGTAGTTTTCTCTCTGTCCTCCGGTGCCATCAAAATCTGATTATACCTGGAAAACCCATCCATGAAGGAAAGCAATGCATGGCCAGCTGTGAAGTCTACCAATTCATCAATATGCGGTAGAGAAAAGTCAACTTTCAAACTAGCTTTGTTTAAGTCCCAAAAGTCTACACAAACCCGAATTCTGCTATCATTCTCCGGCACCGGGACTATATTGGCTAACCAGGTCGAATACTCAGATACTAACAAGAAACCCGCTTCGATCTGCTTGGTGACCTCCTCCTTGATCTTCAGTGCCTAATCTGGGCGAATTCTGCGCAATTTTTGCTTGACTAGTCGGGCCTTAGGATCTAGAGGGATCCGGTGCTGTATGATCTCAAGGTCGATTCCAGGTATATCTTCGTAGGACCATGTGAAAACATCTTTGAAATCTTTTAATAAAACGACTAAGTGCTCGCATTCCTCCGAAGACAAAGTGGACCCGATCTGGACCATGCGTGGATCTTTCTCAGTGACCACATTAATGGCAATGATTTTATCAATATAGGGTTTAATATACTCTCCTCTTCTCAATTAATCAAGTTTTTCAAAACCAGAGGAATTTTTTCCTCTTCGTTTTCATTAAAAGTTTGAAAATCTTGGTCAATGCAATAAATAAGTGGTACGGAGAAGTACTCAGAATCTGCAAAGTTCTCATTTAACAGGTCCACCTCTTCAGTTACAACAGACTCAAAAGCAGAAGAAAAGGAAAACCTAGACAGGACCTTGGCATCTGGGTTACCACCCCAGGGAATGCTAGACTCAGACCCCTCAGACTGACTTGAATTTGATCCCGACCCCACAAACTCTATGGAATCAGATTCTAGCTCATTATCTGATTCAAAATTGGAAAGGTAGCCTTTCTCCAGCTGCTAAGTACGAGATGGTGCTCTTGATGCATCCAAAATACCACTGGTTGGGTGCATACCCAGTTTTTTCCCGAGTTCTCTGAGTCAGCTGTAGGATTTGTAAGGAGACACGCCAGTGCTACCCCCACTCCAAGTTCGTTATTGTCCAAGTCACTTTCCATGCCCTGGTCAGCTTCAGTACGTGGTTCAGCCTTTTCCTCAGTATCACTATCTTACAGCTGCAAGTCAAAGAAGATTTCGAACCCAGGGACACACTGTTTCGTGGAATTCATCCAGGGCTCGGAAAAGCCGCAAAAGGGAAAATCTTCTTCCTCCCGAACAAAGCAACCATTCAACGTTCCTTGGATTGGCATGTGAACGAGCTCATAGTGTTTCCCGGCTTGCTTGGCTCTAGCTCTGCCTGTCATCTCCTAACCCAATCCTTTTTGGTGGGCACATAGCCAAAACCAAAGGCATGCGGATTATGTGGTACGTCGGCCAATACTGTGACACCTTTCCGGCCATTTCTTTCCAGTCCCATTCCTGGCATGTGTTGGAGCTTATTCATGAAATAGATTAATTGGGTGCTGATATACATGCCCTCATCCGCTACCAAGATGTTCTATACTGTCTGGGCCTCGGCCAGAGTAAACCTTGAGAGGAATACATCCTTCTCGCCATGGTCAATTTCCAGCACTGGTGTAGTTACCTCTGGCGGTGGACGAATAGATGAGTTTTGGAAGACAATTGCTACTCATTTCCTGTGAGGGTACTTCAGCATTTTGTGGAGGGTGGAGGAGATATTTTACACATGATGCAACCAAGGCTGCCTTAACAGTAAGTTGAAAGTGGCCGACACATCCAGGATGGAACTCGACATCTTGCTGAGCTGGGCCCACTTGGACTTTGAGTTGCACTATACCCATAACCTCCCTGCTTGTATTATCATATGCCCGAATTACTTGAATAGTGGGCACAAAGTTTGCTGGTTTTAGGCCAATTGCATAAGTTGTACGGGAAGAACAGACATTGATCGCCAAACCAGTGTCTATCAACACCACCGGTACCCATTTTTCCTTGCACTCAATAGATATGTATAAGGATTTGTTGTGAGCCAAGCCCTCCGGTGGCAATTCTTTGTCAGGGAAGGTAAGAATTGGCCTAGCACTACTTGGGAAGACCAATCCCACAAGCTGTTCAGGGGTAGTGTCAATGGACAATTTAGCTTTGTCCATTGTTGATAGTACTGCCTGTCGATGCACCCGGGAGGCCATGAGAAGACCCCAAATTAAGATGTTAGCCTGGATGTTCTTGAGTTGTTTCAGCACTGCCTCATCTTCTAGTTGTTTCTCTTTCTGTTTCTCAACATCTTTGTCTTTTCTAGATGCTTCAACTTGATCTAAGTACGGTAGCTTAAAGTACCACCCACTTCTTGTCATGTGATCTATTTCTTTCGGGTACCATGTGTTGTCTGGAAGGCACTTGCCCCAATCCTCGTCGGTGTGGACCAGATACAGATCATCATCCCACCATCCACATTCAGCAGCCAACAAACAACTGTCTGGCTCCGCTTGTATCACTTTCACATCACAAGTATCCTTCTTAGGGAATTGGGTCATTATAGCTTCCCGATTATTTTCAAGCCTTTCTAATTTAAACTACCTCAGTGCAGCTTCCTGTTTTCCTTTCTCATCAGCCTTTCTGGCTACAACAGCAATTCCTGCTTCTTTTCCTTCCAGTTTCACTTCAGTTATTTCCTCCTTATTGGGCTCATCAATCAGCCACCCAAAGTTGTCGATTGAGCCGTTCAAGTCGAACCAGCCAATCTGCACATCTTCTTGATCCTGCTCGTTGAAGAACTGCAGGTTGTCCAAGTCCTCCTCGAATTCGACTAGATCATCCAGCTCCTGGCTCGGGTTATCCTTTCTGACCATGTTAATCTCTGCTACAATTGGCAACATCAATCCTGGCTTGTTTTGATCAATTGGTACAATGTAGCAGCTCGGATCATATACCCTTTCAAACAAGTCCTCCAGCAACGAATTCATACTTTCCAAGGCCAGCCTCCCTTTTACTGCAACTATCACGACCACAGGCTTATGTTGAAGTGTGGACGTGTCCATCATGCACAGATCTATGCTTTCTAGAATGAACAACATCGATTTTGGTAGGTGGGAGGGGTTAATATATACGTTGGGGTCATAAGGGACGACTAGTGTATGGATCAAATTTAGATTCCAATACGAGGGGACCTGATTATGAGTTGGCAGTGGGTTGGTAATTGTATTTGGCCCTTAGGGTGGCTAGGAGGTGCGATGACCTTGTTGTCGATGAGATCTTGAATCTCATGACACAGTTGGAAGCATTGGTCAGTATCATGAAAATGTTGTTGGCGAAACGCACAATATTTTGCTGGGTTATGTTTCAGTGGAAGATGATCAGGCAGTGGGCGAGGCTCTAACGGTTTGAGGTGCCCCTTTTTGATTAGCACTTTCACAGCTTGGGATAAAGCCATGTAGAGTGGGGTAAAGGTCCTCTAGGATCAGACAGGGTTGGCTCAAGGTTGTGGAGCTGTATTGGCAAAGGGATTGGCAGTATTGGTTGTGGTGACAACACTTACATTTGATGGCCTCATAGCTATGCTACCACTGGCAACATTGGAACTACGAACAAACGACCTTTTAGTTAGCTCTTTATCATCAATAATGAGCCCCTGCTTCATAGCATCTTCAATCTGAACCCCTATTTCATGGAGCTCTGAGAACGTGGATAACGGGAGAACAATCACTTTTTGTAACGGCTTGCCTTGGAGATTTCGGATGACCATCCTTATCTGATCCTTCTCGGAAGGCCTTGTGGTCATCATCGAGGCTTTAGCTCTCCAGCTTGTTACAAAATCAAAGAAACCCTCCTTCGGCTCTTGTCGTGTTGCTTCGAGATCACGAGTTGTGACCTCGATTTGGGTATTGTAAGAGTACTAAGCCATGAAGGCTTCAGCCAATTCCTCCCAATTCCGTTTCACTGAATCTTCCAACTTGGCATACCAGACGGCCGCTATACCCGACATAATGCGACCGAAAAGAGATAGCTTTTGCAATCTGGTCAAGCCCATGGATCATAAAATATCTGAGAATAATCGCAAATGCACCATTGGGTCGTCGGAACCATCAAAGCGATCAATGTGCGGCATTTTAAACCGCTCTAGTAAGGTAACGGCAAACTCAGCGTACCCTTCCTCTATGGCTGGAATGGAGTCGACTCCTTGTGTTTTTTTGAACAATTTCTCCAGTTTGTTGACCTTAAGCACAGTCGGGTCAACCTCAAACTCAAATGGAGTCTCAGTTTGATACATAGGTGCTTTGGAAGCTTGCGGTGGGATCAGCTTTGTCAGATTACCCTGATTTTCTTGGACATTAGCAGTACGGGCAGTGGCTTTGGGTGAAGGGATGCTCGTAGAAGGTGTATGAGATGCAGAAGCTGCTGCCTGCTGTGGTTGTGGTTGTTGTTGTTGCTGCAGCCTGTTTATTACCTCAGCCTGACGAGCAACATCTTGTTGTAGTATCTCAACTATTTGTTGTAAGTGGTGTATCAGTTCTTCCATACTGTTTGGGGAATACTGTGCCATTGGAATAGGTGAGTGATCTCGTGCTGGACTAGAAGTAGAAGACTGTCCCTAAGCCTGATTGGATATAGATGAATTAAGGGGTAATTGTTGTAAAAACTGAATCGGTGAACTCTGTCTGACTCTCTTCCATCTCGTAACTGGTGGAAGTGAAATAAACACAGACTATCCCCTAACAAGATCCCGGCTTTGCAAAGCCTTTTGACTCGGGTCCAGAGTACTTGAGGGATATCCGAACTTTCTGAATGGTGTTAAACTACCTAGCAAAAAAAAATAAAGCAAAAGAGCAGCAATCAGAAACTGCACAACACCTCAGCTAAGATATAACACAGACATGATCAAAGCTGTAGGACTGTACTCCACACTAAAATCTACCCCAAAACAGATACCAAACTTGCAACTGATACGCACATTCCTGTACGGTTTCACTGTCAAGCACTTACCAGTTAAATGAGAACCAAAACACCCCTATAAGGGGGAATGGTTACCTTGTCCTAGTTTTGTCAGGAACTAGGTTTCACTAATTCAATCAAGTAGTTTCATGTAATCCTGTATTCGGGTGAGCATCATGTCCTAGTTTGGAACAGTCACTATAGCTTCACTATATGCAACTAGATCGAATGGTCAAAAAGGGTACCTCAGTAAGACTACCTAATATACCTCTCACACCTAACACCGAGAAGTGAAAGGAGGATCAAACAGTACAATAGTAGTCCAGATCCAAGGGTTGCGTTTCCATCGTGGCAGAGCCCGCGACTAATCAGCCTTTTGGTAAGCGTTTTAGGCAAGCCTCCGGCAAACCCTCCAGGAATAGCAGATGGCAAACACAATGACTTAAGCGCACCGATGCAAATGCAATACAAAGAACATATATAGATAAATAAAATTTCACATCATGAGTTTTAAGTCAAGTTCTCTAATTTCCCAGCAAAGTCACCATAAACTGTAGATTGACTTTTTCGCGCCCCCTTTTGGAAGTCAAAATAAGCCCTACAGTATCAGACTCCCACGGTTCTGAATCTGATTCCACAAATGCAATGTGAAATAGATAAACATCAAAGAGTCCAAATCTAGCGAATCTTTTGAAAAATCGATTTTGAATCAAATTGCCAAAAATAGACTACTTTACCAGATACAGAGTCGCCACCTAAATATTTTATTTTGGAAAAATTTAGGAAACACATGACTCGTGCCAAAGGCCACATGTCCATCATCACCAAGATTGTCTCGGCTCGGGAACTTAGATACGAGAGGGGAAGGTCATGAATTGAGCACCCCCGTTCGCCTGATCAAAGATCGGCGTCTACTAATCATGATATGAATCTTATTTTACATTATATGTTCTTGTTCCGGTTATTAATCTAGCATTACTATGTGATGCGCACATACAAGTGTAGACTAACTTACAAAAATTGGAACACTTGAGTCATGTTTGTTTTCTAAAAAGAGTTTGTGAATTTGCCACTTGAAAAGTGGGCTTGTGCATGGCTCAAATTATTCCAATTCAAGTAATTAGCCTTCATCCACAAGCATACAAGCAAGTATATCAATTAAGCACTTAGCCTCATAGTAAGCATACTAGACATGGCAACAATCAGACTTATGCAATATGCTAAAGCGAATAAAGGATCACCTAGTACTCCAAGCCAAAAGGACATAAGAGAGTTAGAAAAAATGCATGATTCCTAACTATGCAATATGACTAATGTAACACATGCAATATGCAATATAAAATAGGCTCGGCTACTTAATCATGGCATATGAATCAATGGATAGCATGTGGTTTAAGCACGTATTCAAATAAGTATTAAACTAACAATGCAGTTGGAATGATGAATCGAGTCCCGGTGCATGCAATACAAGTGGATGCAAACATGAAGAATGCTAATTTAAACATGATGTCCCTAAGCTAACCATCGTAAGTAGTTAAATAAAACGGAGAAAGACGTGGGGTTGGAAAACATACACATTATTATAACATTATGCTCTCACGAAGGAGAGTCCGAATAAATAAACTAACTAGCTAACTAATTAAGCTAAGCTAATTAATTAACTATTACAAACCAAATTAAATAAATTAACTCACAATTAATTAATTACTTTAGCTAATTAAATAATTACAACACAAGTACAATTAAAAGTAGTCAGTAAACTAAACAACTAACTACTCCGCCTCAGGAAGCGAGGAATGTTCATGCGCATGCTCGATTTCCACCCGAAAAGCTACTGTTTTGCTTCTAGAGAGCCTCAGTTGCATAATAGAACACATACACTATTGCCCACTTCCAGAATGGCTCTGCTCTTCCAAGGAAAAGATGAACTCCTTAGTTCACAAACTCTCTCTTGATTACCCTCAAGTGTAGGAAGTGTGTTCTCAAATCCTTAATTCAAAATTATAGAGTTTATGGTATGTGTTGGCCCAAGTTGAAATGTTTTCTTTCTTTTCTCTCTAACTTTTTATAACTCTCTTCAATTCTCTTCAAATTAGCCCCTCCTCCTTTGCTAAGCCTCCATTGCTTTATATAAGCAACAAAATAACATATAATATAATAATATAATTATTATATAATATATAGTTATATGCATATAATATATATATATACACCTTATGTTGTTTGATTTGGATGTCAGTAGCCAAGGGCTGACCGACATCAAAAGATTTTTATAATATAATATATAACATATATAAATTATATAATTTATACCAAAATACTAAATATATAATATAATAATATTAAACTTATAATATAATAATATAACTTTTTTATTATTTTCTTTCATATATATAAAATATATAATTTATACCCATTTATGTAAAAACACTAAAAATATGAACAAATACATAAAACTATGCAAAATTGCCAAAGTACTAAACTAATGAAATATTTAGTATTTTAAAACAATTTGGCCATAATGGTGAAGGTTAGGATTAAAATTCAAATTCCGTCTCTCTTATTAAAGATTCTGTAAGAAAGACATTCTACTTGTCATCATCAAGTAATCAAAAGAAAGCGTCAAAATCTTAGGGCCGGCCAAAATGGGGTGTCTACAATTATTATCACATCAAAAACTTATTGATCGTCCTGATTTAATTGCCCGTGTTTTTGAGTTGAAGAGAAAATGTTTGATGAATGAGATAGGAACAAATAAAGCGTTTGGAAATAAAGTGGCACATGTTTTTACAACTGAATTTAAAAAACAAGGCCTCCCCCATATGCATGCACTTTTATTTCTTAAGGGTCCAGACAAAATTCGAACATGTGCTCAAATAGACAAATTGTTCTGTGCAGAATTTCCAGACCCAAAAGATGATCCTATGCTTTTTGAAAGTGTCAAATGTTGTATGGTACATGGACCATGTGGTGCTCGAAATCGGCATGCACCATGTATGGAAAATGATAGATTCAGTAAGAGATATCCTTGAGCTTTCACAGAAACAACAACTATGGATCAAGATGGATACCCTATCTATCGCCGTCGCAATAATGGTCAAGTACATACTGTGAAGGGGCAAGAAGTTGATAATAAGGATGTCGTACCATACACTGCATATCTTTCTAAACTATTCAACTGTCATATAAATGTGTAAGTTTGTGCCAGAATGAGATGTGTCAAGTATATACATAAGCACATTTACAAGGGTTATGATCGTACAACAATGGTGTTGGGATCGATAAATGAGATTCAACAATATCTCGATGCAAGATATATTAGACCTCCAAAAGTTGTTTGGCGAATATTTGGTCATCCTTTGCATGCAAAGATACTAACAGTTGTACGATTGGCACTTCATTTACCTGGAATGCATCGCGTTGTTTTTAACTTAGAAGAGTCATTAGGAATGATTCAATCTAGAGCTGGTCAACAAATGTCAACTCTTACTGGCTTTTTTGCATATTGTGCTGCCAGTGAAGATGAATGTCCATTTACTTATCAATAATTTCCATAGTATTTTGTTTGGCTCAAGTTGGAAAAGAGATGGAAATCAAGAGAAAGGGGATATGCAATTGGTAGACTGTACTTTGCTAGCTCTAATTGTGGTGAAAGATTTTATTTACGTTTGTTACTAACTGTTCTTAAAGGACCAAAGTCGTTTCGGTCTTTACGCACAATCGATAATGTTGTGCATGATACATTTAAATTAGTGTGTTGCAATGGGGCTTTTAGAAGATGATGAAAAATGGATACATGCTTGAAAGAGGTCACAATTATGAAAACTGGATGCCAATTGAGGAGATTGTTTAGTATTATTCTCATCCAGTGCTCTCCACTAAATCCATTTGCATTTTGGAATCAATTCTCAACGCATATATGTGATGATCTTGCACATAAGATTCGTACATTGTTTGCCATTTCTAACCCAACTGAGGTTCAAATTGAAGATTATGGTCTCCATCTTTTAAATCAAATGCTTCATAAATCAAGCAAATGTTTAATTGACTTCCCACCCATGCCACAACCTATTGCAAATTGAAGTGCAGTAGTTGATAATCGATTGATATTTGAACATCAACAACTGCAAAATGAAGCATAACAGCAGAATGCTTATAACACAATCACTTCTTCAATTTTTCAAAATAAAGGAACTGTTTTCTTTCTTAATGGGGGTGCTAGAACAGGGAAAACATTTTTGTACAATACGATTGCATTAAAATGTCACATCCTTGGGCATATCGTTGTTACTGTGGCTTCATCTGAAATTCCATCATTGTTATTGGTAGGAGGTCGCACTGCACATTCAACATTTTCCATTTCGTTAGATGTCTTGAAAAATTCACTTTATGGGTTTACCAAACAATCATTACAAGCTAAGTTGTTTAGAGAAACAAAACTCATAATTTGGGATGAAGTTCCTATGCAACATAGACGTTGTGTTGAGGGGGTTGATCGTACATTGAGGGATATTCGTGATAGTGAAAAGCCATTTGGGGGTATTACTGTTGTTCTTGGTGGAGACTTTCGACAAATCTTACCAGTGATACCCAAATGAGTTCGTGATTAAATTGTGAATGCATTATTAAGACACTCTATTATATGGAAGCATATACATATCTTAACTTTGGATTTGAATATGCACTTGAACCACGGAGACCATGAAAATGCTATTTTTGCAAATTTCTTGGTGGAGGTAACACTACTTTAACCTTTTTTTTTATTACATGGATTATTTTATATTAATAAATTGTGTTTCCACTCATATTTTTTTTTTTTAATTGATTTCACTTTTTTTAGATTGGGACTAATTCTCAAGAAATCATCAACCTTCCATCAATAATACACAAATGTCAAGATTTGAACGAATTACTCTCTACAGTTTACCCACAGTTGAATGTGATAGAGACGTTGACCTAACATTTTTAACTGAACGCACCATTCTATCTGCGCGTAACGATAATGTCAGTGACATTAATACTACTGCTTTAAATATCTTTTTAGGGAGATTATATACTTATTTTGCAGCAGATAAAATGTCTGAAAATAATAAAATTGATCCTACCATTACAAATAGATATCATAATGAATATTTAAATTCATTGGATCCTCCTAGACTACCAACTTTTAAGTTAAAGTTGAAAGTGGGTTGTCCTATAATATTGTTAAGAAATATTGTACTAAAAGATGGACTATGTAATAGCACAAGATTGATGGTGACTAGGTGCGATACTCGTATAATTGAAGCTCAAATTTTAATTGGAGAAAAGCTTGGCAATTTGGCATTGATACCAAGGATATCTTTGACACCATATCCTTCAAAAATGTCTTTCCAAATGACAATATGTCAATTTCCAGTCTGATTAACATATGTCTTGACCATTAATAAATCTCAAGGACAATTTGTGAAATTTGTTGGGGTTGATTTGCGCATACTAGTGTTTAGCTATGGTCAATTATATGTGGCATTGTCCAGATATACATCCTTTGATCGTATAAGTATTCTCCTTCCTAAAGATAGTTTAGATTCTACTACAAATATTGTTTATTCTGAAGTGTTGTTGTAGTGTTCCATGTTCGTTAAATCATGTTTTATCAAAAGGTAACCATGTAGATTTATTTCTATTGATTATATATCATTTTTTATAAAATTTCAATTTAATAATAATTGGAAATATGGATTTTTTTAAGATTAGATCGAAAAATTTATGAAGCTTAAAAGGAGAAATACAACTAGCTTGCTTCGATGGGGATGTAATAAGGTAATTTCAATCTCAAAGTATTTTAATATGTATATTTCCAACAAATATACCAATCTATCTATATATATATATTTTTTTTTCTACAAATTACCAGATTGTTAATACATACAAGTTAATACAAAGACTTTTTCGAAAGTAATGAGGAGGAAGTTTGGGCAAACACATATTTGAAGACATGTTATTGACACATCTTCTGTAAAGCATACATATTCTAGAAAGCTTCAACTCACTCTTTTTTATAAAAGTTTTAACCCACTTTTTTCATGTATGACAATATAATGTTTGTTTTTCTTATGTAGTTATAATTTGATTGGCAGCAGTAGCACTAACTAGTGTGCATTTTAATTTTAATTTCTTTTAAATTGTAGAGCACTAGCTAGTATGCATTATTTGATATTTAATTTTTTATATATTTGATTTGTTTGAAATTGTAGAGTATAATCTGTTAAATATATTTTTATAACTGTATTTTAATTTTAATATTATTTACACCGTGCCTTAGGCATAGGCATACATGTTTATAGATCCACAAATGCGCTACGAGTCAGATTTTGCTATGTGTAGTGAAGATTAGGTTAATAAATTTTATAATTCATAAATTAAATTAATTTGAACAATTAATTATTATTTTTAAAAATATTTAATACCTAGTAGATTTCATAAATTTAGACTTTATATGAATCTTCAACATCTATATAATAAAGCATGATGGTTTTTGAATTTGTCTTACTAGGACATTTAGATGGCTTATATCTATTCAAATTGTAAAACAACGACTGAGATATACTTCTCCCATTTTTATTTTTCTCTCTATTTGTTTATTTTTTTTTATTTTCTTCTTTTTATTCACTTATTTTTATTCATATTATATGGAAAAGTCTGTGATCTCATAATTAGGAGCCAGATTTTACTGTGTAATGGAGATTATATTAATGAAATTTTTACTCCACAAATTAAATGAATTTGAACAATTAATTATTATTTTTAAATATATTGACAAATTTAGATCTCATATGAATCTTCAACATCTATATAATAAAGTAAAATGGTTTTTGAATTTGTCCTACACACATTTGTCCTAATAAGATATTGGATGGCTCAGATCTATTCAAATTATAAAACAACGGCTGAGATATATTTTCCAAAAAATGTCCTACGTGTACATTTTCTATTTTCCTGCTTCTCTCATTCACTTTTTCCTTTCTCACCCATCCGTATATGATCTCATTATCCCACCTTCTTCTCTCTCTTTTTGTTATTTTTTTATTTTTTCCTTTTTGTTCACTTATTTTTTATTCATATTATATTTAAAAATCTGCGATCCCAAAATTAGAAGGTAGATTTTATTGTGTGTAGTGGAGATTAAATTAATAAATTTTATAGTCTACAAATTAATTGAATTTGAATAATTAATTATTATTTTTAAATATATTTAATACATGATATACTTCATAAATTTGGATCTCATATGAATCTTCAACACATTTTAATAAAGAATGATGGTTTTTGAATCTTCAACATATTTTTGTCCTACTAGGACATTTGAATAGCTCAGATCTGTTCAAATTATAAAACAACGCCTGAGATATATTTTTCAAAAAATGTTCTACATATACATTTTATACTTTCCCGCTTCTCTCTCTTACTTTTTCATTTTTTCACCCATCCTTTCATGATCCCACCTTCTTCCCTTTTTTGTTTTTATTTCTTTTATTTTATCCCGTTTTTATTTTTCTCTCTATTTATTTATTTTTTTTATTTTTTCCTTTTTGTTCAATATATTTTACACATATTTTCATACAATGTATGTATGTCTGTAATACATTAGGATATTACGGGCATACACACAATTTCCATATAATTATATAAGCAAAAACAATATTGTATGTATGTCTATGAAAATTGTATGTACACTAGGCACATCTATCTATTTGGCTATATATTATATAAGTAAAAGAGAGTTTTTGTGAGGAGTTTTTGTGAAAACTCTAAAATTTTATAATAAATTTGTGATTTTATCAAATAAAAAAAATAGTGTTGAGATTACAATTATATTCTAATTCTAATATTATTTTTATCGTGCCTTCAGGTACAGGCATACCATCTTCAGACATTTTCTCCAATTAGGACATTTTGACTGCTCAGATCTATTCAAATTGTAAAACAACAGTTGAGATATATTTTTTAAAAAATATCCTACATGTACATTTTTTATTTTCTCACTTCTCTTTCTTACTTTTTCCTTTTCTCACACATCCTTCCATAATCCCATGATCCCACCTTCCTCTTTCTTTTCTTTTTATTTTTTTATTTTCTCCCATTTTTATTTTTCTCGCTATTTGTTTATTTTTTTAATTTTCTCTTTTTTGTTTACTTATTTTTATTCATATTATATGGAAAAGTTTGCGATCCCAGAATTAGGTGCCAGATTTTACTGTGTATAGTGGAGATTAGGTTAATGAATTTTATAGTTCACAAATTAAATGAATTTGAACAATTAATCATTATTTTTAAATATATTTAATACCTGATAGATTTCATAAATTTAAACCTTATATGAATCTTCAACATCTATATAATAAAGTAAGGTGGTTTTTGAATTTGTCCTACACACATTCGTCCTACTAAAACATTTGACCGGCTCACATCTATTCAAATTATAAAACAACGGCTGAGATGTATTTTTTGAAAAATATTCTGCATGTACATTTTCTATTTTTCCGCTTTTCTCTCTTACTTTTTCTTTTTCTCACACATGATCCCATGATCCCACCTCCCTCTTTCTTTTTTTTTTCTTTTTTTATTTTCTCCCATTTTTATTTTTCTCGTTATTTGTTTATTTTTTTAATTTTCTCCTTTTTGTTCACTTATTTTTATTCATATTATATGAAAAAGACCTCTAAAGGCCTTTAATTTTGATTGCGAACCATGGCAGAGCCACATGATGACCAGAGGTCATGTGTCCCCTTGTATTTTTATTTTATTTTTATTTTTTTATATATGTATATAAATAAAATTTTAAATAAAAATAATATTTAGAATAAAATGTCAATGACATTTTTAAATTTATGAGAACGATAGTAATTATTTTATTAAAAATGAAGTGACTACAACAAATTATATTTTTATATTTGAAAATTTTGTGAAAAATTCTCAATATAAAGGATAATATCTATTATTATTGATATGCAAATATAATTAATCTCACTATATATATGTGTGAAAATTACAAAAGTGTTAGTTATATTTGCATGTAGAGTTTACCCTTCATATGTTGCTTATTATTGGTTGGTGATATCATGTGTCAATGATGATTTGATATCACTATTATATGAAATTTTTATTCAAATCTTGTAAAAATTTAATTTATCTTACCATTATATAATTTATTTTAAGAATTAAAATATGACTTTTTTACACTACCTATGATATATTAATTACACACAATACTTTCTTTTCAATTTTACTCCAAGCTAATTGTCAAATTCTATGTGAAATACTTTTGTAATAATTTATTTAAAATTTTATATTTAATATTAATTCAAAAATTATTATTATATTCTTATTGTTGATTATGGAAAAAAAAAATTAAAATTGTAATTAATAAGTATGTGTTTGACATGCACTAAAAAAACATTTTTTTTTTACATACATGCACTTATTTTGGTCACAATAATCAATATCTTCTCTTTACTTTTATACTCACTTTTTCTATTTGTTTATATTTTTTTTTTATAAAAAATTAAAATGCACACTTGTTTAAAACATATTAAACCACCCATGTGTCCCTTTTGATTTCCTGCCTCCGCTGACTACTGATTGTGAAAACATGAGTTGATTTGCGCCTTTTTTCTCTTTGTTTTTTTTAATTTTTTAAATCAACTAATACCATAAAACTTAAAAATATTTGGAGCCCTTAAAATTTATAAAAATTTGGGAGTCTAGCCTTGGGTTAGGGTCAGCTTTGAATATCTAATGTGCCACATTAGCAACAAGTCTTATTCATATTTATATATATATTGAACTGATTCATTTTCATATTCAACTATTAATAATTATTATACATGCTAAATTAAAAATAATATAAAATATGATACATAAAATTAATTGTTTTTTTTTTAACAAATTTTTTTTTGTTGATAAATCTATTTTTTTGAACAATTTAATAATATCAATTTATGCAAAAAAAAAAATTTTCATTGTATCGATTTATTAAAAGCATAGTAATAAGATGGAAGGGATGAAAAAATCCTTGTGAAGGTTATAAGATGCAAATAGCAAAGTAATGTAAAGATGGATACCATTTCCAAACAAAAACTTACTAGCTTTTAGTCTCCTTGTAATATCACAGTATCTATGGCCTCAACATACCGCCTTGAAAAATCACTCAACCACCACCCAATGTAATGAAAATCTACCTCCAGGTTCTGTATTTCTCAGGTGCTCATTTCCTTAACCACCATCACCCCACCACAGAAATGTCTAATCTGATGAAAGCCGACGGCCTGCTGCTAGATGAATGTTAGTACATGACGATAAAATGAGCAAAATCCTTTGAACTGAAAGGCTATTCGTTGCATAAATTCGAAACCAAAACACAACCATGAACCTCAGCAATAAAAACTTGCGAGGCCAACATCAATCAAACTACTAATGAAAATATAGACACCAGCTCTAAAATATAGACTGTATAATTCTCAGGTATGCCATTACCAAGACACCATCACCCCGCCACCACATCATGACCAATCAATCTGATGACAACACAGAGACCGCAGCCTGCTACTACATGACTGCCAGTAACTCCACTCCACAAAACATTGAAGAATCATCGAAGCCAAAAGCTGATGATGCAATGTTCATTGTATAATTTCGAAACCAAAACACAACCATTAACCTCAAACAAAAAACACTATAGCATAAAACTGAACTTTTATTTATTAAAGATACCATGATATTATAGAAGCACACGGAAATTGAAAAGAAAAATAGAAAATAAAAAAGATAAAACAGTTTTCAAAAGCCATTTAACAATAATGGCTCACAAACACAAACACATTATTCGACGGACTACCATCTCACAACCAACCACCACATCACACTTAGAAACCACCTCGGAGGCGGAGGACAAGATGCAGAGTGGACTCCTTCTGGATGTTGTAGTCAGCTAGAGTCCTTCCATCTTCCAGCTGCTTCCCAGCAAAGATCAACCTCTGCTGATCTGGTGGAATACCCTCCTTATCCTGAATCTTAGCCTTGACATTGTCAATGGTGTCAGAACTCTCTACCTCCAAGGTGATGGTCTTCCCGGTCAAGGTCTTCACGAAAATCTGCATCCCACCACGAAGACGCAGCACCAAGTGTAGGGTCGACTCCTTCTGTATGTTGTAATCAGCCAAGGTACGCCCATCCTCCAACTGCTTCCCAGCAAAGATCAACCTCTGCTGGTCCGGTGGGATTCCCTCCTTATCTTGGATCTTGGCCTTGACGTTGTCGATGGTGTCGGAGCTCTCAACCTCGAGGGTGATGGTCTTGCCGGTCAAGGTCTTAACGAATATCTGCATGCCACCCCTGAGACGGAGCACAAGGTGTAGGGTGGACTCCTTCTGAATGTTGTAGTCGGCGAGGGTACGCCCGTCTTCGAGCTGCTTGCCAGCGAAGATCAACCTCTGCTGGTCTGGTGGAATGCCCTCCTTGTCCTGGATCTTGGCCTTGACGTTGTCGATGGTGTCGGAACTCTCAACCTCGAGGGTGATGGTCTTGCCAGTCAACGTTTTCACGAAGATCTGCATCCCACCCCTGAGACGGAGGACCAAATGAAGGGTTGACTCCTTCTGGATGTTATAGTCGGCGAGGGTACGACCGTCCTCTAGTTGCTTTCCAGCGAAGATGAGTCTCTGCTGATCTGGGGGAATTCCTTCCTTGTCCTGGATCTTGGCCTTGACGTTGTCGATGGTGTCAGAGCTCTCCACCTCGAGGGTGATTGTCTTGCCGGTGAGGGTTTTCACGAAGATTTGCATGCCGCCTCTGAGGCGAAGCACCAAGTGGAGGGTCGATTCCTTTTGGATGTTGTAGTCCGCAAGGGTACGGCCGTCCTCGAGTTGCTTTCCGGCAAAGATGAGTCTTTGCTGATCCGGGGGAATTCCTTCTTTGTCCTGAATCTTGGCTTTCACATTGTCGATGGTGTCAGAGCTCTCCACCTCGAGGGTGATAGTCTTGCCGGTGAGGGTTTTCACGAAGATCTGCATCTGTAAAAATCAATAACCAAATAAATCAGAAACCTAGATCGTGAAAATAAAAGCAAATCGAGGATTCCTTCTATACAGATCTTTAAATACGTACAAAAATCAATAGATCCAAAAAGTTGATTTTATTTTTGTCAGAAAAAATATAGATCCATCGATCCAATAAAAGTATTCAAAGCTTGAATAAACCAAAATCGATCAAATTGTCAAATTGTTGAAACAGATCTTGAAAACTCAAATAAATTATACACCATGACTTCAAAACAGATCTCAGGAAGAAAAAAAAAAAAAAGCAGCTACGAACAAATCGCCACAACATTGAGAGATCTATCAATCCATCAGAAAATCAACAGATTTGACAATTTTTAGATCTAGCCATCCATCAAGGAAAAGAATAATTTCGAAAACAAATCTTGAAAAAACAAAGGCGATCAAACTTTTTACACAGGTTTTACAAACGAAGAAATCAAAAACAGATCTCAAAAAAAGCAATTGAGAATATATAGATCTACCAATTAATCAATCCGATAAAAAAATTCTGAAGAGATTGAGAACTAAAAGAATGACAAACGAAGAAGCCCTAATTACCTTGAGAGAGGAAAAAAGGGCTTTCGAAGAATCTCAGATGAAGATAGAAGAGACGATAGAATGAAGAACCGGGTTAGGAACGCCTGTATTTAAAGGCTGTGATTGGCTATCTTTAGACGAAACTGCCCCTTAGGTTTTCCAATCAGGCGGCGGCACGCGTAATGCATGACGTGGGATGCACCAAACCAACACGGCAAAGCAACGACCTTGTTCTTTCCCCGGAGTAAGTAATGCTGGTCCCCCGCGCTCCTTGACAGTGTTCACCACGCACAAGATCATATATATGAACCAAAATTCACCGTGGAAAAAGATTTCCTCAATAATTAAAAAAAATAAAATAAAATGCGAAAGATTTGCAAATAAAAAAATTATTTAAAAAGTCTTATAACAATGATGTGATAATAATATTTCAAAAATTATATCATTTTAATGAATCTCTTGGTTTGAAATAAATTGATATATATTTGTTTACTCATTCTGTTTTAATTTATATACAATTTTATGTATATATATATCATCACCACTAATGATTTGGTAAAAATTTTAAGTATTAAATAATCAAATTTTAAACTAATTAATATTTATCTTGACGGATGTCATTTAACTTTCTAATCTACATAGTCAGAAAATTTAGAAAAGTTACATTTCCAAAAAAAATTGTAAAAATTTGAATTAAGAAAAATAATACGCGATATAGATTCAATTGTTGTGATATGAGACCTAAATTTCAAATAAATTTGAACCATACAAATGTCTTTTGGGGTATTGTTTTGGGGAAAAAAAAATTATAAGTATTTAATATTGCAATAGAAAAATACACTTATGGGTCATAATTAACTTAGATGTAATTTGTGTCTTATCAATTTTGAATTTATAAAATTTGAGAATTTGGTTAAGAGTGGTTTGGGATGTTCTAAATAAGTGTATTTTTTTATTTTTTATGAAATATGTGTTGGGTATAGGTTGGGTTTGAAGTGATCTGGTAGAGAGGTAGTGTGACTTAAATAAGATGATGTGACTTAAATAGGATAATGATTTTTTTGACTTTTTTAGTATATGCCAAAAAAGTCAAATTTTGTCTTCTATCCTATTTTCAGTCATATAATCTCTCTATTTTTTATACATTTTTTTCAAAAAAAGTAAAAAAAATTTTAAAAAAAAATAGTTTTTATTCAACTTTACAAAGCAACCCATATAATACATGTCACTTATATAACAGTTTCTTTTGTTTTATTTGAAGAAGTCTAATGAATTGTGAGCCATTGTTCAAGATTTTATTATGGTTGGGTTTGACAATTGCTTTTTAGTAATTTCGTTATTTTTTTATCTTTGTCAATTTTTGTAAGTAAAAATTTAAATAAAAAATAGTCAATTAATGATATAAAAAAAAGTTTGAAAATTATTCTTTTTAGGTTTTTATCTTTTTTTTTAATGAATTTTTTAGATCTTTATGGAAATTTAAAATTAAAAAAAAAACTTAATCTTTGACATAAATTTAAATTTGTTTTTATTAAAATTGACAAAATTCAAAGAAATTGTAATTTTTTTTAACTATTGTCAAACAAATACTATGGGGTCATTTGGGAACACATTATAAAAGCTGCGTTTTGCAACTTAGGTAAAAAGCTAAAAGCAACTTTTTTTTGGATTGAAACTCATTTGACAAGCTACTTGTGAAATTATAGTTATACCATCCATGTTGTTTAAATGAGCCACATAGGTGATAGCATGGTTTTAAAAATCGGATCGGACCGGCCGGTTTAACCGGTGACCGGATGGGGTTCCGGTCCGGTCAGCCCCCTTAAACCGGCCATTTGTAAAAACCGGCCTATTTATTGAAAACCGGTGAACCGGCCGACCCGGTCACGGGTTGATCAAACCGGACCGGTTTCAAATTTTTTTTTTTAATGTTTTTCCTTTGTTTTTTTAGTTTCTTTCTTTCTTTTCTTTCTTTCTTATTATATATATATATATATAATATAAGAATATAAGAAAATTTTAATTTGAAACTCTTTTTCAAGGGTCTCCTCTTGTGAGGAATCCCATTAAGAGTTTAATGAAGTTATTGTGAAAGTCTTCACCTATTTATAAGAAAAAAACTCTTTCAAAAAAACTCAAGAAATCCATGTGGAATTCAATCAAATGCATTGGAGGGAATATTGAAATTTTGATATCCCTTCAAAATTTTAACTCTTCTTTCAATGAAATTATTTGAATTAAAATCATATGGAGGGAATATTAAATATTTGATTTCATCTTCCAAAATTGAAATTAATAATATTTTAAAATATATTATTATATTTTTAGTAAAAAAATATTAGGACAAATATTTAAGATAATTTAATATTTTTAATTTATAATTTTATTACTTATATTTTTATTTAAATATAATTTTAATATATTTATTACGTCACGGTTCGATTCCGGTTCAACCCGACGGTTAAACCGGTGACCCGTCCACCCGATGCCTTTTCCGGTTCGTTCACCGGTCCGGTTTTTAAAACATTGGGTGATAGTGGTTATTTTGTAACTTCCCAAATGATTTTTTGAGAAAGTCAAAAAATTTAGTTAAAAGCCAAAAAAGCAAAACGTGTCTAATAATTACATTATAAATTATATGATTAAAAAATGCTAATTTTAAAATCCAAGTTAAATAGAAAAGAAACATTAATCACTATTCATCTGCCCATGGTTAAAATTAGCTAGGTATAAAATTTTTAAATAATTGTAAATCTAAAATGAAGTCACAGCAAATTTTTTTTTTTGTCATAAAGATAAGTATTTTAATTTTATATTTCATAAAATTTTTAATAAATTATTTTGTAAAATATGTGATGAATATAAATTTGAAAAAATTACACTTCAGAGTAATTTTTAAAAAATATTTATAAATCAATGATAAATTTTATAAATATTTATAAATAAAGTTATAAATTTCTTCATATATTTGCAATTATTTTCTAAATCAGTCATTAAATTATAAATTAAATAATGCTAGAAGCTCTACAAAATTTTCCAAAATTTTTATTAAACAGAAATTTTGATAAATTTTTTAAGCCCTTTATTATTTTTTCGGTAGTACTACATACACCAATTAATGTATATATTAATGTACTAACTAGTGTTATATCATTATTATTGACCCTACCTATTATATAAATTATAAATATTCAAAACTTCTAAAATTATATCACATTATCTATTAGGAATTAATATATTAATTAATACATATAATATTATTTTTATTTATAACACATTAATTAATACATATAGCATTATTCTTATTTTTTATACTAATAAATTTTGTGGTTTACACCGAATTTGTACCAGCGTCGTTTGGCTACGCGCTACAGAGATGTCTTTGTTTTAGGATGGAGAGAGAGAAAGAGGAGCGCCTGGTAAACGGGGGTTGGTGAACGTTAGAAAATTGAGGAATTTGGTGTTAAACATAGCGGTTGAACTAACGAAGCGTTAAAAGTACGAACTCCGTTAATTATGCTTTTAATGAAAAATAATAAAACCAGGCTTCGTTTGATATAAAAAACATTAGTTAAAATAATCACAAAAATATAAAACAAGTTAAAAAAATTAATAAAATAAAATATTACATTTAAATTATAATTATTTTTTTTTATAAAAATCAAAAAAATATGTCCCAAACAAAACCTTTTAACTCCAAATTAAGGGGTGGTTTAGAATGTTTTAAATAAATGTACTTTTTGACTTTTTATAAAAAATTGTGTAAAAAAGTATAAATGAGATATTAATTGATGTGATCCAAAAAAAATAATAAGATAAAAGGATTGACTAAAATAGTGTATGCCAAATAATCCCTAAATAACCCAACGGTCAAAAAATCAAAAAGCCAATCTCACATCCCAAAAGAAGGCTAAAAGATGAAAAATGCTATACATCTCATATTTTTTATTAAATAAATTATCAAATGTCTCATATGAGTATCAAAAATTTGATATCCTTAGTATTACTCATAAAATATTAGCATTCTCGGTTAATATTAGAAATATCAAATTTTTTACTAAATAAATAATTAAATATCTTATGTGAATTCACAACTTTATAGATCTCACATCCATATCAAATATTTAGGGATTGTTTGGGATGACCTAAATAAGTGTATTTTTTTATCTTTTTACGAAAAAATGTGCAGAAAAATAAAAAAGTGATGTGATAAAAAAAGATTAAAAAATAAAAAAATAAATTATTTAATTAAAGTATGCCAAACTTGACCTTAATTTAATTATTTATTTGATAAAAAATTGTGACATTTATAATATTGCCCTTTCCCAACACGTCATCGTCAGTCTTCGAATTGAATCTCTATATAAAAGGACAATTATTAGTGAACTTATTTAATTAAAAAATAAATTAACATATCATCGGATAAAATAATATATTAATTAATAAAAATACAATAATTAGGCCAAGTTTGGGGTATTTAAAAAAAGTTAAAAAGCTAAAAAGTTACTCAAAAAGTTAAAAAGTTAACACTATTCATCAAAAGTTAACAATTACGACTGCACAACTTTCAATCCTAATTTTTCTCTACAAACCAATTTTTATAATTTTTTATTACACATTTTTTAATGAAAAGTTAAAAAGTTAACCCAAACATCCATATTTTTTCCCTCAACTTTTTAGTCCAAAAAGACAAAAAGTGCACTTATTTAGGACACCCCAAACAACCCCTTATATGTAATTTTTTTTATATTTTATTTCTCGTAAATAAAATTGTATATAATTTAAGAGTTTTATTTCAAATATTCATTTACTATAATATATAGTATAGATAAATTAAAATTATTACATTGATAATTAATAATTAAAATTATGCTTTATTATAAAAAAAATGATATAATTCTAATACTTCACTATTTTAGAATAAAAATATATAAATTTTAAAAAAATTAGCATATTGATTTTTGAAAAGGAAATAATTAAAAAAATTAAAAATTTAATGAGTAAGAAAAAATTATCGTAACATGTAAAATTACTAAAATCACGGTTAAATCAGCAAATCATTTAAACCAAAAACGGTTTAGCTTAATTAATTAGATCAAAAGACCAACCAGCTTACACAAAAATTAATTAATTAACACTTTTAAATTTTATTTTATTAAAATTTAAACTGTCACTAAATATGAAAAACAACCTATTAATTTAAATTTAAAATCGACCCAATATAAATTTAAAATTATAATAATCAATTTCATAATTTATAAGTTTAAAATACAAATTTAAAATTATCATAATTATCTCATAATTTTTGTATTAGGTGTGATTAAGGCCGAAATATACATCATTGAGGCCGTTAATTAGAATATCTTAATTTCACTTGCTGGTCAAACCGTGTATTTTATGTGTGTTGAATGTCAATCAGGTTGTACATCGTCGGAGCATAAAATGGGTAAAAAGACAGAATTTAGACAGAGTTGACTTTTTCTGAAAAAGTCAAACTGATGTTTTAAACCTATTTGGAAGTGAGTAGAAGTATAAAAAGAAAAGAAAAAGGCTTTTCTAGGGTTCTGAAAATATTTTGACCTAAAGAGAGAGGCTAGGGTTTGGGAAAGAGAAAGGAACAAGAAGCTTCAAAGATGTCTCCCATGGTGGTTCCTTCTCCATCTACTTCCTCCCACTCTTCCATGAGTGGCTAGTCTCATTTTCTAGGGTTTTGATGAAACCCGAGCCATGTAACTATTTTGTTTTCCTTTTAATTCTCAATTATGTAAAGGTTTGAACCATTGTATGGTGTTTTAGAAATTCTTTATATATAATTTTCATTATCTTTTCAAATATTTGACTTTCTGTGATTGTTGAATGTTGTCTATACATGAGTTTTCTATTCTTTCACATTCAAGGTATGAGACGAACCATACTACGAGGGACGAGCCGTGTCACTACCCTAGTTTAGAGTGAACGGTTCGTACTTCTTGAGATGGTTCGTGCCCGTACATTGAATGTGGTGATTTTCTTGTTAAATGTTTTGAACTTGTAGTTGCAAAGTATTAATCTGTTCAAACCCTAAGATAATTGATTTCAATTGGAAACCCTAATTACGTGGCTAGTGGTGGATTCTTTGCCTTAGTTTTTTCCCTAATTCAGTAAACCAATTTCATTTATTATTAATAATTTAATTCCCTAATTTAATTTATTCGTTATTAAATTAGGTTATGATCATTCAATTTTGTTATCAAAATTAATTTAGGAATTTAACAATTAAATTAGTTTAATTTCACAATAGTCCTTGTGGATCGATACATGGACTTGTCATTATTCTGATTAAATTTAGTATAGTTTAGTATTTAATTTTGGTGTGTTCAACAACCCATCAAATTTTGGCGCCGTTGTCGGGGACTTCTGGCGAAATTAGTTAATTTAAAGTTACATTCTTATTTTAATTTTTAGTTTAGAATTTTATGCTTTTGGTGTTGCTAAGTGTGCAGAGCGTTTGAAATTGGAGCTATCATTGAACTGCAAGTGGAGCGCAGCCGAGCTTAAAAAAAAAAAAAACCGCAGCACTAAAGTGAGTAAACAGAAGCAAACACTCACCAGCAAAGCACCAAAGTGCTAAAACGAAAGTCAAAGCTCAATTGGGGGTTGGAGACAACGTCCACACGTCAAGCATCCGCAAGATGAGTAAAGCGTTTTCGTTAAACCGCTGTGAGTATTTCTTCCTTTGGTATTTTGCTTTCATACTTAGTGCACAGAGTCGGAACTTGTTGTGTGTGTTTGGGTAGTGTATGCACGGGCGTCGTTCTTATCGCCCTGAATTGTGGAGTTTGGACCTTAAACTAGAAAGGACCCTTAGGAGACTTAGGACCTCTGCCCGTATTCCTAGGCTTGAATATTCATACATTGAGCCATTAGAGATGGCAGATCCTAACGTCCCGAATATGCCCAACCGGACACTTAAGGATTATTTTACACCCACTGCATATACATCACCATCATGCATTCAATTACCCAACACCAATGCTGCTCATTATAAGATTAAGTCTAGCACCATACAAATGCTCCCATCATTCCATGGACTAACTCATGATGATCCTTATAAGCATTTGAATGAATTTCTGGAAATTTGCTCGACAATGAGGATCCAGAATTTCACAAATGAAACCTTAATGTTGCGATTGTTTCCATTCTCGTTAAAGGATAAAGCCAAACACAGGCTAAATTCTTTACCTGCTAATTCAATCACAACTTGGGACCAATTACAGCAACGATTTTTGGAAAAGTACTTTCCCATAGGTAAAACCAACCAACTTAGGCGAGCCATCACAAACTTTGCTCAAATGGATGGCGAGCAATTCCATGAGACGTGGGAAAGACTTAGAGACCTTCTCCAACAGTGTCTCCACCACCAAGTGCCTGATTGGCAACTTGTTCAAACATTTTATTATGGCTTAACTGAACTGCACTGCCAAATGGTGGATTCGTCCTGTGGTGGAACATTTATGTCTAAAAATGATGCCGAGGTATGGCAATTGTTTGAGAACTTAAGTGATAATTCCCTTCACCATGCCTCTGCAGCCCGGCAAGTCCGGCAACCCGTAATTGGAGCCCCGAAAAGAGGGGACATTTATGAGGTCGAGCAAAACTTAGAGTTAGCCCAACAAGTAGAGGCACTATCCCGCAAGATAGACCACTTATTAGCTACGGGACATGCCCCTACCCAGCAAGATCAGCCTCAATTCCGTGAGGCATGTGTTATATGTGCGAGCCCTACTCACGACTTGAGTAAGTGCCTTTCAGCATCACAATTTCCGGAGTTAGTCCAAGAGCATGTGAATGTGACTCAAGGATTCTGTAATGACCCCAAAACATGTGTCATATTTATCAGTAATTAATTATGTGTTCAGACGAATTAATTGGAGAATATCTGTTTGAATTAGAAAAATATCTGTTGGAATTACAACTTCGGGACTAAATTGACGACCGTAATGGGTTCAGAAAATGAAATTGAACACACCTATGTGATACCGGAAATTTTTAGAACCATTTGGGACATTTAATTGAGAACTAATTTTCGTCTGATTCACTAAGCCCCGTTTGGCTTGAGTTTAAGGCACAATTTTATATATATGCTTTAAGATAAGGATATTGACCCATTGTTTGACTCAAAAACAAAAGAAGAAAATATCTAAGAGAGAGAGAGAAGAACATTCAGGAGAAAATGGGAGAAGCAAGGGGAAAGAAGAGGAAAGAAAGGGGAAATCAAGCTTAACTTCTCCAATTAAATAATCAAGGTAAGAATTTCTTCTCTAATTTCTTGAAATAAGGTTGGTTCATCAATGATCTCATGTTAAATAAGAGGATTGAAGGGGAAATATGTTTAATTTGAGCATGCATGGCATAAATTGATGATTCATGGTTATATTTGTCATATTTGAGGGAGAACCTCCATGGATTTAAGAAATGAAGCTTGTGTGTACATGTTCATGGTTTTTCATCTTAGTTCAAGGTTTGATCTTTGATTTGATCCATGTGGTTTTGATTAGAAATTATGAGTTAAGATTAAGTGATTTTCAAGTGTTTTGGGCTTTGAATTTGATGATTTTGGAAGTTGTTTTCAAGCCTTTGAGCTATGGTTTCTTGAAATGATGTTTTAAACATGTAAGTTCATAAGTTTTCAAGTGATTTTCAAAGTTACATGCCTAGAAAATGAGTTTGAAAAGGTTGAAAATCGGTTTGAAGCTTGAATCTGCAACCTGGAAAACCCAGATTTTCACGCTCGGCGGGGTTTTGCCTTCGGCGGGGATTTCATGCATCGATATCTCGCCCAGTTCACGATCTGCTTTCGGCGGGGTTTTGCCGCTCGAGTAGGAACCTATTTTTCAAAAATTTTGCAGAGTTTTTCAATGCATATTTTGGACATCCTTATTACATTTTGGGTTAAGTTATGATAATGAAGAATAGTATGGCATGAACTACTGGGTTCTATGATGATGTGTATTAAGGAAATGTGTTATTATGTTGATATGTGCAGGCCAAACCTCGAAGACCGTGCAACTGGTTTTGAAAACCCACTGTGAGTAACATTTCTATAAAGTTATGTTGATATGCAATGTATTTGAAATGTTATATGAAATGCTATATAATACGATTTGTTTTTGAAATGTGATTTTAAACCCGTGAAGGAATGTCCTGATTTGCGAATCTAGTATGGCATCCATAGATAGTCCTAAGTGGACCAGTTTACGAGATCTCGGTATGTGTTTAATCGGTGTCCGGGACCGGTTACTCTAGTCGGAAGACAATATATGTTATGTTCTATGGAGTATGCCATTCTGTATGTTCTGATATGAGATGAGTATGTTTATGAATGATTTGATTTATGGATATATGAAATGTTCAGAATTCGTTCACTACCCCCTTTACTTTAATGTTAAGCACTCCGGGAGTCAAGCCTAGGCAGAGTCTTACACCGAGCCGCCATTTTGAAGCCTACCAGTGTTTTGAGTGCCTCCGAGATAGGGCTAGGCCTGGAAGGCCGTACGAGCTTTTGTTTCTGGTTGTATAGCTGTGGCGTGAGCCTATGTTTTGTATATGATCTTTTGGTTACATGTTATGTATTGTAAGTGGGTAAATTAACATTTTTGGCATGTAAATATTTATTCATATAAATGCACAGCTCTTCGGACTATTTGTATTTAGTTTTCGTTTCTGGGAGCCCCGATTATTTATGTTTTATACAGGAAGGCCTGTGGTAATCTAGGATTACTGGCCGGTTACGATGCCAAACTTTTAGGGACGGGTTTGGGTCGTGACAGATTCTCCAACCCGGGTAATGACCCATACTCCAACACATATAATCCAGGAAAGAGAAATCATCCTAACTTCTCATGGAGACCTCCTTCACAAGACAGTTCTTACAATCCTCCACCACGAAGGCAAAATTTCAATAATTTTGCCAACCAATCATCCTACAAACCACCGCAACCTTATCGACCTCCACAACTGTACCGGTAACCACAACCCCCCGCCTGTTCCTCAGGGCAACTCTGCCTTTGAGACTCAGGTGTTGGAAGTTCTCTCAGAACTTAAAGGGTTAGCACCGATAGTTCACTCCCACACTCACTCTATTGCCAAGATAGAGACCCAATTGGGTCAAATAGCTAACAACATGAATCGGAGAGAGGAGGGAAAATTACCAAGTCAAACTGTGGCCAACCCTAAGGGATAATACGGGGCAGAGAGTTCGGATAGGAATGGAAAGCAACATGAGCAAGTGCATGCGGTGGTTGCTTTGAGCAGTGGTAGGGAGTTAGAGCCTTAGTCAGTTGCGTCTGATGCAACTAGAGTTAGGAGGGGTGACCACGGTGGTTCACCCAATGAGAGCAAGGGTGGGGGGGCAACACTTAAGAGGGATGACTTAGTCCCTAGTACTTCACTTGAGCCCAAGGCACCATATGTGCCTAAGGCACCTTTTCCCCAGTGCCTTGATACACCATCCCCTTTTAATAAGAATGCGGCATCTATGGAGGCAATGATGGATGTCTTTAAACAAGTAAAAATCAACCTCCCCCTGTTGGAGCCGATTAAGCAAGTACCATCATATGCCAAATTTCTGAAGGACCTTTTTACGCAAAAGCGTAAATCTAAGACACATGTGTCCCAAAAGGTCTTACTCACGGAGCAAGTAAGTTCTATCTTGTTGAATGACACACCTTCTAAGCTTAAGGACCCGGGAGCCCCAACTATTGCATGCATTATAGGGGACCATTTCATTGATAGGGCCTTATTGGATTTAGGGACTAGTGTTAATTTGTTGTCGTACTCTGTGTACGAGGAATTTGGGCTTGGCGAGTTGAAGCCCACTACTATCACTCTTCAATTGGCTGACCGGTCCCTCAGAGTGCCACGTGGTATGATTGAAGATGTACTAGTTAAGGTTGATAGGTTCTACTTCCCTGTTGACTTTTTGGTGTTAGATATGGAACCGGTAGCCAGTTCTAAGAAACAAATCCCGGTAATCTTAGGTCGACCATTCTTGGCTACGGCCAATGCATGTATCAATTGTCAGACCGGGGTTATGGAAGTTTCATTTGGCAACATGCAAGTGAAACTTAATATTTTCCAAGCATCCCAACAACCTCATGAGAGAGAAGAGTGCTTATTAGTGAATGTTGTGGATGAAATTGTGGAGGAGGCTTTGCCCTCCATTCTTGTAGAGGACCCTTTAGAGGCTTGTCTAGCTCATTTTGGGTTTGAAAATTTTGATATTGATGGGTCAGTCGAGAAGGTATTAAAATTGTTGGATGCAGGTATTATATACCCCATCTCAGATAGCAAGTGGATGAGTCCCACACAAGTGGTGCCCAAGAAATCGGGCATCACCGTTGTTGAGAATGAGAGAGGAGAGTTAGTCCCCACACGAACCACTACTGGGTGGTAAGTGTGCATTGATTATAAGAGACTAAATTCCTTGATTAGGAATGATCATTTTCCTTTACCCAGGGGTTTAATGGACCCATTTTATTATGCTTGATAGATTGATTCCTTATTTTTTTTTTTTATTTCTTTCCTTTCTATGTTATTTTGTTTTTCTTTATTCTCGTTATGCTTTATTTGCGTTTAGGAGACTTTAAATTCTTTAAAGGTGTAATTCCTTTGGTGTTAGCCATGCCCGAATGGCATCTGACGGTCTGGTATAGCCACCTAACCGTGTTTGTAGTGAGTTTCTAGGAGACCAACTGAGACGGTGGAAACTAGAGTTCGAATGGCAAAGCCTAGAATACAAAGGTTTGGGATTTCTGAGACTAGAGTCTGGTTTAAATACCCAGGGGTGTGGAGATTGCTTCAAAACTACCTCGGCTTGAATTCTGTATGGCAGCCCCATAGGTTGAGGTAGCTTTATGCGCCTCGATTCTGGGTACCAAATCAACCTAGTCTGTCACCCTGTTGGAGAATAGGGAAAGTTACAAACACAGTTAGGGAGAAAAGTAGTACCCGTGATTTTCGCGTGAAGATTATACCTTTAGTAGGCATTCCGTTATTTTCTTATGTGCTATATTTATTTTGGATGTCAATTGAAGGTAGAAATGCTTAGTTTTGATTTTTTTTTTTTTAAAAAAAAGAAAAAAAAAGGGGTTTTACTTGTTCATTTTAACATACAAAAAAATAATTTTGTATTATACTTGTGTTTAAAAAATAAATAATAAATAAAAATAATAGTGATGTACTTGTTCAATTTTAAATAAATAAATAAATAAATAAAAATAAAAACAAATCTGTGTTGTACATGTTAAAAAAAAAAAAGAAGAAGGAAATCGCCGCACGTGCGACCTGGGTCCCGCACGTGCGGGACAAATTGGTGAAACAACAATTGCCCCTGCTTTAAAAGAAGGTGCGGGCTATGGAGCTTTGACCAAGCCGCATGTGCGGCTTGGGACCCGCATGTGCGGGACGACGTTTGAACAAATAAAATAAAAAATAAATAAAAAAATTTTTCGCGCGGTTGTGTATCGCCGCAAGTGCGTGGGTTGTGTGACTTGCATGATTTGATGCCTTTGTTTTGTTTTATTTTTAATTTTTAATTTTATTTTTTTATTATTATTATTATTATTTAAAATTTCATTTTTTTAAGTAAATAAATTTTAAATACATACATAAATAAATTTTAAAAATAAATAAATAAATATACAATTATTTTATTTATAATTTTTTATAAAAAAAATTCGTTTTATTTATTTAGTTATTTATTTATTTATTTTTATTTTCTATTTTTTATTTTCGTTAAAAAAAAAAAAAAAAAAAAAAAAAAAAAAAAAACCTCAAATATCATGGTGCTAACAATACTTGTAATTTAGTTTTTTTTAATGTACTATATTTGTTTAGTTTAATTTATTTCGTTACTGATTCTCATTAGTTTGTGGATTATTTTATTTTTATTTGTTTAGTTAGTGACGTTATTTTTATTTATTTATTTATTTATTTATTCTTCTATTCTATGATGTAATTGTTCACTTCATTATTAAGTAGTTTAATTTTTATTTTATTTTATTTTATTTTCTTCTCTTCTATTAATTTAAAAAAAAATGTTTAGTTTAAGTTATTTTATTCTATACTTTAGTCTCTTTTGTAGTTTAGTTATTTTATAGTTTAGTTTAGTTTATTTTATTTTATAATTTAGTTGATTTAATTTAATATCATTTTTATTTATTTATTCAATTCTTTCTTTTCTTCAAAAAAAAAAAAGTGTGAAGTGTGTATATGTTACTCTCTGCCTACCTGGATGTGCACCTACAATTCTGGTAATATTCTCTCATTTCTCTTTACTTTTCCATTGAGGACAATGTTATATTCAAGTTGGGGATGAGGGTTATATTTTCTTTTGTGCATTCCTATTTGACTCATAATTCATGCTTATACCTGTTTCACTTGATTGCATTACTTCACCTGATGTGACTTTTTGCTAGTACGGTGATGATATTTGCATATGTTATTTGGAGATCATAGTAGACTTGTATGAAAATGGTTTATTGGGTAAATACTTGCATGTGATGTTTGCACGAGGAGAGTTGTCTGTGTTTGTGATTTTAGTACACTTGTCATGAGTATGTCTTAATTCACATTAACACACTATCATAGAGGTGATCTTTTTATAATAATCCCTGGTGTACGTCATTGATAATAACTAGAGTTGCAGAAAAAAATAAATGAGGAGCCAAGATTCTTTAAAAAAAAAAAACGCTTAACTTGTTTGGGTTCGTAGCCTTTTTAACTCGAGTTATTAAGCCCGTAGGGGTGTCTTTACACCTAATTTCCTAAAACCGTCTGGTTTGGGAGTCATTGGCCCAAAACTTGCTACATGGGTTAATTAGAAAGCTTAAGGGACTTGGACATTGCACAGTTAAGGAAAAATAAGAAGAATGACTAGTTCGAATTTGTAGCCTTTTCAACTCGAGTTATTAAGCCCGTAGGGGTGTCTCTACACCTAATGCCCTAAAACCGTCTGGTTTGGGAGTCATTGGCCCAAATCTTGCTACATGGGTTGATTAGAAAGCTTAATAGATCAGGATATTGCACAGTCATAAAAAAAAAAAAAAAAAAAAACTTTTGAGAATCTTGGCTGCAATAGGTTAGTTTTTCTGTATATGTTGGGTGTTATTATGAGTTACATTGGGCTATTATAGTGGAAAGTTAACTAATATGGAGATTACACTTTACACCGAGGGTACTCATGACTTGTCTACTAGCATGCACAAGTATAGGAAACTTTACTTTTGTATTAACTGAATTGTGGTTTTGACTCAATAGGTTCCTTCATGCTTATCCACTGTGCCTTTAATGACTCATTATGTCTCAATATCACACTGTAGTGGCACATAAGTTGATTGTTAGGTGGAGTAGTGTGGTCATTTGTTGTTGAGTATATATGAATATGTTAATGTTTATGGGTATCATTTCTGGAAACCCTCACGAGTCTTTACTCGTCCACTTGGGGTAACCTTGTGGTTTAAAGGCTTGCTGCATATGCTAAATGCAACCGTTGTCCCACGAAAGAGGAAATAGATAGATTTTGTTTAATTTTATTTTATTTTACTTGCTTGAGGACTAGCAAGTAGTAAGTTGGGATCATTGAGGCCGTTAATTAGAATCTCTTAACTTCACTTGTTGGTCAAACCGTGTATTTTATGTGTGTTGAATGTCAATCAAGTTGTACATCGTCGAAGCATAAAATGGGCAAAAAGACAAAATTTAGACAGAGTTGACTTTTTTTGGAAAAGTCAAACTGATGTTTTAAATCTGTTTGGAAGTGAGTAGAAGTATAAAAAGAAAAGGAAAAGGCTTTTCTAGGGTTCTGAAATTATTTTGACCTAAAGAGAGAGGCTAGGGTTTGGGAAAGAGAAAGGAACAAGAAGCTTCAAAGATGTCTCCCATGGTGGTTCCTTCTCCATCTACCTCCTCCCACTCTTCCATGAGTGGCTAGTCTCATTTTCTAGGGTTTTGATGAAACCCTAGCCATGTAACTATTTTGTTTTTCTTTTGATTCTCAATTATGTAAAGGTTTGAACCATTGTATGGTGTTTTAGAAATTCTTTATATATAATTTTCATTATCTTTTCAAATATTTGACTTTCTGTGATTGTTGAATGTTATCTATACATGAGTTTTCTATTCTTTCACATTCAAGGTATGAGACGAACCATACTACGAGGGACGAGCCGTGTCACTACCCTAGTTTAGAGTGAACGGTTCGTACTTCTTGAGATGGTTCGTGCCCGTACATTGAATGTGGTGATTTTCTTGTTAAATGTTTTGAACTTGTAGTTGCAAAGTATTAATCTGTTCAAACCCTAGGATAATTGATTTCAATTGAAAACCCTAATTACGTGGCTAGTGGTGGATTCTTTGCCCTAGTTTTTCTCCCAATTCAGTAAACCAATTTCATTTATTATTAATAATTTAATTCCTTAGTGTAATTTATTCGTTATTAAATTAGGTTATGATCATTCAATTTTGTTATCAAAATTAATTTAGGAATTTAACAATTAAATTAGTTTAATTTCACAATAGTTCCTGTGGATCGATACATGGACTTGCCATTATTTTGATTGAATTTGGTATAGTTTAGTATTTAATTTTGGTGTGTTCAACGACCCATCAAATTTTGGCGCCGTTGCCGGGAACTTCTGGCGAAATTAGTTAATTTAAAGTTACATTCTTATTTTAATTTTTAGTTTAGGATTTTATGCTTTTGGTGTTGCTAAGTGTGCAGAGCGTTTGAAATTAGAGCTATCATTGAAGTGCAAGCGGAGCACAGCCGAGCTTAAAAAAAAAAAAATCGCAGCACTAAAGTGAGTAAATAGAAGCAAACACTCACCAGCAAAGCACCAAAGTGCTAAAACGAAAGTAGAGCACCCTCGTGGGTCTCAGGTATGGATAATATACTGTGAGTAGTGGATTGTGAGTTTAAGTACTATTTGATATCTTTGAGAGATTACTAACTTGATCGTTAAAGTGCCTCCGGATGGATGAACCACTACCAGATTCTCATCTTCTTGTTCAGGTTGTTGGGTTTTATTTATTCTGCCAGTGCTCTCCAGTTGAGTTTCCCGTTTGATTATGTGGTCAAAAATCAACACTCACAATTTAAGATAAGAGACAAGAGTCATAGAACATGAGAGTATCTCATTCTGGATAAATATGAGGCTCAAGAAGAGTTTATCTCTATCTAGATAAGGGTCCAGGATGAACATTAAGCTTGAGTCCCCTGAAGCTAGGCTTCTAAAGGGATCAGGTTAGTACTGGCTATAAAAGCAGGACACCCCCATGGGTTTCAGGTAGGGGTAATATATTGTGAACAGTAGATTGTGAGTTTAAGTACTATTTGATATCTTTGAGAGATTACTGACTTGATTGTCGGAGTGCCCCCGAGTAGACAAACCATCACTGGATTCTTATCTTCTTGTGCAAGTTATTGGACTCAATCTATTTTGTCGGTATTCTCCAGTTGAGTTCCTCGTTTGGTTGTGTGGTCAAAAATCAACACCCATAATTTGGCACCGCCTGTGGGAACTTAAGGAGAATAGATGGCCAACAACGGGCAGGAAGAAAAGATCGGGGATGATGTTCTAGGTGGGAGTGGTAAACATGTTGATCCTAACATCGAAGAAGAAAACCATAATGAAGGAGCACGGGATTAGAATCCTGGAGAGAAGGACGTCGACAAAGAGGGAGACGCCTCGAAGAAAGTAAGTTGAGATGAGTATTACAATGAAAGCAACCTCCATGTATAGAAGGATAGATGACGGAGAAGGGACGGCAAGATGAAGGGGGTGGCAAACAAGTTGGCAGACTTACAATCAATTTTCAACTTCATGATGTAGAACAACGTAATGCAACCACCGTACCCGTTGCAGGACACGCCGATACCAGCGGCCAAGACCGAAGCCTAGAAAAGGGAGCAGAAAGTAATCCCAGTAGTCCCTCAACATAACAAAGAGAAGGAACATTTACATCGGCCTTCATGAGATGCCGGGCAAGCGGAGTCAGTAAGAGGTAAGAAGCAAAAGGCACTGTGAACAAGGGGGACCTATGTCAAAGAACTTCAGTATATCTAGGGGAAAGGACTTTGCTTTGATACGGTGAACGAGGAAAAGTCCAAAAGGACGCACAATGACACCGAGAGCAACACGCCAAAAAGGCTAAAATCTGTTGATAGCCGAGCTCCCAGTTGAACGAAGGAGGATTTGAAAGATTACCTCTAGAGGAAGTGACACGACACTGAGATCATATCCCCCATCAAATCGAGGACATTGTTTTCCATAGAATTGGATACATTTGAGGCCCCAAAAAGGTTTCACATGCTGAGGTTCCAGATTTATGATGGTAAGTCCGATCCTAATTTCCATGTCAGCTTATATTTGAATTCAATGGCTTTGTATAGCGGGAACAAGCAGTTGCTGTGCAAGGTATTCCCCTCATCCTTTAGGGAGATTGTATCAAGTTGGTTTCATAAGTTGCCAAAAGGAACTGTGAAGAGTTGGGAAGGCTTGGCCAAGTTGTTTGTAGCTAGATTTGTTACAAGTAAGTTGTAGCCACTGAGGGTGGACTCCCTGCTAGCTCTGAACATTAGCGAGGGAGAAAGCCTCAGGGCTTCTGTCAAAAGGTATTATGAGGTATTCAACCGAATACCGGCATGCAACCAGGAGCTGACGGTCATGTCATTCAAGAACGGCCTGGAAGATGAAAACTCTGCCAAAAAGTATGGAGGAACTCATGGCACTAATCGAGAAGTATGCCAGAGTAGAAGAGGATACGCCAGGAAAGAAGACACTAAAGCAAAAGAAAAGAAACGGCTCACCGAAGCGAGGCTGAGGTAACACTAGTTTCAACATGCATGAAACAGGGTTGAGAGTTGCACAGGCAGTCACAACTATATTCAGAATCTTGGTCTACAAAGTTCTAGAACAGATCAGAAACTAACCATATTACAAAGCGCTAGAGAAGGTCCCTGGTGAGTTTATGTGAAGGAGCCTTGGGAAGTATTGTGCTTACCATAATGAGGATGGACACTTGACTCAGGGATGTAGGGCTCTGAAGACACACTTGGAGGATTTGGCCAGACAGGGTCACCTGAGAGACCTAGTAGATAAGGCCAGGACGAGGGAAGAGCAAGCAAGGCTACCCCAGACATCGGCAACACCACCTCCACCACCACTACCGCAGTAAGCAGAAGGACCTCGGGTGATTAATGTAATTCACTCGAAGGTGAATGAGAATGATATACAAAGGGAGACTAAGAAAGTGAGGCACCTACAGCATGTATATCAGGTCCAGCAGAAGAGGCCTAGGACAAATGAATACCAGGGACCAATGGTTTCATTTACTGAGGCAGACCTGGATATGGTGCAACATCCGCACAACGATGCCTTGGTGATAACTCTGAAGATTGGAGAGTGCCAAGTGAGGCACATACTGGTTGATTAAGGCAGTTCTTGTGACGTCATGTATGGTAGATGTTATAAAGAGCTTGGCCTTCACCCAGATGATCTAGAGCCATCTAACAACTCAATGCTTGGATTCAACGGAACGCCAACGTGGTCTCTAAGAGCCACTAATTTGGAGATGCAGGCAAGCATGAAGAAGGTAAACACAGAATTTACAGTAATTGATACCCCCTCCCCTTACAATGTAATTTTGGGAAGACCATGGTTGCACGCAATGAGGGTTGTTCTTTCAACGCTGCACCAACTATTGCGGTTTCCAACTGAGTATGGAATTGAGGAGCTTAGAAGGGATCAGGTGCAAGCAAAAATTTGCTCCATGGCAGAAATAAAGTCCACCTGCAACATGCGAGAGACAAAGACAGTAGAAATTGAAGACGATGACATAAAGGTCCTAGATGATGTCAGCAAAGAACCAGCCGACAAGAGTGAAGAAGCTTTGAAGAAGATTCTGGTAAAAGAAGATGACGAAGAGCGCTTCTTTATTCTTGGCTCAGGCTTAGCCGAGGAGGAGGAAAGGGAGTTGGAGGCTTTCTTGCAAACAAACATAGAAGTGTTTGCCTAGACGCCATACAAGATGCCTGGCATTGACTCCGAGGTCACTTGCCATAGACTCAATGTAGACAGGTCGGCTAAACCTGTCATTCAGCGGGCAAAGAGGCCGACATTACTACATGTGGAAGCAGTTGAAGAGGAAGTGGACAAGTTGCTAGAAGCCTGGGCCATTCGAGAAGTACACTATCCCACTTGGCTATCCAACACAGTGGTAGTGAAAAAGAAGAACAGCAAGTGAAGGTCTGTGTGGACTTTACCAGCCTGAATAAGGCTTGCCCCAAGACATTTTTCCACTGCCTAAGATTAATCAATTAGTAGATACCACTTCAATACATGGATGGATGAGTTTCCTAGATGCATACAGATGTTACCACCAAATAGTAATGTATGCCCTAGATAAAGAGAAGACAACATTTATTATCCGAAAAGGACTCTATTGTTACAGAGTGATGCCTTTCGGGTTGATGAATGCAGGAGCAACCTACTCGCAGTTAGTGACCAAAATGTTTAAACATTTGATTAGGAAAACAGTAGAAATCTACATTGATGACATAGTGATGAAGACCAAGGAACCTGGGAGTCATCTGGCCGATTTGAAAGTAGTTTTTGACATCTTAAGAGCATATCTGCTCCGACTCAATGCTTTGAAATGTGTATTTGGAATCGGGTCTGGTAAGTTCCTAGGATACTTGGTCACTAGAAGGGGCATTGAGGCAAGCCCAAATCAAATCAAGGCTATCATTGACTTAAAGAGCCCGACATCAGCCAAGCAAGTTCAGATTTTGACCAGCAAGGCAGTAGCCCTGAATAGGTTCATTAGCCAAAGTTCAGATAAGCGTAAACCATTTTTTAGTTTGTTAAAGAAGGCCATAGATTTTTTGTGGATAGAGAAGTGCAAAGTTGCCTTGGCCGACTTGAAAAAGTACTTGACAACAACTCTAGTTCTATCAAATCCAATACCTGGAGAAGAATTGTTCCTATACTTGGCAATTTCAGAACATGCAGTAAGCGCAGTAGTAATCCGAGAAAATGAAAGAGAACAAAAGGCGAGATATTATGTAAGTAAAACCCTAGCAAGTGCCGAAACCAGGTACCTGCCCTTGGAGAAATTGACATTAGCACTAATGATGGCTTCTAAAAAGTTGAATCATTACTTCTAAGCCCACAAGATTGTGGTACTGACTAAGTATCCCCTGAAGTCCCTGTTGCAGTATCGAGATCTGGTAGATAGAATAGCCAGATGGGTAATGGTGCTGGGCTAATATGACTTGGAATTCAGGCCTAGAACAACAATCAAGGGCCAGGTTCTAGCCAACTTTGTGGCTGAGTTTACCCCTGGTGCCATCCCATATTGGGCTCCGGTAAGTCGCGACCTGGGTTGTCCAGGCGAACCAGAGGAAACCTAACTGGGGCCCAAGAACCCCGCACCAAAAGCACAAAAAAAATGAAGAGAAACCAAAATCCTACAACATCTATATTGGTGACTTCTTCTACCTATTTGTTGACGGAAGTTCACACTGTTAATGAGCGAGGACAGGTGTGGTTTTGGTATCACTAGAGGGACGAACGATAGAGCAGGCAATCCGTTTGGGATTTAAGGCCTCCAACAATGAAGTAGAGTACGAGGCACTGATTGCTGGACTGAAACTAGTAGCAACAGTGGAAGTCGGTGAGGTAGTAGTCTTTTGTGACTTCCAACTTATTATAAATCAAGCGACAGGCGAGTATGCAGCCCGAGATGAAAGGATGATAGTCTATGTCAAAGAGATTGTCAGGTTGCTGGCACTATTCCAAGATTACCGGCTACAGCAGGTTAGTTAAGATGATAATAGCTATGCCGATGCCTTGGCTAACTTAGTTAGCGTAATAAAGTCAGGGAAGCCAAGGACAATCATGATTGATTATTTGACGAGACCAAGTGTGGAACCTCTAATAGCAAAATATAAGGTAATGTGTGTAGAGATGGATCCAAGCTAGATGGATGCCACAGTGATGTTTCTCAAAGATGGCAGGCTGCCAACGGACAAGAGAGAAGCGCACAAGACCAAATTAAAGTCGGCCAGGTTCTGCCTGTTAGCAGAAGACCATCTCTACAGAAGGTCCTTCACTGGACCCCATTTGAGGTGTGTTCACCTCTCTCAGGTAGAGGACTTTTTATATGAGATCTATGAAGGAGTTTGCGGAAGCCATGGTGGAGGCAGGTCACTTGCTTATAGGGCCATAACTTAGGGATATTGGTGGCCCTACATACAAAGGATGCTAAAGCCTATGTCAAGAAATATGAAAATTGTCAAACGTTTGCACCTTTGATACATCAACTAGCAGCAGATCTAAACCCAGTATCCAGTCCTTGGTCGTTCGCCCAGTGGGGTATGGATCTAGTGGCACCACTGCCACAAACAACTGGACAAAGAAAGTTCTTAGTAGTAGCCAAAGACTACTTTACAAAATGGGTAGATGTGGAACCCCTTGCAAAGATTCGAGATATCGATGTGAAGAACTTCATCTAGAAGAACATAATAACCAGATTCAGGATCCCAAGGGCCATTATAGCAGACAATGGTACTTAGTTTGATAGTAAGCTGATTAAGAGCTTTTGTGCAAAATATAAAATTAAAAACTATTACTCTACTCCTAGTTTTCCCCAGAGTAATGGACAGACAGAAGCATCCAACAAGACCATCTTGGATGGGATCAAAAGGAGGTTGGAAGCAGCCAAGGGAAAATGGGTGGAAGAATTGCCCAATGTGCTATGGGCATATCGGACTATGCTGAGAAGATCAACAGGGGAGTCTCCTTTTGCCATGACATATGGCATAGAAGCAATTATCCCACTAGAAGTCGATATCCCTGGAATCAGAACCTAGGGAGTAGAGAATGGAATTAACGAGGCATTCTTAACCCAAAATCTAGATCTATTGGAGGAAATGAGGGAGAGAGTAGCAATTCGGCTAGGGGTATACCAGCAGCAACTTGCTAGGGCTTATAACGAGAAGGTCAACCCAAAGGAGTTCAAGGTTGGGGACCTCGTCCTTAGAAAATTTGTTGGCAATAAGAAGGATCCCAAGGAAGGCAAACTTGGTCCAAACTGAGAGGGGTCTTATAGAATCAACTCGGTTGCCAGCAATGGGACATATCGGCTTGAAGACACTAATGGCAAAGAGTTGCCACAACCTTGGAACACTTGCAATCTGAAGTTTTTCTTTCATTAGGTTTTTGAGATTTTTGTGACAATTTTATTTAGCCAAAGTTTTAAGAAAATACCAGTTCGATTTTGTTTTTATAAATAAATTGTTGAAATTTATGCGATAGGACTGAACAGTAGTCTTGTGACGATGTTTCCGATTGAAACATGACGAATAACTTAAACTTATCATATGATAGAGTTGAATTATACTTGCCATACGATAGAGTTGAACTAAGTTGGCGATATTTCTGATTGAAATATGATGAATAACTTAAACTTATCATATGGTAGAGTTGAATTCTACTTACCATACGATAGAGTTGAACTAAGTTGGCGATATTTTCGATTGAAACATGACGAATAATTTCGACTTATCATATGGTAAAGTTGCTTGGCATATGATAGAGTTGAACTAAGTTTGATCTAGTTAGATTAACAAAGAAACCGAGGTAGAAAACCTCGGCTAATTTTTATTTGAATAAGACCCCGGCCAGATTTGGGTTTGCATGCTTAATGTGAATATAAATGGTACTTAGGTTCACATTAGGGGGGCAGAAAGTAGGAATGTAGAATAGACTTGACATTTGTTGAAATTTTTGACAATAATTTACAAGTTGGAGTCAGCTGAGGTAACCAAATCAGGAAATACCCGAGGTATTTCTTATCCGAGATAACCAAACAGTTTGTCAAAACTTGGAGGGGTTAAAAGAATGAAGTATTGCTTAAGGAAAATCAGCACAAGTAAAAAAAGTAACACTTGTTTCAAGATACTTAAAGAATTTTTATGAAGTACCAATCTGGCGAGATCACAACAAATAGTGGACTTTGAGGTGACCAACTAAGGGCACACCTGAGATGAAGTGTATCTGAGATAATACATGTTAAATGTGTTCTAACCTGAAGTCATTACATAGTTAAGATGAACTTGGCAGGATAGCAAAAATATTTTAAGTATGAAAGCATACAAAGATAGTAAAGACAGATAAAGCTTAAGGAAACAAGCATTCATTCAGTACTTAGAAGAAAAGAAGGCATAACAAACAAAAGACTTGTTCTAATCGCAATGGTAGAAGGCACATTGGCCAAAAGAAAACCAACATTGTTCAAAACAAACAAAATGATTACATTGTTTAGAGCAGAAAAGTATAAGTAAGAAAAAAATTCTAAGTAGGCTGTTTTGCTTAGGCGGTTGACGGTGTTTCGGCCTCGGCAGACAATTGGGAAAGCTTCTTGGCAGTCTTCTTAACCTCGATCTTGGCATCAATCTCGAGAAGGGTTTGGTCAAGACTCTTCTCGGCGGTCTGGATCTCGGCTTCAGAAGTGGTCTTCTCAGGAGAGGCACTCTTGGAGACCTCATCCTCCTCATCTGGAGTCAAGTCTATGACTTACTCATTCAGAGTATGGGACTTGGTCCCAGTAGCAACCTCCTCTTCACCAGCATCATCAGCCTCGGTGTCCTCGTCTTCGGTTTTGTCCTCGGAGTCTTTTGGAGAGGAAAGGAAAGGCACTTGGAGCTAGTTTATGTCTCTGAGAGGGGAATCCATTAGGATTGAGAGTTTGTTCATAGCAGCTATCCAGCCGAGATAAAAACCTCAGTCGTAAGCTTGGTTGACCTAGGCCTATACGCATCTCGAACAGCTGACTGACCCTTTGAAAACGCCTTCTCGTCGGCCACCTTGATCTCGGCCTCTTTGGTAGCCAAGATCTCCTGGAGTTCAACTTTGGCTTCCACGGTTTTGGCCTCAACGTCCTTAATCTCGGACTTGAGTACTTCGGCCACAGCCTCAGCCGCGTCAACTGTGATAACCCTGTTCTGTATTATGCTAATTAATCTTAATTGTGATTGTGATTATGTGTTTAATATGATTTTGAGTGTCATTTATATGATTATAAGTGGTTTTGAATTTCTATCTATTCACCGTAGGAAAATCTGTTCAACTGACTGTTATGAATAGAAAATTGAAGGCCTTATCGGCTACAGAAATTGAAATTGACTACACCATTGTGATTAGCATAATTTTTAGAGTTTATGGTGAAATTTAGTTGAAAAATTATTCGGATCAAAATAATTAGATTCAAAACGATTAATTTAAGCTTCATTATTTGGCCTAATCAAATTTGATTAGGAAAGCTTATATAAAGGGCCTTATTACACTCGATTCCTTCTCTTGAATTCATTTTGGCTGAGATTTCACTCTGGAGAGAGAGAATGAACATATTGTAGAGAGAAAGGGAGCTCAAATTGGAGATTGAACTAAGAGCTTGGGAATTTGAAAGGCTAAGCTCAAAAGCTAGCTAGAATTGTGAAGATTTGAGCCTCTAGGTAAGCATTTGAGCATGAATTCATGGGTTTAAGTTTGTAATATTGTGAATTCATGTTATATTGTAGTCAAGAATATGAATTGTGTTGAATTAGGTGAGTTTAAAGTTAAAATGCACATGCATGTAAAGATTGTTATAAATTTGTGTAATATGACATGAAACATATGATCTATGTAGAATTTTGATGGCAATTCATACCTTTGATCATCATTTGCATCATTTAAGTTCAGAATGGGAGTTATGTTCCACATGCAAGCACAAATCATAGAGGTATGAGTTTGGTAGCTTGAATTAAAGTATTGAAGATGAATTTGGCAAGAATTGTTTGTGTATGCAATTGATTCATGGGGAATTAAACTTCATAATGTTGTAATTTAACATTTGTATCATGTTAGAAGATGTGCATGTGAAGTATGAGTCATAATATGCAAGTTACATTAATTTGAATGCAAGTTTCAGCTTCAAGCAGCTTGCTGGAAATTCCAAAATCCAGCATGTTCGCTCGAGCGGGGTAATGGCCGCTCGCGCGTGAAATGCCAGTTCCCAGTAGTTTTGTAGACGTTGACGTCCACTCGAGCGGGTAGAATCACGCTTGAGCGTCCAGTCACATGTTTGGCTATCAGCTCGAGTGTCCGAAGTCACGCTCGAGCGCAAATATGAGGCAACCAGTACTTTTGCAGACCACCGGGGTCCGCTCGAGTGGCAGAATCTACGCTCGAGCGGGGAGCCCTGTTTCAGAAAATTTGTAAAGATGATTTATGTTTCATTTTCCGTTCTCTTTCATTTCTAAGCACTCTTAGGTATGCATTGAACATTACAAATGAGTTAAAAAATGATAAGAAAGAAACCTAAGAGAGATGTATGAATTAAGAATAGATCGAATCGTTTGTGACCCATATGTGTTATGTAATGTGTAAGGTCAAGCACAAGAGCAAATCCACCAGCAGATCACTGTGAGTAATATCTTAGTAAAGATATTTTGAAGTATGTTATTTGTCCTATTGCTTATTTCTATGTAAAGTCAATAAAGCTTGATGATTTGAATTGTGGACAAATATTTGTTATGCCATATGATTGGGCCAAAGGCCATTTGATACGATTGATTAGGCCAAAGGCCGTTGGATACGATTGATTGGGCCAAAAGCCACTTGATATGAATAATTGGACCAAAGGCCGTCGGACGCGAATGATTGGGCCAGGGGCCGGTTGACATAAATGAAATGGGCCAGAGGCCATCTAATATGCTCGGGCTTAAAGCTGTCTAATGTATCAGATAAAACTAAAGATGGGTCCAAGGCCGTTTGATATATGTATATCTATTTCGAACTTCATTCATATATTTTCTTTATTTGATATTATTCACTGGGTTTTCGCTCACACTTATTCATGTGTGTGTAGATGAGCCAAGAGATGTCTAAAACCAGCCTCGGTGAATTATGTGAGAAACATTCAAGGCCTTGAAGAGTCAGCCCAAATGTCTTACGTACGAGACTTGTCTTCGCCTCTTTTGTCCTTTCGTTAAAATTTTGCTATATTGGCCAAAATTTTAAACCACTTTTGTATATAAACTTTGGGTTTGACTGACTTAGACTTGAATGATCTTGTATGTGTAGAACTTTGGGTTAATTTCCTTTTAAATGTGAGTTATTAACGAATATATGTGAATTGTTATAATGTGCCATGTAAGCACAGCTCTATGGACAAAATTTTTAAGTTGTTTCCGTTTGGCCCCTTAACTCTAATGGAGTATATGCTATTTGGTTTGAGGTCGTAGGTAATCCCTCGATTATTGGTCGGTTATGACCTTAATCCATAGGGGTGGGTTCGGGTCATGACATCAACCCTCTCATCAGCTTGGTCTTTTGCATGTTTGGCTATTTTGGCCTAGTTCAGCAGAACCTTCATCTTGGTCTCGGCATTGTTCAGGGAGACAAGAAAGCCAACAACATCATGGGTTTTCTTTATCAACTCCTTCTTCATCTCCTCGGCTTTCGTTGTGAAGGAGTGAGCATGTTGGATGGCCTAAAAAGGGAGAAACAAGCAAGTTAGTAAAATTTCTAAGTCTAAGAACTTAAAGTAAAAAACCAAAAAGTACAAGTGTTGTGGACTTACAAGAACAGAGTGCTACATCATCAAGGCAAAGTTTTCATACTCAATAAGCTCGGCCATGCGATTTAGATTGGTAGGCAAAAGAACAGCAGTGCCGACCTCAATACTATCGATGGCATTGTCGTCAACTGTCATCGGACAATCGCCGACTGAAATCACTGGAGCCAAGAGCTCATCGGCTTTGAAAAAGCCCGGGCCAGATGCACTCTCAGACCTCGGCTTCTTCGACTGTGCAGTTTCAGATGGCTCGACATCGGGAGGCCTCTTCTCGACAGCGGAGGAGGTCTTCTTGAACTCAGCCAATCTTGAGATCGGCATGGTGTCTTCAGTGTCAATTTAGGTGACAGAGGCTTTTGAATAGCCTTATTTACCCTTTTTAGTTTTGGTTTGGGTTGGGATTGAGATGGAGAAAAGGATTAACTTGTAACAACTCTTGGCAAGTTGGCCAAAAGGTCTTCAACAACGGCTTTGCAATGACGCATGTTGTCAGAAGTGGCGGTAACAGTAACTCCGGTGCCAAAGTGAATGGCAGGCTATGTAATGAGAGGATTGGCAGGGTCGTAAGCCGATGCCTCAAATTCTCGGTGTCTACGACTCCGAGTTCTATCGGCTGGTGCGTTTGCTGGGGCACGACGTCGACATTGATGTCGACGCTGGGATGTCAGGATAAGTATGGGGGTAGAGGTAGATGACAGCTCAACTGGATTTGATGAAAAGGCCTGGTCTGACCTTAGCGATGAAGCAACTGGTAGGGTGGTTGCTGATGGGAGAGTCTTACTTCGACGGGGAACGTCGAGCAAAACGAACTTGTTGGTCGGGATATAATCAATGAGCAAAAGGGCTTTGTGCTTATCAATATCCAAACCTATAAGCCTTTTCAAATCAGGGCTGGGGAGGAAAGTTTGGCAGAAATCCTTTGATGAATGGGGAAGAGCTGCAAAAGAGAAACAAAAAGAAGACATTAGTACAGATAGATAAACTAGCAAGTCTTAGTAAAGGTAAATTATGTGATGACTCAATTCTTACTATCACCCTCTTTAAATACTACTCGATATAGAGGAAAGAGGTGAAGATCATCATCAGGCGTAAACTCCCAGTTGCCCGAGACGATCAAGTAATCATCTCCAGCACCCTTGTTAGAGTTTGGGAGGTCGGCTATGAGTTTGTAGGCGATGAATTTGGGCTTGAGGTAATATATATAGCCTTTTTTAGACTTAAGGCCACATATTGTGTAATAGAATTGGATGTCAGTTAGTATAATCCTAGCCTTTTCTCGGCGTGCTAGGGCTTTTATATAGTTGATAACCCTATAAGAATTGATAATTAGCTGCATGAGGTTGAGTTTGTAGTAGTGGAGGACTTCTTTAAAGAGGATGTCTATGCGAAACCTGAGTCCACACTCTATGAAGGCAACTATTGGGAAGGGCATGGAATCTCCATCAGGTATAATAGGGTCCTCCTCCCCAGCCAACCTGAGTTGAACGCCGACTGGGATTGAGAACTCTTGTTGGAAGTACTCTAGTTTGGCTGGGGTGTCTACCCTCTACCTAAACATACCATGATGTCAGTTTATGAAATTGGTACAAGATTTGAGAAAAGAGTGATTGGTATAGGTTTGAAAACCTCGACTAAACCCTAAACAGGCACTGGGGCAAGGGTTTTGAAGATCTAAGGGAAATTTGCTTAAATTTTCCTAAGAATGTGATTTTTAGCAAATCTCAAACCTAAATCTACAGAAACAAGAATCAAAGGCCAAGAATCTAAAAAACAGATAGAGAAAATAGAAATGGTACCAAGAAGGAATCAGAGGCAAAACTCAAGAATCACATGAAGGAGAAAGAAACACAGATATGGCAAGATCAATGCCAGACATTTAAATATAACCAATATAATATGCCAAGGATGCGATTAGTAATATGAATGGTGATCTAAGGAATTACAAATCCACAAGACACTGAGTGAGTGTGTGAAGGCAATGTGTACGAATCATAAACAATTGTAATTGACAGTCGAGAGACATAGTGATAAACTTCAAAATTCAAAGCAGTTTCAAGAAACTGATTTGTGATACAGCTGTGAATACAAGATTCAATGACAACGAATGTAGTAAAAAAAGCATACGGCGAGTTCAGAAAAGAAACATATGCAAAATAGTACAAGACTAACTAGAAGGAAAGAAGAAATTAGCGACTTACCGAAGAAACAAACGCTGGAATGAAGATTGCTGGAGTCAGACAACGTGAATGGTCGAAAACAGATGATAAAAAGATCGCCGAAGGAGCTAATCAGAGCAAGTGCAAAGTTTCGAATGTATGAAAATGGCGGAATCTAGAGAGCGAAAATTTGAGCACAAGAGAGGAAAATGCAAGAATGAAAAGTGAGAAAACGGAGAGAGAGAAGGTGTAACAACCCCAATATGTAATTAATTACTAATTTGTAATTAAGTATGATAATTAAGAGATTAAAATAAAATTATGTGTTAATTGTGTATTTTGCATGCTATTTGACTTTCTATCGATTAATTGTAGAAATATCTGTTTGGAATTCTGCTTTGATCTGAAAATTGAAAGCCTTATCGGCATCCAAAACTAAAATTGGTTATATCAATATGTTATTTGGAATTTTTAGAACACTTGGCCAAATTTAATTAAAAATTGATTCAGTTTGATTAATTAAGTTGCATTTGGAAAGCCTAATGTTCTGATTAATGTATTATGATATCCTAACTATATATATATATGAATGTTAAGCTCATTTGAGCTCAAAACTCTTCATTTCTAAGTGGAAAAATCTGAAAATTCATTCTAGAGAGAGAGTGAGTTCACTTTTTGAGAGAAAAACGAAGAGATTGAAAAGGAATTGAAGGTTTTGACTTGAGTTCATCAAAATTGTGCAAGAATCTAGCTAATTGAAGACTCTAGGTAAGAATTCAATCTCTACATTGTGAATCCAAGTCATCTAGCATGAGATTTCATCAAGATCATGAGTTTAAATGCATAAAATATGCTTAGAATGATAGAATGTTGCTAAGTCTTACATGCTGTAACAGCGCCCGCAGGGGACATCGCTACTACAGTTCGGACTCCTTGTTTGTTTGTTGCGGTTCTAAATCTGAACCAAAGAGTCCAACTCTGGCAAATCGTTTTGAAGAAAAACAGATTTTTTGAAAAGTAGTGCCAAACATGGACTGCTTTGCCAGATTACAGAGTCGCCACCTAAATATTTTTTAATGGGGGAATTTAGGAAACCCTGACTCGGTGCCAAAGGCCACGTGTCCATCGTAACCAAAGTGTCTTGGCTCGGGAGCTTGGGTACGATTGGGGAAGGTCAGCTATGAGCACCCCCTTTCGCCCGGTCCGAAGACCGGCCTCTACTAACCGTGATATCCGATTTTGAAAACATTACATGCTCTTATTCCAATTATTAGCCTAAAATTACTATGTTATGCGCACAGCAAACAAGTATAGACTAGATCGCCTAATTTGGAAATAAACATTGCATATTCGTTCGTTTTGAAAATGCTTTAGAATTTGCTACTCGAAGGTAGGCTAAAACACGGATTTCAATGAGTTTTCCCAACTCAAGCAATCCAACCTCCACCCACAGGCATTCAAACAGTTTATCTCATATAAGCACTTAGCCGCATGGTAAGCATACTGTTATGTTAACATCCACACGCATGCGATATGCTAAAGCATAAATACTTACATCGTACTCCGTGCCAAAACAAGAAACTAGTTAGCAAACATCCATGACCTAGTTCATGTTAAATGGCTAATGCAACACATGCAAGATGCAACTTAGAGTAGGCTCGGCTAACCCTAAAAATGGCATGTGAAATGCACTTTATTTGATGCACGTATTCAATTTGGAATTGAAAATACAATGCAGTTTGTATGATGTGCCGAGCCCGGCGCATGTAAAGCAAATGTATGTATGCACGCATGCATTGCATAAAGGTATGCTTAAAATAAACGTGTCCTAATCTACCATCGTAAGCAGGTAAATAAAAGGGAAGAAAGACGTGGGGTTGGAAGACATACACCCACTCACGCACACTTATTACAATTGCGCCATCGCCGAGAGGACGAATAAATATTACAGTCCGAATAATAAATAAATTAATTATTACAAAATTTATAATTATCAAATTAAATCATATGTAAAATAAGAAGGGGGCTTCAGCCCTGCCTCGGGATGTGCCAATGATGCATGCTCGAATCCGACTTCTTGGAAAACCCACCCCGCCCCCCTGCCGCCTTTGTTTCCACTGCCCTGCCTTTCTGGAAAATTGCCAAAGTCCCAGGACATCTTCCAAATGAACTGAAGTACACCACCGACTAGAGGAAATGACCACCGGCTTCTAAAATTGACCATCGGCTGGTCTGGGTGCTATCGGCTGTGAATATAGTGCCCGGCGGCACATTATATCGCGGCCGCGAAAAGTTCTCGCAGGGACGGTTTTGACAAAGAAGAAGAAACCAAGAAGGCATGGCATGGATTTTGAGTATATGTAAGCATGGCCAATGCCTCCTATCATGCTTGGGGACTCAAGGAGGCATGACTCTTGGTTCTTGGGCCATCAATTATGCATCTTGATGCATGATGGCCTAAGGAACCAAGGTTGCATTTTAATGGTAATGCATGCAAACAAACAAATGAAATCCAAGGCCTTATCATGTGTTAGTCAAAGGTCTTGGTGACCAAGAATTGAGACGAGTTGCACCACTTGAAGTGTGAACTCCTCTCAACCTTATGCTTGGCTTGACAATCCCCAAGCCAAGCCATGGAATGCATGTATGCAACATAGCTCAAATGATGCAACAATGGGACTAAGATGCAAGGCATGCCAAGTGTCATGCAACTATCACAATAGGCATGCAAAATACTAGAGCATGCAAGATATAAATGACATGCAAACATGGGCCAATCAAGCAATGGGACCAACCTACTACAACACTCGATGAACCAAGCATGCATCTAGCATATAATAAACATACAATGGTGGCCTTAACTTCAATGGGGCAGCCCTCAAACTACCCCAAAACAGTGGCAAAACAAGCCCTAAATGATGACCAAAATGCTATACAAACATGCAAGTTCATGGGCCTAAACCTAAGGCACCAAAAAGAGCATCTTACTACCACTTACACAACCACTCATGGCATGAATCTAACAACCAAAAACAAATTTTTAGTATGCAAAATGACACCCAAATCCCCTCACATGGCACCCCCAAAATACATTAATCATGGAAGCATACACAAGGCCTATTCTTAGGCATAAAAGGACACACCTTTAAAGCATGAAAGAGATGACAAGTACAAACATATGAGCATGGGTTAGGGTCTGAAATAGCATGTCAAATGATCCCAAATCATCTAAATAGACTATCCAATGCATGTACATGGATCACCTACCCAAGGCTTACAAGCCATCATGCAAAACAACCATGTCAAGCATGCTAAATATGACAAAAACAGTGGCCCACAGCCCTTATACATGGCAAAATGATGTTAGTATCTCCATGAAACTAAGCTAAAACATGCGAGAAAACATGGCCTCAAAGCATGGCATACTTCTAGGCATAAGAGAGCATTTCAAAGCAAACATAAGAGGCATGTTAAGGACCATAAAACCAACCTAAAACAGAGGCATAACATGTCATATGAACCACAAATATGCTCTGAAATGGAGCCAAAACCAACCATGCATACATGCTATTATTTGAGCCCAAAACAAAGGCAAACAAGGGGCCAAGGGGAGAGGGGTGTCCCTCCCCTATATAAGACTTAAAACCATCTTCCTCACCACTGAAAACCCACTGGTTTTCAGTGGTGAGAAGGCTAAAAACACCAAGTAAACAAGGCCTTACCAAAAAGACACCAAAAAGGCCAAACAAGGCCTAAAGGGGTGAGCCTTTACTCAAACCACAAAATGACCTTAATGAAGGTTCAAGAGCAAGTAAAAACAAGAGTTTTTTATGTTATGCACAAAGCTTAAATCACAAAGCAAGAGGGGTAGAAACTAGTTGCAAGAATGGGGAAACTAAAGTAAAGAGTTTACCCTTGAAGATCCCTTGAAGAACAGGTGGTCCAGCCACTCTCTAGTGATCAAAGTCAGTCCAAAACTTCAACAAACAACCCTCTAAGCCTCTCAGTCTCGAGCTAAGGTGTAATGGTGTGTGTAATGGTGCAAAAGTATGGTAAAACACACCTTTTAGGCTTAGAACACACACACAAGGATGAGAGAGATGGAAAATATAGAGAGAGAGATATGTGAGCTCTGGTTTTTAGTCTCTCAAATGACTAACCCCCCAACCAAGAAGACAAGGCCTCCTCTTATAGAGGAGGCAATCTTGTAAGCTTAGCAACCAAGCAAACAAGAGGCTCATCCCTCCATACACGTGTATGGAGGGGAAGAAAGTGGTAGACAGCTGCTTAAAAATATCTCAAAAAGCAGCTGCATAGTAGTCGGCAGGGCAAAATTGTCATTTTGACAAGAAAGAGTGCCGACCGGCACCAAGGAGTGCCGACCGGCACAATATAGTGCCGATGACAACATCAACCAGCCGGTGGCCTCTAGCCACTGCCGGTGGTGTGTGGGGATGCCTCAGAAGGCATTCCCTACCCCTCAAAGGCAAAGCACAAGTGTTTGGTGCAAAACTAGACACAAAACGGTCAAGTTCGGAGGTCCTGAGGCAGGGCGCGTAGCCGAGGACTCCGGGAACTCCAAACGAACACGAATCATGGATTATCACCGAGTGTTCAAGCGGTGACGTCCAGGTCTTGAGGATGGTCAAAAATGGGGTGTCTACACATGCATGTATGAAATTGTCAAGAACTCTCATGTTTGAACATCATTCATGCCATTAGAGATGAAATTAAAAGCTAAAAGTCACATGCATGCATAATTCATAAAGGTTTGAGGCTCAATTGCATGTGTTTAAAGTGGAAGGAAATAATTTGAATGAATTTGAGACATACATGCATATAAATAGGAAGTTTGGCCATGTTGAGTTTGGTTTTGAACATCTAAATTGTTATTGTTGGCACATGTATGTTTGAATCATCTTGTTTTACCATTTAAATTCATGTTTTGAAAAGGAATTTCTTACATCCAAGAACTTTAGAGCTCAATTTTGGAAAAGTTAAGAAGTTTTGAGCAAATGATTTGTGAATCATCTTGTATTTGAGTTTTCTTAAATGTTTTTATGATTATCAAAGTGTTTCCATGAATTTGGAATGGCCATGAAAGCTTTTACATGTTAAAATGAATTTTTGGAACTCAAATTTTCTGTTTAGAAACCCAAAAAATTCGCAGCTGATGATGTAGTGGAACTCAAATTTTTGGAACTCGAGCAAAGAAGTAGTGGTTTGAGCCAACATTACGAGCTCCCAGTATTTTGAACTCTGCAAAAGCTGGTTCGAGCGAATGAGTGGTGGCTCGAGCGAACTCAGTTTTTGCCTTCAGCTAACTCTAGCCACGAAAAGCTAGCTCTAGCCACTAGCTTATTTTCAGCATATTTTCAAAAGATGTTTTAAGTACATATCTTCGCTCTCATCTCTTTTCGGGCATTCTTAGGCATGATTTATGAGCCATTAAGGATTAATAAGCTAAGAAACATCATACGTAAGTGAATTAGAAAATATGTGTCGAATCCGAGTATATGAGTAATATGAACAAGTTATGTAGCATGGAATGAATAAGAAGTTAAAAGAAGAAAGCTAAGCCATGTATGGCCATTGAATGAGTAATAATAAGACATGTTTTGTGCTATGTACATTTGTAAATAGGTCAAGACTTGAAGATTGACCAACCGTTTCTGGAAGCCCACTATGAGTAACGTTATTGTAAAGATATGTTCATATGAATTATGTTCGAAATGTGATTCGATAAGTTATGATTTCTAAAATGATATTTGTTTACGTGAACAAATGTCCTATGTTTGAAATCTATTATGGCATCTATAGATATTCCCAAGTCATGGGGGATGGCATGTTAATATGGGTCCATGACATATATGTGATTACAACATCTTGTTAGCTACTTCATTGTTGTGATATGTGTTTAATCGATATTCAAAACCGATTACTCTAGTCAGATGATGATGTGATATGTTCTATTGAATGTACCATTATTATGTTCAGATATAAGAATGATTATGTTATGATCCATTTATGAATATGATATGTTCAGAATTCGTTCACTAACCTCTCTACCTTAATGTTATTCACTGGGTTTTAACTCACTATGTGTATATATATGTATAGGTGAGCGTTCTAAAGATTAGGCTTGAAGACTTTTGTTTGGATTTTTGTTCTGTTGTCAGCCAACCATTGTGCCTCATGTGGAGGTTCCTGAAATGCCACATGTTATAAGCTCTGGTTGTTTCTGTATATAAGACTTGAGTTGTTTTTGTTGGTTGTACTTAAGATGCTATACTTAAGTGTGTGTGGGTATAACATGTGAATGATTTTTGGATACGTATATAAAGTTTTAAATATTCTGTTTCATATAAGTCAGCACAACTTATTGGACAGTTATGTTTATGTATTTGCTTCCGCTAGCCCCTTATTTTGTTAATCTATTTCAGAGGCCTTTGGTAATCTTAGGATTACTGGCCAATTACGATGCTAAACCTGTAGGGGCGGATTTAGGTTGTGACAGAAGGAGTTTTGTCAAAAACATGAAAAGGCAGCAAAAATGCATTGATAGTGCCTTGGGTGACGTGCTTGTCTGGCGGCGTGGACTGAATTGACGTGACTTCATGGCGCGTGTCAGGTACTAACCAATAAGGAAGGGACACATGGAGGAAATGGTTGAAAAGACTGTGCGTGGCAGCTTATGTGCAATTAGAACTCTTGAAATTTTTGAAGCAGTGAGGCCATAACCTCGGGTAGAGAAGCGATCTCAGTTGAGATGCTGAAAGAACTTGATTCTTGGTTCTTGGTTCTTGATAGAATGGGCAGCAAAGTCTTGGTTACTTGAAGCCGACGAGTCATGATCTCTGTCGGAGAAATGAATGGATTGTTATCCGACATGCTATGTGGACAAACAATGTAGGTTCCATAACCTCAGGTTGTCGAGATAATATAACCTAGGGGACAATTGTGGAAAATATTTTGAGGTGACGCTACGTGACAAGGTGACGCTGAAGTGTCAGCCGAGGTGCTACGTAGCCTAGTCATGTTGGCGAGATGATCTCGGATAAATTGAGGTTATCTGCGGAGATACCTGAATTCGAAATAAGCAGATAAGGGACAAGAGTCCTAGAATAGGGGAGGAAATCATTCTGGATAAAGATGAGGCTCAAGACGAGTTTATCTCTATCTAGACAAGGGTCCAAGATGAACATTGAGCTTGAGTCCCCTGAAGCTAGGCTTTTAAAGGGATCAGGTCAGTGCCAGCTATAAAAGCAGGGCACCCCCGTAGGTCTTAGGTATGAGTAATATACTGTGAGCAGTAGATTGTGAGTTTAAATATTATTTGATATCTTTTAGAGATTGCTGACTTGATCATCGTAGTGCCCCCGGGTGGACGAACCACCGTCGGATTCTCATCTTCTTGTGCAGTTTGTTGGGCTTAATCTATTCTGCCGGTACTCTCTAGGTGAGTTCTCTGTTTGGTTATGGTTAAAAATCAACACTCACAATTTAAGATAAAAGACAAGAGTCATAGAACATGGGAGGATCTCGTTCTGGATAAAGATGAGGCTCAAGTCGAGTTTATCTCTATCTAGATAGGGGTCCATGATGAACATTGAGCTTGAGTTCCTTGAAGCTAGGCTTCTAAAGCAATCAGGTTATAGCCGGCTATAAAAACAGGGCACCCCCGTAGGTCTTAGGTATGGGTAATATACTGTGAGCAGTAGATTGTGAATTTAAGTACTATTTGATATTTTTGAGAGATTACTAACTTGATCGTCGTAGTGCTCCCGGGTGGACGAACCACCACCGGATTCTCATCTTCTTGTGCAGGTTGTTGGGCTTAATCTATTCTGTTGGTACTCTTTAGCTGAGTTCCCCGTTTGGTTGTATGGTCATAAATCAACACTTACAATAACTTTACTTATTAATTTTACAACAATGATATATTCCTCTAAAATTAAGTTCTAATTGAGCTCTAGTGAGGTGGAAAATAAAAAAAAATCAAAACATCACATCAAATAGACCCCATATACACATTAGAGCTATTAGAGCTTTTAAATTAGAGCTCCAAGACATTTCCCTTAATTTTAATCCTTCACCATTAAAATTTCTCTAATAAATTTATAATTTTTAAAGGATAAATTACAAATACACTATCTGAGATTTGATTAAAATATGAATCGCCCCTTGTGATTTTAAAAATTACATTTCAACCCTTGAGGTTTTTAATTTTATAACAAATTAACTCTTTTATTAATAAATCATCAAGTCAATTAACAGGTTTTAATGATGTTAAAAATTTGTTTCAAAATTTAGATCATTTTATTATTGTATAAGAGAGCAATTATGAATTTTATTTTTTTAGTTAATTCTGTTAAATAAAAAATTATAATAAGAAGACATTTATAATTTTTAAAATTATAGGGAGCAATTTATATTTTAAACAAATCTCAAAATATATTTATAATTTATTTTATTTTATTTTATTGATCAATAACGCACGTGGAATAGTATCCGTTGCACTTCAACATTCTTTCCGTCCACGTGCTTCCAAGTGATGAATAAAACCAAGAACACGGACAATTGTTGAATGTGTCAACTAATTTATGTGGGAAAGCCACTGTTTTGTTCCGCTTTGGAAACAAGGGGCTGCGTGGGAATCGGAGCTGTTTGGCTTCCAAGAAATCTATTTTGAATTTATTCAAGATCTCTGCTTGTGTTTCATAAAACGGTGATATTATATGCATTAATTAATATATAAGTTATGACATCATTATTAATCTCACTTATTATATAAATTAAAAATATTAAAGACCTCTCAAATTATATCATATCATCAATGAGAAATGTTAGGAATCATGAAATTTTTTTCATGAAAATGATTATGAAGAATTTGTGACCCTTAAATTACCTTGATTAGTGTGTGGTGCTTTATTATAAGTGTAATCCAAAAGTCACAAATCTTTCATGACCATTTTCATGAAAGTCTTTTCATGATACTTAGCATTGTTGATCATCAATTGATATATTAGTTAATACATTAATTGATGAATATAACATTATTCTTCTTAAAAAGCCTATTTTGATAAGGTGATTAAAAGTTAATTTTTTAATTTTTTTAGATCATATTTTTTTATTTTTTTTATAAAAAAATAAAAAATATCAAAAAAATTAATTTTTAACCAATTTCTCAAAAACAATTTTGGCATGATTGAAAAAAGACAAAAAGTCAAAAAGTCACTATCACATCATCTTATTTAAGTCACATCACCTCTCTAACACATCACTTCAAACTCAACCAAAACACAACCCATATTTCATAAAAAGTCAAAAAGTGCACTTATTTAGTCTTTCCAAACTAAGCCTAAATATAAATGTAGTATTTCCATATCAATTTAAGAGTAATTTTTATATGTAAATAAGGTACATATTATGTGACATCTTTTATTATTGTGATTGGCTTTAATAGTAGAACCCAATACATTAATATTAGATATGTGAAAAATAATAAGAGACTATATATTTGTGGCTGGTAAAAGATAAAACCACGTTATCTGTTGATATACAAAATTATTTCCCAATTTAGGGTTGTTTTGCTTATGGTTCATTTTAGGAGAAATGAGAGTATAGCTGGACAGTCAAATTTTTTTTTTCATTTTTTTAATATATAAATTATGATTTTGTATTTTTTTTTATAATTATTTCACTGTGCAGTTATTTCCCTTTTATTTTATGTTGAATGATCTATCTTAAATATAATTATTAATGTTGACCAATTATTTTATATAAATGATTTACTGAAAGTACACCATATACTAGAGGAAGCTGATACCATTAATTGAATAAATAGAGTTTCGGATTGGCCTTTAACTTTGCTTTCATCCGTTGAACAGTCCATCTTCAAAATCTTTTATCTTAAAAAATTAGATTGGAAGGTATTGTTGGGTCCGTAGGGGCTCACCACAGGTTCCGTTTCGATAATCTGAACCGTTCAATATGTAGAAGTCGTCGAGTACTATATGCTTGTAAAAAATTACATTGATCGGATATCAATAGCTATCTCATTGAATTAGATTTTTGTCAATCGTTTATTTTTTCACCGTCAATTTTTTTTATTATACAAAATTGATTTGATCATGTAGCTATCGATATTCGATCAACGTGATTTTTTTACAAGTGTATAGAACTCGACGAGTTCTACACATTGAACTAATTCAGATTATCGAAACAGGACTAGTGGCGGGCTCTCATGGATCCAATAGTACCCTCCAGTTCAATCACGGACTGGAGGAAAGCCGATCCCAAATGGTATTATGAGATATTCAACTGAATACCAGTATGCAACTAGGAGCTGACGGTTGTGTCATTCAAAAACGGCCTAGAAGATGAATGCCCGCTCTGGAGTTCATTGGTGAAAACTCTACCAAAAAATATGGAGGAGCTCATGACACGAATCGAGAAGTATGCCAGAGTAGAAGAGGATATGCTAGGAAAAAAGACACCAAAACATGAGAAAAGAAACGGCTCGTTGAAGCGAGAATGAGGTAACACTGGTTTCAACAGGCAGGAAACAAGGTTGAGGGCTGCATAGGCAGTCATCACTGTATTTAGGATCCCAGTCTGCAAAGTTTTAGAAAGGATCATAAACCAACCGTATTACAGAGCGCCGGAGAAGGTCCCTAGCGAGTTTATGGGAAGGAGCCTTGGGAAGCATTGTGCTTATCATAATGAGGATGGACACTTGACTCAGGGATTGTGACGCCCCAAAATTTAAGGACATCATAATAAAATTTAAAATCAATATTGCCACCAATATTACTAACATCCATTAATTAACAACCCAGAAATTTAAAGTTCTTAAATTACAATTTAGTCTTAGTACATAAAAATAACACAAATATAAAAAATAAAAAATAAAAACTAAAAACTAAAAGAAAACTAGAAAATTTAAAAAATAGTTCATGGAATTCGGGCACTCTTCAAGCTAACCAAGGCTGAATGTCGTCTTACAAGGCCTTGGTGTTCCCTTCGGTTTCTTCGATACTTGGCATAAAACGCTAGGGCAATGGGAATGCTAATGAGCGACGAGCTCAATAAGATACTACAACTCGAAAATACCCACCCGATAATAATACTCACAATTAATAAATAATGTGCAGTAACAGAATAACAAGTAGCATTTAATAAGCATAACAGGAATGCTATTAGTTGAAATGACAACAATAGATAATTAAAAAAAAAATGACAAACAGAAGCAGTATTTCATTATAAGGAAAAATGCCCACTTTTCTTTTTAAATTCTCATAGATTTAGTTTATCATAAGTTTAAGTAACTCCCTGCGGAGTACTATTTCCACTCAACTGCTAAGTAATGGCCACGGGCAATTCTGACTCCCCCTTGGTATAATATTCAAATATTACTTGCTATAACTACCAATGATGCTCACACACCAGGGTTACGTACCCAAGTCGTGACATCACGGTCTGCCCTATGGGGACGATCTATGTTGTGACACACACACCACAAACCTTATATCTCTTACATCGATAAGAGCCGAAATACCTTCCCGTGCCATGTTAGGGTTCGCAACTCACTTGCGCAAGATTCTAAACTGGGCTTACCCCATAACTTTTAAATTTTAATGTATCAGTTCAATTTCATTTTTCTTTACTTTGTCTAATTCACATTTTCATGCATGTACGAGTTTTAATTTGAAAATCACAGTGTCATAATGTTTATATAGCACAACACAATCATGTATGGCAACCAAAATAGATATGACAGAATATATTAGGACTCATCACAAAGTTTCTTAGGAATTCACATACTTCTTCTTTCAGCACTGTATGATCTGACAAAAAAAATATGAAACCTAAACCAAATAAAGTTCAACCATTACAATATTTTAACCAGTATTAGTTCATCGAGTTAGGAAAATATTTCGAGAAGAATACCAGGGATAAAAATGATTTTAAAATGGAGAAATAAATTTTGGAAGAAAATTGATTTTCTGGGACAGTGAGTTATATTAACTTTCAGCACAGGTGATTTGTGTTTGAAAAATAAAAAGGGGCCTCAAACTGTATCGAAAAGAAGTATGGTCAAAACGGTTTGCTAGATATTTGAGTTTAGAACATATTTCCAGGGAGTTTGAAGACTGAAACCCAATGGAAGATGATCAAATAATTTTTTTTGAGAAAACTGGACAGATTCTGTCACATTTTGGAAAATTTGACTTTTCTCTCTCAATGCTTAATAAAAAATTATGAAACTATCTGTATTTGAAAGGTAACTTAAAAATATAACTTTTACAATTTGAATCACTTGAAAAGTTATTTTGTAGAAGAAACGGTGACCTGGTAAAGTTAGCATTGTCACTGCCTCCAAATAGTAATGAAGTTAAAAATATGTTTTGGCCATGAAACGTTGTCAAATAATTTTTTTCGATATTCTAACACCATGAAAACATATTAAACTAACTCCAGTAGTTTCAGATTTTATGAAAGTGTTCTCATGAGTTTGTTTGGGTTTATTCAAAACAGATTAAAAATTTGTTCTTTGCTGGAAGTTCATTATTTTGTGAAAAACACACTTTGTATTCACCATAAATCATACGTAAGACCATAAAAAATATTTCTTGCTACTATTCCCATGTGAAACTCTAATCCTTCATATTTACTTTCATTAGTGGTGACAGGGAATAGATGAAAATGATATTTACGAAGAGTAAACATAAATTCATAAGCATGCAATATTAATTCAAACAATAGAGAATATTTGAGCACATAAGAAGAAAAATCAGTAACTAGACCCTCTAATCTATACTTGCAAGAAGGATAGAAATCATATAATCATAAGATCATCATTCTATCAACATGCATTGAGTTATTGTGTATTAACAATGCATACTCTTACATATTTTTGATATATAGATTTAGTATAAAAAAAATATATATATCTAAGGGAGGATAGAGGTTGAGTATTCTTACCTCAAGAACTTTTACAAATAATTCTCAAAACTTGTTTTGAATTGGTAACCACCAAGGACCCTCTCTTCTTCCTCTCTTTTTCTTTTTCTTTTTCTTTTCTTTTCTTTTCTACTCTTCCTCTCTTTTTCTTTTCTCAGCCGTGGAGATGAAAAATGGGTGAACAGTGCATTATATATAGGAGCTTGGAGGCCATCTTTATTATTATTGTTTTTTATTTTAATTAATTAATTAATTTATTTATTTATTTTTCTCTTGGCTTGGCAACTATTACCTACAATGTATAGATTAGGGTGTGGTTGGAAGCATGCTTTAGCATGCATTGGCATGCTTGCCTAACAGCCTCCTTCCTTGGGAAGCCCAAAAAAAATCATTTCTGATTTTTATTTTTTTTTGCAAAAATAAAAAAAACAATGAATATATATATATATATATTTAATCAAGTCACTAGATATTTTGCTCCCTACTATTCTCTAACTAACTTAATTATTATTTGTTTAACTCATTTAGTTTCCACAACTGTATTTAGATACAAAAATTTAATCACATAAATAAATTTATTTAAAGGGGTTTAATATTGGTATTAATCATGATACTATTATCATTATAATTTAATAGTTTAATAATCACTATTAATTGACTTAATATTATAATATCATTATATGTAACTAAAAGATTTGAGATTGAACCAATTAATCTCCATGGGTTAATTTTCTTGTACACAAATTATTAATGTAAAACTTTATACAGAATAATTATATAGAATAATATATATTAAGAATTAGATTTGTGTAGTCATAAAAGTGATGACAACAACAATAATAACACTATGAAGATAAAAATTGCACTAATTAAATACTTAAAAGTTAATTATAGAATTTCGTCACAAAATGTTGTTATGGAATTGGATTATGGATGTTGATTACAAAATTTAAGTCGTTAAATATAATTACCAAAATAATTTAATATGCAAAAATACGGGTTCTCACAACCTATCACCCTTAAAATAATTTCGTCCCCGAAATTTTAACACATGCCTTTATCTTCAAACAATTGAGGGTAGTTGGCTCGTATTGCATCCTCTCTTTCCCAAGTAGACTCCCTCACTCATCGGTGTTGCCACAACACTCGCACTAAGTGGATGACTTTGCCTCTCAGGTTATTTTCTTGTTGATCCATAATCTTTATAGGTCTTTCCTTAAAGTTTGCATCTTTATTGAGATCAAGATCTCCCAAATTGATAACATAGGAAGGGTATGGCTCATACTTCCGTAACATTGAGATGTGAAAAACATTGTGCACTACTGCGAGCTGTGGTGGTAGTGCTAAACGGTATGTCACTTCTCCTACTTTGCTCAGAATTTCGACTGGTCCCACATAATGAGGTGCAAGTTTTTGTTTCTTCCCGAATCATGTAGTACCTTGACGAGGTCAAACTTTGAGAAAGACATGATCCCTTACCTCAAAAGTTAAGGGTCATCTTCTTTGATCCGTATAGCTCTTTTGTCGACTTTGGACTGTGATTAATCGTTGTCTGATCAATTTTATCTTCTCAATGGTCTCCTGAACCAAGTCTGGTCCTAACAAGGTTGCTTTTCCTACTTCAGTCCAACAGACTAGTGATCGACAAGGTTGCCCATAAAGTGCTTCATATGATGCTATTCCAATATTGGCCTGGAAACTATTGTTGTAAGCGAACTTAACGAGAGATAAGTGTTTCTCCTAACTTCTATTAAAATCCATAACGCAAGCTCGAAGCATATCCTCCAAGGTTTGTATTGTTCTTTCAAACTGCTCATCGGTTTGTGGGTGCAATACCAGGCTAAAGCATAGGTTTGTTCCCATTGCCTTCTGCAAGCTCTGCCAAAATTGAGAAGTGAATCAAGGATCACGATCAAACACGATGCTAATTGGTACTCCGTGTAATCTAATCACTTATTTGATGAACAATCTACTAAGTGAATCTAACGTATTTGATGACCTGACAGGTAAGAATCGGGCAATCTTAGTTAGTCAATCTACCACTACCTATACGCCGTTATGTCCTTGTAGTGATTGAGGCAACCTATCACGAAATCCATGGTTATGTGTTCCCATTTCCACTCTGGGATTGGTAAGGGCAGAAGTGTCCCTGCCGGTCTTTGGTGTTCAGTTTTTACTTGTTGACATGTCAAGCACTGTGACACAAACTTTGCTACATCCCTTTTCATTCCGCCCTACCAATATTGGCGTTTTAGGTCTTGGTACATCTTAGTACCTCCTGGATGTACTGCGAATACTGAATGGTCGAATTCCTTAAGTACCTTTTCTCTTAATGAGTCGTTGCTTGGCACGAACATTTGACCTTGATATTTCAAACTTCTATCTGTGTGAATTTCCTAACCAGGCATGGTTTCACTAGACTCCATTCGTGCCTTAATGAATGCTACCTCTTTATCATACTTTTGTGATTCTAATATCTCACTCAAAATTTTAGGCGTAAGAATCTGAGTACCAAGGTAAGCCTTTTCATCTTGAACCTCTATTTGTACCCCAAATTCATTGAACGTTCCAACCACACTACATTCCCTAAGTGCTAAACTAGCAACAATCCCTCTATTCTTGTAACTTAGCGCTTCTGCCACCACGTTAGCCTTGCCGGGATGATAGGAAAGGGTAAATTGGTAATCCTCGAGAAACTCCATCCAGCGTTTCTAATGCATGTTCAGGTCCTTTTGGGTGAATAGATACTTCAAACTTTTGTGATCGGTAAATATCTCAAACTTTTCACCATACAAGTAGTGTCTCCAAATTTTGAGTGTGTGAACTATGGTTGCTAACTCCAAGTCATGAATGGGATAATTCTTCTCATGATTCTTTAATTGCCTTGATCCATATGCCACCACCTTGTTATTTTGCATCAATACGCACCCCAGACCTTCTTTGGAAGCATCACAATAGACATTGTACCTAACATCACGTTCTGGTGCTATGAGAATAAGGGCACTCGTCAATCTTTTCTTGAGTTCTTGGAATCAATTTTCACATGACTTGTTCCATTCAAATTTAACCCCCTTTTGAGTCAAATGTGTCATTGGTTTGGCCAATTTTTAGAAGTCTTGAATGAATCTTTGATAGTAACCGGCCAATCCTAAGAAACTATGAATCTCAAATGTGTTCTTAGGTTGCTTCCATTCTGTCACTACTTTTACTTTAGTTGGGTCCACTGATATTCCCTTTTCAAACACCACGTGACCCAAAAACTTTACTTCCTCCATCCAGAACTCACATTTACCAGCTTTAGCATATAGTTGGTTCTCTCTCAGGGTTTGATGTACTATTCTCAAGTGTTGTTCATGGTCTCTTTCAGACTTGGAATGCACCAAAATGTCATTAATGAAAACTACCAAAAATTGATCTAAGTAAGGCGTGAATATTTTATTCATTAAGCTCATGAACACACCTGGTGCATTGGTTAGGCTGAACAGCATTACTACAAACTTGTAGTGGCCGTAACGGGTTCGAAATACAGTCTTAAGGATATCTTCTTCCCGAATATGCAACTGGTGATACCCAGACCTGAGGTCTATCTTTGAGAAATACTTTGCCCCTCTAAGTTGATCAAAGAGGTCATCAATCCTAGGTAGGGGATATCGAGTCTTAATGATGACCCTATTGAGTTGTCGATAATCAATGTACAACCTAAGTGTCCCATCTTTCTTTTTAGCAAATAAGGCTAGTGCTCCCCATGGGGACATGCTTGGCTTTATAAATTCCTTGTGAGCAAAACCAGTTCTGTTAAATACCTTTATAAATTCCTTGGCCGACTTGAAAAAGTATTTGACAACAACTCTAGTTTTGTCAAATCCAATACCTGGAGAAGAATTGTTCCTATACTTGGCAGTTTCATAACACACAATAAACGCGGTAGTAATCTGAGAAAATGAGGGAGAACAAAAGATGGTATACTATGCAAGTAAAACCCTAGCAAGTGCAAAAACCAAGTACTTGCCTCTAGAGAAACTGACATTAGCCTTGGTGATGGCTTCCAAAAAGTTAAATAACTACTTCCAAGCTCACAAGATTGTGGTACTGACTGAGGATCTCTTGAAGTCTCTGTTGCGGCATCGAGATTTGACAGGCACAATAGCCAGATGGGCAGTAGTGCTGGGCTAATATGACTTGGAATTCAGGCCTAGAACAACAATTAAGGGCCAGGTTCTGGCCGACTGTCACGACCCAAACCCACTCCTATAGGTTTAGTTTCGTAACCGGCTAGTAACCCTTGGATTACTGAAGGCCTCTTAACGGAATAACATATAATTAGGGGCTGCGAAAGCAATAAACAAAAATATACATAGTCCATTGAGCTATGAAGATATACATGAGACAGATATTCTTAAACTTTTATAAAGATACGTGTGACGTCAAAAGATACAGTTGATACACGTTGCTTCAAGTACTGTACATATAAGCAGAAATTTGTCCAAAGTTAAAACAAAAGAACCAAAGTCTTAAATACAAAAAACATAGCCACATGATTGACATGATCTGGAACCTCCTCAGGAGGCACAAAGGGTGGCTGATGAACACAAAACTTTTCAGGCATCAACTTAAGCCTGGTCGCATGCCTGGTCACCTACATATAAAATATAAATAGTGAACAGGAGCCCAGTGAATAATAACAAGGTAACGGGTTTTAAAGAATGATGTCCGTCATAAAGTTAAAAATCAGAGTCTTATGTATATACTTGATCATTTCCATTCTCAAAATTCATACATTTCATATCATAGTACGTGGCATATCCATTAGCATTAACGAATCCGATGACCTATAAAAGGGACGGCCATGAAGGCATTCTAATGACCCATAAAAGGACAGTCATAAGACATTTCGATGATTCGTGTGCATAGAGACATTTCTGATGACCCATAAAGGGACGACCAAAAAGGCATTCCGATAACCCATAAAGGGACCTGATGACCTATAAAGGGACGCAAAATATCACATAATGCTATGGATGCCACGAGTACATTTCAGAAACTTGGACGATTATTCATTCACACAAAACATGGTATTTCGGAAAACTAATCATGTCGTATTATCAGAAAATAATCAAAATCTAACATAACTTTACAGAGTTATTACTCACAAATAACAAATGGCTCCAAACAAACGAATAGAGTAAGCGATTCAGATATCTTGCGGCGTGTAACCTACACAGGTACAAAACGAATATATACTGAATTACACACCCAGAAACATTTACCTTGTTCTTTTTTATCTTGGTGTGTTTATACTTTTATCTTCATTATTGTACCTTAATCATGGCCTAGGAATGCCTACGATGGAATGAGGATGCAAAAATGTACTTGAAAACACTTAACAAAACTTGCTGAAAACAGGGTCCTCGCTCGAGTGCAACTTCCGACGCTCGAGCGGACATGCAAAATATGAGTGGTCGCTTGAGCACAAGATCTGTCGCTCAAGCGGTCTGTAAACTTTTGCAAAAGTGATGGTTGCTTGATTTTTCCACTCGACGCTCGCTCGAGCGTGAGAGACATGCCTCCGCTTGAGCGTAACTTTTGTCGCTCGAGCGGACTGCAAAATATAAGAACTTCTAGGAGCAAGCATTTCATGCTCGAGCGGACTTTTGGTCGTTTGAGCAGAAGTACATGCCCTCAGAGTGGTCGATTGAGTGTGGATTCCTTCGCTCGAGCATAGGAGTAGAATTCTGGAATGTCCAAAATTGCTTCCAAGCTTCAAATTCAACCCCAAAGCTGTAAATTATGGTTTATTGGGCCAAAAACTTAAGAAATCACATGTGAACTTGGAAAACATGAAGAATTCAAAACCATTTCGCAAAATTAAGGCCCAAAGCTTAGCAATTGTACAAATTCAAACTCAAACTTTAAAAATATGATATGAACATGACATATATGACCTGTTATGAACTTGAAATTTCCAAAACATGATCAATTAAATTCAAATGGTGAGAAATGTGATGAATTCTCAAACCAAAGTCAAGATAGACACATGCATGGGGGATTTGTTTGAAATTCAAACTAAAAATGCTATGATATATGCATGCATGCATGATTTAATGCAAATTCCTTCCTTTCTAGCTCTTTAGCTCAATTCTCATGTTAAACACTTAAGCCTCTTATATTCATAAACTCACAAACTCAAAAGCAAGACCAAAGGCTTAATTTCTTACCTTAAACCTTGAATTCACAAGTGTAGAGGCTAAAACTTCTAAATGCTCTTCAATTCTCCAACAATTCTTAGCAAATCTCTTGGTTAAGCTCAATCTTCTCCTCACTCTCCTTTTTTCACATTTTGTGTGTGGTAATTAATAAAAGTTAATCTAATAGGCATTAATTAATATAATTAATTCATTTCGAATCAAATTCCAATTAAACCTACCATAAAATTTTAATTAACACATAAATCAAGTCAATTTCTGAATCGGATGCCAATAAGGCCTTCAATTCGCAAACCAAAATGGAAACATGAACAGATCTTTCTACGTTAAATAGATATAAATACACATAAGGCAACATATGATGCAAAATTTCATTTTAATAATTTATTAGGCATAATTAAGCATAGATTAACATTAATCATGGATTGGGGTTGTTACACCGACTTTGTGGCCGAGTTTACCCTTGGTGCCATCCCACGTCGGGCTCCGGTGAGTCGCGGCTTAGGTTGTTTGGGCAAACCAAAAGAAACCCAACTAGGGCCTAAGAACCCCGCACCAGCAGTGCAAAAGAAGGAAGAGAAACCAAAATCCCGCGACATCTACATTGGCGACTCCTTCCGCCTATTTGTTGTTAGAAGTTCAAACTGTCAAGGAGTGGGGCATGAGTGGTTTTGGTATCACTAAAGGGATGAATGATAGAACAGGCAATCCGTCTGGGATTTAAGGCCTCTAACAACGAAGTAGAGTACGAGCCACTGATTGTCGGACAGAAACTAATAATAGCAATGGAAGTTGATGAGATGGTAGTCTTTTGTGACTCCTAACTTATTGTGAATCAAGCGACATGCGAGTATGCAGTCCAAGATGAGAGGATGATAGCCTATGTCAAAGAGGTTATCAGGTTGCTAGCATTGTTCTAGGACTGTGTAGACACCCCATTTTTGATCGACATTAAGACTCAGACGTCACCGATTGAGCGCTCGGTGATGTTGCATACTGTGCTTGTTCAGAAGTCTCAGAGTCGCGGCCGTGCGCCTCGCCTCCGGACTCCCGAACTCTCTTCTGTGCCTTGTCTCGGTTTGCGAACCAGATTCGATTTTCTCTGTTTTCTTTTCTGAGGGGAGGGAGAGGTCCCTTAGACCATCTCTCAGTGGCCGTGGGCTACATTTCGTGGCTGTAGGCCATTTTGCCCATTTCGGAGCCCGGTTCTCGATTTTCGGAGCCGTTAGACCGCGTGCCTCGGTTCGGGACCACCTAACCATCTCCGATTCCTCCGGTTTCTGGCATGCATCTCATTTACTCCCTTTTAAGGGACACTGGGGTCTTAGATACCCACTTTGTGGCCAAACACCACTTTCGGTGCTTAACGGCCGATTTTCGGGACCCCGAACTGCGTGTTTTGGCCCCGAGCATTCGTTTTGCATCGGTTTTTGTTCATTTTTGGCAAGTACCTCCGTTTTATCATAAGGAAGGTCCTTTGGAGGTGGGAAACGATAATTGTCTCAAAGAACTGATTATGCTCCTCCAGCGCCACGGCGCTTTTTCTCACTACAGGCTAATGTTGAACACCCTAGGGCCATTTTCTTCGAGCCAAAACCACATATTTGTGTTGTACACACATGGGAGGACCCTAAAAAATGGTGCTCGGCCAGTAATTCTTCTTTTCATTTTTGGACCTCTCCTAGAGGTGGCTTGTTGTCTCTCCTGCTTCAGAGTTGCCAAATTCCAACCACAGGGCCTTGTTGTACACATATGGGAGGACACCACCCTTTGGTGCTCGGCCAGAAATTCTCACTTTCCATTTTTACCCCTAGCCGGTCGGCCATGGGGGGTAGCCGGCCGGCCACCTCCAGTAAAGGTGCCTAGCCGGCCATGCTCCTTGAAATCTGTGCCATACAGCTGTATAGCTGTTTCTTCAAAATATCTTTGCATCCGGGGGATATTTTTTGAGGGAAAGCTTGGGTGCATTTCCCTCCTCTTTTACACCCCCTTCTTAGCCTTTATAAGTGGCTGGCCAGCTCCTTCATTAGGGTTAGAAAAACTCCCCTTAAGAGCTCATATACATTGGCTTACATCTCCCTCTCCAAAAACCTTCAAACTCTCAAGTTTTGGCCTCATTTGTTCATCAACACCAAGCACTACCTTCACCACTTCCATTCCAGCAGCAAGCAAAGATTTTTCAGAGGCTAAGAAGCAACAAACTCAAGCCAAGAAGCAACCAAAGTGTAGTCTTCAAGGGTAAGTCACTATTTCCCCTTTTGTAGCACTTTCTTGCCTCATTTCTTAAGCCTATTTTCTTATCATTTTGAGCTCCGACCTTAACTGAAACTAGGTATATTTTGAGCTATTCTTCATATTTGTTCAAGGGCTCAACCCTGTTTGAGCCCTCTATGGCACACTTGCTTCAATATCATCTTGTATGTCAATATTTTGCATGCTTTTTCTAGCCTATGAGTGGTCTATTTTTGAGCATTATGTAAACTGTTAGTGGACCTATTTTGAGCCCCTCTCCAACATTTAAGAAGGGCTCAACCCTGTTTGGCTTCTCTATCATGCACTTGCTTCATAATCTCTCATATTTACCGTAAATTTGCATGATTTGTTTGGCCTATATGAAATTTGTTTTGGAGCATGTCATGAACTGTGAATAATCTTATTTTGTGTCCCTATACAACATTGTAGAAGGGATCAACCTTGTTGGGGGTCTCCATGTTGTGCTTGTCTTTATATCTCTCTTTGGCCCCCATTTTTGCATGCTTTTTAGGCCTATCTAGCTTCTATTTTCGGCCATCATCAGTACTGAAAATATCCATATTTTGGCCTTCTTGTCATGTTTTGTTAAGGGTCCAAGGCTGTTTGATAAATGTAAGGCCTACCTCATGTTCTAGCCTTTGTTGGCCTAGTTTCTTGCATGGCATTTTTAGCATGTTTTCATACTGATTTGAGGGATGTCATAAACTTCAAATGTGCATATTTTTGGTCTCTCATCAGTGTTGTAGAAGGAAATTTTTCATTTTGGGCATTGCATGTATCACTTGCTTCATAGCCTCCCTTGTGGAGCCATTTTTGTATGCCATTGTTGTCCTATCTATGCTCACTATTTCGCCATGTTTTGTACTGTAAAAAATGATATTTTGGGGCTGCCTTGCTACTGTTTTTCATGTCATGTAACAATTATGCATGTTTAGTATGGTCAGAGGCCATTTCGGGTGCTTAATATCGCATTTCGGGACCATTCCGTGCATTTGGTGTCATTTCCCCACCTTTCGGGACTGTTTTGCATCATTTGTGAGTGCTGAAATTTCATTTGCATGTTTGCATATCATTTCCATGCCATTTTATACCTTTATGTCGCCCTCGGTTTGCGTGCCCGTGTGCGCGCATTTCGAGGCACTTCATTTTCATCTCTTCGGCCTCTCATGTGAGTGTGGCTGAGGCCCTCTCATGTTAGTGTAAGCCCAATTTGCATTGTGTATGCCATTTTATACATTTATGTCATTGCCTCGGTTTGCGTGCCCGTGTGCATGCATTTCGAGGCACTTCGCTTTTATCCGACGGCTCCTTATATGAGTGTGGCTGAGGCTCTCTCATGTTAGTGTAAGTCTATTTTTGCATTCTGTATGCCATTTTAGTTCCATTGCATTCCGTATGCCGTTGCCTCGGTTTGCGTGCCCACGTGCGCGCACTTCGAGGCACTTCATTTTCATCCAACAGCCTCTTATGTGAGTGTGGCTGAGGCCCACTCGTGTTAGTGTAAGTCCAATTTGCATTGCGTATGCCATTACATGCCTTAGGATCATCGCCTCGGTTCGCGTGCCCGCGTGCACGCATTTCGAGGCATCTCATTTTCATAGCATTGTGCATGCTAGAATTGTATTTTAGTTGCATTCATGCATATCATGCATATTGCATCGTGTTCGGGATAGGGGTTAGCCCGGGCACGGGAAACGAGGCGCGTTCCGTACTCCGAGTGACGGAACGGGTCTCAATTCCCAAGTCACCGACACTTCGGATTACCCATGATGGAGTTAGGTTTTGTTGTAGCATTCATCTGCATTCACCCCATATTGAGTTGTGCAATCCGACTCCTCGGCCATCATGCATCGATATGCGTGATTGGTGGCACGAGGATCGAGGCATGCATATATTTGTGAAATACATTGCTATGCCCCTTTCTTGCTCTCTGTTGCAGCAAAAATGAAGAATCAGCAACTTTTTGGAGTCTGGCACGCATTTCGAGAAACATTGCGAACAGAGGCTAATCGGGGCACCGCCGTGGATTTCCGCGCAAAGCAGCCCAAACATACATCATCTCATTATCTGGAGCAGAGTCAAGGCAGCCCCCTGGCTTGCATGCTAGTTTACAGCTTTCTTAGTTAATCTGTTAATTAATTAGGAATCTGTATATTTATTCGGACTGTATTATTCTTTTATTCGGACTGTATTATTCTTTCATTTCGGACTATATTATTTATTCGGACCCTCTGCGTGAGGGCATAATTGTAATAAGTGTGGGTGAGTGTGATGTATGTCTTCCAACCCCACGTCTTTCTCCCTTTTATTTACCCGCTTATGATGGTTAGATATAGGGCATATTTCAATTAGCATAACAGTATGACAGCATGTTTGCATCATTCATCTGTTTTGCACGCACCGGGCTCGGCGCATTATACAAACTGCATTTGTATTTCAATTCCAAATTGAATACGTGATAGTTGTAGCATTTCATATGCCATGTTTAGAATAGCCGAGCCCGCTATAGTTTGCATATTCGTATGTGTTGCATTAGGCATTACAGTGTATTTAGGATCACGCATGATTTCTAATCAGTTTTTCTATTTTGGCTTGGAGTACTCGGTGAGTTTTATGCTTTAGCATCCTTGCATGCGTGTGAGTGTTGCCATGAATAGCATGCTTACCATGAGGCTACATGCTTATGTGATATAACTGCCTTGAATGCCTGTGGGTGGAGGTTGAGTTACTTGAAGTGGAACAAATCATTGACTGTTTGTTTTAAGCCCACTAGATAGTGGCAAAATCACGTTTTCTAAGCCCACCTGAGGGTGGCAAATCCACGTCTTAGCCTACCTGCGGGTAGCACCATCAAACCATTTTCAAAGATAAACATGAAACGTTTTGTTCCAATTCAGGCGATTCAGTCTATACTTGTATGCTGTGCGCATCACATAGTAACCTAGGCTAATAACCGGAATAAGAACTCACAATGTTTTCAAAAACAGATATCATGGTTAGTAGAGGCCGGTCTTTGACCGGGCGAAATGCTCACGAAGTGACCTTCCCCAATCGTACCTAAGTTCCCGAGCCGAGGCAACTTTGGTGATGACGGACACGTGGCCTTTTGGCACCGAGTCAGGGTTTCCTAAATTTCCCATTAAAATATTTAGGTGGCGACTCTGTATCTGGCGAAGTAGTCCATGTTTGGCACTTCTTTCAAAAAATCTGTTTTCAGAACGATTTGTCAGATTTGGACTCTTCGGTTCAAGATTAAGAACCGTGACATTTGAGTCCTTCGAACTGTAGTGACCCAATATCGAACCAGAACCGGGGGGGAGGGGACTTGCACTCCCTTCTCCCCCGGGATGCGTTCGGGGGACGTCTACAGTTTCTGGCGACTCTGCTAGGGATTTAGAGAACTTGACTCGAATTCGTGATATCTGGTTTTGACTACATTTGTGTGTTTCTTTGCATTGCATTTGCATTGGTGCGCCTAGGACACCGTGTTTGCCATATGCCATTCCCGAACGATTTGCCGGAGGCTTGTCTTGTCAAGTCATGTCCGTAAGGCTGATCGGCTCTGGGCTCTGACAACATGGGAACACAAACCCCGGTTTTACCGGGGCACCCTTTTTGACCATTCGACCTAGTGCATATTCGGATCCATAGTGACCATTCCAAACTAGGACAGGTTGCTTACCCGTTTATAGGTTGTTTGAAACCGCTGCGTGCGTAGTGAAACCCTAGCTCCTGACAAAATAGGACAGGGAAACCCTACCCCCAACATAGGGGTGTTTTCAGCTCTCACTTATCTGCTATGTGCTTGTTAGAGTGTGCCTCTACAGGGAATGCATGTATCAGTTGAGTTTGGGCATCAGGCCTGCGGGCATCAGTCAGTATCTGAGAATCAGTTGTCTGCGGATATCCGATTCAGTTTTGGGGAACAGTGATACAGGAACAGTGATCAGTTATTGAGGACAGTGTATTTTCAGCTTATCAACTGCGTGTTGTATGCCCGACTGTGTGTTGTGTGTATTTAATTTAAGCTGTTATCTTTGCTTTTTCTGGTTATTTATTTCCTTTTCGCTTTATTATCTTTTTGCTAGGACAGTTTTTAGCACGATTGCTTCCGAACCACTAGATATCCCCCAAGCACTTTGGACACGAGGTCACCGACTCAACCGATCCGAGGATCTCGTTGACGGACATCCAGTCTTCCACTCTCTACCCCCAGTTATCAGAAGGAGGCCGAGAAGGCGCAGTGTGTCGGAACAGGGATTACCGGGACAGAGGGTCGCTGGATGAAAACAATCAAGTTGAGATTTACGTATCCGCCAGAGAGGTACATTTACCGACCATTCAGATGGAACCACAGAATACATCAGGGATGGAGGCGATGATGCGCCAGATGCATGATAGCATGAAACAGATGCAGGAGGATGCCATCCGCCAAGCGGAATTCTCCAAACAACAAGCCGCAGTCATGGCCCAAAGAGCCGAAATGACATTAGGCTTCAACAAAGAACGCAGCGGCGTCGCTTCACATCGAGCTCCTCCTCCACCAAGCTTCACTACTCGAAAGGGTATCTCGGGTCAATACTCTGCCAAACCCTCAGAATATCCTCCCGAACACCCATAATGCCTTACCTGATGTTCGGAACACTCAAGAGGACATAGGTCTTCCAACGGGGCGGGTTCTGCCCCCACTTCTGCCGCAACTGTCCAAGAATCTTACACCTAACCACCCGGACTCTCCATTTGAGTTCGAGGTAGATCATACAGCTCTGAAGTTGAGTAAGCTGGAAAATCTTTTCAAGAAATCACAGGGGGTGAAGGCCATCCCAGATATTGAAGATGGCTACACTAACGTGGCCGTGACAACTCGCCGATGATTCAAGATGCCACAGATTGATCGCTTTTGATGGGTCAGGATCCTATGGTCCATCTCCGCTATTTTCGGACATCTTGAGGCCAATGGGTCTAACCCACCACAAAAGCTTTCTTTATTTGGCGAACTTTGTCGGGGTGGCGGCCATCTGATGCATAAAATTAGAAGATGATGTGAAGAGAAATTGGGATGATTGGCCGAGGCCTTCGTTGCTGATATTCGTATAATACGCAGATCGAGATTACAACACGTGATCTCGAAACAACGAGGCAGGAACAAAAAGAGACTTTCTCTGATTTTGTAACTCGGTGGAGAGCAAAGGCATCGATGATGACCTTGAGGCCAACAGATAAAGACCAAATTCGGATGATTGTATGCAATCTCCAACCGAAGTTAATGCAGAAAATGATCGTACTCCCTTTCCCCACCTTCTCAGATTTACACGAGATGGGGGTACAGATCGAGGATGCAATGAAGCAAGGTTTAATCGATCAGGATCGAGAGCAGCCCCAAAGGACATTTAACCGCAATAAGAACGCAGGCCCGAGTGGCGCTGCCAACACAAGGACTTCGAAGGTCGGTATGGTCACCACCACTCCCCCTTCTCAACCAAGGCCCGCAGCGGCCACACCCTTTTCCAGTACCTCCGGGAGCAGTAACCAAGCCCCGAGATATCAATCCAGAGGCCAAAGAACCTTCACTCCACTATATATGCCCCTGTCCAAGGCTCTAGGGGTGTTAATCAGGAAGAAGCATCTGACGCCCCTGGAACCGAGGCCACTACTGAATCCACTCCCCCCTTCCCACAACCCAGCCAAGTACTGTGCATACCACCAGCAGCATGGCCATGATACAGATCAATGTTTCCGGCTGCGTCACGAGATCCAAGACCTCGTTGACAAGAACATCATCGTACCTCCCGAAAGACCCAACGTCACAACTAACCCACTCCCCGCACATAACCAAGATCCACCACCCAAAAGAGTCAACCTCATCCAAACTGGGGTCGTTTCCTACGATCCTAGTATCTATATTACTCCCTCTCACCTACCCAAGCCGGAGGTGATCCTTCTTGATTACACTGACTTGTGCATGTTGGACACCTTCACAACCTAATCTGAGCCAGAGGTGGTGACCTCCGAAGATGGAACGGGGCAGGTTTCAGAGGAGAACAGAACTGGTGAGTCTGGGATGGAACAGTCTGGGGATCTAGTTGGGAGAGCCTATGATCCGAGTGGATACATTGTGTCGGTGGGCCGGTCTGAGCCGAGTGTGGGACTGCCAGAAAAAGCTGAATTGTGCATGATTCGAGGGGATGGACTAGAACAAGGGGCAGATGATCTGGCAACGGTGGAAGAAGATTTTGCTAACCTCCAGTTCTTCAATGACCAAGAAGCAGGGGATGCAACAATCAATTGGTTTGAATATGAGGAGTCGGCAGAAATTACCGGGTGGTTAGATGACCAGCCAGATGTTGTGGAAGTTCAGCCAGAGCAAGGCCCGACAGGGGCAGGGGTATCAATGATGGCCGGAAGGGCCGAGAGTCAGAACAAATTGCCAGAGAGCGCCGGTACAAAGAATTTCACTCGGGATCAAGATATTGTGAGGACCGAACAACAAACCCTACTGACACAGGAGGAGCAGGAGAAGAGGTGGAATTCTGAGAGAATCCGGAAAGCCAAGAACCATGAGGAGGTTGAAAGTGCTGCGAGCACAAAAGCAGGATATGCTGTGAGCATATGGGATGAAAGTACCGAGAGTACAAACTTGCCAGAACTAGATAGGTGTCTGTTGAATGCTAATGGGATGTGGTGGGAAGACGATGACTTATGTCTTGCCCACACGGACGAAGATTGGGCAGGTACTCAACTAGATGATACTTGGTACCTCGATGAGGTGGACCACATGACCAGGAGTGGGCGGTATTTCAAGCCCCTACACCTTGACCAACCTGAAGCATCTGGGAAAGATAAAGAAGCAGAAAAGCAGAGGGAGAAGCAAATTGAAGAAGAAGCTGTACTGAGACAGTTAAAGAAAATACAGGCAGACATCTCCATCTGGGGACTGCTTATGGCTTCAAGGGTACACAGACAGGCTGTCCTATCTGCTACGGAAAAAGCCAAACTCTCCATCGAAACTACACCAGAGCAGCTGGTTGGGCTGGTTTTTCCAGGAGGAGGTTCCCCGGCATTAACCTTTTTCAGACAAGGAATTGCCGCCTGAGGGCGTGAATCATAATAAACCCCTCTACATCTCCGTGGAATGTAGAGATAAGTGGATACCGGTGGTACTTGTCGATACCGGGTCTGCTATCAATGTCTGCCCAGTCAGAACGGCATATGTAATAGGGTTAAAACCCGCAGACTTCATACCCACCACTCAGGTGATCAGAGCTTATGATAATACCAGTAGGGAAGTGATGGGGACTGTCAAGGTTCAGACCCAGGTTGGTCCAAGACAACACAATATTGAATTTCATGTCTTGGACGTTCCCTCAACCTTCAACTTGCTCTTGGGGTGGCCGTGGTTGCACCAAGTGAAAGCAGTCTCTTCCACTCTACACCAGATGTTGAAATACCCTCACGGGAAGGGGGTTGCAATTGTTTTCGGAAATTCATCCAATCCGCCGCCAGAAGTGTCTACGCCAGTTTTGGAGATCGAGTACGGCACGGAGGATGTGTTCTTATCAGGGTTCACTTTGGCGGAGGCCCGGGTAGTGCAGAATGTCATGGCTGTGAATGAAGGTGTATACGTCAGTGCTCAATCTGTTTACCTCATGAACAAGCTACAACATATTCCCGGGATGGGATTAGGAAGAAGTGGCAGGAAAGGAGTCGCAGCATTGGCCGAAGTGCTACACAACCCGCATACCTTTGGGCTGGGTTATCTGCCTACCAAAGAAGACTGGGTGAGGAAAGGAAAGGAAATGGCCGGCAGAGCTAGAGCGAAGCAGGCTGGGAAGCCTTTTGACTTAATGCACAGGCCCATCCAGGGTACTGAGCAGACGCCGTCCGGAGGGGAGGACTTTCCATTTTGCAGCTTCCCAGAGCCATGGTTAAACGCGGAGAAGAAGCGCGTACCAGGTTTCGAAATCTTCTTCGACCTGCAACTATCCATGGATGATGTTGCCACAGAGCAGACAGACCCAACAACTAAGGATGAGCAGAATAAGGCAGTGGATCCTGAGGGCACAGAATTGGAAATGGGGGTAGCACTGGCATGTCTCCTCTCTGATCCTCCGATTAACCAAGAGTGCTTGGGGGATAACTTCGTGGTTTCCATGATTGGGGATGAAACGGCTGCGAGCCGACCAGCAGCTATCTTGGATGCATCAATCGCACCCTCTCTGTAACGACCCTCGTTACTAATTATTGATAACCCCTGAATTATATGTTGATTATTGCTAAACTAAATTGATAAAGATTGATAATCGAATTGATTGAAGTATCGAATAGACCGATTGAAATCGAAATTGAATAAGTTTAATTATTGAATTGCATATTGCATCCGCTGATTGACTGAATGTCTGTTGAGTTATATGTTTAAATTGCTAACTGAAGGCCTTATCGGCGGCCGAATTAGAAACCGTTTAATGTTTTGTAATCAGAAGAATATTTGTAATTTAATGGTATATTTATCTGAAAATTGATTAGGAATGATTAAATTAGATTAAATGAGTTAATTGCCAAGTTCAACTTATTTACCAAAATGCCATGTGAGTGGCCTCTTTGTTTAATACTCTTGGAAAGCCTTAATGCACTTAGTTGAACATTTGCTCAGCCCTTCTTCCTCATTTCAGCCGAAAATAGAGGCTTAGAGAGAGAGAGTTCATCTTGAGGGTTTTAAGCTCAAATTGATAAAATTGCTAGAAGAACTTGAAGATTGAAGTGTGGTTGCATAAATTGATCTCCTAGGCTCTAAATTGAAGATTTAGTAAGGTAACTAGACCTCTCATTGTTGTCCTTAAGGTTTATTCTTGCATGCTCCATGTTTAATTAGAGAGCTAAGGCATGAATTTGTTCATAATAGTTGAGTTAGAGCTCCATTCATGCATGCATGTGTATATTGATGAGTTTGAGTTGAATTCATGCTAGAATGATGCATGCATGTTCATGTTTTTATCATAGTCCATGTTTTCAAATTGATTTCAAAGATTGGAGCTCAATAGAGCAAGATTTAAGGCTGAAAAGTGGTTTAAAGATCATGCATTGCATGTTTACAAATTGTTCATGAAAATGGTTTGAAAATGGCTTTGATTGATCAACCCTTGGCCCTTGCATGTACAAAATAGCTTTTGAAACTTGTAATACATTGAGTTTAAAGTGTTTTTCCAGAATTTGGGGCCAAGAGGATGAGATTTGAGTGTTTGAATACTTGGTTCGAACTTGGGAGACAAATCTGGAAATCCCAGATTTTGCTTCCTCGCTCGAGCGAAGGATTCCTCGCTCGAGCTAGCCCTTGTTTACTTATTTCGCTCGGCGAGCATCGAGCGTGTATCGCGTAAAAGTGAGCATCGATTACTTTTTCGTTCATCGGATCGCTCGGCGAAGGAGGCTCGCCGGCGAAGCCTTTGATTTTGGGAGCTCGCTCGAGCGAAGGTAGGCTCGCTCGAGCGAGGTGCCTATTTCCAGCAACTTTTGAAAAATGCCTTCCAAGTGTAATTTTGCATCCTCATCTCATCCTAGGCATTCTTAGGCCTAGTTTAAGACATCTTAATGAGGATTTAGACATAGAACACACCGAGGCATATTAGGAAGTTAATTATTGTACTTTCCCAACTGTTAAACTTAGTGTGTGTTCAATTGTTTAATTGTTTAGGGTTGGCTCTCGGGGACACGCTCTAGCTGCTATTAGCCCAACCTCTGTGAGTAACAACTGTGTAAAGTTATGTTCAAAAAAATGATTATCTTTTGAACTGCTTACTGAATTAAACGGTTTACTGAATTGAACTATCTATTGAATGGAACTGTTTATTGAATGGTTTATCGAATGGAATTGTTTATTGAACTTATGTAACCGTTTACTAAACTATGTTTAGAATCAGACAGGCATCCTTAGCATTATTGATATTGATTGTTTACTGGTGTGGAGCAAAGTGCTACACTGGGAGCCACCTCTAGAATCTACGGAGCTAAGTGCTACAGTGGGAGCCACCTCTTGAATCCACATCTGTCGGTTTCCTTGTGGAACCATATTATTATTGATTGATGGCCATCACTATTGTTGGGTCTGATAAGGCCCGGTCCTTTTGGACCTACTGTTTATAGGCTAATGGATGTACCACATATGACTGATTGACTGAAATATTGATTGATCGAAATACAGTTTATCGAACTGAACTAAACTGTTTACTGAATGAATGTATGTCCTAATTTCTGAATTGTACTGTGGCGTCCTTGGCACCTATTGTATATTGTTATTGCTATCGATTGACAAACTTTCCCACCGACGGTTTATGAACGGGTGGATTGAATCGGTTCCCTTGTTGGAACAACCATGGATTATTATACTGTATGCCAATGGATGTACCACATATCATTGTTTTGACTGAACGACTGTTATGGCCTGAAATATGAGCCACAAACAAAACGATTGATAAACTGATTGAAATAACTATTTGCAATACTGAAAGGACATTCATTCATAACCCCTTTACGCTTTATGTTATTCACTGGGCTTTAGCTCACTGTTTATATATATATGTAGGTTCTCAGCAGCCAGATCGGAGCTAGGAGCGTGGGTCATTCCCCAGTTTTGTCCAGCCAGCCTGTGTGCCTCACAGCGAGGTTCCTAGATGCCATGCTATGGCTTGGGGTTTTGATTTCCCCTGTCTGTCTCACTGTTTTGTACCGTTGTGGGATCATTGTATAGACTGTTTACTGTTTACTGTACTGTCCTAGGGGTTAGGCCCCAGTTTTACCGATTGTTATGTATAGGTCTATTGTGTATGCCATCCTGTATTGTACTATTGTCAGGGGATTGGATCCCTGTACTGACTGACTGTAAGTGGTCGAATAGACCGTACTGTTTCCGAACGGTTTGAATGCATGAAAAATGTTTTTGGCATACAGGTTATCACAGCTCATTGGACACTATTCATTTATTGTTTGGCTTCCGCCAGGCCCTAAACTCTGTTTATATCGATTGATTGTTAAGCAGGCCTTTGGTAATCACGGATTACTGGCCAGTTACGGTGCTAAACCCATAGGGCCGGGTTTGGGTCGTGACAGAGTGGTATCAGAGCGATACTTAACCACGAGTTATACCGCACACACGTGTCCAAATGAGCTATAGGATGTCCTAGAAAAGAAATTAGGGCATTGCATAAACATGGAAAAAGTGTGTGACTGTGACATGACTGAATATGTGATAATGTGTTAATCTGTTTAAACACATGACTGCTCACATGATTGCTTACGCGATAAACTGTTTAAGTATGCAACTGTTTATATTTATGATACTGTACTGCCTAGGCTGAAATGAAACGAAACGTATATGCATACTTAAAGAAGTTAAATAGAATAACATGTACTGTTAATGTTAATGCTGACTGTGGGAAATCAACGTGAAAGAAAACGAACGTGTGAAAATAAAGGGTCACGTGACCGTGCCTGAATTAAAGTGAAAGTATACACACGTCCGAAATGAAACGACATGTAGAATCAGTAAGAACCTCTCCCGAATTGATAATCACCCCGTTGTGTGCAAACAAGGGAAAGAGAGAGGATTGTAAATGAAACTGAATCTTCTGATCTGAGGATTAATAGGCTAGAATGAATGATTGAGGCCTTGATCGAAAATCTGAGAGGATAAAGGCAGATATGCGTGCCTGAACCAACTGATGATGAATTGATGACACTGATACAGAAACCCAACAAACTGAAACTACCGGAATTTCTGGGAAGTACCGAGTCACTGAAAACTGAGACTTGGGTTTAGAAACTGAGAAAATATGTGAAGCTTTCTTCGAAAAATACTTTCCCCAATGCATCCGAGTTAGGAAAGTAACCGAGTTTGAACAACCTGAATAAGGTGATAAGACTGTAATCGAATATGAGGTAAAATTTACCTAGCTTGCTTGATAGGTACCCTACATGATAGATACTGACTGCAAAGACTAGAAAGGAACTGAAGTGGGTGGACATGACCTAGATGTGATTGACTGAATCGACGTTTCAAAACCGTCAAAGTGTATAGATGGCCTGGGTAGAGTATAATGTCTAAGATAACGTAACAGCACTGAAATATCCAAGTCAACATCGTCAACTGAATCTGAAAGAATGAAACAGAAGTAACAGAAAATGAAAATGACTAGTAATTCAATGACCTCCGTGGATGGAAAATCCTGGGGAATAGCTCCGACCAATGAAGGTCAAGGAAGTAATGTGAACAATGATGTACCTATCTGTACTGTATGTGGGAAATACCGCTGGGGCATCACCGCCACCTATCCGAAACTTATTCTGGATGTGGACAGGAAGGACAATGAGCCTAAATCTAGACCCTAGTTCCAGAAATTGGTTAGAATACTGAAATGATTGACGCAGGTATTACCTTGGATAGATGAAATTGCTTAAACGAACGTTTGTGTGGGAATTGTGGATTCCGTAATTTGGTATAAACTGCGAACATATTGACTGAACTAATTGAACTATTGGAATTATGAACCATACACTGAGAATCGTTAGGACTTGTGAATGGCGAGAACTTGCTGAGTTAGGTCCTGGTACCGTATTGTAACAACTGAATGTGATCTGTCAGGTGTAACCTTTTGAACTGTACCGGAGTTGTTGAACTGTGAGAACATGTGGACATCGAGGAAATTGATTTTGGGGGAATGTTAACCATAGAGTCTCATACCTTTGTAGAATGACCTTGAAAGTCTGATTGGAATCACGTTCGGCCGACGTTGCTTCGAATCAGAAATTCTTGGTAAATTCCATGGGAATGAATAGGATACCCCACCAGTGTCCTTAACTGTTGTTGTGTGAGACTACTGATACGAAAAACCTATATTGACATATAAAGATGAACTTCTGTCTATGAACTGTGAGCGAATGTCTACATGAAAACTGATTTTGGAACTCATACCTGGATACACGTTCCATGCTTGTAATACTGTTAAGACTGAGGGGAAATGACTGTGATTGATGAAATTCCGTGAAATCTATTGTTGATGTGAACTATATGTACAACACCGTAAAACCTTATGCTAACAATTACCTATGCTCTGAAAACTGTTTAGACTTATGTACATAACTGCATACCTTTGCTTAAGGATGTTAGAGACTGAGTAAACTCCGGATTTGTTACCTTAACTATTGTATCTGGAGGAACTATTTTGTACTGTACACCGAACTTGTGAAATCTGCATGGGGACTGTTAGTAGATTCTGAACATGTACATATATGACTGTACCTTTGCTCGGAATGATTGATGAATTTGTATGATGAGTTAACCATTGGGACTATGACTCTGTAACTGCGTGACTGAATAAAGATCCCAAGTGATGAACTCAGACAAATTGTGAAACTACTGACTATGTACCGAAATGACCGGAGTATGAACTGATGTTAACTGATCGGGAAACAGTAGGAATGGAACTTTGATCTGAACTGTTGTCTGATATGATAGAACCGTGGGTTAACGAAACCCTTTGTGTAACTGATGGAACTTATGTTTGATGCTTGTGCTTCGAACTTTTACTTGATATGATTGGACAGAACTGTATTTGAAATGATCTAGTTGAACTTTCGTCGATTTGACTGGAGAAAACTCTTATTGAGAGCTATTATCAGATTGCTTATAGTGTGGGGAAAACTGGACATGTGACATGAGATTACTTACCCGGTATTACTGAAATAACCATGAATGTGTTTGACTGGGAAATGATTGTTTGAGGACTACTGTACTTCAGAACTGACGGGATCTGTTGACAACAGACTGGTTTTGATTGATAACTTTGACTGTCTGGAAGTATGTGTAATCTGTACGACTGTTTTCGCATTGTCATGTGATATGACCGAATTTGTGGGGACTGAAACTGATGAATAGTAAATGAATACTTACTTCAGAACTCTGCTTACTACTATGGGAGTAATGTACAAACTCGTCTTATGTCCCCGATAACTCCCGAATGAACTGGACCGACTGTGATGGAATATGAACTGAAAACCAAATTGAACGAAAGATTGAATGAAAGACTCGAAATTGAATGGATTCCATCTCTGCAACTTAACGGGGAAAATTACTTATGAAACTGAGATCAATGTAAGATCATAACCCCGATAAGTACTTGATATAAGTAGTGTGGATACTACTATTATTGTACTGTTACTGTAATGTTATCGTTATCGTTACTGTTACTGCATTGTAACTGTATCTGTATCTGCCACGTATGCTTAAGTAAGAATTGTGCATCTACGTAAACCTGACTGTGTATAAGATTCTATTTTCATATAAGCCCCAATCATTATACGTGATATCTGATTCCGTCTCTGTGCATTGTTAAGATTGAGATTGGGCCATGAACCCGTTTGCGAATGTGATTATACTCCTGTTATAGAGTGGAAGTTACCTTTGTGATAAGCATCATCTTTGTTGTCATATGGTAACTCGAGTTTAGAGGACTAAACTCCTTATAAGGAGGGGAGACTGTAACGACCCTCGTTACTAATTATTGATAACCCCTGAATTATATGTTGATTATTGCTAAACTAAATTGATAAAGATTGATAATCGAATTGATTGAAGTATCGAATAGACCGATTGAAATCGAAATTGAATAAGTTTAATTATTGAATTGCATATTGCATCCGCTGATTGACTGAATGTCTGTTGAGTTATATGTTTAAATTGCTAACTGAAGGCCTTATCGGCGGCCGAATTAGAAACCGTTTAATGTTTTGTAATCAGAAGAATATTTGTAATTTAATGGTATATTTATCGAAAATTGATTAGGAATGATTAAATTAAATTAAATGAGTTAATTAAAAAGTTCAACTTATTTACCAAAATGACATGTGAGTGGCCTCTTTGTTTAATACTCTTGGAAAGCCTTAATGCACTTAGTTGAACATTTGCTCGCCCTTCTTCCTCATTTCAGCCGAAAATAGAGGCTTAGAGAGAGAGAGTTCATCTTGAGGGTTTTAAGCTCAAATTGATAAAATTGCTAGAAGAACTTGAAGATTGAAGTGTGGTTGCATAAATTGATCTCCTAGGCTCTAAATTGAAGATTTAGTAAGGTAACTAGACCTCTCATTGTTGTCCTTAAGGTTTATTCTTGCATGCTCCATGTTTAATTAGAGAGCTAAGGCATGAATTTGTTCATAATAGTTGAGTTAGAGCTCCATTCATGCATGCATGTGTATATTGATGAGTTTGAGTTGAATTCATGCTAGAATGATGCATGGATGTTCATGTTTTTATCATAGTCCGTGTTTACAAATTGATTTCAAAGATTGGGGCTCAACAGAGCAAGAGTTAAAATTTGAAAAGTGGTTTAAAGATCATGCATTGCATGTTTACAAATTGTTCATGAAAATGGTTTGAAAATGGCTTTGATTGATCAACCCTTGGCCCTTGCATGTACAAAATAGCTTTTGAAACTTGTAATACATTGAGTTTAAAGTGTTTTCGAATTTGGGGCCAAGAGGATGAGATTTGAGTGTTTGAATACTTGGTTCGAACTTGGGAGACAAATCTGGAAATCCCAGATTTTGCTTCCTCGCTCGAGCGAAGGATTCCTCGCTCGAGCTAGCCCTTGTTTTGCCAGCTCGCTCGAGCGAGCATCGAGCGTGGTATCGCGCGTAAAAAGTGAGCATCCAGTACTTTTTCTGTTCATCAGATCGCTCGAGCGAAGGGAGGCTCGCTCGAGCGAAGCCTTTGATTTTGGGAGCTCGCTCGAGCGAAGGTAGGCTCGCTCGAGCGAGGTGCCTATTTCCAGCAACTTTTGAAAAATGCCTTCCAAGTGTAATTTTGCATCCTCATCTCATCCTAGGCATTCTTAGGCCTAGTTTAAGACATCTTAATGAGGATTTAGACATAGAACACACCGAGGCATATTAGGAAGTTAATTATTGTACTTCCCCAACTGTTAAACTTAGTGTGTGTTCAATTGTTTAATTGTTTAGGGTTGGCTCTCGGGGACACGCTCTAGCTGCTATTAGCCCAACCTCTGTGAGTAACAACTGTGTAAAGTTATGTTCAAAAAAATGATTATCTTTTGAACTGCTTACTGAATTAAACGGTTTACTGAATTGAACTATCTATTGAATGGAACTGTTTATTGAATGGTTTATCGAATGGAATTGTTTATTGAACTGTTTACAGAACCGTTTACTAAACTATGTTTAGAACTGTATTGTGGCATCCTTAGCATTATTGATATTGATTGTTTACTGGTGTGGAGCAAAGTGCTACACTGGGAGCCACCTCTAGAATCTACGGAGCTAAGTGCTACAGTGGGAGCCACCTCTTGAATCCACATCTGTCGGTTTCCTTGTGGAACCATATTATTATTGATTGATGGCCATCACTATTGTTGGGTCTGATAAGGCCCGGTCCTTTTGGACCTACTGTTTATAGGCTAATGGATGTACCACATATGACTGATTGACTGAAATATTGATTGATCGAAATACAGTTTATCGAACTGAACTAAACTGTTTACTGAATGAATGTATGTCCTAATTTCTGAATTGTACTGTGGCGTCCTTGGCACCTATTGTATATTGTTATTGCTATCGATTGACAAACTTTCCCACCGACGGTTTATGAACGGGTGGATTGAATCGGTTCCCTTGTTGGAACAACCATGGATTATTATACTGTATGCCAATGGATGTACCACATATCATTGTTTTGACTGAACGACTGTTATGGCCTGAAATATGAGCCACAAACAAAACGATTGATAAACTGATTGAAATAACTATTTGCAATACTGAAAGGACATTCATTCATAACCCCTTTACGCTTTATGTTATTCACTGGGCTTTAGCTCACTGTTTATATATATATGTAGGTTCTCAGCAGCCAGATCGGAGCTAGGAGCGTGGGTCATTCCCCAGTTTTGTCCAGCCAGCCTGTGTGCCTCACAGCGAGGTTCCTAGATGCCATGCTATGGCTTGGGGTTTTGATTTCCCCTGTCTGTCTCACTGTTTTGTACCGTTGTGGGATCATTGTATAGACTGTTTACTGTTTACTGTACTGTCCTAGGGGTTAGGCCCCAGTTTTACCGATTGTTATGTATAGGTCTATTGTGTATGCCATCCTGTATTGTACTATTGTCAGGGGATTGGATCCCTGTACTGACTGACTGTAAGTGGTCGAATAGACCGTACTGTTTCCGAACGGTTTGAATGCATGAAAAATGTTTTTGGCATACAGGTTATCACAGCTCATTGGACACTATTCATTTATTGTTTGGCTTCCGCCAGGCCCTGAACTCTGTTTATATCGATTGATTGTTAAGCAGGCCTTTGGTAATCACGGATTACTGGCCAGTTACGGTGCTAAACCCATAGGGCCGGGTTTGGGTCGTGACACTCTCTCACTTGGCAGTACGAGGAGGGATTTTTGTCCAGCAGCACCGAGTCAGGTAGTGAGCCGGAATCTGATTCCACCGAGTCCTGTGAGTCGGAATCAGGTTCCAGCTCGACTGAGTCTGAGTCTGGTACTCCTGGGGATGTTAACCCGGATGCCACAGTCCTGTCCAGGTCGTCTTTTTCCTTTTCATTTGAGTCTGTTGTAACCGATGAATTGGACGATTTGGATGTACTTAATGAGAATGAGGTGAATGTGGTTTCCGAGTACTTTTCTGTGCCCCTAATTTATTGCATTAATTCAGACTTTCAAAATTTTGATCAAAACGACGAGGACGAAGTTCCTCTGGTTTTACAACGTTTAATTGAGCAAGAGCAAGAGAGATTTGTTAAACCATTAATGGATGAAATCATTACCGTGAACATTGGTACTGAGGAGGACCCGCTTTGGTCCAGATCGGGTCCACGCTGTCTTCGAGGAACGCGAGCGCTTAGTCGTTTTATTAAAAGATTTCAAAGATGTTTTCGCGTGGTCCTACGAAGACATGCTTGAATCGATCTGAGATTGTACAAAGATCGGATCCCCTTGACCGAGGCCCGACACATCAAGCGAAACTCGAAGGATCCGCCGGATTGGGCTCTTAAGATTAAGGAAGAGGTCACCAAGCAAATCGACGCAGCTTCCTCGCCGTATCTGAATATCCGACTTGGTTGGCCAACATTGTTCGGTCGAAGAAAGATGGCGGGATCCGAGTGTGTAGACTTCGTGATTTAAATGAGCTAGTCCGGCGACGACTTTCCCTACCGCACATCGATGAGTTGGTAGATTTCCTGGCGGGGCATGCATTGCTCTCATTCATGGATGGCTTCTCAGGATACAACCAGATAGTGATGGCGCGGAAAGGCAGAAAAGACTGCTTTCACCACCCCGTGGGGGACATACTGCTATCGGGTAATGCCGTTTGGGTTGAAGAACGCTGGGGCTACTTATCAACGGGCCGCGACCACAATACTACATGATATGATCCACAAAGAGGTTGAGGTGTATGTGGACGACATGATTGTCAAGTCCAAGGAAAGAGAGGGCCACTACACCGCCTTGCACAAGTTTTTTCAAAGGATCAGGGAATTCCGGTTGCGGCTAAACCCTCAAAAATGTACGTTTGGTGTTACAGCGGGGAAAATGCTGGGGTTTCTGATTACACAAAGGGGCATCGAGGTCGACCCTTCCAAAATCAAGGCCATCTTAGAAATGCCACCACCAAAGACTGAAAAGGAGGTGCGAGGCTTTCTGGGTAAAGTGCAATTCATAAGAAGGTTTATTTCAAAATTAACCTTGACTTGTGAACCACTTTTTTGCCTCCTCAAGAAAGGAAAGAAGTTCTAATGGGACGGCCGATGTCAAGCTGCATTTGAACAGATTAAAGAATATCTACAAAACCCACCCGTTTTATCTCCACCAGAACCAGGGAAACCGTTGATTTTGTATCTGTCAATAACCGAAACTACAATGGGCTGCATGCTTGCACAAGAATCAGAAGAAAAGGTAGAAAAAACCATCTATTATTTGAGCAAAAAGATGTTGGAGTATGAGACCCGATATACACCGCTGGAAAAGGCTTGCTTAGCTCTGGTATGGGCTACCAGGAAGCTGCGGCACTACTTGTTAGCTCACTCTGTAATGTTGGTTTCACGACTTGATCCCATCAAATATCTCTTCGAGAAACCAGCGTTTACGGGTAGGCTAGCTCGTTGGTTACTTTTGCTCTCCGAATTTGATCTCACGTACGTGACACGCAAGTCAGTGAAAGGAAGAGCAGTGGCAGAGTTCCTTGCCGACCACCCGGTTGAGGGAGATGAAGCAGTTGAATATTTGTTCCCGGATGAATCAATTCTGCATATCGACGAAGAAACTTGGACGATGTACTTTGACGGAGCGTCAAATCAACATGGGTATGGAATAGTAGTGTTGCTGATAGCACTCGATGATTCCCGTATCCCTCTCGCCTTCAAACTTCGGTTCAAAGTCTCGAACAATGAAGCAGAATACGAGGCGTGCATTGCTGGTTTAGAAGCAGCCCTGGAACTAGGGACAAGACGGCTGGACGTCATTGGGGATTCGAACCTTGTTGTGTCTCAAGCTAAAGGAGACTGGAAAGTAAAAGAGGAAAAGATGATGATGTATCACCAAACCTTGGATTTGCTGATTCCTCGGTTTGAGAAGCTAAGTTTTACTCATCTACTAAGAGAGAACAATAGGTTCGCAGATTCGTTAGCAACTCTATCATCTATGATAGACATCCCGTGTGGAGTCCGAATGCGTCCGGTCATCATTGACCAGAAATTTGCACCTGCCTATGAGTCGATTGCAGCCATAGATGAAGTTCAGGACGAACACCCCTGGTATTACGACATCTGGAACTTCTTGGAGAAAGAAATATACCCGCTAGGAGTAAATGCCAAAGACAAGAGGGCAATCAGAAGAATGGCAGTCCAGTTCATCATCTGCGGGGGTAAACTGTATAAACGGGGTCATCTGGGAATGCATAAACTGTGCGTTGATGCCGAAGAGTCAAGGCGTCTGATGGAAGCCATCCACAGGGGTGAATGTGGTGCACACATGAATGGGGTAATGTTGGCACGAAAGATCCTTAGACAAGGTTATTACTGGTCCACCATGGAGGAGGATTGTATTGGCCGTCGGCGATGTCATGTCACAAGTGTCAAATTCATGCAAATCGCATGAACATCCCGCCAAAGTCAGACAACTTGACTTCGCCGTTTTCTGTCTGGGGAATTGATGTAATCGGAGCTGTTACGCCAAAGGGGTCGAATGGGCATGAGTTCATCTTGGTAACGATAGATTATTTCACAAAGTGGGTTGAGGCCCAATCTTATGCAGTGTTGAAGGCTTCGCATGTAGCAAAATTTATCAGAAACAACATTATCTGTCGCTACGGGGTCCCAAACGAAATCGTTTCAGACAATGGTTCCCACTTCAAAAAGGAGGTGATCGATTTGTTGGAGAAATACAATGTGGCTTTTCATAAGTCGTCTACTTACCGGCCGCAAACCAACGGAGCAGTTGAGGCCGCCAACAAGAACATCAAGCGCATACTACAGAAGATGGTGGAAACCTATCGGGACTGGCCAGATAAGCTGCCTTTCGCTCTGTGGGGCTACAGGACTTCGATCAGAACTTCTACTGGGGCGACTCCGTACTCATTGGTTTGTGGGATGGAAGCCTTTCTGCCTATTGAGATTGAGGTCCCGTCATTACGAGTATTGGTCGAGTGCCAGATAGCCGAAGCGGATTGGCAGCAAAACAGATTTGAGGAACTCATGCTTTTCGATGAAAGAAGGCTGAAAGCACTGTACCACATCCAAGGTTATCAACACAGAATCGCCCGGGCTTTTAACAAGAAGGTTAAGTCCAGGAATTTGAAAGAAGGAGATTTGGTACTCAACGACAACCGAGCTCCCATCCACGACCCAAGGGGCAAGTTCAGACCCAATTGGATTGGTCCCTATATTATCAAGTCAATCTGGTCAGGTGGAGCTGTGGTTCTGATGGATTTAGATGGCTTGGAGTTTTCTCAATCGATCAACATGGATAAGTTGAAGAAATACTACCCCTGAGAGGCTCGCTAGGCCGAAAACCCGAAAGGGCGACCTAGGCAAAATTCAGAGCATAGAAAATTTGAAATTATAAAACCGAGCTCATAAGGTTGAAAACCATAAAGGGCGGCCTTGGCAAAAGTTAGAGCGCAAAAGGAGAGTAAAAATACTCGAGCGAACCCAAGCCTGAACTACGTAAGGCTTGATTCCCATTTATGGGATACGTAGGCAGCTTCATCCTGAAGTTCAGCTCCAATCTTTTCCCCGATCAACTTTGTCCATTTGATCACCTCAGTCATCTCTGTTCATCAGCACTTATCGTGATCTCCAATACAATGTTATTCAGACTAGGAGTAACTTTCCGTTGCTATGAATTGCCACGACACCATTCAAACTAGGGGCAACTTTCCAGTTGCTAGGATCCGGGGTTGTGCATCTCAGTGACAGATCTCAGGCGTGTCCAATTCTGATCCATATCAAAAATAATTTTGAAAAGTTTTAATAAAAGTTGACTTTGTTCAAATTAATCTTTTCACAACTAAGACCATTTTTGGACCAAAAACGGAGAATCTTCAGTACCACAACCTTCAATTTCTTTGATGTCAAAACAGAGTTCTCTCGCTCTTACATACAATTGAAGTTGCTTTTTATTACATTCATAAAGAAAACTTGAAAGTACTAATAAAGCAATAAATCTGGGGCATAGTCAAGTCAGGTGTCCCTGCGTCCCCTTCTAGAGCTGGTTGAAGCCTCTGATGCCAACCTAGGCCCAACCTGTGCTTCTTCGTTGAGCCAATCCCAGCATTCATCAGACAAAGTGCAACTAAAAGTGGGAGCAGGAGCCAAGAGTTCTCTAATTCTCCATGTCATGCTTGCCGAGCCAATCAGGCGCTTTAACCGAATGTAGCGGATACTCTATCCTCCGTGGGCAAGTCTGACCATGGCCAACCTGGCGCAGAATACGGAATAGGAAATAGAATACACAAAGGAGTCAAGCCGATCAATAATCTCGACCGCCGGACATCTCAGAGCTCATTCTCGGAGATTGAGCCAAGGACAACGCCATGCAATACGATCTGCCGACAAATTGCACATCCATTCAAACCACCATCCCTCATCAAGGGCATTGACTAGGCGTTGTCGGAAGAAGTAACTGCGGGCTGAGTAAGCAGGGCAAGAGTCCACAACTTGTAATTTATCCATCAACCATATCTGGGGAGGGATGAAAAATGAGAGAATAAAGAATAGAGAGATGTGCGATGAGAGAAGAGTAAGATAAGAGTGTTGTGAGAAAAACCGAGCCCGAGGGCCGAGTGATGTGAGCAAAATACACATGTGAGCATGGGTGGGAAACATTACCTGCAGCAGTAGTGGACTCCCTGCGAACCTGGTTGTCTCCCGGCAGTGGAAAGCATCCAAGCCCATCAAGGTCTCGGCCAGAGTCATGGCAATGCAACGCTTTCCCTCTTTCAGGCCTTGAGCAACTTCAATCAGACGGGCGCCGGACCCTCCAAAGCTTGAGGCAAACAGAAAATGAGATAACAGGCACAAACATAGAGCATGTTGTCGGAAGCCTTGCCAATGATGGTCGCTGCGGTCACCAGCATCGGAGAATCGGTAAATCAGGCTTGGGATATCCAACATCCCGTCACAAATCAGGGATCGAGCATCATGCGCGTTGAGTCCGCACATCCGCCCTAAGGTTTGGGCATAGCCAAAATTGAGTTAGGGCAAAATCTCCTCACCTCGCTCGGATTCTATCAAAACTTTAAAATCTTCAAAAGTGGGACATACCTCTTGCCCTCCGAAGCTGAAGACGTGCGTCACCGGGTTCCAAAATCTCATCGCGGCATGGAGAAAAGGAAGGTGCAGTGAAGTCCAGCCCAGCGTGAATAGTGCATTCAAGCCGAAACCCCGGAAGTTCAACTTTTCCGAGCCATCTAAAGAAGAGATCCAAGATGTGAGATTTTCTGCGAGAAATGCCTCCATTTTTGTGAGAAACGGTGATGAAATAAATAAGTTCCAAGGCTGGGGCTTTTATAGGGGGGTAAAACACTATTCAGAGGACACGTGTCAAAATTCTGGGGATTGCGGGAGAGGTGGCCGGCCGGCCATCTATCCTAGTAGGCCGGCCACCCTCTAATCTCCAAGTGCAAAATGTGTTCGGCCACGCATTGGTCCTGTTTTGCCCTCCGGAAGGAAGTTTTAGGCATTTCTAGGCATCGGGAACGTCGAAGGCCTCCATTTCTCTCAGTTTCGGATACGTTCCATCATCCAGATCGTCCGTCCGAAGTACGCTTAGTTGTATTTTTGCGTATCGAGTTGTTGCTTTGCTTGTCGAGTTGTTGCTTTGTTTATCGAGTTGTAAGTTTTGTCGAGCTGTCGCATTTTGTGTTTTGAGTGGTTACCTTTTGTTTGCACAATTTTGTTAAGTCTTGTTTATTGAGTTGTTAACATTGTTGTACTTTGCTTATCGAGTTGTAAACTTGTTAAGATTCTGTTATTTCTTAGTGAGTTGAGTTTTTTTTTTATTTGTTGCGTCGGTTCATTACCTGACCCGGTAAATATACAAGGCACATTTTCATTCAATTCCATTTTGTGCAAAATGATGCGATGCGATGCTAAGAATTTCAAATACAAACATCTTTTCAAAGAGCTGTTTCATTCCATCATGTTTTACAGCAAAATAAAGGTACAAGTTTTACAGGAAATAAAACTGCCTAACAATATGCAAAGTGCTACAAACTACTAGCAAAAAGTAAAATAAAGCAGGAAATAGCATCAATATCCTCGGGAACGGGAATGAGGAGGCCCTCTCATCCTCTTCTGCGGGATGACCTCTGCACCATCATCACCATTCGGGTCAGAGCTATCATCCTCCGGATCCCCCTCAGCCTCGTCTCCATTCCCAGAACCGAGATCGGAGCCTCCCTTCCCAGCAGATGTCTCTGACTCACGGTCTGCGACCTCCTCCTCCTCCTCAATGATGGGTGCCCTGCGTCTGCGAGACGACCCTGCTCCTCGAGCTCCTCGAAAAGGCCTAGATGGCCCAGCTCCCTGAGAAGGCCTGGATGGCCCCGCTCCTCAAAAAGGCCCAGATGACCCAGCACCTCCAGCTCCCTGAGAAGGCCCGGGTGGCCCGGCCCGTGGCGGTGCATATACAGGAGGCATCTAAAAGTGAAAAGTTCAAATACATCAGTTCAAATATGAAAAGCAGATGCAAGTACAATATGCGAGTGGGGTGTGTGCCAGATGTGCTCTACACAGCCTATCAATACAACAAGATGTTCAAAACTAGCGTGTCATCAGAAATATGCTAAATACAGGAAAGGTGAACAGTACCTGCACGCCCATAATGGCCAGCTGTGCCTCCCTCCGTAGGATCATGCCCTCGAATGTGGCGGAGATCCCGGCGGCTTCGTCTGTACTCAACTGGAGGCTGCAAATACAAATGCAAAACTATCAGTGAGGGAATGAATGTCCAACTAACCTGACTGATAAATCAAAGCTGTAAAACATACCGGGGGTGAATCAGGGTCTCTGACATATCTGTGGTCAGGTAGAGGAGGCTCTAGTGAGACCTGGTAAGGAGTCCCGAACCGCCAACTCGTCAACTCGGTCGGCATGTCTGGCCACCCAGGATGATAAAGAGATGGAGGGATCGGGGGAATCGAACTACCTCTACCCCTAGATGCACCAGCCCTGCTAGAGGAGGGGATACCCGTAGCACCGGCACAACTCAAAGACGGTACATTAGTATGCCTCCGTGGCGGAGCACGCATTCCCGTCAAAGGAGGCATCAGATATATGTGACGATAGGTGGCATAGTCCCCCTCCATGAGATGTAACAAAGCATCGGTGCCCTGCATAGCACTAATGACCTCCTGGGCAAAGAGTCTATCGGCAGTCCGCATAGTGGCTGGAGGTACAGCAGGAGGGTCCTGAGAATCGTATCCCCACACCTGATGCAGGAAGCGTTCCCCCAGGAACCATGCCCTACCAACTGGTCCTTCGAGCAGGAACCTATACTGGGAATTACTCGATCCTCCGGGATATGAATGTCGGAGACCGTCACCAAAGACCGCCCAGGGCTGCCAAGTAATCTGCGGATAACCAGTGCATAAATCGATCAGAAATCAGGAATATACAGGGCAGATCAAAGATGAAAATGAAAGGAACTGAGAGTTCTGAAATACCTCTGTCGCCCGCACAGTATCAAAATACTATCGCAAGTAAAATAGAGTCTCTCGAGCTCTTGGTCGGTGCTCGCCCTCAAATACCAGCAAAAACGGAGTCGTAAGGAGTCCTGCCACCTCCATCTCCGGGGCTAATGTGGGAAAGTATACGTACACCCATTTGAAAGCGGTATGAGAATATGAATACAAAGTGCTAAAGGCGAGAATCTGAGAGTGCAAAGTGCGCCGTGTGTGCAATGAACAAGTAATAAGGAGCAGAAATGTAAATCAAGAGGACAGAACGTACCTCCCAGGCTCTCCAATAGCCGCCAAGTAAGTCTCCCCGTCCGCGAGAGGCTGCACCCATGTAACAATAGAGGGTAGCCAGGCCAGCGCCACCCCAGTCATATCGACTGACCTGTGACAGGTCCACTAGGGCACTCAGAAGATACAACCCAACAGTGTTCCCCCTATCGGCAAACAGAGTGGTGCCAAAGAGGAACATAAGGAAGCCACGGGCGTACTGCTCAACCTCCTCGGGAGACTTAGGCTCCATCTCCGGCCTCCGAAAACGGGAAGAGAACCAGGTGCACCGGACTCTCCCGGAAGCTCTGTCTACAGGTAGGCGAGCCCCCAATAGATGTGTCCAAGCGGCCTCCCACTCTCCCATATCCTCGTCATAAGGTATGGGCCAACCGCCTATGTCTAGGCCGGTGAGTATGGCGAAGTCCAGCGGAGTCATGGTCATATCCCCGGTGGCAGAAAAGTGGAAGGAATTGGTGGTGTCCCACTATCTCTCCAAAGCGACTAACAAAGTCTATTTGGCAGGACAACGTGATAATCCCACGCAGAATGCTCCGAACCCTGCTAGATCGACCAGATCCTGGACAGCCTCTGGAAGCTCGGCGTACCAGTCTCTCGCGGCGGTAGAACCGTATCCTCGTACGGTGCGAGAGCCACCCTACATTCAGAAGGAATACATGTGCTCAGTACACAATAAAATGCAAGCTGTGTGCAAATGAAATGAAGAAGCTGTGTGCAAATGAAATGAATCAGTGGGCTGTGTGTTCACTTCAAACCTGGGCTGCGTGTTCAGTAAATCTGTGTTTTGGGCTGCGTGTTCAAATCTTAATCAGTGGGCTGTGTGTTCACTTCAAACCTGGGCTGCGTGTTCAGTAAATCTGTGTTTTGGGCTGCGTGTTCAAATCTTAATCAGTGGGCTGTGTGTTCACTTCAAACCTGGGCTGCGTGTTCAGTAAATCTGTGTTTTGGGTTGCGTGTTCAAATCTTAATCAGTAGGCTGTGTGTTCACTTCAAACCTAGGCTGCGTGTTCAAATTTCAAAAAAATCAGTGTGGGCTGCGTGTTCACTTCAACTTGGACTGCGTGTTCAGAAAATCGGAGTTTGGGACTGTGCATTCTATTCTCTACTCTCAATCAATGTGGACTGTGTGTTCACCATCAACTTGGACTGCGTGTTCAGAAAATCGGAGTTTGGGACTGTGCGTTATACTCTCTACTCTCAATCAGTGTGGGCTGTGTGTTCACCATCAACTTGGACTGCGTGTTCAGAATATCAGAGTTTGGGACTGTGCGTTCTATTCTCTACTCTCAATCAGTGTGGGCTGTGTGTTCGCCATCAACTTGAACTGCGTATTCAGAAAATCAGAGTTTGGGCTGCGTATTCTACTCTTAGTCAGTGTGTGCTGTGTGTTCACTTTCAAAATTCGGGCTGTGTGTTCGACGAATCAGTGTTTGAGCCGTGTGTTCACTTCTTAACTAATGTGTACCATGCGTTCACAATCAATCAGTCAATGAGCCGTGTGTTCAGCAATTCAAGTGTTTAAGTTACATGTTCAGAATGCAAGTAAAGTACTGTGTCATGAGCTAAAACTGTGTGTTCAAGCATGGCAAAGCTACAAAATGCACGAAAATGCAGAAAATAAAGTAAAATACCTCTCGTGCGTCATGAGAGAGGTGCTGCTCCGGCTCTCGCAAAAGTAAATCCCCGGGTGCCCGATTGTTGAACCCAGTGAAACGACGAAAAACGGCCCGCGGAAGCACATGTACCGGTGGGGCGTATCTCCCGGGAATAAAATGGCGGACTCTCGGGGGCAATGTCATGATGTCAAAATCATCCCCAGCACCTGGAGGACCTCCACCATGAGGGTAATCACCCGCCATTTCAAGAAATCTGCAAAAATGAGCAAAATGAGCCAAAATTGGAAAAAGTCAACAAAAGTCAACTCCCGGGAAATGAAAAAGTCAACAAAAGTCAACTCCCGAGAAAATCTTCCAAATATTGAGACAAACTTACCTCAAGTGGTGAAAATGAGAGGAGAAGCCTCGAAATCAAAATTTAATCGGCTCAAAGTGCTTAAAACTGAAAGATTTTGCGGAAACAACTTGCGGGGAAGGCCGAAAAGCGCGTGTAAAATGCAGATCTGAAGAAAAAAATGGTTTGGGGAGCAAGGGAAGGAGTTTTCACAGCTTTGGGAGTGATTTCGAATTGAATGGGCAAGGGAATATATAGAAATGAGAAAAATGACAAAAATGCCCCTGCTTTTGGGCAGGTGGCCGGCCGGCCACCTTTTCTGGCTGGCTGGCCATTTGCTTTTTCTTCCCTAGCCGGTGGCCTCCCCAAGGGCAACCACCTGGCCAGTGGTGTTCCCCATACCCCCCTCTAGTTCTCTGCAAATTTTGAGGAAGATCGGAGTTCCCGGGACCTGAAAAAGTTCAAGAAAAGTGCACTTTCTGGCACGAAATCGCTCCGCCGGAACTTTAGCTACAATTTCTGACATGTGTCTCATCATCACTCATCAAAATCAAGGTGTATCCTTTTCAAACATGTTGTAACCTCTCCAGGAGGTGAATCAGAGGCCGCGATCAAGTTGCCTTTGCCGAAACGCGCGTTTCCCAGCTCGTTGTTTCGCAACAAACGGGCGCCCTGATTTATGCTCGTTTTGCATTGTTATGCACATAACTTGTATTCTCATCAACATTTTGCATTGTCATGCATGATTTCTTGATGTACCATACCTCTATGCTTGAGCATGCGTTGTCACGCACGTCCCTTTCTCGCATTGCGATACATTCACTCACCGATACTGCGTGTGTCAAACTTTCGGAACCACAGGGATCGCATTGAATATATGTTGTTAGCATATTGTTCTTGTTGAATTTCTCTCTTTTACAGGCACGATATTGTATGTATGGTTCATTTGAGGCTGGTGCGACCAGACGAATCGCGCAGGTATCTTATCTTCTCCGTGTGAGACGCGACGAGAATTGAATGATTCTCCGCATTCCTAACTGCATGAAATGTAGTTGTTGCTTTGCATTCTTGCTTAAAACTGTTGCATCTATTTGCGAATACTTGCCTCATTACAGCTTGCTGCATTTGCATGATCATTTGGCTCTGTGCATGTCGCTTTGCATTTTGCCCCCCCTGCCTGCGGGCACGCCTGCGGGCACATATCTCTGTTCATCTTGTATAATTGTCTAAGTCTTCGGCCTTGTCAAAAATGGGTCGTCCCTAGGCTTTGACATTCACTCCCGTGACTTCTTGACTTCCGAGTTCTGTCAAAGAGGGGCAACTGTAGACACCCCATTTTTGACCGACCTTAAGACTCAGACGTCACCGATTGAGTGCTCGGTGATGTTGCATACTGTGCTTGTTCAGAAGTCTCAGAGTCGCGGCCGTGCGCCTCGCCTCCAGACTTCCGAACTCTCTTCTGTGCCTTGTCTCGGTTTGCGAACCAGATTCGATTTTCTCTGTTTTCTTTTCTGAGGGGAGGGAGAGGTCCCATAGACCATCTCTCAGTGGCCGTGGGCTACATTTCGTGGCTGTAGGCCATTTTGCCCATTTCAGAGCCCGGTTCCCGATTTTCGGAGCCGTCAGGCCGCGTGCCTCGGTTCGGGACCACCCAACCATCTCCGATTCCTCCGGTTTCTGGCATGCATCTCATTTACTCTCTTTCAAGGGACACTGGGGTCTTAGATACCCACTTCGTGGCCAAACACCACTTTCGGTGCTTAACGATTTCGGACCGAATCTGCGTGTTTTGGCCCCGAGCATTCGTTTTGCATCGGTTTTGTTCATTTTTGGCAGTACCTCTGTTTTATCATAAGGAAGGTCACTTTGGAGGGTGGGAGACAGTAATTGTCTCAAAGAACCAGTTATGCTCCTCCAGCGCCCGGCGCCGTTTTTCTCATAGGGCTAATGTTGAACACCCTAGGGCCATTTTCTTCGAGCCAAAACCACATATTTGTGTTGTACACACATGGGAGGACCCTAAAAAATGGTGCTCGGCCAGTAATTCTTCTTTTCATTTTTGGACCTCTCCTAGAGGTGGCTTGTTGTCTCTCCTGCTTCAGAGTTGTCAAATTCCAACCACAGGGCCTTGTTGTACACATATGGGAGGACACAACCCTTTGGTGCTCGGCCAGAAATTCTCACTTTCCATTTTTACCCCTAGCCGGCCTGCCATGGGGGGTAGCCGTACCCACCTCCAAGAAGGTGCCTAGCCTGCCATGCTCCTTGAAATCTGTGCCATACAATTTGATAAATTGCTTTCTCCAAAATATCTTCAGATTCGGGATATTTTTGAGAAAGCTTGGGTGCATTTCCTCCTCTTTACACCCCTTCTTAGCCTTTATAAGTGGCTGGCCAGCTCCTTCATTAGGGTTAGAAAAACTCCCCTTAAGAGCTCATATACATTGGCTTACATCTCCCTCTCCAAAAACCTTCAAACTCTCAAGTTTTGGCCTCATTTGTTCATCAACACCAAGCACTACCTTCACCACTTCCATTCCAGCAGTAAGGGAAGATTTTTCAGAGGCTAAGAAGCAACAAACTCAAGCCAAGAAGCAACCAAAGTGTAGTCTTCAAGGGTAAGTCACTATTTCCCCTTTTGTAGCACTTTCTTGCCTCATTTCTTAAGCCTATTTGCTTATTATTTTGAGCTCCGACCTTAACTGAAACTAGGTCTATTTTGAGCTATTATTCATGTTTGTTCAAGGGCTCAACCCTGTTTGAGCCCTCTATGGCACACTTGCTTCAATATCATCTTGTATGTCAATATTTTGCATGCTTTTTCTAGCCTATGAGTGGTCTATTTTCGAGCATGATGTAAACTGTTAGTGGGCCTATTTTGAGCCCCTCTCCAACATTTAAGAAGGGCTCAACCCTGTTTGGCTTCTCTATCATGCACTTGCTTCATAATCTCTCATATTTACCGTAAATTTGCATGATTTGTTTGGCCTATATGAAATTTGTTTTGGAGCATGTCATGAACTGTGAATAATCTTATTTTGTGTCCCTATACAACATTGTAGAAGGGATCAACCTTGTTGGGGGTCTCCATGTTGTGCTTGTCTTTATATCTCTCTTTGGCCCCCATTTTTGCATGCTTTTTAGGCCTATCTAGCTTCTATTTTCGGCCATCATCAGTACTGAAAATATCCATATTTTGGCCTTCTTGTCATGTTTTGTTAAGGGTCCAAGGCTGTTTGATAAATGTAAGGCCTACCTCATGTTCTAGCCTTTGTTGGCCTAGTTTCTTGCATGGCATTTTTAGCATGTTTTCATACTGATTTGAGGGATGTCATAAACTTCAAATGTGCATATTTTTGGTCTCTCATCAGTGTTGTAGAAGGAAATTTTTCAGTTTGGGCATTGCATGTATCACTTGCTTCATAGCCTCCCTTGTGGAGCCATTTTTGTATGCCATTGTTGTCCTATCTATGCTCACTATTTCGCCATGTTTTGTACTGTAAAAAATGATATTTTGGGGCTGCCTTGCTACTGTTTTTCATGTCATGTAACAATTATGCATGTTTAGTATGGTTGTAGGCCATTTCGGGTGCTTAATATCGCATTTCGGGACCATTCCGTGCATTTGGTGTCATTTCCCCACCTTTCGGGACTGTTTTGCATCATTTGTGAGTGCTGAAATTTCATTTGCATGTTTGCATATCATTTCCATGCCATTTTATACCTTTATGTCATCGCCTCGGTTTGCGTGCCCGTGTGCGCGCATTTCGAGGCACTTCATTTTCATCTCTTCGGCCTCTCATGTGAGTGTGGCTGAGGCCCTCTCATGTTAGTGTAAGCCCAATTTGCATTGTGTATGCCATTTTATACCTTTATGTCATTGCCTCGGTTTGCGTGCCCGTGTGCATGCATTTCGAGGCACTTCGCTTTTATCCGACGGCTCCTTATATGAGTGTGGCTGAGGCTCTCTCATGTTAGTGTAAGTCTATTTTTGCATTCTGTATGCCATTTTAGTTCCATTGCATTCTGTATGCCGTTGCCTTGGTTTGCGTGCCCACGTGCGCGCACTTCGAGGCACTTCATTTTCATCTGACGGCCTCTTATGTGAGTGTGGCTGAGGCCCACTCGTGTTAGTGTAAGTCCAATTTGCATTGCGTATGCCATTACATGCCTTAGGATCATCGCCTCGGTTCGCGTGCCCGCGTGCACGCATTTCGAGGCTTCTCATTTTCATAGCATTGTGCATGCTAGGATTGTATTTTAGTTGCATTCATGCATATCATGCATATTGCATCGTGTTTGGGATAGGAGTTAGCTCGGGCACAGGAAACGAGGCGCGTTCCGTACTCCGAGTGATGGAACGGGTCTCAATTCCCAAGTCACCGACACTCCGGATTACCCATGATGGAGTTAGGTTTTGTTGTAGCATTCATCTGCATTCACCCCATATTGAGTTGTGCAATCCGACTCCTCGGCCATCATGCATCGATATGCGTGATTGGTGGCACGAGGATCGAGGCATGCATATATTTGTGAAATACATTGCTATGTCCCTTTCCTGCTCTCTGTTGCAGTAAAAATGAAGAATCAGTAACTTTTCAGAGTCTGGCACGTATTTCGAGAAACATTGCAAACAGAGGCTAATCGGGGCATCGCCGTGGATTTCCGCGCAAAGCAGCCCAAACATGCATCATCTCATTATCCGAAGCAGAGTCAAGGCAGCCCCCTGGCTTGCATGCCAGTTTACAGTTTTCTTAGTTAATCTGTTAATTAATTAGGAATCTGTATATTTATTCGGACTGTATTATTCTTTTATTCGGGCTGTATTATTCTTTCATTTCGGACTGTATTATTTATTCGAACCCTCTGCGTGAAGGCATAATTGTAATAAGTGTGGGTGAGTGTGATGTATGTCTTCCAACCCCACGTCTTTCTCCTTTTATTTACCCGCTTATGATGGTTAGATATAGGGCATATTTCAATTAGCATAACAGTATGACAGCATGTTTGCATCATTCATCTGTTTTGCACGCATCGGGCTCGGCGCATCATACAAACTGCATTTGTATTTCAATTCAAAATTGAATACGTGATAGTTGTAGCATTTCATATGCCATGTTTAGAATAGCCGAGCCCGCTATAGTTTGCATCTTCGTATGTGTTGCATTAGGCATTACAGTGTATTTAGGATCACGCATGATTTCTAATCAGTTTTCTGTTTTGGCTTGGAGTACTCGGTGAGTTTTATGTTTTAGCATCCTTGCATGCGTGTGAGTGTTGCCATGAATAGCATGCTTACCATGAGGCTGCATGCTTATGTGATATAACTGCCTTGAATGCCTGTGGGTGGAGGTTGAGTTACTTGAAGTGGAACAAATCATTGACTGTTTGTTTTAAGCCCACTAGATAGTGGCAAAATCACGTTTTCTAAGCCCACCTGAGGGTGGCAAATCCACGTCTTAGCCTACCTGCGGGTAGCACCATCAAACCATTTTCAAAGATAAACATGAAATGTTTTGTTCCAATTCAGGCGATTCAGTCTATACTTGTATGCTGTGCGCATCACATAGTAACCTAGGCTAATAACCGGAATAAGAACTCACAATGTTTTCAAAAGCAGATATCATGGTTAGTAGAGGCCGGTCTTTGACCGGGCGAGCGGGGGTGCTCACGAAGTGACCTTCCCCAATCGTACCCAAGTTCCCGAGCCGAGTCAACTTTGGTGATGACGGACACGTGGCCTTTTGGCACCGAGTCAGGGTTTTCTAAATTTTCCATTAAAATATTTAGGTGGCGACTCTGTATCTGGCGAAGCAGTCCATGTTTGGCACTTCTTTCAAAAAATCTGTTTTCAGAACGATTTGCCAGATTTGGACTCTTCGGTTCAAGATTAAGAACCGTGACATTTGAGTCCTTCGAACTGTAGTGACCCAATATCGAACCAGAACGGGGGGGGACTCGCACTCCCTTCTCCCCCGGGATGCGTTCGGGGGACGTCTACAGATTGCCGGCTACGACAGGTTAGCTGAGATGATAGTAGCCATGCCGACACCTTGGCTAACCTGGCTAGCGCAATAAAGTCAGGGGAGCTAAGGACAATCATGGTTGATTATTTGACGAGACCAAGTGTGGAACCTTTAATAACAGAATATGAGGCAATGTGTATAGAGATGGATCCAAGTTGGATGGATGCCACCGTGATGTTAATCAAAAATGGCAAGTTGCCAGCGCACAAGAGAGAAGTGCACAAGACCAAATTGAAGTCGGCTAGGTTCTGCTTGTTAGCAGAAGGCCATCTCTACAGAAAGTCCTTCATTAGGCCTCTTTTGAGGCATGTGCACCCCTTTTAGTTAAGGACTTTTTATAAGAGATCCATGAAGGAGTTTGCGGAAGCCATGCTGGAGGCAGGTCACTTGCTCATAAGGCCATAACTCAGGGATAGGGGTGGCCCTACATGTAAAAGGATGCTAAAGTCTCTGTCAAGAAGTGTGAAAAATGTCAAAAGTTTACACCTTTGATGCATCAGCCAACAGCAGATCTGAACCCAGTGTCCAGTCCTTGGTCGTTCGCCTAGTGGGGCATGGATCTAGTGGGACCACTGCCACAGGCAACTGGACAAAGAAAGTTCTTGCTCGTAGCCATAGACTAATTTACAAAATGGGTAAAGACCGAACCCCTTACAAAGATTCGAGATATCGATGTGAAGAACTTCATCTGAAAGAACATCATAACCCGATTCGGGATCCCTTTGTGCAAAATACAAAATTAAAAACTATTACTCTACTCCTAGTTTTTCCCAAAGTAATGGATAGGCAGAAGCATCCAACAAGACCATCTTGGATGGGATCAAGAGAAGGTTGGAAGTAGCCAAGGGAAAATAGGTGGAAGAATTGACCAACGTGTTATGGGCATATCAAATTACGCTGAGAAGATCAACAAGGGAGTCTCCTTTTGCCATGGCATATGGCACAAAAGCAGTCATTCCACTAGAAGTCGACATCCTTGGAATCAGAACCCAGGGAACAGAGAATGGAACCAACGAGGCATTCTTAATCCGAGATCTGGATCTGTTGGAGGAAAGGAGGGAAAGAGCAGCAATTCGGCTGGGGGCATACCAGCAGTAACTTGCTAGGGCTTATAACAAGAAGGTTAACCCAAGGGAGTTCAAGGTTGGGGACCTCGTCTTTAGAAAATTCGTCAGCAATAAAAAGAATCCCAGGAAAGACAAACTTGGCCCAAATTGGGAGGGGCCTTATAGAATCATCTCGGTTGCTGGCAATAGGGCATATCAACTTGAAGACACTGATGGCAAAGAGTTGCCACAACCTTGGAACACTTGCAATCTAAAGTTTTTCTTTCATTAGTTTTTTGAGATTTTTGTGATGATTTTATTTAGCCAAAGTTTTAACAAAATACTAGTTCGATTTTTTTTTTAATTATAAATAAATTGTTGAAATTTGTGCAATAGGACTAAACAGTCTTGTGACGATGTTTCCGATTGAAACATAATGAATAACTTAGACGTATCATATGGTAGAGTTGAATTACACTTGCCATACGATAGAGTTGAGCTAAGTTGGCGATGTTACCAATTGAAATATGACGAATAACTTAGACTTATCATATAGTAGAGTTGAATTATACTTACCATACGATAAAGTTGAACTAAGTTGGTGATGTTTCCGATTGAAACATGATGAATAACTTAGACTTATCATATGGTAGAGTTGAATTATACTTGGCATATGATAAAGTTGAACTAAGTTTGATCTAGTTAGATTAACAGAGAAATCGAGGTAGAAAACCTTGGCTAATCTTTGTTTGGATCAGACTTCGACCAGATTTGGGTTTGCATGCTTCAAGTGAACATAAGCGGTACTTAGGTTCACATTAGGGGGCCAGAAGTAGGAATGTGGAATAAACTTGACATTTGTTGAAATTTTTGACAACAATTTACAAGTTAGAGTTAACCGAGGTAACCAGATCAGGAAATACCGAAGTATTTGTTATTTGAGATAACCAAACAGTTTGTCAAAACTTGGAAGGGTTAAAAGAATGAAGTATTGATTAAGGACAACAAGCACAAGAAAAAGAAGTAACACATGTTGCAAGATACTTAAAGAATTTTTATGAAGTACCAATCTGCTGAGATCACAGCAAATAGTGGACTCTGAGGCAAGTTGGTTTGAGGTGACCAACTAAGGGCACACCCGAGATGAAGTGTATCCGAGATAATACATGTTAGATGTGTTCTAACCCCAAATTATTACACAGTTAAGGTGAACTTGGAAGGATTGCAAAAATATTCTAAGTATGGAAGCATACAAAGATAGTAAAGATAGATAAAGCTTAAGGAAACAAGCATACATTCAGTACTTAAACGAAAAGAAGGCATGGCAAACAAAATACTTGTTCAAATCGCAATGGCAGAAGGCACATCAGCCAAAAGAAAACCAACATTGTTCAAAACAAACAAAACGATTACATTGTTCAAAGTAAAAAAGTACAAGTAAGAAAAAATTCTAAGTAGACTGTTTTGCTTTGGTGGTTGACGGTGTTTTGGCCCCAGTAGACAGTTGGGAAAGCTTATCGGCAGTTTTCTCAGCCTCGATCTCGGCATTGATCTCGAAAAGGGTCTGGTCAAGACTCTTCTCGGCGGTCTAGATCTCGGCTTCAGAAGTGGCCTTCTTGGGAAAGGCACTCTTGGAGACCACGTCCTCCTATCTTGAGTCAAGTCTAGGACTTACTCATTCAAAGTGGGGGACTTTTCCCCAGTAGTAGTGTGACACCCTCAAAATAATACAATAAATATAATCCAAAGCATACATAATAACTGCATAAATCAGAGTACAAGGTCCTTTCATTTCGTAACAGTAATAGTACAAAAGAGTTTAACATAAATAAATGCCTCCTTTGGGCTTACATCTTTCTAAGCTTTGACTTGGTTACAACAAAAGTGAGCTTCGCTCAACACATATTAAGCCATTGGCTTTACAAAAAGAAATAATCAAAAAGTAAAGAAGCTCTTGCTTTCAAAAGTTTTCCCCCAGCTATTGCCTTAATGGAGGCAAGTCACAAACACTTGAAAATGTTATTCCCAAAATAGGGTGAGTCACAGCCCATTAGGAATCATCTAACACAGTATATGAAATCTAGCAAAGGTATAAATACAACATGCATAAACAATGCCCGTGATGAAACGTCTGCATGTTATATAGTCATAGGATACCAAATTCAATTCTTAATCCATTACCATCCAATTCATTTCATTACATGAGCCAATTTCATCATTTCTCAATAACTCAAATGAGACTATAACTCCTTAGTTCTATAATCACATCATCAACATATAAATACTTCAAACTTTCCTTTCACGGATATTTCGTCCGTGGGAAACCGTCCAACGGGACCTATGTAAACGTAGGCTATACAAGCACCACAATTGCCATTTTACGAAAATTTCATCTGCGGGATCAGCTCTCATGTATAGTTTTGGGACTTTCACCCAAGACACTTCGGCCAACTTAATTATAATGGAGTCCATCCATTTTCTCCTCCCAGACAAACATTCATACATACGCAATATATTTTAACACATAGTCATACGTGGAGCACATCCCCTTTCCACTCCCAATTAATCATACATATACAATGTATATAAGCACATAATCATATTCAATGATAACCAACCATGGACTAGTTTCAATTCACCTAATCCACATGCAATTTCTATAAGAATCATAGTTATCCTCCACCAATAATCCAATACAGTTATTTCAAAACAGATATACAATCTCATGACAGATAATTTATTCAAAATTTCCAAAGGTGAGACATATCACCTATTCAATTTCACCATCTATTTCAATACTTGTCCAATTCCATGTTTACAACATCAATTTCATTTATTTATACAAAATAAATATTATACTTATTCTAAGGCAAACTCCCTTTTTTTTTCCAAATCTCAATCAAGTGCGACAATCAACAATCTTGGCATCACACAACATCATTTTTAAACCCCACAATCATTTTCTTCTCATTTATCAAAAACCCCTCTTTCTATTTTACACCCAAATCCTAGGTTTTACTTAAAACATCCTCAAATCACATCACTGTTACACAAATGACAAATATCTAAGTTAAATATCATATGAAGGTGTGGAAGAATCCCTACCTAAAAGAGAAAAGATGAGTCAAGCAAGAGTGAAACTCCGAGAACACCGAAACCCACTTCTAATCGGATCCAAATGATGGTCTTGATGCATTCTACCTTTTTCTCAAAGGCACTAGGGTGAAAAGATCAATGGATCTAGATGAAATCTAAGAGAGAATATGACTTTTAGAGAGAGAAAGTGAAGATCTAGGTTTTTGGAAAGTTTTAGAGAGAGTGAGAAGTGAAAAAGTGATACAAAACATCATCTTCACGGACTGTTATATACGCAATCCGCTCGAGCGTGGAAAGTGACGCTTGAGCGTCAGACACAAAGGTCCGTTCGAGCGTAGGAAATGATGCTCGAGTGTGGAATACACAATTCCAGAAGTTTTACAGATGAAGGATCCCGCTCGAGCGTAAGACTGGATGCTCGAGCGTCCAATGCACTTTTTCAGCATTTGTAGATCTGCAAAAATACTGAAAGTTGACAAATCCTGCTCAAGCACAAAAATGGCACCTCGAGCGGAGGAGCAAAATTTGTGAAGCCCACTCGAGCGAAGAGCCAAAATCTGGGCATCACAAGTTTGGAAAAACAAGTAACTAACCTGTTCAAAATGCACAATTATAACCCGATAACCAAAATAGAGGGAAGAAAAGAGAAGTAAGACATGAATAACCATACCAACCTGAGTCCAGAATACAACAAGTAATGGGTCAAAACTGGAATCGCAATAAGCAGCCTCTTCTTTATCTGCATCAGCAGCCTCGACGTCCTTGTTCTTGTAGTCTTTTGGGGAGGAAGGAAAATGCACCTAGAGCTGGTTTATGTCTCTGAGAGGGGAATCCATTGGGATTGAGAGTTTGTTCAGAGTGGCTGTCTAGCCAAGATAAAAGCCTCGGTTGCAAGCTTGGTTGACCTAGGCCTTATACGCATCTCGGACAGCGGCCTGACATTCTGAAAACGCCTTCTCGTCGGCCACCTGGATCTCGGCCTCTTTGGTAGGCAGTACTTTTTGGAGTTCAGCCTTGGCTTCCACGGTTTTGGCCTTGGTGTCCTTAATCTCGAACTTGAGTACTTTAGCTACAGCCTTGGCCACATCAATCATCTCCTTAGCTTGGTCTTGTGCACGTTTGGCTACTTTGGCCTAGTCTATTAGAACCTTCATCTTGGCCTTGGCATTGTTCAAGGAGGCAAGAAAGCTACCAACATCATGGGTTTTCTTTATCAACTCCTTTTTCATCTCTTCAGCTTTCGTTGCGAAGAAGTGAGCATGTTCGATGGCTTAAAAAGGGATAAACGAGCAAATTAGTAAAATTTCTAAGTATGAGAACTTAAAGTAAAAAACCAAAGAGTACAAGTGTTAAGGACTTACAAAAACAAAGTACTGCATCATCAAGGTAAAGTTTTCATGCTCAGTAATCTCGGCCATGCGATTCAGATTAGTAGGTAAAAGAATAGCAGTGGAGAGAGCGGCACTGACCTCAATACTGTCGATGGCACTGTCGCCAGCTGTCATTGGACGATCGCTGACTGAAATCACTGGAACCCACGGGTTATCGGCTTTGAAAAAGGCTGGGCCAGATGCACCCTCAGACCTCGGCTTCTTCGACCGTGCGGTGTCGGATGGCTCGGCCTCGGGAGGCCTCTTCTCGGCAGTGGAGGCGCTCTTCTCGACCTCGGCCAATCTTGAGATCAGTATGGTGTCTTGTAACAACCCTGACCCATGATTAACATTAATTTATGCTTAATTACACCTAATAAATAATTGAAGTAAAATGTTGCATCATATGTTGTCTTGTGTGTATATATCTATTTAACATAGAAAGATCTGTTCATGTTTTCATTTCGGTTTGTGAATTGAAGGCCGTATCGGCATCCGATTCAGAAATTGACTTGATTTATGTGTTAATTAGAATTTTTAGAATTTTATGGTAGGTTCAATTGAAATCCGATTCGGAACAATTAAATTGGATTAGTTTAATGCCGATTTGGTTAGCTTTATTAAACCATCACTAATTAGCCTATATAAGGCCACTACCAAGCCAAGACTCTCTTTTACCCCTTTCATTTTTGAGCTCAATGTGTGAAAAGAGAGAGAGAGAGTGAGAGAGTTTGAAGCCAACATTAAAGGAGGAAGAAAATTAAGAAGAAATTGTTGAGAGTGAAGAGGATTTGAGAGTTTTAACTTTAATTCTTGTGAACTCAAGTCTCTAGGTAAGAATTTCATCCTTAAGCCTTGAAATCTAGACTATAATGCATGAACACAAGAGAATTATGTTGATTGATGCAAGAATTGAGTTAGAAATGAAGGGTATTGAGCCATACCATGCATGCATGCATATTTTCTCACATTTTGAGTTTAATTCCCAAGAATTCCCTCATGTATGTCTTGAATTCACCTTTATTTTTGGAAATGATCAAGTTTCATGTTGTTTTGTAGCATTTGATCATGTTTTGAGAAGCTTAAGTTCAAAGAAATTCATGCACGTATTGTTCATGGAATATACATAAACTTTAAGTTGAATTTTTGCACAATTGGCAAGCTATTTGGCCATGATTTCTTGAAAATATCCTTAATTCATGATGTATTATGAGTTTCTAAGTGTTCCTCAAGTTTTGATGCTTAATGATTGAGTTTTGAACTTGGAGATCAAATCTGGAAATTCTAGAATTTGCACCTACACTCAAGCAACCACTCTGAGTGCGTGCACTTCCGCTCGAGCGACCTGAAGCCTGCTCGATCATGAAATGCATGTTCCCAGAAGTTCATATGTTTTGCAGATCACTCGAGCGACAAAAGTCACGCTCGAGCGAAGGTCTGAGTCTCACGCTCGAGCGGGTATCGAGTGTCCGTCGAGCGTGAAAATCAAGCAACCAGTACTTTTGTCAAAAGTTTGCAGACCACTTGAGCGAAGAAAGTTACGCTCAAGCAGACCCTCACATTTTGCATGTCCGCTTGAGTGAGGAAAGCTACGCTCAAGCGTAGACCCTGTTTTCAAGTACATTTTTGTATCCTCATTCCATCCTAGGCATTCCTAGGCCAAGATTAAGACACCATAATGACGATAAAGGCTAGAAGCATACTAAGAACAATGAAATAAGTTATGTACACTTCGAGTGTGTGTTCCAACGTGTATCTGTTATGTTATGTAGGTCACGCGCCGCAAGACATCTGATTTGCTTATTTTGTTTGTTTACCTTGGAGCCTCTATTATCTGTGAGTAATAATTTTATAAAGCTATGTTCAATTATAAGTATTTTCTGAACAATATGAGATGATCTGTTTCTAAAATATTATTTTCTGTATGAACGAATGGTTGTCTAATGTTTCTGAAATGTATTCGTGGCATTCTTAGCTTCAGATGACATCTGTTATCTGTTCTGTTACGTCCTAATTATGGGTGAACTGTACGTCTCATGAGCCAACTGCTATGGATCCTTATGTATACGTCCCATTTATGGGCCAACTGTACGTCTCATGAGCCAACTGTACCGTCTCTATGCACATGAGTCAACTGTATGCCTTTATGGCCGTCCTTTTATGGGTCAATTGTATGCCTTTATGGCCATCCTTTTATGGATAATCTGTTTTTGCTAGTGTTAATGAATGTACCACGTTTATTATTTACTGGGCTCCAGCTCACTATTTATATTATGTATGTAGGTGAGCAGGCACGTGACCAGGCCTGGAGTTGACGGCCTATGTTTCTGTTTTGTCAGCCAACTACCGTGCCTCCTGAGGAGGTTCCTTTTGAGAGGGTTATGTCAAGGCTTTAGTTGAGCTTGTTTTGTATATATGTACTTGGGCTAAGTAACCTTTGACCCTATATGTGTAATTGAGTGACGTAAGACTAATGTATTTTTGACGTCACATCTGTATATATATATATAAGTTTGGTTTGAAAATTTCTGTCCCATGTATGTTTGCACAACTTTATGGACTATGTTAATCTTGTATATTTGCTTCCACAGCCCCTATCATATGCTATCCTGTTCAGAGGCCTTTGGTAATCCTAGGATTACAGGCCGGTTATAACGCTAAACCCATAGAGGTGGGTTTGGGTCGTGACATGTCTTCAGTGTCAATTTGGGTAACAGAAGCTTTTGTCTTAGCCTTCTTTACCTTTTTTGGTTTTGGTTTGGGTTGGGATTAAGATAGAGAAAAGGATTGAACTGTAACAACTCCTGGCAAGTCGGTCAAGAGGTCTTTAACAATGGCTTTGCTGTGGCGCATGTCATCAGAAGTGGCAGCAACAGTAACTCGGGTGCCAAAGTGAATGACAGGCAGTGTGGTGAGAGGATTAGTAGGGTCGTAAGTCGATGGCTCAGATTCTCGACGTCTGTGACTCCGAGTTCTACCGGCTGGTGTATTTGCTGGGGGACGACGTCAGCGTCGATGCTGGGATGTCATGATAAGTTGGAGGGCAGAGGTGGATGGTAGCTCAACTGGATCTAAAAAAGAGGCTTGGTCTAGCTTTGGCGATGAAACAACTGGTGGGTTGGTTGTTGATCGGGAAATCTTACTTCGATGGGGAATGTCAAACAAAACAGACTTGTAGGTCGGGATATAATCAAGCAGCAAAGGGGCTTTGCGCTTATCAATATCCAAACCTAGAAGCCTTTTCAGATCAGGGCTGGGGAGGAAAGTTTGGCGAAAATCCTTTGATGGCTGGGAAAGAGCTGCCAAAGAGAAACAAAAAGAAGACATTAGTATAGATAGATAAACTAGCAAGTCTTAGTAAAGGTAAATTATGAGATGACTTAGTTCTTACCATTACTTTCTTTAAATACTACTCGGCATAGAGGAAAGAGATGAAGATCATCATTAGGAGCAAACTCCCAGTTGCCCGAGACGATCAAGTAATTATCTCCAATACCCTTGTTAGAGTTTGGGAGGTCGGCTATGAGTTTGTAGGCGGTGGATTTGGGCTTGATATAATATATGTATCCTTTTTCAAACTTAAGGCCACACATTGTGTAACAGAATTAGATGTCAGCTAGTGTAATCCTAGCATTTTCTCGGCGTGCTAGGGTGATTATACCGTTGATAACCCTATAGGAATTGATAGCTAGCTGCATGGGGTTGAGTTTCTAGTAGTGGAGGACTTCCCTAAAGAGAATGTCTAAGGGAAACCTGAGTCTACACTCTATGAAGGGAACTACTAGGAAGGGCGTGAAATCTCCATCAGACATGATAGAGTCCTCATTTCCAGCCAAACTGAGTTGAATATCGACTGGGATGGAGAACTCTTGTCGGAAGTACTCTAGTTTGGCCGGGGTGTCTATCCTCCACCTAAACATACCCATGATGTCGGTTTAATGCAGTTGGTTCAAGATTTCAAAAAAGAGTGATTGGTATAGGTTTGAAGATCTCGGCTAAACCCTAAACAAGCACTAGGGCAAGGGTTTTGAAGATCTAAGGGGAATTTGTTTCAATTTTCCTAAGAATGTGATTTTTAGCAAATCCCAAACCCAAATCTATAGAAACAAGAATCAAAGGCCAAGAATCTGAAAAACAGACAAAGAAAACAGAAAAGGTACCAAGAAGGCATTAGAGGCAAAACTCAAGAATCACATGAAGGAGAAAGAAACACAGATATGGCAAGATCGGTGCTAGAGATTTAAATATAACCAATACAATATGCCAGGGATGTGATTAGTAATACGAATGACGATCCAAGGAATTACAAATCCACAAGGCACTGAGTGAGTGTGTGAAGACAATGTGCACGAATAACAAACAATCGTAATTAACAGTTGAGAGACATAGTGATAAACTTCAAAATTCAAAGCGGATTCAAGAAATTGATTCGTGATACAGCTGTGAATACAAGATTCAATGACAACGAATGCAGTAAAAAGAGCATACGGTGAGTTCAGAGAAGAAACATATGCAAAACAGTACAAAAACTAACTAGAAGGAAAGAAGAAATTAGTGACTTACCAAAGAAACAAATGCCAGGATGAAGATTGCCGAAGTAAGACAACGTGAATGGTTGGAAACAGATGATGAAAAGATCGCTGGAGGAGGTAATCAGAACAAGTGTAGAGCTTCGAATGTATGAAAATGGCGGAATCTCGAGAGCGAAAATTTGAGCACAAGAGAGGGAAATGCATGAATGAAAAGCGAGATAACAGAGAAAGAGAAGGAGTTTTGTCAAAAAAATGAAAAGGCGGTAAAAATGTATTGATAGTGCCTTGGGTGACGTGTCTGTCAGGCGGCGTGGACTGAATCGACCTGACTTCGTGGCGCGTGCCAGGTACGAACCAATGGGGAAGAGACCTGTGGAGGAAATGATTGAAAAGACTGTGCGTGACAGTTCATGTGCAATTAGAACTCTTGAAATTCTTGAAGCAGTGAGGCCATAACCTCGGCTAGAGGAGCGATTTCAGTTAAGATACTTAAAGAACTTGATTCTTGGTTCTTGGTTCTTGATAAAATGTGTAGCAGAGTCTTGGTTACTTGAAGCTGAAGAGTCATGATCTCGGTCGGAGAGATGAATGGATTGTTAGCCAACATGCTATGTGGACAAACGATGTAGGTTCCATCATCTTAGGTTACCAAGGTAATAGAACCTAGGGACAATTGTGGGGAAATATTTTGAGGTGATGCCACGTGGCGAGGTGACACCGAAGTGTTAGTTGAGGTACCACGTGGCCTAGTCATGTTGCCGAGATGATCTCAGATAGGCCAAGGTTATCTGCGAAGATACCGAAATCTGAGATAAACAAATAAGGGACAAGAGTCCTAGAACAGAAGAGGATTTCATTCTGAATAAAGATGAGGCTCAAGAGGAGTTTATCTCTATCTAGACAAGGGTCTAGGATGAACATTGAGCTTGAGTCCCCTGAAGCTAGGCTTCTAAAGGGATCAAGTCAGTGCCAGCTATAAAAGTAGGGCACCCCTGTAGGTCTCATGTATGGGTAAGATACTGTGAGCAGTAGATTGTGAGTTTAAGTACTATTTGATATCTTTGAGAGATTACTAACTTGATTGTCAAAGTGCCCCCGAGTAGACAAACCACCGCTGGATTCTCATCTTCTTGTACAGGTTGTTGGGCTTAATCTATTCTGCCGATGCTCTCCAGTTAAGTTCCCCGTTTGGTTGTGTGGTTAGAAATCAACACCCATAATTTAAGATAAGGGACAAGAGTCCTAGAATAGAGGATGATCTCATTTTGGATAAAGATGAAAATCAAGAGGAGTTTATCTCTATTTAGAAAAGGGTCCAGGATGAACATTGAGCTTGAGTCCCCTGAAGCTAGGCTTTTAAAGGGATCAGGTCAGTGTCGGCTATAAAAGCAGGACACCCATGTGGGTCTTAAGTATGGGTAATATACTGTGAGCAATAGATTGTGAGTTTAAGTACTATTTGATATCTTTGAGAGATTACTGACTTGATCGTCGGAGTGCCCCTGGGTGGACGAACCGTCGCTAGATTCTCATCTGCTTATGCAGGTTATTGGGCTTAATCTATTCTGCCAATGCTCTCCAACTGAGTTCCCCGTTTGGTTGTGTGGTCAGAAATCAACACTCACAATAACTTTATTTATTAGTTTTACAACAATGATATATCCCTCTAAAACTAAGCTCTAATTGAGCTCTAGTAAGGTGAAAAATCAAAAAAAAAAAAAAAAAAGAAGACCAAAACATCACATCAAATGGATCCTATATACGCATTAGAGCTCTCAAATTAGAGCTCCAAAACATTTCCCTTAATTTTAATCCTTCACCATTAAAATTGCGCTAATAAATTTATAATTTTCTTACGATAAATTACAAATACACTATTTGAGATTTGATTAAAATACGAATCGTCTATTGTGATTTTGAAAATTATATTTCACCCTTTCAGATTTCTAATTTCATAACAAATTAACAATTTTATTAATAAATTATTAAGTCAATTAACAAGTTTTAATAATGTTAAAATATGTTTTAATTAATAATTTAAATAATTTTATTATTGTATAATAGAGTAATTATAAATTTTATTTTTTTGATTAATTCTGTTAAATAAAAAATCTAATAAAGAGATATTTATAATTTTTTAAATTATAAGAATAATTTATATTTTAATCAAATTTCAAGATATATTTATAATTTATTTATTTATTTATTTATTTTTTAATTGATCAATAACGCACGTGGAATAGTATCCGTTGCACTTCAACATTCCTTTCCGTCCACATGCTTCCAAGTGATGAATAAAACCAAGAACAATTGTTGAATGTGTCAACTAATTTATGTCGGGTCACTTTTTTGTTCCGCTTTGGAAACAAGGGGCTGCGCTACCCACCCCAAAAAACAAGGGGCTGCGTGGGAATCGGAGCTGTTTGGCTTCCAAAAATCTATTTCGAATTTATTCAATATCTCTGCTTGTGTTTCTTAAAATGATAATATTATATGCATTAATTAGTATATTAATTAATATGTTAATATTAATTATGATATTATTATTAATTTCACTTATTATATAAATTATAAATATTAAAAATTTCTTAAATTATATTACATCATCAATTGGTACATTAGTTAGTACACTAATTGATGTATATAACATTATTCTTCTTAAAAAGCCTATTTTGATAAGTTGGTTAAAAGTTAATTTTTTAATTTTTTGTATCATATTATTTTTCTATTTTTTTTATACATTTTTTTAAAAAAAGTAAAAAAATATCAAAAAAATTAGTTTTTAACCAATTTCTCAAAACAACACTAAGGAGTTGTTTGGGATGTCCTAAATAAGTGTACTTTTTATTTTTTTGAACTAAAAAATTGAGAAAAAAAATATGGATGTTTGGTTTAACTTTTTAACTTTTTATAAAAAAATATGTATTAAAAAATTGTATAAATTAGTGTGTAGGAAAAAATTAAGATTGAGAGTTGTGTAGCCGTAATTTTTTACTCTTGGTGAATAGTGATAATTTTTTAACTTTTTGAGCAACTTTTTGACTTTTTGACTTTTCTTCAATTTGTCAAACTTGACCTAAATATAAATATAGTATTTCCACACCAGTTTAAGAGTAACTTTTATATATAAATAAGGTATATATTATGTGATATCTTTTATTATTGTGAATAACTTTAATAGTAGAGTCCACTACATTTATGTTGGGTATGTGAGAAACAAAAGTGGATTACATATTTGTGATTAGTAAAAGATAATATTACGTGATATCCTGTTGATATACAAAATTATTTCCCAATTTGGGGTTGTTTTGCTTATGGTTCATTTTAGGAGAAATGACAGTATAGTTGGACGGTCAATTTGTTTTATTTTATTTTATTTATTTATATATATGTTATGATTTTTTATTTTTTTAATTATTTCACTGTGCAGTTATTTCCTTTTTATTTTTTGTTGAATGATCTATCTTAAATATAATTATTAATGTTAATCAATTATTTTATATGAATGATTTACTGAAAGGACACCATCTACTAGAGGAAGCTGATACCATTAATTGAATAAATAGAGTTTTGGATTGGCCTTGAACTTTGCTTTCATCCTTTGAACAATCCATCTTCAAAATCTTTTATCTTAAAAAATTAAATTGGAAGGTATCGTTGGGTCTGTAAGGCCTCACCACAGGTTCTGTTTCAAAAATTCGAATCGTTCAATGTGTAGAAGTTATTGAATACTATATGCTTGTAAAAAATTACGTTGATCGGATTTCGATAGTTATCTCATCGAAGCAGATTTTTGTCAACCGTTTATTTTTTCACCGTCACTTTTTTTTTAATACAAAACTGATCTGATTATATAGCTATCGATATCCGATCAACGTGATTTTTTTACAAGCATATAGAACTCAATGAGTTTTACACATTGAATCGGTTCAGATTATTGAAACGGGACCAGTGGTGGGCTCCTTGAGTCCAATAGTACCCTCCAGTTTAATCACAGACCGGAGAAAACCAATCGCAAAAAAAAAATCTCCATAATTATAATTTATAATTTCAAGAAAGTCATCATCACATCATTTGAGTGTAGTATAATTTTTTTGTTTATAAATTATTTTTTAAATATATATAAAGAGATATATTCAATCTATTGAGATGTGTGACAGATATAAAAGTAAAAGAAATGATAGAGACTTTTTTTTTTTTATCCCCACAACCCCTACAAACACATGTCAATAAGTGATAAAGAGAAAAAAAAAACAAAAAACAAAAAATTAACCAACCCTAATACTTTGGGGTGGCGGGGATTAAAAAAAAAAAAAAAAGTTCTGAACCTTTTTTCCAAAGGCAAAATGAAGTGCATTTACATGAGAAACCTCCGAAACCCTATTTAGATTGTATAGATTAATAGTATTGCTATTCACCGATCTGATATATAACTATCGCTAATTCCAACACGTATGTTATTTAAAGCCATGGTCTTCACATGAGAAACTTCGAAAGCCCTATTTTGGTGCCAGCAGTCTTGACATCCTCTTGAACTTGTCCTCTGTACTCTCTGAAGCTAAATTTCCTGTACAATGGAGGCTCCTTGCAAGTTTGTATGACAGTCTCAATGGTAGGACAGAAAAAATATCCAACAGAAAACCTTTCTACTTCATGATTGGTCACAACCCTGTGCTCTATGCTCTTGTACACACCATTGCTCCATGCCTACATTTACAGATAGACACCAGCTTGTGCATGAGTCATTGTACAATGCATGAAGTTATACTTGAATTAGTACGTAATATATAGTTACTAACTAATTATTCCTTTGGGGAGCACTTTTATGAATTATTTGTTTTTTTTTTAGCTCAATAAACTATCTTCTCGTTTGTCATACGTGAAAAGGTTAATAAATAAACTTATTTTCCAAAGTTAAAAAAAAAAGAAGCTCATTTTAACCAAAAAATAAATTTTTTTTATCAAACAACAGGACTTATTAGCCATTATAAAAGTCAAAATATCATGAGTGTTTTAGGCGCATTTGACAAGATGGTTGAGATTAATGTAACCCATTAAAAGATAAAATAGATTAAAAAATTTATAAGACAAAATGTTATATTCAAATCATAATTATTTCACTTTTTCTCTTATAAAATTACAAAAAAGTCAAAAAATAATCTCAAATGAAACTTTTTTAATTAAATTAAAATAGTCAAAAAAATTAAAAAATCAGGCTAAAAAAATTATTTACAAACGAAACCTTAGCAACTTTATTTTTTTATTGTTTATATGCTGATTCATAAATTGACTCAATATAACACGTTTATGCGTAATTACTAAAATTATTACATTTGTTTTTTTAGTCAAAGATAACATTAGAATAAGGATTCAATTATTTAAGAAACATACGAATTTATTACTACAAGAGATTATCTTTTTCCAGATGTCCAGGTCTCTATGTCTAAATCCACTCACAATATTGGATATATCTAAAAAAAAAATTATATCTCGAGATTTTCACACAATCTAATTAATTATGGTGAGTAGATTGATATAGGACATAAATATTTAGGGACAGAAAATCCATTGCACCACGAGCATGCAATAAGTACAAACTCAATAATCAAAGGATCAGAAAAATCAAATAAATACAATGAAGTAATAAGACTTACATGTCAATGAAGTATTTATGTATGTGTACCTGGAATAAGTCACCAATGATGATAATTAAAGCCTCTGGATTGGGTTTAACACTAACCCATTTTCCATCTTTGGCCACTTGCAAACCTCCAACATGGTCTTGGTACAATATTGTGAGGAAGTCACTGTCAGTATGTGGAACCATCCCATACACTTTCGATGATGACACTGGGCATCGTGGGTACCTGTTCATTCTCACATAACATGAGCTAGGTTGGCAATTTTTTGCAAAGAAAGTGGATCTACACCCAACATTCTCTGCTAATATTCCAGCTATTCTTTGAGCCAGCTCACAAACCACTTCAGAAAATTCAGCAACTGTTGTGCTGCAAAAATACAACAGATCTAAAATAACACTAAAAGAACAATTGAACAAGCCATGCATTCATGGATATCCACTAAAGACATAAAAAATAATAACAAGATCATTCTAAAACAAGGTTTTGCATAACCTGGGATGTACATTGTATTGGTCTCCTGATACCGATACACTCTGATATACTAATAGAAATGAAAATCGCTTGTGTATAGTTTAATCCACAATGCGCACTTGTTTCTAACTGATTCACTAAATTCACACCTGACTCATAGATGATACGACTGGGTCAACAACTATGAGATTTATTGGCAGATGAATTAAAAAAAGTTTACTACCACAATACACAATTCATGATTGCTATCCTTCAATACTTCTGATATTCGAGGAACCAAATGCTTTTGTATAGTAAGCCCTCTTTTGGGTATATCCCAAATAAGCTGCTTATTGTTTATATCTATTACATTATCTTTCTATTTTTTATGAGTAATGTTAGGGATTATGAAAAAAATATTATGAAGATGATTATGAAAGATTCTTCACCTTTGAATTATCTATATAATAAAATATCACACACTAAAATCTTCATGATGGATTTCATGATATACTTTTCATTATGCCTGGCATTATTGATTTTTTATACATCTTTTTGTGATAAATAAAAAAGTCAAAAAATAAGTTATACCCAAAACAACCTTTAATCAAGCCATTGTGCAAATAGCTATGTACGTCATTGTGATCATTGAAGTTTTTTCTTGTTGAGAACATAAGTAACAAATTTCTCTCTCTTAACATCTTAAATTTTTAAATGTGTTAGTGACTTAATTTAATATAATATTAGAGGAGATAATAATTCGTGTGTTCATATAAGAACGTGTGTTGAATTATATATAATGAAGTTGTTCATTTGTCTAATTGCTTAATTCCATATTTAGTTGTCCTATTACGGAATTTGAACCTTACAGGTTCAGACTACTAGTGCAAGCAAAAATAGTCACAACCTCACAATAAGTTAACAAAGGAAGGAGTGAAATAATATTTGCACCCATATTGCTTGTTGGAGTAGGATTCCCTCTAGTCTTGGAGGGGTTGTTTGGGCCAGTGAGACTTATTTCGGTCCTGTTTTAATGACTTGAATCGTTAATTTTGTCTGGCGTTTTGTGTATTTCATCCACAAAAAAAATTAAATTGATTCGATAACTTAACTTGTTCAATTGATTGTTTTTGTAATAAAAAAAAAATTTATGATTTATTTTTTAAAAACATAATTATTGTCTATTTTTTTTAGTGAAAAACATGATAAATTGAACAACTTATAATTATCGGATCGACATAATTTTTTTTGTGAATAAAATATACGAAATGCCCAACAAAATAAACGATTCAAATTATTGAAACCAGACTCACGATTGATCACACGAGCCTAAATAATCCCCATCAATCCAGATTTTGGACATGAGAAAATCCTCCTCCTTACTTGTTAGCTCATATTTAGCACTTTAAAGATAATAAAAATTCAGTAACTTTCATGCAATTATATTCAGTTTGTATTTCATTTTTTATTTTGTGGGTTGGTTCAATTGCATAGCTTTATTTTTTATTTTTATGGATAAATTGCGAAAGTAGTCCTGTAATTTAGTTTTTGTGTCATTTTAGTCTCCATAATTTCAATTGGTTTGATTTTGATCATGAATTTGTTATTTTGTTTCAATGATTATAACTCTTAGCATTTTTTTATATGAAAAAATGTATATAAGTGGCATATGCCACATTTTTTAGAGTAAAATTATAAATTACTAAACTTTGTGAGTTAAACTCAACTAATTTAATGATTATTTTCTGTCAAAAACATCAATAACATTATCGATTAGACCAAAATGATACAAAATTTAAAATTAAGAGTTAAAATTGAGTCAATTGAAAATGAAGAGACCAAATGACACAAGGGTAAAATGTAGAGACCACTCGTATAACTTTCCTATTTTTATTGTTTTGATATGCGAAAGTCGGTTGTTAGAATTTATGGGAGTTAGCCTCTCTACCCTTGCAAAGTATAAAATGCTGGCCTCCTAATTCAACTCTCTCTTAGAGAGAATTGAACCTATGATCTTTCCCTTCGAATCAAATCCTTAGGAAAATCATGATAGCCAACTAAGTTAGGCTTAGTTGGTTTGCATAGCTTCATGTTAGCTAAATAATATAACTCATTCAACAACTAAAATCTGATGAAAATTTTTAAGATAAGAAAAACAAAGCAAGTGAGAGAAAAGATTTTCTGATCTGATGAAGAAAAAAGTCAATTTTTGAATATAAATTAAAACATGATAGATAAAGTGGGAACCCTAATTGAAGGTGATATATTAATGTTATACTTTGGAAGAATGATGGTGGAGGCATCTGCATGAAAATTGGGAACTCGTCATAATAAAAATTAAGTATGTAGTATTGCTCGTTTCTTTTGAGAAGTATATGTATATACCTTAGATTACTATTGAATTCTTTCAAAACCGGTATGTTGTTGAGAGGAATATGAAAAGCTTCAGACCAAGAGAACTGCATAAAAGTAGCAGCATTAGGAGCTCCCCAACTGTAATAGTCTGCCAATGAATTCAAAGCTTTATTCTGAAATGGTTGCCGGAAAAGCTTCACTTGCTCGCGCTGCAACCTTGCCAAGACATCGCAAGAAACACCGTGATTCACAACCTGAAAAAGCCCCCACTGGTTTGCAGCACTAGCAAGCTCTCTCTTGCCCTCTTTCTGTTCCAAGTTGCAGAGACTTAAACGACTAAGATCAACAAGTGGGATCTCATATTCGTCGAGGATCATAGGTTTTTTCTCATGCACACTCTCTGAGTTAGTACCTTCTTCCGAGAAGTTTGCCAAAAGGGTCTTGTAGATTTCTTGAAATGGTGGTTCTGATTCCATAGTTACGGGATATTGAGAGAAGAATGTAATAGGTCAAGATAAAGAGATTAATTAAATTGTATAAGCTTCTAGTATCTATCTTCTACTTATCTGTTATGAGGACCACATAAATGGCACTTACTTATCCTATAATTTACCTCCTTAAAAACTTAATTTTTGACATCCTCTTCATACTAAGGAGAAATTTTTATTTTTCCTGTTCTTTTTTTATTTTTATTTTTCTTCTTCTTCTTCTTCCTCCTCTTTTCTTCATGCTACAAGATTTTATAACAAAATTATTTTTCAAACCCAAGATGCAGGAGTTTCTACATCCTAAATAATGTGACATCTTAAGGTTAAAAGATTTTACATGTTTTTGGAATCCTACTGAGCTTATTTGGTTCTGGTTCTCAGAAAATAATTTTCAAAAAATTTTGTTTTTTTATTTTTTATATTATAATATTTTCAATGAATTTTTTTAATATTTTAATCAAAATTTTAAATTTTTTTTAGACACACCTAACATAAGTACACTTAAAAAGTATAATATTTGTAAAAAAAAATCTTTAAAAAATATAGTAAATACCAAAAAATACTAAGAAAATACAAAAATTCAGTACATTTTTCGTATTTTTGTGTATTTATTAATTTTTAAAAATAATTTTTCACAAATATTTTACTATTTATATACATTTAAGTAAGGTGCATCTAAAAAAGTAAAAAAATTACTCAAAATTTAAAAAATATTCACTAAAAATAAAAAATTCAATTTTCAGAAAATAAAAACCAAACACACTGATTTATTTTAGGTAACTTATGTTTTTTTTTTAATTAAATCATTATCTAAAAACATAAAATTTAGTTTTGGTAAATTTTACTTGAATTTTTTTCTTTCTTTATTTGGGAGATTTGTTCAAAACTCTCTTATAATAAAATTTTAATGAATTAAGGACAAAAAAAAAAAAAAAAATTTCCTTAAAATGTTCAAACACATACCACTATTACATAATATTACACTTTAAAATAATATAACTTTTGATCTAAATGCCAATTTTTAATAAAATTAATATTTTTAGAATTCTCTTATCAAAATTTATCAAATAAGATCTATGTTGATTATGAAATTCTTTAAAAAAAAAATTATTACCGTCGAAATTGATGTAAATAGTAACATGTTACTCTGATAATATTGTTCAAAAATAAAAGAGAGAATATTTTACTTCAATTATGCGCCTTCTCCTTTAGGAGTTTGTGAAGTAAAATAAATTAGGAACTCATTTTCACCCAACAAGGGTCTAAGGTCTAATAGAGGGGTTTTGACTAAATTTCCTTTTTTTTTCTTTTCACAATCAAATTGTTCCAAAATTGTACTACACAATTAATATCTGTTGAAAATCTACATACATTAGGCAACATTGTATGTCATAAAAATATAGAAAAAAATTCTCAAAAAAAAAAAAAAACTAAAATGTGCCATTTTTTATTTGTTTTTAGTGAAAAAAAAAATCAAATTTATTCACAAATATTTTAAAGTGCATCACGTCTGAAAAATTTTAAATTTTGATTAAAATATGAAAAAGTTACTACAGACAAAATAACAAAAGGAAATAAAAAACTTCAAAATTATTTTTCAAAAAATAAAACCAAACAAAATCCTACAACTCACAATGTTATTTGATGTATGTAAATTTTTAACCAGTACCAAGGGGTTGTTTGGAATAAACTATATAAGTGCACTTTTTGATTTTTTAGCTGAAAAGCAGAGGAAAAAAAGACATATGTTTGGGATAATTTTTTGACTCTATAAAAAAATGTATATTAAAATATTGTATCAATTAGTAAAATTACCTTCTTACCCTTCTGAGCATTGACATGCTTTCCGTGCATGTCAGTGAAGTCCCTCGTCAGTGCACTGCGCTGCACTTTTTTTTTTTTTTTTTTAAGTGCACTGTTGGAAGGGGACAAAACCAAGAACATTTTTGTCTTTTTACCCTCTGTTTATTCAACCTTTTTTTCCCCTCGCCCAAGTATGTGAATAATGTTAATTTTTTTACTTTTTCAGTGACTTTTTACTTTTTTTATCTTTTTTAGGAGATGCCAAACACCTACTAATTGTACAATATAATTGTGGAATAATTTAATCGTATAAAAAATATATTGATATATAAAAAACATAAATAAGTTATCTAAAATAAGTAAGATTCCAAATACAAATTTTGTTGAATTACGTAATCTCTTAACCAAGGTGCTACTTGAGAGGCAAAAGCTTTCACATTTTTGATTGGAGGAAAACATCTCCTTACTGTATTTGATAATGTATATAATATGATGTCAATATGACAATGAGTCCATTGGCAATTGGTTTCTTTAATTGTATATGGCTAAACTTGAGAACACGCGGCTCCTTTATTCATCTCATGGAGTTCCCACTTACAAGTAATTAATCATCATTTAAATAAACCTCCAAACTAGTGCACAATGTCCATTTACATCCAAACCAACCATCCTTTTCATTCATACTATCTGGCATTTTGCCATTGTTTTGCTTCGTTTTCTTGGGGGGGTGAAACAGGTGGTTTTTTGTCACTATCTTTTTAATGAATAAATGTAATATAATACATAAATAAAAGATAAATGTAATATAATACATAAATAATTTTTTTTTTTTACTATCAGTGAATCTGCATTATTAAGTACATGTGAAATTCATTGTTTTGTATTTATGGATAAAAAATAAAATAAAACATATATATGTTTATATGTAACAATTATTTTTTAAAAATTTTAAATTGCTGTAATGTTGTTCATGAAGCCATATATATTTATCACTTGACTTGACTTGTGAAGAATTAGAGGATTATGACATGATCAGTCGGCAATCCCCAAGAAAAGGGAAAATAACAAAATCAATGTTGGAGTTATAAAAATAAAATTAAAAAAAAAAGCAAACTAATGGTAAATTTATAAAATTTAATTATTAAAATTATAATTTTTTTAATGTATAGATAATTATTTTAAAAAATACATCTAATTTGTAATTCCTCCCACCCACCCCCAAAAGGAAATCCCCACATCTTAGGGCATCTCCAATGTTTATTATTTTTTTTATTAAATTTGAGTAAAATTTTCATCTAATATCGAGCATTCCAATGAAAAAATTTCGTTTTTCATCAAATTACTAGTCGACCGGGATGACGATTGAGAGGATGTTCGGTTGGTGGACCAATTAGTGTAAATTTAAGGAAAGTCTAAGTGCCATTTTGGGAAGAGAAGAAAAAAGCCACGTTTTTGTCCATGGAAGAAAAAAGCCAAGCTGCCGAAAACGCTAGGACTTCCATTTGGGAAGTCACAAAAAAGCTGCCTTGTAAAATTACCTAAATACCCTCTATGTTAATAAATAATCTAAAATTCCAAAGTTTGCCAAGGGTATATTGGTCATTTTATTTTGATTTGATGCCATAAATAAATATTAAACCAAAAAGTAAAAAAGCCAGCTTTTTACCAACTTCCCAAATCACCTCCAAAAAAGCCAAAAAACTTGGTAAAAAGCCAAAAGCCAGCTTTTTACCAACTTCCCAAAACACCCCTACCGGTCATTCGGTGCATAGCTCTAATAGCTATGTACAGTAATTTAATAAAAGACTCTAATTATCCTCAATTTGATGAAAAGTTTGAAAAATCCTCAATTTGATACTGATTTAACATTAACATTGAAGCACTAAAATTGTACATTTTTTATCAAATTTAAATTTGATGAAACAAAAGAGGAAATGTTGAGGACACCCTTACTACTACGTTGCTTAGGTGAATTGTATATATACCCTACCTTTGATTTTTATTTAAAATAAAATAAAATAAAATAAAACAAAACAAAATTTTTGGTCTAAATAAAATATGCTTGGTATACATATTTGATGGGCCGTCAGAAGTGGTAATAAAAGGTAGCTGGAGTAGAGGGACCTTAGAATAATGTTTTGAAATCTTGATTGTTAACCAAATCCAAAAACTGATTGGAGCAAAGATTATTGATTCAACAATGAAGAGTCAATCAGAATTAAATTGTGACGTTATAATCATATTTTTAATAGGAAAATACTTGGTAACCTGAAAATAAAGTGCTCGAACGGTCTGACTAGGTGTTTACCGGACGTCCGCGCCGGACGATGGGGGTGAAAACTTGTCTATCACGGTTGTCACCTTGTCGACCGCGACTGTCAGCCTTTTTGTCGGACAATTGGTAGGATGATCGGCCGGATGACCTGCAAAATGAATTTCGAACCATTCGGGTCAACCTCAAATTCGAATTACATAGCAGCGCTGTTTTTAATATATTATTTAAATTATATTATATTTATCATTTGTGTAAAATTTACCAAACTATAAGTTTAATCTCACTACTTTCAAACTAAAACAAACTGAGCTTAACACTCAGTTTGGATGGAGGGGCTTGGTGATTAAAAAAAAAATAAGTGAGACTAAAAGAAACATCTTCACTTGTTTGGATAATTATGTGAGCAATGATGAGAAATAATGAGAGATGGTGAGAAAATAACTCTCACCAAATCTGTGTTTTGGTTCTCACAAAAAATGATAACATTTGGTGAGAAAAGAATTAGATTTAATGAAAGTTTTGTAAAATACTAAAATTACCTTTATAAAAAAACATAATTTGTTTATATGAAAGATTATTTTAGTAAAATAAATAAAATACTTAATTTTTTTCTTTCTTATTTACTTTATCCAAACAAAAAAGGCGATAAATTATAATATTTTTTTCTTTTATTCATCTAAATATAATTGTAATAAATTATAATCATTTCATTTCTTTTGTCACGTAATTGAGAAATTACAACAATTTCTTTTGTTACCTGTTCTCAGGATCCAAACAGAGTGTAAGAGACTGTTTCGGCAAGTTTCGCGAATACCGGAAAAATTCGGGCGGGAAGCATAATACTGTGATTCCCACAGGCACCATTATTAAAAAGTTCTATTTATACAGAACCCATCAGGCAAATCGTTTCCCAGTTTCCGTAGACTCCAACATAGCGAAGGATTGCTTCAGTTCAGTGTATGTTTTCCCTTTTTTGTATCTTCTGAACTTGATTTCATAATCTCTGCATATTTTTCCTCTCTTTGTAGCTTTCTTGACTCTCTATTTTGATTTTCTTTTGTTGGATTTCTTTACTTTCTCTAGAGAAAATTATGCATATATATGGTGTATTTGTGTCTGCTAGGTGTTCGATAAAATGCCATAAACAGAGTATTTGTGTCTCTCTCTGTTTCTATCACTGTATCTATCAGGCTGGTGTAAATATCTTTTTTTTTTTTTTGTGTTTTCTTTTTTATCTTGACTGAGTTGTTGAAGCTATAAACAAACCTATGTAGAAACTGTAAAGAACTTATTTGGGTCTTTTTTTCAAGATTCATAGTAGATTTTTTATTTTTTGGATCTAGACCGAGTTGTTGAAGCTATAAACAAAGCTATGTAGCAACTGTAAATAACTTATTTGGGTCTTTTTTTTCAAGATTCATAGTATTGAAAGTGAAACAGTGACTATTGTACTAAAGTGCCCCGTTTCCGTTTGGGAATAAGTCTTTTTAGCTTAAAATCAAAAAGTTATTACAAGTTGAATAACACACTCTTTATTTTTCTACACATATTCTCGTAAAAAGCCAAAAAATAAATCAAAATAGCCAAAAATTCAATTAAAATAGCCAATTTTCAATATTTACTGTGCCATTGCAAAAACCCGTATCTTGTTTGGTACAGGATTGACAACTTTGATTCAAACTGATAACCTACGGTTCATGGCATGTTTATCATGGCTCAAACTTGTCACTCATATTCTGTTTCCTTGAGACATTAATTTCTGTAGTTTCCATTACTGAATCTGAAGACATTCATATAACAAAATAATTATATCTCACTATCTACCTCAACAAGTTCTTCATATCAAAGCCGTACATCAATTTATTTACTGGTGACCAAAAAATAAAGATTTCATCTAATACAAAGTGATCAGCATACCTCTTTTCATTTTTCAAATTGAAACCAGCTTCTTCCTTTGATTTACACAAACTACGGATAATAATCTTATTAAAATATGATATGAAGCATCATTAATCCCGCCTGAGATTGCTTTGTTTTACCGGTAAGGAGAGCTACTGCCTTGTAGTTTTATGAGGGAATGGTATGCTCCGCCGCGCCCTAAAGAAAGCAAATCAGAATGTGAGCCTTGCTCCACCACTTTCCCTTCCTTGATCACTGCAATGGAATTGGATTTTTGTATTGTGGATAGCCGGTGAGCCACCACAATACATGTTCTACCAACCATCATCTTATCAAGTGCTTCTTGAACTAAGTTCTCCGATACACTGTCAAGCGCGCTAGTTGCCTCATCGAGCAGCAGGATTGACGGGTTTTTCAGTATCGCTCGAGCTAGTGCTATTCTTTGTTTCTGGCCTCCTGAAAGTTGGATCCCTCTTTCTCCACAGTAAGTCTCATATCCATCTTTCATGCCACTGAAAATAGGCAATAAAAAACCAAACCTTTACTAGTTCATGCCTTTATAGAAGGTAATACTTAAGCCCAACTAAATTAAAGTTGAAAGCTTTGTTTGGATAAATGGATTTCAAATGAAAGGTTTTAAGGTAAACTATGTAAAAATTGAATTTTATAACTTTGCATACCTTATAAATTCATGTGCATTGGCAAGCCTTGCAGCCTTCCTTATCTCAGATTCCCTAGCATCTTTTTTCCCATAGGCAATGTTCTCAGAAATAGTTCCTGCAAACAAGGTTGGTTCCTGGCTGACTAGTGCAATGTGTGATCTCAGGGCTCTCAGATTATAGTCCCTTATGTCCCGTTCATCTATAGACACAGAACCCTTCAATGGATCGTAAAACCTCTCAATAAGCCCAATTATGGTGGATTTGCCAGAACCACTCTGCCCCACTAGTGCTACATTAGTTCCTGCTGAAATTTTGAGGCTCAGCCCCTTAAAGATAAACTGATCAGGTCTTGATGGATATGCAAAGAACACATTTTTCAGCTCTACGCGGCCCCTAATTGACATTTTCTTTGCATATTGCTGCCATGAGTTACCTGGGTCAATTTCACTAGTCCTGTCTAGTATTTCAAAAACTGATCTCACAGCATTGCTTCCTCGAGATAAATCTTTAGTCATGCTCCCTGCCTCTGCAATGGTGTAAGCAGTGAATAGCAAAACCAAGAACGCTTGAAAAAGGCGCTCTGGAGTTATCAATCCTTGCACTAATAGTCTCCCTCCATACCAGTAAGCCAAGGCTGTAGAAGCTATTTTCAAGAATTGGGAGCTAAACAGGCCGATGCCTGAAAACCAGGACTGTCTAATACTCTCCTTCTTAGGGCCTTGTAAGGTGGCTCGAAAGAGTCCCAATATTCTTTTCTGAGAAGAAAATGCACTTATCGTTCTATGGTTAATGACAGCTTCACTTGCTAGTTGGCTTCCTTCCTTTTGTGCTTTTCGGGCTTTTTCAGACATACTCTTTAACACAACACTCCTTGCATAAAAGCTGCCAATGAGTAATGGTTGTGCTGCAATCATCACAAGGGCTAGCCTCCATGTTAGCACAAGCCCCAAAACATAAGCAAAAGTTGCTCCGAAAAATGCTTGAACCAGCAGTGACATGCGATCGCCAACAAGGGAACGGACAATGTTAGCTTCGCTGGATAACCTTGCACAAATGGCTGCACAAGTATTCTCATCTTGATCGTACCATCCAATCTCAAAAGTCATCAATTTTTCAAGCAGTTTCTCTCGTATCCTTTTGGTTAATTTTTCCCCCATTATTGCAAAATTGTAGTGTTGAAGGAGATTGGTAACCAAATTGAAAACCCCAAGACCTAAGAAAACAAAAGAATAAATTCTGGCATCAGATCTCATCTTAGATTTATCAGTGTGGAAGTAAACTGAGATTAGTGCTCCCACGCAGTAAGCGTTTATGGGTTGCACAGCTCCAGAGCCAATAGCCCCTATGCATCCAAGCAAGGCTCTACCCCACTCCGGTTTATTCATTTTTAGTAAACGCCATTGGGAAGGAGTAGGTTTACGTGGTTGGTCCAAATTTTCATCGTCACTATCATAAGAATCGTTGAATTGGACAGAGTAAGGTGCACTCATGGAAAATGCAGGGCTAAATGGTTGCAGTACTGGGGTGCCTGGAACACTTGATCTCGTGCTCATTGGGCTTGATGGAAGAGCCATCCTGTAGTGATTTTTTATATCCCGGCTCCTCATGCTCAGTGGGCTTGGTGGAACACTGTAGTGATTTCTTTCATCTTCTTGATGGGAAAATTTTGACACTTCATTTTGCATAGTTGATTGCTGCAACTGCACCATTCGGTAGTATTCCCCACCCCCGCCCTCTTCACTATTCATTTGCACCAGTTCATCATGTGTACCTGATTCAACTACTTTCCCTGATTTTAGAACTACAATCAGACTAGCCATTCTAATTGTGGAGAGACGGTGCGCAATGACAATGGTTGTCCTTCCCACTGACGCCTGGTCAATGGCTTCCTGCACTGTTCTTTCAGATTGTGAATCCAGTGCACTTGTGGCTTCATCAAGCAGCATGATTTTGGGTTCTCTAATCAAAGCCCTGGCTATGGCTATCCGTTGCTTTTGCCCTCCGGATAATTGCACTCCAAACTGTCCAACCTGAAAATCCAAAAGAAGAGATTCAGGGCACGAGAGTTCTGCTAAAGATCTAAATTTGGCCATTTCATAGAAAAAAAGCACCAGTTATTGAGTTTGGTGGGTGGAATTCAACTTACTTGAGTTTCATATCCATCTGGCAACTTAACAATGAAGTCGTGAGCATTTGCGGCTTTTGCTGCAGTTACAATCTCGTCCATTGATGCTCCTTCCTTCCCAAACAGTATATTTTCTTGTATGGATGTTGCAAACAGGATTGGTTCTTGATTAACCAGACCCATTTGTGATCTGAACCATTTAAGATGGAGTTTTCTTATTTTGTATCCATCCAGGAGAATCTCACCTTCAATGGGATCATAAAATCTTTCAAGCAGTGAAATGATGGTGGACTTCCCAGAACCGCTGCCCCCAACTAGGCCTACAGTTTTGCCGGCTGGAATTCTAAGATTCAAACCTTGTAAGATTGGAGTGTCTGGTCTTGATGGGTAACTGAAGTATACGCCTTGGAATTCTATTTCTCCTCTCACATATGATAAAGCCTTCCCCTTTTTATCTTCAGAGTCAATGGCAGGGTCCCGGTTGATCATCTCAGTAATTCGAGCTGCAGCAGCTTTTGCCTCTGTTATCGCAGTGAGATTTGGAAGTGCGGTCAAAATATTCCTGCAAGAGTGAAACATTGAGTTTGGAAAGGAAATCAAGTTAGAAAAGTCCATCATCATCTTTTGCAATTTATATCATGGTTTTAAATATCATCGGATTTTTGTCTTTCCGATACTGAGTGACCTCGGTATACTGGTTAAAATGAATATTCCATGTGTATCAGCCAGTTCTCCATATGTATCAGTACATGTGCAATTTATGAGCCGATTTACAGCTGATACGACTGATTCGGCTGCTATAAAACTCCATTTTATGACTGGTGATTTCAAAAAATTCACGACTGCGACACACAAAACTTTGATACTGTTACTTGAAATCATGATTTATATAGAAGTGATAGAGATTTATAAAGAATCAATAGAACAATACTCAGATACTGTTTCTTGATATCATGATTTATATAGGAGTGATAGAGATTTATAAAGAATCAATAGAGCAAGATGGCACGAGATCCTCTATCCATGAAACCCTCTGTCTCAACACATTCCCAGCTATGGGATCATGTCTCGAGATTCCCATGTCTTGAGATTTTCACATGATCTAACTATTGGATATGCATTAGGTCAGAGGGATTTGGGTAAGGAGGATCCCTAGCTGTGAAAGATACATAGTAACTCACAATCCTCCCATAAGAACATTGAATCCAGCGACAAAAACATGACCACCCTGTTCTCCTTTCTTGCTAACCAGAATGGATCCAAACCAAGCCTGAAATGCCCAACTAACATAAATGACTCCCATGCTTCCCATCATCAAAGACCTTGCAAAGCCAGCCTTGATTCCTAGCTCCATAGTTTTTTGAAGTGCTCGGCTGAATCTTTCTAGTGTTTGATGTTCTCCAACATATGAATATACAATTCTTATAGAAGAAATTGCCTGTTGTACAATCCCACCAGCAACCCCATAAGATTCAATCATCTGCATACTCACATCCATCATGAGCTTCCCGAATCCGAGTCCAGGGACGATGAACATTAAGGTGAATGGAATAGCAGCCAATGTAACCTTCCATGACAGGACAAAGGCAAATAGAAAGCAGAAGAAGAAGCTTGACATGTCAGCAACGCAGTCTGGTATCTACAAGTAAGAAACAATCAGATTTTAGTTATATAAACAAGATGGAGATGAAGAAGAAGACGATGATGCAACCAGTTTTCTTTGAAAGCCCCCATGTTCGATTGGAAATAGCCCAATGATCAAACATCAAAGCATACAACTTTGTTTTGATCTAAACTGGTGTGATCTAAGCTCAGTCTTTCATTTAGCTTGTCATTTTTTAAACTTTCCTGGTTTAGGAAAGTTCTGTTTTAGCAATTACTTCATTTGCTTTGACATGTTTAAAATTTAAGCTTCACTCAAATGTGCTATTATTAAGATTGTTTTATTTTGTGTATTTAATTCATAATTAGTGCGGAAAGTATTTAATTATTTGTTTCCTAATCATGTTAGAAATTGCTTTGGTCTAACAATTTTGGCAATTATTATTATAATTTAAAGAGTTATCTTGTTCTGAGTGTTTTGCTATTGTTCTTGGTGCATGACCCCTGATTCAAATATATATATACTAGTGTATGCCCGTGCCTAAAGGCACGGTGTAAATAATGGTAAATCATACCCAAACAGTGACTTAGGCTGTAAGTCACTTAGGTTGCCGCAAAACCAATGAAGGTTGCGGACCATCTAATACAAACTTGTTATTGCTTGTAAATAAGTGACTGGTTATTGCTTGTAAATCATACACCAACCTCCTCCAATACAAACTCAAATCCAAATCATACCCAAACACATACTTAATCAACAAAAATAAAAAATCACACAAACCAATATTTCAATGAAATGGGTTTTGAAACCCATTTCAAAACCATCAAAAACAAATTTTACCCTAAAGGACTACAAAAATCCAACTCAATGCCAACCTTAAGTCTTACAACAATACAATGTAAAATATCATAAACCCACAAAGGGAACACCATCATCCTGTTTACTGTCTTTGGGTCCATGAAAAATTTACACTCATTTGTTCAAGATCATTATCATCAACAACAAATCATATTTGTTCTTCGACAACAACACAATCACCAAATCTTATATGTTCATCATCATCATAAAAAAAATAAAAAAATTTTAGCTACAAAAATTTACTTTGCACAGATCAAGTCTTATACATGTATCTTATCTACATCATTATCATTCTACATCATCGTAATTCATCAACAACAGCAACAATATGTACTCACAACACTCAGATCATCACAACACCAACAACAATTAAAGATCAATCAACAAGAAAAACACAGATCCAATCCAAAAATCAACAACAACAATGAGCACTCATAACACCCAGAAGTACTGAAACCGCATCAAATATCTGTAACATTAAAGAAAAAAAAAATTGATATTTTATTTATATATATATCTATCTAATAAAGTAGGATAGTTTTTGAATTTGTCCTACACACATTTATCCTACTAGAACATTTGAACGGTTCAGATCTATTCAACTTATAAAATAGCAGTTGAGATATATTTTTCAAAAAATATCCTACATGTACATTTTTTATTTTCTCGCTTCTCTCTCTTACTTTTTTTCTTTTCTCACCCATCCTTCTATGATCTCATGATCTCACATTCCTCTCTCTTTTTTTTTTTATATTTATTTTTTATTTTCTCCCATTTTTATTTCTCTCTATTTGTTTTTTATTTTTTTTATTCTCTTTTTCGTTCACTTATTTTTTATTCATATTATATGGAAATGTTTGCAATACCAGAATTAGGAGCCAAATTTTACTCTGTGTAGTGGAGATTAAATTAATGAATTTGAACAATTAATTATTATTTTAAAATATATTGAATACATGATAGACTTCATAAATTTAGATCTCATATGAATCTTCAACATATTTTAATAAAGTGGGACAATTTTTGAATCTTCAACATATTTTTGTCCTACTAGGACATTTAGATGGCTCAGATCTGTTTAAATTATAAAACAATGGCTGAGATATATTTTTCAAAAAATGTCCTATATGTACATTTTCTATTTTCTCGCTTCTCTCTCTTATTTTTTCATTTTCTCACCCATCCTTCCATGATCTCATGATCTCACCTTTCTCCCTCTTTTCATTTTATTTTTTTTATTTTCTCCCATTTTTATTTTTCTTTCTATTTGTTTATTTTTCTATGTTTTCCTTTTTGTTTAATATATTTTACATATATTTCCATATAATGTATGTATGTCCCGTAATACACTAGGTCATTACAAGCATACATACAATTTCCATATAATTATATAATCAAAAGCATTATTTTATGTATGCCCGTGAAAATTATATGTATGCTAGGTAAATTTATCTATCTAGTTATATATTGTATAAACAAAAACAAGTTTTCGTGAGGAATTTTATGAGAACTCAAAAATTTTAAAATAAATTTGTGAATTTATCAAATTAAAAAATAAATTTAAATACTATTGGAATTATAATTATATTCTAATCCTAACATTATTTATACCGTGTCTTTAGACACAAGTATACGCTAACATATATATAAGACACTACCTGGCATTACATGTGTCTTACATGTTATTAGGTAAAATACCAACATAAATATGATGGGCTTACCATATTAACAAATTCCATTGGAACAGGAGACTCAAAAAAATAAAAAAATAAAATAAAATTTGAGGCAGTGGCCTTGGGACGTTTACCTTGAAGGCCCCATTAGTTATTTATTTATTTGTGTGTGTGTGTGCGCGCGCGCAATTAAGATGATAATAATGAAATTATATTGAAGGCCCATTTAAACTACATTTATTTTTCTTCACCTATTGTGTGTGTTTTTCTCTTCTCCTCTTCATTAGGGGTGTAAACGATTTAGTTTGGTTTTGTTGAGATTAAAGAAATTTTAGCACCAAACTAAATCCTTCAATTTTATTCATTGAGAAGCTGAAATGATCACATTTTACAGTTTAATTTTGCTGGTTTTCAATTTTGTAAAAAGTAATGGAATCTCACATAAAAAAAATATAAAAAAAAAACAATAAAAAAAAAAAAACAGAAAGGAGAATGTGGAGATGCTCTATAAAAGTCTTCCATTTTATGAATTAAAAAAGACACATTAGAAAGACTTGCAACAGATTAATTTTGCATCACAAAAAATTTAAAAAATTAAAAACTCAAATAAAAAAAAATGTAATATTAAAAAGAATTATTGTTAACATTTAAGAAATAGGACTCAATTTAAAATGGAAAAATTACCAAGTCGTCTTTTTTGAAAAATGTGTAGTCTATTTAGTTCCATAACTTTTTGTTTATACCCAAAAGTCCTATAATGTTATTCTTCTTCTCTGCCTCTCCTCTTCTCTGCCTCTTTTGCTCTTTGTGATTTCAGGCGATCGTTGACTGGTAGTCATATCTTGCTTCTTCTCTTTCTCTTTCCAATATATATTCACCGACGACCGACGACTACCATCGATTGGGATTCACCGACAACCACCAACCGCCAACTCCTTACTTCATCTTCACCGATGATAAAGAAGATATGTTTCCAACGAAGAAGATAAGTAGATCTATTTAGATCTGATGTAGATCTACATCACTACATCAAATTTGGCTAGATCTAAATAAAAAATAGTTGCCGGAGTACAATTCTCTCTCTATATCCGCCTTTCTCCTTCGATCTCTTATTTTTTTCTACATTTTCTCTACTATACACTTCTCTCTTTTCTGTTCTAATGGAGAAAATTTTCAAGTTCTGAACAAGTTGTTTTCGAGTTTTAGTTACGGGCGGTGAAAACTGTAAAATTTTGCAATTTCAAATTTTTTTGGTGCTGGAATGAATCATGATTTAAAATTATAAAATTTTGCAGTTTCAATTTTTTTTTTGTGCTGGAATAAATCATGGTATAAAACTGTAAAATTTTACAATTTCATAACATTCTTTAGAACTGTAAAATTTTACAGTTTCATAACATGTTTTTTAGTTTGATTAATAAGGATAAATGCTTAATAGATTTTTGCTTTTCAAAACTTATTTTTTAGTTTTGAAACTTATTTTTCAGTTTAATCAATATTGGAGATTATTTGCTTAAATTTTACAAAAATTAAAAAATAGCATATGTTTTTTCCATTATTGTTGTTTTTTGTCGTTCAATTTTTTTTTTCTTCTTTTAATTTATCAATATTTAGCACATTTTGCTATGTTTTTTTGCTCTAATTTCTCCATTTATTTTTTTTTCTGGCAATATTCTAGATATTCCGGTGAGTCTCCAATAATGTTCTTAATGCTCAGTGAACGTTCTGATCATTCTGGCGACTTCCATTAATGTTCTTAACACTCCGGTGAACTTACGGCGATACTCCGGCGACTTTCCGGTGATACTCCGGTGACTTCCCAGTGATGTTGAACATTCTGACGAGTCTCTGGTGACTATTTGATGGAAGCCTGACGGTAGTAGGATATAACAGTGTCTGTAAATTTTTTTTTTAAAAAAAAAGAATTTTTTGGTAACAATTAAAAATATATAGGACTAATTGGTACAAATGTTTTGTTTGAGGATTAGATGGGTCTGAAACTTTGTATATGAGATTTATTGGTAAATTCTCCATTTAAAATTTTGCCTTGGGCCTCCAAAAAAGTTGGGCCGCCCCTGCAGGAGACTGCATGACAAGCACCTACCAGGTACCCAATAATTGTTCCTTGATTCTACGGGAAGATCCATTCTTCTCGGACCAGCTTCCTTCCAATTTGGCAATAGGACTGATAGTCCAGTTAAGGGGCTGTGGGCCACTTCAGCCCACTTCGACGATTTGAATCGTTCATTTTTTAGTATTTTTCAAGTAGATTATTCATGCAAAAAGCAAGTTGATTAGATATATTAGCCATATAATTGGATCATATTTGCTTTTTTTCATAGCAAATATGATTTCAAGAGTACATGGTCTATTTTTTTTTTTAAAGATGTGATCTAATCATATAGCTATTAATATTCGATAAAATTAATTTTTTGCATAGATGATCTACTTGGCGGCCACTAAAAGACATATGATGTGGATCAATGAAGGAGGCCCAAAGTGAGCCCACAGCCCCAGTCTAATTGTTGGACTGGAGGGAAGCTCCATTCTTCTGTATATCATCTGCATCACTAAATTTTGAAAGGATACATTTGATCTGTTTATTTATTTATTTATTTTTGCTTGGAGTAGGAATATCATGCCACTGTTTTATGCACGTCTTAATAATCTTCATCATAACCATATATGTGGTCATTAATTTGAAGAGCCATGCAAATTATTTTGTTTTATGTGTTCATTTTAGAGCATAATGTTTCACTACTGTACTTCTAATCTTCATGTGGGATTTGTATGCAGCAAAAAATAATAGAGTGGTAATGAAACCTTCTCGCCAATTGTGACTTGGATTGAATTGGAATCGGATGAGATGGTTGTAATGACTTGGAAAGTTATTGAAGAATCGGCTGCTTGGGTGTCGAAGAAACCAACTTCTTGTCTAAGCACAGATTTCAGGTATTCTGTTCTCATTCTGGAAGTCTGTCTCTCAGCAGTTCTTGCCCAACAAAGTCCTTCTGCAAGAGTACATATGTATATGCCAGCAGAAATACAAAAAACAAGATAGTCAAGCTCTATAAATTGAACGAAAATACAATAACACTGTGCACTGAAAAAGTATACAGAAAAATTATAACATATTTTTGATTTCGTTCTAGATAGACTGAACATTGCAAGAGGTATACTAGAGGAATAAGAAGTGTAACGTACCAACAAAAGCAGATACTCCAACCCCGATAGCAGCATAGAACAGCCTGAGTGCAGACTGCAATATAATACAGTAGTACCCATTAGAAGAGACTTGGAATTGATATATAGCTCTAACATTAATGAAGCCTCTGATTCTCTGAGGCAAATCTGTAGTTATTGTCATGTGTTCTCTCAATTTACCTGATTCTATTTTATATCTTAGAAATGCAAAATTTATATACCGAACTAGACATGAAAATAACATGGGTAGACTGAATTTTTTAGAAGCGATTCCGAGTTCTTTGTTTGTTTATATGTTCCTATAATTACTGATTTTATAAGTGCCATTGTTGTTGTTCCATGCATGTTAGTAGTGTGTGAAAAGGAATGAAAATTCTATTATACACACTCCCTTTTGAATTGTGTATCATATGCACCAATTACAATATTTGTGATTTTTGGTTATGACATATTATAGTGTTAGTAATAACTTGATTATACACATTGTAGTGTTGGTTATGTCTCATTGTGATATTGATTATGACATTATTTTTCGTTATGATCTAAGAAATTTTTGGTTATACTTTGTGGTATTTGATTATGACTCATTTTTTTTAAGTTATGACTAAAAAAGATTCAGTTATGACATCTGTGGTAATCAACCCCACGAATATCATAACTTGCATATAATACACACCCTCATAGCATGAGCCTAAAAGGAATGATCTATATACATACCATGTTCACATTACTGTAGGAGACACTGCCACTGGTATTGTGTTTTCCATAGTCATTGATCACTTTGCTGAGAACAAACATCATGAGAGGGACCTGCAACCCATCTCCAATGCTGCCTAATGTCCCCAATGTCATTAGCAATTTGTCTGTTCGATCTGCGTACTGGAACATTCCATCCTTTTTCCCCATCTGATCCAATATTGCCCCTTCAAGAGCGATTAACAACCCTTCAGAAGATATAATGCACAACCCACAACTCGTTAGTCTATATGGCCTAAAACTTAGCTAGCTTTTATACATGCATGATCAAGTGCATTAGACAGGTACCTATCAATATCTGTCAATAGTGGACAGTATCGATCAAATATATTAATTAATATTGATATCGAAAATATAAAATCCCAATACATATCAGTCCATACGTAAAACCTTTTTGGTGCAGGCCTTGTATCGCCTATATTGTCTTTTACGCTTAGTTGGAACGTCAAAGCTGGATGGAGCGAATTAATGCAAATTTTAAAAGTCGGCTTTGTTTGTTTGCTTTGTTTAGGCAGTGGATTTTGGTTTTCCATAATTCCAACAAAGTGTTGATAGAATATGCAGCTGTTGATTGTTTACTGTTTCTTCAATTCTTAGGAGGAATGAAAAGGAAGCTTGAACTTTGAGTGATTTGGGGTATCTGCTCAATGGAATTTTGGTACAGCAGGTGTTCATCATTGTAGTTCTAACATTGTTTAAGTTTCACCAAATAAGGCACCTACCTGGCTATGTTGGGAAATATTTATTTAGTAGTTTCGAATTATTATGTGACATCGTTTATGTGAAGCGAAAAATTTTACGAGAACATGCTGACTCAAGTAGTTAGGAGACAAATGATGACTTACTTAGTGTTTGTTAATGGTTTCTTGTTGGCTGAGAATACTGCGTAGATAACGTCACAAGGTACTCCAGCACTATCTAATTTTTTTTTTTTTCGAAATGAGAACTTATCTAGTAGATTTGACTTACTACGTTGCTATCACATCTAAAAAAATGAATATTGAGTCATCGATCATGAGTATTCATAATCAAAACCACTTTTTATCATAAGTAAAATCATTTTGAATCATAAACAATACTTCATTTTGTGTGTGTGTGCGCACGCGCGCGTGTGTTGGAACTGAACATTACCTAACCTCATAGACAAGGCTGGCATCATCATCACTTCAAATTATAACTAACACCAATTTGATTTATAAGTTTAGTAAATGAGAGTTCTAAGAGTATTGATTAACAAAGTTTAAAAATAATTTTATATTTTTTATGACCCATACTTTTATTAAAAATTGTAGAATCATTTTATCATAATAATTAGGCATATTATGGTGCATAGTGTGTAACCATGGAATTGGCCCATTTTATGTTTAAAAAAATGCCATTGTTTTGATGACTAAGTCCTCTCCATCCATGCATGAAAAAGGCCAAAGATTAAATCCCACCAAGGGATTATCACCCAATATAGAATTAATATTCCATCACCCAATATAAAATTAAAAAATGGTCATCTATCAATTGTTCACTTCTCCTTTTTCATTGTTACCATTTTATTCAACAGTTCTCTACTTGCAAAAAAAAGTGAACGATTGTGAAGTTTGTAATTGTTAATTCCCGATAATGTTCTCTGCCAGCCAAAATACTATAGATTACCTTTTCTTTTGTAATTGTGGTCTCATTAAATCATCTTTAATCTGAATTATTGGGGAAAAAAAGACAATATGGGCCAATCACAAGTCTGAGGTTAATTTGTCTTGTAACAGACACTGTTTGAATGAGGACAACATCTAATGGTTAAACTTGCTGAGAATTTTAATCCTTTTTGCTATTCATTTGGCAGAAAATATTCTTCCAAAACAAATATGTTTCATGCTTGGTTGTAATTGGAAAAATGTTATGATAGTGGTGCTGTAAGGGTATGATCGTAGCTGTTGATTGAGTAAATGCACGATTGAATGGATTAGATGGCCAGTGATCATCATTAGGTTCAATACACCCTTTTGTTGTGAGGAGAGATCCTCACCGTCGAAGTATGATCTAGTGACCAGATTTGAATTATAGCTGATTGGATGCAATCAAGAGTCATGACCCATCCGATCAGGTTTCTGGATGCTCATATAAAGGCTAGTGATCCAATCCAACCATTCAATTAAGTAGAATTCATAATCAAGTTTTGCAGTTCAATGTCTCTCTCTCTCATGTTTTGAGGTTTTTTTTTTTTTTTTTTCCGAGAACTTTCTTCTTCTGGGTTATAATTTTTTGTAGATATTCATCTTTGTTCTCGTCAGCGCAAATGGAAACAGAATATCAAGTATCGTTATATTCTGAAGGTAGATTTGTTGTAACCCAATTCACACTATCGGGTGAGAACAAATGTTGTATTTAAATTGAGAGATTAAACTGAAATACTTTTATACTTTGAAGATTAAATTGATACAAATTAAATATTGAAAATCAAACTGAAACACTTTTATATATTAGGGACAAAATCGACACTGACGACTCCATCAAAAAGAAAAAAAAAACATTAATAATAATAAAAAGAAGAAGAATGGTAAAAATGACAAGCAATGAAGTTGTCAAAGGGGCCACGATCTGCCAAAGGCCTATTGAACCAAACATGACACTGTTCCATTGGCCGGCACTGCTACAAACTCGTCAGGGAAAGGGAAAGGCAAAGAAAAGCAAAACACACAGAAAATGGTTTTCTGTCATAATAAATTTTCACATCACAAGAAATGATATATACAGTATTGTTTAAATTTATGATTGGCCTAACTTTTAATTTGAAGTTTGAATTATTTATTTATTTTGTAATTAATTGTTTTAATGATTTTTTTTTTAAATTTTTGTTTTTATTGATTTTTCAAATTTTTTTAAAGAACTTTAAATTTTAAATTCTACTTGAATAGAGACTGATTATAAAAGTAAAAAAAATAAAAAAATAAATAATTGATTTTTTTTTTTTTTTTTTTTGTGATTTTTTTTACTTACAGATTATTCTACACTAGATAGACTGGAAAAATAAGAACATTTGACAAAACTTTGAATTTTTTTTATTAAAAATAAAAAAGCTTGAAAAAAGAAAAAAGAAAAAAATCCTTTTAAACTGGATGCCAAATCACGCTTAATTTTGAGGGTTGAACCTAGAAGGACCACGACAATTCACAAGCTGAAATTCTAGGTCTTACAGACTCTATGATACTTTTCCAAATTGAAAGCATAAAGGACAATCATAAACAAATAAATACTACTAATAATAAGTTAGTGCCATGAAATAAAATAAAAAAGTTAACAAACCAATTCATAGATCTGTCCGATTAAAAGATTTTCGATGCAGCCAGACAAAGGTATCAACAAGTTGGCTTTCAATTTTAGGACCAAAAAGTTGGCCTAAAGCCACTAACCAAAAATATAAAATAAAAACATAAACAAAAAAATTGGTCTAAACTAAAACGCAAAAACAGATTAGTTTAATCTGTTCTGCTGATATAGTCTTACAGATAAATTCAGAGGCAACTTTTTGTTCCTAAAACAAAAGAAAACGATACAAATGCTTGAGAGAGAAGGCTTTCGGTAAATGAAAATGCAATTGATTGTGAACTTATCTTTGTGTTTATTCTGTGATTTTTCTGTAATTCTTTGTTACCAAAACGAGAAAAAATCCAAGAGGAAAGCTAGTGGTGAAATGCAAAGCTACAAGCAGATGGGTCACACACCCCTTTAATGATAGGCACACACGATACCGGGAGGCTATAACAATGACATCGATATGACCCAACCAAGGGTTAGCCTTTTTGTTATCAAGCTCTAAGACCAAAAAGTAATCTAGCAAATTTATCAAAAACTAGAGTACTTTTCAATATCAAATTTGTAGTTGCTTCACATGACCGGCAGACAGCTAATAAAACAATTTTTTGTTACAAAGAACCAAAACTGATTGACAGGGATGGATTGATCATGGAAAGGAGAAAAATCTTCATCATTTGTGTTATATTTGAATTATTCAACTAAAAGTGCGACTTGGCTCAACGGCATATGTGGATGATATGCCCATGCCTCCTGAAAATCCTAAGTGATTCGTGATTAGATTAAGATTAAAATATTCTAAATCCCAATTATTCAAAACACTCAATCTAAAATCAACAAGCACGTACGAAAGTGATTTTAGTTTGTTTGTTTTTAGGAATAAACAATAAATCGATACAAACGATTTTTACGTGGAAAAAACCAATTATAATAAAAAATCACGGGCGAACCGCCACTAATTAATCCATTACTGAAGAACTAAAGATTACAAAGATAATACACAAATTACCCAATCCAGTCAATTTGTCCTCGAATCTTCTGTAACTCTTTCACCACGCCTTCGTCACGGAATTGATCAATTCTAAAGTTGATTCCACAACTTTGCTTGTCGAATTAACGACTACGTAGAGAATCAAACGCCTTTTGAAACTCTACGTCTTTGATCTTCGGAAGCCACCGAAGAGAACTCTCTTGAATATAAAGTATCAATCTCCTTAATGTATGGATCTCAATTCATAAGTTTAGAACTCTCTCAAGAACATCAAGGAAAACTATCAAAAGTCTCAAAAGAAAACTTCAAACAAAACCCTAGAAAACCCTAAACAAGATCTAGGAAAAAGTAATCCTAAACAATAACCTCAACAGGTTTAAATAGAGAATCTGGGTCCGCGATCTCCGCTCGAGGGTGATCGAATAAAATATGCGTGTGACTAAACTGAGGTGCGCTCGAGCGCTGGATATTCTGCTCGAGCATAAAATCACACCCCCCAGTACTATTGCAGCCTTGTCAAAATACTGAGATCCTTGAATCGCCGCTCGAGCGCACATGACCCTGCTCGAGCGGGAAGAACAAAAACACAAAAATTACATTTTTATCAACACAAAGGTTTGTCTCCGGATTTAACAATAAAGGAACCTAACAATCTCCCCCTTTGTCAATTCCCGGACAAAACCTTTCTAAATATTGTTCCTTAAACACACGCACTAGACAGGATTAAAAACAAATAAAAAACATCCATTCAACTTCAACACATCCCTTCAACTTCATCACATCCCTTCAACTTCATCCACTTATGCACCTGTGTAATAACTACCAACATACCAAAACAAAACTGTGGAACGGCATAAGACAAGATTAAAAGTAAATGGTATCCATAAAACTAACAAAACATCCAAATATCCAATCATCAACAAAATAGTGAAAATATCATAATGAAGAAAAAAATATGTACCACCAATAACAAACAGAAAACAATGTCCAAATATCCAAATGTCCAATCTTCAAGACAACTTCAAGACCAAATGTCCAATCACTCCCCCTTTTTGTCCGGGGATCAAAAATCAAGCATCGGGAGGAGGCGGTGGCTGTTGAGACTGAATGAGATGGACTAGATGAGTGAGAGTCTGCTCCATCTGACCAAGACGACCATCAAATGCATCAAAGCGGGCATCCAGAAACGCCAAGCGCCGGGTCATGGCCTCCGCAAACTGCTGAAACTGAACATGAAGATCTGGAGGTGGAACAGTAGCCTTATCACCGGCGGTACAAGATCGAACTCGGCCTCCTCAAGAAGCCTCCAAAGAAGGACACCGCAGGGGACGACTTCTTAATGTGAGCCCTACTTTGTAACACAGTTTTCTTTGTAAAAGGGCGAGAAGGAAACGCAAACTCATCATCTTCGAGGACAGGAACCCCAAGGTCAGACAAAAGTCGGTTGATCATGCAACCGTAAGGAAGGCCAAGCTGTTTATGCCCATGAACACCGATCATCTTTTTTATAATAAGAGAGGCGAGGTCAATGGACAGGTGACGGGCAATACAAGATAAAACGAAGCCTTGGTCTTGTTTGACCTCGGAGGAATGTGTGGTCACAATAATGTTCACGCAGACAATCAGATTAAGCAGTCTGAACTCCGGAAGAAGTTCAAACTGTTTAATCAAATCTCCTTTAGGCCAATGGCGGGGAACGCCACACAACTCCTTAGCCACATCATCAAAATTACAAGTAGGACGGTCGGGAACGGGGAAAGGATAGTGCTCAGGAAAGACTTGCTCAATCTTAAGGAGCTGGCGAATCAGGTCAGGGGTGACTGAAATGGATTTTGACCTAACCCATGTTGTGAAAGATGGCTCATAATCACGAATACCCTCCATATTACAGTAGAATTCTCGAACCCAATCGAGATTCTGACGCCTAGAAAAAGATAAAACTAAGTCACCACCTAGAGGATCGAACAAGGAACGAATGTGGATGGAATCAAAAGTATCAGGTTGCACATTCCGCTCTAGATGAACGGTACAAGACTCAAAGGATGTATGGAAAGACTTGGACTGTTTGGCGGATTGAAACCTCACAGAATTAAAGGTAGGGTGAGAAACTGTGGCCTTACGACGTTTAGGGGCAGGAGCAGACATGACTGGGTGAGACACGACTACAACCTAACAACCCAACAATGCCAAAAACCAAACCAAACAAAGATCAAATCAAACTATTAGTCTAGTAAACAGTGTATGAAGAAAAACAGGGCACATAGACAATAGGAGATGTACATTAAAACAACAAGATAATGCAAAACATTCCAAACACATAATCCAATAGATGTATAAAGAATGAAATCCTCAATGTGTAATGCTAAACATCAAGCATGAGACAAAACCAATACCCCCAAAGCCACACTATGTTATACCCAAGAGATCATGGCGAACCCAAAACCAAACAAAGCATGAAGAAACTGAAACCCTAGGTCAAGACACAACAAAACACTAAAAAATAATATGAAGACAACTATAAAAACACACGAGATGACTCAGTGAAGGTGTGTGATAGAAGGGAAAAAAAACTAGACACAAAATACTAACAAAAACACGAAATCCAACTCCCATTGGAGCCGAAATTACAGAAAAAAATAGCGAAGAAGAGAGGGAAAAGCTTACCAAGGATCAAATCGGCGAGGAAGACAGAAGATTAGAGGGAAATCGACCCCAAAATTGGAACAATAGGAACCCTAGGGCTGAGAAATATGAAAAGAGGGGAAAAAAATGACTGAAGAGTCGAGGGAGGGATTTAAAATACAAATTGGGTCCGCTCGAGCGTACTTAGGACCGCTCGAGCGTAAGGCAATGCAAGCTGAAGTTAGCTCGAGCGCAAATACTGCAGCTCGAGCGCAAAAATCCCTCTTTCAGAACTGTGAAACCAAGAACAAAAATGTTGCAAGGGTAAAACATACGCTCGAGCGGAAAACCTCTTTTTTTTTTTATAAATAAAATAAAAACACCTAGGATGTCCTGTAACAAGCAAGGTGACCAAGTGAAAGACTATACCACATGGACAAAAGAATCCATCAATCATGAGTCCTGAAGGTTTGAGAAAAGAGTTGAAACACCAGATCATGAATAAAACAGATAGTATTAAATCAAAGCCATAAGCATCATAAGAATGCATAACTCAAAAACACACCTGAGAGCTCACATAAACAATGTGTGTGTGTGCAATCCTTGAGAGCCACAAAGCTAGAGTTAATCCTGGTAGTGATCTGATGGCTGAACCTCCGACACGAGTAACGGACCATCACAGAGAAAAGTCAAACCACTAGGAATCACGGGGTATTTGTTGAGTAAAAGCGGAGGCTCCCCCTCAAGTAATGATCCTTTGATTTTTTTTTTTATTTTTTTATTTTTTTACTTTTCTTTCTTGTTGGCACTCATTGGTGGCATACACGCTCAAGAGTATGGAGACCAAACCAGAGAAGAATGAAATCAAAAGGATGGCCTGGTTAGTGCCTCTGAGGTAGCCTTTTCCTAATGCCTGGATATCATATACTGAGGGAGAAACCATGGAAGTGAATAAAAATGGTAGATGGTTAAGAGACTCAACATCACCCATGATGTACTAGTATAGGTCAATTCCTCTGAAATAGTACAAGAAACACTGTTAGTGGTCCATAGAGAACTTTGATCACTTGTGCGGAAACCCCCGCAACAGTTTATCTCAAGGATGTGTACAGAATGAGATCATGAAGTAAATGAGTATGGGCATTCGGAATGAGCTATGAACAAAGACTAATGAGATCTTGTAAGAAACATGAGTAGTGTTCATAAAAAAAATGTGATGAAAAAAAATAACAGGACTCAAGCACAATGAGATTAATACATCCAAGAACAATAAGCCAACCACTCACACTCACCTCACATAAAAAATAAACAGGAAGCAACCTAGTTACTGAGCATTACACCCAAGGTCTTTCTAAGAAACTCAAATCGAAGAAGATCAAGGGGTTTTGTAAAAATATCAGCTTTTTGATGCTCAGTAGGAACATGTTCCAAAACAACAAGGCCTTCATCCACTAACTCTCGAATGAAATGATGACAGATGTCAATATGTTTGGTGCGAGAGTATTGGATAGGATTTTTTGAAATGTTTATGGCACTTGTGTTATCACAAAAAAGAGTGAGAGTGTTTTGTTCTATTCCATAATCATGAAGCATTTGCTTCATCTACAGCATTTGAGCACAACAACTCCCTGCAGCAATGTACTCAGCCTCAGCAGTCGAAAGAGAAATGGCATTTTGCTTTTTACTATGCCAAGAAACCAGATTATTCCCAAGATAAAAACACCCTCTAGATGTACTTTTCCTATCATCAGCACACCCTGCCCAATCGGCATCAGAAAAACCAGTAATTTTAGCTGTAGTATCAGTTGAAAACCAAACCCCATACCCCAAGGTCCCATTAACATATTTGATGATGCGTTTTACCGCAAGAAGGTGAGACTCCTTACGATTGGCTTGGTAACGGGCACAAACACCGACACTGAAAGAAATATCTGGACGACTGGCTGTGAGATACAAAAGACTCTCTATCATACTCCTATAAAGGGTAGGATCAACATCAATACCAGAGGAATCTTTGGAAAGGTGAAGACTGGTACTCATTGGAGTACGTGCATGTTTGGCAGACTCAAGACAAAACTTTAACACAAGATTTTTTGCATACTTAGACTGGGAAACAAATATACCCGAAGGCGACTGTTTAATTTGAAGACCCAAGAAATAAGACAACTCTCCCATCATGCTCATCTCAAACTCATGTGTCATGCAATCCGAAAAATATTTCACAAGATGCTCAGCAGTAGATCCAAACACAATATCATCAACATATATCTGGGCAACAAGAATATGAGACTTAGTATGTTTCACAAATAAGGTCTTATCCACACTATCCCTTTGAAAATCATTATCAAGAAGAAAGGTAGTAAGTCTATCATACAAAGCCCGCGGGGCTTGTTTCAACCCATACAAAGCCTTGTCTAACTTGTAGACATGACTAGGACATTTAGGGTCCTCAAACCCTTTTGGTTGCTCAACATATGCCTCTTCTTTTAAGTACTCATTCAGAAAGGCACTTTTCACATCCATTTGAAACAATTTAAAGCCAAGAAAACATGCAACACCAAGCAGAATACGAATAGATTCGAGATGTGCAACTGGAGCAAACGTCTCATCATAGTCAATACCCTCTACTTGTGTATAGCCTTGAGCAACCAGCTTAGCTTTATTCCTTATAACAGTACCATTCTCATCAGATTTATTTTTAAAGATCCACTTGGTACCTATCACATTCATGTCTCTAGGTCTGGGAACAAGAGTCCATACTTTGTTACGCTCAAATTGACCTAATTCTTCATGCATAGCATTGACCCAACTATCATCTTGCAAGGCCTCTTTAAAATTCTTAGGTTCAATTAAAGAAACATAACACATATGTGATACCTCATCCCGAATCTGTCTTCGGGTTTTCATTCTATCCGAAACACTTCCAATCACCTGTTGAGCTGGATGATTTAGTTTCACCCTTGCTGATGGTTTAAGCTCAGGACTTGCGATGACAGAAGCAACAGGATTGATGTCCCTTTGAACACTCTTTGGACTTGAACTTACCTGTGAGGATGGTGCTGTAACAATTTCTTGTGATTGGACCGCATCTTCTCCTTGATTTTGTGGTTCAGTATCCAAGATTGGAGCCTCACAATTGTCATCCTCATTTGCTACTGGAGTAGGTGCACCTGTGTCATCTATAACCACATTGACAGATTCCATTAAAGATAAAGTTCGCAGGTTATAGACACGAAAAGCCCTACTGTTGGTTGAATACCCTAGAAAAATACCTTCATCACTTCGGGAGTCAAATTTGCCCAAGGGCTCCCTATCTTTGAAGATGTAACATTTACTCCCAAAAGTTTTGAAGTATTTTATGTTAGGTTTCAATCCCTTCCACAATTCATATGGAGTTTGTAAAGTGCCGGGCCTTAAATACACACGATTTATAACATAAACCGCAGTATTTAGGGCTTTAGCCCAAAACTTAGGAGGAAGTTTCTTACTAAGGAGCATGACCCTAGCCATTTCTTGAACAACTTTGTTCTTCCTCTCAACCACTCCATTTTGTTGTGGAGTAATAGGTACAGAAAATTCATGCTTAATTCCATGCATATCACAAAAATCCGAAAATGAACTGTTTTCAAATTCACGACCATGATCAGTTCGGATTCTTATGATATGACCAATGGAAACACCCTGTTCATTTTGGATTTTAAGGACTAAGGCCTGAAAAGCATTAAACGTATCAGATTTTTCCCTCAAAAAATTTACCCAAGAAAACCGAGTAAAATCATCAACAGTTAGAAAAATGTATCTTTTACCTCCAATGCTTTCAGTGCGAGTAGGACTCATTAAATCCATGTGAATCAATTCAAGAGGACGTTTGGTTGTAAAGATGTTCACCTTTTTATGAGGGGCACGGGTTTGCTTTCCAAGTTGACATGGTCCACACACATGGCTCAAATTCTTACCCAATTTAGGTACTCCTCTCATAAGCTCTTTGTTAGCTATCTTAGTTAGGTCTTTGAAATTCATGTGACCTAATCTTTGATGCCACAAATCAATGTTACTTATGATGGCAGAATGACAAGTAAGATCATTAGTGGTAAGGATCTCATAGCAGTTATTAGATGTGCGAACCCCATGTAAGACAGTATTTCCCTTTTTATCCAAAATTTCACATTTATTTTTTGAAAATAATACTTCATGATGGTAATCACACATTTGACTAATGCTCAAAAGATTAGCTTTAAGGCCATCAACAAGTAAGGCATTATCTAGCTTGGGAAGACCAGCAACATTGATAGAGCTCTTACCAATGACTCTAGAAGTACCGCCATCTCCAAAGGTAACAATTCCTCCATCATATTTTTCAAGGGAGGTGAAGTAGGATTTGTTACCGGACATATGACGAGAGCACCCACTATCAAGATACTACATGTGTGAGTCACGTGCTTTTAGAGCAGTGTGAGCAACAAAGCAAGTCAAATCATCTTTTCTAACCCAAATCTTTTTAGTCTTGGTGTTCAGCCTAGACATGTAAGGTTGTCTCCTAACCCAAAAAGTGTTAGAATTTCTACCCTTTTGAGACACCTTACCAAACAGTTCAAAACAGTAAGGACGAATGTGGCCATACCTACCATAGTGATGACAAATAAAGACAGGTTTTACCTCCTTTTTGTTGATCTTACCCACTTTTGGTAGATGAAGAGAAGGATCATACTGGTCTATCTTCAGCTTTCCTTTTGCTTGAGTCTTCAGGTTATGTGATGTAGAAGCATGTCCCTTGTGAGCTGTTGCACCATAGCCTAGCACACTTTTGTCACAACCCGTTTGTTGAGACCCGAGAATGTCTTCTAGAGATTTGGAACCTTTGTTCTACATGGCAATTGTTGCTCTAGCGATACGGAGTTCTTCATCTTTCTGACTGACTCTCTCTTCCAATGCAGCTTGTGACAACTCAAGACTTGCAAGCTTTTCTTCATATGTGGAATACATCTTCAGAAGTTCATTCCTTTCAGTTTCACAGGATAAAAGTTTTCCACATAAGTCTTGCCTGTCACCTGAGATCTTGATAACATTCTGTTTTGCTGTTACAAGTTCTCCTTTTAGGCGGACATTCTCCCTCTCACATGTTTTGAGTTTGAGAGAGAGTTTGTCGTTGGTTTTGGAAAAATTCAGAGATTCCTCGTACAGCTTTTCGTAAGCTTGTTGTAGTTCATCGATATTGATCTCATCATTGTCTTCAGATGTTTCATCATCCTCTTTTTGCTCTTCATTCTCCTTGACCTCATCCACTCTAGCAACCAAGGCAGATAAGTTGCTGGATGGTGGTAGAGGTGAATCTCTTCCTTCATGGAATTGGCTCAGAATTTCCCATGCATCTTTAGCCTTTGTGCAGTGAACAACCCGTTGCTGTTCTTCATTGGAAATTGCACCACAAATAGTAATCAGGGCTCTCTAATTGCCCGGATTATCTGCACTTTCTGTATCTTCTTCAATGGCTTGCCAACCTGCTGGTTCAAAAGCTCTCAGAAAAGCCCTCATTTTGATTTTCCAATACAAGTAGTTAGTCCCATCAAAGATGGGAGCATGATGCAAGTTCTGACCACGAGCTACTTCCGAAGGCTTTGGAAGAGGTTGAGTAAAAGTAGTCCAAAATGCCATGAAAGCACTATCCCTATCTTCACCGGATTCAGGTTCTTCGGGTTCTTGCTCCGACCCGCTTTCATCATCCCAGGTCACAGTGTAGACTTTCTTTCGATTCTTTTTTGAAGGGCATTCAAGGGACATATGGCCAAACCCTTGACATTCATAGCACTTGACCCCTTGCCCCCTTACAATCTTCTTTTCAATTTTTTGAGCAAATTTTGGTGGAAAAGTTTTGGGTTTATCAGTACTCTTATCTTTTGAAATAGGGTCTCTGAAATTAGGCTTCTTTTCAAAAAAATTTTAAACTGTTTTGTGAGCATAGCCGTCATTTCAGACTCTAAATCGAATTCAGTCTCCGGGGGTTTTACAGTCTCATGAGCACTCGTGAAAGCCACACTTTCTTTTTGTTTTTTCTTTGAAATTTGGTGGGCTTCATAAGTCTGTAAATTTCCAACCAATTGATCGAGCTTGAGGGTATCAACATTCTGAGCCTCCTCAATGGCTGTGACCTTTGATTGGAACCTCTCGGGAAGGGACCTCAAAATTTTTCCAACAACTTTAGCTTCCGGGATTTTTTCACCGAGAGTGAAATAGGAATTCACGATATCACTGAGTTTTGCATAGAAATCATCAAACGTCTCATCGTCACGCATAAAAAGGGTTTCAAAGGCGGAGGTGAGACGTTGAAGTTTTGACCTTTTGACAGAGGTAGTACCTTCGTGAATTGTTTCAAGAATATCCCACGCCTCTTTTGCTACCTCACACGTGCAAATTCGACGAAATTCTTTAGGTGTGACGGAGCAAAAGAGGGAGTTGAGAGCCTTGCTGTTCCAACTCGAGTTCTAGTAATCAGTTGTGTCCCATTTATCAAGGGGTTTATGAATATCAATGCCATCGATGGTGACAATAGGTTCACTCCACCCAAAGACCACGCAGTGCCAAATTTTCTCATCGATGGATTTTAAAAAAGCTCTCATACAAGCTTTCCAATAAGAATAGTTTGTACCGTCGAGTAAAGGAGGTCTATGAGTCGAGTTACCTTCACGAATAGAATCCATAATACTAGTCACACAAAATCACACTCCTATAGTTTTGATAAAACAAAGAGTGACCTGCTCTGATACCAATTGAAAATCCTAAGTAATTCGTGATTAGATCACGATTAAAATATTTCAAATCCCAATTATTCAAAACACTCAATCTAAAATCAACAAGCACGTACAAGAGTGATTTTAGTTTGTTTGTTTTTAGGAATAAACAATAAATCAACACAAACGATTTTTACGTGGAAAAAATCACAATTGAAAAACCTTCAATTGTAATAAAAAACCACGGGCGAACCGCCCCTAATCAATCCACTACTGAAGAACTAAAGATTACAAAGATAATACACAAATTATCCAACCCAATCAATTTGTCCTCGAATCTTCTGTAACTCTTTCACCACACCTTCATCACGGAACTGATCAATTCTGAAGTTGATTCCACAACTTCGCTTGTAGAATTAACGACTACGTAGAGAATCAAATGCCTTTTGAAACTCTACGTCTTTGATCTTCGGAAGCCACCGAAGAGAACTCTCTTGAATATAAAGTATCAATCTCCTTGATGTATGGATCTCAATTCATAAGTTTAAAACTCTCTCAAGAACATCAAGGAAAACTATCAAAAGTCTCAGAAGAAAACTTCAAACAAAACCCTAGAAAACCCTAAACAGGATCTAGGAAAAAGTAATCCTAAACAATAACCTCAACAGGTTTAAATAGAGAATCTGGGTCCGAGATCTCCGCTTGAGCGCTCCACAGTCCGCTCGAGCGGACTGAACAAAATATGCGTGTGACTAAACTGAGGTGCGCTCGAGTGCTGGATATTCCGCTCGAGCGTAAAATCACACCCCCCAGTACTATTGCAGCCCTGTCAAAATACTGAGATCCTTTAATCGCTGCTCGAGCGCACATGACCCTGCTCGAGCGGGAAGAACAAAAACACAAAAATTACATTTTTATCAACACAAAGGTTTGTCTCCGGATTTGACAATAAATGGACCTAACACCTCCAACCTAGGTATGTCAATGGATCGGATATATAATCTGAATCTGATCCAAAAATCCCAATTCATTAATGAATATCCAATCTGATTTCATACAAATCCAATTATTAATGGACTGGATTCGGATCAACACGATCCAATCCGATTATCAGTCCAATCCGAGAAATCAAACCTTCCAAATTTAAATTGCAAGAATAATCCTATGATATTATTTGCACCATAAATAAAATTTCTGTCAATTATAACTAGGTTTAAACTTTCTATTACTTACTATTATTATTGTTATTATTATTATTATAATTATTCAAGAAAATCTTGAAAGTTACAAGAAGTTAAGTCAAGTTTTGTAGATTCAAGGGATGGAGGACAAGTGGCAATGTAAGAAGGTAAAAATTATATGAGTGGTTAGATGATAGTTAATAGAAGTTTCTTCCTACATTTTTTTTATATATAAATTGCCATTGATGGCTCTATTATAAAGGGGACCAACAAATCAATACATGACTTGGTTTTCATTTATTTTCTATCATCAGAGTAGATCTAATCTACATATGTAATAACCCACATTCATATCTTGGTCATGTTCATGTGCATTTGCATGATTTCATCTTGTTACGCTTGCATTTGTAGACTTTGACTTGTTTTTTCCTAAGTGAAGGTCCCTGTCTTGTTTTGTGCTTATGTGATTTGCCTAAGTGTTGTATGCATGCTTTGTTCCTTCCTTGCTATGCCAAGCCTAGGTCATGTCAAGCCTAGGTCATGCCAAGCCTAGGTCATGCCAAGCCTAGGTCATGTCAAACCTAAGTCATGTCAAGCCTAGGTCATGCCAAGCCTAGGTCATGTTAAGCCTAAGTCATTCCAAGCTGAGGTCATCTTAAGTCTAGGACCATCTTGGAACCATTTTGGTTGACCTGCACCATCACCTAGGCATATTGGCCGAGATGTCATCATCTAGGCCGAGGTATGCATCACCTAGGCCGAGATATGCATCATCTAGGCCGAGATGTTATCATCTAGGCATCCTAGATCCTTAATCCTTGCACCTGGTGATCTTGTTCTGGGACTGGAATGACCTAGACCGAGGTGTGGCACAGCTTGGCCAAGTGTTATCCTTCCTAGCCGAGGTCATTGAGACCTTAGTTGCCGAAGCCTATGTCCTTAGCCGAGATCATTACTTGCCGGAGTGCCTTGCCGTCTAGCTTGTTGAGTACGCTTTGTCATAGTCTTGTCTTTTCACTCAGTCACCTTTTTGAGGAGAACCAACCCGGCAGCGCCACGTGTCCAAGCAGAGTGTTAAGTCAGCCGGTAGAGAGAGAAACCTATCATTTGTTATATCTTTGTTCTAAGGAGGAGAGAGAAGCTCTAGGAAGAGAGGAAGAGGAGTTCTTGAGAGGAAGTAAATTTCCAAGCTTGATTCCTAGAGATCGAACCGTTAGATCCGTGTTCTAAGGTTAGATTCTTGATCTGCTCATGTTGTTCCTTATGATCATGTTATTGCATTGCATGATTGAATACGATTTGTAAGCCATGCATTGATTTAAAGTTCGGTTTTAGAAAGAGAAAGTGGTATTCATGTGTTCTTCAAGAAAAGTCATGTTTTGATCCAAGAGTTTGCACCAAGATCCATGTTTTCATGTTTGTTTTCATATGATCTTCAAGTATGGGTACCTAGGTCCATGTTTTCGAACTCATAGCATGAAATCCTAGATTTTGTAATAACAAGTTATGATTTTAGCATTCATGTTCTTCATGTTCATCAAGGAGGAAACCCAGATTTCCAGACTTCTTTTCCCTAGGTGTGATCACCGAGACCACTCTTGCCTAGATCACACACCTAGGCCAAGCATCGTATCTCACCTTGGCCTACCTTGCATGATCACTTGAACCTTAATCTATCTTGCATGCACACCTAGGTTAACCACTGCACACCTAAGCCGACATGGTACACCCTTGCCGGCACCTTGTAACACCTCGGCAGGCAGCTGCACGCCGAAGCCTAGGTAACCACACCTCGCCCAAGAGGTGTGGGACCTCGGCCAAGACCTCCTAAGTTCACTCAGCTAGGTCACTTTTGCCTAGATCATTTCTGTGCATCCATTCCAGGACCTGGTTGGTACCCAGCATGTTTTCCCTAGGTCATTTCCAGCACGTTTTCCCTAGGTCATTTCCAGCATGTTTTCCCTAGGTCATTTCCATGCATGTAAAGCTTGTTTTGAGAATGTGATTGCCATGTGATTGTAGGTCCTTGATCTTCGCTTTGAGCCTACACCCGAGAAGAACTATGTGAGTGGTATTTTTAATAAAGCTATGTTATAATGTTTTGATAAGCTTTGCCTTGCTTTGTTTTGAAAAGTATTTGTCAAGCATGAATGATTATCCCTATTTTGTGTATCAAGTATTAGCTTTGTTTTGGATGATATTCTTGGAAAGTCCTTTCATGCTAGGGGACTCTAAGCCCAAGTAGCATCGTCCTTTCGTGCTAGGGGACGTTAAGCCCATGTAGCATCCATGCTTGAAAAGTCTCGACCACCGACGGTCTATGAACGGGTGGATTGTTTGTCCGGAACGTCATCACCCCAAGTATTAAGTAGATGTTATTAAACATCCCAGCAAGATTTGAAAGCCCAAGTACATGTTTTAACACAAGTTATGCCAAGTACATGTTTTGAACAAACTATGATATATGTATTGTTTTGACAAGATTTCGGGAATCATTCATTTAACCCTTTATTACTTGTACCATTCACTGAGTATCCAAGCTCACCCTCTCCTTATATATATATGTAGGTGGCAAGCAAGAAGGCGGTGACGCCTAAGATGTTATGTGCAAGATGTTTGATTCATGTTTTGTATTGTCTTGAAGATTATGCTTCTTAGTTGTAATTCATGTCTTTTGTATACTTCGGCTTGAGAAGCCTTTTAATCAAGATGTAACATGTACTTTATTTTATTTGTATCCAAGTTGTAAACTATATTATGATGTATGTCATTTCATTTGATCTATGCACAGCTCTTATGGACTAACTAGATTTGTATATATTGCTTCCGCACATGCTAGCCCCATATATCATACTCTGATTGTGTGTGAATTTTGAAAGTTGGCCTTCGGTAATCTCGGATTACTGGCCATCACGGCACCATTCTACTAGGGGCGGAATGGGGTCGTGACAACATAGGAGTAGTTTAAACTTAGATAGGAGTAGTCTAAATATACTTTACTTATATTTGATCGTTCATTCAATCATTTACATCATCTTCTTCTTCTTCTTCTTTCTCTCTTTTTACTTGTTTGTTTTGTCATTATTTTTACTCCGAGGAAGTCTTTGAACTTTCAAGGCATAGAACCTCAACACAATTGCTTGATTATTTTGTTGTTTGGTGAGATTTTGGTGAAGACTTTGTCGATCTAAGCCTAACAAAAATTTTACTAATAATTTTTGGCATGCCCGATGGGACATCGTCCTAACTTGGAGGAAAGCCGGTGGGACATCATCCTAACTGGGAGGGGAAAAAAAATGATACAAACAAAATATCAAGAAATTATGCCATCAAGTGGCATGGTTACATCTTGTGCACCTATGGATGCAAACTACCAATGGAGTGGCAATGTTCCAATGGGTATGAATTATTATTGGAACGCCTCATCTTTCATGTATAATGATTGTCAATATTTTGACAATGATTCTACCATCTATTACCAACATAATGGCGTGACAAATGGTATGGAAAGAATAATTCGGCGTTGTGAGGATAAAATTTATTGGCGCAATAGTGAAATTTTGGCTCTACAAGAAGAAATTAATTCTCTTAATTGACAAAAATTTCAAATAATTTCATTATTGCTGTATTTTTTGATGCAAAAAGATATAAATTATTTTGATGAAAAAATTCATCAACTTAGTTGTCAATTTTATCAAAATGATGGAGAAATTCAACATTGGAGTAAATAATTAGAGAATCTTTAAAAACACAAATTTTATGTGTTTCTAAGAGGCTTTTCTAAGCAAAACGTTCTCTCCACAAAATTCATGGCTAAGGAAAAATTAAGTTCTAAAAATGGCATGCCTGGAGGGCAATTTTTTAAGCCATTAATTGAAAAAGAATACCAACTTCTTGTGCCAAAAGCTATTTAGCATTTTAATCTAATTGGAGGATATAGTTTTAAGTCAAATATGACAAAGAATGTTGAACAACTATTACAAAATGATGGTGAACATTCAATTGGAGAGTATGATTTTAACCCAAACATGGCTAAATTTGATGAACAACCATCACAAAATGATAGTGAACATTCAATTGGAGAGTATGATTTTAAGCTAAACATTATTAAATTTGATGAACAACCATCACAAAATAATGATGAAAATCTAATTTGAGGGCATGGTTTTAAGCCAAACATGGCTAAATTTGTTGAAAAACATCACAAAATGATGGTAAAAATTCCAGTTAGGGGGTATGATTTTAAGCCAAGCATGGCTAAAAATTATGAACAATGCACATTTGATGAATTTGAATTTTTCGACATTGTTAATTTTGCCAAAAAATTTAGGTAGCATTTGGTAGAGTCTTAGAATTATGATTTGAGAATAGAGTTGTATTTTGAGTTTGTGAATTTTGAAATTATGATTTGAGTGTAGAAAATTTGTTTGGTTATGAGTTTTGAAAAGAGTTTTGAATTGAGTTTGAAATTTTTGATGTGACATATAATAGTTGATTAAAAAATTTACAACTCATAACCAAACACACAACCCAAAATTCAATTCAAAGCTCATAAAAAATTTTAAAACAATTCTAAAAATATTTTTTTATTTAAAATATAAAAATAATAGGTGCCAAAAAAAAAAAAAAAAAAAACACAAACACAAACACTGTTCCGGTCAACCAGCCAGATGTCCGAGGGGATGTCCGGGAGGATGACTGGGTAGTCGTGTTTTCAACAGTGGTTGTGGAATCAATTTTTAAAAGCTCTCTCCAAACACCACACTCAAATCAAGGGGTGAAACTAGGATTCCAGAGCTCTACCAAACATAGTCTTAATTTTCTAAAGTGAATTGACATTATGATTTCTATCATTCAACAATTACAATGGCTTTGTGGTTCACATCAGAAATTAATTTTGATAAAGTGGTTTTACAAAAAGAAATTCTAAATTTTATTTCTATTTTTTATATAATAGTAATGGGGGAGTATTTCGATGCGACCATAACAACAAAAAACGATTTATATATATGGTCAATCGATTATAATTTTCATACTTTCTATTATATATTTATGTTCATACATCTTTTCAAGAATTTGAATACTCATTGTTAAAGAGTTGTGGGGCATAATTTGCACCATAAATAAAATTTCTGTCGATTATTGTGAATTGTAGTTTATAGTTTTCATTAAAGATAGTTTAGTCCTTTAGGTTGTTAGTGTTTCATTCTATTAGATTAGGGTTTTATATATTTGTTCTCTGATTGATTAATTGTAAGACAAGGTTTTCTTATCAATTATCATGGTATTAGAGCCAAGTTACAGAGGTTAGCATACCTTTCACAAATCATCATTGATCATCCCAGCCCCTGTTCTCTTCGTCGCACTTCGAAGCTTGATCATCGCAGCCCCTGTTCTCTTTGTCGCACTTCGAAGCTCGATCTCTCAACTACTTCATCTGGTTTGATTAAAGCTCCCTAGCTTTGGTTCGATCGATTCTCTGGGTGACTCTGATAGGTTCAATTCTCTCTTTCTCACTATGTGATTTGCCTTGGTTCTCTCTCTCTGATTGTTATTTAAGGGTGATTGGGTTTGGTTATTATAAGTTTGACCTTACGGGCTCTTTAATTATGGCAACAACAACTCTGGTTGTATGATTGTCTCTTTGCTTTGATTTTGCTGTGTTGCTTAATTATAGTACTATGGCTGCTGATAAATTACAAGCTATCACTACTAAGTTAGATGGTACTAATTATTCCTATTGGTTTCATGTAATGAAAAATTTTATAATGGGTAAAGGCATGTGGAACTATGTTATTGGTGTGACTATTAAACCTATGGAATCTCAAGAAACTGAGGCCGATGTTGCTACATGGGATAAGGAAAATGCACAAATTCTTACTTGGTTTCATAATTCAATTCAAACTACCATTTGTGTGAATTTTTCCAAGTATTCTACTTCTAAACAAGTTTGGGACTATTTGAAAACTATGGCCTCGTTTGGGAAGTGGCTATTTTAGGAGGCTATTTGGCTTTTTGGCTATTTTAGTAGGCTATTTTAGTTTTGTGTTTGGGAAGATGAGAGGCTATTTTAGTTGAGTTGTTGTATTGAAAAGTGTGTTGAAATGATGTTTAAATTTAAAATGACAAATTTATCCCTAACTTTTTATTTTTTAAATTAATATGAAAGGGCAAAATGGTAATTTTGCTGTTGAAATGAAAGTTGCCATTTGTGATGGTGTAGGCCTGACCTACATCGCCCAGCCTTGTAACCTCTTTTATTTATTTATTTTTTTTTTGAAAAATCCTCCAACAGTGCTGCTTTTTTGCTTTTTTCTTCAAATAGGCTATATTAGCCTCTTTAGTCGATTCCCAAACACCCTTTATGTACCTTGAGTCTAACTTTGCAAAACAGTATAAACTTGAGATGTCTATTTGCAGTGCTAGTCAGAAAGATAAGTTCATTCAAGAGTTCTACAACGAGATGACTACTTATTTGGATCAGCTTGCTTTGATGGAACCATTAGATTTGCAGTTACTTGACAGTTATACCAAGTATCGAGAGAAACAACATCTGGTTCAATTTCTTATGGCCCTTTTGTGATCAATTTGAGCCACTTAGGGGAGCTATTCTTCATCGATCTCCTTTGCCTTCTGTAGATGGTGCTGTCCGTGAGCTTACTGCAGAAGAAACTCAGTTTATGGTGGCTCATGGTGCTTCTGCTTCCCAGTCAGTTTTTGCCACTCATCCGCTCTTACCTACTCCACCTTCTCCTTTATTTTAGGTTACTGGTAAGCCCAAGCCTCGGGTTTCCATGGATGAGTGTAGCTTCTGTCATCAGAAAGGCCATTGGAAACATGCTTGTCCAAAACTTTTGCAGCCCAAAGGTCATTTTTCTGGTCCACCATTCACTAAGCCAACATTTTTAGGATCTCGCTCATCTATCGCCTTTTCTGCACCAGTTATTAAGAATGGTCCATCTTCCAATATGCAGTCTATGTTTGAGCAGTTCAAGTCTTTCATGGTGGCCAATACAGATCTTTCGTCTCAGGCCTCCGCTATAACTATCACGCAGTTAGGTTTGTCTGGTTTATCCTCTTCAGGTAATATTCACACTTCGTGGATTTTTTATTCTAGTTATTCACATCATATGACCCCTATTGCATACTTCTTCTATCACTATTGATACCGCTAATGGTTCTTCTATGCCTGTACACTCTATTAGTTCTATTTCCTTTTCCCATGTGTCTTTTTTTCTTGTATTTTATGTGCCTCACCTCTCCCTCAGTCTTATTTCTATTAGTCAATTATTTGATTCCATTTTGATGTTGTTTTCTTTTCTTCTCATTGTGTTGTGTAGGACTGAGTATCCAAGAGGCAGATTGGGATCAGGTGTAGAGTTGGAGAACTATATATCTTGAATAGTTTGCATGTTCCTCCAGAAGCGTCTTCTACTGCATTGTCTTCTTTTTGTTTAAACAATAAGTCCTCTTTATTTTATATTTGGCATTCTAGGTTAGGTCATATGTCGAGTGATCGTTTGAGGATGTTAGTTCGGTCTGGACATTTAGGCAATTTTCCCATTAATGATATTTCTGAGTGTCGTGATTGTAAATTGACTAAAATGTCTGCTCTTCCTTTTAATAAAAATAGTTCTATTTTATCTTCTCCTTTTCAATTGGTTTATACTGATGTTTGGGGTCCTTCTCCTATAGTTACCAAGGGTGGTTCACAATATTATGTGTCTTTTGTGGATGATTACAGTCGATTTACCTGGGTTTATTTGATGACTAGAAAATCTGATTATTACAAAATATATTCGAATTTTCACTCCATGATTCGCACTCAGTTTTCTACTACCATTAAAGTTCTTCGTTCTGATTTGGGGGGTGAGTATTACTTGTCTGAGTTTGAGGACTGTTTAGCTACTCATGGCACTATTCATCAATCTTCGTGTTCTGACACTCCTGCACAAAATGGTCGAGCTGAGTGCAAACATCGCCATCTCCTTGATACAGCTCACTCTTTGTTGCTCTCGTTTTTTGTCCCTTCTATTTTCTAGGGAGATGTCGTGCTCACTGCTGCATATCTTCTCAATCGGATGCCTACTTCTCTTCTCTCAAGCTCATCTCAATATGAGTGTCTTTTTGGTGTTACTCCCAATTATTCTCTTCTTCGTATTTTTGGTTCTGGATGCTTTGTGCTCCTTCTTAAACGGGCGCGCTCTAAGCTTAGTTCCCTTTGTGTCCTATGTGTCTTCTTAGGGTATGGCATTAATCAGAAAGCTTATCAGTGCTATGATCCTACCACCAAAAAGGTATATCTGTCTAGGCATGTCACTTTTTTAGAAAAGCTACCCTACTACACTATACCTTCCACCATTGTCTCTATTACCAAGGATGAATTGGTTTATGTAGATCCATTTCCTCTTGATGTTTCTTTTAATGAGTTTGTTTCTGATCTCGAGGTCTCTGCTTTGCCTCTTACTAGCACTTCTAATATCTAGCCAGCTACTTCCTCTCCAGCTAGGGATGTAATCGGTTCGGTACGGTCGGTATTTAGGTAAAAAATTACACCGAACCGATAATGTCGGTTTTATTATTTTGAACACCGATACAAACCGCTTCTCACATCAAACCGCACCGAACCGAACCAATTGAAACGGTTTGGTTTGGTGCGGTTTAATCGATTTAGAATTTTTCAAACTTGAGCTATTTTTAAATATAATCATTAATCTATATAAAAACATTAAATTAGTTATTTGTCTACCATTTCAAACATATCCAATCCATCCATTTAATACATAATTTTTAATTCCTAAATTAACAAAAATATAAACAAAAAAAAAAAAGTTTAAAAATGCTAAGGTTTCAAGAATAATAAGTTAGAGTTAAGATTATATATAATAACAGTTCACAAACTTAGGTTATAAAGATGATAAGGTTAATTAATTAAGATTAATAATTTATTATACTTATTAATATCATTAGATTATTTGATTATATATATTATAAATACAATATATGTTGAAGCGGTCGGTATCTGTTTAGATCGGTGCACGAGGTGCTTAAACCGATACCGAACCGAAAACCGAAAAAATTCAAATTTAAAAACCGCACGGACCAATTCTTCTTAAAAAACACACCAAATATAGCCGGTTTGGTCCGGTTCAATCGGTTTGGTCGATTTTTTCGGTTTTTCTTACATCCCTATCTCCAGCTCCTGCTTCCTCTACTCCTCTTCTTGTTTATCAGCGCCGCAAAGCACTTCCGAGCTCTCCTGTCTCTAGCTCTATTGTCCCTCCAGCTGTTTCTTTTGATCCTGCTCCTCTTGCACACCGCTTTCCACAATGAGACCGTCATCCTCCGAGTTGGTATGGTTTTGGTAATACATGTTTTTCCCTTTTCTATCAGTCTTTTCTTTCTTGTCTTCATACATATTTTGAGCCCAGGTCCTATAAGGAAGCTTGTCATGATCCCCATTAGATTGCTGCCATGAATGACGAGTTTCTATAAGGTCAAAACCCTTTCTGATGGGTCTTTCGAATGGTACAGAGCTCATTTGGTTGCCCAGGGCTTTTCTCTGGAGTATGCGATTGACTACGATGAGACTTTTGCCCCTGTTACCAAGATGACTACTGTTCACACTCTTATTTTTGTTGCCGCTACCCATCACTGGCCTTTGTTTCAATTAGATGTCAAAAATGCTTTTCTGAATGGGCATCTTGCTGAAGAAGTGTATATGCGCCCTCCACCGGGTCTCTCTCACCCTCCTGGTGTTGTTTGTCATCTTCGTCGTGCTCTATATGGTCTCAAGCAGTCTCCTTGTGCTTGGTATGAGGGATTTCACTATGTTGCACTTCAGCTTAGTTTTCACCCTAGTCATCATGATTGTGCTCTCTTTGTTTGGCACACTTCTGTTGGCCTTGTTCTCCTTTTCTTATATGTGGATGATATGATCATCACTGGCTCTGATTCTAGTACTGTTGAGGAGGTTAAGCAACAATTGTTTCAGGAGTTCGAGATGAAGGATTTGGGGTCTCTTCGGCATTTTCTTAGTATTGACGCTGCTACTTCTCCTATTGGATATATTCTTTCTCAAACTAAATATGCCCGTGATATTCTTTCTCGTGCCAATCTCACTGATGACAAAATTGTTGACACTCCTCTTGAGTTGCATGCTAAGTTTTCTACTTCTGATGGCGTTCCTCTTGAGGATCCCACTTTGTATCGTGAGTAGGTTGGGTTCCTTGTTTATTTCACCATTACTCGCGCGGATATCTCCTATGCTGTGCACATTCTCAGTCAGTTTGTTTCTGCTCCTCGTTCCATACACTGGGCTGTCTTACTTCGTACTTTGTGCTACCTTCGTGGCACTTTGTTGCAATGTTTACTGTTATTTGCCTCTTCGGACTTGACTCTTCGTGCCTATGCTGACGCTAATTGGGTAGGTGACATCTCTGATCGCAAATCCACTTCTGGTCTTTGTGTTTTCCTTGGTGATTCTCTCATATCTTGGAAGAATAAGAAATAGTTTGTTGTTTCTCGTTCCACTGCTGAGGCCAAGTATCGTGCCATGACTCATGCTACTTCTGAGATCGTTTGGCTTCGGTGGCTTCTTTCTGATATGGGTGTCTCTCTTTCTGATCCAACTCCATTGTATTGTGATAATCAGAGTGCTATCCAGATTGCCCATAATTCATTCAGTCTTCCATGAGAAGACCAAGCATGTTGAAATAGATTGTCACTTTGTCAAACAGAATCTTTAGGCTGGTACTATTATTCTCCCTTTTGTTCTCTTTTTTCTTCAGTTGGCCGATTTTTTTACAAAGACTCACACTATTGCTCGTTTTCGTTTTCTTCTTGGCAAACTTTCGATACTTTCTGCACTGGCATCCTCAATTTGAGGGGGGAGGGGGGGTGTGAATTGTAGTTATAGTTTTCATTAAGGATAGTTTAATCCTTTAGGTTGTTAGTGTTTCATTCTATTAGATTAGGGTTTTATATATTTGTTCTCTGATTGATTAATTGTAAGACAAGGTTTTCTTATCAATTATCAATTATAACTAGGTTTAAACTTTCTATTACTTATTATTATTATTATTATTATTATTATTATTATTATTATTATTATTATTATTATTATTATGCAGGAAAACCTTGAAAGTTAAGAGTAGTTAAGTCAAGTTTTGATGATCCAAGGGATGGAGGACAAGTGGCAATGTAAGAAGGTGAAAATTATATGAGTGGTTAGATGATAGTTAATAGAAGTTTTTTTTATACATTTTTCTTTGTATAAATTGCCATTGATGGCTCTATTGTAAAGGGGGACCAACAAATCAATACATGAATTGATTTTCATTAATTTTCTATCCTATGAGTAGATCTAATCTACATAGGAGTAGTTTAAACTTAAATATGAGTAGTCTTAATGTACTTTACTTGTATTTGGTTGTTCATACAATCATTTACATCATCATCTTTTTCTTCTTTCTCTCTTTTTTCTTGTTTGTTTTGTCATTATTTTTACTCCAAGGAAGTCCTTGAACTTTTAAGGCATAGAACCTTAACACAATTGCTTGATCATTGTGTTATTTGGTGAGATTCTGGTTAAAGCTCTGTTGATCGAGATCTAACAAAAATTTTACTAATAGATATACAGAATTTTAAGACCAATCACTTGGTGAAAAATAGGATAAGGGTAATATCTTCCAATAATACTAGGCATCATAAAAGAAATATCATGAAAAGTCTTCATGAAGATATTGTTGGAAAAAATGGTTTTTTGGTGACTTTAATGTGAAATTGAAGTAGGTCCAACCATTGGTTAAGGTGGGATTCAATGGGTTTAGATTTTTTGTAACAAGATCTTTACACCACAAAAAAAAAAAAAAAAAATGACCAAAATGGTGAGACAGCTAATATGTTTTAAAGACACTGTGATATCACACAGAATTTGGTTTGATCCCTTGTTTTCCTTATTTTGATTCCGTATGTATTTCTGTTAATCATGGTTCATGTTATGTAATTTAACTAATTAATTAATTTATTTGTTTCGTTTAATTAGCCTATATGAACAATAGATTCTCCACCTTTAGATTAGTTTGTAGTATTTGTAGTGTTTTATTATATGTTATGCAATCACCCTAAATTACTTTCATGAAACTTTTTCATAATATTTGTTTCATGATGCGTAATATTCCTCTTTGTCTTCTCTAAGAAATAGACAAAATATTGAAAATTTATTTTTGCATTTATCTTAACAGTTGTAGTATGTAAGAAAATTTGCTATAAAATGAGTAGGTAACAAACAGATCCTCTACCACAAATGTGAATTGTCATCACATTTGGGGTTTGGTTTACTATGTTTTGTCAAATTTATATATTTTGATTGGAATTATACAATTTTCAGTGCAGAGTCCCTGTTCAGTTAACTAAATCGTTGAAAAAAAAAATTGAATGAATAAAAAATACACAAGGTCTCAAAGTCTCACAAGTCAAAACTTTTGACATTGGATTAGTTTGAATACCAGAAAGTATACTGCTGAAATTTTTTGATAAATACGAAATTAGTGTATTAGAGTTGGTTATTTTTTTAACATGAATCCGATTATGAAAAATAAACGGATTAACATGAAAAATTTATCTCTCGTACAACCATTATATTCTCTACAATCACATTCACAATATAATTTTTTTTAACCTTTTTTTTTTTTAAAAAAAAAAGATGGTGATTGACAACTATTAATGAGGTTGATCTTGTTGGCAGAAAACAATCACACATAAACACACAAAGATTTACATGGTTCGGCAATACGCCTACGTTCACGGGCAGTGGATTTCATTATATAGAGAGAAACACAAAGATTAAAACAATGGAGGAGGAGAAGACAATATTCTCACTCTACTCACTCAGTTGCTTACACCTTGATTACACTCTCTTTTGATTGCCGCATCGTACCCCTCCCATTCACTAACCATTTATAGATGCAATAGGAGAGCCAAAGTCTTCAATAAGCCATCGACAACATTTATGGCAGCCACCAACAAGATCTGAAGATCGGCTCGGCTGAATCTTTAGCTTCTTCATTTGTCTTCAATCAGCAACTATTGTTGACAAAGTGAATCAGAGCCAATCTTCAACAGATCTGGACTTCATTACACCAACGTGTTGAATGTGTTACATCATATGAGAAAAAACTTAAAAAAAACACGGCAAGTCTAAAATCTAATATATTCTTCAAATTAGCGGGTCAATGCGTTCACATTTTATGCATAAGCAATTAAAACAAACTTAAATTAAACTAACCCAACATGAATCCAAATGTCACTGGCTTCCTAGAAAACCCACCATGGATCAGAGACTAAAATCAGGAGACATTCTTCACTTCAAACAACTCCTCAATGAAAATCCAAGCCTACTTCTAAAACTAACACCTCATGAAAACACGCCACTTCATATCGCCACACTGTTTGGACACAAAAACATTGTTGCTGAGATTTACAATCGGCAGCACTCCCTCCTTGCTCAGCCGAACTTGGACGGAGACACGCCTCTACATGTCGCTGCGAGAGCTGGCCGCATCTCCATTGTTAGTTTTCTAGTCAACGAGATGTTTTCTTTGCCTTATGGGGACATCAAAAACAAAGGAAACAGAGGGATTGAGATTCTGAGGATGAGAAATAAGTGGGGCAACACAGTTTTGCATGAGGTTGTGAGGAACCATAGTATCAGAATGGCTGAGTTTTTGATAAAGGTTGATCCTGGGCTGGCCTGTTTTGAGAACAACATGGGTGAGTCCCCTCTGTATCTAACTGCTAGAGATGGAATGCTGGAAATTGTCAATCTTTTGTTGATGGCAACTCGCTCTTCTGCTTATGGTGGATCAGATGGTTAGATAGCTTTGCATGCTGCCATCACAGAGGGGCATTTTGGTAATCTTGTTCTTTCTCCTATCGCTTTTTTTTTATATGCATTTATTATCAAAAAAAGAAAAATAAATGAGTAATGTTATTCTAATCCAAAAATTATAGGGCAAATTTTATTGGTAGTCACTGTAATTTGTCTCTTGTGTCAATTCAGTCCTTGTGGTTTTGATTGCATCAATTTTGCCCTTCAAGTTTTTATGTTGTCTCATTTAACCAAATTGATAGCATTTGCTAAGAATTTTGACAAACTCTTAGTTTTCATCGTTTTAATTGTATTTGGTTCTGTTCATAATCAACCTTCCTTTTTATGTGTTATTTAGATGTCATTGAAGCCCTTGTAAGAGCAAAACCAGAACTAATCAAAGAAGCCGATCACCTTGGTAGAACCCCGCTCTACTACACAACATCCGTGGGAGACCACATGACAGTTCAAGGATTACTTCAACTTGACACCGACATAGCATTCATGTCCGATAAAGAGGGCCTATCACCGTTTTATGTTGTAGCGTATAGAGGCCATACCAATATAATTAAAGAGATCATTCGATATTGCCAGATTCTGGAGAATTGTTGGACTTGAGAGGCCAAAACATTCTTCACATTGCTATCCTAGGTGGAAAATTAAGTGTGGTTAGGTACATTTTAGAAACAACAGAGCTTGAAGGGCTTATAAACCAAGCTGATGATGATGGAAACACACCCTTACAAATGGCTACCATAGAAAGAAAAAGTTGGATAGCACATTATTTGATGTGGGATGATAGAGTAGATCAAAGAGCCAAAAACAACATTGGCCAAAAAGCCATCAACGATGAGTCAAGTACAGAGCCATACTTAAGATTTCCAATGGTAATTATATAGGTCGAGTTTATAATTTCTTTTCTGTAAGTCTTTAGTTAGGTACATTAATTTTTTAGGGAGAGGCTTCTCACCAGTCAACAAAAGTAAATTGGAGCATCCGGTTAGGTTTGTGGGATTCACCACAGCCTAGTCATCTGTAAAAGAAAAAAAAAATTCAAATTGATTTGATAATTGTACTTTCATGATTTTATCATAGTTGTATTTAAAAAAATGAATGACAATGGTTTATTTTTAAAATCATAATTATCGTCCATTTTTTTTCTAAATACAAACAAGGTAAAATCATTTGGTTACAATTATCAAAACAATATGATTTTTGTAGGGATGATCTATAGACTCACAATATGAACAACTTCGATTACAAGGGTGGACCTGTGATTAACCAATTGGCCCAAACTGCACTAGTGGATTGGAGAGAATCTCATTCCCAATTTTATTTTATTGTTTGGATGTACCATTACTAGGTACAAAAAGTATGCATTACAAATAAGGCTGCAAATGAGCTGACAAGAGCTTGTCTGTTTATTGAGCTAAAAAATCCAGCTCTTGCTCAATCTCAGCTCAGTTCGCTAACTCTAATAAAGTTTTGTTCACTTGCAGCTGTAATTATAAAGGTGAATGGCATCATACTCAAGGTCATCTTTGTATTTTGTATCTAGACTATAGGAATTTGGAGACAACCTTGGTCCCAGAATTCATGGATCACCAGAGAAAACATTTCCTCAAACATAATCGAGGATGGAGTAGCAACTGTCGACAAAATGAGATTTTACAAGCAAATGGGTCACAGCTTCTTAATGGTTGCCACACTAATCGCCACTGTCACATTTGCAGCTGCTTTCACAATTCTCGGAGGCTTCAATAACAACGTTGGCCCTGATCAAGGGCAAGCTCTTCTGCAATCGAGCACATACCTTAAATGGTTCCTGGTTTCGGATTCCATCGCCATGAGTAGCTCTGTGGTTGTAGCTTGCATACTCTTTTGGGGAGCTGTTATTGCAAAAAAAAACTACTTTTACTACTTTGCTAGTGCCACTATGCTAACACATATTGCACTGTCTTCAACTGGTATCGCCTTCACGACAGGATTGATTGCTGTTATGCCCAATCAGACTTTTGTTCGTATAATGTGTCTTATAATAGGTTTAGTTTTTGTTGGTGATAATTACAAATAAAATACCAAAAAATAAGAATAATAAAAATTACAATAACTATTGTAAGGGCTGAGGCGCGGGAAATTTGCTCTCTTTAAGGAGATTCAAGCCCTCTGCGGTTAGGCAAAGCCTCACACCGGTGCAGCAGAAAAACCTTGACTTGCCCCCCCAGGATACAACAACCCGACTAAGTCGTATAGTTCACCAATACTGCACAATTAGTTAAACCCAAAGCTTTATCACATACACTCTTTTTTATTTGTCTGATAATCTCACACAAGACATAATAAAGCAACCAAAACTTCTCCACGTATATCCCAAGATAGGACATAGCTTAATATATAGGAGAGAAAGCTAGGAGGGTCTTTCTTAGTGGATAAGAAAATGAAGACTTGGAAGACTGAATGGATAAGACTTGGCGAAGACATATCTTGGAAGACTAGGAAGACTTGGAGGATAAGAAAGGAAAGGAAATTGGTAGGCAACTTCCTTGGAAGTCTTGGAGACTTGTATGGTAAGCAAACTAGGTAGAATTGAAAAGAAAAACAACCTATAACACATTATAATATTAAAATACCTGCTGACATTCCCTCGCCTATTTTAATATTATAGGTAACAAAAACTGAGATTATTAGGCAAATAAGGATATTATGCATCATGGTAGGTGTGCTCTGCATTGAACTTCCATTAGTGAAACAATAATATCTATTCTAGAGCCAATAGTGTGCTCAGCATTGAACTATGACTACTTAAGTGAAATAAATAATTATTGCACACACATAATATTCCAGGTGTTCACATAAGCTTTAAAAGCTAGCACATTACGGCCTTGTGCGATCCCAAGATTCATGAGTGTTTTTGAGAATTAGCCCAAATCTCAGAGGTAGCGGCCCCACTGCCACACTCACATAAGTGAATTCTGTCAAGGGTGCTCCTGTAACTATGACACTCCACTCAATAGAAGCTACAGAAATTCGTTAAGAGGTTTTTTTTTTTTTTAATAACTCAACCTTACAACGTTACAGGATAAATGCACTTACATCATAGGGATGGATAAAAAGTAATTTAGTGCATTTCTTACGGCCATCATATGATCGTTTTTCTCATTGAACCCAATTACAGGGTCTCTGGTCCCTGGGTTGAGTATCCCCATACATGGTGTAGACACCCCAATTTGGACCGTCCTCAAGACTTGGACGTCACCGCTTGGACACTTGGTGATCGTCTTTGTTTGTGTTCGTTTTGAGTTCCCGGAGGTCTCGGCTGCGCGCCTTACCTCAGGATCTCTTAACTCGTCTGTTCCGTGTTTGGTTTTGGCACCAAACACTTGTGTTTTTTCCTTGAAGGGCAGGGAATGGCTTGTTGGCCATCCCCACATCCCATCGGCCTTCCCCTAACATCACCGGCTGTTTATGGGTGCCATCGGCCATGGTTTCTTAAAACCAAGGGCTGGTCGGCACTATATTTGGCCGACCGGCACTTTATTTTGTCGGCGACCTCTTTTGCTACCCGGTGTGACTCCTTTGAACCCTTGAGGCATGGTGCATGCCAGCTGTGCCAGCTGGAATGCACCATCACTCCTCCTCGTGCAGCTTGTGGCTGTTTTGAACCTTTGAATCCCTTTTCCTTCTAGAAGCTTGCACCCTTTGGCCAATCTTCTTGGAGAAGCTTGGCCAGCTGTCTTAGCTTCCTCTAGAAGCCAAGAACCATTTGCACCCTTTGCCCCTTTTGATATAGCTTCTTGGAGAAGCTTAGAACCCACTTTTTTTTGCCTATATAAGTCATCCTTCCTCTCATTTGTCTAGGGTTGGAAATTTTTGATCAAAGAACCAGAGAATACATACATATATCTTATATATCATCCTCTCTCTCTATATCTCCCTCTCTCTCATCCTTAGTGTGTGTTTGGAAGCCTAAAAGTGCATTTTTACCTTACTTTTCCACTCACACACACACTATTACACCTTGCTCCGAGATTGAGGGACATTGAGGGTTGTTTGTTGAGGTTTTGGACTGATTTTGATCAGTAAAGGGTGGCTGGAGCACCTGTTCTTGAAGTGTTCTTCAAGGGTGAGATTCTTACTTTATTTCTCCCAATCTTGCACTAGTTTTCTACCTATCTTGCATGCTGATTTGAACTTTGTGTATAACATAAAAAAGCCTTATATTTTCATGCTTTAGAACTTTCATTAAGGGTGTTTTGGCATTGGGGGTCGAAATCCCCCTCTTAGGCCTCTTTTGGCCCTTTTTTGGCGTCTTTTCCTTAAGCCTTGTTTACTTTGTTGTATTAGCCTTCTCACCACTGAAATCCAGTGGATTTTCAGTGGTGAAGGAGATGGTTTGAAGTCTTGTATAGGGGAGGGACACCCCTCTCCCTTCATTGCCTTATTTGCTTGTCTTTTGGTTCATAAAGGTAGCATGTATGCCTAGCTTTGTTTGGCTTCATTTCAGAGTTTATTTGGGGTTTATTTAGCATGTTTTACCTCTGTCCCATGTTGGTTTGTTAGCCCCTCTCATGCTTAATACACTTGCTTTGTATCCCCTCATTTTGCCTAGAAATGTGTCATGGCTTTTGGTCACTATGCTCTCATGTTTTGGCTTTGCTTTGTGAAGTTCTTGGCCATATTTTGTCTTGTATAAGGTCTGTTGGCCACTGATTTGGACTTGTTTAGCATGTTTGATGTAGTTACTTCGCATTTTGGCTTGTGAGCCTTGAGTGTATGAGTCTTTAGCATGCTTAGCTTACCTTAGTTTCATGATTTGACATCATTGTAGATCATATTTCAGTTCCTAATCCATGCTTGTATGTTTGTCTTCATCATCTCTTTCATGCTTTGAAGGGTTGTCTTTTTATGCCTTGGAAATGGTCATTGTGCATGCCCATGTGTTTAGATATTAGGCTGCCATATCAGTGGGTTTTGAGGCCCCTTTTTGCATACTAGAACTCTGTCTTGTATTGAAAAATTCATGCCATGTTTGCTTGGGATAAGTATTGAGTGATGCTCCATTTTGGTGGTCTTGAATGCCCTTGTTTTGGACTCATTCCTTGGCATGTTTTGACCATGATCTATGCATGCTTTAGTCTTGTTTTGGGGTCCCTTGGGACTGTTTTGGGTCATTTTGGTCCTTTAAGGTTTGGTTGACATAGCTTTGGTTTGACCCCCTTTATTGGCTTCAAGTGTTGGTCATTGTTGCATGCCTTGCTTGCATGTTTTGTTTGATTTGGCATTATCCTCTATTCATTTTTAGAGCTTGGCATGCTGGTTTAATGCCCTTTTATATCGCCTTTAAGTATGCTTAGAGTTGTCCCCTTTCATGCTTAGGTGATGGACCTTGATGTGTGCATGCTTGCATTAGGGATGGCAATTTAAACCCGGCCTGACGGGGACCCGATCCCCCGACCCCGATGAGAATGGTTTTTCCCCGAAAAATACCCCCGTGGGGACGGGGATGGTATTTAAAATTAAAACCCCGATCAGTTTCGGGCCGGGGACGGTGATCAGTGTTTAAGCCCCGGCCCGTCCCCGTCCCCGTCCCCGGCCCCAAATTTTCCCCGAAGCAGAATTACCGTTTTACCCTCTATATATATATATATATATAAATCAACTTCAGTGAGTCAGCGTGCAGCCTCACTCACACTCACTCATCTCATCTCATCTGCCTCTCATGTCTCCCTCTCTCCCCCTCTTTAAAACCGTCGGCCGATCTCCCTCCTCCCTCCCACCGCTGATCTCTCTCCTCCCTCCCACCGCCGATCTCCACCATCCCTACGACTCTCTCTCTTCTCCCTTACAAACCCACTTCTCTCTCTCTTTCTTCCCTCTACTATCTCTTCCGACGCCGTTGTCCAACGTCGATCGATCCTCCGATCTGAGACTGAGATCCACCGTCGTCCCTCGCTAGATTTTCGCTGTTGCAAATCAACTCCAGGGATTACAGATCGATCGAGCATGGTGCAGATTTACCAGATCTAGTTTCTCTCTCTCTCCTCCCCTCAGATCTGTGTCTTATGTTATCGTTTTTTATTTTTTTTCTGTGTAGTTGATCTGTTAATGTTGAAATCGTTAATGATTTGTTGTTGATCTGTTAAAGAGATCTGTGTTAATGATCTATGTTGTTGTTGATCTATTTGATGATATTGATGGTTTTGTTCTTGTCTCAATAGAGATGATCTATGGTTTATACAATAGATTAAAAATGATCTGTTTTGAAGAGATCTGTTTTGATATATTTGATGATCTATGGTTTTGATGTATTTGATGATAGATCAATATTGTATAAATAGATCTAATTTTCAATCAAATAGATCAGGTCGGGGATAAACTATAGATAAATAGATCATCTATAATTTTGATGTTCTAATTTCAATCAATATTGTATAAACGGATCATCTATTTGAAAACCGATCTGTTTTCAATGAACATTGTATAAACAGATCATCTATTTGATTGAAATCAACAGATTGAAATTATTTTTGTTGTTTGTGTTAAAAAAAAAATAAAAATGAATAGGTCGGGGATTTTCGGGGTCGGGGAAACCCGATCCCCGACCGGGGGCGGGGGCGGGGGGGCTGATGGGTTCCCCGTCGGGGATCGGGGCCGGGGACGGGGAATTTCTCACTATCGGGGATCGGGGACGGGGAGTGTGGTCCCCGGCCCCGTCCCGCCCCGTTGCCATTCCTAGCTTGCATGCATCATTTATGCTCTTGTACATCATTTTGGCCATTGTTTATGGCAAGGTTGAGGCCTTCCATTTATGGTTTAAGTCCACCATTGCATGCTTATCATATGCTTGTTGCTTATTTGGTTCATTACATGTTGTCCCATGCTAGCCTTATGGCATATTGGTCCATGTTTGCATCGCATTTGCATCTTATATAATTAGCATTTTGCATACTTAACATGATAGATTGCATCACATTTGACATGTTTTGCATCATAGTATCATGTTACATTTTGAGCTATGTTTGCATAACATGCATTGCATTGCTTGGTTTGGGGTGTCAAACCAAGTGTGAGGGATGAGGGGTGTTTGTACCTCAAGTGACAAAACACATCTCAACCCTTGGTCACCGAGGCCCTTGACTTGGACATGATAGGGTCTTGGTCCTCATTTGTGTGTTGCATACATTTTACATTGAATGGCAAGCTTGGTCCCTTAGGCTATCAAGCACAATTGATGGCCCAAGGATCGAGGGCCATGCTCCCCTGAGTTCAATACACGATAGGGAACATGACCATGCTTACATGTGCTTGAAATTCTATGCCATGCACTACCTGTCCTCTGTTGCTGTCAAAACTGTTTTCTACAGGAACATTTTGCTGACCGGCAATATTTAGTGCCGACTGGCCATTGGTGAATGGCCGACAATTTCATCAGCAGCCGATGGCCTTATACCATGGCCGGTGGTCATTTCCCTCAGCCGATGGTGTTCTACAGTGTTCATAGAAGACACCCTGGGACTTTGGAAGTTTTCAAAGAAGCAAGGCAGTGAAAACAGAGGCAGTAGTGCTATGGCTATGGGTTTCCGGGCAAGATGGATCGAGCATGCATCATTCATGCATCCCGAGTGGTCATGGCCATCTCTATTCTGCAGCTTAATTTGCTTAGCTAATTAGATGGCCCGTAATATTTAATTAGCTTGTAGGTTAATTATCCGTAATATTTATTTGGTCCTCTCAAGAGGGCAAATCTGTAATAAGGGTGCGTGTGTGTGCATGTCTTCCAATCCCCACTTCTTTCTTCCCTTTTATTTACCTGCTTATGATGGTAGATTAGGGCATGTTTAAATTAGCATACCTTATGCTATGCATGCGTGCATCCATACATTTGTCTTACATGCACCGAGCTCGGCGCATCATGCTAACTGCATTTGTACTTCAATTCCAAATTGAATACGTGCATCAATTGATCGCATTTCACATGCCATGTTTAGGTTAGCCGAGCCTACCCTAATTGCATCCTGTATGTGTTGCATTAGTCAATTTGACATGAACTAGGACCATGCATGTTTGCTAACTAGTTTATTGTTTTGGCACGGAGTACGATGTAAGTATTTTCATGCTTTAGCATATCGCATGCGTGTGAATGCTATCATGACAGCATGCTTACCATGTGGCTAGATGCTTATGTGATAAACTGTTTGATTGCCTGTGGGTGAAGGTTGGATTGTCTGAGTTGGAAAAACTTGTTGAAATCCGTGTTTTAGCCTACTTGCGAGTAGCAAATTCCAAAGTTTTTTTTTCAAAACAAACGGATATGCAATGATTATTTCCAAATTAGGCAATCTAGTCTATACTTGTTTGCTGTGCGTACAACATAGTAATTCTAGGCTAATAACCGGAACAAAAACACATAACGTTTTCAAAACAAGATATCACGGTTAGTAGAGGCCGGTCATCGGACCGGGCGAGAGGGGGTGCTCATAGCTGACCTTCCCTAATCGTACCCAAGCTCTGGAGCCGAGGCAACTTTGGTGATGACGGACACGTGGCCTTTGGCACCGAGTCAGGGTTTCCTAAATTTCTCCATTAAAAAAATATTTAGGTGGTGACTCTATATCTGGCAAAGCAGTCCATGTTTGGCACAGCAGTCCATGTTTGGCACTTCTTTGAAATTTTTTTTTTTTCTCGAAACGATTTGTCAGATTTGGAGTCTTTGGTTCAGATTTAGAACCACAAACAAATCGAGTCCAAACTGTAGCGGGGTCCCTCGCGGGCGTTGCTACACATGGCTCCTGCTATATTCAATGGGCTTCAACCCCATCCCCTTCGATGTATTCTAGACTCTATCTCTTGCTAAGGCCTTAGTTAATGGATCTGCAAGATTATCACCAGATTTAATGTAATCCACATTTATGATGCCGTTATTCATATAAGATCTCATAGTACTGTGTTTTCTTCTAATAGGTTTGGATTTACCGTTATAATAACGGTTATTAACTCGACCAATTGCTGCGGTGCTATCACAATGAATCAATATAGGTGGAATCGGTTTTTCCCAACAAGAGATTTCATTTAACAAATCTCTTAACCAATTTGCTTCTTCACTGGCTGTAGCTAAAGCAATAAGCTCAGCCTCCATTGTTGAATTAGCAATAATGGTTTGTTTTTTCGATTTCCAACTTATAGCACCACCTTTCAATGTAAATAAGTAACCAGTAGTTAATAATGAATCACCTGACAAGGTATTCCAATCGGTATCACTGTAACCTTCAAGTACTGCAGGATACTTATTATAAAACAAGCCATATTTTATGGTACCAAATAAATATTTTATAATCCGCTCAATGGCTAGCCAGTGATCACTGCCAGGCTTGCTAGTAAACCTGCTAAGTACTCCAACTGCATAGGCAATGTCAGGTCTAGTACAGTCAGTTGCATAACGCAAGCTACTAATCATACTAGCATATTCCTTTTGATTAATTACATCCTCATCATTTTCAATAGGAAATAAACGCACATGAGGATCGAAAGGAGTAAGAACATGCTTGCACTTAAAAAAATTATATTTTCTCAAAATTTTCTCAACATAATGCGATTGATCAAGAAATATACCATCACAAGTTTTGGTAATTTTCATTCCCAAAATATAATTAGCCTCACCAAGATCTTTCATATCAAAATGGCTACTAAGCATATTTTTAGTTTCCACGATGATATGCAAATTAGAGCCAAATATAAGTAAATCATCCACATAGAGGCTAATAATGACATGTGAATTTTCTTCAGATTTATAGTAGATGCATTTATCACATTCATTTGTTTTATAGCCATTCTCAATCATGCAGGAATCAAATTTCTCATGCCACTGTTTAGGGGCCTGTTTTAAGCCATATAGGGATTTAACTAGCTTGCACACTTTGCTTTCTTGACCGGGTTCCACAAAACCCTCAGGTTGATCCATATAAATTTCTTCACCCAGGTCTCCATTTAAAAATGTTGTTTTAACATCCATTTGATGAATTTTTAGATCATGAATTGTAGCCACTGCAATTAATAATCTAATGGATGCAACTCTAGTAACCGGAGAAAATGTATCAAAAAAGTCAAGATCTGCTTGTTGTTTAAAACCTTTTGCAACAAGCCTTACTTTATATTTATCAATAGTTCCATTTGGTTTAAGTTTTTTTTGTCAAAACCCATTTACAGCCAATAGTTTTACAACCTGGTGGTAAATCTACTAATACCCAAGTTTTATTGGATAATAATGATGCCATCTCATCATTTACAGCCTAGTTCCAATTGGTTTTGGAAAAAGAGTTTTAATTTGGCTTGGTTTAGTATAATATATTTTTATATATTATATTTGTGGACGCCCAATCCAATTTGGTTACAACTAGGGTTTGATTACAACAACCCTAAATTTACAATACAGATTTGATATTGTTTGGCCAAGGAAAAAAAAGTATTGGTTTTACTTTTCCCGTGGGTGTACTGTACGACTGCCATATTAGTACCTTGATTCGGTAACAGTGCCGATTTTGTTGAAGATTAGTTAAGGTGCTTGATTGGTTCAAGTTTTTGTTTTCTTCGTGTGGAAGTTGATTTGGTTCGTTATTTTGGGTCTTCTTCAACTTTGATTCTGAAGATTTTTTGTTCATCTATTTGGTGAGGTCTTTCCTCTTATTTATTTGTGATTATTTGGAATTCACCTAAGGGTGGTTTTGTCAGACCATTAGTGTCTCGTTTGTAATCGTTTGGAACTTCTTTGGTTGATAGTGGAATCGAATTTCGATCCCGTGGACGTATCACATTGAGGAACCACGTAAAAATTCTTGTGTTGTCTTTGATTTAATTTTTCCGCATTAGTTTTTATTCCCATTGATTGATTTACTTGTGAGAATCATCGATTTTCCCTAGCAGTTTCCTCCATATTAAAAACATGATAATCAGGGCCAAAATCTTTTTCTAATCTAGCTCTTTTACTCCTTCTTAGTTCAAAAACTACAATATCTTGGTTTTGTAAAAGAGGAGTAGAGGAACCGATTTCACATAAAATATTTTCTTGATAATTTTGACCCCCACCATTTTTAGATTTAAAAGGAAATTTTCTTCATGAAAGATTGCATCACCTGGTTCAAAAATTATTTTGTTTTCAATATCAAAAAATCTATAGGCTGTACTATTTGTTGCATATTCAAGAAAAGCACAAGTGGCAGCTTTCACACCTAATTTAGGTCTTTTAGGGTCCACAAATCTAACAAAAGCTAGACAACCCCAAACCCTCAAATATCTCAAATTTGGCTTATGCCCTTTCCATAACTCAAAAGGTGTAACTTTTGTTTTCTTATGTGGCACTTTATTCATAACATAACATGCAGTTAAAATTGCTTCTCCCCACAAATTTGAGGGAGCACCTGCTTCAATTAGCATAGCATTTGTTAAATCAGTTAAAGTTCTATTTTTCCTTTCTGCTACACCATTAGATGTAGGTGAATATGGTGGAGTAGTTTCATGGATTATTCCCCAAAACTGAGCAAACGAGTTGAATCTAAAAGATTCATACTCTCGGCCTCTATCACTTCTATATCTTTTAATCTTTTTACGGAATTGATTTTCAACTTCAAGAAGAAATTTTTAAAATTTTTCAAAAGCATCACTTTTATTTTTCAACAAGTATTCATAAGTGTATTTTAAAAAATCATCAATAGAAGTGATAAAATATCTATTTCCACCACGTGTTAAAATTCCTTCAAATTCACATAAATCAGTGTGAATTAATTCTAACAATTCAGTATTTCTCACCACGCTTTTATGAGGCCTTTTAGTTATTTTTGCTTGACTGCAAACTTCACATTTCTCAAACTTATTTGTTAGTCTGGGAATTAGTCATAAACTACTCATGGCTCCCACATATCGGCTATTAATATGACATAGACGAGCATGCCAAAAATTCATAGAAGACAGCATGTAAATAGAAATATGTGCTTTCTTATTCTCAACATTTAGTTTAAACATTCCATCACAGGCATACCCTTTCCCCACAAATATGCCTTTTTTAGTGATTATATATTGGTCAGATTTAATAGTCTGCTTGAAACCAACTTTGTTGAGCAAATAACTCGACATCAAATTTTTCCTCATAGACGGTGAGTACAACACGTCTTTTAAGACAAGCACACGTCCAGAGGTAAAATTCAGCTCAACATCCCCATACTTGAGCACCTTGGTTAAACTGGAGTCACCAAGCATAACAGTCCTCTCCTCATTAAAAGGAGTGAAATCTTTGAACCAATCTTTATCATAGCAAACATGCCTATTGGCACCAGAGTCTGCCCACCACCCTTCCACAGATTGAACCATAAAAATATTTGTAATCATAACCACAAATGGTTCCTCGGTAACATTAGCCTGTGGTCGAGATTGTTGTTTCCGAAATTTGCAAATTCGAGCAATATGCGCACTTTTGCCACACACAAAACATGTCACATTTGTCAGATCTTGTGAAGGGGGTTCTTAGTTCCATTTCTTTTACCTCGGGTAATTTTTATTTTGTGGCCTTCCAATATTTTTCCAGATTTTCTTGATTGGCTTCAAGTGACTATTTTTATGAAATCGACATTTAAGTAAAGTATTTCCAAAAGTTAAATTTACCTTTGAAGTGGAATGCTCTTGTGTCATAAGTGCATCTTGTCCTTGTGCTTCCTCCTCCACCCGAATTCGTGTGATTAGAGTCTCCAAGGATGTCTCTTTTTGCTTGTGGCGCATTGACTTTTGGAACTCCCTCCAAGATGATGGTAGTTTGTCAACAATACCTGCTACAACAAGATTGTCTCCAATTTTGATGCCTTCAGATCTAACTTCAGCTACTAACATCTGAAAATCTTGAACTTGCTCCACCACTGATTTTCCATCTATCATCTGATAGCGGAAAAAATGGCTTGTAGCATATTTTTTAGCGCCTGCCTCTTCAGTGTCATATTTATTCTGCAAGGCTTTCCAAAATTTCTTGGCAGTGGTGTAAGTAGTATCATAATAATCATAAAATTGATCTGAAAGACAATTTAAAAGATAATATCGACATTTATACTCATTTGTGTTGTATTTCTCGATTTTTTTCAAGATGAGCAGCATACTTCTCATCGGTCATCTCTTCAATGGGGACTTTGTTCGGATTTTTCTCGGTCAGGATATAGGCCACCTTGAGGAGACTGAGGTAGAAAAGCACCTTGCCTTTCCATCTCTTGAAATGGGCTCCCTCGAACCAGAAGGGCTTGTTGAGATCGCCGGTATTCTCGTTGGGCTTCTTTAGTACTGGCTCCATGAACTTTTGCTAATTGAATCTCCTGAAAATTGTTGGTGATAATTACAATTAAAACACTAGAAAATAAGATTAATAAAAATTACAATAACTATTGTAAGGGCTGAGGCGCGGGAAATTTGCTCTCTTTAAGGAGATTAAAGCCCTCTGCGGTTAGACAAAGCCTCACACCGGTGCAGTAGAAAAAATCGTGACTTGTCCCCCCCAGGATACAACAGCCCGACTAAGTCGTATAGTTCACCAATACTGCACAATTAGTTGAACCCAAAGCTTTATCACATACACTCTTTTTTATTTGCCTGATAATCTCACACAAGACATAATAAAGCAACCAAAACTTCTCCACGTATATCCCAAGATAGGACATAGCTCAATATATAGGAGAGAAAGCTAGGAGGGTCTTTCTTAGTGGATAAGAAAATGAAGACTTGGAAGACTGAATGGATAAGACTTGGCGAAGACATATCTAGGAAGACTTGGAGGATAAGAAAGGAAAGGAAATTGGTAGGCAACTTCCTTGGAAGTCTTGGAGACTTGTATGGTAAGAAAACTAGGTAGAATTGAAAAGAAAAACAACTTATAACACATTATAATATTAAAATACCTGCTAACAGTTTTCTATGTGGGAAACTTTCTTTTTTTTTACCTACTCATGCAAAGATTTCCCTTATTTTATGTTTTTCAGTTCTTGATTTATATGCTTTGTAGGATCATGACCAAATTTGTCAAAAGATGAATAACATCTCTAGCAAATATGCATATATCTCAAATTGACTTTGTTTCAGTGATTTCTACGGCCAGTCAGGTCGGATTTTTTTATTCGGTCGGAGGTAATAATGACTTTACCGCCCCATTTTTTTTTGTGGAAACCAAAGAGGAATATGAATGTTTTTTGTCCTCTTAATCTTAATATTGACAACTTGCTGTTTAAAAGTTCACTTTGACTGGAATTAATAAACATTTTCAGAATAAACTACACCATTAAAGAACTTCAAGAATGAATGAAACATAAACAAGTCTCAAACCTCGGATGCTCCGATACTCGTGTCCCTAAATGACTAACCTCCTAAAAGCCTTCAACTGGTGATTTTGGGTTAATAGTCTGTGGGCATGACTTCAAAGATTAACAAGATTATGAGTTTTTTGATAGTTAATAGTGAAACAAAAAATACCACAATAATTAATTAGTTATAGAACTATCAGAAGGAAATAAAATCTAAAAGAGTATACTTATATATAACTTAATCTTGGTTAATAGTGAAACAAAAAATACCACAATAATTTGTTAGTTATAGACCTATCAAAAGGAAATAAAATCTAAAAGAGCATACTTACATATAACTTAGTTTTGCTATGAAGTTTTTCACCAAGTTCGTTACTGCCTTTCACCAAGTTCGGTACTTGGGCTTTGATAGAATGTCATGATTAGACTAGCTAGCTAGTTTGAAATTTTGAATACCACTACACACTACGCCAAAACAGGGCATTAACGGCGGTTTTTTTAACGGTAGTTTTCGTTACCGCCGTTAATGTATCTTTAACGGCGGTTTCGTTACCGCCATTTAAAAAACCGCCCCTAAAGTATCTTTAATAGCAGTAATGAAACCGTCGTTAAAAAAATTGCCACTAAAGCCCTCTTTTAACGGCGGTAACGAAACCGCCGCTAAAGCCCTCTCATTACTGCCGTTAATGATGGCGGTCTTTGCCAGCGGAGCTCTGGCGTGTGGTGACTACGCGCGGCCAGAGGTTGAACATGACCATCTACAATAAAGCAAAAGTAATGTTTAAATATTTATTTAGGGAATATATTTCATATAGAGTGGCTGTGGTGTAGTGGTTAGTGTGCGTAGATTAAAGGTCAAGGGTTCGAGGCCTGGGGGGTGCAAGAAGAGAGAATTATTTTTTAAAAAATTTGAACCTATTTACGGTGGTAAAGAATCGCCGTTTTTGGTCCTATATTACTACCTTTTTTGGTCGACTTTTAACAACGGTAATTTACCCTTTAACGATAGTTGTACCTTTCCCGACACGAGTATAAACGACAGTCCTAAATTACTGCTGTTAAAGGCTTTAACGGCGGTAAAAAACCGCCGCTAAAGCCCAATTTTGGCATAGTGACATTGTTTGATTAATGCAGAGTAAAAGATATACAAGATAAGATTTGAAGGATTATTTATGACATTGGATTGTGAAAAATCTAGAAAACACCTAGAAGTTGATTTGTGATTATGTATCAATTTTAAGCAGAATATAACAATCCCAATCAAACAATCAAGAGAAAGAGACACAAAGATTTTACGTGGAAAAACCACAATTGGACACCTTCCAATTGTGATAAAAAAACCACGGGCAACAGCCACAAGAACAATCCACTAAGAAGATATAAAGGAATTATACAGGTATCACTCTCAATTATTTAGCGAATTCACAACGCCTAATTGAACCAACCTCTATGTGCCTCTTCCAACCCCATCTTCAGCACGGAATTGTCTTTCTGATGAGCCACTTCGGATTCCCTCCAAAGCTTCAGGCTCGAATTCTTCAGAATTCACAACTGAAGAACAACTCTCTCTTTTGTGTATAACAAACAAACCTTTGATGTACTCTCTTTAAACCATGAGTTAAATACTCAATAAAACATCAAAGAAAACAAAATATCCCCAGATATAAACCTTTAAGACCAAAAAGAAGATCTGGAGGATTTCAATCAATTACATAGTTTTGGGAGAAAACCAAGTATTTATAGAGAACTAAAAGTAATCCAAGATTGGGAAGAAAACAAACTCCTTGAGAAATCCGGATTCTGAGGCTCGCTCGAGCGAAGCTTTCCTGGCTCGAGCGAGGAGAGTAATTTTCATGATTTCTACTAGTGCCTTGGCTCGAGCGACGGATCCTTGGCTCGAGTGACCAATCACTTCTTTCAGGTTTTTGCATGGACGCAATCCTTCGCTCGAGCGAGCATTTCTTGGCTCGAGCGAGCACTCCTTGGCTCGAGCGAGCACTCCTTGGCTCGAGCGAGCAACGGCTGACATGCAATTTTGAATGCAAATTTGAATTTTGAAAGCATTAACATCACAAACTTCTCTGCATGGCTCGATTCGGATTTGGATTCGCATCTAATAAACTCATAGCCTCACTGAAATAAAAGTGCGAAAATAAATACATCTGAAAGGAGTTTTGTTAAACGGGGTTGCCAAGAATAAAAACCTAACAGATTGTATTGGGAAGATTTCAAGGAATGAGATTTAATAGTTCATCGTATTGAGGATTAACAATGTAGACATAATTGAAAACGTATCCAAATACATGCTGAATTGAGAAGAATTGGAGACGCTCCACACTTCCTCTAATCTAATCTGCATCCCTCGGAAGAGCATTTTCAATCCTTCATCAATTGTTTCATTAGATTTAAATTTGGTGACAAAATGCTAAAAATATACTCCAACCATTTTTAATAGCCATATTTTTACTTAAATTTAATTAAATATTTTTTTTTAAAAGGAGAAGTTAGGATTTGAGATGGCTTTTTTTTTTTCCCTCATAAAAAGTGATTAAAACAAGTTTTAGCACGAGTTTGGATTTTTTTCAAAACTATGATGAAAAAAAGAAGATTGAAGTATTTAATATCAAATCACGTTCGTAATCAAAATTTTCAATTAAATTTGATGAAATTTTTTTTAAGGACTGGGGATGGTCTAATTCCTCCAGACAAATGCCCAACTGGCAACTTTGTCCAAGTCAACTACACCTAAATAGTGGCATCAAATATTATATACTCTAGGGGTCAATGTGCTGACATTTTACAACAAACATAAAAGATTAAAAGCAAACTTATAAAACCATCCCCACATTAATCCAAATCTTATTGCCTTACTAGAAAACCCACAATGGGTCAGAGACTGTACAACTCTGCAAAATCAGGACACATTCTTCACTTCAAACAACTCCTCAATGAAAATCCAAGCCTTCTTCTAAAACTAACACCTTATGAAAACACACCACTTCAAGGGTTAGCCTTTTTGCTATCGAGCAAACATCTCAAGTGGTTCAATACATGTCTTTTCTATAAGCTTAAGACCAAATTTATCAATTGATGAAGAAGTAGTCTTGCAAATTTATCGAAAACTAGAGTACTTTTCAATATCAAAGAGCTAAAACTGATTGATAGGGATTGATTGATTATGGAAAGGAAAAAAATCTTCCATCATTTATGTAACAGTCATTATTTGAATGAGGACAACATCTAATGGTTAAACTTGCTGAGAATTTTTATCCTTTTTGCTATTCATTTGGCAGAAAACATTCTTCCACAACAAATATGTTTCATGCTTAGTTATAATTGGAAAAATGTTATGATAGTGTTGTTGTAGGGGTATGATCGTAGCTGTTGATTGAGTAAATGCACGATCGAATGGATTAGATGGCCAGCGATCATCATTAGGTTCAATACACCCATTCATTGTAAGGAGAGATCCTCACCGTAGAAGTATGATCTAGCTACCAGATTTGAATTATAGCTGATCGGATGCAATCAAGAGTTATGACCCATCCGATCAGATTTCTAGATGCTCATATAAGGGTTAGTGATCCAACCATTTAATTATATAGAATTCATAATCAAGTTTTGCAGTTCAATGTCTTTTTCTCTTATTTTGATGTTTTTTTATCAAGAACTTTCTTCTTATGGGTTATAATTTTTTGTAGATATTCTTCTTTGTTCTCGTCAGCGCACATGCAAACAGAATATCCAGATTAAGTATCCTTATATTCTAAAGGTAGATTTGTTGTAACCCCAATGCACACTATTGGGTGAGAACAAATGTTAGTATTTAAATTGAGAGATTAAATTGAAATACGTTTATACTTTGAAGATCAAATTGACATGAATTAAATATTGAGAATCAAACTGAAACATTTTTATATATTAGGGACAAAATCGACACAAGTCAAACATTGACGACTCCGTCAAAAAAAAAAAAACATTAATAATAATAAAAAGAAGAAGAAGAATGATAAAATTGAGGGGAAAGTCTATAGTACATTTTGTTCAAAAAAATGTATGGTACATAGAACATCAATAACTAAGATTAAGCCACATCATCAAAAGTGACCTGCTAAACAGGTCAATTTTTATAGTTATGAGGCAAAATCATATTTCTTCATAACTATAATCAAATTGATCATAACTAAGTCATAACCACATCTCACAACCAACACCATTTTATTCATAACTAGTATCACATATTTCATAACCACATCTCATAACCAACACTATTTTGTTCATAACTAATATCACATATTTCGTAACCATAATCACATATCTCATATCCAATAGCCTTTGGCTCATAACCACACTACTTTGATCATAACCAATATCACATATCTCACAACCATTTCATAACCACATCTCATAACCAACACCATTTTGTTCATAACTAATATCACATATTTCATAACCATAATCACATATCTCATATCCAATACCCTTTGGCTCATAACCACACCACTTTGATCATAACCAATATCACATATCTCACAACCATTGATTACATATCTCATAATCAACCCTTTGAATCATAACCAACATCACATATCTCATAACCACTAATCGCATGTCTCATAACCAACACATTTTTGTTATAACCAACATCACATATCTCATAAGCACTAGGCACATATCTCATAACTAACACTCTTTTGCTTATAACAACATCACTTTGATCATAACCAATATCACATATCTCATAACCATTGATCACATATCTCATAACTACTATCCACATGAATCATAACCACATCTCATAACCAACTCCTTTAAGTTATAACCAGTATCACATATCTCATAACCAACATCTTTTTGTCATAACCAACATCACATATCTCATAACTAACACTTTTTTGCTCACAATCACACCACTTTGATCATAACCAATATCTCATAACATAACCAAACACCCTTTGACACCACTTTACTTATAACCAAAATCTCATATTGTATAATCACTAATCAAATATTTCATAACCATTACCCACATATCTCATAACCAACATCACATATAACTACTAATCACATATCTCATAACCACACCACTTAGATTATAACCAACATTACATATTTCATAACCACTAATCACATATCTCATAACCAAGCACCCTTTGACTTATAACAACACCACTCTACTCATAACCAAAATCACATATCTCATAATCACTAATCATATATCTCATAACCTTTACCCACATATGTTATTACCAGATCTCATAACCAACACCCTTTGCCTCATAACCAACATCACATATATCATAACCACTACCCATATATAGGGGTGTAAATTTGGTCCACGAGCTTACGGCACACCCCAAGTCTGCTCATGCCCTAGATGGGCCCAACCAGGCCCGAGCCTAAGCCCAACCTAAGACCTTGGGCTATATGTTCTAGAGCTTGGCCTGGCCTTGGTGTGTTATGGAGTGTGACCCATTCCGTGAGCTCAACCTGAAATTTTTTTCCCCATCTGGCCTGACCCAACCCCAACAGCTCCTTGCCCTTGTCAGTGCAACGGTCAAAAATTTAAAAAAATAAAATAAAATAAAATTTGAAACAGTCATATAGCCGTTAATTCCACCAACAGCCAATTTTATTTATATATATATAAATTAACCCCTCCTTCCCAAGTTTTATAAATACCACCCCTTTCTCATTTTATTTCTCACAAACAAATCTATCTCTCAAGCTCTCATTCTATCTGAACTCTCAACTCTCAATTAATTCTGAAATGTCATCCTTAAGTGACAATTCTCTCAATTAATTTTGAAGTATCATCCCTAAGTGACAATTACAATTGATCACCTATCTCTATTTTAGATTTATTTTTAGTTATAGTATCTTCATTAAATATAATAGAAATGGTAATATACAAATGATATACTTTTTAAAATATCTATATACACTTATATATATATATATATATATAATTTAACTAAATTTTAATAAAAAATATGTTGAAAAAAATTATCTATGACGTGATTTTATTTTGTTCTACTAAATAATTTTTCTCTTAAATTTTTTTCCCAACTTTTCTTCATTTTTTTCTCTACTCTATTTTTTTCCCCCTTGATTTTTCCTAGTTGTGCCTAAGCTCTCTCAATTTCTTAATCAGACTTCTTTATTTCGCTAAAATTATCGAACGACCATCGTTGATAGTTCTTCCTTACTAGATTCTTTCTCTCTTTACTCCTGTGTCTCTGCAAGGGATCCTTAAACTTGTCATTACTCTCTTTGTCTATTTCAACACTATTCATTCTGGTGATATTTCTCTATCTAGTAAATGCATCTATCTCGAAACTCTAGCTCTTTCACATTAATATGTCATACATACACAAACCTTTGGTCGTAGTTATGATTTGAAAGGTTTTGTTATCATCAATTTGTATATATGTTATAGAATTGTTGAAAAATGAATATTACGCATTTTGTTGTACTGTTCTGCTATCTCAGTCCTTTTCATCCCTCAAGCATCTCTCTCATTCTTTATTGTCATTGTAGATATCTCTAATGTTCTTTATCAGAAACGACAGCACCTTTGACGTCATTTTCACAAGCGATAAGCTCGTTCAGTCTCTCTTTCTCATATTCCCTTTTCCCCTCGCTCTACTAGCTAATTTTCTCTAACTCTCGTTTTCTGTTCCATGACTTTAAGTCGTTGATTAAATTACTTAATGATTGTCATTACATTTTGTTTTCTCTGTATTATGAGAGATCCCAATTGGTGATTCTAAGATTTTTAGTGATTTATTTAGTCATTTTATGATAATTGTTATGAAACTTTGTTGCTTGATTACAATATTTGTGGTTTATAAAAAATTTGGATATTTTTGCTACATCAATTAGTTGTGTTGTTATACATTTTGTGATTGATGTTATGAAATTTTTTTAGTTGGTTATGACATTTGTGATTTGTAAAAATTTTGATTATTTTGTTTATGGCAATTAGTGGTGCAGTTACGCATTTTGTAGTTGATGTTATTAAATTTTGTAAGTTGGTTATGACATTTGTGGTTTTTAAAATTTTTAGATGTTTTTGTTATACCAGTTAGTGGATAGTTACATAATTTTTGGTTAATATTACAAAATTTTGGGAATCAGTTACAACATTTGTGATTTTCTTTAATTTTAAACAATTTTGTTACGCCAATTAGTGATGGCGTTATGTTATATTACAAAAACTTTGTGACTTGATTATGATATTTGTGGTTTCTAAAATTTTAATATTTTTATTACGCCAATTAATGGTGTGATTATATATTTTGTAGTTGATGAGTAAAATAGTATTTTTTTTTTATTTATTAATTTTACTTAATAAAAATAGATGAAGGATTTATATTAAAAATAAATAAAAAAAATTGAAGTATAAATTGACAAAATTATAAATTAATAATTCATTTTATTATAAGACTATTCATAAATGTTTTAATTTTGTTTTTTATAATGATTAGTACATAATTTTGGTCTCATTTTCTCCAAAAATTTGGAACAAACATCCAAACTTTGTCACAATCAAAATTCCCACATTAATTGTTTTTGACAAATCCCTAGACCCTTCCTTTAGTCCAAACGAGAGAGAGAGAGAGAGAGAGAGAGAGAGTAATTTTTGGACTTGGGGTGTGCCACGAGCTCGTGGGCCAAATTTACACCCCTATATGTGAGTAATGGTTATGAAATATGTGATTAGTTGTTATGATATATATGATGTTGGTTATGAGGCAAACAGTATTGGTTATGAGATGTGGTTATGACATAAGTGTGTAAAAGTTATGAGATATATGATTAGTGATTATTAGATATGTGATTTTGGTTATAAACAGAGTAATGTAGTTATAAGTCAAAGGGTGTTTGGTTATGAGATATGTGATTAGTGGTTATGAGATATGTAATGTTGGTTATGATCAAAGTGGTGTGGTTATGAGATATGTGATTAGTAGTTATGATATATGTGATGTTGGTTATGAGATATGTGGGTAATGGTTATGAGATATTTGATTAGTGATTATAAGATATGTGATTTGGTTATGGGCAAAGTGGTGTCAAAGGGTGTTTGGTTATGCTATATGTGTAAGTGGTTATGAGATATGAGATATTTGTTATGATCAAAGTGGTGCAAGTATGAGCAAAAGTGTTGTTAGTTATGAGATATATGACTAGTGGTTATGAGATATGTGATGTTGGTTATGACTCAAAGGGGTTAGTTATGAGATATGGTTATGATTCATGTGGGTAATAGTTATGAGATATGTGATCAATGGTTATGAGATATGTAATATTGGTTATGAACAAAGTGGTGTGGTTATGAGCAAAATGGTGTTAGTTATGAGATATGTGACTACTAATTATGAGGTATGTGATGTTGGTTATGAAAAAAAGGTGTTGGTTATGAAATATGTGACTAGTAGTTATGAGATATGTGATGTTGGTTATGAAATATGTGATTAGTGGTGGTTATGAGATATGTGATGTTGGTTATGAGATAAGTGATTAGTGGTTATGAGATTGTGATGTTTAGACCCCTAGACTCCTCTGATTTCCTTTGCCCTCTTTTTGGTAACCGATTATACCGGTAGTCAATTCAAAATTAAATTATTAAAATAATTTAGTTATGTGGTAGTTATGAGATAATATGGTATGCATGAATAACTAAATATAACTAAGTTATGAGTTAATATGATAATGGTTATAATCTATACGATATTAGTTATAATATAAAATCACATATCCTCATAACTGATGTATGGTACATCCAAATGTATCATAGCATCAAAATTGACAAGCAATGAAGTTGTCCAGGGGGGCACGATCTGCCAAAGGCCTATCGAACCAAACATGACACTGTTCCATTGGCCGGCACTGCTACAAACTCGTCAGGGAAAAGGAAGGCAAAGAAAAGGTAAAGACACAGAAAATGGTTTCTCTGTCATAATAAATTTTCACATCACAAGAAATGATATATACAGTATTACTTAAATTTGTGATTGGCCTAACTTTTAATTTGAAGTTTGAATTATTTATTTATTTTGTAATTAATTTTTTTAATGATTTTTTTTAATTTTTTTTAAGAACTTTAAATTTTTAAGGGAAAATTATTTATAAGTCCCATTACGAAAACTTATTTAATGTGAAATCCTATTTAATTTCTTATAGAGTTTCAAGTCCTATTTAGATAGGAATGTATTCCACAAGGTCCTATGGGTTGTGAATAAATGGTATTAATATACTATTATACCCTATAATGGCAAAACCATATATAGGAAATTGAATGTGACCATAGATCATATCTATATAAATGCGAATTTGAATGTCAAAATACAAGAGCAAGCTACATTTTCACATTCAATTTAAAAAATCAAAAATCTAGTAAGTTTACGAAACGTAACGTGACACATACGTAAACACTAAATACAACAACAACACAACACAAATTCAAAAAAAAAAAAAAAGCAACCGAATGTAACACGCACAAAACATGACAATATTACAGATGTGGATTAACATTACAACCTAAATGTAACGTCATTGGAGGCTAACGAAAGTGTGTCAATGTATGGATGTACCATTTTACAATGCGAATGTGTTTTTTTGCATCTGAATGTCTCATCTGATATGGTCACGTTACATTACGTTTATGTAGGTGTCACATTACGTTTCGCAAACTTAATGGGTTTTTAAGTTTTTTAATTGAATGTAAAAATGTTGCTGGTTTATGAAAAATGGTACATCCATACATTGACACACTTTCATTAGCCTCCAATGACGTTACATTTAGGTTGTAATGTTAACCCATATCTGCAATGTTATCATGTTTTGTGCGTGTTACATTCGGTTGTATTTGTCTTTGAATTTGTGTTGTGACGTTATTGTATTAAGTTTTTATGTACGTGTCACATTACGTTTCGCAAACTTAATGGGTTTTTAATTTTTTTAATTCAATGTGAAAATGATGCTAGTTTATGAAAAATGGTACATCCATACATTGACACACTTTCATTAAAAGTCAAGTGTAAGTGGCAGCTCGGACTTTGAGAGCCCTGGTGTAGACGTCCCCGAACGCCCCGGGGGGATGAACCCCGTTCTGTTCATTTGGGTTTACTACAGTTCGGACTCAAATTGTCACGGTTCTTAATCTTGAACCAAAGAGTCCAAATCCGGCAAATCGTTTTGAGAAAAACAGATTTTGAAAGAAGTGCCAAACATGGACTGCTTTGCCAGATACAGAGTCGCCACCTAAATATTTTTTAATGGGGAAATTTAGGAAACCCTGACTCGGTGCCAAAGGCCACGTGTCCGTCATCACCAAAGTTGTCTTGGCTCGGGAGCTTGGGTACAATCGGGGAAGGTCAGCTATGAGCACCCCCTTTCGCTCAGTCCGAAAACTGGCCTCTACTAACCATGATATTCGGTTTTGAAAACTTTATGTGTTCTTATTCCGGTTATTAGCCTAGAATTACTATGTTATGCGCACAGCAAACAAGTATAGACCAAATCGCCTAAATTGGAACAAAAACATTGCATGTTTGTTTTGAAAATGGTTTGCTACTCGCAAGTAGGCTAAAATGCAGATTTTGCCACCCTCAAGTGGGCTTTTAGAAAAGACAGTTTTGCCACTATCTGGTGGGCTTAAAACTCACAGTTTTAATGCATTATTCCAATCTAGGTAATTTGACCTCCATCCACAGGCATTCAAACAGTTATATCACATAAGCACTTAGCCTCATGGTAGTCATGCTATTATGGCAACACTCACACACGTGCAAGGATGCTAAAGCATAAAAACTCACCTAGTACTCCAAGCCAAAACAGAAGCTCATTAGAAATCCATGCATGGACCTAAGCATACTGAAATGTCTAATGCAACACATGCAAAGATGTAATCTAGGCAGGCTCGGCTATCCTAAACATGGCATGTGGGATGCTACAAATAACACGTATTCAATTTGGAATTGAAATACAATGCAGTTTGTATGATGTACCGAGCCCGATGCATGTCAACAAATGCATGGATGCACGCATGCATTGCATAAGGTATGCTAATTTTAAATATGCCCTAATCTACCATCATAAGCAGGTAAATAAAAGGGAAGAAAGAAATGGGGGTTGGAAGACATACACACACTCACCCACACTTATTACAAATTTGCTCTCACTCGGAGAGACCAAAAGAATATACAAACCGAATAAATAATACTAAATTACTTATTACAAAACTTCTAATCTGATTAAATTAAATGCAAAAGAAGGAAAGGTGGCCACAGCCCCTGCCTCGGGATGCACGAATGATGCATGCTCGAATCTGTCTCGCTCGGAAAACCCGTACCATGCCACTACTGCCTCTGTTTACACTGTCCTGCCTCTCCAAAGACTGCCAAAGTCCTGGGACATGTTCCTTGTATACTGTAAAGTACCATCGGCTGAGGAAAATGGCCACCGGCCCTGGTAAAAGTCCACCGGCTGCGGATGAAGCTATCGGCCATTCATCAATGGCCGGTCGGCACTAAATGTTGCCGGTCGGCAAAAACTTCCTGCAGAAGACAGTTTTGACAGCAACAGAGGACAGGTAGTGCGTGGCATAGAATTTCAAGCACATGTGTGCACCAACACATCCCTTATCATGTTTGTGACTCAAAGGGACATGGTTCTCGATTCTCGGACCACCAATCGCGCATTTCAATGCGTGATGGCCCATGAAACCAAGTATGCATTTTGATTTCAAATGAGATGCACATCAAACAAACAAGTGAAACCCAACCTCTATCATACTCAATTCAAGAGGCAAGGTATGTATGCTCATGCAATGCACCCTAGGCATGTTAACTAGGTATGCAACATGGGCATGCAAGAAAGTAATGCACAATGCATGTTAGGCACACAACCTAAGCGAGCAAGCATGCAAGATACGGAATAACAATGGGAGTAACAAGCATACAAGATGTGATCTAAGCATACAAGTATGCAAGGCATGCATCATGTTAAGCAACCTAAACATACAACAACACACAAGGTAAGCATGCATCAACGTGCAAAGGATGGTCTTACACTAACTTGGACAGCTCTCTACTAGGTCCAAAACAGTGGCCATAATGATGCAAGTGAGGCAACAAAATACATGGAATGCATGCACAATGCATTAACCAAACTTAAGGCACAAAAATGCAACTCTACCAAAGCATGGCAAGGGATACAAGATGGCATATAAGCATGTGAATTTCAGTACCAAAATATGATGCTAAACAGCTCCGAAACATGGAGATATGGCACCCGATGCATGAGATGAACCCCGAAATGTAAAACTAGGCACATGGAATGACTTACAGCTATACAAAGCATGCATTATTGGACTATGAAGCATGAAGACGGAATCTTGGCAGTCCCAAAACATGGACTTTTCCAGTTCTAAGCATGGCCAAAAAGTGCTAACAAGATGGACTAAATTAGCATGCGAATTTGACTAGCTAACATGGTTTACATGGAAAGTGTATGATGCACATGGAATCTGACCAAAACATCAAAAATCAGTGAATAAACCATGCCAAAACATGCTCAAATAACCACTGAAATGAAGCCAACACATGCAAAAATGATGAGCTCCTTTAGAGGGTTATACAAGAGGTTATTAAGCACATACATGATGGACATTCAACAAGGCCAAACCAGCTCTGGAAATGGCCTATAGGGGTCCTAAAACCCACTGAAAAATGCCTGATCTGATCTCAAGAGGTGTGCAAATATAGGCTCCTTTGTAAGGCCAAAAATACAAGCAAACAAGACAACAAGGAGAGGGGATGGCCCTCTCCTTCTTAGGACCTCAAAACACCACCCCCACCACTAAAATCCCTCAAGATTTCAGTGGTGGGAGGGCCAATACAAGGTGGTCCCGAAGCTTACAAAAAATGCACAAATAAGAGGCCAAACAAGGCCTAAGAGGGGGTAAACGACCCCAAACACAAAAGTGTCCTTAATGAAGTATCTTAAACACAAAAAAAAAAGAACTTTTTTATGTTATACACAAAGCTCAAAACCGCAAGAAAGATGGGCTAAAATCTGGTGCAAGAACGGGGAATAAAAGAGGGTTAGATGCTCACCCTTGTAGACCAACGTGGACAGAAGCCTTTGGTCCCAAAAACCAGTTCCTTAGCCTCTGAAAATGGCCTCCAAGAAGCTTAGATGGATGATGGAGAGGTGTGGTTGAGAGGTGGTGTGCAAAGGGGCCAAGAACTAGACCCTTTTGAACCTTCTAACCTACACAAATGTAGAGAGAGAGGGAGATATAAAGAGGGAGTGATATATATTGATATATATCATATTTTTCTAACCCTTGAAAATGGTGGAGAGGCTCTCTATATATAGAGCAAGACAAGGTGCTAAGCTTCTTAGAGAAGCTAACACAAAAAGGGTCAAAAGGGGCAAGCTTCCAAGGGAAGCTAAGCAAAGGGGTCAAGAAGGCCAAGCTTCTTGGAGAAGCTAGACAAAAAGAGCCAAGCTTCTTGGAGAAGCTAGGCAAAAGGTTCAAGAGGTGCAAGCTTCTCTTGGAAGCTAGAAAGGTGCAAGCTTCTCCAAGAAGCTAACAAGGTTCAAGCTTCTTGGAGAAGCTAAAAAGGTCAAGCTTCTTGGAGAAGCTAAAAAGGTTCAAGCTTCTTAGAGAAGCTAGAACCAAGGTTCAAAAGGTTCAAGCTTCTTGAAGAAGCTAAAGACCAAGGGTTCAAAAGGTTCAAGCTTCTTCAAGAAGCTAAAACAGGGAGTTCAAAAGGTTCAAACTCCCCTCAAGAAGAGGTCTCGGCCAACCAAATAGGTCATCGGCACAATAAAGTGCCGGTCGGCTAAACATAATGCCGACCGGCCATTATTTTTAAGAAACAATGGCCGGTGGCAAACATGTGCAGCCGGTGATGATAGGGCAGGGCCGATGAGGTGTGAGGATGGCCAACAAGCCATTCCCTGCCCTTCAAGGAAAAAACATAGGTGTTTGGTGCCAAAACCGAACACGAAGCAGTCGAGTCAAGAGGTCCTGAGGCGAGGCGCGCTGCCAAGGCCTCCGGGAACTCGAGACGAACACAAACATGGATAATCACCGAGTGTTCAAACGGTGACGTCCAAGTCTTGAGGACGGTAAAAAATGGGGTGTCTACACCTGGTGTTGGTGTCTGGTCCCCTAGGACTCTGCAGTAAAAGTTAAGTGTAAGTGGCAATGCGGTCGCGCAAACGAGCTCGATTTTAGCTTGGACACAAGAAGTGGAACAACACCTCAGTCACATTGGGATGCCCAAAAGCCCGATCGCTCGAGTGGACCAGATATTAGCCCGGTCAAGCAGTCTAGCATTCTGTTAGCTCGGTTCCCACCCAAGTCTTACAAACTTACAACTTGCTCGATTTTGGTATTTTTGGGGATTGAATGAGGACTTGGAGCCTAGTCTGTCCCAGATCCTCGCATGTTCATTACAGAAGATGATGAACAGTTGAAGAAGAAGGGGCATAGGTGGTTTTTACGGGCCACATCCTAAGTTTACTTTATGCGAGGTCCTAAAACTTACTGCCATCGTACCATAAACTCGACTATGACAATCACAGGCCTAGAAAACATGGGTAATAAATGAAGAGCAATGAAGGGTTGAGGACTTACAAGCTAGGGCACAGTTGGTGGCTCGAAGCAGTCGGATGGGGGCCCTCAGTGACGGCGAAGGTGTGGAACATGCTTGTGTGGAGGCTCTGATCTCAATAGGATGAGTGAAGGCGAGAGCTCTCGATCGTAGGGTGGTTTTGCTGGTGAAGACGAATAGAACAAGAAGGAGAATGAGATGAATGACGACGGTTATAAGAAGGGAAAGAGAGGCACTAAAATTTGAATGTGAAGAGGCAGCGAGAGGCGGCTGGGTTGGCTGTTCGAGGCCAATGAGTGAATGACGCATGTCTGTAATAACGGCGACATCAGTACTGAAAAGATAGGTTGGTAAGTCGAGGCACCGACCGAGCAAGTCAGGACATCGAGCATGGGGCTTAACGCGGTTAATGAGTTACGGGCAGAGGAACGACCACAGTCGGAGCACGTAATCTCAGTCACGTTGGCGTGGACGGAATTAAGGGGCAATTGAGAGGGAGATTTCATAATCTGGCCCTGGGCTGTGGTGTTGGTCGGGCTGAAGGTGGTTCAATTGTATTTGTTCCGAGCTGGGCTGGGCTGTTCCAGGTGGAGTTTGCTCGGTTGAAGTCCAGACCAGATTTGGTCGAGATGATCCTCTGATAGCCCGGCTTCTATTGTTCGCTCGTTTAGCTCGGTGAGTAGAATCCTCCGTAGACCGGCCCAATCGAGCAGAAGCTTGGTCATAACAGATAACTATTAAGCTCAGTCATGATGGAGCTCGGCTGGGTCAGCGCTGCCGAGTTGCCCGTTCGCTCCAACGCCGTTTGGCAGTTTAATTAGGTGGTGTTTAATTGAATTTGCGCTGACACATGGAGAAACGGGATAGGAGAGCAGGTCCACGCGTCAGAAGGCAAATGGATGCAGAGGCATGCGCAGAAGGTATATAAGCATGACTGCGCCTCCCATGCTGGGCATGGAACATCAATTGGTGAGAGAAACTCTAGCACTCAGTCTTCTCTCCTCTCTCTCTCTCTCTCTCTCTCTCTCTCTCTCTCTCTGAGCGTGTGCTAACTTGATCATCAGAGGGGTTTTTCGGCAACACACCACCAGGTAGCTCATCACCGTTGTGTTCGCAGGTTAATCGGATAGAAGCAGAGCTTGGACGCGAGGAGTACGGGCGGTATCAAATATTTTCCATCCGTACATACAGTATTGTTTAAATTTGTGATTGGCCTAACTTTTAATTTCAAGTTTGAATTATTTATTTATTTTTTAATTAATTGTTTTAATGATTTTTAAAATTTTTGTTTTTAGTGATTTTTTTAATTTTTTTTAAGAACTTTATATTTTTAAGAGAAGATTATTTATAAATCCCATTAGGAAAACTTATTTAATGTGAAGTCCTATTTAATTTCTTATAGAGTTTCAAGTCCTATTTAGATATGAATGTATTCCACAAGGTCTTATGAGTTGTAAATAAATGGTATTAATATACTATTATACCCTATAATGGCAAAACCATATATAGGAAATTGAATGTCACCATAGATCATATCTATATAAATGCGAATTTGAATGTCAAAATACACGAACAAGCTACATTTTCACATTCAATTTAAAAAATCAAAAACCTAGTAAGTTTGCGAAACGTAACGTGATACATATGTAAACACTAAATACAACAACATCACAACACAAATGCAAAAAAAAATTAAAAAAAATACAACCGAACGTAACACGCACAAAACATGACAACATTACAGATGTGGATTAACATTACAACCTAAATGTAACATCATTGGAGGCTAACGAAAGTGTGTCAATGTATGGATGTACCATTTTACAATGCGAATGTGTTTTTTTGCATCTAAATGTCGCATCTAATATGGTCACGTTACGTTACGTTTATGTAGATGTCACGTTACATTTCGCAAACTTAATGGGTTTTTAATTTTTTTAATTGAATGTGAAAATGTTGCTAGTTTATGAAAAATGATACATCCATACATTGACACACTTTCATTAGCCTCCAATGACGTTACATTTAGGTTGTAATGTTAACCCACATCTGCAATGATGTCATGTTTTGTGCGTGTTACATTCGGTTGTATTTGTCTTTGAATTTGTGTTGTAACGTTATTGTATTAAATGTTTATGTACGTGTCACGTTACGTTTCGTAAACTTAATGGGTTTTTAATTTTTTTAATTCAATGTGAAAATATTGCTAGTTTATGAAAAATGGTACATTCATACATTGACACACTTTCATTAACCTCCAATGACGTTACATTTAAGTTGTAATGTTAACCCACATCTATAATTTTGTCATGTTGTGTGCGTGTTACGTTCGGTTGTATTTTTTTCTTTGAATTTGTATTGTGACGTTGTTGTATTCAATGTTTACGTACGTGTCACATTACGTTTCACAAACTTACTAGATTTTTGATTTTTTAAATTAAATGTGAAAATGTTGCTTCTGCATGTATTTTGAAATTCAAATTCACATTCATATAGATATGATTTATGGTAACATTCAATTTCTTATATATGGTTTTGCAATTATTTATGATATTAACAACTAATATTGAGGGTAAATGTGCATTTTGAAATTCATATAGATATGAATTATGGTAACATTCAATTTCTTATATATGGTTTTGCTATTATTTATGATATTAGCAACTAATATTGAGAGTAAATGTGTCAACAAACTTCTAATAGGAGTTATGGGAACATGAGTTTTTTAGTAGGATCATATGTAGTATAAGTCTCCCTAATAGGACTTATAAATAATTTTTCCTATTTTTAAATTCTACTTGAATAGAGGCCGATTATAAAAGTAAAAAAAATAAATAAATAAGTGAACTTTTTCGTTTTTTTTTGAATTTTTGTACTTATAGATTATTCTACACTAGATAGACTGGAAAAATAAGAACATTTGGCATAACTTTGAATTTTTTTTATTAAAAATAAAAAAGCTTGAAAAAAAAAAAAAAAAAATCCTTTTAAACTGGATGCCAAATCACGCTTAATTTGAGAGTTGAACCTAGAAGGACCACGACAATTCACAAGCTGAAATTTTCGGTCTTACAGACTATGATATTTTTCCAAATTGAAAGCATAAAGGACAGCCACATACGTATGATAATAACTACACTTACCAGACCAAAAACAAATAAATACTAATAATAATAAGTCAGTGCTATAAAATAAAATAAAAAAGTTAACAAACCAATTCATAGATCTGTCCAATTAAAAGACTCTCAATGCAGCCAGACAAAGGTATCAACAAGTTGGCTTTCAATTTTAGGACCAAAAAGTTGGCCTAAAGCTACTAACCAAAAATATAAAATTAAAACAAAAAAATTGGTCTAAACTAAAACACAAAAACAGATTAGTCTAATGTGTTCTGCTGATATATAGTCTTTACAGATATAAATTCAGAGGCAACTTTTTGTTCCTAAAACAAAAGAAAACGATACAAATGCATGAGAGAGAAGGCTTTCGGTAAACGAAAATGCAATTGATTATGAACTTACCTTTGTGTTTATTCTGTGAGTTTTCTGTAATTCTTTGTTACGAACACGAGAAAAAAGCCAAGAGGAAAGCTAGTGGTGAAATGAAAAGTTACAAGCAGATGGATCACACACCCTTTTAATGATCGGCATACATATTGCCACGGTCACTTTTGCTGCTGCATTCACGATACCGGGAGGCTATAATAATGACATCGATAGGACCCAACCAAGGGTTAGCCCTTTTGCTATCAAGCTCTAAGACCAAAAAGTAGTCTAGCAAATTTATCAAAAACTAGAGTACTTTTCAATATCAAATTTGTAGTTGCTTCACTTGACCGGCAGACAGCTAATAAAACAATTTTTTGTTACAAAGAACCAAAACTGATTGACAGGGATGGATTGATCATGGAAAGGAGAAAAATCTTCATCATTTGGGTTATATTTGAATTATTCAACTAAAAGTGCGACTTGGCTCAACGGCATATGTGTATGATATGCCCACGCCTCCAACCTAGGTCTGTCAATGGATTGGATATATAATCTGAATCTGATCCAAAAATCCCAATTCATTAATGAATATCCAATCTGATTTCATACAAATCCAATTATTAATGGACTGGATTCGGATCTACACGATCCAATCCGATTATCAGTCCAATCCGAGAAATCAAACCTTCCAAATTTAAATTGCAAGAATAATCCTATGATATTATTTGCACCACAAATAAAATTTCTGTCAATTATAACTAGGTTTAAACTTTCTATTACTTACTATTATTATTGTTATTATTATTATTATAATTATGCAGGAAAATCTTGAAAGTTAAGAGAAGTTAAGTCGAATTTTGAAGATTCAAGGGATAGAGGACAAGTGGCAATGTAAGAAGGTGAAAATTATATGGGTGGTTAGATGATAGTTAATAGAAGTTTTTTCCTACATTTTTTTTATATATAAATTGCCATTGATGGCTCTATTATAAAGGGGACCAACAAATCAATACATGACTTGATTTTCATTTATTTTCTATCTTCGGAGTAGATCTAATCTACATAGGAGTAGTTTAAACTTAGATAGGAGTAGTCTAAATATACTTTACTTATATTTGATCGTTCATTCAGTCATTTACATCATCATCTTCTTCTTCTTTCTCTCTTTTTACTTGTTTGTTTTGTCATTATTTTTACTCTAAGGAAGTCCTTGAACTTTCAAGGCATAGAACCTCAACACAATTGCTTGATTATTTTGTTATTTGGCGAGATTTTGGTGAAGGCTTTGTCGATCTAAGCCTAACAAAAATTTTACTAACAATTTTTGGCATGTCCGGTGGGACATCGTCCTAACTTTGGGGAGGGGGGGGGGGGAATGATACAAACAAAATATCAAGAAATTATGATCTTGTGCACCCATGGAGATGCAAACCACCAATGGAGTGGCAATGTTCCAATGAGTATGAATTATTATTGGAATGCCTCATTTTTCATGTATAATGATTGTCAATATTATGACAATGATTCTACTGTCTATTACCAACATAATGGCGTGACAAATAGTATGGAAAGAATAATTCGGCATTGTGAGGATGAAATTTATTGGCGCAATAGTGAAATTTTGGCTCTACAAGAAGAAATTAATTTTCTTAATTGGCAAAAATTTCAAATAATTTCATTATTGCCATATTTTTTGATGCAAAAAGATATAAATTATTTTGATGAAAAAATTGTCAACTTAGTTGTCAATTTTATCAAGTTGATGGAGAAATTCAACATTGGAGAAAAAAAAATAGAGAATCTTAAAAACACAAATTTTATGTGTTTCTAAGAGGCTTTTCTAAGAAAAACTTTTGTGTCCACAAAATTTATGGCCAAGGAAAAATTAAGTTCTGAAAATGGCATGCCTGGGGGGCAATTTTTTAAGCCATTAATTGAAAAAGAAGACCAACTTCTTTTGTCAAAGGCTATTCAGCATTTTAATCTAATTCGAGGATATAGTTTTAAGTCAAATATGACAAAGAATGTTGAACAACCATTACAAAATGATGGTGAACATTCAACTGGAGAGTATGATTTTAAGCCAAACATGGCTAAATTTGATGAACAACCATCACAAAATGATGGTGAACATTCAATTTGAGAGTATGATTTTAAGCTAAACATGACTAAATTTGATGAACAACCATCACAAAATGATGATGAAAATCTAATCGGAGGCCATGGTTTTAAGCCAAACATGGCTAAATTTGATGAAAAAACATCACAAAATGATGGTAAAAATTCCAGTTAGGGGGTATGATTTTAAGCCAAACATGGCTAAAAATTATGAACAAGAATAAAAACACGTTTGCCGACTAAAAATTTACTAATAAAAAATGTGGTAGTTTAGGCGACTAAATGTTTAGTAGCTAAAACAAAAACTATTTGCCAACTAAAATTTTAGTAGCCAAAAATGTGAGACTTTAGGCGACTAAATCTTTAGTAGCCAAAAAAAATTGACTTTACGCAACTAAAATTTTAGTAGCCAAAACACTAGTATTTACTTTAGGCGACTAATATATTTAGTAGCTAAAAACTTTTTCCGCAACTAAATCTTTGGTCATTAACAATAATTGAGGCTTTTGGCGACAAAAAAATTAGTCGCCGAAAATGTGTTATTTAATTTTTTTCCCAACCTTTTTGCGACTAAAAATTTAGTCGGCAAATGAATACATTTGGTGACTAAAATAATTTTAGTCGCCAATTAGCATTACCGACAACTCTTCGGCTCCTAATTTTGCGACCAAGAAATTTAGTCGCTGAAGCCCTTTGGCGACTAAAAATTGACTTTTGGGGACTAAAAATTTAGTCGCCAAAAGTGAAAATTCTTGTAGTGTAAAATGTCAGCACATTGGCCCCCAGAGTTTATAATATTTGATGCCATTATTTAGGTGTAATTGACTTGGACAAAGTTGCTAGTTGGGCATTTGTCTGGAAGAATTAGACCATCCCCGATCCTTAAAAAAAATTTCATTAAATTTAATTGAAAATTTTGATTACAAACTTGATTTGATATTAAATACTTCAATCTTTTTTTTCATCGATGGTTTTGAAAAAATTCTAAACTCAGACTAAAAACTTGTTTTAATCATTTTTTATGGTGGAAAAAAAAAATCTCAAATCCTAACTTCTCCTTTTTTAAATAAAAAAATATATATATAGTTAATCAAATTTAAGTAAAAATATGGCTATTAAAAATTTGGTAAAAGATTTGGTTCATTATTGATTTGATGAAAAAATTGTCTTTCCCTCAATTTGATTTGGAATTGATGAACTGGTTGGAGTATAATTTTAGCATTTTTTCACCAAATTTAAATCTAATGAAACAATTGATGAAGGATTGAAAATGCTCTTCCAAGGGATGTAGATTAGATTAGGTAAGTGTGGAGCTTACTATTTAGATTTGAGGAAATATCATTTTGCCCCCAAACTGTCACGCATTTTTCAACTTGACTCCCATACTTCGATTAATATCAATTTAATACCCGAACTTTCAAAAAATTGATCAATTTAGCCCTTGTCGTCACACTCCGTCTACAATTGGACGAAATGTGCTGAGCTGTCCCCCTAAACTATCTTTTGGAGGGAAATTGTAGTCTTTCCTACCATATTCAACCTCTCCCTTCTACTATTTAACACAAGCAAGTTCCAACAAAAAAATCAAGGAAGATGGAGGGTCAAGAAATGAGGTATAGAGGGTCAAGAAATCAAGGAAGCTGGAGATTAACTGAAGAAAGATGGAGCTCAAGTGACATGGAAGGCGTGAGATGCATCTTCTATGGAAGACGAAGGGTGATACAAAGATCATGGAATGATGTGAATCCTGGTAGGAGGTTCCTCAGTTGTCCCAATAATGGTTGTAATTAGTTCACCTAGGTAGACCTACCTATGTGCTCACGGGCAGTGCAAATCATCCTTGGGTTGTTGAAGAAGGTCAATAAGCTAGAAGCAATATTACAGACAAGAAATGGAAGAGAGAGAAAGCTATGGATATACTTGGCTGCCTCATGGTGCATCATTTTATCAATATGGTTTGTAAAGTAGTGTAAGAAAGAATGTAATTGGGGGGGGGGGGACTATTATGAATGAATGAATTTAATGGGAGAAATATTATAAATGAAATGTAATGAGGGAAGTATTTTGAATGAAAATTTCATATTTTGTGTTAAGGTTGTACTCTAAAAAAAAAAAAAATAGAGCATCACACCATTTGTTTGTCCCTTAAAAAACAATTTGTGTTCATCCTTACAAAAATAGAGCATTATCATTTAATAAAAAATAAAATAAAAAAACAGTGTCACCACTAAGTCAAAAAATAAAATACAAAAAAATAATTGGTGGCCTCTTCGAATGGACCCTTGAAATGGCATCCATCCATCAAATGGCAACCAATGAATAAAAAACCTATGTGAAGCATTGTGTGTTACATTGATAATTTGTCATTGAAATCTTCAAAACACACAATTGGCATCACTGATAAATTGCATCCATTCAATACTTACTGAATTGGCATCATATGGCATCCATCCATCAAATGGCAACCAAAACCAACACAAGCTAAATTTACATACAAATCAGAGCAACATCCATAAAATAGAGCATCATGCACAAAACCAACATTCATAAATTTGTCATTCAAGTCTTGAAAACACACAATTGTTTGTGAAAACCAACACACTACCTTTACATAGTTAAGAAGTTTAGGGCAACCATTTCAAACAAATAAACATTACATGTTTAAAAAGCCTCAATGACAAAATGATGCACCATGTTTCCTTCTTCTATAAAAAATAAAAAATAAATAAAAATAAAAAGTACTTTCAGTCTTCTGTGCAATGAATGCTTCCTTCTTCTATGCAGTGGATTCAATGTCCAGGTGTTTCCTTTTTCTGTCTAGTGGATACTGTTTTAAGGCCACTAGCATTGTACATTAGCTTACCGTAAGACAGTTCCAATTCAACAAATCACTATATGAATACAAAAAGAACAAATCTTTGTCTGTATTCTTGGTAAATCGATTTTTAAAAAGTATTACATAAAAATGAGTATCTTTTAAGGCATGATTAAACTAATACACTAATCAAGTATTACACTATTCAAGTAAAACAATTCCGATTAAACAAATTCTTTTCAAAGAGAAACAGGCAAAGATTTATTTTAAAAAATGGCAAATCAAATTAGTATTATATCAGAAATTGATTTTTCATAATCATTAGCTGAAAAAATAAACAAATATTAAAAGTAAATACCAATTTTCTTGCCATTCTTCTCTCTTCAAACCCAACCCATGATTCAATATTAGTTCATGCCCTTCATTCAATGATGAACTTTGATTTCGATTTCGTATAAGGAATTTGAAAATCCTAAAACCGTTCATCACACCAACTTATTTTGTAAGCAAAGCCCTCTTATATTCCCTCCAAAAGATAGTTTAGGGGGACAACTCAGCACATTTCATCCAATTGTGGACGTATTGTGACGGTAGGAGCTAAATTGATCAATTTTTTGAAAGTTAGGGTATTAAATTGATATTAATCAAAATATGGGGGTCAAACTGAAAAACGAGCAATAGTTTGGGATTTAGATTTTGTCTCCAATTCTTCTCAATTTAACATGTATTTGGATAGGTTTGCAATTATGTCAACACTGTTAATCCTCAATACGGTGAACTATTAAATCTCATTCCTTGGAATCTTCCCAATACAATCCAATGGTCAAAAATAATCCTTCAAATCTTATCTATATATATTTTACCCTGCATTAATCAAACAATGTGGTGGTATTCAAAATTTCAAACTAGCTAGCTAATCATGACATTTTATCAGAGTCCAAGTAACGAAATTGGTGAAAAACGTTATAGCAAGATTAAATTATATGTAAGTATATTCTTTTAGATTTTATTTCCTTTATAATTAATAAATTATTGTTGTGTTTTTTATTTCATTATTAGCTATCAAAAAACTCATAATCTTGTTAATCTTTAAAGTCCGTATACCTACAGACTATTACCCCAAAATCACCAGTCGAAGGGTCTTAGGGGGTTAGTCATTTAGGGACACGGGGTATCGAAGCATCCAAGGTTTGAGACTAGTTTATGTTTCATGATCATTTATTTGACATGATTGATATAAGTGCACTTATTTAGGTAAGTGTACTTATTTGGGTCATATCATCTCTTTACTTTTCTATACAACTTTTCGTAAAAAGTCAAAAAATATATTTAGTTAGATCATTTCAAACAAAAATGCAAGTTGTCAATATGAAGATTAAGAGGACAAAAAAACAACCATATTCCTCTTTGGCTTCTACAAAAAAAAAAAATGGGGCGGTAGAGTCATTATTATCTTTGATCGAATAAAAAAATCCGACTTGACTGGCCGTAGAAATCACTGAAACAAAGTCAATTTGAGATATATGCATATTTGCTAGAGATGTTATTCATTTTCTGACAAATTTGGTATTGATCCTACAAAGCAGATAAATCAAGAACTGAAAAACTTTGAATAAGGGAAAGATTTGCATAAATAGGTAAAAAGAAGAAAGTTTCCGACTTGGAAAACGAAACCTATTATAAGACACATGATATGAACAAAAGTCTGATCGGGCATAATAGCAATCAATCCTGTCGTGAAGGCGATACCAGTTGAAGACAGTGCAATATGTGTTAGCATAGTGCCACTAGCAAAGTAGTAAAAATAGTTTTCTTTGGCAATAACAGCTCCCCAGAAGAGTATGCAAGCTACAACCACAGAGCTGCTCATAGCGATGGAGTCTGAAACAAGGAGCCATTTAAGGTATGTGCTCGATTGCAGAAGAGCTTGCCCTTGATCGAGGCCAACGTTGTTATTGAAGCCTCCGGGAATTGTGAAAGCAGCTGCAAATGTGACGGTGGCGCTTAGTGTGGCGACCATTAAGAGGCTGTGACCCATTTGCTTGTAAGCTCTCATTTTGTCGACAGTTGCTACTCCGTCCTCGATTGTGTTTAGGGGAATGTTTTCTCTGGTGATCCATGTATTCTGGGACCAAGGTTGTCTCCAAATTCCTGAAGTCTTGATACAAAATACAAAGATGACCATGAGTATGATGCCATTCACCTCTATAATTACGGCTGCAAGTGAACAAAACTTTATTAGAGTTAGCAAACCGAGCTAAGTTTGAGCTAGAGCTAGATTTTTGCGCTTAGTAAACAAACAAGCTTAGGTCATCTCATTTACAACCTTATTTGTAATGCAAACTTTTTGTACCTAGTAATGTACGTGCAAACAATAAAATAAAATTTGGAACGAGATTCTCCCCAATCCACTAGTGCAGTTTGCGTCAGTTGGCCAATCACAGGTCCACTCTTGTAATCGAAGTTGTTCATATTGTGAGTCTGTAGATCATCCTTGCAAGAATCATATTGTTTTGATAACTGTAACCAAATGATTTTATCTTGTTTGTATTTAGAAAAAAATGGACGATAATTATGATTTTAAAATAAACTGTTGTCACTTATTTTTTTAAATACAAATATGAAAAAATCATGAAAGTACAATTATCGAATCAATTTGAATTTTTTATTTTTTTCCCAGAGATGACTAGGCTATGGTGAATCCCACAAACCTAACTGGATGCTCCAATCTACTTTTGTTGACCGGTGAGAAACCTCTCCCAAAAAAATTAATGTACCTAACTAAATATTTACATAAAAGAATTATAAACTCGACCTATATAATTATCATTGGAAATCTCAAGTATGGCTCTGTACTTGACTCATTGTTGATGGCTTTTTGGCCAATGTTGTTCTTGGCTCTTTCATCTACTCTATCATCCCACATCAAATAACGTGCTATCCAACTTTTTCTTTCTATGGTAGCCAAGTGTAAGGGTGTGTTTCCATCATTATCAGCTTGGTTTATAAGCCCTTCAAGCTCTGTTGTTTCTAAAATGTACCTAACCACACTTAATTTTCCACATAGGACAGCAATGTGAAGAATGTTTTGGCCTCTCAAGTCCAACAATTCTCCAGAATCTGGGCAATATTGAATGATCTCTTTAATTATATTGGTATGGCCTCTATATGCTGCAACATGAAACGGTGATTGGCTCTCTTTATTAGACATGTATGCTATGTCGGTGTCAAGTTGAAGTAATCTTTGAACTGTCCTGTGGTCTCCCATGGATGTTGCGTAGTAGAGCGGGGTTCTACCATGGTGATCAGCTTCTTTGATTAGTTCTGGTTTTGATCTTACAAGGGCTTCAATGACATCTACATGACACATAAAAAGGAAGCTTGATTATGAACAGAACCAGATACACAGGTGAAATGTACACTGTTTATGAAATCATATAGTTAGTCCTTTACTCGAGGCAAGCTACATTCTTGTTGTATAATTTTTAGTAAATTACACCGGTGGTCCCTTCAGTTTGCCTATTGTATTGTATCGACTTGATCCCTGTAGTTTTATTTGTATCAATTTTGACCTTGAATTTTTCATATTATGTCAACTTAGTCTCGAGCCAACCCCATTTGATGGGACTTAATGCTTGGTTTGGTTTGGTTTGGTTAGTTTATGTCAACTTAACACTCCTTTAGAAATTGGACTGAAATCAAAGACCAAACTGATTTGTTCACAATTCCAAAAGTGATTGAGAGGTTACTGTCCAATTTAAAATGGCCTATTCCCTTTTCGATTGACCATTTTATCCTTAATTTTTGTCAAAATTATTAGCAAATGTCATCAATTTGGCTAAATTGTCAAAATTATTAGCAAATGTCATCAATTTGGTTAAATAAGACAACATGAAAACGTGGAGGGAAAAATTAATGCAATTAAAATTATATGGACTGAATTGACACAAGAGACAAATTACAGGGATTACAAATAAAATTTGCCCTATAATTTTTTGATTAGATTAACATTACTCATTTATTTTTCTTTTTTCTTTTTTTTGATAATAAATGCATATAAAAAAGAGATAGGAGGGACTGCTGCCAATTGTAAATCTCAACAACAATGTTTTTGTGTCCAAACTGTGGGGCGATATGAAGTGGTGTGTTTTCGTGAGGTGTTAGTTTTAGAAGTAGGTTTGGATTTTCATGGAAGAGTTGTTTGAAGTGAAGAATGTGTCCTGATTTTGTATGTATAGTCTCTGATCTATTGTGGGTTTCTAGTAAGGCACTAATATTTGGATTAATGTGGGGATGGTTTTATAAGTTTGTTTTTAATCTTTTATGTTTGTTATAAAATGTCATTACATTGCGCCCCAAAGTTGATAATGTTTGATGCCATTATTTAGGTGTAGTTGACTTGGACAAAGTTGCCAGTTGGCATTTGTCTGAAGTAATTAGATCATCTCCAATTCTAATCTTTTTTGCTTTTCCATCAAATTTAGTTGAAAATTTGATTACAAACTTCAATCTTCACTCTCTTTTTTATCATCAATAGTTTTTCCATCCTAACTTTTGTAGCAATCCCGGTTTCGACCCTTCTTTCATGTTTTGCCACTTCGACTAGGCAGGTTGGGGATCGAGCTGGCCAGTCAGCCCGCGGGGGTCCAGGGGGCAACGCCCCTTGGCGAGTCCGAGGGCAGCGCCCTGGCCGGATCGAAGGGTAGCGCCCCCAAAGCAAAAATGCAAAATGCATTCGAAGTTGCTTGTCCACTCGAGCGGCCGTTTATGCGCTCGAGCAGAGAATGTTTGGTTCCAGAAGCTTGACTTGTCTGCAAAAGTACTAGGAAGGTGTATTCGATGCTCAAGTGGGCCTTTCCACACTCGAGCAGACCATGCAAAAGTACTAGATAGGGATCCTCGTTTTACTGCCCAGTTATGGTAAAGCCTTCAAGAAGCGTTGGGAACTAAGTTGACTCTTAGCACCACTTATCATTCGTAAACCAATAGACAGTCGGAACATACCATTCAGATTTTGGAGAACATGCTTAGAGCTTGTGTCCTTGATTTTAAGGGGCCTTGGGAAAGGCACTTACTATTGATTGAGTTTGCTTACAATAATAGTTACCAAGCTAGTATTGGGATGGCACCATTTGAGGCCTTGTATGGCCGACCTTATAGATCACCAGTTTGTTGGGCCGAAGTGGGTGATGCACCGTTATTGGGTCCAGAAATTGTTAAAGAGACAACCGAGAAAGTTGTTCTCATTTGGAAGAGGTTAGCTACGACCCAAAGTCGACAAAAGAGTTATGCCGATAAGAGGAGATGACCTTTATCTTTCGAAGTTGGTGACTATGTGTTTCTAAAAATCTCACTAATTCGGGGTTTGATGAGATTTGGTAAGAGTGGCAAATTATCTCCAAGGTTCATTGGGCCTATTGAGATCTTAGAGCGAATTGGATAAGTGGCATACCGGTTAGCTTTACCGCCACAACTTTCGGGAGTTCACAACGTATTTCATGTATCTATGCGTAGCAAGTATGAACCCGACCCTTCTCATGTTCTTGATTGGGCTGACTTGGAGGTAGATGAGGATGCCTCTTACGAAGAGCGACCGGTTCAAATATTAGATACCCAGGAGCAAGTGCTACGGGGCAAAACTATACCGTTGGTAAAGGTGTTGTGGAGACACTATGGGGTTGAAGAAGCGACGTGGGAACGGGAGGCAGAAGTCCGCTCCAAATATCCGGATTTGTTTGAAAATGCTTAAGTTGTTTTTCTTTGTAATATTCCCTAGTGTTAAGGGAAACGTATTTAAAGTTGTTAACCACATATTGATATGTGCGTTGTTGTTTTATGCACAAGGTTGTTGAGAGTTGCCATTATTTTTTAGGAAATTTCATGTTTATGCGTATTTGGGAGGTTGTTGTTAATGAGATAACCGTAGTGGAAATGATGGAATTTGGTTGAGAGTTAGTATTGTGATTTGAAGATGTAATAGCGTGGTTTTGATCGCTAGAAAACCCTTTGTTTGGGTAGTTTGATTTGAAATTTCGGGGACGAAATTCTTTAAGGGGGGAAGGTTGTAACGATCTTGATTTCGACCCTTCTTTCATGTTTTGCCACTGATTCGGCGGTCGGGGATCGAGCCCGATCACCATGAGGTCCAGGTGGCGGTGCCCTTGGTCGAGGGCATACTGGCAGGGTCAAGGGGCAACGCCCCTAAAGCAAAAATGCAAAATGCATTCAAAGTTGCTTGTCCGCTCGAGCAGCCGTTTATGCGCTCGAGCAAAGAATGTTTGGTTCCAGAAGTTTGACCTGTTTGCCAAAGTACTGGGAAGGTGTATTCGACGCTTGAGCCGGGCTTTCTACGCTCGAGCGGACTATGTTATATCAATCCATGAATCTAATATTTCATATCACTTTTGTATATCCCTCTTTCTCTAAAAACATTTCCGCTCCATTCTCTCTACATTTCCCTATGTCAAATTGGATCAAAACCTTGATTTCTCAAGATCCAATAGAGTTCTGCCATAAGTTCTTCATCAAAGTTGGTTAACTTCTCGAGGGCTTCGTTGTGTGCGGTGAAGATCGAGTTTCGACATCGTTGATTTTGGGGGTTTCACCTCATTTCTTCTTCAAAACTTGATATAGGGATTTTCTTAGAGTTCTATATATATTTTTGCAAGATCTAGATGATTTTCGAAATCATCCTTTGATAGCTTTGAAAATTGATTGTTAATTCAAGAAGTTGAGCGATTTTGAAAGTGGGTTTGTCTCTTGTTCTTTTAAAATGATCTTATGGGTTTTGATCTTCGTTGATTGAAGAAAAGATGATTTTGGAAAGTTTTCTTTCAACAGATTTGAGTTGTATGGTTTTGGTGAGAAAACCTAAAATTTGGGGATTTTTTTTAAAGAGATTGAAAATCCATGAATGGTATTGTTATATTTATTTTGTGTGTCAAAATAAATAGATGTTTGGAAAATTTCTTATTTATATTTATATAAATGATGAATTTAAGGGAATATAAGAATTGTTGTTCATTTTGGAAATTATTGTTCAAAACGTTGAAATAGTCTTGAAATGACTAACTGTTGAGGATACTTGAGAAGAGGGAATTGTGTTATTCATTGGATTATGAATTGGAATAAAAGTATTTATATTCATCTTGTGTTATTTGCATATCAATTCATTTGATTACATGAATCTTTGAAAGTTGATTTGAAAACTTGTATTGAGAAAAGAATGTTGAGAAACAAGTTTTCATGAATTGGTTTTGGGGTAAATACGGTGATAAGTCTTGACAGGTGGTGTAGATGAAATTGAATAGGTGTCGAGCCTTCTAGTTAATACTGGTAAAAATGACAGATTATAGGTGTCCAGCCTTCCAGTCAATGCTGGTAAAAATGACAAATTGGTAGTACTTGTATAGTCTACTTGCAAACACTGACCTAGGGATTACCATAGTCGTATTTACGCCCTTGAAATAAATTGTCAAGTTTTGAACAATTGAAATTGCATGATGTCATTGAGCATGATGGTTTTCAAAAGATGAAAATCTTATTTATCTTGAAAAAGGGCATAGTATGACATGTGCATTTCATCTCTTGAGACTTGTATAAAATGTATATATTTTGTTAAGAATTTCCTACTGGGCTTTATACTCACCTTACGGGATTTTTGTGCAGGAAAAGATGTGGTGATCCCACTCAACTAGAGGCATAGAAGTATGTGTGTTGGGAGTACAATGCTCTCATTTTGCTGTGACTCTGTGTGTAAGCCAAGGGCTATGTTTGTGTGAGTTTGAATAACCGTTTTGTGTAACTACACTCAAGCCTTGGAAACTTATAAACCCCTTGGGGGGTATTTATTTGTTTATTTACTTGTTGTTGGATTAATGTATTGTTGCATAAAGAACTATTGTATCATGTAATGTAAGTTTGGAGATTTATATTCGGTTTTCCTTAAAAGAGTCATGATTGTTGTATTATCATTTGGGCTAGAAATTTGGGCGTTACAACTTCTTATTCTTTTTTTTCTTTCTTTTTTTTAATTTTAAATTTAATCAAATTTGAGTAAAAATATGGCTATTGAAAAATGATAAAAGATTTGGTTCATCCTTAATTTGATAAAAAAAAAAAAAAAAAAAAAAATTCATCTTTCCCTCAACTTGATTTGGAATAGATGAAATGGTTGGAGTACGTTTTTAGCATTTTTTTTTTACTAAATTTGAATTTGATGAAGAATTAGAGATGCTCTTAGACGGGGTCTAGATTGGACTAGGGGACATATGGAACTTACTATCTAGATTTTGTCTTCCAATTATTCTCAATTCGATAAGTATTTGGATTCGTTTACAGTCTTGTCTAGATTGTTGTGAATTATTGAATCTCATTTTTTGGAATCATCCCAATACAATCCAACAGTCACAAACAATCCTTCAAATATTATCTTATTTTTACTCAGCCATAATCAAACAATGTGGTAGTGGTATTCAAAATTTCAAACTAGCTAGTTTAATCATGATGTTCAAGCATCGGAGTATCCAAGGTTAGAGACTTGTTTATGTTTCATTCATTCTTGAAGTTCTTGAATGGTGTAGTTTATTCTGAAAATGTTTATCAATTCCAATCAAAACTTTTAAACAGGAAGTAGTTATTATTAAGATCACAAAAAAATATTCATAGTCCTCTTTGGCTTCTACAACAATACAAAAAAATGGAGCAGTAGTGTCATTATCTCCCATAAGTCTTCAAATTTGAAAATTTGTCAGAATAAAAAACCCAGTTCTGACGCACACCGTACATTGATGGTTTGGCTCATGTATAGTTTGAGCCTATATAGGCGAAAAATCAAGAACTGACAAACTTCCCCTAAAGAAAAAATCTGTGCCAACCGGAAAAAAAAAGAGCAAGTTTCCAACAAGGAAAAGTGACCCTATTATATGACACACGATGCGAACAAACGGTTGATTGGGCATAATAGCAATCAATCCAGTTGTGAAGGCGACAGCAGTTGAAAACAGTGCAACATGTGTAAGCACAGTGGCACTAGCAAAGTAGTAGAAATAGGTTTCTTCGGCAATAACACCTCCCCAGAAGAGTATGCAAGCTGCAATCACAGAGAAACTCATAGCGATAGAGTCCGAGACAAGGAACCATTTAAGATGTAGGCTTGATTGCAAAAGTGCCTGCCCTTGATCTGGGCCAACGTTGTTGTTGAAGCCTCTAGGAATTGTGAAAGCAGCTGCAAATGTGACGGTGGCAATTAGTGTTGCTACCATTAAGAGGGCGTGACCCATTTGCTTGTAAGTTTCCATTTTGTCAGCAGCTGGAGCTGTAGCTCCCTCCTCGCTTGTGCTTGGGGGAATCTTTTCTTTCGTGGTCCATGTATTTCGGGACCAAGGTTGTCTCTAATTTTTTGATTTCTAGATGTATAATACAAAGATAATTGTGAGAATCCATGCAAAAAATTAAGTTGATTGAACATCAATAGCCAAACAACACCTCTCGGTTATCCGACTAAAGAGAAACCATCTCCAAAATCAATGTACCTAATTAAACAGTTAATTATATGAACTATAACTGTACCAATATTATTAATTACCTTTGGAAATCTCGAGTATGCCTTTCTAATTGACTCCTCATAGTCAATGGCTGTTTGGCCAATGTTGTTCTTGGCTCTTTGATCTACTCTCTCATCCCAAATCAAGTAACGTGCTATCCAACTGTTTCCCTCTCTGGTAGCCAAGTGCAAAGGTGTGTTTCCATCATTATTTGCCTGGTTTATAAGCCCCTCTAGCTCTGTTGTTTCTAAAATGTACCTAACAACACTTGATTTTCCACCAAGGACTGCAAAGTGAAGAGTGTTTTGGCCTCTTAAATCTAGCAGTTCTCCAGAATCCGGGCAACATTTGATGATCTCTTTGATTATGTTCGTATGGCCTCTGTATGCCGCAACATGAAGTGGTGACACCCCATCTTGATCAGACATGTATACTATGTCGGTGTGAAGTTGAAGTAATCTTTGAACTGTCCTGCAGTCTCCCATAGATGCTGCGTAGTAGAGTGGGGTTCTACCATGATGATCAGCTTCTTTTATTAGTTCTGGTTTTGCTCTAACAAGGCTTCCATCACATCTAAATAACACATAAAAATGAAACGGTAAAATGTGGGTTTATTTATGAAATCATATAGTTAGAATTATCAAATTGATTTGATATTTTTAACAAACAATCAACACATATACACCTCAAAGACCAACTAAATGTTATAATCAAAACAGGCTCTATAGTAGGCCCACAACTAAAAACTGGATGGTCCAGTCCTTTATTTGTTTTTATAATAAATGCATATAAAAAATAAATGAGAGAAGTATAAAATTACCAAAATGCCCTTTTACGATGGTAGCATGCAAAGTTGTTTGGCCATCTGACCCGCCATAAGCCAAAGAACAAGCTGCCATGAGTATGCGCTTCACAATTGTCAGCATTCCATCTCTAGCAGCCAGATACAACGGGGACTCACCCGTGTTGTTCTCAAAACAGGCCAGCCCAGGATCAACCTTTATCAAAAACTCAGTCACTCTGAGATTATGGTTCCTCACAGCCTCATGCAAAACTGTGTTGCCCCACTTATTTCTCATCCTTAGAATCTCAATCCCTCTGTTTCCTCTGTTTACAATGTCTCTATACGATGAAGATAGCATCTCTTCGATCAGAAAACCAACAATGGAGATGCGGTCAGCTCTTGCAGCAACATGTAGAGGCGTGTCTCCATCCAAGTTTGGCTGAGCGAGGAGGGACTGCTGCCGATTGTAAATCTCAGCAACAATGTTTTTGTGTCCAAATTGTGTGGCGATATGAAGTGTTGTGTTTTCATGAGGTGTTAGTTTTAGAAGTAGGCTTGGATTTTCATTGAGGAGTTCTTTGCAGTGAAGAATGTCTCCTAATTTTGCAGAGTTGTATAGTCTCTGATCCATGGTGGGCATTCTAGGAAGCCACTGACATTTGGATTCATGTTGGGTTAGTTTAATTTAAGTTTGTTTTAATTACTTATGTATAAAATGTGAACTCTTGTCACGCCCCAAGCTCCATGACAACGCCGCACACTCATTTAAGTGAGCATGCAAGGCTAAGAGTCCAACACATAATCAACAATGTAAAATACTCAAATCAAATCCTTAAATATCATAATGCTAAAATCCATAAAAATAGATAATTCTTATCGTATGAAATTGTCCACCAAGTCCACTAATATAATCCACTAACCAACATAATAAACCAAGTACTTAAATCATAGTCCTACTCTCGGCACTCCCCCTGAGTAAAAACCCCGCGCAGCTCTATTCCTCAGAATCTAAAAAAAATAAATGAGAGTAAGCTAGACAGCCCAGTAAATAACCAACCATCACTGCTAGCTGGATCAAGTATACAATAAATAAATAAATAAATCGATAACCAATAAATATAATTTTTTCTACAGTTCAATAAATGAACAATTATTTGTAAGATGGTTTCATAGCTAAAAATAAACAATGCACAATACATTTTAAATGAAAAGACAACAAGATAATTCAAAGTAAATTCGTCGTTCAAATCGATGGTTCAATATTCAGATGGTTCAATGATTTGATTCACAAAACCCAAGTCTTAATGACTACAGTCACTTAGCCCGTGACAAGGCCCAGAATCACACATAGGCCGGTGGTAAAGCCCCAAAAGAAACTAGTTTCTGTGCCAATACATAACCCCCATTGGCTAGGGTCCAAATCATAGTCAGACTAGAGTGATGTTCAAACATTCAAACAATACACAACTTTAAAATAACATATTCGATATTTTCAGAATAAACATTTAGTACAATTTTCAGAATAGTTTCACAAAATATTCAAATAACTTTCATAATAATATTCGATGTTGTTTTATACTTGACTCATATTTTATTTTAAGAGAACATGAAGGCTATAAATAAATATTTATAATTTTAATCGATTCAATAGGAATAAAAATGAACCAACAGTGATAGAAAGTTACTTACACCAAACGCTTAGAAATAATATTCCAACACCAACTCCAAACACCCAGCTCCACCACTTCAATCACACAAACCTAATAAACAATACCTTAAATAAATTAATATTTTTACGTGTTACATACACCCACAAAAGCTCCACCATATTAGATTAATGTATTGGCTTAATATTCAAGTAATTAAACCATTCAAACCAACTTTATAGCCAAACACACCCATACCAATGATACAAAACTCCATTGTTTCTATTACCCACCCAAAGTTACACTTACACATTGCACCTAATTCTCAAAACCTAAGTAGGAACCTATAGATCTTCCAAATTCCCTTAATGCATTGATTGTTAAATTCCTCAACATAAACTTAATAATTAACAGTAAAAACAGATTTTACCTTAACCAATGAGTGTCCCAAAATCACCTACGTGCTGCCTCCAATCCCTATTACAACCTCACTTGAACCACTCTTCTCTTTTTCTTTTCTTTTTTCTTTTACCTTCTCAAACACTAGCCGCCTATTTAGCAATTCCCAACCTTTGTCTTGTTTGTTTTCCAAGACTTAAAGCCACAACATGTGGGCTTATTAACCTAATTTCTCAAAGTTACAAAATTACCCATCTAAGCAATAGAAAATATAATGCCATCTCATAACTAATTCTTTGATATTAATAAATGACCATATAAATTAATTTAATTACTAATCTATCCAATAAAATAATCCTACACACAACTTGGGTTTTACACATTGACCCCCTAGTTTGAAGAATATATTAGATTTTAGACTTGCCGTGTTCTTTTTAGTTTTTACTATCTCATATGATGCAACACATTCAACAATTTGGTGCAATGAAGTCCAGATCAACCTCATTAACAGCTATCGATCACCAGCTTTAAAAATTAAAAAAAAAAAAAAACAGTTAAAATTTTTTTATATTGTGAATGTGATTGTAGAGATTATAATGGTTGTAAGAGATAAATTTTTCATGTTAATTCATTTATTTTTTATAATCGGATTCATGTTAAATAATAACCAACTCTAATCCACTAATTTTGTATTTATCAAAAGTTCTTAGCAGTATACTCTCTGGTATTCAAACTAATCCAATGTCAAAAGTTTTGACTTGTGAGACTTTGAGACCTTGTGTATATTTTTGATACATCAAATTTTTTTCAACGGCGTAGTTAATTGAACAGGGACTGCACTGAAAAATGTATAATTCCAATCAAAATATATAAATTTGACAAAATAGAGTAAGCCAAAGGAAAATTTCGTCAAAACTCCTCTATTGGACTCTTGTTTGGTGAGCCCAATTTATTTTTTTTTCATAAACCCCCTAAGGAGAAAACACATAATTGAGAAATGATAAAGTAAAATATTTCTTCTTTTTTTTTCCCTTTTCTTGGACAATATTGCAAGAGCAACATGTTATTATGAACCAAAGTAATATGTTACTGTTACTGTTTACATCAATTTCAATGATATTAATTTTTTTTTATATAAAGAATTTCATAGTCAACATGGATCTTATATGATAGATCTTGATAAGAGAATTCTAAAAGTATTAATTTTATTAAAAACCAACATCTACATAAAAAATTGGGCCATTTACATACAAGTACCATTTTGTGAACTTATAATCTATTAAGTCCTAGATAAAATTATATGCTCCTCCAAGTCCTATTAATTTTTAATAGACCAATTTACCATTCCAACAAGCTCCAGGCAAGCTGTCTCGATGTTTCCTTCCCTTTCCCTTCTGTCCTCAAGTCCTCCATTGACGTCCTCCATGGAGCTTCATTGTTGGAAATCCAGCTCCGCCACCAGAACCACCGCCTCCTTCCCCTACTCAGATCTGCGGTGTTGTCACTGGATGCTCCGACAACAAACCGAACCCGTAGTTGCTACGCAAACATACATCCATCGCCATTGTTACAACTTCATTCTTCATTTCTCTCTGTAAAACAAATACTCACACACACCGAGAGAGAGAGAGAGAGAGAGATATGGTGGGAGTGCTGTCCAACAAGATCAGCGAGGACGAACTAAAGCCAGGCGATCACATCTACACCTGGAGGAATGCCTACCTCTACTCCCATCACGATCCGTTTTCTCTCTCATTTGCGCCGACAAAATGAAATCTCACATCACATTGATTTAGTTCTATTTGAATTGATTGCTCAATCACTACTTGCTTAATTGTCACTGCTTATATGCCCACATTTGTTTTCCACATCAGTGAACCAAAAAATAGTTGGAATTTTTATGAATTTGCACTCATTTGCTTGTTCCTGTTTCGTTGATGCCCTGTGATGTTTTTTTTTTTTTTAACGTGAATTTATTGTCAAATGTTCACAGATGCCACTACTATTAGAGAGAGAGAGAGAGAGATCTAGGGTTTTTTGAAATTGAGAACCTTCTCAGTTTATAATATTCTCAATTTTAATCATGAAAAAATTGAGAAATTTTTCAAAATTGATAATTATAAATTTCTTAGTTTTGATAGTTTTGATAATATTCTCAGTTCATATTAGAAAAAAAATTTTGAGAAATTTCTTAATTTTGACAATTATAAATTGAGAACATTCTCAGTTTTGGGATTAAAGGGAAAAACGTCTTTTTACTTGTAAATGGAACTTATTGGTTCAAAAACTTTTTGACAGGACCTAAGCTACCACAAAATATGTAGATAGGACTTTTAGGTAATTAATCCTAAAAAATTATATTATTTTAAAGTTTAATATTTTAATAATAGTGATATTTTTTAGACTTTTCAAGGAAAACTTTTTGTATCCTTAATGCATTAAAATTTTATTATTAAGTGATTTTGACCAAATCCCACTAAGCCAAACCCCAAATGTGATGACAAGTCACATTTGTGGTCTAGAGGATCTGTTTGTTACCTACTCAGGCCTCGTTTGGAAAGTAATAATTTTAGTTTAAAAGTCAAAAAGTTACTAAAAAAATAAGAAAGTCTATAACCTATACCAAAAAGTCAAAGATTCTATTTTCTCTTTACTTTTTACACATATTTTCGTAAAAAATCAAAAATTCATTACAAACATATAAGTTTTTTTTATCTCATATTTTTACCAAAAAGTCAAAAAAATTACTAAAATAGTCTATTCCCAAACGAGACCTCATTTTATAGCAAATTTTCTTACATACTATAATTGTTAAGATAAATGCAAAAATAAATTTTCAATATTTTGCCTATTTCTTAGAGAAGACAAACAACAATACTTTGCATCATGAAATAAATGTCATGAAAAATTTTATGAAACCAATTCAAGGTGGTTGCATAACATATAATACTAAAACACTACAAACTAATCTAAGGGCGGAGAATCCTCATGAAGACTTTTTATGATATTTCTTTCATAATGCCTAATATTATTAGGCCTCGTTTGTTTGGAGAGTTAAAGGGAGGATTGGGATTGGTAGTGAGGTGGAACCCACTAATATTGTGTTTGTTTTGAGAGATGGAGAGGGGATTACTAGTGAGCTCCAGCTTAGGATGGGCCTCCCCAAGGGGATTCGGATGGGCCTCCAAGACTTGGTATTAGAAAAATAGTTTGGCGGACTAGAATTTTATTTATTTATTTATTTTATTTTTTTACATGTCGGACATTTTTTTGTGAACATTAATATTTAATTTTTTGTATTTTTTGTTAAGTAAAAATCATTATTTTATTATTTTATTATTTTTTTTGGAAATTTTTTATTTATTTATTTTTTTTATTTTTTTAAAATTTTTTTACATGTTGGGCATTTTTTTAAAACATCAATGTTTAATGTTTTTGTATTTTTTTATTTGTTTTATTATTTTATATTTATTTTACATAAAAATAATTTAACAATCCTTATACTAACAACTATCATTAAAATAAATACAATTTTACTTAATTCCCTCACTATCAATCCCCTCTATTCTACCTTTGAAAACAAATGGGGCCTTAGAAGATAATACCCTTATCCTATTTTTTACCAAGTGATTGGTCTTAAAATTCTGTATATATCATAGGATTATTCTTGCAATTTAAATTTGGAAGGTCTGTACATAATTTGATTTCTCAAATCGAACTGATAATCGGATTGGATCGTGTTGATCCGAATCCAGTTCATTAATAATTAGATTTGTATGAAATCAGATTGGATATTCATTAATGAATTGGGATTTTTGGATCAGATCCAAATTCTATATCCAATCTATTAACAGACCTAGGTAGGAGGCATAAGCATATCATCCGCATATGTCAAGCCTTTGCCGTTGAGCGAAGTCGCAGTTTTGGTTGAATAATTCAAATAATAACATAAATGATGGAAGATTTTTCTCTTTTCCATAATCAATCAATCCCTGTCAATCAGTTTTAGCTCTTTGATACTGAAAAGTATTCTAGTTTTCAATAAATTTGCAAGACTACTTCTTCATCAATTGATAAATTTGGTCTTGAGCTTGGATAATTATTCAGTAATTCCAGAGTATGGACACGTAGTATTCCATAATATTATGATTGGTGGAAAAGGTAAGTAGGTGGAGTTTTGTGCTGGATGATTAGAAAATATGAGAGATATTGAATGATAATTGATTAGGGAGTACAGATACGTGGTATTTCAGAAATATTGAATAATTTCCCCTCGAGCTTATAGAAAAGACAAGTATTGAACCACTTGAGATGTTTGCTTGATAGCAAAAGGGCTAACCCTTGAAGTGGTGTGTTTTCATAAGGTGTTAGTTTTAGTAGGCTTGGATTTTCATTGAGGAGTTGTTTGAAGTGAAGAATGTGTCCTAGTTTTGCAGAGTTGTATAGTCTCTAATCCATTGTGGATTTTGTAGTAAGGCAATAAGATTTAGATTAATGTGGGAATGGTTTTATAAGTTTGTTTTTAATCTTTTATGTTTGTTATAAAATGTCAGCACATTGGCCCCCACAGTTTATAATATTTGATGCCATTATTTAGGTGTAGTTGACTTGGACAAAGTTGCCAGGTGGGCATTTGTCTGGAGGAATTAGACCATCCCCGGTCCTTAAAAAAAAAAATTCATCAAATTTAACGAAAAATTTTGATTTTTTTTTGAACTGGTATTATGAACTTGATTTGATATTAAATACTTCGATCTTTTTTTTTCATCATGGTTTTGAAAAAAATCCAAACTTGCACAAAAAACTTTTTTTAATCATTTTTTATGGGAAAAAAAACCATCTCAAATCCTAACTTCTCCTTTTTTAAAATATATATATATATATATATATTTAAGCTTCGTTTGGCATTAGTTACGGTAGCCAACTTTTTTGTGTTGAGATTTTTTTAGTCTGACTTTTTTAGTCTCATTTGGTTTTTGTTTTTGGGCTTGTTTAACTTTTGTGAAAGAAAAAGTATAATGATTATGGTTTGAATGTGATATTTTGTCTTATTGGCCTATATAGCCTCTTTTGTCTTTTTATACTTTTTTTAGCCCCAAAATGAAAACCAAACGAGGACTTAATCAAATTTAAGTAAAAATATGGCTATTTAAATTTTGGTAAAAGATTTGGTTCATTATTGATTTGATGAAAAAATTGTTTTTCCCTCGATTTGATTTGGAATTGATGAACTGGTTGGAGTACATTTTTAGCATTTTTTCACCAAATTTAAATCTAATGAAACAATTGATGAAAGATTGAAAATGCTCTTCCTAGGGATGCAGATTAGATTAGGGGAAGTGTGGAGTGTCTCCAATTCTTCTCAATTCAACATGTATTTGGACAGGTTTGCAATTATGTCTACAATGTTCATCCTCAATACGGTGAACTATTAAATCTTATTCCTTGAAATCTTCCCAATACAATCCAATGATCTTAAATAATCCTTCAAATCTTATCTTGTATATCTTTTACTTTGCATTAATCAAACAGTGTGGTGGTATTCAAAATTTCAAACTAGCTAGCTAGTCTAATCATGACATTTTATCAAAGCCCAAGCAACGAACTTGGTGAAAAGCGAACTTTGGTGAAAAACTTCAAAGCAAGATTAAGCTATATGTAAGTATACTCTTTTAGATTTTATTTCCTTTTGATAGTTTTATAACTAATAAATTATTGTGGTATTTTTTGTTTCACTATTAACCAAGTGTTAGGACCCTGTGTTGTCAAAATCCGTGAATCAAAACCAAGGTTGTAATTTGATAAAGCTTTCCAGGTTTTCCAAGTTTGGCTTCCCGCTCGAGCGGGGAAAGTAACGCTCGAGCGGGGATTGCTAGTCCTCAGCATCTCTGCACAACATGAACAAAGTACTGGATGGTGTGATTCCCCGCTCGAGCGGGGAAATGGACGCTCGAGCAGGAAGGCTATATGAATCACAAATTATGAAGTCTCCGCTCGAGCAGGAAGACCCACGCTCGAGCGGACCGCGCGAGATCAGATTCTATAAATTCGCTGGTTGGGTCTTTTTCTAGATTTACTTTTTCTAGATCTTGTTTAGGGTTTTCTAGGGTTTTGGTTTGAAGTTTTCTTCTGAGGTTTTGTGAGTTTTCTTTGATGTTCTTAAGAGAGTTCTAAACTTATGAGTTGAGATTCATACATCAAAGAGTTTGATACTACATATTCAAGAGAGTTCTCTTCGGTGGAATCCAAAGGTTATCACGTAGAGTTTCAAAAGGCGTTTGATACTTTACGTAGTCGTTAAATCGACGAGTGAAGTTGTGGAATCAACTTCAGGATTGATTAGTTCCGTGACGAAGACGTGGAGAAAGAGTTATAGAAAATTCGAGGACAAATTGACTGTGTTGGGTAATTTGTGTATTATCTTTGTAATCTTTTAGTTCTTCAGTAGTGGATTGTTCAGTGGCGGTTCGCCCGTGGTTTTTTATTACAATTGAAGGTTCTTCAATTGTGGTTTTTTCCACGTAAAAAATCGTTTGTGTCGATTTATTGTTTATTCTTAAAAACAAACAAACTAAAATCACTCTCGTAAGTGCTTGATGATTTTAGGTTGAGTGTTTTGAATGGTTGGGATTTGGAATAAGTTAATCTTGATCTAATCACGAATCACGTAGGATTTTCACCAAGGTTAAGTTATATGTAAATATGTTCTTTCAGATTTTATTTCCTTTTGATAGTTTTATAACTAATAAATTATTGTGGTATTTTTTGTTTCACTATTAACTATCAAAAAACTCATAATCTTGTTAATCTTTAAAGTTCATATGCCCACAGACTATTAACCCAAAATCTCCGGGTGCCTCTATTTACACACCACATTTCATCTCAAGGCACACTATTAATTAGTTTATTTTTTGTTATAATATTAACCTAATATAAAATGACCACAAAGGATAAAAGGCTATAATACACCTCTTACGTAATACACACCAATTACTCATTGCACACCACACCCAATTTTGATTTTTTATTTTTTATTTTTCACTCAATACACTATCAATTTTCAAATATTCCCAAAATATCCTCATCTTCTCTAACCATAACCCTAACCCTAACCCTAACCCTAACTCTAACTCTACCCCGCAGTTGCCGCCGCCATCAACCGTTGCCGTCAACCATCCTATATCTTTCTGCCGCCGCTACCCTCCGACCGAGACCATCACCATCCCTTTTTCTGTTTGCATCCCCAATCCATTTGCGTTAAAATAAAAAATTAGGTATATTCAAGAGTCAAAATATAAAAAAAATTAATCAAACATAAAGGAGCAAAGTTTAATTTACTTTAAAATTTATACTTGTATTAGGGTAGAATGTCAATTTTTTAAACTTTTTCAAAATTTCTCTCGATAATTGATTTGTTTTAATTCTGTTAGATACATTTGTTTAAAATAATTATCATAGTTATTCAGATTATTTTTTTTTAAATAACTATTAATTTTAAAGTTTACACGTACATAGTTTGTGTATGTCCACCTCTATTACATTTATATAAATTACAAATAAATATCCTGACATTTACTTAAAATAAGAATTGTTTCACGTAATTTTAAAAATTACATTATGCATTTCAAATTTTTAATTGCATAATAAATGAATCTATTTATTAATAAATTATTAAGTCAATTAATAATTTTTAATGATGTTAAAAATATATTTCAATTAATAATTTATTATTTTATAAGAGAGTTGTTAGAACTTGTATTTTTGTTTTTCTGAATTCTATTAAATAAAAAATTCTGATAAGAATATATTTTAAAAATCACAAGAGACAATTCATATTTTAATCAAATCTGAAAGAATTACAGAAGGGACTATCTATTATTAAATAAAAAATTTTAAAGAGCGAGCGGACGACGGCGGCGGCAGCGGTTAGGGTTAGGGTTAGGGTTAAGGTTGGTGGGGGTGGGTTGTGTGGATTGAGAAATTTGTGTGAATGTTAAAAATGTAATGGACTAGAAGGATAAAGATGTAATTAAATTTTTTAAGAAAATGGAAGATTGAAGATTGTGGATGGGGTATGTGAGTGAGTAAGGGTAAAGATGGAAGATTGTGGGTGAGGTGTGTAAGGGTAAAGATGGAAGATTGTGGTGTGTATTGAGCAAATTTCTTATTTATTAAATTACTAAAGGTGTGCCATGAGTAGTGACATGCCTTAAGATGAAATGTGGTGTGTAAATAGAGACACTCAAAATTGCCAGTTGAAGGCTTTTAGGAGGTTAGTCATTTAGGGTGTGTTTGATTGGACGGACTGGAAAAGGGGGGATTAGAATCCATCGGACTTGAGTCCTGGGATTAGAATCCCCCGGACTATTTGGTTGGATTGAATATGTATCCTGTGTTTGTTTTTTCATGGGATTAGATGTCCGGACTGTGAATCCCCCGGACTATTTTTAGTGAATCCAACGTTTGGTTGGACGGACTGGATAGGATAAATGAACAAAAGACTATTTTGCCATTTTTCAATTGTTTACTAAGGAATAGCAATATTAAACATATTTTTAATATTTTAATTATTTTTAATTAAATAATTTTGTTTTTTTAAAATAAATAAATAAATAAATAAAATATCAATAAAATTTGTTTTAAATCATTACTGTATAACAAATCATTATTTTTTTTACATACAAAACGTTACTGTGTTTTTTTTTACATACAAAAAATATCATTAATTTAATAATATAAATTAAATTTATTTTTTTACATAAATTTATTTTTTACACAATTAAATAAATAAATAACCACTAAATTTGATTTAATAAAATACAGTATAACCTGTATAAAAAATTTATATTATTTTTTTAATTAAAATTTTAAATAAATTTTAAATAAAACACCTATTACAATTTTAATAATGAAATTAAATAAACTATAAACAAAATTTTAAAATAAAACATCAATAAAATATCTATAAAAAATTATTTAAAAAAATTAAATAAATAAAACATTAATAAAATGTTAAATAAAATTATTTTATTTTTAAATTGAGACATTTAAATTTTATTGAATTTTATTAAATATAATACATAATTAAATAGTAGAGGGTCAAAATTGTCATTTTCACATCTAATCCCAATAGTGATTAGTCCCCCCAAAACAATCCCACACCCCCCCTAGGACGGGATAGTCCCCCATATGGGGGACATGGAGTCCGGCCGGACATGGAGTCCGCCGGACTAAAAAAAAATCAAACAACGGATAAGGAGGGAGGCCGGACATGGAGTCCAAACAGTGGATAGTCCCCCCCCTTATCCCCCCAATCAAACACACGGGTATCGGAGCATCCGACGTTTGAGACTTGTTTATGTTTCATTCATTCTTGAAGTTCTTTAATGGTGTAGTTTATTCTGAAAATGTTTAGTAATTCCAGTCAAAGTGAACTTTTAAACAGCAAGTTGTCAATATTAAGATTAAGAGGACAAAAACCATTCATAGTCCTCTTTGGCTTCTACAAAAAAATGGGGCGGTAGAGTCATTATTATCTCTGACCGAATAAAAAAATCCGACTTGACTAGCCGTAGAAATCGCTGAAACAAAGTCAATTTGAGATATATGCATATTTGCTAGAGATGTTATTCATCTTCTGACAAATTTGGTCTTGAACCTACAAAGCATATAAATCAAGAACTGAAAAACATTGAATAAGGGAAAGATTTGCACGAATAGGTAAAAAAGAAGAAAGTTTCTGACTTGGAAAACTAAACCTATTATAAGACACATGATAAGAACAAAAGTCTGATTGGGCATAACAGCAATCAATCCTGTCGTGAATGCAATACCAGTTGAAGAAAGTGCAATATGTGTTAGCATAGTGGCACTAACAAAGTAGTAAAAATAGTTTTCTTTGGCAATAATAGCTCCCCAGAAGAGTATGCAAGCTACAACCACAGAGCTGCTCATAGCGATGGAGTCCGAACAAGGAACCATTTAAGGTATGTGGTCGATTGCAGAAGAGCTTGCCCTTGATCAGGGCCAACGTTGTTATTGAAGCCACCGGGAATTGTGAAAGCAGCTACAAATGTGATGGTGGCAATTAGTGTGGCGACCATTTAGAGGGTGTGACCCATTTGCTTGTAAGTTCTCATTTTGTCTACAGTTGCTACTCCGTCCTCAAGTGTGTTTGGGGAAATGTTTTCTCTGGTGATCCACTGGGACCAAGACTGTCTCCAAATTCCTGAAGTCTAGATACAAAATACAAACATGACCATGAGTATGATGCCATTCACCTTTATAATTACGGCTGCAAGTGAACAGAACTTTATTAGAGTTAGCGAACCGAGCTGAGTTTGAGCTAGAGCTAGATTTTTTAGCTCAATAAAAAGACAAGCTTGGGTCAGCTCATTTGCTGCCTTATTTGTAATGCAAACTTTTTGTACCTAGTAATGGTATGTGCAAACAATAAAATAAATTGGGAATGAGATTCTCTCCAATCCACTAGTGCAGTTTGGGCCAGTTGGCTAATCACAGGTCCACTCTTGTAATTGAAGAAGTTGATATTGTGAGTCTGTGTGTAGAACATCCCTACAAAAATCAGATTGTTTTGATAATTATAACCAAATGATTTTACCTTGTTTGTATTTAGAAAAAAATGGACGATAATTATGATTTTAAAAATAAACCATTGTCATTCATTTTTTTAATACAAATATGATAAAATCATGAAAGTACAATAACTGGATCAATTTTTATTTTTTAGAAATGACTAGGCTGTGGTGAATCACACAGACTTAACTGGATGCTCCAATCTACTTTTGTTGACCGGTGAGAAGCCTCTCCCAAAAAAATTAATGTACCTAACTAAATATTTACATAAAAGAAATTATAAACACTACCTATATAATTACCATTGGAAATCTCAAGTATGGCTCTGTACTTGACTCATTGTTGATGGCTTTTTGGCCAATGTTGTTCTTGGCTCTTTCATCTACTCTATCATCCCACATCAAATAACGTGCTATCCAACTTTTTCTTTCTATGGTAGCCAAGTGTAAGGGTGTGTTTCCATCATTATCAGCTTGGTTTATAAGCCCTTCAAGCTCTGTTGTTTCTAAAATGTACCTAACCACACCTAATTTTCCACCTAGGACAGCAATGGGAAGAATGTTTTGGCCTCTCAAGTCCAACAATTCTCCAGAATCCGGGCAATATCGAATGATCTCTTTAATTATATTTGTATGGCCTCTATACACTGCAACATGAAACGGTGATAGGCCCTCTTTATCGGACATGTATGCTACTATGTCAGTGTCAAGTTGAAGTAATCTTTGAACTGTCCTGTGGTCTCCCATGGATGCTGCGTAGTAGAGCAGGGTTCTACCATGGTGATCGGCTTCTTTGATTAGTTCTGGTTTTGCTCTTACAAGGGCTTCAATGACATCTAAATGACACATAAAAAGGAATCTTGATTATGAACAGAACCAGATACACAGGTGAAATGTACACTGTTTATGAAATCATATAGTTAGTCCTTTACTCGAGGTAAGCTGCATTCTTGTTGTATAACTTTTAGTAAATTACACCAGTGGTCCCGTCAGTTTGCCCCTTGTATTGTATCGATTTGATCCCTATAGTTTTATTTGTATCAATTTTGACCTTGAATTTTTCATATTATGTCAACTTAGTCTAATTGGTAACACTCCTTTAGAAATTGGACAGAAATCAAAGACCAAACCAATTTGTTCATGACTCCAAAAGTGATTGAGAGGTTACTGTCCAATTTAAAATGGTCTATTCGCTTTTGGATTGACCATTTTACCCATGATTTTTGTCAAAATTATTAGCAAATGTTATCAATTTGGTTAAATGAGACAACATGAAAACTTGGGGGGCAAAATTAATGCAATTAAAACTATAGGGGCTGAATTGACACAAGAGACAAATTAGGGACTACAGATAAAACAGGCCAACCCAGGATCAACCTTCATCAAAAACTCAGCCACTCTGAGATTATGGTTCCTCACAGCCTCATGCAAAACTGTGTTGCCCTACTTATTTCTCATCCTTAGAATCTCAGTCTCTCTATTTCCTCTATTTTCGATGTCTCCATATGACGAAGATAACATCTCGTTGACTAGAAAACTAACAATGGAGATGCGGCCAGCTCTTGCAACGACATGTAGACTCGTGTCTCCATCTAAGTTCGGCTGAGCAAGGAGGGACTGCTGCCGATTGTAAATCTTAGCCACAATGTTTCTGTGTCCAAACTGTGTGGCGATATGAAGTGGTGTGTTTTCATGAGGTGTTAGTTTTAGAAGTAGGTTTGGATTTTCATTGAGGAGTTGTTTGAAGTGAAGAATGTGTCCTGATTTTGCAGAGTTATATAGTCTCTAATCCATTGTGGGTTTCTAGTAAGGCACTAATATTAGGATTAATGTGGGGATGGTTTTGTAAGTTTGTTTTTAATCTTTTATGTTTGTTATAAAATGTCATTACATTGCCCCCTAGAGTTTATAATGTTTGATGCCATTATTTAGGTTTAGTTAACTTGGACAAAGTTGCCAGTTGGCATTTGTTTGAAGTAATTAGATTGTAACGCCCTCAAAATAAACCCATAATTCATACATTCATTATATAAGAAATTGACAATATATTCAAGAGAATAGAGTGCACATCTATTTATCAGAGTATTTATCACAAAAGTATTACATGTTGACAACAAAAGTAAATGCCCTAAGTGCTTACAACTTTCCAAGCCAATACTTAGTTACAAAAAGAGAGTACTAACTCATACACATTAAACCCTCGGCTTGAATTTACGTGCAATACACAAAAAGGTAAACAACAAAAAAGAATCTTCAGCCTCTAAGCCTCCCAAGCTATGTCCTTGGAGGTGGCATATCGCCTGAACCTGAAAATGATGTCCCATATAGGGTGAGTCAATGCCCAGTAGAGATATACTAAACCAAGTACGAGAAATAACTAAAACAATAACATTTGATATATGGTTGACACTTATAAACCAACTTAAACCACTTTTCAATTCAACATCAAGTACATCCATTTTTCATTTCAGTTTCCTTTACTTATACAGTTTCGATTCATAGTTATGGCTCAGAACCTGGCCAAACAATTCAATGAGACTATAACACATATTAAAACACTTCCATATTTCAAGTGATACACAGATTTGCTATATCAGTGGAGTTTATCCCCTATCTCCTCCCAAATAGGTTTGAGAGTCCATCCCCTATCTCCTCTCAAACCATGGAGTACATCCCTTATCTCCTCCCAAACAATACACATATACAATGTATTTAAACACTTATCATATACAATGATCAATCAATATACACATTTGCTATATTATTCCAATCGTCATATTCAATGACATATTCAATGTGATTAGTTTCAGTTTTCCCTAATCATCATAAAAATGTCTACAACAATCAAAACTATCCTCTACCAATAGCCCAAAGCAGTTATCTCTAAACAGATAATAAATTTATCAACAAATAAAATATCGATATTTTCATAGGTGAGTGATTAAATTATCCAACTACACCATTTACTCCCACAATTTTCCAATTTCATGAATTTCACATTTTTCCAAATTAATTATTCAACATAATTAGGGCATTTTTCCCATTTTCTCAATATTAGCCCAAAGGCTCAATTTCTTCGATTTAACACCAACAATTTCATTTTTCAATGTCTTATACACACATAGGTTTTAACATTTGAAAAACCCCATTTTTATAATCTCAAATTAAACTCTAACTTTCCCAAAATTTCCAAACAACACCATTTAGTCAAAATGACAAAAATTTAGGTTAAAACCCATAGAAAGGAGTAGGTTATCCCTACCTCAAATGGAGAGGCCCAAAGGTGATGATGAAGAAATTCGGAGGTGCTTCAAACCCAAAGATTTTCGGATCCAAACGTAGCCCACACCAAGCTCTACACTTTTTACAAAGGGACAAGAGTAGAAGATCACTCAAACTAGATGATTTCGAAGAGAGAATGTGTATTCTAGAGAGAGAGGCGCTCAAATGAAGTTTTTGAAAAGCTAGAGAGAGAGAGAGAGAGAGAGTTAAAAAGTGACTAAAAATGGCTTCCCATGGACTGATATACTACATAGCCCGCTCGAAAGTGGAATGCCCTGCTCGAGCATCAGACATAGACTCACACTCGAGCGTGAATGTAACATACCTCATCACTGATCACTGATTAATACCGATTACTGCTAAACTAAGACCGATTATGACTAATAATTGAATTGATTAAAATACTGAAGTGACTGACTGAAATCTGGAACTAATTGATTGACTGTATCTGTCTGAATAGCATTTCTATCTGTTTCCTGTTTAGTTATCTGTTCATGTTTTTATGTGTAAACTGTGAATTGAAGGCCTTATCGGCGGCCGAACTAGAAATTGATTAGTGTTTTATGATTAGTAGAATTTATGTGATTTTATGGTATATTTAATTAAAAATTGATTTTGTATGATTAAATTAGATTAAAATAAGCTAAATTACATAAGTTAGATTTATCTACAACTTTGCCACTTAGTGGACTTTGCTAGCCTTTTGTTTAAGCCTTGTATTGCATTTGTTACAGTATTTCCTCAGCCAATTTCTTGAGAGCAACCGACCATAGAAAGAGAGAGAGTGAGAGAATTGAGTTCACTTGTAGATTTGCTTGGAAATTGAAGGGATTGAGGTATTAATTTGCATAATTGAGCTCCTACTCTTGAACTACAAGGCTTAAGGTAGAATTTCATCTTCTCATTCTTGTGTTTAAGTTGATTCTTGCATGATTCATGTCAAATTGTAGAGCTAAGGCATGATTTAGTTCTAACATGTTGAATTGAAGCTTAATGGTTGCATGCATGTACATATATTGAAGTTTTGAGGTTATAGTTCATGATTCCTCACATGCATGTCCACATTTTGAGAATAGACCGTGATTTCATCTTGTTTTGCAAAAAATTGGCTCACTAGAGCATGTTTTGAAGCTTTAAAATGAATTGAACTCATGCATGTCATGTTTGTAGCATGTTCAAGAAAATTGGGTTTGAAAATGGATTTAATTAAACCACCCTTGGGCTTTGATTTCACAAATTGAGCTTTGAATCATGTTATTCTATGTGTTTACAAATGTTTTTCAGAAATTTGGCCCAAGAGGATCGAATTTAGTGCATTTAAACTTGGTTTTTGGCTTAAAGGTGCAATCTGGGTTTTCCTGATTTTACACTCCCGCTCGAGCGGGAAAAGTGGCGCTCGAGCGAGGAATTCGAGCATCCAGTACTTTGCACTGTTTTGCAGTCCGCTCGAGCGGGGTAATTGGCGCTCGAGCGGGACCTTGTGTCGTGCGCTCGAGCAGCTATCGAACGCCCAATCGAGCGTGATTTTTGAGCATCCAGCACTTTTGACTGTTTGCATATCCACTCGAGCGTGGAAAGTGACACTCGAGCGGAAACCGTTGTCTACATGTCCGCTCGAGCGGGGAAACCTGCACTCGAGCAGGACTCTGTTTCACTGAAAATTCTAAAAATGTTTTCTAAGTGCATCTTTACATCCTCTTTCCATCCTAGGCATTCTTAGGGTATATTTAAGGCATCTTATTGAGGATATAGATGTAGAACACATCGAGGCAAATTAGGGACTAAGTTATCATCTTTCCCAACTGTATAGCTTAGTGTGTGTTCAACCTGTGTACTGTGTAGGGTTGGTGACTGGGGACACGCTCTAGCTTACTGTAGCCCAGAACTCTATGAGTAACAATTGTGTAAAGATGTGTTCAAAAATGATTATGTTCTGAATACTAAACTGTACTGCTTTCTGAATTGATACTGTTAACTGAATGAATGTATGTCCTATATTTTGAACTATATTGTGGTATCCTTAGCAATTACTGTTACTGACTGTTACTGTTACAGAGATTTCTGTCGGTTCCCTCATTGGAACCACTACTGTTTACTAATTGATTTCCATCATTTACTGTTCGGTCTTTTAAGACTTACTATTTACTGTATTGTTATGCTAATGGATGTACCACATATGACTGAATGACTGTTCTGACTGAAAGACTGAAATACTGATTTAATGAACTGTTTTCGTTATTGTAAGGACATTCATTCTAAACCCCTTTACGCATTATGTTATTCACTGGGCTTTAGTTCGCTGCTTATATATATGTAGGTGAACAGGCACCAGACCAGAGCTAAGAGCGTCGGGGTAGACTTCCAGTTTTGTCTAGCCAACCACTGTGCCTCACAGCGAGGTTCCGAGCCTGTTCAAGCTATGGCTTAGGGGTGTTTTAAACTCCCCCGTCTGTCTCTATAACCGTATTGTATCTGTATAGACTGTTACTGCACTGTTTAATAGGGATTAAGTCCCGATTCTGAATGATTGTATATATGTACATACTGTTTCGGCACCGACTGCATAATGTGTGAAAAAAATCTTTTTGCATACAGACTGTCACAGCTCATTGGACATTGTTTATTTACTGTTTTGGCTTCCGCTATGCCCCTGTACTCTATTTTACTGTTCTACTGTTAAGCAGGCCTTCGGTAATCTCGGATTACTGGCCGGTTACGGTACTAAACCTATAGGGGTGGGTTTGGGTCGTGACAGTGAAAAGCGCCGCTCGAGCGTTGAATGCATACTTCCAGAAGTTCTGTAGACGAAGGTCCTCGCTCGAGCGTAAAAGTGGACGCTTGAGCGTCCGATGACCTACAGAAGAAAAAATACTGAGAGATGAATAATCCCGCTCGAGCGTCAAAATGCCCACTCGAGTGGAGGAGCAAAAGCAAAAGGCCCGCTCAAGCATCAAAAGCCCCGTTCGAGTATGAAGGCAAAAATCTGGGTATCAACTTTTGATTTTCAAACACAACCAACCTGTTTCAGACCTGCCCAACACAACCCAAGACTCAAATACAAGGAATAAAGGATGGGGATGAGAATAAGACAACAACACATCCACAAAACGGAGTCTGGAATATAATAAACAAAGAAGGGAATACCAGGATCGCTATAACCTCCCCCCTCTTAAAGAATTTCGTCCCCGAAATTAGACAAATAAGTTTCAAAAATTGTTATTTTTCAATTCTCAATAATATTACAGTTCAATATTCAACATCTTGACCCATTACCGGTCATCCCATCTCTATTCAAGAGGCAATTTACAATATATTTTACAACATGCATTATCAATATGCGTTTCTTTGAAATTGAGCAATTTCCAATACCATATTCCATCATTCCATAACATACTCAATGTTAATGATATATAATTGCATTTCCACAATACATTCAATATATACAATGTTAAACTAAACTTCCATTTCCAAGGCATATTCAACAATACTTCCATAAACCGAAACATATACAATGTTTTACAACTTAAGACATATTCAATACTCTTAAAGTTCATCAATACAACAAAATTCCCAATACATGGTTAAACATTAACAAACAAGTCCAGATATTTCTCACGGACTTCCAACTCACGTTGCCAAGTGGCTTCCTCAACCCCGTGATGTTTTCACAGAACTTTTACCAAGGGAATGGTCTTGCCTCGCAAGACTTGATCCCGCTTATCCAAGACCCTCATCGGTCTCTTCTCGTACGAGGCATCCTCATCTACCTCTAAATCAGTCCAATCCAATACATGCGACGGATCCGACTCATACTTCCGAAGCATACTAACATGAAACACGTCATGCACCCCGAATAACTACGGCGGTAAAGCTAGATGATAGGCAACCTCGCCAATCCTCTCAAGGATCTCAAAAGGGCTAATAAACCGAGGGGACAACTTCCCACTCTTCCCAAACCTCATTAAACCCCGCCTAGGTGGTATTTTCAAGAAGACATGATCACCCACCTCAAATACCAAAGGCCTCCTCCTACGATCGGCATAACTCTTTTGGCGACTCTAGGTTATAACAAGTCTCTTACGGATAAGTTCAACTTTCTCCGTCATCTCTTGAACCAACTCCAGGCCCAACAAAGGTGCATCACCTACCTCGGCCCAACACACTGGAGACTTACTCGGTCGGCCATACAAGGCCTCAAATGGTGCCATACCAATACTCGATTGGAAACTGTTGTTGTAGGCAAACTCCACTAAGGGAAAGTGCCTCTCCCACGACCCACTAAAGTCAAGGACACAGCCTCGAAGCATTTCCTCAAGAATCTGAATAGTACGCTCAGACTGCCCGTCAGTCTGAGGATGATAAGCCATACTAAAGGTCATCCTGGTGCCCAAGGCACGCTGTAAACTCTGCCACAACCTAGCAGTAAAACGTGGATCTCTATCTGAGACGATCGACACTGGGACTCCATGCAACCTCACTATGTCCCAAACATACAAATTGGCAAGATGGTCTACCGAATCTCTCACGCGCATAGGGATAAAGTGCGTCGACTTAGTCAACCGGTCTACAACCACCCAAATAGCATCACTACCTCGTTGAGTCCTTGGAAGACCTACAACGAAGTCCATAGTGACATGCTCTCACTTCCACTCAGCTATAGGCAAGGGCTACAACAAACCCGCTAGCCTCTGATGCTCGGCCTTTACTTGCTGACAAGTAAGGCACTTAGATACAAAAACTGCCACATCTTTCTTCATACCCCGCCACCAAAACTGGCGACCCAAATCATGATACATCTTAGTGCCTCCCGGATGCACCGCAAGGCGTGAATGGTGAAACTCTCGGAGTACCTTCTCTCGGAAAGACTCCGGCACAAACAAACGGTCTCGATATCTCACACTCAGGTCAGGATACACAGTCAAACCCTTCTCAACCTTTCCACTGGAGATCTTCTCCCGGAGGGATTCTACCTTAAGATCACTTCTCTATACCTCTAACACTCGATTCACAAGTGTAGGCTGCGCAACTATTGAAAACAAAGTCGCAGACTCAACAGATTCGCCCAGAAGCAAATCAAACTCGCCAAGTGCACCCAACATCTCCCACTCCCGGATGGCTATACAAGCTACATCACTAATGGATTTCCTACTAAGGGCATCGGCCACAACATTGGCCTTCCTCAGATGATAATGCAACTCGAAGTCGTAATCCTCAATGAATTCTATCCACCTCATCTACCTCAAGTTCAAGTCTTTCTGTGTAAATAGCTATTTCAGACTCTTATGATCCGAGAACACCTCGAACCTCTCACCATATAGGTAATGCCTCCAAATCTTCAAGGCAAAAATCACAGCTGCTAACTCTAGGTTATGTGTAGGGTAATTCCTCTCGTGTATTTTCAACTGCCGTGAGCCATAGGCTACCACTTTCCCCTCTTGCATTAACACACAACCCAGACCCTCTCGTGAGGCATCACAATAAACCGCATAGCCCAAACCTCTCTCTGGAATAATCAAAACCGGAGCGGTGGTAAGTCTAACTTTTAGCTCTTGGAACGACTTTTCACAAGTCTCACTCTATACAAACTTGACCCCTTTCCGCGTCAATCTAGTCAATGGCAAAGCTAGTCTGGAGAAATCTTTCATAAACTGACGGTAATACCCAGCTAATCCCAGAAAAACTGCGGATCTCAAAAACACTCTTAGGTTGTGCCCAATCCTACACTGCCTCAATCTTGGATGTATCGACAGACATCCCTTCCCCGGAGACTACATGGCCTAAGAACTTAACCTCTCTTAACCAGAACTCACACTTCCCAAACTTAGCATACAGCTTATGGGCTCTAAGAAACTCAAGCACCACTCTCAAGTGTTCCTCGTGCTCCTCCTCAAAAGGTGAATAAATCAGAATGTCATCCACAAAGACGACTACAAAGTGATCTAAGAACTCCCAGAATATCCGATTCATCAAGTCCATGAACACTGTCGGTGCATTGGTGAGCCCAAAAGGCATCACCAGAAACTCATAATGGCCATACCGCGTACGGAATGCCGTCTTCGGAATATCCTCCTCCCTGACCCTCAACTGATGATAACCCGATCTCAAGTCTATCTTAGAGAAACAACGGGACCCTTTCAACTGGTCAAATAGATCATCTATACGGGGTATAGGGTACTTGTCCTTAACCGTAGCCCGATTCAATTTCCGGTAATTAATGAAAAGTCTCAAAGCCCCATCTTTCTTCTTAGCAAAGAGGGCCGGTGCTCCCCATGACGAAGTACTAGAGCGAATAAAGCCCTTATCTAGCAATTCCTGGAGTTGAATCTTCAACTCACTCAACTCGGCTGGGGCAAAACGATAAGATGCCATGGGAATCGGCGCTGTGCCGGGCACTCGATCAATAGAGAACTCAATCTCCCGATGGGGTGGCAAACTAATAAGATCCTTGCGAAAGACATTTGAATACTCACAAACCACTCTGGGTAACTCAATCTGGATCTCATCACACTCACCACTCATAAAGCTAGCGAGAAGACCACTAAGCTCATTCCATCCTCGCGGATCATACACTGGTGGCAACACTCTACCAACCCGATCCCCCAAGAAATGAAAACAATCCCCACTCACGGTACATACAGTAACCCGCTGGCAGTAGCAATCAATAACAGCCCGGTATGACGATAGCCAGTCCATATCCAAAATCACATCAAAACCCGACATAGCCATAACTACAAAAGAAAATGGAAACCGGCGGTTGGTAACCTCAATATCACAACCTTTACACCCCTGCTTCAAAATCAACTCACCCCTAACAGGTGATACAACATAAATAGGATATGCTAACTGCGCCAACTCCAACCCCAAAACAGATGCAAATGTAGCAGATATAAAGGAATGAGATGCACCCATATCAATCAACACATTAGCAACCGAGTTGCAAAACAAAAAGGTACCTCTCACAACAGATGGAGCCGGTACAAGATCCTGCAAGAATAAAGATACACACGCCTCAAGGTCTTCGATCTACTGCCACCTCTCGGAGCATAAGTCTGCTGTACAGACTGAGACGATGAGGCTCCCTAATTGGCCCTCGAGGCCTGAACTGACTGAGCCGGTTGATGGCTCTGAGTTTGCCTAAAACCAGATACACCAGATGTGCCACTCAACTGCGGGCAAAACCTCTTTAGGTGCCCCGCCTGAACACACTGGTAACAAGAAATTGGCTGACCTCTGCCCTGACTTTGGCTCTGAGGATGAGCCGAAGATGAAGCTGCTCTCTGCCCTCCTCTCCTCTGTGGGCAAGCTGGAGACTTGTGGCCTAGCTAACCACATTTGCAACAAGTAACGTCTCCTTGGCTGCCTCTCCCAGAGCCTGAACTCGGCACTGGAAAGGTAAATCTCATAAAAGCACCTTGTGACTACTGAGGGTTAGAACCTCTCTGCCTCCTGTTATCCCCCTGGCCATCCTGACTCCTCTTGGAGCCCCTCAACCTCTCCTCCTCCTCGTGCATGATAATCTCCATATGGGCCGCAGCATCTACAAGGCGTCCATACTCCCGAGTCATGGACCCAGCAACCCTAACCTTGAGTTCGTGCCTTAACTTCTTTTCGAACTCCAGACAAGGACGTTCCTCAGATGCCACTAGTTCAGGTGCAAACCTAGACAAACTGGTAAATGCGGCTTCAAACTCGGCCACTGGTGTACTCAGTTGCTTAAGCTGACAAAACTGATCCCTCAGCTTCTTCCTAACAATGAGAGATAGAAACTTCTCCTGAAAGGCATCAACAAAAGCCTCCCAAGTCCTTCCAATACGACCTCGCACGAACTTCCACCACTGACCCGCGTCTCCCTTCAACTGGAAAGATGCCAAGGTCACCTTCAATGCCCCGTCTTCGATGCTAAGCATCTCAAATGTCTTCGTCATCTGTTCAAGCCATTCATCAGCCTTCAGTGGCTCTTTAGGATCCCCTACAAACTCATCCGGATTGGACCGAAGAAACTCCCTCTTCAGAAAGAAGGCCCTGCCTCAACCACATGGGCTTGGACTTGATTCTCAGCTCTGAGAATGTCCATGGATTCCCTCAATACTCCTGCCATCTCGAGGGCTAAGGCGCCCATAGCCTGTTGACCTACTGGCTCGGCCACATTGGCCTGACCAACACCCTCCTGCTGTGCCGAAATCTCATCTGGTATAGGCATCTCCTGCCTCCTAGGCCTACCTCGCCTACCACCAGGTCCTCGTCCTGACATCCTCATAAAGGTAACGAAGATCATTAGCACATTCATAAACGTGCTGAAGCTACAACACTCGTGTCCTAATGCATTGGACAACAGTAATTCATTCCACGTAAGCACATAATCACATAAGCACTTACAAATTTCATTTTCAGATAATGACAGTCCCGAGGCGTTGCTAGAGTTCCAGTTAGAAACAGCATTGATCAGGTGCTTTTCCAACAAGACTTCCAGAAACCTAAGGATCCAATCAACATCCTAAAAACTAAATCCCATACCCATATAGTCACATAAACATGTTATCAAATAAACATATAACATCATGCATAAGTCTCTAACAAGCGAGACAAATCCATTGTGGTACTAACCACTTCCCGCGTACCCAAAGTATTCAAACCCGGTATGCTCTGATACCAAGTTGTAACGACCTCAAAATAAACCCATAATTCATACATTCATGATACAAGAAATTGACAATATATTCAAGAGAATAACATGCACATCTATTTATCAGAGTATTTATCACAAAAGTATTACATGTTGACAACAAAAGTAAATGCCCTACGGGCTTACAACTTTCCAAGCCAACACTTGGTTACAAAAAGAGAGTACTAACTCATACACATTAAGCCCTCGGCTTGAATTTACATGTAATACACAAAAAGGTAAACAACAAAAAAGAATCTTCAGCCTCTAAGCCTCCCAAGCTATGTCCTTGGAGGTGGCATATCGCCTGAACCTGAAAATGATGTCCCATATAGGGTGAGCCAATGCCCAGTAGAGATATACTAAACCAAGTATGAGAAATAACTAAAACAATAGCATTTGATATATGGTTGACACTTATAAACTAACTTAAACCATTTTTCAATTCAACATCAAGTACATCCATTTTTCATTTCAGTTTCCTTCACTTATACAGTTTTGATTCATAATTATGGCTCAGAACCTGGCCAAACAATTCAATGAGACTATAACACATATTAAAACACTTCCATACTTCAACACTTCTATATTTCAAGTGATACACAGATTTGCTGTATCAGTGGAGTTCATCTCTTATCTCCTCCCAAATAGGTTTGAGAGTCCATCCCCTATCTCCTCTCAAACCATGGAGTACATTCTCTATCTCCTCCCAAATATTATACATATACAATGTATTTAAACACTTATCATATACAATGATCAATCAATACATACATTTGTTGTATTATTCCAACTGTCATATTCAATGACATATTCAATGTGATTAGTTTCAGTTTTTCCTAATCATCATACAATGTCTACAGCAATCAAGACTATCCTCCACCAATAGCCCAAAGCAGTTATCTCTAAACAAATAATAAATTTATCAATAGATAAAATATCGACATTTTCATAAGTGAGTGATTAAATTATCCAACTACACCATTTACTCCCACAATTTTCCAATTTCATGAATTTCACTTCAATTTCATAATTTTCCAAATTAATTATTCAACATAATTAGGGCATTTTTCCCATTTTCTCAATATTAGCCCAAAGGCTCAATTTCATCGATTTAACAATAACAATTTCATTTTTCAATGTCTCATACACACATAGGTTTTAACATTTGAAAAACCCCATTTTTATAACCTCAAATCAAACCCTAACTTTCTCAAAATTTCCAAACAACACCATTTGGTCAAAATGACAAAAATTATAGAAAGGAGTAGGTTATCCCTACCTCAAATGGAGAGACCCAAAGGTGATGATGAAGAAATTCGGAGGTGCTCCAAATCCAAAGATTTTCGGATCCAAACGTAGCCCACACCAAGCTCTACACTTTTTACAAAGGGACAAGAGTAGAAGATCACTCAAACTAGATGATTTCGAAGAGAGAATGTGTATTCTAGAGAGAGAGGCTCTCAAATGAAGTTTTTGAAAAGCTAGAGAGAGAGAGAAAGTCAAAAAATGACTAAAAATGGCTTCCCACGGACTGATATACTACACAGCCCGCTCGAGCGTGGAACGCCCCGCTCGTGCGTCAGACACAGACTCACGCTCGAGCGTGAAAAGCGCCGCTCGAGCGTCGAATGCATACTTCCAGAAGTTCTGCAGACGAAGGTCCCCGCTCGAGCGTGAAAGTGGATGCTCGAGCATCCAATGACCTGCAGAAGAAAAAATACTGAGAGATGAATAATCCCGCTCAAGCATCAGAATGCCCGCTCAAGCGGAGGAGCAAAAGCAAAAGGCCCACTCGAGCGTCAAAAGCCCCGCTCAAGTGTGAAGGCAAAAATCTGGGCATCAACTTTTGATTTTCAAACACAACCAACCTGTTTCAGACCTGCTCAACACAACCCAAGACTCAAATACAAGGAATAAAGGATGGAGATGAGAATAAGACAACAACACATCCACAGAACTGAGTCCAGAATACAATAAATAAAGAAGGGAAAACCGAGATCGCTATATAGATCATCTCCAATCCTAATCTTTTTTGCTTTTTCATCAAATTTAATTGAAAATTTGATTACCAATTTCAATCTTTACTTTCTTTTTTATCATCAATGTTTTTTCCATCCTAATCTCTTATTCTTTTTTTTTCTTTTTCTTTTTTAATTTTAAATTTAATCAAATTTGAGTAAAAATATGGCTGTTGAAAAATGATAAAAGATTTGGTTCATCCTTAATTTGATAAAAAAAATAAAATAAAATTATCATTCCCTCAAATTGATTTGGAATAGATGAAATGGTTGGAGTATGTTTTTAGCATTTTTTTTTTTTATACTAAATTTGAATTTGATGAAGAATTAGAGATGCTCTTAGACGGGTCTAGATTGGACTAGAAGACATGGAGCTCACTATCTAGATTTTGTCTCCCAATTATTCTCAATTCGACATGTTTTTGGATACATTTACAGCCTTGTCTAGTGTGATGACCCCACCACGTACAATGATTAACACTTAATTAATCAAGGCAATTTGAATTTTTAATTAATAATTATTCTAATGTAATTTGGCATTTATAAAAATTATGGAGATTGATTCATATATGATTCTATTGAGAATTTATTTTGGAGTTAGAATTAAAAGCTTAAGTGGCTCAAGAAGGGAAAATTGATGAGTGGATTCAATTAAATTTCAAGTATCAGACCATGTAGAAGTTTAATTAAATATTCGATTCAGTTTAGTAAAATGGACATCTGATTAATTAGGTCCGAATTAGAGTTAATTAAGTTAATTAAATTATGAGGATTGAGAATTGTGATTATTATGAATTAAATTCATTTATAGGAGGTCCAATTTGAATATGTAATTTATTGACGAAGATTTGGTGTTTGATCAGAAATTGAAGGCCTAAATGATTTGAGAAATCAAAATTGAGGATGAAAATAAGTTTAATTTAATAGTTGAAGCCTTTTAGGGGTTCGATTAGAAATCTGATTCAGATTGATAAATTTAATTATAATTAATTGGGCTCTAATGGAAGTCGAATTAGACTGATTAAATTATGTGGAATTTGTAATTAATTATAATTAATTAAATTATGTGCTAATTGAGATTTATTAAGATTAAGTGTCAATTATAATTTGTTAAGACTAAGTGAGATTTAATTAAATTAATACATAAATTAGTAACTTAATTCTAGAAAGGCCTAAAGTATGTGCACGTGTGGACGTGTGGAGCCATGAAGTGGGCATATGAGTATATTGTGTTAATTTCAAGCAGGAGAAATGAACTCATATTCTTCTATTGTTGAAGAAGTTCCTGAGAGGGAGAGAAACCGTGAGAGAGAGAAAGGAAGAGAGAGAACTCAATTTACTTGGTTATTGAAGAAGAAAAGAGTTGCTGGAAATGGAAGAGGGCTAAAGGAAAAGCTATGGATTAAAGAAAGAAATGAAGAAAAGAAAAGGGGAAGTAGAGGAGAATCAATTAAAATGCTGAAATTAAAGTTTAAGGTATGGATTCATGCTTAATTTTTATAGAATCTTTATATTACACTTGAAATTAAAGATGAAATTGGACTCAAGATCATGTAATTAATAGGAATTAGCAAGAAGATGAAGAAAATTGGAATTATGTTAAAGATTATAAAGAAATTTGGAAATTAATTAGTTGGAGTTTGATCTTTGTTATTCTTCATAAATTAAAACTCATCCTTACATGCATGTTGGAATTTCAAGGTTTTAAATTTAATTCATATGTAAAAGACTTACAAGTTTAAATTTGGGTTAGATATGAAGAAAATTAATAGAAATCTAAATTAGAGTACTTCAAGAATTAAATTATGATTTGCTTGGGAAAGATATAAAATTAGTAGTTTTGATCCTAATTTCATACATGCAAATATTTCTTTAAAAGAGTTTATATTTTCAATTTCATGATTAAATAGGAATTAGTAAAATGATGAAGAAATTGAATTGGAGTTAATTGAGGTTTTGATTTTGTTTTGAAACCTAAATATTGGTTTGATTTTAATCTCTAATCCATGCATGTAATGTAATTTAAGAGTTTTATTTAATTTAAACATGTTATTGAATATATTAAATTAGTTTGTTTTATTTGAATTACATATATGCAATGTTAGCTAGGAAAATTAAAAAGAAAATGAGGAATTAGAGCTATGTTCAAATTTTTGGAAATTAATTTAGAAATTAATCACATTGAGTTTCAATTGTACATGCATTATGAACTTTTTAAGAGTTTTGGAAGTTTAAATCATGTTTTAAAATTTGTGGGTTTGATATAAAGAAAGTGAGTTAAATCTAAAATTGGACAATTGGAGCATGACTTTGAATAAATAATTTCTAATTGAGAGTGTTTACCAAATTATATGGTGGTTCTCCATACACTACAAGAAAAGATGGCTATAACAACGTTTCTTAGACAGCGTTTCTTGGACAAACGTTGTGAAAGACGCGTTAAACACACGCGTTAGATTAAAATACACCCGTTAAACACGCGTTTCACTTTATAACAGTGCTCCGTCTCCCATTTCTCTTTCTGTCTCTATCATTCTCTCTCTATCGTTTGCTCTCTCCGTCCTAGATCTAGGGTTTTCTCCGTCTCTCTCATGCTTCTTGAGAGATTCACCAGTTCGATTACGATTACTTGGTTAGATTTAATTCTAAATCCATCAATTCTGGAATCGATTTGGTTGAAATTTCCAGACGATTTTTTGTTTTTCTTGATTCTGATTCTGATGATTTGCAGAGGAAGATGGACCGGTTGAGTTGCACGAACGCGAGGTTATGAGACTGAGGAATGAAAAAGGATCAAGATCATGGATCGGGATCGAGACAGGGATCGAGACTGAGACCGGTCGCGTCGAAGCAAGAGGAGCATGAATACCGGGTTTCTGGTAATCCTCCTAAGGTCTAGTCCTCCCGTCACTACCGCCTCTCAGGTCTCGTCCTCTCTCTCTCTCTTTCTCTCTCCCTCTCTATTGCTCCATCAGATCTGGTCTCAAACACATGACTCACTATCTTCATCGCTCTTCATACTGGATTTCGAAATTTTTTATTCAATAACATATGTTTCAGATATGAGATTTTTCATTCAAAAATATGTTTTGAGATTTGAAATTTCTTATTCAAAAACATATTTTTCAGATCTAAAAGAGCCTTTAGGGATGGTATATTTGGAAAACTCTAGTCGTATATCTCTTTCAGATTCGAATGCTTCAACTGGGGAGAACTCTCGCAAAACTAGACAACTAACTGAAGGTTCATATCTATCTCTATCTCTATCTCTCCACTGTAATTTTGAATTAATTCTTTCTTGCAATATGTTACTGGTTCTGTAAAATCCATGAAATTCGGTCAAGATTGCTTTATTTACTTTTCATTCCTTGTTTCCTTTTTCACTACCAACTTAATAATCTCGAAACTGCAATTTCCAGAATTAGCAGAGCACTTAAACACAGTATCAACCACAACCAATGGCACAGGAGATCGTCATCCTGGGGAGAAAAATCCAATTAGGCAGGTGACCGAACAAGGGCACAAACCTGGGTTAACCGACCAAAATGAAAACAGGGAGCAAGAAAATATCAAGGACAAAATGGGGAAAGTGAGGGTCTCTGAGGATACCTCCACCTCTACCTCCAATAATGCTGCTGTGAACCTGGTAAACCTTTTATTACTAGATTCATTCTGATTTGTTGTGCTGTCATTTTCTTTCTTCGTGTCAGCGGGTGGCAGAAAATTTTGCTATCTGCATTTTGGTTATTATATATATATGTAGTCAATTGGATTTGGTGGTTGCTTGGATGATTTCATCATCTAGTTCCTAATTATTTTTTCAGTGTGTAATGGTCCTCTTGGAAACAATTACTATTCCTTTTGAGCAATTCAATTTAGCTGATGCCAGGTGGTGTGGAATCTCAAGTTTGACAATTAGAATATTCTTAAGATATGGATTCTAAGAGCCAATGCATACTTTGTGCTGAATTAGTTAACAAGAGATTGTCATGACCATGTTAAAGTGGCAGGAGTATATGATATACCGTAGCAAGTGATTTGACATTATGCAAATTTATAATTATGAGTAATGCCCATAAACTTAAAATTACTTATGTGCTCCAGGCTGTTGAATTTCCCATATTATGCCAGTGATTATAGGGTTTTTGGATTAAAATTCAACTTTTGCATCAATAGTCAGTTTTCCATTAAATTTTCAACCAACTACCTTCCAGTGTGATCTATATCTTGTTCTGTATGATTGACTTCGTAAACTTGCTACTTATTCTAGGGCGGGGCGGAATTGTGATATTCAAATCTTGAAAGATTGTTATATTTTGATTTTGTACTTTAGGAAAACAAAACTTGAGAAACAATATGCTAAAACCTCCGTCAAATTTGGTGCGGGAGAACCCATAAAGACCAAAATTGAGAAACAGAATGATAAAACAGTTATGCCATCAGATGCTCGTGTTCGGCATCTTAAAGATCAGCTTATCCATGGAAGGGTGTACCTTTCCCTTACAGCTACAAGAAATAATCCCCACTTTATAAGGGAGCTCCGGCTACAGATGAAGGAAGCTCAACGATCACTTGGGGAAGCAACCAAGGACTCTGAACTACCAAGGAAGTAAGTCTTCTCTCTTTATATTGTTGTTGCCATCTACTTTTAAAGTAGTCTAGCTTCTCGCCAAATGCCTAATTGATGTTTCTGCTTGTGGAGTCTTTGTTTGGCAAGCGAAAAGTTTTCATATTGTATGATGTAAGTTATTGACCATTTTTTCTGTCTTCTTTTGTTCTAACCTACAATCATGATCTATATTTGAATAACAGTTCCGTTAAGAAGTTAAAAGCATTGGAGCAAACATTGGCCAAAGGGAAGCAAATTCAAGATGATTTGACCGCTATGGTAAAGAAGCTTTGTGCTATGCTTCACTCGACAGAAGAACAGCTCCGGGTCCACAAGAAGCAGACCTTGTTTCTAACGCACTTGACTGCAAAAACACTGCCTAAAGGTCTTCACTGTCTTCCCTTGCGCCTTTCAACCGAGTACTTTAGTTTGAATTCTTCAGAGTGGAACTTTCCCAATCAAGAGAAACTAGAAGACCCTAGGTTGTACCACTATGCACTATTCACAGATAATATATTGGCAACAGCAGTTGTTGTGAATTCCACTATTTCTCATGCAAAGGTGTGTGATTTGTTTTCCTGTGAAAATTTAACTTGCTCATTATGATAGCCTTAAGAATTCTAATTTTTCTTTTTCTCAGCAAATAAATGAAGTCTAATCAATCTTATCTTTTGACGGCCCAAACTTCGTTCTTCTAACATGTCATTGGATTCTTGGAAGGACCCTTTAAAACATGTTTTATGGACATCTCAAATGTAGCATACTTACTGGCCTTCTCTCATTCATGGTGAGATTTTGAACTCTCTAGTATTCTATGGCTATTGTCTGCTAACTATACAGGACAGATACACAACTAGATGAAATGTGCCTGAAATTTTCTTTATGGACATCTCAATCCCATTTATTTACATACCAAACAGTCCTTATTCATTTGACTTTTGAGTCTTGAGTTCTTGCCAATGATTGTATCATAGGAATGTATTCTGCATTCATGACATTGTATACTACTCAATTTTTAACAAAGTATCTGGTTGTGCATTGGTGTAATTGGTTGATTCACTTATTTCAATGAATGGAGGTTTTATGCACCTTCTCTGCTTCCTCGTGCATCCGTGCATCCGTCTCCACTTTTATTTTAAATTTATTGAATGTTTGTAGACTTGAGGCCACCAGGCACCAAGCACTCCTTTCCTGAGTGTGCTTTTTTTTTTTTTTTCCTTATTATTATTATTATTAATTTTTTCTGTTGTGCAGATGAATAACAGTCCCACGACTGGCAGTGTTATAACTACTGTTGCTGAAAAGCAGCGACTAGCAAGTCTAGTCTTGCTTTTAATTGTAAGAAGTAAGTCTCTTGCAACACTCAAACAGTATTCTATGATTTTCTTACCTGTTTTATTACTCTTTCCATTGTCATCTGTGACCCTACTACCACTATCGGCCACCCCTATTCCTCTCTCTGTCCCTCTCCTTCACCTTTGACCCTTGCCACATATGGCCACCTTTTTGGCATACATGAAACTACAGAGGCATGAGTAAGTCATATACCTATATATATTTATTACATTATTGAGAACACGAAAACATACCAGTTATTGCATTTGCAAGAAATGGAATATACAAAACATACAAACCCTCATCTCAGTGTATAAAATTGAATGCTTTACAAATTACATTCTCTCTTGAAATATCACAAACCTTGGGGGTGAAGGAGACAGGTAGGTAGGTACACATTTTATGCTTTGCTTGACTGTCAAATGTTCACACAACATAAAACACATACAGACCCTCATCTCATTGTCTATATGCTTTGTTCTTTCTTTATTGTCCTACTCATTAATTTTTGTTTGGATCATCATAGTATGAACCAGTTGAAATCATTAATGAGGAACAGATTTCAGTAATAAATCAATATTTATTTTGCTAATTTGAAGAATTGATCTCTGATATATGTCCCATTTTGAAAGGGCAAAAATTAGATTGTATTGTTTTCTTGAATTGATATCTACTAAGGCATGTATGGTCTCTCTAGATGAAGAAATTTTAGCTAGAAGGCAACTTCGTCCTGAATGCCACCCTAAACTTCATACAGATTATGATGGTCCTTCACTCTTATGAGTAAATATATTTATGTGATGAACGTGAAGTTTTTTTTAATGTGGGTGTTTGCAGGTGGTGGAGGTAAAGAGTTTTAAACCTGTTTTTTGCTAGCTCTATTATTGGCAATAATTATAATTTGCTAACTTTTTATTTATTTATTTTTGGGTTAGCTTCTCTATTTTTTTGACTGATTCCAGTGTTTTTTTGTAGGAGCATTGGCCAGTTATTCCTTGAAATAAGCATTGGCCCATGAATGAGTTTTCCAATATTTTAATGGTTTTATTAACATTTTTTTGGGGTATGGTTTGTGGTTAAATATAAACAGCTAGGAAATGTTACAATGTTCTTATGTCGTTTGTCAAATGTAAAATTGTAGTCATTTGGAAGAGGAATTAAACTTGTTTGTTTTATTTTTGTTTATGTGCTTCTATATAAGAATCCTTAACTTTCAGATTTGATCTTATTTAGCTAATAGTGCAATTTGACAATTAAATCCGTATTTTGCTAAATTTTTTTTGTTTTGTTTTGTTTTGTTTTTTTTTTTTTTTTTTTTGAGAAGCATTATTTTCATAAATGAAAGTTACTGACATTTTTTTTCCCCCATAAATAGCAGTGGAATTTTTTTTTAAATAATAAGGAGAAAAGATGGCGTTTTTTTAAAAACGTCACTAAATGTCGTCATATGACGTCAGCATTTAACTGTGACGGATTTCACGTTACGGATGTATAAGAATTTACAACGTTTTAAAAAGCGTCGGCTAAAGTCATTAGTGACGTTTAATAAACGTCATAAACTTAAGATGGCGGCCGTATCTGCGACGATAGTTATAAACGCCACTTTATCCTTTAACGGCGTTTTTATGACTTATAGTGGCGTTTTTTAAACATCGCTAATGGCCAAAATTCCTACAGTGATATTTGTGTACCAAAAATGCATGTTTTGAGACTTTGAATATCAAATCTGAACTTCAATTACAATTCTGGAAATTCCAGAATTCACACTGTCTGCTCGAGCGAGGAAAGTCTCGCTCAAGCGTGAAAATCGAGCTCCCAGAAGTTTCAAAATTTTACAGTCCGCTCGAGCGACCAAAGTGGCGATCGAGCAAGGACCCTATTTTCAGCAATTTTTGACTAACTCTTTTAAATGCATAATTACGTCCTCATGACATTCTAAGTATTCTTAGGCACCAATTGGACTCTCATAGTCATGGAATAAACTAGAAACACATAAAGAGAGTTGAATTAAAATGAAATGAATATTAAATGGTGTTTCTATTGTGTTTTTGTTATCTGATTTATATAGGTGGGCATCCGAGGCCTTATATCAACTTAACCCACTGTGAGTAACATTTCTGTAAAGATATGTTGATATGAATTATGTTTTAACTGTTACCGTTAAGTGATAAGTTCTTAAATGCTATTTTGATCATGTGAACGAATGTCCTATTTGCAAATATATTATGGCATCCACAGATAGTCCCAAGTCATGAGGGACAGCATGTAAATGCGGGTCCATGACACATGATTGTTTTCGAGATCTCGTTAGCCACTTCATTGTGGTGATATGTGTTTAATCGGTATCCGAAACCGATTACTCTAGTCGGAAGATGTTAAGTGATATGTTCTGTGAGATGTACCATTACATCATGTTCTGATATGAGACTGATATGATTGATTGTGATATGATTTGTTTTATGGATATTGTATTTGGAATTCGTTCACTAATCCCTTTACGTTAATGTTATTCACTGAGCTTTAGCTCACAGTTTATTGTATATATGTAGGTGGTCAAGTACCGAAGCAAAGTTAGCGACGTCAGCCTAATTTCATTTTGTCAAGCCAACCTACTGTGCCTCACCACGAGGTTCCAAACTGTTATTGTCAAGGCTTTGTTTTGGGTGGTCTACATCCACCTCAAGTGAATTTCATAAGTTGTTTTGGCTTTGGGATTTAATTTCCCAACATGTCTTTTATTTCGTACTTAGACGTGTTTTGGACTTTAGTTTTTACATATATATTGAATATGGACTTGGACTTATGTCTGTATTGGTATATATATATATAAGTTGTTTGTGCATTTAAGTCCTCACAGCTCTTTGGACATTATATGTTTTACAATTGTTGTTACTGTTAAACAGGCCTTTGGTAATCACGGATTACTAGCCGGTTACGATGCTAAACCCTTAGGGGCGGATTTGGGTTGTGACATCTAGATTGTTGTGAATTATTGAATCTCATTTTTTGGAATCGTCCCAATGCAATCCAACAGTCACAAACAATCCTTCAAATATTATCTTATTTTTTACTTAGCCATAATCAAACAATGTGGTGGTGGTATTCAAAATTTCAAACTAGCTAGTTTAATCATGATGTTCAAGCATCGGAGTATCCAAGGTTTGAGACTTGTTTATGTTTCATTTATTCTTGAAGTTCTTGAATGGTGTAGTTTATTCTGAAAATGTCTATCAATTCCAGTCAAAGTAAACTTTTAAACTGGAAGTAGTCATTATTAAGAGCACAAAAAAAATATTCATAGTCCTCTTTGGCTTCTACAAAAATACAAAAAAATGGAGTAGTGTCATTATCTCCCATAAGTCTTCAAATTTGAAAATTTGTCAGAATAAAAAACCCAACTCTGATGCACACCGTACATTGATGGTTTGGATCATGTAGAGTTGGATCGAAATCACGGATTCAAAGATTGAAATCACAGATTCCAATAGTTTTGCTTTGTAGATTTACATGGAATGATCAATTTGGGATTATGCATATTTGCAAGAGTTCATCTTTTGATGAATTTAGTCTTGAGCCTACATAGGCGAAAAATCAAGAACTGACAAACTTCCCCTGAAGAAAAAATCTGTGCCAACTGGAGAAAAAACAGGAAGTTTCCGACATGGAAAAGTGACCCTATTATACGACACATGATGCGAACAAATGGTTGATTGGGCATAATAGCAATCAAGCCAGTTGTGAAGGCGACAGCAGTTGAAAACAGTGCAACATGTGTAAGCACAGTGGCACTAGCAAAGTAGTAGAAATAGGTTTCTTCGGCAATAACAGCTCCCCAGAAGAGTATGCAAGCTGCAATCACAGAGAAACTCATAGCGATGGAGTCCGAGACGAGGAACCATTTAAGATGTAGGCTTGATTGCAAAAGTGCCTGCCCTTGATCTGGGCCAACGTTGTTGTTGAAGCCTCCGGGAATTGTGAAAGCAGCTGCAAATGTGACGGTGGCAATTAGTGTTGCTACCATTAAGAGGGTGTGACCCATTTGCTTGTAAGTTTCCATTTTGTCAGCAGCTGCAGTTGTAGCTCCCGCCTTGCTTGTGCTTGGGGGAATCTTTTCTTTGGTGGTCAACGTATTTAGGGACCAAGGTTGTCTCCAATTTTTTGATTTCTAGATCCATAATACAAAGATAACTGTGAGAATCCGTACAAAAAATTAAATTTATTGAACATCAATAGCCAAACAACACCTCTCGGTGATCCAACTGAAGAGAAACCATCTCCAAAATCAATGTACCTAATTAAACAGTTAATTGTATGAACTGTGAACTCTACCAATAGTAATTACCTTTGGAAATCTCGAGTATGCCTTTCTAATCGACTCCTCATAGTCGATGGCTGTTTGGCCAATGTTATTCCTGGCTCTTTGATCTACTCTCTCATCCCAAATCAAGTAACGTGCTATCCAACTTTTTCTTTCTCTGGTAGCCAAGTGCAAAGGTGTGTTTCCATCATTATCTGCCTGGTTTATAAGCCCCTCTAGCTCTGTTGTTTCTAAAATGTACCTAACAACACTTAATTTTCCACCAAGGACTGCAAAGTGAAGAGTGTTTTGGCCTCTTAAATCTAGCAGTTCTCCAGAATCCGGGCAACATTGGATGATCTCTTGGATTACGTTGGTATGGCCTCTGTATGCCGCGACATGAAGTGGTGACAGCCCATCTTGATCCGATATGTATACTATGTCGGTGTGAAGTTGAAGTAATCTTTGAACTGTCCTGTGGTCTCCCATAGATGCTGCGTAGTAGAGTGGGGTTCTACCATGATGATCAGCTTCTTTTATTAGTTCTGGCTTCGCTCTAACAAGGGCTTCCATGACATCTAAATAACATATAAAATGAAATGGCAAAATGTGGGTTTATTTATGAAATCATATAGTTACGATTATCAAATTGATTTGATATTTTTGATAAACAATCAACATATACCTCAAAGACCAATTAAATGTATCATCAAAATAGGCTCTATAGTAGGCCCACAACCTCTATTATCAAAATCTTACGATTCGCGATTTGATTCGCGATTCGATACGCAATTTTTATAAAATCGATACGAATCTATGAGTGAATCTATTTTGGAAGTGAATCTCTATTAAATTGCACGATTCACAATCGATTCATGATTCGATTCACTTTTTACGATTCATGCAATTTTTGAAATTATTGTGTTCGACATATTTTCGACTCATTTTTTTCCATCTTTTTAGTGAAAATGACATAATACAACTTCTAATAACATTTAATACCAAAATAACCAACATATATATATGATTTGTTGTTATTTTAGTGATTATGAAGTTTTTTTATAGGATCCAATCAAATTTAGTCAGACCTAATATATTTTTAATATTTCTTCTCATTTTTTTCCCCTTCAAAAAATTGTAATATATCTTCTAAAGATGTTTAAGATTAAAGTTACACTATGAATTATCTATTACTATTTTATTAAATTGAATATTACATGTGTGAGGCCAGTTATACCTTTTAAAATATTTTAGGCTTTAAAATAAAATATCCTAAATAATTCTTTCTTATTATTTGCTCACTCTTACTTAATTCTTTCTTATAATTTGCTCATTGTTACTTAGAAAAGTATATATACTTATTGTCTAAATATCAATATCGTTGTTAACTATTGTTACTTTAGAAATTAATAGTTTGTCTATTTGGTTATTATCTTTATTAAGAATGGTTGATAAAAAATATCTATTAAAAAAAAAAAAAAAAGTAAGATGGTGATTTTACATAGTAACCTTTATTAACTTCTTACCTATTAAATTACGTGATTATCATTCAAAATAACATTTTTGTTGATTTAAGTCTAAATATTTTATATTCATAAGATATATTTAACATCTAAATGTGTAGATATATACTTTTAAGTAATTTAGAAAAAGTGACCGAATCTTTGCGATTCACGATTCGATTTGATTCGTGATTCGGTACGAGGCCATTTCGATTCACGATACGAATCTCAATTTGACAACTATGCCCGCGACTAAAAACTGGATGGTCCAGTCCTTTACTGGAGGCAAGCTGCATTCTTGTTTGTTTTTATAATAAATGCATATAAAAAATAAATGAGAGAAGTATACAATTACCAAAATGCCGCTCTACGATGGTAGCATGCAAAGCTGTTTGGCCATCTGACCCGCCATAAGCCGAATAACAAGCTGCCATCAGTATGCGCTTCACAATTTCCAGCATTCCATCTCTAGCAGCCAGATACAATGGGGACTCACCCGTGTTGTTCTCGAAACAGGCCAGCTCAGGATCAACCTTTATCAAAAACTCAGCCACTCTGAGGTTATGGTTCCTCACAGCCTCATGCAAAACTGTGTTGCCCCACTTATTTCTCATCCTCAGAATCTCAGTCTCTCTGTTTCCTCTGTTTTCGATGTCTCCATAAGACAAAGATAACACCTCGTTGACTAGAAAACTAACAATGGAGATGCGGCCAGCTCTCGTAGCAACATGTAGAGGTGTGTCTCCGTCCAAGTTCGGCTGAGAAAGGAGGGACTGCTGCCGATTGTAAATCTCAGCAACAATGTTTTTGTGACCAAATTGTGTCGCGATATGAAGTGGTGTGTTTTCATGAGGTGTTAGTTTTAGAAGTAGGCTTGGATTTTCATTGAGGAGTTGTTTGAAGTGAAGAATGTCTCCTGATTTTGCAGAGTTGTATAGTCTCTGATCCATGGTGGGTTTTCTAGGAAGCCACTGACATTTGGATTCATGTGGGTTGGTTTAATTTAAGTTTGTTTTAGTTGCTTATGTATAAAATGTGAACGCATTGATTTGGAATAGTTTGAAGAATATATTAGGTTTTAGACTTGCCGTGTTTTTTTTTATTTTTACTATCTCATATGATGTAACACATTCAACAAGTTGGTGCAATGAAGTCCAGATCAACCCCATTAACAGTTGTCGATCACCATCTTTTAAAAAAAAAAAGTTCAAAAAAAATTTATATTGTGAATGTGATAGTAGAGATTATAATGGTTGTAGGAGAGAGATTTTTTCATGTTAATCAGTTTATTTTTCATAATCGGATTCATGTTAAAAAATAACCAACTCTAAGCCCCTAATTTTGTATTTATCAAAAATTCTCAGCAGTATACTTTCTAGTATTCAAACTAATTCAATATCAAAAGTTTTGACTTGTGAGACTTTGAGACCTTGTGTTGTTTTTGATTCATTCAAATTTTATTTTTATTTTTTTTCAACGGTGGAGTTAATTGAACAGGACGCTTAACTGAAAAATGTCTAATTCCAGTCTAAATACAAATTTGACAAAACAGCGTAAGGCAAACCCCAAATATGGGACGACTTTCAAATTTGTGGTCTACAAGATCTGTTTGTTTGTTAAAATAAATGCAAAAACAAAATTTCAACATTATGCCTATTTTTTGGAGAAGAGAAAATATACTACCCGTATTCTATTTTTTAAGTTTGTCAAATTATTGTATTCATATTGGATCATATTTGATATATTGTTTATGCGCCTAGTGTTGATGTGGCATTTACAATTTTTTAAAAATAATATATAATCACATTATTTTTTAAAATAATATTTTCACACTATTATATTTTTAAAAATAACAATGGGTTGGAAGAAACAGAGATGCAATAAAGATTGAGAGAGCAAGTAGAGATGGAGACCTCAAAACAGCAAAAAAATCCTTTTGTCTAGCAATGGAGGCTAAGTCAGATGTAGAGAGCAAAAATAAAAATGGACAAAACAACTCTTGTGATGCAGAGCCTGTTGGAAGAACAGATAACCAACTGCACTAACAAAAATCCCTCGTGGTCTTTTTGCCTCCTTCCTTAAGATGCTCCAACATATACAAAAGCTGGTTTTAGTTCTGCCTTAAACTAAGTGATTGGTCTTAAAACTCTGTACATCATAGGATTCTTCTCGCAATCTAAATTTGGAAGGTCAGTGCATAACTTGATTTCTCGGATTGGACTGATAATCGGATTGGATCATGTTGATCCGAATCCAGTCCATTAATAATCGGATTTGTATGCAACTGGATTAGATATTCATTAACGAATTGGGATTTTTGGATCAGATTCAGATTATATATCCGATCCATTGACAGACCTAGGTAGGAGGCATAAGCATATCATCTGGTATGTCAAGCCTTTGCCGTTGAGCCAAGTCGCATTTTTAGTTGAATAATTCAAATAATAACATAAATGATTGAAGATTTTTCTCCTTTCCATAATCAATCAATCCCTATCAATCAGTTTTAGCTCTTTGATATTGAAAAGTATTCTAGTTTTCAATAAATTTGCAAGACTACATCAATTGATAAATTTGGTCTTGAGCTTATAGAAAAGACAAGTATTGAACCACTTGAGATGTTTGCTTGATAGCAAAAGGGCTAACCCTTGAAGTGGTGTGTTTTCACGAGGTGTTAGTTTTAGAAGTAGGCTTGGATTTTCATTGAGGAGTTGTTTGAAGTGAAGAATGTGTCCTAATTTTGCAGTGTTGTATAATCTCTGATCCATTGTGGGTTTTGTAGTAAGGCAATAAGATTTGGATTAATGTGGGAATGGTTTTATAAGTTTGTCTTTAATAAATTATGTTTGTTATAAAATGTCAGCACATTGCCCCCTAGAGTTTATAATAGTTGATGGTGTAGTTGACTTGGACAAAGTTGCCAGTTGGGCATTTTTCTGGAGAAATTAGACCATCCTCGGTCCTTAAAAAAAAAAAATTCATCAATTTAATTGAAAATTTTGATTACGAACTTGATTTGATATCAAATACTTCAATCATTTTTTTTCGTCTATGGTTTTGAAAAAAATCCAAACTCGCACTAAAAACTTGTTTTAATCAAATTTAAAACCATCTCAAATCCTAACTTCTCCTTTTTTAAATATATATATATATATATTTAATCAAATTTAAGTAAAAATATGGCTATTGAAAATTTGGTAAAAGATTTGGTTCATCATTGATTTGATGAAAAAATTGTCTTTCCTCGATTTGATTTGGAATCGATGAATTGGTTAGAGTACATTTTTAGCATTTTTTCACCAAATTTAAATCTAATGAAACAATTGATGAAGGATTGAAAATGCTCTCCCGAGGGATGCAGATTAGATTAGGGGAAGTGTGGAGCTTGCTATTTAGATTTTGTCTCCAATTCTTCTCAATTCAACATGTATTTGGACAGGTTTGCAGTTATGTCTACATTATTGTTAATCCTCAATACGGTGAACTATTACATCTCATTCCTTGGAATCTTCCCAATACAATCCAGTGGCCATAAATAATCCTTCAAATCTTATCTTATATATCTTTTACTCTGCATTAATCAAACAAGGGATGGTATTCAAAATTTCAGACTAGCTAGCTAGTCTAATCATGATATTCTATCAGAGCCCAAGTAACGAAGTTGGTGAAAAGCTTCATAAGTTATATGTAAGTATACTCTTTTAGATTTTGTTGAAGGCTCTTAGGCAGTTAGTCATTTAGGGACACGGGTATCGGAGCATCCGAGGTTTGAGACTTGTTAATGTTTCATTCATTCTTGAAGTTCTTTAATGGTGTAGTTTATTCTGAAAATGTTATTAATTCCAGTCAAAGTGAACTTTTAAACAGCAAGTTAAGGGGACAAAAAACATTCATAGTCCTCTTTGGCTTCTACAAAAAAATGGGGCGGTAGAGTCATTATTATCTCCGACCGAATAGAAAAATTGGATCTGACTGGCCGTAGAAATCGCTGAAACAAAGTCAATTTGAGATATATGCATATTTGCTAGAGATGTTATTCATCTTCTGACAAATTTGGTCTTGATCCTACAAAGCATATAAATCAAGAACTGAAAAACATTGAATAAGGGAAAGATTTGCACGAATAGGTAAAAAAGAAGAAAGTTTCCGACTTGGAAAACTAAACCTATTATAAGACACATGATACGAACAAAATTCTGATTGGGCATAACAGCAATCAATCCTGTCGTGAAGGCGATACCAGTTGAAGACAGTGCAATATGTGTTAGCATAGTGGCACTAGCAAAGTAGTAAAAATAGTTTTCTTTGGCAATAACAGCTCCCCAGAAGAGTATGCAAGCTACAACCACAGAGCTGCTCATAGCAATGGAGTCCGAAACAAGGAACCATTTAAGGTATGTGCTCGATTGCAGAAGAGCTTGCCCTTGATTGGGGCCAACGTTGTTATTGAAGCCTCCGGGAATTGTGAAAGCAGCTGCAAATGTGACAGTGGCGATTAGTGTGGCGACCATTAAGAGGGTCTGACCCATTTGCTTGTAAGTTCTCATTTTGTCGACAGTTGCTACTCCGTCCTCGATTGTGTTTGGGGAAATGTTTTCTCTGGTGATCCATGAATTCTGGGACCAATGTTGTCTCCAAATTCCTGAAGTCTAGATACAAAATACAAACATGACCATGAGTATGATGCCATTCACCTTTATAATTATGGCTGCAAGTGAACAAAACTTTATTAGTTAGCGAACCGAGCTGAGATTGAGCTAGATCTAGATTTTTGAGCTCAATAAACAGACAAGCTCTTGTCAGCTCATTTGCAGCCTTATTTGTAATGCAAACTTTTTGTACCTAGTAATGGTACGTGCAAACAATAAAATAAAATTGGGAATGAGATTCTCTCCAATCCACTAGTGCAGTTTGGGCCAGTTGGCTAATCACAGGTCCACCCTTGTAATCGAAGTTGTTCATATTGTGAGTCTGTAGATCATCCCTACAAAAATCATATTGTTTTGATAATTGTAACCAAATGATTTTACCTTTTTGTATTTAGAAAAAAATGGACGATAATTATGATTTTAAAAATGAACCATTGTCATTCATTTTTTTAAATACAAATATGATAAAATCATGAAAGTACAATTATCGGATCAATTTGATTTTTTTTTTTTTTTTTTTTTTTCCAGAGATGACTAGGCTGTGGTGAATCCCACAAACCTAACCGGATGCTCCAATTTACTTTTGTTGACTAGTGAGAAGCCTCTCCCTAAAAATTAATGTATCTAACTAAAGACTTACAGAAAAGAAACTATAAACTTGACCTATATAATTACCATTGGAAATCTCAAGTATGGCTCTGTACTTGACTCATTGTTGATGGGTTTTTGACCAATATTGTTTTTGGCTCTTCGATCTACTCTATCATCCCACATCAAATAACGTGCTATCCAACTTTTTCTTTCTATGGTAGCCAAGTGTAAGGGTGTGTTTCCATCATCATCAGCTTGGTTTACAAGCCCTTCAAGCTCTGTTGTTTCTAAAATGTACCTAACCACACTTAATTTTCCACCTAGGACAGCAATGTGAAGAATGTTTTGGCCTCTCAAGTCCAACAATTCTCCAGAATCCGGGCAATATCGAATGATCTCTTTAATTATATTGGTATGGCCTCTATACGCTGCAACATGAAACGGTGATAGGCCCTCTTTATCGGACATGTATGCTATGTCGGTGTCAAGTTGAAGTAATCCTTGAACTGTCCTGTGGTCTCCCATGGATGCTGCATAGTAGAGCGGGGTTCTACCATGGTGATCGGCTTCTTTGATTAGTTCTGGTTTTGCTCTTACAAGGGCTTCAATGACATCTAAATGACACATAAAAAGGAAGCTTGATTATGAACTGAACCAAATACAATTAAAACCATGAAAACTAAGAGTTTGTCAAAATTCTTAGCAAATGCTGTCAATTTGGTTAAATGAGACAACATGAAAACTTGAAGGGCAAAATTGATGCAATTAAAACCATAGGGACTGAATTGACACAAGACAAATTACAGTGACTACCAATAAAATTTGCCCTATAATTTTTGGATTAGAATAACATTACTCATTTATTTTTCTTTTTTTGATAATAAATGCATATAAAAAAAACGATAGGAGAAAGAACAAGATTACCAAAATGCCCCTCTGCGATTGCAGCATGCAAAGCTGTCTGACCATCTGATCCACCATAAGCAGAAGAGCGAGCTGCCATCAACAAAAGATTGACAATTTCCAGCATTCCATCTCTAGCAGTCAGATACAAGGGGGACTCACCCATGTTGTTCTCAAAACAGGCCAGCCCAGGATCAACCTTCATCAAAAACTCAGCCACTCTGATACTATGGTTCCTCACAGCCTCATGCAAAACTGTGTTGCCCCACTTATTTCTCATCCTCAGAATCTCAATCCCTCTGTTTCCTCTGTTTTCTATGTCTCCATAAGACAAAGATAACATCTCGTTGACTAGAAAACTAACAATGGAGATGCGGCCAGCTCTCGCAGCGACATGTAGAGGCGTGTCTCCGTCCAAGTTCGGCTGAGCAAGGAGGGAGTGCTGCCGATTGTAAATCTCAGCAACAATGTTTTTGTGTCCAAACTGTGTGGCGATATGAAGTGGCGTGTTTTCATGAGGTGTTAGTTTTAGAAGTAGGCTTGGATTTTCATTGAGGAGTTGTTTGAAGTGAAGAATGTCTCCTGATTTTGCAGAGTTGTATAGTCTCTGATCCATGGTGGGTTTTCTAGGAAGCCACTGACATTTGGATTCATGTTGGGTTGGTTTAATTTAAGTTTGCTTTAATTGCTTATGCATAAAATGTGAACGCATTGACCCGCTAGTTTGGAGAATATATTAGATTTTAGACTGGCCGTGTTTTTTTTAAGTTTTACTTTCTCATATATTGTAACACATTCAACACGTTGGTGCAATGAAGTCTAGATCTGTTGAAGATTTGGCTCTGATTCACTTTGTCAACAATAGCTACTGCTTTGAAGACAAATGAAGAAGCTGAAAATTTGGGCTAAAGATTCAGCCTAGTTACTCTATGATAAGGTGGCTGATCTTCAGATCTTGTTGGTGGCTGTCATAAATGTTGTCGATGGCTTGTTGAAGACTTTGTCTCTCCCATTGCACCTATAAATGGTTAGTGAATGGGAGGGGTTCGGTGTGGCAATCAGAAAAGAGTGTAATCAGGGTGTAAGCCACTGAGTGAGTAGAGTGAGAATATTGTCTTCTCCTCCTCCATTGTTTTAATCTTTGTATTTCTCTCTATATAATGAAATCCACTGCCCGTGGACGTAGGTGTATTACCGAACCATGTAAATCTTTGTGTGTTTATGTGTGATTGTTTTCTGCCTCCTAAACACAACAAGATCAACCTTATTAATAGTTGTCGATCACCGTTTTTAAAAATATATATATATATATATATTGTGAATGTGATTGTAGAGATTATAATGGTTGTAAGAGAGATAAATTTTTCATGTTAATCCGTTTATTTTTCATAATCGGATTCATGTTAAAAAATAACCAACTCTAATAATAGACTAATTTTGTATTTATCAAAAAATTTCAGCAGTATACTTTCTGGTATTCAAACTAATCCAATGTCAAAAGTTTTGACTTGTGAGACTTTGAGACCTTGTGTATTTATTATTCATTCAATTTTTTTTTCAACGGTTTAGTTTAACTGAACAGGGACTCTGCACTAAAAAATGTATAATTCCAATCAAAATATATAAATTTGACAAAACAGAGTAAACCAAACCCCAAATGTGATGACAATTAACATTTGTGGTCTAGAGGATCTGTTTGTTACCTACTCATTTTATAGCAATTTTTCTTACATACTATAATTGTTAAGATAAATGCAAAAATAAATTTTCAATATTTTGTCTATTTCTTAGAGAAGACAATGAGTAATATTACGCATCATGAAACAAATATTATGAAAAAGTTTCATGAAACTAATTTAGAGTGATTGCATAACATATAATAAAAGACTACAAATATTACAAACTAATCTAAAGGTGGAGAATTTATTGTTCATATAGGCTAATTAAACGAAACAAATAAATTAATTAATTAGTTAAATTACATGACATGAACCATGATTAACAGAAATACATATGGAATCAAAATAAGGAAAACAAGGGATCAAACCAAATTCTATGTGATATCACAGCGTCTTTAAAACATATTAGCCGTCTCACCGTTTTGGTCCTTTTTTCTTTTTTTTGTGGTATAAAGATCTTGTTACAAAAAATCTAAACCCATTTAATCTCACCTCAATCAATGGTTGGGACCTACTTTAATTTCACATTAAAGTCACCAAAAAACTATTTTTTCCAACAATATCTTCATAAAGACTTTTCATGATATTTCTTTTATAATGCCTAGTATTATTGGAAGATAGTACCCTTATCCTATTTTTCACTTTCACCAAGTGATTGGTCTCAAAATTCTGTATATCTGTTAGTAAAATTTTTGTTAGGCCTGGATTGATAGAGCTTTAACCAAAATCTCACCAAACAACACAATGATCAAGCAATTGTGTTTGAGGTTCTATGCCTTGAAAGTTCAAGGACTTCCTTGGAGTAAAAATAATGACAAAACAAACAAGAAAAAAGAGAGAAAGAAGAAGAAGATGATGATGTAAATGATTGTATGAACAATCAAATACAAGTAAAGTACATTAAGAGTACTCCTATTTAAGTTTAAACTACTGCTATGTAGATTAGATCTACTCATAGGATAGAAAATTAATGAAAATCAATTCATGTATTGATTTGTTGGTCCCCCTTTACAATTGAACCATCAATGGCAATTTATACAGAGAAAAATGCATAAAAAAAACTTCTATTAACTATCATCTAACCACCCATATAATTTTCACCTTCTTACATTGCCACTTGTCCTCCATCCCTTGGATCATCAAAACTTGACTTAACTTCTCTTAACTTTCAAGATTTTCCTGCATAATAATAATAATAATAATAATAATAATAATAATAATAATAATAATAATAATAATAATAAGTAATAGAAAGTTTAAACCTAGTTATAATTGATAATTGAGAAGAAAACCTTGTCTTACAATTAATCAATCAGAGAACAAATATATAAAACCCTAATCTAATAGAATGAAACACTAACAACCCAAAGAACTAAACTATCCTTAATGAAAACTATAAACTACAATTCACACCCCCTCTTAAACTGAGGATGCAAGTGTAGAAAGCATCGAAAGTTAGCCAAGAAGAAAACAAAAACGAGCAATAGTGTGAGTCATCGTAAAAAAATTGGCCAACTGAAGAGAAGAGGGAACAAAAAGGAAAGTAATAGTGCCAGCCTGAAGATGCTGTCTGACAAGGTGACAATCTATTTCAACATGCTTGGTTTGCTCATGGAAGACTAAATTATGGGTAATCTGGACAGCACTCTGATTATCACAATACAACGGAGTTGGATGAAAAAGAGAGACACCCATATCAAAAAAAAGCCACCAAAGCCAAACGATCTCAGAAGTAACATGAGCCATGGCACGATACTCGGCCTCAGCAGTGGAACGAGCAACAATAGACTATTTCTTACTCTTCCAGGATATGAGAGAATCGCCGAGGAAAACACAAAGACCAGAAGTGGATTTGTGATCAGAGATGTCACCTGCCCAATCAGCGTCAGCATAAGCACAAAGAGTCAAGTCCGAAGAGGCAGATAACAGCAAACATTGCAACAAAGTGCCACGAAGGTAGCGCAAAGTGGAACGAGGAACAGAAACAGACTGACTGAGAATGTGCACAGCATAGGAGATATCCGGGCGAGTAACAGTGAGATAAACAAGGCACCCAACCAACTCGTGATACAAAGTGGGATCCTCAAGAGGAACGCCATCAGAAGCAAAAAACTTAGCATGTAACTCAAGAAGAGTGTTGACAATTTTGTCATCAGTGAATTGGCACGAGAAAGAATATCACGGGAATATTTGGTCTGAGAAAGAAGATATCTAGTAGGAGAAGTAGTAACCTCGATACCAAGAAAATACCAAAGAGACCCCATGTCACGCCCCAAGCTCCGTGACAACGCCGCACACTCATAAAAGTGAGCATGCAAGGCTAAGAATCCAATCACATAACCCATAATGTAAAATACTCAAAATAAATCCTTAAATTGTCATAATGCTAAAATCCACAAAAATTGATTATTCTTATCGTATGAAATTATCCACCAAGTCCACTAACAAAATCCATTAACAAAACAATAATCCAAGTACTTAAATTATAGTTCTACTCTTGGCACATTATGATAATTTCCCACCTAGTCCACTATTAAAATCCATTAACAAAATAATAATCCAAGTACTTAATCCATAGCCCTACTCTCAGCACTCCCATATGTAAAAATCCCGCGCAGCTCTACTCTTCAGAATCTGAAAAAAAAAAATAAGGGTAAGCTAGATAGCCTAGTAAATAACCAACAATCACTGCTAGCTGGATCAAGTATACAAAAATAAATAAATAAATAAATCGATAACCAATAAATATAAATTTTTCTACAGTTCAATAAATGAATAATTATTTGTGAGATGGTTTCATAGCTAAAAATAAACAATGTACAATACATTTTAAATGAAAAGCCAACAAGATAATTCAAAATAATTCATTGTTCAAATCGATGGTTCGATATTCAGATGGTTCAATGATTCGATTCATAAAACTCAAGTCTTAATGACTACGGTCACTTAGCCTGTGACAAGGCCCAGAACCACACATAGGCCGGTGGTGAAGCCCCAAAAGAAACTAGTTTCTGTGCCAATAAATAACCCCCATTGGCTAGGGTCCAAATCATAGTCAGACTAGAGTAATGTTCAAAATTCAAACAATACACAAATTTTAAATAAAATATTCGATATTTTCGGAATAAACACTTGGTACAATTTTCAGAATAATTTCACAAAATATTCAAATAACTTTCATAATAATATTCGATGTTGTTTTATACTTGACCCATATTTTATTTTAAGAGAACAAGAAAGCTATGAATAAATATTTATGATTTTAAACGGTTCGATAGGAATAAAAATAAACCAACAGTGATAGAGGGTTACTTACCTCAAACAGTTAAAATAATATTTCCCAAGCTAAACTCAAATTACCAAGATCCACCTCAATCTCACAAACCGTCTCGATCACCTACACTTCTACAGTGGAGATCTAGAAGAGATACCGAGAAAGTGCGAATAATGGCAATATAGTGGCTGTGAGAGATGGATTTGTTTCTTCAAGGCACAAACAATGAAGATTAGGATATTTATAACCGACTATGTGAGATAGGAATGGTGGGTGATACCATGGACAGTGGATGAGGTACGAATGCCTATGGACAATGAGTTATGAACGCCGGTGGATGGTAATTGAGGCACTAACGATAGAAAACCCTAGAAAGAAATCATTGTGAGAAATAAGTTTTCTTTTTTTTTTTACATAAAGGGTTAATAACCTAATTCCTTAAAATTACTAAATTACCCATACAAATTAATTGAAATAATAATGCCATCTCATAATTAAATCCTTGATATTACTAAGTGACCCATATAAATTAATGTAATTACCAATCTATCCAAAAAAATAATATTCAAAACTTGGGTTTTACATCCTTCCCTCCTTAAAAGAAATTTCGTCCTCGAAATTTGACATACCTAAAGTCTCAAAAAGTTGTGGATACTTTTGTTTCATTTCATCCTCGAGTTCCCAAGTTGCTTCTCTTTCTGAGTGATTACTCCATTGAACCTTAACATAGTGGATGACTCGACGCCTCAAAACCTGTTCCTTCCTATCAACAATTCGTATAGGATGTTCCTCATATGTCAAATCCTCCTTAAACTGCAACGGTGTATGATCAATCACATGACTAGGATCCGGTATATACTTCCTTAACATTGAGACATGAAAAACATTATGAACTCCAGCTAGTGAAGGTGGTAGGGCAAGTCTGTAAGCTACCTCACCAATTCGATCTAAAACCTCAAATGGCCCAACAAATCTAGGACTCAATTTACCATGAACACCAAACCTCATTACTCTTTTCATAGGAGACACCTTAAGGAACACATGGTCTCCAACCCCAAACACCAAATCACGTCTCCTGTTATCTGCATAACTTTTCTGTCTACTACGTGGTCTTGAAGTCGCTCTCTAATAAGATTGATCTTGTCCACTGTTTGTTGCACAATCTCAGGCCCTAACAACTTCCTTTCACCCACATCATCCCAACAAATAGGTGATCTACACTTTCGTCCATATAAAGCCTCATATGGAGTCATCTGAATGCTCGCATGATAACTGTTATTATAAGAGAATTCCACTAAGGCCAAATGCTCATCCCAAGAACCTCCAAGATCGATAACACAAGCCCTCGACATGTCTTCCAAGGTTTGAATAGTTCTCTCTGATTGTCCATCAGTTTGAGGATGAAAGGCAGTGCTAAAATTCAAACTAGTGCCCAAAGCTGTATGCAAACTCCTCCAAAACTTAGATACAAATCTGCTATCTCTATCAGACACTATGGTCACCGGAATACCATGCAACTTCACAATCTCCTTGATATACAATTTTGCAAACTTCTCTAAGGAGAACCCTACCTTAAAAGCTAGAAAGTGAGCGGATTTGGTCAATCGATCAACGATAACCCAAATAGCGTTGTTACCACCTTGGGTCCTAGGCAACCCTGTCACAAAATCCATGGTAATATGTTCCCACTTCCACTCGGGAATAGGAAGAGGTTGTAACTTATCTGCAGGTCTCTGATGTTCAACTGTCACTTGTTGACATACCAAACATTGAGCAACATACTGAGCAATTTCCCTCGTCATATTATTCCACCAAAAGTTCCTCTTCAAGTCTTTAAACATTTTAGTGCTCCCTGGATGTACAGTATATCCTGAACTGTGAGCTTCTCTCAGGATTTCTCTCTTGAGCTCTAAATCATTAGGTACACATAGCCTCTCTCCAAATCTCAAGGTTCCATCTTTATGCATACAAAATTCCATCTATAGCCCTATTTCCATTTCAGCCTTAAGTTTTTGCAACTGAGGATCTCTTCCCTGAGCATCTTTAATTTTATCAATCAATGTGAGTTGAACGCTAAGGTTTGCCAACTGCACTCCATGGCTATGCCATCTAATCTCAATATTCAACCTCTACAAGTCCTCCAAGATATTCTTTTGGTCAGTGATCAAGGTAGCCAAATTACTCAGGGTCTTTCTACTCAAGGCATCCGCCACTGCATTGGCTTTTCCTGGATGATAATTGATAGTCAAATCATAGTCCTTTAATAGCTCCAACCATCGCCTTTGCCTCATATTCAATTCTTTTTGAGTGAAAATATACTTCAAACTTTTATGATCAGTGAATATCTCACATTTCACCCCATACAAGTAGTGTCTCCAGATTTTCAATGCAAACACCACGGCAGCTAACTCTAAATCATGCGTAGGATAATTTTGCTCATATGGCTTCAACTGCCTAGACGCATATGCCACTACCTTATCATTCTGCATCAGGACACAACCCAAGCCCATCTTCGATGCATCACTATAGATGGTAAAACCTTCATCTCCGGACGGAACTATAAGTATTGGAGCAGACACCAATCGACTCTTTAGATCCTGGAAACTCTTCTCACAATCATCAGACCATTCAAATTTAACCTCTTTTTGTGTTAAACGAGTCAAAGGCATAGAAATTCGGGAAAATCCCTCAACAAAACTTCTATAATAACCTGCTAAACTCAAGAAGCTACAAATTTCAGTGACACTAGTAGGCCTATTCCACTCTACCACCGCCTCCACTTTCTTGGGGTCAACAGACACCCCATCTCTAGATATCACATGACCCAAAAATGATACACTCTTCAGCCAAAATTCACACTTCTTTAATTTAGCAAATAATTTCTTCTCCCTTAATATCTGTAACACTATCCTCAAATGTTCTTCGTGCTGCTCTTTACTCTTCGAGTACACAAGAATGTCATCAATAAAAACTACCACAAACTGATCTAAGAAGGGTTTAAATACTCTGTTCATTAAATCCATAAAAGCTGCAGGCGCATTGGTCAACCCAAACGACATCACTAAAAATTCATAATGCCCATACCTAGTTCGGAAGGCTGTCTTAGGTATATCTTCCGCCTTAACCTTCAACTGATGATAGCCAGAACGAAGGTCAATCTTAGAAAAGACTTGTGCTCCTTGCAACTGATCAAATAGGTCATCTATCCTAGGCAAAGGATATTTATTTCGTATTGTCACCTTATTCAACTCTCGATAATCAATGCAAAAGCGAAAACTACCATCCTTCTTTTTCACAAATAAAACGGGCGCACCCCAAAGAGAAACACTAGGCCTAATAAAGCCCTTTATCTAGTAACTCTTGTAACTGTTCCTTTAACTCTTTCAACTCTGTTGGGGCCATCCGATACGGAGCCTTGGAGATAGGGCCCGTACCGGGTATCAATTCAATGGCAAACTCAATTTCTCTATCTAGTGGCAACCCCGGTAACTCTTCAGGAAAAACATCGGGAAATTCCTTCACAACTAGAATATCCTCTAACTTCAATTCAGTCTCACGGGTATCTCTTACAGAAGCTAAATAGCCCTCGCAACCATTCCTTAACAACCGTTTAGCTTGCAAAGCTGAGATTACCAGAAGAGGAGTGTAAACTCCACTACCCACAAAATAAAATTCTGGTTGATTAGGAATCTGAAATACTACCCTTTTGCCTCGACAATCAACAGAAGCATAATTGGTTGCCAACCAATCCATTCCAAGAATTATGTCAAAGTCCCGCATATCTAAAATAGTTAAGTCTACAAGCAATTTCCTGTCATCTATACTAACCACACGAGATTTGCAAATTAAGTCAGCAACCATAACACCTCCTATTGGGGTTTCAACACATAAGTCGATCTCTCTAGAGACACATTTCCATCCATGTTTCTCAACAAATCCCATAGACACAAATGAATTTGTAGCGCCAGAATCAAATAACACATGTGCATAAACAGAAGACACTAAAACAGTACCTGACACCACCGTGTTGGAAGTCTGGACATCTTGTTGCGTGAGTGTGTACACTCGACCCTGAGTCTTTGGCTTGTGACCTCCATTTTTCTTTTGACTTCCTGAAGACCCTTTGTCTGTTGATGCTCCTTTATTCGTCCATGTTTTCTATTCAATCTCATGCCCCTTCCGGTGAGGGCAATCAGCTATCTTGTGCCCCTGTTGCCCGCAAGAGAAACAAGCCCTAGTATTCGACCGACACTCACTATCCCGATGGAATCCATTACACCTAGTGCATTGTACCTAATCATTCTTCTTATCAACACTACTACCCATAGTTCGACTTCCCCAACTCCCAACCAAAGAAGTGTTTTGTCTCTTAGCATTGCCCTTCGAACTGTTAGTTTGGAAGTTGGAAGAACTAGGCCTCTTTTTATAATTCTCTTCTTTCTCTTCTTAGGCTCTAGTGAGGCCACTCTCAACCAACAAAGCCTTATTCAACACTGCTCCAAAAGTAGGTAACTCGAAAGGAACCACCTGTTGCATAATGTTCGTCTTAGCCCACCTTCAAACTTTCGTGCTCTGCTATCCTTGTCTGCTTCAAATGTTGATGCAAATTTAGACAACTTCGTAAACTCAGCTTCATATTCTGCAACCGTCTTATTCTCTTGCTCTAACTTCAAAAATTTCCTCTGTTTTTGTAGACGAACACTCCTAGGGAAGTATTTCTCATTGAATGCATTCTTAAACCTTTCCCATGTATAAGGGTTAGGATCATGCTCATGTATGTGCTTCTCTATCTGCCACCAATCATTAGTTATCCCTTGTAGCATAAACGTAGCATAGGTCACCTTCTGATCATCCGTACACTCAAAAACTGGAAATAACTTTTCCATTTCTGTCAACCATTTTTCAGCCTCCAAAGGGTCTGTGGCTTCGTCAAATGCCAAGGCTATCTTCTTAAACTCAGTAATGTTACAACGCGGCCTCGGTTGTGGCCCAACTCCTAGCTGCATCCGTTGTTGTTGCTCCATAAGTCTAGTCAAGTTATTCCCTATAGTGGTTTGTTGTTGCACCACCCCGGCCAATGTCTGAAGCACTTGAACCATTTCAATTGGATTGGGGATTGCATCTTGTTCTTGTTGTCCCAACTCTTGCCCCTGATTTCCTCCGACTGCTTGAGAACCACTACCATTAGTAGTCACGTTCCCTCGCCGATTGTTATTACTAGTCCGTCGATTCACTTGACTCTGGCGTGTATTCCTAGCCATATTTGCCAATGTCTCCTCATGTTCCATCGCAACCTAAATGCATCAATAATAAAACTTCATCTTATTCTATTCTCAAACTCCTATAACATAAAAAATAAAATAAAATAAAATAAACATTATATCAAATTATAAGCGTACCCAATCCTACATCTACCCAATCTCACCACTATTCTATACCAACCTTTAAAATTACAACCTGGCTCTGATACCAGAAAATTGTCACGCCCCAAGCTCCGTGACAACGCCGCACACTCATAAAAGTGAGCATGCAAGGCTAAGAATCCAATCACATAACCCACAATGTAAAATACTCAAAATAAATCCTTAAATTGTCATAATGCTAAAATCCACAAAAATTGATTATTCTTATCGTATGAAATTATCCACCAAGTCCACTAACAAAATCCATTAACAAAACAATAATCCAAGTACTTAAATTATAGTTCTACTCTTGGCACATTATGATAATTTCCCACCTAGTCCACTATTAAAATCCATTAACAAAATAATAATCCAAGTACTTAATCCATAGCCCTACTCTCAGCACTCCCATATGTAAAAATCCCGCGCAGCTCTACTCTTCAGAATCTGAAAAAAAAAAATAAGGGTAAGCTAGATAGCCTAGTAAATAACCAATCATCACTGCTAGCTGGATCAAGTATACAAAAATAAATAAATAAATAAATCGATAACCAATAAATATAAATTTTTCTACAGTTCAATAAATTAACAATTATTTGTGAGATGGTTTCATAGCTAAAAATAAACAATGTACAATACATTTTAAATGAAAAGCCAACAAGATAATTCAAAATAATTCATTGTTCAAATCGATGGTTCAATATTCAGATGGTTCAATGATTCGATTCACAAAACTCAAGTCTTAATGACTACGGTCACTTAGCCCGTGACAAGGCCCAGAACCACACATAGGCCGGTGGTGAAGCCCCAAAAGAAACTAGTTTCTGTGCCAATAAATAACCCCCATTGGCTAGGGTTCAAATCATAGTCAGACTAGAGTAATGTTCAAAATTCAAACAATACACAAATTTTAAATAAAATATTCGATATTTTCAGAATAAACACTTGGTACAATTTTCAGAATAATTTCACAAAATATTCAAATAACTTTCATAATAATATTCGATGTTGTTTTATACTTAACCCATATTTTATTTTAAGAGAACAAGAAAGCTATGAATAAATATTTATGATTTTAAACGGTTCGATAGGAATAAAAATAAACCAACAGTGATAGAAGGTTACTTACCTCAAACAGCTAAAATAATATTTCCCAAGCTAAACTCAAATTACCAAGATCCACCTCAATCTCACAAACCGTCTCGATCACCTACACTTCTACAGTGGAGATCTAGAAGAGATACCGAGAAAGTGCGAATAATGGCAATATAGTGGCTGTGAGAGATGGATTTGTTTCTTCAAGGCACAAACAATGAAGATTAGGATATTTATAAATCTGGACTATGTGAGATAGGAATGGTGGGTGATACCATGGACAGTGGATGAGGTACGAATGCCTATGGACAATGAGTTATGAACGCCGGTGGATGGTAATTGAGGCACTAACGATAGAAAACCCTAGAAAGAAATCATTGTGAGAAATAAGTTTTCTTTTTTTTTTTTTTTACATAAAGGGTTAATAACCTAATTCCTTAAAATTACTAAATTACCCGTACAAATTAATTGAAATAATAATGCCATCTCATAATTAAATCCTTGATATTACTAAGTGACCCATATAAATTAATGTAATTACCAATCTATCCAAAAAAATAATATTCAAAACTTGGGTTTTACACCCCAAATCCTTTATCTCGAACTCCTGAAACAATTGATGCTTAACCTTCTTAATAGTGCTAGAATCAGAGCCAGTGATGATCATATCATCCACATATAAGAGAAGGAGAACAAGGCCAACAGAAGTGTGCCGAACAAAGAGAGCACAATCATGATGACTAGGGCGAAAACCAAGCTGAAGTGCAACAGAGTGAAATCGCTCATACCAAGCACGAGGAGACTGCCTGAGACTATATAGAGCACGACGAAGATGACAAACAACACCAGGAGGGTGAGAGAGACCCGGTGGAGGGCGCATATACACTTCTTTAGCAAGATGTCCATTCAGAAAAAGCATTTTTGACATCTAGTTGAAACAAAGGCCAATGATGGGCAACGACAACAGAAATAAGAGTGCGAACAGTAGTCATCTTGGCAACAGGGGCAAAAGTCTCATCGTAATCAATCCCATACTCCTGAGAAAAGCACTGGGCAACCAGACGAGCTTTGTATCGTTTAAAAAACCCATCAGAAAGGGTTTTGACCTTATAGACCCATTTACAACCTACAACATTCTTGTTAGCAAGTAATGGAACCAAATCCCAAGTCTGAGTGTTAGCCAAAGCAGTTAACTCGTCATTCACAGCAGCAATCCAGTTGGGATCATGACAAGCTTCCTTGTAGGACCTGGGCTCAAAATATGTATGAAGACAAGAAAGAAAAGACTGTTAGGAAAAGGAAAAACATGTATTACCAAAACCATACCATTTCGGAGGATGACAATCTCACTATGAAAAGCGGTGTGCAAGAGGAGCGGGATCAAAAGAAACAGCTGAAGGGACAATAGAGCTAGAGACAGGCGAGCTCAGAAATGCTTTGTGGTGCTGATAAACAAGAAGAGGAGTAGGGGAAACAGGAGTTGGAGAGGAAGTAGCTGGCGAGATATCAGAAGTGCTAGTAAGAGGCAAAGCAGAGACCTCAAGATCAGAAACAAACTCATCAGGAGAAACATCAGGAGGAAATGGATCAACATAAACCAATTCATACTTGGTAATAGGGACAGGGGTGGAAGGTATAGTGTAGTAGGGTAGCTTTTCTAAAAAGGTGACATGCCTAGACACATATAGCGTTTTGGTGGTTGGATCATAGCACTGATAACTTGTTTGATTAATGCCATACCCTAAGAAGACACATAGGACACAATGGGAACTAAGCTTAGAGCGCGCCCATTTAGGAAGGAGCACAAAGCATTCAGAACCAAAAATACAAAGAAGAGAATAATTGGGAGTAACACCAAAAAGGCGCTCATAAGGAGATGAGCCTGAGAAAAGAGGAGTAGGCATCTGATTGAGAAGATATGTAGCAGTGAGCACAGCTTCTCCCCAGAAAATAGAAGGGACAAAAGACGAGAGTAACAAAGAGTAAGCTGTATCAAGGAGATGGCGATGTTTGCGCTCAGCTCGACCATTTTGTGTAGGAGTGTCAGCACACGAAGACTGATGACTAGTGCCATGAGTAGCTAAACAGTCCTCAAACTCAGACAAGTAAAACTCAACCCCCAAATCAGAACGAAGAACTTTAATGGTGGTGGAAAGCTAAGTGCGAATCATGGAGTGAAAATTCGAATATATTTTGTAAAAATCAGATTTTCTAGTCATCAAATAAACCCAGGTAAATCAACTGTAATCATCCACAAAAGACACATAATATTGCGAACCACCCTTGGTAACTATAGGAGAAGGACCCCAAACATCAGTATGAACCAATTGAAAAGGAGAAGATGAAATAGAACTAATTTTATTAAAAGGAAGAGCGGACATTTTAGCCAATTTACAACCACAACACTCAGAAATATCATTAATGGGAAAATTGCCTAAATGTCCAAACCGAACTAACATCCTCAAACGATCACTCGACATATGACCTAACCTAGAATGCCAAATATAAAATAAAGAGGACTTATTGTTTAAACAAAAAGAAGACAATGCAGTAGAAGACGCTTCTGGAGGAACATGCAAACTATCCAAGATATATAGTTCTCTAACTCTACGCTCGATCCCAATTTGCCTCTTGGATACTTGATCCTACACAACACAATGAGAAGAAGAGAAAACAACATCAAAACCAGAGTCAAATAATTGACTAATAGAAATAAGACTGAGTAAGAGGTGAGGCATATAAAATACAAGAGAAAGAGACAAATGCGAAGAGAAAATAGAACCAATAGAGTGTGCAGGCATAGAAGAACCATTAGTGGTAGCAATAGTGATAGAAGAAGCAGGTGAGACACAATTACTTAGGAGAGATACAACATGGGTCATATTATGTGAACAACTAAAATAAAAAATCCATGAAGTGTGGATATTACCTAAAGAGGATCAACCAGACAAACCTAACTGAGTGGTAGTCATAGTGGAGGCCTGAGACGAAAGATCTGGATTGGCCACCATGAAAGACTTGAACTGCTCAAACATAGGCTGCATATTGGAAGATGGACCATTCTCAGTAATTGATGCAAAAAAGGCAACATATGAGCGAGATCCTAAAAATGTTGGCTTAGTGAATGGTGGACCAGATGAACGACCCTTGGGCTGAAAAAGTTTTGAACAAGCATGTTTCCAATGGCCTTTCTGATGACAGAAGCTACACTCATCCATGGAAACCCGAGGCTTGGGCAAACCAGTAACCTGAAATAAAGGAGAAGGTGGGGTGGACAAGAGCGGATGAGTGGCAAAAACTGACTGGGAAGCAGGGGCACCATGAGCCACCTTAAATTGAGTTTCTTACGCAATAAGCTCACGGACAGCACCATCCACAAAAGGCAAAGGAGACCGATGAAGAATAGCTCCCCTAAGTGGCTCAAATTGATCACGAAAGGCCATAAGAAATTGAACCAGATGTTGTTTCTCCCGATACTTGGTATAACTGTAACGCCCTCAAAATAAACCCATAATATTGACAATATTGACATGCATTGATAAAAGAAAACAAAACATTATTCCATTTATCAGAGTATTCTTATTAACAGACATTACATGTAACATCGAAAAATAAATGCCCTACAGACTTCTGACTTTCAAGCCAACACTTGGACACAAAAGTCTAAGTACTAACTCAATTACACATTAAGCCCTTGGCTTGAGTTTACATGTAATATCAAAATAAAACAAAATAACAGCTAATCTAAACAGAGTCTTCAACTCAAAATCCTTCCAAGCTAAGTCCTTGGAGGTAGCATATCACCTGAACCTGAAAATGATGTTCCCGTATAGGGTGAGCCACAGCCCAGCAGAAATATACTAAACCAAATATACGAATTGACTAAAGCAATAGCATTCAATAGATGGTTACACTTATAAATCACTTTTATCACAATACAGTTTCATGACCACTATGTCCATGATACGTTTCACTTTCCATTATTTATCCAATGTTCCATTTATACAGACATGGCTCAGAACCTGGCCAAACAACAAACTGAGACTACATCTCAAATTAATATTTCTTCTGATATTAACAATTTAAATGAGGCTAAGGCTCATAATAAAACGCTTCCATCAATTGATAAGTACACATATTTGTTGTACTATAATGCACTTCCATAAATCAATAAGTATACAGATTTGCTGTACTAATGGAGTTCATCCCCTTGCTCCTCCTAATAGGTTTGAGAGTCCATCCCTTATCTTCCCTCAAACCATGGAGTACATCCCATATCTCCTCCCAAACAATATGCATATACAATGTAATAAACACTTGTCATACACAATATTCAATCAATACATAGATTTGCTGTATTAATTCAACCATCATATTTAATGACTCAATCAATGCGATTAGTTTCAGTTTTTCCTAATCAACATGCAATGTCTACAACAATCACGACTATCCTCCACCGATAGCCCAAAGCAGTTATTTCTAAACAGGAAATAAATGCATCAATATATATATACATACACTCGATTCCACATTTTTTCCAAAATTAATTATACAAATTAATTTACTACAACAATTAGGGTTTCCCCCTTTTTTTCTCAACATCACCCTAAGGTTCAATTTTATCAATTTAACACTATCAATATCATTTTTCAAGACTTACAAACATATGATATTTAACAGATGAAAAGCCCCCTTTTTGAATTATAAATCAAACCCTAGCTTTTCCCAAAATTAACCCAACAACACCAACATATTAAAATGACTAAAACTTAGGACAAAACATATAGAATGGAGTAGGATATCCCTACCTCGAAGTGAAGAACTCAAATGGAGGAGATGGCGAAAACCCAATGTGCTCCAAATCCAAGATTGTTTAGATTAAAAAGAAGCCCTCGACCCACTCTATTTTTTTAACAAAGGACCTGGGGTAGAAATACACTCTAAGTAGATCAAACCTAAAAGAGAAGGTGAGTGGAAGGAGAGAAAACACGGACCCAGGGTTCTGAAATCAAAAAGAGGATGAAAAAGTGTTTTAAAAACTGTTGCTGCCTATTTAAATAAAACAGGCTTGCTCGAGCGAAGACTTGGTCGCTCGAGCGACCAGACACAGAAAACCCTTGCTCGAGCCAAGAAGGTCTCGCTCGAGCCAACAACACAGAAGCTCGCTCAAGCGACAGAATGCTCGCTCGAGCCTACAACTCAAACCCTCAGGTCTGCAACTAGATACACGCTCGAACGACAGAATGCTTGCTGGAGTGAAGAAGATCTCGCTCGAGCCAAGAAACACAGCTCTCAGGTCTATACCAAGATGCAGCCGCTCGCTCGAGCGAAGAAATATTGGCTCGAGCGAAAGACCAAAAACAAATAGCTCGCTCGAGCGACAAACTGCTCGCTCGATCGAAGGACCAAAATTCTGGGCAGCAACCCTTTGCTCCCAAACACTCCCAACCTGTAACAAACCTGCCCAATACATCCTATAACTCAAAAATAAGGAATTGAAGGACGACAACAATACATATATAACAACAGAATCTACGGAACGTAAGTCCGGATACAACCACCAAATGGAAAAAGACCGGGGTCGCTATAATAACTACCAAGTAACTGCAAATCTAATGGTTCCATCAAAGCAAGCTGATCTCAATAAGTAGTCATCTCATTGTAGAACTCCTGAATGAACTTATCTTTCTAACTAGAACTGCGAATAGACATCTCAAGTTCATATTGTTTTGCAAAGTTAGACTCAAGGTACATAGTTTTCAAATAGTCCCAAACTTGTTTAGAAGTAGAATACTTGGAAAAATTCATACCAATGGTAGTTTGAATTGAATTATGAAACCAAGTAAGAATTTGTGCTTTTTTCTTATCCCATTTAGCAACATCAGCCTCAGTTTCTTGAGATTCCATAGGTCTAATAGTCACACCAATAACAGAGTTCCACATGCCTTTACCCATTGTAAAATTTTTCATTACATGAGACCAATAGGAATAATTAGTATCATCTAACTTAGTGGTGATAGCTTGTAATTTATTATCAGCCATAGTACTATAATTAAGCAACACAGTAAAATCAAAGCAAAGAGACAATCACACAACTAAAGTTGTTGTTGCTATAATTAAAGAGCCCGTAAGGTCAAACTTATAATAACTGAACCCAATTACCCTCAAATAGCAATCAAAGAGAGAGAACCAAGGCAAAGCACATAGTGAGAGAGAGAGAGAACTGAACCTATCAGAGTCACCCAGAGAATCGATCGAACCAGAGATAGAGAGCTTCGATCGAACCAGAGGTAGAGAGCTTCAATCAAACCAGATAAAGCAGTTGAGAGATCGAGCTTCGAAGTGCGACGAAGAGAACAGGGGCTGCGATGATCAATGATGATTTGTGAAAGGTATGCTAACCTCTGTAACTTGGCTCTGATACCAGGATAATTGATAAGAAAACCTTGTCTTACAATTAATCAATTAGAGAACAAATATATAAAACCCTAATCTGATAGAATGAAACACTAACAACCTAAAGGACTAAACTATCCTTAATGAAAACTATAAACTACAATTCACAATAATCGACAAAAATTTTATTTATGGTGCAAATTATGCCCCCCAACTCTTTAAGAATGAGTATTCAAATTCTTGAAAAGTTATATAAACATAAATATATAATAGAAAGTATGAAAATTATAATCGATTGGCCATATATATATATAGTTTTTTGTTGTTATCGCCACATCGAAATACTCTCGCATTACTGTTATATAAAAAATAGAAATAAAATTTAGAATTTCTTTTTGTAAACCACTTTATCAAAATTAATTTTTGATGTGAACCACAAAGCCATTGTAATTGTTGAATGACAGAAATCATAATGTCAATTGACTTTAGAAAATTAAGACTTTGTTTGGTAGAGCTCTAGAATCCTAGTTTCACCCCTTGATTTGAGTGTGGTGTTTGGTGAGAGCTTTCAAAAATTGATTCCACAACTACTGTTGAAAACACGTCTACCCAGTCATCCTTCCGGACATCCGGCCGGTTGACTGGAACAGTATTTTTTTTTTTTGGCACCTATTTTTTTATATTTTAAATAAAAAATATTTTCAAAATTTTAAAATTTTTTTTTATGAGTTTTGAATAGAATTTTGGATTGTGTGTTTGCTTATGAGTTGTAAATTTTTTAATCAACTATTATATGTCACATCAAAAATTTCAAACTCAATTCAAAACTCTTTTCAAAACTCATAACCAAACAAATTTTCTATACTCAAACCATAATTTCAAAACTGACAAACTCAAAATACAACTCTATTCTCAAATCATAATTTTAAAACTCTACCAAACGCTACCTAAATTTTTTGGGAAAATTAACAATGTTGAAAAATTCAAATTCAAATTCAAATGTTTGATTTTCTTTTGGCTACAAAACTTTTAGTCGCCAAATGTTTGATTTTTTTTTTTTTTTTTGCTACAAAACTTTTAGTCGCCAAAAACATGATATTATGTTTTATTGCAAATATTATAATTTCTCCATAACCTGTCTATATTCCATGCAACCTATAATACATATATAAACAAAATGATACATAAACTATCAATCATTCCACAATCTGCATCTGTATACAAAAAATAAATAACTTTAACTGTCAAAGTCCATACAAACCAACTATTGTCCAAACTAATATAATAATTCCATACAAAATATAGAATCATACAAAAATCAAAGCCCTCCGTAGACAAAAATTACATTCACTACAATGTGAAATGACCATTTGGCATGGTACAAATTATCATCGTAATTTGTACCACAACAAAAAGTGATGTATGTACCAAGACAAAAGTACATCTATGTACCACGACAAAAATTCATATATATGTACGACGATAGAAGGTGATCTATGTACCATGCCAGTAATTATTTGTTGGTTGCCAAAAGTTTTGTGTATCAGTAATAGTGAACTGCACAAAAGCCGGGGACGACAAAAGTATTATATTAGTTCTATACAAAAGCAAAATTTCTTCTCCATACACCAAAATGGATTATCCACAAGTCCATGCAACAAAAAAAAAAAAAAAAAAAAAAAATTAGAATTGGACCCAAAAATGCCCAACTTCACGAATGAATTTGGCAACAAGTGACAAATAACATATCAAAGAAGCAACCTTTCATAATGAATCAATTATCAGTCTTTCTAAAGTCTTTTGTTATAAGGAACATTGTTAAATGCAAAACAATCATTACTAAATCTGTCATTACTAACATAAAGCTAATGTAACAATCTTCTATTTGTATGCAACATCTATCCAAATTCTATGGCTAAACCAACATCAAAGCCTAATGTGAATAGAAAGTATTCTTTTTACCAACTTCCTCATTAATTGTTTGCAAAAGGCACTTGAATCATTAGATTGGATATAAAACTATCCCTACTTATTAATGTCTGTCATTGCCATTTCATTCAGGATATTAGAACATGTGAGAAAAACAATAACAAAAATAAAGTTCAATCACAAAAGGAAATATGTAGAAATGTATGTTGAGACACCTATAAATGGTTCATCAAAGAAAGAATACTTGATATCTCATGAAACACATGGCCTCAGAAACACCATTCAGAGTTTGATACTTGTATAAAAGCTTAAATACAACATAACACACTTGTGTACATTCAAGAAATTAATATAATATAACAAGGTGTAAAATGAGTTAATATTGGTTTCTAAATATTTTTCCCTTAATTTTCCATCACTCTACTTCTCAAACAAATAATTGTATTCGCTATACACACTACAACAAATAAGAGTTTTAGAGACTAAATATTTTTGTCTTTAAAAATGAAAATTTTGTTACGAAGACATTTAGGGACCAATTTCTATCGTAATTAAGATAGTTGTTAAAAGGTCGTCTCGAAAAGTCCAAAACAAGACTTTTAGCGACAAAAATTTGAAAATGTCACTAATAAATAGATTTTTAAGGACAAAATAATGTGGTCTCAAAATGGTTTATTTTTTGAGACAAAAATTTTGGTCTCAAAAGGATAATAATTCATCACTAATGTCTAATTTTTATTGTTAAAAATATAACAATGGCACTTTTCGCAACAAAAATATTTGGTCCTTAAAAAATAATTTTGTCCTTAAATTTTGGTCTCTAAAACTTTAATTTTTTGTAGTGACACTTCCAACCACAAAAAATCTCAGAATAGATGCTCAGAAAATCTTAACTAACAATACTTGGATATAGTGTCATTCCAGTTTGAGAAAAGACGATTAAAGTGGAAAAGGATAACAATCGTTGAATGATCTATCATGGCAACAACAATAACTAACAAAATGCAGAACCAATCATGTGTTGATCTATCATGGCAATAACAAATACTAACAAAATGCAGAACTCAAATACCAAGCTCTTGTAAGTTCACATCCGAAGCAAGAAAAGAATTTTGTTTCATCTTATTTGTATGAATCTAAAGAACAATGTGCACTTCAACAAAACTCTTTTTCTCTCGGGGGCTGTTTTGAATTTTCGCCCTCGAAACACCCTTTTTCGAGTAAGTTTAAGGCGTATTCGGCTCTAACTCCTAACCTACGGGTTTGGATTACATTCCGTCAATTGTCACAAGTCCTATTTGTCATGGGGAAACTGTTCATGAGAGCTACATGGTGGTTCGGGGGCTGTTTTGAACTTTCACCTTTGAAACACCATTTTTCGACTAAGTTTTGGGCGTATTTGGCTCTAACTCCCAACCTACGGGTTCGAATTACATTCCGTCAGTTGTCACAAGTCCTATTTGTCATGGGGAAGCTGCTCGTGAGAGTCACACAGTAGTTCAGGGGCTATTTTGAATTTTCGCCACCGAAATGCCCTTTTTCGAGTAAGTTTAAAGCGTATAAGCTCTAACTCCCAACCTACGGGTCCGGATTACATTCTGTCAGTTGTCACAAGTCCTATTTGTTATAGGGAAACTGTCCATGAGAGCCACACGGTGGTTTGGGGGTTGTTTTGAACTTTCGCCCCCACAACGTCCTTTTTCGACTAACTTTAGGGTGTATTCGGCTCTAGGAAAGCTTCCTGTGAGAGTCACACAGTGGGCATATTCGACTCTAACTCCCAACCTATGGGTCCAAATTACATTCCGTCAGTTGTCACAAGTCATATTTGTCATGGGGAAACTTTCCGTGAGAGCCACATGGTGGTTCGAGGGCTGTTTTGAATTTTCTCTCCCAAAACGCCCCTTTTCGACTAAGTTTTGTGTGTATTCGGCTCTAACTCCCAACCTACGGGTTCGAATTACATTTTGTCAATTGTCACAAGTCCTATTTGTCATGGAGAAGCTTCTCGTGAGAGTCACATGGTGGTTCGGGGGCTGTTTTAAATTTTTGCCCCTGAAACGCCCTTTTTCGAGTAAGTTTAAGGCATATTCGGCTCTAACTCTCAACCTACAAGTCCGGATTACATTCTATCAGTTGTCACAAGTCCTATTTGTCATAGGGAAACTATCCATGAGAGTCACACGATGGTTAGGGGGCTGTTTTAAATTTTCGCCCTCGAAATGCCCTTTTTCGACTAAGTTTAGGGCGTATTCGGCTCTAACTCCCAACCTACGGGTCCAAATTACATTCCATCAGTTGTCAGAAGTCTTATTTGTCCTAGGAAAGCTGCCCGTGAGATTCACACAGTGTTTCGGGGGCTGTTTTGAATTTTCGCCCCCGAAACGCCCTTTTTCGGCTAAGTTTTGGGTCTATTCAGCTCTAACTCCCAACCTACAGGTCCGAATTACATTTCGTCAGTTGCCACAAGTCATATTTTTCATGGGGAAACTGTCCGTGAGAGCTACACGGTGGTTCGGGGGCTGTTTTGAATTGTCGCCCCTGAAACGCCCTTTTTCGACTAAGTTTACAGCGTATTCAGCTCTAACTCCCAACCTATGGATTCAAATTACATTCTGTCAGTTGTCACAAGTCCTATTTGTCATGGGAAAATTTTCTGTGAGAGTCACATGGTGGTTCAGGGGTTGTTTTGAATTTTTCCCCCTGAAACACCATTTTTTGACTAAGTTTAGGGCTTATTCGGCTCTAACTCCCAACCTACGGGTCCAAATTACATTCCGTCAATTGTCACAAGTCCTATTTGTCACAGGAAAATTGTCTGTGAGAGCCACATGGTGGTTCGGGGGCTGTTTTGAATTTTTGCTCTTGAAACGCCCTTTGTCGACTAAGTTTAGGGCCTATTCGGCTTATTATCAAAATAGTGGTGGAGATATGGCAATAAAGACAAGGCCTTATGGAAAAAAGTTGTTTGCTCTAAATATGAATCTATTGGTGGGAGATGGATGCCATTCTTGGATGATATTAGCAGAGTTTCAAGAGTATGGGGCGACATTCTTTCGGTTGCTAGTAATAATCCCCAATTGGGAAATTTATCTGTCAAAATGTAGGGTACTTGCTAGAAATGGTTCTGGAATCAGATTTTGGATTGATAGCTGGGTTGGTGAACAAAGTTTGAAAGTTCTACTTCCAAGACTCTACTTGCTGTCAGTTGAAAAGGATGACACTCTTGGGATGGTTGTGGAAAGGAAAGGTAACTCAGAAGAGTGGGTGCTGGCATTCAAAAGACCATTAAGAGCATGGGAGGTGGCTGAGGTTGGTAGGCTTAGCACTATGTTAAATGCTGCCAGAACATTAGCGGTAGATTCTGAACATTGCTTAAGATGGATTCATCCTCCTCAAGTGAGTTTAATGTTGCTTCTATTTACAATAGAAATGAGGTTGGTGTTTTACCTGATGTTCCTTCTCTGATATAAAACAATCTTTCTCCTCCTAAATCGTAATTCTTTGGGTGGTTGGCTTGGAAGGAGAGGGTCAAAATTGTGGACTACCTTCAAAGTATTGGTGTACGTAGTGGGAGTGTTTGTAACACTTGTATTTTTTAAAATTATGATATTGATATGTTAATCATGTGCTTTTGTTGTGTTCATCAATCTGGACATAATGTGGTCTAGTTCAATGGATTGGTGGGGTATTCAATGGGTTGTGCCTGGGTCAATTGAGTGGTTTCTTAACTTGTGGGTTGGGTTTAAGTTTAAGAAGTTTGAATGGCTGATATGGAAAATATACCAATGGCTTTACTGCTGTCCATCAGATAATATTTCCTGCAGTGTGAGTATCAAAGTAGCTCTGAAATGCATTGTTGTTGGGACTGTTACATAGTTGATTGGGTGTTTAGTGCTTTTATTATTTGTAATCCTTGTGGAGAATCCATGTAGAGTCAGCATCGTGGATGGTTCTGGATGGAAGTTTATGGGTGGCTGCTCTGTTTTGCATTGTTGTTGGGATTGAATTAGCTAATCTGTTTTGCACTATTGTTGGGGTTAAATGGTTGCTATCTTTGAGTTGTTGGGGCTGTTGCATTGGTTTTTTGTTTTTTGTTTTCTATGTTGCTCTTTCCTTGTTTAGTTGGTTTCTTTGAGTTGCACTATTGAGAGGGTACAGAAGAAGTGAATCTGTTGAGTACATAAAGTAGATACATATTGTATCACTGACATTTGTTGTACAAAATTGTCCTCTTATTTAATCAAAATGATTTGAAATTTACAAATGGTGTTATGTAATAATAAGATGATGGTGACCTTACAGTTGTCAAAAGAGGTTAAATTTGTGAATTCCAAAAAGAAGCTATTCAATAAAAAGATTCAAAAATTTAAGAGTGGTTATAAGGAATCTGCTTGGCATTTCCAAATTTTTTTGGTAAACAGCTACATGTAATAGAAACTTCTTAGGGCCACTGCTGGTCCCCCCTGGCTCTACCCCTAAGGCATACAACAATATGATGGCCGATGGGATGATCACACCACACCACAATATTGTTGGAACCCCTTGTACCTTATCATTCTGTAGAAGGTTTTAAACTTTGGAAAAGTTGTGACCTATTATAGAGAGACATCAAGAGATCTATATAAGGGTGACTTGGATGACCCTTTTCAGTCAATTTAAAATTATCCACACTCATAAATGTCTCAGTGCTCACTGAGGGAGAATTTGGGGGAGACAGAGAGAGAAAGAGAATCATTCTACATGAAAGAATATCAAATACTAGGAAACAATTTGAAATTCATAGGGCTTCCAAACAACTAAAGTAAATTTAAAATTTCTTCTATAAGTTTGTAGAGGTAGACATAACTTTTGGACAATAAACACACAAATCTTAAACACACAATTCATAACTTTGGGGCTGTTATGAATTTTTGCCCTCGGAAACTCTTTTTCAAGTAAGTTTAAGACGTATTCGGCTTTAACTCTCTACCTATGGGTCCGAATGATGTTTTGTCAATTGTCACAAGTCCTATTTGTCATGGGGAAATTGTTCGTGTGAGCCACACGGTCGTTCGGGGGCTGTTTTGAATTTTTGCCCCCCAAAATGCCCTTTTTTGACTAAGTTTAGGGCGTATTCGGCTCTAACTCTCTACCTATGGGTCCGAATTATGTTCCATCAGTTGTCACAAATCCTATTTGTCATGGGGAAGCTGTCTGTGTGAGCCACATGGTCGTTCGAGGGCTGTTTTCAATTTTCACCCCCAAAATGCCCTTTTTAAGGGAATTTTCTATGACTTATCTTGACAATGAGCTCAATGGATATGCAGATAACATATAGTATTACAACAATATAACAGCACAACATTGGTTTTATTGGTGCCAAATAAAAGATCTCCAGTTGTCTATTGTTTTAGTTAGAAAGTGGCCATACTCAATAATATTTGGCACATTAAATTTGTATTGTCACTATATTACAATTTACATGTCTGATGTCTCCATAGAGTTACAATTAGCAACCAATTTAATGAACATAAATATACACATTCCATATGACTTCCCTCCACTGTGTAATATAACATGTCAAACAAGAGCAGCTCAATAAAAAATACACTACACCAAATCGACATGAATAAATATGTTTTGAAGCCCATTAAACGAAAGACAACATCAACAAGCAGACATGGCAAATCAAATGCAGTCTTGTTTATGGAACTTACCTGCTGAGCAAGTGACACAATTTTTTATACCATCGAGTACATTTGTATGGTAACCTAAGATCATAACTGTGTGGAGAAACAATGTGTAGTTTATGTTGCTATAATATTAATTTTAATTTTGGTTTTTGAGCCCTTGTTTTTAATTAGTTTATCGAGATTCAGTTTACGAATGTTTTTTTGGAGAGTTTTGCAACTTTTCTAACTGTACTCCCTAAACATTGAACTGTATTAACTGTTTGGCAGAATACCATCTGTAGTCTCTAAACATTGAATTGTATTAACTGTTTACAAACTTCTCTAGCTGTATAGAAAATTTGGTGAATATGTAAATCTAAGTTTGTATAAGTTTTAGTATGATGTGAATGAAATTCTTTTTACCAAATACGACGATGACCGTTTGAACCCCCAACAGTGTTGAGAGTCGTAAAACCACAAAGTTCAAATGATTAAGTTGTTCTTGTTACGCCTCCCTTGCTTTTTTTTCCTTCTTCTACTTCTTTCATCAACTCCTCTCTCTCCCTCATCATCTCTTCACGATCCCTCTGGCGCTCTTCTTTCTCCTTCATCAAATCTTCATGAAGAACCTCCATCTCAGATCGCATTGCCTCCATTTGTTTGTCACGAGATCGTGCCGTATTATCAGATGGCAAATAGGGTCGTGGGCCTATCCCAAATCCACGCAAGTACTTCTTTCTTTGTCCAAGCACTTGCCGTGAGAGTTCCTCCTGTGTCAATGGGATCCCCGCATCCTTGGCTGTCGCTTGTAGATTCACCATCGCATTCTGTCATTACCAAAAAAAGTAGACTATTCAACAAAGGCACAAAGAATCACATGCAATTTTGTGCTACGAAAGGCATTAATATTAAATACAATTGGCAAAAAAAGTTTACTCCTTACATATAGCTCACTACATTTGGGATCAATCCATTCGTTTGTTTTCTTTGATTTGTGTGATTTGGAATAAAATTCTGGAAAATCCAACTCCCCATTTTCATCTACCTGTTAGTTTCAAATAACAAAATTAATTCGTCACAATAGTAACCATGACTTTCATCTTACATATATAAGTGATGAGAAATTTGTTCCAAATGTATCTAACTCACCATGAGCAACATTGCTATTAGAAAAGAGCGAGATCCACTGGTGTGGTGTGATTGTATGGTAGCAAACTCCGGTTTGCTTTACCAGCTTTAGAGCGTTTCTAAAAAAAAAGAATTATTCAAGAATTGGTACATATCAATGCATAATACACAAATAAAACAATAGAGTCGTTTATATTTGTTTGTTACCAAATGAGATTCATCATTCCAAGCCACATCAATCATGTGTTTCCAATCATCCAAGAAAACTATTGTAGGCAGATGACCATATGGGTCATCAACATTCTCTTGTACAAGTTTTTCGAAGTGTTGCTTCAGGGTGTACCTCTAATCCTTGTACAAGAGATACGCCTTCATATCAACGATCTCTTGAGCTTGTTGATCATTATGAAAATCCTTACCAATTTCAAACTTGTCCTGCAAGCATAAGTGTGTGACGTATTATAGAAATTGAATGCAGCAATTGCAACTTTACATAATGAAGACATTTAGTTTAAGGTCAGAAATCACTAGCACAGCTTGTACTACAGCATCTTTGATACTCTGATCAATTTTCTTCCATGACTTCACTCCCTAGCGCAACCGCCTTATCTACAAGCTCAACTCATTTGTTGCAGATGTGGCATTCCCTCCAGTGAGTGCATTTAGCATGCGATTGACATATAAATGTAGTTTCTCCCATTTTTTGCTCGCAATCCTTTTTTGCACTCCTTTTTGGAGTGTAGGCCCGTGTACACGAGTTGGCGTACTTTTCCTAGTCAAGAAGGGGCAACAAGTGTAAGGCCTTCAAATTGTAAATAGTGCCCCAAACATATAATCGACAACAATTAATATTAAATTTAACAATCATCCAAGCAAATTTTCTAAGGAATTATAATTTTTTTATACATGCAAGAAATTGTCTTTCTAGATGAAGAAAAATCAATTGCTTAAGTTCAATAAAGTGATCTTTAGGGGTCGAAACACACCTACAAAACTACCAAGAAGAAGAATAAACATTGTAGTCCACAGTCAGTCAACCCTGAAGATGCAACAAAAACGTACAATGGTCTTACCTACGCCGTGCACCTGTGTCTCTTCCACAAATGTTTGTGTGTCATCCGGCGGCTGTGTCTCATCGGATAAAGTCTGTGGTGTGACAATGACATGTGCAGATGTTCCTGAGGGTGATGCTATGTGGTCAGTTGCTATTTTCTTATGCCGTCATGTCATCATCCCAGGAAACATGCTGGTACCTGCAATGTAGCTGCAAACATGATATATTAAGTAAAAACATTACATGCATCATCAATATTATGACCAATATGGATTATTTATAGAAGCTAAAGTATTCACAAAATTACAACAAGACAACAATAGGAAAATAATTGATAATGATTGTCAAATAAAAGTGTTGTACATAAACCAATGTTAAGCATAAATGTCAAATAAGGAGGTTCATCAATTTAACAAGTTCAACATTGTGAAAAAGTTTACAATATAGCTCAACATGATGACATGAAGAACAATATAAACAAAAGGACTAAACTCTCATCTAATTACATAACACATAAAGAACAACAATCTCCTTCATCCCTTTCCCTATTACATCAACAAAACGACAAAAAGACAAAACAACAACTACCAAGAACACACATCGAAATTTAGAACCCATACATCAAGACTCTATCACACATCCAAATTTAGAACCCATACATCAACATTCTATGTCCATATCTGTATCAAAATCACTGTCAAGCCCATCTTCTTCTTCATTGTCACCCTCCATTGTCGGTTCATCTTCATCATCACATATGAAGTCATCATCCATACCAACATTGGGTTGTACACGATTATCAGACTACAAAACTTCCATTGGAATAATTTTAGCGTCAATATCATTTCGACGCAACACCACATCGTCATCCATAGGCTCAGTTGGTACAACATCAGTGCTTTCATCTTGTTGGAACACATCAGCAGGTTCTGGCACATCCACCTCGGGCAGATCCCAAATTCTTCAATGTTGAAACTTTTCTACTACTCTCCAATTGGCACCTAACTTCGTATCATGCACGTAGAAAACTTGTTGCACTTGACTTGGTAACACAAACGGGTCATCTTTATACCATTGACTTCTTACATCAATAGTAGTGAAATGTGGTTCAACACGTAAAATTCTGTTACTACTGGTGTTATACCATTTGCATTGGAATAAAACAACATGGTGCCTAAATAAATATGTCATTTCCCAAACTTTGCAAATGTAGCCGTAGAACTTTATGAGTTGGCCTTTATGGTCCCCTTCCACTACCAATCCACTATTTTGAGTTTTATGACAGTTGTCACGATTGTGAGCATGGAATCGAACGCTATTACAAATGCATCCCGAATATGTGTTCACTAAGTTGTTAAGACCATTTGCTAGTGACCATATCTCATCGGTTGCTTTGGGTGACTTTTTGTGTCGCAATTGGTTCATCTACATTAAAAAAAAATCTGTCACGTTATTTTTGACATAACTTAACTTGATGTGTAAACTACACTATAAGGAATTTTAGCGTACGCGATCTTTGAACCATTTAGGAAATTCTGTGCATTGTATCTTCGCAATGTCGCATGCACTTCCATGTTGTTGTTGCAACAACATCTTGTGTTCCTTACGTAGGACAATGTAATTCATAAGTAATTTGATGAATGATTACTAAAAGAAAGCATATAGGTCAACAAAGACATAGTACGTCACAGGTTCAACTTGTACTCTAGATATTCTTCCACTTCTAAGTTGTTGTGTAGGACAAACCAATGAGCCCTTTCACGGTCAGCTACAGACACATCAGTTTCCCTTGTTAGTAGACCAAACGGACAAATATTTTGAGTGAAAATCGCCAACCTCAGGCCATTGTCACCCCCGTCACAGTTCCTTTCTTCCCAATTAAACACCGTTTCAATGTCGTCTACATACATTGAACAAAACGTCGCACATTCTTTTGAAATGTAAGTCTCCACAATGGAACCTTCTGGCCGAGCTTTATTGCGAACAAATCCTTTCAGAAGTCCGAGCATCCTACATGCCAATATGATTTGAATGTTAATGTTTACATTATCTACTATATGTAAATAGGGATGTTCAGGAACTCATGGTATTACCTCTCAATGGAATACATCCATCGATATTACACAAGCCCTCCAAACATAGCCTCGTGAGGCAAATGAATTGCAAAGTGGACCATGACATCAAAAAACACAGGAGGAAAAATCTTCTCAAGCTTAAAAGTATAAGTACGATTTGTTCCTCCATTTTCTCCAAATCAATCACCCTCAATGTCTTTGAGCACAACTATTTGAAAAAAATTCCCAACTCAAAAAGTGTGGTCCCAATCTCCTTGGAAAGGTATCCACGCATCCTAATTGGAAGTAGTCATTGTAGAAGGACATGAAAGTCATGAGTTTTGAGGCCAACTAATTTTCCATCATGAGCGGTGACACAGTTGGATATGTTTTGCTGCATAGCCATCAGGGTACTTAATCGATTTCAAGAAATCACAAAAACCTTGTCGCTCTACTAGGGACAATGTGTACGATGCCGGAGGCTTCTCAAATGAGCCATTGGAATGCCTCTTAAAGTGTAACTCCTTTCGTATCAGCATGTCTTCTAGATCCAAGCGGGCTTTATCCATGTCCTTGTTCTTACCATCAATGTTTAGTAGTGTCTCAACCAGATTGTCACATATATTCTTCTCTATGTGCATGACATCAAGGTTGTGTCAAAGTTTCAGCGTTTTCCAATAAAGTAGGTCAAACATAATGCTTATTTTTGACCAATTGGAAGGTGGATTTTCATTCTGTTGTCTTTTTCAGTTGTTTGGAAGCTTGCCATACGGCCTATATGTCCCCGAATCAATTTGTTGCAGTATTTGATCTCCCGTTAACTCCACAAGTTTGGACTGGTACTCATTCTGACTATTGATGAGCTTACTTCTTCGCCAAATATGGTTCTCAGGCAAGTGGCGACGGGCACCCAAATACCCTATCCTACTTCGCAGTTGCTGAGATGATGCATCCATGTTACAATTAGGGTAAGCCAAGTAACCTTTTGTAGTCTAACCAGAGAGGGTACCATATGCGGGGAAGTCATTGATGGTCCACATGACTATTGCATGCATTTTAAATATTTGACCATTTGAGGCATCATATGTTTGCATACCATACTCCCACAAATTCATTAACTCCTCCACTAATGGTTGCAAATAAATATCGATATTTTTAGAATTTTCTCATCAAGATCTATCAAATAAGCTCTATGTTGACTATGAAATTCTTTATAAAAAAAAAAAAAAATTATTATCGTTGAAATTGATGTAAACAGTAACAGTAACATATTACTCTATTTCACAGTAACATGTTACTGGCAATATTGTCCAAGAAAAAAAAAGATATTTTACTTTATCCTTACTCAATTATTTGTTTTCTCCTTAGGAGGTTTATGAAAAAAAATAAATTGAGCTGGTTTTTTTAACCAAACAAGAGTGTTTTCTCCTTAGAGGGTTTATGTGTTTTCTCTTTTACCAAATTTTTAATAGACATATTTTTACTTAAATTTGATTAACTATATATATATTTTATTTAAAAAAGGAGGAGTTAGGATTTGAGATGGTTTTTTTTTTTTTCACCATAAAAAATGATTAAAACAAGTTTTTAGTGTGAGTTTGGAATTTTTTCAAAACCATCGATAAAAAAAAGATTGAAGTATTTAATATCAAATCAAGTTCGCAATCAAAATTTTCAATTAAATTTGATGAAATTTTTTTTAAGGACCGGGAATGGTCTAATTCCTCCAGACAAATGCCCAACTGGCAACTTTGTCCAAGTCAATTACACCTAAATAATGGCATCAAATATTATAAACTCTGGGGCCCAATGCTGACCTTTTATAACAAACATAAAAGATTAAAAACAAACTTATAAAACCATTCCCACATTAATTCAAATCTTATTGCCTTACTACAAAACCCACAATGGATCAGTGACTACACTACTCTGCAAAAATAGGACACATTCTTCACTTCAAACAACTCCTCAATGAAAATCCAAGCCTACTTCTAGGACTAACACCTCATGAAAACACACCACTTCAAGGGTTAGCCCTTTTGCTATCAAGCAAACATTTCAAGTGGTTCAATACTCGTCTTTTCTATAAGCTCAAGACCAAATTTATCAATTGACGAAGTAGTCTTGCAAATTTATTGAAAACTAGAATACTTTTCAATATCAAAAAGCTAAAACTGATTGACAAGGATTGATTGATTATGGAAAGGAGAAAAATCTTCCATCATTTATGTTATTATTTGAATTATTCAACTAAAATTGCGGCTTGGCTCAATGGCAAAGGCTTGACATATGCGGATGAGATGCTTATGCCTCCTACCTAGGTCTGTCAATGGATTGGATATATAATCTGAATCTAATCCAAAAATCCCAATTCATTAATAAATATCTAATCTAATTTCGTACAAACCCAATTATTAATGGACTGGATTCGGATCAACACGATACAATCCAATTTTCAGTCCGATCTGAGAAATCAAGTTTTGTATTGACCTTCCAAATATAAATTGCAAGAATAATCCCATGATATACAGAATTTTAAGATCAATCACTTGGTGAAAAATAGGATAAAGGTATTATATTCCAATAATACTAGGTATCATGAAATAAATATCATGAAAAGTCTTCACGACAATTCTCCACCCTTAAATTAGTTTGTAGTGTTTTATTATATGTTATACAATCACCCTGAATTAGTTTCATGAAACTTTTCATAATATTTATTTCATGATGTGTAGTATTACTCTCTGTCTGCTCTAAGAAATATGAATTGTCGTCACGTTTGGGGTTTGGCCTAGGGGATCTGGTCAAAACCCTTTAATAATAAAATTTTAATACATTAAAGACAAGTATAAAAAGTTTTTCTTGAAAAATCTAACAAATATTACTATTATCAAAATATTAAACTTTAAAATAATATAACTTTTGATGTAGATGTCGGTTTTTAATAAAATTAATATTTTTAGAATTTTATCATCAAGATCTATCAAATAAGCTCTATGTTGACTATGAAATTGTTTATAAAAAAAATTTATTATCGTTGAAATTGATATAAACAGTAACAGTAACATATTACTCTGTTTTACAGTAACATGTTACTCTCAACATTGTCCAAGAAAAAAAAAAAGATTTTTTATTTTATCCTTAATTATGTGTTTTCTCCTAAGGAGGTTTAAGAAAAAAAAATAAATTGAGCTATCATTTTCACCAAACAAGAGTCTAATAGAGAGTTTTTACTAAATTTCCCTTTGGCTTACTCTATTTTGTCAAATTTATATATTTTGACTGGAATTATACATTTTTCGGTGCAGAGCCCCTGTTCAATTAACTACATCGTCGAAAAAAAAATGAATGAATCAAAATTACACAAGGTCTCAAAGTCTCACAAGTCAAAACTTTTGACATTGGATTAGTTTGAATACCAGAAAGCATACTGCTGAGAATTTTTGATAAATACGAAATTAGTGTATTAGAGTTGGTTATTTTTTAACATGAATCCAATTATGAAAAATAAACGGATTAACATGAAAATTTTATTTCTCTTACAACCATTATAATCTCTACAATCACATTCAGAATATAAATTTTTTTAAACTGGTTTTTTTATTATTATTTAAAGATGGTGATTGACAACTGTTAATGAAGTTGATATGGACTTCATTGCACCAAATTGTTGAATGTGTTACATCATATGAGAAAGTAAAAATTAAAAAAAAACACGGCAAGTCTAAAATCTAATATATTCTTCAAACTAGGGGGTCAATGCGTTCACATTTTATACGTAAGCAATTAAAACAAACTTAAATTAAACCAACCCAACATGAATCCAAATGTCAGTGGCTTCCTAGAAAACCCACAATGGATCAGAAACTATACAACTCTGCAAAATCAGGAGACATTCTTCACTTCAAACAACTCCTCAATGAAAATCCAAGCCTACTTCTAAAACTAACACCTCATGAAAACACATCACTTCATATCGCCACACAGTTTGGACACAAAAACATTGTTGCTGAGATTTGCAATCGGCAGCAGTCCCTCCTCGCTCAGCCGAACTTGGACGGAGACACTCCTCTACATGTTGCTGCGAGAGCTGACCGCATCTCCATTGTCAGTTTTCTAGTCAACGAGATGTTATCTTCGTCTTATGGAGACATCGAAAACAGAGGAAACAGAGAGACTGAGATTCTGAGGATGAGAAATAAGTGGGGCAACACAGTTTTGCATGAGGCTGTGAGGAACCATAATCTCAGAGTGGCTGAGTTTTTTATAAAGGTTGCTCCTGGGCTGGCCTGTTTCGAGAACAACACGGGTGAGTCCCCGTTGTATCTGGCTGCTAGAGATGGAATGCTGACAATTGTGAAGCGCATACTCATGGCAGCTTGTTCTTTGGCTTATGGCGGGTCAGATGGAAAAACAGCTTTGCATGCTACCATCATAGAGGGGCATTTTGGTAATTGTATACTTCTCTCATTTATTTTTTATATGCATTTATTATAAAAACAAACAAGAATGCAGCTTGCCTCTTCTAAAGGACTGGACCATCCAGTTTTTAGTTGTGGGCCTACTATAGGGCCTATTTTGATGATACATTTGGTTAGTCTTTGAGGTGTATATATGTTGATTGTTTGTTAAAAATATCAAATCAATTTGATAATCATAACATGATTTCATAAATAAACCCACATTTTACTGTTTCATTTTTATGTGTTATTTAGATGTCATGGAAGCCCTTGTTAGAGCGAAACCAGAACTAATAAAAGAAGCTGATCATCATGGTAGAACGCCACTTTACTACGCAGCATCTATGGGAGACCACAGGACAGTTCAAAGATTACTTCAACTTCACACCGACATAGTATACATGTCCGATCAAGATGGGCTGTCACCACTTCATGTTGCGGCATACAGAGGCCATACCAACATAATCAAAGAGATCATCCAATGTTGCCCGGATTCTGGAGAACTGCTAGATTTAAGAGGCCAAAACACTCTTCACTTTGCAGTCCTTGGTGGAAAATCAAGTGTTGTTAGGTACATTTTACAAACAACAGAGCTAGAGGGGCTTATAAACCAGGCAGATAACGATGGAAACACACCTTTGCACTTGGCTACCAGAGAAAGAAAAAGTTGGATAGCACGTTACTTGATTTGGGATGAGAGAGTAGGTCAAAGAGCCAAGAGCAACATTGGCCAAACAGCCATCGACTATGAGGAGTCAATTAGAAAGGCATACTCGAGATTTCCCAAGGTAATTAATATTGGTAGAGTTCATATAATTAACTGTTTAATTAGGTACATTGATTGTGGAGATGGTTTCTCTTCAGTTGGATCACCGAGAGGTGTTGTTTGGCTATTGATGTTCAATCAACTTAAATTTTTTGCATGGATTCTCACAATTATCTTTGTATTATGCATCTAGAAATCAAAAAATTGGAGAGAACCTTGGTCCCTAAATACATGGACCACCAAAGAAAAGATTCCCCCAAGCACAAGCGAGGAGGGAGCTACAGCTGCAGCAGCTGCTGCTGCTGCTGACAAAATGGAAACTTACAAGCAAATGGGTCACACCCTCTTAATGGTAGCAACACTAATTGCCACCGTCACATTTGCAGCTGCTTTCACAATTCCCGGAGGCTTCAACAACAACGTTGGCCCAGATCAAGGGCAGGCACTTTTGCAATCAAGCCTAAATCTTAAATGGTTCCTTGCCTCGGACTCCATCGCTATGAGTTTCTCTGTGATTGCAGCTTGCATACTCTTCTGGGGAGCTGTCATTGCCAAAGAAACCTATTTCTACTACTTTGCTAGTGCCACTGTGCTTACACATGTTGCACTGTATTCAACTGCTATCGCCTTCGCAACTGGATTGGCTGCTGTTATGCCCAATCAACCGTTTGTTTTCATCCTGTGTCGTATAATAGGGTCATTTTTCCATGTCGGAAACTTCCTCTTTTTTTTCCAGTTGGCACGTATTTTTTCTTTAGGGGAACTTTGTCAGTTCTTGATTTTTCGCCTATGTAGGCTCAAGACTAAATTTATCAAAAGATGAACTCTTTCAAATATGCATAATGCAAAATTGATCATTCCATGTAAATCTACAAAGCAAAACTATTGGAATCTGTGATTTCGATCTTTGAATAGGTGATTTCGATGCAACTGTACATGATCCAATACGGTGTGAGTCAGAGTTGGGTTTTTTTATTCTGACAAAATTTTCGAATTTGAAGACTTATGGGAGATAATAGCTCTACTGCATTTTTTTGTCCAAGCCCAAGAGGGCTACGAATATTTTTTTGTGCTCTTAATAATGACAACTTGCTGTTAAAAAGTCTACTTTGACTGGAATTGATAAACATTTTCAGAATAAACTACACCATTCAAGAACTTCAAGAATGAATGAAACATGAACAAGTCTCAAACCTTGGATACTCGGAAGCTTGAACTGTTGGACAATTCTCAATGTATTTAAAGAAATAATTAAAGAAAAAAGAGAGACTGTTTGATTACAAAAATCCAAACAGTATATAGCCACAAAAAACAGTATATAGCCACAGTAGAGTGGCTTCGTTTGGGAAGCTTGGTTTGGGGCTTTTTTGGCTATTTTAGCCACAAAAAACAAAATAGGCTATTTTAGCCACAACAGACAAAACATCACATCCAACCCATAATCATTATACTCTTCTCTCACAAAAAAAAAGTCAAAAAAGCCAAAAAGCCAAAAAACCCTTCCCAAACCAAACTTTTTAGCCCAGGCTAAAATAGCCAAAAAAGCCAAAAAGTCAAAAAGTCAACCCACTTCCCAAACAGAGGCATAAAATAAAATAAAATAACAAATTCTTGTTTTGTTACAAAAACAAAATCAGAATCTGAAAAAGGAAAAAGGAAAAAAATAAAAATAAAACAAAAAGTAAATTAATTACTTACCTTATTAATTTCTCAAATTTTTTTGATCAAGTCTAGTGTTTAACACTGTGTCCTTAAAACAAATTCGTCATCTCCACGTTGCTTTCAGATTGCGGATATCTATCTCCCAAGATAAAATGATCAACAACGAATAGTAACAGCACTACAAACTATTCGCACAACAAACACAATTTGTGTTTACACTTTTTTTCACAGGAAAATACATGTAGCAAAATGTAGAGATTAATAGCAAAAGAAAAGAATGAAAATTCAAATGAGGGACTTGTCTATTTATAGGTGTAGTGGTGGCTTTTCAGATTTGAATTCAACAGGTAACAAACCTGTTTGAACAAGTATGATACATGTTCGGTGCTGTTTGAGCAGGTAAGATTTGAATTTAAACAGATATGGGTTTGAAACTGAACAGATATGAACCTATTCGGAAAGATATGAAATCTGTACAGAAAGGTGCAAGCCAAAATTGATTTTTTTTCCAACCGAAATTTGAATTCAAATGGTCATAATTTATTTTCTAAAATAAAAAAAATAAATTCAAAATTTTTTGCCCAAAAAGAATTAGTATTGGGCTAGACAAGCCCAACCTAACCTCACACTACACACCCGCACCCAAGCCCAGCCCGCTCGTCCAGACAGCGGCACACGTGTGTTTAATTTGGGTCCAATAAGTCTAGCCCACTTTACCCATAACATCACCCTTCCACAAAACTGTTTTGTGGTACCCCTTGGGGCCATCTCCAAGTTCCAAACTCAAGCCTTATAAACCTAGACAAAGTTTGCACACCAAACCAATGTGGGACAAACCTTAACTTAAACCTTTATGGAAATTTCACCAAAACACCATTTTCATGGAGCTTACTTTGGTTTCTGTAGCACTTGAGCCCTTTAAAGCTTTTGGTAAATGTATTTGAACCCTTTATTTTATTTTGGGAATCTTTGGTGTTGTTGTACCTTAGTTTTGGAGGTGTACAAATTGATTTAAACTTGTTGGGATTGCTCGTTCATGCTCGTTCGTGTTGAAAAGTTGTTTGGAAACTTGAAAATCCTGTTTTGGGGTCGACACCGATCTTGGTGGTGTCAACACCTTCTCTTTTGTTTGCCACAAGGGTCAACACCAAAGCTGGGAAGGGTCAACCCTTGTTCTGAATTTGTTCACTGCATTTTGGTGTCGACACCTGTCTTGGTGGTGACGACACCTTCTCTTTTTATTGGCCGCAAGGGTCGACACCAATATAAGGAAGGGTCGACCCTTGTTCTGAAATTACCCACTGCATTTTGGTGCCGACACCAGCCTAGGGAAGGGTCGACACCTGTAGTGCAGTCACACTTAGTGATCCAGATTTCTTCTTGGTTGTTGACACCTGTGTTGTGAAGGGTCGACACTTGCAACTTTTTTCCAAATTTTTCTCACGGTTTGGACCTACTTTTTGGGGATATTTTGACTACATATTTTGAGTTGACTTTGGGGCTTATATCTATTTTTGTCCTAGTACTATATAAAGGCCCTCACTTGACCTTTTCTCTCACTTTTTCTTCCCTTTCCTTCCTCTAAACCGTGAAACACCTTCTCTCTCTCTCAAAAGGCACTTTTCACTCATAGATTCTTAGATCTACTTGCTTGAAGACCTCTACTCACCTTGCTCCTTTGAGATAAAGTATAGAGCTTGTCGAGGGCTTCATTTTGATCGGAGCAAAGCTTGGTTTCTCCTCCGTTGACTTTTGGGTTTTTCTTCCTTCTTCCCCTTCTAAACTTGAGGTAGGGATATTTTACTCTCCTATATGGGTTTTAACATAGATATTGTCATCTTGTATAGATGGTGTGACTTGAGAAGGTTTTTGGTAAATTTTTGGTTAGTTCCTATGTATATAAAAGAGCGGTTTCTTATTTGAGTCCTTTATGGGCATGAGGGGTCTTGAATATGTTAAGGCTTGAGAGGAATTGATGAAATTTGGTCTTTGATATAATATTTGATAAACGGGGAGATTTTCCCTAATTTGATTAAATAAGTTATTTTGTATAAATAACGAGATTGGTTCGGAAATTTTGGAATTGAAGGAACGTGTAATTAAATGCTGTGGATGGATTTATGAATTACTCACCTTTGGAAAAGTTGATAAATCATCTATTATTAGATTTATTTATCTGTTTAGAAATATCTGCTTTGGGCTATCGGTGGAGGATAGCCATGATTGTTGTAGAAATTGCATGATGATTAGATAAATTGAAACTAATCAATTGGTTTATGTCATTGAATATGACGGTTGGATTTACACATTGAATATGTGCTTTAATTGATCATTGTATATGACAAGCTATTTAAATGCATTGCATATGTATTTTGTTTGGGAGAAGAAAGGGGATGTACTCCACGGTTTAGGAGGAGATAGGGGATGTACTCCACAGTTTGGGAGGAGATAGGGGATGGACTCCATTGTTAACTAAGTTGGTCGAAGTGTCCATGGTGAAAGTCCCGAAACCTTGATTACGTTTGAATGACGTTAATGATTGAAGTATTAATAATATTATGAGTTGTAGTCTCATTTTGAAGTGTTAATGACTGAAGTGTTAATACTATGAGTTGAGATCTCATTATGATTTGATTGGGATAAATAAATGGAAATGGATTGAAACATGGTTGTAAGTGTTGATTGGTCTTGGAAGAGATGTACGTTGTTTTATAAGTGTTAACCATTTGTCAAATGCTAATGTTTTAGTTATTTCTCATATTTTTTTTAGTATATCTCTGCTGGGCTTTGGCTCACCCTATATGGGACATCATTTTCAGGTGCAGATGATATGCCACCTCCAAGGACGTAGCTTGGGAGGCTTAGAGGCTGAAAGATCATTTTTGTTGTTATCATTTTACATTACATGTAAATCAAGCCAAGGGCTTACTATGTAAAAAGAGTTAGAACTCTTCTTTTGTTGTAACCAAGGGTTGACTTGGAAAGTTGTAAACCTATAGGGCATTTACTTTTGTTGTCAACATGTAGTACTTTTTGTAAGAATACTCTAATGTATGGAATATTATATCTCTTTCTTGTATCATAAATGTATGATTTATGGGTTTATTTTGAGGGCGTTACAGTTTCAATTTCCTATTCACCTAATAATGGTTTTGAGCAACCAAATATACTACGTGAATCACAATGTGGCATACAATGCGTTACCACCCATACCCGTTATAACCGGTACTTAGAACCTAGTTAAATTATAGTCCAAAGTTAACGAAAAATTCTGTTTTGGTACAGAATTTTACAACCATTCTACCAATCCCCCACATTAATAGAATTTGAAGACAACAGAAATGTAACAACATGCAGAATTTGTCAAAAGAATATAAATCGAAAATATCTTGAATCAAGATAGGTAGCTTTCGGCCTTGAACCTTAGTGATAACCTATTGGATTTACTAGTTAACCAATGGGCGCAATGCCTTGAATTGTTCAGACGTTTGTGTAAGCCAAGACAATAGATTTCACACAACATATCTTCTAGGGAAAAAAAAAATTCAAATTGATCCGAAAATTGTACTTTCATGATTTTATCATATTTGTATTTAAAAAAATAAATGATGACAGTTTGTTTTTAAAATCATAATTATCGTCCATTTTTTTCCAAATACAAACAAGGTAAAATCATTTGGTTACAATTATCAAAACAATACTCTCTCCATCCCAAAGTAATGGTTTTTTTTGGGAAATCCAACTTTTTTTGGTAGTACAATTATTGTACTTTAAAAAAAATAATTTTTCAAAATTACCCTTTGATAGTACATTTTTTGGGGAATATCAATGTCATAATTGTACTTTTTATGTTGTTAATGAATTTAAAAGAAAAGCAAAATAGAAAATTTACATTATTTTTGTACTTGATTTTTTAAAAGGGACTAATATTTTGGGATGGAGGGAGTATGATTTTTGTAGGGATGATCTGCAGACTCATAACATGAACAACTTCGATTACAAGTGTGATGACCGGGTGTAGACTCGACTTTCTTCGTGCGCCCCTTTTGGAGAAGGCGCGAATTGGTCGTCCAACAATTCAGACTCCTGTCATGGTTCTAAATCTAATCTCACAAAGTGCAATGTGAGACTGAAAAACACCAAAGAGTCCAAATCCGGCAAATCGTTTTGGAAAATCGATTTTGAATAAAAAAGCGCCAAACATGGACTGCTTTGCCAGATTACAGAGTCGCCACCTAAATATTTTGTTTTTGGGAAATTTAGGAAACCTTGACTCGTGCCAAAGGCCACGTGTCCGTCATCACCAAAGTTGCCTCGAACTTGGGAACTTACGAGAGGAAGGTCCCGAATGAACATTTCGCTCGCCCGATCAAAGGATCGGCCTTTACTAAGCATGATATGTTGTTTTATAAACACATGTGTTCTTATCTGGTTATTAGCTAACTTTACTATCTGATGCGCACAGCATACAAGTATAGACTCGATCATAAGAATTGGAACAAAACAACTCATGTTTGTTTTTGAAAATGATTTGAAAGTGCTACTCGCAAGTACGCTAAAACATGGATTTGCCACCCTCAAGTGGGCTTTAAAACATGATTTGCCACTTCGCAAAGTGTGCTTAAAACTCACAATCATTGAGTTGTTCCAATTCAGGAAATCAAAGCCTTCACCCACAGGCATTCATGCAGTTAATCACATAAGCAAATAGCCTCATGGCAAGCATGCTGTTGATATAGTTCGTTCCCGGTGGATGGGCTTGACCGATCCAAGTTCCTCGAGTCCACGTCCGGGTGGCGGAGTTCACTAGACGACCTTCAAGTAAGTTCAGTGGGGAACGGGGTAGTCCCCCAGCGAACCCTCCGACGAGCAAGTTAGCGAGTAGGGAAGAAGATGAAGTATGTAGAGAGAGATTAGAGATAAAAAAGCTTAACCTTCTTCTTGTCTTCGATGCTTGCTTATATCTTTTGGTAATCATTTCACTGTCCCTTCCGACGTGCCCCTCCCGCCGAAAGCCTGTGTTGTAGCTTGCCCTGTACAGGGTAAGGGAGCGCTGTTCCGACGGGGAGGTATTGTCGTAATAAATGCTGTGATGGGTTGCATTAATGGTGATGTGTTGTAGCAATAACTTTGCAGATCTTTGTCTGCTGTCGTGGCTTGTTCTGCACCTGCCACGTGTCCGAATGTCATTAGCCCTTCATGCTCAGTTGGCCTCCAGCTATCTGGGCTTCACCAGTCGGGTTATGTTATGGGTCTTAAGTGATGGGCTCGGGGTTGTTCATCGTGGGCTGTAGCCCTTATGGGCCTGGCCATGTTAGCAGTCCCCCATTCCCGAATGCAGCTTCAGCCCAATGAAGGGAATAGTAATCAGGAAGATGTGCCTACCGCTTGGTGGGGTCGAAAGAAGGACCGAGCAGAACGGTCTGATGCGAGGAGCCGAGTGGGAGGGCCGACCGTGAAAAATGTCGACCACGAGGGGAGTCGAGTGGGAGGGCCGACCGCGAGGAGAGCCGAGTGGGAGGGCCGACCGCGAGGAGAACCGAGTGGAAGTGCCAACCGCGAGGGGGGCCGAATGGGAGGGCCGACCGCGAGGGGGAAGGCCGACTGTGAGGAGGGTTGACTGCGTGAAGGCCGAGCGGAGGGGTGCGGGGCTCAAGAGGCGGCGCGTGAAAAGAGGATGTGAAGTGGAAAAGACAGGGGAAGTTGTTGGGGCAGTGTATCGCGGCCATACACGTGGCGCTATCGTGTGGGATAAGTGAGGCGTTGGAGTAAAAATGAAACGATAGGTCATTATGGGGTTGAAAAGACAGTTTTGGCGGATGATTTGAAAAGTTTTCAAACTGGCGAAAATTAATTGGGATCCTTGGAATACGGGCAAACCGTGGGCTTTTGGCGTTGTGAGATTCACTTATTTGTTTACAAAAAACCAAAACATTCCAAGTCTTGCTTCATTTGTCGCTCACGATACCCCTTTGCAACATTTCTTTGATTTTCTTGCTCCTGCCTCAGAAGCGATTCGTAAACATACCCTAGAAATGGCACAAGAAGGAGTTGTGAATGTGAGGGTAGACCCTCTTGGAAACGACGATGCTGAGGAGCTAGCGGCGCAATATAGGTCAGAGAGGGTGGAGGAACCGGTGGTGCGATCCCATGGTTCTACCATAATAGCAGCGCCAAAGCCAATCAGTCAGGTGGAACCAGACCACTGGCACACGAAGGCTGACAAGTCTACGATTACGGCAGTGGAGTTGGAGGTGATCCGTGAGAAGTACCAGATCCCTGCGGAGGTGGAGCTATCACTGCCGACATCGACGGAAAGGCCGTCTGACGCCAGGCCAGGGAAGTTTTTCCTCTATGAGGAAGCTCTAAAGGGTGAACTGAGGCTGCCACTGCCGCAAATCGTGATGGACGTGCTCAACCACTTGGAGGTAGCACCGGGGCAACTAATGCCCAATGCGTGGAAGATTTTGCTATCTTGCGCAAGTGCATGGCCGAAGGCAAATGGAGGGCAGGCCATGACAGCAGATGAATTTTTCGCCTGCTATAAAGCCTCAGGACAACAAGAGACATGGGTCACCTTGCAGGCAGCAATGGGAAAGGGGTTGGTGGCGGGTCTGCCGTCGTCAATAAAGGGGTGGCGACCAAGATGGTTGTATGTGTTTGCCAACGGGGGGCCTAGGGTTCGCACCATCTGGAAGGTGCCTATGAGGTCGATGGAGGCGAGATTGGGGGCAGCGGCGGAGGAGAGGGTGAAGAAGGTGAATGAGTGGAGGGAGAGAGAGAAGGTCAAATGGGATGAGCTTGTCCAGCCGTCCGCGTTGTTTGAGGCGGGATTGGGGCCACTGCCGATCGGTGCGGATCTCGACCGAACAGAATTGGAGGCGAGGAGGGCAGCTCAGGAGGCAGAGGATCGGGCCATCCTAGCCAAGGCCAAAAAATTTAAGGAGGCGCAAGAAGGCCGACCGGCTCAATCGATCGCGCGAGAGAGGATCCGACCGCGCCCAAGGCCACTGGGGGGAAGGACTTAAGCAGTTTTGAGCCGCGACCACCCCCAGTTGATCCTGTGAAAGAGCAAGCCAGGAGGGAGGGGGAGGCTCTGAAGAAGAAGAAGAAGAGGAGTGCCCCAGAGGAGGGTGCAGATGAGCCTAGGTCTAAAAAGGCTAAGGTCGTTCCAGGCACGGCGAAGACGTCTGTGGTCAAGGATGCCCCAGAAGTGGCGGGGGTTACCCCAAGGTTGGAGGTTGTGGATATGGCCCCAGCAATACAAGTGGGAGTTGGGGTGACTGGCGCGGAACTGAGCGTGGGGCAACAGACCCAAAAGGGCTCTGATCCCCAGGAAGGAGGAGTCAGTCTTGCCACAGCGATTTATCACGCCCGTACCGTGGCTGGACGGTTGGAAGGAGAGGAGGGGCCAGCTAGGGCGGGAGCAGACCAGCTGGTGAAGATTATAGAGGAGTCCACTCTGCGCTCGGCGTCCAAATTCAGTGAGGCTAACCTGCTGAGGGGGTTATGCTCCGCTCAAATGGAGGTAACCACCTTGGCAGGGGCCCTTCTGAGGAAGGCGGGGGCTGCCAAGCTAAAGGCGGAGGAGGCCAAGACTCAGCTCACAAAATTGAAGAAGGAGAGTGCGAGTTGGGCGAATGCTCATGCCGATCTGCAAGCGGCCAAGGTGGAGCTGGAGGACACACGCCGCCAGGTTGTGTCGCTCGAGTTCCAACTGGCTAGCGAGCGGAAGAAGGTGGATGAGGCCGAGAGGGCTTGCGCCGTCGCAATTGAACGCCATGAAGAAGCGATGCTCAACAATGAAGAGCTAGTTAGGCAAAAAGATGAGGTGGATGTGAAGGTGGGCGCTCTGCAAAAGGAGCTGGAGGGCGAGCATGCCAAAGCGATGGAGCAGAGGGAAAATATGCGTAAAGAGTTAGAGGCAGAGAGAGGAAAAGCAACTGTGGAGAAGGAAGCTCTGCAAAAGGAGTTGGAAGCTGAGAGGGCCAAAGCTTCTTCTGAGAAGGCGATCCTACAAAAAGAGCTGGATGAAGAAAGGGCGAAGGGCCGCCTACCCGATCATTGCATGATTGAGTTGATCAATTCAAAGGATCGCCTGAATTTCAGATGGCGGTTGATGCTGCAGTCATCGCCAGCTTGGCTAGGGAGGAATCTGGTGGGGCTGGCCCATCAAGGGCGACTGTTGTGGGGTGATCTGAGGCTGAAGTCATTGAAAGCTTCCAATAATCAGACTTCTACAAGCATGAAATGGTCGAGTACTGGGACAGCGGGTGGAAGATGTTCAAACGTAGGGCTGAGGAGCTGTTCCCAGAGCTTGACCTGAGTAGTGTCACAATTGGAGAGGATGACGTTGCCCAGACTCCCCTGGATGAGGGAATTGAAGAAGCAGATCTGGTTTCCAGTGAGGATGAAGAGTAAATTGAAGTAGTGTTTTGTTTTGTCTTTGTATACACATTGTAACTTTTTTTTTTTTTTTGGAGTATTGTAGTGAACTGATGTACATATTTCCGAATAAATAAAATTTCCTTTGAGTTTCTATGATTCGATTGTGTTTGCTTATGTATAAGTCATACAGAGGTATAATAAAAATCCAATATTGAGTAAAGTTAAAAGCTCCTTTATGCATAGTGAGACTGGACTTGTATAAAAACTTAAGGGGCAGTGGGATTGAATTAGATAGAAATGGGAGTTGTATGAAAAGTCAGTGAAGTTCAAAGAAATGTTGAAATAGGACTTGTATAAGAATTCGATGCAAAGTAAAGTAAAGGACTCCGTAATGCAGAGTAAAGTTGGACTTGTATAAAAATTTGTATAAAAATTCACGCTAGATGGTGGAGGAAATAATCTGATTAGTAAATGAACAATGTGAGAACATCTTGGGAATTTGACTAAGTAAAGGGTAGTGTAAAAACTTTGATCTGGAATTGTGACTGTCAAAGGAAAGTAGGGAACTCCTTGATGCGCATTGTAGATTTTATTAAGGATATAATTATGGAATGTCACTGATGGTGGAATTGAGGTTGTAAGTAAGGCATTCTGGACCTGCATTGGTGGCATTCAGTCTGGTTGAGTCTTTTGGAGCGCTCGGTCATGGCTGAGGGCTTTGGAAGTGCTTAGTCTGGCTGAGGCTTTTGAAGTGCTCGGTCTGGCCGAGGCTTTTGAAGTGCTCGGTCTGGCCGAGGCTTTTGGTGCTCAGTCTGGCTGAGGCTTTGGAAGTGCTGCAAGTGAAAATGTTATTGAGGCGACAGGGGTAGCTGGGAGACAAAATTGTTGTCATGAGGAATGTAGTCCAATGATCAAAATTTATATTGCATCAAAAAGAAAGTACAACAATTGAGTGATACAAATAGCTAATTGAAAGTAGCGTTTTAAGAATTCAGCGTTCCATGGGTGAGGAAGGTCGCGACCCTCCATGTCTTGAAGTCGGTAAGTGCCTGGACGCGGTCTGGCTTTCACAATATAAGGTCCCTCCCATTTGGCTGCCAATTTTCCCTCAGTCGGATTCTTGGTGGCAAGGGTTGCTTCTCTCAACACTAGGTCCCCCACAGCAAATTCCCTTGGTCGGACCCTGCGGTTGTAATGTGTTCTCATTTTTTGTTGGTATGAGGCTAGTCTGACCGCAGTGGTCTCCCTGAGTTCTTCGATCAGGTCTAGGTCCGCTCGACGGAGCTCTTCAGTCAAGGTTGGATCCGGATGTAGGACCCTGGGGGTTGGCAGACCGACTTCTACTGGGATAACCGCCTCAACGCCGTATGTTAGGCGGAAAGGGGTTTCCCCAGTAGGAGTCCGAGCTGTAGTTCAGTAGGCCCAGAGTACATTTGGTAGTTCATCAGCCCAGAGTCCCTTAGCAGCCTCCAGTTTAGCCTTGATGATCTTCAAAAGAGACCGATTGGTGACCTCAACCTGGCCATTGGCTTGGGGATGACCGAGGGAGGAGAAACATGGTTGGATCTGGAGGTCGGCACAGAACTTTCTGTATCTGGCGTTGTCAAATTGTTTGCCGTTGTCTGACACGATGGCCTGAGGGATGCCGAACTTGCAGACGATTGATTGCCAGATGAATTTGGTTGTGTTCCATTCGGTGATGGTGGCAAGGGGTTCTGCCTCGACCCACTTGGTAAAGTAATCAATGGCAACAACCGCGAACTTGGTCTGGCCTCGGCCAGTGGGAAGTGGACCAATCAGGTCGATCCCCCATTTAGCGAACGGGTACGGGCTGCAGAGAGTAATCAGTTTAGTGGGAGGAGCATGGGGGATGTTGGCAAAGCGCTGGCACTTATCGCATTTGAGGACAAAATCAGTGGCATCTTGATTGAGAGCCGGCCAGAAATAGCTAGTACGGAGTATTTTGTGGGCCAAAGACCTGCCGCCCGAATGATTGCCACAAACTCCCTCATGGATTTCTTGCATTACATATGCTACTTGGGTTGAGTTGAGGCATCGCAGATATGGTCGTGAAAAACCACGTTTGTACAAGATGCCATCGACCAGGACGTAGTTAGACGACCAAGCCCTGACTTTGGCGGCCTGTTCTTGGTCATTTGGGAGTTCTCTTGTTGTTAGAAATAGGGTGATGTCGGATGCCCAGGGGATGGGTTCATTTTGGAGGAACTGCACTTCGTGCTGGTCAAGCAAGATAGCCAGATGAGTTAGGTATTCGGGGTGGACTCCGTGGTTGAGGTCGGACTAATCCGTAGAGGCCAACTGTGCCATCTCATCAACTTTGGAGCTTTCCGCCCGAGGTATGTGTTTGATCTGGAAAGTGTTGAAGAGGCAGACAAGGGGGAGCGCCATGTTTCTGTATGCCCGCATTGTGCCATCCTTAGCATCGAATTCCCTCGTGATCTGACCGACGATGAGCTGGGAGTCACTGAACACGCGGATGTGGCTAACACCAATGTCTTTGGCTAGGCGGAGTCCTGCGATCAACGCTTCGCATTCGGCCTCGTTGTTGCTGGCATCAAACAAGAGACGGAGAGCACACTTGATACAACCACCTTCGGGGGAGGTGAGAATGAGACCAACCCTGCTACCTTCCCTCCGGGATGACCCATCGACATTGAGAGTCCAAGAATGGGGGTCTTCTGGTTCAGCAGGAGTTGGTGGTGATGGAGAGGTAGTGGCTGGGGTAGGGTTGGTGAATTCTAGGATAAAGTCGGTGATGACCTATCCTTTGATTGCTGTGCGGGGGCGGTAGGAGAAGTCAAATTGGCTGAGTTCCACTGACCATTGCATAAGTCGGCTAGAAAGCTCTAGTTGCTGCATGACCTTCTTCAGGGGTTGGTCGGTGAGGACCACTATGGAATGGGCCTGGAAGTAAGGGCGAAGTCGTCTGGAGGCGGTGACCAGGGCGAGGGACAACTTTTCTAGCAGTGGGTAATTCTGCTCTGCTCCCCTGAGAGCTCGACTGATGTAATAGACCGGGCGTTGGACTGAGCCATCTTCCCTAATGAAAGCTGCACTGACGGCGGTGTTCGATACTGCTAAATAGAGGAAGAGGGGCTCACCTGCGATTGCCTGCGAAAGAAGGGGGGGTTGGCCATGCATTGTTTTAACTACTGGAAAGCCTTTTCGGATTCAGTCGTCCATTCGAAAGTCTGCCGAAGGACTTTGAAGAATGGTAGGCACTTGTCTGTTGCGCGGGAAATGAACCGGTTGACGGCCGCCACTCTGCCAGTGAGTCTTTGAACTTCCTTAACAGTTTTGGGTGACTGCATCTCAATCAAGGCCTTGATCTTTTCCGGGTTGGCCTCAATGTCGCTACCGACCGACCATAAACCAAGAACTTTCGGATCCTACGCCAAAGGCGCACTTCTCTGGGTTGAGCTTCATCTGGTACTTGCGAAGGGTGGCAAAGGTCTCCCGTAGGTCGGTCAGATGGTCAGTGGAGAGTTTGCTTTTGACTAGCATGTCGTCCACATACACCTCCATGTTCCGACCGATCTGATTTTGGAAGACTGCATTGACTAGCCGTTGGTAGGTGGCCCCGATTCTTGATCGAACAAAGATGACACGGTAGTGGTAGGTACCCCGGTCAGTGATGAAGGATGTGTGTTCCCGATCAGATGAGTGCATCATGATTTGGTTATACCCGGAGAAAGCATCCATGAAGCTGAGCATTTGGTGACCGGCCGTGGCGTCGACCAGCAGATCAATGCGGGGGAGTGGATAGCTATCTTTGGGGCAAGCTCGATTCAGGTCAGAGTAATCGACGCAGAGACGCCACTTGCTATTGTTCTTGCGGACTAGAACCATATTGGACAGCCACTTAGGATAATCGACATTTTGGATGAATTGAGCCTCGAGGAGTTTGTCCACCTCTGCAGCTATGAGATTATTACGCTCTGGGTGGAAAATACGCTGCTTTTGGCGGTAAGGCCAGAAATGGGGTTCGATGCTGAGGCGGTGAGTTATGAAGGAGGGGTCAATGCTTGGCATGTCTGAGTGGGTCCAAGCAAATACGTCATTGTGCTCGGTGAGGAGGGCAGTAAGGTCGGCTCTGGCTTGGGGGGATAGTTGACTGCCGATCTTGGCGGTTTTCGTTGGGTTAGTGGGGTCGATGGGAACCTCAATGAGCTCCTCAACGGGTTCTCCCCTGATCAGCTCGTCTTCGTCTCGGACATCAAGTCCTTCAATAATCATGGCCTCCTTCAGCTTGACTTCTTTAAGTGAGGCAACATAACACTCCCTGGCCGCTTCGATCGCTCTCGACCCTGAGGTCGGTGGGGAACTTGAGGGCGAGATGATAGGTGGATGTGATGGCTTGGAAAGCGTTTAGGGCGGTGCGGCCAAGGATGATGTTGTAGGCGGATGGGCAATCGACCACAAGGAAGGTGAGCAACTTCGTGGCCTGCCGTGGGTATTCGCCAATGGAGATGGGAAGGTCAATGGAACCAATGGAGGTCACACGGTCGCCAATGAAGCCGACCAGGGGGGTTTGGAGTGGGGACAAGCTTTCTTCCCCAATTTTGAGTTGGCAGAAACAATTGAGGAAGATGATGTTTGAAGAGCTGCCGTTGTCAATGAGAACTCGTCTGACCTTATAGTTGGAGAGGATGGCCGAAATGACAAGAGGGTCATCATGTGGGTAACAGATGCCTGAACAAGGTCCGTAAAGTAAGGTGATGGGCTCATCCTTTGTTTGAAATGTTTGGAAGGTCGGTCTCTGATGCATCGCTTTGTCTCGAGCCCTTTGTATTTTTCTCGATTCGCCCTTTGAGCGAGCAGGATGGTCCACCGCAGGGGAGTCCACCCGAAATAACTCTGATTTCACCAATTGGCGGCGGTGGGTTACCTTGTGGAGGTCGATCATGGCCTTGATTTGGTTGAGCCGGCCACCGCGGTGGGGTGTGCCAGCGATTGTCTCTGTGGGGTTCGGTTCTTTGCCTTTGCTGAGGGCGGGTGTCGGTGAACCGGCTTAGGCGCCCCTGGCGAATGAGGGTCTCCACCTGATCCCTGAGGTTGATGCAGTCATCAGTGTTATGGCCATGGTCCTGATGGAAACAGCAATATTTGGACTGGTCTTTCCGGGTTGACGGGTTCCGTGGAGGGGGAGGCCATTTGAGAGGGTAGTCCCGTTGGATCTGGTTGAGGACATGTTCCATAGGAGACTTGAGGGGTGTATACCGCTTGAACCGACCGGGCGGTCGGACTGGTGCCATCCGGTCTGCACGAAGGGGTCGGTTTGTATGGTGGGATGTTTGGCTATGATACTGGGTGTTTTTGGGTTCTAAGTCTTTTCTCTTTTCTCTTGGGGTCAGGTTTTTAGCCGTTGGATCCTGCCGAGCGGCTAGCGAATCCTCAGCATTCATGTATTTTTGGGCTTTGGAGAGTAGGGTGGCCATTGAGGTCGGGGGGTTTTTAGAGAGGGAGAAAAGGAAATCAGATGACCGCAGACCGGCCATGAAAGCTGTGAGGATGACCTTGTCGTCATTTTCGGCAACTTGCAGGGCTTCGGTGTTGAAGCGAGTAACGAAGCTGCGGAGTGATTCCCCCTCGGTCTGACGAATATTAAGGAGTTGGGTGGCCGGACGTCACTGACGCTGGGCTTGGATAAAATGGCTCAGAAAAGAGTCACTGAGATGTTGGAAGGTGGAGACAGAGTCTGGTGGTAGCTGACTAAACCACAGCCGAGCTGACCCCTTCAGGGTCACGGGAAAAGCCCGGCACATGATTTCGTCCGGGAAGGCGTGGAGGATCATGAGGGTACGGTAAGTCTCCAGGTGGTCGACGGGGTCGGTTGTTCCGTCGAAGGAGTCGATGGTGGGCATTTTGAACTTGGCGGGCAGGGGTTTGTCTCGGATGGAGGCGACGAATGGTGAGTTTTCCATAGTGGAAGGCTTATGCTGGATATTCTGCATGACCCCTTGGAGCTGAAGCTTCATGGCTCGGAGTTCAGCATCCCAGAGGGGGATGTTCTCACCACCAGAGGGAGACAATTGTTGGATGCTGCTGGCCTCTCCCTCGAGGGCTGGTGCTATGACCGATGGGTGTGGGGGTGGAGGTGGTGGGTTTATATGTGGGTGAGGAGGTTGCAAATCGCCCAAGTTAGGTGGATTGGGTTGTGGGGCAGTATGGTCGGGAGTTCGTTCTGCGTTGGGCAGGATATCTGGAGGTGGAGGTGGAGGAATGGGGAGGTTTCTTTGGAGCAGAGCATTGATTAGGGCTTGGTTTTGTTCGGCCATGCGGTTGATGCTGTTAGTAAGTTCGATGAAGTATTGCGGTGGGTTGTCTGGATTGGGAGGGTTGGCTTGATGATCAGCAGCATTATGGTGGGAGGCCACGGATCTAGTCGTGACCATACACTTGACGGGTGAGGTGAAAAGGTCACTGGAATAGGGTCTCCGGCGGCAATGAACACAACTGGCGCACGGACAAACCAAGTTCCCACAGACGGCGCCAACTGTTGATACAGTTCGTTCCCGGTGGATCGGCTTGACCGATCCAAGTTCCTCGAGTCCACGTCCGGGTGGCGGAGTTCACTAGACGACCTGCAAGTAAGTTCAGTGGGGAACGGGGTAGTCCCCCAGCGAACCCTCCGACGAGCAAGTTAGCGAGTAGGGAAGAAGATGAAGTATGTAGAGAGAGATTAGAGATAAAAAAGTTTAACCTTCTTCTTGTCTTCTATGCTTGCTTATATCCTTTGGTAATCATTTCACTGTCCCTTCCGACGTGCCCCTCCCGCCGAAAGCCTGTGTTGTTGCTGTCTGACAGGTAAGGGGTATTGCTGACCGGGAGGTGTTGTCGTAATAAATGCTGTGATGGGTTGCATTAATGGTGATGTGTTGTAGCAATAACTTTGCAGATCTTTATGCTGCTTCGTGCTCAGACTCGCCACGTGTCCGAATGTCATTAGCCCTTCATGCTCAGTTGGCCTCCAGCTGTCTGGGCTTCACCAGTCGGGTTATGTTATGGGTCTTAAGTGATGGGCTTGGGGTTGTTCATCGTGGGCTGTAGCCCTTATGGGCCTGGCCATGTCACATGCTATCATAGCAACATTCACACTCATACAAACATGCTAAAGCATAAACACTTACAGTATACTCCAAGCCAAAACAAAAGCTAGTTAGAAACAATGCATGATCCTAACTATGTTAAAATGTCTAATGCAACACTTGCAACATGACATTAACAGTCTCGGCTACCTAAGATAGCATATGAATGCAACAATTGATACATATATTCAAATAGGTATTAAAGTACGATGCAGTTTAAATGATACGCCAAGCCTGGTGCATGCAATACAAATGAATGATGCAAACATGCAAGCATAAGGTATGCTAATCAAAACATGTCCCCAAACTAACCATCGAAAGCGGTTAAATAAAATGGGGGAAGAAGTGGGGTTGGAAGACACACACGCACACACACTTATTACAACATTGCGCCCTTTCGCAAGAGGGTCCGAATAAATAAGCTAAGCTACACTAAGCTAAGCTAATTATTACAGAACAACTAATTAACTATTCTACCTAATTAATTATTACAACACAATTGGAATAAAATAATTAATTACACGAACTAATTAAAATATTACAAAACAAATTGATTAACTAGTTACTCTAACAAATTAAAGCAATTAAATGGCCTCGTGGGCAAGGGACAGATGCATGCTTGGTTGGCGTCCGCTCAGAAATCCATTGCTTTGCCGTCAATTGCCTCTGTTTGCACTCGCCTTGGTTTCTAAACATTGAACCAACGTCCACACCGCTTCTACTCCCAAAATAGGATCATTTCTGTACAAAAATGGACTGGTGGCCGGTCGACCACAAAAAGTGGCTACCGGCCACCTCAACTTGCTGGCCAGCTAGTTAAAGTGGCCGGTCAGCTACCTCAAGTGGCCGGTCGGCCACTTGTTTTTCCAGACTGCTGGTTTTGCTGCAACAGAGAACAACAGAGGCATAGTAATGTATTTGCAAGGAAATGTGTGTATTGCCACACTTCTCATCATTTCTCAAGCTCAAAGGAGTGTGGCGCTCGGCTTTCACACCACCAACCAAGCATCTTAATGCATGATGGCCCAAAAACCAAGTTTGTACAAGCTTAGTGAATGCGCACATAGGACTCAAATGACCACCGCCCTATCATGCATGATCGAGGGTGACGACGACCAAGAAACGTGACACGTTTCATCACTGTGAGTATGAAACGCCCCACATTTCTTGTGTTTGGATTAACGTCCGATCCAAACAAATGCAATGCAACACAACATGCTTAACGCGCTCAAGTTTTACTAGTCCACTTTCTTGTTTACACAATTTACATTACCAAGCCATTCATTAACCGGTTTGGTCCAATGTGAAAGTCCTCTAATTGGAAAGATGGCCTAAGCCACAAGTGCCTTGAGCATAAAAGAGGTTTCATGCTGTTGATTAGTAGAAATCCTCAAGGGAGGATTAAAACCATTAGGCATGCGAACCTCAATTCCACATTCAAGTCATCAAGGGGCTCAAGACTACTTTCAAAGAGAATGAAAGATTGAAACAATGAAGTGCAATGACATATATTTCAGCACTGAAATAATATGCTAAGTAACTCAAAATCATGCAAACAACTCATGTAATGCATGGTTAAAGGCATAACTCATTAAGCTAATAAAAGGGGTTGTGCCACAACCTTACAACACAAGCCTTAAAGGGCCAAACTGACTCAAAACAGAGTTAAAGCATGCCAAAACAAAGGCTAAATCATGCTGAGATTAAAGCTTAAAAGGCAAGAAAATCATGCATACAAATTGGCTAACAAGCAAGGCATAAAGCACCACTCTCAAAAGCATTTAAAGAGTGATATATGTGAGAGCTTGACAGAGGAATATGCTCTGAAATCACTTGCTAGATGATGCCATATCATATAAATAACTCAAATAAAGCATGCTAAGAGCCTTAAAACACAAAGTTAGGAAGGGTCGGTTACACTATAGCTATACAAAGCGAAGCACATGTGACCAAGACCACTTGAAAAAGAGTTAAAGCATGCTAAATCAAAGCCAAAAATATGCTGGAGTCAAGCTAACACAAGCTAGAACGATAGGCTAAAACATCAAGCACACTAGGCTAGTAAGCAAGATTGCACTACAAGTGTAAGAAGCAAACAACAAGTGACCCAACCAGCTAGAAATAGAGCTAAAGCTGGTCAAAAAAGACACAAAAACATGCTGAGATCAAGCCATGAGATGGTAGAAAAACATGCTCACATGTTGGGCCATCAACACTTGCAAAGAAGACACAAGGAGGGGAGGCCACCCCCTTCTATTTGGGACCTCAAAACCAAGTTTCTAACACTAAAAATTCCCTGGATTTTAGTGGTTAAAAGGCCAAAAAGAGGTTGTTTGAAAAGCTTTGAAAGATGGCACAACACTTAGCAAATAAGCAACAAAGGTGGGTGGGCCACCCCTAACTCCAAAAAGGCCTTAAACTACTATTTTTAAACCTTAAAAATACAGGTTTTTGTAGTTGAAAGCTTAGCTAAAAACAGCATGCAATGGTGGCCAAACAAGTACATGAAACAAAGCTTGAAGGGGGATAAGGCCTTACCATTGAAGAACAACAGCAAAACAGCCAAAATTCTGAGCTTAAACCAGCTTTGAGAGCTCAAATAGGACCTCTAAGAACTTCAACAACAAGGTAGAGGTGTTTGGTCTAGGGTCTCTTTGCAAGAGTGTATGAAATTCTAAGCTTAAGGCACAAAACAAAAAGAGAGAGAGGCTGAGATTTTGCTCACAAAATTTTTTAGAGAGAGAGGGATTTTGAGAGAGAGAGCCTTCCAAACTTGCCAACCTTCCAAAATGAGAGATATGGCCTCCATATATAGCAAAAATGCAAGCCTTGGTCGAAATATCTAAATTGGAACAGCTGGAGGTTGTGTAGAATAGCTAGAGGGAAAAGATCTGCAAAATATCTGAGTTTTAGACATAAGTGGCCGGTCGGCTACTTCAAGTGGCCGGTCAGCCACTTGTCTTGCCGGTCGGCTACTTGTGGTGGCCGACCGGCCACTAAAAATCTGCTTCTAGGCCCAACTTCAAACGAGCATAACTCCTTCATCTGGACTCCTTTTTAGGTCATTCTTGTGTCTAAATTGAATCCCCGGAAGTAAAATTTCCAATGGTGGTAGCCTCACATCAAAATTCCAATTGTGCAAAAAGTTATGCTTCTTTTAGTGAAGACTGCTCATTTCCAGCTCAATCGGATTGATGCCCAACTTCAACCAACCGTATCTCCCTCATTCGGACACGGCTTTAAGAGATTCTTGAGTGCAAAATGAAGCCCCGAAATTCTTCTTTCCAATGGTGGTGGTCTTATAGCTGAAATCCAAGTGTGCAAACGGATAGCCCTGATTTAACGAGAGCCGCTCGACTCTTCCTCTTAACGGTTCATGCCCATCTTCTTCTCCAACTTGGTTTCTTCCCTCTCCTTTTCGTTTCTTCAACTCCAAACCTCTAAACAAGATGTTTTAAAGGTTTTTTTCAAATATTTCACCTCTCTTTCATTCATTTCCACTTTGTCCTTGCTTAGTTTACCGAAAAGCGCAACATTTAACAAAATGCAAGCCCCGGAACATCGTAGAAACTTTTTTTTCAAAAATGTTTTTAAAGAGAGGGTTTTAAGGTCTAAAATATTTTTTGGTCCAAAAATGGGGTGTGAGGTTTGGATTTGACACTCTCCTTGCCAAAGAAATCGAACCTTTGCATAGCATGGCCTACACCATCAAGTAAGCAATTAGTAGTGCCCAAGTCTTAAGGGCGGTCAAAAATGGGGTGTCTACAGTTGCCCCTCTTTGACAGAGCTCAGAGTCATGAAATAACGTGAGTAAATGTCAAAGCCTAGAGACTATCCATTTTTGACAAGGTCGAACACTTGGACAAATAAACAAAATACAGAGGCAAAAACAAATGGTTGCACCCGCAAGCAGCCTACGTATCCCTTGCAAGGAATCAAACCAGCGTAGTTCAGGGGGCAGAATGCAAATGATACACAACAAAACAATGCAGATGATATACAATGCAATGAAACAATCAAACCACAAGCAGTGCAAAACCACACAAATATCATAAAGGGATTGAGATACAAAATCAAACTACGTTTAACGCAGAAAATGTGCCAGAACCCTCAAACCACGATTCTCTTAGTGGAATAGGCATGTACACATGCAGAACTATGTGTTTTGCAGAAAGAACACAAGTAATTGGATGGCATGATATAAGTGAGGAATGATTTGCTGAAGAAAGATCGTGATCCTATATGCTGAATGCTACAAAGTGACATACGATGCAACGGATGGAGTGGATGAAGTGAATAAGGCACGCGGCCAAACTACGTTTTACCTAGAAAAGGCATGGACACAAAACAGACCTCGTATAACATAAAAAACGTGCCGATACCCTCAGACCACAATTCTCTTAGTGGAATAGGTGCGTACACATTATCACAGAACCATGCTTTAACGAAGGAAATGTATGAGCACATGCCAGACTAAGCTTAACATGGAAAGGATGCAAACGATAAAACAAATAATGCAGTAGATGCATGCAATATATTCTATATGCAATGCAATGTAGAAGTACTAGATGTAGTAGCTGGAGGTGAAGGTACCTCACAGGGGCAATTGGCAATGACTCACCTCATGCTGTTGGGGATCTCCTGCTTTTACATCTTGATTGAACCACAGGTACTACTTTTCTCCTTTGCTATGGTCGTAGCTTTCCCTATTCTCCAACAGGGTGACAAACTAGGTTGGTTCAGTATCCAGAATTGAGACGCATACACACTACTTCAACCTATGGGGTTGCCATACAGATTTCAAGCCGAGGATACACCCCTGGGTATTTAAACCAGACTTTAGTCTCGGAAATTCCGAACCTTTGCGTTCTAGGCATCGGCCATTCAAACTCTAGTTTCCACCGTCTCAGTTGATCTCGTAGGAACTCATCGCAAACACAGGTAGGTGGCTATACCAGACCACTGGAAGTCGTTCGGGTACGACAAACACCAAAGGAATTGCACCTTTAGAGGATTTAAGGTCTCCTAGACCAAAGAGTGCACAAGACAGTGTGATGCAAAGTGAATGCACAAAACAGTGCGATGCTGGGTGAATGCACAAGACAATGCTAAGAAAAAGGGTGTGCAAGATAGCGCGAGCAATGCACTAACAAGTGCAGGTAAGGTGAGCAAGAAAGCGCAAGCAATGCACTAACAAGTGCAGGTAAGGTGAGCAAGAAAGCGCAAGCAATGCACTAACAAGTGCAGGTAAGGTGCGCAAGAAAGCGCGATGCAATGCACCAACAAGTGCAGGTAAGGTGCGCAAGAAAGCGCGAGCAATGCACTAACAAGTGCAGGTAAGGTGCGCAAGAAAGCGCGAGCAATGCACTAACAAGTGCAGGTAGGGTGCGCAAGAAAGCGCAATGCACAAGACAGTGTGAGCAAGTTCTATGCAAAAGATACGAGCATTTTCTATGCAAGATGAGAGCATGTAATGAAATGCACAAGATAGTGCAATGCACAAGAAAGCACGAGTGTAAACTGCACAAAACAGTGCGATGTGCAAGAAAGCGCAAGTGTAAATGTAGGATTTTAAGGTCTCCTAGACCAAAGAAAGCACAAGACAGTGCGAGTAGCACACAACCACAAAGTACACAAGACAGTGCGAGTGATACGAAATTGTGAAATAGATGCACTGAGTGACATTATTGTGCGATAGATACACGATGTTAATTGAAAGCATGTTCTATACATTAAAAGCAAATTATATGAAAGAGACAAAAACATATTCTACGCAAGAATCATAAACGATGTGCGGCACGCATGCAACAAAAGTGTATATGAGAATGTACATTCTACACAATGAGGGGGGCAAATATGTACTTTGGTGCCTCCGATTTACCTCTTAGAGGACTTTGCAACGTGCTTAACTCAAAAATGACACATCCTGTTCAAATTGGCAAGGGGTAACATTTGCATGCTGCTTGGATTACCATTCTGGCTTGAAGCAGGCTTGAGCTTGAGCTTGAGCTTGAGGTAGAGGCACACTCATACTTTAGAAAAATGGCGAGACCTGAGAAGGTGCACTTGGAATGCAGTCTCGAAATTTTGCTAAAGTTGAAACATACTAAGATGCTCTAAATTTTCCCTCTTTTCTTTTGCTTTGCAGTCTAGAACCTATGTAGATTCAGATAGGTCCTGATCCAGTTGCTCTCACATGACCTGGGTTAAACTCTGCAGTTTTATGAAAGAACAAATCTTGTTTTGCACAAATGTGGAGAACAACACAGCACTCTGAGCACAAAACGATTCATTTTTTTTGAAATTAAGAATGAGTATGAGTTCTCAACTGGGTATTAAGCCTACGACTGACCACAGTCAAAATGACTCAATCAAAGAAAAACAAAGGTAAAACAACCTAAACACATCTATTGACACACAAAACGACTCAAAACAAGAATCGAGACAAACAAAAACAACAAACACAGCGCTCGAATGTGTTACAAAGGTGAGAGACCTCTCGGTTCACGGGAAGCCCACAGCTTCTCTAGGTAATGTTTCCCACCCTTTCTTATTTGTGATTCTCACACCACTCTAGTACTCAATCTCTTTTCCTCTGAAAAGACCTTTCCTCACTTTTCCTCTCAGCGCACATCTCTCTATTCTTCAATCGCTCTTCTTTTTCATCCCTCCCCCGGGTGGTTGATGGATAAATAGGAAGTTGTGGGCTCTTGCCCCTAGTATTCTACTAGATTCTCCTTCTTCCGCTCACAACAGTGAGCTCTCCTATAGAGGGGTTGTGGCACGATTGGATGCAAATCTGCAACTCACATCGGTTGACGATGCCCCTGGCTTAGCTTGATCGTCCCACTAGCCAGGTATACAATTGATTGGCCTCACACATTGCGTTTTCTACGCTCCCATTCCGGGTCAGATACCAATTTGAGCGAGATCAAACCCGTCTACATGAGAGGGTCGAACATCCAGCTCCATTTCCAGTTTGTGCTTCACACTTAGCTTGATACCTCGCTGCTTAGAGGATGAGAGAGCTTTCGACCTTTTGCCGTTAGCTTCAGTTGTGCCTTTTCTGGCAAGTATGTTGACAACGGGGAAAAGACAGAAAATCTGACTCAACTGTGCCCCTAGTTCATTATTTTGACCATTTTTTGTTTTTGGCTTTCTACTAAAACAATTTTGACCAATATGAGAGTTAGATTAACATACTTGTTCGATTTTCTGATTTGAAATCATGCAAGTCAGGTTGTGAACACTGAAAATTTTCCTTTTTTGGGTCCAAGAAATGGTCCAGTTTTGGAAAAATAGAATAATTTTCAAGAAAATTATTTTCAAGAAAATTAGTCAACCTCAGTAAAAATTCTCAAAAATTGTTTTTGCAAATGGCCACTGCACGACCAACACGAAATCTACTCTGGAGATGCACAACCTCATATCTGAACTTGAATTGTCTTGCAGCTGAGTCTTGTAACGGAATAGGAGAGCCGAGTCTGAACGAAGATGATCATGAAGATGAGCCACTTCACATAGACAGAGGCTGAGTTGAACAAGGATAAACCAATCAACATAGATAAGCCGAGCAGGCTGAAAATGATTGGGGCCGAACTTCAGGATAAAGTTGCCTACGTATCCCAAACATGGGAATCAAGCCTGACGTAGTTCCGGGTTAAGGTAAACTTGGGTATTAACCTCTCCTTTTGCGCTCTAACTTTTGCTAAGGTTGCCCTTTCGGGTTTTCAACCTTGCGAGCTCTGTTTTTCTTTTCTTTTCATTTCATTTTTTCTTTTTCTTTTTTCTCTGCTCTAACTTTTACCTGGGTCGCCCTTTCGGGTTTTTGGCCCAGTGAGCCTCTCAAGGGTAAAAAAGTTTAACTTTGTCTATGTTGATCGGTTGTAGGATCTCGAAGCCATCTGAATCCAGGAGAATGGCTACTGTTCGCTGATGATGTAGGAGCCCATCCAATGGGAGCTGAAGTTGCCCATAGTGTTGCGGATAGGAACTCGATTGTTCTTCAGCAATAAACTTTCTCCTCTCTATTTCTCAAATTTGGCTTTCTTGCCAGTCTTTATTGGTTTGCGGAATGACCCATCTTTTGAATCTTTGAGCACGTTTGACATTTTTGCCCCTAGTTCAGGGGTTTCTTCCAATCCAGCTATGCAAGCTTCCTTTGATAACATCTGATCTTATTGATCTGACTTTCTTGCCCCTAGTTCGAGGGCTGCTTCAAATCTGGCATGGCGAGCCTCCTTTAATGTCATATGACCTTATTGCCCCTAGTTCATGGGCTTCTTCAAATCTGGCCATACAAGCCTCACATTGTGGTTGACCGTTGAACATTCTAAATCCAAGTTCAAGGTTTGAAAGCAAAGGAGTCAGGTCTTGAGGCATGAGAGTGATCCTATACTACACAATCTTAAGATCAATTCCATGCATGTCTTCGCAGGACCACGCAAAACATTTTTTGAAATCTTTTAAGAAAGCAACTAGTCGCTCGTGAAGACATTGTAGAACCAATCTGGATCCTTCTCAGTACTCACATTAACAAACATGATCTCATTCATTAAGGGCTTAGCATGCCTCTCTTTCTCTCAGTTGATCAAATTTTTACAAATCCCGAGGAATTCCTTTCTCTTTGTTTTCATCACAGTGTTAGAAAAGTTTTGAAAAAAAACTTAGGTCAATGCAATGATTTAAAGGCACACAAAAAGTAAGTGAAAATGTACTGCCGTTTCATTCAAATCTTCTGGCACAACTGGCTTCAAAGGCAGAAACAGACTCAAAAGAAAGAGTGTAAAAGACAAACAAAAAAACAAGAAAGTATACCCGAGGTAACACCTCCAAAATCACCCGACTCTAACACAACAGGACTGACTCGATACAACAAGACAGACCCGACTAACTCAGTACAAAAAGATTGACTCAATATAACACAACAAGATTGACCCAATACCCAAGTCAGAAAGTAAAATAACCAACATTTGTACATTGCTCAAAACAGTGCATGCTATCCACCATATTTGGAGTAAACTGAACGCCACCAGCTGGTGGTTCATCCCCCGATCAAATGATCACATTATCCCCCAAGTTCACTGATCCAGTGCTGATAGACTTTCTAGAGCCTGGCGCGACAATGACCTTGTTGTCAATCAAATCTTGTATTTCATGGCAAAGACGAAAACAAAGATCAGTGTCATGACCGGTTTATTGATGAAAGGCACAATACTTGGCCAGGTTATGTGAGGGAGGGAGGTTATTTGGCAGTGGGCATGGTTCTAGGGGCTTCAGATGCCCCTTTCTGATCAGGACCTTCCAGGCCGCTGATAGAGACATATAGAGCATGGTAAAAGTCCTCTGACGCCGAGGTGGATATTTTGAGGTTTGTGTGGTCGGGTTGGATGTACTAGCGAAAGGATTGGCAGGTGTTGACTGGCTTTGCTGATCTCCGACAGATGTAGGACTGAAGTTGAGAGGGGTGTTTCTGGTACAACATCCCTTTCCATTGTTTGCCTCCTGATTCAAAATGCTCTCATCCTAACTGACAAACGTGTCATCCACAGTCTTTGAAACAACTGTGAGCACTTGCTGTTTATTTAGTCCTTCAGCCTTCAAGTCCTCAATAGCCCACTGAAGATATTCATGGGGACCAATGCCTGCCCCTGCCTTGTTCTTACCATTTGCCTCCACTTTGCCAAGGGATTGGGTCGCTATATCAAAGCGGAGCCCAGTTGTTGTTGACGTGTCATTGCCTAGACCTGAGACAGCTTTGTCTTGGCCATTTTCAATTTCAATTGCAGCTTGCCCCAAGATTGGAGAGCCTTTTCTGGCATGTGATGTAGTCAATGATGGAGCCAATATCCCACAGGCTAGATCTGCCACTGTTCTCTGAAGATCTTCAATCATTCTCATTAGCTCAGAAGTAGTGGGTTCAGGGGTTTGAGATGATTGGGACTCGAGTGCATCCATTATGCACAAGTCCACGCTTTCTAGGATAAACACCACAGGCTTGGGTAGATGGGCCGGGGTGATGTATATGTTGGCGTCAAAGATAGGTGGTAGTGTATGGAGGAGGTTAAGATGTGGACCTGTAGACGCGCCCCGAGGGCTTTGCTTCTACAATTCAGACTCAAATGTCACGGTTTTGAATCTAATCCCTCAAAGTGCAATGCGAGACCGATAAATCACCAAAGAGTCCAAATCCGGCAAATCGTTTTGGAAAACTGATTTTTAAGAAAGAAGTGCCAAACATGGACTGCTTTGCTAGATACAGAGTCGCCACCTAAATATTTTATTTTGGGGGGAACTTAGGAAACCCAGACTCGTGCCTAAGGCCACGTGTCCGTCATCACCAAAGTTGCCTCGGCTCGGGAACTTGGGTACGATTAGGGAAGGTTATCAATGAGCACCCCCACTCGCCTGATCAAAGATCGGCCTGTACTAAACATGATATCTTGTTTTTGAAAAGACATGCGTCCTTATTCCAGTTATTAGCTAGAATTACTACGTGATGCGCACAACACACAAGTATAAACTAGATCACCTAATTTGGAACAAAGCATCGCATATCCGTTTGTTTGGAAATGGTTTGAAGTTTACTACTCGCAAGTAGGCTAAAACACGGATTTCAATGAATCGTTCCAATTCAAGTAATCCAACCTTCACCCACAGGCATTCAGGCAGTTATATCACATAAGCAATTAATCCAACATTCACTCACAGTGTACTCCGAGCCAAAATAAAGAACTAGTTAGTAATCAATGCATGATCCTAGTTTATGTTAACATGGCTAATGCAACACAGGCAAAATGCAACTAGAATAGGCTCGGCTATTCGAAAATGGCATGTGAGATGCGACAATTCGATACATGTATTGAAGTAGGCATTAAAATACAATACAGTTAGTATGATGCGCCGAGCCTGGTGCATGCAATACAGATGGATGGATGTAAACATGCGAGCATAAGGATGCTAAATGAAATATGCCCTAAAACTAACCATCGTAAGCGGTTAAGTAAAAGGGAGAAAGAAATGGGGGTTGGAAGACATGCATCACACACACGCATGCTTATTCCATAATTGTGCCCTCTCGACAGAGGGACCAAATGAATAATACAAATTGACTAATTAACTAACTAACTAGCTAATTAATTGTTACACAACACTTAACTAATTAAACAAATTAACTAAGCTATGAAACTAAAGAGGCCACCGCAGCTCCGCCTCGGAATGATTGAATGATGTATGCTCGATCGCCTCGCTCAAAAACTTGTTGCCATGCCATATGTTGCCTCTGTTTGCACTGTTTTACACCTCTGAAAACTACACAAGTCCCAAGGATGCTTCCGAACCACTCCCTAAGCACTGTGGGATGTCACCAGCCAGAATATAGGAACATCGGCCATGTGGAATTGGTCATCAACCATTTGTGAGGATCTCGGCCAACAATGTTTAGTCGATCGGCACTGAAGATGGCCGGCCAGCCATATCTTCCTGCAGAATACTGTTTTGCTGCAGCAGAGGACAAACAGAGGATGGCAATGCATTTTCAAGGCAATGTGTGCACAAACACCCTCCCTATCATGTCATGAACTCAAAGGAGTGTAGTGCTTGACCCTCGGGCCACAAATCACGCATTCCAATGCATGATGGCCGAAAGAGCCAAATGTGCAATTTAATGTCAAATGAAATGCACAAAAACACATAAGGAGCCCCAACCTCTATCATGGTTGATCAAGAGGCAAGGGATGCATGCTTAATGTTATGCAACCTAGGCATGCAAGCAAGCTAATGCAACATGAGCATGCAAACAAGTAATATGCAATAGGCATAAAACCTAAACAAATAAGCATGCAAGGCATGTAACAACAATGCCAATGGCAAACATGCAACAACATGTGAGGCAAACATGTGACAACATATAAAAGGACAAGTATGCAACAAGCATGCAACATACTAGCATGCAACAACACGCAAGGTACTAAATACGCAACAAGCATGGAACAACATGCAAGGCAAGCATGCAACAGCATGCAGAGGATGGGCTTAAACCAAAATGGACAGCTCTCAAATAGGCCCAAATTAGTGGCCAAAATGCTAAGAAATGAGGGACAAAAGCATATACAAACATGCATGCTAATTGGCCTATCACCTAGGCATGAAGACACAACTCTTAAGCACACTTAAAAGAGTGAAAAGCATGCAAGTGTCACAAGACTACATGCTCTGAAATGATGTTAGAAATGATGCCAAATCACACATATAATCATAATCATAGCATGCATAAGGCTTAAAGCCTAAGACTAGTAAAGGGACTTGAACCAAAGCTACACAAAGAAAAGGGCATATGGCAAGTATAACCCAAAATAGTCCTAAATCATGTCAAGATGAGCCTAAAACATGCAATGGCCAAGGTCAAAACATGCTAGAAAGGTGGGTTCAAAACATGGAGCATGAAAGACTACAAAAGGGTGTTACACTACACATAATACAACCAAACATGGCATGATTTAAGAAACCAAAATCAGAGTTATAGCATGTTAGAACAAGACCAAAAACACATTGAAATGTCATCCTAGAAGCCTAAACATGGAGGCATGCACAATGGTCCATTCATGAGGCATAAGACACAAACCCTTTAAAACATTAAAGGAGTGATAAGTGCAAGTGTACAAGCATACTATATGGACTGAAATAACATAACAAGTGATGCCAAATCACTGAAATGACCCAAGCAAAGCATGCTAGTGACTTGGGCACTTAAAGCTAACAAGCTAGAATGCATGGTGGCTATACAAAGCATGGCATACATGGTTAAAATAACTCAAATCAGAGCTCTAGCATGGTAAAGCAAGGCTAAAAGCTTCAAAGAGTTAAGCCAAAATCATGCTAAAATGACATGTTACAACATGATGCATGTTGAGGCAAACAAGAGGATTGCAAGACAAGTATATGAAGCATATAAAAGGCCATCAAGCCAACTTGAAACAGAGGCATATTATGGAAAAAGAAAGCCTAATACACACTGAAATAAAGCTAAAACAAGCTAAGCATACAAGCCACCAACATAAGCCATTTATGCAAGCATTCAAGACAACAAGGAGAGAGAGGTGTCCCTCTCCTATTCAAGACTTCAAAACCACTTCTCCACCACTGAAAATCCTCTGGATTTCAGTGGTGAGAAGGCCAAAACAAGGTGATCTCAAGATTTAAAAATAAAGCACAAGAACAAGGCCAAACAAGGCCTAAGGGGGGTAAACAACCCCAAACCTTGAAATGACCTTAAACAAAGTTCTAAAACAAGTAAAAACAGAACTTTTATCAGTTATAATCTAAGCTTAAAACAATAAGAAAGAAGGGCTAAAAGCTTAAGCAAGAATGGGGTATCTAAAGCAAGAAACTCACCCTTGTAGAACATCTTCAAGAACAAAGCTCCAGCAAGTTTTTCTAAGTTCAAACCCATCCAAGAACACCAAAACCAACTTCTTAGTGCCTCAGCAACCAAAGAAAGGTATTCTACTAGGTGCTCTAGTGCAAAAGTATGAACAAAAACACACTTTAAGACACCAACACACACACAAATATAAAGAGAGCGGGATATATGAACTCTATATCTATTTTCTTTGAACCCCGAAAGGGAGAGGTGGCTCTCCTTTTAAAGAAATCCAATTTTACAAAGCTTTTTGGAGAAGCTAAGCAAGGCTCAAATCCCTCCATATACGTGTATGGAGGGGGTAATTGTGGATGCCAACTGCACCAGCTAGCACAAAATATCTGCATGAAACAGATGAACAGGGTTCGGTCACCAAAAATGGCCGATCGACCAACATAAGTGCCAGCCGACCAAATAAAGTGCCGATCGGCCAATAGTTTTGGCCGATGGAAAGAGAACAGGGCCGATGGCCTCAAGCCTTGGCCGATGGGTTGAGGGTATGGCAAACAAGCCACCATCTTCCCTTAGAAGCAAAAACACAAGTGTTTGGTCCACAACCAAGCACAAAGCAGACAAGTTGAGAGATCTTGAGGCAAGGCGCGAGGCCAATACCTCCGGGAACTCAAAACGAAGACGAACATGGATGATCATCGAGTGTTCAAACGATGATGTCCAAGTCTTGAGGGCAGTCCAAAATGGGGTGTCTACAGTTGCCCCTCTTTGACAGAACTCGAAAGTCATAAAGATGACGAGAGTGAATGTCAAAGCCCAAAGACGACCCATTTTTGACAAGGCCGAAGACTCAGACAAGCATACAAGATAGCAAAGAGATGTGCCCGCAGGCAGGGGCAAGATGCAAGGGACATGCAAGATGCCGAGCATAACTTATAATCATGTAAAGAGAGCTGTAATGAAGCATTTATGCAAAATAAATACAACAATTTAAACAAGCGAATAAGAGATAACAGTCCTACACATTTCAACAGAAATGATGTAAGAAAATTATGCAATTCTCCCCGCGCCTCATGCGGAGAAGATTAAAAGCGACTACCAAGGACACCTAGAGTCTCAAACACAACATCTCTCAGCTTATCACACGCAAGAGAGGAAAGAGAGCATCTCTCAGCGTGGTGCACGCATGAGAGGAGAGAGAGCATCTCTCAGCGTGGCACACGCATGAGAGGAAAGGGAGCATCTCTCAACGTGGCACACGCATGAGAAGAAAGGAAGCATCTCTCAGCGTGGCACACGCATGAGAGAAAATGGAGCATCTCTCAGCGTGAAGCACACGCATGAGAGGAAAGGGAGCATCTCTCAGCGTAGCACACGCATGAAAGGAAAGGAAGCATCTCTCAGCATGGCACATGCATGAGAGGAAATGAAGCGTCTCTCAGCGTAGCACATGCATAAGAGGAAAGGAAGCATCTCTCAGCGTGGCACACGTATGAGAGGAAAGGACTGTGCAAGAAAGCACAGTAATCCAAACGCGTGCTAAATGTGAGAGGAGAGGGCTACGTCCAAACGCGGCACGCGAGTGGAGAAAGGGGTACGTCCAAACGTGGCACGCGAGTGGAGAAAGGTGACAATTAAACTGAACCGGGACTTCCTTTGAATGAACCGTACATACAATATCGTCTAGTTTCATCATCTTCAAATGAACCATACATACAATATGGTGCTTGCAAAAGAAAGAAATTCAACAGGTACAATATAGTAGAAACACATGCTCCACATTAAATCAAGATATCATTTCAATATGGGATAAACATATGCACATATGATGTGGATAGAAACATCCATAGCAATGCAAGTGAAAGGTGCGTGACAACGCAACTAAGCATGCGTGCATAACAATGCAACTTAAGTGTGCGCGACAATGCAAGTAGAAAAGTGCATGACAATGCAACAAGTGTGCACGACAACGCAAGCAATGTATGCAACAATGCAAAAGGGTGCACAAATACATGTAAGTAAAGCAGGCACAACAACGCAAGCAATGTGTGTAACAATGCAAAAGGGTGCACAAACACATGTAAGTAAAGCATGCGCAACAACGCAAGCAATGTGTGTAACAATGCAAAAGGGTGCACAAACACATGTAAGTAAAGCAAGTGCAACAACGCAAGCAATGTGTGTAACAATGCAAAAGGGTGCACAAACACATGTAAGTAAAGCATGCGCAACAACGCAAGCAATGTGTGTAACAATGCAAAAGGGTGCATGTAGACACCCTATTTTTGACCGACCTTAAGACTCAGACGTCACCGATTGAGCGCTTGGTGATGTTGCATATTGTGCTCGTTCTGAGGTTGCGGAGTCCCGGTTACGAGCCTTGCCTCTGGACATCCGGACTCTTTTGTGCTTTGCCTCGGTTTGCGAACCAGGCTCGGTTTTCTCTGTTTTCTCTTTGAGAAGGGAGGGAGAGGTCTCGTAGATCATCTCTCAATGGCCGTAGGCTACATTTCGTGGCCATAGGCCATTTTGCCCATTTTGGAGCCCGGTTCCCGGTTTTCGGAGCCGTTAGGCCGTGTGCCTCGATTCGGGACCGCCTAACCACCTCCGTTTGCCCCGATTTTTGGCATGCATCCTATTTACTCCCTTTTTAGGGACACTGTGGTCCGAGAGACCAACTTCGTGGTCGGACACCACTTCCGGTGCTTAATGACCCACTTTCGGGGCCCCGATTACGTGTTTCGCCCCGAGCCTTCATTATACATTTTTGGGCTTCGACCCGAACTTGAGATAGTCATATTTTGAGGTCCGTTTCATGTTTGATTAAGGACCTTTTACTGTTTGACATCTCCATTTGTCACTTGCCTTTTTTACCTCTTTTTGGGCCTTTTTGCACGGTATTTTAGGCATACTTGTGGGCTGCGTTGGACTTGGTCGTAAACTACAAAGTATCTTATTTTGAGCCCCTCTTCAACTTTGTTGAAGGACTCTTGGCCATTTGGGACCCGTAGCTACCACTTTCCCCTTTGGCCCTTTTGGGGGGAAATTTGAATTTCATTTCCCCCCCTTTTTTCCCCCTCTTTTCTAAACGTTTTTGGCTATAAATACAGCACTCCAGACCTGTTTTAAGGGTTAGAAAATCTGGTTTGAGAGCTCCTATATTGTATCTCTCTCTCTCTATAATTCCAAGCTCCAAAACTCTCAAAAATCTTCCAAGTTTGGCACCATTCCTTCACCACCACCTAGCACCACCACCACCACTCCATTTCCGGCAGCAAGGAGGGATTTTCAGAGGCTAGGAGGCTCTGTTTTTCAGTTCAAAAGGCAGCCAAGATTGGTCTACAAGGGTGAGTCTCGTTTTTCCCCTTTTTTGCTCTTTTCTTGGTCTATTTCTTAGCCCTCTTTTCCCACTGTTTTGAGCTCCGACCAAAACTGAAATTCACCTTTATTTGAGCTCTATTTCATGTTTCATTAAGGAAATTTTGTCATTTGAGGTCCCTATATTGCACTTGCTTCAATACCCTCTTGAAATACCGTATCTTTGCATGATATTTTTGGCCAATGTGTAATCTGTTTTGAGGCTTTTCATAAACTTTAAGTGGATTTTTTTTGAGCCCTTCTTCAACATTGAAGAAGGGCTCATCACTGTTTGAGCATTCCATGTATCACTTGCTTTGAAATCCATGCCTAGCCTCATTTTGCATGATTTTTTTAGGCTATCTTGCTTCTGTTTTGGACCTTGGTCAGAACTAAAAGTAGCTTTATTTTGACCCTCTTGACATGCTTCATTAAGGGTTCTTTGCCGTTTGGGACTTCCATATGTTAGTTGCTTCATCGCCTCCTTTGCGGAGCCATTTGTGTATGCCATTTTAGCCCTACCTGCGCTTGCTGTTTGACCATGCTTTGTATTGTAAAAATGTTTGTCTGGGCTGTCTTGCTTCTGTATTCACACCGTGTGCAAATAATGCATGTATTGCATAGTTGTAGGCCATTTCATATGCCTAATTTTGAGTTTCGGATGCGTCTCATGTATCGGTGCCATATTGCCATGATTCGGGGTTAAGCATCATATTTCAGTGGTTGAAATTCATATGTTTTATGCCATGATCCATGCCTTGCCATACCTTGTTAGAGTGGCATTCGTGCCTTAGGTCCGGTTCTCGGTTTTGCGTGCATACGCACGCATTTCGAAGGCCCCATTTTCATCTTATGGCCACCTTGATGTGAGTGTGGTTGAGGCCCACTCACATTGGTGTAAGTCCATCTTGCATTGTGTATGCCATGTTTCAATGCATTGTGCATGTTATGTTGTTAGCATTGTGCGTGCCTAGTTGCATTGCATGTTTGCATGTTAGCTTGCATGCTTAGGTTGCATGTGCATTGTCATGCCTTGCCTCTTGAATTGAGTATGATAGAGGTTGGGTTTCACTTGTGTGTTTGATGTGCATTTCATTTGATATCAAAGTTGCTAACTTGGCTTTTGGGCCATCATGCATTGAAATGCGTGATTGATGGTTCGGGGTCAAGCCGTGCTCCTTGAGTTTATTACATGATAGGGGGCATTAGCCATGCATATATATGCTCAAAACCCATGCCATACCTTCATTGTCTGTTGTCCAAAAACTGCTCTCCTGCAGAATTTTGTGCCGACCGGCAAGAATAGTGCCGACCAAGACTTCATTTTTGGCCGATGGACTCCAGAGCGGTGATCTTTCTAGACAACCGATTCGAACTTCCTCCGGCCGGTGGTGTACTGACATTCAAGGAAGGTTTTTCAAACTTTGGTAATTTTGGAGAGACAGGCAAGAAAACAGAGGCAAAGAAGTGGCACGGTGTAGGTTTTCCGGCAAGTCGGATCCGAGCATGCGTGCATCCTCTTCCCGAGGCCTTTATCGCTTTCAAGAGTTTAATTAATTTGTTAATTAATTAAGGGTCTGTAATAATTAATTAGCTAGGATAGTTGATTTATTATTTGGGATCAGATATTTATTTGGTCCCTCCGAGTGAGGGCATAATTGTAATAAGGGTGTGTGAGTGTGTGTATGTCTTCCAACCCCACGTCTTTCTTCCCTTTTATTTACCTGCTTATGATGGTAGATTAGGGCACGTTTAATTTTAGCATACCTTATGCTATGCATGTGTGCATTCATGCATTTGTTTACATGCATCGGGCTCGGTACATCATACAAACTGCATCGTACTTTCAATTCCAAATTGAATACGTGTTATTTGTAGCATTCCATATTCCATGTTTAGGATAGCCGAGCCTGCCTAGATTACATCTTTGCATGTGTTGCATTAGACATTTCAGTATGCTTAGGTCCATGCATGGATTTCTAATAAGCTTCTGTTTTGGCTTGGAGTACTAGGTGAGCTTTTATGCTTTAGCATATCGCATGTGTGTGAATGTTGCCATGATAGCATGCTTACCATGAGGATAAGTGCTTATGTGATATAACTGCATGAATGCCTATGGATGGAGGTTGAATTACCTAAATTGGGACAACACATTAAAACTGTGAGTTTTAAAGCCCACTAGATAGTGGCAAAACCTGCATTTTAGCCTACTTATGAGTAGCAAATCATTTTTCAAAACAAACACGTAATGTTTTGTTCCAACTTAGGCGATTTGGTCTATACTTGTTTGTCGCGCATAACATAGTAAATCTAGGCTAATAACCGAATAAGAACACGTAATGTTTTCAAAATCGGATATCACGATTAGTAGAGGCGGTCTTCGGACCGGGCGAGAGGTGCTCATAGTGACCTTCCCGATCGCATCCAAGCTCGAGCCAAGTCAACTTTGGTTATGACGGACACGTGGCCTTTAAGACCGAGTCGTGGTTTCCTAAATTTCCCATTTTAAAAAATATTTAGGTGGCGACTCAGAATCCGCAAAGCAGTCCATGTTTGGCACTTCTTTTCAAAAATCAGTTTTTCTCAAAACGATTTGCCAGAGTTGGACTCTTTGGTTCAGATTTAGAACCGTGACACAAATCGAGTCCGAACTGTAGAGTGAAGCCCACGGGCGCGTCTACAGTGCACAAACACATGTAGGGTGCACAAACACATGTAAGTAAAGCATGCGCAACAACGCAAGCAATGCGTGTAACAAAGCAAAAGGGTGCACAAACACATGTAAGTAAAGCATGCGCAACAACGCAAGCAATGTGTGTAACAATGGAAAAGGGTGCACAAACACATGTAAGAAGGTGCATAAACACATGTGAGTAAAGCATATGTGACAACGCATACAATGTGTGTAACAATGCGAGAAGGTGCATAAACACATGTGAGTAAAGCATACGCGACAACGCATACAATGTGTGTAACAATGCAAGAACAGAGAGAGGCACATATTCAACGGAAGCATGGTAAAGGCATGTCATTCATGATGTTGAGATGCAACTCGAAAGCAAGACGAAGCATGCTAAATGCAAGAGCGAAAAGACACATAACAAGCGCACTTATTACAATTATGACAGAACATTGTAACATAACATGCTCGAAAGCAATTCTTGAATTTCTACATTATACCAAACGATACGAAAAGGATACACCTCGTGCGCATCGAATGCCGTACACAGAAGACACGGTTTGAGATCAATCACAAAGACCGGTTAAGCTTCAAAAGTGTACTTTCTTGCACTATCTTGAGAAATGAAGGTCCCAAACCACATAATTGACCCAACCAAGGGTGTGGGAGGTTCACCGACCACAAGGGGGGGCCACCGGCCAACCATCGGCCACAAAATGATCTCATTGGCCAAATATCTAGCCTATCGGCTAACAATTTGGCCGATTGGCCAAAAATGGCAATTTCGAGGCAGTTTTGTCTTTTGGCCACGGGTCTTTAAATATGGGGTTCCAAACCTCATTTCCTCACTTCTCCAAGCTCGAAAAACATTCCTCTTTCTTTCTAGGTGATTTCCCGACCTTTGATCTGTGTTTTTCTCTTGTTTTTGACGCTTTTCCGTCGTTCGATTCGCGAAACCCTTCCCGTTTCGCACACTTTAAACCGAACAAAACTTGATTTTCAATGTTTCTTTCTTGGTTTCCACTACTTAGGGTTTGTTTTCCCCCACGTTTACTTGGTTTTTGTGCCTTTTCCAGACTCCGACCTTTTCTCCCGTTTTTCATCCTCTTTGGGTTGACTTTTGGGTTAACCTTTTGCATTCTTGCCCGTTTTTCACATTCTCAGCCATTTTCACGCTCCTTTTGAGATGGCGAACGACATTCCACGGGGTGGGACTCCCCTAGACATGGACGTGGACCTTGAGGTCGAGCTCCTACCTCTTCGCATCCGGCCGTTCGATCCAGCGACTTACAGGCCGGCGATACACGTGTTGCTTCCCGATGGTATCTGCCACTTTAGAAGCTATGCGCGGAGCGCGCCAGTGGAGCTTTTGCTGCGCGAGCCAGAGTCACATCTGTCCTATGGCGCTTCTAAGGTACACTCTTTCCCTCCGTTTCACTTTCTGCAATGTAGAACATATAACTGCAATAGTCGATTATGTCCTTTAACTGCTTAACCTAGATACACTGATATATCATATGTGTAGTTCACCTGTGAGCACACCCACACTCGATATCTGTATAAACTTGAACACATGCACACACACTGCATTCTCAACCGGGTAACCCAAGCACACTGATACATCACATGCTGTAGTTCATCTGTGAGCACACCCACACCCGATATCTGTGTACACTTGAACACATGCACACACGCTGTATTTTAACCAGATAACCCAAGCACACTGATACATCACATGCTATACTTCATCTGTGAGCACACCCACACCCAATATCTGTGTACACTTGAACACATGCACACACACTACATTTTATCAATTCTGAACGCATCCAAACACAGTATTTCTAACATTGCTTCGCAACTGTTTGTCTTTGAACGCATGGAGATTCTCATGCCTTCCGGGGGTATGGGAACACCATTGCCTGAGATTGGTACATGGAGTTGTCGGACGTAGTTCGTCATATTGTTGATCGAGCCGGCTTCGGCGTTTTCTGCAGGGGACTCTCGCGCCTTACTGGGAGTAGGCCTCTTCTAGGTGCACTAGTGGAGAGGTAGTGGGACACCACCGACTCCTTCCACCTTTCTGCCACCGGGGAGATGACAATGACTCCCTTTGACTTCTCCATGCTCACAGGTATCGGAGTGGGGGGTGATCCGATCCCCTTTGATACAGATATGGACGAGTGGGACGCCGCTCAGCTATACTTGCTTGGCACTCAGCCACCTCTTGCCCGGGTAGGATTCGTGAGGTACTCATGGTTCAAGGATCACTTCCGGATCAAGGCCCCTACTACTCGGGAGGAGAAGGAGCAGTACGCCCGCGGCTTTATCATGTTCCTGCTAGGGACCACACTCTTCGCCGACCAGGCGAACACTGTCGCACTTTACTTGCTGAGCGCACTTGTGGACATGACGCGGATCTAGCGCTATGATTGGGGTTGCACAAGCTTGGCCACTCTCTATGGATATATGAGCTCATCTTCTCGCCACAGCGGACAGTTGCTTGGAGGCTACTGGCGAGCCTAGGAGGTACACTTTCCCTTTCTGTCTTTTCAATTCTGCTTTACATTATCTGTACACTGCACACACTACACACTCTGCACACTATTCTATGATTTCTACTCTATTTGCATTCTGCTTTATCTGATAAGCATACTCATACATGTCCTGTTGCACTATACAGTTGTGGGTGTATGCCTACTTTCCAAGGCTCGCCCCAGTGCCAGACGTGGAGACGCCCCCCATGATTCCATTTTCCCACCACTTCGATATGAGGTGCGAGCGGAGGCCACAGGAGTCTTTCCTGTTCTTCCGCCGATACTTTGACACCATCACCGCCGCAGAGGTATTTCAAACTTTACAATTCATTTAAGCTTCGCTTTACATTATACTTCAACAATAGATAACAAACTGTGTATCATTTGCAGATCACCTGGAAGCCCTGGACGGTGTTGCCTGATGCAATGAGAGATGGATACATAGGTGCCTGGGAGATTGCCCGGTTCAGGATTTTGCTAGAGGGCCCGGTCTGTTAGGCATGGTATTTCGGGGAGCGCTTCTTGCGGCAGACCTTGGGCTTGCCAAAGCAGACAGTTCCAGCACCTTCTCCTACCCACGTGAGGCACACCGAGAGGTACATCTCAGAGGAGATGGCGGACTATATGATTGGCAGGGACTCTGAGCCTTTTAGGGATGTGGGTGACTATGCCGAGTACATCCAGGCTTATATCATGCGGTCTTTGACTGGTGCTCGTCGAGCTGAGCAAGAGAGGCCAACGGCGCCAGCAACAAAAGCGGGGGCATCGAGGGCACCTCTGGCCCGAGGCGGGAGTGGGTCCCGGAGGGGGCAGGGAGCTGGATGGCCAGAGCTGCCTACGACGATCACATGTTGAGGGCAGGGTGGGGAGACTTATCAGATTCCCTTCGCTTCTCCTCCGGCTGATCATAAGCTTCTTGTAGTCTATGGCTCGACCCCGGTATGTACTACCACACTTTGCATTCTGTACAGTCATTTCAATTCATTTGATACCCCGCAGAATACTAATGACCTCAACACTTTTGCAGGCTTTCGTCGAGTACACTCGCTAATCCCTGGAGTTAACAGCCTCAGCGATAAGGATGCTGCAGAGGAGCATCGACTTGTTGGCAATCTACAATATCCCGGTAAGTTCTTTCAACCGCAGTCTCAAACTCTGCATAATTTGTTTCATACATAATCTGATGCATCACACTATCAACACGGCACTTGATACACAAAGACTCACGCAGATCGATACACTGTAACCCATCGCTATCTGGCGTTGCTCACGGCATTCATACACTGTACTCATACACTGTATTCGGTATTCATACTCTGTTTGCGTAGCATAACTGATGCATTTTCCACTTGTCCTTTTCAGGCCCCATTCCAGATTCCGGCCGTAGGAGGTGTTCTAGTTGGATCATCTGTTCCTGCCCGAGGAGGAGGGGGAGTCAGGCGGAGGATGCCTATCCATAGCCAAGGCAGACATAGGCGCACCCGTGCTGAGAGCAGTTCACGAGAGCCTTCCCCCGATGATTCTGACGAGGAGGCGGCGTCATCCTAGGGCAAGGCCAAAGACAGCTCAGATTCTGCTTATGGAGCTAGCGGTGGTGACCCTGGACCCTCGTCCAAGAAAAGGACCAAGACCGACTCCCGTACTTGAGATGACTGATATTGATCCAGACATTCTGCTGCTTTTTCTTCTTCTTCTTCTTCCTCTTTTGCTTTATTTTTCTTTTTACTGGTAGTTTGAGCACATTGTACTACCTTAGGCAGGTTTTACTTTCTCAAAACTATGTACTTTTTACAAAAGATGTATGATGAAATGAAACAACTGCTTTGTTCAAAAAGTGTTACATTTGTACGTTTTATGCATCGCATCGCATTGCATTACATAACAATGTAACTGAGATTGAACTTTTGTTTGAAAATTAAGCTCTTGCATCGTAATAATCAGGTAGTGAACCGACTAATGACAAAAACAACTCAATAATCAAAACAAAGAATTAGATAAGCTAACCAAGTGTAAATACAACTCGATAAGCAAAGCAAAGACTTAAAGAATGTGAAATACAACTCGATAAGCAAATGTACAACAACTTGATAAACAAATCGAAGTAATGCAAGCATGACTTTGCAAAATCATCACCAGAAGGCATTGGAAGTGGTGCCAATCACAAGTTCTCAACATGTTCCATACATAAACAGCTCAGGGAACAAGAAGGGGGGCCATCGGCAGAAGGGAAAGGCCACTGGCCATAAGAAATGGCCATCAGATAACATTTTTAGCCGATCGGCCAAAAGGGATGGTCGGTCGGCACTATTTTTGGCCGATCGGCCAAAAATCGCAAGCACCTCCAGAATGTTGACACTTGTCTTCCACTCAACACCTTATCTTCTATAAAAGCCTCAGCTTCGTAGTTTTCCTCATTTCAACATTGATTTACACCAAATGGAAGAGTTTCTCGCCCAAAATCTCATAACTTGGATTGCCAACTTGGATGGCTCGGAAAGGCTGAATTTTTGGGATTTCGGCATAAATGCACTATTCACACTGGGTCTCACCCCGCTGCGTTTTCCGTTCCTCTATGCCGCGGCAAGGTTTTGGAATTTGATAACACACGTCTTTAGTTTTGGCAATCAAGAGATATGTCCCACTTTTGAGGATTTCCAAGATTTAATGGAATCCGCGCACGACGAGGAAATCTTGCCTCAGTTCCGGTTCGGCCACGTCCAAGCCTTAGGACAGATGTGTGGCCTTACTATGCATGACGCTCGGTCATTGATTCATGATGGAGAGTTGGACACTCTGAGCTTGGTTTGTCGGTTTTCTGATGCTGGTGACCGCAGCGACCGTCACTGGCAGGGTTATCGACGACATACGCTCTGCCTATGCATGCTATCTCATTTCTTACTAGCCCCGGGCTTCGGCGGGTTTAGCACTCGTTTGATTAAGGTCGCTGAGGGCTTGAAAGAGGGCAAAAGCTGCATCGCCATGACATTGGCCGAGACATTGATGGGCTTGGACGCTTTTCATCGTCGGGAAACGACTAGGTTTGCAGGGAGTCCACTACTATTGCAGGTAATTTTTCCCATCCCATCTCATATATATTGCTCAGATCACTCGGCCATTAGGCTCAATTTTTCTCTTAAAAACCTTCTGCTCACTTTTTCTCTCAACGTACATCTCTCTATTCTTTATTCTCTCATTTTTCATCCCTCCCTAGGTGTGGTTGATGGACAAGTTGAGAGTTGTGGACTTGTGTCCGGCATATTCAGCTCGCAGCTATTTCTCTCGACGACGTCTGGTCAATGCTCTAGATGAAAGATGGTGGTACAACTGGATGTGCAATTTGTCCTCGGATCGCATCGCTTGGCGCTGTCCTTGGTTCAATTTACCAGCAATGAGCTATAGCATGACCCGTCAGCCCGGGATCCAGTTGATCGACCTGACACACTGCGTGTTTTACTTTCCGTTCCGGTTCCGGCACCAGTTTGCACATGATCAGACATGCCCAGAGGAGGGGATTGAGTACCCCGCTACATTTCCGGTCTGAGGTGCATAGCTAGCTCGGTATACCGCAGCATGGAGGACTAGAGAGCTTCTGGCCCCCGCTCCTACTTTCAGCTACACCCTCTCTGATGAGTGCTTAGATTAGCTCAATGAAGAGGCACAGATCAAGCCCAGCTTGGCATCAGAGGCTTCGACCAGCTCTGGGAGAGGACGCAGGAACATCTTACTATGCCCTAAATTTATTTGCTTTAATCAGAACTTTCAAGTTTTCTTTATGAATGTAATGAAAAGCAACTTCAATTTTGTATTCAAGAGCAGGAGGACTCTGTATTGAAATCAATAAAATTGAAGGTTGTGGGTACTGAAAATTTTTCGTTCGGTCCCAAAATGGTCTAAGTTGTAAAAAGATTAATTTGAGCAAAATCAACTTTTATTAAAACTTTTCAAAACCATTTTCGATATAGATCAGAACTGGACATGCCTGAAATCTATCACTAAGGTGCACAACCCCGGATTCCAGCAATTGGAAAGTTGCCCCTAGTCTGAATAGCGCTACACCGGAGATCACAACCGAGCTCTTGAATGTTGAATAGACAAAGATAACCAAACATGATCACATGGCAAAGTTGATCGGGAAAGTGTTTACGGCTGGACTTCAAGATGAAGTTGCCTACGTATCTCAAAGATGGGAATCAAGCCTTACATAGTTCAGCTCGAGTTCACTCGTGTATTAACCCTCACCTTTTACGCTCTAACTTTTGCCAAGGCCACCCTTTGCGGGTTTTCAACTTTGCGAGCTCAGTTTTTATAATTGAAAATTTTCTATGCTCTAACTTTTGCCTAGGTCGCCCTTTCGGGTTTTTGGCCTAGTAAGCCTCTCAGGGGAAATATTTCTTCAACTTGTCCATGTTGATCGGTTGGGAGAACTCTAGGCCATCTAGATCCATCAGAACGATAGCTCCACCCGACCAGATAGACTTGATGATATAAGGACTAGTTCAATTAGGTCTGAACTTGCCCCTAGCATTCCGCTAAATTCTTCTTCTTCTGCTTATAACAATGAATTTTCCCACATAGGGGTTGTGCTACAACTGGATGTGTAGCAAATCTGCAGCTGACATCAGTTGATGACACCTGCTGGGGAGTTTGGACGTGATAGGATGTGTCTAGATGCGAGAGTGGAATATCCTGATCCATTCCAATTCGTGATTCGCACTTGGCTTGATACCTCGTTGCTTGGAGGATGAGATAGCTTTCGGCACTTTGCTGTTAGCTCCACTTGTGCCCTTTTCTGGCAGGTAAAGTGCCCTTTCTGGCAAGTATGTTGATAATGGGGGAAAAGACAGAACACCTGACTCAACTGTGCCCCTAATTCATCATTTTGACCATTTTTGTTTTGGCTTTCTACTAAAACAATTTTGACGAATATGAGAGTTAGATTAACATACTTGTTCAATTTTCTAATTTGAAATCATGCAAGTCAGGCTATGAGCACTGAAAATTTTCCCTTTTTTGGGTCCAAGATATGGTCCAGTTTTGGAAAAATGAAATAATTTTTGAGAGAATTAGTCAACCTTAGTAAAAATTCTCAAAAACTATTTTTGCAAACGGCCACTGCTCAACGAGCACGGAACCTACTCTTGAGATGCACAACCTCAGATCCATAGCAATGGAAAATTGCCCCTTGTCTGAACGGCACTATATGGCAATGGAAAATTGTCCCTTGTCTGAATGGCACCGCAGCGCACTGTATGGCAATGGAAAGTTGCCTCTTGTCTGAACGGCACCGCAGTGCACTGGACGGCAATGGAAAGTTGCCCCTTGTTTAAATAGTACCGCAGCATACTGTAACCAACTCTCACTGTGACGATCACAATCCCACTCTCAGATACAAAGAAGACCAGGATGATCAAAACCATTACATGGACACAATCAATTTGGAAGTGTTTATGGCTGGACTTCAGAATGAAGTTGCCTACGTATCCCAAACATGGGAATCAAGCCTTACGTAGTTCAGTTGAGGTACACTCGGGTATTAACCTCTCCTTTTGCACTCTAACTTTTGCCAAGGCCGCCCTTTCTGGGTTTTCAACCTTGTGAGCTTTGTTTTTCTTTTCTATTGTTTTCTTCTTTTCATTTCTTTTTCTTTTCTTTTTTTTCCTTTTCATTTTTGCTTTTTATTTCTTTTCATCTTTTCTTCTTTTCTCTTTTTTTTTATTTCTTTTTTGTTCTTTTTGCTTTTTCTTGCTCTAACTTTTGCCTGGGTCGCCCTTCCGAGTTTTCGGCCCAGCGAGCCTCTCAAGGGTAAAAGTGCAGCTTTGTCCATGTCGAACGGTTTTGAGATCTCAAAGCCAGCTGAATCTAGGAGAATGGCTAATGTTCGCTGATGATGTAAAAGTCCATCCGATAGGGACTGAATTGCCCCCAGTGTTGTGGATAGGAACTCAATTGTCTTTCAGCAATACTTTCTTCTTTCCTCCCTTCTAGGATTTGGCATTTTTGCCAATCTTCATTGATTTGCGGAATGACCCATCTTTGGCTATTCGAGCATAATCTAACATCTTTTGCCCCTAGTTCGAGGGGTGTTCCTGATCTAACTTCGCAAGCTTCTTTTGATCACATCTGATATTCTCGCCCCTAGTTCATGGGCTACTTCTGATCCGGCCACACAGGCCTTACATTGTGGTTGGCCTTTGAACATTTTGAATCCAAGTTCAAGGTTTAAAAGCAAAGGCATTGAGTCTCGAGGGTGAGAGCGATCCTGGGTTGCACAATCTCAAGAGCGATTCCACACAAGTCTTCGCAGGACCGCGCAAAACATTTTTTGAAATTTTTTAAGAAAGCGACAAATCGCTCGCGCTGAAGAGAGTGCGGAACCAATCTAGATCAAGCCAGGCTCCTTCACAGTACTCACATTAACAAACATGATTTCATTCATTAAGGGCTTAGCATGCCTCTCTTTCTCTCAATTGATCAAATTTTGCAAATCCCGAGGAATTCCTTCCTCTTTGTTTTCACCACAGTGTTAGGAAAAAGTTTTGAAAAACTTGGGTCAATGCAATGATTTCAAGGCACAGAAGAGCAGGTGAAATGTACTGCTGCTTTATTCAAACTTCTGGCATAACCGGCGCAGGGCAGAAGCAAACACAAGAGTGTGAAAATTCACTGCTGTTTCATTCAAATCTGTTGGCACAACTGGCTCCAAGGCAGAAACAGACTCAAAAGAAAGTGAAAAGACAAACACAAACAAGCAAGTGATATCCGAGGTAACACCCCCGAAATCACCTGACTCTTAACAAAACAGGACTGACTCGACACAACAAGACAGACCCGACTGACATAGTAAGAAAAGACTGACTATATACAACACAACAAAACTGACTGAATACCCAAGTTAGAAAGTACAAAAACTAGCATTCGCAAATGCTCAAAATAGTGCGTGCCATACGGCACATCTGAAGTAAACCGAGTGCCACCCGCAGGTGGTTCATCCCCTGATCATATACTTGTATTATCCTCGAAGTTCATTGACCCAGTGACAATGGACTTTGCTGAGCTTGGTGGGAGGACGACCCGTTTATCAAACAAATCCTGCACTTCATGGCGAAGACGGAAGCAATTGTCGGTGCTGTGACCTGTTTGTTAATGGTACGTGCAGTACTGGGTAGCGTCATGGATTGATGGAAGACGGCTAGGGAGAGATCGAGGTTCGAGGGGTTTGAGATGCCCCTTTTCAGCAAGGATTTGAAGAGCCTTGGACAAAGACATGTAGAGGGCATGGAAGACCCTACAACCTCGAGGCAAATACTTTGAGGTTTGTGGACTTTTGCTGGATGCACTAGCAAAGGGGTCAGCAGGTGCCGACTTGGTTTTCTAATCTTTCCCGGGTGTAGAGTTAGGGTTGGAAGGAATGGTTCTGGTGCTATGGTCCTTCTCTCGATTTTCCCCTTTGCTTGAACTCCCCTCGTTCTGAGTGACGAAAGTGTCATCCACAGTCTTTGCAGCGACTGCGAGCACTTGTTGTCTGTTCAATCCCCTGGCTTTCAAAGCCTCAACAACCTGCAAAAGTTGTTCATAGGGGTCAGTGTCTGCCCCCACCTTGTTCTTTCCACTAGCCTCAGCTTGGTCTAAGGTTTGGGTTGCTACATCAAAGCGGAACCCGGTTGTTGTTGACATGCCATTGCCTATACTTAGGATGGGTTGAGGTTGACTGAGTTCGATTACAATCCGCCCAATAGCGGGGGCTCTTCCGATATGAAATTCCCGGCATACAATGTGGACGGTGACGGAGCCGACATTCCGTAGGCTAAATCAACCACAAATCTCTGAAGTTCGCCAATCATTCCCATCAACTCAAAAGTGGTGAGCTCACGGGTTTGAAATAACTGGGGTTCCCAGATTGGATGTGCGGCCGGTGACCTGGGCGGATATTGTATCTCAACATCGGTCTCACCCTGTATGGTGATTCCTGGGTTTAGTGCCGCTGCCATGACCACAATTTCTTCTGAATTATGTGTCATTACGAGTCTGCTGAACTGAACAGAGGTGATGCGACTGGTGGCTGACGGATCTGATGAACCGGTGAGCCTTGACTGGTCTTTTTTTGCCCTGTCTCAATGAAGGAGAACACTGGTTGTTCGGGACCGAATCTCTGAACTGAAAGAGAAAACAGGCAACATCTCAGCCCAATTTCACCAGAATAGACATAAGCATAGCTGAATAACTGTATTCGACCACTGATCACTATTCCCCAAATTACTATCCCAAAACTGAATCTGATACCCGCAGATATAACTGATTCTTAAAATACTGATGCCCGTAGGCCGGATACCCAGACTTGTAAACTGATACGTGCATTCCTGTAGAGGCACACTCTAAAAGCACATAATCAAGCAAATGAGAGCCAAAAACACACCCTATGTTGGGGTAGGTTTCCCTGTCCTATTTTGTCAGGAGCTAGAGTTTCACTACGCACGCAGCGGTTTCAAACAACCTATAATCGGGTAAGCAACCTATCCTAGTTTGGAATAGTCACTATGGATTCCGAACAAGCACTAGGTCGAATGGTCAAAAAGGGTGCCCCGGTAACAATTGGGGTTTGTGTTCCCGTCGTGGCAGAGCCCGCAACCGGTCAGCCTTATGGCACGCTTCTCAAAGCATGACTCCGGCAAACCGCTCAGGAATAGCATATAGCAAACATGGTGTCCTAGGCACACCAATGCAAATACAATGCAAAAAGACACATAAGTGTAATCAAAACAAGATATCATGAGTTCGAGTCAAGTTCTCTAACTCCCCAGCAGAGTCGTCAGAAATTGTAGATGCGCCCTAGGGCTTTGCTTCTACAGTTCGGACTCAAATGTCATGGTTCTGAATCTAATCCCACAAAGTGCAATGCGAAACCAATAAATTACCAAAGAGTCCAAATCTGGCAAATCGTTTTGGAAAACTGATTTTTAAGAAAGAAGTGCCAAACATAGACTGCTTTGCCAGATACAGAGTCGCCACCTAAATATTTTATTTTGGGAGAATTTAGGAAACCCTGACTCATGCCTAAGGCCACGTGTCCGTCATCACCAAAATTGCCTCGGCTCGGGAACTTGGGTACGATTGGGGAAGGTCATCTATGAGCACCCCCGCTCGCCTGATCAAAGATCGGCCTATACTAAACACGATATCCTGTTTTTGAAAACACGCGTTCTTATTCCAGTTATTAGCTAGAATTACTACGTGATGCGCACAACACACAAGTATAGACTAGATCGCCTAATGTAGACACCCCATTTTTGACTGTCCTCAAGACTTGGACGTCACCGTTTGAACACTCGGTGATTATCCATGTTTGCGTTCGTCTCGAGTTCCCGGAGGCCTTGGCAGCGCGCCTCGTCTCAGAACCTCTTGACTCGGCTGCTTCGTGTTCGGTTTTGACGCCAAACATCTGTGTTTTTGCCTTGAAGGGCAGGGGATGGCCTTTTGGCCATCCCCACACCTTACCGGCCCTCCCCTACCATCACCGGCTACACATTGGTGCCACCGGCATTGTTTTCTCAAAATCTTTGGCCGGTCGGCACTATATGTTGCCGACCGGCACATTTTTGTGCCGATGATTTCTTTGGCTGGCCGGCGTGCACCCTTTGAACCCCTGAGGCATGGTGCATGCCAACTGTGCCAGCTGGAATGCACCATTACTCATCCCCGTGCATGGGAGTGACCCCTTTGCACCTTTGAACCCCCAAACCTTCTAGAAGGTTGACCCTTTTGCTCAAGCTTCTTGGAGAAGCTTGGACAGCTGTCTTAACTTCTTCAAGAAGCCAAGACCCTTTTGCACCCTTTGCCCCTTCTAGTTAGCTTCTTAGAGAAGCCTTGAGCCTTGATTTGTGCCTATATAAACACCATCTCTCTCCCTTTGATAGGGGTTGGCCATTTTTGATCAAAAACCAGAGCTTCTATATCTATATATCTGTGTTATACTCTCTCTCTCTCTATATCTCTCTCTCTCTCTCATCCTTGTGTGTGTGTTTTAAGCCTAAATAGTGTGTTTTTACCTCATTTTTGCACTAATACACACACCATTACACCTTAGTTTGAGATTGAGGGACTTGGAGGGTTGTTTGTTGAGTTTTTGGACTAGTTTTGATCAATAGAGGAGGGCTGCACCACCTGTTCTTCAAGTGTTCTTCAAGGGTGAGCACTTTACTTTAGATTCCCCATTTTTGCAACAAGTTTTTACCTATCTTGCTTTGTGTTTTGAGCTTGGTGTATAACTGAAAAAAGTCTTAGATTTTCTTGCTTTTGAACTTTCATTAAGGTCATTTTATGGTTTGAGTGCAAACTCACCCTTTTAGGCCTTATTTTGGCCTATTTGGTGTCTTTACTTTGAGCCTTATTTGCCTTGTTGTTTTGGGTCCTTTCACCACTGAAAACCAGCGGGTTTTTAGTGGTAAAGAAGGTGGTTTGAAGTCTTGTATAGGGGAGGGACACCCCTCTCCCCTTTGTCCCTCTTTTGCCTTTGTCTTTGGCTTAAAAGGGAACACGCATGCTTGTTTGTTTTTGGCGCCATTTCAGAGTTTTTTTAGATGTTTTGGAGCATGTTACATCTCTGTCTAATGGTGGTTTTGTGGTCCTTAGCATGGTTTGTATACTTGCTTTGTAATCCTCCATTTTGCCTAGAAATGTGCCATGGGTTTAGCCTTGTATATCCTCATGTTTTGGCTTGACTTATTGAAGCTTTTCGCCATGATTTGTCTTGTTTTAGGTCTGTTGGCCACTGGTTTTACCATTTTTGGCATGCTTAATGTAGTTGTTTTGTATTGTTGCTTGTAAGCCTTGAGGATGTGATCCATGTATATGCATTGGATAGGTTATTTAGATGATTTGAAATCATTTAATATGTTATTTTAGTCCCTATACCATGTTTTATATGTCTCCATTTGTCATGCCTTTCATGCTTTGAAACATTGGTCTTTTATGCCTAGGAATGGACATTGTGCATGCTTGCATATTTAAGGCATTTGGGACTACCATGTCAAAGGTGTGTGTGTGTGTGTATTATTGCATGCTAGAAATCTATTTTTGGTGGCCTAATACATGCTATGAACGGTCATGTTGGTGGTAGTGAAAAGCCCCTTGTTTATGCCTTGGTTTTGGGCCCATTTGCTTGCATGTTTGCATGAGTATTGGTCCATCATTTTGGGCATTTTTTTGCCACTGTTTTGGGGAGGTTTGAGGTCTGTCCCATTATGGTTTAAGTCTACTATTGCCTGCTTGAATCATGTTTGTTGCATGCTTGATTAGCAAAGCTTGGTTATATGCTAATTCTTTTACAAGGATTGTCCATGTTTGCATTATACTTTGAATCTTGCATGCCTAGTATTGCACACTTGCCATAACATGTTGTATTGCATTTGGTATGTCTTGCACTTCATGTCATGTTGCATCATTTGAGCCGTGTTGTATACATGCATTCCATGTCTTGGTTTGGGGTGTCAAACCAAGTGTAAGGGTTGAGAGGAGTTCACACTACAAGTGGTGCAACTTGTCTTAACTCTTGGTCACCAAGGCCCTTGATCTATACATGATAGGGTCTTGGTCTCATTTGTGTGTTGCATGCATATTGACATTGAAATGCAATCTTGGTTCCTTAGGCTATCATGCACCAAGATGCATAATTGATGGCCCAAGAACCAAGGGTCATGCTTCCTTGAGTGCCGTGCATGATAGGAAGCATTGGCCATGCTTACATACGCTCAAAATCCCATACCATGCACTGCCTGTCTGTTGTTGCTGTCAAAACTGTCTTCTGCAGGAATTTTATACCGACCGGCAGTATAGAGTGCCGACCGGCACTATATGGGTGGCCGATAACCTCCTAGGAAGCCGATGGAAATTTTAGCTGGCCGGTGGGCACTTCCTCCAGCCGGTGGTGTACAGCAGCATGCAAGGAAGGTGTTCTGGGACTTTGGCAATTTTTGGAGAGACAGGGCAGTAAAAATAGAAGCAGCAGTGGCATGGTACGGGTTTTCCGGGCGAGTCGGATTCGAGCATGCATCATTCGTGCATCCCGAGGCGGGGCTGTGGCCTTTTCTATTATGCATTTCAATTATTAATTAACTTAGAATTTTTTTTTTGTAATAATTTATTCTGTATTTGGACTGTATTATTTTGGACTGTATATTCTTTTGGTCCCTCCGAATGAGGGCGTATTTGTAATAAGTGTGCGTGAGTGTGTGTATGTCTTCCAATCCCCATTCCTTTCTTCCCTTTTATTTACCTGCTTACGATGGTAGATTAGGGCATATTTAAATTAGCATACAGTATGATAGCATGCGTGCATCCATACATTTGTCTTACATGCACCGGGCTCGGTACATCACGCTGACTGCATTGTATTTCAAGTTCCAAATTGAATACTTGTTACTTGTAGCATTTCACATGCCATGCTTAGGATAGCCGAGCCTGTCTAGATTACACCATTGCATGCGATGCATTAGTCACTCTAACATGAACTAGGGCATGCATGTTTGCTAACTAGTTTATTGTTTTGGCACGGAGTACTAGGTGAGTTTTTACGCTTTAGCATCTCGCATGCGTGTGAATGTTAACATGATAGTAGGCTTACCATGTGGCTAGCTGCTAATGTGAGATAAACTGTTTGAATGCCTGTGGGTGGAGGTTGGATTGCTTGAGTTGGAAAAACTTGTTGAAATCCGTGTTTTAGCCTACTTGTCAGTAGCAAATCCCAAAGCACTTTCAAAACAAACGGATATGCAATGTTTATTCCCAAATTAGGCAATCTAGTCTATACTTGTTTGCTGCGCGCATAACATAGTAATTCTAGGCTAATAACCGGAATAAGAACACGTAATGTTTTCAAAATCGGATATCATGGTTAGTAGAGGCCGGTCTTCGGACTGGGCGAAAGGGGGTGCTCATAGCTGACCTTCCCCGATCGTACCCAAGCTCCCAAGCCAAGACAACTTTGGTAATGACGGACACATGGCCTTCGGCACCGAGTCAGGGTTTCCTAAATTTCCCATTTTAAAAAATATTTAGGTGGCGACTCTGTATCTGGCAAAACAGTCCATGTTTGGTACTTCTTTTCAAAATCTGTTTTTCTCAAAATGATTTGCCAGAGTTGGACTCTTTGGTTCAGATTACGAACCGCAACAAACAAAAAGGGGAGTCCGAACTGTAGCAAGGTCCCCCTCGCGGACGTTACACCTAATTTGGAACAAAGCATCGCATATCCGTTTGTTTGGAAATGGTTTGAAGTTTACTACTCACAAGTAGGCTAAAACACGAATTTCAATGAATCATTCCAATTCAAGTAATCCAACCTTCACCCACAGGCATTCAGGCAGTTATATCACATAAGCAATTAGCCTCATGGCAAGCATGCTGTCATGTTAACACTCACACGCGTGCAAGACGCTAAATCATAAACACTCACAGTGTCCTACGAGCCAAAATAAAGAACTAGTTAGTAATCAATGCATGATCCTAGTTCATGTTAACATGGCTAATGCAATACAGGCAAAATGCAACTAGAATAGGCTCAGCTATTCTAAGATGGCATGTGAGATGCGACAATTCAATACATGTATTCAAGTAGGAATTGAAATACAATGCAGTTAGTATGATGCGCCGAGCCTGGTGCATGCAATACAAATGGATAGATGCAAACATGTGAGCATAAGGATGCTAAATGAAATATGCCCTAAAACTAACCATCGTAAGCGGTTAAGTAAAAGGGAGAAAGAAATGGGGGTTAGAAGACATGCATCACACACACGCACGCTTATTACATAATTGCGCCCTCTCGACAGAGGGACCAAATGAATAATACAAATTGACTAATTAACTAACTAACTAGCTAATTAATTATTACACAACACTTAACTAATTAAACAAATTAACTAAGCTATGAAACTAAAGAGGCCGCCATAGCTCCGCCTCGGAATGATTGAATGATGCATGCTCGATCGCCTCGCTCAAAAACCCATTGCCATGCCATATGTTGCCTCTGTTTGCACTGTTTTACACCTCTGAAAACTACACAAGTCCCAAGGATGCTTCCAAACCACTCCCTAAGCACTGTGGGATGTCACCAACCAGAATATAGGAACATCGGCCATGTGGAATTGGTCATCGACCATTTGTGAGGATCTTGGCCAACAATGTTTAGTCGATCGGCACTGAAGATGGCCGGCCAGCCATATCTTCCTACAGAATACGCTTTTGCTGCAGCAGAGGACAAACAGAGCATGGCAATGCATTTTCAAGGCAATGTGTGCACAAACACCCTCCCTATCATGTCATGAACTCAAGGGAGTGTAGTGCTTGACCCTCGGGCCACCAATCACGCATTCCAATGCATAATGGCCAAAGGAGCCAAGTGTGCAATTTAATGTCAAATGAAATACGCAAAAACACATAAGGAGCCCCAACCTCTATCATGGTTGATCAAGAGGCAAGGGATGCATGCTTAATGCTATGCAACCTAGGCATGCAAGCAAGCTAACACAACATGAGCATGCAAACAAGCAATGTGCAATAGGCATACAACCTAAACAAATAAGCATGCAAGGCATGTAACAACAATGCCAATGGCAAACATGCAACAACATGTGAGGCAAACATGTGACAACATATAAAAGGACAAGTATGCAACAAGCATGCAACATACTAGCATGCAACAACACGCAAGGTACTAAATACGCAACAAGCATGCAACAACATGCAAGGCAAGCATGCAACAGCATGCAGAGGATGGGCTTAAACCAAAATGGACAGCTCTCAAATAGGCCCAAATTAGTGGCCAAAATGCTAAGAAATGAGGGACAAAAGCATATACAAACATGCATGCTAATTGGCCTATCACCTAGGCATGAAGACACAACTCTTAAGCACACTTAAAAGAGTGAAAAGCATGCAAGTGTCACAAGACTACATGCTCTGAAATGATGTTAGAAATGATGCCAAATCACACATATAATCATAATCATAGCATGCATAAGGCTTAAAGCCTAAGACTAGTAAAGGGACTTGAACCAAAGCTACACAAAGAAAAGGGCATATGGCAAGTATAACCCAAAATAGTCCTAAATCATGTCAAGATGAGCCTAAAACATGCAATGGCCAAGGTCAAAACATGCTAGAAAGGTGGGTTCAAAACATGGAGCATGAAAGACTACAAAAGGGGTGTTACACTACACATAATACAACCAAACATGGCATGATTTAAGAAACCAAAATCAGAGTTATAGCATGTTAGAACAAGACCAAAAACACATTGAAATGTCATCCTAGAAGCCTAAACATGGAGGCATGCACAATGGTCCATTCATGAGGCATAAGACACAAACCCTTTAAAACATTAAAGGAGTGATAAGTGCAAGTGTACAAGCATACTATATGGACTGAAATAACATAACAAGTGATGCCAAATCACTGAAATGACCCAAGCAAAGCATGCTAGTGACTTGGGCACTTAAAGCTAACAAGCTAGAATGCATGGTGGCTATACAAAGCATGGCATACATGGTTAAAATAACTCAAATCAGAGCTCTAGCATGGTAAAGCAAGGCTAAAAGCTTCAAAGAGTTAAGCCAAAATCATGCTAAAATGACATGTTACAACATGATGCATGTTGAGGCAAACAAGAGGATTGCAAGACAAGTATATGAAGCATATAAAAGGCCATCAAGCCAACTTGAAACAGAGGCATATTATGGAAAAAGAAAGCCTAATACACACTGAAATAAAGCTAAAACAAGCTAAGCATACAAGCCACCAACATAAGCCATTTATGCAAGCATTCAAGACAACAAGGAGAGAGAGGTGTCCCTCTCCTATTCAAGACTTCAAAACCACTTCTCCACCACTGAAAATCCTCTGGATTTCAGTGGTGAGAAGGCCAAAACAAGGTGATCTCAAGATTTAAAAATAAAGCACAAGAACAAGGCCAAACAAGGCCTAAGGGGGGTAAACAACCCCAAACCTTGAAATGACCTTAAACAAAGTTCTAAAACAAGTAAAAACAGAACTTTTATCAGTTATAATCTAAGCTTAAAACAATAAGAAAGAAGGGCTAAAAGCTTAAGCAAGAATGGGGTATCTAAAGCAAGAAACTCACCCTTGTAGAACATCTTCAAGAACAAAGCTCCAGCAAGTTTTTCTAAGTTCAAACCCATCCAAGAACACCAAAACCAACTTCTTAGTGCCTCAGCAACCAAAGAAAGGTATTCTACTAGGTGCTCTAGTGCAAAAGTATGAACAAAAACACACTTTAAGACACCAACACACACACAAATATAAAGAGAGCGGGATATATGAACTCTATATCTATTTTGCTGAACCCCTGGAAAGGGAGAGGTGGCTCTCCTTTTAAAGAAATCCAATTTTACAAAGCTTTTTGGAGAAGCTAAGCAAGGCTCAAATCCCTCCATATACGTGTATGGAGGGGGTAATTGTGGATGCCAACTGCACCAGCTAGCACAAAATATCTGCATGAAACAGATGAACAGGGTTCGGTCACCAAAAATGGCCGATCGACCAACATAAGTGCCAGCCGACCAAATAAAGTGCCGATCGGCCAATAGTTTTGGCCGATAGAAAGAGAACAGGGCCGATGGCCTCAAGCCTTGGCCGATGGGTTGAGGGTATGGCAAACAAGCCACCATCTTCCCTTAGAAGCAAAAACACAAGTGTTTGGTCCACAACCAAGCACAAAGCAGACAAGTTGAGAGATCTTGAGGCAAGGCGCGAGGCCAATACCTCCGGGAACTCAAAACGAAGACGAACACGGATGATCATCGAGTGTTCAAACGATGACGTCCAAGTCTTGGGGGTGGTCCAAAATAGGTTGTCTACAACAAGGTACTTGGTCATTAGGATCTTGACGTGGAGCTATCGTCTTGTTGTCGATGGGATTCTAGATCTTATGACGAAGGTGGTAGCAACAATCGGTGCCATGACCGGGCTGTTGTTGATACACGCAGTATTTAGTGGGGTTATGTCTGGCAGGGAGTGGGTCAGGCAAAGGTTGAGGATCGAGAGGTTTGAGATACTCTCTTTCTATCAAGACTTTTAGTGCGCTAGTTAGGCTCATATAGAGAGGGATGAAAATTCTACCCTGAGCTCAAGTTAGGTCGGCTGTTTGTAGGCTTGGTTTGGCAAAAGGGTCGGCTGTGGCGACTGTATTGATTTCAATATGTTTAGAAATAGTTCTACCCCTAGCATTGGTACTCTCGAAAAACACCCTCCTTGTCAGTTCACTTGTTCTGGGAATAATCCCTGTGCTGAATGCATTCTCGATCTGAACCCCCAGTTCATGCAAACTTTTGAAAGTGGATAGTGGAACGACTATCAACTTTTGCAACATATCAGGCTCAAGGTTATGCACCATTATCTACACTTGGTCGCTCTCATAAGGCCGATCTGTCATCTGTGCTGCCTTTGCTCTCCACCTTGTAACAATTTCCACAAAAGGTTCTGTAGGATTCTGATGGGTTGCTTCAAGCTCTTGAGTGGTCATTTCAACTTGGGTAATGTAAGAGTACTGATCAACAAAAGCCTCAGCCAATTCTTTCCAGTTATGCTTCACTATATCCTCTAACTTGGCGTACCAAGTGCCTGCTATGCTCGACAGGGTTCTTCCATACAGAGAGAGTTTCTGCGGCTTAGCCAGACCCATCGGTTTCAAGATGTCCAAGTGTAGACACCCCATTTTTTTACCGTCCTCGAGACTTTGACGTCATCGTTTGAACACTCGATGATTATCCACGTTTGTGTTCGTCTTGAGTTCTCGAAGGTTTCGACTACGCGCCTTGCCTCAAAGACCTCTCGACTTGTTTATTTTGTGTTTGGTTTTGCATCAAACACTTGTTGTTTTGCTTCTGAGAGTGGGAAATAGCTTGTAGGCCATCTCCACACCTCACCGGCCATGGCTTGAGGCCACCGGCCCTGTTTTCTTGCCATCGGCCATTAGTGATGGCCGACCGGCACTGTTTTTGGTCGACCGGCCTTTTGTCTTAAGAGGGCACTTTTTTTGTCAACCGGCACCGTTTTTTGTCGACCGGCCTTTTGTCTTGGTCGATCGGCCACTTTTTCTAGCCAAGCCCTTTTCTTGAGAGGGTTTGAACCTTTTCAACCCTTGTTTTAGCTTCTTGAGGAAGCTTGAACCTTTCGAAGCCTTGGTTTTAGCTTCTTGAGGAAGCTTGAACCTTTTGAACCTTTGTTCTAGCTTCTCCAAGAAGCTTGAACCCTTTGCTCCAAGCTTCTTAGAGAAGCCTGGCCCATTTTTAGCTTCTTGAAGAAGCTTGGCCCCTTTGCTCTAAGCTTCTAAGAGAAGCTTGGACCTTTCTTAGCTTCTTGAGGAAGCTTGACCCCTTTGCTCTAGCTTCCTCAAGAAGCTTGACCCCTTTTGCTTTAGCTTCTAAGAGAAGCTTGGCCCTTTTGCTCCAAGCTTCTAAGAGAAGCTTGGACCTTTCTTTCTCTATAAAAGAAGAGCTCCTCTTCCATTGCAAGGGTTGAAAAATTGGTCTAAGGCACAAGAGTTGTGTCTCTCTCTATATCTCTACATTCAAGCTCAAAAGTGCATTGTTCTTGCACCTTTTCATACCATCTCCTAACCTAACCCCTCCACCATCACTCTAAGCATCTTGGAGGCCGTTTTTCAGACCAAGAAGTTGTTGTCTCCCTGAGCTTCAAGGGTAACACTTCTTTCCCTCTTTTAAGCATTGTTTTGCTTTGTATTTTTTCCATACTTGCAAGCATATTTGGGCTTTGTCATAAACTAAAAAAAGTCTTATTTTGAGCTCCTTTTGATATTTGTTTAAGATCACTTTTGTTTTTGGGGTTGTTTACCCCCTCTTGGGCCTTGTTTGGCCTCATTTTTCTGCCTTTTTTGTGAGCTTCGGGACCACCTTGTATTGGCCCTCTCACCACTGAAATCCCTTTGGATTTCAGTGGTGGGGATGATATTTTGAGGTCCTAAGAAGGAGAGGGGTGACCCTCTCCCTTGTTGTCTTGTTTACTAGCATTTTGGGCCTTACAAATGAGCCCTTATTTGCACACTTCTTGAGCTCGGTTCAGGCCTTTTTTAGTGAGTTTTAGGGCCTACATGAACAATTTCCAGAGCTTTTTTTGTCATTTAAGGCTTGCCTCTTGCATGTGTAGAGCAACCCTCTTCATAGCTTTTCAAAGTAGCACCTCATTCTTGCATGTATTGGATACATTTCAGTGGGTATTTGGTCATATTTTGGCATGTCATGAATCTATTTTTGGCTGGTTTGGTGGTCCCTCATATGCTCCATACACTTGTAGTGTAAATCCCCTAAACTAGCTTCACATGCTTCATGCTTTGTCATGTCTTGTTAGCTTGTTTGGTTTACATTTCAGCATGTTTTTGGTAATGTTTTGCCATATCATGACCCTATCCATAGTTGGTTTGGTCATCCTTTGCATGCTCCATATAGGTGTAGAACAAATCTTGTTTACTAGCCTCTTGTGCATGATGTCTTGACTCATCATCCTAGCATATTTTGGCTTTACTCTAACATGATTTTATGCTTATTTTGGGCTGTCCTAGGACTTTTTTGGGCTGCCATGGCCATATCACTCATGCTTTGTATAGCTATAGTGTAAATGATTAGGCTAGTCTTGGGTTTTGAGGCCCCTACCATGCGTTGTGTGAGTGTTTGCATGCTTCGGAGTCATTTTGGAATCATTTAGTATGCCATTTCAGAGATGGAATATATGCCATTGTATGCCATGTTTCATCCTTGCCATGCTCTTGGAAAGTTGCCTTTTGTGCCTAAGTGTTGGGACCTTTGCATGTGCATGCTTAGTTGTGTTTTATCCATCATTTCCATCACTTTTGGCCACTGTTTTGGGGTGTGGCTGAGGTTCCTCATCTTAGTATAAGTCCATGGATCATGCATTAGTATCTTGTAGTATGCTCATTACATTGCATGATTGTTGCATCCTTGTAATTAATGCATTGTTACGTGCTTATCACTTTGCCTAGTCGCCTATCTAGGTTGCATTGTAGTATTGCATGCTTAGCACATTGTACATTCACATGTTTAGTTTGCATTGCATTTGGCATGCTTTGTTAACTTAGCCTCATATTGCATACTTGAGCCATTTTGCATACTTAAGTCACATTGCACACATGCATTGCATTTTGTTTGGTTTGGGGTGTCAAACCAAACATGAGGAGTGAGGTGTGTTTGTACTTAAAGTGACGAAACACGTCTCAATCCTCGATCGCCGATGCCCTTGATCTCAACATGATAGGGTGTGAAGCATTCATTGGTTTTGTGCATTCATTTACATTGATTTGCAAACTTGGTGCCTTTGGCCATCATGCATCGAAATGCGCGATTGGTGGCCCAAGGACCGAGGCCCACACTCCCTTGAGTCCATAACATGATAGGGAGAGTGGACATGCACACATTGTCTTGAAAATTCCATGCCATGCACTGTCTGTCCTCTGCTATTGTCAAAACAGGATTCTGCAGGAAGATTTGGCCGACCGACTACATACAAGGTCTTGACCAGGCCAAAATATCTGGCCGATGGCCTCACAACTGGTCGATGACCATTTATCAATGGCCGGTGGATCTTTACCTTGGCCGGTGGCATCTCACAATGCTCAGGGAGTAACTCAAAGGCATCTCCAGGATTTCACAATCCACAGAGGTGTAGAACAGTGCAAACGGAGGCAACAGTGGCATGGCAACGGGTTTCCGGGCGAAGCGAATTGAGCATGCATCATCCCATCATTCCGAGGCAGGGCTGCGGCCACCTCCCTTCTGTAATTAATTTGTTAATTAATTAGAAGTTTTGTAATATTTAATTAGCTAGGGTAGTTAATTATTTATTCAGTTTGTATTATTATTCGGACCCTCCAAGCGAGGGCAATTGTGTAATAAGTGTGCGTGAGTGTGTGAATGTCTTCCAACCCCACTTCTTTCTCCCTTTTACTTACATGCTTTCAATGGTTAGTATTAGGGCATATTTAAGTTAGCATACCTTATGCTATGCATGCGTGCATCCATACATTTGTCTTGCATGCACCAGGCTTGGCGTATCATACTAACTGCATTGTATTTCAATTCCAAGTTGAATACGTGTTAGTTGTAGCATCATCATATGCCATCTTAGAATAGCCGAGCCTATTGTAGTTGCATCTTGCATGTGTTGCATTAGCCATCTTCACATAAACTAGGATCATGCATACGATTACTAACAAGTTTCTGTTTTGGCTTGGAGTACTAGGTGAGCATTTATGCTTTAGCATCTCGCATGTGTGTGAATATTAACATGATAGCATGCTTACCATAAGGCTATGTGTTTATGTGATATAACTGCTTAAATGCCTGTGGGTGAAGGTTGGGTTACTTGAATTGGAACAATGCATTGAATGCGAGTTTTAAGCCCACTTGAAAGTGGCAAAACCATGTTTTCTAAGCCCACTTGAGGGTGGCAAAATGCATGTCTTAGCCTACTCGCGGGTAGCACCATCAAACCATTTTTCAAATAAACAAACAGGAAATATTTTGTTCCAATTTAGGCAACTCAGTCAATACTTGTTTGTTGTGCACGTCACGTAGTAAATCTAGGCTAATAACCGGAATAAGGATGCATAATGTTTTCAAAACTAGATATCATGGTTAGTAGAGGCCGATCTTTGATCGGGCGAGAGGAGGTGCTCACGAAGTGACTTTTCCCAATCGTACCCAAGTTCCCGAGCCAAGGCAACTTTGGTGATGACGGACACGTGGCCTTAGGCAACGAGTCAGGGTTTACTAAATTCCCCCAAAAATAAAACATTTAGGTGGTGACTCTGTATCTGGCAAAACAATCCATGTTTGACACTTCTTTCAAAAAAAAAATATATGTTTTCAAAAACGATTTGTCGGATTTGGACTCTTTGATGATTCATCGGTCTTGCATTGCACTCTGCGAGATTAGATACAGGACCGTGACATTGAGTCCTAAACTGTAGTGAGCCCAATGAACAAAACAAACGGGATTCCCTCCCGAGACGTTTCGAGGACGTCTACACCAAGAAAAGCCGGATATATACCATAGGCTCTCCAGACCCATCGAAACGGTCAATGTGTGGCATTTTAAATCTGTCTGGGAGCCTTACGGTAGCCTTGGTGAACCCATCCTCAATGCCCGGAATGGAGTTAAGGCCCTGTGCCTTTTTGAATTACATCTCAAGGTTAGCAATTTTTAATGAGGTAGAGTCGAGCTCATTAATATCAAGGGAATAAAGCTTCTCCTTAGCCTGCACTAGGGGTCTGAAAACTCAAGCTTGAGGCAACCCTTCTCGAGGATCTGGACCCTGCAAATCTTCAGCTGGTGCAAGTGGGTCAAAGTTCGGCTGGGGTCCTGAGACCGGATGTGTGGCAGATGTCCCAGATGGGCGTTGTGTTTCAGCATTGGTCTCATCCTGCATGGCAGTTCCCTGATTTAATGCTGCTATCACAGCCACAACTTCTTCTGAACCCTATGCCATCACGGTCTGCTGAGTTTGAACAAAGGTGATGTGACTGGTGACTGTCGGATCAGTTGAACCGGTGAGCCCAGACTGGCCTTTCTTTGCCTTGCCTCAACGAAGGAAACATTGGTTGCCCTTGGAATTGAATCTCTGACCTAACAAAGTCTATCAACACAAGTCCAATGCACCTGGGGGATATTGGAGCCTTTTGAAGCTATGGTTCCAAGAATACCTTGCAAAACAGAAAACAGATAGCATCTCAGCCTGGTTCCACTAGAATAGATATGAGCATGGCTGAATAACTATGCTCTCTACTGAATTCTGTCCCAAATTCTGCCTCAAAACTGATATCCTCAGACTGATACCCAGACTTGCAACTGATACATACATTCCTGTAGAGACACACCCTAACAGCACATATCAAGCAAGTGAGAGCCAAAACACCCCTATGGTGGGATAGGGTTTCCTTGTCCTAGTTCCATCAGGAACTAGGGGTTCACTACACACGCATGCAGTTTCAAACAATCCTGCATTCGGGTGAGCAACCTGTCCTAGTTTGCAACAGTCTCTATGGCTTCCAATATGCAACTAGGTCAAATGGTCAAAAAGGGTACCTCAGCAAGACCACCTAATATACCTCTCGCTCCTAACACCGAGAAGTGAAAAGAGGATCAAACGGTACAACGGTGATCCAGATCCAAGGTTTGTGTTCCCATCGTGGCAGAGCCTGCAACCGGTCAGCCTTATGGCACGCTTTTCCAAGTAAGCCTTCAGCAAACCGTTCAGGAATAGCAGACGGAAAACACTATGACTTAGCCGCACCAATGCAAATGCAAAGAAACACATAAGTGTGAATAAAACAACATATCATGAGTTCGAGTCAAATTCTCTAAATACCCAGCAGAGTCACCAAAAATTGTAGACTCGACTTTCTTCACGCGCCCCCCCTTTCGGAGAAGGCGCGAATTGGTCGTCCAACAATTCGGACTCCTGTCACGGTTCTGAATCTAATCTCACAAAGTGCAGTGTGAGACTGATAAACACCAAAGAGTCCAAATTCGACAAATCGTTTTGGAAAATTGATTTTGAATGAAAAAGCGCCAAACATGGACTGTTTTGCCAGATTACAGAGTCACCACCTAAATATTTTGTTTTTGGAAAATTTAGGAAACCTTGACTCGTGCCAAAGGCCACGTGTCCGTCATCACCAAAGTTGTCTCGGCTTGGGAACTTGGGTACGAGAGGGGAAGGTCCTGAAATGAGCACCCCAGCTCACCCGATCAAAGGATCGACCTCTACTAAGCATGATATGTTGTTTTATAAACACGTGTTCTTATCCGGTTATTAGCTAACTTTACTATGTGATGCGCACAGCATACAAGTATAGACTCGATCACGAGAATTGGAACAAAACAACTCATGTTTGTTTTTCAAAATGGTTTGAAAGTGCTACTCGCAAGTAGGCTAAAACATCGATTTGCCAACCTCAAGTGGGCTTTAAAACATGATTTGTCACTTCGCAAAGTGGGCTTAAAACTCACAATCATCGAGTTGTTCCAATTCAGGCAATCAAAGCCTTCACCCATAGGCATTCATGCAGTTAATCACATAAGCAAATAGCCTCATGGTAAGTATGCTATCATGGCAACACTCATACTCATGCAAGCATGCTAAAGGGTAAACACTTACAGTGTACTCTGAACCAAAACAAAAGCTAGTTAGAAACAATGCATGATCCTAACTATGTTAAAATGCCTAATGCAACACATGCAACATGACATTAATAGGCTCGACTACCTAAGATGGCAAATGAATGCAACAATTGATACATGTATTCAAATAGGTATTGAAGTACGATGCAGTTTGAATGATGCACCGAGCCCGGTGCATGCAATACAAATGAATGATGCAAACATGCAAGCATAAGGTATGCTAATCAAAACATGGCCCTAAACTAACCATCGAAAGCGGTTAAATAAAAGGGGGGAAGAAGTGGGGTTGGAAGACATGCACACACACATGCACACTTGTTACAACATTGCGCCCTCTCGCAAGAAAGTCCGAATAAATAAGCTAAGCTACACTAAGCTAAGCTAATTATTATAGAACAACTAATTAACTATTCTACCTAATTAATTATTACAACACAATTGGAATAAAATAATTAATTACACAAACTAATTAAAATATTACAAAACGAATTAATTAACTAGTTACTCTAACTAATTAAAGCAATTAAGTGGCCTCGCGGGCAAGGGAAAGATGCATGCTCGGTTGGCATCCGCTCAGAAATCCCTTGCTTTGCCGTCAATTGCCTCTGTTTGCACTCGCCTTGGTTTCTGAACATTGAACCAACCTCCACACTGCTTCTTCTCCCAAACCAGGATCATTTCTTCACAAAAATGGACTGGTGGCCGGTCGGCCACAAAAAGTGGCTGCCGGCCACCTCAACTGGCCAGCCGGCTAGTTAAAGTGGCCGATCAGCTACCTCAAGTGGCCGGTTGGCCACCTGTTTTTCTAGGCTGCTGGTTTTGCTGCAATAAAGAACAACAGAGGCATAGCAATATATTTGCAAGGAAATGTGTGTACTGTCACACTCCTCATCATTTCTCAAGCTCAAAGGAGTGTGGCGCTCGGCTTTCAAACCACCAACCAAGCATCTCAATGCATGATGGCCCAAAAACCAAGCTTGTCCAAGCTTAGTGAATGCGCACATAAGACTCAAATGGCCACCGCCATATCATGCATGATCAAGGGTGATGGCGACCAAGAAATGTGACATGTTTCATCACTTTGAGTATGAAACGCCCCACATTACTTGTGTTTGGATTAACGTCCAATCCAAACAAATGCAATGCAACACAACATGCTTAACTTGCTCAAGTTTTACTTGTCCACTTTCTTGTTTACACATTTTACATTACCAAGCCATTCATTAACCGGTTAGGTCCAATGTGAAAGTCCTCTAATTGGAAAGATGGCCTAAGCTACAAGTGCCTTGAGCATGAAAGAGGTTTCATGCTATTGGTTAGTAGAAATCCTCAAGGGAGGATTAAAACCATTAGGCATGCGAACCTCAATTCCACATTCAAGTTATCAAGGGGCTCAAGACTACTTTCAAAGAGAATGAAAGATTGAAACAATGAAGTGCAATGACATATATTTCAGCACTGAAATAATATGCTAAGTAACTCAAAATCATGCAAACAACTCATGTAATGCGTGGTTAAAGGCATAACTCATTAAGCTAATAAAAGGGGTTGTGCCACAACCTTACAACACAAGCCTTAAAGGGCCAAACTGACTCAAAACAGAGTTAAAGCATGCCAAAACAAAGGCTAAATCATGCTGAGATTGAAGCTTAAAAGGTAAGAAAATCATGCATACAAATTGGCTAACAAGCAAGGCATAAAGCACCACTCTCAAAAGCACTTAAAGGGTGATATATGTGAGAGCTTGATACAGGAATATGCTCTGAAATCACATGCTAGATGATGACATATCATACAAATAACTCAAATAAAGCATGCTAAGAGCCTTAAAACACAAAGCTAGTAAGGGTTGGTTACACTATAGCTACACAAAGCGAAGCACATGTGACCAAGACCACTTGAAACAGAGTTAAAGCATGCTAAATCAAAGCCAAAAACATGCTGGAGTCAAGCTAACACAAGCTAGAACGATAGGCTAAAACATCAAGCACACTAGGCTAGTAAGCAAGATTGCACTACAAGTGTAAAAAGCAAACAACAAGTGACCCAACCAGCTAGAAATAAAGCTAAAGCAGGTCAAAGAAGTCACAAAAACATGCTGAGATCAAGCCATGAGATGGTAGAAAAACATGCTTACATGTTGGGCATCAACACTTGCAAAGAAGACACAAGGAGGGAAGGCCACCCCCTTCTATTTGGGACCTCAAAACTAAGTTTCTACCACTGAAAATCTCCTGGATTTTAGTGGTTAAAAGGCCAAAAAGAGGTTGTTTTAAAAGCTTTGAAAGATGGCACAACACTTAGCAAATAAGCAACAAAGGTGGATGGGCCACCCCTAACTCCAAAAAGGCCTTAAACCATTATTTTTAAACCTTAAAAATAGAGGTTTTTGCAGTTGAAAGCTTAGCCAAAAATAGCATGCAATGGTGGCCAAACAAGTAAATGAAACAAAGCTTGAAGGGGGATAAGGCCTTACCCTTGAAGAACAACAGAAAAACAGCCAAAATTATGAGCTTAAACCAACTTTGAGAGCTCAAATAGGACCTCCAAGATCCTCAACATCAAGGTAGAGGTGTTTAGTCTAGGGTCTCTTTGCAAGAGTGTAGGAAATTCTAAGCTTAAGGCACAAAACAAAAAGAGAGAGAGGCTTCTAGAGAGAGAGGCTGAGATTTTGGTCACAAAATTTTGTATAGAGAGAGGGATTTTTAGAGAGAGAACCTTCCAAACTTGCCAACCTTCCAAAATGAGAGATATGGCCTCCATATATAGCAAAAATGCAAGCCTTGGTCGCAATATCTGAATTGGGACAGCTGGAGGTTGTGTAGAACAGCTGGAGGGAAAAGATCTGCAAAATATCTGAGTTTTGGACATAAGTGGCCGGTCGGATACTTCAAGTGGCCAGTCCGCCACTTGTCTTGCCGGTCGGCTACTTGTGTTGGCCGGCTGACCACTAAAAATCTGCTTACAGGCCCGACTTCAAACGGGCATAACGTCTTCATTTGGACTCCTTTTCAGATCATTCTTCTATCTAAATTGAAGCCTTGGAAGTAAGCTTTCCAATGGTTGATGCCTCACATAAAAATTCCAAATGTGAAAAAATTTATGCTCCTTTTAGTGAAGATTGCTCATTTCCAACTCAATCGGATTGATGCCCAACTTCAACCAACCGTATCTCCCTCATCCGGACGTAGCTTTAAGAGATTCTTGAGTGCAAAATGAAGCCCCAAAAGTATTCTTTCCAATGGTGGTGGTCTCATAGATGAAATGCAAGTGTGCAAACGGATATGCCTGATTTAGTGAGAGCCGCTCGACTCTTCCTCTTAACGGTTCTTCCCTCTTCTCTTCTTTTCTTCAACTCCAAACCTCTAAACAAGATGTTTTAAAGGTTTTTTTTCAAAGATTTCATCTCTCTTTCATTCATTTCCACTTTGTCCTTGCTCGGTTTACTGAAAAGCGCAACATTTAACAAAATGCGAGCCTCGGAACATCGTAGAAATATTTTTTTCAAAAATGTTTTGAAAGAGAGGGTTTTAAGGTCTAAAATCTTTTTTGGTCAAAAAATGGGGTGTGAGGTTTGGATTTGACACTCTCCTTGCCAAAAAAATTGAACCTTTGCATAACATAGCCTATACCATCAAGCAAGCAATCAGTAGTGCCCAAGTCTTAAGGGCGGTCAAAAATGGGGTTGTGCGCTACTCGTTTCATTTTCCCTTGTTAATCATTTGGATTTGTCGTGTTCGGAATTTTTTCTCAAAATTCTTGTTCTTGTTTATTTTGGGATTGAGTTTCACTTGTTTCGAAGAGTGCATGGTCGAGCCCGAAGTGTCTGGGATCGAGCTGGGAAATTTATGGGTTTGAGGACCAGGGCCACACGTGCGGGAGAGGGGCCGCAAGTGAGGGAGGTGAGGCCGCACGTGCGGAAATCAGGGGAGGGTTAAAGAGCACACTGCAATATATGCAGGTGCGGGAGTGGAAGTGCGGGGGAAGGGGCTGCACGTGCGAGGATGATGGTCGCACGTGTGGGAGGCACGCTCCGCACGTGCGGGGATGGGTGCCGCATGTGCGGGACTCCGCAAAGTTTCAAAATTCTGTCTTTTCTCTCTTTTGGGGCTGAGTGTATATCACTTTTCTTACATCTCTCTCTCTCTCTCTAAAAACATAATTCTCTTCCTTCTCTCTACACTTCTTTCCAAAAACCTCACAAGATCTTTGATCCTGCCAAATCCATAAATCCATTGGCATTTTGACCCAAGTTCCTTCATCAAAGTTGGATAGCTTCTCGAGGGCTTCATTGTGTGTGGTGGAGATCACGTTTCAACACTGTCAATTTTGGGGGTTTTCTTCTCTCTTCTTCCCCAAAGCTTGAGGTAGGGATCATTCTTTAAGTTATATATATATTTTGCAAGATCTTGATGATTTTCAAAATCCCCTTCAATAATTAGAAATTTTGTTGATGGCTCAAGACAATGAGTGATCTTTGAAAATGGGTTATCTCTCCTCTCTTTTTTTTTCTTTTTTTTTTTTTATAATCACATGAGCGTTTTAGATTTCTATTGATAGAAGAAAGATGCCTTTGGTGTGATTCTTTCAAATGTTTTGGAGATGTGAGATTCTAGTGAGAAACCTAGAAAATTGGGGAGTTTTTTTTTTAATGATGTTTGGAATTCATGATTGAAATGGCCATATTTCCCTTGAGTGACAAAATGAATGTTTCTTTTTTTAAGAAAATTCTTCTTTATGTTTATATAAATGTTGAGTTCCATGAAATATGAGAATTGTGATTTTGGAAGTTGGTGTTCAGAACATTGCATATCGTCTTGAAATGACTAAATTGTTGAGAATTCTACAAGATGAGGTAATGTTGCTACGTGTTGATAGATTTAATTGAACATGTGGTTATTTTGTGAAATAACATTGAAGGGAGGAAAATGGAAAATGTGGTTATTATGGTATTATTGATGAAATACTTAAAAATGGAGAAATGTTATGAGGCATTGATAATTAGTGCATTACATACTCATTCAATTGATTATTATACACTTTGAATTGAGTTTGGAAATGTTTACACTGAGAAAAGAATATTTTGAAATGAGAATTATTAAAATGTTTTGGGGTAAATACGTTGGTAAGTCCAAATAGAAGGTGTAGATGAAATTGATTAAGTTGGCCTGAGTGTCCAGGGTGAAAGACCTAAAACACGCGCGAAGGACGTACCACTTCCCTTTCGGTTAGCAACCGGTAAAGTGGGGTTTTGGTAGTGCTAGTTATGCCTACTTGTAGACACCAACCTACGGATTACCTGAGTCGTATTTGCCGCCCCTCTAAATTAAATTGTAAATTTATGAATTGTTGAGATTCCAAATTATCATTGAGCACGGTGGCTTCTTTTTAAAAAAAGATGTAAATGAAATCTTCTTTTAATTGGCATAGCATGACGTGTGCATTTCATGTTAGGAACCTTGCATAAATGTATATACTTTGTTAAGAATTCTTTACTGGGCTTTATGCTCACCCCTATGGGATTTTGGTGCAAGAAAGGACGTGATAAACCTGCCAATCTAGGGCGTGGATATATGTCTATGGAGCACAAGGCTCTATTTTGTTGTGATTGTATTTTGTAAGCCCAAGGCTATAACTGTTTAAGTCCGAGAGACTATTTTTGTGTAACCGGGCTTAAGCCTTAAAATTTGTAAGCCATTGAGGCCATTTTATTTACTTTTGAATTTGATGTTCTACATGCTATAGATTTATATATTTAATATCATTAAATGTATAATTTGCATGTGGGACTATTTTTGTACAAACCTTATTGATTAATGATGTAAGGGTTGAGGAATTGCATCCTTTCTGGTAATAAGCGTTGATTGTTGTATTCATAAGGTGTTATAAATTTTTGGGGCATTACAACAAGAGTGGACCTGTGATTAGCCAACTAGCCCAAATTGCACTAGTGGATTGGAGAAAATCCCATTTCTAATTTTATTTTATTGTTTGCGCATACCATTACTAGGTACAAAAAGTTTGCATTACAAATAAGGCTGCAAATGAGCTGACCCAAGCTTGTCTGTTTATTGAGCTCAAAAATCTATCTCAAGCTCGAGCTCAGCTCGGTTCGCTAACTCTAATAAAGTTTTGTTCACTTGCAGCCTTAATTATAAAGGTGAATGGCATCATACTCATGGTCATCTTTGTGTTTTGTATCTAGACTTCAGGAATTTGGAGACAACCTTGGTCCTAGAATACATGGATCACCAAAGAAAACATTCCCCAAACACAATCGAGGACGGAGTAGCAACTGTCGACAAAATGAGAACTTACAAGGAAATGGATCACACCCTCTTAATGGTTGCCACACTAATCGTCACAGTCACATTTGTAGCTGCTTTCACAATTCCCAGAGGCTTCAATAACAACGTTGGCCCCGATCAAGGGCAAGCTCTTCTGCAATCGAGCACATCCCTTAAATGGTTCCTTGTTTCAGACTCTTAATGGTTGCCACACTAATCCCTTAAATGGTTCCTTGGTTTAAAATTCAGATTCATATCTGTTTGAATTTTAAACCCAATAGGTTCCTTACTTGTTCATTCAAATTGAACAGGTTTAATACATGTTCAAGCAGGTTTGCACCTGTTTAATTCAAACCAAACAGCCACATTTTCTTCTATAAATAGGCAGTCTCTCATTTGGTTTTTTCACTTCAATTTTTGTCCAAAAATTCTACAATTACTCTCTATATTTTGCTACATTATTTTCTTGTGAAAAAAGTGTATAAACACAAAGTGTGTTCGTTGTGCAAACAGTTTGTAGTTCTGGTGCTGTTTGTTGTTGATCATTTTATCCTGGGAGATAGACGTCCACATTCTAAAAACACCGTGGAGAGAATGAATCTGTCTTAAGGACATAGTGTTAAACACTGGCCTTGATCAGAATTTTGTTTAATAAATACATAAGGCTAGTAATTAATTTACTTTCTCTTTTATTTATTTATTTTTATCAGATTCTGATTTTATTTTGTAACAAAATAAGAATCTGTTATTGTTTTATTTTATTTTCTTTACTGGTTTGATTTTTTGTAATCAAACAGTCTCTCTCCTTTCTTTATTTCTTTTGTTTGTTGTTAAGTACACAAACATTATTTATTCGTAATACAGTGAATATTGTCCAACAGCTGTAGCTTGCATACTCTTCTGGGGAGCTGTTATTGCCAAAGAAAACTATTTTTACTAGTTTGCTAGTGCCACTATCCTAACACATATTGCACTGTCTTCAACTGGTATCGGCTTCACGACAGGATTGATTGCTGTTATGCCGATCAAACTTTTGTTCGTAGCTTGTGTCTTATAATAGGTTTAGTTTTCCAAGTTGGAAACTTTCTTCTTTTTTTCCTATTTGTGCAAATCTTTCCCTTATTCAAAGTTTTTCAGTTCTTGATTTATCTACTTTGTAGGATCAAGACCAAATTTGTCAGAAGATGAATAACATCTCTTGCAAATATGCATATATCTCAAATTGACTTTGTTTCAGTGATTTCTGTGGCCAGTGAGGATGGATTTTTTTATTTGGACAAAATCTTCAAATTCGAAGATTTGATCGGAGATGATAAGGACTACCGCCCCCTTTTTTTTTGTAGAAGCCAAAGCGAACTATGAATTTTTTTTGTCCTCTTAATATTGACAACTTGTTGTTTAAAAGTTCACTCTGACTGGAATTAATAAACATTTTTAGAATAAACCACACCATTAAAGAACCTCAAGAATGAATGAAACATAAACAAGTCTCAAACTTGGGATGCTCCATACTAGAATATCATGATTAGACTAGCTAGCTAGATTGAAATTTTGAATACCTCCACATTGGCCCCGTTTGGTATAGCTGTGGAAAGGTGATTATACATTATAACTTAACAGATTATAGATTATAGCTTTAAATATAAGTTGTTAAAATATTTGCTGCAACTGTGAGATTATAGATTTAATCAGCAGAGTAGTGTTTGGTAAAATATGCTGTAAAATAGTTTTTTGCTATGTAATGTCCTTTTTGTTTTTATAAGATATAAAATTTGTGATTTTATTTACAATACTTTTTTTTTTCTTTTTCTTCATTTTATTTTCCTTTTCTCCTTATTTTCTTTTCTCTTCTATCTTTTTGTTTTCTTCTTCTCTTCTTTTCTCTTCTTTCTTTGTTAATTTTGTGTAATTTATCAATTCATTATAATTAATATCAATTAATATTCATGTATTTATATCAATGTTGTGATTTTATTAATATCAATTAACAACAACTGTTAATTTTTCATTTTCTTCAATTTTAATTTTTTTTAAAATTGTGGTTTTTTATTAATTTATTTTCATTAGAATACCAATTAATAATATAAAAATTGTTATTTTTTTTAATTTATTAATTCATTACAAAATATACCAATTTTATTAATTTATTAATTTTTTTTAACAAACCCTAGTTACTGCAGCCGGTGGCTAGGGTTTCACATTGAAAATCGCGATCATGACAGCGGCAAAAAATGCAATAGTGGTGGGATGAGGATCACTCTAGTTTGAGATCACAGATGCAGTGGTGAGCTCTGAGTCGTCGAGAGCACAGAAGGTCGATCGCTATGCCGTCAATGGTGGTAGTTCGAGTTAGGGTTGTCAATTGCGATACTAGGGCTTTGCCACTCTGGTTCATGAGAGATAGAGAGAGAATAGCTCGAAATCCTAGCCAAAAATCGCAGACACGGCGCAATGCTGAAGAGAAAGAGCGCTCTGGTTCACCGGAAAAGAGAGCATCTGTTCACCATCGATCGCGATGGGGGAAGGGGAGATGACGACGAAGGCGACGAACAAAGAGAGAAGAGGGTTTCTCGATCATAACGGAGAGAGGAGAGCCTTACCGAAAATTGTCGTTCACCCGTTGAAAATTGCGCCTCTCTCTCTCTCTGAGTCTCAGTGAACAATAAAGAGAATATTAGGGTTAAAAATATATATATATATATATAGTGGTATAAGAGTAAATACCTTCAAATATTAAGGATATTTAAGTAATTTTGAAGCCCCCTCCACATAATCCACTTGCGGAAGTGGTTGGAGCTGCTTCTAATTTTTAAACGAATTTGCCTTCAACAAAAAGCTATAAAAGCTAAAGTTACTGCCTTTAAGCTCAACCAAACAGTCTGTAATGGCTTTTAAAAAGCCAAAGCTATAATCTGCTCAAAGTAAGCCAAACCAAACAAGCATATTGTTTGATTAATGCAGAGTAAAAGATATATAAGATAAGATTTGAAGGACTATTTATGACCATTGGATTGTATTGGGAAGATTCCAAGGAATGAGATTTAATAGTTCACCGTATTGAGGATTAACAAGGTAGACATAATTGCAAACCTATCCAAATAGATGTTGAATTGAGTAGAATTGGAGACAAAATCTAAATAGTAAGCTCCACACTTCCCCTAATCTAATCTGCATCCCTTGGAAGTGCATTTTCAATTCTTCATCAATTGTTTCATCAGATTTAAATTTGGTAAAAAAATGCTAAAATTATACTCCAACCATATCAATTCCAAATCAAATCGAGGGAAAGACAATTTTTTAATCAAATTAATAATGAACCAAATCTTTTACCAAATTTTTAATAGCTATATTTTTACTTAAATTTAATTAATTTTTTTTTTTTTAAAAAAAAGAAAGGAAAAGTTAGGAATTGAGATGTTTTTTTTTTCATCACCCCTCCCCCCGAGAAAAAAAAATGATTAAAACACGTTTTTAGCGCAAGTTTGGATTTTTTTCAAAACCATTGATGAAAAAAAAGAAGAAGATTGAAGTATTTAATATCAAATCAAGTTCATAATCAAAATTTCCAATTAAATTTGATGAATTTTTTTTTAAGGACTGGGGATGGTCTAATTCCTCCAGGCAAATGCCCAACTGGCAACTTTGTCCAAGTCAACTACACCTAAATAATGGCATCAAGTATTATAAACTCTGGGAGCCAATGTGCTGACATTTTATAACAAACATAAAAGATTAAAAACAAACTTATAAAACCATCCCCACATTAATCCAAATCTTATTGCCTTATTAGAAAACCCACAATGGATCAAAGACTATACAACTCTGCAAAATCAGGACACATTCTTCACTTCAAACAACTCCTCAATGAAAATCCAAGCCTTCTTCTAAAACTAACACCTCAAGAAAACACACCACTTCAAGGGTTAGCCCTTTTGCTATCAAGAAAACATCTCAAGTGGTTCAATACTTGTCTTTTCTATAAGCTTAAGACCAAATTTATCAATTGATGAAGAAGTAGTCTTGCGAATTTATCAAAAACTAGAGTACTTTTCAATATCAAAGAGCTAAAACTGATTGACAGGGATTGATTGATTATGGAAAGAAGAAAAATCTTCCATCATTTATGTTATTATTTGAATTATTCAACTAAAAGTGCGACTTGACTCAACAGCAAAGGCTTGACATATACGGATGATATGCCTATGCCTTTGTTAGTAAAATTTTTGTTAGGCTTAAATCGAAGCCTTAACCAAAATCTTACCAAATAACACAATGATCAAGCAATTGTGTTGAGATTCTATGCCTTGAAAATTCAAGGACTTCCTTGGAGTAAAAATAATGGCAATACAAATAAGAAAAAGAGAAAAAGAAGATGATGTAAATGATTGAATGAATAATCAAATTATAAGTAAAGTACATTAAGACTACTCTTATCTAAGTTTAAACTACTCCTATGTAGATTAGCTCTACTCCTAGGCTAGAAAAGAAATAGAAATCAAGTCATGTATTGATTGGTTGGTGATCTTTATAATAGGGCCATCAATGGCAATTTATTCAAAGAAATGTAGGAAAAAAAACTTCTATTAACCATCATCTAACCATTCATATAACTTCCAACTTCTTATATTGCCACTTGTCCTCCTCCATCACTTGAATCTTTAAAATTTGACTTAACTTCTCTTAACTTTCAAGATTTTCCTGCATAATCATAATAATAATAACAATAATAATAATAAATAATAGAAAGTTTAAACCTAGTTATAATCGACAGAAATTTCATTTATGGTGCAAACAATACCCCCCCCCCCCTCCGGCCCAACTCTTTAAGAATGAGTACTCAAATTCTTGAAGAATTGTATGAATATAAATATATAATAGAAACTATGAAAATTATAATCGATTGGACATATATATATATAGCTTTTTGTTGTTGTGGCCACATCGAAATACTCCCCCATTACTGTTATATAAAAAATAGAAATAAAATTCAGAATTTCTTTTTGTAAACCACTTCATCAAAATTAATTTTTGATATAAACCATAAAGCTATTGTAGTTGTTGGATAACAGAAATCATAATGTCAATTGATTTTAGAAAATTAAATTTTTTGGCAAAATTAACAATGTTGATAAATTAAAATTCATCAAATATGGGTTGTTTATAATTTTTAGCCATGTTTGGCTTAAAATTATACCCCCTAATTGGATTTTCCTAATTGGATGTTCACCATCATTTTGTGATGTTTTTTCATCAAATGTAGCCATGTTTCGCTTAAAACAATGCCCTCCAATTGAATTTTCATTATCATTTTGTGATTGTTGTTCATCAAATTTAAACATACTTGGCTTAAAATCATACTCTCCAATTGAATGTTCACTATCATTTTGTAATAGTTGTTCAACATTCTTTGTCATATTTGACTTAAAAACATACCCTTCAATTGGATTAAATGCTCAATAGTTTTTGGCAAAAGAAGTTGGTCTTCTTTTTCAATTAATGGTTTGAAAAATTGCCCCCCAAGTATGTCATTTTCAGATTTGCCATGATTTTTGTGGAGAGAAAGTTTTGCTTGGAAAAGCCTCTTAGAAACACATAAAATTTGTGCTTTTTAAGATTCTTTAATTTTTTATTCCAATGTTGAATTTCTCTATCAACTTGATAAAATTGACAACTAAGTTGACAAATTTTTCCATCAAAATAATTTGTATCTTTTTGCATCAAATAATATATAGCAGTGATAAAATTATTTGAAATTTTTGCCAATCAGAAGAATTAATTTTTTCTTGTAGAGCCAAAATTTCACTCTTGTGCCAATAAATTTCATCCTCACAACGCCGCGCTGAATTATTCTTGCCATATCATTTGTCATGCCATTATATTGGCAATAGAAGGTAGAATCATTTTCATAATATTGACAATCATTATACATGAAAGATGAGGCATTCCAATGATAATTCATACCCATTGGAACATTGCCACTCCATTGGTGGTTTGCATCCATGGGTGCACAAGATGTAAACATGCCACTTTATGGCATAATTTCTTAATATTTTGTTTGTTTCTTTTTTTTTTTTTCCAAGTTAGGACGATGTCTCACTGGGCGTGGTAAAAATTGTTAGTAAAATTTTTGTAAGGCTTAGATCGAAGCCTTAACCAAAATCTTACCAAACAACACTATGATCAAGCAATTGTTTAATGCCTTGAAAATTCAAGGACTTCCTTGGAGTAAGAATAATGGCAATACAAATAAGAAAAAGAAGATGATGATGTAAATGATTGAATGAATAATTAAATTACAAGTAAAGCATATTAAGACTACTCTTATCTAAATTTAAACTACTCCTATGTAGATTAACTCTGCTCCTAGGATAGAAAAGAAATAAAAATCAAGTCATGTATTGAATTGTTGGTGATCTTTACAATAGAGCTATCAATGGCAATTTATATAAAGAAATGTAGGAAAAAACTTCTATTAATCATTATCTAACCACCCATATAGCTTCCACCTTCTTACATTGCCACTTGTCCTCCTCCATCCCTTGAATCTTCAAAATTTGACTTAATTTCTCTTAACTTTCAAATTTTCCTGCATAATCATATTAATAATAACAATAATAATAATAAGTAATAGAAAGTTTAAACCTAATTTATGGTGCAAACAGCCTCCTACTTAGGTCTGTCAATGGATCAGATATATAATCTAAATCTGATTCAAAAATCCCAATTCGTTAATGAAAATCTAATCCGATTGCATACAAATCCAATTATTAACGGACTGGATTCGAATCAACATGATCCAATCTGATTAGTCCAATCCGAGAACTCAAGTTATGCACTGACCTTCCAAATTTAGATTGCAAGAAAAATCCTATGATGTACAGAGTTTTAAGACCAATCACTTGGTTTAAGTCAGAACTGAAACCAGCTTTTGTATATGTTGGAGCATCTCCAAGGAAGGAGGCAAAAAGGCCACATAAAGCATTTTTGTTAGTACAATTGGTTTTTTCTTCTTCTAACAAGCTTTGCATCACTAGAGGTATTTTGTCTATTTTTATTTTCGCTCTCTACATCTAACTTAGCCTCCATTGCTAGGCAAAAGGGATTTTTTTGCTGTTTTAAGGTCTCCATCTCTACTTATTCTCTCAATTTTTATTGCATCTCTGCTTATTCCAAGGTCTCCATCTCCACTTATTCTTTCAATTTTTATTGCATCTCTGCTTATTCCAAGGTCTCCATCTCTACTTATTCTCTCAATTTTTATTGCATCTCTACTTATTCCAAGGTCTCCATCTCTACTTATTCTTTCAATTTTTATTGCATCTCTGCTTATTCCAACGTATTCTTATTTTTAAAATTATAATTGTAACAACCCTCACTTTGATTTAGTCTTGCTTGCATGCATTTTTGTATGATCTTGCCTTGTCGAGTTTGTAATCTTGTTATCTTGTTTTGCTTTGCTTTGTTAATTGTTACTTGCTTGAACTCGTACCTTGCTTGGAGTATAGCCGCGGTCAGCTTAGCATAGTTCGCCTTTGAACCTTTGCACTTAGAACAGTTTTGGAACCTTAGCCGACCTCCATCTTCACCCCGGCATGTTTGCCGAGATGTCACCCTTGGGCCGAAGTGTTTAGAGCCGAGGCCGAGATGTTTTGTGCTAAGTGATCTTTGTCCTTGGGCAGGTATGGCCTAGGCTGAGATGTGGCACACCCAGGCCAAGGTGTGGCACAGCTTAGTCAAGTGTCGTCCTCCCTAGCCGATGTCTTTGTTGACCTGTTGCCGGAATCTGGTCTTTAGCCGATGTCTTTGATTGCCGACGTGTTTTGCCACCAAGCTTGTTGTGTACGCTTTGTCAGAGACTTGTCTAATCTAGCAGTCACCTTTTTGAGCTGAACCAACCCGGTAATGCCACGTGTCCGAGCTGGAGGCTAAGTCAGCCGACAGGCCTATAACACATCATTTTGTATCTTTTTGGTATCATTTGGTCTCAAATCTTTGTTTCTTTAGAGAGAGAAGCTCTAGAACAAGGAGTAAGAGTTTTAGTGAGAGAGTTGAGTTCCGAGCTTGATCGTGGAAGATCGAACCGTTGGATTTGAATTTTAAGGTTAGATTCTTGCTCTACTTTGATTATTCTTACCAATCATCTAGCTGCATTGCTTGATTGAATCTGTTTTGCATGACATGCATTGGCTTGAAATTGGTTTTGAAAGAGAAAATGGTGTTCATGTGTTCTTGAAGGAAACCTCGCTGTGATCCGAAAGTTTGGAACAAGAATCATGGTTTTGTGTTTGTTCTTGCATGGTCTTCTTGCATGGGTACCTAGGTCCATGTTTTTGGACTCTTAGCATGAAATCTCGGATTTGAATAAACGGGTTATGGTTCTAGCATGCATGTTCTTGATGTTCTTGATGCTCTTGTTCTTTGCATTCTCCAAAGGGAAACTCAGGTTTCCCGATTTCGTTTTGTATATGGCCATCAGGACCCTCGGCAAGGAGGTGTCGGACCTTGGCATGACCAGGATGGTACCCAGTGAGTTTCCACGAGATGGGAAACAGTGTTTTGACTCTGCATGTTTTGCTTTGTTATTCATTTGGATTTGGTGGGAGTGCCGAGATCATTCACTTGCATGTAAAGCTTGTTTTAAGAATGTGATTTGCCATGTGACTTGTCAGGACTTTGATCTTTGCTTGAGCCTACACCTGAAGAGCCAGGTGAGTGGTGCTTCTAGTAAAGCTATGTTATACCGTTTTGTTAAATCTTGTCTTGCTTTGTTTTGATGAAAGTATTTTGTTAAGCATGAATGGTTAGCCTATTTCGATGTATCAAGTATGAGCTTTGTTTTGATGTATCTTGAAAGTCCCTTGTACTGGAGGACTATAAACTTTCGCAGTACTAAATGTAAAAGTCCCCTGGCTGGAGGACTCTAAACCTTTGCAGCACTAAGTATAAAAGGATACGGTCCTTTCTTGGAACACAAGTCCCCTGGCTGGAGGACTCTAAACTTTCGCAGCACCACTTGGTCTAAATCGATTACGGATCGTACAAATCTTTGTTTGCCACTAATGGGCTACTACACGTACTGGTTGTTTAGAAAGCTTATGGCTATGTTTTGCCGATGTCAGTGGGCATCCCTTGAAATTTGTAAGTCTTAATAGACGAATACGGTTCATCCCCTTGATTCGGTACAGTTTTGATGTGCTTTGCTTGATAGAACCTCGGCTAATGCTTGTATGGTTTTGGCATGTTTTGTTTGTAAGGACTTCGGCTATATTCATGCAAAACCTTTATTACTAGTACCATTCACTGAGTTTCCATACTCACCCTCTCTATATATATGTAGGTGATGAGCAGGACGGCAGCGACGCCTAAATGTGTCCGCAAGCTTGTTTTGGATTTCTTGATTTACGTCGGCTACATTTTTGCAGTCTTGTCGGCGATACTGTTTTTACACCGGCTTTTCGTGTTCACATCGGCCTTTTGTATTTTACGTCGGCCAATCTTGAAAATCATGCTTCTCGGCTTGTATTACCTGCATTTTGTATATGTCGGCTTAGAAGCCTTTTGATCAAGATGTAAAATTGTATTTTGTTATTATGGATTGGCTGTAAGACTATATTGTATTTGTCTTCTCATTTGATTTATGCACAGCTCTCATGGACCATTTGTATTTGATTTATTGCTTCCGCATTTGGTAAGCCCCTATGAGTACTCTGTTGTGTGTGAAATTTTGAAAGCCGGCCTTCGGTAATCTCGGATTACTGGCCATCTCGGCACCACCCTACTAGGGGCAGGTTGGGGTCGTGACAATAATCATGTGAAAACACTATTTTAAAAAATGAGCTTGCTTGTTTTTCGTTTTTCGAAAATATTTTTCAGAAAATTCTACTTTCTTGTTTTTCGTGTTTTTATTGAATTTTTTTCAATATTTTAAGCAATTTGTTTTAATTTTTAGACACACCTAACATAAATATACGTAAAAAGTATAATTTTTGTGAAAAAATATTTTAAAAATTCACTAAATACCAAAAATATTTTAAAAATACGAGAATTCAGTAAATTTTTCATATTTTATGTATTTATTAATTTTTTCACAAATTTTTTACTTTTTAAATATATCTAAGTAAGGTGCATCTAAAAAAGAAAAAAAATGCTTAAAATTTCAAAAATATTCACTAAAAAAAATACGAAAAACAAAAAACTCAATTTTCAAAAAATTTAATCCAAAATACTCAAACACAAAATGTGATTATATATATATTTTTAAAAAGTTATAAATGCCACAGTTAACACTAGGTGCATAAACAACATATCAAATATGATCCAATATGAACCAAATAATTTGACATAAAAAAATAAGATACGTGTAGGATATTTTCTCTTCTCTAAAAAATAGACATAATGTTGAAATTTTATTTTTGCATTTATGTTAACAATTATAGACTATAATAACAAACGGATCTTCTAAACCACAAATGTGAATGTCGTCCTACATTTGGGGTTTGCCTTACACTGTTTTGTCGAATTTATATTTTCACTGGAATTGGACATTTTTCAGTTAAGTGTCCTGTTCAAATTAACTCCACCATTGAAATTTTTTTTTTTTTTTTTTTTGAATGAATCAAAAATAGCACAAGGTCTCAAAGTCTCACAAGTTAAAACTTTTGGTATTGATTTAGTTTGTGTGGGTGTTAATTTCCGACCACACAACCAAACGGGAAACTCAGTTGGAGAGCACCGGCAGAATAGATTAAGCCCGAACAACCTGCACAAGAAGATAACAATTCGGTGGTTCGTCCACCCGAGGGCACTTCGACGATCAAGTCAGTAAACAATATCTCTCAAACATAGCAAATAGCGCTTAAACTCACTAACAAGAACTTATTCTCACAATATATCACACATAAAAACCATACATTAGACCCACAGGGGTGCCTTGTTTTTATAGCCAATACTGACCTAATCCCTCTAGAAGCCTAACTTCAATGGACTCAAGCTTCATGCCCATCCTAGATCCTCATCTTGATAGAGATAAACTCTCCTTGAGCCTTATCTTTATCCAGAATAAGATCCTCCGCTGTTCTAGGACTCTTGTCCCTTATCCGCTCATCTCGGATTCTGGTATATCTGCGGATAACCTCGGCCTACCTGAGACTATCTTAGCATCATGACCAAGCCACGTGGCACCTCGGCTAACTCGTTGGCGTCACCTTTCATTCATAAAATTACTTCCCCACAACTGCCCCTTAGGTTAAATTACCTCGTCAACCTGAGGTGATGGAACCTACATCGTTTGTTCATACTATATGTCAGCTAAAAATTCATTCTTCCCTTTGTCCGAAATCATGACTCGTCGGCAGCCTCATATAACCAGGACTCAGCTGTCCACTTTACCAAGAATCAAGAATTGAGTTCTTTAAGCATCTTAACTGAGATCACTTCTCTAGTCGAGATTATTGCCTTATTAATTCAAGAATTGCAAGCGTTTCTACTGCGCATGAGCTGTCACGCACAGTCTTTTCAACCATTTCTTTCACGTGTCTTTCCCTTACTGATTCGTACCTGACACGCGCTATCAAGTCACGTCGTTTCTGCGCACGCCACCTGACAAGCACGCAGCCCCAGGTGTATTCATTTTGTTTTGCCGCCTTTTCAATTTTAACAAAACTCCTTCTCTTCTCTCTCTGTCTCTTCATTTTTTGCAATTCACAACTTTCCCTCGTTTCTTAGACTCTCTCTCTCTAACATTTCTCTTCCAAACCTCCATTTTCATGCTTTCGAGCTCTCTGCAATTGCTGCGATCATCTCCATCAGCGAGCTCCTCGTGTTTTGATCCGCTGACTGTCGTCGTCAAACTCCAACAAACCTCACTTCGACATCTCTTTCATCGGCTTCACGCAGTAAGTCTTCAATTTCTTCTTTTATGATTTATGTCCTCTACTATGATACCGCCATGAATCTGTTTGCATACTTCTTGTTGTTCAAATTCTTCATTCACTTTGATTCTATTTGCCATACTCTAATTATTTCCCATTTATTCTCTGTTCTTGTGCTCTGTTTGCCTTTTATTTCATGATCTTGAATTTGTAAGTTTGTATTTTGTCTCTGTGCTTTTGATGTTGCTCTGCTCTTTATCCCAAATCGCGTTCATGTTGTTATTGAATGTTATTTGCATTGTTCTTGCAATGTCTATGTTGTCTTTTCTATGTTTCTGTTTTGGTTACTTTTTGAACCTTGCCTGTCTCTGATTCTAAATCATGCTTTTTCTATTTTCTTGTTTGCTTCCAGATGTCTGCCTTTGATTCTTGTTTCTGTAGTCTCTAGGTTTGGGATTTGTTTTAGAACCTTGTTCCTTAGGAAGATTGAAACAAGTTTTCCTCTAGATCTTCAGAAACCCTAACCCCAATGCCTGTCTAGGGTTTAGTTGAGGTATTTGAACCTATCCAGTTACTCTCTTCTGAAATCTTGTATCAACCTCATTAGGCCGACATCATGGGCACGTTTAGGTGGAGGGTGGACACCCCTACTAAGTTGGAATACTTCAGGCAAAAGTTCTCTATCCCAGCCGCCGTTTAGATCAGGTTTGCTGGGGAGGAAGATTCCATCATGCCTATTAGAGACTTCATGCCCTTCCCCGTAGTCACATTCATAGAGTGTGGACTTCGGCTTCCACTGAATACCCTCTTCCGAGAAATCTTCCATTATTACAAACTTAACCCTTTGCAATTAGCCATCAATTCGTATAGGATTATCAATGGCATAATCGAATTAGCTCGCCGAGAAAATGCTAGGACAACATTGGCTAACATCTAATTTTGTTACACAATGTGTGGCCTTAAGTCTGAAAAAGGCTACATATACTACCTCAAGCCTAGGTCGACCGCCTACAAACTCGTGGCCGACTCCTTAGATTCCAACAAAGGTACTGGGGATGATTACTTGATCATCTCGGGCAACTGGGAGTTTGCACCTGATGATGATCTTCATCTCTTCCCCTTACGCCGAGGAGTTTTTAGAGAGAATAAGGGTAAGAACTAAGTGTAACCCTTGTCTTTTTATTAAGACTATCACTTTATTTCTCTTATCTGTTCTAATCTCTATTTTTTGCTCTTGCAGCTCTTCCTCAGCCATCAAAGGACTTTCACCAATCCTTCTTCCCCAGCAAGGCTTACCAGTCGACCAACGCAGGGCCCCTTTGCTCCTCAATTACATTCCAACCTACAAGTCTGCATTGCCTGACATTCCAAGGCGCAGCAAGACTCCTCCATCAGCCACATCTTCACCCTCTACTTCCTTTCCAAGGCCAGACCAGGACTTTTCTTCAGACTTAGTAGCGATACCATCAACTTCTGCCCCTCAACTTATCCCAACATCGTAATGTTGACGCCGACGCCGACGCCGTGCTCCAGCAAATGCACCAGCAGCAAGAATGCGAAGTCGTAGAAGCCGAGAATCTAAGGCCTCAGCTTACGATCCAGCCAATCCCCCTATCGCCCTTCCAGCAATCCACTTTTGTACTAGAGTAACCATTGTTGCATCTGCCGACAACATGGACCACAGCAAAGCCGTGGTGGAAGACCTCCTGGCCAATTTGCTAGATATGGTGACAGTCCAGTCTTCTTCCTTACAATCCCAGCCAAAAACCAAGGCAAAGAGGGTAAAAAAAGCCAAGGCCAAGGCAACAGTGGCTCAGATTGACTCTGAGGACACTTTTCCAATCTCCAAACTGGCTGAGGTCGAGAAGAGCACACCTCCTATCAATAAAGGCCTGCCGAGGCCGAACCCTCCCGACGCCACTCGGTCGAAGAAACCGAGGTCCGAAGCAGCAACAACCTCGAGTTCTTTCAAAGCCAATGAGCCTTGGGCTTCGGCAATTTTGACTGGAGATTGCCCGATAAGAGCTGGTGATAGCGTAATCGCCAATATTGAAGTCAACACTGCTCTCCTTTCAACTGATCTGAATCGCATGGCCGAGATAAGTGAGTATAAGAATTTTGCGATGATAATGCAGTACTCTGCCTTGTTAAGGTTTTCCACACTTGTATTCTTTTAAGTTTTGACTCTTAGAATATTTTTCTAACTTGTTGGTTTCCTTTGTAGGCCATCTAGCACGCCCACTCCTTTGCCACAAAAGCCAAAGACTTCAAGAAGGAGCTGGTGCACAAGATGCACTGGTGGTTACCTCTCCTCCCTTAACAATGCCGAAGCCAAGATCAAGGTCCTTTCAGATCATGCCAAGGCCGCCCGATGCACTTAAAATCAGTCCGAGGAGAAGGCTGAAGCATGGCCAAGGTTCTCAGATCCGAAATCAAGGGTGCTGAGGCAAAAACTATGGAAGCCCAAGCCGAGCTCTAGGACACCTTGGCCACAAAGGCGGCCGAGATCAAAGCAGCCGACGAGAAGGCCATTTTAGAGGGGTAGGCCACCGTTCGCAACGCTTATAAGGAGCAGGTCAACCAGGCCTGCAACTAAGGTTTTTACCTCTGCCAGACTATAGCCCTCAACAAACTCTCTGTTCCAACGGACTTCGATCTCCGAGACGTCAGCAAACTCCCGATGCCTTTTCCTCCGACTCGCAAAGATTCCAAGGATGAGGCTGACGAGGAGGACACCGAGGCCGAGAAAAATGAGGTAGCTACTGCTGGGGCCAAGTCCCCTATTCTAAATGAGCAAGTCCTAGACTTGACTCATGATGAGGAGGACGAGGTCTCAAAAAGTGTTTCTCTCAAAAAAGACGACTTCCGAAGCTGAGGTATAGACTGCTGAGAAGAGTCTGGACTAGACCCTTCTGGAAATTGACACCGAGGTAGCGGCGGAGAAGGAAGCCATGTTGCCAACCGAGTTCGATTCAACCCCAATAGCTGAGGTTAAGCAATCCGAGACAAATATTACTACTACAAACACTTAGGACTTTTTCTCTTTTTCTCTTTTCTTCTTTTCAATACTTGTAATCTTAGCTCTTTGAACAATGCTAAGTTTCAGTTGGGCCGACATGCTTTCTCTTGTATTTGAACAAGTTGTCTTTTTGAATGCAAGTCCCTTTTTTGACAAGTGTTGAATGCTTGTTTGTTTACTGGTTTGTCTTTTATGCCTTGTACGTTTCCATACTTAGAATATTTTTGCAATTTCTCTAAGGGTGTGTTTGATTGGGGGGATAAGGGGGGGATTATTTACTGTGCGGATTGTAATCCGCACAGTAAATCTAATCCGATGTTTTTTTTTTTTTAGTCCGTCAGACTCCATGTACCCCATATAGGGGACTATTGTGTCCTTGGGGGGGGGGGGGGGGGTGGGACAAAAAGTGGGGGACTATCCACTGTTGGGATTAGATGCGAAAATGACTATTTTGACCCTCTACTATTTAATTATGTATTATATTTAATAAAATTCAATAAAATTTAAATGTTTCAATTTAAAAATAAAATAATTTTATTTAACTTTTTATTGATGTTTTATTTATTTAATTTTTTAAAATAATTTTTTATAGATATTTTATTGATGTTTTATTTTAAAATTTTGTTTATAATTTATTTAATTTCATTATTTAAATTGTAATAGGTGTTTTATTTAAAATTTTAATTCAAAAAATAATATAAATTTTTTATACAGGTTATACAGTATTTTATTAAATCAAATTTAGTGGTTATTTATTTATTTAATTGTGTAAAAAAATAAATTTATTTAATTGTGTAAATAAACAAACACATTAAATTATTTAATTGTGTAAATAAACAAACACAGTAAAGTTTTGTATGTAAAAAAAAATAATGATTTGTTATACAGTAATGATTTAAAAAAAAATTTATTGATATTTTATTTATTTATTTATTTATTTTAAAAAAAACAAATTTATTTAATTAAAAATAATTAAAATATTAAAGATATGTTTAATATTGCTATTACTTAGTAAACAATTGGAAAAGGGCAATATAGTCTTTTGTTCATTTATCCTATCCAGTCCGTCCAACCAAACGTTAGATTCACTGAAAATAGTCCTATCCAGACATCTAATCCCATGAAAAAACAAACACAGGATACATATCCAATCCAACCAAATAGTTCGGGGGATTCACAGTCCCAAGACTCAAGTCCGATGGATTCTAATCCCCCCCTTTTCTAGTCCGTCCAATCAAACACACCCTAAGTGTATCTTAACTATTTGAGGCTGCCGGCCACCAATTGTGCTTTGCCGGCCATCCAAGTGGCCTGCTGGCCACCAGTGTCTTTTTTGTAGATATTTTGTTGAAAGTTATGCCTGTTGTTACCACAATTGCCTCCATCTTCATACACATGTATGGATGGATATATCTGAGGCAAATATATGTTTTTCTATATATAGGGGGTCTCCTCTCCTGTTTTTGAGGGTTAGCATTTTTGGAACAAAAATCTCTCTCTCTACATTTTCTCTCTCTCTTGCAAATTTGTGCACATTAGCCTATATACACTACACTTTTGCCTATGCCTCCTTAAACAAAGTTGATCACCTTTGGACTGAGGTTCCTTGAGGCCTTCTTGGAGCTCTTGAAGTTGGTTTTGGCTTGAATTGTTGCCTAGAATTGAGCTTTGCTTCAAGAGGTACAACACTTGCCCTTTTACCTTGCTTTGCATACTTATTTTTCTATCTTTTTTCCACTATTTTTGGGCTGTAAAACCTCTATTTTTGTGGGCTAAAATTTGTGGTTTTAGGCCATTTAAGGTTAGGGGGTGGTTCACCCTTATTTATTCCTTGCTTGCAAGGCTTTTCCACTTGTGTTTCCCACTTTTAAACCATCTTTTTTTGGGGATTTTTACCACTAAATTTCAGAGTATTTTCGGTGGTGAAAATCATGTTCTAAAGTCTAAATTTGGAGGGGTTAGCCTCCCTTCCTTGTGTCTTGTTTGCTAGCCTATATAGCTCTATGTGTTAGCTTATTTTTCTAACCTTTTGTAGCTTAATTCCAGCATGTTTTAGGCTCTTATTTGGATTGTTTTAACTCTGTTTTGGGCTGGTTAAGTCATTTGAGTCTTGTATTGCATGCTTCAAGTGTAAGTGTCCTCACAAGTTTGGTGTTTTAGGCCTTTAGACACCACTTGTTTGAGTTGAATACATGTTTTAGTATTTTTCTCACTTAATTTCAGCACTCATAATCTCTGCAACCTCCCTCATTTCTTTTTTTTATTTACTTTGAGGGTTGTTTCAACCTTAGGATTGTTTAAGCTTAAGATTGAGGTCCATGCTTAATGGTTTAATCCTCTTTTGGGGATTCATTATCAACGGCATGACACCTCTCTCTTGCCTTAAACTATCCCTTGTTTGACACTTTCTTCTCTTTTAGAGGACTTAACTCACCAATGGACTTAATTGGTTAAAGAATGGTTGGTAATCTAAAACGAGTAAATAAAGTTGAAACTTAAATTATGCAAGATAAGAATTTGGTTATGTTTTGGTGTGTTCAATCGAATGTTAATTGAACACAAGGAAAAGTGGAGCATTTCATACTCAAAGTGATAAAATGTGCCAAGTTTCCAAGGTCTCCACTGCCCTTGATCATGCATGATAGGGTGATGGTTTTTTGGTCTTGTTTGTGCATTTATTAAACTTGTACATCTTGGTTCCTTAGCCATCATGCAATGAAATTGCTTGAATGGATGGTTTGAGGACCAAGTGTATCACTCCTTTGAGATGTTTTGATGATAAGGAGGGATACACAGTACAAACAACCTGCGAGAATACCCTCTCTTTGCTCTGTTTGCTCTCTATTGCAGCAAGAAATGGTGCATCATCAGTGGCCAGAAGGCCATTGTTAATGGCCTGTAGGCCATCAATGTTGGACAGCAACCCCCTATTCGTGGCCGACCAACCACCACTTCTGGCCTACTGGCAACCAGTGAAATTTTAGCAGAATGTTCGTGAAGCAAAGCAGAGTTGGTCCAGAAGTGGAAAATTAGTGCAAAGGTTGTGCAATAGAGGCTTTCAAAGGCAGACAGTGGACGTTCTTCGGGTGGAAATCGAGCATGCGTGGGCCTTCCTCGCTTCCCGAGACTAGTATTAGTGTAATTAGCAATTAGTCATTTATTTGTTATAATTAATTAGTTGTAGCTAATTAGTTTGTTTTGTACTTATTTAATTAGTTTAGATTGATTAACTAAATTAGTTTGTGTTGTAAATATTTAATTAGCTTAGCTTAGTTAAATTATTTAATTGGTGTACTTACTTGATTAGCTTAGGGTAGTTAATTATTCATTTGTGTTGTAATAATTAGTTAAGTAATTTAGCTTAGCTAGTTTATTCGGACCCTCCTACGCTAGGGCATCAATGTTGTAATAATGTGTATGTCTTCCAACCCCACGTTTTTCTCCCTTTTATTTATCCACTTTTGATGGTTAGATTAGGGGCATCACATTTCAATTAGCATATCGCATGTTTTCATCCATCCATTTGTCTTGCATACATCGAGGCTCGATTCATCATTCAAACTTGCATTGTCATTTATTACCTCGGTGAATACATGTTTAAACGCATGCTATGAAATTGTTGCAAATAACATGTTAAGTAGCCGAGCCTATTTTAATTGCATTATTGCATGCGTTACATTAGCCATCTTGTATAGTTAGGCATCATGCATATTTTTTCTAACTCTTTTGTTTTATCTTAGCTTGGAGTACTAGGTGAGTTTTTAGTGCTTTAGCATACTTGCACGAGTGTGAGTGACTGCCATGACTAGCATGCTTGCCATGAGGCTAAGTGCTTACATGTTAAACAGTTTGAATGCCTGTGGATGAAGGCTTGTTGTTTGAATTGGAATGATTCAATGAATGTACGTTTAAGCCCACTTTGTCAAGTGGCAAATTTAAACCCTTTTCGAAAAACAAACATGAAATTGAATTATTCCAATTTGAGCAAACTGGTCTATACCTTGTGTGCTCACATCACATAGTAATGCTAGACTAATAAGCCAGAACAAGAGCATATAATGTACATAAAATTCATATCATGATTAGTAGAGGTCGATCTTTGATAGGGCCAGCGAGGGTGCTCAATTCATGACCTTCTCCTCTCGTACCTAAGTTCCCGAGCCCAGGCAATCTTGGTGATGATGGACACGTGGCCTTTGGCACGAGTCATGGGTTTTCTAAATTTTCCAAAAATAAAATATTTAGGTGGCGACTCTGTATCTGGCAAAGCAATCCATTTTTTGCAATTTGATTCAAAATCAATTTTTCAAAAGATTTGCCAGATTAGGACTCTTTGGTGATTATCTATTTCACATTACACTTATGGAATCAGATTCAAAACCGCGGGAGTTCAATACTGTAGGGCTTATTTTGAACTTCCGAAAGGGGGCGTGAAAAAGCCAAGCTACACTAACTTGTAAATTGTTTATGAAATTTCAATAAGGGTTAGGCCCATTGTAACTTGTAAATTTTTCTAAAAATTTCAACAAGTGTCAAGTTCTTAAGATTATTTATCATTCCTACCCCCTGCCTCCTAATGTGAACTTTAAGTATCACTTATGTTCTCATTAAGCAGGATGCTTCAATTCTTGCCAAGGTCTGAATTAAACCAAATTTAGCCAAGGTTTCGACCAAGGTTTCTCTGGTAATTTGATTTAAAGCAAACTGAATTCTGCCGACATGTTACTTTAATTCAACTTAGTTCAACTCTATCATATACAAGTATAGTTCAACTCTTCCATATGATAAGGCGAAGTTATTCGTCATGCTTCAATCGAAAACATTGCCAATTTAGTTCAACTCTATCATATATCAAGTATAATTCAGCTCTGCCATATGACAAGTCTAAGTTACTTGTCATGTTTCAATCGGAAACATCGCCAACTTAGTTCAACTCTATAATATGGCAAGTATAATTCAACTCTGCCATATGACAAGTCTAAATTACTCGTCATGTTTCAATTGGAAACATCGCCAACTTAATTCAACTCTATGATATGGCAAGTATAATTCAACTCTGCCATATGACAAGTCTAAGTTACTCGTCATGTTTCAGTCGAAAACATCGTCATAAGACTATTTCAGTCCCATCGCACAAATATCAACAACAATCCGTGGAAAATCAAATCAAGCTAATATTTTATTAAACTCCAGCTAATTACATAAATCCCAAAACTAATTGAAGAAAAACTTCAAACTGCAAGTGTTCCAGGGTCTTGGCAACTCTTTGCCATCACTGTCCTTAAGCCGATATGCCCCACTACTAGAAATCGAGATGATTCTGTAAGGTCCCTCCTAGTTTGGGCCAAGTTTTCCCTCTCTAGGATCCTTCTTGTTGCCGACAACTTTCCTCAAGACAAGGTCTCCAACTTTGAACTCTCATGGGTTGACCTTCTTGTTATAGGCCCTAGCAAGCTGCTGCTGGTATTGCCCCCAGCCGAATTGCTGCTCTCTTCCTTCTTTCTTCTATTAGGTCCAAATCTCGGGCTAAAAGTGTCTCATTGGTTCCATTTTCTACTCATTGGGTTCTGATTCCAGGGATGCCGACCTCCAATGGGATGACTGCTTCAGTGCCATATGCCATGGCAAAAAGGGATTCTCTAGTTGATCTTCTCGGCATAGTCTTGTATGTCCATAACACACTGAGCAACTCTTCTACCCACTTGCCTTTGGTTGCTTCTAGCCTCTTCTTGATCCCATCCAAAATGGTCTTGTTAGATACTTCTGCCTGACCATTACTTCGGGGGAAAACTAGGAGTAGAGTAGTAGTTCTTTATCTTGTGCTTGGCGCAAAAGTTCTTGATCAGCTTACTGTCAAATTGTGTGCCATTGTGTGCCACAATAGCTCTTGGAATCCCAAATCTAGTGATGATGTTCTTCCAAATGAAGCTCTTCACATCAATATCTCGAATCTTCGCAAGGGTTCAGCCTCTACCCACTTCGTAAAGTAATCCATTGCCACTAACAGAAACTTCCTTTGTCCAGTTGCCTGAGGCAGTTGTCCAACAAGATCTATGCCCCACTGGGCAAATGGCCAAGGACTGGATACTGGGTTTAAGTCTGCTGCTAGCTGATGTATTAGAGGTGCAAATTTTTTACACTTCTCACACCTTTTGACATAGGCTTCGGCATCCTTTTGCATGTATGGCCACCAGTATCCCTGGGATATGGCTCTATGGGCAAGTGACCTGCCCCCAGCATAGCTTCCACAAACCACTTTATGAATTTCATACAAAAAGTCCTCTACATGAGAGGGATGCACACATCTGAGCAAAGGTCCAGTGAAAGATCTTCTGTACAAGTAGCCTTCTGCTGATAGGTAAAACCTGGCCGACTTCAGCCTGGTCTTCTGTGCCTTTTTTCTATCTTCTGGCAGCTTGCCATTCTTAAGGAATGTTACTATCACATCTATCCAACTTGGACCCATCACTATGCATATTGCCTCGTATTCTGTTATCAGAGCTCCACACTTAGTCCTGTAAAATAATCTACCATGATTGTCCTTGGTTCCCCTGACTTTATTACACTAGCCAGGTTGGCCAAGACATCGGCATGACTGTTGTCATCTCAGCTAACTTGCTGTAATCTGCAGTTCTAGAACAATGCTAGTAGTTTGTTGACCTCTTTAACATATGCTATCATTCTTTCATCTCAGGCTGCATATTCACCCGTTGCTAGGTTCACAATAAGCTGGGAGTCATAGAAGACTACCATCTCATCAACTTCCATTGCTGCTGCCAGCTCCAGTCCTGCAATCAATGTTTCATATTCTGCTTCATTATTTGAGGCTTTAAACTCCAAATGAATAGATTTCTCAATCATTCGCCCATCTGGCAATACCAAAACCACTCCTACCCCCGCCCCTTGTCGATTTGAACTTCCGTCGACAAATAGGCAGAATGTGTCACCGATGTAAATGTCATAGGGTTTTGGTTTCTCTATTTTCTTCTCTGCTGTTGGTGTGGGATCCTTTAGTCCCAATTGGGTTTCTTCCTACTCCCCTGGACATCCCAAACCTTGGCTCACCGAAGCCTAATGTGGGATGGCACTGGGTGTGAACTCAACCAGAACCTGGCCCTTGATTGTGGTTCTAAGCCTGAACTCCAGGCCATATTAGCCCAACATGACTATTCATCTGGCGATTCTTCCTGTCAGATCTCCATGCTGCGACAGGGACTTCAGGGGATGCTCAGTTAGTACCACGATCTTGTGGACTTGGAAATAGTGATTCATCTTTTTGGAAGCCAACACTAGAGCCAGTGTCAATTTCTCTAGGGGAAGGTACCTAGTTTCTACACTTGCCAGGGTTTTTCTCACATAGTATACGGTCTTCTACTCGCCCTCCTCTTCTTGAATTATCACTACACTCATTGCCTGTTTTGAAACTGCCAAGTATAAGAAAATTCTTCCCCTGGCACAGGAGTTGACAAAACTGGAGCTATTGTCAAGTACCTCTTCAGGTCAGCCAAGGCGACCTCACATTCTTTTGTCCACAAAAAATTAGTGGCTTTCTTCAGCAAACTAAAAAATGGTTTGCACTTGTTTGAACTTCGACTGATGAACCTATTCAAGGCTGCAGCTTTCCCAGTTAATATCTGCACTTGCTTAGTTGATGTCGGGCTTTTCAACTCTAAGATGACCTTGATCTGATCTGGGCTTGCTTCAATGCCCCTTCTGGTGACCAAGTATCCCAGGAACTTATCAGACCCCACTCCAAATGCGCATTTTGAAGCATTAAGTCAGAGTCGATATGTTTTTAGGATGTCAAAGACTTCCTTCAAATCGGCCGATAGTTTTCAGGTTCCTTGGTCTTCATGACCATGTCATCGATGTAGACTTCTATTGTTCTGCCAATCAGATGCTTGAACATCTTGGTCACTGTAACATGCCCGCGGGGGGACCTCGCGCTACAGTTCGGACTCTCCTTTTTCGTTTGTTGCGGTTCTTAATCTGAACCAAAGAGTCCAACTCTGGCAAATCGTTTTTTTTTTGAAAAAAAATAGATTTTTGAAAAGAAGTGCCAAACATGGACTGCTTTGCCAGATACAGAGTCACCACCTAAATATTTTTAAAATGGGAAATTTAGGAAACCCTGACTCGATGCCGAAGGCCACGTGTCCGTCATCACCAAAGTTGTCTTGGCTCGGGAGCTTGGGTACGATCGGGGAAGGTCAGCTATGAGCACCCCCTTTCGCCCGGTCCGAAGACCGGCCTCTACTAACCGTGATATCCGATTTTGAAAACGTTATGTGTTCTTATTCCGGTTATTAGCCTAGAATTACTATGTTATGCGCACAGCAAACAAATATAGACTAGATTGCCTAATTTGGAAATAAGCATTGAATATCCGTTTGTTTTGAAAGTGCTTTGGAATTTGCTACTCGCAAGTAGGCTAAAACACGGATTTCAACGAGTTTTTCCAACTCAAGCAATCCAACCTCCACCCACAGGCATTCAAACAGTTTATCTCATATAAGCACTTAGCCTCATGGTAATCATGCTATTTATGGCAACACTCACGCGCATGCGACATGCTAAAGCATAAAATCTCACCTAGTACTCCAAGCCAAAATAGAAACTAGTTAGTAATCATATGCATGATCCTAGTTTATGTTAAGATGGCTAATGCAACACATGCAAGAATGTAATCTAGACAGGCTCGGCTATCCTAAACATGGCATGTGAAATGCTACAAATAACACGTATTCAATTTGGAATTGAAGTATAATGCAGTTTGTATGATGCGCCGAGCCCGATGCATGTATAACAAATGTATGGATGCACGCATGCATAGCATAAGGTATGCTAATTTAAATATGCCCTAATCTACCATCATAAGCAGGTAAATAAAAGGGAAGAAAGAAGTGGGGGTTGGAAGGCATGCACGCACGCACCCACACTTATTACAAATTCGCCCTCGCTCAGAGGGACCAAAAGAATATACAGTCCTAATAACAAATCGCTAAATTAATTATTACAAAACTTCTAGTCTAATCAAAATAAATGCAAAGAGAAGATGGCCGCAGCCCCCGCCTCGGGATGCGTGAATAATGCATGTTCGATCCAACTTGCCTGGGAACCCGTTGCCATACCACTGCCGCCTCTGTTTTCACTGTCCTGCCTTTCTGAAAACTGCCAAAGGTCCCAGAATACCTTCCTTGCATGCTGCTGTACACCACCGGCTGGAGGAAGTGCCCACCGGCCATCCAAAATTTCTACCGGCTGATTAGGAGTTTATCGGCCACCCATATAGTGCCGGTCGGCACTCTATAATGCCGGTCGGCATAAAATTCCTGCAGAGGACAGTTTTGACAAAGAATAAAGAGACAGACAAAGGCATGGCATGGAATTTCAAGCAAATATGTGCATGGACACACTCCCTATCATGCAATGGACTCAAGGGAGCATGGCCCTCGACCCCCGGGCCATCAATCACGCGTTTCAATGCATGATAGCCCAAAAGCCAAGTTAGCAACTTTGATTTCAAATGTCATGCAAACCAAACAAACACATAAAGCCCAACCTCTATCACTTGATCAAGGGGCAAAGCATGCATGCCAATGCGATGCAACCTAGGCATGTGATCTAGTATGCAACATGGGCATGCAAAGGAGCAAAGTAGACTAGACACGCAACCTAAACATGTAAGCAAACAAGGCATGCAACAACATGCAACGATGGACTTAAACTAACATGGATGGCTCGCAAGCATGCCAAAATCAGTGGCCATGGCAAAATGAGACACTCGAAATGCGTGCACGCATGCACGCAAATCGAGGACCAAACCTAAGGCATCAAATGCCACTCTAATAAGGCATGGCAAGGGATGCAAGATGGCATACAAGCATGTGAATTTCAGAGGCGATAAATGATGCAAAATAGCCCCGAAACATAGCAAAATGACACTAAGTATACAAAATATGTCTCAAACAGCAACAAACCCTCAATGGAACATGGAGAGGGGGTCAAAATAAGCCCCTTTTCAGTTCGGACCAAGGTCCAAAAACAGAGACACAACAGCCTAATAAATCATGCAAAAGAGGGGACCCAAGAGGGGTTCAATGGCAAGTCATGCATGGAGGTCCCAAACAGTGTTGATCCCTTCTTCAATGTTTAAGAAGGGCTCAAAATAAGCCTATTTTCAGTTTACATCATGCTCCAAAACAGATTATACAAGAGCCAAATATACTATGCAAGAAAAATGGCATAAGAGGGCTAATGAAGGAAGTGCTAGCTTCTGTCCTCAAAAAGCAAGAGGTCCTCAATCAAACATGAAGGGGACCCAAAAATATGATGATTTACAGTTTGGGTCGGAGCCCAAAAGTGCAAGCAACTATGGCTTAGATATGAAGCAAGAAAAGACTAGAAAAGGGAAGAGGAGGACTCACCCTTGAAGACCAGCAAACCAGCACCTCTTGGACCAAGTTTAGGTGCCCCTAAGCTCTAAAGAACAGCCCCAAGTTGCTGGAATGGAGTAAGGATGCCTTGTGCTATGAGTTATAGTGCAAATGGCCAAGAACCAAGGGTGTTTGGAAGCTTGGATGGGATAGATATAGAGGGTGATGGAGGGTTGTATGTATGTATATATCAGATATATCTATATATCTCTGGTTTTTTGTTCCAAACATCCAACCAAAACAAAGGAGAAGGGACCTCTCTTATATAGGCAATGTAAAGGCCAAGCTTACAAGACAAGCTATCCAAAAAGGGTCAAGGGGGGTCAAGGCTTATTCAAGAAGCTTGGACAGCTGGTAGGCTTCTTGAGGAAGCCAAGACAAGGGGTCAAGGCTTCCTCAAGAAGACTTGAGAAAAGGGTGCAAAGAAAGGGGCAAAGGTGGTGTAAAGGCTCAAAATAGGCACATATATGCACGTGGAGCTAGTTCTGTGCATCCCAACTGGTACATCTGGCATGCATTATGCCTGGGAGAGTCAAAAGGGTCAGATCGGCCAAGAAAAAGGGTCATCGGCACAATAAATTGCCGTCCTGCACTTTGTACTAGCCGGTCGGCTAAATAGAGTGCCGATGGGTGTCCAATAAGGTCAAAAAGTACCGGTAGATGTCCAGATTGAAGCCCCGGAAGTTAGCTTTCCAATGGCACAAACCTTGCATTAAAATTCCTTCTGTGGAAAAAGTTATGCCCTTTTTGGTGAAGCCGCGCAGATTCGATCCAACCGGGATGATGCCCAACTTCAACCAATCATAACTCCCCCACCCGGACTTGGTTTTGAGAGATTCTTGAGTGAAAAATGAAGCCCCAGAAGTCTTCTTTCCAATGGTTATGGCCTCATAGCTTAAATCCAAGTGTATAGATAGATGAGCTTGATTTAGCGAGGACTGCTCGACTCTCTTCTACCCGGATTCATGCCGAACCTCTTCTCCAACTTGTTTTCTCCCCTCTTCTCCTCTTCTCTTCAACTTCAAACCCCGAAGTAAGGTGTTTTGAAAGATTTTTCAAAGATTTCATCTCTCTTTCGTTCATCTCCACTTTGTTCTTGCTCGGTTTATCGAAAAGCGCACCATTTACCGAAGTGCGAGCGTCGGAACATCGTGGGAATTTTATTTCAAAAATGTTTTGAAAGAGAGGGTTTTAAGGTCTCAAAACCATCCAAAATAATTTTGGTTCAAAATGGGGTGTGAAGTTGAGATTTGCCTCTCTCCTTGCCGAAGAAACTGAACCTGTGCCCTGCACACCTTTCTCCACCAAGTAAACCATCAGTAGTGCCCAAGTCTTGTGGGTGGTCAAAAATGGGGTGTCTACAGTTGCCCCTCTTTGACAGAACTCGAAAGTCATAACAATGACGTGAGTGAATGTCAAAGCCCAGAGACGACCCATTTTTGACAAGACCGAAGACTTGGACAAACAGGCAATATAATCAAGGTATGCGCCCGATGGCAGGGGCAAAATGCAACACGATGCACAGAGTCGGGCATAACTAATCATCATGCACAGAAAGCTGTAACGAAGCACACATGCAACAGTTTTAAGCTAGCACACACCAAACTACACTACGATGCAGAAATGATGTAAGAGAATTATGCAATTCTCACGAACACGTGCGTTAGATACACAAAAGCGAACAAAGTGTGATAGATACACTAAGTGGACAAACATGTGTGATGGATACACAAAAGTGAAGAGAGTGTGATGGATACACTATATGAATAAAGTGTGGTTGATACACTAAGTGAAGCAAAGTGTGACAGATACACAAAGCAAAACGAGTGTGATGGATACACTAAGCAAATATGTGATAGATATACTAAGCAAATGTGTGTGGTGGATACACAAAGGGGGCATGTGATAGATACAAAAAGTGAACGTGTGTGGTAGATACACAAAGTGAAGCGAGTGTGATGGATACACTATATGGAGCAAAACGTGATGGATACACAAGGTGAGCGCAGTGTGATGGATACACAAGATGAGCATAGTGTGATAGATGCACAAAGAGAAAGTGTGTGATTGATACACAAAGCGAGAGTGTGTGATTGATACACAAAGCGAGCGTGTGATTGATACACAAAGTAAAAGTGTGTGATGGATACACTGTATGAAGCAAAGTGTGATGGATACACAAGGTGAGCGCAGTGTGATGGATACACAAAAGGCAAACACAAAGTGTGCTAGATGCACTAAGTGAACAAGTGTGATGGATACACAATAGGTGAACACGAAGTGTGATAGATGCACTTAGTGAACAAGTATGATGGATATACTAAAGGTGAACACGAAGTGTGATAGATGCACTTAGTGAACAAGTATGATGGATATACTGAATGTGAACACGAAGTGTGATAGATGCACTTAGTGAACAAGTATGATGGATATACTAAATGTGAACACGAAGTGTGATAGATGCACTTAGTGAACAAGTATGATGGATATACTGAATGTGAACACGAAGTGTGATAGATGCACTTAGTGAATAAGTATGATGGATATACTGAATGTGAACACGAAGTGTGATAGATGCACTTAGTGAACAAGTATGATGGATATACTGAATGTGAACACGAAGTGTGATAGATGCACTAAGTGAACAGAGTGTGATTGATACACTAAAGATAATGAAGTGTGATGGATACACTAAAGTAAATGACATGTGTGATGGATGCACAAAATGAGAATGTGTGTAATAGATACACAAAGATGAATATGTGCGTGATAGATACACAAAATGAGAATGTGTGTGATAGATACACAAAAGTGAGAATGTGTGTGATAGATACACAAGATGAATGAAACGTAATTGATGTACTAAGTGAATGAAGTGTGATCGATACACTAAATGAATGAAGTGTGATTGATACACTAAATGAGTGAGAGTGTAATAGATACACAAAGTGAATGAAGTGTGATTGATACACTACATAAATGAGAGTGTAATTGATACACTAAGTGAATGAAGTGTGATTGATACACTAAATGAACGAAGTGTGATTGATACACTAAATGAATGATCTTAAACGGAACTTCTTTGACTAAACCGTACATACGATACCGTGCATGAATGAGGAAGACACTTGATAGGTATAATGCATTACAATGCATGATGCTTAAGGAAAGCAATAAAAGGACAAAGCGGCACTTTAGAAAGCACCTCATTGGCAAGACTTGAAGAGGTACATCTGGAATACAATCTCGGAATTTGCAGAAGTTGAAGCAAACTCAGATGCTCCAAATTTTCCCTCTTCTCTTTTGCTTTGCAGTCTGGAACCAATATAGCTTCAGATAGGTCCTGGTTTTGCTGTTCGCATGACCTGGGTTGAACCCTGCGGTTTTATGAAAGAACAAATCCTGTTTTGCACAAATGTGAAGAATGGCACAGCACTCTAAGCACAAGATGATTTTTTGAAATTGACGGTGAGAATAAGTTCTCGACTGGGTATTGAGCCTACAACTGAACACAGCACACCACGACTCAACAACGGAAAACAAAAAGGTAAACAACCTAAACACATCTATTGACACTCGAAACGACTCAAAACAAGAATCAAGACAGACAAAACAAAACACAAGACTCAAATGTGCACAGGGAGCCTGTTTCACCGGGTATTATTTCCCACCCTTTCTCATTTGTGATTCTCACATCACTCGGCCCTCAAGCTCTGTTTTTCTGAAAAAGCCATTTTCCTCACTTTTTCTCTCAGCGCACATCTCTCTATTCTTCAATCTCTCATTTTTCATCCCTCCCCAGAGTGGTTGGCAGATAGACAAGAAGTTGCGGGCTCTTGCCCCTAGCATTTTGCTAGATTCTCTTCTTCTGCTTACAACAGTGAACTTTCCCACAGAGGGGTTGTGCCACAACTAGGTGTGTAGCAAATCTGCAGCTAACATCGATTGATGATGCCCTGCTGGGGAGTTTGGACGTGGTTAGATCTGTCCAGATGAGGAAGTGGAACATCTTGATCCATTCCAATTCGTGCTTCGCACTTGACTTAATACTTCGTTGCTTGGAGGATGAGAGAGCTTTCAGCCCTTTGCTGTTGACTTCAGTTGTGCCCTCTTCTGGCAGGTAGAGTGCCCTTCTTGGGAAGTATGTTGATGACGGGGAAAAGACAGAACACCTGACTCAACTGTGCCCTTAGTTCATCATTTTGACCATTTTTTTTTTGGTTTTAAAACAATTTTGACCAACATGAAAGTTAGATTAACATGCTTATTCAACTTTTTGATTTTGAAAATCACGCAAGTTAGGTTGTGAGCACTGAAAATTTTCCTTTTTTGAGTCCAAGAAAATGGTCCAGTTTTGGAAAAGATGGAATAATTTTCAAGAGAATTAGTCAACCTCAGTAGAAATTCTCAAAAACTATTTTTGCAAACGGCCAATGCTCAACAAGCACGGAACCTACTCTTGAGATGCGCAACCTCGGATCCATAGCAATGGAAAATTGCCCCTTGTCTGAAGGACACTGCATGGCAACGGAAAGTTGCCCCTTGTTTGAAGTGACACCGCGGCATTTTGAATGGCAACGGAAAGTTGCCCCTTGTTTGGATAGCATCGCAGCGTATTTGTAGTCAGTCCTCAGAGCGACGAACACAACCAGACTCTCGAATACAGAGGAGGCAAAGATGATCAAAATCATCACATGGACACAATTGATTTGGAAGTGTTTGTGGCTGGACTTCAGAATGAAGTTGCCTACGTATCCCAAAGATGGGAATCAAGCCTTACGTAGTTCGGGATTAAGGTACACTCGGGTATTAACCTCTCCTTTTTATGCTCTAACTTTTGCCAAGGCGCCTGTTGCAGGTTTTCGACCTTGCAAGCTTTGTTCTTCTTTCTTTTCAATTTTCATCTTTTCTTCTTATTCTTTGCATTTTTTTCTTTTTTTGTCTTTTTGTATTTCTTTTTTGTATTTTGTATTTTTTTCTTTGCTCTAACTTTTGCTTGGGTCGCCCTTCCGGGTTTTCGGCCCAGCGAGCCTCTCAAAGGGTAAAAGTGTAACAAGTCCATGCCAAATGGTTTTGAGATTGAAGCTCTCCTGGTTTTCGGCCCAGGAGAGTGGCTGTTGTATTGATTTGCAGAAAGATCCACCTTTGGCTCTTCGAGCACATCGGATATTTTTTTGCCCCTAGTTCGAGGGGTGCTTCTGATCTAGCTTTGCAAGCTTCTTTTGACAACATCTGATCCTCTTGATCTAACTTCGGTGCCTCTTGTTTGAGGGCTGCTTCAAATCTGGCCACACAGGCCTCACATCATGATTGTCCTTTGAACGTTCTGAATCCAAGTTCAAGGTTTGAAAGCAAAGGGGTTGAGCCTCGAGGCCGAGAGCGATCCTAAGCTGCACAATCTCAAGAGCGATTCCACACATGTCTTCGCAGGACCGCGAAAAACATTTTTTGAAATTTTTTAAGAAAGCGACAAATCGCTCGTGCTGAAGACAGTGTAGAACCAATCTGGATCAAAGCTAGGGTCCTTCTCAGTACTCACACTAACAAGCATGATCTCAATCATTAAGGGCTTAGCACGCCTCTCTTTCTCTCAAATTGATCAAATTTTGCAAATCCTGAGGAATTCCTTCCTCTTTGTTTTCACCGCAGTGTTCGAAAAGTTTTGAAAAACTCAAATCATTACAATGACTTCAAGGTACAGAAAAGACAGAGTTCTTAGTCAAATACTATCATTTCATTCAGAACTTCCGGCATAACTGGCACAAGGCAGAAGCAAACGCGAGAGCGTAAAAATCACTTTTGTTTCATTCAAATCTGTTGGCACAACTGGCTCCCTGGCAGAAACAGACTCAAAAGAAAGCAAAAAGAAAAATATAAAACAAAATGGTGATGCCCGAGGTAACACCCCAGGAATCACCCGACCTTTGACAAAATAGGACTGACTCGATAAAACAAGACAGACCCGACTGACTCAGTATGAAAAAAACTGACTCAATACAAAACGACAAGACTGACCCAATACCCAAGTCAGAAAGTATAAAACTAGCATTCGCAAATGCTCAAAATAGTGCGTGCCAAACGCCACATCTAGAGTAAACTGAGTGCCGCCCGCAAGGGGTTCATCCCCTGATCACATATTCGTACTATCCCCAAAGTTCACTGATCCAGTGGTGATAGACTTTGCTGAGCTGGTGCGGCAATGACCTTGTTGTCAAACAAATCTTGTACATCATGGCGCAAACGAAAGCAGCTATCGGTCTCATGACCAGTTTGTTGATGATAGGCACAGTACTTAGTCCTGTCATGCTTTGGAGGGAGAGGATCAGGTAAAGGCTGTTGTTCCAATGGTTTCAGATGTCCTTTTTGGATTAAGACCTCTAGAGCCTTTGACAAAGGCATATAAAGCAGGGTAAAAACCCTCTTGACTCGAGGCGGATATTTGGTTTTCTGTGAGCTACTTCCGGACGCACCGGTGAATGGGGTAGCCTTTTTTGATGTGGTGGTGGTAACCATGCCCACTTCAGAAGATCTTGTGGCTGCATCACCGCTAGTGGTCACATTCGAACTGCGGGAAAACGCCCACCTAGGCTACTCCTTCTCCTGGTCAATAAGGCCCTGCTTCATGGCATCCTCGATTTGTACTCCCATCTCATGTAGATCTGAAAAGGTAGGGAATGGGAGAACAATCATTTTCTGCATGAGCTTGGGTTGGAGGTTGCGCACAACCATCCGTATTTGATCCTTATCCGTTGGCCTAATGGTCATCATTGAGGCCTTGGCCCTCCAACAGGTTACGAATTCAGAGAAACTTTCCTTAGGCTCCTGCCTTGTTGTCTCGAGATCACGGGTCGTAATCTCGATTTGCGTATTATAGGAATACTGAGCGACAAAAGCCTCGGCCATCTCATCCCAATTCCTCTTAACATCGTCCTCCAGTTTTGCGTACCAGATGGCCTCCACACCCGACAGGGTCTGGCCGAACAATGAAAGCTTCTGCAGTCTGGTGAGGCACATCGGCCTTAGTATGTCCGAAAACAAACGGAGATGCACCATGGGATCCCCGGATCCGTCAAAGCGGTCAATTTGTGGCATCTTGAACCTATCTGGTAGTGTCACAGCTGCGTCGGTGTACCCATTCTCAATGTCCGGGATGGACTTTACCCCTTGGGATTTCTTGAACAACTTTTCAAGCTTGCTCAACTTCAACGCTGTATGGTCTACCTCGAACTCAAAAGGGGAGTCCGGCAGGTTGATTGGTGCTTTAGATAGCTGGGGTAAGATTGGGGGTGGAGCTGGCCCTGTCAGAATGTCCGTACCTTCCTGGACATTTGGCGTCTCCCCGGGTGCTGGAGCTCCTGCTGGGGGAGGAACTTGTTGTGAAGCAGACGCGCCGCTTTGCTGTTGCAGCCTGGTGATGAGCTCAGCCTGCTGAGCCATGATTGCAGCTTGCTGCTTAGAAAATTCCGCTTGGCGGACAGCGTCTTGTTGCATGAGTTTCATAGTTTCCTGCATTTGACGCATCATTGCCTCCATCCCTGATGTATTCTGCTGATCCATCTGACTGACCTGTTCACTGGAGGGGTGGATAAAGGCCACTGATCCGTAATCCGAATCGGTGATTCAGGCTCGACTAGCCTTCTCTAGCCCTGATTACCCTTGAACTGAGTCTCTGACCTGACAAAGTCTATCAGTACAAATCCAATGTACCCGGGAGATAGTGGAGCCTTCTGAAGCTATGGTTCCAAGACTACCTAGCAAAAGGGAAAACAGACAGCATCTCAGCTCAACTTCACCAAAACAGATACGAACAGCTGAACGACTGTGTTCTATTACTGATCACTGTTCCCCAAAATCACTGCCCCAAATCTGAATCTGATACCCACAGATATAACTGATTCTCAAAAATACTAATACTGGTGCCCGCAGGCCTGATGCCCAGACTCGCAAACTGGTATATGCGTTCCTGTAGAGATACACTCTAAAAGCACATAGCAAGTAAGAGAGAGCCAAAACACCCCTATGCTGGGGAAGGGTTTCCCTGTCCTATTTTGTCAGGAGCTAGGGTTTCACTACGCACGCAGCGGTTTCAAACAACCTAACATCGGGTAAGCAACCTGTCCTAGTTTGGAATGGTCACTATGGATTCCGAATATGCACTAGGTCGAATGGTCGAAAAGGGTGCCCCAGTAAAAACCGGGGTTTGTGTTCCCATACTGGCAGAGCCCATAACCGGTCAGCCTTATGGTCATGCCTTGACAAGACAAGCCTCCAGCAAACCGCTCAGGAATAGCAGATGGCCAACACGGTGTCCTAGGCGCACCAATGCACATGCAATGCAAAGAAACACATAAGTGTAGTCAAAATAGGATATCACGAGTTCGAGTCAAGCTCTCTAAATTCCCTAGCAGAGTCGCCAGAAACTGTAACATGCCCGCGGGGGGACCTCGCGCTACAGTTCGGACTCTCCTTTTTCGTTTGTTGCGGTTCTTAATCTGAACCAAAGAGTCCAACTCTGGCAAATCGTTTTTTTTTTGAAAAAAAAATAGATTTTTGAAAAGAAGTGCCAAACATGGACTGCTTTGCCAGATACAGAGTCACCACCTAAATATTTTTAAAATGGGAAATTTAGAAAACCCTGACTCGATGCCGAAGGCCACGTGTCCGTCATCACCAAAGTTGTCTTGGCTCGGGAGCTTGGGTACGATCGGGGAAGGTCAGCTATGAGCACTTCGCTTTCGGGTCAAGACCGCCTCTACTAACCATGATATCCGATTTTGAAAACGTTATGTGTTCTTATTCCGGTTATTAGCCTGGAATTACTATGTTATGCACACAGCAAACAAGTATAGACTAGATTGCCTAATTTGGAAATAAGCATTGCATATCCGTTTGTTTTGAAAGTGCTTTGGAATTTGCTACTCGCAAGTAGGCTAAAACACGAATTTCAACGAGTTTTTCCAACTCAAGCAATCCAACCTCCACCCACAGGCATTCAAACAGTTTATCTCATGTAAGCACTTAGCCTCATGGTAATCATGCTATTTATGGCAACACTCACACGCATGCGACATGCTAAAGCATAAAATCTCACCTAGTACTCCAAGCCAAAACAGAAACTAGTTAGTAATCATATGCATGATCCTAGTTTATGTTAAGATGGCTAATGCAACACATGCAAGAATGTAATCTAGACAGGCTCGGCTATCCTAAACATGGCATGTGAAATGCTACAAATAACATGTATTCAATTTGGAATTGAAGTATAATGCAGTTTGTATGATGCGCCGAGCCCGATGCGTGTATAACAAATGTATGGATGCACGCATGCATAGCATAAGGTATGCTAATTTAAATATGCCCTAATCTACCATCATAAGCAGGTAAATAAAAGGGAAGAAAGAAGTGGGGGTTGGAAGGCATGCACGCACGCACCCACACTTATTACAAATTCGCCCTCGCTCAGAGGGACCAAAAGAATATACAGTCCTAATAACAAATCGCTAAATTAATTATTACAAAACTTCTAGTCTAATCAAAATAAATGCAAAGAGAAGATGGCCGCAGCCCCCGCCTCGGGATGCGTGAATAATGCATGTTCGATCCAACTTGCCTGGGAACCCGTTGCCATACCACTGCCGCCTCTGTTTAATCGCCCCGCTTTTCAAAGCGCCAAAGGTCCTGAGAATACCTTCCTTGCATGCTGCTGTACACCACCGGCTGGAGGAAGTGCCCACCGGCCATCCAAAATTTCTACCGGCTGATTAGGAGTTTATCGGCCACCCATATAGTGCCGGTCGGCACTCTATAATGCCGGTCGGCATAAAATTCCTGCAGAGGACAGTTTTGACAAAGAATGACAGAGGATTGCATGGCATGGAATTTCAAGCAAATATGTGCATGGACACACTCTATCATGCAATGGACTCAGGGAGCATGGCCTCGACCCCCGCCATCAATCACGCTGCTTTCAATGCATGATAGCCCAAAAGCCAAGTTAGCAACTTTGATTTCAAATGTCATGCAAACCAAACAAACACATAAAGCCCAACCTCTATCACTTGATCAAGGGGCAAAGCATGCATGCCAATGCGATGCAACCTAGGCATGTGATCTAGTATGCAACATGGGCATGCAAAGGAGCAAAGTAGACTAGACACGCAACCTAAACATGTAAGCAAACAAGGCATGCAACAACATGCAACGATGGACTTAAACTAACAAGGATGGCTGCATAAGCATGCCAAAATCAGTGGCCATGGCAAAATGAGACACTCGAAATGCGTGCACGCATGCACGCAAACCGAGGACCAAACCTAAGGCATCAAATGCCACTCTAATAAGGCATGGCAAGGGATGCAAGATGGCATACAAGCATGTGAATTTCAGAAGCGATAAATGATGCAAAACAGCCCCGAAACATAGCGAAATGACACTAAGTGCATGAAACGGACCCGAAATGCAAGATTAGGCACATGAAATGACCTATAGCTATATCAAACATGCATAATCTGGACATGAAGCATGAAGACATAAGCAAGGCAGCCCCAAAAAAAGCATTTTTTCAGTACAAATCATGGCAAGACAGCAAGCACAAGCAGGGCTAAAATGGCATACAAAAATGGGGGCCAAGAGAGGTATATGAGACAACCCACAAATTCTGGCCCCAAAAAGAGAAAGGGCCTTCTACAACATTGAATATGAGCCAAAAATATGATGCTTTGAAGTAGATGACAAGCCCCAAATCAGTATACAAACATGCTCAAAATGTAATGCAAGATATGGGGAAAAAGAGAGCCACAACATGAAGTATACAAAATATGTCTCAAACAGCAACAAACCCTTAATGGAACATGGAGAGGGGGTCAAAATAAGCCCCTTTTCAGTTTGGACCAAGGTCCAAAAACAGAGACACAACAGCCTAATAAATCATGCAAAAGAGGGGACCCAAGAGGGGTTCAATGGCAAGTCATGCATGGAGGTCCCAAACAGTATTAAGCCCTTCTTCAATGTTGAATAAGGGCTCAAAATAAGCCTATTTTCAGTTTACATCATGCTCCAAAAAAGATTATACACAAGCCAAATATACTATGCAAGAAAAATGACATAAGAGGGCTAATGAAGGAAGTGCTAGCTGCTGTCCTCAAAAAGCAAGAGGTCCTCAATCAAACATGAAGGGGACCCAAAAATATGATGATTTACAGTTTGGGTCGGAGCCCAAAAGTGCAAGAAACTATGGCTTAGATATGAAGCAAGAAAAGACTAGAAAAGGGAAGAGGAGGACTCACCCTTGAAGACCAGCAAACCAGCACCTCTTGGACCAAGTTTAGGTGCCCCTAAGCTTTGAAGAACAACCCCAAGTTGCTGGAATGGAGTAAGAATGCCTTGTGCTATGAGTTATAGTGCAAATGGCCAAGAACCAAGGGTGTTTGGAAGCTTGGATGGGATAGATATAGAGGGTGATGGAGGGTTGTATGTATGTATATATCAGATATATCTATATATCTCTAATTTTTTGTTCCAAACATCCAACCAAAACAAAGGAGAAGGGACCTCTCTTATATAGGCAATGTAAAGGCCAAGCTTACAAGACAAGCTATCCAAAAAGGGTCAAGGGGGGTCAAGGCTTATTCAAGAAGCTTGGACAGCTGGTAGGCTTCTTGAGAAAGCCAAGACAAGGGGTCAAGGCTTCCTCAAGAAGCCTTTAGCAAAGGGTGCAAAGAAAGGGGCAAAGGTGGTGTAAAGGCTCAAAATAGGCACATATATGCACGTGGAGCTGGTTCTGTGCATCCCAGCTGGCACAGCTGGCATGCATTATGCCTGGGAGAGTCAAAAGGGTCAGATCAGCCAAAAAAAAGGGTCATCGGCACAATAAATTGCCGGTTAGCACAATAAATTGCCGACCTGCACTTTGTACTGGCCGGTCGGCTAAATAGAGTGCCGATGGGTGTCCAATAAGGTCAAAAAGTGCCGGTGGATGTCCAGATTGAAGCTCCGGAAGTTATCTTTCCAATGGCACAAACCTTGCATTAAAATTCCTTCTATGGAAAAAGTTATGCCCTTTTTGGTGAAGCCGCGCAGATTCGATCCAACCGGGATGATGCCCAACTTCAACCAATCATACCTCCCCCACCCGGACTTGGTTTTGAGAGATTCTTGAGTGCAAAATGAAGCCCCAGAAGTCTTCTTTCCAATGGTTATGGCCTCATAGCTTAACTCCAAGTGTATAGATAGATGAGCTTGATTTAGCGAGGACTGCTCGACTCTCTTCTACCCGGATTCATGCCGAACCTCTTCTCCAACTTGTTTTCTCCCCTCTTCTCCTCTTCTCTTCAACTTCAAACCCCGAATTAAGGTGTTTTGAAAGATTTTTCAAAGATTTCATCTCTCTTTCATTCATCTCCACTTTGTCCTTGCTCGGTTTATCGAAAAGTGCACCATTTACCGAAGTGCGAGCGTCGGAACATCGTGGGAATTTTATTTCAAAAATGTTTTGAAAGAGAGGATTTTAAGGTCTCAAAACCATCCAAAATAATTTTGGTTCAAAATGGGGTGTGAAGTTGAGATTCGCCTCTCTCCTTGCCGAAGAAACTGAACCTGCGCCCTGCACACCTTTCTCCACCAAGTAAACCATCAGTAGTGCCCAAGTCTTGTGGGTAGTCAAAAATGGGGTGTCTACAGTCACTAATCTCTGGTATGTTGCTCCTGCATTCTTTAACCCAAAAAGCATCACTATATAATAGTATAGCCCTTTTGGGGTGATGAATGCAATCTTCTCTTCATCAGGGGGATACATTGCTATCTAGTGGTATCCCCTGTAAGCATCCAAAAAGCTCATCCTCCCATGCCCTAAAGTGGCATCCACCAACTGATCTATCTTTGGCAAAAGTAAACTGTCTTTGGGACAAGCCTTATTTAGGCTGGTGAAGTCCACACAAACTCTCCACTTCCCATTCCTCTTTTTCACGACCACTATGTTGGACAACCAGGTAAGGTAGTTCACCTTCCTGATGGACTGTGCTTCCAATAGTCTATTTACCTCTTCTTCAACTACCTCCACATGTGCCAATGTCAGCCTCCTTGCCCGCTGGATGACTGGTTTAGACGCTCTATCTACGTTAAGCCTATGGCAAGTGACCTCAGGATCAATTTCAGGCATCTCGTAGGGCATCCAGGCAAACACTTCTATGTTTGCTCACAAGAAAGCTTCTAACTCCCTTTCTTCTTCCTCAGCTAAGCTAGAGCCGAGAAGAAAGAAACGTTCTTCATCACCTTCATTGACCAGGATCTTCTTCAAAGCTTCTTCGCTCTTATCTGATGGTTCTTTGCCGACATCTTCCAGGACCTCCCTGTCCTCATCTTCAATCGCCACTGTCTCTACTTCTCGTACATTGCAGGTGGATTTCATTGCTGCCATGGAGCAATTTTTGGCCTACACCTGATCTCCTCTGACCTCCTCAGACCTCCTCAATCCCCAGTTCTGTTGGGAATCGTAACACCTGGCGTAGCGTTGAAGGAACATGCCTCATTGCATGCAACCACGATTTTTCGAAAATAACATTGTAAGGGCATAGGGTATTAATCACAGTAAATTCTGTACTTACCTTCCTACTTCCTACCTACAACTCCAAGTTTGTTACTCCAAGTGGCCATGTCGACATCCCATTAAATCCAACCATTGGGTTGTTGGACTGTTCTAAGTCACCTGGATGAAGGCCTAGCTCCTTGTAACATCTAACGTACATGATGTCACAAGAACTGCCTTGATTGATAAGTATATGCCTCACTTAGTGGTCTCCAATCCTCAATGTCACCACCAGAGCATCATTGTGGGGATGTTGCACCATGTCCAAATTGGCTTCAGAGAAAGAGACTATCAGTCCCTGATACTCGTGCATTCTAGGTTTCTTCTACTGAACCTGGTATACGTGTTACAGGTGTCTGACTTTCTCTGTTTCCCCACGTACCTCATTTTCATTGACCCTTGAATGAATCACATTGATCACTCGAGGTCCATCTACTTGCTGAGGTGGTAGTGGTGGTGCTACCAGTACCTGGGGTAGTCTTGCTTGCTCTTCCCTTATTCTAGCCTCATCTATTAGGTCTCTAGGATGACCCTGTCTGACCAAGTCTTCCAAATGTGTCTTCAAAGCCCTGCACCCTTGAGTCAAGTGCCCATCCTCATTGTGGTAAGCGCAATGCTTCCCAATGCTCCTTCCCATAAACTCGCCTAGGACTTTCTCCGGCGCTCTATAATACGGCTGATTCCTAATCCTTTCTAGTACTTTGTAGATCGGAATTTGGAACACCATAGTGACTGCCTATACAGCCCTCAATCCTGTTTCCTGCCTGTTAAATCCAGTGTTACCTCGGCTTCACTTCGGCGAGCCATGTTTCTTTTCCTGCTTCGGTGCCTTTGCCCCCTTTGAATCTTCTTCTGCTCTGGCATATTTTTCAATACGTGCCATGAGCTCCTCCATATTCTTTGGTAGAGTTTTTTCCAGTGAATTCCGAAGTGGACATTCATCTTCCAGGCTGTTTTTGAAAGATATGACCGCAAGCTCCTGGTTACATGCTGGTATCCGATTAAACACCTCATAATATCTCTTGGTGTAATCCCAAAGACTTTTGCCCTCGTTGATCTTCAAAGCCAATAGGAAATTTACCCTTAATGGCTGCAACTTATTTATAACAAACCTCGCCACGAACATCTCGGGCAGGCCTTTCCAACTCTTCACAGTTCCTTTCGGCTCCGATCCGATTTCTCCAAAGGACGAAGGGAATACCTTGCACAGCAATTGCTCATTCCCACTCCACAAAGCCATCAAATTCAGTATAAGTCAACATGAAATTTGGATCTGACTTACCATCATAGATCCAAAACCTTGGCATGTGAAACCCCTTTGGTGGCTTATTCTGTCCAACTCCACTGAAAAGGGAGTTCTCAGCTTGACAGGAGATGTGACCTCGGCGTTGAGTCTCTTCCTCTTGAGGTAGTCTCTTATGTCCTCCTTCGTTCAGCCGGGAGCTCGGCTATCAATGGATTTCAGCTTTTTCAGTGCACTGCTTCCTGCATCATTGTGAGTCCTCTTGGATTTCTCTCCGTTCGTTGTATCAAAGTAAAGGCCTCTTCCCTGGATAGGCCGAGGTTCCTTGTCATAGGTCTCCCTGGTTCATTTGGTTCTTCGTGACTCATCTCTTACTGACTCTGTTTGTCTGACATTCCGAGAAGGAAGATGTGAACGATCCTTCTCTTTTCCATGCTAAGGGACTGTTGGGATCGTCTTCTCCCTCTCTCTGTGGGCATCTGTCTTACCCGCTTGTACCGGTGTGTCCTGCAATAGGAATGGTGGTTGCATTACCTTGTTTTACATCATAAAGTTAACAACCAACTACAAGTCCGCCAGCTTGTTTGCCATTCCCTTCATCTCTTCGTCCCTCCTCAGGGATCTATCCTTCCATACCTAGAGGTTGCTTTCATTGTAGTACTCATCTGGGCTCCCCTTCTTCTAGGCTCTGTCTTCTTTGTCGATGTCCTTCTCCCCAAGATTCGGATCATGTGTTCTTTCGTTGTGATTTTCTTCCCTAGTGCTAGGGCCTACACGCTCCTCGCTCTCACTGTTGATGTCATCCCTAATTTTTTCTTCCTGTCTGTTGTTGGCCATCTATTCTCCTAAAGTTTCCACAAACGACGCCAAATTATGGGTGTTGACTTCCGACCACACAACCAAACAGGAAACTCAGCTGGAGAACACTGACAGAATAGATTAAGCCCGAACAACTTGCATAAGAAGATAAGAATTTGGCAGTGGTTCATCCACCAGGGGACACTCCAGCGATCAAGTTAGTAAACAATATCTCTCAAAGACAGCAAATAGCGCTTAAACTCATTAACAAGAACTTATTCTCACAATATATCACACATAAAAACTATAACTTAGACCCACGGGGGTGCCCTACTTTTATAGCCAATACAGACCTGATCCCTCTAGAAGCCTAGCTTCAATGGACTCAAGCTTCATGCCCATCCTGGATCCTCATATAGATAGAGATAAACTCTCCTTGAGCCTTATCTTTATCCAGAATGAGATCTTCCCTTGTTCTAGGACTCTTGTCCGTTATCCGCTCATCTCGGATTCCGATATATCCGCTAATAACCCCGGCCTACCCAAGACTATCTCGGCATCATGACCAAGCCACGTAGCACCTCGGCTGACAAGTCGGCGTCACCTTAGCAACGTGCTATCATTCATAAATTACTTTCCCACAGTTTGAATGCCAGAAAGTATACTGCTGAGAAATTTTGACAAATATCTATATCTATATCTATATCTATTATTAAGTGAAGGCCTAAAATGGTTTAGTGAAACCTTCTTCTCTTCATGCCACGTGACAACTTTATATATGCTAAAATAAAATAAAAAAATCTTATACATAGCGTAAGTAAATTTTGAACCTAAGATCTTAGGTTTCATTAAAAACATATTTATCATTTAAGCAACTTACATATTATAATATTAAATTTTTTATTATTAGTTATATGAATTGCACACGTATCATGTGTGCCATCCGTTAGTTCCACCGATTAGTTCCGATTATGAAAAGTAAACGGGTTAATATATGAAAATTTTATCTCTTACAACCATTGTAATCTCTACTATCACAATATATATTTTTTTCTTAATTGATAATACTATTACATAGCATATCACAACTGTTACACTCTGTTTGGTTGAAGGATTTGAGAAGGGACTTGGAGAGAAAGAGAAAAAGTGTGTGAAACTAGGTGAAATATAGGTATATTTTTTTCACATTTCACCACCTTTTTCCATTTCCCTTTCTAAATCCCTCCCAAATTCTCCAACCAAACACAATGTGGGGGCCAAGTAAATTATTACGTAGGATAGCCGAATATATTAAAGAAGGAAACTAGATCATGTACTATACGGCGCGAGCCCCGAGGGCCAAAGGCCGAATATCCAGATCGGCCTCTATATCAGTTGTAGATTGGGCCGAATATGAAGAGATAGCCGAATGAGCGATTGTTCATTAGACGAAAGGTGGGCCCAACCATCAACATCGAGGACGATTATAAATAAGAGAGGCATCAGCCAAATGAGAGATGTGAGAAAAAAGTAAGTTTAACTTGAGATATAAGCAACCAATAGAGTATACACTGACTTATCCGTCAGAGTGCTAATTCCGACACCCCCGACTGGATTGTTCATTCCTTTTTAGGTGACTAGCTAAGGATCACGAGCGTCCTACTGGATCCAAAGAGTATTTCCGAACCACTTCTCCACAATTGGCACCGTTTGTGGGAATACTCCATTACATCCATGGCAGGCGTGATGGAAGATCCTCCGATAGTCACTGATGACCTTACGCCACGAGATGATACCACTCCAAGCAACATGCTTGGGCCAGAAAACATTACCGCACGAAGGGCCTTGAACTTCGATTCACCCTCGACATCAGCACATGAGACAATGCAAGCGATTATGGAGCAAGCAAAGCAAAACGAATAGAGGTTGGAAAACATGATGGCTGAGAACGAGCGCCTTCGATAGGATTTGGCCTTGGAGGTGGCAAAATCCCAACAGGTCTCGTGCCAAGACCCGGGACGACCTCTGAGAAAGGATGGTCGACGACCTCGAATTCAGAGACATGATAATGGCCATGACTTTGACTCATCATCCCCAGAATCTACAAAATAGGGACGAGTCGACATCTCCAGCTCTTCTGAAAGAAGTCCACGTGCACGAAAAAAGCAAAAAAGAAATGATTCAGACGAAGAGGATCAACATGACCCCTTTGTGCGACAGATTGCGAGGGCAATGCTACCCAAAAAGTTCAAAGCACCATCATTCACCCTATATGATGGAAAATCAGACCCCACCGATCACATTCGTCATTACAAACAAGCCATGACGCTTCATGCAGACGACGAGGCCCTCATGTGTCGAATATTTCAAAGTAGTTTGGGACCACTGGCTATCAGGTGGTATTATAAATTAGAGCCGACATCGATCAAGAGCTTCCACCAACTCCAAAAATCCTTCAGGGCAAGGTTCATCACTAATGAGGTCCAACTGAAGCAAGCCGATTCTCTGTAAGCGATACAAATTCAACCAGGAGAAACCCTTCGTGCATATTCGGCGCTATTGAGAATGTTTTAATCTAGTAGATAATACCTGCAATGACTCCATGGCCATTACCACCTTCAAGATAGGATTGCATCCTGATAATGCCCTCCATAGCTCTTTGACCAAACGGCCCCCAAAAATGGTCTGGTCGTTGATGAAAAAAGTCGAGGAATATTGCAAAGTGGAAGACGATGCCCTACAGGTCAAAGTTGGGCACAAAGCCAATAAGCTGGCCCCGCCTGAAATCGTGCAACCAATAAACGCGGTACCACCATGGAGCCCTGAATCACGGAATTAGGCTAAACGACATAGAAGACGGGATTCGCGCCGATCAAATGACCAATGTTCACATTGAGCAAATAAGCAGCTTCAAGTGGATAGTAGGCGCACAAGGCGCGCAAGGCGCGCGGACAAGAAATACACGGAGTTATCGGAGCCCATCAGTACGGTTATGTCTAAAGTTTAACACCTACCATTCTTTAAATGGCCGTCTAAGATGGTGGGACCTCCCGACACGAGGAGACGGGATAAATGGTGCGAATATCACAAGGACCACGGTCATGACACCAACAGTTGTTATGTGTTGAAGGATCACCTGGAGGAGTTGGTACAAGACAGTCGGCTTAAGCAATACGCCCGAAAGAATAACTCAACCAAAACAGTTGCTTTGCGACAAGATTCACCTCCACTCAGCGTAATTCATATGATATACAGCTTGCCGATGGCTTCCGCGATACATACAATTTAGTTGCATCCTAACCTCCAAAAGAAAATCACACCGGCGAAACTGCCCCATGAAGCTATGAGTATTTCTTTTGATGATTATGATTTGGTCGGCATAACGCTCCCCTACATTGATCCCTTGGTCATCGAACTACGCGTAAACCAATTCACCGTTGAACGGGTTCTCATTGACCAGGGGAGTAATTCGGAAGTTATGTACTACAAGACCTTCATCAAACTCGGCTTTACTGAGTTGGACCTGTCTCCAGCTCATTATCCTTTATTCGGCTTCAACGCTAATCTGGAATATCCATTGGCAAAATCACGCTACTAGTTCGGGCGAGCTCCCAATCAGTGGATACGGAATTTTTGGTTGTCAAGCTTCCTTCGCCATATAACCTTATCATGGGATGAAGTTGGCTACATGCCATGCAGGCCGTGCCAAACACCTATCATCAACTACTTCACTTCCCGACTGAACGCGGCATTGAACAAATTCGTGGCTCTCAGAAATCGACACAGGCATGTTATCTTCTGGCCACAAAGACACCAAGGGAGCTGGAAGTGAATTCTATTGAGGTGGCAGATTGAGAGAGCCTTGACAATGTTGGGCGGCTTCTAAGTGAAAAGGCAACCAAAGCCCTAGATCGAGTTGAAATAAACGGGGAATCCTGACAGGTTCTTCATGGTCGGCGCTACCCTGAATCAAGTCGACAAACAGCTACTAATTTCCTTCTTACTCGGCAATCTTGATGTATTTGCGTGGTCACCATATGAGATGCCGAGGGTGGATCCATCTATCTCTCAGTACCATCTAAACGTTGACACCAAGTGTAAGCCGATTATTCAGAAAAGTCGGCGGTCAGCTGCAGAACACACTGTTGCCATTGTTGAAGAAGTTGACCAGTTGCTTGATGCCGAGGCAATCCGAGAAGTGACCTATCCTACATGGTTGTCAAATAATATGGTTGTGAAGAAGAAAAATGGGACTTGGAGTGTTTGTGTGGATTTCACGGACTTAAACAAGGCTTTCCCAAGGATTGCTTTCCCCTCCCTAGAATAGACCAACTCATAGATGCCACGGCACATCATCAACGTATGAGCTTCCTGGATGCCTACAAAGGCTATCATCAAATTGCCATGCATCAGGAGGACCAATACAAAACCGCATTCCTCACCCCTAGAGGAACCTATTACTATAAGGTTATGCCTTTCGGGCTGAAGAATGCGAGGACAACTTACCAAAGACTAGTCACTACTATGTTCAAGGAGCAACTCGGCTGTACTATGCAAGTGTCTATTGACGATATGGTGGTTAAGTCCAAAGAAGAGCAAACTCATCTAGCCGATCTTGAAGAGACATTCAGCATTCTACGCAAGTACAAAATGAAGCTGAACGCTTCCAAATGTGCATTTGGGATCGGATTCGGTAAATTCCCTGGCTTCATTGTTAACCACCGCAGAATCGAAGCCAACCTGAGGCAAATCACAGTAATTCTAGAACTCAACTCTCCTCAGTTGGTCAAGGAGGTTCAAAAGCTGATGGGGATGGCCACTGCACTCAATAGGTTCATCAGTCACTCCACAGATCATTGCCGACAATTCTTTCATACCCTTCGGCAAGGCAAAGCTTTTGAATGGACTTCCGAGTGCGAAGCCGCTTTGAACGGTTTGAAGACTTACCTCCGATTAGTTCTGCTCCTGACAACACCTTCGGCAGGTGATCCGCTCATTTTATATCTGGCAGTTTCCGACCGGGCCTTCAGCACCATACTGATAAAGGAAGAACTTGGAGAGCAGCGGCCAATTTATTATGTGAGCAAAGCAATGGTTGACGCCGAAACACGTTATCTTCCATTGGAAAAACTCATCCTTACTCTTGTTATGGCAGCAAGAAAACTGATGCATTACTTTCCGGGGCATACCATTGGGGTGTTAACAGACTACCCTCTCCGGTCAGTACTTCGTACTATGGAAGTATCAAGGCGCGTTTCAAAGTGGGCTCTCAAACTTGGCCAGTATGATATTCAATTTCTGCCTAGGACCTCAATCAAGGGGCAAGTGCTCGCCGACTTTGTGAATTCACTGAAAGCCTCGCCGACTTTAAGTCTGATCAAATTTAACCTAAGCTGAACTGGAGAATTTATATTGGGGACATTTGGCAGTTGTATTGTGACGGATCGTCCAACCAACGTGGCAGTGGGGCGAGCGTAATGGTCATGGCTCCTAACGGGGAAATAATCGAATAGGCTGTCAAACTGAGCTTTGAAGCATCGAACAATGAGGCCGAATACGAAGCATTATTAACCGGCTTATGGAACGCACTTCTCCTTGGTGCTTGGCGGCTGCTTATCTTCTGCGATTCAAAGCTAGTTATCAACCAATTGAAGGGGGAATATACAGCCAAAAATGACCGTATGGCAGCTTACATGAAAACGGCAAATTCTTTGCTGGCAAAATTTGACCATCATGAACTAAATCAAATAACCCAAGATCAGAACACACATGCAGATGCCCTGGCTTGCCTGGCCTCTACCATCAACTCAGAAATTAAAGGGACAATTAAAGTAGGATTCATCCTTGAGCCGAGCATTGCCGCCTCAGAGTCAATTCAAATCAATATCATAAAATCAAGTCCAAGTCGGACGGATCCTATCACTGCATTCCTATCTTCCGAACAACTCTTGACAGATAAGAAAGAAGCGCACAAACTGCGAAACAAAGCCCTGCGATATTACTTTGATCTACAAGGAAAGCTCTACAAAAAATCCCTTTCTGGTCCATACCTAGAGTGCATCCATCCGGATAAAGTCGAGGAACTCTTGACTGAAATACATGAAGGTAGTTGTGGTGCACATTATGGCGGACGCTCCTTGGCTCATCGAGCTGTGACACAGGGGTATTATTGGCCGACAATGAGAGCTGATGCCGAGTGTTACGTCAAGAAATGTGAATAGTACCAGAAGTTCTACCCTTTAACCCATCTGCCTACTGAAAAGTTGAGCTCTATCACCAACCCTTGGTCGTTCGCCCAATGGGGACTTGATATCGTCAGACCATTACCTCGTGCCCCGGGCAATAAGCAATTTTTTATTGTTGCGATAGATTACTTCACAAAATGGGTCGAAGCAGAGGCACTAACGCACATTCGAGATATTGATGTTAAGCGTTTTGTATAGAGGAATATTATAACACGATTCGGCATTCCAAGAGCACTTATCACAGACAACGGCACCCAGTTTGATTGTGGAGTCTATCGAGAATTATGCAACACGTATGGTATTCGGCCCTATTTCTCCACCCCGGATTATCCACAGAGTAATGGTCAAGTTGAAGCCTCCAACAAGGCCATCTTGGACGACATCAAGAAGAGGCTGGAAAAACTAAGGGCAGATGGGTCGAAGAATTGCCGAGTGTGTTGTGGGCTCATCACACTACTCCAAGGCGATCCAATAGGGAAACGCCGTTCGTTTTATGCTTTGGAACCCAGGCAATCCTTCCCCTAGAGATCGGCCTCCCAACCTTGAAATCGAGAGTTTTTGATATAGGCCGAAATGACATGATGTTGGCCTTGGATTTGACTCTGATTGAGGAACGATGAGACCGTGCCCTTGTGTCGATGGCACAGTACCAGCAATAGCTTGCTAAGTCGTATAATTAATGTGTTCAGCTACGCCGCTATACACCAAGAGAATTGGTCCTCAATAAAGTACTTCCGGCCGCCAGGAATCTGGCTGATGGAAAACTGGGTCCTAACTGGGACGGCCCCTATCAGATCAATTCCATCGCGGGAACGGGAGCATATCAGCTCAAGGACATGTCTGGGAGAAGTCTGCCACGTCCTTGGAACTCCACGCATTTGCGTAAATTTTATCATTAACCCGACTTGTGGGGCATGATACCTTGTTTTGCATGTTCGCCGTGTACAACTTTCACATTTATAACGTAAGGCTTCTTATCTCACTAAAATTTTAGTTCGAATTAAAAGCCTCCAGATTCGGAGCACCCTTCATGGATTTCACGATTGGCCAAATTAAAAGCCTCCAAATTCGGAGCGCCCTTCGTGGGTTTCACGATTGGCCAAATTAAAAGCCTCCGAATTCGGAGCGGCCTTCGTGGATTTCATGATTGGCCAAATTAAAAGCCTCCGGATTTGGAGCGCCCTTCGTAGATCTCACAATTGGCCAAGTTAAAAGTCTCCGAATTCGGAGCCCCATCAGTGAATGCCACTTTTGGGCCAAGTAAGCCTCCGGATTCGGAGCGCCGTTCGTGGATTTCACGATTGGCCAAATTAAAAGCCTCCGGATTTTGAGCGCCCTTCATAGATCTCACGATTGGCCAAGTTAAAAGTCTCTGAATTCGGAGCCCCATCAGTGAATGCCACTTTTGGGCCGAGTAAGCCTCCGGATTCGGAGCGCTCTTCGTGGATTTGACAATTGGCCAAATTAAAAGCCTTCGGATTTGGAGAGCCCTTCATGCAAGACACGATTGGCCAAGTCTCCGAATTCGGAGCCCCATCAGTGAATGCCACTTTTGGGCCGAGTAAGCCTCCAGATTCGAAGCGCCCTTCGTGGATTTCATGATTGGCCAAATTAAAAGTCTCCAGATTCAGAGTGTCCTTCGTTGATTTTTTTATTGGACAAGTCTCCGAATTAGGAGCCCCATCGATGAATGCCACTTTTGGGCCGAGTAAGACTCTGGATTCGAAGTGCCCTTCATGTAAGACACGATTGGCCAGGTCTTCGAATTCGGAGCCCCAACCGTGCACGACGCGATTAGGCCGAATAAGTCTTCGGATTCGGAGCACCCTTCGTGGATTTCACGATTGGCCAAGATAAAGGCCTCCGAACTCGGCTCGTTTTCCATATATTATGACAAGCATAAACATAATTTACGAACAAATGGAAGATGATCACAACTGAATTTATAAACGTAAATTGAAACAACATGCAAACATTTAAAATTACGGGTTTCATTGAATTAATCGATAATACATAATTCGCTCCGAATTTACATCAAAGCGTTCCAATATGTTCAGTTTTATTCGGCATCCCCCTCGTCATCGCTCTTCTTGACTTTGAAGGCCAAAAAGGGAAAATGATGACTCTAATATAGCGGAGACATCGAATTAACCCCTACTGCCCAGAGAGCCTCTACGGCTTGGAGAGCCTTGATCCACTTGTGCTTAAATCTACGATTCTCGCATCGGCAGACCTCCTCAGCAAGGTTTTCCTTTGTCTTCTGTATCCTAACTTTTCGGCCCTCATGGAAGTCTTTTTCATAAGCCCTGGTCCTTGCGGCCTCCATTGCAAACATGCTTGCCGTATCTCAATCGACAATCGCATGACTTATAAGCCGTTGGGTCACCCTCTCTTCCACAATCAGGTTAGCTGGGTCGGCTGATTGTGTCGCGGCAGTTTTGACCTTTCTTAGTTCACGCTCGACCTTCTCCGCGCGAGGTTCTAAGCTTCGAATGCGTTCGTCTTTCTACTCTATCTCCCGCCGCGCAGCACGAAGACGCATGCCGATTTCATAGGTGGTATACAACCCCTTCACCGCTCCATGGATGCCCTCCTAGAACACTTCGAAATCAAGTTGCCCGACCATCGACTGCTGGACTTCTGGTGGAAAAATTTGTCGAGCAAACTCGACTGCCATGTTTGGGTCGGGCACAATTGAACCAACTTCCGTCATCGGTTTGTTCCCCACAAAAATCGCAAAACTTAATGGGTGCAATGCCACACTGGTTTCTTCTCTGGAGCATGGTAGAAAGGAGCTACCTCATTGCTGTTTTTCCTTTCTAGGTGACCTACTTCGACGATGCGGGGACTGGCATTTTTCACGTTCCCTCAACGTTCTACTCCTCGTACGCGTAGACTCGCCACTTCGATTCGTCTCTGTGTCCAACTCTGCAAGCATTCTCTCTTCTCCTCTGCTGTTGAAAAATAGCCTTCTAGACATCTAGTTCAAGCCCACCACTCTTCTCCCTCCTGTGATCTGCCAAATTTGGACACCAATATGGACCCTAAACGAACGCAGCCCCCACCCATCTTATTAATCGCCGGCACAGCATTCCCAAAGCGTTCCCTTCAATGCCCTGCGCCACAAACTAACGTGGATCAGCGTTCTAGTTCATTAATGCGGTGGTTGTGTTCACTAACATGCTGGGGTAAGAGCAGATTCATCAATTTATTCGGCCCCAGCAAACTCGTGAACTGCCATTTTTAGGTAGTCTTGTTCACTAACTTGCTAGGGCAAGGGAAAATTCATCAATCTATTCGGCCCTAGCAAACTCCTGAACTGTCGTTTTTAGGCTGTCTTGTTAACTAACTGGGGCAATGGCAGATTCATCAATCTATTCGGCCCCAGCAAACTCATGAACTGCTGTTTTCAGGCTGTCTTGTTCACTAGCTGGGGCAAAGGTAGATTCAACAATCTATTCGGCCTAAATATCAGAGCTTCTAGCCGAATTTCCATTGTGCCCCAGCAAACTCCTGAACTGCCGTTTTTAGGCAGTCTTGTTCACTAACTTGCTGGGGCAAGGGTAGATTCATCAATCTATTCGGCCTAAATATCAGAGCTCCTAGCCGAATTTCTATTGTGCCCCAGCAAACTCCTAAACTGTCGTTTTTAGGCTGTCTTGTTCACTACCTGGGGCAAGAGCAGATTCAATAATCTATTCGGCCTAAATATCAGAGCTCCTAGCCGAATTTTCATTGTGCCCCAGCAAATTCCTAAACTGCCATTTTTAGGCAGTCTTGTTCATCAACTTGCTGGGGCAAGGGCATATTCACTAATATATTCGGCTAAGTTGCAGTACTATACAGTTATTTTTGCGTTGGATTAATTCAGTAGTTTGTTTCATTCATTTCATGATTTTACATCTTACTTAGCCATTAACAAGCACATTCATTAGGCAGTAAGGCAAAAGTAATTTTCATTCATAAACTGAGCACAAACAGGAGCCATTTTACAAATGAAAGCTACCCTACATCAGCTTCTCACAAAAATGAACATTCAAAAACATAATAAACTTAACAAAACCTACATACACACAATTCCAAAAACAAAACGAAAAAATTTCGACTCAGTCTTCGAGGTCAGACTCCAGCAGCTCAACGTCTACCTGCTCGTATGGAATCGGCTGCTCCAATACCACGTTAGCGGCAGCCAAGGCTTTGAGCCAGCCGTGTTTGAACCCCCTATTTTCGAACTTTGGCACTTCTTCTACGTAGTCCGCCAAGGCTGCATCCTAGCCAACCTGGAACGACTTAGAAATCTCAAACTTGGCATTTGTCATCGCCCTCTTCGACTCTTCCAAGTCGGCCTCCAGCTTGGCAATCATCTCGTTGGCCAATCTAAGCGCTTCTTCATTGGCATTCGCCCTTCCCTCAGTGGCCACTCTCAGTTTGACTGCAGTCTTGGCCTTATCTGCGTCAACATCGGCCCTAGCTCCCTCTGCCGCCACTTTCAAGGCCTCAGACTCGGCTCTAAGAGAAGCATCTGTTGCCTTCCCCTTCTTGTTTTCCAACTCGGCTGTAAGAAAGTCGATCTGTTCGATAGCGTCATGTTGGCGATGGCCAATTTCAGCTATCCTTCCCACCGCCTACAAAACAAGGGATTAGTAAGCTAGTATAGAAACTTTTCTTTTGGTTAGCCTTGCAATTGCAAAATTATAAAGGATCACGTACCAATATCGCTGATTGAGCAGCTAATGCGATGGCCAGCAGATCAACCTCTGCCCTAAAAGTTGCTCTGTCAACTGGTAGAGAAACGGAGGAGGCCAAGCTCAAGGCCATGGCTAGGTCTCTTATAGTCGATGTATCAGAGGCAACTGGCATGTTCCTTATCCTTGGTTATACTATGAACGGCACGACCAGGTCCAATTCCTCCATGCGTGGCTGTTTATCCACTTGATCTTCGGAATAATCGGCTTCATGATCGGCCGGACATTTTTCCCCCCTATGCTCCGTCACTTCACCCTCCTGTTGATTGACAACAGGTTCCGTTTCGGGCACTTCAGTCCGAGCCACCTCTTCAACAGGAGCAGGTGGAGGAGTTTCTTCCCTAGCGTCGGGTGGAGGGGGTGGAGGTTCGTTTCACTCGGCTTCGGCTCTCCTACGGGCAGCCATCCTCTCGGCGTTTTTCTATCTGGCCAATTGAGTGAGCAACTCACCAACCATTTTGTCAGGATATGAGTTGGGTAGGTCTCCTAAGTCGGTGAAAATATCTTTGAAGGACAAGTCCGGTCAGCCAGAAGTGGATGAAGGATTGAGACCGGCTTCTTCAAAAGCTAAATTAATTCCGCGTCAACCTCCTCCTCTAGTCCGTTGGATCCATCCAAGGATGGTTGATTTGGCTACTCAGCAACCCCTTCGGCTACTTGTTCGTCCACTGATTCTGAGTCTGATGCCTCAAAACCAATCTGCCTAAGGTTCTTGAAGCTGGGAAAAACAAGCGCCATAAGGTGCTGTTCACCCCTCATAATCAGAATATTATCGGCGGCTAAAAGGTAGTGTAAATCGGCTCGTATCTCAAAAGAATGTGGGTCGCCCTCTCTTGCTTCTGAAGATTCGGACGGCCAAAGAACTAGAGTGCAGTTTTGATCTGCGCGAGTACAACTTCGTCGGTCGAAATGAGAACTTTCTTCAAGTCATTTCCTATACAAATAAAACAGTAAGTACGTAGAAGTTGAACCAAGTAGATATTTAATAAAAATGCGTGGGGGATTAAACGGCAATCTGGTTTTCCTCTTCGCCTAGGCACTGGATCTTGACGATCTTTGCCCTCGCCAAATTCCCAGTTGCCACGAACAATGACCATGACATCATCAACACGCTTACCAGAGCTGGCAAGCATTGTCACCAAATGATGGTCGGTGTCCTTGGCCCTGAGGAAATAGCGCCCCTGCCGACCAGTAGATTTGGCCAAGGCCTAACAATGCCAAATGGCAGGGATTCCAAGATTAAGCCTAAGGCACCGGTTTAGTTCTACAATCCCCATTATTATTCTGAAAAAATTCACATTCGGTTAAGAAGGGATTAAACCCCAATGGCGAAGGACAGCCCTCAAAAGTGGATGAATGGGGAAACGGATTCCCCCCTCAGTAATAGACAGGAGAGGAAAGACGATTATACTTTCGTCAATCCTCTCTATATCAATCACGTTCCCTGCTAAGAGTGACAGATGGACGTCATCAGGAATGGAAAAATGATGACGGAAACCAGAGACTCGTTCCACCGAAAGAAGGGCTCTCAGATGTTTTGCCATCATAAAAGGTAGAATGGACACTCTAAACAGTAAACAAACAAGGAAAAGGAGTCGAAATGGGAGAGAGAAGAACTTACAAGAAATGAGGATAATGAAGAACGGAAAGAAGTTGCAGAGGGCGTGAAGCGAGGGAGGTGAACTGACAGCCAACGAGGAACCTTGTGCATTCGAAAAAGCATACAAACGAAGAGACAACACAATTTCAAATCGTATTAAATGAATGAAGTGTACGAAGGGGTGGGAAACTGTAATCATGCCTAAAAAAAGTAGGCATTCTGATGCTTGCATTGGAATAAGGGAAACCGCCGTATTTTTTTGACCCTCCAAGTCCAAAACCAAACATGTCACCTAACTGACATTAGTAGGATGTTTAGGGGGCAATTGTGGGGGGCCGAGTAAATTATTACATAGGATAGCCAAATATATTAAAGAAGGAAACTAGATTGTGTACTATACGGTGCGAGCCCCGAGAGCCAAAGGCCGAATATCCAGATCGGCCTCTGTATCAGTTGTAGATTAGGCCGAATATGAAGAGATAGCCGAATGAGCAATTGTTCATTGGATGAAAGGTGGGCCCAACCATCAACATCAAGAACGACTATAAATAAGAAAGGCATCAGCCAAAAGAGAGATGTGAGAAAAAAGTAAGTTTAACTTGAGATATAAGCAACCAAGAGAGTATACATTGACTTATCCGTCGGAGTGCTAATTCCGACACCCCCGACCGGATTTGTTCATTCCTTTTCAGGTGACTAGCTGAGGATCATGAGCATCCTACTCGATCCAAAGAGTATTTCCGAACCACTTCTCCACACACAGCATTAATGAGGTCAATGTGGAATTCATTGCACCAACTTGTGGAATATGTTACATCAGAGCAGATAGTAAAAATAAAAAACACTAAAACCCTAAGGGGTCAATGCATTCACATTTTACACATAAGCAATTAAAACAAACTTAAATTAAACCAACCTAACATGAATCCAAATGTTAGTGGCTTCCTAGAAAACCCACCATGGATTAGAGACTATACAACTCTGCAAAATCAGGAGACATTCTTCACTACAAACAACTCCTCAATGAAAATCCAAGCCTACTTCTAAAACTAACACCTCATGAAAACACGCCACTTCATATCGCCACACAGTTTGGACACAAAAACATTGTTGCTGAGATTTACAATCGGCAGCAGTCCCTCCTCGCTCAGCCGAATTTGAATGGAGACACGCCTCTACATGTTGCTGCAAGAGCTGGCCGCATCTCTATTGTTGGTTTTCTGATCGAAGAGATGCTAGCTTCATCGTATAGAGACATTGTAAACAGAGGAAACAGAGGGATTGAGATTCTAAGGATGAGAAATAGGTGGGGCAACACAATTTTGCATGAAGCTGTGGCTGAGTTTTTGATAAAGGTTGATCCTAGGCTGGCCTGTTTCGAGAACAACACGAGTGAGTCCCCGTTGTATCTGGCTGCCAGAGATGGAATGCTGGAAATTGTGAAGCGCATATTGATGGCAGCTTGTTATTCGGCTTATGGCGGGTCAGATGTGAAAGATAAACTTAACAATGGTAATGATCGAGAAGCCCATGAGGGTGTTTATCAAGTAGAAGAATACAATCCAGAAGAGACAAAATTCAAAGAGAAAAATCAGTGTCTCAACCATTGTAGTGAGGCCATATATTTATAGTTTACATGGTGGCTTTAGATTAATGGTTGCAATGCCAAACCAACAATTACCATGTTTCCAAACATTGTGACTGTTTATTTCAAATTCAAAACTTCGAGTTATATTGCTTCCTGCGGGAAGGTTTTATATTACCACTAATTGGGTTATGATTCGGTGTGAAACAATCCACCATATTATGGTGTGAACACTCTCATACCTTCATCTCCCATTTGATCACTCTATAATATTGATGACAAAACTTGAGTTGGACATGTTTAGCTCGGTACCAAAATTTTTTTCCTTATGCCAACTTTCATCTATGAAATTACCTCATAGATCAACATCTGATTGTGACTTGGCCATACGTGCGCACGTTTTTGCCACCAATCTGACCGCACCCATATGAATGTGTTCGCCCACTGACAACACACTCCAGATGACTTTAATTCACTATATTTCAAGTGAACGGCATCAATTTTTAGTGATGGGTTCATAGTCCATACCCAATCACAATTGATGACTTCAGGCGCACACATTTTTCATGTGTCGACCTGCGCTGAAATTATTGTTAAGTACTTTCTTTAAGGCCCATTCCTAAAGGTTTTCCTTACCACACCTTATCAACGACTTTTTACTGATCAAGCAGACAACATCATCTAGTCAGCACATTGCATATCATGGACTTTACATCTCATGCTAACTATGATGTCCGTACCTTGTCAGTTCCTCTATCTTATTACCTGACCAAACACATGTTTCTATGCAAGATAGAGTCGCAAAACATCGGTTATCCCCAGATTCATCCAACTATGCTCTTATATAAGTAGCTAAACCACCTAGCTAGGCATTTTTCAATCCTAAATTAGCTACGTGTTCTCTGAATTTTTCCAGAGACAACCCTTTGGTCATAGGGTCAGCCACCATCTCTTCTGAGGGTATATAATTGACTTTAATTTCACCTCTCTCCACCATGTCTTGAATTAGAGCTATTTGCTCCACTTTTTATTAATGAAATGGCGGATTGATTGTCACAAAACATATTGACCGATCTGGCAAGTATACCTAATTGTAAACTGTCAACAAAACATTTTATCCATACCGCATTACTCACGGCTGTGCTGCAAGCTATGTATTCAGCTTCCATAATGTACTTTGCAACATAACTCTATTTCTTACTTAACCAAGAAACTGTTGTTCCACCAAACAAGAATACATGGCCACTAGTAGATTTTCTATCATCTACATCTCCTGCAAAATCCGCGTCAGTGTATCCTTTTATGTCTAGATCACACAAACCAAAACATAACTTCAAATTTTTAGTGCCTTTTAAATATCTGAATATTCTTTTGACTATTTGCCAATGTTCCTTACCTGGATTGGATAAAAACCTACATACCAATCTAACTGCATGACAAATGTCAGGTCTTGTGCTTGCCATAGCATACATTAGGCTGCCTACTGCCTAAGCATACGGGACATTTCTCATTTCCTCAACGTCAGACTTAGTTTGAGGACTCATACTTTTACTAAGACTTTATTCTTTGCAAACAGGTGTGATTAAAGAATTACAGTTATCCATATTAAACCTTTTGAGCACTTGATCTGGATATTTCTCTTAGTCTAGATATAATAATTTTGAATTTCTATCTCTTGAAATTCTAATTCCTAGAACATAGGTTGCAAGACCCATGTCTTTCATTTCAAATCTAGATGCCAAGAAAGTTTTGGTTTTTATAATCATATCTGGACAATTTCCTGCTAACAACATGTCATCCACGTATAAAGACAATATTGCTAACTTGTCATCATTTTTCTAGATATAAACACAGTGATCTAATAGACTCACAACATAGCTGTAGACCACCTGGAACTCCGCTCCGAGCGCGAGGGCGCAAATCGTAGTTCTTAGCTACTACAGTTCGGACTCATGTCACGGTTCTAAATCTAATCTCACAAAGTGCAATATGAGACTGATAAATCACCAAAGAGTCCAAATCCAGCAAATCGTTTTGAAAAATCAATTTTAATCAAAAAGCACCAAACATGGACTGCTTTGCCAGATTTCAGAGTCGCCACCAAAATATTTTATTTTGGGAAATTTAGGAAACCCTGACTCGTGCCTAAGGCCACGTGTCCATCATCACCAAAGTTGCCTCGGCTCGAGAACTTGGGTACGAGAGGGGAAGGTCCTAAAATGAGCACTCCCACTCACTCGATCAAAGGATCAGCCTCTACTAATCATGATATGTTGTTTCGAAAACACGTGTTCTTATTCCGATTATTAGCTATATTACTATGTGATGCGCACAGCATACAAGTATAGACTAAATCGCTCGATTTGGAACAAAACATCTTATGTTTGTTTTTCAAAAATGGTTTGAAGTTGCTACCCTCAAGTAGGCTAAGACGCGGATTTGCCACCCTCAAGTAGGCTTGGAAAACAACATGATTTTGCCACTTCAAGTGGGCTTAAAATTCACATTTTGATGAATTGTTCCAATTCAAGCAATGAAGCCTTCATTCACAGGCATTCATGCAGTTTAAACACTTAAGCAGTTAGTCTCATGGCAAGAATGCTATCATGGCAACACTTACACACATGCACGATGCTAAAGCATAAACACTTACAGTGTACTCCGAGCCAAAACAAAAGCTATGTTAGAAATTAATGCATGACCCTAGCTATGTCAAGAATGCCTAATGCAACACATGCAAAATGCAACTAAGATAGGCTCATCTAGTCTAAGATGTCATGTGAATGCAACTAGATAACATGTATTCAAATAGGTATTGAAATACAATGCAGTTTGAATGTACGCTGAGCCCGGTGCATGCAAGACAGATGAATGGATGCAAACATGCTAGCATAAGTATGCTAATTGAAACATACCCTAAAACTAACCATTAAAAGCTGATAAGTAAAAGGGAGAAAGACGTGGGGTTGGAAGACATTCACACACACATGCACACTTATTACAACATTTGCCCTCTCGACGGAGGGTCTGAATAATAAGCTAACTAGCTACGCTAATTAAACTAATTATTACAAACCAACTAATTAACTATGCTAAGCTAATTAATTATTACAACACCAAATTGAACTAAATAATTACAAAACATGCAATTAACTACAACTAGCTAGTAAAGCGGTAAAATGGCCTCGCGGGCGAGGAAGGCATGCATGCTCGGTCGCGTCCTCTCGAAAATCCACTGCCTTGCCTCAAGATGCCTCTGTTTGCACACCTTTACACCTCTGAAAATTGTGCCAACTTCCAAGATGCTTCTGATCCACCTTAGGAACATGCTAAGGGGTGGTCGGCCAAAGTTAATGGTCATCGGCCACTTTTGATAGCCGATTGGCAGACTTGGTGGCCAGTCGGCAGCTTTGATGGCTGGTCGGCCACTGATTCCTGTAATTTCTCCTTTTGCTACAACAGAGCACAAACAGGGGCATGGCAGTGTATTTGCAAGGGAATGTGTGTACCACCACACTCCTTATCATATCTCATGCTCAAAGGAGTATGGTACTCAACTCTCGGGCCACCAATTGAGCATCACAATGCACGATGGCCGAGAAGCCAAATGTGTACAAGTCAATGAATGCACAAATAGACTCGATGAAACTTCCACCCTATCATGCACGATCAAGGGTGTTCACGACTAAGAAATGAGGCACGTTTTATCACTTTGAGTATGAAACGTCCCTCGTTTCTCGTGTTTGGATTAACGTCTGATCCAAACACATACAATGCAACACAAACATGTTATCTTGGCATGTTTTACTTCAATTCAATTTGTTTACTCATTTTAGATTACCAATTAATCCTTTAACCGGTTAAGTCCAAAAGTGAGAGTCCTCTAATGGGAAAGGTGGCCTTAGTCACAAGCACCTTGAGCATGAAAAAAGCCTCATGCCTTTGGTTAGTAGAAACCCTCAAGAGAAGGCTAAAACCATTAGGCATGAGAGCCTCAATTCCATGCTCAAGCCAACAAGGGGCTAAAGACCTCTTTCAAAGAAAACAAAAGAGTGAAGCATGGAGTAAAATGACATGTATTTCAGCACTAAAATGACAAGCAAAATGACTTGAAATTATGCAAACAACCCATGTAATGCATGTTGAAAGGTTTAAGCATCAAAGCTAGTGAAGTGTAATACACTAGAGGCATACCATACAATGCTCAAATGATTAAACCAGCCCAAAACAGAGCTATAGCAGGCGAAAACAATGGCTAAAATGATCTGAAATGATAGCATGAAAGGCGAGAAATGCATGCTCATGCAATGGCTCACAAACAAGGCATAAAAGTGCAACTGTCAAACACATTGAAGGAGTGATAAACATGAGAGTATGGCAAAGATATAAGCTCTGAAATACCATGCCAAATGATGCCAAGGCATGTAAACATCACAAATATAGCATGCTAGTTGTCTCAAAACTCAAGACTAGTGAGGCCCTCTATGCCATAGCTATGCAAAGCAAGCCACAAAAGGCCAAGAACGCTCAAAACAGTCCAAAAGCATGTCAAAATAGTACCAAAACATGCATGGAGTATAGCCAAGACAAGCTAGAATGATGGGCCAAAACACCAAGTATACTAGGCTAGTGAGCAAGGTTTACACTACAAGTGTAAGAAGCATGCAAGAGGTGACCTTGTCGACCAAAATCAGAGCTAAGGCATGCCAAAATAACACCAAAAATGGGCTGAGACTAAGCCAGCACATGCTAGAATAACAAGCTAACTCATTAGGCATGCAAGGCTAGCAAAGAGGATTTACACTACAAGTGTAAGGAGCATGCAACAAGTGATCAAACCAACTAAAAACAGAGTTATAACATGTTAAAAAATCACAAAAACATGCTCAAACTAAGCCTCAAAAAGGGAGAAATACATGCTCATTTGATAGGCCAACAACACATGCTAACAAGACAAGAGGAGGGGGACCACCCCCTTCTATTTTGAGCCTCAAAACAAGTTTTCTACCACTAAAAATCCACTGGATTTCAGTGGTTTTAAGGCCAAAAATAAGTTGTTTGAAAGGCCTTGAAAAATAGCTCAAAAGGCTTTACAAGCCAAGCAGTAAAAGGGAGGAAACACTCCCTAGCCAAACAAGGCTCAAATCAACACTTTTAGGACTGAAAAATAGAGGAAAAACAGAGGTTTTTGTAGTTCAACACCACCCCAAAAACAGCCCCAAAGTGGTTGAAAACTATGGCAAAACAATAGTGCACAAAGAGCTGAAAAGGGATGAGAGGTTGCCTTTGAAGCACAGCAGCAAATCAGCCTCTTTTCTAAGCCAAACAACCTTCCAACAACCCAAAAGTAGGTTCCAAGGGACCTCAGTCTAATGACATGCAACTTTGATGAAGGAAGTGTATGCAAATATGCAAGGAATTCTCACTTTCAAGCCTAAAACAAGAAGAGAGAGGAAGAGTTCTAGAGAGAGGGGAGAGTTTGCTCACAAAGCTTCTAGAGAGAGAGGATTCTAGAGTGAGAAGCTCTCAAATTTTCTCTAAACCTTCCAAATGTTCTAACCCCATGAATATATGAGATATAGGTTCATATATAGCAAAAAGCAAAGCCTTGGTCGAAATATCTCAATTGGAAATATCTGGAGCAGTGTACAATAGCTGGAGGAGAAATATCTGCCAATTCTGGGCTTTCTGGACATTTCTAGCTGACTGGGGACTTTTTTGGCCGACCAGCCATCATTTGTGGCTGATTAGGTTCACTCTTGGCCGACCTATGGCCGATGAGCTCCAATTGTGGCCGATGCACTCCCATAGAGGCCGATGGCAAAAATCAGTCCTGGTCTCTGACTTGAAGCAAGCCTAGCTCCTTCATCTGGACTCCTTTTTAGGTCATTCTTCAACCTAAATTGTAGCCCCGGAAGTCTTCTTTCCAATTATGGAAGCCTCACATCAAAATTCCATGTGTGCTAAGATATATCCCTCTTTTAGTGAAGGCTGCTCAATTTCGGTCCAACAAGAATGATGCCCAACTTCAACCAATCATATCTCCTCCATCCGGACTCGACTTTAGGAGATTCTTGAGTAAAAAATGAAGCCCCGAAAGTATTATTTCCAACGGTGGTGGCCTCATAGCTCAAATCCAAGTATACAAAAGGATAGGCCTGATTTAGCGAGGGTTGCTCGACTCTCTCTTAGCGATTCATACCCACATTCTTCTTCAACTTGGTTTCTTCCCTCTCCTCCAATTATCTTCAACTTCAAACCCCTAAACAAGGTGTTTTGAAAGATTTTCAAAAGATTTCATCTCTCTTTCATTCATTTCTGCTTTGTCCTTGCTCGGTTTACCGAAAAGCGCAACATTTGACAAAATGCGAGCCTCGGAACATCGTAGAAACTTCTTTTCAAAAATATTTTGAAAGAAAGGGTTTTAAAGTCTAAAAACCATTCAAAATGATTTTAGTCCAAAATGGGGTGTGAAGTTGGGATTTGACTCTCTCTTTGCTGAAGAAATCGACCCTTTTCACTGCACATCTTCATCACCGAGTAAACCATCAGTAGTGCCCAAGTCTTAAGGGCGGTCAAAAATGGGGTGTCTACAATAGCCTATTTCTAAAATGGCTTGGTGGAATTTCAAGTACCATTGTCTTGAAGATTGTTTAAGTCCATACAGAGATTTCTTTAATTTGTAGACTTTATCCTCGTTGCCTTGGTTCTGGAAACTATCAGGTTGCATCATATAAATTTCCTCTTTTAATTCTCCATTGAGAAAAGCTATTTTAACATCTAAGTGATGTAATTCTAAATCCATTCTGGCTACTACCACCATTAGAATCCTTATTGAGGAAAATTTTGCTATAGAAGAATATGTATCTATGAAGTCTATTCCAGGTTGTTGAGTGAATCCTTTGGCTACTAACCTGGCCTTTTATTTATCTAAACTTCCATTTACTTTGAATTTCTTTCTAAGAACCCATTTGCAACCATTGGCTTTTCTTCCATTCAGGAGATTAGTTAATTCCCAAACATCATTTTTCTTGATCGAGTCAAGTTCTTCATTCATTGCCTCAAGCCATTGTGTAGCATCACTGCTACTCATTGCTTCATTATAACTAGTAGGATCATCTACTAAGTTATTAAGTTCTTCAACTTGAAAAACATAATGATCTTTTAAAAACGTAGATGGATGTCTTGCTCTCTTACTCCCACTTATCTCAGGATTCAAAGCAGGTAAAACATCGTCATGTAATTTGCATTTCCTCCCAATATTAGATGGTTCTGGGAGAATATGTGGATTGTGTGACAAAGAAAGAATAGAAGAATCCTGAGATACTTCGGAGAGCAATTCAATTTGTTCAAGAGGAGTAACAAAATCAATGGATTCAAGAAAAATAGCATCTCTACTTTCTATTAATCCACGTTCTGGATGGTAAAAACGATAACCACTTCCATTTTTGACATAACCAAGAAACTTGCATTCCCAAGTTTTGCTTCCCAATTATCCCTTAAAGGTTTGGGAATAAGTACATGTGCTTTACATCCCCAAACTTTGAGATTTTGAACATTAGGTTTAGTACCATGCCAGCATTCGTAAGGAGTTAGAGGTTTGGCTTTTGTTTCGACTCTATTTAATATGTACGCAGCAGTGGACAAGGCTTCCCCCCAAAAATGAATAGGAAGATCAGCATGAACCATCATAGATCTTGTCATTTCCATGAGAGTACGATTTTGTCTTTCTACGACCCCATTTTGTTGTGGTGTGCATGGCATTGTAAACAAATGCTTTATGCCATTGTCCTTGCAGAAAGAATCCATAGCTTCATATTCGCCACCTCTATCATTATTCAAGTGTTTAATGGACCGACCAAATTGCTTTTTTACCTCTAATTTATATTTCTTAAACTTTTCAATTGCTTCTAATTTGTGTTTAAGAAGGTAGATATGTCCATATCTTGAATAATCATTAGTGAAAGTAATAAAGTATTCCATGCCTCGATGAGTTTTAGTTCTTAAAGGGCCACAAATGTTCGAATGAATTATTTCATGTAATTCCGATGATTTCCAATGTTTAAAAAATGGCTTGCTAGTCATTTTGCCTTTGATACATGGTTCACATATATCAAAATCATCGGAACATACTTTAGACAATAAGCCGCTTTTAAACATTCGAGACATTTTATTTTTATTAATATGACCTAATCTTAAATGCCATAAATAAGAACTATTACTTATAGAAATAGACAAATAATCAAAAATACATACTTTATTATTATCAATAGGAAAAGAGTACATATCATTCACTCTTACACCTTTCACTAATACATTCCCTTTCTTAATCAATACTGTGTTAAACCTAAAATTAATCTCAAAACCCTTTTGGGTTAATACGGGAACTAAAATTAAATTTCGGCAAATGCTGGGTACATAAAGCATATTATGAAGCACAATAGAAGTTCCATTAATAATAAAGAATTGACAGTTGTTGATGCCCAAAACATCACTATAGGAGTTGTTGCCCATGTAGATCCTGTGTTCACCAATCTTCTTATCAGTAAATTCCACAAACATGTCCTTGTTTTGCACAAGATGTCTAGTTGCAATAGAATCAATCCACTATGAATTTGATGAAGGTTCAAGCACCACTGCTTCAGAAACTGTCATGGCAACAGGGTTATGATCCTTTTTCTGCTTCTTCTGAGGACAAGTGGCTTTGATATGACCTTTTTTACTGCACTTGTAACATGGGCCAATCTGATGCTTGTGATGTTGTTTTTGCTATTATTGCGGTTTCTTCCATCCTTTCTGAAACCCCTTCTTCCATTTTCTCTTGAATGAAGTAGTCTTTTTCTTCTTGAATGGAGTGTGGAAATTATTCTGAGGTTGTGGTGAAGATTGTGCCATCAACAAGTTAGAAAACAAACCTTCTTTACGCCTTCGCTTCATTCTTTCTTCTTCCAACACTAAGAGTATAGGCAATGTCACCATTAAAATCTCTCATCCGCTATGAGTTAAAGATGTGACAACATGATCCCAAGATAATGGAAGCCTATTAAGTATGGTAGTTACTTGCATTTTGTTCGACAAAAAGTGATCAGCGTTGGATAATTCTTTAGCAATCAATTCTATTTGATTAACATGATCACCAACACTATCATTATCACTCATACGAATGTTATTATATTTGTCCAAGAGCAATTGAATTTGAGTATCCGATCGAACTCCATACTTACTTTCTAGTGCTTCCATTAATAGTTTTGCAGTTTCATGTTCTTCAAAAAGCGGAATAATGTTGTCTTTCATATTATGTAACATAGTGGCCTTTGTCATTGCATCATCTTCTATCCATTTATTTTGAAACCAATTAGAATTATCATCTGGTTTAGAAGTGGATAAAGTGTGAAATGTTTTTTCATGTGTAAGAAGATAAGAAATGTTGCGTTTCCATGCCTGGAAATTATTTCCATTAAGCATCTCAATTCTTGAAGAATCCATGCCATTTTTAATAGCCATACTAAAAACAAAATGTGGTACAAAAAAAATGTGGATATTACAAAACTAAACAAATAAGCAAATTAAATACGACAAGTCTTAATAAGGATAAGCCTTGTGGTTGTTGAATCGGCCCCTGCGATAAGCAAAAAATCGTTCTTCTTGCCTTGGATAAGAAGAATAATGAAAACCCAATGGCCAATTAAGCCCAATACTTTGCTTATGGGTCTTGTGTAAATAATTACGAGCCCAAGGAACACAATGGTCCTTATTAAAAAAATTTCCTTTGGATGTATTCCTGGGTAACACCCTTGGATAGCCTCCTCCTCTAATTATTTCTTCAAGAAATTTAGTACAACGATCCACGAAAAAATTCTTAGAAGAATTCTGGAATTTTTGGCTTTTGAATGACTGAAAATGGCCTTGAAATGAGCGAGAATGTGCCGAAAAACCCTTGAACCAAGCTGCTGCCAGTTCAAGGTTTGGGTTGAACCGGCTTGGGTACAACCGGCTTAGACGACTGGTCAATTCGCTGGTCAACACACGGGTCAGCACGCAGGTCGTACAGAGCAGATGGACGCGGGTCCAAGCGCGGAGGGTCGACACACGGATCTGGGCGCGAGGCGCTGGGCTCCAGTTTTGGGCTGCTTGGCTGTGTCGCTGGGCTGGGCGGTCCCTGTGGCTTTGGGCTGCTAGGCTCTGCCTAACTGACTTGGGCGGACTGCTGGGTTGGCCCAAAAAATTGCTTTTTAATTCCAAGGCCCAAAGGAATTGATTTCCTTGCTGTATGCTTTAGTTTGGGCCCTCTTTTTAATTTTAAATTCAGCCCAAAACTCTTAGACTTCAAAACAGAGTCTTCGCACTGTGTATTCCAATCGTCTTCTTCAGTGATAGAAGTCGGCGACCACACACTGAAATTTGAACTTTGTGGATCAAATTTTTGCCATTTTTCACAACAAATATTACCGTTGTGATCAAAATTCTGAGAAGAACAAGATGATGCCAATTTGGAGATGCAATTTGAACCAAAAAATATTTTATAAAATTGCTTCCAACGGTGTAACTCGGCCTCACTTTCGGCAAGGTTTGGAACAATAGCACCACCAACGGTTATTTTCTTTGGATAGTTTTCTGGGAATACAACACATTGGTGATGATTAAATAAACAAACCAAATTAACCAATGCCGAAGATTGATGGTCAATAAGTTTCTGAATTTTTGGTAAAAAGAGTTCAGAAAACTTTTGTTCTTCCAGACTATATTTCGGCATCTGCGATAATGTGTAATCCAGGCTCTAATACCACTGAAAAATAAACTTAACAATGGTAATGATCAAGAAGCCCGTGAGGGTGTTTATCACGCAGAAGAATACAATCCAAAAGAGACAAAATTCAGAGAGAAAAATCAGTGTCTCAACCATTGTAGTGAGGCCATATATTTATAGTTTACATGGTGGCTTTAGATCAATGGTTGCAATGTCAAACCAATAGTCACCATGTTTCCAAACATTGTGACTGTTTATTTCAAATTCAAAATTTCCAATTGTATTGCTTCCTACGGAAAGGTTTTATATTACCACAAATTGGGTTATGATTCGATGTGAGACAATCCACTATATTATGGTGTGAACACTCTCATACCTTCAAGATGGCCAAACAGCTTTGCATGCTACCATCGTAGAGGGGCATTTTGGTAATTTTATACTTCTCTCATTTATTTTTTATATGCATTTATTATAAAAACAAACAACAATGCAGCTTGCCTCCAGTAAAGGACTGGACCATCCAGTTTTTAGTTGTGGGCCTACTATAGAGCCTATTTTGATGATACATTTAGTTGGTCTTTGAGGTGTATATATGTTGATTGTTTATTAAAAATATCAAATCAATTTGATAATCGTAACTATATGATTTCAAAAATAAACCCACATTTTACCGTTTCATTTTTATGTGTTATTTGGATGTCATGGAAGCCCTTGTTAGAGCGAAACCAGAACTAATAAAAGAAGCTGATCATCATGGTAGAACCCCACTCTACAACGCAGCATCTATGGGAGACCACAGGACAGTTCAAAGATTACTTTAACTTCACACCGACATAGTATACATGTCCGATCAAGATGGGCTGTCACCACTTCATGTCACGGCATACAGAGGCCATACCAACATAATCAAAGAGATCACCCAACGTTGCCCGAATTCTAGAGAACTGCTAGATTTAGGAGGCCAAAACACTCTTCACTTTGCAGTCCTCGGTGGAAAATTAAGTGTTGTTAAGTACATTTTAGAGACAACAGAGCTAGAGGGGCTTATAAACCAAGCAGATAATGATGGAAACACACATTTGCACTTGGCTACCAGAGAAAAAAAAGTTGGATAGCACATTACTTGATTTGGGATGAGAGAGTAGATCAAAGAGCCAAGAAAAACATTGGCCGAACAGCCATCAACTAGGAGGAGTCAATTAGAAAGGCATACTCGAGATTTCCAAAGGTAATTAATAGTGGTAGAGTTCATAGTTCATATAATTAACTGTTTAATTAGGTACATTGATTTTGGACATGGCTTCTCTTCAGTTGGATCACCGAGAGGTGCTGTTTGGCTATTGATGTTCAATCAACTTAATTTTTTGCACAGATTCTCACAATTATCTTTGTGTTATGCATCTAGAAATCAAAAAATTGGAGGCAACCTTGGTCCCTAAATACATGGACCACCAAAGAAAAGATTCCCCCAAGCACAAGCGAGGAGGGAGCTACAACTGCAGCTGCTAACCAAATAGAAACTTACAAGCAAATGGGTCACACCCTCTTAATGGTAGCAACACTAATTGCCACCGTCACATTTGTAGCTGCTTTCACAATTCCCGGAGGCTTCAGCAACAACGTTGGCCCAGATCAAGGGCAGGCACTTTTGCAATCAAGCCTAAATCTTAAATGGTTCCTTGCCTCGGACTCCATCGCTATCAGTTTCTCTGTGATTGCAGCTTGCATACTCTTCTGGGGAGCTGTTATTGCCAAAGAAACCTATTTCTACTACTTTGCTAGTGCCACTGTGCTTACACATGTTGCACTGTATTCAACTGATGTCGCCTTCACAATTGGATTGATTGCTGTTATGCCCAATCAACCGTTTGTTCTCATCCTGTGTCGTATAATAGGGTCATTTTTCCATGTCGGAAACTTCCTCTTTTTTTTTCCAGTTGGCACATATTTTTTCTTTAGGGGAACTTTGTCAGTTCTTGATTTTTCGCCTATGTAGGCTCAAGACTAAATTTATCAAAAGATGAACTCTTGCAAATATGCATAATCCAAAATTGATCATTCCATGTAAATCTACAAAGCAAAACTATTGGAATCTGTGATTTCGATCTTTGAATCCGTGATTTTGATCCAACTCTACATGATCCAATACGGTGTGAGTCAGAGTTGGGTTTTTTATTTTGACAAAATTTTCAAATTTGAAGACTTATGGGAGATAATGACTCTACTGCATTTTTTTTAGAAGCCAAAGAGGACTATGAATATTTTTTTGTGCTCTTAATAATGACAACTAGCTGTTTAAAAGTCTACTTTGACTGGAATTGATAAACATTTTCAGAATAAACTACACCATTCAAGAACTTCAAGAATGAATGAAACATAAACAAGTCTCAAACCTTGGATACTCCGATGCTTGAACATCATGATTAAACTAGCTAGTTTGAAATTTTGAATACCACCACCACATTGTTTGATTATGGCTGAGTAAAAAATAAGATAATATTTGAAGAATTGTTTGTGACTGTTGGATTGTATTGGGACGATTCCAAAGGATGAGATTCAATAATTCACAACAATCTAGACAAGACTATAAAGGTATCGAAATATATGTCGAATTGAGCATAACTGGGAGACAAAATCTAGATAGTAAGCTCCACATGTCCCCTAGTCCAATCTAGACCTGTCTAAGAGCATCTCTAATTTTCATCAAATTCAAATTTAATAAAAAAAAATGCTACAAACGTACTCTAACCATTTCATCTATTCCAAATCAATTTGAGGGAATGATAATTTTTTTAACAAATTAAGGATGAACCAAATCTTTTATCATTTTTCAACAGCCATATTTTTATTCAAATTTGATTAAATTTAAAAAAAAATTAAAAATGAATAAGAAGTTAGGATGGCAAAATCATTGATGATAAAAAAAAAAGAGAGTAAAGATTGATGTTTGTAATCAAATTTTCAATTAAGTTTGATTGGAAAGCAAAAAAGATTAGGATTGGAGATGGTCTAATTACTTTAGACAAATGCCAACTGGCAACTTTGTCCCAGTCAACTACACCTAAATAATGGCATCAAATATTATAAACTCTGGGGGGGGCAATGTAATGACATTTTATAACAAACATAAAAGATTAAAAACAAACTTATAAAACCCTTCCCACTTTAATCCAAATATTAGTGCCTTACTAGAAACCCACAATGGATCAAAGACTATACAACTCTGCAAAATCAGGACACACTCTTCTCTTCAAACAACTCCTCAATGAAAATCCAAACCTACTTCTAAAACTAACACCTCATGAAAACACACCACTTCATATCCCAGCACGGTTTGGACACAAAAACATTGTTGCTGAGATTTACAATCAGTAGCAGTGCCTCCTCGCTCAGCCTAATTTGGACGGAGACACACCTCTGCATGTCGCTGCAAGAGCTAGCTGCATCTCCATAGTCAATTTTCTGGTCGAAAAGATGTTATCTTCGTCTTACATAGTCATCGAAAAAAGAGAAAACAGAGGGGTTGAGATTCTGATGAGGATAAGAAATAAGTGGGGCAGCACAGTTTTGCATGAGGCGTTGGGGAGTCATGGTGTAAGAGTGGCCGAGTTTTTGATAAAGGTTAATCCTAGGCTGGCCTGTTTGGAGAACAACACTGGTCAGTCCCCTTTGTATCTGGCTGCTAGAGATGGAATGATAAAAACTGTGAATCATATACTGATGAAAGCTCGCTCTACGGCTTATGGTGGGCCTGACTGCCAAACAGCTTTGCATGCTGCTGTAGCAGAGGGTCATTTTGGTAAATTTACACTTCTCTCATTTTGTTTTTGATAAGCAATTATTATTAGGAGGGTGATTCTCTCCTGTCTGGATCACAACTCAAGAACGTTGTTTGTGATACCCCTGTTCTGTATTATGTTAATTGGTCCCTAATACGTATGCGATTATATGTTTCGATATGATTTTGTGTGCCATTATGTGATATATGTGATTTTAGAATTCTATCTGTTCACTGTAGGAATATCTATTTGAGTAATCCGCTTCGGAAATTAAATTGAGGGCCTTATCGGCCACAAAACCCGAAATTGATTACGCCATTGTGGTTGGCATAATTTTTAGAGCCTACGGTGAAATTTAATTGAAAATTGATTCTAGTCAATTTAAACTGATTAAATTGATGAATTAAGTGCCCAATTGTTATTATTATTAAAATGGACTTAGTGGAGGTTGTTGTAAAGAGGCTATACACCTCATTTCTCCTCCTTAGTTGCATTGTGGCTGATCTTGGACTCAAAACTTAGAGAGAGAGCCGACTATAGGAAGAGAGGAAGAAGAATTGGGCAATTTTGGTATTGAGACTTGAAGATTGAAGATCAAGCTCAAGATTTGGCTAGAACTTGGGTGTATAAGGCTCCTAGGTGAGTAAGTATTCCTTGAATCATGGATTTGTGCTTGCTAATTGTAAATTCAGAGTTGAATAAGGATCAAGAGCATGAGTTAAGTTGGCTTTGTTGGAATTAAAGCTTGGTATATGCATGTATGTATAAATTTGTGTTGAAATAGCATGTACAAGCTTGAAATACATGATTCATGTAGAGTTTTAGTTGAAACTCATGTGTTGATCACCATTTGTGTTATCTAGGTTGGGAATGTGGCTAAATCATCACATGCATGTACAATTTGAGAAGATATGAGCTTGAATGCATGAACTTGTACATTGTTAATGAGTTTGATGGGGGATTAGGGCATGCATGTGACTTATTTGTGAAATTGAGCCTCATTGAGTTGTAATTTGGGGTCTATACCATGTTAGCATGATTGTACATGAGATTCGAGCCATTGCATGCAAGAAGTGTAGCTGGAAAATTTAATTGGAGCTCAAGAACACAATCTGGGAAACCCAAAATTTTGATGTCCGCTCGAGCGGGGAAGTTCACGCTCGAGTGGGGATTTCGAGCTCCCAGTATTTTGTTCTTGCAAGCATGGTGTCCGCTCGAGCGGGGAAGTATACGCTCGAGCGGGGATCATGGAGGATGAACTTCTGCTCGAGCGTCCTAGTTCACGCTCAAGCGTAAAAATGATGCATCCAGTACTTTTTGCAGACATAGCTTCCGCTCGAGCGGGTAAGTTCACGCTCGAGCGGAGAGCTATGTTGAGAGGCCTTCCGCTCGAGCGCCATATTGGACGATCGAGCGTAAATTTCACCTATCCAGTACTTTTGCAGGCCTTAGGGGTCCGCTCGAGCGGTGAAATTGGCGCTCGAGCGAGGATCCTGTTTTCTGAAATTATGTTCATGCGTTCTGTGTTTCGTTTTCCGCTCTCTTTCACTTGTAAGCACTCTTAGGCATATGTTAAGCATCGTAAATGAGTTAATGAGATTAAAATAAGGCCTAAAGAGGATTATGTGAATTAAGGAATGGATGGAATTATTAATGACCCTTTTGTGTTCATGAAATGTGTAGGGTCAAGCTCTAGGGCAAATCTACAAGCCGATCACTGTGAGTAATATCGATATTCAAATGTTTGTGAATGTCTAATTGATTATTCCCTTACAAGCTTTATGAGTTGCTATTTGGGATTGTGGACGAAAGTCTAATATGAATAAACATAAATGGACCAAAGGTCGTTTTGATAAACATGAATGGACCAAAGGTCATTTTGATAGAATTGAATGGACCAAAGGTCGTTTTGATAAAAATGCACGGACCGAAGGTCGTTTTGATATATGTGAATGGACCAAAGGTCGTTTTGACATGAATGAGTGGTCCGAAGGCCGTTCTGACATAAATAAGTGGGCCGAAGGCCGTTCTGACACAAATAAGTGGGCCGAAGGCCGCTTTGACATAAAGGAGTGGGCCGAAGGCCGTTTTGACATGAATGGAAATCTAAACGGGCCAAAGGCCAGAATGTTTGGAATTTCGTATAGTTATATATATCTGTTAAATAGAATTATGAATCGGGCCCAAGGCCGTTTGGAACATGTTGTTCTACATTGTTATGTATATTCCGTAATTGATGTTATTCACTGGGCTATCGCTCACGCTCATTCATGTGTTTGTAGGTGAGCTAAGAGAAGTACAAACTCAGCCCCAGTCAAGTCTGCCAGGAACAACAGGAGTTTTGGGAGAGTCAGGCTTGTGTCTCACGCATGAGACCATCCTTGTCCTTTTATCATGTACTTTTGTTTAGCCTTGTTGGCAAAGGCTTTGTGTATGTCTGTACATAGTCTGTTATAGGTTGACTCATTTTGGATGATCCTGTCTGTAAAGAATTTTGTGATACTGTGCTTTTGATGTGGGTTATTAACGTATCTGAGTATGGTTTATTTGATGTGCATATAAGCACGGCTCTATGGACAAAGTTTTAAATTTTTACTTCCATTTGGCCCCTTTACTCTGATGAATTATGTCTGCTTTGGTCTAAGGCCATAGGTGATCGCAGGATTACTGGCCGGTTATGTCCTTAACCCATAGGGGCGGGTTCGGGTCATGACATTGTTGGTCTTCGGTGGGCTTATCACGGACCATCTCGATGTTTCAAATCGTTCATCTCATAGGATGGGGGCTTTATAGATAATTTTTTTGGGTGGATCTGTATAAACAATTATTCAAGCTAAAATGTAGATTGATTAAACAACTATAACCATATGATAAAAATATTTGTCTTAAAAAAAATAAAAAGATGAATATGATGATATGGGCATACCTTATCCTAGCAATAGATACCAGGACAATCCTGAACCCGTTTCATTAACCCAACACAATAAAATTCAATTGATTGGCATGGGATTTTCTGTCTCAAATTCCTTTATTCTTCTGTCAATCATGTGAGGATGTTGAGATGCCTCACGGGTGGATAAGAAAATTTGAGTACAAAAGATCTTTTAACTACTCATGTATGCGCACTTTCATACACATGCACATTTAACTTATGTATCTGGTCCTGTTTATAATTAAGCTCCATTTAATGTGTCATTTAGATGTCACGGAAGCCCTTGTAAAAGCAAAACCACAACTAATCAAGGAAACTGATCATCATGGTAGAACCCCACTCTACTATGCAGCATCCTTGGGGGACCACTGGACAGTTCAAAGATTGCTTCAACTTGATACTGACATTTTTTTTTTTTTGGATAACGGAGTATCTGGGCTAGCGTGCTTTTAGGACACACACCTCAACTAATCTCGGGGTCCTAAGTAGATCGACTAGGCAAAGATGTAGTGGCCCATGAGTAAACCAGCTGAGGGTGGAAATCGAACTCAAGACGTCTAGGGTTTATGGCTCGTCCCAGAGTTTTCCTCCCTCAACCAACTGGACTACCCTTCCAGGTTTACTTGATATTGACATGGCATACATGTTGGATGAAGATGGCCAGTCACCACTTCATGTTGCGGCCTACAGAGGCCATACCAATGTAATTAAAGAGATTGTTCGATGTTGCCCAGATTCTGGAGAGCTGCTGGACTTACAAGGCCAAACGCTCTTCATGTTGCCGTCCTTGGTGAAAAATTACGTGTGGTTAGGCACATCCTAAAAACTACGGAGCTTGAGGGGCTTATAAACCAAACAGATAATGATGGAAACACACCCCTGCATTTGGCTACCAGGGAAAGTAAAAGTTGGATAGCACACTACTTGTTGTGGGATGAGAGAGTGGATCAAAGAGCCAAGAACAACATTGGCCAAACAACTATTGGCAAGGAGTCCTCAATTAGAATGTCCTACTCGAGATTTCCAGAGGTAAATTATATTGGTAGAGTTCATAATTTTCGTTATGCAACTGTCTAATTAGGTACATTGAGACAGGATGTGCAGACTTGAGAGAATCGTGGCCTGATTTTTTGTGTACTTTTTCATAATTTTGTTTTGTACACAATATTATTGAGTACAGAAAGTTTTTATTATACTGATCGAGCCATTATGCTCATGGTGGTCATCTTTGTATTGTACATTCAGGTCATGTTTGATTCACAAACTAATAGTGAAATATTAATAATCCTATTAAATTAGTGTGGTATTCATTATCCAATTAGATTAATATCTATTGGATTAATAATCTCACCCCTACCCCATTACTAATAATCTTATAAATTTGTTAGATTAATTATCTATTGAATTAATAATCCTAAACCAAAATGTTAAAACAAACATAGGATAATTGGGCTTACGAATTAATAATCCCAATCTCATGTTCTAATCCACCTAATCAAACATGCCCTCGGAGATCAAGAATTTGGGGGCAACCCTGGTTCATGAATACATGGATTAATAGAGAAAAGATTCCCCAAAGCATAAGCGAGGAGGCTAGTACCGACAAATTGGAAACTTACAAGCAAATTGGTCACACCCTCTTAATGGTCGCAACACTAATTGCCATCGTCACATTTGCAGCTGCTTTCAAAATTCCTGGAAACTTCGACAACAATGTTGGCCCAGATCAGGGGTTGGCTCTTTCGCAATCAAGCATAAATGTTAACTGGTTCGTTGTTTCAGACTCCATCACCATGAGCTGCTCTGTGGTTGCAGCTTGCATACTCATTTGGGGAGCTGTTATTGCCAAAGAAACCTAAGTTGCGTTTAGTAGAGTTTTCCAAATATGATTTGATAATAGAGTTGTATTTTGAATTTGTGAGTTTTAGAATTATGATTTGAGTGTAGAAAATTGTTTGGTTATGAGTTTTGAATTAAGTGTGGAATTTTTGATGTGACATATGATATTTGATACAAAAACTTACAACTCACAACTAAACACACAATTCAAAATTCTATTCAAAACTCATAAAAAAAATTAAAAATTTGAAAAAAAAAATTTATTTAATATATAAAAAATAACATGTGTCAATTACAAAATAAAATTAAAAAAAAAAATCACGGTTCCAGATGGGGCGACCGGTTAGCCCAATTTTTCCGCGTTAGACTGAGTTTTCAAAACTGAACGTAGAATTAATTTTTAAAAATTGTAAATAAACACCATGTACAAATCAAAGCCTAAAATTAACGTTCCAAAATTTTACCCAACATAGTCTATTTTTACTACTTTATTAGTGCCATTGTGCTAACACATATTGCACTATTTTCAACTTCTATCGCCTTCGCCACAGGATTGCTTCTTGTTTTGCCTAATGAGCTGGTTATTAAGATCTTGTGCCCTATAATAGGGACATTTCTCCATGTTGGAAATTGCTTGTTTCTTTTTCGATTGGCCAAGATCTTTTCCTTATGGGAAGTTTGTCAGTTTTTAGTTCATCGACTCCATAGGCTCAAGACCAAATTTATCAAGAGATGAATAGCAACTAATATGCATATCCCTAATTGTCTATGTTTTTGTTATTTCTACATATTTTAGTAATTTCATGTAAATCCTCAATAGGTTAAAAGTTGATTTTTTTGAAAAAATATGTAAAAAAATAGAGAAGTGATGTGATTCAAAAAGTTAAAAAGTTAAAAAATTGACTTTTAGTCAAATTTCCAAAACAGACATCTATTTTTTTGTCATTTCATGTAAATCTCCCTTCCAAGAGAATAAAAATCTATTTTTTACAACCTTTGTTGATAAATACATGTGGACAACTTAATTCTTGAGTAATTATTCAATAATCTCGAAGTATAGATATGTAGTATTTTATAATATTGTTGATAGGTAGGGTATTATGTTAGGTAATTGGGGAACATGAAAGGACACATTGAATGATGATTGGTTAAGGAGTACAGACACGTGGTATTTCGAGAATATTAAATAATTTCCCTTAATTCTTTTCATTTTTGTTTGGTGGAATTTTAATTTTCTCATAAATTATATTCCCTCATGACATTCTTATTAAGGACTCTCGAGTTGTTAAAAATTACAATTATTTCAAACTAGAGTTGCACAATTACTTTCTTTTTTTTCTTTTTCTTTTTTTTTGGGGGGGGTGTTGGAACATGGTATTTATCTGAACAACAATGATACATCCCACCAATTTGGGAGCACTAATAGACCACTAATGAGGTGGAAATTCAAAAAAAAAAAAAAAATTTAAGGCCAAAACATCACATCAGTCAGTGGAACCCACTCTCTAGAGCTCCTTTAGTGCTCCCAATTTAGAGCTTCCAAACATTTTTCTTATCTGAATTATATATGTGCTATATTTAATGCAATGAGTTTGTCTTCTATCGATAATCTGAATTGGAGGTGACCAACTACGTGTAGATAATTTAAACAGTTTATTTTATGGTCCTATTTAATTAGATTAAATTTATGTGTTAAAAAAAATTAAATTACAACTTGATTTAATTAAAAATTTAGGAAAATTCTATTATACATACTCACTTATCATATATATCTTTAGTTATGTTATTTTTTTTAGTTATGATCAATTTTCTTTTTTAGTTGTGACATTATTTTAAGATATTTGGTTATTGCTTTTTACTGTTTAGTTATGACTTTTTTTTTCTTTTCTTTTTTAAGTTATGCCTCAAAAAGAATGAAATTATTTTATTTTTGTCTATAATTATAAACTACACAAGTGTAATATACTCTTTTCCTAAAATTTAAAGATTATAAATAAATATTTAACATACTCAGTTAAAATGCATTTTACACCCTAGTTATTGTATCCTGGAAAATTTTAATATTCTCATTTTAAAAAATATATATTATATACACCTTTAATTGTATTATTTTATTTTTTAATTATAATCAATTTTACTCCTCATTTAAAAAATTAAAATTATACTATATATATTTTTAAGTTATAATGTACACATGACCACTGTTTCCCTCAGAGAACAACCAGAAGGCGGTTAACCTATTCCTGTGTGCCTTGAAGGGGTTTCATCCCAACCGCATTCCTCATGCGCGTGCGAGAGAGAGAGATGAAATGACCACATCAAAAGCAAAGAAGCTAAGCTCGCTATTCCCTTATGCAAAAACCTCCTCAGACGCAACCTGTACGAGCACAAAAATAATTTTCTCATATAATTCTGTTGATCAAGTTTGCACTTCTCCAAACATCGTCGCTTTGCCACCTGAAAACACAAACGTAAGCTAGCCGGCGAGTGTGTGTTAGAAACCTCTCTGATGCCTAAGTCAGCAAATAGACAATAGACACAAAAGCTCTGTGTATTCCAAAGTAAGAATTGTGATACCTGTATATAGGCCCTGTTATGAGCTTTTATAGATTCCACGTAGGACAATCCTAGTAGGACTCTTATTCTCCTTAGCAGAGCCCTCCTAGGAATCACACTCCCAAGGATAATATCTATCCTGATAACACCCTACTTACTACCAACCAAGTGAGATGGCTCAAACCTCCTTACCTCAGCTTAGTAGTATGCTCAACCGAGCTAGCATGGCCCTGCCCTATGCTGGACAGAACCAAGATGGTATTCGACCGAGATAAATCCCAGTTCGGTACCCACCACGATCGTACCTTGGTCTTTCTTGGATCAAACATAATTACCTTGGTCCAAATGTTTGGCTGAATATCTGCCCAGTCTATGACCGAGCTATTCCATTCTCACTTCCACCCATATCGCGGGCCAACGACCAAAAGACTGTACTTAGCTCGGTTTATTCCAACAGATAGACTTAGTTCGGCCCAATTTATACATAAATTACTCTCTCAATTACTCCTTAATTCTATTTGTACAGCATAATTGAGATTAGTCTTCTCAAGTCGTACTAAGATATTCAAACCAACCAAACCAAAAGCAACCCAACCGAGCTAAAATATTCCTCTCATCCGAACTACAGACACGTCCGTCTCTACGTAACTCGGTCTTCTTAGAACCGTGCCTATCATACAGCTCGTCATTTCACGTACCTGACATCGTGTCCTTACTGGGACACGTGGTCCGCGTCCATTGCTCCTTCGTACTGTGACAGCCGTCTCACATTTATCAAAAAAGTTCGAAAAGTCCAGTCGTTTTTGTGTCTATACAAAACCCATTTCTCAAATCAAAACATTCTCACTGTTCATCTTCTCTCCCTTGCATTATGAATTCTACATCTGTACCTCATGTGCTCCAATCCCAAACCAAGCAACCACATCACCTACTTCGCTCGCCTTCCTGGTGCTCTTGTTGATTGGATTTCGTCTTCACGCTCTAAATCCGTAAGTCGCTCATGCTTCTTTCTCCTTTTTACTGATGTTCCTTTTTATTTATTTCTAAAGTTCAGCACTTTAACACCATATATGCGTGTTATATCTACTAGAGTTTTAAACAAATATCATAAACCCAAAACCTCATGCTCAAACCTAAAAACATACTAGCTGGATTTTGAACAAGTCTAGAATACGATTCTTGATCCAAGATCGTGCTGTGACCGAAATAGGAACCTGTTTGCGACCTTTAGGTTTGCACTTGACCGAACTAGAAATGCTTTGATCAACAACCGAGCTATAATCCTTGAGCCGGTCTTGTTCCCTGGCCGAACTAGGCATGGCTTGTGACCCACTTGTAGCCGAGCTAGGCATATTTTTCTTTGACTATTTACTTAGCCCGGTCCATTAGCTAGGCATAACACTTTTTATTTCCACTTTGCAAACTTGACTAGGTTAGCCAAACACACCTTTGCACTTTGCCTCTGGGTGGTTTTGCTCAACCAAAGTCATATCAACGCCGAGCTAGGCCACCGTGTACACTTTAACATATCAATTTTTTTTAAGTTAATAGGTAAATACCGATTTCTAGTGGACTCCCCTGGAGCCATGGCCAAATTTCGAAGACACTACCACATTCCAGATGACGTCCACCTTTCCTTAGCCAAGCTAGACACCACCCCATGGGACAAGTCAGGCTTTGTTCCCTTCACTGTGGTATCCATTATAGATGGGGGACTTCGGTTCCCAGTCCAACCCTTAATCTATGAATTCCTTAGACAAACCAAGCTATGCCCCACCCAGTTATCAACCAACACCTATAGGATCATTAACGGGATTGCCAAGCTCAATCGCCGCCTTGGCCTCAACTTTGGTTTGGCCGAGCTGTTCCATCAATATTCGTTCGGCCAGAATGACGACGGCTGGGTTTATTATCTTAGAGTCAGGAAGGGTCGAGAGAAAATTGTCAAGAAAACACCGGACAAAGACTTAAACGACGATGACTTTCTCTGGGTGCCAGGAAACTTTGATGACCAAGAAGCCAAAATACCGGGCTATAATATAAACTGGAATAAAGGAATAGTTGGTAAGAGTAATCCGATTTAATTCTCTTTGTTATTTCAACAACCACCGTGCTAACCCTTGTGATTTGTGTCCCTATGCAGATTTGAACCAACTTAAATCCAACTACGCTTACGTAAACCAAAATTCCCTTCACGCCGCGCTTCGCTACCGCAACCTAGATTGGACCGAGCTCCTAAATTTTGAGCCGACCTATCGGTATAACGGTAAAAAAAAAACCAAGGTTACAGATTTCTTCTTGAATCATCACCTAAACCAGACCCAAATCTCCCCCAGATCAACCTAATTCCTCTTACCGAAGAGTAGGAAATAGCTAAAAGACAAGTCGTTCATGCCTTAATTACCGAGCAAACCTCAACTCCTACTGTTGAGGTTCAGGCTAAGATACCACCAACTGGCCAGTCACGCGACACCGTGGTAGCCCTTTCAACCACACGTGATGCCTCATCTCGGCCGCAAAAATGGCCCCGTACTAGTTCTGCTATGCGATAGCACCTGACGGATGAAGATGACACTGAGTCGTTGGAATCCGAGCTGCCAAAAGTCAGTCAGCCGGCCAGGCCCTTCCAATCCTCCATCTTATCCGAAGGGGCACTAACCGTGTCCTTTAGGGGTCGTGCCATAACCACACAAGACTCTGTCAGTGCTGAGAAGGATCACCTTCTAGCTTTCAATTTAGCAAAAAGCGTCTGCCTACCAGCCGACATGGAGCGGCACAAAGGTTTAACCAAGCTGAAAGCCATTCGCTCGACGTCCAAATCTATGATATTGGTAAAATCCAAAATCCCTGCAACTCAATAATTGATACCGACATGGACTAAATGCTCGGTTTTTATGTAACCGCTCTGAATGTTTGTGCAAGCCCTACAAAAGAACCAAGTAGCTCACAAACGTGTTCTTGAGCTACAAAAAATGGCTCAGTCAACCGTAGCTGATGCTGATGCCAAGGTGGCCGAGCTGAAGGAGGCAAAAGCAAAGTTGGCTGAGGTGAACGCTGAAAACGAAAGGCTGGCTAAGTTTGTTAACACGGCTGAAACTGTTAAGCAGAAAACTCTGGCCGATAAAAAAGAACGCTACCTGCGGGAGCTCGCCAAGCTTGAAAAGAAACTGAACATCGAGGTCCAGGAGTGGAAGAAGAAGGTAGAGGACGCCAAAGACCGAGACTTTAAAGAAGGAGAAGAGACCTATGTCCAGCAGTGTGAAGCAGCCAAGGACATTTTCTTCAAATGTGGCTAGAATGCTGCAGCTGCCAAGCTCGGTTAGGGACATGATTCCAAAGTCTTTTTGAACCCTCCCCCTCACTTTATACTGAGCTATATGATGGACTATGCAAACGCGGTCCAACAAAAGTTTCTTCAAGAGGGGGAGGAGGAAGAAGAGACCCCTGATCTAACTAATGTCCTACCTGCTAACACTGACCTCGATCTTCAGCCTTCTCTGCCTGCTCAGGCGGATCTACTCAGCCAACCTGTGCCAAACACGGTTGAAAGGATGCCTGTGACCAACCTATCCCAAGAAGCAGCTGCTGAAATCAGCCTACCTAGTAACGAAGTTTGGGTTGACTTGGACACTGACCTTGATGATTTGTTTGCATGATCAGGAAAATCGTTTCTTTTCTTGTTTTTATGAAATGTAACTGGGCTAAAAGCTCTACCTTTTGTACCTAATTTCCAATAAATGAAAGAAACTTTTCTTTTTCCACATCTTGTTCGGTTACAGCACTTTTCCGCTTTATAGTGTATCATCTTTACTGCAAGCCTAGCCGGCCTAGTTAGCTTGGCCTTTCCTTATCTTGTCCACTTTTTTCAGCCGAGATACTTATCTCGGCTGAAGAACAACTTGGAAAACTGCAAAACCTTTGTAACCGAGATAAAGGAAGAAAAAAGTGTTGATCAAACCTGCCAACCTTCTTGAACATAGATCCTTATCTCCGTTGAAAAAAAGAAAAAGTGTTGGTCAACCCTGCCAACCTTCTTAAGCTTAGATCCTTATCTCAACTTGAGGAAGAGAGTGTTGGTTAAACCTGCCAACCTTCCTAAGCCTAGATCCTTATCTCGGCTTGAGAAAGAAAAAGTGTTGGTCAGACCTGCCAACCTTCCTGAGCCTAAATCCTTATCTTGACTTGAGGAAGAGAGTGTTGGTCAAACCTGCCAACCTTCTTGAGCCTAGATCTTTATCTCGACTGAAGAAAAGAAAAAGTGTTGATCAAACCTGCTGACGTTCCTGAGCCTAGATCTTTATCTCGACTTGAGGAAGAGAGTGTTGGTCAAACCTGCCAACCTTCCAGCACTTAGATCCTTATCTCGGCTTGAGGAAGAAAAAAGTGTTGGTCAAACCTACCAATGTTCCTGAGCCTAGATCCTTATCTCGGCTTGAGAAAGAAAGTGTTGGTCAAACCTGCCAACTTTCTTTAGTTGCCCCACAGTCAGGCTGTGTATACAAACAATTTATACAAATAGAGGAAAGAATTTTTACCGAAAATTTTTTTACTTGTTTTATTGAAAAAGAAAAACTACAAGTGTTTTAAGAAAGAGCTAAAAATAAAATATTTTGAGATTGGTCGTGTTCCATGGCCTTGGAATAACTCTATCGTCCACATCTTCTAGGTGATATGCCTCTTTCCAGCCAAACCGACCACTCTATACGGTCCTTCCCAACTAGGTCCTAATTTGCCATCTCCAGGTACCAAAGTGTTTTCCATTACTTTGCGTAGTACCCAATCTCCAATCTTAAATTGCCTTGGGTGCACTACTTTATTGTATTTCCTGGACAACTTCTGTTAATATGAGGCAATGTGTACCAATGCCCTCTCTCTTCTTTCTTCTGTAAGGTCGAGTTCTAGGGCAATGGTCTCGTCATTCAAGTCTAGATCAAAAGTTTCGCTTCTAATGGTGGGGAGGCCAACTTCCAGCGTGATTACTGCCTCTATGCCATAGGCCAAAGAAAAATGTGTTTTACTAGTTGACCGCCGAGGCATAGTTCGGTAGGCCCATAAGACATGGGGAAGCTCCTCAGTCCATTTGCCTTTTGTTTTTTCCAACCTCTTTTTTAGACCATCTACACCTACTTTATTGGAGGCTTCTACCTAGCCGTTGGCTTGGGGGTACGCCGGTGTAGAGTTGTAAAATTCTATCTTGTACTCTTCACAAAAATCCCTAAAGATTTTTCCATTAAACTGAGTGCTGTTGTCAGATATCAAGGCTTTGGGAATGCCAAACCGGGTTATGATGTTCTGCCAAACAAACTTCTTGACATCTTTTTCTTTTATGGATACGAGTGTTTTCGCTTCCACCCACTTTGTGAAGTAGTCTGTTACCACAAGAAAGAACTTTATGTTTCCCAGCGCGGTTGGGAGTGGCCCTACAATGTCTAGGCCCCACATGGTAAAAGACCAAGGGCTGGTCAGGGATAAGAGCTCTCTTGCTGGCTGATGGATTTGATGCGCGAACTTCTGATATTTCTCACATTTTTTGACGTACTTCTTAGCATCTGCTTGCATGTATAGCCACCAATACCCTTGTGAAATGGCTCGGTAGGCTAGCGATCTTCTGCCTTGGTGGCTTCCGCAAACGCCTTCGTGTATTTCGACTAAAAATGCCTCGACCTTGCTAGGATGGACACACTTCAAGTATAGTCCTATGAAGGATTTTTTATACAATGCTAGTGATGGGGAGAGCCAAAATCACTATGACTTTGCTATAATTTTGTTAGCCTCCTTCTTGTCTTCTAACAGGATGTCATCTTTTAAGAACAACACTATGAGGTCCATCCATAAAGGACCTAGCTCGACGCAGCGTACTTCAGTTACCTTAGGTTCTTCAATAGTTGGTCGTGGCAAGAAGTCCATTAGTAACGAGTGTGGGATAAATGCGTCTGCCATCGATGCAAAACCGGCCAGCTCATTTGGCCTGCTATTTTCCTCTCGACCGATTTGTTCTATCCTTACCACGTCAAACTTCATGATCTCCTTTCTGACCAACTCTTGATATTTGGCCATTCTATCATCCTTTGCTTTGTAGTCGCCCGAAATTTGGTTAACTAATAATTGGGAGTCACTGTGTACCATTAGTTCGATGGCCTCCATGTGAGATGCTAACTTCAAACCTGCTAATAATGCTTCATACTCCGCCTCGTTGTTAGATGCTAGAAAGCCAAGGTTGATTGCCTGTTTAATGGTCAAGCCATCCGGTGAGATAAGAACTATGCCGAGTCCTACACCGTGTCTATTGGACACTCCATCTACAAAGAGCTTCCACATCTCTCCTACAAACAGCTTCCAGCACGTAAAAGGATCTGATGACGCCTTAGGATTAGGGGCGTCACTGCCGACACTATCTTCTTCTAAGTTGTTGGTCATTGTTATGACCTAGTCCTCACTGTCTGGTTGCTTTAGAACCAGAATCTCAATCGGGTCTTTGCTTGTCATGCTGCAAGTTGCCCCTTCTTCCCTTTTTGTAAGGCCGAATGGTTTGTTATGTAATTGAGTACCCTGTTGTGGGGGCTGCGCTATCCCTGCGACACCTTCCTCCTGTCCCCGATTAAGTTGATCAGCAAGCCTGATGACTTCCTAGGGCAAATTCGGCCACGAAGTCTGCTAAGGCTTGCTCTTTTATTGTAGTTCTTGGCTGAAACTTAATGTTAAATTGCCCTAACTCCAGTACCCATTTTAGAATTCGTCCAAAAAAATCCGCCATCTCAAACAAGGCTTTTAGTGGGAAAGCTGTTAAAATAATCACAGTGTGGGCGTGGAAGTAGTGCAACAATTTTCTAGAAGCCATCATTAAAGCTAAGGTCAACTTCTCCAATGGGAGGTACCTTGTTTCAGCGCTCAACAGCGTCTTGCAAACATAAAAGATAAACAAGTATTGTATTCCGTCAGCTTGTACCTAACTGCATGTTGGGAAAATGCTGAGTATAAAAAGAGTTCCTCCCTTGGTAGTGGGGTTACCAACAACGGAGGAGAGGTCATGTACTCTTTGAAGCTTTGTAGAGCACGGTCACACTCGTCATCCCGCTCAAACTTGGCCTTTAGTGCCTAGAAGAACGGTCGACACCTATCTAATGACCAACTTATGAATCAGTTTAGCGCGGCTGCTAGGCTAATGAGATGTTGTACCTCCTTGACTGTGTTAGGCCTCTCAAGATATTGAATGGCTTTGATCTGAGACAGATCAACTTCTATACTTCGGTTAGTTACTAAAAAGCCAAGGAATTTTCTTGACCCCACACCAAATGCGCACTTAGATGCGTTTACTCGTAGTCCATAGGCTTTCAAAATTTGAAATATCTCAACTAGGTCCTTGCGATGGTCTTCTTTATTCTTACTTTTGACCACCATATCATCTATGTAAGCTTTCATTGTTCTGCCTAACAACGGCTCAAACATTTTGGTAATCATTCGTTGAAATATTGCCCCCGCATTTTTTAGGTCAAAGGGCATGACCTTGTAGCAATATAATCCCCTGGGTGTTGTAAACAATGTGACCTCCTGGTCCGATTCATACATAGTGATCTGATGGTAACCGCGATACGCATCAAGAAAGCTAAGTCGGTTATGTCCTGCAGTTAGGTCCATCAGTTGGTCTATTCACGGTAGAGAAAAGTTGTCTTTTGGGCATGCTTTGTTGATTGTCTTGTAGTCCACGCAAATACGCCATTTGCCGTTCTTTTTTGGTACAACGACTGTGTTGGAAATCCACTTGAGATAGTGTACTTCTCTGATTACCCCCGCTTCCAGCAGGTTTCCTACTTCTTCTACCAAGTTCACTATATAATTGGTCTAGCGGTTGGGTGGACATTGAGTTGATGGCAGATGAAATTGGGATCAATGCCAGGCATATCATATGGCGTCCAGGCAAACACTTCAATATTAGAGGTCAAAAATTCTATGATCTCTATTCTCTCAGTGCTAGACTGATACGAGCCGAGCAAAAAGAACCTCTCTAGGTTTTTCTCATCTATTCTTACCTCTACCAAGTCTTCCACTACTTTCTATTCGACTGTTTTGCCGACATATGCGAACAGCTCGTTGTTTTTTTGGCTCCTCTACCATTTGTACAAACCCTTTTGCAGCCCGGTGTAGACGTCTCCGAACGCCCCGGGAGGGTTAGGTCCCGTTCCGTTCGTTTTGCGGGTCTACTACAGTTCGGACTCGATTTGTGTCGGTTCTAAATCTGAACCAAAGAGTCCAAATCCGGCAAATCGTTTTGAAGAAAAACAGATTTTGAAAAGAAGTGCCAAACATGGACTACTTTGCCAGATACAGAGTCACCACCTAAATATTTTTAAAATGGGAAATTTAGGAAACCCTGACTCGGTGCCGAAGGCCACGTGTCCGTCATCACCAAAGTGGTCTTGGCTCGGGAGCTTGGGTATGATCGGGAAAGGTCAGCTATGAGCACCCCCTTTCGCCCGGTCCGAAGACTGGCCTCTACTAACCGTGATATCCGTTTTTGAAAACATTACATGCTCTTATTCCAATTATTAGCCTAGAATTACTATGTTATGCGCACAGCAAACAAGTATAGACTAGATTGCCTAAATTGGAAATAAACATTGCATATCCGTTCGTTTTGAAAATGCTTTGGAATTTGCTACTCGTAAGTAGGCTAAAACACGGATTTCAGCGAGTTTTCCAACTCAAGCAATCCAACCTCCACCCACAGGCATTCAAACAATTCATCTCACATAAGCATTTAGCCACATGGTGATCATACTGTCATGTTAACATTCACACGCATGTGATATGCTAAAGCATAAATACTTACATCGTACTCCGTGCCAAAACAAGAAACTAGTTAGCAGACATGCATGTCCCTAGGTCATGTTAAGTGGCTAATGCAACACAGGCAAGGATGCAATTTAGAGTAGGCTCGGCTAACCCTAAAGATGGCATGTGAAATGCACTTTATTCGATGCACGTATTCAATTTGGAAATGAAAATACAATGCGGTTTGTATGATGTACCGAGCCCGGTGCATGTAAACAAATACATGGATGCATGCATGCATTGCATAAGGTATGCTAAAAATAAACGTGCCCTAATCTACCATCGTAAGCAGGTAAATAAAAGGGAGAAAGAAATGGGGGTTGGAAGACATACACACACCCACGCACACTTATTACAATTGCGCCCTCGCTCGGAGGGACCGAATAAATATTACAGTCCGAATAATAAATAAATTAATTATTACAAAATTTCTAATTATTTAACGAATAAATGCAAAAAGGAAAGGTGGCCCCAGCCCCTGCCTCGGGATGCGTGAATGATGTATGCTCGAATCCGACTCGCCCGGAAACCCGCATCATGACACTGCTGCCTCTGTTTTCACTGTCCTGTCTTTCTGAAAAATGCCAAAGTCTCAGAACACCTCCTACATACACTGAAGATCACCACCGGCTAAAGGGGAACATCACCGGCTAAAGGATGTGGCCACCGGCTGCATTTGGAGTCATCGGCTGTTCATAAAGTGCCGGTCGGCACTCTATACTGCCGGTCGGCACAAAATTCCTGCAGAGGACAGTTTGACAGCAACAGCAGGCAAACAGTGCATGATATGGATTTTAGAGCAAATTTATGCATGGCTAATGTTTCCTATCATGTGTGGGACTCAAGGAAGCATGACCCTTGGTTCTTGGGCCATCAATTATGCATCTTGGTGCATGATAACCTAAGGAACCAAGTTTGCATTTTAATGTAAAAATGCATGCAAACACACAAATGAAACCAAGGCCTTATCATGTGTTGGTCAAGGGCCTTGGTGACCAAGAATTGAAATAAGTTGCACCACTTGTAGTGTGAACTTCTCTCAACCCTTACACTTGGTTTGACACCCCAAACCAAGACATGGAATGTATGTATGCAACAAGGCTCAACAATGCAACAATAATGCAAGAATGCAAGGTATACCAAACGCAATGCAACATGATATTAAGTGTGCAATACTAGGCATGCAAAATGCAAGGTGTAATGCAATCATGGACACTTAAGGCAATGGGAATGACATGTAGTAACATTTAATATATCACTTAAGCAACCACCATGAGACAAGCATGCAATGGTGGATTTAACTACAATGGGGCAGCCTTCAAATCTCCCCAAAACAGTGGCAAAACCTGCCCAAAATGGTGACCAAAATGCTATACAAGCATGTAAGTAAATAGGCCCAAAACCAAGAGCACCAAAGAGAGCATCTAACTATCATTAATATGACCACTCATGGCACATGTTGGACAACCAAAAACAGTTTCTTAGCATGCAAAAATACACCCAAATCCCCTTATATGGCAGCCCCAAAATGCCCCAAACAAAACAAGCATGCATTAAGCCTATTCCTAAGCATAGAAAGGCACACCTTTAAAGCATGAACGAGGAAGTGAATGCAAGCATGAGGGCATGGATTAGAGACTGAAATGTGATCTAAAATGATGCCAAATCATAAGATTAAGGTAGACTAATCATGCTAAAGACTCACACACCGAAAGCTTACAAGCCAACAAGCAAGACAACAATACCAAACATGCCAAACATGACAAAAACAGTGGCTAACAGCCCCTTTTCATGGCAAATCAAGATCAAATGCTATAACATGCAAGGCTAAAACATGAGGATATGGTAAGCTAATGGCATGGCACACTTCCAAGCAAGGTAAAGCATTACAAAGCAAGTATGAAAGGCATGTTAGGGGCCATAAATCCAACCTAAAACAGAGGCATAACATATCATATTAACCACAAACATGCCTTGAAATGAAACCAAAAACAACCATGCACACATGCTATTTTTTTGGCCAAGAACAAAGGCAAGCAAGGGACAAAGGGGAGAGGGGTGTCCCTTCCCTTTATGAGACTTCAAAACACCTTCCTCACCACTAAAAACCCACTGGTTTTCAGTGGTGAGAAGACCAAAAACACCAAGTAAACAAAGCCTTACCAAAAGGACACCAAAATGGCCAAACAAAGCCTAAAAGGGTGAGCCTTTACTCAAACCACAAAATGACCTTAATGAAGGTTCAAGAGCAAGTAAAAACAAGAGTTTTTTCAGTTATAGGCAAAGCTCAAAACACAAAGCAAGAGGGGTAGAAACTAGTTGCAAGAATGGGGAAACTAAAGTAAAGAGTTTACCCTTGAAGATCCTTTGAAGAACAGGTGGTCCAGCCACTCTCTAGTGGTCAAAGTTGGTCCAAAATCACCACAAACAACCCTCCAAGTCCCTCAATCTCGGAGCTAGGTGTAATAGTGTGTGTAATGGTGTAAAAGTAAGGTAAAACACACTATTTAGGTCTAAAATACACACACAAGGATGAGAGAGATGGAAAATATAGAGAGAGATATATGAGCTCTGGTTTTTTGATCTCTCAAAATGGCCAACCCCCCAACCAAGAAGACAAGGCCTCCTCTTATAGAGGAGACAACTTTGTAAGCTTAGCCACTAAGCAAACAAGAGGCTCATCCCTCCATACACGTGTATGGAGGGGAAGCAAGTGTGATACAGCTGCCTAAAAATATCTCAAAAAGCAACTGCACTGTAGTCGGCAGGGCAAAATTGTCATTTTGACAAAATTGACTGCCGACCAGCACAAAAGAGTGCCGACCGGCACAATATAGTGCCGATGGAAACACCAACCAGCCGGTGGCCTCTAGCCACTGCCGGTGGTGTGTGGGGATGCCTCACAAGGCATTCCCTGCCCCTCCAAGGCGAAGCACAAGTGTTTCGTGCAAAACCAGACACAAAACGGTCAAGTTCGGAGGTCCTGAGGCAAGGCGCGTAGCCGAGAACTCCGAGAACTCCAAACGAACACGAACATGGATAATCACCGAGTGTTCAAGCGGTGACGTCCAGGTCTTGAGGACGGTCAAAAATGGGGTGTCTACACCCGGCTGCTGTTTACTATTACGAAGCACTGCTTGGACATGATCTGGTCTCCTAAGACCTCTTCAATTACTCCGGCTTTGTTAGGGAACCGTAATACCTAGTGGTAGGTCAAGGCTACTGCTCGCATAGTATGCAACTATGCTCTTCTCAATATTATGTTGTAACTAGACGAGACTTTCAATATCCAAAATTTCACTTGCTTTGTCATTGTTCCTGCTTTGACTGGCATAATTATCTTGCCGACCCGCCATTCTGGCATTGAGTTGAAGCCAACTAAAGGAGACGTTATGGGTGCTAAGTCTTTGTCCTCCAATTTGAGTTGCTTGAAGGTCTCATAGTACATTATCTCGCATGAGCTCCCATGGTCAATCAAGATCCGCTTGATCTCGAAATTCTTGACTCGTAGAGTCACTATTAGTGCGTCGTTGTGAGGGATTTTGTAATAACCATGACCTCCGATTAATGCTAATTCATGAGTACTTATGCCTAATAGTAATTTAGAAGGAATCTGAGATTAATTTGCATATGTATTGCATTATTTATGTGTTTCTATCTGTTCGGTGTAAAATGATCTATTCATGTTACAACTTTAAACTGTGAATTGAAAGTCTTATCGGCGCCCGATTCCGAAATTGATTAGTGTTTTAGACTAGTTAGATTTTGTGTGATTTTATGGTAGATTTAATTTAAATTCGATTTGGAATGTTTAAATCAGATTAAATAATGTTAAACTAATTGAACCTAGGTATTACCCTTTTGCCATTGTGAGTGGGCTACTTGTTTCATCTTGTTTGGGACTTATTTCACGCCACTTCATCATCTTTTGAGAGACCAAAACCGTGGGTTAGAGCTAGAGATAGGAGAACATTTGATTCCAACAAAATTCCTTAGAGAGTTGGGGAGATTTTGAAGAATTGTTGAGTAGCTCAAGAATTTTGTTTAGTGGAGCTTAATTAAGGTGTTTAGGTAAGAACTCAATCCCTTGATTTTGTCATTGAGCCATCTAGAACTTGTTTACATATGAAATAGGTGAATTTATGGGTTAATTGGGCTAGAATTCAAGGAACCTTAATTAATTCATGCATGCATGTTTATATTCTTGAATTGAGAGTTTATTTCCATGAAAACCTTGCATGCAAGTTTACATTTTGGTATTACTCCCATGAATTCATCTTAATTTTGAGTTTAATCTTGCTTTGGATCATGTTTTGGAGCATTGAAATTCAATTGAACTCTTGCATGTTTGCTTAAGCTTGGTTCATGAAGATTTATTGAAATTGTGTTTAATTGACTCACCTTTGGGCTTTGATTTCTCAAATTGATCTTCAAAACATGTTATACTATGAGTTTAAAGTGTTTTTCCAGAAAATGGGCCCAAGAGGTTGAGATTTGGGTAGTTGAATGCTTGGTTTGAGCTTGGGAGGCAAATCTGGAAATTCCAGAATTTGGCTTCCTCGCTCGAGCGAAGGATTCCACGCTCGAGCGACCATCGTTTGTTCAGAGATCCGCTCGAGCGAAGGAATGGTGGCTCGAGCGTAAATTGCGAGCTCTCAGGTTTTTAGTGCACGCAGACGCATGCTCGAGCGACGAGACCTACACTCGAGCGAAAGGTGTGTCTCACGCTCAAACGAGCATCGGGCGTGCATTGAGCGTAAGATTTCAACAACTAGTACTTTTGCATTTTTACAGACCGCTTGAGCGAAGGAATCTACGCTCGAGCGACCCCTCTGTTTTAGCAAGCTCACTCGAGCGAAGAAAGCTACGCTCGAGCGAGACCCTTGTTTTCAGCAAATTTTGAAAAATGTTTTCCAAGGCATCGTTGCATCCTCATTCCATCCTAGGCATTCCTAGGCCATGTTTAAGAGGATTAAAGGGTAGAAACACACTAAGAACCAACGACGTGAGTTTTGTATAATTAGAACGTTCATTTCAAGTGTGTGTCTGTTATGTGCTATGTAGGTCACGTGCCGCATCTTGTTTGACCTATCTGCTTCATCTGTCTGATTCAAGATCTACTGTGAGTAATAACTTAGTAAAGTTATGTTCAACCATAGCTATTTTCTGTGTGATAAAATAAGATCTATTTTCTGAAATAACATGTTCTGTATAATGAATGATTGTCCAATTTCTGTTATGTATTCATGACATCCTTGGCATCATGTGATATCTATTCTCTGTTACCGGGATCCGGAGGTTCCTTCATGGAACTGATAAGCTATCTGTGCCCGGCTGGAGGTTCCTAATTGGAACTGACAAGTTTTTAAGTTCCCAGTCCGGAGGTTCCTTTATGGAACTGACAAGTTATTCTCACCCGGCCGGAGGTTCCTCTATGGAACTGACAAGTATGATCTAAGATGTTTTGTAGGTAATCTGTTAGCGCTAACGGATGGACTATGTATGATTGAACATGACTCATAATTTCTGTCTGTATATGATCTGGACAATTGATGAATTTGATACAAATCTAATTATGTTTTCTGAAACTGTATGAACTCATTCATTGAAACCCTTTACTCTGTTGTTATTCACTGGGCTTTCGCTCATAGTTTATATTATGTATGTAGGTGAGACGGCACTTGACCAGGGCCAGAGTTTACGACCTTCTGTTCTGTTTTGTCAGCCAACTATTGTGCCTCCCGAGGAGGTTCCGAACTAAGCCTAACGCCATGGTTGTTTTCGTACTCATGCTAGTCATTGTATAAGTTTCGTACAGACAGACCTTGGGATGTACAGTTTTGTAAATATTGGGTATCTTGACTGGCATGTTATGTATATAGATATGTAAGTTTTGAAATGTTCTGTCCCATGTACGTTATCACAGCTCATTGGACCTTGTTTATTTTGTTATATTGCTTCCGCAGCCCCTTATTATTTGCTAATCTGTTCTGAGGCCTTTGGTAATCCACGGATTACTGGCCGGTTACGGTGCTAAACCTACAGGGGCGGGTTTGGGTAGTGACAGCTTTGTAGCCTTGCTAAGTCTCTATCAAAGAAGGTAATGACGTTCGTTGCCTCTGTATTTTCCTTTTTCACAGGTGGTTGTGCACTTAGTACCTCTCTCATGTGCTCAACCTTCTTCATTATCCCTCGAAGTTCACATACTTGTTCAGGCTCAATGATCCCATGTATCACATTGATTACACCTTGAGGCGGACAGTCAGCTGGCATCTTATCTGGTCTGTTACGGTCCTGGAGAGCTGGTTGCGCTCCCCCTTCAATGTATTGGTCTATGTGGCATGCGGCCATTAACTCCTCTAGATATTGCCTTAATGGCATACAGTTTTCAGTTTGGTACCCCTTTTTATCATGGAAGGTGCAACGGTACCTATCATCGTAGCCCCTCTACGCTTCTCCTAACTTGGTTGGCCGCCGAACGAAGGTTTTATCGTGTATCTTGCTAAGAATCTGGTAAATAGGTTTATTAAATACCGTTGTGATGGCAGTGCAGACTCTCAACCTCCTTGCTTGGGGGTCCTCTCTGTTGGCTCGTCTGACTCACCCATTTTTGCTCAGTTGTTCTTCCCACCCGACCGTGTTAACTTTTGTTGCAGGTATTTGTTTGACATCACTGTTATGCCAGATTTTTCTTTGGTGCGAGCGCCATCCTCTTCTACCTGGATGTGCTGATACACTCTTTCTATTAGGGCCTCCATTGTGAGGGGTGGCGTCATCGTCATTGAATCCCTTAACTTATTGCCTATCGGCAAACCCCGTTTGTACTGTGCAATAGCGAGGTTTGTAGGGCAATCTCTAATTTGATTAAAAGTCTTCCAATAACAGTTATTGTAAGACTTCAATGTTTCCTTCTCGCCCATGTCTATGGAGAGCAGCTGGTCAATCTCCAGGTCAATCTCCACCGACGTCTTGGTGTTTGTTTTGAATCTGGTCACAAATGCCTTCGCAAGTTGTGCCCACGAAGTTATGTTACCTTCTGACAACCTCTCAAACCATGCCAAACCTAGGTCACCTAGGCTAGAAGGAAACAGGATACACATTAGTGCCTCATTTCGTCGATATACTGCCATAACCTGGCGAAAGTGCATATAGGGGTCCGACTTCCCCTCATAGGTTGTGAATTTAGGTTGATGGAAGCCTAAGGGTAATGGTGTGTTCTCAATTGCCAGAACGAATGGCGAGCTCTGCAACCTTGCTAACACTTTGTCTACTGGTTCGTAAGCAAGGCGTGGTACTGGCATCCCGACCTCGACACTCGCATGTGTCACAACCCAAATCCGTCCCTCTAGGTTTAGCGTCGTAACCGACCAGTAATCCTTGGATTACCCAAGGCCTCTTAACAATTAGACTTGTAATTAGGGGCTGGGGAAGTAAATACATAAAAGAATAATATACATAGTCCATCGAGCTGTGCAGACATACATGGGACTGATAATCTTAACTTTTATAAACATATGAGTGACGTCATAGGTACAGTATTTATACGTCACCTCATGTATATATAAAAGGAAAACTTGTTCATAGAGCAAAAGGAACAGTCTTATGCATTCATATTAACACAGCCACAAGACATGACTTGATCTGGAACCTCCTCGTGAGGCGCAAAAAGTAGCTGACAAACACAAAATGAAATGCTTCATGCATCATCTTAAGCCTGATCACGAGCTTGCTCACCTACATACATAATAAATAACTAGTAAGCGGAGGCCCAGTGAATAATAACAAAGTAAAGGGGTAAATGAATGATGTCCCATAACTGTGTCTAAACCAAAGTTCACATTCATATTCTCATTCTGAACATGTATACAAAGATTAGAGATTCATGTTAAATCTTACATGGTGCATCCACTAGCACTAACATAACACATACAGAGAATCTTAAATCGTACTTGTCAGTTCTATAGAAGAACCTCCGGCCAAGTAAGGATAACTTGTCAGTTTCATAGAGAAACCTCCGGACTGGGAACTTGTAAACTTGTCAGTTCCCTAGAGGAACCTCCAGCCGGGTACAGATAGCTTGTCAGTTCCATAAGGAACCTCCGGTACCGGGAACTTGTAACATACTTGAATCATAGCATAATGTCACTTGTAACATATTTGAATCATAGCATAATGTCACTTGTAACATACTTGAATCATAGCGTAATGTCATAAGTGCTTGTTATTGTTGGACAATCATTTATAGTATAAAACATGACATTCCATTCAACAGATCTTATTTCATATACCAAAAATAATTTAACTTGAACATAGCTTTACTAAGTTATTACTCACAAATGACAGATACTGTAAGTAGACAATTCAACTTTCTTATGGTGTGTGACCTATACAGTTACAGAATAAACGTATATTGAATTACACACCCGGAAATGATAACTTAGTCCTTTCTTGGCGTGGTGTGTTTTTACTTCATTAACCTCATTATGGTGTCTTAATCATGGCCTAGGAATGCCTAGGATGAAATGAAGATGCAAAAATGTACTTAAAAACATTTTTCTAAACTTGCTAAAAATAGGGTTCACGCTCGAGCGTGGCTTTCCTCGCTCGCGTAGACATGCAAAATGTGAGTGTTCACTCGAGCGTAACTTCCCTCTCTTGAGCTGTCTGCAAACCTTGAAAAAGTATTGGTTGCTTGTTTTTCACACTCGACGGACGCTCGATCCCCACTCGAGCTTGAGACTAAAACCCTCGCTCGAGTGTAACTTTTGTCGCTTGAGCATGCTGCAAAACACAAGAACTTCTGAGGGCTTGCATTTCACGCTCAAGCGTACTTCAGGTCGCTCGAGCGAAAGTACACGCACTCAGAGTGGTCGCTTGAGCGTGAATTCCTACGCTTGAACGTAGATGCAAATTTTGGAATTGCCAGATTTGATCTCCAAGTTCAAAACTTAATCTTTAAGCACCAAAACTTGATTTTTCTGGGCCAAAACTTGAGACAATACATGGAAACTCTTAAAATAACATGAATTAAAGATTCTTTCAAGAAATCATGGCCCAATAGCTTGTTAATTGTGCAAAATTCAACTTGAAGTGTAGGAACATGCTATAAATATGACATGCATGCATAATTTGAGTTCATAGTTTCCAAAACATGATCAAATGAATTTTCAACTCAAAAACATGGTGAATTCTTAGATTATAACCAAAATATGAACATGCATGTGAGATTTCTCATGAAAAGAACTTCAAAACTTCATGATATGGACATGCATGCATAGAATGACTTACAATTCCCAAGTTCTAACTCAATTCTTGTATAAATCAACATAGATCTCTTGAGTTCATGCATTATAGTTTAGATTTCAAGGTTTAAGGATAAAATTCTTACTTAGAGGCTTGAGTTCACAAGTGTTGAAGTTGTAACTTCTTAAATTCTCTTCAATTTCTCTAATTCTTGCTAGCTTGGCTTTAATTGACTCCAATCTCTCTCCCTTCTCTCACTCTCTCATGGTTGTGTGTGTGTATAGGCTCAAGAGTGTGTTGAATGAAGGAAACAAAGATGAGTGGAGGCAATAGGTGCCTTATATGGGCTTGCCCATTGATAGTAAATTAAGGCTAATCACATGGGCATCAAATTAATCTATTTAAATCGTTCCGAATCGAATTTCAATTAAACCTACCATAAAATTCTAAAAATTCCAATTAACACATGAATCAAGTCAATTTCGTGATTAGATGCCGATAAGGCCTTCAATTTGCAGACCGAAATAAAAGCATGAACAGATATTTCTATGTTAAACAGATATAAACACAAAATAATGCAATGCACGTATAATTAACTCAAGATTTCTTCTTAATTACTTTTTAAGTATAATTAAGTATGGATTAACGTTAATCATGGGCCGGGGTTATTACACCATGTGTCCTAGGAGCCAACCGTTGAAAAGCTGAGACACTCTAAGGGTCACGAGCCTAGGTGTCCTCCCTCCTTCAAGCCATTTCCTCTAGTATTGTTCGCAAGTCTGCCGACCTAGGCAACTCTATGTGTCTAGATGTCGTTTGGTGTGAATATGAGGGCCGATGACTATTTCCCTTGGTACAGGATCTTTCAGTCCTCATTCTCTCAGACTTGGAGAAACGAGTCTTAGAAGTCCTTGATTGTGTGTCACTTGTTCTAAGGCTTCTACTTTCAGCTTGTGACGGTGTGACTTGCTTGTCACAATCTTCTAAGTGGTGAGAGTGTGTGTTGTCTTTACGTCTCTCTTCTGCTGCCACCTTTTTACTGTTTATCTGGCGCTTCATCGTTTCCATGTCTACCGCCATCCTTCTTATCAATTCATCTTGCTCCCTTACGTGATACTCCAGACCCTGAGCATCCATCATCGGCCTCTGTCTGTCAGGGCTTTGAGAGCAACGCGGACTTGAGCCCCGTCTATCTCGCATGTCTCTCCGTGGATTCCGTCACTGGGGATCCAATTTTGCCATGAGCGGGACAAAAGGTAGACCTTCGCGTCTCTCACCCCCTTCTGAGGTTTGCAAATCAATGGCAAAATGTGGTAAGTCTTCATTGTACACCATTGAATTTAGTGGAAGGAGAAACTTAATCAAAAGGTTTGTTCTTTGTGTATTCTCACAGACAGCGCAAATTGTACGAGCATAGAAATAATTTTCACATATAATCCTGTTGATTAAGTTTGCACTTCTCCAAACGTCGTCGCTTTGCCACCTGAAAACACAAACGTGAGCTAATCGACGGGTGTGTACCGGAAACCTTTCCGATGCCTAAGTCAACAAATAGACAATAGACACAAAAGTTCTGTGTATTCCAGAGTAAGAATTGTAATACCTGTACATAAGTCCTGTTCGCGTGGCACAATCCTAGTGGGACTCTTATTCTCCTTAGCAGAGCCCTCCTAGGAATCACACTCTCAAAGATAATTTCTATCCTGATAACTCCATTTCTAATCTTTTTAATTGACATGGAGAAGGTAGAAGAATTCCCATTTTTCTGTGGAGTTATCCACGTAGAGAATCCTAACTCATTATCAAGATTAGCTTACTACGAGATGCTGTTTTGGATTAGAGTTAATAATGTAGATAAAATAAAAGAGCTCTGTGATTATATTGCTATTGCTGCTGCTGCTGATGGGGACAAAGCCAACTTTAAAGGTTTGTAATTTGGCATGCATTATGTATTGTTGTTTAGCTTATTTAATGAGATCTTGTGGTATATATATAGATTTTTTTTTTTTTGTGGTGATATTGTATTGAAGTTCACCAGCCAAAGCTGGGTTTGGCTGGAACAGAGTAGTATGCATGCAATAAATTTACCAGTAAAAGGAATTATGGAAGAACATTGTTATCTAGATTCGGGTTTGTTTCATAGTATCTCTTAGATGCATCACGATAGTGCTATTATGTATCCTATTTGTTTGTGTTTCTATTGTTTCTTTGGTAGTTAAATTGTTTCTTTTGTTTTGAACATAGACTAAGCATGGATATAGACATAATACTTACACAATACTGACATGACATGCCTACATGCAAATTTTAAAAAACATGACATGGACAAGGTGGGGAAATCAATAAATAAGTGTCTATATATAGAACTAGAAACATATTCATTTTTTTACTTCACATATAATTTTCTTTTTATTATATGAAAATAATAACAAATGGGTTTGCAAAGAAGTCGAGTTGAGCTGAGTTGTTCAAGCTTGACTTGAAAACTTAACGAGCTTCAAGACGTGTTCGAGTTTGGCTTGCTTACATAACAAGTCAATCTCGAATGAATTTTTAACAAGCTAAACGCAAGTCGAACTCGAGTAGTATGATTTTCCATGGTGCATATATGCTTATCATGCCGAGTAGTAGCTTCTTCAAACTTGGCTTGAAAACTTGGCGAGAGTTTTGCAGCCCTAATAACAAACAATCCATTTTTTTACATTTATATGTTGGAAAAGAAATGGGAACCAAAAGTCATGTCTTATTTTTAGAAGCCTGAAGTATTTACACATAAATTGAAAATTATGAAGGTTTAGGGTTTGAAATATCAAAAGGCCTAAAGGACTAATTAATATATATAAATCCATAAGTATTAGTGCCTTTCAACACTTAAGACCAATTGTTCTATTATTGCCTTTCAACATAATTATTTTAATTGTTTTTCTTTGCCTTTTCCTTTTTCTTTTTGTTTGAATTACTTTTCTTTTCATTTAGCAACATTTTAAAAAAAAAAAAAAAATTGAAACTCATTGAAAAGAGATAGTGATATCTTATTGTCTTTAAGGTAGTCGTTTAATTTTTATTATTTGATTGTGATACTTGAGAAGTCGAAAACCTTACTGATGTTACTGATGTTGCAGAAAATTATTTGTTGGCTTTGTGCGAGAGTGATCGGAAGGTGGAGCTTTTGCAACTACTAGAGATTATTGACATAACAAAATTTTCATTACTGGATCATCTAAAAAATATCTTCAAAGCCTTGGGGAGGCATTTATTGGAGTCCTTTGTAGAGAAATTTATTTTGGCACTAAAAAGCTGTGGTATATCCTTGATCCTTTTGTTTTCATGATGTAGAAATGTAGTAAAGCATCTAGGTCCTGTTCAACAAAAGAGATGGTGGAACCTGTCAAGTATTTAGTCAATGTAACTTCAGAATTAACGGTATAAGTTCGTTCTGAACATTCTATTTGCAAAAAATAAGAGTGTCTTGACAAAGTGTTTCTAACTTGTAAAACTGTGGATATTTAGAAATTTTCAGGTAACATGCTTAAAGATTATCATATGTTGAAATGTTTAATGCCTATTCACCCTGAAGCTTGAGTTCTGTTGCATCCCTATTACCAAGCACTTTTATTGTTTTAGAACTCATTGCATGCAGATTTTCTGCAGTCATTTTGAGTCCAGCTTTTTACTTTTGGCAGTGAGTGCTGAATTTCTTATATTTAGAATGAAAATCTCATTTTAATTTTTCTCTGCAGCTTGATATTTCTTGCATATGTAATTTGGTTATCTTGTCAAATGCAGATATTGGGGCAGAAAATATCTCGAATTTCATCTATAATTATGCAATTAGTGTGCCAAATTTAGCGTTGAGAAACTTCTCATGAATGCTGCTGTCAAAGGCCACAAACTGCCATCTTGGTATTTGCCATCAAGTTCCTAATTTTCAATATATGTGAAGCACCTAAAGCATGCTTTTGTTAAAGTTGCACTCTTGTTAATGTGCTATCTTGGTCTGGCTTTTACATAGATTTTTTGGGGGTGAATTGGCTTTTACATAGATCTTCAATCTAAAACCTTAAATATTTTCAGCTTCACAATTTCTAAGCCTTTAGCAAGCAATTGAAAATAGCTTCTCTTGTCTTCTATGAGAACATATGTTTCTCTTCCCTGTGTAAATCCAATCCAATAATTATTCAAGTATTAAGTAACTAACAAATAAATATTATAAAGAAACTGGATCTTTCAGACCATTGGTGGTTTTTTGTGTGTATATTTTACATGAATGTGGTGCGACATTGTCCTTATAGATTCCATGCCTCATTTACTTCCTAACTATTTTTTTGCTCCTATCTAATCTTGTCTTTGCTGTACTAAGGTTCTCCACCCTTAGTTAAATTTTGTATGAATAGTATGCATTAAAGTTCCCGTCTCCCTCCGCCTCTCTTCAATATTTTGGTTAACTAAGTAGTTTTACCTGTATTATTATTCTTGGAACCTTGTGTTGTTTTTAGTAATAGGCCATCATATTATAAAAGTTGTCTATCAAGATCTCATAGTTCTAATTTATGGTTACAGGTAGTCTTTGACAAAGGAATAACTGTGAAGAGCTTAAATGAAATTAGAAGTGTGCTTGTCTCAGCGCTTGCATCATATGGGCAAATTTCCGATGCCCTTATCATATATGACGAAATCAAACAAGCTAAATGCAATCTGGAGCCCAAAGCCATTATATGTCTTATTGGAAGTTTCTTAATGCATCACTTTTGTGTGTTACCTTCTGAAGACCAACAATTTCTCACCTATCCCCTCTGAAGGACCTTCAATGTAAAAGACAGCCAAGTAGATTGCTTCAGCTACTGGAGGAATTAAATGATCCAGATTACTGGGTTGATGGCTGCTTCAGAGTTATTTTGTATTGTGTTCGATACAAGCATTTAAGGTTTTGTGACTCCAATTTTTTCTTTGTTTGTTGGATTTATTTATTTATTTTTTCAGTTTCCAGTTTAGTTAATTTCTTGCTTTCTTTGGTTTAGTTCTACTGTTGATTTGCTGAAGCAACTCAAGGATAAGTTCTACGCTGATGAAGTCGCTACAGATGTTCTTTTTGATGAGGTTTCAGTCATGTAATCTTACTTCATCTTCTGAAGCAGAAAAATTGGTTAAATATATTGGAACTCTTGAAGAATATCTGACAGCTGGCCTTGCTTACAATATATTGGGACTCTTACTTCATCTTCTAAATATATTGGGGCTCTTACTTCATCTTCTAGTTTTCAGAATTATGTTAACAATATTTCTGAAAGGATAGCAAACAATATTTCTGAAAGGATAGCAAACAATTTTCTAATAATTCTTTAGTTTCATGGCAATCATGGAGCAGGTTTTTTCACTAATTGCTGAGACAGACCCTGTAGATTTGCAGTTTGGCCTGAATATGCTTAAAGCCATCAAGGACAAGCTCAATATTTGCCCTTCACGAAAAAGTCTTGAGTTTCTCCTTAGTGCTTGTGTTAGTGCCAAAGATCTACGTAGTTCTCTTTTAATTTGGAAAGAATATCAGACAGCTGGCCTTGCTTACAATGTTTTAAGTTTTCTAAGGCAAGTAATGCTTTAATTTCTTGTTATTGATCAATTCTGTCTCATTTGGTACTTGAAGCCTTCTGTGTTTTGTAGATTTCTTCTTTAGCATCATGATTTTGTGGAATTGTGCTGAAACTTTAGAAAGTAACATCTACAACCTGTTTCAGTCTCTGGAATATGCTTGTGTTATAAGATGAGCTTGCTTGCTTGCATTGTAGATTTTTTGTTTTTTTTTTTTTTTTGAAGTTTCATTTGACTGTAGTTTCTATTCATACTGTGTGATAGAAAATGTTGTTTGGTTATTTGCCTGTTGAATTAAGTTAGAATTAAAGTATCCTATGATAATCTGCTCATTTGGATGATCAGATGCTCATGAAATTATCTCATAAAGCAGATTGGTAGTTATACTGGTATAGTTTCATATTTTTTGCTTAATTAGAATAAATTGAATGGTGTTTACATTTCTGTAATGTACCTGTGGCCATTACAAATCTGAAACAAGTTCTGTTATTGCTTTCTTTTAATAGTTTACTTTTTGAATTCTTGTGCAGGATGTATCAGGCCCTCTTGGCTTCAGGGGATCATAAATCTGCAACAAATATGCTAAACAAAATACCAAAGGATGAATCCCCATGTTCGTTGTGTTATCAAAGCATGTCAAGCGACTTACTTCAAGCCTACCTCCTCCAAGGAGAAGAAGGAAAATGGAAATGGTGAGGAAATGAAATGCATGTGAAAATTCAATATGAAAAAATAAAAGGAAAGGAGAAAAAAAGTGATGAGATGGACGTGCAATTGGCATTTCTTCTTATGTTCCACACCTTGATCTGTTTTCCTTCTTACATTTTCAAGGAACAGTTTCCTAAGATTTTCACAGTAAGATTGGATGGACTTCCAATGTCCATTCCACCATGAAATTTGTAGTAAGATTTTTGCGGTGACTTTATCAATCTTCAAAATTAAGGGCATGTCGCGGGTTAGGTTGTTGTGTGACTTTAAATGTTAATTGTATAATGAAACGGCTGTTTATAATTGTAAGAGCATCTCCAAGAGACTAAGCAAACCACCATTTTTGTCAAAATAGCCATCAAAATTGCACGGACACAGCTCCAACATACTAGTCATTTGACTAGATATAATATTAGCTACAGTGACTCACCACAACAGCAAGTCATGAGCCAATCATTTTTTCTTCTATATTCACGAATTGGTTTGTGTACATTCATTCACTAAGGAAAGCAACCAATATAACTTGTTTATTTATACAAATAAAAAAATTGAATATGTATATTCCTTTTGAGTTTGCAAAAATTATTTTTAGAAAAACTAAAAATTAGTTTGGTAAAAAAAAAATGAAAGGACTCAATATAAAAACATATATTTTTCGTGATTTTTTTTTAAAAAAAATTTATATGCCCTTTATTTTTATAACCAATATAAAAAAAAATTATGTCCTTTTTTTAAAAAAAAAATTAGATTCATTTTTCTTAAACCATATGATTGAAAATAGAGGGCATTTAATTTATTTATTTTTAAATTCATGAAATGTTATTTACAAATAAATGCTTTTACTTTTATGATTAAAAAAAAAATGATGAAACACCAATAAATCTGAAATAGTGATTTTATAAACTATTTGGTCCTTTTTTTTTATGGACCCAAAGGCTCCATTCTAATGTGTTATGTGTTGAGGAATAAATATAGGTTTTCTCATAATGTTAAAATTACTAAACGTAATACTTAAAAAAAACTTCTTCATATATTTTTTCCCAATGTAACACGCCAAAAATATTAGTGTATTTTTTTCAAACATAACATTCCAATGTAATATATTAAAAAACTCTATAGTGTATTTTTATCGAACGCAACACTCCAAATGTAACATACTGAATAACTCCTTAATGTATTTTTCTCAAACATAATAAAGTAATATACCAAAAAAATTCCTTTGTATTTTTTCCAAGCATAACATTCCAATCAATGTAACACAAACTCTTTAGTGTACTTTTCCAACCGTAGCACTCTAATATAACACTTCAATGTAACACCAGAAAATCATATTAACAGAAATGTAGATTTCCACGCTTGACAACCAAAAAAACTCCTTATTGTACTTTTCTCAAACGTAACACTCTAATCAGTGTAACACACAAAAACTCCTTAGTGTACTTTTCTCAAACATAATACTCGAAAAACGTAACACTCTAATATAATATACTAAATAACTCGTTAGTATACTTTTCCCAAACGTAATATTCAAAAAAAAAAGTAACATTACAATGTAACACGCTAAAAAATTCATTAATATACTTTTTCCAAATGAAACAATATAACATTCCAAAAAAAGTTTTCAATGTATTTTTTTCAAATGTAGGGTTTGGTTATGGTGTGCAACTTACACCTTACACCTTATACCTTGCACTTACACCTTACACTTACACCTTTTGTGAAAAATTAAACCTTACACTTACACCTTTTTTGAGGTTGCACACCATATGCAACCCACTTACACCTTACACCTTACATTTACACCTTACACTTACACCTTATACTTATACTTACACTTACACTTTTTGTGTAAGTGGCACATGGTGTGCACTTGCACACTTAAGAAAACTCCTCAAATGTAACACTGCAATCAATATAACACACAAAAATTTCTTAGTGTATTTTTTTTTTTTTTCTAAACGTAGCACTCTAATGTAACACTTCAATATAACACACCAGAAAACAACACTAATGTAAATTTTCATGCTCAATAACCAATATTTCAGCCACTAATCCCCCAAAAAGAATCTTCTACACCTCACATTTTCATTGCCATTCCAAAAACAAATTAGAAAATTGAAAAAAAATGAATAATAAAATGACATTTACTAAAATTCAAATGGCCAAATCAAATAAATACAACTTTCCAAAACAAAAAAGACTAATTGGTTCATAAAAAAACTCTTAAGACTAAATAAATCAACATTCCTCCATATGGATTTATGGGTAAATTTCCCAAATTATTTTTAGAAAAACTAAAAATTAGTTTGGTAAAAATAAAAATAAAAGTAAAAGTACTCATCATTTTTGTATGATTTTCTATTTCTTGGGACAAATTTTTTTTTTTTTAAATTTCAAAAACATTTTTTTGGATATTTATTTTCATCAAATTAGTTTCTATGTATATATTAAAAAAAATAACTTTTGATAATCTACGAAAACTCAATCAAACAAAGTGATAATCGTTAATATATATATATATATATGTGTGTGAATATTGGTAAAATATGATTGATCCCATTTGATGAAACTTAAGGCTCAGTTTGATTTGATTTGGTTTGGTTTGGTAAAATATGATTGTCAAAAAAATATGTTCATTAAAAAAATATCATTGGAAAATTATAGCAATTAAAAAATATATGATAGATAATTGTATTTGGGAAAAAAAAATAGTAAAAGAAATAATAAATTATAAGAAAATTGTTGGAGTATAGTAGCTAGCTAAAATAGAAAATGTCCCTGGCTAGATATTTTATCTATCTAGCATGGAAATGCATGTTCTAATATCAAATGCAGAACACTAATATACAATTTGATTTATTAGTAAAATCAGTTTAGCCTATTTTAGAAGCACTGAGAAGTTTGTTTTCATACGATATGGGACAATGAGATGCAAAAGGGCTCCTAATTACTATTTGAATCATAAATGGCCAAATAAGAGATGGACACTTTGGTGTTGGAATTGGAATCCCAATTTATGGGAAGAACAGGGTGGTTTTTCTGCCCTCTTTTATGCCCAACCCTGAAAGCCTTCTATTTGAACTGCAATTACTGGTTTAAATTTCTAGTGTTTTGCTATTGTGGTCAAAATTTAGAGGAATTTTTTTTTAAATATTCTTACATAATTATCTACTCAAAAGATGTGTTGGTGACAATTTTATTTATAAAAAAAAAATAAAAAATATATCGTAGATTCTTTATTTTAAAATGATTTCAATGGCATCATTCCCATAATCAAAATTCCAATTTTGTTTTTTGGTATAACATTACTCAATCAGAAAACCAAATGAGTTTGCCCCCATGAATAATTCAATACAAACTATCAATCAAAACGAATTTGCAACAAGAATAGCTTGCCTGCACCTTGCCTTGGCTTGTTCAATCCTCTCATTCAAAGTCTCTTCTTTCACAGCAGCTTTAACCATAGCCAAGTCCATTTCCATCAGCTTCAATACTCTAAACAGCTCAGTCACCATTCTCTCATCCACTTCTCCCTCCTCTCTCAACACCTCTGCTTCTTCTCTAGCTCTCTCTGCCACAATCTCTCCCGCTTTCGCCAAAAGCGCCACTGACCCAAACTCTCTCTCCATTAGTCCCACCAACTTCTCCAAAAAATCCATTATCACATACCCTTTTGGCTTCTCCAATGGAATCTCCTTGGTTCTCTTCCATCCTATCTCAAAGTTTGGTGGCTCAGGCTTCACTAGACTGGTTCTGGACCTCCGGTCTCGTGTTATTTCGGATCTTTTTCGCTTTTCGATTGGAAACTTATCTGGGCTGATGGTGGTTTCAGAGCCTGGAGGTGGGGTTGGGAAGTCTGGTTCAGGAGCTGAGTCATTTGAAGAAGTGCATTTGATGGTCAGGTGGTGTTTTTTGAGGTGTGGGAGATTGTGGATGTGGAATTGTGAGGGATTTGAAGAGGGATGGAGTTGATGAAGAGAGTGTGGATGGGGGAGGAATTGAATGACTGCTGAGGCCATGATAGTGTGGAAACTTGCTTGAGTAGAAGAAGATAAGGTTGTTTCTTGTTTGTCTGTATTGGTGATAGTTCTTTGGAATTTAGATAAAAAGAGAGCAAAGAGTCAATGGACAAAATATCTTTCATTGCACTGGTCTCTGTTTTGAGCTCATCAAGCTACTTCAGATCCAACAAATTCTAGTAATCATGACATTTAAAAACTGAGTCCAATTTTTTTTTTTTACAATAATTTTGTTATGGTTTTTATTACAAGAAGACACAACAGCAAAATACATAATTAAACTTCGAGTTAAAATTGAGAAAGAAGACAGAACAGCAAAATACATAATTAAACTTCGAGTTAAAATTGAGAATAAAATGACATTAAAATCACACCTTAAAACAACATAATTTTGCTTTAGCTTTAAACATGGGTCATTGCAAGGAGATTCATTGCTCAAAATTACAATCCTTTAAAATATACTACCACTTCCTAGAGGAGGTATCTTTTGTCCAGGAGCTCCTTGTCCTCCAATTCCATGACATCTCTTTACAAGACGATGAGTAAATTAGTGGAGAGAAGCCTCGAAACAAGGGGACAAAAGAGACCCAATCTCTAACCTGATTATATAGCAAAGAGAGACCTTAAAATAAGGGATATGGGAGATCCTGACACAGAATTTCTTCCTACCCACTTCCCGAATTTAAGATCCTCTGTCCTGTCTTGAATCTCATGTCCCCTTATTTCAAGGCACCTCCCTACCATAAGATCCGTCTCTCTAACCTAATTATCTGGTGAAGAGGAGCTTCGATAGAAGAGGAGAGAGTAGATCTGGATAGAGGATTCCAACCCACTTCTTGAAGCTTCACCATGGAAGCCTCACTGATGCGTTGAAAAGAAAGAACACCACCAAATAGGCAAACCCATTGCATCATCATGCACGAGCTAAGACCACATAAATGAGGAAGTAGTAAAAAGGTAACCTATATGAAGCGAGCAGGGGCTCAGTAACCGTGAGGTACAAGGACAGATGAGCACAAAATAGTTTTTCTTGACCAAGAACCATGAGATCACAACAGAATATGAAGGGCTGAGATCAAATTTTGTTACACTTTTGGTATGATCTAATTATATACTGTAATGAAGAAATGAATTGTCACCAAGAAACTATCGGGTCAAGCATGAGACTTATTTCTTTATGATCATAAATTTGAATACAAAAGTGAAATACAAAATTTTTAATTGGATCTATGATTCTCTTGAACTTGCCTAATTGATACACACTCACGTATTTGTATCTATATATATACCAAAAAAAAAAATCCAAACTATATGATTGGGATACTTTTATCCCAAAATTGTACAGAAATCAAAGACAAGGAAAGGGCCAATCAGATTTGAGTCCGAAGTCGTGTCAACAAACGCTGCATACTCTCAAGTTTCTGAGTGAGTTGTACAATTTCAGCAAGATGATGTACGGAAGATTCTGAACTGCATAATTCGGCAGTAAGAGCTGAACATTTTTCCTGAGAATCCAAGACTACCTCTTCAAGTGAAGCCACTGTCGACAGCAAGGTTGAAGGCTGCTGGCTTTCACCAGTGATACTTGACAGTGGACTGAACCCACTACTGTCAATGCTACCACCGTTACTAAGCTTCTCCGGGGTGAAAATCTTGTCAAAGCTTTCACTTCCTGCAAAGTCATGGAGCGCATAAAGTTCTAATACCTAGCAAAGAAGTCAGACTCCAAGAAGATCTTAATCATTCCAGACAATTATAACTCTCAGCAACGAGAAAAATGAGAAGGTCAAAGTTTAAGAAGGTAAGGTTTTATGCTCAAATAGGCTACAGAGAATAATCACCCATCTCCGATAATGCTCGTCTTTTTTAGAGCATGAACCAGTGTTTAAAACAGTACAATTTTGGAATCGGAGGGATCTGAATTACAAGGTTCTCAGTGGTACAGATGACAAATCTTAAACTTCTCAAAGGTTAATGCAATTAAGGCATCTTATGTTCAAATAGGGTACAAAGCAGAATCAACTATCTCCATTTCCGGCATTTTTTAATATATTTTATTGTATTTACCAGTGTTTCATGCAGTTAAAATATGAAATTAGAGGTATCTGAATTACAAGCATCTTGCTACAATCCTATCCAATTTTTATGTTATGAGCCTATTTCAACCCTGAACCTTTTGTTTCTGCTTTTTTTTTTTAAATTTTCCTTGGTATCTGACTGAATGAAGTCTTCAGTCTGACCTCTAATAGGACTGCTCCTTGACTTTCTAAGGTCTGGAATATAGTGATAGATTCAGGTCATTTCAGGTCCAGACCAAATTTAATCTAATTTGATCCCTTTGAATTTCTTAATTTCCTATTTTCACACAAATTTCGCTTTCCTACATTGCTTTCCGGAGCTCATCTAAGTGATGTGCTGGGATATTGACCATATCTATATTCCCAATTCTGACAAATTTGTCAAGTCAATTGGCAGTTGTCAAATTTCAGAACATTCAGTCCCCAAAAATATCAAACATCCAGTTAGGTCCGGTATTCCGTGATGTGATCGATAATAGGACTATATGATTCCAATAGCTTATATTAAAGAGGATCATACCAAGATTGTTTAGTTGATTGATGGCTGCCTGACCAATGGACCCCTCCAGCTTAAGTAACCGCAGGACACCAGCAGTTATGCGGCCCATTGAGTCAACTTCAGACTTGCACAGAAAAGCAAGGTGCTGCAACTCATCCTTCGTCACAATTGCCTCAATCTACCAAAAAATAAATAAATCATTACTACATGGACTCTACTCATAAAAGACATCAATCAAATGGTTACAATTTAAAATCTCGTTACCGGCTGTTTTACAGAAAATTTGAAGTTTTCCACCACCCATTTCACCATGTCTCCGTCCACATTGTCTTCAGATATCACTATGCCAAATTCCAGATTTATCCCACCATATACCTCAACAGCCTCCTTGGGCCCTTCCAGATGTAATCCGTTCTGACGGATATGCTTTTGTGCCTGGGGCTTCAAGGTCTGCAGACCTTCCACACCAACCTACAAGCAAGCATTCTTTCCACAGTAAATTTAACACAATGCAGAAAAATGGGAAATAATAAGGCTATTAGGAAATACTCATAAAATAACAGCCAATTACAGTGTAACAGAATCAAATCTAGTGCCTAAAGCACCAACACAACAGTACAACCCAGGCCCAAACCAATATATTCAACAGAGACCCAACTAAATAATCAAAACTCTTAAAGCAGCACCGGCAACCCATACACAACAATACTAAACTTCTCCACACTAAGCCATAGTATCTTAACTTTTTTAACTTCAGCTGTGCTGAGTATGGTCAGCTGATGATGTGAAAAGGTTGGTATTGCATCCATAGCTTCATGGTCCAATCACAATGTTTCAACTCCAACCAATCAGAACAGGAATCAGTTCCCTATTTCATCCTAGAGCCATGTAGATGTCAGTTGAAAACCAAACCATAGTTTGGACACAAGTTGTGATGGAAACTGACCTACAGTCCAGATTGAGTGATTGGGGTGGAGCAGGAGAATAGCTTCCCTCTTGTTATAAAGTAACCCACCCACTGAGAACAAACTTCACTAAACACGCCATCCTATCATTGCAGCTATAGTATGCTAAAACATATGCTAGGCCACAGACTATCCCAGTCAAACAATTCCAACAAAATGGTATAGAAATAGTTACTCATGTAAAAGGTATTCCATGGAAGTAATCCACAAAAAAAATGTTCCATAAAGTTGGTTCAAATTCAATTCTGCATGCATGTTCTATTGAATATGTTAGATCAATTTTATATCTAGAAAAATTCATATAGCCCAAAGGAAAATATGAAAAACTTTCTCACTGTTATCAATTCGACAGGATATTTCTGTGGTCGAAATGATTTTTCTTTGCCATTCACTGCATGCTTTGGGCTACTTTTTGCTTTCACTAGCAAACTCTGGAAAGTTGTGTGCCAACACCTCTCTTCCCTGCCAAGATCATTATGATTTTGTAACAAACACTCTTCTTCATTGTTCTGTGCACCTTCAAGGGCAAATAACCAATCTTTCAATTCTACAGATAAGTCCACATCATCAGGTGTGCCCAAGTGCAAGAAACCACTGTCATTCCCATCTCCTGAAGTTCCATCTGAGAGAAAAGGGAAAGAAAATTGGAGGATTCAAGAAAAAACAGTGAGACAAAAATGATGGAAAAAGTAAAACGATATGACTAAAAAAAAAACTGACTTGGTTTATATATATGTATACTGTATATATGTATATAAAGAGCTTACTGTTCATTCTATCTTGGAGCTCATCTGCAATAAGAGGTGATGCTTTGAAAAGTTTCGACAAAGGCCCTGCTGATAAGTTTTCTAACCCTTTAGAGAGCCGCTCCCCAGGACCACCATCTGGCCCCAATATTCCAAATCGATGTAAGAGGGCTTCGGTATAATTCATTCCTCCCCCAAGTCGAACACCAGAAATACAAGCTGACAAAGTCAATCTATGACACTCCATATCCCGTGTGCTGTATGGAATCATATGCACCATGCTTATGTCCAAAAATGGAATTGAAGGAGTGTTACCATTTGATTGACATTTCAGTCTCTTTTGCACCCAAAAGACAGTTCTCAGCTGACAGCATCCATTCCCGACAATTGAAAGACCATTTTCAAGAGTAGGTAATGGAATACCATTCTCATGTGCCAAATTTCCATCAGTATCTGCACAGTCCACCTCAACACTCTCCCAGCGTAAATTGGATGAAATAACTATGGCACCACCAAGGGTTCTATGAGTAACTTTGATGAATAGATCTTCTCCAAGAAACTGAACCAGCGGCATTCCCTGAAGAACTGCAGAAGAAGATTCCAGAAATCTTAGCTGGAGTTCCTTCACTGCCAAGCTTACAGCAGAATCACTAGGAACCTTTTCCAATAGGCTTCCACCTACTGATTCATTTCTAATTTTCTTCATTCGGTTACTTTTTCCAATTATGGCTATCTTTTCACTGACTCTACCGAAGTAGGCATAGAGATCCAGAACAAAAAATAACTGTTCAACTGAAGTGTTTGACAAATATTGTTGACAAGCAACCCCAACTCTGATCAATCCTCCTGGAGGAGGAATGATTAATAATGGACTGCCATCTGCAGTTGCCATAGCCCCCTCAACACGAGCATCATTCAGCTCAACACACCTCCAGCAACCTGAAGATGTGTTAAGAGAACTCAGAAGTCCAGTTGAGTCATTACGTGTTTCTAGAGACAAACTAATAAGAGAGGCTCCGGCAGTCCATTTCTTCTGGCTAGAATCAATTGGTTGATCTTCCCAGAGACAAAAGCAAGCAGGATCCTTCTCCAGGTTCAGTAGCTTGAGTTTTAAGGAAGGTGACTCTGAGAAAAACAAATCCTCAACATGAAGCCTTGCTCCAGCAAAAGAGCTCTGAAAATTTGGTTCGCTATTGGCTGTAGAATAGATTGAGTTTTCCGTATCCAGAGGAATAGTGATATCTAATCCTTGGAGATTGAATTTGAGGGAGTTAACTGAGAAATCAGGTAAAATATCTCCACGATTAACCACAATTCCATCAGCTAACAGGGAAGCAATCTTCAGACAGGATTCTTCCTGAAGATGAATCTGAACAAAGAAAGCGAACATAATGTTTAAAACTAAAGCTATCAGAACAGATGAATGTTAAGAGATCTGTCACTGAAATAACAGATGCATACCATAAGAGGCTGACAATCAACAACCGTTTGTGAAGCAAAAGATGGTGGTGCTGGGGAGGGCTGGACCTGAAGAGAATGGAGGCATATCAGAGGAACACCTTCATTTATTTGCCACAGCTGATCTCCCAATGGATATATTGGAGGACAAAAGCTCTTACCTGTTCAAAAAACAGAAGAAAGAGATGAAATTTAATGACACATATCAAGTTATGCCAGATTAATAGCCATAACTGGATTTCTTCCAGAATAATGAACATATCAAATAATACCAAACTCTGGAATATGCAGACAACTTTCTGTAGCGGCCTGCATTGATGGTTGCACTAAGGTGCATGGAGGGCGTGAAAAGGTATCCCTGCATTTAACCATCCACTTATAGATTAAACATCGGTTTCATAATGGTCTGACCTTAAAATAAATAATTACACCAAAAATTAGGATACACTCTGGAAAAATAAAACTTCCATCGAAGGGAAGCAAGAAAGGCTTTCATAAAAATTATTGTAAAACCAATCACATGAAATTTAACAGATAATGCAATTTGCATACTCTCAGTTTGCTCACAGTATGCCATGTTGCGTCTTAGATGCCAACAGTAGAAGATAAAAATTATTTCCGAAACTTCATTCAACAAAGGTATGTAATACTGAATAATTGATGCATCAAATTGGTGAAATGAAGAAATCTTGACCTCTTAATGTAATGCAAAATATATGAATTGATATTATGAAACATCTGAAGCTGATGAGATGTCATAGTTATGCAACATATAACATCATTTACAATTTGAAACATTCAAACAGTACCAATGAATGGAATCACATATATATATATATGAGCTAGAAGTACCCCATATTGGAGGTAGAACTACATAAAATTATTGATTAAAAATTGAAAAAAAGGGGGTAAAAACTATTTACTAGCAATAAATCTATAACAAAGTGACATACAATGAGTATACCTTAAAAACAGTCCGCCTATCCTCACCTGTGTCAAGCATCTTGCATTGTCTCCATCAGAAACACTTGCCTGCAAAAAGCATAAGATAACATGTGATGTTGAACCACCTATTGAGAAGGGCTTTGCAATGCATAAAAACTGCAAATAACAGCAAAAATGAACATGGCATGGCATGGCATGCAGGGCCTGTGGAAATGTGCGGAGAGATACCCGAGAAAAGAAAAGCGACTGCATTAAAAGTTCAAGCCGGAACTCTGCAAGTAAAATTAATTATTAGAAAAAGGTTTCAATAATCAAATATATCACCGGCAAAAAAAATCTTAAAAACTAATAAAGAGATAAATAAAAAAACCACTACATATTGCAAGAGGGAGGAAAAACTAACCAGAATCTTTGATGCAAAGAAATATGTGGTCCACAATAACAGAGACTAGGGAACGTCCTGCTGCTTCTGTGGCACGCTGCAAGTGTTCACACACACGTGCATGTGAGAGAGAGAGAGAACTCAGTTACTATTTGTCCACAGCTAGTTAACAAGATAGTGTTAAGTCTTAAAAAGCATAATAACAACAGCACTTTAAAACCTGCTGAGCATTTGGATTCAAATCTCCTCTATTTAGACAAACGTAAAATCCCGTAAAGAAGCGGAGAAGAGCACGCAATCCTGTTCACATTTTGGTAACTTAAGACCTAGCTACTCACAACACTAAACAACCAATAATCCTGAAAAACGTGACATCAAAATAAAACAAAAAACATTTAACTAACCTGGCTCGCTTAAAGCGGGGCAAACAGCTTCAGGGATATGTAACTGAACCTCAAGCCCCAGTGGACTATTTAGTTCTGTCCTCTGTACTGTGATCTGATCATAATTATGAAACGGAGATAAGAAACTACTAAACAATACAACTCAATATAAATAAAGACAATGTTGCCTAGCATAAAATTGCTCTCTAGCAAAAAGCAAAGTCCAATAAGAATCAACTTGAGTGTCAAATTTGCATTACATAAGCCTGTCCTGATATTCCTTCGATAAATCGCTCTCCACCAAAAAACACTCGCTTTGCCCCATCATCATCTTTCTTGTTGGATCCCTCTCGAGAAGACGCAAAATGAACATCAGCAAACATGTCCGGATGAGGCAGAAGGTCGACAGATAAAGATTCCCATTCAAGTTTCTGTCAAAAATAAAAAATAAAAAAAGCCCCATTACTTGTACAGATCTGAGCAATACAACAAGTTCATTAGAGAATAACAAAAGGCTAAAAATTAATGCTAAAAGAGATAAAATCAAGCAAAAAATGTTATAATTCAGTTCAAACAAGTTTTTTTTTAAAAACACAATTAAATTAACATGCTGGCACAGTTACCTTGAATAAATAAATGAACTTTTTATTATTGGAAAAGTCCCTCGCTTCCTTCAGATTGACTACCTGTTACAGAAGAATGTTTGAATGAGCAATTTTTTTGGTGAGCAGCTGAAACTAAGTGTACAACAAATTTCAGAATGTTACCTGCCAACTTTCATTAGTAGTGTAGAGCAAAAGGTTGCGGATGGTAATAGATGCCATTGGTGATGTCCTGGTTAGACCAAAAGTTTTAAAATAAATAAACAAAGTCTGACGGCAAAATGTCCATAAGGACCTTCAGAGCAAAAGATGAAAAATTGTCTGTGACTATCAGAACTGATTTCCATCACCACAAAAGTTAAGACTAGGACTTACTGCAATATTGATTGAGTGCTGTACAGACACTGGGGATTTTACAACTTACAGGAAAATTAATGTTAAAAATATTATTGAAGAACAAATTAGCATGTTGTAGAGAAAAATTTTGTATCAAAGCCCGTAAGTAGCATTAGCAGCTGAATGTTCTTAGCATATCAAGCTTGGAGCTAATTTAAAATGTTGACATTGTAATTCTAGTAAAATGGTTCTAGTGGCATAATATGATTGATCATAAGTTATTCCTTTATAGTTGAGCATTTATATCAGATACGGAAACATGACACTCATACTTAACAAACTTGTACATATTAACCAAGCAAATCTGTATTTGGAGACAATTAGAACTGTCAATTCATCAACCAAATGTGATTTGTGTCACTAGACGTTTAGGTATAACAAATCAACAAGCTGAGGGCCTTGAGGCAATGGAAACTTACCAAGTTGCTCCTCCTTTCTGTCGAGCACCCCCATGAGTTTCAAGTAGAAGATTGACAGTACGCACTTCTACAGTCATTCCATCTGAAATCTGATAGTTATAAAAGGTCAAACAGCACATTTCATAAATCAAAGAAGGGCTGCTAGAAGCCGACAAAAAAGGAACTCTAAAAATATGTCTCGCCTTTGTTATAATAATAGTGTCTGAGCTAATACAAGTTCTAGGCACAACAAGATGGTAAGCAAGGGTGAGGCGACATGTATAGAATCACAAAGAGCAGATCTTAAGCCCATCCTTTAAACAACTACACCCAATTAACTCCCCTAAATGCCAAATAGTGAAAATCAACCACATCCTATAGAAACTAACCTTGTCGGCAAATCCATAACCACTTCCCTTTCCAAGGCTGGGGGATGACTGCGCACTGCAAGCAGATTTGAAAACAAAATTCATTAAACCTTGCCAGAAAACTATAATTCTAACACCATAACCTTAAACACAACATTAAGCTGAAGAAGAGTGGCATTACCTACTTGTGTTCTTACATGCATCCATATCATCATTCTCCTCCAGAACCAAATCGAGCCTATCAATTTGCACAACAATGGGCTCTATTTGTACATTACTTACAGAGGGAAGCTTCACAATTCACATCAATTAAACTCTATAAGAAAACATCATTCAGAAATAAACATAACACAGGGCAGCTTGTTTTCAAAATAATACTAATAATTAAAAAATTAAAAATTAAAAAATTTATACTACAGCTAGGTAAGTAAGATGAGATTAAGAAATTACTAACCATAATCTCTAATTTTCCGACCTTCGCTGTTGTGACATTCAGTGCGGGAGGCAATCCGAGACTGGCGTGCAAAGCATCGCCATTGATATCTACCAAGTTCCAAAGAAATCACATAAAATTCGCAACCAAATCTCACTTCAATCACTCATATAACAACATTAAGCCCTAGAATTTCACTAATTGAATGCAATCAGAGCAAAATTTTACCTAAATTGGAGAGTTGGACGGTACGGCCCTGCAATTTGAACTGATCTCTGGTGAATGATTTGAGCCAGTACTTAAGCGTGTACTCTAATGCTCGTGCCAGTATCGACTCCATTCGGAATTCTCACCTCCGAAGAAACTTCCGGAGAGACTCGAGTGTTGTAGAATCTTCTAGATCTAGTGGTCGCGTAGAAAGGAAGCGGTGCTCATAAAAACCTAGTTCAGGTCTGCGGCGGAGGCGGCGGTGGTGTCACCGGAACACCACTAATCACCAGATCGTCGTGGTGGTGGTGGTGGTTCGTTTTCTGGGAGTGGCGAGGTGTGGTGGGGAGGGGAATTTCAGAGTACGGAAGGGCGGGTGTAGGTTTACACGTGCGAAAACGGAGGTGTTTGGTTGTGTTTTAAGTAAGTGCGGCACGTGCGAGGAGGGGACTGGATCCCAGTGCGACGCCACTGCATAGATGTATGCTTTCGGTGGCGCCTAATCTTTTATAAGTCCTGCAACGTGATGTTAATTATTAGAAAAATGCTTGGGAGCACTAATTAGTGCTCCCACTAATTAGGTGGCAGTGGGTCTCGTCAGTAATGATGTGATGTTTTAATTTTGGAGTTATATATTTTTTTTTTTACTTTTTAATGCATTAGTGTTATTAGTGGTGGTGTTTTTATTATGATGAATCATTGTTGTAATTATTATTAGCATTTTTTTTTTTTTTTTTTTTTGAAAAATAGAGGAAGGATTGAAATTGAGACACAAGTAAAATTTATTAATATTGTATTAGGTTAAGTTTTTGGCATATCTAAAATAATTCATCTTTTTATCTTTTTCTTTTTTTTATCACATCACTTTTTTATTTTTTGCACATCTTTTCGTAAAAAGACAAAAAGTACACTTATTTAGGTCATCCCAAACAACTTAATGTTTTACTTGTGTTATGTATGAATTGTGTTTGTAATTATTTGTATATGTGTAAATTGTGATTTTTAAATATTTTCTTTTAGTTGTTCTTTTCTTTTCTTTTCTTTTTTTGCACACAGAAAAAGAAATATAACAAATATAGCATATCTTTAATTAATTATTTTATGTTTGCTTTTATTTAAAACTTAAAAATAATGTACAGAAAAAATTTATAACTAAATTAAAAAAATAATTATTCCTAACAATATTTTTTTACTTCTATATAAGTATTTAAAAAAATAAATTTGAAAAAAGTAGTCAATATAAAATTATACATTAAGTAAAAAAAATGTGGTTAGCAATTATGCTTATAAATTTACTATAGTTTTAATTTCAAATTTTTTTTAAAAAAATTATTTTAAAAGTATTTTATTTAGTACCAAATAGAATTTTTTTAGCAAAAATGAAAGTTATAAAATTTTGTTGTAAATTTTTAAATGTCTATTGTTAAACATTCTGGGATGGTTTGGGAAGTGGATTGACTTTTTGGCTTTTTTAGCTATTTTAGCTTGGACTAAAAAGTTTGGTTTGGGAAGGACTTTTTGGCTTTTTGACTTTTTTGACTTTTTTTGTGAGAGAAGAGTATAATGATTATGGGTTTGATGTGATATTTTGTTGGTTATGGCTAAAATAGCCTATTTTGTCTTTTGTGGCTAAAATAGCCAAAAAAAACCTACAAACCTTCTTCCCAAACGGCCACTCTATTCTACTTGTTTGTTTGCATTAGAAGTTTTGATCTTTGATTTTTTACTCCACATTCATCGTATTATTTTACTTATTTTCTGCTTCTTGCTTGGTTTTTTGCATTATACTTTTTTCATAGTGCATATCCGAGTGTATTAGTGGAAATATCATACACTTAAAATGTACAAAATTACGATATATAAAAAGAAAAAAAAAGAGTAAAGTAATTGCCCAAAAGAAATATATATTTAAAAAAAAAAGTATAGAAACTAAATATAAAATATAATATAAAAAATAAATGAATTATAGCATTTTCAAGAAGTGAGATTCACAGACAAATTTTTGTAAAATCTTCTCTATTCATGTACTTTTTGTGTATTTTTTATACTTCTAATCCTGAGAATAACATTGAAATAGTCTGCACTTTTTGTATTAGATTCATCTAATAGCTTTAGCAAATACAGATGTAAACAAATTTTATAATACAAAACACAAATAATTGTGAGACAAAATATCTAAAAAAAATGAAAACAACGTTCAATAATGATGTAGAAGCACACCTGGCGTTTTAATTAGAGATATAACCAGATAAACTGTCATAGAAGGAGAAGATAACATTTATTTTTCATTACAACAATTACATAATTCAATATATAATTTTAATGTCTCTCACTCATCCACACGTCCAATTCTCTATTAATATTAAAATGAATGCATGAACACACACACACACACACACAAAACATTTGAGAAGATAAAGAAAAGTGATTTGAGACATTTCAATTGTTGAATTCTATTAATCAATAATTGTTAGGCTTCAATAGTTAGGCTTCTAATATTTGTTAGTTATTAAAGTTGAATTCTTTGGCTTCATCTATATTCACTTGATAATTTGAGAGTTGACACGTGTCAAACCTTTACACAAACACTTGACACATTTTTTAAGTATTATTAATGAAATGCACTGTTTTTTTAATAAGAATTTATATTTATTTTATATATTTTTTTAGATTTCTTATAAAAATAATTTAATAATCTCATCACTAATCACAATGTAGGGGAGAAGTTAAAAAGTGTGGCAATAGGCATGAAAGAAGTCAAAAAGGTTTGTGAATTGGGAGAAGTTAATAAATGCTGTGATTTTTTTTTTAATCAAAAAATTAAAAAATTAAGATTGGAATATTGAAGCTCTCACAAGGCTTACGGGTTAGAAACCTTTTTTTTTTTTTTTATATATACAATATATAGATAGATTTGAGAGTGGACACGTGTCAAGCCTTTACACAAACATTTGACACATTTTTTGAGCATTATTAATGAAATGCACAGTGTAATTTTTTTTCCTCAATTGCAACCTATTATTTTTAATAAGAATTTATATTTATTTTAGATATTTTTTAATATATAAATTATTTTTTTTAGATTTTTTATAAAAAATAATTTAATAATCCCATTTGAAAAGTACAGCAGTAGGTATGGGAGAAGTCAAAAAGGCTTATGGATTTAAAAAAGTCAATAACTGCTAAGTTTTTTTTTAAATCAAAAAATTAGAAAATTAAGATTGAGATATTATAGCTTCCACAAGGCTTGTGGGTCAGATACCCATTTTCCTTATATAATATATAAATAGATAGATAGATAGATTTGTGGTGGGAGATAGAGATCCGAATTAGGATGAGCCTTCAAGAGAGGATTATGATAGAGACTTGGGACTTGGTATTACAAAATAGTCCGCTGGACTATTTTTTTACATGTTTGGTATTTTTTTTAACATTAATGTTTAATTTTTTGTATTTTTTATCCAGTAAAAATCATTATTTTATTTTATTTTATTTTTTTATATGTTGGGCATTTTTTTTTTGTTTGAACATTAATTTTTAATGTTTTTATATTTTTTATTTGTTTTATTATTTATATAACAATAATTTAACAATCCCTACACCAATAACTATCATTAAAACAAATACAATTTTACTTAATCCTCTCATTAACAATTTCTTCACTATTAATCCCTTCACTACAAATCTCCTTCATTCTATCTCTGAAAACAAGCGAGCCTTACAAGAATTCTACAATAGATGCTTCTTATTATACATATTTTTAATTATATATATTTTTAATTATGATTAACATTTCTTTTAATTATAATATTATTTTAAAATGTTTGATTTTGTCCTATGTAATGATTGATTATGATTTTTTTTTAATTATAAAGTGCACACCATTTGAATGTCATGTACTAAAGTTTTTCCTTTATTATTTATTATTATGATTAAATAATATCAAAAAAATGAAATTTTAATGTATATTTCATATATATATATATATTGTACTCATTTCATATATTTTGACTTATTTTGGAAAGTAGGTTAAAAGTTATTATTTTTTTAAAAAAAATGTAAAAAATAGAAAAATAATGTGATTCAAAATAAATTAAAAATCAAAAAATAACTTTTAAATTGTCAAAATAGGCCTCTATTGATAAGTGATTTTTGAACCCCAAAAGTAAACTATTCGAAATATTATTTTACTAATTTCAAAATTCTTTTTTTTATAATGGATCTCGATAACAATTATTTTTAGGATAAATCACAAACACACCTTTGAGATTTACTTAAATTACAAATTATTTTCTATGGTTCTAGAAATTATATTATACTTCTAAGATTTCTAATTTCATAACAAGTAGGTCATTTTATTAATAAATCATCAAGTTAATTAACAGTTTTAATAATGTTAAAATTTTATTTTAATTAATAATTCAAATAATTTTATTATTGTATAGATGAATAGTTAGAAATTTCACTTTTTCAATTAATTTTATTAAATAAATTTTTTTGACATGGAAGTATTTATAATTTTTTAAATCACAGGGGACAATTCGTATTTCAAGTAAACTTTAGAAATGTATTTGTAATTTACCCATATTTTTAAGACAAAAAAGAACTTTCAAAAATAAAAACGTAAGACATTTGTATTAATTTTGAAATGCTTTTTATTAAATTTATTTATTTTATTATTTTTAATTTTTTTACAAAATTTTAATATTAAACAATGCTTCCAAACCACTTGTTAACGCTTTTACCATTTAAAAAATAAGAATAATGATTTAGACTTTTTTTTTTAGGACCTCGACAATCCTTTTTGTATCTCAATCATTGATGATATAAGCCCTACACATACATCAATGGTTAAGATCCAAAAAGGTTGTGAGGGTCCCAAAAAAAAGGGTCCTAAGCATTTTTATAAAAATAATTTTTACACAAGTTTTAATATAATTAAATTAATATTTATCTATTATTATACTTATTTTTATAACTATTTAGGGAAAATTACCTACACCTCCCTTGAAATTTAACAAAATTATAGATTTTCCTCTGAGGTTTCAAAAATTACATTATGTCCTATCGCAATTAACGCCGTTAACGGATATCATAAATTGACTAAAATGCTCTTTTGACAAATAGGACAGATTACCTATACCTCCTTGAGGTTTAGCTAAATTATAGATTCCTTCTGAGGTTTAGTTAAATTACTATTTTAAAATAAGTTATGAAATGCAAAATTAAAATGGAAAAACACTTATCACACTACAAAAAAGGACAAATTACATATACCCCTCGAGATTTGGCTAAATTACAAATATTCCCTTGAGGTTTGAGAAATTACAAATTTTTCCCTAAATGCTATATTTGCATAACAAATTAGGGGGTAATTTGTTATGAAATATAAACCACAGGGGGTAAATTATTATGAAAATACAAACCTCAAGATGCGGGATGTAATTTCCGAAACCTCAGGAGTATCTGTAATTTAGCTTGAGCTTGAGGGAGGTATATGTAATTTCCCCAAATAATTAAGGTTTTAGAGACCAAAATTTAAGGGACAAAATATTTTTGTTGTGAAAAGTGTCATTATATTTTTAGAAACGAAAATTGAACATTAGTGATTAATTATTATTTTTTTGGTATCAAATTTTTTGTCTCAAAAAATAAATCATTTTTAGACCAAATTATTTTGTCCCTAAAAGTCTATTTATTATTGACATTTTCAAAATTTTATCGCTAAAAGCTTTATTTTTAACTTTTCAAAGCGACCTTTTAGCGACTATTCTCATGATGATAGAAATTAATTCATAAATGTCTTTTGCAACAAAATTTTCACTTTTAGAGATTAAAAAAATTAGTCTCTAAAACTCTTATATGTTGTAGTGTGAGATGGTGAAAATATCATAAAATTAACAAATAATTAAATAAGTTAAAAACACAAGAAATGGCTTATCAAAAAATTATTAGAATATGTTTGATTTGAATTTTAGAAATTTATTTTTAAATTTTTTTTAAAAAATTAAAATTTAATTTGGTTAAGAAATAAAAAAAAAAATTATTATTATTATATAATTTTACCTTTTGAGTTGTTAGAAATAATGTTTACAAATTAAATATATTTTTTTCATATTTATTTTTATTAAATTAGTTATATATTTTTTTAAATTCTAATTTTTTTTTCTAAACAACATATCAAACATGGTTCAAAAAACTTAATATATTTTTTTTCTAACTAACGTAATTCTTTTGTAAATTTTGTTGATTTATCAAAGAGATTTTAATAAGAGCAATATCGTCTATCAATTTATATTTTTGTGATGAGGATTAAATTGTTATGCGAATATAAATCTCTAGAGGTGAAATGTAATTTTTGAAACTTCAGAAAAAAATTTATAATTTAGTTAAATTTCAAGGGCGATGTAGGTAATTTGTCTAAGTATCTATTAAGGCCTCATTTGGGAACAAGTTAATTTAGTAACTTTTTGGTTATTTGGTTAAAATATGAGTTTAAAAAAAATTAGTATATTTGGGATGACTTTTTGACTATTTAACTAAAATATGAGTTAAAAAAAATTAGTATGCTTGAGATAACTTTTTAACTTTTTATGAGAGATGTGTAAAAAATAGAAAGAAATTTTTTTTTTAACTTTTTAATATAAATTATTAATTTTTTAACTAATATAAAATTTTTCAGTTGTCAAACGAGGCCTAAGCATCGTAATCAGCTGATAGGTTAGGATTTCCCATCTATTCCAATCATTGATGGTTGATCAAACACAGTAAATGAGAGGCTTGAAGGGGTGGTGGGGTCCTGAAAACGGTGAATGATGAAGTTGAAATGAAAGGAAAGGAAAACGCAGGAAGGAGGTGTTGGTGGGGTCAGATTTGAGAGTGAGGGAGGATCGCAGCCGTGCATTGGGATCTGGAGCGAAGTTGTCAGAGTCAGGCAAACGATGGGCGGGTCGCTCTCTGTCACTGTCAGGGGGGCATTTGTCGGTATCTTTTTTTTTTTATTGTTATTTTATTGCTTGGGAAACTTTTAAGGAAAACAACTAATTTAAAAATTTTAAAAAAAAAGAAAAAAAAGAAGAAGTAGAGATTCCGATGATGACTGAAATAATATGTGAAAATCGTATAAATAATAAATAATTAAATTAATTCAGACCAAAACTAAGGGGTTGTTTGGGATAATAAATAAATGTATTTTTTAACTTTTTATAAAAAAAAATATACAAAAAAAATAAAGAAATAATGTGATCTAAAAATATAAAAAGATAAAAAAATATGCTTATATAGCACGCGTAATTTATTAAAGTTAATTATAATTATAAATTATTTTTAAAAAATGTCAAACTATTTAATATAATTTTTGTTTTGCTATGCACGAAATAATTATAAATATTTATATTTGTTTTAATTTTTTTTAATATATAAATTATATTTTTTAATATTTTTTATAAAAATAATTTAACAATCTTATCACTAACTATAGTGTACAGGAGAAATTAAAAAGTTACTGCAGTAACTATACACAGGCTGTATCTATAATTATTTGTATGAGAGGATTTTAAATGCTAATTAGAGATTTTGACCAAATCAATAAATGCTGACATGTAGCTTGAAAAAAGTTAATAAATGTTGATCAGAGAATTTTGACCAAATCAATAAATGCTGAGTTTTTTTTTTAAATAAAAAATTTATAAAATTAAAATTGAGAGATTGGAGCTCCCACAAGGCTTGTGAGATAATTATAGATATTTTATATTTGTTTTAGATTTTTTTAATATATAAATTATGTTTTTAAAGATTTTTTATAAAAATAATTTAACAATCTTATCACTAACCATAGTGTATGGGAGAAGTTGAAAAGTGTACTGCAATAACTATATATGAATTGTATCTATAATTATTTGTATGATGGGATTTTAATGCTGATTAGAGGATTTGACAAAATCAATAAATGCAGGCATGTGAAAAGATATGTGGATTGAAAAAATTTAATAAATGCTGATCAGGGGATTTTGACCAAATCAATAAATGCGGAGATTTTTTTTAAATAAAAAATAAAAAATTTAGAAAATTCAGATTGGGATATTGAAACTCTCACAGGCCTTGGGGGTTAAAAACCCCTTTTTACTTAATATATAGTAAGTATAGATAATATATAATATATATATATATATATGTAGATTATAAGATGAGAGAAATAAAGTACTATCTTATTATAATGGAGAAGATCTTATAAAAAAAAAGTGTAAACATGAATGTCCTCCTATTTTATTGTGTTTATAATTATCCATATATGTGAATTGTGATTTTTAAATGTTTTTTAAAAATGTCTTCTTTTTTTCTTTTTTTTATATTATATTAAAGTTTAATATTTTGATAATAATCATATGTGTTGAACTTTTCAAGGAATTAAATATCTCTTTTTTATTATATTATATTAAAGTTTAATATTTTGATAATAATTACATGTGTTGGACTTTCCAAGAATTTTTTTTATGTTTACTCTTAACGCATTAAAGTGTTATTATGAGGGATAATAATTATATGTGTTGGGACTTTTTAAGGAATTAATATGTGTTGGATTTCAAATAATTTTTTTTATGCTTGTTTTTAATGCATTAAAGTATTATTATGAGGTTAAGACTTGGGAGTTAGGAGAAGTTAATAAATGTAACGCCCTCAAAATTAAACCCGAAACATGACATGCATTACTAAAAGAAAAACAGTATATTATTTAAGTCACCAAAGTAATATGGAATAAAACATCAAATAAATGCCCTATGGGCTTACATCTTGCCAAGCCAACACTTGGACACAAATTCATGAGTTCTAACTCAAAACAAATAAAGCCCTAGGCTTGAAAGTTTACATTGTTCAAATAAAATAAATAAAACAAAATAAAACGAGTCTTCCAATTCAATTCCTCACAAGCTAAGTCCTTGGAGGTAGTGAACCACCTGTACCTGAAAAATGAAGTTCCCATATAGGGTGAGCCACAGCCCAATAGAGAAATACTAAACCAAGCATAAGAATTAACTAAAGTATTAGCATCTAATACATGGTTAACACGCTATAATCCAGTTACACTTTTTAAGACATGAATGTCTATATTGCCTATGACACATTGTCCATGGCACATCTTACTTTTCTTCTATGGCTCAGAACCTGGCCAAATAACTCAACGGGGTTTCATCTTTTATTAACAAAACTTCCAATTCCACAGGAATAACAATTCAAGTTAAACCTAATCATAACAAATACACGAGTTTGTATTATATCAATCATAATCAATTCACTTCCATACTTCCCAATTGACACACATTTTTGTGCCGTATCAATAAAAACACTTCAATATAAATAAGCACACATAAAAGTGATGCTATTGGAGTCCATCCCCTATCTCCTCCCAAACAAAAATCCGGTTTAGAGGTCCATCCCCTATCTTCCCCTAAACCGTGGAGTTCATCCCCTATCTCCTCCAAACAAATCCGGTTTAGAGGTCCATCCCCTATCTTCCCCTAAACCGTGGAGTTCATCCCCTATCTCCTCCAAACAAATCCGGTTTAGAGGTCCATCCCCTATCTTCCCCTAAACCGTGGAGTTCATCCCCTATCTCCTCCAAACATCATGCATATGCAATGAAACATACAAATTGCCATATGCAACACACAATCAATACAAGTAATGTTCTGTATTAATTCAACAGTCAACATATGTGACTTAATTCCAGTTATACCTAAGCAGCATGCAAGGTCTACAACAGTCAATGGCTATCCTTCACCGATAGCCCAAAACAGTTATTTCTAAGCGAGAAATAAATATCACAATGTATATACATTATCAAATCCACATATGAGTGATTTATTATTCAATTACATCAACCAATCTCAATTTCTCAAATCTCATGAATTTAACCCAATACACAATTCCCCTTTTTAAATTAATTACATGAATTAATCTATAACAAAACCCTAAGGTTTTTCCCAAAATTACCAAACCACCTCCCACATACCAAAACACCAACACTTAGGATTAAAACGTATACAAGGAGTAGGAAATCCCTACCTCAAAGCGATGAACCCAAAAGAAGGAGACGAAGATGTTTGCCCAAATTTCAAAGTGCTCCAAATCCAACAATGCTCAGATTAAATGAAAGCCCTCACTCTCTTCTACCTTTTTTGTAAAGGAACTAGGGTAGAAACACACCCTAACTAGATCAAACCTAGGGTAAAAGGTGTTTAGAGAAGAAGAAAAGTCGAACTTTAGGGTTTGAGATAAAAAGAATGAAAAACTGCCCTAAAAATCCCGCTGCTGCCTTTAAATACTGGACAGGTCCGCTCGAGCGCACAACACACCGCTCGAGCGTAAAGAACAAAAACAATGTCCGCTCGAGCGCAAATATGCCCGCTCGAGCGTAGAATTCTCACCTGCAGAAGTTTTGCAGGAACCAAAAAAAATGCTGGAAGGGTGTAAACTCCGCTCGAGCGCAGAAATGTCCGCTCGAGCGGAAAGGCTAAAAAATGAGCGACAAACATCTTGACTCAGATTCAACCCACCTGTTCGAAACACGCCAAATACATCCTAAAACTCAATCAAATAGAATTAAAGGATGACAACAACAATCTGATAACAACGGAATCTACGGAACATAAGTCCGGATACACTAATCAAATGGGAAAAGACCGGGGTCGCTATAACCTCCCCCCCTTAAAAGAATTTCGTCCCCGAAATTAAGCATAGGTTTGTAAAAATGAGTTTTTCCCAATACCCAATGATATAAAACACGGCAATAAACAACTTGACCCAATCGGTGGGTCACTTCATCTCTTTATCAAGAATATGTAATCACAAAAAAAAAAACAAAACAGTATATCTTTCAACCTGCATTAGCAGTATACAATTTCCTTTCAAGTTCAATATTTTTTTTTTTTTGAAATACAAGATTCTCATTTTCCTATCATAATTAATTCCATGATATCCAATAACAAACCAACATATGCAATGTTCCAATAAACTTCCAAAATATGGCAAGTTTTAAAATAATTCCACAAACCAAAACATTCTCAATGTTTTCCAACTTAAGACATATATAAAATTCTTAAGTTCAACAATATTACATAATCTAAATACAAGATTATAAATCAGTAAACAATTCCGGATATTTCTCACGGACTTCCAACTCACGTTCCCAAGTGGCCTCCTCCACTCCGTGATGCTTCCACAAAACTTTCACCAAAGGGATGGTTTTGCCACGCAAAACTTGATCCCGCCTATCCAAGACTTGAACCGGTCTCTCCTCATATGAGACATCCTCATCAACAACTAAATCGGTCCAATCCAACACATGCGATGGATCCCGCTCATACTCAAGCATACTCACATGAAACACGTCATGAACTCCGGATAACTGCGGTGGCAAAGCTAAACGGTAAGCAGCCTCGCCAATCCTCTCAAGGATCTCAAAGGGACCAATAAATCGAGGGGTCAACTTCCCGCTCTTTCCAAACCTCATCAAACCTCGCCTAGGTGATATTTTCAGAAAGACATGATCACCTGCCTCAAACACCAAAGGTCTCCTCCTACGGTCGGCATAAGATTTCTGACGACTCAGGTCAGAATCCGACCTCCCACGGATAAGCTCGACCTTCTCCGCTGCTTTCTCACCAACTCCGACCCAACAAAGGTGCATCACCCACCTCGCCCAACAAACCGGAGATCTACACGATCGGCCATACAAGGCCTCAAGCGGTGCCATACCGATACTAGATGAAAGCTATTGTTGTAGGCAAACTCCACTAATGGCAAGTGCCTCCCACGACCCACTAAAGTCGAGAACACAACCTCAAGCATATCCTCAAGGATCTGAATAGTACGCCGACCGCCTGGTCACCGAGGATGATAAGCCGTACTAAAGTCAACTTAGTGCCTAAAGCACTCTGCAAACTCTGCCACAACTCGGCAAGAAACGAGGATCTCTATCTCGAGACGATCGTCCACCGGGACCCCGTGCAACCTCACTATGTCCCGAACATACAACTCAAAGAAGATGATCTCTTGAATCTCTAACTCGCATAGAATGAAGTCTGTTGACTTCGTCAATCGATCTACCACCACCCAAATGGCATCGCTACCGGCCGAGTCCTCGGAAGACCCACGACGAAGTCCATAGTGACATGCTCCCACTTCCACTCGGCGATAGGCAAGGGTTGCAACAAACCCGGCCTCTCGATGCTCGGCCTTCACTTGTCGACAAGTAAGGCACCTAGATACGAAGTCGCCACATCTCTCTTCATACCCCGCCACCAAATGGCGACCCAAATCTGATACATCTTAGTACCTCCGGATGCACCGCAAAGCGCGAATGGTGGAACTCTCTGAGTACCTCCTCTCGACAAGACTCAAGACAAGCAGACGGTCTCGGTATCTCACACTCGGTCGGGATACACCATTAAACCCTTCTCAACCTTCCCATTAGAAATCTTCTCTCGAAGGATTCTACCTCAAGATCACCCTCCGAGCCTCTAACACTCGAGTCACCAAAGTGTGTGCGACAACAGAAAACAAGGCCGCAGCCTCAACGGATTCACCCAGATGCAAATCAAATTCCCCAACTGCACCCAACATCTCCCACTCCCGGATGGCTATACTAGCTAAGTCACCAACCGATTTCCTGCTAAGGGCATCAGCCACAACATTGGCCTTCCCCGGATGATAGTGCAACTCGAAGTCATAATCCTCAATGAACTCCATCCACCTCCTCTGCCTCAAATTCAAGTCTTTCTGTGTAAACAGATATTTCAGACTTTTATGATCCGAGAATACCTCAAACTTCTCGCCATAAAGATAATGCCTCCAAATCTTCAAGGCAAATATCACAGCTGCTAATTCTAAATCATGCGTAGGGTAATTCTTCTCATGAATTTTAAGCGGCGTGAGCCATAGGCAACCACTTTCCCTCTTGCATCAACACACAACCTGCATCTCTCGTGAGGCATCACAATAGATCGCATAACCCAACCCTCTCTCCTAATAATCAAGACCGAGCGGTGGTCAATCTAACCTTCAACTCTGAAACGACTTTTCACAAGTCTCACTCCATACAAATTTGACTCCTTTCCGAGTCAATCTAGTCAACAGTGAAGCTAACTTAGAGAAATCCTTCACAAACCCATGATAATACCAGCTAATCCCGAACTGCGGATCTCAAACACACTCTTAGGTTGTGCCCAATCTTGCCTCGCCTCGTCTTGGATGTATCAATCGACACCCTTCTTCCCGTAAAACTACATGGCCTAAGAACTTCACCTCTTTCAGAACTCACACTTCGAACTTAGCATAAAGCTTATGGGCTCTAAGTAACTCTAGCATCGCTCTCGGGTGTTCCTCGTGCTCCTCCTCCGAAGGTGAATAAATCGAGAATGTCGCCCACGAAGCGACCACAAAACGATCTAAGAATTCCGGAAGATCCGGTTCATCAAATCCATAAACATCTTGGGTGCATTGGTGAGCCCAAACGCATCACCGAACTCATAGTGGCCATACCGGCATTTTAATGCCGTCTTTGGAATATCCTCTCCTCGACTCTCAACCGATGATAACCCGATCTCAAGTCTATCTTAGAGAAACAACGGAACCCTTCAACCGGTCAAACAAATCATCTATACGAGGCATAGGGTACTTATTCTTAACCGTAGCCCGATTCAATTTCCTAATCTATACACGCCTCAAAGCACCACCTTTCTTCTTAGCGAATAGGGCCGGTGCTCCTATGGCGTAAACACTAGATTTAATATAGCCCTTATCTAGCAACTCGAGTGAATCTTCAATTCAACTAGCTCGTGGGGGCAAAACGATAAGGTGCTATAGAAATCGGCGCCGTGCACGCACTAAGTCAATAGAGAACTCAATCTCTCGATGCGGTGGTAACCCGACCGGATCCTCGAAAACGTCCGAGTACTCACAAACCACCCTTGGTAACACAATCGAGTCTCAACATCCTCACTAATCGCAAGACTAGCAAGTAAACTACTAAGCTCACTCCGCATGGATCATACCTCGGTGGCAAAACACTACCAACCCTGCCCCCGTAAAATGAAAGCGTTCTCCGCTCATCAGACAACAAGTTACCCTCGACGGTAGCAATCAATAAATGCCGGTATGATGATAACGATCCATACCCAAAATAACATCGAAGCCCTTCATGGGCATCACTACAAAAGAGAAAGGGATTCTATGATCATCGACCTCTATATCACAACCCCTAACACCTTGTTTCAAAATCAACTCACCCCAAGAGGCGACACTACACAAATAGGAGATGCTAATCGAGCTAACTCCAACTCCAAAATAGATGCAAATGCAGCAGACACAAAGGAATGAGACGCACCAGATCGATCAATACACTAGCAAGCGAATTGCAAAACAAGAAGGTACCTCTAACCACAGATGGAGTGGTATAAGATCCTGGTAACAAAGATACACGCGCCCAGATGACCTCTCGATCAACCCGCTTCCCTCGAGCAAAAGATTGCCTGATTGGGACGAAGAAGCCCCTGGTTGGCCCTCGAGGCTCGAATCGACCGAGTAGGCATCGACTCAGTCCGCCTCGAACCAAGAGGCACCGGTGTGCCACCCAACGTGGGCAAAACCTCTTCATGTGCCTGCCGATCAAGATTGAAAACAAGAGGACGGTGACCTCTACTCGACTCGCTCGAGATCGGCGAAGAAGATCTTGCCCTCTGAACTCCTCCCTCCGAGGACAAATCGAGACTTGTGGCCCGGTGACCACACTTGAAACAGTAATGTCTCTCGACCGCTTTTCCTAAACTAGCACTTAAGACCTTGGAAAAGTGGATCTAGAAAAACTACTCGAGGCTGGCGAGGTGAAACCTCTCGCCTCCTGCCATCACTCTGGCCATCCCGACTCCTCTTGGAGCCTTTTCGCTTTCCCCTCTTCTGCATCATAATCTCGGTGGGCTGCTGCATCAACCAATCGCCTGAAATCCCTAATCATAGACCCAACAACTCTCAAAGATGAGGCCACGCCAACTTCTTCTCAAACTCAATCTGTGGCGCTCTCGGTTGCCACCAACTCAGTGCAAACTCGACAAACTAGTGAATGCCGCTTCAAACTTCGCCATCGATAAACTGTTTCCGCTCAAGATGGCGGGCTGATCTCTCAACTTCTCTGAGCAATGGAGACAAGTACTTCTCTGAAAAGCATCAACAAAAGCCTTCCACGTCTCCAATACGACCCTTGGTGAACTTCCACCATCGACCAAGATCTCCTTCACCTGGAGCGATGCCAAGGTCACCTTCAACCTCGTCTTCGATGCCAAGCATCTCAAACGTTTTCGTTATGCTCGAGCCACTGCGCGCTTTTAAGCGGCTCGCTAGGATCACCTACAAACACATCCGGTTGAGACCGGAAGAATTCCCTCTTCAGAAAAGAAGGCCTGATTCGCCACAACTACCGAGCACGATTCGAGCCCTAAGAATGCCCGACTCTAAAGCTCCAGCTATCTCTTGGGCCAAAGCGCCCATACCTTGCCGGCTTTGGCTCGGCCACATTGGCTTGGCCAACACCTCCTCGAATCGCCAGTATCTCCTCCCAGATAGGCACTTCTGCCTAGCACGCTTACTACGCCTCCGCGACCTCGTCCTCGTCGACATCCTAATGAAGGAAACAAAGACGTTAGCACTCTAAATAATGTGCCAAAACTATAACACTTGCGTCCTAATACATTGGACAACAATAAATCACACCACGTAAGCACATAATCACATAAGCACCTACAATTTCATTCTCGGATAATAGCGGTCCGAGGCGTCGCTAAAGTTCGGTTGGAAACAACATTGATCAAGTGCCTTTCCAACAAGACATTCAGAGACTCAAGGGTCCAATCAACATCCGAAACTACATTCCATACCCACATAGTCACATAAACATGTTATCATATAAGCATGCAATCATTACACTAAGTCTCTATCAAACGAGCGAACCCATTGTGATTCTAATCACTTCCCACGCACTCCAAAGTATTCAAACCCCAGACGCTCGATACCAAGTTGTAACGCCTCAAAATTAAACCCGAAACATGACATGCATTACTAAAAGAAAAAAAGTTATATTATTTAAGTCACCAAAGTAATATGGAATAAAACATCAAATAAATGCCCTATGGGCTTACATCTTGCCAAGCCAACACTTGGACACAAATTCATGAGTTCTAACTCAAAACAAATAAAGCCCTAGGCTTGAAAGTTTACATTGTTCAAATAAAATAAATAAAACAAAATAAAACGAGTCTTCCAATTCAATTCCTCACAAGCTAAGTCCTTGGAGGTAGTGAACCACATTGCAAAAAAATGAAGTTCCCATATAGGGTGAGCCACACCAATAGAGAAATACTAAACCAAGCATAAGAATTAACTAAAGTATTAGCATCTAATACATGGTTAACACGCTATAATCCAGTTACACTTTTTAAGACATGAATGTCTATATTGCCTATGACACATTGTCCATGGCACATCTTACTTTTCTTCTATGGCTCAGGACCTGGCCAAATAACTCAACGGGGTTTCATCTTTTATTAACAAAACTTCCAATTCCACAGGAATAACAATTCAAGTTAAACCTAATCATAACAAATACACGAGTTTGTATTATATCAATCATAATCAATTCACTTCCATACTTCCCAATTGACACACATTTTTGTGCCGTATCAATAAAAACACTTCAATATAAATAAGCACACATAAAAGTGATGCTATTGGAGTCCATCCCCTATCTCCTCCCAAACAAAAATCCGGTTTAGAGGTCCATCCCCTATCTTCCCCTAAACCGTGGAGTGCATCCCTATCTCCTCCAAACAAATCCGGTTTAGAGGTCCATCCCTATCTTCCCTAAACCGTGGAGTTCATCCCCTATCTCCTCCAAACAAATCCGGTTTAGAGGTCCATCCCCTATCTTCCCCTAAACCGTGGAGTTCATCCCCTATCTCCTCCAAACATCATGCATATGCAATGAAACATACAAATTGCCATATGCAACACACAATCAATACAAGTAATGTTCTGTATTAATTCAACAGTCAACATATGTGACTTAATTCCAATTATACCTAAGCAGCATGCAAGGTCTACAACAATCAATGGCTATCCTTCACCGATAGCCCAAAACAGTTATTTCTAAGCGAGAAATAAATATCACAATGTATATACATTATCAAATCCACATATGAGTGATTTATTATTCAATTACATCAACCAATCTCAATTTCTCAAATCTCATGAATTTAACCCAATACACAATTCCCCTTTTTAAATTAATTACATGAATTAATCTATAACAAAACCCTAAGGTTTTTCCCAAAATTACCAAACCACCTCCCACATACCAAAACACCAACACTTAGGATTAAAACGTATACAAGGAGTAGGAAATCCCTACCTCAAAGCGATGAACCCAAAAGAAGGAGACGAAGATGTTTGCCCAAATTTCAAAGTGCTCCAAATCCAACAATGCTCAGATTAAATGAAAGCCCTCACTCTTCTACCTTTTTGTAAAGGAACTAGGTAGAAACACACCCTAACTAGATCAAACCTAGGGTAAAAGGTGTTTAGAGAAGAAGAAAAGTCGAACTTTAGGGTTTGAGATAAAAAGAATGAAAATCGCCTAAAAATCCAGCCGCTTTTAAATATCGATGAGTCCGCTCGGCACAACACACCGCTCGAGCGTAAAGAACAAAAACAATGTCCGCTCGAGCGCAAATATACCCGCTCGAGCGTAGAATTCTCACCTGCAGAAGTTTTGCAGGAACCAAAAAAAATGCTGGAAGGGTGTAAACTCTGCTCGAGCGCAGAAATGTCCGCTCGAGCGGAAAGGCTAAAAAATGAGCGACAAACATCTTGACTCAGATTCAACCCACCTGTTCGAAACACGCCAAATACATCCTAAAACTCAATCAAATAGAATTAAAGGATGACAACAACAATCTGATAACAACGGAATCTACGGAACATAAGTCCGGATACACTAATCAAATGGGAAAAGACCGGGGTCGCTATAATAAATGCTAAGATTTTTTTTTTAAATCAAAAAATTAGGAAATTTAGATTGGGAGATTGGAGCTCCCACAAGACTTGGGGTTAAAAACCTCCTTTTACTTAATATATAGTACTAGCCTATCACCCGTGCTATGCACGGAATAATTATAAATAATTATATTTATTTTAGATTTTTTTAATATATAAATTATGTTTTTAAAGATTTTTTATAAAAATAATTTAACAATCTTATCACTAACCATAGTGTATAAGAGAAGTTGAAAAGGATATTGCAGTAACTATACACAGATTGTATCTATAATTATTTGTATGAGGGGATTTTAAATGCTGATCAGGGAATTTTGACCAAATCAATAAATGCAGACATGTGGATTGAAAAAAGTTAATAAATGCTGATCAGGGGATTTTGACTAAATAAATAAATGCTAAGTTTTTTTTTTAAAATAAAAAATTTAGAAAATTCATATTGGGATATTGAAGCTTCCACAGGCCTTGAGGTTAAAAATTCCCTTTTGCTAGTCTATATATTAGGATTGGCATGTTAGAGGTTCCACAAGCCATGGGTTTTAAAAGACCCTTTTCCTTAATATATAGACTAGCCTATCACCCGTGCTATGCACGGGATAATTATAGATATTTATATTTGTTTTTATTTTTTTAATATATAAATTAAATCCTTTTACTTAATATATAGTACTAGCCTATCACCCGTGCTATGCACGGAATAATTATAAATAATTATATTTATTTTAGATTTTTTTAATATATAAATTATGTTTTTAAAGATTTTTTATAAAAATAATTTAACAATCTTATCACTAACCATAGTGTATAAGAGAAGTTGAAAAGGATATTGCAGTAACTATACACAGATTGTATCTATAATTATTTGTATGAGGGGATTTTAAATGCTGATCAGGGAATTTTGACCAAATCAATAAATGCAGACATGTGGATTGAAAAAAGTTAATAAATGCTGATCAGGGGATTTTGACTAAATAAATAAATGCTAAGTTTTTTTTTTAAAATAAAAAATTTAGAAAATTCATATTGGGATATTGAAGCTTCCACAGGCCTTGAGGTTAAAAATTCCCTTTTGCTAGTCTATATATTAGGATTGGCATGTTAGAGGTTCCACAAGCCATGGGTTTTAAAAGACCCTTTTCCTTAATATATAGACTAGCCTATCACCCGTGCTATGCACGAGATAATTATAGATATTTATATTTGTTTTTATTTTTTTAATATATAAATTAAATACATGGGGTTTGATCGAGGAGTTTGAAAGAATTTAATAAGTGTTTATTTATTTATTTAAGAGGCATTTACACAATAATTATATAATATATAAATTAAATACATGAGGTTTGACCGAAGAGTTTGAAAGAATTTAATAAGTGTTTATTTATTTATTTAAGAGGTATTTACACAATAATTACATGGGTCTCTTGAGGATGCAAAAAGTAAGGAAATTAGGATTTCATTTATTGCGTTATTCATTTAATAAGTGTAATTATTATAAATTAAGTGTTTATTGTAATCAATAGTGCAATTATTACAATCCTTGAATTTATTGTAATCAATAGGATAATTATTACAATCTTTGAATCAATCACCAATCACCAAGTCAATTTTTAAAAAAAAAAATATTAAAAAATCAAGAAATTAGGATTGGCATGTTAGAGGTTCCACAAGCCATGGGTTTTAAAAGACCCTTTTCCTTAATATATAGATATATAGATATATAGATAGATAGATAGATATATCTTTTTATTTTTATTTTTATTTTTGAGTGGTTTCTATTCGGGTTTTTTTTTTTTTCAATTTATTTAAGATGGAATTGTGGGTATCTTTTTTTAAATTTAATTTATCTGTGGTTCCCATTTGTTTTTAATTATTATTATTTAGATAAGTTATGATGTGAGTTAGATATGTGATAGACATATGAGTTTTATTGATTTAAAGTTTATTTAGATAAACTTTAAAGTTTTTTTTTTTAGTTTTTTAGTTTTTTTTTTTTTGTTATGTTATAATATAATATATAAAATATAGGTAGATATTTACAACTTTAATAGAAAATATTATCTGATTTTTTGGGGAAGATAAAATGAATGCAAGTTTTAATATTTTTTTTTGAAAATTTGTGAGAGAGATTTGGAGGGAGAGATTATGAAATATTTTTGTTATTAAATAAATAAATCAGTCAATAGTTTTTTTTAATCTATTTTGTAAATTAAAAATTAATAATTTTAGAAAATTGATTAATTTGTCTCATTAAGTAATTTAAAGTTTTGATAGATATACATAAAAAAAAATACATAATTATATTATTAAATCACAATTCAAATTTAGATGTTATATCTTTTTGAGATCTATAGCTAAATTCTTATCTTTTTTTTTTATTTTTGTGTGTAACCATAGTGTATGGGAGAAATTGAAAAGGGTGTTGAAATAATTATGAGAGAAGTCAAAAGGGATTGTGGGTTGGGAAAAGTCAATAAATGTTGAGGTTGGATTGGGAGAAGTCAATAAATGCTAAGGTTTTTTTTTAAATTAAAAAATTAGAAAATTAGGATTAGGAGATTGGAGCTCCTATCTGATTTTTTGGAGAAGAGAAAATAAATGCAAGTTTTAATATATTTTTTTGAAAATTTGTGAGGTTATGAAATATTTTTGTTATTAAATAAATAAATCAGTCAATAGTTTTTTTTAATCTATTTTGTAAATTAAAAATCAATAATTTTGAAAAATTGATTAATTTGTCCCATTAAGTGATTTAAAATTTTGATAGATATACATAAAAAAAAATACGTAATTATATTATTAAATCATAATTCAAATTTAAGTCAAAAGAGACTGTGGGTTGGGAAAAGTCAATAAATGTTGAGATTTGGTTGGGAGAAGTAAATAAATGCTGAGGTTTTTTTTTTTAAATTAAAAAATTAGGATTAAGAGATTGGAGCTCCTATCTGATTTTTTGGGGAAGAGAAAATAAATACAAGTTTTAATATATTTTTTTGAAAATTTGTGAGGTTATGAAATATTTTTGTAATTAAATAAATAAATCAGTCAATAGTTTTTTTTAATCTATTTTGTAAATTAAAAATCAATAATTTTGAAAAATTGATTAATTTGTCCCATTAAGTGATTTAAAATTTTGATAGATATACAAAAAAAAATACATAATTATATTATTAAATCATAATTCAAATTTAAATGTTATATCTTTTTGAGATCTATAGCTAAATTCTTATCTTTTTTATTTTTTATTTTTGTGTGTAACCATAGTTTATTGGAGAAATTGAAAAGGATGTTGCAATAATTATGGGAGAAGTCAAAAGGGATTGTGGGTTGGGAAAAGTTAATAAATGTTGAGGTTGGGTTGAAAGAAGTCAATAAATGCTGAGATTTTTTTTTTTAAATTAAAAAATTAGAAAATTAGGATTAGGAGATTGGAGCTCCCACAGGCCTTAGGGTTAAAAACCCCCTTTTGCTTAATATATAGTATAGATAGATAGATATATATAAATAGATAGATATATCTTTTTATTTTTATTTTTATTTTTTTGTGGTTTCTATTCGAGTATCTTTTTTTTAATTTAATTTATATGTGGTTTCTATTTGTTTTTAATTATTATTATTTAGATAAGTTATGATATGAGTTAGATATGTGATAGACATATGAGTTTTATTGATTTAAAGTTTATTTAAAAAAACTTTAAAGATTTTTTTTTGTTTTTTGGTTTTTTTTGTTATGTTATAATATAATATATAAAATATAGGTAGATATCTACAACTTTAATAAAAAAATATTATTTGATTTTTTGGGGAAGAGAAAAGGAATGCAAGTTTTAATATTTTTTTTAAAAAATTTATTAGAGATTAGGAGGGAGAGATTATGAAATATTTTTGTTATTAAATAAATAAATCAGTCAATAGTTTTTTTTAATCGATTTTGTAAATTAAAAATCAATAATTTTGAAAAATTGATTAATTTGTCCCATTAAGTGATTTAAAATTTTGATAGATATACATAAAAAAATACATAATTATATTATTAAATCATAATTCAAATTTAGATGTTATATCTTTTGAGATTTATAACTAAATTCTTATCTTTTTTATTTTATTTTTCTGTGTAACCATAATATATGGGAGAAATTAAAAAGGGTGTTACAATAATTATGAGAGAAGTCAAAATGAATTGTGGGTTGGGAGAAGTCAATAAATGCAGAGGTTTTTTTTTTTTAAATAAAAAAATAAGAAAATTAGGATTAGAAGATTGGAGCTCCCACAGGCATTGGGGTTAAAAACCCCCCTTTTGCTTAATATAGAACTAGCATATCACCCGTGCTATGCACGGATTGTGTTTACAATTATTTTTATATGTGAATTGGTATTTTTAAATGTCTTTTTTTTTTTTTAAATGTCTTCTTTTTTTCCTTTTTTTATATTATAGTAAAGTTTAACATTTTGATAATAATCATACTACCATATCACCCGCTATGCATGCAGTTGTGTTTCATCATTTTATCTTTCTTTTTTCTTTTTTTATACTATATAAAAATTTAATATTTTGATACTAATCATATGTGTTGGACTTTTTAAGGAATTTATATGTGATGGATTTTTCAAGAATTTTTTCATGCTTGTTCTTAATACATTAAAATGTTATTATGAGGATAATAATCATGTGTTGGATTTTTCAAGGAATTCATATGTACTTCACAATTATTTATATATATGTGAATTGTGATTTTTAAATGTCTTTTTTTTTAAATATCTTCTTTTTTATATTATATTGAAGCGTAATATTTTGATGATAATCATATATGTGGGACTTTCAAGAAATTCATATGTGTTGGACTTTTCAAGGATTTTTTTTTTTTAATGATTGTTCTTAATGCATTAAAGTATTATTATGAGGGATAATAATCGTATGTGTTGGGACTTTTCATGGAATTCATATGTGTTGGACTTTTCAAATTTTTTTTTTTATACTTGGGGGTTGGAAGAAGTTAATAAATGCTAATCAGGAAATTTAGATTGGGATATTGAAACTCCCACATGACTTGGGGGGTTAGAAACCCTATTTTTCTTAATATATAGATAGATAGATAGATAGATAGATAGATATATCTTTTTATTTTTATTTTTATTTTTGTGTGGTTTCTAGTTGGGTATTTTTTTTTCAATTTATTTAAGATGGAGTTGTGGGTATCCTTTTTTTTTTAATTTAATTTATCTGTGGTGTCCATTTGTTTTTAATTATTATTATTTAGGTAAATTATGATGTGAGTTAGATATGTGATAGACATGTGAGTTTTATTTATTTAAAATTTATTTAGATAAACTTTAAAGATTTTTTTTTTTTAGTTTTTTTTGTTATGTTATAATATAATATATAAAATATAGGTAGATATCTACAACTTTAATAAAAAATATTATCTGATTTTTTAGGGAAGAGAAAAGGCATGCAAGTTTTAATATTTTTTTTTTTTGAAAATTTGTGAGAGAGATTAGGAGGGAGAGATTATGAAATATTTTTGTGATTAAATAAATAAATCAGTCAATAGTTTTTTTAATCTATTTTGTAAATTAAAAATCAATAATTTTGGAAAATTGTATTTTTTTTTCAATTTATTTAAGATGGAGTTGTAGGTATCTTTTTTTTTTTTAATTTAATTTATCTGTGGTTTTCATTTGTTTTTAATTATTATTATTTAGGTAAATTATGATGTGAGTTAGATATGTAATAGACATGTGAGTTTTATTTATTTAAAGTTTATTTAGATAAACTTTAAAGATTTTTTTTTTAAATTTTTTAGTTTTTTTTTTTATGTTATGTTGTAATATAATATATAAAGTATAGGTAGATATTTACAACTTTAATAAAAAATATTATCTGATTTTTTGAAAGAGAGAAAATGAATGCAAGTTTTAATATTTTTTTTTTGAAAATTTGTGAGAGAGATTAGGAGGGAGAGATTATGAAATATTTTTGTGATTAAATAAATAAATCAATCAATAATTTTTTTAATCTATTTTGTAAATTAAAAATCAATAATTTTAGAAAATTGATTAATTTGTCTCATTAAGTGATTTTAAAGTTTGATAGATATACATAATAAAAAATACATAATTATATTATTAACTCATAATTCAAATTTAGATGTTATATCTTTTTGAGATCTATAACTAAATTCTTATCTTTTTTTTTAATTTTTGTGTGTAACCATAGTGTATGGGAAAAATTGAAAAGGGTGTTGCAATAATTATGAAAGAAGTCAAAAGGGATTGTGAGTTGGGAGAAGTCAATAAATGCTAAGGTTGGGTTGGGAGAAGTCATTAAATGCTGAGGTTATTTTTTTTTTTTAAATCAAAAATTTAGAAAATTAAGATTAGGAGATTGGAGCTCCCACAAGCCTTGGGGTTAAAAACCCCCTTTTGCTTAATATATAGTATAGATATAGATAGACTAGCCTATTACCCGTGCTATGCACGGGATAATTATAGATATTTATATTTGTTTTAGATTTTTTTAATATATAAATTATATTTTTTAAGATTTTTTTCTTATCACTAACCATAGTGTATGGGAAAAATTGGAAAGGGTATTACAGTAACTATACACGAATTGTATCTATAATTATTTGTATAAGGGGATTTTAAATGCTGATCAAGGAATTTTGATTAAATCAATAATTGCAGGCATGTGGAAAGATATGTGGATTGAAAAAAAGTTAATAAATGCTAATTAGGAGATTTTAACCAAATCAATAAATGCTGAGTTTTTTTTTTTAAATAAAATATTCATATTGGGATATTAAAGCTTCCATAGGCCTTGGGAGTTAAAAACCTCATTTGCTTAATATATAGTATAGATATAGATAGATATATCTTTTTTATTTTTATTTTTATTTTTGTGTGGTTTCTATTCGGGTATTTTTTTTTTAAATTTATTTAAGATGGAGTTATGGGTATGTTTTTTTAAAAAATTTAATTTATCTGTGGTTTCCATTTGTTTTTAATTATTATTATTTAGGTAAGTTATGATGTGAGTTAGATATGTGATAGACATGTAAGTTTTATTGATTTAAAGTTTATTTAGTTAAACTTTAAAGATTTTTTTTTTTTTAGTTTTTTAGTTTTTTTTTTGTTATGTTATAATATAATATATAAAATATATGTAGATATCTACAACTTTAATAGAAAATATTATTTGATTTTTGGGGGAAGAGAAAATGAATGCAAGTTTTAACATTTTTTTTTGAAAATTTGTGAGAGAAATTAGGATGGAGAGATTATGAAATATTTTTGTTATTAAATAAATAAATCAGTCAATATATTTTTAATCTATTTTGTAAATTAAAAATCAATAATTTTGGAAAATTGATTAGTTTGTCCCATTAAGTAATTTAAAATTTTGATAGATATACATAAAAAAATACATAATTATATTATTAAATCACAATTCAAATTTAGATGTTATATTTTTTTGAGATCTATAGCTAAATTCTTATCTTTTTTATTTTTTATTTTTGTGTGTAACCATAGTATATGGGAAAAATTAAAAAGGGTGTTGCAATAATTATGAGAGAAGTCAAAAGGGATTGTGGGTTGGGAAAAATCAATAAATACTGAGGTTGGGTTGAGAGAAGTCAATAAATGCCGAGTTTTTTTTTTTTAAATCAAAAAATTAGAAAATTAGGATTAGGAGATTGATGCTCCTATCTAATTTTTTGGGGAAGAGAAAATGAATGCAAGTTTTAATATTTTTTTTTTAAAAATTTGTGAGAGAGATTAGGAGAGAGAGATTATGAAATATTTTTGTTATTAAATAAATAAATCAGTCAATAGTTTTTTTAATCTATTTTGTAAATTAAAAATCAATAATTTTGAAAATTTGATTAATTTGTCCCATTAAGTGATTTAAAATTTTGATAGATATACATAAAAAAAAAAAACATAATTATATTATTAAATCATCAGTCAATAGTTTTTTTAAATCTATTTTGTAAATTAAAAATCAATAATTTTGAAAAATTGATTAATTTGTCTCATTAAGTGATTTGAAATTTTGATAGATATACATAAAAAAAAATACATAATTATATTATTAAATGATAATTCAAATTTAGATGTTATATCTTTTTGAGATCTATAGCTAAATTCTTATCTTTTTTATTTTTGTGTGTAACCATAGTTTATGGGAGAAATTGAAAAGGATGTTGCAATAATTATGAGAGAAGTCTAAAGGGATTGTGGGTTGGGAAAAGTCAATAAATGCTGAGATTGGGTTGGGAGAAGTCAATAAATGCTGAGATTTTTTTTTTTTAAATCAAAAAATTAGAAAATTAAGATTAGGAGATTAGAGCTCCCACAGGCCTTGGAGTTAAAAACCCCATTTTGCTTAATATATAGTACTAGCCTATCACCCGTGCTATGCACGGGATAATTATAAATATTTATATTTATTTTAAATTTTTTTAGTATATAAATTATATTTTTAAAGATTTTTTATAATAATAATTTAATAATCTTATCACTAACTATAGTATATTAGAGAAGTTAAAAAGGGTACTGCAGTAACTATGCACGGATTGTATCTATAATTATTTGTATGAGGGGATTTTAAATGATGATTAGAGAATTTTGACCAAATTAATAAATTCAGGCATGTGGAAAAACATGTGGATTGAAAAAAGGTAATAAATACTGATCAGGAGATATATATGTGAATTGTGATTTTTAAAGGGTATGGCTTTTGTCCAATCCGGGATCGGACTGAACCGTGCTGTTGGGCTCGTGGGAGCCCACCATGGGTCTCGTTTTGATAATTTGAACCGTTTAATGTGTAGAACTCGTCGAGTACTATATGCTTGTAAAAATCACGTTGATCGGATATCGATAGCTATATGATCAAATCAGTTTCGTATTAAAAAAATTGGACGGTGAACAAATTAACGGTTGACAAAAAACTGTTTTGATCACATAGCTATTGATATCTGATCAACGTGATTTTTTACAGGCATATAGTATTTGACGATTTCTACATATTACGGTTCAAATTATCAAAACGGGACCCGTGGTGGGCCCCCACGGGCCCAATAATACGGGCCAGTCCGATCCTGGACTGGACAAAAGCCATACCTATTTTTAAATGTCTTTTTTTTTAAATGTCTTCTTTTTCTTTTTTCTTTTTTATATTATATTAAAGTTTAATATTTTGATAATAATCATATGTGTTGAACTTTTCAATGAATTAAATATCTTGTTTTTTTATATTATATTAAATTTTAATATTTTGATAATAATCATATGTGTTATACTTTTCAAGAAATTTTTTTATGTTTGTTCTTAATGCATTAAAGTGTTATTATGAGGGATAATAATCATATGTGTTGGGACTTTTCAAGAAATTCATATGTATTAGACTTTTCAAGGAATTTTTTTTATACTTATTTTTAATGCATTAAAATGTTATTATAATGGTAAGACTAGGGGGTTGTGAGAAATTAATAAATGTTAAAGTTTTTTTTTTTAAATCAAAAAATCAAGAAATTTAGATTGAAATATTGGAACTCTCACAAAACTTGTGGGTTAGAGATAGATATAATATAATATATACAACTTTAATATAATATATTTTTAGTTTTTTAGTTTTTTTTTGTTATGTTATAATATAATATATAAAATATAGGTAGATATCTACAACTTTAATAAAAAAATATTATATGATTTTTTTGGGAAAAGAAAAGGAATGTAAGTTTTAATATTTTTTTTTTGAAAATTTGTGAGAGAGATTAGGAGAGAGAGATTATGAAATATTTTTATTATTAAACAAATAAATCAGTCAATAATTTTTTTTAATCTATTTTGTAAATTAAAAATCAATAATTTTGAAATTTTGATTAATTTGTCTCATTAAGTGATTTAAAATTTTGATAGATATATATAAAAAAAATACATAATTATATTATTAAATCATAATTCAAATTTAGATGTTACATCTTTTTGAGATCTATAGCTAAATTCTTATCTTTTTTTATTTTTTATTTTTGTGTGTAACCATAGTGTATGAGAGAAATTGAAAAGGGTATTACAATAATTATGAGAGAAGTCAAAAATGATTGTGGGTTGAGAGAAGTCAATAAATACTGAGGTTGGTTTGAGAGAAGGCAATAAATGCTGAGGTTTTTTTTTTTTTTTAAATCAAAAAATTAGAAAATTAGGATTAGGAAATTGGAGCTTCCACAGGCCTTGGGGTTAAAAATCCCCTTTTGCTTAATATATAGTATAGATAGGTGGGCTTTATCTATAATTATTTGTATGAAGGACTTTTAAATGCTAATCAGGAATTTTGACCAAATCAATAAATACAGACATGTGGATTGGAAAAAGTTAATAAATGTTGATCGGAGGATTTTGACCAAATCAATAAATACTGAGTTTTTTTCTTTTAAATCAAAAATTTAGACTAACCATAGTGTATAGGATAAATTAAAAAGGCTACTACAGTAACTATGCACAAGCTGTATCTATAATTATTTGTATGAGAGGATTTTAAATGCTAATTAGGGATTTTGACCAAATCAATAAATGCAGACATATAGATTGGAAAAAATTAATAAATGTTGATCAGGGAATTTTGACCAAATTAATAAATGCTGAATTTTTTTTTAAAATCAAAAATTTAGAAAATTAAGATTGAGAGATTGGAGTTCCCACAAGGCTTAGGGTTTAGAAACCCTTTTTTTCTTAATATATTTACAATTATTTATATATGTGAATTGCGATTTTTAAATGTTTTCTTTTTTCCTTTTTTATATTATATTAAAGTTTAATATTTTGATAATAATCATATGTGTTGGACTTTTCAAGAAATTTTTTTTATGCTTGTTTTTAATGCATTAAAGTGTTATTATGAGGGATAATAATCATATGTGTTGGGACTTTTCAAAGAATTCATGTGTATTGGATTTCAAAGAATTTTTTTTTATACTTGTTCTTAATGCATTAAAATGTTATTATAAGGATAAGACTTGGGAGTTGGAAGAAGTTAATAAATGCTAAGGTTTTTTTTTTTAAAATAAAAAAATCAAGAAATTTAGATTGGGAGATTGGAGCTCCCACAATACTTGGGGTTAAAAACTCCCTTTTGCTTAATATATAGTATAGAAGCCTATCACCCATGCTATGCACGGAATAAATTATGTTTTTTAAAATTTTTTATCAAAATAATTTAATAATCTTATCACTAACCATAGTGTATGAGATAACTTGAAAAGTATACTACAGTAACTATACATGGATTGTATCTATAATTATTTGTATGATGGGATTTTAAATGCTGATTAGGGAATTTTGACCAAATCAATAAATACAGGCATGTGGAAAGACATGTAAATTGAAAAAATTTAATAAATGCTGATTAGGGGATTTTGACCAAATCAATAAATGTTGAGATTTTTTTTAAAATAAAAAATAAAAAATATAGAAAATTCAGATTGGTATATCGAAGCTCTCAAAGGCCTTGGGGGTTAAAAACTCCCTTTTGCTTAATATATAGTACTAGTGATAACCCGTGCTACGCACGGTATGTAAAAAAATTAATAATATATTTTTATATAAAATAATATAAATAGTTTGTATGCAAATTATGAAAATAAAAAAAAGATTAAAATTTACAATTTAAATCTCATAATTTTATCGCAATTTATTTATTATTTTTTAATTTGTTACAAATTTAATCATGTAACTTTTAAATTTCTTATCTAGAATTACAAACTTAAGTGAGTTCAACCCAAATAACTTGAGTCGAGCTTAAAATTTTTTAAAGATTGAACTATATAATTTTTAATTAAGTGAGGACCTATGCAGAAATTTAAAAATTCAAATTAAATTTGAATAGACTTGGGTAGAAATACCAAATAATCTGAGCAACCAAAACAAAATTATATATATAAATATATAAATTATTTGCTAATTTATTTTTTAAAATGATAAATAAAATTAATTAAAAATTTAATATTAATGAATAAAAGAAAAGGCAATAGATTTCCAATAGAATTTTTCTTGCAAATATTTTAAAAAATACACATTTTAGAAAGGGATCATCAAATAAAGGGTTGTTTGGGAAGTGACATATTAGCTCCCTTTTTATTTATTTTTATTTTATTTTTTTATCTTTTTTGAATCGCATCATATCTTTACTTTTCTATACATTTTTTCATAAAAAGTAAAAAAATATAATAATTATGTTTTTTGAGTCACATCACATCTCTATTTATTTGTACATATTTTCGTAAAAAATAAAAAAGTATACTTATTTAGCACTTCCCAAACTACCACTAAGTTGATATTAAAAAAATTAACTTTTTATAATAAATATTTTTTTTGAAATTATTTTTAATTTAAAAATGACAATAAAATATTAAATATAATAAAAAAAATTTCTTACAAAATAAAAGTATTTGAATAAAAAAAAGCTAAGAATAACATTTAATATGGTATTTTCATTTAATCTGAAAATAATTCTAGATGAATAATAAATTGAGAAAAGAGCGGGAGCTCGAAAGCTCCGCCCCCGAATGCCCCCGAATTGCCAAAAATGGCACCAAAAAAAAAATGCAAGGCAAGTGTAAAAAAAAAAAAAAAACAGTTTTCCAAAAAAGGAAATTAGGGGGATTAGGGGGAAGAAAATTCGAGCTACCAATCAAAGTTGTAATAAATTATCACCTATAATCCTTTTACTTTTTATTTTTTTTAATAAATAAAACAGTTTAACGAACTATCACTTTTAACAAAAAAAAAAATATATTATTTCTTTCTAATTTATTTTAGCAAAACTAACTTTTTATCAATTTGAACAAAAAAAATCTTTGTTCTTTATTTTAATTTCTTTAGTTGACAATTGAAATTAAAAAAACAAAAAAAACAAAAACAAAACAAAATCCACCATGTTTGGTAAGTACTAAAAAAGTTTTGTTTTGTTCTTTTGTTAAAAAAAAAATTATATTAAAAATATTATTGTTCAAGTCTTTATAGTTTAGAAGGATATAATTTAAACACATATATTAAAAACAAATTATATTTTGACTAATAATATTATGACATATCTGAATATTGATCTCATTCTAATTGTAGTAATATAATTTGAAGAGGAATTTATATTTGAAATTTTATTTTCTAATTTAACAAATTATATTTCTATTCGGATATTTTTTTTTTCAACTTATTTAAGATGGAGTTGTGGGTATAGATTCCCAAACTACCACTAAGTTGATATTAAAAAAATTAACTTTTTATAATGGCATAAATAATTTAAATATTTTTTTTGAAATTATTTTTAATTTAAAAATTACAATAAAATATTAAATATAATAAAAAAAATTCTCACAAAATAAAAGTATTTGAATAAAAAAAAGGTAAGAAGAACATTTAATATATGGTATTTTCATTTAATCTGAAAATAATTCTAGATGAATAATAAATTATCACCTATAATCCTCTTACTTTTTTTTTTTTTAATAAATAAAACAGTTTAACGAACTATCACTTTTAATAAGAAAAAAAAATTATCATTTCTTTCTAATTTATTTTAGCAAAACTAACTTTTTTTCAATTTGAACCAAAAATATCTTTGTTCTTTATTTTAATTTCTTTAATTGACAATTGAAATTTAAAAAAAACAAAACAAAACAAAACAAAATCCTCCATGTTTGGTAAGTACTAAAAAAGTTATGTTTTGTTCTTTTGTTAAAAAAAATTATATTAAAAATATTATTGTTCAAGTCTTTATAGTTTAGAAGGATATAATTTGAACACATATATTTAAAACAAATTATATTTTGACTAATAATATTATGACACATGTGAATATTGATCTCATTCTAATTGTAGTAATATATAATTTAAAGAAGAATTTATATTTGAAATTTTATTTTATAATTTAACAAATTATATTTCTATTTGAGTATTTTTTTTTTTAAACTTATTTAAGATGGAGTTGTGGGTATCTATATATTTTTTTAATATTTGTTTTTAATTATTATTATTTAGGTAAGTTATGATGTGAGTTAGATATGTGATAGACATGTGAGTTTTATTGATATAAAGTTTATTGAGGTAAACTCTAAAGATTTTTTTTTTTAGAGAAAGAGATTATGAAATATTTTCGTTATTAAATAAATAAATCAATCAATAGTTTTTTTTAATCTATTTTGTAAATTAAAAAATCAATAATTTTAGAAAATTTATTAATTTGTCCCATTAAGTATACATAAAGATATTACTAAATTTAGATGTTGTTATATCTTTTTGAGCTCCATAGCTAAACTCTTATATTCTTTATTTTTTTGTGTATCCATAGTGTATGAAAGAAATTGAAAAATGTGCTGTAGTAATTATGAAAGAAGTCAAAAGGGTTTGTGGGTTTAGAGAAGTCAATAAATGCTGAGGTTGGGTTGAGAGAGGTCAATAAATGCTGAGTTTTTTTTAAAAAAAAAAATCAAAAAATTAAGAAATTAGGATTGAGAGATTGGAGCTCCCAAAGGCCTTCGGGGTTAAAACCCCCTTTTGCTTAATATATAGTATAGATAGACTAGCCTATCACCCGTGCTATGCACGGAATAATTATAGATATTTATATTTGTTTTTATTTTTTTTAATATATAAATTAAATATATAAATTAAATACATGGGATTTGACTGAGGAGTTTGAAAGAATTTAATAAGTGTTTATTTATTTATTGAAGAGGCATTTACACAATAATTACATAATATATAAATTAAATACATGGGGTTTGACCGATGAGTTTGAAAGAATTTAATAAGTGTTTATTTATTTATTTAAGAGGCATTTACACAATAATTACATGGGTCTCTTGGGGATGAAAAAATAGGAAAATTAGGATTTCATTTATTGCATTATTTATTTAATAAGTGTAATTATTATAAATTAAGTGTTTATTGTAATCAATAGTGTAATTATTACAATCTTTGAATTTATTGTAATCAATAGTGTAATTATTAACCAAGTCAATTTTTTAAAAAAAAAAATATTAAAAAATCAAGAAATTAGAATTGGCATGTTGGAGGTTCCACAAGCCTTGGGTTTTAAAAGACCCTTTTGCTTAATATATAGACTAGCCTATCACCCGTGCTATGCACGGGATAATTATAGATATTTATATTTATATTTATTTTTTTTAATATATAAATTAAATACATGGGGTTTGACCGAGGAGTTTGAAAGAATTTAATAAGTGTTTATTTATTTATTTAAGAGGCATTTACACAATAATTACATGGGTCTCTTGGGGATGCAAAAAGTAAGGAAATTAGGATTTCATTTATTGTGTTATTCATTTAATAAGTGTAATTATTATAAATTAAGTGTTTATTGTAATCAATAGTGTAATTATTACAATCTTTGAACCAATGACCAATCATCAAATCAATTTTTTTTTAAAAAATATAAAAAAATCAGGAAATTAAGATTGACATGTTGGAGCTTCCACAAGCCTTTTAAAAGACCATTTTCCTTAATATATAGACTAGCCTATCACCCGTGTTATGCACGGGATAATTTTAGATATTTATATTTTTTTTAATATATAAATTATGTTTTTAAAGATTTTTTATAAAAATAATTTAACAATCTTATCACTAACCATAGTGTACAGGAGAAATTAAAAAGGTTACTGCAATAACTATGCACGGACTATATCTATAATTATTTGTATACAGGGATTTAAAATGCTAATCAAGAATTTTGGCCAAATCAATAAATGCAAGCATGTGGATTGAAAAAAGTTAATAAATGCTGATAAGAAATTTTGACCAAATCAATAAATATTGAGATTTGAAGGAATTTAATAAGTGTTTATTTATTTTTTTTCAAAAAACAAAACAAAAAAATTAAGAGGGAAAAAAATTAAGAGCCATTTACACAATAATTACATGGGCCTCTTGGGGATGCAAAAAGTAATGGCGTGTAAATATCTGGGGTTTGACCGAGGAATTTGAAAGAATTTAATAAGTGTTTATTTATTTTTTTTCCAAAAAACAAAACAAAAAAATTAAGAAGGAAAAAAATTAAGAGCCATTTATTAAATTCTTTCAATATAATATTGGGATTGCTTGGTGATTGGTTCAAAGATTATAATTACACTATTGATAAATGAAGGAGATAGAGGGTGGGGAAATAAAACAATAAATGAAATGAGAGAGAGAGAGAGAGGGGTTATGACTCTTAATTTACACGCCACCACTTTTGCTTCCCCAAGAGACCCATGTAATGATGGTGTCAATGTAATTATTATAATCTTTGAACCAATTACCAAGTCAATTTTTTTTTTAAAAAATAATAAAAAATCAAAAAATTAGGATTGACATATTGAAATTTCCACAGGCCTTGAGGGTTAAAACACCCTTTTGCTTAATATATAGTATAGATATATATATAGATAGATAGATAGATATACCTTTTTATTTTTATTTTTATTTTTGTGTGGTTTCTAGTCGGATATTTTTTTTTCAATTTATTTAAGATGGAGTTGTGGGTATCTTTTTTTTAAAAAAATTTAATTTATCTATGGTTTCTATTTATTTTTAATTATTATTATTTAGGTAAATTATGATGTGAGTTAGATATGGGATAGACATGTGAGTTTTATTTATTTAAAATTTATTTAGATAAACTTTGAAGATTTTTTTTTTAGTTTTTTAGTTTTTTTTTGTTATGTTATAATATAATATATAAAATATAAGTAGATATCTACAATTTTAATAAAAAAATATTATCTGATTTTTTAGGGAAGAGAAAAGGCATGCAAGTTTTAATATTTTTTTTTTGAAAATTTGTGAGAGAGATTAGGAGAGAAAGATTATGAAATATTTTTGTGATTAAATAAATAAATCAGTCAATAGTTTTTTTAATCTATTTTGTAAATTAAAAATCAATAATTTTGGAAAATTGTATTTTTTTTTTCAATTTATTTAAGATGGAGTTGTAGGTATCTTTTTTTTTTAAAATTTAATTTATCTGTGATTTTCATTTGTTTTTAATTATTATTATTTAGGTAAATTATGATGTGAGTTAGATATGTAATAGATATGTGAGTTTTATTTATTTAAAATTTATTTAGATAAACTTTAAAGATTTTTTTTTTAGTTTTTTTTTTTTGTTATGTTATAATATAATATATAAAATATAGGTAGATATTTACAACTTTAATAAAAAATATTATCTGATTTTTTGGAAGAGAGAAAATGACTTTTAAAAAATTTGTGAGAGAGATTAGGAGGGAGAGATTATGAAATATTTTTGTGATTAAATAAATAAATCAGTCAATAGTTTTTTTAATCTATTTTGTAAATTAAAAATCAATAATTTTAGAAAATTGATTAATTTGTCCCATTAAGTGATTTAAAAGTTTGATAGATATACATAATAAAAAATACATAATTATATTATTAACTCATAATTCAAATTTAGATGTTATATTTTTTTGAGATTTATAACTAAATTCTTATCTTTTTTTAATTTTTGTGTGTGTGACCATAGTGAATGGGAGAAATTGAAAAGGGTGTTGCAATAATTATGAGAGAAGTCAAAAAGGATTGTGGGTTGGGAGAAGTCAATAATTGCTAAGGTTGGGTTGGGAGAAGTCATTAAATGCTGAGGTTTTTTTTTTAAATCAAAAATTTAGAAAATTAGGATTAGGAGATTGGAGCTCCCACAAGCCTTGGGGTTAAAAACCCCCTTTTCCTTAATATAGAGTAAAGTATAGATATAGATTTGATGTTGGAACTCTTACAAAACTTATGGTTAGAAACCTCCTTTTCCTTATATAATACTAGCCTATCACCCGTGCTATGCATGGGATAATTATAGATATTTATAATTGTTTTCATTTTTTTTAATATATAAATTAAATATATGGGGTTTGACCGAGGAGTTTGAAAGAATTTAATAAGTGTTTATTTATTTATTTAAGAGGCATTTACACAATAATTACATAGGTCTCTTGGGGATGCAAAAAGTAAGGAAATTAGGATTTCATTTATTACGCTATTCATTTAATAAGTGTAATTATTATAAATTAAGTGTTTATTGTAATCAATAGTGTAATTATTACAATCTTTGAACCAATCACCAATCACCAAGTCAATTTTTTTTAAAAAAATATTAAAAAATCAAGAAATTAGGATTAGCATGTTGGAGCATCCACAAGCCTTGGGTTTTAAAAGACCCTTTTGCTTAATATATAGATAAGTATGTATAGATATAGATATAGATATGTGATAGACATGTGAGTTTTATTGATTTAAAGTTTATTTAGAAAAACTTTTAAAAAAAAAAAAATTTTTGATTTTTTTTGTTATGTTATAATATAATATATAAAATATAGGTAGATATTTACAACTTTAATAAAAAATATTATTTGATTTTTTGAAGAAGAGAAAAGGAATGCAAGTTTTAATATTTTTTTTTGAAAATTTGTGAGAGATTAAGAGGGAGAGATTATGAAATATTTTTATTATTAAATAAATAAATCAGTCAATAGTTTTTTTTAATCTATTTTGTAAATTAAAAATCAATAATTTTGGAAAATTAATTAATTTGTCCCATTAAGTGATTTAAAATTTTGATAGATATACATAAAAAAAAAATACATAATTATATTATTAAATCATAATTCAGATTTAGATGTTATATCTTTTGAGATCTATAGCTAAATTCTTATCTTTTTTATTTTATTTTTGTGTGTAACCATAGTGTATGAGAGAAATTGAAAAGGGTGTTACAATAATTATGAGAGAAGTCAAAAGGGATTGCGGGTTGGGAGAAGTCAATAAATGCAGAGGTTTTTTTTTTTAAATCAAAAAATAAGAAAATTAGGATTAGGAGATTGGAGCTCCTACAGGCATTGGGGTTAAAAACCTCCTTTTGCTTAATATATAGTATAGATTTCTTCAATCCACATGTCATTCCACATGCCTGCATTTATTAATTTGGTCAAAATTCCCTAATCTATATTTAAAATTCCATCATACAAATAATTATAGATACAATCCATGTATAGTTACTGCAGTACTCTTTTCAACTTCTCCCATATACTATGGTTAGTGATAAGATTGTTAAATTATTTTTATAAAAAATCTTAAAAAACATAATTTATATATTAAAAAAAATCTAAAACAAATATAAAATATCTATAATTATTCCATGCATAGCACGGGTGATAGGCTAGTTAGTAGTAAAAAAAAAGTAAGTTTGAAAATCATTAATTTCAAATCACTTAATTATTTAATGAACTAATAAAACAACTCATCTATACTATATATTAAGCAAAATGAGGTTTTTAACCCCAATGCCTGTAGGAGCTCCAATCTCCTAATCCTAATTTTCTTATTTTTTGATTTAAAAAAAAAATCTCTGCATTTATTGACTTCTCCCAACCCACAATCCCTTTTGACTTCTCTCATAATTATTGTAACACCCTTTTCAATTTCTCTCATACACTATGGTTACACATAAAAATAAAATAAAAAAGATAAGAATTTAGCTATATATCTCAAAAGATATAACATCTAAATCTGTATTATGATTTAATAATATAATTATATATTTTTTTTATGTATATCTATCAAAATTTTAAATCACTTAATGGGACAAATTAATTAATTTTTCAAAATTATTGATTTTTAATTTACAAAATAGATTAAAAAAACTATTGACTGATTTATCTATTTAATAATAAAAATATTTCATAATCTCTCCCTCTTAATCTCTCACAAATTTTCAAAAAAAAATATTAAAACTTGCATTTCTTTTCTCTTCTTCAAAAAATCAAATAATATTTTTTATTAAAGTTGTAAATATCTACCTATATTTTATATATTATATTATAACATAACAAAAAAAATGAAATTTTTTTTTTTTTAAAGTTTTTCTAAATAAACTTTAAATCAATAATCAGGGGATTTTGACGAAATCAATAAATGTTGAGATTTTTTTTAAAATAAAAAATATAGAAAATTCAGATTGGGATATTGAAACTCTTACAGGCCTTGGGGGTTAAAAACCCTCATTTGCTTAATATATAACTAACCTATCACCCGTGCTATGCACGGGATAATTATAGATATTTATATTTGTTTTAGATTTTTTTTAATATATGAATTATGTTTTTTAAGATTTTTTTTTCTTATCACTAACCATAGTGTATGGGGGAAGTTGAAAAGGGTATTGCAGTAACTATACACGAATTGTATCTATAATTATTTGTATAAGGGGATTTTAAATGCTGATCACGGGATTTTGACCAAATCAATAATTGCAATCATATGGAAAGATATGTGGATTGAAAAAAGTTAATAAATGCTAATCAGGGGATTTTGACCAAATCAATAAATGCTGAGTTTTTTTTTTAAAATAAAAATTTTTAAAAATTCAGATTGGGATATTAAAGCATCCATAGGCCTTGGGGGGTTAAAAACCCCATTTTACTTAATATATAGTATAGATAGATAGATAGATAGATAGATAGATAGATAGATATATCTTTTTATTTTTATTTTTATTTTTGTGTGGTTTCTATTTGGGTATTTTTTTTTTCAATTTATTTAAGATGGAGTTGTGGGTATCTTTTTTTTTTAATTTAATTTGTTGGTGGTTTCCATTTGTTTTTAATTATTATTATTTGGATAAGTTATGATATGAGTTAGATATGTGATAAACATGTGAGTTTTATTAATTTAAAGTTTATTTAGATAAAGTTTAAAGATTTTTTTTAAATTTTTTAGTTTTTTTTTGTTATGTTATAATATAATATATAAAATATAGGTAGATATCTACAACTTTAATAGAAAATATTATCTGATTTTTTGGGGAAGAGAAAATAAATGCAAGTGTTAATATTTTTTTTTGAAAATTTGTGAAAGAGATTAGGAGGGAGAGATTATGAAATATTTTAGTTATTAAATAAATAAATCAGTCAATAGTTTTTTTAATCTATTTTGTAAATTAAAAATCAATAATTTTGAAAAATTGATTAATTTGTCCCATTAAGTAATTTAAAATTTTGATAGATATACATAAAAAAAAATACATAATTATATTATTAAATCGCAATTCAAATTTATATGTTATAACTTTTTGAGATCTATAGCTAAATTCTTATCTTTTTTTTTTTAGATTTTTGTGTGTAACCATAGTGTATGGGAGAAATTGAAAAGGGTGTTGCAATAATTATGAAAGAAGTCAAAAGGGATTGTGGGTTGGGAAAAGTCAATAAATGCTGAGGTTGGGTTAGGAGAAGTCAATAAATGCCGAAGTTTTTTTTTTTTAAATCAAAAAATTAGAAAATTAGGATTAGGAGATTGAAGCTCCTATCCGATTTTTTAGGAAAGAGAAAATGAATGCAAGTTTTAAATTTTTTTTTTTTTGAAAATTTGTGAGAAAGATTAGGAGAGAGAGATTATGAAATATTTTTGTTATTAAATAAATAAATCAGTCAATAGTTTTTTTTAATCTATTTTGTAAATTAAAAATAAATAATTTTGAAAAATTGATTAATTGGTCCCATTGAGTGATTTAAAATTTTGATAGATATACATAAAAAAAAATACATAATTATATTATTAAATCATAATTCAAATTTAGATGTTATATCTTTTTGAGATCTATTCAAATTTAGATATTATATCTTTTTGAGATCTATAACTAAATTCTTATCTTTTTTATTTTTTATTTTTGTGTGTAACCATAATTTATGGGAGAAATTGAAAAGGATGTTGCAATAATTATGAGAGAAGTCAAAAGGGATTGTGGGTTGGGAAAAGTCAATAAATACTGAGGTTGGGTTGGGAGAAGTCAATAAATGCTGAAGTTTTTTTTTTAATCAAAAAATTAAAAAATTAGGATTAGGAGATTAGAGCTCCCACAGGCCTTGGGGTTAAAAACTCCCTTTTGCTTAATAAAAAAATACATAATTATATTATTAAATCATAATTCAAATTTAGATGTTATATCTTTTTGAGATCTATAACTAAATTCTAATCTTTTTTATTTTTTATTTTTGTGTGTAACCATAATTTATGGGAGAAATTGAAAAGGATATTGCAATAATTATGAGAGAAGTCAAAAGGAATTGTGGTGGAGAAAAGTCAATAAATGCTGAGGCTGGGTTGGGAGAAGTCAATAAATGCTGAGATTTTTTTTTTAATCAAAAAATTAGAAAATTAGGATTAGGAGATTGGAGCTCCCACAGGCCTTGGAGTTAAAAACCCCCTTTTGCTTAATATATAGTATAGATATAGATATAGATAGATGTGTTGGACTTTTCAAAAAATTTATTTATTTTTTTTATACTTGTTCTTAATGCATTAAAGTGTTATTATGAGGGATAATAATCATATGTGTTGTGACTTTTCAAGGAATTTATATGTGTTGGATTTCAAAGAATTTTTTTTTATGCTTGTTCTTAATGTATTAAAGTGTTACTATGAGGGAAAGACTTGGGAGTTGGGAGAAGTTAATAAATGCTAAGATTTTTTTTTTAAATAAAAAAATCAGGAAGATTGAGAGATTGGAGCTCTCACAAGACTTGGGGTTAAAAATCTCATTTTGCTTAATATATAATATAGATAGATAGATAGATAGATATATCTTTTTATTTTTGTGTGATTTCTATTCGGGTATTTTTTTTTTCAATTTATTTAAGATGGAGTTGTGGGTATCTTTCTTTTTTTTTTTTTTTTTTTTTTTTTTTTGTGTGTGTGGTTTCTATTTGTTTTTAATTATTATTATTATTTAAGTAAGTTATGATGTAAGTTAGATATGTGATAGACATGTGAGTTTTATTAATTTAAATTTTATTTATATAAACTTTAAAGATTGTTTTTTTTAGTTTTTTAGTTTTTTTTGTTATGTTATAATATAATATATAAAATATAGGTAGATATTTACAACTTTAATAAAAAAATATTATCTGATTTTTTGGAGAAGAAAAAAGGAATGCAAGTTTTAATATATTTTTTTGAAAATTTGTGAGAGAGATTAAGAGGGAGAGATTATGAAATATTTTTGTTATTAAATAAATAAATCAGTCAATAGTTTTTTTTAATCTATTTTGTAAATTAAAAATCAATAATTTTGAAAAATTGATTAATTTGTCCCATTAAGTGATTTAAAATTTTGACAGATATACATAAAAAAAAAAACATAATTATATTATTAAATCATAATGTAAATTTAGATGTTATATCTTTTTGAGATCTATAACTAAATTCTTATTATTATTATTATTATTTTTTTGTGTAACCATAGTGTATGGAAGAAATTGAAAAGGGTGTTGCAATAATTATGAGAGAAGTCAAAAGGCATTGTGGGTTGGGAGAAATCAATAAATGATGAGATTGGGTTGAGAGAAGTCAATAAATGCTGAATTTTTTTTTTAAAATTAAAAAATTAGAAAATTAGAAAATTAAGATTAGGAGATTGGAGCTTCCATAGGCCTTAGGGTTAAAAACTCCCTTTTGCTTAATATATAGTACTAGCCTATCACCCGTGCTATGCACGGGATAATTATAGATATTTATATTTGTTTTCATTTTTTTAATATATAAATTAAATACATGGGGTTTGACCGAGGAGTTTGAAAGAATTTAATAAGTGTTTATTTATTTATTTAAGAGGCATTTACACAATAATTACATGGGTCTCTTGGGGATGCAAAAAGTAAGGAAATTAGGATTTCATTTATTGCGTTATTCATTTAATAAGTGTAATTATTATAAATTAAGTGTTTATTGTAATCAATAGTGTAATTATTACAATCTTTGAACCAATCACCAATCACAAAGTCAATTTTTTTTAAAAAAAATATTAAAAAATCAGGAAATTAGGATTTTTTAATATATAAATTAAATACATGGGGTTTGACTGAGGAGTTTGAAAGAATTTAATAAGTATTTATTTATTTATTTAAGAGGCATTTACACAATAATTATATGAGTCTCTTATAATAATGTGGTTTATCCACCTCTGAACGAAGCTGATGAGTTTTAAAATGTATTAATTATGCTTAATTTGTTTTATAAATAAATTGATCTCAAATGAAATTTTAAATAGTTCAAAGCAAGTTGATTTTTTTTTAAAATTTTATTATTATTATTATTATTTTTAATATGGATACTTTTGTAGTGAAATCCTCCGGGAAAACGCATATTGTAAATGGGCTAATATAAATTGTAATTGTCGATCAAAATATCTAATTTATTCTAGAGGTATTGAACTAAGAGTTATGATACAATATCATTGACAATCACAATAAATTAAAATTTTAACCATGGTATTTATTTATTTTTTGGAGAGGTGTATGTTCCAAAATTAATACAGATGTGATTTTTTATTTTGAATAGTAAATAAAAAGATTAAATAACATTAAAAAAAACAAACATTGATGTAACTGCAACAATCATATTAAAAAAAAGAGTCATTGAACAAACTACAATCACATCACATTTTTCCCATAATAAAATAAATAAATTAAAAAAAAGAGCTATTAAACTAACTACAATCACATTAAAAAAAAAGAATTATATTAAAAAATTATAATCACATTAAACTAACTAATTATAATGACATTTTTCTTTTTGTGAGGGTTTATAACTAACTAATTATAATGACATTTTTCTTTTTGTGAGGGTTTATATTTATCTAACTTTAATCATATTAAAAAAGTAAAATAGTAAATAAAAAGTTAAAATAACATTAATACAATCACATTAAAAAAAGAATCATTCAACTAATTATAATCACATTTTTTCTTTTTATCTAGCTTTAATCATATTAAAAAATCAAAAACTAATTATAATCACATTTTTTCTTTTTATCTAACTTTAATCATATTAAAAAATCAAAAATAAAATCAAGAAAACCATTGAACTAACTTTAATCATATTAAAAAATTAAAATAGTAAATAAAAAGATTAAATAACATTAATACAATCACATTAAAAAAAAAAAATCATTCAACTAATTATAATCACATTAAAAAATCAAGAAAACCAAAAATAAAATCAAGAAAACCATTGAACTAATTTTTGATTAACTACAATATTTTTTATCTAACTTTAATCATATTAAAAAATCAAATATAAAATCAAGAAAACCATTGATTTTTTCTTTTTATCTAACTTTAATCATATTAAAAAATCAAAAACTAATTATAATCACATTTTTTCTTTTTATCTAACTTTAATCATATTAAAAATTCAAAAATAAGAAATAAAATCAAGAAAACCATTGAACTAATTTTTGATTAACTACAATATTTTTTTATCTAACTTTAATCATATTAAAAAATAAAAAATAAAATCAAGAAAACCATTGAACTAATTTTTGATTAACTACAATATTAAAACAGTAAATAAAATCAAAAAACCATTGTACTAACTACAATATTAAAACAAGAAACAAAAGAAAAAGTTAAGAAGGAGAAATTAAACAAAAATAACACTTACTGCTTTGCATATGTAGTCACCGAAGTTTGAAAGTATGGAAATGAGAATCAAGAAGGAGAAAGCAAAAAAGTTAAGAAAAATATGTGTATTGGAGGAGTTATAAAGAAAAAATTAAGAGGGAAAAAAATGTCTTGGGAAGGATAAAATTAAGAGGGAAAAAATTAAGAGAGAAAAATAAATAAACACTTATTAAATAAGACTAAATAAGACTTGATTACAATTGTCTCTTGGGATGCAAATTACATGTATAAGATGCAAAAAGTAAAGGCCTCAAGAAGAAAAACCGAGAAAAAATGTGTAGGGAAAGATAAAATTAAGAGAGAAAAAATTAAGAGGGAAAAATAAATAAACCCTTATTAAATAAGACTTGATTACAATTGTCTCTTGGGATGAAAATTACATGTATAGGATTTTCTTTTTAATCATATTAAAAAATCAAAAACTAATTATAATCACATTTTTTCTTTTTATCTAACTTTAATCATATTAAAAATTCAAAAATAAGAAATAAAATCAAGAAAACCATTGAACTAATTTTTGATTAACTACAATATTTTTTATCTAACTTTAATCATATTAAAAATAAAAAATAAAATCAAGAAAACCATTGAACTAATTTTTGATTAACTACAATATTAAAACAGTAAATAAAATCAAAAAAACCATTGTACTAACTACAATATTAAAACAGTAAACAAAAGAAAAAGTTAAGAAGGGAAAAAAATGTCTTGGGAAGGATAAAATTAAGAGGGAAAAATAAATAAACACTTATTAAATAAGACTTGATTACAATTGTCTCTTGGGATGCAAATTACATGTATAAGATGCAAAAAGTAATGGCCCTGAAGAAGAAAACCGAGAAAAAAATGTCTTGGGAAGGATAAAATTAAGAGAGAAAAAATTAAGAGGGAAAAATAAATAAACCCTTATTAAATAAGACTTGATTACAATTGTCTCTTGGGATGAAAATTACATGTATAGGATTTTCTTTTTAATCATATTAAAAAATCAAAAACTAATTATAATCTTTTATCTAACTTTAATCATATTAAAAATTCAAAAATAAGAAATAAAATCAAGAAAACCATTGAACTAATTTTTGATTAACTACAATAGTTTTTTATCTAACTTTAATCATATTAAAAAATAAAAAATAAAATCAAGAAAACCATTGAACTAATTTTTGGTTAACTACAATATTAAAACAAAGAAATAAAATCAAAAAACCATTGTACTAACTACAATATTAAAACAAGAAACAAAAGACAAAAGTTAAGAAGGAGAAATAAGGATAAAATTAAGAGAGAAAAAATTAAGAGGGAAAAATAAATAAACCCTTATTAAATAAGACTTGATTACAATTGTCTCTTGGGATGAAAATTACATGTATAGGATTTTCTTTTTAATCATATTAAAAAATCAAAAACTAATTATAATCTTTTTATCTAACTTTAATCATATTAAAAATTCAAAAATAAGAAATAAAATCAAGAAAACCATTGAACTAATTTTTGATTAACTACAATATTTTTTTATCTAACTTTAATCATATTAAAAAATAAAAAATAAAATCAAGAAAACCATTGAACTAATTTTTGATTAACTACAATATTAAAACAAGAAATAAAATCAAAAAACCATTGTACTAACTACAATATTAAAACAAGAAACAAAAGAAAAAGTTAAGAAGGAGAAATTAAACAAAAATAACACTTACTGCTTTGCATATGTAGTCACCGGTTTGAAAGTATGGAAATGAGAATCGAAGAAGGAGAAAGCAAAAAAGTTAAGAAAAATATGTGTATTGGAGGAGTTATAAAGAAAAAATTAAGAGGGAAAAAAATGTCTTGGGAAGGATAAAATTAAGAGGGAAAAAATTAAGAGAGAAAAATAAATAAACACTTATTAAATAAGACTAAATAAGACTTGATTACAATTGTCTCTTGGGATGCAAATTACATGTATAAGATGCAAAAAGTAATGGCCCTGAAGAAGAAAACCGAGAAAAAAATGTCTTGGGAAGGATAAAATTAAGAGAGAAAAAAAAAATTAAAAGAAATAAATAAACCCTTATTAAATAAGACTTGATTACAATAAAGACAATCAAAGACTTTATTAAATAAGACTTGCGTTATTCATTTAATAAGTGTAATTATTATAAATTAAGTGTTTATTGTAATAAACATATTTTTCTTTATTTTTGTATAAATAAACCCTTATTAAATAACCCTTATGTGAATTGTGATTTTTAAATGTTTTTTAAAAATGTCTTCTTTTTTTCTTTTTTTATATTATATTAAAGTTTAATATTTTGATAATAATCATATGTGTTGGACTTTTCAAGGAATTAAATATCTCTTTTTTATTATAATATATTAAAGTTTAATATTTTGATAATAATTACATGTGTTGGACTTTCCAAGAATTTTTTTTATGTTTACTCTTAACGCATTAAAGTGTTATTATGAGGGATAATAATTATATGTGTTGGGACTTTTTAAGGAATTAATATGTGTTGGATTTCAAATAATTTTTTTTATGCTTGTTTTTAATGCATTAAAGTATTATTATGAGGTTAAGATTTGGGAGTTAGGAGAAGTTAATAAATGCTAAGATTTTTTTTTTAAATCAAAAAATTAGGAAATTTAGATTGGGAGATTGGAGCTCCCACAAGACTTGGGGTTAAAAACCTCCTTTTACTTAATATATAGTATTTTATTTTATTGCTTGGGAAACTTTTAAGGAAAATAACTAATTTAAAAATAAAAAAAAATAAAAAAAAGAAGAAGTAGAGATTTTGATGATGACTGAAATAATATGTGAAAATCGTATAAATAATAATTAATTAAATTAATTCAGACCAAAACTAAGGGGTTGTTTGGGATAATAAATAAGTGTATTTTTTAACTTTTTATAAAAAAAAATATACAAAAAAAATAAAGAAATAATGTGATCTAAAAAATATAAAAAGATAAAAAAATATGTTTATATAGCACGCGTAATTTATTAAAGTTAATTATAATTATAAATTATTTTAAAAAAATGTCAAACTATTTAATATAATTTTTGTTTTGTCAAATTAAGGCCTCGTTTATGAACATATTTTTTAGTAATTTTTTTTTTTATTTTTTTGCTAAAATATGATGTAAAAAATATTAGTATGTTTGAGATAATTTTTTAATTTTTTACAAAAAGATATTTAAAAAGTAGAAAAAAATGAAATATTTGATTTTTTGATATAAATTGTTGATTTTTTATATTTTTTTAATAACTTTTTAACTTTTACGTTAAAAAGTGATATTGTCAAGGCCTAAATATGTGTGCACACCTTGTCCTTGCACTACATCTGGGTTGAGATTCAAATTTACACTTCTTTTACGATGTGTTTAGTTAGGGGATTTGAAAAGAGATTTAGAAAAGAAAATAAAAAAGTATGTGAAATGTGAATAAAATATACTTACATTTCACTTAATGTTAAACACATTTTTTATTTCTTTTTTCAAATCTCTCAACCAAACAGTACATTAATGTTGGCCCAACACTACACAAGAGCACTAGAATAATTTAAAGGAGTTTTCTTAGGTGTGCAACCCACAAAAGGTGTAAGTGGGTTGCACACCATGTGCCACTTACACAAAAGGTGTAAGTGTAAGGTGTAAAGTGTAAGTGTAAGGTGTAAATGTAAGGTGTAAGGTGTAAGTGAGTTGCACACCATGTGCCACTTACACAAAAGGTGTAATGTGTAAGGTATAAAAGGTGTAAGTGTAAAGAATAAGGTGTAAGGTGTAAGTTGCACACCATAACCAAACCCTAATTTAAAAAGCTCAAAACAATTTCATTATAGATTTTTTTTTTAAAAAAGACTAATAATTATTTATTTTTATCTTTAATTAATTTTTAAGATCTTCTAATCTAATCACTGAAAAAGTAAATTTTTTTACCCAACAAAAAAATTGTAAAAAATAATTTCCAAATCTATGATTCAATGAACACTAGTTGACAATGGTACCTGGCCACCCAATAACTTCTCCATGCTGTTCCGCCTGCAATGCCACGGCAGCTCTGCCCAGCAGGGTGACAACACCTGCACATGGGGCACTCGGCAATGAACAATGCTAGGTATATCAAAAACATTAAAAACAAAATTATACGATGTGAAATTTACACTATATAAAACGCATATTCCCTATAATTTTTAATATATTTTTGAGATTTTAAATATTTTTACTCAGCAATTGATTATTTGAAACTCTTCATACTTTAGGCCTGGATTAATAATCAATAATATTATATATTCAAAAAAAATATATTTATGAATCATAATCATTCTAGGTGAAACTTATATCTTATTAATTTTAAATTTATTTGAAATTATGGATTTTAGTTAAAATAGTCAATAAAAAAAAAATACTAAACCATTCAATAAAATAAAATATCACTTCACGCACATTAACAATCACCTTTTCCTCATAATTATCTATTAATACTACAAAAAAATTCACAAATTATCTAAAACACAATTTTTTTTTTCATCTCATAAAGGGCTCAATTGGGAAGTTAGTTAGTCCGCTTTTGACTTTTAATCCATTTTGAATTACATCACATCTTATATTTTTTATCTAAAAAAAAATGAAAAAGTCATAAAATCAGCTTTTAACTAACTTTTTTAAATATTCTAAAATAATTAAAAAACCAACTAAAATAGGGAAGTTCTCAAAGAGAGGCTTTATTTTGGAATAAATTTCAAAACACTTCTTCATTATGGAGAACGTTTCTAGATTAATGGTAAATGAATGTAATTGTGACAAGAGCCATTGTGATGGGCTCTTGATTTTGGTAGAAAGAAAGAGATAAAAAGTACCGTTAAAGCGTAATGAAGGGTCTATCTCTGAGTCTTGACCAAACCTGAATTGATGCTGCGGCAAATGCAAAAGCAAAGGCAAAAGCATTGAAAGATACGATACATAGGGGAGTAGAATAGTTTATTTGATTGGACCCAAATGTACACTACTTGCCATTCTCGAAGTTTGCTCAAAGGCCAACTTTAGGAGGACTTTCAATTTTTTTTTTGGTTTTTGTTTTGTGTACTTCACGTCTCAGTTCTAGGTGTCTTTACACCATCTAATTATCTCTTAATTCGCCTCTAATAAAGTAGTTCACTAGTATACACATAACATTTTTAAGTTGTATTTGAATTATAAATTTGAATAGAAATTTGAAAAAAAAAATAAAAAAACATAGGTGAAATAGTTAAAAATTCAATTGTTAAATGCATCTTTAATAAAGATGTTAAAAATATACACACGATAAAATGAGGCACATTTCAAGTGTCAAATTGCTCACTAATTAACATATATATGCCTCATGTATTTTTATCTAGTTGAAACAATGCTCTAAGGCTTTGTTTGGCCAGGATTTTTTGGATTAAAAAAGTACAAAAGACAAAATAAGTTAAATAAGTAAATATGACAAAAATATCATATTTAAACCATAATCATTTTAATTTTTCTTTTGTAAAAATTAAAAATATCAATCCAAACAAACTTTATAATCTCAATCTAAACAAGTCCCAATTCAAAAAAATCAACTAAAAAAGTCCTAACCAAACGGCAACTAAACCAGAGTCCCACCACAATCACCCACTTCTTTAGAGAGAGATAGATGAGAGAAAATTACCAACAGTTAACTTCTGAAACTAAAACCACATTTTGCATCTCTTACGTTAATTCTTTATTGTAAAGAACTTATTATTTTCCATACTAAGGACGGGTTAGCAAAAGACATTTTTATAAGACAAATACTTCAAATCTCACTTTGGACAAATCAGAAGATATTGTCGATAAATAGTAATAGGAGGGCTTGACTTTATCATTAACATCTCAAAGATATTTGGCAGTCAAATTCAACAATCGATAGAATGGAAATTTTGTAGCTGGACCACACTGTGCTGGGCCAAGAATAAGCCGTATATGTGTTTGTATTTACAAGGTGGACTGAGCCTGCAATTCTCGGCCCATGACCTACGCAAAATGTTTAACCCAGCCAGTATTCCCAGGTTCAGGCTAGCCCAGGAATTCTAGGTGTGTCCATTTTGAAGAGAAAATTCACCAAAAAGAGAGAATTTAATAATTGAGTTTGAGACTCTATGTACAAGTTTTGAGACAGCAGTGGCATGGCAGGTCGAAGCTGCAATTTTTTAGGAGTTAAGATCTTCATTAGAGGTTGCAAATTTAAAATTCAATAACTAATTGTGTTGTTTTAGTTGATTACAGATTGTGACTTTTATATGGAAAGCAAAGTTATGAGTTTAATTTTAAGGATTGAACTAATAGTTAAAAGTTTTTTTTTTCCACTCTCTTGAGATCACTTTCAAAACTCAAGTTCGATAATTATCTAGTTTTAGTTCCCTCCAAGATTTTAAGAAGCTTACTCAATTTAGTGCTCTAAAATCTTTTGAAAAATCCACATTATAAAAGTTTTTCTTCAAAATGTCATTAAAATGTTGTTAATAACCACAAAAAAAAAAAAAAAAAAAAAAACCCTTTAAATATTTGGTTTCTTAGGTAGGTTCTTATAGTTTTTAATTGAACTATTTGTGAACCTTTATAAGCCAAAACAGATTGAGTAATATTAAAATAAGTATGAAATGAGTAGTATTAGCATTATTAAATTGAGGTTTAATCCCCTATAATATTTTGATTGGGTAAACTGGTTTTTTTAAATAATAGTGTAATAATGTTTAAGTGCGACATAATTCACTTTGTTCAACAAAATTTGTCCAATACCTTCTTTCTGACTATGTTCTAATTCCACTCAAGAAAATATATGTACCACGAACTAATTGGGCCAAAAACTAAAAACACCCACGTAAACAAATATATATATATATATATATAAATTTCACTTTCACAAATAAAAGGTATATTAATTCAATTCTCATCAATTTTTGCTCTACACTACACCATAAACCATACAAATAAACTGCTTAATTTACAAACCATTGTAGACTTTGTACTAGTTATAATGCCATAGTCTCATTATCAAATCAATCTTTCTTGTTGCTTTGGATAATCATCAAGCCAATTTCCAAACAAGTTAGTCTCTTGGAGATCAAACATTATTGATCAGAGACTTCCTAGTCTGATGTTGAAATGCCAAAAGTCCACCATGTGAATTCCACCAATACCTCCCATATTTATTCATATAAGCTCACATACGTTTCTTTGGATAGAGTTTTTATCTATGTAGATTTATCAGAATTTTAATTATGTGTCTTTTTAATTCTATTAATTATTTTATGTAATATATAAAATAAAAAAATAATAGATATAACCATTAGAATATGGGACAGACTATATGATAATTTTTTTTTTTTTTTTTTTTATGGACTTTGGAAAAGATGTCATGTTGGCGTAGATCACATGAGTCCACGTGTAAGGACCAGAAATTGCCACGCATGGCTGTCGTAACAGTTCTCAAAGTCCAAACAAAACAAACAACCGAAGGTAGTATGTGGCGCTGCGAGTCCGTAAAATTTGTGGTCTCAGCGACAAGTCCCACGTGGTACAGAGGTGGCAATGCAGTGGCGCACACACAAATAGAAACAGAAGAGCAGAACAAAAGCTCATGCGGTGCCCGATCGGCTCAACTCATAACTTGCTTTAGTTTGGATTGACAACATCTGGCTATCAATGTCATCAATTACACCGAATTTTGCACCCACACCGAATCAATCCACCGAACCCATCACTTACCTTAAAATATTAAAATTTTAGTGAGTTTTTGTTGACTTATACAAAAAATAATATGACAAATATAATGTAATGAATAGTGAAATATTACAACTAAATAATCTCTCTTCAATGGAATAATTTTTTTTAGGGATTTTCTATTGGATCATCCTATGTAATGGAGCACCCACTTAAGAGAGAGTGGGGTGGTTGGAGAACCCACTAGAGAGAAGTGGGAGTTTAATGGTTAACCCACTACCAAGCCACTCATGAGATGTTGCTGTCTTCTTCTCTTCTCAATATGCATAAATAGATAAAGAGAGGGTTAAAGAAAATGAGAGGGTGAGAACCAAGAGAGTGAGAGATGTGAGGTAGAGAAACAGTCTCCCTCGGTGTGAGCGAGGGAGACGGGTGAATGGGTGAGTAAGAATAGTGTGAGCTTCTCCTCTGTAATATTTTTGTAATCTCTCCATTGTTATAAGTAATAAACGGTTACTCTCCCGTGGACGTAGACATTATGACCGAACCACGTTAAATTTGGTGTCTCCTTCTGTTTGGGTGTGATTTTTCTGCTTGCTACGATTTCTATAAGGTCTTGGGCGGGATCGCCGATCCCAACAAGTGGTATCAGAGCCTCATCGGTGGCGTTTCAGAACAAAAACAACGTGTTGTTCGAAACTGCCCAGAAATCAAGTTGCTCGAAATCCGATTTTGAGCATACCAGGAGCAAGGTCTCGACGAGAGGAGTCCAACCATGCAAAGAAGGCCACCAGAGGAGGCCGAACGCGCCCTCACGCGCTCCCTGAAGCATGCGTGTGAGGCCCAGTCTCAACACGCGCTATCACGTGCCGTGCAGATAGACGGCGAGTTAGTCCAGTCGCACACACGCGCCCCACGCGCGGCGTAAGGAAGAAGGCGACTGGCGCGTGCGCGTGTACCCCACGCACTGCCACATTGCGCTATGTCAGCACGCCATGTCATCGACACGTGGAACAGTCGTCAGCCAGAATTCGCCACGTGGCCGCCACGTCAGCGTCTAGTCAGCGCCACATGGCAGCCGCGCCAACGCCACGTGGCAGCCACGTCATCGCCACGTGTTTGCCACGTCATCATCCAGTCAGCCAGTTCAGATGCCACATCAGCATCCAAAGGAAAGGATCCGGTGCTTCGCGGCTAAGGTGCAGCCGCGGATCTGAGGCGTACAAAATGTTTTGGCTAGATCTAAGCCATTTGGAGTCTGTTTTTAGCGATCCAATAGTGGTTTTCAACTATTTGGAGTATTCCGGATACATCCGTACGGTCAAATTTTGGAATTGGAGTTTCTATAAAAAGAAAGCAGATTAAAGTGACAGACGGCGGTAGTGCGGCAGACGAAATATTCTGTTGGAACACGAAATATTCCTGAAATTTTGAAAATTGTAATTTTGGTGCTTGTAGTTTGTGAAATTACAGTTTGGTCCCAGTGTTTGGAAAATTTGCAATTTTGCCCCAGTTTTGGAGAAAGTTTTCAGTAAGGTCCCCGGAAGTGCAACGATGATTGGTCCTAGCTAATCAGACCGTTCCGGACGCAACCGCAAGGTCAGAATGGTTAAATTCTGAACAATTTTTTAAAGACTGTTAAAACATGGGAGCTTGTCATCTTTAATAGTCGAAGGAAAGTTACCAGATATTGTGGAACGCTGCGGATTCACTGAAGAGGTTAGAATGGGCAGATTCTAACCAGATTGGACAACCAGATACAAATCAAGATAGATCATTGAAAACCAAAGGAGATCAGGCTTAATCGAATGGCAAATCAATAGAGATCAGGATTGGTCAAGGGCGATCAGAAGAATTGCACATGATTATCTTAAGATCAACAATGTCTAGGAAAGTTCTGTCAAAAAGACACTGTCTAAGGAGACTGGTTCTTAAGTGGGACCGATTGTGACCCCACCAGTCTTTCCTGGGAACTTTCCTGGTTGTTGATGTAATCGGAAGATCTGGTTCAATCAAAAGTCCACTTCATTGATAGATAGATGATTGGCAACTAGTACAGGCTTAGGGAAACGTTGTGGTAGTTGGAGCTATTGTCAAACATAATACAATAAGTACTGGTAGTATGTGAACGTGGAAGGGCAACAGCTGCAGTAGTGCACACATAAGGTGCAGGAGCACGTACCTACAATAGCACAGATGAGTACGCATGAATGTTATACAAATGTGCAGTGTGTCGGATTTTTGGCCTGGCAGCAACAACTAGTTCACAGAAGAAAGCTCCAGACAGAGAAATTGAAAGGGATAAGACGTTGCAATGCGCACTCAGAGAGAGGCAAATCTCTTTCTTTGTCCTGAATCTGGTTCGTGGCAATGAAATCGCGACGGGCACCTAGAGAGTTTGGGTGGAGTCACCTCAACAGGGAAACAATGAGCATTCTATTTGAGGATGTAAGTACCTGGTGATAGAGGTGCGAGCCATGCAAGATGATGTGTGGCGGTTGAAGACATTCCAAGTAGGAGGTACAGATTCACTCCGGATACTCAGTGGAATGGAGGCATATTTGTACAACGGTGTTTTATCATCCATGTGGGTGATGGGGGTGATTTATTTTGTTCACCCGGTTGAAGCCAATTGGAAGCCAATTGAAGACCTTTCAGAGTCAGTTGCAAAAGTTATCAGTTCATTTGGAGACTCTTGGGTTAGTTTACAGAACTTCAGAGTTCATTGGGTTTTTCTCTACGGGATAGAGAGAACCAGCATTGGCAAAGTGTTCTATGGAGATTTGGCATATGTAATAAGTCCAAATGGTAGTACTTTATTGGCATTGGCCTCTGTGGAGGCGTTGGAGATCCTTCATGGATCGTTATTGGAAGACTCGCATCTGGTAAAGCCTTGGTTTCCGCATTTGTCGATTTGAAGAAGGTGTGACAATCTACTTCAGATCTTGGTAGAGCTTTGGTGTTTTTTGTTCAATGTCTATTGGAGGCATTGTTGTTGGCGGTCTTTCACGAATTATTGGCGACTTTCAAAGTCATGGTTTATTGAGATTCATTATCACAGTTGGGATCTATGATCATGTCTGATTAGATCCAGGGGTGTCTCCGGTTTGTGAGACTTGATTGTTTCTTCTTCTTGTGGATTTTCATTTTCGCAATCTGTTCCATATTCGAAGACATCAGCTATTGGTAGTCTGGGTGACGATTCAGACTCCAGGTGTTTGCTTTTCTAGAAGTGGTTTGACCGTTGGTGTTCATTGAAGATTGGAAGAGATTGTTGCGGAGAAACGTGAAGATGGTGATTTTGTGAATCTCATGTGTTGGGATCCATCCCTTAATCTGCCGTTGGATTTGGAGGGGATAGATCGTTTACAGACTCGGTGGAGTCAGCGGGGACTGTTGGAGTTGTGCATTTACGGTGCACGTGCCTTTGGGCGGTTTTTGGCAGCTGTGAAGATGGTGCATCATCTTGTGTCTGCTAGTTGGAATGTCAGTTGGAGGAATCTAGAGTTTGCTCGACACTTCAGAATTTTTGGCTCTTGGTATCTTGTAAGTTCATTTGGAGTTTGTTCCGATACTTCTGAACTGGTTAGAGCCTAACTGCGTCCACAGTCTAGTTTTGTTTGGTGGAGAACTTGCCTCAGTTCTCGGAGAATTTGTTTGGCTATCTTGATTAATTCGAGTTTAAAGAGAGCAGTATTGTATTCGATGGTTGATCGGACATGATGTTTTTGGTACTACTTTCAAAGTTGCTTTGACGGAGAATTTGAAGCCTCTTTTGTTTAGTCTCTTCAGCATTGGTTCAAGCGAGTTGCTCACCATATTTTGGAGTTGTCAAGGACAACTTGTGTGGCGCCTATGGAAATCGGAACTTGGCACTATGGTGGAGCTTGAGTTGTAGAAAATCGAAGAGCTAGCTCGATTGGTTCTGCATGTACTTTACATTGGCTCAATGTGATTTTGAGCAATGAAATCTGCTGTGTGTTTTTTTTTTTTTGGAAAAGCGCTTGTGTTTTGTACAGCAGATGGTATTCAGTTTTGACTAAACGATTGGATACCTGGGTTATGGTATCGGTTTTTTGATTTTGTGGCGGTGAACGCACCTGTAGACACCCCATTTTTGACCGCCCTCAAGACTTGGACGTCACCGCTTGAACATTCGGTGATTATCCATGTTGGTGTTTGTTTTGAGTTCCCGGAGGTCCCGGCTGCGCACCGTGCCTCAGGACTTCTCAACCGGTTTGTTCTGTACTTGGTTTTATACCAAGACTTGTGTGTTTTTGCATCTGAGGTTAGGGGGAGGCTTGTTAGCCATCCCTGAAGCCCACCGGCTGCCCCACACCTCCACCGGCACCACCTAGTGGCCACCGGCACTTATTTCTCAAAACCTTTGGCCGGTTGGCACTATATTATGCCGACCGGCACTCTTTTGTGCCGGTGACTGTTTTGGCTGGTCGGTGTGACCCCTTTGCACCCCCAGGGATGGTGCATGCCAGTTGTCACAGCTGGAGTGCACCATCACCACTCCCCATGCCTGGGTTTGCACCCTTTGCACCCTTAAACCCCATAAACCATCGATATGCGTGATTGGTGGCCCGAGGATCGAGGCATGCATATATTTGTGGAATACATTGCTATGCCCTTTTCCTGCTCTCTGTTGCAGCAAAATCAAGGATCAGCAAATTTTTGGAGTCTGGCACGCATTTCGAGAAAAGTGCAAACAGAGGCTAATTGGGGCATCCTAGTGGATTTCCGCGCCAGAGCAGCCCGGCATACATCATTCATCAGAAGCAAGGCAGCCCCTGGCTTGCATGCCAGTTTACAGCTTTTTTTAATTAATTTGTCAATTAATTAGAAATTTGTATATTTATTCGGACTGTATTATTCTTTCATTTTCGGACTGTATTATTATTTATTCAGACCCTCTGCGCGAGGGCAAAATTGTAATAAGTGTGCGTGAGTGTGATGTATGTCTTCCAACCCCACGTCTTTCTTCCCTTTTATTTACCCGCTTACGATGGTTAGATATAGGGCATATTTCAATTAGCATCAAGATGACAAAGATGTTTGCATCATTCATCTGCTTTTGCACGCACTGCCTCGGCGCATCATACAAACTGCATTTGTATTTCAATTCCAAATTGAATACGTGTTAGTTGTTGCATTTCACATGCCATGTTTAGGACAGCCGAGCCTGCTATAGTTTGCATCTTTGCATGTGTTGCATTAGGCATCGCTGTATACTTAGGATCATGCATGATTTCTAATCAGTTTCTGTTTTGGCTTGGAGTACTCGGTGAGTTTTTATGTTTTAGCATCCTTGCATGCGTGTGAGTGACTGCCATGATAGCATACTTACCATGAGGCTAAATGCTTATGTGATATAACTGCCTTGAATGCCTGTGGGTGGAGGTTGAGTTATTTGAATTGGAATAATTCATCAAATGCTTGTTTTAAGCCCACTAGATAGTGGCAAAATCATGTTTTCTAAGCCCACCCGAGGGTGGCAAATCCGCATTTTAGCCTACCTGCGGGTAGCACCTTCACACCATTTTCAAACAAACAAACATGAAATGTTTTGTTCCAATTCGAGCAGCCCGATCTATATTTGTTTGTCAGGCGCATCACGTAGTAATCTAGGCTAATAACCTAATAAGAACACACAATGTTTTCAAAAACAGATATCATGGTTAGTAGAGGCCGGTCTTTGACTGGGCGAGCAGGGGTGCTCACGATGTGACCTTCCCCAATCGTACCCAAGTTCCCGAGCCAACTTTGGTGATGACGGACACGTGGCCTTTGGCACCGAGTTAGGGTTTCCTAAATTTCCCATTTTAAAAATATTTAGGTGGCGACTCTGTTATCTGGCAAAGCAGTCCATGTTTGGCACTTCTTTCAAAAAATCTGTTTTTCTTCAAAACGATTTGCCGGATTTGGACTCTTTGGTTCGAGATTTGGAACCGCAACAAAATCGAGTCCGAATCAGAGTGAGGTCCTCGCGAACTGTTATAATACGATATTCGCAATTAAATGCGGTTGTACCAGCTTCAAATGAACCGTACATACAATATCGTGCCTGCAAAAGAAGGAAACTCAACAAGCACAACAAATCTGACAACATATGTTCAATGTGATCTTGAATGCAGACAAATGCAGTGCCGGTAGAAAGGTGCATCACAACGTAGGGAGAACGCGCGTGGTGACGCGAGTTTGAGCACGAAGGCTTGGTGATATCGAAGTGACGCGCATAATAATGCAAGTACGTGCATGAGAATGCAAGTTACGTGCACAACAATGCAGGACGAGCGTAAATCAGGATGCGTGTTTGTCACAAAACGGCAAGCAAGGAAATGCGCGTTTCGGCGAGGGCGACTCGATCGCGGCCTCCGGTTCACCTCCCGGAGAGGTTACAACATGTTCGAAAAGGATACACCTTGATTTTGATGAGTAATGATAAGACACACGTCAGAAGTTGAAGCTGAAGTTCCGGCAGAGCGATTTCGCGACAGAAAGTGCATTTCTCTTGTACTTTTTCAGGCCCCAGGGACTCCAATCCATATCAAAATTTATAGAGAGCTTGGGGGGCATGTGGGGAACACCACCGGCTAGTTCTCTTCCCAAGGGGAGGCCACCGGCCACTTTTTGAAAAGAGGATGGCCGGCCTGCCAGAAAAAGTGGTTGGCTGGCCACTTGTCCAAATCCGTGGGCATTTTTGTCTTTTCACCTTTTTTTTCTTTAAATCCACCCATCCAAACTCTTTGAGCTCACAAGTGCAGCTCCGAAAATACTTCCTCTATCTTCCCAAACCATTTTCTCTCTCAGATCTGTGCCCTATATGCGTTTTCCAACGCCCCACGCAAGTTGTTTTCGCGAAATCTTTCAGTTTTAAGCACTTTGAACCGATTAAATTTTGATTTCGGGGCTTCTTTTCTCATTTTCGCCACTTGAGGTGAGTTTGTCTCAATATTTGGAATATTTTCTCGGGAGTTGACTTTGGTTGACTTTTTCATTTCCCGAGAGTTGACTTTTGTTGACTTTTTCCAATTTTTGCTCATTTTTGCTCATTTTTTGCCCCTTTTGCAGATTTTCTGAAATGGCCGGTCATTTTCCTCACGGTGGAGGTCCTGCGGACGCCGGAGGTGATCCCGATATCATGGCTCTGCCTCCGAGGGTTCGACCCTTCATACCCGAGAGGTACGACCCACCGGCACATATTCTTCCGCGGGCTATTTTCTATCACTTCACTGACTTTGATGAGCGAGCGCTCGGGGATCTCCTTCTGCGAGAGCCAGAGTATCACCTCTCTCATGAGGCACGAGAGGTATTTACTTTGTTTTCACATTTTCTGCAACATATTATGAATTTTTCATGCATTCTGAACTCACGGTTCAATCACTTGAGTTTCTGAACATTTAGCCCATAAATTGATTGTGAACACACGGCACACATTGGTTGAGAATTGAACGCACGGCCCAAGTACTGATTTTCTGAGCACACAGCCCGAACTAGAGGTGAACATGCAGCACACACTGATTTAGAGTTGAACACGCAGCCCAAACACTGATTTTCTGAACACACAGTCTGAATTGAAGGCGAACACGCAGCACACACTGATTGAGAGATGAACACGCAGCCCAAACACTAATTTTCTGAACACACAGTCCAAGTTGAAGGTGAACACATGGCACACACTGATTGAGATTTGAACACGCAGCCCAAACACTGATTTTCTGAACACACAGTTTGAATTGAAGGTGAACACACGGCACACACTGATTGAGAGTTGAACACGCAGCCCAAACACTAATTTTCTAAACACAAAGCCCAAGTTAAAGGTGAACACACGGCACACACTGATTGAGATTTGAACACGCAGCCCAAACACTGATTTTTTGAACACACAATTCGAATTAAAGGTGAACACACGGCACACACTGATTGAAAGTTGAACAAGCAGCCCAAACACTGATTTTCTGAACATACAGTTCGAATTGAAGGTGAACACACAGCACACACTGATTTAGAGTTGAACACTCAGCCCAAACACTAATTTTCTGAACACACAGCCCAAGTTGAAGGTGAACACACGGCACACACTGATTGAGATTTGAACACGCAGCCCAAACTGATGTCTCGTACGCAGCTTACACTTTGAAATCTGAACACGCGGCTCATTCACTTCACTTTGCACGCAACCCATTCGTTTGCACACAGTTTATTCATTTCATTTGCACACAGCTCATTCATTTTATTTGCACACAGCTCATTCATTTTATTGAAGCATGTATTCATTCTGACTTGCACCTCTTGAACCCCCCTCTCTTTGCTTAACCACTAAGTTAAGAGCTTTTTGTTGCCTATATAAGCTCATCTCTTCCCCTTGTGTGAGGGGTTAGCCATTTTAGGTCAAAAACTAGAACTTATATCTATATATCTGTGTGATACACACACACTCTCTCTCTCTCTCTATATATATATTTTCCCTCTCTCTCCTCTTGTGTGTGTGTTTTTGGGCCTAAAAGTGTAGTTTTACCTCATTTTTGCACCATTACACACACCATTACACCTTAGCTCGAGATTGAGAGACTTAGAGGGTTGTTTGTTGAAGTTTTGGACTGACTTTGATCACTAGAGAGTGGCTGCTCCACCTGTTCTTCAAAGGATCTTCAAGGGTGAGCTTGTTACTTTAGTTTCCCCATTCTTGCACTAGCTTTCTACCCCTCTTGCTTTGTGTTTTTGGACTTGTGTTTAACATAAAAAAACTTGTTTTTCCTTGCTTAAGAACATTCATCAAGGTTGTTTTGTGGTTGGGGTAGAGTCTCACCCTCTTAGGCCTTGTTTTGGCCATTTTGGAGCCTTTTCTTGAGGCCTTGTTTACTTGGTGTTTTTGATCTTCTCACCACTGAAAACCAGTGGGTTTTCAGTGGTGAGGAAGGTATTTTTGAGTCTCATATAGGGGAGGGACACCCCTCTCCCCTTGGCCCCTTGTTTACCTTTGTTTTGGGCTCAAATAATAGCATGTATGCATGGTCGGTTTTGGCTTCATTTCAGAGTATATTTGTGATTCATATGACATGTTATGCCTCTGTTTTAGGTTGGTTTTATGGTCCTTGACATGCCTCCTATGTTTGCTTTGAAATGCTCTCTTATGCCTAGAAATATGCCATGCTTTGAAGCCATGTTTTCTTGCATGTTTTAGCTTAGTTTCATGGAGATACTAACATCATTTTGCCATGTACAAGGGCTGTGAGCCACTATTTTGGTCATATTTAGCATGCTTGACATGGTTGTTTTGCATGATGGCTTGTAAGCCTTGGGTAGGTGATCCATGTACATGCATTGGATAGTCTATTTAGATGATTTGGGATCATTTGACATGCTATTTCAGACCCTAATCCATGCTCATATGTTTGTACTTGTCATCTCTTTCATGCTTTAAAGGTGTGTTCTTTTATGCCTAAGAATAGGCCTTGTGTATGCTCCCATGATTAATGCATTTTGGGGGTGCCATGTGAAGGGATTTGGGTGTCATTTTTCATACTAAAAATCTGTTTTTGGTTGTTAGATTCATGCCATGAGTGGTTGTGTAAGTGGTAGTAAAATGCTCTTTTTGGTGCCTTAGGTTTAGGCCCATGAACTTGCATATTTGTGTAGTATTTTGGTCATCATTTAGGGCTTGTTTTGCCACTATTTTGGGGGTGGGGGGGGGGGGGGTTTGAGGGCTGCCCCATTGAAGTTAAGGCCACCATTGTATGTTCATTGTATGCTTGATGCATGCTTGGTTCATCGAGTGTTGTAGTAGGTTGGTCCCATTGCTTGATTGGCCCATGTTTGCATGCCACTTATACCTTGTATGCTCTAGCATTTTGCTTGCCTATTGTGATAGTTGCATGACACTTGGTATGCCTTGCATCTTAGTCCCATTGTCGCATCATTTGAGCTATGTTGCATACATGCATTCCATGGCTTGGCTTGGGGATTGTCAAGCCAAGCATAGGGTTGAGAGGAGTTCACACTTCAAGTGGTGCAACTCGTCTCAATTCTTGGTCACCAAGACCTTTGACTAACACATGATAAGGCCTTGGATTTCATTTGTTTGTTTGCATGCATTACCATTAAAATGCAACCTTGGTTCCTTAGGCCATCATGCATCAAGATGCATAATTGATGGCCCAAGAACCAAGAGTCATGCCTCCTCGAGTCCCAAGCATGATAGGAGGCATTGGCCATGCTTACATATGCTCAAAATCCATGCCATGCACTGCTGGTTTGCTGCTGCTGTCAAACTGTCCTCTGCAGGAACTTTCTGCCGACCGGCAGTTTAATGTGCCGACCGACACTTTATTCTCAGCCGATAAGCCTCCAGACCAGCCGATGGTCAATTTAAGAAGCCGGTGGTCATTTCCTCTGGCCGGTGGTGCAATGTAGTTCATTTGGGAGATGTTCTGGGACTTTGGGAATTTTTGGAGAGGCAGGGCAGTAGAAACAGAAGCAACAGTGTCATGACACGGGTTTTCCGGGCAAGTCGGATCGAGCATGCATCATTCGCGTATCCGTGAGCTGTGGCTACCTTTCCTTTTTGCATTTATTTGATAAATAATTAGAAATTTTGTAATAATTAATTTATTCATTATTCGGACTGTAATATTTATTCGGCCCCCCCTGTGCGAGGGTGTAATTGTAATAAGTGTGCGTGAGTGGGTGTATGTCTTCTAACCCCCATTTCTTTCCCCCTTTTATTTACCTGCTTATGATGATAGATTAGGGCACGTTTATTTTAGCATACCTTATACTATGCATGCGTGCATTCATGCATTTGTTGACATGCACCGGGCTCGGTACATCATACAAACTACATTGTATTTCAATTTCCAAATTGAATACTTGTTATTTGTAGCATTTCACATGCCATGCTTAGGATAACCGAGCCTGTCTAGATCACATTCTGCATGTGATGCATTAGTCACTCTAACATGAACTAGGACATGCATGTTTGCTAACTAGTTTATTGGTTTGTACAGTCTACGATGTAAGTATTTTATACTTTAGCATACCACATGCGTGTGAATGTTGCCATGACAGTATGCTTACCATGCAGCTAAGTGCTTATGTGAGTTAAACTGTTTGAATGCCTGTGGATGGAGGTTGGATTGCTTGAGTTGGAATAACTCATTGAAATCCGTATTTTAGCCTACTTGCGAGTAGCAATTTCAAATTGTTTTCCAAATAAACGGATATGCAATGTTTGTTTCCAAATTAGGCAATCTAGTCTATACTTGTTTGCTGCGCGCATAACATAGTAATTCTAGGCTAATAATTGGAATAAGAACACATAAAGTTTTCAAAATCGGATATCACGGTTAGTAGAGGCCGATCTTCGGACCGGGCGAAAGGGGGTGCTCATAACTGACCTTCCCCGATCGTACCCAAGCTCCCGAGCCAAGACCACTTTGGTGATGACGGACATGTGGCCTTCGGCACCGAGTCAGGGTTTCCTAAATTTCCCATTTTACAAATATTTAGGTGGCGACTCTGTATCTGGCAAAGCAGTCCATGTTTGGCACTACTTTTCAAAACAAAATCTATTTTCTCAAACGATTTGCCAGAGTTGGACTCTTTGGTTTAGATTAAGAACCGCAACAAACAAAAAAGGAGTCCGAACTGTAGCATAGAGGCCCAAGGGCGCGTCTACAGTTTCTGGTGACTTTGCTGGGGACTTTAGAGAGCTTGACTCGAACTCGTGATATCCTGTTTTGACTACACTTATGTGTTTCTTTGCATTGCATGTGCATTGGTGCGCCTAGGACACCGTGTTGGCCATCTGCTATTCCTGAGCAGTTTCCCGGAGGCTTGTCTTGTCAAGGCATGTCCATAAGGCTGACCGGTTGCGGGCTCTACCCGTGTGGGAACACAAACTCCGGTTTTACCGGGGCACCCTTTTTGACCATTCGACCTAGTGCATATTCGGAATCCATAGTGACCATTCCAAACTAGGAAAGGTTGCTTACCCGATATTAGGTTGTTTGAAATCGCTGTGTGCGTAGTGAAACCTTAGCTCCTGACAAAATAGGACAGGGAAACCCTACCCCAACATAGGGGTGTACTGGCTCTCTTTTACCTGTTATGTGCTTTTAGAGTGTATCTCTACAGGAACACACATATCAGTTTGCAAGATTGGGTATTAGGCCTGAGGGCACCAGTAACAGTATTTTGGGGAATCAGTTATCTGTGGGTACAAGATTCAAACATTGGGGACAATGATTCAGAAACAGTGATCAGTATTTAAGGAACAGTGTATCGAGTTCAGCGTGTTATCTAAACTATGTATCGTATGTTTATTTTATGCCGTTATGCTGTCCAATTGTCTGTTTATTTATACGCTTTATTTATCTTTTTATTAGGTAGTTGAGCACGATTGCTACCGACCCGATAGATATCCCCCAAGCACCCTGGGTTAGAGGCCGTCGACTCCTTCGATCTGAGGATCTGATAGACGGACAACCAGTGTACTACTCACTACCCCCGGTTACTAAACGGAGGTCAGTAAGGCGAAGGACATCGATCTGTGATCGATTCGAGGGCTTTATCTACCCCACGTGTTCGGTAGGGATCGAGGATTACGTGTCACCGCAGAGAGAGAATATATACCAATAATCCAACGAGCGAGGATAGCATGGCGGTTTGGAAGAGATGGTGCGCCACCTTCAAGAGAGCATAAGCGATCGGCGAGGATCTGCGTCCGTCAGGAAGATTTCGCCAGCAACAGCCCACGATTGTGAGGAACAGCAAAAACAATTGCGGTGGAGCAATAAGCGAACATCTGCCCGCATCAAGCTCCTTCCCCACCAGGAGTTCCTAACGTCGGGGAGACAACCAATGTTCAGACTGATACAGAACTACCCACAGGACCACCCCCACTTCCAACCCTACCTCAAACCCAACCTCAGCTATCAAAAACACCCACCAATCTACCGGACTCTCCCTTTGAGTTCGAGACTGATCCCACCGCACTAAAGTTGAGCAAGCTTGAAAAGTTGTTCAAAAGATCCCAAGAGGTCAAGACTATCCCTGACATTGAAGATGGTTACACTGACGCAGCCGTGACGCTGCCCGACAGATTCAAAATGCCTCATATTGATCGATTTGATGGGTCCGGGGACCCCATGGTACACTTAAGACTGTTTTCGGACGTTCTAAGGCCAATGGGCCTCAGTAGGCTCCAGAAGTTGTCTTTATTTGGTCGAACCCTGTCAGGTGTGGCATCCGCATGGTATGCCAAGCTAGAAGATGACGTCAAGAGAAATTGAGACGAAATGGCTGAGGCCTTCATCGCACAGTACTCATACAACACACAGATTGAGATCACGACCCGTGATCTCGAGACAACTAGGCAAGAGCCTAAGGAGAGTTTTTCAGAGTTCGTAACCAGATGGAGGGCCAAGGCTTCGATGATGACCTTGAGGCCTACGGACAAAGACCAGATTTGGATGATCGTGCGCAATCTACAGCCGAAGTTGATGCAAAAGATGATAGTAGTCCCATTTCCCACTTTTTCTGACCTACATGAAATGGGGTTGCAGATTGAAGATGCCTTAAAGCAAGGCTAGATTGATAATGATCGGGAACAACCCCGAAGGACCTTCAACCGCAACACTAATGCAGGCCCGAGTGGCGCATCTACTACGAGAACCTCCGAAGTGAGCATGGTCACCACTAACCCCCCACAAAGAAATACGGCAGCTTCGCCATTCTCCGGTGCGTCCGGAAGCAACCCGCAAACAACCAAATACCCACCCAGAAACACCAGAACTTTCGCTCCACTCTATATGCCCCTATCCAAAGCTCTGGGGGTTTTGATCAAGAAAGGGCACCTGAAGCCCCTGGAGCTGCGGCCCCTACCAGAAAAACTCCCCCCTACCCATAACCCGGCCAAATATTGTGCATTTCACCAAGAAGACCGCAGTCACGACCCGACCCGATGCTATCGGTTACGCCATGAAATTCAAGGTCTCATCGATAACGGGGTGATCTTGTCTCCCGAAAAACCCAATGTTACTACAAATCCTCTCCCCACACATAACCAATCTCCACCACCCAAAAGACTTAATTTCATCCATACCAGGGCCGGGTCCTACGACCCTAGTATCTATATCACACCTACCCACCTGCCTAAACCAGAGGTGTTCCTCCCCGATTGCACCGACTTGTGCATGATGGACATCTCCGTGACCCAACCTAAGCCAGTGGTGGTGACCGCCAAGAACAGGGGAAGGGAGATTCCAAAGGAGAAACAGGTTGTTGAGTCAGAGTCTGCGGAATCTGAGAGTTATATGGGTGAGACATACAGTCCGAGTGACTACATTTCATCGATAGGCCAGGATAGGCCCGGGATAGAATTGCCAACAGGGGGAGAGTTGTGTATGATCCAAGGAGATAGTCTGGGACAGGGAACAGATGAGGTAACAGCTGCAGGGGAGGACCCGGCCAATCTTCAATTTTACAGTGACCAATGCCCAGAGGACGCAGTGGTTGTGTGGTTCGATTATGAGGATTCAGTGGAAGTCACCGGATGGTTGGACGATCAGCCCGATGTGGTAGGAGAATTTCAGGCAGAGCACAGTTCAGCAGGAATGAGAATATCAGCGACGGTCGGAAGGGTCGAAGAGCAGGACACATCGCCGGGGGGCGCCGGTGTCAAGAATTTCGCCCGAGATTGGAATATTTTGAGTACGGAGATGAGTGAACGGTACCATGTCGAACAAGTAAGTTTGAGGATTAGAGAATCAGAAAGGTGAAGGCCCATGTGGGGTTGGAAACTGCTGTGTGCACAGGAAACGAGAATACTGAGCGGATGGATAGAAGGTCTGCGGCGCAAAACGACCATACGAGGCCGGACGGTGTCGTCGACGTGATGGAATGTGGTAGGAAGATGAGGACCTATGTCTTGCCCACACGGATGAAGATTGGGGGAATAACCAACCTGATAACACTTGGTACCTTGGAGAGGTCGACCACATGACGAGAAGTGGGCGATATTTCAAACCCCCACACTTGGATCAACCAGAAGCCTCGGGGAAGGATAGGGAAGCCAAGAAGCTAAAAGAGAAGCAACTTGAGGAAGAAGCTGTTCTCAAGCAGCTGAAAAAGATACAAGCAGACATCTCCATTTGGGGACTGCTCATGGCATCGCGAGTACACAGGCAGGCTGTTTTGACAGCCATGGATAAGGCCAAACTCTCCATAGAAACTACACGGAAGCGGTGGTTGGGTAGTCTTCGGGAGGAGGTTCCCGACGTTGACCTTTTCGGATAAAGAACTTCCGCTGAGGCGTAAATCACAACAAACCCTCTACATTTACGTGGAATGTAGAGACAAGTGGAATCTGGTGGTACTTGTCGATATCAAGTTACGCCATCAATGTCGCCTTGACTAGGACAGCATATGCGATTGGCTTGAAAATCGCAAATTTCGTACCAACAGCTCAGGTCATCCGGACGTACGACAACACAAGTAGAGAAGTAATGGGAACAGTTAAAGTTCAGACAAAGGTTGGGCCGGGATGACACGAGATAGACTTCCACGTCCTAGAAGTTCTTGCGACTTTTAATTTGCTTTTGGGGCGGCCGTGGCTGCATCAAGTGAAGGCAGTGTCATCTACTTTGCACCAAATGGTGAAATACCCCTATGGGAAGGGAGTAGCCATTGTTTTTGGGAATTCATCAATCCACCCACCACCGGAAGTATCCACGCCTGTTCTAGAAATCGAGCATGGCATGGAAGATGTGTTCATATCAGGTTTTACCTTGGCCGAGGCTTAGGTCGTACAGAATATCATGGCTGCTAACGAAGGGATATATGTCAGTGCTCAAGCAGTGTATCTCATGAACAAGCTCCAATACATCCCCGGGATGGGATTAGGAAAGAGCGGCCGTAAAGGCATTGCAGCGTTGGCCGAAGTGCCGCACAACCCTCATACCTTCGGCTTGGGTTATCTGCCCACCAAGGAAGATTGGGTAAGAAAAGGAAAAGAGATGGCGGGAAGAGCCAAAGCAAAACAGATGGGAAAGCCTTTTGAATTTATGCATCGGCCCATCCAAGGTACCCTGAACGGACGCTTCGTCCGGGGAGGGGAAGAATTTCCATTCTGTGGTTTTCCTGAGCCATGGCTGAATGAAGAAAAGAAGCACATACCGGGGTTCGAAATTTTCTTGGACCTACAGTTGTCAGGGGATGATGTTGTTGAAAAGCAGACAGACCCAACAGTTGAGGCTGAGCATAGCAAAGAAGTGGAATCTACGGACACAGAATTTGAAATGGGGGTAGCGCTGGCATGTCTACTTTCAGATCCTTTGATCGACCAGTTGTGCTTGGGGGATGACTCCTTGGTGACCATGATCGGAGATGAAACGGCTGCGGGCCTACCATCAGCTATTTTGGATGCATCCATCGCACCCTCCCTCACCTGGCAGTACGAGGAGGGGTTTTTATCAAGCAGCATCGAGTCAGGTAGTGAGCCGGAATCTGATTCCACCGAGTCTTGTGAGTCGGAATCAGGTTCCAGCTCGTCTGAGTCTGAGTTCGGTATTCCTGGGAGTGATAACCCGGATGCCACAGTCCTATCCAGGTCGTCTTTTTCTTTTTCTTTCGAGTATGTTGTAACAGAAGAATTGGACGGTTCGAAAATATCTAATGAGAATGAGGTGACTGTGGTTTCCGAGTACTTTTCTGTGCCTTTGGTTTATTGCTTAAATCAGGACTTTCAAAATTTTGATGAAAACGATGAGGACGAAATTCCTCCGGTTTTGCAACGTCTAATTGAACAAGAACAGGAGAGGTTTGTTAAACCCTTAATGGATGAAATCACTACCGTGAACATTGGTACTGAGAAGGACCCGCGGCTGGTCCAGATCGGGTCCACGTTGTCTTCGGAGGAACGCGAGCGCTTAGTCGCTTTATTAAAAGATTTCAAAGATGTTTTCGCGTGGTCCTACGAAGACATGCCCGAATCGATCTGAGATTGTACTGACCGGATCCTCTTGACCCGAGGCCCGACTGTCAAGCGAAGCTCGAAGAATCCGCCTGATTGGGCCATTAAAATCAAAGAAGAGGTCACCAAAGCAGTTGACGCGGCTTCGCTAGTATCCGAATATCCGACTTGGTTGGCCAACATTGTTCCAGTGCCAAAGAAGGATGGCAGAATCCGGGTATGTGTGGATTTCAGGGATTTGAACAGAGCCAGTCCGAAGGATGACTTTCCCTTGCCGCATATCGATGAGTTGGTAGATTTCACAGTGGGGCATGCTTTGCTCTCGTTCATGGATGGCTTTTCAGGCTATAATCAGATAGTAATGGCACCCGAAGACCGGGAGAAGACTGCTTTTACCACCAGGTAGAATGCGTATTACTCTGAGTAATGCCGTTTGAAATTTGAAGAACGCTGGGGCTACATATCAACGGGCTGCAACCACAATATTACATGACATGATCCATAAAGAGGTTGAGGTGTATGTGGACGACATGATTGTCAAGTCCAAAGAAAGAAAGGGCCACTACACCGCCTTGCAAAAGTTTTTCCAAAGGATCAGAGAATTTCGGCTGCGGTTGAATCCTCAAAAATGCACATTTGGTGTTACAGCGGGAAAAATGCTGGGATTTCTGATTACACAAAGGGGCATCGAAGTCGACCCTTCCAAAATCAAGGCCATCTTAGAAATGCCACCACCAGTGACTGAAAAGGAGGTGCGAGGCTTTCTGGGTAAAGTGCAATTCATAAGGCGGTTTATCTCAAAACTAACCTTAACTTGTGAACCACTTTTTGGTCTCCTGAAGAAAGGAAAGAAGTTCCATTGGGACGGCCGATGCCAAGCTGCGTTTGAACAGATTAAAGAGTATCTACAGAATCCACCCGTGTTGTCACCACCAAAGCCAGGAAAGCCGTTGATATTATACATGTCAGTAACTGAGGCTACAATGGGCTGTATGCTCGCACAAGAGTCGGAAGATAAAGTGGAAAGGGCCATCTACTATCTGAGCAAGAAGATGCTGGATTACGAGACCCGCTACACTCCGCTGGAGAAGGCTTGTTTAGCCTTGGTATGGGCTACTAGGAAGCTACGGCACTACCTGTTAGCTCACTCTGTAATGTTGGTTTCACGACTTGATCCCATCAAATATCTTTTCGAGAAACCAGCACTTACGAGGTAGGCTAGCTCGTTGGCTGCTGTTGCTCTCCGAATTTGATCTCAAGTATGTGACGCGCAAGTCCGTAAAAGGGAGAGCAGTGGCAGAGTTCCTTGCCGACACTCGGTTGAAGGGGATGAAGCGGTTGAGTACCTATTCCCAGATGAAGATATTCTGCACATCGAAGATGAAACTTGGACGATGTACTTTGACGGAGCGTCAAATCAATATGGGTATGGGATAGGAGTGTTGCTGATAGCGCCTGACGATTCCCGTATCCCTTTAGCATTTAAGCTCCGGTTCAAAGTCTCGAACAATGAGGCAGAATATGAGGCATGTATTGCCGGTTTAGAAGCTGCCCTAAAACTAGGGGCGAGGCGATTGGACGTCATTGGAGATTCGAACCTAGTTGTCTCTCAAGTGAAAGGAGACTGGAAAGTCAAGGAGGAGAAGATGACAATTTACCATCAGACCTTGGATTTATTAATCCCTCGGTTTGAAAAGCTAAATTTCACTCACCTAGTAAGAGAGAACAACAGGTTTGCAGATTCGCTAGCAACTCTATCTTCCATGATAGACATCCTCCGGGTCCTGGATGCGCCGATCATCATTGACCAGAAATTTGCACCTGCCTACGAATCAATCTCTGCCATAGATGAAGTGCAGGATAACAACCCTTGGTATCACGATATATGGAACTTCTTGGAAAAGGAGGCATATCCACCAAGGGCAAATGCCAAGGACAAGAGGGCAATCAGAAGAATGGCCGTTCAGTTTATCATCTGCAGGGGTAAGTTGTACAAAAGAGGTCATTTGGGGATGCACAAGTTGTGCGTGGAAGCCGAAGAGTCGAAGCGCCTGATGGAGGCCATCCATGGAGGAGAATGTGGGGCACATATGAATGGGGTGATGCTGGCACGAAAGATTCTCAGACAAGGCTACTACTGGTCTACCATGGAGGAAGATTGTATCGGCTTTGTTCGGCGATGCCACAAATGCCAGATTAACGCAAACCGCCTGAACATCCCGCCGTCAAAGCTGTACAGCATGACGTCGTCATGGCCATTTTCAGTTTGGGGGATCGATGTGATTGGAGCTGTAACCCCGAAGGGGTCGAATGGGCATGAGTTTATCTTAGTAGCAATAGACTACTTTACAAAGTGGGTCGAGGCCCAATCTTATGCCGTGTTGAAGGCTTCACATGTCACAAAGTTTATCAGAAACAACATTATCTGCCGTTATGGAGTCCCGAATGAGATCATTTCGGACAATGGTTCTCACTTCAAGAAGGAGGTGACTGATTTGCTGGAGAAGTATAATATGGCTTTTCATAAATCGTCCACGTATCGGCCGCAGACCAATGGAGCAGTTGAGGCCGCCAACAAAAACATCAAACACATACTGCAGAAGATGGTGGAGACCTATCGGGACTGGCCAGATAAGTTGCCGTTTGCTCTGTGGGGCTACCAAACGTCAATTAGAACTTCTACCGGGGCAACTCCGTATTCCTTGGTATATGGGATGGAGGCTGTTCTACCCATAGAGATTGAGGTTCCATCTTTACGAGTACTGGCTGAGTGTCAGATAGCTGAGGCAGATTGGCAGCAGAACAGATTCGAGGAACTCATGCTCTTTGATGAAAGGAGATTAAAAGCACTGTACCATGTCCAAGGATATCAACGCAGAATCGTCCGGGCTTTTAACAAGAAGGTTAAGTCCAGGAACTTGAAAGAAGGAGATTTGGTGCTCAAAGACAACCGAGCTCCCATCCACGACCTAAGGGGCAAGTTCAGACCCAATTGGATGGGTCCTTATATCATCAAGTCTATCTGGTCAGGTGGAGCTGTGGTTCTGATGGACCTGGATGGCCTAGAGTTCTCCCAACCGATCAACATGGACAAGTTGAAGAAATATTACCCCTGAGAGGCTCGCTAGGCCGAAAACCCAGAAGGGCAACCTAGGCAAAATTCAGAGCAAAAAAAAAAAATATATATATATATATATATAGAAAGTTTAAAAACTGAGCTCGCAAGGTTGAAAACCCGCAAAGGGCGGCCTTGGCAAAAGTTAGAGCGCAAAAGGAGAGTGAAAATACTCGAGTAAACCCAAGCCTGAACTACGTAAGGCTTGATTCCCATCTTTGGGATACGTAGGCAGCTTCATCCTGAAGTTCAGCCATAAATTCTTCCCCGACCAATTTTGTCCATTTGATCATCTCGATCATCTTTGTCCATCAGCATTTATCGCAATCTCAGATGCAAAGGTTATTCAGTAGGGCAACTTTCCGTTGCCGTACAAGTGCCGCAGTACCATTCAGACAAGGGGCAACTTTCCAGTTGCTAGGATCCGGGTTTGTACATCTCAGCGACAGATCTCAGGCGTGTCCAGTTCTGATCCATATCGAAAATAGTTTTGAAAAGTTTTAATGAAAATGACTTTGTTCAAATAAATCTTTTCACAACTAAGACCATTTCTAGACCAAAACGGAAAATTTTCAATACCACAACCTTCAATTTCATTGATTTCAAATAGAGTTCTCTTGCTCTTGTATACAATTGAAGTTGCTTTTTATTACATTCATAAAGAAAACTTGAAAGTACTAATAAAGCAATAAATCTGGGGCATGGTCAAGTCAAATGTCCCTGCGCCCCCTCCCAGAGCTGGTCGAAGCCTCTGATGCCAAAGTGGGCCCCTCCTGTGCCTCTTCATTAAGCCAATCCAAGCACTCATCAGACAAAGTGCAACTGAAAGCGGGAGCGGGGGCCAGAAATTCTCTCGTCCTCCATGCTGTGGCATACCGGGCCAGCTGTGCGCCTCGAATCGGGAACGTAGCCGGATACTCTATCCCTTCCGACGGGCAAGTCTGATTATGACCAAACTGATGCAGAATACGGAATGGAAAGTAGAAGACACAGTGAGTCAAACCAATCAATTGGATCCCGGGTTGACGGGTCATGCTGTAACTCATCATTGGGAGATTGAGCCAAGGGCACCGCCAAGCAATGCGGTCCGCGGATGAACTACACATCCATTCAAACCACCAACCCTCATCAAGGGCGTCAACTAGGCGTTGCCTGAAGAAGTAGCCACGAGCTGAATATGCTGGGCAAGAGTCCACAACCTTTAGTTTATCCATTAACCACACTTGGGGAGGGATGAAAAAATGAGAGAATAAAGAATAGAGAGAAGTACGATGAGAGAAAAAGTGAGAAAAAGGGTTTTTGTAAGAAAAACCGAGCCTGAGGGCCGAGTGATGTGAGCAAACATAAAATGTGAGATGGGGTGGGAAACATTACCTGCAATAATAGTGGACTCCCTGCTAATCTGATCGTCTCTCGACGATAAAAGGCGTCTAAGCCAGAAAGGTCTCACCAGACCATGGCAATGCAGCTTTTGCCCTCCTTCAAGCCTTGGGCAACTTCAATCAACCGGACACTGGGCCCTCCAGAGCCAGAGACGAACAGAAAATGGGAAAGCAGACATAGACAGAGGGCGTGCCGCCGAAAGCCTTGCCAGTGATGGTTGCCGCGATCACCAGTCTCAGTAAAACGACAAACCAAGCTCGGAACATCTAATGTCCCGTCACAAATCAGAGAACGAGCATCGGGCATTGAGAGCCCACACATTCGTCCTAAGGCTTGAGCATGGCCAAAACGAAATTGGGGCAGGATCTCCTCATCGCGCTCGGATTCCATTAGAGCTTGGAAATCTTCAAAAGTGGGACACACCTCTTGCCCGTTAAAGCTAAAGACATGTGTCACCGGGTTCCAAAACCTTGCCGCGGCATGGAGGAATGAAAAATGCAATGGTACACGGCGAAAGTGAATAGTGCGTTTATCCGAAAGTCTGAATTCAAATTTTTCCGAGCCATCCAAGTTGTTAATCCAAGTTGCGAGATTTTGGGCAAGAAATTCTTCCATTTGGAGTAAATCAGTGTGGAAATGAAGGAAACCACGAAGTTGAGACCCTTTTGAAGAAGATAAGGTTGAGTGAAGGACAGATGTCAACATTTTGCTGGTGCTGACATTTTAAGTGCCGACCGGCCAACTATAGTGCCGACCGGCCATCTTTTTTGGCCGGTGGATCATATTTTGGGCCGATGGCCATTCCTCAGGGCCGGTAGCCTTTCTGCTCGGCCGGTGGTTCTCTTCCTTGCCCTATGACCTGTTCATGCTAGGAATTTGGAAGATCCCACCACTTTCGATACCCTCCAATGATCAATTCTTACGAGGGCGCGTCCACTTGCTTATCGAGTTGTTGCATATTTGCTTATCGAGTTGTGTTTCACTCTCTTTAAGTCTTTGTAATGTTTATCAAGGTGTACTCACATTTGGCTAGTTTGCTGAGTCCCCTTGTTTTGCTTATCGAGTTGTAATTGGTTTACTACCTAATTATTACGATGCGATGCTTTGTTTTCAAAACACAGTTTCAATTTCAGTCACATTGTTGTGTGATGCCTTGCGATGCGATGCATAGAACGCGCAAATGTAACACCTTTTGAACAAACGGCTGTTTCATTTCCATCGTATGTTTTACAAAAAACAAACGCTTTTGGGAGAAATAAAACCTGCCCGAGGCAGTGCAATGTGCTTAAACTCCTAGTAAAAAGGAAAGTAAAGCAAAAGAATAGCAGGGTAGCAGAGTGCTGGGTTTGACACCGGTAACCTCCCCCTTTCGGTCATCGTACCTTTTGCGCCCTTGTTCGGGTCAGTCATGCGATTTGGCACCTTCATCACTTAAGGCAGTCCAAGAAACTGCGCTTTCAGAACATAAACAGAGCTTCGAGTTGACCTCGTACCACAACTTTTGCGAGCAATGCTCGGGACAGGCAAAGGACGTCCCTTCCCTTATCCTTTTATATCTTGTGAATTCTCTAAATCATTTCGAGTTGCAGTACGTTGCATTCCAGCGTCGTGTTTGCCATGATCAATTTCAAGTTCCCTTTTATACACATTGCATTGTATGCGTGCTCTGCTTTACTGATATGTGTTCAAGTTCCCTTTTATACACATTGCATTGTATGCGTGCTCTGCTTTACTAATATGTGTTCAAGTTCCCTTTTATACACATTGCATGGTATGCGTGCATTGCTTTACTGATATGTGTTCAAGTTCCCTTTTATACACATTGCATTGTATGCATGCTCTGCTTTATTGATATGTGTTCAAGTTCCCTTTTATACACATTGCATTGTATGCGTGCTCTGCTTTACTGATATGTGTTCAAGTTCCCTCTTATACACATTGTATTATATGCGTGCATTGCTTTACTGATATGTGTTCAAGTTCCCTTTTATGCACATTGCATTGTATGCGTGCATTGCTTTACTAATATGTGTTCAAGTTCCTTTCCATACACATTGCATGCACATGTGCATTGCTTTACTCACATGTGTTCAATCCTACTATTTTGCCATACACATTGCATGCACATGTGCATTGCTTTACTCACATGTGTTCAATCCCACTATTTTGCCATACACATTGCATGCACATGTGCATTGCTTTACTCACATGTGTTCAATCCTACTATTTTGCCGTACACATTGCATGCGTTGTCGCACACTTTTGACCGCCTTGTCGTGCATATGGCTAACGATATTGTGCCTATTAAGTTTGCTTTCTTTGCAGGCACGATATTGTATGTACGGCTCATTTGAGGCCGGTGCAACCGGACGGGCCGCACAGGTATTGTATCCTCCGCGTGAGACGTTTTGAGAATCGCATAATTCTCTTACATCCTTTCTGCATTGTAGTGTAGATTGGCATGTCCTAGCTTATAACTGTTGCATGCATGCTTCATTACAGCTTTCTTTGCATGATCATAAGTTATGCTCGGCTTCTTGCATCGTCTTGCATTTTGCCCCTGCCTTCGGGCGCATACCTTGTTTGTCTTGCATGTTTGTCCAAGTCTTCGGCCTTGTCAAAAATGGGTCGTCTCTGGGCTTTGACATTCACTCCCGTCATCGTTATGACTTCCGAGTTACATCAAGAGGGCAATCAGAGACACCCCATTTTTGACCGCCCTCAAGACTTGGATGTCACCGCTTGAACATTCGGTGATTATCCATGTTGGTGTTTGTTTTGAGTTCCCGGAGGTCCCGGCTGCGCGCCGTGCCTCAGGACCTCTCAACCGGTTTGTTCTGTACTTGGTTTTATACCAAGACTTGTGTGTTTTTGCATCTGAGGTTAGGGGGAGGCTTGTTAGCCATCCACAAGCCCACCAGTTGCCCCACACCTCCACCGGCACCACCTAGTGGCCACTGCACTTATTTCTCAAAACCTTTGGCGTCGGCACTATATTATGCCGACCGGCACTCTTTTGCTTGTGGGTATTTGTTTTGCTGGTCGGTGTGACCCCTTTGCACCCCCAGGGATGGTGCATGCCAGCTGTGACAGCTGGAGTGCACCATCACCACTCCCCATGCCCGGGTTTGCACCCTTTGCACCCTTGAACCCCATAAACCTTCTAGAAGGTTGAACCCTTGGCCAAGCTTCTTGGAGAAGCTTGGCCAGTTGTCTTAGCTTCCCTTGGAAGCCAAGACCCTCTTGCACCTCTTGAACCCCCCTCTCTTTGCTTAACCACTAAGTTAAGAGCTTTTTGTTGCCTATATAAGCTCATCTCTTCCCCTTGTGTGAGGGGTTAGCCATTTTAGGTCAAAAACCAGAACTTATATCTATATATCTGTGTGATACACTCTCTCTCTCTCTATATATATATATATATATTTTCCCTCTCTCTCCTCTTGTGTGTGTGTTTTTGGGCCTAAAAGTGTAGTTTTACCTCATTTTTGCACCATTACACACACCATTACACCTTAGCTCGAGATTGAGAGACTTAGAGGGTTGTTTGTTGAAGTTTGGACTGACTTTGATCACTAGAGAGTGGCTGCTCCACCTGTTCTTCAAAGGATCTTCAAGGGTGAGCTTGTTACTTTAGTTTCCCCATTCTTACACTAGCTTTCTACCCCTCTTGCTTTGTGTTTTTGGACTTGTGTTTAACATAAAAAAGACTTGTTTTTCCTTGCTTAAGAACATTCATCAAGGTTGTTTTGTGGTTTGGGTAGAGTCTCACCCTCTTAGGCCTTGTTTTGGCCATTTTGGAGCCTTTTCTTGAGGCCTTGTTTACTTGGTGTTTTTGATCTTCTCACCACTGAAAACCCAACCAGTGGGTTTTCAGTGGTGAGGAAGGTATTTTCGAGTCTCATATAGGGGAGGGACATCCCTCTCCCCTTGGCCCCTTGTTTACCTTTGTTTTGGGCTCAAATAATAGCATGTATGCATGGTCGGTTTTGGCTTCATTTCAGAGCATATTTGTGGTTCATATGACATGTTATGCCTCTATTTTAGGTTGGTTTTATGGTCCTTGACATGCCTCTTATGTTTGCTTTGAAATGCTCTCTTATGCCTAGAAATATGTCATGCTTTGAAGCCAAGTTTTCTTGCATGTTTTAGCTTAGTTTCATGGAGATACTAACATCATTTTTCCATGTACAAGGGCTGTGAGCCACTGTTTTGGTCATATTTAGCATGCTTGACATGGTTGTTTTGCATGATGGCTTGTAAGCCTTGGGTAGGTGATCCATGTACATGCATTGGATAGTTTATTTAGATGATTTGGGATCATTTGACATGCTATTTCAGACCCTAATCCATGCTCATATGTTTGTACTTGTCATCTCTTTCATGCTTTAAAGGTGTGTTCTTTTATGCCTAAGAATAGGCCTTGTGTATGCTCCCATGATTAATGCATTTTGGGGGTGCCATGTGAAGGGATTTGGGTGTCATTTTGCATACTAAAAATCTGTTTTTGGTTGTTAGATTCATGCCATGAGTGGTTGTGTAAGTGGTAGTAAAATGCTCTTTTTGGTGCCTTAGGTTTAGGCCCATGAACTTGCATATTTGTGTAGTATTTTGGTCATCATTTAGGGCTTGTTTTGCCACTATTTGGGGGGGGGGGGGGTTTAAGGGCTGCCTCATTGAAGTTAAGGCCACCATTGTATGTTCATTGTATGCTTGATGCATGCTTGGTTCATCGAGTGTTGTAGTAGGTTGGTCCCATTGCTTGATTGGCCCATGTTTGCATGCCACTTATACCTTGTATGCTCTAGCATTTTGCTTGCCTATTGTGATAGTTGCATGACACTTGGTATGCCTTGCATCTTAGTCCCATTGTCGCATCATTTGAGCTATGTTGCATACATGCATTCCATGGCTTGGCTTGGGGATTGTCAAGCCAAGCATAGGGTTGAGAGGAGTTCACACTTCAAGTGGTGCAACTCGTCTCAATTCTTGGTCACCAAGACCTTTGACTAACACATGATAAGGCCTTGGATTTCATTTGTTTGTTTGCATGCATTACCATTAAAATGCAACCTTGGTTCCTTAGGCCATCATGCATCAAGATGCATAATTGATGGCCCAAGAACCAAGAGTCATGCCTCCTCGAGTCCCAAGCATGATAGGAGGCATTGGCCATGCTTACATATGCTCAAAATCCATGCCATGCCTTCTTTGGTTTCTTCTTGCCATCAAACCGTCTCTGCAGAACTTTCACGCCGGCTAGCTTTAATGTGCCGACCGGCACTTTATTCTCAGCCGATTAGCCTCCAGACCAGCCGATGGTCAATTTAAGAAGCCGGTGGTCATTTCCTCTGGCCGGTGGTGCAATGTAGTTCATTTGGGAGATGTTCTGGGACTTTGGGAATTTTTGGAGAGGCAGGGCAGTAGAAACAGAAGCAACAGTGTCATGACACGGGTTTTCCGGGCAAGTCGGATCGAGCATGCATCATTCGCGTATCCCGAGGCGGGCGGCTGTGGCTACCTTTCCTTTTTGCATTTATTTGATAAATAATTAGAAATTTTGTAATAATTAATTTATTCATTATTCGGACTGTAATATTTATTCGGCCCCCCCTGTGCGAGGGTGTAATTGTAATAAGTGTGCGTGAGTGGGTGTATGTCTTCTAACCCCCATTTCTTTCCCCCTTTTATTTACCTGCTTATGATGATAGATTAGGGCACGTTTATTTTAGCATACCTTATGCTATGCATGCGTGCATTCATGCATTTGTTGACATGCACCGGGCTCGGTACATCATACAAACTACATTGTATTTCAATTTCCAAATTGAATACTTGTTATTTGTAGCATTTCACATGCCATGCTTAGGATAACCGAGCCTGTCTAGATCACATTCTGCATGTGATGCATTAGTCACTCTAACATGAACTAGGACATGCATGTTTGCTAACTAGTTTATTGTTTTGGCACGGAGTACGATGTAAGTATTTTATGCTTTAGTATACCACATGCGTGTGAATGTTGCCATGACAGTATGCTTACCATGCGGCTAAGTGCTTATGTGAGTTAAACTGTTTGAATGCCTGTGGATGGAGGTTGGATTGCTTGAGTTGAAATAACTCATTGAAATCCGTATTTTAGCCTACTTGCGAGTAGCAATTTCAAATTGTTTGCCAAATAAACAGATATGCAATGTTTGTTTCCAAATTAGGCAATCTAGTCTATACTTGTTTGCTGCGCGCATAACATAGTAATTCTAGGCTAATAATTGGAATAAGAACACATAAAGTTTTCAAAATCGGATATCACGGTTAGTAGAGGTCGGTCTTCGGACCGGGCGAAAGGGGGTGCTCATAACTGACCTTTCCCAATCGTACCCAAGCTCCCGAGCCAAGACCACTTTGGTGATGACGGACATGTGGCCATCGGCACCGAGTCAGGGTTTCCTAAATTTCCCATTTTACAAATATTTAGGTGGCGACTCTGTATCTGGCAAAGCAGTCCATGTTTGGCACTACTTTTCAAAACAAAATCTGTTTTCTCAAACGATTTGCCAGAGTTGGACTCTTTGGTTCAGATTAAGAACTGCAACAAACAAAAAGGGAGTCCGAACTGTAGCATAGAGGCCCACGGGCGCGTCTACAGCACCTCTTGATAAAACAGAGTAGTTGCAGATCTCTCAGGCGAACTCGAGCGCAGGAAGAGAGATGGAGCCACGATGAGCACTCAAGAAGTATGGGTGCAGGTACTATGCTAGGTGTTGCATAGTTGGTGACTTGTACAGATCTGTTGAAGTTGCTTTGGAAGAAAGAGCTATTGTCAACCATCATCTGGTAGTACAAGTGATAGATGCGCTGGTAACGTGTATCGCTGAACTGGAGATCAGGGATTGCAAAAGGCATGAACAATAAGTGTGTGGAAACGCTGGGAAGTTGTTCAAGAGTGCAAAGGGCAAATGCTAATAGTTCAGGATAGTTCAAGAGAAAGTCCAAGCAAAGAAAACCAGGAACGTTGACCAGACAAATGAAGAGTTTTCTGTTGCTCCAGTTTTGGTCATGCAAAGAAATACATGGCAGGATAGTGGCATTTCAGGGAAGAGCTGCAGTGTCACAAAGCACTCAAAGAAGTGCAAGGCATCTTAATCAGGGGGTGTAGGACATCTAATCAGGGGGTGTCGGATATCTTGGTTACGCCAGTTCAAGCATAGCAGGTGAAGACATCCGAAACAGGAAGCGTGGAAGAGATCTGTGGGAGATAGGAGCAGAGGCTCTCTCCAAATCAGAGAGTGGTGTGAGTTGAGTTGAAGATGTAGGATTCCTTCCTCCTTTTTTATCTCTGGTGTATTATCTCTAGCTTCAGGGGATGCAGCGTCTCAGTGAGGAGATGAAGATTCTGTTGGTTTTTGGGGCGTGACAAGATTAACAGCAGTGTGTGCAGTGGATCACCTCACATGGGTTGAGGGGGTGATTTGTTGGATCATCCCATGTAATGGAGCACCCACTTGAGAGAGAGTGGGGTGGTTAGAGAACCCACTAGAGAGAGTGGGGTGGTTGGAGAACCCACTAGAGAGAAGTGGGAGTTTAATGGTTAACCCACTACCAAGTCACTCATGAGATGTTGCTGTATTCTTCTCTTCTTAATATGTATAAATAGATGAAGAGAGGGTTGAAGAAAATAAGAGAGTGAGAACCAAGAGAGTGAGAGATGTGAGGTAGAGAAACAGTCTCCCTCGGTGTGAGCGAGGGAGACAGGTGAATGGGTGAGTGAGAATAGTGTGAGCTTCTCCTCTGTAATATTTCTATAATAATCTTTCCATTGTTATAAGTGATAAACGGTTACTCTCCCGTGAACGTAGGCATTATGGCCGAACCACGTTAAATTTGGTGTCTCCTTCTGTTTGGGTGTGATTTTTCTGCTTGTTATGATTTCTATAAGGTCTTGGGCAGGATCCCCAATCCCAACATTTTCTTAGGTGTGCCTTGCATATGATATGCAAGGCATTTATACCCTTTCTATTTTGCATTTACATCTTTTATGTATAGGATTATACTAAATTTTTTAAAAGTTTACACATTGGTGACCTGCTAAAGGGGTCACTTTCCCGGTAAATTAATGAAATACTATATTAATAATTTCATAAGAAGGCATAAGTTTTCATAAAAAGCGTAAATTTTCAAAAAATGTGGAAGTAATTTCAGAAAAGATGTAACGTTTTAGAAAAGGTGTATGCTTTCAAAAAATGTGTAAGTAATTTCACAAAAGGTGTAAGTTTTGTTTTCACAAAATGTGTAAGTTCTAACAAAATGTATAAATTTTATGAAATAAATTATTTCACAAAATGTGTAAGTACTTTTACAAAAAAAATATAAGTTTTCACAAAAGGTGTAAATTTTATGAAAGAAAATTTTTCACAAAAGGTGTAAATTTTATGAAAGAAAATTTTTCACAAAAGGTATAACATTTTAGAAAAAATGTAAGTTTTTTTCACAAAAGGTGTAAGTTGCTACAAAAGTTGTAAACTTTATGAAAGAAATTGTTTCACAAATGGTGTAACTCTTCACAAAAAAGTGTAAATATTTTCTCGAAAAAGTGTAAATTTTCAAAAAATGTGTAAGTTTTAACAAAAGATGTAAATTTTATGAAATAATATTTTGCACAAAAGATGTAAGTTATTTCATAAAAGGTGTAAGTTCCAACAAAAAATGTATATTTTATGAAAAAAATTATTTCACAAAAGGTGTAAATTTAATGAAAGAAAATTTTTCATAAAAGGTGTAACATTTCAGAAAAGATGTAAGTTTTTTACAAAAGGTGTAAGTAATTTCACAAAAGGTGTAAGTTTTGTTTTTACAAAAGGTGTAAGTTCTAACAAAATGTGTAAATTTTATGAATTAAATTATTTCAGAAAATGTGTAAGTATTTTCACGAAAAGGTATAAGTTTTCACTAAAGGTGTAAATTTTATGAAAGAAAATTTTTCACAAAAGATGTAGCATTTCAAAAAAGGTGTAAGTTTTGTTTTCACAAAAGGTGTAAGTTCCAACAAAAGGTCTAAGTTTTATCGACAAATAATAGTTTAGTCGCTAAAGGTTGAAAATTTTATTACCACCGACGGCCCTCTTCTCTGTTTTACACCAACACTTTCTTTGTTCTCTCACACATACACAGAGAACAGTCACCACCAATCCTTACCCCACTCACCACCCAACCGTCGCTGGCTACCATTGTTCATTGCCACCGCCATTGCCACCGCAGCAAATCACCACCACCACTGCTGCAAATCACAAGTTTTTTTTCCTTTTTCTCTTTGTCTTGGTCTCACTCTGTCGATCTTGGTCTCTTCTCTATGGATCTCTCTCTATTGATCTCAGTCTCTCTCTCTTTACCGATCCCTATCGATCCCTGTTTATCTCGGTCTATCTTTATCGATCTTGGTCTCTTTCTGTTGATCTTGGTCTCTTCTTTGTCGATCTCAGTCTCTCTCTCTCTCTGTCGATCCCTGTCTATCTCGGTCTCTTTGTCTGTCGATCTCGGTCTCTCTCTCTCTCTCTACCTTCCTCTATATTAAAAACAGGTTCTCTTTTACATTGAGATACTTGTTTGGATTTGGACTTGGACTAGTTATTCCAAGCCCTCCCAAATGCCCCTTCTCTCTCCGGACTTCTAGAGAGAGAAACACCAAGCCCTTCCAAACGCCTCTTCACTCACACATTGCCATTATTTAAACAACACAAATATAGTTTGATTCGATTTTAGGAACTTATACGTTTTGTGAAAACGAAACTTACGCATTTTGTGAAATTACTTACATCTTTTGTGAAAACACTTATACAATTTCTGAAACGTCACACTTTTTGTGAAATAATTTATTTTGAAAAATTTACACATTTTGCTAAAACTTACACATTTTTTGAAAATTTACACATTTTCTAAAAACTTACTCTTTTTGTGAAATAATTTTATTCATAAAATTTACACATTTTATTGGAACTTACACATTTTCTAAAAATTGAACTTACACCTTTTCTAAAAATAGAACTTACACATTTTGTCAAATAACTTACATTTTTTGTGAAAAAATTTACACCTTTTATAAAAAAATTTCTTTCATAAAATTTATAACTTTTTTTTAAAACTTCCGCATTCTCTGAAAGTTTACACATTTTCGTGGAAATACTTACACATTTTCTGAAAAGTTATTCTTTTTGTGAAATAAATTTTTTCATAAAATTTACACCTTTTATTGGAAGTTACACATTTTGTCAAATAATTTACATCTTTTGTGAAAAAATTTACACATTTTATGGAAAATATTCTTTCATAAAATTTACAAATTTTTTTTTTTAAAAAACTTACTCATTTTCTGAAAGTTTACTCATTTTCGTGGAAATACTTACACATTTTTTGAAAAATTACTTCTTTTGTGAAATCATTTTTTTCATAAAATTTACACAATTTATTGGAACTTACACATTTTCTAAAAATAAAACTTACACCTTTTGTCAAATAACTTTCATCTTTTGTGAAAAAATTTACACCTTTTGTGGAAAATATTCTTTCATAAAATTTATACCTTTTGTTAAAAATTTACACATTTTCTGAAAGTTTACACATTTTCATGGAAATACTTGCACCTTTTTTGAAAAGTTACTTATTTTGTGAAATAATTTTTTTCATAAAATTTACACATTTTAATGGAACTTACACCTTTTTTGAAAACGAAACTTACATCTTTTGTCAAATAACTTACATCTTTTGTGAAAAAATTTACACATTTTTTGAAAATTTACACATTTTTTGAAAGTTTACACCTTTTCATAGAAATACTTACACATTTTCTGAAAAGTTACTCCTTTTGTGAAATAATTTTTTTCATAAAATTTACACCATTTAATGGAACTTACACATTTTTTAAAAACAAAACTTACATCTTTTGTCAAATAACTTATATCTTTTGTGAAAAAATTTAAACATTTTTTGAAAATTTACACATTTTATAGAAAATATTCTTTCATAAAATTTACACTTTTTGTTAAAAACTTACACATTTTCTGAAAGTTTACACATTTTTGAAAAAATACTTACACCTTTTATGAAAAGTTACTCCTTTTGTTAAATAATTTTTTTCCATAAAATTTATACCTTTTAATGCAACTTACACTTTTTCTGAAAACGAAATTTACACCTTTTGTCAAATAACTTACATCTTTTGTGAAAAAATTTATAATTTTTTTGAAAATTTATACCTTTTATGGAAAATATTCTTTCATAAAACTTACATATTTTCTGAAAGTTTACACATTTTCGTGGAAATACTTACACATTTTCTGAAAAGTTAATCATTTTGTGAAATAATTTTTTTCATAAAATTTACACCTTTTAATGGAACTTACACTTTTTCTGAAAACGAAACTTACACATTTTGTCAAATAATTTACATCTTTTATGAAAAAATTTACACATTTTTTGAAAATTTATACCTTTTATGGAAAATATTCTCTCATAAAATTTACACATTTTGTTAAAAACTTACACATTTTCTGAAAAGTTACTTATTTTGTGAAATAATTGTTTTCATAAAATTTACATCTTTTAATGAAACTTATACCTTTTCTGAAAATGAAACTTACACTTTTTGTCAAATAACTTACATCTTTTATAAAAAAATTTACACATTTTTTGAAAATTTTTCACTTTTTATGGAAAATGTTCTTTCATAAAGTTTACACATTTTGTTAAAAACTTACACATTTTCTGAAAGTTTACACATTTTTGTAGAAATACTTGCACTTTTTCTAAAAAGTTACTTCTTTTGTGAAATAATTTTTTTCATAAAATTTACACATTTTATTGAAACTTACCCATTTTCTGAAAACGAAACTTATATCTTTTGTGAAAAAATTTGCACATTTTTTGAAAATTTACACATTTTATGGAAAAATTTCTTTCATAAAATTTACACATTTTGTTAAAATCTTACACCTTTACTGAAAGTTTACACCTTATCGTGAAAATACTTACACCATTTGTCAAAAGTTATACCTTTGTCAATTTTTTTTTTTTCATCATATGTGCACCTTTTCTTGGAACTTACATATTTTGTTCTAATTTTTCAAAAAATGTGTAAGTTTTAACAAAAAGTGTAAATTTTATAAAAGAAATTATTTCACAAAATGTATAATTTTTCAGAAATGGTGTATGTTTTTTTTCCCCAAAAGGTGTAAATAACTTCAAAAAAAATGTAAGTTTTGTTTTCATAAAAGGCGTAAGTTCCAATAAAATGTGTAAATTTTATGAAAAAAATTATTTCACAAAAGGAATAACTTTTCAAAAAATGTATAAGTATTTTCACTAAAAAGTGTAAACTTTCAGAAAAGGTGTAAGTTTTTAACAAAATGTGTAAATTTTATGAAAGAATATTTTTCATAGAAGGTGTAAATTTTCAAAAAATGTGTAGATTTTTTCACAAAAGGTGTATGTTATTTGACAAAAAGTGTAAGTTTCGTTTTCAGAAAAGATGTAAGTTTAATAACTAGTGTAAATTTTATGAAATTAATTATTTTACAAATGAAGTAACTTTTGAGTAAAGGTGTAAGTATTTCCACGATAAGGTGTAAATTTTCATAAAATGTGTAAGTTTTAGCAAAATGTGTAATATTTCAGAAATAGTGTATTTGTTTACACAAAAGATGTAAGTAACTTCACAAAAGGTGTAAGTTTCGTTTTCACAAGGGGTGTAAGTTCTAATAAAATGTGTAAACTTTATGGAAAAAAAATTTCACAAAAGGGGTAACTTTTCAGAAAATGTGTAAATATTTCCACGTAAGAGTGTAAATTTTTAGAGAAGGTGTAAGTTTTAGCAAAAAGTGTAAATTTTACAAAATAAATTATTTCACAAAAGGTGTAATTTTTCAGAAATATTGTAAGTGTTTTTACTAAAGATGTAATTATCTTCACAAAATGTGCAAGTTTCGTTTTCACACAAGCTGTGAGTTCATAAAAAATGTGTAAATTTTATGAAAAAAAATTATTTCATAAAATGAGTAACTTTTCAAAAAAGTTATAAGTATTTCCACGAAAAGGTGTAAGTTTTAGAAAAATATGTAAATTTTATGAAATAAATTATTTCACAAAAGGTGTAACCTTTTCAGAAATAGTGTAAGTTTTTTCAGAAAAGATGTAAGTTACTTCATAGAAGGTGTAAATTTCGTTTTCACAAAAGGTGTAAGTTCTTATAAAAGGTGTAATTTTTTGAAAAAAATTAGTTCACAAGAGTAACTTTTCAGAAAAGATTTAAGTATTTCCATGAAAATGTATAAGTTTTCAGAAAAGGTGTAATTTTTAGCAAAAAGTGTAACTTTTATGAAAGAATTTATTTAACAAAAGGTGTAACTTTTTAGAATAGTGTAAATTTTTTCACAAAAGATGTAAGTAACTTCAGAAAAAGTGTAACTTTCATTTTCACAAAAGGTGTAAGTTCTAAGAAAAGTTATAAAATTTATGAAAAAAATTATTTCACGAAAGGAGTAAATTTTTAGAAAATGTGTAAGAATTTTCACGAAAAGGTGTAAGTTTTCAGAAAAGATGTAGGTTTTAACAGAAGTTGTAAATTTTATGAAAGAATTTATTTCACAAAAGGTGCAACTTTTCAGAAAAAGGTTTATGTTTTTTCACAAAAGGTGTAAATGACTTCACAAAACGTGTAAGTCTTGCATTCACAAAACGTGTAAGTTTCAACAAAAGGTGTAAATTTTATGAAAAAAATTATTTCACGAAAGGAGTAATTTTTCAGAAAATGAGTAGGTATTTTCACTCAAAGGTGTAAGATTTAAGAAAATGTGTAAGTTTTAACAAAATGTGTAAATTTTGTGAAAGAAATTATTTCACAAAATGTGTAATTTTTCAGAAATAGTGTAAGTTTTTTCACAAAAGATCTAAGTAAATTCACAAAAAGTATAAGTTGCGTTTTCACAAAATGTGTAAGTTCCAACAAAAGGTGAAATTTTTTTTTAAAAAAAAATATTTTACAAAAGGTATAACTTTTGACAAATGGTGTAAGTAATTTCACTACAAGGTATACGTTTTCAGAAAAGGTATATGTTTTAACAAAAGGTATAATTTTATGAAACAATTTCTTTCACAAAAGGTATAACTTCTTTGAAAATGTGTATGTTTTTTCACAAAAGGTGTAAGTCACTTCACAAAATGTGTAAGTCTTGTTTTCACAAAATGTGTATTTTTTTTCACAAAAGATGTAAGTGACTTCACAAAATGTGTAAGTCTTATTTTTACAAAAGGTGTAAATTCCAACAAAAGGTGTAACTTTTATGAAAAAAATTAATTTATAAAAGGTGTAACTTTTCATAAAAGGTGTAAGTAAAAACAAAAAAAGGTGTAAGTTGTCACAAAAGGTATAAATTTTTCAAAAAAAGGCGTAAGTGTTTAGAAAAGGTGTAAGTTCCCTCGGTCTGTTTTTGTCTTTCCATCTCAGACCCTCTCTCTGTCTGTCTGTCTGTCTCTTTGTCTCTCTGTTCTTCTATTTCCTCGTAGCTCTAGGGTTTTACAGAGAAAAATATTTGAGGGCAAAAATCATATTGAAAGAATAGGCTTATTTATTTAAGTTTAGCGAACAAAAATCATTTAAGTTCTTGGAAAGGCTAGCCATGAAAGCGCATTTATAAATTCATTTTTTAAGAAACATTTTGTTGCTGGAGCACAACCGCATGGGTTAATCGAGCACCACCATCGCTTTGTCTCCTCCGGTAGGTATGTCCTCCATTTTGCGCTCTCTATTTCTCTATCTTTGTGTCTCTCTGTCTTCTTGTTTGTCTTCTTTTATTCACATATACCTTCACACCCAACCCGAAATCGACCCAATAGGAACTGTTCTCTACTTCATTTTTGTATTTTCTGCTATTCAAATAGGAACTCTTCCTTCTACTACCCCAAATCGACCCAATAAGAACTGTTTTGTACTCGATTTTTGTATTTTCTCCCTTTCGAATAGGAACTCTTCCCTCTGCTACCAGTGCTGCAACTTGAACATAAGTTTCATAGTAGTTAGCAACAAGCATAAAAGGTGTCCAGGATTTACAGGGCCAACTGTTGTTAGGTTATATATAACAAAAAAAAAATTAAAAAAAATATTTGTGTAATCTTGGTACGGGAAAAACAATTCTTTTTTTAGAGTACCCAAAAAAAAAAAAAAAAACGTGAGAAACAAATAATGAGTAATCTTGATTCAGCAATGGCTAGCATACTTGGTTGAATTATTTCAATTTTGTAGTACTCGGTGACTTTATATTACCAGAACTTATGTTTAGAAACAACTATTTGTTTTAGTGCTGAAGTTCATGCATAGTTGACGGTATTGAACTTAAAACATAGGAAACCCAATTGAAAGAGTTGAAATGATGATGATGATTTTCAAATTTTGTAGAGAGCTATTCCTTCCCCATAGTCTTTTACTGATCTGAAGAGGAGTCGACCAACTCGAAAAGTGTTAAAACAATCGATGGACCACTCTCTAATCTCAGAACTGGAATCACCAGTGATTACAAACAATTCTTTTCCTAGAGTCGAACCCTTCACTTTCATGGCTAGCCTTTCCAACAACTTAAGTGGTTGGAGATAGTGGCTGAAAACCAATACCTTCTCCCCACCTGATTCACACAAGCCTAACAGATTAAGGAAGAAGTTTGCCTTAAGTCCTTCTTTAATATCCAACTTCTCTAAGATGTGATACATCCAGGCATCGTCAGGTCCCTCTCTTTCTGTGGTTGATGTGTCTGTAGGTGAACTTTTTAAGAGAGATCTCAACTATGCATGCACATAAAGTGTGCTCCCATCCCGGCTGACTTTGAACTTCTTAACTAAGTTCTTCAATTCTTCAATTTCACGCTTATGTGTAGGGCTGAGGTGAAAAAATACAGTAAAGTCAACAAGCCCAGGCAATTCATGAAGAAAATCTCATTCATAGAAATGAAGAACCTTACCTGTTATTGCACGCAACTCTTGAATGATAGTTACCTTCCTCTTGAAATTATCATATTTCTATTGAATAGCAGTTACATTTCAAGAGAAAGGTAGCTATTATTCAGGAGTTATGGGCTGTCTGGACTTTATTGAGCGAGTTTAGGACATCCATATTTTCATTTTTGGGAGTATGACCTTCATTCAGAATGGATGGGTACATTAACAGTATTTGTTGGCAGGCAGTGGTAGTCTTATTTGTTTCATTGTCACATACAATTGAAGAAACTTGCTTGTACGCCAAGAATAATACTCTTCTCTGATCTGCACACTGTTTGAGCACCTGAAGGTGTTGTGCTTGATTATCCGCTTTTACATAGTAAAAGTCATATAGCGGAATGTCCTCAACTTGCCATGTGAAGAACTCTTTCTTTCATGTAGCTAGAATGCCTCTTGGCAACACTACCAGTGGTCTAGCATGGAGATAATTGGCCAGAAAACTCCGCATAAAAGTAATTATCATGAAAGTTTTTCCAGAGCTTAGAGCATGGGCCAGGATGTAGCCATCTAGATTCTCTGCAACCAAGTTGCTCAGTAGGAAATTGAAGCCCTTAACTTGATGGGGTTTCATCTGCTTTTTGTGCCTGGGATGAGCACCAATTTCAGTGATAGCAGAATCCTGTCCAGATAGTTTAACCTCGTCATGAAATAGTTCAGTTGCTTCCTTGTCCTTTGTAGTTCGGCCTTCATAAAAGTATGTGTGTGTAGTCCTTGAGCCCTAAATCAAAAACAAAATGTAGTCATTCCTCTTCAATTTTTGAGAAATTATGCATTTATCGCTTGTACAAATAATTATTTCAATTGTAAGTTGTCTGAACTAAATGCAAAATTTTGATGTGTGTTCTTTCTTTTGACCATTTCAAAATCTGTATATGTGTTGGGAAATTATGCGTTTTGTTGTTTGTATTTATGCAAAATTTTCAGGTTAACAACCACATGTTGAAACTGTTGCTTTGTGTTCTTGTAAATATTGATCGAAATACTTTGCAGGAATTGTCGTCATTGCATCTGATGAATATTGGTCACCTTGCACCAACAATGTTAGTTTTCTCCTTGAAGACTTGCTACCAGTTGGTTTCGTATATATGTTTGTAAACAAATGAAATCTATCACCAAGGAATACCCTGAATTTTTTTTTACGATAAATTGTTACAGCAACCCATGTACTTTTGTCTTTGTGTCATTTGTTTTGCACAAATTTTGAATGGCCTCACTTTGCATCGTCAATTGTGAACTTTTTTTTCAATTATGTCCATTTGATTACAACTCTTCACTATTTTCTATCAGAAAATATGCATATACATGGCATGTGTAATTTTTTTTTTAGTGAACTTATAACTTTACTGAACTTAGTTAATCTTAATCAATTGACATTACAATGTTTGTTCTGAAAATCACAAACGGCATTAGCAATTTGACCGAAATTGTCTACGAAATTTAAAATGAAGTGTCAAAATTGAGGGAGTTTAAAGTGCATCGATTCAAATTAGACAACGGACAAAATGTGTACACCACCCCTATAATTTTCCTTTCAATCTAATTTGTATGATTTGTTCTTTCTTAAAGGAGAAGGAAAAGATTGAAGACAATTGGCGAACAACATATCCAAATGTCTGGCACTATCGATGGCTCTTCTTGAAAGCGGCCAATTGCACCATTCATTTGTTACAGGTACTAGTTGTTCATTTTCACAATCTAGAATTACATTTTTTATAGTGAAAGTATGCGCCTTGTCGAAGTTCAGTTTGTGATGTTTGAAGTTGGTTTGGTTTTGCATGTGTAAAAGTGTTTAAATTGGTGTCGATTCAATCCCGGATGTACGAAAAGTGTGTTACGTAGATTTCGGGGCTAGCTTGACATAAATACTTGCATATATATATATGTATTTATATTTAAGATTTAGTGATGACAAGCTTGACGATGCTTGAATGCAGCCAGCAACAATTGAAAGAAATGCAAGGACCAAACAACACTCGACCAAAAATGGTGAGTGTGGAAATCTGTATTCTCTATAATACACCATGATGAAAACACATGACTGGGTTGCTATCTACGCGTTGTATTGAATGGTCGTATTGGGCTTTTGATTCTTTCACGTTTGTTGGATTGTAGCATGTAATAATGTTAACTTCCTACTGTTTTTGTAAATTTCAATTTGTTCTAAAATTCCATCTACATTTTGTCATTGAATTTTTCCTGCAACTGTTATTTGTATTTGCAATCTTATTTAATTACTAACAATGCACACGGATTGCGTTTGGCAAAAGTTGTAGTTACATTTATTTTTGACTCATAGTTGTTACTTGTCTTGTACGTGTGTCATTTTCATGCTTAAAGAGTAGAAAGGAGCTTGGGGAAAGGTGGAAGGCACTCCTCTCTGATGAAAAGAAAAGGTTTGCGGACATGGCTAAGGCAAGCACCGAGGAGCACGAAAAAGTAGTTCCATGTGCACCAAAATCTGAAAAGGTAATTACGTACTTCATGTTTTCATAAATGCATTTGGCTAGGTCCTGCTTTGCTGACATTGTTGGTTGTATTTTTGTATTTATTTAAGAGTAAAAAATGTGTAGACTAAAAGGCAACTCCGCATATCATTGAAGTCAATTGTTGAGCTAGTTAACCGGTTTAACGAACAAAAGTAGGCAATCATTGATATTGGGTTTGGTGGCCTCCTGGGGATGAAGTGTACACGTATAGATCAGGACTTTTACAAATGGTTGGTACAGAACTTTGATCCTAACAGTAGTTCATTGAATGTTCATGGTCGTCAACTCAGGCTCACTTATAAGGCAGTTAATGTTTTATTGGGAATACGGTGTGAAGGCGATGACGTGCAGTTGGTTGGTTCATTAGAAGCATATCCCAATATCTACGAAGAGGTTGGAGTTGTTAATGGAGTCATTCATTTGAACAAGTTGAGACTTTATCTAACCAAGACTGATAGTGCGGAAGATGACTTTTGGAGAAAATTTGCGCTGTACATATTAGGGGCCATGTTGTGTCCTATCACAATGACTACCTTGAGTCCATCGTTCATTCATGCCGTGAAGGACGTGAATGGTGTGCGAGCTTGTAATTGGGCAAAGTTGGCACTGCAATTCCTTCACAACGGTGTTCGCAAGTATGAGACCAAAGGTCATCGCGCTGCAACTGGATGTGTTTTCCTACTAATGGTATGCTAATAACTCGATTGTTTTTTCCATTCCCTCATTCATATGTTTCATGCATTGTTTTGTCATGGTTCAACAAATTGGGCTTCATTAGGAAATAGAATGTCACTTGGTATGTCAGTACAACAAATAACACTCTTCCTGACCAAGTATGCTACTTGCAGAAAGAGCTTTTCTACAACCACCGTCATGAATTTAAGAATAAAGAGTATAGGGAAAACAAAATCACCAACCTCAATGGAGGAACCAATTTTTCTACGTTGCGAAGAGGGGAACATAATTGATTGATCTTCATCCGTTTTGAATAATCAACCAGACATAGAACTGACACAGGAAATTTTATACACATTTGTAAGCAGAGTTGAAGAAGAATATACAAAAGAAACCTTGATAGGACCATTACCAAAGCAAACGTATTCATTCTGGGAAAGGTCTTTCGGGTTTCAGCCATTCACATACACAAGTATGTACATAATTTTTTTTTTTTGGTTTCATCAATAAAGTCCTTGGTTTGCTGTACATTTTTTTTCCCCAAAAAACATTGCCTATAAAGTTCACATTGCATCATATATGCCTATAAAGTTCACAGCATCGTAAACAAAATTGGTATTCTATGTATGTTTAGCTGCAAAATTGACAAGAATCAATGTTATTGTTACTGAATATAGTTGATTTTTGTGGGAATAAGAAATTAATTATGGTGTGCCCCTTAATGTCCACAGCTATTGTACATTGATTGTGTTTGTCTGAGCTCCACAAGTACGTCAGCTACAACGCAGTCCATGCCTCGGCTTCATGATTGGGGTGATACCCAAATACGAGAGATGCTGCGACGTATCAAAATGAAGCAAAATTTCCTAACAAATGCAGTAAGCACTCCGACCAGTCTGCACATTTGACACCATTGACCTACTTGTCTTGAACATACAATGTTAGACTTCATTTATGTATTTCTATGATTAGGTGGAGTTTGATTACAGTAACGATGAAAGCGACGCTGATGATGATGAAATGGATGCACACCATGTCGATAACTAACAAAAAGCACAGTATGATGAAGTTCGTATGACCAAAGTACAGTCGGACATTCGTGAACTGAAGGAAATGATGAAGCAAGTTCTTCAGAACCAAACAGATTTAATGGAGATGTTGCGACATTTCCGAGGCAAGCAAGTTGTTGACAATAACAAGGAAATCTATCCAATCATTACGCAAATTTGACAGAGTTGAGCCACATCATTTCAAGATGATTTATAAGACTAAGTTTACGTGTGTGTTTGTATGATTAGGTAGAAGGTAATGATGTGTGTATCATTAACCTCTCCTCCAATGTTGCTGAACTGAAGGAAATGCTGAAGCAACTGCTTCAACATTTCAGTTTTGGCTGCAACGAACCGTTGATTGAACAAACCAATTTAGCTGAACTGAAGCAAATGCTACAGCACGTCATGGAAGGTATATTCTTTAGACCATAACTAGTAGGCGTGGACAAACAGGGTGTGGACTCTTCTGTTGGAGTGGAGGTGCATGATGATGGCGTGGTCAAACCAACTAACAAAATTAACCCAATGGAGTGTTTCAGATGTACAAAGGGTGGATCACCAAGAACAGAATGTCAAAGGAACCTTAGCAAAGGACAAAAGTGATTTCCATGATGGACATAAGCTAAACATCGAAAAAGGTGGGGACAACCAGAAGAAGGGAGACCTTCACTTAGGGAAAAAATACGAAATTAAAGATAAATACACTCCTGAGCTTCAGTTAGTGGGCGTGAAGAAAGTGGCATGCGATGTGCATACTTCTTCTACTAAGATTGGCCAACCATTGGGAGCAATTGAAATCGTTAGAGGAAGAGGAAAAGGAAGAGGAAGAGGAAAATGAAAAGGAAAAATGCGCGGAAGAGGAGTTCAAGCCACTAAGGTCAGGGATTTGTGCATCGATAACAAAACAAATAGTCGACTTGCAGAAGAAAAATTACGAATTCACGACATCAGTTCACCTTTGGATGTTGATGGTCTGAATAAGGCGAACAAGGTACAAATACTGCCTTTAATGCCCCACAAGTTCTAAATAACCAATTCATGCCCACATCAATAATGTGAATCACTAATTTTACAATGATTTGTGTTGTATTGTACTCGTTGTCAAATAATTGCATGTTTGCACTTATGACTGCTGGCATATGTTTTTACATATTTCTAACAAACTCCGCACCAAACATCACAAGCTGGGAAAACTCTGAGGTTCAGAGGTTATACATCATTTCGCGTTCTTTTTTATGAGTAACAACCTTGTTGTGTAAGCTTCAATTTTTTTTATGAAATGTGTTGTGTTAGTTGTCTGTTTATTTTTGTAGGACTCGTTGAGGATGTTGGACGATGAAGGGTTCTTATCAGTGGAGGAACAAAAACTTGTCGACTATGTATTTGACGATAGCAAAAATGAAATATATTGTTTCATTTAGTACTTGCAAATTTTAAATGACAGTTCATTGTGAAATAACTATCGTTCTAAGGATCATTATTGCTTGAAGGGACATTGTTGTTTCCATGAATCTTCGTGGACGGGCATGTGAAGTTGGTAATCGGCGTGACATGTGCACACCAAAACCAGGGTCGTGGCTATTCGACACTGTAAGTGTTGGTTGCGTACATATGAATCTGCATTTTTCATTTGAAGAACTTGGAAACCTTTCTAATCAACTTGCCTTGTGTCTTACATACAATGTTCCAGCCAATCAACTTGGTGGTGGTGCAATTGACTAATCGACAGAGGGATTTACACAATGATGAAAGGCATACTGATTGGTTCTTTCCTGTTGTAGACGCGCCTGAACGTCCCGGGAAAAATCCCGTTTTGTCCATTGGGCTTACTACAATTCGGACTCAATGTCACGGTTCTTAATCTGATCTCGCAAAGTGCAATACGAGATTGATAAATCACCAAAGAGTCCAAATCCGGTAAATCGTTTTGAAAAATTAATTTTTAGAAAGAAGTGCCAAACATGGACTACTTTGCCAGATACAGAGTCGCCACCTAAATATTTTATTTTGGGGGAATTTAGGAAACCCTGACTCGTGCCTAAGGCCATGTGTCCGTCATCACCAAAGTTTCCTCGGCTCGGGAACTTGGGTGCGATTGGGGAAGGTCATGCAATGAGCACCCCCGCTCGCCCAATCAAAGATCGGTCACTACTAATCATGATATCTTGTTTTTGAAAAAATATGTGTTCTTATTCCGGTTATTAGCCTAGAATTACTATGTGATGCGCACAACATACAAATATAGACTGTATTGCCTAAGTTGGAACAAAGCATCGCATATCTGTTTGTTTTGAAAATGGATTGAAGTTTGCTACTTGCAAGTAGATTAAAACACGGGTTTCGACGAATTATTCCAACTCAAGCAACCCAACCTTCACCCACAAGCATTCAGGCAGTTATATCACATAAGCACATAGCCTCATGGTAAGCATGCTATCATGGCAGTCACTCACATACATGCAAGGATGCTAAAGCATAAATACTTAACGAGTACTCCGAGCCAAAGAAAGAAGCTGATTAGAAATCATGCATGAATCCTAACTATGCTAAGAATGCCTAATGCAACACATGCAAAAATGCAACTACAATAGGCTCGGCTATTCTAAGATGGCATATGAGATGCAACAATTGATACATGTATTCAACTTGGAATTGAAATACAATACAGTTAGTGTGATGCGCTAAACCCGGTGCGTGCAAAACAGATGAATGGATGCAAACATACGAGCATAAGGATGCTAATTGAAACGTGCCCTAAAACTAACCATCATAAGCTAGTAAATAAAAGGGAGAAAGACGTGGGGTTGGAAGATATGCATCACACACACGCACACTTATTACAAAGTTCGCCCTCTCGCGGAGGGTCCGAATAAATAATACAGAACCAACTAGCTAATCTAAGCTAATTAAACTAGTTATTACATAGGCGAAATGAATAACGAATTACAGCTAAATATTACACAATATTAACAAATTAAACTAAGGAAGTAAATAAATTAGCATGCAAGCTACATGAAATGGACTGCCTTAGCTCTGTTCCGAATGATAAAGGATGCATGCATGCTCGAGTCGCATTGTCAGGAAATCCATCGCGATGTCTCAACTCGCCCTTGTTTGTAATTTAACTTAGAAACTTACACAAAGCTCCAAGGAGATGAAACTCCACCTTAGGAATCTAGGGGAAGGCTACCGACCAGCTATAGGCATTGGAGACCATCTACCGACCACCCTTGGTGGTGAAAACCAGAAAAGGTGATCGGCCTGCCAGAAAACCTGGTCGGCCGACCAGTTTCTTCTCCTGGTTTCTACATTTTCTGCAACAAAGGCAAGAGAGAGAGAAGGCAAAGTATTTTCAACATATGTGTGCCCGACCACTCTCCCCGTCATTGCATAAGCTCTAGGGAGTGTAGTCCTCGATTCTCGTGCCATCAATCACGCATCCCGATGCATGATGGCCGAGGAGTCGAATTGCACGACTCAATGTGAAATGAATGCACATATAAACACCTAAAGCCAACAACTCTATCATGGATAGTCAAGAGTGTCGATGACCAAGAATCGAGGCACGTTTCGTCACTTTGAGTACGAAATGTCTCTCGTTTCCCGTGTTTGGACTAAACCCTACTCCAAACACAATGCAATAAATAATGTATAGACAAATGCAACTCTAACATGCGATTTAAATGCAATGCAACTGGGTGATGCGAAGATGCACGGAATGACATGCAAGCATGCAAATGGCATTCACAATGCTATGAACTAATCAATGGCATACTCAATGCACATGGGTTATATGGCATGCATACACAATGCACTAACATACGCAGTGTTATGAACGAGGCATACGCAATGCAATGATCGAACATGCGATAACATGGACTATATGGCATACACAATGCAAGATGGACTTAAACCAAGATGGATGGACCTCAGCTGCACCCAAATCAATGGCCAATGGATGATGAAATCAAAGCAACAAGACACACACAAGCATGCACAATGCAAAGGCTCCAAGCCAAGGACACAAGATACAACTCCCCAAGGGTATGGCAAGGATGAAACATGGGATACAATGGCATATATTTCAGCTCTAGAATGGCATGCAAAATGGTCCTGAATCATGCAAACAACTCACCCGATGCATGTTGGATGGCACAAATACCGAAACTAGTGAAGTGCATTACACTAGAGGTATGCAAAGCAATGCCCAAATGAACAAACCAACCCCAAAAAGTCCCTATGTAGACCCAAAATAGTGGCAAAATGGACTAAAATGATCGCTTGCAATGCACAAAAATGAAACTCATGCAATAGCCTAAAAACGAGGCATACAAGCACAACTCTCAAACGCATTTAAAGAGTGGAAAACATGGGAATATGGCACAAGTATAAGCTCTGAAATAACATGTTCAATGATGCCAAAACATGAAAACAAGTCAAGTTAAGCATGCAAGAGGCTTCAAAACTCGAAGCTAGGCAAGGGTATTACACTACAAGCATGCATGGCAAGCATCATTCGACCATGGGACCTCAAAACAGAGCTAAGGTAGCTCAAATCATGAATAAAGTCAGTTTAGAACATGGCCAAAATATGCTAGAATCAAGGGCCAAAACTACATGCAATGTGAGCTAGTGAACATGGATTACACCACAAGCATATGAAGCATTCAAGAGGCCACTAAATCAGCAAAATTCAGAGACATGACATGCCAAATAAAGCCCAAAAATCCACTGAAACATGATCAATGCATGCAAGAATGACATGCTCCTTTGATAGGCTATAAGAGGGGTTATTCTACACATGCAAGAGACACATCCAAGGTGACAAAACCAACTCTAGAAAGAGCCTAGGTAGGCCCTAAAAGTCACTAAAAAGGGCCTGAAACAAGGCTTGGAGGTGTGCAAATGAAGGCTCCTTTGTAAGGCCAAAAATGCTAGTAAATAAAACAAGGAGGGAGAGGGTCACCCCTCTCTGATTTTGGATTTCAAAAACACATGTTAACCACTGAAAATCCACTGTATTTTAGTGATTTGAAAGGCCAAGCAAAGGTCAACACAAAGGCCTTGAGGCATGGCTCAAAACAAGGCAAAATGAAACATGCAAGGGGGTAGATGACCCCCAACAACAAAATGACCTTAAAAAAACATCAAAATAACCTCAAAACAAGACTTTTTTTAGTTGACAATAGAGCTCAAATATGCATGCAAATAAGACTAAGAGATGGATCAAGATAAAGCTTAAAAGAGGGAAAAAGTGTGTTACCCTTGAAGCTTAGCAAGACAGCAACTTCTGGAGCCCAAAACCAACTCTTTGAGACCTCTCAAGACCCTCCAAGAACCTTAGAGCAATGGTGGAGGTGTGTGGCTATGAGGTGTGGTGTAATAGGTCAAGAACAAGACCCTTTTGAACCCAAAACAAAGAGATATAGAGGGAAGTGTATGCACAAGCCTTAGACAAATTTCTGAACCTGTGCCAAGGAAGAGGAGGGCCTCTCTTATAGAGATACAAGGCCAAAGCTTCTTCAAGAAGCTAAAAACCAAGGCTCAAGATCCTCCAACTCACAGAGACAAGACTGGGGGAGGCAGGCCGACCAGTTTAGGTGGTCAGCCGACCACTTCCCCTGGTCGGCCGACCAGTTCAAAAGGTTCAGGTGGTCGGCAGCCCCATTTGGTGGTCTCCCAACTGAAAGCAAGCTAGTGGTATGATGGGAGACCAGTAAATGTGGCTCAAAGACTAAGGAGACCAGCTTCCTGACAAGAAAATTGACTGGCGGGGAGAAAGGTGGTCTCCAAGATAAAAGGTGGTCTCCCACCCTTGTACCATCTTCCAAACAAAGAAAACAAGGTCCATGCCAAAAATGAACCAAGACGGATGCAAAACGAGGGTTCGGGGGTCAAAACGCGTAGCCGGGTGCCCCGAAAATAGGCTGTTAAGCATCGAAAGTGGCACGCGACCATAAAGGTGGTCTCTCGGGCCACAGTGTCCCTCTAGAGAGACGAATCAAGGTGTGTGCCAAAAATCGGGGCAAACGGAGAATGTTAAGCGGTCCCGAGCCGAGGTGCACGACCGACGGCCCCGAAAATCGAAAACTGGTCTCCAAACGGGAACAGCGGCCTACGACCATGAAAAGTAGCCTACGGCCACTGAGAGATGGTCTACAAGACCTCTCCCTCCCTCCGGGAAGAGAAAGCAAGACTTGGTTTGCAAACCGAGGCAAAGCATAAAAGGGTCCCGAGGTCCGGGGGTAGGGACCTCAGCCGAAACTCCGAAACCTCAGAACGAGCACAGCATGTGCAATCACCGAGCGCTCAATTGATGACGTCTGAGTCTTAAGGTCGGTCAAAAATGGGGTGTCTACACCCATATATCTATCGGTAAGTAAGTGTTTAAAGCTAGGTTGTGTTTTGTATATGACATATTTTGACAAATGTTTGCCTCAATGACCTTTATGCATTACACATGCAGACTTTGATTCTAAATAAATATACGCAACCTTTGCACCATGAAAATATTGTCACATCATTTTTTAGACATGACAGATACACTGGTGTGATTGATGCATGTCAAAGGGTAATATCAATGTTCATCCTGTTATATTAAAACGAAAATATCAAAGCCAATACATGTTTACATGCCCTCTAAACAATGTTTGCACATGTGTTTGCGTGTAGATTTACATGCCTTTTAATTACAGAGGAGTGTATTGGTTGTGCGTTAAAATTGATATGGTGGACAGTGTTGCCTACCTATTTGACTTGTTCCTATCCAACAAACCAAACAAAAGAAAGTTAAATGCGGCAAAAATTTTGGTATGCCCTTATGGAGGATTTCTTAACACTACAACAAACTTGAACATCCTTTACATAAACCAACTTCAACATTTTGGAACAGGTTCAAACTATGCACGACTTGCTGCAACTATACTTTGAAAATGATTATGTTACAAACGTGCATAGCTTCCACCTCTGCATGTTAGATGAAAGGCCAGTACAACAACTGGACGAGTAATCCACAATCCCTCTTTCACATTAATGTCTCCTGAATAACTGATTTAACAAACCTACTGACATTGATAAAAATTTTAATGTTAAATTATTTTTGTAGCACGTTTGACTGTGAGATGTTCATCATCAAATACATCTAGCGACTTGATTTACGCCCCGGTCCACACAAGTTACATCCTACCACTTCATTTCCATTTGTTAATCAAATCCTTCCTTGTATGTCCTGCAATTGTAACTGATTTTTCTTATGATCTTTCTGTACAAAGTTCCATCCTTTTGTGCGTCATAATTTGTTGGTTGACATCGTTATAGATGTCAATAATGCAAAGATCGCAGAGTATCGAGAGTGCCTTGATATCAGCAATGCCACAAACTAGGCCAGTGATGGGAATGGGCTGGCAGTACACTAGTAATTTGGGTGGCAACAGGACTTCACTAATTTTTTATTCATTGATTTCAATATGGATGCTAAATATGGCTCCCCAGTATTGTTTTTACTAAAGGATGTAAAGATGGATGAACTGCAAAGTGAAAGTCAAATGTAAACATGGATCAAACATTTTGATGTGACTGCTGTGTTATTATTATTTTGTTTACGTATGTTTGTTGTTCGAATGAATGCGATTGAAACAAACATAATTTACGGTTGTTTTGTTACTCATATTTTGAGGAATGTACTTGTTGGCCAATTTCTGAGCATAACTTTGATGTCGCTACTGTAATATTAGTTATAACATAGCTATGCTTCGCTGGAATAAAGTACACTATGTTCATGATGTTGTTACTCAACAAAGTATGATGTCATACGTAATGCCAGATTGATTCGACACATCTCTTAAGTATTCAATATTGATTTATAGAGATGCTCTACAGCTCTCTTTTTAGAGTTGTCATTAAATCAATCTATTGTGGTTGCTGTCCGCTAAGTTCGTAGCTTCGATCACTTATTTCGATGTTGCACTGTCAACAAGCAAGTACAATCAAACTTCTGATTTCATTAATAATAGTTAAACATGTCACTTCATAACAATAATTATATTACAAGCTTCATATCATTACAATCAATAGGTCCAATCTTACCGATGTAACACCGAACATACTATTACTATGCGAAAGTAGAAGTAGTCGTATGATAAGTCCAGCTACTCCCAATCGTCAGGAATTAAAGAAGAATGCACACCAACTAAACAAACAAATCAACTGACTCTTGAGAATTTGGTTCAAATTTAGTTGAACGTACGACCACTTGTTTCGAACAAATTACAAACAACAAGAGGGCTGGAGTAAACAAATTACACAATGTAATTTCATAATACAACCAATTTCATGAAGTTAAGGAGCATAGTTTACGATAGGAAGTACTCCTAAGTTACAGAACAGCTCCCCAGACCAAAACCGATTGAAATGTTCATTGTTCATGTCCCTCCTTCCAAAATCCATGGGTTTTATATCTTCTCCTTTGTTGTGTGGCCCAATATCACATGACTCTGAATCTGCAACTCCCCCTACCTCAAATGCTTCTATAACTGCGTCCTTACTCAAAGGATTGAGAACTCCAAATATTTTACTCTGTCTGTCGAGATACTTTGTGTTATCATGGCACGTGTCCCTCAACCCTTTTGAACGTCTGATTGACAGAGATTAGCACTTACTCTGTACTTCATCACTTCTGCAAGAACCCACTAAGTCCATGATGAAGCATAGTAAGTGCTCCATCACTTGGAACAGTTGCTACATTGAATGCCATTCTTATAATACCATCTGTCCATTTCATAATGAAATACTCTCAGTTAAGTCAAACTGGCACATGTCACCATTTTCATCCACCTGTCGACAGGAATAATCCACAATTTGGTGCAACCAATGCCCAACTTGTATAATTTTGATGTAACTAGCGGGTGTGGGCTCGCCTTTTTCCGCACCCCGCATTTCGAAAAGGGTTTGAAAAGAAGGCCTCACAATTTGGACTCTACTTGTGATTCTGAAATCTAGTTTCACAAGTGCAATGTGAAACTGATAAACACCAAAGAGTCCAATCCGACAAATCATTTTGAAAAATCGATTTTAAATCAAATAATGCCAAAATTGGACTGCTTTACCAGATTACAGAGTCGCCACCTAAATATTTTATTTTGGAAAAATTTAGGAAACACTGACTCATGCCAAAGGCCACGTGTCCGTCATCACCAAAGTTGTCTCAGCTCGGGAACTTGGGTACGAGAGGGGAAGGTCATGGAATGAGCACCTCCGCCTGCCCGATCAAAAGATTGGCTTCTACTAATCATGATATGTTGTTTTATAAACCTTATGTGTTCTTATTCCAGTTATTAGCTAACATTACTATGTGGTGCGCACAAACAAGTATAGACTAAAATTGCAAGAATCGAAACAATTTAACTCACGTTTGTTTTCAAAAATAGTTTGAAGTTGTGACCCTCAAGTGGGCTTAATAATGTGGACTTGCCACCAAACATAGTGGGCTTAAAATATGATTTTGCCACTTCACAAAGTGGGCTCAAAACGCACATTTGTTGGACTGTTCCAATTCAAACAACCAAGCCTTCATCCACAGGCATTTATGCAGTTTAGCGTTTAAGCACATAGCCTCATGGAAAGCATGCGAAACATGGCAATATGGCAATCACACTCATGCAAGCACGCTAAAGCGTAAAAGCTTACCAAGTACTCTAAGCCAAAACAAAAAAATTAGTTAGAAAAATGCATGATTCCTAACTACGTTAAGATGCCTAATGCAACACATGCAATGATGTGACTAAATAGGCTCGGCTACTTAATCATGGTATTTGCAACATTTTGATAGCATGCTTTGAAACACGTATTCAAATAAGTATTGAAATGACTCTACAGTTTGAATGATGCGTCGGGTCTCGATGCATGCAAGACAAATGAATGGATGCAAACATGTGAGCATAAGGTATGCTAATTGAAAATGTCCCTAAACTAACCATCGAAAGCGGTTAAATAAAAGGGAGAAATACATGGGGTTGGAAGACATGCACACACGCACGCACACTTATTACAACAATATGCCCTCGCGAAGTAGGGTCCGAATGAATAAGCTAACTAGCTACGCTAATTAAGCTAAGCTATTACAACTCGAAACCAATTAACTATTCTAGTTAACTAATTATTACAAACCGAATTGAATAACTAGCTACACTAAGCTAATTAAATATTACAAACTAGAATTGATTAACTAGTTACACTAACTAATTAAGCAAAGCAAGTAAATGGCCTCGAGAGGCGAGGGACGCATGCATGCTTGGTTGGTTTCCTCCTGAAAATCCACCGCCTTGCCATCGGACACCTTTGTTTGCACTTGTTTGAACACCAACTGTGCTACCAACTTCCAGAACACCTCTGCTCCAACTCAAGAACACACTTGTGTAAGATTTCATTTCTGGGCACTCGGTTGCCAATGGTGGCCGGTCAGCCACTACTGGTGGCCGATCGGCCACCCCTTCCTTGAACTTCCCTTTTTTGCTGCAGCAAAAAGTAAACAGAGGCAAAGCAGTGTATTCTCAAGGAGTGTATGTACTGCTACTCTTCTTATCATCACACAAGCTCAAAGGAGTGTAGCTCTTGGCTCTCAAGCCATCAACCAAGCAATTTTCATGCATGATGGCCAAAGAACCAAGCTTGTACAAGCTTAATGAGTGCAAAACAAGACTCAACAAAACCACAACCCTATCATGCATGATCAAGGGTGATGGTGGCCAAGAAAAGTGGCATGCTTCATCACTTTGAGTATGAAATGTCCCATTTTTCTCGTGTTCGAATTAACGTCCGATCCGAACACATGCAATGCAACATGAAAGATGCTTATCTTGCCTCTTTTACTTGCTCATTTTTATTTACTCATTTTAACTTACCAATCCATTCTTTAATTGATTAGTCCAAAATGTGAGTGTCCTCTAATTGAAAATAGGCTTAAACCATAAGTGCCTTGAGCATGAAAGAGACCTCATGCTATTAGTTAGTAGAAACCCTCAAAAGAGGACTGAAACTATTAAGCAGAAGTGTCTCAACTTCACACTTAAGCCAACAAGGGGTTCAAAGCCACTTTCAAAATAAATGAAAAAGTGAAAAATAGAGGGAGATTGTAGAAATTTCAGTGCTAAAATGGAGTGCAAAAAGACACTAAAACATGTAAGAAACCCATGCAATTCATGCCAAAAAGCCTAAAACATTAAGCTAGTGAAGCCTCTTTATAATATAACCACGCAATACAAGCCACAAAAGACCAAAGTAGCTCAAAACAAAGCTGAAACCAGTCAAAACAGTAGCAAAAACATGCTGAGATTATGGTACAAAATGCTAGAAAAACATGCTCACATGTTAAGCAATCTAGGCATGCAAATAAGACACAAGGAGGGGAGGCTACCCCCTCCAATTTTGGACTTCAAAATGAGGATTTTACCACTGAAATAACTCTGAATTTTAGTGGTTTAAAGGCCCAAAAAGTTTGACTTGAAAGCCTTAAAAGATGGTACAAAAGCTCACAGAATTAAGCAACAAGAAGGGTGGCTCACCCCTTAACAAAAAATAGCCTCAAACCATCATGTTAAGCCCAAAAAACCAGAGTTTTTTGGTAGTTGAAAACCAACTCAAAAATAGTATAAAAGGATAGCAAAACAAGTAGTCAAAGCAAGTACACTAAGCAAATGAACTACCTCTTGAAGCCCAAGCACAAAACAACCTCAAATTCCAGCTCAAACCTTCTTCAAGAGCTCAAACTAGACCTTAAAGAACCTCAGCTCAAAGGTAAGGGTGTTTGGTTAAGGCTTGATGTACAAAGGTGTAGAGAAACAAGGCTTTAAGGCACAAAACAAGAAGAGAGAGAGAAAATTCTAGAGAGAAAGAGAATTTTTGTCCAAATTTTCTAACCCTTCTAAATAGGAGAGGACACCACCTATATATAGAAAATCAAGGTTAAGGCTTGAAATCATCCTACCATACACGTGTATGGAGATGCATTTTAGTGAACAACAACTGGCAAATAAATATCCAAAAAAGGAGAAAAATGGCCGTCGACAACCACTGGTGGCCGACTGGCCATCAATGTAGCCGACCGGCTATCAACATAGCCGATCGGCCACCAATGGTGGCCGACAGGAACAGGTGATGGCCGACAGGCTATGGGGATGGCAGACAAGCCACCCTCTCCTCCAGACTTGAATCAACAAGCTCTTAGTTCACAACTAAGCACAAAACAGACAGGGTTTAGAGGCTCAAAGACAAGGTGCTCGGCCAAGATCTTCGGGTAGTCAAAACGAACACGAGTATACAAGATCATCGAGTGTTCAAACGATGACATCCAAGTCTTGAGGACAGTAAAAAATGGGGTGTCTACAGTGGGTGCCACACGTGATGTGTGTGCAATTCAGATAAGTAAGCATATATACAAATATTAAACAAATGAAGTGTTCTGAATGAAACCCAACGTCTTGGGTTCAAATCTTGCTTCATGTGACAAATTTTTTGTGCTATGCCGATAGAAAATTTGGCACATCGTACAAGGAGAACCCACCACACATTTCGACACCAATTCAGTATGCACATATATAATAGTACTAGCGGTTGGCACACGCGATGCGTGCATAATTCAAATAAGTACAAATAAAATAAAATATTTATTATATATAGAACCAACAGTGAACTGGTAAGAGTCTTCCTCATTTCACATAAGTCCAAGGTTCAAGTCCCCTCTTGTCATCTATCAAATATGTTTTTATTTTAAAAAAAATAAAAGGTAGACACATGGTACCATAAGAAACCAAGGGTTGAGGACACCATAATGGGTGTTCACTTTACATGTAGTACAGATGGATACATACAATTATTTTCATTTCAACAAACCCCCTTCTTTGGCCCAGCTAAACATTTACATAATTAAAATCAGACAAGGAATGGGCCCAACAATAGTTGTAAAAGCTTCACGTCTTCAATGTCAACTTACTTCAGACTACCCTTCTTTGCTTCATAAGCTTCGTAACAGCTCTTACACAACTTATAACCCTAAATGGCTCCCAACAACAATATTGCCTACTAAAGAAGATGAACCCATTGAAAAACTCCTTCCACTTCCAAATGCCATTATGTAGCTATTTGTAGCCATTTCATATGGGGTTCCCATTGATAGGTAGATCATTTTGGATGGTCACGCGGGGTAAGGTGAAAGTCAGATTGTGCACTCAATTAAGAGGACAAGTGGCCTTCAAAGATGGAGTATCTGCATCGGATGGCTCCAATTATGTGCTGGTTATGAACTTAGGTCACGGACTTGATGGTTGCATTGCAATAAGATTCCTGTGTAGGGTCTAGGGTTTTCTTTGTTGATGTGAAGGCCAAAGTATTGAGGGGCAAGTGGCATCATGATACAAGAACAGCTTGACAGATAGAAGTGCAACTTTACTGGGGTTTCATATCCTTAATTGTATGAGCAGTTCAAACACTGAACCATTGGCAGTTACAGGATTGTGTGGGCATGGGCCATAGAAAGAGGGAGACTAAGAAGTTAACAATTGTGGGGACCAATACAGACATCAGCAATACAACAACATGTATGGTGTACACTTAGTAGTAGTTCTGTAATTTATGAGTCGATTCTGTGGAGAGTGTGTGTTGTAACTCTGTCGACTTTGGTAGTGTTATTATGAAATTGCCTTCCCACATAGAATGAACATAAATGGAAAGTAGTTGGACAAAATTGTCAAATGATGTAGGAAAATGTAAAGAAGCAATAAACCAGACTTTACAACACAAAGCATTAACATTCATTAAAATTATTACAACAGCTTGAAGTTTGGTTAAAGTCTTGACAAGAGGTGGAACACAACCTAAATTCAGGTGTTGGAGAACAGGATAGCAAGAATACCCCAATTTGATTGGGCATTTGCAACCATAGCTTGGGTTTCGTCAAGTTCTGCTTTGGTGGCTTCAATAGATGAAGGACCACTTCCAATTTGTGAGAGCATGCTCCTTGCTTCTTTGCCAAGTTGGCCCTTTTGTTGTTCTAGTAAGAGCTTTCTTTGCTTGATAGCAGCTAATTCTGCCTCCAGCCTTGATTGTTCACGTGCCAACACTTTGTCTTGGTCAGAGATGTTGGAGAAGTTCTGCTGAGTGAGCTTCAGGGAGTTTAAGATGCTTTGGGCATTACCTAGGAAATTTTTCTTCGCTTCAATTTCTGTTGAGCATTTCTAAATCATTTCCACCATGGTTGGCTATCCGTTCACAATTTTGCCCAGTTGTTGGAGTTGACTGGGATTGAAAGGATTGGGAGAAAGGTGTTGGATGGCTGTGAGGCAGGCCAAGGTTTCCTTAGGTTGGTTGAGGGCAATCTCTTAAAGAGGAGTGTTGATGAGTTTCAGAAAGTTGGTCAAAAGTGGTTGGACTTTCTCTGTGAAATTATGTAGCTTTTGGGAGAGGGGTGAAACGTGTTGTAACCTCTGCTCAAATACAACAATTTCATCCTATATGTTTTCACTTGATGTGGTTGCCTGTCGATAGTTGAAAGTTAAGCATTGGAAAGTCCGAACTATACAAACACAGAATGTAGAAGGAATAAAGATATTATCTGAACATCAGTACACGTTGGAATAGGTGTATGTTCACTTATGGGTGCTATAGTTAGGGTTCCCTCAGTTGCTGATGCCTCGGTTTGTTGAGGATTGGTTGAAGTAAGGGGTTCATGTATAGAGGAGATAGTTAACTCTTGGGTCACTCGTACAACTGCCTCTATGTTTGCAGCTGTGTGGTTAGCTCATTCGAAGGCTTGGGGTTGGTAAATGAAGTTCTTCCAACTTCTGTCCTTGCCCCTGTCAGAAAGAGTTAGTTAATTGATCTTTTTATGAAGAATATGACAGGTTGCAGTATGCTTACCATGAGTGATTTCAGTGTCCGGTACGGGAGGCTCACTTGTTTGGTCCTTGGGAGAAGTATGAGAACTAGGGGGAGATGATTGACCATTTCTACATAGAGCAATGTCAATTGTCTCCGCTTGCATGGTGGAAGGTGGAGACCTACTGGAGTCAGGTATTGATGGATGAGGGGGAAATACTGCTGGACAGTCGATTGGTTCAGTTTTACCAGGGCAGTTATCTTTCACTAGCAAGGCTCCCAAGTGTTACCTCAATTGTCTTAGGGGGGGTTCACAGTGAATAGGTGGAATGGATTGGTTTGGAGTTAGTATATTCTACTCACTTGCAGTGATATGATGGGGAGATTTAGTGGTTTGTTTGGGAGATGGCATGGGGCTTTCTTCTTCGTCAGAACCAGTTGAAATAAGAAGCTTTCTCCTTTTCGTCTACAACGAAAAGATATGAGATTAGAGTTCAAATGTAATTGAATTTACTACATGTACAAGAATAAGTGAGATACCTTAGGTGTGTGCTCTAAAAAAAGTTGAGTGGTTTGGGTAACTAGTTGGCTGAGTGGAATATCCCATTCACTAGAATCTGGAGATGGACTGAATGCTCTTTTCGTGGTTCGCATCTCTTCAGATGGTGATTGGACGGTTATTGTCTTCGTTTGTTCTTCTTTCTGGAGATTTGTTATTGAGTCTCCCAAAAGCTTATGTACAGACGAAGGGGCTTTAGGATTTGTAGTATGGTCCATCAGTGCTTTGCCTTTCCTTTGGTCTCTAACAGGAGTTTCAGTGGGAGCAGGCTTCGCTACAACAACACAAAAGAGTTAATAGAAAGCAAGACAGACATGTAAAAAAGTGTGAAGTACAAGTAGGTTGGTAGCTAAAATAAACTTACTTGAAGTCTTGAGGCTAGAAGTTGGTGGTTCCGACCCTTGATTATCAGCAGACACATCTCTCAGACATGTCTGAAGAGGTTTGGAGAAAATTACTGCTGCCATGGGTCCACCAGTGTTGAAAACCCAGCATTAGGTCAGGAATAGGCTTCAAGTAGAAGTGGCTAAAGCCTTGTAGAAGTTTTTCGTTCTCTATTCCAATTAGTTTGGCTTCGGAAGAAGCTTTGATGCTGATCCTTATCCATATTTGTTCTTTAATGGTGGAGTGGAAGTAAGGGCAATGTGTGCCTTGCATAAATCCAAATTGTTTGGCCTATTGATTAGGGCAATAGTTTTCAACACTATAGCTAGACAATTTGTTGGAGGAGATAGAACATCCCACTAGGATATGCCTGGATGTCAGTATGTAGTTCCATGTTTGAGCTTGACAAATCTTTTCGTCATCTGTTAGGTTTGACAGATCCATGAAGAGATGTTCTACTCTAGAAGATGGGAATCGAGATGGATGAAATGGCATGAACATTAGGGGGTCTCTGTGAGATAGTAGGTTGAAGAGAGTAGTAACGCATTGAGAGAAGCTAAGTGTGGGCTTATCAACAAAGGTTAACAAACATTCCGCATAAGAGTAATGTTTGGGGATCATAGTGTTTGGTTTGGCAGGTTGTATTTCAGGAAAATACGCATACAACCATGCTTGGAAAAGCCAGAATGGCCCACAACAATTGCCAGATATTTTCTTATCAACAAAGGAAAACATGCTTTTGTAAAGTACGATGAGCAAGTAAGGAGCAAGGGCCATGGCTTGGCCATCTTGAAGTCGCAAAGCCATAGGGAGGTATTCTTTAGTAATCTTGAACCCAGGAACACAAAAAAGGAATTGGAGTAGCCATATGAGGAAAAAGGCAGCCCTTTCTTGGTTAGTCACAGCACTACCCAGTTTGCCTTTATATTTTTGGGTAAATTCAGTGTAACTCATATCAGTTTGAAGGGTGAAGCGTACTTTAATAGGTTCAAGCAAGGCACTAATTTCTAGCCCTAGAATGGGAAGTCCAGTGAGGTGGGTGACATCAAGGACAGTTGAGGATATCATTCCAAATGTTAAAAGCATGGAATTAAAGGATGTAGACCAGAAACATGTAGTAACGGCTATCAACAATTTATTTATATCGATTATGAGGGTGGACAGACGGATTACCTGAGCGATGCCAAGATGTTTCCACACATCGGAGTCATGACCTCCAATTCGTTTGACCCAGCTCCGCCAAGTGGAGTCTGGTTGCCTCCATCCTTGAAGGGGAGTTTTGCTGCTCTCCCAACACGTCCAGTTCAGTCTAGGTTGGTTGATAAGCAAGGTTTCACCATTGGCAAGTGGGTAGTATGGAGCCAATTCATCGGGGAATTGTTGTATGAAGGTAGGGCCTAGTGTTGTTTTCGCGACAGTGCTGCTGCTTGGCGTCAGAATGTAGTCAAGTTTGAATGAGTTCGTAAGGTCTCTGATGCATTTGGGAAATCGAAGTTGGTTTGCATTGGTTTCATCTTCTTGGATGGACTGCGATTTTTTCGGTGCCATGGGTTAGGGTTTTAAGATAGGAAATTTTGAGAGAGAGCAGCACAGTTCGAAAGTCTTGACAGAAGTCTCTCCGATATAACCAAATATAAAGGTTTGAGAGAGGAAGAGACCAAGTGAAGTAAAACGAAGTTGAAACCAAGTTCCGTCTTTTATAGTTTCCGTCAGGCCAAGTCGTTGGGTGGGTTGAAATTGGAAAATATTTACTTAAGTGGGCCCAAAAAGGCAGGTTTGCCATCATATATATGATTAGGATTAAAAAATGGGGGACTTATTACATGTACATCGTAATAAATGTCACTAACTCACAACTTTTAGTGACAATTTTAAAAATTCATCAGGAAAAAAATACTTTTTTTCGACGTTTTTACCAGGACTTATTTTCAATACGACTTGATGATAATGAAGTCCAAATATTAGGACGTATTGGTAGTTTACCCTTACAATTTCTGTTTTGCCTTTGCTCAACTCGGTGGATTGTTTCAGATGATATAAATAAGTGCATTTTTTAATTTATTAAAAAAATGTTTGACAAAAAATAGAGACATAATGTCACCCCAAAAAAGATAAAAAGATAAAAACTCTACTTATATGGTGTACCCCAAACCAAATGCAAAATGCTACATCATCATGCTTTGTCCATTTATGTATAAAGTTGAATTAGAAGTCAGTTTAGATTTTAGGGCAACTTACCTACCCCTCCATTGATGTTTAGCTAAATTACTGATTCCCTCATAAATGACATCAGATTGTCCAAGGTGTATGTTCGCATAACAATTTAACCTGTACCGGTAAGTACATGTTAAAAATGGTTAGCTGACATAACTAAATTATAAATTGATGGACGATATTGTCCCTCCTGAAATCCCTTTCATAAGTGAACAAATTTTACAAAAGAATTACGTTAGATGGACAAAAAAAACTTGAGCTTTTTCGAACCATGTTTGATTTGGTGTTTAAAAAACAATTTGAAAATTCAAAAAATAAATAAAAACAAATATAATAAAAAAATCAATCGTGCTAAGTACCCCCAGTGGGGGTCGCGCCCCCAGTGACGTGGCACGCCCCCACTGGCTGATAACCCAAAAAAAAAAAAAAAAAAGTTTTTCTCGCCCAATCACGGGCCGACACCTCACTGGGGGTCACCCCCAGCTGGGGGTATAATGCATTTTTGTAAAAAAATATATTTAATTTGTAAAAATAATTTGTAAAGCATTGAAAAGATAAAATTATATAAAATTAATAATTAGTTGTATTTTTTATTTGTTAAGAAAATGAATTTTTAATTTAATTACAAAAAAGTAAAAATTAATTTTAAAAAATGAAACCAAACATATTAGAAGAATTTTTTTATAAGTCATTTCTTGTGTTTTTAACTTATTTAATTATTTGTTAATTTTATGAGATTTTCAGCAACTGACAGTGTAACATATAAGAGTTTTGGAGACCAATTATTTTGATATTTAAGATTGAAAATATTGTTGCAATAGACATTTAGGGACTAATTTTTATTGTCCTGATGGTTGTCACTAAAAGGTAGCCCCGAGAAGTCAAAAATAAGAATTTCAACGACAAAATTGCAAAAATGGCAATAATAAATAGACTTTGATGAACAAGATAAGTTGAGGTCGCCCTGTTGTCATTGTGAATTGATATAAAAATGCTATGGATCCCAAGTAATTTGTTTGGTAATTTATTTGGGATCCTAACATAACTCAATTATTTATGTAGCAGTGACATTGTTACTCGTTTTACTTTATTTATTTTAATTTTTTTTTCTAAATTAGTGCTTCCAAACATTATTCAAACCGTCCCTCCAAGCACGGGCATAGCCTTACAGTACTACATAAATGTTTCAAGACTACAGATGAATCGAAAATCAATACTCTTTGTAGGTAATTTATATATCAGCACATTACCACATATGATTCTAGACAAATGAAAAATGCAATGTCTTGCAGGGAAGCTTACAAAAAAAATAAACAAATTTACATATCTAATGCATCATCATTAGCGTCTTCTGAAGAGTTGTCCATACTGTCTAATTCATTTTCCTCATCCATTGTCTTATTAGAGTTCGTTTCGTCCGCTGCCAATTTCTCATCAGTGAGCCAATCGACGTTCTGCTTCATAGCGCCTACTTGGCTCTCCAAAGTTGACAACCGTGTCTCCGCTTGATTTAGCCTTTCATAGATAACTTGCAACTGCTGCAATACAAAAGAAACATGAGCTTCAACAATAGCTTCAATCTTTTTTGAATCACACATTTTGTAGGAATATGTGTATGGTTTATTTTACTCATTAGTTTTTTAAAGAAATGTACAGATTCATAATATTGCACAACACTACGCTATAAGTATTTATAAGATATGGTACATGAATTGTATATTTTCACAAGACCTCCTGCATTATTACTTACATTGTATTAATTTCTCAAACCGGTCGAATTCATCTTGCACACATTTGTTCTTTCTTTCGTACACCAAGTCATCCGTTAAGTACCCCTGATCGTCCATTATTTGTTATTTCCAACACACATGCATTGTATCTTCCATCAGTGCTATTCCACTGTCATTGATTTCTGTAGCCACAGTTTATCATACATTCACATTCGTCATTTGTATTTGTGCCCCAACCCAACTTTTGGTCTACCCCAACACAATTACATGTCTATTCATCCATAACGCTTACCAACATTCCTCTTATCAAATACATATGCCTTTCCAACTACACCTAACATATTAAATGAAATATTCAAAATAATTCATTTGCTTTTATTTAGTTTGGGTAGGTTTTTCCACCAAACAACAATAACTTTGTTCACATGTTTAAACCATAACTAAAGTAGTACGTGTTTCCACCTACCACCAACGTATTAATGAGTAAGGATTTAAGGAAATTTAACATTTACAACCAACCACTATTAAAGTTTGCAACTAGTGTTGTTTCCTTTGCATTTGGGTTTGTTTCTGCGTCCATATATTCTTCGTGAACTTGCGAAAACAAAGTTGGACTCAATCAAGAACCGTCACATGTATGGATGCACACCATAGTAAACACGGTTGTGGAAAATCAGTTGTAATGGGTGAGAGCTCCCAACCGAAGTCACCAGAATTGGATTATGCAAGTGGGTATATTGATTCCTTTAGTGATCGATGTTTCTTTGAAAAAGGGTTCCCAATGTGGAGTTTTGAACCTCTATGGGATTACAATTGCACCCCAATACAAGATGATAGCCTGGGAAAGAATTTTGGAATTCCAGTTTCACTATTTGCCAATCGAGTTTAGTGTGAACACCACTGTCGATGTGTTTTTCCCAAGGTTACTAAAGTCTGATCGGTTGAAATGCAGCGGTAATACCCTCATGTCAGCAAGTCCCAAATTAGGCAGCGTTTGCAAACTACGATAGATCAAATGACTCATTGACTCATTAGGCACTCATGCATAGAGGACGTAAAGGCAGAGTCGAAGATACATGGATCAAACTCGGCATCTGCGATCAAGGCTATAATGGAGGATCCTGTACTAGTGTCGGACCATGACCTTTCAGATTACTCAGACTCGGAGGTTGTTGATTTGAGCGAGGATTAGGAGAGCTGGAGATGTGTATGACATAGTAAGTGTAGTGTTGTAAGATGTTGTCCTAGTACGTAATGACTTAGAAAGTAACAAACTGTCAAACTGTGCTCACCATTTCAACTGTGCATGCGTTAATGTTTTCATAATTTACGCTTTGTTGAAGGTATTTTGTTTGTCAACGTCATTGACCGAAATCAGACAAGGCAATTTGTTGGTACAATGAGAGGGTAATTGTAACAACCTGAAAATTTAAGTTGTCTCTTAAATTTTATATTAAAATTATTTAATTATAAATGATTTCAAAAAAAATAATTTTAACTTTATATTATTATTTGATATTATTTTCTGAGTTTTATGACATTTTTATTATATTTTTCTGAACCAAAATACACTGAAATATACCATTTTCTGTACAACAACTTGCGTGCCCCCCAAGCCGTCTTGCGCGGCACGCCTTCTCTTCACTATATATATCTCGCTATCCATCATCAACAGGATCTTCATCAGCACACACACACACACTCTCTCTCTCTCTCTGTAATTGTTTTTGTTTTATATATAATACTTTGAGTTTAGTTTGGAATATTTAGTAGGTCGCAGTGAACGAAATGTAACCGTTGGAATTAACATTAAGGTGAGTTATATTATACCTTGAGTCACCACTTGTTTAAAATAAAACCCATTGATATGTTTGTTTATATTTTAAAGAATATTTGACCATAACCTTATAAACAATTATGTTTTGTAAGTACCACCATGGGAGTCCCACGCCTTGGGGGACTTAAATAACCATTGGCCTCTGTTTGGTCACTTTGTGGCCCTTTGTTGTCATGGATCTATTGACCTTTGTTCTGTCGGAGCAAAGTGTTATGCAAAGATAAGTGCTGCACTATTGTGGGAGCCATCTCTATAATCCGTACGAGTCACCTCTTGAATCCGTACCTTTGTTCTGATTGTCACTCATGTGACCTCTGTTCTGTGCGGAGCAAAGTGCTGTGCGGAGATAAGTGCTACACTATTGTAGGAGCCACCTCTATAATTCGTACGAGCCACCTATTGAATCCGTACCTCTGTTCTGATTGTCACTCCTGTGACCTCTGTAATGTTTTGTTTGGTACCGTGGTTATGGTTATTTATTTACATAATCTCAGTTTTGCTACTTAAATAATTATTTGTTCAGACTAAGTTATTTTAAATATTTTAGTTACATAATTATCCATGGTTATTTTGTGTCGCTTATACTCTTGGCATAATATTTCTCACTCTACCATGTACTTATAGTTGTTTACCAATTTTTAGGAAATAATGCAATTCAGAAATAGCTTTTGGAAAGTCTTAGACACGGTGCTGTGGAATAGACATACGCAACACTTTTATGATATTTTTATATGTAAATATAAGCCTTTTGGGACAATAAATTTTATAATAAAAATAGAAGCTCCAATGATTATTTTGGTACCCTCTGTAGACACCCCATTTTTTACCGACCTTAAGACTCAGACGTCATTGATTGAGCGCTCGGTGATGGTGCATGATGTGCTCATTTTGAGGTTTCGGAGTCTCGGCTGAGAGCCTTGCCTCTAGACTTCGGGACTCTTTTGTGCTTTGCCTCGGTTTGCGAACCAGGTTCTGTTTTCTCTTCCCGAAGGGAGGGAGAGGTCTCGTAGACCATCTCTTAGTGGCTATAGGCTCCTTTTCGTGGTCGTAGACCATTGTTCCCGTTTGGAGACCAGTTTCTGGTTTTTGGAGCCACCAGCCGTGCGCCTCGGTTCGGGACCGCTTAACTTTCTCCGTTTGCTCTGGTTTTTGGCACACACCTTGTTTCCTCTCTCTAGAGGGACACTGTGGCCCGGGAGACCACCTTCGTGGTCGCACGCCATTTTTGATGCTTAACAGTCAGTTTTCGGGGCACCCGGCTGCGCGTTTTGGCCCCCGAACCCTCGTTTTGCCTCCGTCTTGGTTCATTTTTGGCATGGACCCTATTTTCTTTGTTTGGAAGGTGATACTAGGGTGGGAGACCACCTTTTTCCCCGCTGGCCGATTTTCTTGACAGGAAGCTGGTCTCCTTGGTTTTTGAGCCACATTTGGTGGTCTCCTAGTACACCACTAGCTTGCATTCAATTGGGAGACCACCATTCAAAATTTGTCGACCGGTGACCTTGGTCGGTGACGGGGCAAGTGGCAACGACCACAGGCTGAGGTCGACTGCCTCCCTTAGTCTTGTCTCTGTGAGTTGTTGCCAGCTGGAAGGCACAGAATGGATCCTCCATATGGAGGATCTTCAAGCTTGTTTTTTAGCTTCTTTGAGAAGATTTGGACCCTCTTGGCTATAAATGAGGGCCTCCCCCTCCATTGTGAAGGTTCAAAAATTTGTCTGAGGCAAACATGTATCTCTCTTTGTATCTCTCCATTTTAGGCTTAGAAGTGTAAGGTCCTTGGCCCCTTTGCACACCACCTCTTAACCTAACCCCTCCACCATCAACCTAAGCTCCTTGGAGGTCATTCTCAGAGGTTAAAGGTTGAACTTTGGTCCAGAGGTGTGCTGTTTTGCTGAAGCTACAAGGGTAACACCGTATTCCCTTTTTTAAGCTTTATTTTGCTCCATCTTTTAGCCATACTTTCAAGCATTTTTGAGCTTTGGTATAAACTGAAAAAAGTCTTATTTTGAGGTCCTTAACATGTTTGTTTAAGATCATTTTTCTGTTGGGGGTCGTCTATCCCCTTGCATGCTTCATTTCACCTTGTTTTGAGCCATGCATTAAGGCCTTTGTTTTGAGCTTTGTTTGCCCTTTTGACCACTGACATCTAGCGGATTTTTAGTGGTTATTTTGTGTTTTTGAGAGCCAAAATCAGAGAGGGGTGACTCTCTCTCTCTCTCCTTGTTTTGATTTCTAGCATATTTGGCCTAACAAAGGAGCCCTTATTTTTATGCTTCCAAGCCTTGTTTCAGGCCATTTTTGGTGAGTTTTAGGACCTGAATAGGCTCTGTCCAGAGCTTTTTTTTTCCATATTGGGTGTCCATCTTGCATGTGTAGAATAACCCTCTTCATAGCCTATCAAAGGAGCATGTCATTCTTGCATGCATTGACCATGTTTCAATGAGTTTTTGGGATTTATTTGGCATGTCATACCTCTAAATTTTTCTGGTTTAGTGGCCTCTCGATTGCCTTACATGCTTGTAGTGCAAATCCTCTTTACTAGCTTACATTGCATGCTACTTTGGCCTTTGATTCCAGCACTTTTTGGCCATGCCTTAAACTGATTTTTTGCATATTTTGGACTGCCTTAGCTTTGTTTTTGGGCCTCATGGTCGAATGATATTTGCTATGCATGGTCGTAGTTCAATACCCTTGCCTAGCTTTGAGTTTTGAAGCCTGTTGCATGCTTATATTGAGGTGTTTGCATGTTTTGGGGTCATTTTGCATGGTATTTCAGAGCACATAAGGTTGCCAAGTTCCCATGTTTTCCCCTCCTTATGTGCATTTGAGGGTTGTGCTTGTATGCCTCATTTATGGACCATTGCATGAGCTTCATTTCCATGCATTTTGAGCCATCATTTTAGACCATTTTCCCACTGTCTTGGACCTGCATAGGGACTTTTTGGGGCTGGTTGGGTCATTTGAGCATTGCTTTGTGTACCTTTAGTGTAATGCACTTCACTAGTTTCGGTATCCGGGCCATCTAGCATGCATTGTGTGAGGTGTTTGCATGATTCGGGACCACTTTGCATGACAGTTCAAAGCTGGAAAATGTGTGATTGTATGCCATATTTCACCCCTTGCCATGCTTTGGTAAAGTTGCATTTGGTGCCTTAGGTTTGGTCCCTTGCATTTGTGCACGTTTGCATGTGTGTTGTTGCTTCATTTTCATCATGCATTGGCCATTGATTTGAATGTGGCTGAGGCCCATTCATTTTAGTTTAAGTCCATCTTGCATTGTGTATGCCATGTCCATGTTGTCATATACTTGATCGTCGTATTGTGTATGCCTTGATTATGCCTTTGTGTAGTCCATCGTCATATGTGCGTTGTGTATGCCATATAGCGTCATGTGCATTGAGTATGCCATTCGTAGTTCATAGCATTGCGTATGCTAGTTGCACCTTTGTATGTCATTCCTTGTATGTTTGCATGTCTTAGTTGCATTTCGTTTAGGATTGCGTGCTAGTTGTTGCATTGTGTTTGCATGCCATGCCATTCTAGTTGTTGCATAGTGTTTGGAGTAGGGTTTAGTCCAAACATGGGAAACGAGGGACGTTTCGTACTCGAAGTAACGAAACATGCCTCGATTCTCAGTAGCCGACACTACGGATTACCCATGATGGAGTTTAGGCCTTGTTGTGTTTTTATGTGCATTCATTTTATATCGAGTCGTGCAATTCGACTCCTCGGCCATCATGCATCAAGATGCATGATTGGTGGCACGAGGATCGAGGACTACACTCCCTGGAGCTTGTGCAATGATGGATAGAGTGGTCATGCACACATATGTTAAAAATACTTTGCCATGCCCTTTCTTCGCAAGGTAACTCGAAACCGCGGCAAAGAAACCACTTTCTCGAGCTTTTGTGCGTTGTTCGGGACGATTGCAAACAAAGGCAAATCGGGGCATCGCGATGGATTTCCCGACAAGGTGACTTGAGCATGCATGCATCCCTATCATTCGGAACAGAGCTGAGGCAGTCCATTTTGTTTAATTTGCATGCTAGTTTCCTTACTTACTTAGTTAATTCGTTAATTAATTAATGTTGTGTAATAAGTAGTTAATTCGATTCTGTATTATTTATTCGGACCCTCTGCGAGAAGGCGAACTTTGTAATAAGTGTGCGTGTGTGTGATGCATGTCTTCCAACCCCACGTCTTTCTCCCTTTCATTTGCTAGCTTATGATGGTTAGTTTTAGGGCATGTTTCAATTAGCATCTATATGTTCGCATGTTTGCATTCATTCATCTGTATTGCATGCACCGGGCTCGGCGCATCATACTAACTGCATTGTATTTCAATTACGAGTTGAATACATGTTATCTGTAGTATTTCATATGCCATCTTAGAATAGCTGAGCCTATTGTAATTGCATTTTTGCATGTGTTGCATTAGGCATTCTTAGCATAGTTAGGATTCATGCATGATTTCTAATTAGCTTCTTTCTTTGGCTTGGAGTACTCGGTAAGTATTTATGCTTTAGCATCCTTGCATGCATGTGAGTGACTGCCATGATAGCATGCTTACCATGAGGCTATGTGCTTATGTGATATAATTGCCTGAATGCCTGTGGGTGAAGGTTGGGTTGTTTGAGTTGGAATAATTCGTCAAAACCCGTGTTTTAGCCTACTTGCGAGTAGCAAACTTCAATCCATTTTCAAAATAAACGGGTATGCGATGCTTTGTTCCAAATTAGGCAATCTAGTCTATACTTGTATGCTGTGTGCATCACATAGTAATTCTAGGCTAATAACCGGAATAAGAGCACATAATGTTTTCAAAACTCGATATCATGGTTAGTAGAGGCCGATCTTTGATCGGGCGAGCGGGGGTGCTCACGAAGTGACCTTCCCTAATCGTACCCAAGTTCTCAAGCCGAGGCAACTTTGGTGATGACGGACACGTGGCCTTAGGCACGAGTCAGGGTTTCCTAAATTCTCCCAAAATAAAATATTTAGGTGGCGACTCTGTATCTGGAAAAGCAGTCCATGTTTGGCACTTCTTTCTAAAATCAGTTTTTCAAAACGATTTTCCAAATTTGGACTCTTTGGTGATTTATCGGTCTTGCATTGCACTTTGTGGGATTAGATTCAGAACCGTGACATTTGAGTCCGAACTGTAGTAAGCCCAATGAACAAAACGGGATTTCTCCCGGGACGTTAGGGGATGTCTACAGTTTTTAGCGACTCTGCTGGGGATTTAGAGAACTTGACTGAAACTCATGATATCTTGTTTTGATTACACTTATGTGTTTCTTTGCATTGCATTTGTATTGGTGCGCCTAGGACACCGTGTTTGCCATCTGCTATTCTTAAACAGTTTGCCGGAGGCTCGCTTTGAGAAGCGTACCATAAGGCTGACCGGTTACGGGCTCTGCCACGAAGGGAACACAAACCTCGATTTTTACCGGGGCATCCCTTTTTGATCATTCAACCTAGTGCATATTCGAAATCCATAGTGACCATTCCAAGTTAGGACAGGTTGCTCACCTGATTGTAGGTTGTTTGAAACCGCTGCGTGCGTAGTGAAACCCTAGCTCCTAACAAAATAGGACAGGGAAACCTTACCCCACCATAGGGGTGTTTTGGCTCTCACTTGCTTGCTATGTGCTTTTAGAGCGTGTCTCTACAGGAAATTCACGTATCAGTTTGCAAGTCTAGGTATCAGGCCTGCGGGCATCAGTATGTGAAGAATCAGTTTTACCTGAGGGTATCGGTTCTGAGCAAATTTGGGCGAGATTCAAAAAGAGTACAGTCATTCAGCTGTGCTCATGTCCATTCTAGCGAAATCAGGCTGAGATGCTCTCTGTTTTCTCTTTTGCTAGGTAGTCCTGGAACCATAGCTTTAGAAGGCTCCGATATCCCCTAGATTCATTGAACTTGTGTTGATAGACTTTGTCAGGTCAGAGATTCAATTCAAGGGTAACCAGTGTTTCCTTCACCAGTGATAAGGCAAAGAAGGGCCAAACAGGGCTCATTGGTTCATTTGATCCGACAGTCACCAGTCACATCATCAGCAAACCCGTGATGGCATAGGGTTCGGAAGAATTTGTGGCCGTGATAGCAACGTTAAATCAGGGAACTACCATGCGGGATGAGACCAGTGCTAAAACGCAACGCCTATCTGGGACATCTGCCTCACATCTAGCTCCGGGACCCCAGCCGAACTTTAACCCACTTCCGCCAGCTAAAGATTTGCAGGGTCCAGATCCTCGAGAAGGGTTGGCTCAAGCCTGAGTTTTTAGACCCCTGATGCAGCCTAATGAGAGGCCTTATCCCTTTGATGTTAATGACCTCGATTCGACCGCGGTGAAAATCGCGAACCTTGAGAAACAATTCAAGAAGGCACAGGGCCTTAACTCCATTCCCGACATTGAGGATGGGCACATCGAGGCTGCCATACGGCTCCCAGACAGATTCAAAATGCCACATATTGATTGTTTCGACGGGTCTGGAGATCCTATGGTACATATCCGGCTTTTTTTAGATGTCCTGAAGTCGATGGGTCTGACTAAGCCACAGAAACTCTCTCTGTATGGAAGAACTCTGTCGGGTGTAGCAACTACTTGGTACGCTAGGTTGGAGGATAAAGTGAAGCAAAACTGGGAAGAACTGGCTGAGGCCTTTGTCGATCAGTATTCCTACAATACCCAAGTTGAAATGACCATGCAAGAGCTTGAAACAACCCACCAGAACCCAACAGAGCCTTTTGTGGAATTTGTTGCAAGGTGGAGAGCAAAGGCAGCACAGATGACAGATCGCCTTTCTGAGAGGGATTAAGTGCAGATAATGGTACGACACCTCGAGCATGATATGTTGCAAAAGTTGATAGTCACTCTGCTATTCACTTTCAAAAGTTTGCATAAACTGGGGGTTCAAATCGAGAATGCGTTCAATAGTGGGATCATTCCCAGAACAAGTGAACCGATAAAGAGGGTTTTTGCAGGGAGTACCAATGCTGGTAGTAGCGCTATTCCCAAACCCACTGAAATCAATACAATTGCCACAACCGACCCTTTTGCCAATCCAAGCCTACAAACTGTTGGCCCAGCTCGAGCTTAGGGTAGAACTTTCACTCCCCTCTATATGAGCCTGACTAGCACACTAAAAGTCTTGATGGAAAGAGGGTATCTCAAACCCCTCGATCCTCAACCTCTGCCTGACCCACTCCCAGCCAAACATAATCCCTCCAAGTACTGTGTGTACCATCAGCAGCGTGGTCATGGCACTGACCGTTGCTACCGCTTTCGTCATGAGGTCCAAAATCTCATCGACAACCGGACGATAGCTTCACCTTCAGACCTCAATGACCAAACATCTCCTTCCCACCTCAATCTCATCCATATACTGCCATCTACCCATGACCCCAGCATATACATCACCCCGGCCCATCTACCCAAGCCTGAGGTGTTTATCCTAGAAAGCATGGACTTATGTATGATGGGTGCACCTGAACCCCAATCATCTCAAACCCGTGAACCCACTACTTTTGAGTTGATGAGAATGATTGAAGATCTTCAAAGAACTGTGACAGATTTAGCCTTTGGGATATCGGCTCCGTCATCAACCACACCACATACCAGGAATTTCATGTCAAAAGGCTCCCTAATCTTGGGACAGGCTGCATTTGAAGAAAGCCAAACCCTTGGCAAAGTAGAGGCGAGTGGGAAGAACAAGGTATGGGTGGCCATGGATCCCCATGAACATCTTCTATTGGTTGTTAAGGCTTTGAAAGCCGAGGGACTGAACAAAGAGCAAGTCCTCGTAGTTGTTGCAAAAACTGTAGATGACACTTTCGCCACTCAAGTTAGGGGCAGTTTGAATCAAGGGGCAAGCCGGGACAAGGACCGTTGTACCAAGAATGTTCCTTTCAGCTCTAATCCTGTGCTCGGGAGAGATCAGCAAACTCAGTCAGCACCTGCCAATCCCTTTGTTGGTGCGTCCAGCAAAAATTCACAAACCTTGAAGTACCAACCCCGAGGTCAGAGGGTTTTCCATGCCCTTTATATGCCTTTGTCCAAAGCTCTCCAAATCTTTGTTGGACAAGGCCATCTCAAACCCCTTGAGCCTCGGTCTCTCCTGAATCCTCCTTCGGCTACGCATGATGCTGCCCAGTACTGTGCCTTCCATCAACAAACCGGTCATGGCACTAACAATTGCTTTCGTCTTCGCCATGAAGTGAAAGATTTGATTAACAACGAGGTCATCATCGCACCACGTCCTGCAAAGTCTATTGGCACTGGATCAGTGAACTTGGGGGATAGTACGAGTATGTGATCGGGGGATGAACCACTTGCGGGCTGTGCTCAATTTACTCCAGATGTGGCATATGGCACGCACTATTTTGAGCATTTGCGAATGCAAGCTTTTGTGCTTCCTGACTTGGGTATTGGGTCAGTCTTGTTGTTTTGTATAGAGTCGGTCTTTTTATGCTGAGTCAGTCGGGTCTGTCTTGTTGTATCGAGTCAGTCCTGTTTTGTTGGAGTCGGGTGATTTCAGGGGTGTTACCTCGGACATCACTTGCTTGTTTTGTGTTTGTCTTTTTGTTCTCTTTTGAGTCTATTTTTGCCTTGGAGCCAGTAATGCCAACAAATTTGAATGAACAGCAGTGATTTTCACACTCTTGTGTTTGCTTCTGCCTTGCGCCAGTTGTGCCAGAAAGTTTAAATGAAACGACAGTACTTTTTGCCTACTTTTCTGTGCCTCGAACTCATTGCATTGACCTAAGTTTTTCAAAACCTTTTGAACATTGTGATGAAAACGAAGGTATTTTGTACTAGTGTCGGAGGATCCTGTACTAGTGTCGAACCCTGACCTTTCAGATTACTTAGACTCGGAGGTTGTTGATTTGAGCGAGAATTAGGAGAGCTGGAGATGTGTATGACATAGTAAGCGTAGTGTTGTAAGATGCTGTCCTGGTACGTAACGACTCAGAAAGTAACAAATCGTCAAATTGTGCTCACCATTTCAACTGTGCATGCGTTAATGTTTTCATAATTTACGCTTTGTTGAAGGTATTTTGTTTGTCAACGTCATTGACCGAAATCAGACAAGGCATTTTGTTGGTACGATGACAAGGTAATTTTTTTTTCAATGTCATTGACCGAAATCAGAAGCTATCGTTAACCTATGTTTTTCCATGAGCTCATGTTTTGTGATTCGTTGAATATAGACAATAAGGTTTACTTGTCAGATGCATTAAATGAAATCACAAGCTGTAATTGCAATAAAAAAGTGTGTGCGACCGGCCAATGGTCTCATACACTCTTATATCAAAATGGGCAAAAATGTTTTGTTTTTTCAAACACAACGGTTGTATGAAAGCATACGCTGTGGGGTCAACTTGTGCATTAGCGTTTGGAACAATATCACGCGTGTGTCATTCGTTCAATATTTTCCATGAATTTTTTCGTCCACTTTATTGAATGAAATGACAAGGTACTATTGGCCAAATAAAGTACCACGGGCAAATAGTAAGGCACAGATGATATGAACTGCATAGCTTGTATTGGACACAACAAACAGTAAAACTGTTTTCCATATGAACAACATTATGTGAACACAAGTCCCGCAAGCAAAATTAAGTGTCTTAACGACTATTTTACACCACCATGCCTATTAGGTAGTGGTTGTGTGCTTTCGTGTGTGGTGGACTGTCCCTACTGTTCTGTGAATAGAAGTCCAACATAACTCATGTATGCACTGATATGCTTTGATGGAAAGTCAATGGGGTAAGGATTACGACAACAATATGGGCTGCAACTGTAACATGTGGGCTATGAAGCACGAATACTTGAAAAAGAGAGACGTATCCGTATTAGATACGTATTGGATATCGATACTCCTTGGATACTCACGGATACGTATCAGATACTTCTTAACAGTATCGGATACTTGTTAATTAAATGTTTTTAATGTTAGAATATCAGATACTTAATTTTGAAGTATCAGATACTCGAAGTCACATATTATTTGTAATACTTTGTTTAGTTATTTGGTGAGAGGAATATAGTGAGAGTTAAAGTAATAGAATTTGTCAAATTGATGTATCCTTATTGGCTCTATCGCTTCTCTCTCGCTCTATCAATCTCTTATGTTTCTTCTCTTTGCTCCTATTCTTTTTATGGTATTGGCATGTAAGGATGATGTTTAATTTGCATTCACTTTTTATTTTGCTTTTAGTTTTGGATGTTTTTGTGAATGGTTGAAGCTCTTAGCTTAATAGGAATCCCTCTATTTATTTATTAATTTGCTTTACGTTTTATTTTCATGCATATTACATTATTAAAATTATAAGAAATAAATTTTTTTTTTAAAACGTATCGCTGCCGTACTTCTATCCTAGCTTGTTGGGCTGTAAGCGTTATAACACCCAATGGTTTGGTGATTTCCACTTCTTACAACCAACACATGGTTGTCACAAACAAGTTCACCACTCAATTTCGATATATATTGAGTGGCCAACTGCACATATATGAAGGAATTGGTGGAGTGCAAGAATATTAATATGTATGCAACAATTGGATAATCGCATACGAACATAGGAATTGGTAAACTGCAAGTATTTTAAAGTGTATGCAACCAAAATTATACCCTAACTATAGGAAGATTGTGTTATGTGTGACAAGCGACGAATATGCGTGTGGTCCATTTACGCATTCTTTGCAATAATCTGTGTCATTAAATTGATGACACATATTGAATTCAAATAATTTACTTGGGCATACAATTGCCTAACCAGTGGTCCCAATGAGCATGGTAGGGTGTAGGTTCAATATGTTCGTCCCACCATGCACTCGCATGCCATGCAAACTGCATATGGAAAATGTACCGTAACAAACTTGGAATGACCTACTCATTCATTTATATTGACAATTGTTTAATGCATATTTGGTGAGTTACCTTGCTCATGTTGATAGGATCATACACAATCCCTTTACATTGTTTGATTGAACCATGCCTAATCTGTTCTTCAAAACAAAACAAAAACAATTGAGTTGTACCCATCATGTTTGGAACAAAAAATGTAAAACACCAAGTACTTACAAGAAGATATTGACTGCTTCCCTTGGTTAACAAGGCGCATCAGCTGTGTGGGTTGTTGCTATCGTGTATGGGAAACAAAAGCACCTTACACCTGCTTTGAACATAAGTCCGAAAATAAAGTTGTCAGCATTTTCATTTCAGTACACACAGTAACCAAACATGCCCTACAACATACTTACATGATGGCATGTCAACAATTATAAGTGTGATAGTTCAAGCTAGAGTTGCTTTCACAAGTATTTAAACTATGAATTACAACAGTTATATGTAATGCTCTATGTTTTTGTAGAAAATAACATATGGTCATGACAGTTTCTGAAAATGTAAAATCTGACCATTTGGTTAGTTTCCCTCACCCATATTGTGATTTAATCTTACCATTAACATGATACGGGAAAAACGTGGTCAGTGAGACTGGGAAAGAACTTGTCCACAAAGTTGGACCCTTTTCAGTTGCACCCATTACACAAGCAGTTACATCGACATGGTCAGCATAAATATGTTTTCCCCACAAATGATGTATACCACCTATGCATATGTTTGTAAAGTGTAATGGTAACCACAATTCTCTGTCTTCCTCTCCTTCCCCCCCATACACAATACTAACTGTCTTCGAAATTAGAAAAACTTAAAATGTTTTGGTTGAGCCCCCACTACCGCAACTTATGAAATATAAGAAAACTAACATGATACAAATTAATGGATATTCAGTGGGATGTAAATTGGGTACACGTATATTCTGGGAGGGGTTCAATGATTTTCATTTTCCGTTTACCCATTTCATCAGACAACTGATGCGCATAGAAAAAGGGGACTCCAAACACAAGGGCCATGTATTTGAATGTGAACAATGGTGAAGGTCAGAGATACGGATAGTTTGATAGTGACGGACGGATTACTTTCAAATACAGAGGGTGGCTTTCAATTTGGGCTTGAAACGTCACGTTGGAGCACCGTAATAGAGTCAAGAGAGAGACACCGACGACGTAGGGTTACGATATCGAAAGGAGATTAATGAATGGAAAAGGTGAGAGAGTAAAGGAAAGGAGGACAGTGGCGTGACAGCCACAAAAATACTCAGAGCTGTGTAAATACTGAACATGGTGAAAGGGAACGAATAAGTGAAAACGAGATCGTTTCGTTTATTACAAGGTGCAATGCCCATGTTGCAGTAATAACGTGTAACTAGTCCAACACCCTTGTATATGTGTATGGTTTTAATTTTTTTTCAAATTGAGTTTCCCGCTTTTTGTATTATTTGGTTTTTCGATAATTTTAGCAAGACTGTAGTTTGGGTTTTACATTTGCAGATGCATCTTACTTAAATATATATAAGAAGTAATTTACATGTCATAAGTTCGTTAAAGAAATAAAGGAATATACACGACAACCCCAACAAAATGTATTCAATTCTTTTTTTTATTATTGTTTTGTAGTTTTGTTAATTTTATAATGATTTTTTCGAGATTAAAAATCCCACAAATTTGTAAGTGTGTGTATGTTACATGTATATGTACTTTTGACAAACAACTTCTTGTCTATTTTTTGTAATAGGAAAATCCTTCAACTATCCCACATGGGCAATGCAGTGCCCATTGCAAAGATGAACATAGTGTCATGTTGTCCGATCCGAGTTAGCAGACTCGAACTTGCGAACTTGCCCCCCTTCAAGACAGGCTCCACTTTAGTCATGACGCAGGCAGCGAAAGAGCATTGAACCCACACCAAACGCTGTAATGAGAGTGAATTATTAGTATAGGTAAGTTGGGTGGGATTGTTAGTGAGGGAATTATTAGTCAGGGGACTAGTACTGTTGGGACTAAAACTAATATTGTCAAGGTTTAATAACCACTACCCTAGCAAGAACACAATAGTTGTGGATTCGTAATACCTTGGGATTATGATAACCTCCATAGATGGGACTAGTAGTCCCCCATGGGAGATGGTATTAGAAAACCAATCCCTTCGATATAATATCAATTTGTTTGTACTTATGCCATCGATATGTCCTGTACTGTACGAAAATAATTTACGCCTCGTTTCGCATGTAACAGTTTTACCGTAACAACCCAAAAATCACTACAAACAACCCAAAAGTCTAATAATATGTATAATAACCAAATTTAATAGTATAATAATATGTATACCAAAGTAGATTATTTTTGTATAGTATGACATGGTACCTCTAACTCCTATCTATGAAAACAAAATTAACTATTACTAGTCCACTACTTATTAGTATAAATAAGTATTTTGTTATAATTCTTTTGCTAATAGTCTCCTTACATCCACAATGGATGTGTTATTGTAATTGTTAGTGTCAGCTGTTAATTTTTGGCTAACAAAGTTTCTTGTTTGGTGCTGCAGTGTAGCTCCTAAGGGCAACGTTAGTGACCAAAGTTAGTGTCCAATGTTAGATTGTTTGTTAATTGCAGCTAGCGTTTTACCCACTGAGGGAGAGAGAGGAAACTGCTGTGTGGAAGTCCTTCCGGACATCCGACCGAAAGTCCCTCCGGACGTCCATCGCGACGTCCCAACCCTTCAATAAAAAATAAAAAATAAAAAATTTGGGTATGACTGGTTGACTAGCCAGACACCGGCCGGTGAACTACAATTTCTTTTTTTGTGGCTTTTTTACTTGTTTAGATTTTTTTCCTGCCTTCAAATTTTTTTTTAAATGAAATTAATTATTTACTTTATTTATTACATATATATATATATATATATATATATATAAAAATTTTGTAAGACATAGACCTTAATACACCCCTTAACACATCCATTGTATCACTATTCACACAGTTTGGCATCTTTGTTTGGACTACATAAGGAAGGATTGTAATCTATCGGACTGTTAGTCTTGGGATACATTGTCCCTGGACTATTTGGTTGGACTGGAATTGTATCCTATGTTTGTTTAGTCGTGGGATTAGATGTCTGGATTAGACTATTTGTAGTGAATCCAATGTTTGGTTGGAGGGACTAGATAAGGATAAATGTTCAAAAGACCTACCCTTGTAATTTATAATTTATATTTTTTATTTAATGTATAATATTAAATTTGTAATCTATAATTTTTAATTCAACAACACAAAAAAAATTTAATTTATAAGGCCATAATTTTTAATTTATTATTTTTAATTAAATTAAATTTATAATTTACATTTTTTATTTAATATATAATTTTAAATTAACAACACTAAAAAAAATATTAAATACAAGAGGGTCAAAAATGTAATTTCATAAGCTAATCCCATGAGATGAGTTATCCCATGATTTCTATCTCACCCTGTCTTATGGGATACAACAATCCCACAAATATGGGACTAATAATCCGTAGGGACTATTAGTCCAAAGCAAAAATTGGCTACCGAACAACGGACTATTACTCCAATCCCATGCCCCAATCCTTTCAAACCACCACCATGTGGAAAGTGAAATTTTAGCCTACCTTACGCTACGCCTCGTTTGGGAACATGTTTTTTTTGTATTTTTTTTTTTTGGCTTTTTGGGTAAAATATGATGCTAAAAAAACTAGTATGTTTGGGATGAGCTTTTGATTTTTTCTGAAAAGATGTCCAAAAAGTAGAGACACAATAGAATCTTTGTCTTTTTGGTATAGGTTGTTGGTTTTTTGAGTTTTGTAGTGACTTTTTGACTTTTTCACTAAAAAAGCCACTTGCGAAATGAGGATTAACAAAGAAAACAAAATAAGCTAAAATAATTAATAAGACAAAATGTCACATCAAACCTATAATCAGTTCAATTTTTCTGTCACAAACATCATATCTAACTACAAAAAAATCCAATTATCTTCCAAAACACAAAAATTTAAATCTATAAATATTAAAATACTAAAATAACCTACTAAAGTAGCAACTTCCTAAACACCCACAAAATGTATAATGTAGTGTCACCTATGTTTCTGTTTCTCTCCCAAATTTGGAACAAAAACCAAAGTTGGCAGACAAGGCCTATGAAATCCCACAAAGGCAGTACAATTCATGATGACCCACTGGTCGTAGCCTTTCTAATCTCACCAATTTATTTCCATTTCCCACATAGAATTTCAGTCACTTGCTGTCCCTCATTCTCTATCCATTTGGGTTTTGTTGTCCATCTCCACGAGAACACTCTCTCTTTCTCTGTTTCTCTGTCTCTCTATTTCGACTGCGCCAGCTTGTCGACGATAACACTCACCATTTCCTTCGGTATGTGTCAGTCTGTCTATTTTTTCTTTGGGAGCACATTATTATTATGACTCTGCAGTGTTCCACTCGCACGAAACATATTTTTGTAAACTATTATACTGTTCGTCGTTAATTCATTGAAACCATACGTACGATTAGGTATACAAAATACATGGGTGACAAACTGATATTGCCATTGACAAGTTCCATAGTGATTATAATTGCTGCATGAACGGTCTTGGTTGAGTAGTGTAGACGGTTTTTTATTTCTTTGCATGAATGTAAGTTGGGTGTGGCTGCTCTTGGGTTGAATGTCTGATGTGGCCTTATTTGAAGTATGCGTATTGTTTGTTTGTTTCTATCTTCGTTGCAAGATTTCCTATTGGTTGTTTGTCCAAAAGCCTTCGCAAAGGTGGTACCAAATGACTGGGCATTCTCATCGGTGCAAATGAAGTTGTAGTCATGTTATGGTGTTTTGCTTTCATACTTGTTGCACTTCAACTTCTTTATTGGTGTAATGTCATGCCAATTTTCTGTATTGATGTTGTTTCATGCAGTTTTTGGTGTTACTAGCTAACCTCATGCACTAACCCATATAGACTACATCTAGGCACGGAGGCACGTCCGGCCCAGGGGGGTCACATGCCCTAACTTTTTTGGATAACTCTGCCTTTGTCGTCAACACCTATTAACAGGAACGTAAACCTTTCTGCATTTGTTTGGAAACTTGTATATCATAACATTTGTTGGCCTTTTTTCTGAAAAATGTGTAAAATTTAGGAAATTATTTATGTTTTTCGTGTTTGGCTTTGGCCAAAATTGTCAGACTGACCTCCCACATGTTGAAGCACTTGTATGTCTCTCCTCATAACTCCGTTTCGCTCGATATTTGCGTCACTGGATTATGGTATAATGGCATATTTTTCAATCCGGGCCACACAGGCCTTCATTGAATCAAAATTTGTAATACCACCGGACCATGGCAATTTCGGAACATAAAAATATTTTTTCCTGTCTATAAAGACTTTACAATTTTCATAAATAAACTCACGTGTTCAAACCCTCGTATCTCCCTGCATGTCTAACCCCAATTAATGTCATGTTTGCGTCGTTGGATTGACCTCATATCATTTTGCATTACAGTGGCCGTACGCCTTATTCAACCTATTGCATGAAGTTGGAGCTCTGTGTACTTGGCCACTATTAAGATTTTGTACAATTGCTTTATTACTTCATTTTTTGTTGTTGTCTGCTGTAACGACAATATTCGTGGTAGTAGAGATGCAATGGATTTTGGTCTAGCTTGTTAACAAAAAGAACTATTACCTGCTGGCAAGTAGGCAACCGAAAGACCATAATGTCACTGCCTGGGGCCCCTCATTAGGCTGACAAATTGGGTCTAAGGGAAAACATTGTAACACCAATGTACCTTTGGTAATGAGTTCAGTCTTTAATTTATGCCTCACTTGCTCAAATAAAGCTTGAGGATTATATATGCAAGCATTGAAGTGGTCATTACTATTTATATGAGATTACCATAAAATGAGTACAAAATATAGCCAATTGATTTTCGTAAAACAGTGGCATCCAATAGGTTCATAAATTAACGACAACATATCATAATTGAACAATAAACGAAAAGTACAACTCGTAGAATGTAGGTACGACTAAATGGTCCGTTCATTGTAAGTTGTTCAAAGTGAAATTTGTTTTCTATAATTTGTGCTTAACGTTTTTTGTGCATCCTTATAAATATTACGTGAAATACTTCGCAGGAATTATCGTAATTGGATATGGCTGATATGTCTGACAATGCAAAGCAAATGTGAGTTTATGTCATTCAATAATTCATATGATTTGGTTTGCAAGGATATGTTTCCTGTACCTACTGAATTCCACAGTGTGTTCGTGTAGGACAAATTGTGGCAGTATGTATTGTAATCAGGAGGTCGTGTGATTTGATTTTCACACATTTTGGATAGCCTCAATTTTCACCATGAAAGTTATGAATTTCGTCTAATTGATTAAAACTCTGTCCATTTCCTATCAGAATATGTGTAGATATGACACATGTTACGTATTCTGTTAAGAGAAATTGTGAAATTTGTAAATTACTGACTTATACTAAACCACTTTAGTTAATAATTTTCTGTCGCAATGAAAAACAACATTAGTAATTTTACCAAAATGACACAACTTTTGAAATGACAAGGAAAAATTGACTGGCTTTAAAGTTAACTGACGAAGATGACAAAATGCACAAAATGTACATACCATCGATGTAATTTGGCTTTTAATATAATTTCATTTACGTTGATATTTGTTACAGGGAAAGGAAAACATTGAAGACAAGTGGCGAAGGTTCACGAATAAAAACGGTTGACAGTATCGATCCCCCTCGTTGAAAGTGGCCAGTTGGACCATTTATTTTTTACAGGTTCGATCTGTCTCCTTGAAAGCGGCTCATAGTATCAATCCCTCTTGTCAGAAACGGTTGACAGTAATTTGCACAATCGTGCATTACATATTTTGTACTCACAGATTGTGTTTGTGCAAATTTCACTTTGTACTGTCACTATAAGAAATTAAGATTTTAGAGACCAAAAATAAGGGCCAAAATTATTTGTTACGGACCTAATATTGTTGTTGCGAAAAGTGTGGTTATTATATTTTTAAGCAACGAAAATTGGACATTAGTGATGCATTATTATCTTTTTGGGGACCAAATTTGTTTGTGTCACAAAATAAACCATTTGTAGACCAAATTATTTTGTCCCTAAAAGTGTATTGATTAGTGTCATTTTCAAAGTTTTGTCGGTAAAAGCTTCTTTTTTACTTTTCGGGACAACCTTTTAGTGACTATCCTCATGACGATAGAAATTAGTCCCTAAATGTCAATGGTTGCGATATGTGTATATAAATATATATATATATATATATATCTATTCATATCTAACGTACACTTATGCCGAAATTCACAATGGTTGCAACTAGCAACAATTCAAGGAAATACAAGAAATAGACAACCCCGGAGCCAAAATGGTTAGTGTGCAGACATGTACTAAGTAGAGTACACTGATGGAAACACGTGACTATTGTGATAGCAAAGTATGGACTTCTATTCCATGGGCAAACTAGTCATGTGCTTCTATTGTGTTACATTCAGCGATTTTCAGTAGTCATAGATGGCATTTCGCATGTTCTTATAAATTTCAATTATTTGTAAAAGTCCATGTCTGTTTTTATTTCAATTATGTGCAAAATTGTTATTTGTATGTGCAATCATATATAAATACCACAAAATGCACACACATTGCGAGTGATACAACTTGTGGTGACAATTATTTTGGACTTATAGTTGTTATTTGTCCTGCATGTGTGTCACTTTGGTGTAACACTTACAAAGTAGAAAGGATATTAGGGAAAGGTGGAAGAAACTCCCCTGTGATGAGAAGAAGAGGTTTCAGGACATGGCTAAGGCAAGTGCCAAAGAACTGGGCAAAGAAGTTGCACGTGCACCGAAATCTGCAAAGGTAATTACGTACTTAATGTTTTGATAACTACATTTGGGGTGGACCTGCTATCGACACATTGTTGGTTAAATTTTTGTATTAATGTTCACGTTAATAACATTGTAGAGTAAAATGCAAGTCTGCATATCATTGAAGTCAATTGTTGATATCGTTAACTGGTGTAACAAAACACAGAAGTAGGCAATCATTGATATTGGGTTCGGTGGCCTCCTGGGGTTAAAGTGTACCCGTATAGATCACGATTTGTGCCAATGGTTGGTACAAAACTTCGATCTTGACACTAGTTCATTGAATGTTCATGGGTGTCACCTCAAGCTCACCTCTGAGGAAGTTCATGTTTTATTGGATATACGGTCAGAAGGCGAAGATGTGCAGTTGATTGGTTCAATAGACACGTATCCCAATATCTACGAAGAGGTTGGAGTTGTTAAGGGAGTCATTCTTTTGAACCAGTTAAGACTTTATCTGACTGAGATTGATGGTGTGGACGACGAGTTTCGGCAGAAATTTACATTGTATGTGTTAGGGGCCATGTTGTGTCCTACCACAATGACTGCCTTGAGTCTATCGTTCATTCATGCCGTGAAGGACGTGATCGGTATGCGGGCATGTAATTGGGCAAAGTTAACATTGCGAGGCAAGTATAAGATGAAAGGTCAGCGCGAGGCAACTGGATGTGTTTTCCTTCTAATGGTAACGTAATCGACCGTTGTTTGTTTATACCATGCCAATTACATATTTCATCCATTGTTGTCCATATGGTTCAATAAATTGACAGTCGTTGCGAAATACAAAGTTACCTGTTATTGAACATCATCACAAATATACTTGTACGGGCCACATTTTTTTAACCAGAAAGGTGCATGGGGATTTAACCATTGAGACACATAAACACATAGATATGATTGTGTTGTAAGTTGTATGCATCAATAAAGTCCTTCGTTCGCAGGAAAAAAATGTGTAAAACATAGCTGTCGTACTATTGTCAAGTGCAAACTTCTATGGCATCAATAATTTTTTCACATCACAATTTCCTCACTTTGCATTCTTAAGGAATACAGATTATTTTGCTCGAAAATGTAAACTAATTAGCTTGTCCCCCTTATAATGCAGCTATTTTACTTGGATCGTTTTTCATCAAATCATGAAAATATCGTTAAATCATATTTTGGATATGACAGATATACTGGTGTGCTTGATGCATGTGAGAAGGTAATATGAATGTCGATCCCATTAATATGAATGTCAATACAAATATGAAAGTGAGTAGATGTTCGCATGCCCTCTAAACAATGTCTTCACTTGTATTTCTGTGTAAATTTACATGCCTTTCAATTATAGAGGAGTACATTGGTTGTACGTACAAATAGATATGGTAGATCGTGTGGCATACCTATTTGACTCGTTGGCATCCGTCACACTAGACACCAACAAGTTTAACGCGGCAAAAATGTTGGCATGTCCTGCTGAACTTCACAAAACTACTTCCAAACTGTGACATCCTTTACATAAACCGACCATCTCCTTCTGCAACAGGTTCAAACAATGTATGCCTTATTGCAACTACAGTTTGGAAATGAATATGGTCAAGACGTGCGTACCTTTAACGTCCGGATGTTAGACAAAAGGCCATTACAACAGCTGGACGAGTAATCCAAAAACCCTGCGTCACATTTATTTGACTCCTGAATGACTCATTTAACGAACCTACTTATATTTATGATAAATTTAATGTTATATTTTATTTGTAGCACTTTCGATTGTGTGATGTTTGTGATCAAGTATGTGCAACGGCCTGATATACTTAGTGGTCCACACAAGGTACATTCTACCGCTTCATTTCCAATTGTGAAAGAAATCCTTTTATTTCCTACAACTGTAATTGTAATTGTACCTGATTTCTATTATTCGCTTTTTCTACATAGTTTCATTTTTCTATGCATCGTAAGTTGGTGCTTGACTTCCTTATGGATGTGAATAATTCAAAGATCAACGAGTATTTTTCATGCATGTGATTGATTGCAATTATAACAAATAGGGCAGTAATGGGGAATGGATTGCCAGTATGATAGTAATTTGGATGGCCAACCACAGTTCACTTTTTTTGTAGTAATTGTTTTGCAGAGGGATGTAAATATGAGTCCTCTCGATGTTTAGGAACAATGATATAAAGATGGATCACTAATTTGTTTGTAGTGCAAGTACAACTGGATGAGTGAATCAGCTTGTTGCGATAATTTTGAGGTCACAGTTGTGATAATACTAATTTTCCACGAATATTGATTGTACACATAATTCAAATGTTTGGGACTAGAACAAACGAAGGATTGTACTAATGTTTGTTCACTTTTATCATGGCCTATAAGTACTTACCAAATTGTGCATAAGTTGGAAGTGGCAACTCCATCGATTAGTGAAATTATGGGTACGTGTTTGGGTGGGTTGATATCACCCTATGTCATGAATAAATCGAAGCAGTTACACTTGAATTTGTACAAATCCAATGTGACTGAGCAATGTCTTTCTTTGTGGGTTTGTTTTTAAATGCCATAATTTTCTCCAAAACAAAGCAAAAAAATATCCCACAAAACAAACAAATAGCGATGACAATAATGCACCAACAGGGGTCCACTTGTCGATAGGAATTGATGTGGTCAACAAACTGTTGAAATTCTCCTGTCAAACCACCTTATTATTATGTTTCCAACTGTCCCTTCACATTGTGGGCTTCACATCGATAGGTGAAACTCTGTATTCTGGCAATGACCCTTTCTGCAATCTACCCAGTTAGTCCATGCAATATCCTCGTAACTGTTGCACCATGTGGGCCCTCACATGCAGTCAAACTAAACCCTTTTCATATGTGTAACTGATGGACTCTAACATTGACTTTGGCACATGTCATGTTGTGGTTGATCCACGTGTCGACAGGAACAAACAAGTACAAATTTTATACTGCAAACAATAACATAATACCAATTCCTAATCAATCCCAACTTAAAGCATGTAAAGGAGTTTGGTATTACAATTTACAAGAAATAACATTTCATGCTCAAGTCTGACTATAAATCATGCTTATTATGAATGGACAGAAAATCCACAACAATTTCAAGTAAACAATTAAACCAAAGTTACCAGGCAACTGATTCAAACTGATTGAAATGCCTGAGAAGTAGGACTTGGATACTGATTCCAATGAAGAACATGCACTTGATGACAGGACTTGAAAGTCCTACCATGGGTGAACTGCATGTACAAGCCACTGCATGGACAATCCAAGTATGAAACAATGATACACGTTGTTTTAATAGTACAATACGTGTACATATACGACTAGGAACCGACTTCAAAACAAAACAAGAAACTCAAATATGTTTCTTTGCATTTGATTGAGTACAATATTTATATCGTCAACTGATTATGAGTGCGAAAGTAGGCATGTGCTTAAAGCAGGTTGAACTTAATGCTGCCCATATAGTCCTGTGCCACGCCAATGATGGTACTCGGAAGACTTTGCTCATGATGATGGTATGCTCAATGGTCCGATACATAAGAAGACAACTAAGCACCTTTTGCTTCCTTCAACAAGTTGGGCTTCAAAGAACAACAAAAGAATCTTGCTTGTACATGGTTTGATGCCATGAAACATTGAAAGAATGTACACGTTGAAGATCTACCATACAAAACAGAAGAACATCGTGGGTTTAAACAATACAGCTTTCAGAAGAACCTGTTCATTTAATGATAAAGCTACTCCTAAATTATGCAAGAATTATAAACTTTTTAGCTTGTGTTGTTGATGATGTTGTCCTATCTTCGGCCAACATCGTGGGTTTTGATATTCATATACTCCTTTTATGGCCTATTATTGCATGATCTCACATTTCAAGCCCATAATTAAAGTATAACTGCCCCCTGACTTTGAATCTTCCAACTCTGCCAAATATTAAATCTACCCTGTCGACCTTCCTTCTAACTCTCAAGTTGCCTCATCTCTTACAATGTTCCAGCCAATAAACTTAGTCGTGGTTCAATTGACTAATAGATGGTGGCAAGTAAACAAAGACGGGAGACATACTGCCTGGTTCTTTCCAGTATATCTGTCGGTAAGAAAGTGTTTTAGGTCGGTTGTGTATTGTAGATGACATATTTTTAGAAATGTTTGGCTGAATGACCTTTACACACTAAACATCCAGATTTTGATACTAAATAAAAATACTCAACCTCTGAACCATGAAAATATCGTCAAATTGTCTTTTTGGACATGATAGATATACTAGTGTGCTTAATGCACGTGAGAAAGTAATATAAATGTCCATCCCATTAAAGTGAGTAGATTTAATATGAATGTTGGTAATATGAATGTTGATCCAATTAATATGAATGTCAATGTAAATATGAAAGTGAGTAGATGTTCGAATGCCGTCTAAATAATGTCCCTCTAAATAATGTCTTCACTTGTATTTATGTGTAGATTTACATACCTTTCAATTATAGAGGAGTACATTGGTTGTGTGTACAAATAGATATGGTAGATCGTGTGGCGTACCTATTTGACTCATTGGCATCCGCCACACTGGACATCAATAAGCTTAATACGGCAAAAATGTTGGTATGTCCTGTTGACTTTCACAAAACTACTTCCAAACTGTGACATACTTTACATAAACCAATCCTTGGAAGGGCAACCACATAGAAGATATAAAAATGGAAAATATCTAAAGAAGTATTATCCAACCATGTGGAAAACTTTGAAGGGGAGTTGATTAGTTCAAAACAATGCACAAAGGGAGAAAAATTGCACAAAAAATATATATATACACAATGGACCATTCAAAAACAGAGTATCGATATTCATTAATGAAGAAGTCTACACAATGGTTTGAAAGATAGCACGCATTCTGTGCAATACAAAAAAATAGATATATAAACTAGTCTAGGATTTGGGGAAGAGAATGGCTAGAAGACCCCATTCTGATTGAGCATCTGCCAGCATGGCTTGGGCTTGGTCCAACTCAGCTTTAGTTGTCTAAATTGATGGACCATGTGTAATCTGGGAGAGCATGATCATTGCTTCTTGATTAAGCTAGTCATGTTGCTGCTGCAGATGAGACTTTCTTTGCCTGACAGAGGCAAGTTCTGCCATAAGTTTGGTTTCCTCAAGTTCAAGTGCTAAGTATTGCTCAAGAATGGCTAAAGAGGTTTGGTGGCTGAGTTTGAGTGAAGTAGATATGGTGTGGGCTTGGTTTAGGAAATCTTTTTTGGTTTTAATATCCTTCGAGCAAGTTTGAACCATCTGCGAAAGGGTTGGCCATTCTGTGATGATCTTGGCCAATTGCTTTAGTTGAATGAGGTTGAAAGGATTAGGGGAGAGGTTTAGAACAGCAAAAACACAGGCCAAGGTTTCATCAGATTTGTGGAGAATGATTTCTTCAACTGGGGTGTTAATCAGGTTGATGAAGGTGGTTAAAGTTTGTTGAGTTTCAGCATGAAAGAGAAGTAGCCTTTGAGGCAATGGAGATATTTGATCTAGATGTTGTTGAAGAATAGAAAGTTCTGCCCAAATATCTTGAGATGGAATGATGGCCTATCAATAGTAATAGTTTGGTGAGAATATATACGGCAAGTAATAAAGAGTAAATAGGATGAGGTTAGAAATGGTAGTACCTGTCCTGATAAAGTGCTCACAGAAGGTTGCCCTTGTTCTGGTGTGGTTGTGGTAGCAGAAGGAGTTGTTTCGGGTATTGATGAAATGGCAGCATCTGGGACTTCAGGCTCTTTTTCTAGTTCTGGTAAGAGGGAAAAGTCATGAGGACCTACAAGTTCTTTCTCAGACATTGGTCATGGAGATGAGTCATGTATTATGTCCATCCCTGTAAATTGGAAAAGAAGAGCAATTACTTAAAAAGAAGTTTTTTTTTTTTAAAGGAACAGTCACATTTGTATTTCTATTTACATTGGTTGTTGTGAGCTTCTAGTGGAGGAGATTTTGTATTGTCATATCTTGGAGACGATTGAGGGCTAGGTGGAGTTGATTAGCTGTTGGTTGAAATGTTAGTATCAATCCTCTTTGATTGTTTGTTTGAAGTTTGGGAATTTGAGGAGTTGGATGGTGATGGTTGAGGGCTAAAGACAGAAGGGAAAATAATAGGCTCAGTGCCCCATGGGTAAAGAACCTTCATTAGGAAAGCCCCAAGTCTGACGTCCCTGACAGCAATAAGAGGAGGTTCTAGCTATGAAGGATGTTGTGATGCAGATTGTGTAGATGGCTGTAACAAAGACTGTGAAGGAGGTTGTAATGAAGTTTGTTGAGATGCTTGAGGTAGTGGTGGAGTTGGTTTTAGAGTGGGTTCTCTGGCTACATTGGTGATGGGACTAGGAGTTAGATGAATGTGTTGAGGATAAGTGGAAAGATCCTCATCATCAGCAGTAGTAATGAGTAATCTCCTTCTTTTTCTCTATAGAAAAGGAAGTGATCAGTCAGGCATGAATGGAAATTGAGATGATATAATTATGTAAAGTCAAGACATACTTGGTAGAGCTGCCCTAAAGGGTTTGATGTTGTTTGGCCAACCATTTGGCTAAGAGGGATATCCCAATCACTTAGGCCTGTACTTGGAGCAAGAGTAATGGAAGGCTCTTCTCTCTTTTTCACCGTGACCTCTCTCTCGACAGGGGTAAGGGTGGTAGTTCCTCTCTGTGCTTGTGTATGGAGGGCTGAGAAAGATTCTCCCATTAATTTGGGAACTAAAGGGGTGTTTGTCTGAGTAATTGGAGCCTTGCCTTTATGTTGGTCCCTAACCAATGGTTCAACAGCATGCTCAATATTGGCTGTCAAAGGTCAAACAAGTTAGTGTTGTAGAGAAAAAAAAAAAAAAGCATGAGACAATCATGGATATGAAGTATATGAAGGAAGGATACTTGTAGCCTTAAGCTTGGAAGGCGAGGATATGGAACCCTAATTATTAATACAAGTATCGTGAAGGCAGGTTTCAAGTGGCTAGCAAAAAATAATGGCAGTCATAAGTCCCGACCAATGGCCAAAAGCAGTGGAGTAGTCTGAAGCAGGTTTGAAGAAGAAGGGGCCAAAATCTTTGAAAAGTTTAGTGTTCTCTGTTAGAATGGATTCAGCTTGCCTAGGATCTTTGAAGTTGATTCTGGACCAAATCTCTTCATGGATGGTTGGGTAGAAATAAGGATAATGGATACCCTAGGAAAAACCTAATTGCCTGGACCATTAATCGGGATAGTATGTCTCAAAACTGCAGTTGGACATTTTGGTGGAGGATATGGAATAGCCAACCAAGACATGTCTGCAGGTGAGAATGTGTCTCCAAGTCTCATTTTGTGCTTGGACTTGCTCATTGTCTAAATCAGAAGGGTCTGTGAAAAGGAAGAGAGGTCTATTGGAACAGAATTGAAAGTTTTGAAATGGCCTGTAAAAGTTGGAAGGTATTTTCAAAGAAAGGTTGTAAAACATAGTAAGATGATTTCTAAAAGTAGGGATGGGTTTGCCGTTAAAAGTAAGAAATTGCTCAGCATAGAAATGGAAAACTAGTTTTAAGGTGTTAGGTGGTAGGGGTTGTGCCTCAGGGAAATAGGCATACAACCAAGCTTGGAAGAGCCAGAAGGGTCCACCACAGTTAGCAAAAATCTTTTTGTCAACAAAGGAAAATAGGGCCTTGTAAAGGGTGGCAAGAAGATAAGGGGCTAAAGCCATAGCTTGGCCATCTTGCATACACAAGGCAAGGGGGAGGTATTCCTTGGTGATCTTGTACCCAGGGACACAAAAAAGAAACTGACAAAGCCAAACTAATTAAAAAGCAGTTCTTTCTTTGTCCTTAACAGCGGAACCAGGCTTGCCTTTGTATTTTTTGGTGAAATCTGTATAGCTCATGTCAATGTTTAAAGTAAAGGTCACTTTTAGAGGCTCAAGGAGAGCATGAATTTGATTGCCCAAGATTAGGAGACTAGTCAAGTGAGCTACATCTAAATTGGTAGGGGAAATCATACCAAAATTCAGGAGTAGGGAGTTACAAGATTGCGACCAAAAGCATGCAGCAGCAGCAATCAGCCCTTTGTCCATGTCATATTTTTTGGTCGACAGTCTAATTGCTTCACTAATGCCCTGGTGCTTCCATACTTCAGGGTCATGACCTTCAATTCTCCTGGCCCAGCTTTGCCAAACAGAGTTTGGTGACCTCCAGGATCTAAGTGGGTTTTTGCTGACATTCTAGTTAGTCCAATTAAGTCTAGGTTCATTGAAAAGAAGGTTCTCACCATTACCAAGGGAATAGTATGAAGCTAGCTCGTCTGGGAAGTAAGATGTGAAGGTAGGGCCTAGAGTAGTGTGATACCTATGTTCCGTAATATGTTAATTGGTCCCTAATACGAATGTGATTATATGTTTTGATATGATTTTGTGTGCCATTATGTGAAAATATGTGGCTTTGAATTTCTATCTGTTCACTGTAGGAATATCTGTTTGATTGATTGTTTTGGAAATTAAATTAAGGGCCTTATCGGCCACAGAACCCGGAATTGGTTACGCCCTTGTGAATAGCGTAATTTTTAGGGCCCACGGTGAAATTTAATTAAAAATTGATTCTGGTCAGATTAAACTGATTAAATTGATGAATTAAGTGCCCAAATATTTTATATTAAATATTTTGTTAGTGGGGTTGTTGCCTTAAAGCATTACACCTTCTATTCTTTCCTTATAACCTCATTTGGCTGATTTGGACTCAAAAGAGAGAGAGGGCCGGCCATATAGAGAGTGAGGGAGAGAATTGGGTGATTTGGCTTAGAGCTTGGAAATTTTGGAAGTTTAGCTCAAGAATTGAATAGTGCTTAGAAGATCAAAGCTCCTAGGTGAGTAATTCTTGGATTATAATTTGTAATTTTGTGTGTTCAAGCTAATTTGGTGATCAAGAGTAAGATTGAAATGAAATTGGGTTGTATTTGTTGAATTGAAGCCTAATATGTACATGCATGTAAGAAATGGCCATGAATCTCTATGTTTGAGCACCATGTGTATGATTTGTGTTGAATATTGTTTAAAACCCATGTATTGGGACCTCTCTTCACCAATTAAGTTGATATGAAGGCATATTTCTCACATGCAAGAATGAATCATGTAAGTGTAAGCTTTGCATGTTTGAATGTGATGTGTTGGTGATGAATTTGGATTAATTTGAGACATGCGTGTAACTAATACAAGAAATTGATCTCTATTGTGATGTGTTTTAGTGTCTATGGCATGTTAGTACAAATATATGTGAGATTGGAGCCTTAGCATGCAAGAAAAATTGGTTGAATGTCGAGTTTGAACTCAAGGGAGTGTTCTGGAAAGCCCAGAATTTTTTACGTCCGCTCGAGCGGGGGAAGTGCCGCTCGAGCGGAGAATTCGAGCTCCCAGCATTTTTTTGCAGACATGGTGCCCGCTCGAGTGGGGAAGTTGACGCTCGAGAGGGAGCCATGTAGACAGGCAGTTCGCTCGAGCGGCCGAGTTCTCGCTCGAGCGAAAATTTGGGGCAACCAGTACTTTTGCAGGCTTAAGGGTCCGCTCGAGCGGGGAAGTCCACGCTCGAGCGAGGACCCTGTTTTCTAAAATTCTGAAAATGCATTATGTGTTCTGTTTTTCCGTTCTCTTTCACCTGTAAGCACTCTTAGGCATATGTTAAGCATTGTAAATGAGTTAATGAGATAAGAATAAAGCCTAAAGGGGAATATGTGAATTAAAGAACGGATTGAACTATTGGTGACCCTTTTGTGTTCATGAAATGTGTAGGGTCAAGCTCCAGGGCAAATCCACAAGCTGATCACTGTGAGTAATATCGATATTCGAATGCTTGTGAATATCCAATTGTTTATTCCCTTATAAGCCTTATGAGTTGCTAATTGGGATTGTGGATGTAAGTTTGACATGAATAAATGAATGGACCAAAGGTCGTTTTGATGAACATAATGGACCAAAGGTTGTTTTGATAAATATGAATGAACCAAAGGTCATTTTGATAAACATAATGGACCAAAGGTCATTTTGATGAACATAATGGACCAAAGGTCGTTTTGATAAATATAAATGGACCCAAGGTCGTTTTGAAATGAATGAGTGGGCCGAAGGCCGTTTTGACACGGAAGTGTATGTGGGCCGAAGGCCGTTTGATAAAATGTGGGCTGAAGGCCGATTGATAAATGATTAGGTCGAAAGCCGATTGATAAATGATTGGGCCGAAGGCCGTTTGATAAAATGTGGGCCGAAGGCCGTTTGATAAAATGTGGGCCGAAGGCCGATTGATGAATGATTGGACCGAAGGCCGCTTGATAAAATGTGGGCCAAAGGCCAATTGATGAATGATTGGGCCGAAGGCTGATTGATGAATGATTGGGGCGAAGGCTGATTGATGAATGATTGGGGCGAAGGCTGTTTGATAAAATGTGGGCCGAAGGCCGATTGATAAATGATTAGGCCGAAGGCCGTTTGATAAAATGTGGGCCGAAGGCTGATTGATGAATGATTAGGCCGAAGGCCGCTTGATAAAATGTGGGCCGAAGGCCGATTGATGAATGATTGGGCCGAAGGCCGATTGATGAATGATTAGGCCGAAGGCCGTTTGATAAAATGTGGGCCAAAGGCCGATTGATAAATGATTGGGCCGAAGGCCGTTTGATAAAATGTGGGCCGAAGGCTGATTGATGAATGATTGGGCCGAAGGCCGCTTGATAAAATGTGGGCCGAAGGCCGATTGATGAATGATTGGGCCGAAGGCCGATTGATGAATGATTAGGCCGAAGGCCGTTTGATAAAATGTGGGCCAAAGGCCGATTGATAAATGATTGGGCCGAAGGCTGTTTGATAAAATGTGGGCCGAATGCTGATTGATGAATGATTGGGCCGAAGGCCGCTTGATAAAATGTGGGCCGAAGGCCGATTGATGAATGATTGGGCCGAAGGCCGATTGATATAAATGATTGGGCCAAATGCCGATTGACATGAATGAATGGGCCAGAGGCTGTTTAGACATGAATGAAAGTCTGAAAGGCCTAAAGGCCAGTTTAAAATGAGTGATAGTCTGATATGAATGGTAGTCACTTGACTTAAATTGTGTATGTACATGATAAATGGAAATATGAAGTAGGCCCAAGGCCGTTTGAAGTATGTTGTTCTACATATTGTTTGTGTATCTTCTTTATCTGATATTATTCACTGGGCTTTCGCTCACGCTCATTCATGTGTTTGTAGGTGAGCCAAGAGAGGTCCAGACCCAGCCTCAGTGAAGTCAGTTTGGAACAACTAAGGTTTCGAGGAGTCAGCCCTTGCGTCTCACGCACGAGACACGTCTTCGCCCTTTCGTTATGTATTTATATTTTGTCAGGTTGGCGAAGTCTTTGAATGTGTCTGTATATAGTTTTGTTTGGCTGACTTAGATTTGAGTGATCCTATTTGTATAGAATTTTATGTTATTGCATTTTCTGTTGTGAGTTATTAACATATGTATGTAATGATGTGCATATAAGCACGACTCTATGGACAAAGTTTCAATTGCTTCCGTTTGGCCCCCATGAACTCTGTTAAAATACGTTTGGATTGGTTTGAGGCCATAGGTAATCTCATGATTACTAGCCGGTTATGTCCTTAACCCACAGGGGCGGGTTCGGGTCATGACAAGTAGCCTTAGTGATAGAGCTTGTGCTGGGCAATAGGGTAATACCTTATTTTAAAGGAGCGATAAGTGTTCTGATAGGGTTTGGGAAGTAGAGTAGGTCTTCATTGTTGTCCTCAAATGGAGATGGTTAAGATTTTTTGGGCGCCATGGCTTAGGGTTTTGTGGTGATCTGGTTTTGAACGACAATGCTTGAGAAGAAGAAGTACAGTCTGAGGAGTTCGAATCAAAGGGAAATGAAGTTAAAGTGGTTTGAAGTTGAAAATGTGGGTTTTTTATAGCATATGATGGGCTCAGTATATTTAAATGCTCTTATATTGGGCTGTAGTTTATGTTTGTTTTGGGCCCGTAGTAAGAAATTTGCTATTGGACTTATCTCTTGGGCTCAGGGGAATAAATCTCTGGGTTAAGTATAAATTGGGCCCAAGTGGCAAGTTTGTTCAAGTTAAAATCATTTGATGTTTAACTTGAACAAGGGAGCCATTGTTTGCACCTATTTTTGCTAGGCTCTGTCAACAGATGATTGTAGACTCGATTTTCTTCGCGCGCCCCCCCTTTCGGAGAGGGCGTGAATTGGTTGTCCTACAGTTCGGACTCCTGTCACGGTTCTGAATCTAATTTTACAAAGTACAATGTGAGACTGATAAATACCAAAGAGTCCAAATCTGGCAATTGGTTTTGGAAAATCAATTTTGAATCAAAAAGAGCCAAACATGGATTGCTTTGCCAGATTACAGAGTCATCACCTAAATATTTTGTTTTGGGAAATTTAGGAAACCCTTACTTGTGCCAAAGGCCATGTGTTCGTCATCACCAAAGTTGCCTTGGTTCGGGAATTTGGGTACGAGAGGGGAAGGTCCTGAAATGAGCACCCCCACTCGCCCGATCAAAGATCGGCCTCTACTAAACATGATATGTTGTTTTATAAACACATGTGTTCTTGTCCGGTTATTAATCCAGCTTTACTATGTGATGCGCATGCATACAAGTATAGACTCAATCACGAAAATTGGAACAAAACAACTTATGTTTGTTTTTGAAAATGGTTTGAAAGTACTACTCACAAGTAGGTTAAAGCGCGGATTTGCCACCCTCAAGTGGGCTTTAAAACAAGATTTTGCCACTTTGCAAAGTGGGCTTAAAACATACATTTGATGAATTGTCTCAATTCAAGTAATAAAGCCTTCATTCACAGGCATTCATGTAGTTAAACACTTAAGCAAATAGCCTCATGGCAACACTCACACTCATACAAGGATGCTAAAGCGTAAACACTTACAGTGTACTCCAAGCCAAAACAGAAAACTAGTTAGAAACAATGCATAATCCTAACTATACAAGATGCCTAATACAACACATGCAAAAATGCAACTAAATAGGCCTGGCTATCTAAGATGGCATATGAATGCAACACTTGAACATGTATTTAAATAAGTATTGAAATACAATGCAGTTTGAATGATGCGCCGAGCCTTGGTGCATGCAAGACAAATGAATGGATGCAAACATGCAAGCATAAGGTATACTAATCAAAATATGCCCTAAAACTAACCATCGAAAGCGGTTAAGTAAAAAAGAGAAAGAAGTGGGGGTTGGAAGACATGCACACACACACGCACCCTTATTATAACATTGTGCTCTCTCGACGGAGGGTCCGAATAAATATGCTAAGCTAATTTAAGCTAAACTGAGCTAACCAACTAATCTAATTACACTAATTAGATTAATTATTACAAACCAATCAAATAACTAGTAAACTATTTACTAATTATTACAATAATTAACTAATTAACAAATTAATTAATTAAATTACAAATTCAAACTAACTAACGAGTGAAGCTTTAAAACTACGCTGCCTCAGCAAGTTGAAGAAGTTTGAACATGCATACCTCGGTTTCCGCCCCGAAAAGCTCTCCGGTTTGCTCTCTTGAGGCTCTATTTGCAGGGTGTCTTCAAGGAATTTCTGCTTGATCTTACCAAAACGCTACTGGAGACTGCACCAGTGGCCTGCCAGCCATGAGGAGTTGTTGCTAGCCAAGGATGTACACTGCCGGCCACTTGTGTGCTGCAACACCAAACTGCAACAGAGTACAAAATAGAGGAAAATGGAGGGTCTCCCAAGGACATGTATGTACCATGCCACTCCTTATCAACTCAAAACATCAAGGGAGAGGCACCATTGGATCCAAGACCATCAATCAAGCATTCACAATTCATAATGGCCAAAGATCCAACTTGCACACATTCAATAAATGCAAGACAAACAAGACTCTAGGACCATCACCTTATCATGGATGATCAAAGGTAATGGAGACAAAGGGAATTGGCCCATTTTCATCACTTTAAGTATGAAATGGACCAATCTTCCTCGTGTTCAATATAACGTCCGATTGAACACAAGCAATGCACACATATCATGCTTATCTTGGTCATGTTTTACTTGTCCAATTCTTGTTTACACATTTTAGCTTACCAATTAGTCCTTTAACCGGTTAAATCCAATGTGAAAGTCCTCTAGTGAAAGGAAGGTTAATCCAAAGATGATTTAAGACATAAGGGAAGCCATGCCTTTAACTAGTAGAAACCCTCAAAAGAAGGTTAAAGCCATTTAAGCATAAGCCTCAATCCCATGGCTTAAGCACAACTTTAAGACTAACCAAGCCTCAAAACAAATCAAAAGTGAAGAAATGAGGGAGTTGGTAGAATTTCAGTGCTGAAATGGCATGAAACACAAGACTCTAACATGTAAACAACTCAAGCATAGCATGTTAGGAGACTTAAGCATTAAAACTAATGAAAAGCTTTACACTAGAACCATGCAATACAATGCTCAAATGGTCAAACCAACTATGGACAGGCCTCAAACATGCCAAAATAGTGACCAAAATGTGCCAAGATGGTAGCATGAAATGCAAGAAAAACATGCTCATGTATTGGCTCATAAACAAGGCATAAGGCACAACTCTCAAAAGTGATGAAAGAGTGAAATATGTGAGAGTGTGACAGAGCTACATGCACTGAAATCATATGTGAAATGATGCCAAAACATACAAACAACTCAAGTAAAGCATGTTAGAGGCCTCAAGACTCAATGCTAGTGAAGGCATTTGCACTATAGCTATGCAATACAAGGCCCCAAAGGCACAAACACTTTAAAACAGTCTTAAAACAGTTTAAAAGAAGTTCTAAAACATGCTTGGAGTAAGCTAAAAAAAGCTAGAATGAAAGGCTAACACATAACACAAACTAGACCCTTAAGCACAATTGTACTACAAGCATACAAAGCAAGACTCAAAGGACCAAACCAGCTCAAAACAGTCCTAAAACATGCCAAATCAGAGGCAAAAATATGCTGGAAATAAGCTAAGATAAGCTAGAAAAACATGTTCACATGTTAGGCTATCTACTCATACAAACAAGACACAAGAGGGGAGGCCAACCCCTCCTATTTTGGACCTCAAAACATGGTTTTTGCCACTGAAAATTCTCTGAGTTTCAGTAGTTAAAAGTCCAAAAGAGTTGGTCTGAAAAGTGATGAAAGATGGCACAAAAAGCTTCACAAGCCAAAGAGCCAAAAAGGGAGGACAACCCCCTAACTCACAAGGGGCTTAAACCACCATTTTTAGGACTGAAAAACAGAGGTTTTTACAGTTGAAAACCAGCTCAAAAATAGTTTGCAAAGGTGGCAAAACAAGTGTGCAAAACAAGCTTAAAGGGTGAGTCTTATACCTCTTGTAGGGAAGACAACACTTAAGCAACAAAACCAAGCCAAATGACCTTCAAGAACTCCAAGGAAGCTCCAAGAGGGCTTCAAGCAACCTCAGCCCAAAGTTGAACCACTTTCATCAAGGATGAATGAGCTAAAGTTTTATGTATGCAAGCCTTCAAGCACAAATGCTCAAGAGAGAGAGAAATCTAGAGAGAGAGGTTTTAGAGAGAGAGGCTCCCAAACCTTTTGCTAAATTGTTCTAATCTTTAAAACCATAGAGAAGCCTCTCTATATATAGCAAAACACAAGCTTTGGTCGAAAATATCTCAAGAGAGACAGCTGTACCAGCTGGAACAAAAATATCTGCCAAAAACTAACTTTTTGCATCAATGGCCGGCACTTCTTCATTGATGGCTGGCACTTGATCATTGTTGGCTGGCATGGGACATTCTTGGATGGCAGGGGGCCGACATTGGCCATTCATGGCCGGCGCATGGCCAAAAAATCCCATTCATGGTCAGAAACTTCCACCTCTAGTTGGACAGAAAAATCTGCTTTTTGGACCCGACTTCAAATGGACATATCTCCTTCATCTGGACTCCTTTGCAGGTCATTATTGAGCCTAAATTAAAGCCCTAGAAGTCTTCTTTCCAATGGTGTCATCCTCACATCAAAATTCCTAGTGTGAAAAAAGTTATACCTGTTTGAGTGAAGACTGCTCAGTTTCGATCCTACCCGGATTCATACTAAACTTCTCCCAAACTTGGTTTCTTCTCTCCTCTCCCATTTTCTTCAACTCCAAACCCCTAAGCAAGGTGTTTTGAAATATTTTTCAAAGATTTCACCTCTTTTCCATTCATTTCCACTTTGTCCTTGTTCGGTTTACCGAAAAGCGCAACATTTAACGAAATACGAGCGTCGGAACATCGTAGGAACCTTGTTTCAAAAATATTTTGAAAGAGAGGGTTTTAAGATCTAAAATCTTTGGTCAAAATAGTTTTGGTCCAAAAATGGGGTGTAAGGTTGGGATTTGACTCTCTGCTTGCCGAAGAAATCGAACCGTTGCCCTGCACATCTTTTATCACCAAGTAAACAATCAGTGGTGCCCAAGTCTTAAGAGCGGTCAAAAATGGGGTGTCTACAATGATCCAATTAATGGAGGACATGTGGCCAAGTCTGGAAGGAATGTCCAGCAGTTGAAAGTGGGTTCTCTGTATGTGGGTCAGCTAGAAGTGATAGGGGCAGTTTTTAGCACCAGTCATGGAGTTAGTGGGCACACTTTCATGAGGAAGCATGAGACAAAGTAGGAACCTTGCTCTGTCGACAGAAGTTTAAAACAGTTGGTGGGCATGAAATAACCTAAATAAAAGGGAGATCAACAGATAGAAGTGGAGGTTTAGTGTAATTAGAAAGCCTAGAAGTCAGGGAGGCGATTGCGTGAAGAAGTCGTGATGGGCGTAAATTTGTAGGGGCGAGGGACATCAACAACAACATAACAGCTTAGTTTTTAGATTTCTCTTTCATCATTACGAGTAGTTGAGATTGTAATTTAGGAGTAATAGTTATCATTGTAATATGCACTTGTTAAGTGAGCATAGGTGATTTCAGTGTGAAATTATTTCTGTTTATTTAATGTACCTGATTACCATTCGTTGATATAGTACTTTCAACTTGATTTCTTGTTTGCCTTGCTGTCTTTGATCCAAAGAAGTCCTCATTCTTTTTTAAGGCATAAGAACTGAAACCACAATTGCTTGATTATTCTAGTTTAAGTTGTTCAATTTGAATTATTGTTTGGTTGCTGTCGATCTAGCCCCAGCATAATTTTTACTAACAACTTCAAAGAACAGCAAGTTGAAGATCTACCATAGAAAACAGAAGAACATCATGGGTTTGAACGATACGGTTTTCAGAAGAACCTGTTAGTTTAATGATAAAGCTTCTCCTAAATTATGCAATAATTATAAACTTCTTAGCTTGTGTTGTTGATGATGTTGTCCTATCTTCAGCCAACATCGTGGGTTTTGATATTCGTATACTCTTTTTGTGACCCATTATTGCATAATCTCACGCTTCTACACCATAACTGCCACTGTAACTGCCCCCTGACTTTGAATCTTCAAACTCTACCAAATATTGAGTCTTCCCTCTCGACCTTCCTTTTCACCATTGTGGCGCATGTCCCTCATCATTTTGAGACAAAAATCGACAGAATATTGTCCACTAAATACAAGCACGATCCTTGCTAATTGGGCCACTGAACCACAACACTTAGCCACTCACTGTAACTACCCCCTGACTTTGAATCTTCAAACTCTGCCAAATATTGAATTTTCCCTATAATTTAATCAATAAATTCAATGTGGGGTAAAGTTATTAATATTTGAAATACCCTTTTTCTGGATTGTAATGACTTAAACACAGTTGTTGTCCTATATTTTACGTAACCACAATACACAACTTATTTATATTGAAAACAAAATATACATTTCGAGTTTATAATCATAAAAATGAAAACTGCTCTTTTTTTTTTTTATAAAAAAGTTGACTCATATTTTCAGCTAAATTATGATTGGTTAGCTTTAAAAAATTTCTCTTTGCACTTATTTTTCCCGGATCCTGCCAACAGGTGCTTCATTCAATTGAGGACATATGGCAAGTCCACCTGAAGACAAGGGTTATCAACTAACATTGAATCTTGCATGCCACCTGACTTACATGGTGGAGTAGTTACTAGCAGTGATCACAGATTTAGTGGCCAGCCTCCAAAAGGAAACATGAACGAATTGAGAGTCTGTATCTGTCGAGGAAATGATAAAAGGACTTGGGGACAGGTGGCAACTTCAAGGATATGCACTTCGACAGGTACAAGTAAAGGTTTTATGTGGTTTGAAGACATGGAAATGATAGTGCAGTTATAGAAGTTGCACAGCAGCAGTTGCAGATTCAGCAGATCATGGGGTTGTAGGAAAGAAGAGCTATAAAGGACAGAAGGTTTGTAGAGAGAGAGGACATGAACAACAACACAACAACTTACTTTTTACATTGTAACTTCTGAGTAGTTTTTTCCCTTGTCATTTGTACTTTGTCTATAGGTGAATTTTCGTGATGTCAACCTCAAATCAACAAAGGTTTATTTTCTATGATTTGTTACCATCAGCTCATATCAGAAAGTTCATTTTACTTGTTTACTTTGTTACCATCGGTTCATCGAAATAAGTCTTCATCCTTTTCAGGCATTCGAACCAATACCATAATTGCTTGATTGTTCTTCTTTAAATTGTCAACTTTGAATTACTGCTTGATTGCTGTCGATGTAGGTCCACTATAATTTTACTAACAATAAACCCATCACTTTCATAGTTAACATGAAATTATTTCACAACTCCTGTTCATAATTCGTAATTCATATAGCAATCGGCATAGAGATAAAGTAAATGAGTTCGTTGGGTTACTTTCTCCAAGTAATATCCAAAAATTAATTGATACTTGGATTATATACAAAATGCATGTGCTGGGGATGTAATTTTGTAAAACCACATGAACAAAATTCATATTTTACTCAAAATACGAAGTATAATAGTAATTTACCGAAACAAGTCATAACAAATCAATACGAAGCCAAACATATCATTAGTTAATAAACCACACCGCAGCAACCTTTCAAGTAGATCCAACCAACTATAGAACAGAAACAAGAAACCCGCAATAGGAATCGTGGAATACAGACATAAGCCAATTTCTAACCCAAAACAATACACAAACAAGAAACACCCATATATATCTCACATTTATTTAGTTCTGGAAATGAAAAGTCACTGCAAACACAAATGACAAAATCACTCTAAACAATATGGGAAATTACTATTCCTGGCCTTGTACATAAGTAACATTGTGCCATTTCCTGGCCTTGTACGTAAGCAATTATTTACATGTTACATACAGCAATCCATGCAAAATGAAAACTATATACATAGCTGCCCTGTTCTTGGCAATGATGTGTTTTCACTAGCTAGTACTGTGTACCTAATAAATTAAGGGAATAAGTAAATCATGCAAATTATATAATTACCTGATTCACCTCATCAATTGTGGTCGAATCATTTTTGCACACTTGTGCTTCGACACTACCGTATTGGCCTACAGGCTGTTTGGAATTAGTAGAAACATCGAAAAATAGATGTCGTTGCTTAATGTATGGTGTACTTGGATCCACCAACTCAGTTTTGTAGCGAATGGGCAATGAGTCCGCATTGTACTCACGGTCAGTGATGTAGGTTGTATCTATATCTGAGTTACTACCCACTGTTCGGCTAAACTGAACCTTAGGACACGTTCGTTTTGTGTGCCTAATGCATTTGCAATTCCCACATTTTCTTGGTCTTCGACAGTTGGACGAGGCCCATCCCGGGTTCCCTTTTGTCTTCACAAGATCTAGATCTTCTACTCCAAATTGTCATGGGATTGATGTTTCCCTCTGTCTCCATCCCCATCGTTGAGATTCCTCTCATATAACTCCTTCATTCGGCTTGTCATCAGAAGACATGCACCCCTAGCCTCTTTGAAACCTTCCATTGATTACGAGGCATAGAAACACATTTTATCGTAGGAAGAACTCAATATCCCATAGCAGGCCGTCTGTGTTGTAGTGCTATCAATTGAGGGTTGACGCCATTACTGGCCATCCTTACTTGCAGCCTTTGTCCATCTATGCAGCACACAAGTTGGGGGAATTTGCATTAAATTTTTGACTTTCATAACACATATCATGTGATAGTAAGGTAGCCCCAACGACTCAAACTTCATGCAAGAACATCTCATTGCGACATCCATTGGATTGTGTGTTATTATCTACGATCTATCCTTCACCTTGTAGTTATAAATATAGTAGCATTTCTAACCATCCGGCAAAGGGAACATGTCCTTTACATTCAACTTTCCCTCTTCTAAGATTTCATCACGGAACATTCTAAATATTTTTCGGGTGAATAGCTCAGCTCCATGTCTCTCTATATCTCGCAATGGAGTAATTAATACCGGAAAAAGTGTTATTTGTTTCAGCATCATCTCCAGCCTCGTTATACCTTATCCTTGCAAGAGCCCGATCATAGTGCCTAACAAATTCATATAGCTTTAATTTGTGTTGGAGGAAGGGATTGAAATAAGCATTCATACTCTTTAAGCGCTGAGTGCTCTTCATCCCAACAAAGTAATGTCCACGCATATATGCCTCAACCCACATATGACGCTTCTCATATGTTTCCAACACCCAGCTGTTGTTTTGAAGTCCAAATTTTTTGACCAGTTTCGTCCAGCCATCCTCAAACTTTGCCTCATCCGTTTCCATCTCCATGCACTGCTTGAAAGCATGTGCAAAGCCACTTTTGTGAACATTTGAAACAGCATTTTTCGTAAGATGCCAATTACATACTCGATGTCTCGCGTCTGGAAATACTCTTCTGATTGCCTCTCGCATCGCCTTATACCCATCTGTCAGTATGGACACAGGTGCTTTATTGCCTATCACCTCCATAAATGTTTCCAAAACCCATATGTATGTATCAATTGTCTCATTACCTAGCAAAGCACATGCAAATATCGTGGTCATGAAGTGGTTAATCACACCAGCCAACATGACAAAAGGTTTCTTATACGCATTGGTTCTATAAGTTAAGTCAAATATCAACACATCACCAAACTTTGCGCAGTCAGCCCGCGATTTTGAATCTGCCTAGAACAGATTTTGTAACTTGTTACCCTTACACATATCATACTTGTAAAAAAAACGTGGGTCAACATCAAGTTCTGCACATAGGTAAACCAACGTATCCTGCGCATCACCATCCTCAACTTCTGCTCTACGTTCGGCTTGAATATGGTTGTGTAGATCCATACGGAAGAAACCAACATTTCATAAGACCCAAATTGATTTACCATATAGTCCATGATTTGGCTAGTCTTCACATCGACGTTGCGCATAGCCATTGCTTGAGCTTTGTCAGCACTGTTTAAACCGCGATGTGACCTCAAATACATTACATAGTGTTGTTCCGCCAATTCATAGTTGTGGTCTGTGACGAAGTGAGTCACAACATACTTTTTCCCTTCACCAGCCTTTGGATCGTACCGTATGCAAAATTGTGCTTTGCAATCTACTCTTGTTAGTGCCTTAGGAGCTCTACTCTTCTTAGCAACACAGTCCAAGTATTTTGGTAATCTCTGACCTTCCCTTGAACACAACCATAGCCTACTATCAACCATTCCCTATTTATTTGTGTTAAATCTGGATTTTTGTGTGCTAAATTCATTGGCTTTAGCATACGTATTATAGAAAGCTTTTCTATCTTCGACCAAATCAAATTTCTGTTCTAGAACAGCACGTTCAACATCACCAACTATGTCATTAGGATGAGCATCATCAACTATTTCTTGTTTCACATTGGCTCCAGTATCTTCAACGTTCATGTTGGTTGTTTCTTCATTGCTCAGACCAATTTTGCAACCATGACAAGGTTCCGCCCAACTTTCATTGATCAAACGAATGTCATTTGCTTCATTTGGAACGTCATAATCAACACCTTCACTTTTAACTTCCGCTGGGGCCATACTGTACATGACATTAGTACAAACAATTACTTGATGACCAGAAAATGTTAACAAAAACACAAACATGACATTTTAACACGGTTGGATTGTTTGTGCAAACACAAACACTCAATTGAGAAAGAGAGAGGTTAGTTGCTGATGGAGGGGTTTCCGTTTGAGTGAAGTATGGAGCGGTTGAAGTTAGGATGGAGGTTTAGTTGAAGGAAAATTGCTAAAGTGAAAGGGCCAGAGAGAGAGAGAGAGAGACAGAGAGAGGGAGACAGCTCCATACCTCATATCTAGTTGGAGAGAATGCCTTCACTTCAACAATGGAACCAATAGAGCCTTGTAGTTCCATTATTGTTGGAAATCAACCGTTATACTGTTCCCTACAGAGCTTCATCAATGGAACCCAGCAAGGGCTTCTTGCTGTTAATGGAAATCAAGGGTTACACACTCAACCTTACATAGAGAAGAGAAGAGGAGAGAGAGAGAGAGAGAGAGAGAGAGAGAGAGAGTAGGATGCAATCATGCAAATACGAGGATTAACCGGTTGCCCTGGTTTCAACTTTTTTACAATTAAACAATTCAATGGTCTTGATCAATTATTGTAATCTAATGACTAAAAATTAAATTGCATATGGTGTGCAACCTTAGAGGGGTTGCACACTTAGATAGCGCCTTTTTTTTATTATGTTGTGTTTTACATGGTAAAAATTCATCTAACATGAAAAGTCAATGTTGATTTATTAATTTGATTCGACACTCAATGGTGGTAAAGAGAGATAGCCTCGGCATAAAAAAAAATACTTAAATTTGAGCGTGTATGATAATCAAAAGAAAAATTATTCATTATGTATGTGATGTAAAATCTACATTAATAATAATCAAAAAAAAATTATTCATTACCGTGTGACAAAAAGTCTACAAAGATGTTAGGTCACAATATCACTATGGATTGTTTTGGCAACATAGTTAAAAGTCAATTTTTAATTTTTAACTTATTTTTAGTCATATTACTTCTCACATTTTTTACTAATTAAAAGATAAAAAAGTTTTAAAAAAAATAAAAAGTCAACTTTTAATCAACTTCCCAAAACATTCTTATATAAGTTTAAAAAAAAAATAAAAAATAACTGCCGTGGGCCAACCAACTTGTATAATAATGATCTTATGGTACCATATTTCTGGATCAATTAGAGCCCAGCTAAATTATACCTCATGAACAACATGCCTTAAAGGGTGAGAAGACAGATGAAAAGAGAATGTACGGGATAATAAGGGGAATAAATTGGTAATAAAGTCACGAGGTGATTGTGAAAATTGGATTCATATCCCTTTAATTTTTTAATGAAATTTATATTTTCATTCATTATCAAACCATATTAAAAAATTTCCATCAAAATTAATAAATTATTAAGGAATTATTATTTTTACATCATTATTGTCAAAATTTTAATATAAATTTTATATATTTAAAAAAATTTCTCAACAAATAATTAAAGCCGATTGTAAATTGCCACACAAAAGTCACCCAAACACATTTTTTAAATGCACACCCTGAAGCCGTGTTGTGATTTCGGCCGACTCGTGCATTGCAAGCTATTTTAAGTCTCTTCTCTTTTAATAATGTCGCTTTATAGAGAGTTCTCCCTTTAATCTCTTTCTCGCGATAATATCAAAAAGCCGTCTTTCTTGAGTTATGGATTCTTGGGAGTTGGGCTCAATGGCATGGGACTTTAGCCTTTCGGTAGGGTATGGCAAGCCCAACGAATGAAGTAACGACAACGTGATGTCATTCGGCTCCGACAAACTATGCAAAAACTTCACGACAGCCTAACATGCCATTTCCATTTCTTGTTTTCTATTATTTATTTATTTTTTAAATTGATTTAAAAAAATTGTTTGATATATTATTTTCATTTTCATAAAAGTGAAATAAATTTTTTAAAAATTTAGAAACATGAAAGAAAAGTATTTTATTATTTTATTTAAAAAATAAGTTTTCAATTTCTTCCTTTCTCTTCACAAGCGTAGTCAAGAATTTAGTAAAGAAAGATACAAATTAATTATAATATTAATTTATTTATTTTCCATAATAAATAACAATGTGATATTACTAAACTTAAACATGAATTAAGAGTTCATTTGAAGAAATGTGAATTTTAAATTCAAAGATTTGAGGTTAAGTTTTATATAAATATTGGGGAGTAACTATTTTATAGGTGGATTGAAAAATTAAAAAAAAAAAAAAAAGAAGATAAGTTGAGATAAAAATGATATATTTTAGTAGAGAAATTCTATAAAACATACGGCAAAAAAAGTGTCTGTCATATGTCGTAATTATGATTTTCGTGGTCTTTAGTTATAACACATTATAGTGTTAGATATAATTTAGTTATAACTTCTTATGGTTGTTATTTTAGCTATGACTATATATCAAGTAATAGTTATTTTTGACTCATTCTGATATTAGTTATGACCTATTGTAATTTTTTTATTATTTTTATTTTTTAGGGGTATTTTTTTTCAGGTCCTTGGTATTATGATTTTAAAGCATAAAGGACACCAAATATTTTCATAATGTCTAAGGTCCATTAACAATATTTTCATAATGTCTAAGGTCCCTCAACCTTGATCCAGAGAAATTTCAGTCCAGAGAAATTTGGTCTAGAGAAATTCTGAACTAGAGAAATTTAAATTTCTCTGGCCTAAATTTCTCTGGAAAGTATTATTTTCAGAATTTCTCTGATTTGAGAAAGGAAGGGAAAATAAACAATCATAACAGTAAACTCACATCCAAATCATTGTGATTCATTAGGTAAGCAACATTCTTCAACTAAATTCAACTGGAAAAATTCCACATTGTAATATGTAAGCAACATTATAAGGGATAACAATGGCAACTTACCAGGACCAGAGAAATTCTGAAAAAATCTGAGAATTTCTCTGGTTTGTCATTGAAATATCAATTGAAAATTTTTCTAGTTTATTAAAAATAACAATTGAGAATTTCTCTGGTTTGTAATATCTGGACTCCAGCATAACATAGGAATTTCCATCACTATCACAGTTCTGTCTTCAAAATTCCAGAAGTGGAGTGTATTCCCAGTGGAAATCACAAGAAGCCATCAGCCAGTGTTTGCTAGTGAAACCAAGCTTCATCACCTGCATCAAAGTTCAATTTGAGAGTAAGAAATTTGAAAATTTCTTTGAATTCACAGGCATTCTCACAAAATTACCACTCTAGAGAAATTTAAAATTTCTCTGCCTTCACAGTTCTTCTCACAAAATTACCACTCCAGAGAAATTTGAAAAATTCTCTGCAACCTCATTCACAGTTCTTCACAGTTCAAATACATGTTTTCCGACACTTGATCCCGATAGCTACAATAAGCAACACAAAATACTTTTGAAAAAAAAAGGTCTATGTAACCAACCAAACAAACATGTCTTTTTGTATAAATAAATACATTCATATATTTATATGTATTCCATGGTATACATTACCTTGAGATTAAAATAAGAGCTGGGTCGATGAGGGCCAAATGTTCGATTTGATGAAATGCGAAGTAGAGAGAGAGAGAGGACCGTTTCGATGATAACAAAACCCCCACATGAGAGAAACAAAGTAGATTTGCAGATGATGAATGAGATCGCATGTCTACCAACATATATAAGACTATGATAGTTGAACAATAACGATATGAGATGTGGTCTCAATGTTGCGTACTGGGTTGTCAATTGAATTAAGCAACAAGGCCATCAAGGCTGTATATATATATATATATTCCCTTTATATATTGGGGTATATTCTTCTGAACAGAGGAACCTTGAGTGAGAGAGAGAGGTTTCAACGAGAAACAAAACCTTACTCCGCCGTATCGTTCTTCACCACCACTTTCTCTCTCTCTCCTCCGATACTCGATCACGACTCCATGATCGATATGATTCTTCAAACTATTCTCTCTCTGTATGTATGTATGTATGTACATGTCTGTGTGTGTGCGTGGGAGTAGACAAAAGGGGGCTGAATTTTTCTGTGATAGATGGGAGGGACTTTAGGCATTAAAAAATAATTTTATGGATCTCATCTATTATGAAAAGTGGAAGAGGGACCCCAGACCGATTTTCCCTATTTTTTATAATTGAAGATGTGTTAATTGATTATAATTTATATAGTGGTCATTTTAGTTATGAATGAAAAGAAACACAAAGAGGATAAACTCCACATGTCAAATGTAACTAACAATCCAATAAATTTTATATTTTCATTGAAATTAATTATATTTGCATGTCAATAATGATAGACATCGCCATTATATTAAAATTTTTATAGATAATAATATTACTTATCATAATGTCTTTATTTTTAATTAAAATAATCGTTATTGTTCCCATAATTTTAAAAATGCATTGACATTACACTTTAAATAATATTTTTTTATAATTTTTTTATTTAAAATGTTTTCTTTATTTATTTATTTTTTAAAAATCCCAAAACCCAATGGGCACGTAATCCCCCTAGGCCTTATGTGCCTTTGCCACTGTTCACAACTATCCACTCACCAGTTCCAGCCAACATCCAGTGTCCTCAAGACACTCTCTGATAAATTTTGGTGAGTCTCTAAATACCCTTCTACAACTTTTAGTCACTATCTTGTGACTTTCAATCAACATTCTGTAAATTTTAATGACCTTTAACAACACTCTGAACTCTCAATTAGTGATTTTAAATCATCTTTGAACGACACTCGAGACAACCCTTTGTCTCATGCTACCATTTCCGACAACTTACTAAATATATATATATATATATATTTCCTTTTGTTTTCATTTAAATTTAAATATTTATTTATTCCATATATATTTTATTTTTTATATTGAAAATATTATCATTTAAATTATTGATCCGACAACCAAGATATCTAAGCCGCCATCTATGTAACAGAAAATAGTTAGTTATTATAGTGCTGTTTGGTAACACTTACGTTTTTAATTTTTTGTTTATATTTATAAAAATTTTAAAAACTCAAATAAAAACTTGTTTGGTAAAATTTTTGATTTATAAATTAGTGGTCTCAGTTTATAAATTTGGCCAAAAAATAAAAACACAAAAAATATGATTCCGTTTTGAGTTTTTTTTTTTTTTTTTTACCACCCAACACTAGCTACCACCGTCTACCATTTTCCACCACCGTCTTCCGCCACCACCATCCACCACCACCACCCACCACCACCACCACCACTCACAACCCACCTACCCCCACCAGCCACCAGCCACCACTCACTTGCCACCCACTCGCTGCCACCACCACCATCCACCACTCACCTGCCATCCACCCACCACCACCCGCCACTACCATCCACCGCCCGCCACATACTTGCCACCACCACTCACCACCCACCTGCGACCACCATCCACCACCTGTCACTCACCACCACCAGCCACCTGCCACCCACCCGCCACCACCACCCACTACCATCACCCACCATTCATCCGCCACTCATCTGACTCCACCACCACTCACTCGCTACCACCCGCCACCGTCACCCACCCACCCACCACCACCTGCCATCCGCCACCCACCTACTGCCACCACCCACCACCCGCCACCACTACCACCCACTCGCTACCACCCAACACCCGCCACCATCACTCATCCACCCACCATCCACCCACCACCACCTGCCATCCGCTACCCACCTGCCACCACCGCCCACCACCCGCCGCCGCCACTACCACCATCACCACCACCATCCACTCACACCCACCACCCGCCACCACCACCGCCACCACCACCCACTGCTAGCACCACACACCCACCCACCACCACCACCCGCCACCACCACCTACCACTACCACCGCCACCACCACCACGCCACTCGCCACCACCACCACCGCCATCACCACTCGCCATCCGCCACTGCCACTACCCACCACCCGCCACCACCACCACTACCACCCACTGCCACCACCCACCACCCGCCATCGCCACCCACCCACCCACCCACCCACCACCACCACCACCACCACCACCCACCACCCGCTATCGTCACCCACCCACTCACCACCACCACCCACCTGCCACCACCCACCACCAGCAGTTACCCACCACTCACCATCACCACTTTCCACCACCGTCTTTCGCCACCACTTGTCATTTCTTACTCTTTTTTATATTTTAAAATTTTTTAAAATATTTTGTCAATTACCAAACGCGTTTGTAATTTATATTTTTCTAAAAATAAACAAAAAATAAACAAAAACCAGTTTATAAAATTCTTGTAAATATAAACTGAAAACGTAAACGTTACCAAACACACCCTATATATATGGGTTTGATTGAAATTAAATTTTGCGTACAAAGCATGCAAAAGCTCCATGAACAAGAGGATTTAAAAATGAATAAATAAATAAATAAAAGAATTTAGAGAATATCCAGGTCCAAGTATGATGGGAGCACACGAACTAACGTGGTTGCTGTTGCATTCCTTTTGTGTGTGTGTGTGTGTGTGTGTGTGTGTGTGTTTTTGGTGATGCATTCATATGATTGCCCAAGTGTAGGTATGGGTTTGCTCTATATTAGGAAGTGAGACCATGCCCAAAAAGGCATTTTGATTATGACATACCACTCTTAACTAATTTTATGAATGAGGAGGTAATTCTTTACAATTTGCACATATATATGTATTTTAGAAGATTGAGCAAGTTAGGTGTGCAATTACAATTGTTAATATAGAGATCATAGATGGGTGAGAATGAAAAGAGAGAGATTATGTATTAAAATTTATAAAATAAAAAAGTAAGTATAGTTTTTTTTTTTTTTTTTGTCTTTTTTAGACAGGAAAAAGAAAATATAGTTTTAACCCTATTAGATGTGATTTGAAAAGGATAAAATAGTTTATTAAAATGATAAATTAGTACCGAAATAATCTTTGGCATAATTTGATAAAGAGTAATGCTATACAAATAAAAAATTTATATATAATTTTTATACATAATAATGTGGCTCATTATGAATCTTTCACTTGAAACAAAACACTATTGAAGATTGATTTATTTACAATAACGTCATTGTCACATAATTCCTGTCAAATTTTTTGTATAAATTTTATATTTATTTAGAATTTTCCTTTGATAAAGTAACATATGCCTTATTGTTGTTGGAGAAAAATGGTTGAATGAGAAATTGCCTCATAAATGTGTATATGACTCACAAATTTAAGGCTCATCAGTTTTACAAAATTGATTGGGCAGTTTTGCTAGCATTAGTTGCCAGCCTTGATGGCTAGAGACTCTTTCCCTCTCTCCCCATGGTGTATAAAAGGAGGCCCTATTCCTTGAAAAGAGATATAGAATTTTTCCTTGACATCCATACACTGTCAGTCTACTTCTCCTATAATTGTCTTCCTGAGAGAGAGTGCTGCCGTTGTCCGTTCGCTAAGCTAATCAGAAGGTGCTTCTGTTGTAGCTGGTAAAAACCGTCGTATCTTGAGAAGTAGACGTCGGTGTACCTCAAGCACCCAACGGTGAGGCGGCGAATCTATTTTAAGGAGACTGTGGTATCACACAAGTTTCGGTTTGCTTCCTTTAACCATTTTATATTTTATCTGTATTTTATTTAGCATGTTATTTTTTCTGGAATTGAAGGTTTGTTTTGTTCATCTCATAATTTTGCGATATGCAATGTGAAATTATGTAATGTGAGTAATTTTTTCCAACAATTGTAAGATAGGCCAAAGTTGAAATACAATTAATTGGACTAGTTCTATTGGCCAATCATGTATACTTCTGTCCGGGAGGTTAATGGATGAGCAAAGACCTGATACTTCTCTGTTATGAGCATTTTTGTTGTATTGTTCATTTTTTTTCTTACTATGAGACTCTTTCTTATGTTGGTTAATTGTTGGGTTTTCTTTAATCATTAGATCATGATTATTCATATGTAATTATTTTCATATTGTAAATAATCTCTTACCATTTGACCCAAAAAAAAAAGAGTCAAAATACAATTTCATAAAGAAAATCAAGCATGTGAAATAACACCTTTTTTTTTTTAAATACTAAAATAGTTGAATTGTTCTAATAATATGACTAATTCTACAAGTAATTCCAATTTGACACATTAGTTAAACTAGAAAAGATCTTCAATTCAAAGAAGTTAGCATGTTTGTTTGTTGAAATCCTAATTAATGTTATTTAAGGCAATAACCATCCACTATTTGGATGCAAGGTATTGAACCATATGAGGGAAATGGAAGTTAGATCAATCATATATTGGTGAATGTATTCAATAACATGTACTTTTATTTCTCTAAGCACATGGATTTTGTATTCTTAATCTTGACAAGTAATGGATTTCAAATTGATTGATATATGCAATTAGAAGGAAATTGAAGCAGGAAACCAATAAAATGTTCAATTAATATAATATTTAAAAGATAAATTACATTAAACTCTTCTGAAATTTTTAAAAAATATAATAAGTAAAATTCTTGTTATGTTAAAAAATTCTTGTTTAATATAACTCAATCAAATAAATGTTTCTTTCAGTTTATTTATTTATTTTTACATACTAATTCAAAATTTAAGTATGATTTAAATTTAGAAAAATTAAAAAAATCAACTATAATATTAAAAATTCCACAAACAAGTTGGAAGTAGTCAAAGCTGGTTTGACAGGGGTTCGTTTGGGATGATTTAAATAAGTGTATTTTTTGTCTTTTTACAAAAAGATGTGTAGAAAAATAAAAATGTGATGTGATAAAAAAAAATAAAAAGATGAATTATTTTTAGATTGTCAAACTTCGCCTTAGTAATTTTTTTTTTGTTATTTAAAACAGATAGTGAATTTTTTTAATATAAAATTTAACTTTTGAACTACAAGACCTATAAAAAAAAAAAAAAATACTAACTAAAGGAACAAAATTCAAAAAATATCGCGAGACATTGAAATCACGGGGTTTAATAACGGAAATATGCTTGGGTCCGAAGCAAAAATCGTTCGTTCTCATCGGATTCCTATAGAGCCCATGGACGGTTTTCCAATGCAACATGGAACACCACAGTCCCCTAGTCCCACACCCATTCCCAGAAGTCAAGAAATACCACCGAACTGTAAAAAAATTATTGATTAATCTTAAGATACCACGTGATCATACTGTACATCAATCACAATTTATTATATTTTTTAATCATCAAATATAAATTTGTAAATTTTATCCATTTCACTAATCCCAATACTATTAAGATATAACATGTCGGTGTCTCAACACCAACAAATAACTTCTCTCGAACTGTTCCTAACTAATGTCATAAATTTTTGTTTGGCTGCAAATTTCAAAATTAATTTTAAAAAGATAATAATAATTTGATAAAAATAAATTAATTAGCACTTTGTCATATAAAAATAAATTAATAATAATTTTTATCATATAAAAATTATAAATGATTTTCATTTATTACTTTGTTCACTAAATTAGTATTTATTTATCTTTTAATTTAAAAAATAGATTTTAAAAACCAAATAAAGATTAATCTAGTAAATTATAATTTGGAAAAATAGGATTAAGTTGAAATTAAACATTTTATGAATAAATTAATTCAACAAAGAATAGTTTCGTGAGCAAAAATGTAGGTTAACCTTACCCTTGGTATTTTTTTTCTTATAACTAAGAGTGACATAACAAGTTAACACAATATGAACAAAACACAGTCGAAAAATAACATGACATTACACTATAACATAAAAAATAAAATAGGTTAAGTTATTGTAAAGTAATAATGATATAAATTTAAAATGATATGACATGATCCTTAACACCTGATTAGGGACTCATAAATTTTGTTAAAATTCAAGACCTCTATGACTATCTTTGTAGCCTTACATAAGAGCAGACCCTGTTTTAGATTTAGGATTTTCAAACGGAAGAAGAAGAAAAGAAGAAACCTACATGGTGGTATGGAGTGGATGACTTTTAAATATAGATTTTTAGATGGGGAAGAAAAAAGTGATGAGGTGGTTCATAGTAAAGAAGAGAAGGTCTTAGTGATGTAGAAGGTGAAGAATGGAGGAGGGATTGCAATGGCTCTTAGCCGAGGAGAGGGTAAGTAGTGGTGAAGGGAATGACACTATGTGTCGTTTTGGGCGTTTTTGGCTTGTGAAAAAAAAGCTGGGCAACCGAAAAACGCAACTTGTTGCATTTGGGATGTGACAAAAAAGCTGCATTGTACAATTACCTAAATACCCTCCATGTTAACAAATTATCTAAAATTCCAAAGTTTGGCAAGGGTATATTGGTCATTTTGTTTTGATTTGATGCCATAAATAAATATTAAACCAAAAATAAAAAGAGCCAGCTTTTTACTAACTTCCTAAATCACTTTTAAAAAAGTCAAAAAGCTTGCTAAAAAGCCAAAAGTCAGCTTTTTACTAACTTCTCAAAACACCCCTATGAAGGGAGTGGAGTGGTGCCATCGATACAAGTACAATTGGCTGTGGTGAAGAGAGAATGGTTTCATTTTCATAGTTAATTTTTGGAAACAATTTGCCTCAAGTTCTTAATCGGATTAGACAGTGCTATTCAATATGTGGGGAGTCCATTACAAGTTCCGTTTTGGTAATCCGAACCGTTAATGTGTAGAACTCGTCGACTACTATATATTTGTAAAAAATTACATTGATCGAATATCGATAACTATGTGATCAAATCAGTTTTGTATAAAAAAATAGATGGTGAACAAATTAATGGTTGACAAAAAAACTGATAAGATGAGATAGGTATCGATATTCGATAAACCTGATTTTTTACAGGTATATAGTACTCGACGAGTTCTACACATTAGCCGGTTCGGATTATTAAAAAGGGACCCGTGGTGGGCCCCACGGACTGAACAGTACTATCTAGTCCGGTTAAGGATGGATGGCAAGCTGCTCCTTTAATTTTTTGTTTTTTTAGAATAAAAAAATATTTTTACAAAAAAAAGGAAAAATTACTCATAAGTCCCATATTAAAAAATGCTACTCCATCTAGTCCTGAGTGTTTTTTTATAAACCATTTAGTCCTTTTTTTACATCACAACATCAAACATCATCATTAAAACAACATCAAACATCAAACATCATCATCAAACAACATCAAACATCATCATCAAAACAACATGCAGCCTCTCTATTTTTCTTCATCTTCAACATTAACTACACCATCAAAAAAGTTGAGGCTCAGATCTACGAATGAACAGGCGAGAATCCGAAAACGCCATGGCTGCAACAACAATTGCCCGTGAGAGAAGGAAACAAATAGTAACCCATCTCCCTCTCTCTATTTCTCACAGAGCCGCCGAGTTGCCTCGCCAATAAACGGGTTGGGTTCTCAGTGCCCGACTCATGTTCTCAGAAGAAAATACAGTACATCGTCACAACCTCTAATTGATTCGCCGAAGACAGCGCCATTGCTAGGGTTTGGAGGGATGAGATCGACGGCGGCCGATTGGTCCGCCGTTGCTAGGGTTTCCAAAACACGTCGGAGTTGAGAGAGAGAGAGAGAGAGAGAGAGAGAGAGAGAGAGAGAGAAGTGATTGCCCGAGGGGGGGAAGGGGGGCTCGAATTCGATCTGAGATGTTTTTGATGTTATGATGATGTTTGATCAAAAAAAATTCTTATGAAATCGCTATTTTGATATTTGATGTTATTTTAATCGTTATTTTGATGTTTAATTGTTATTTAAAAAATTGTTTAATCGTTATTTTGATGTTGTTTTGATGATGATGTTGTGATGTTTGATGTTGTTTTGATGATAATGTTTGATATTGTTTCGATGATGTTACTCATAAATCTGATGTTTGATGTTTGATGAATAATCCTAATGTTTAATGGTTCAGAATCTGTGTTTGATGTTTAGTGAATAATCATAATGTTTAATGGTTGATGTTTGATGAATAATCCTGACGTTGCTAATGCTTGATGTTGGATGAATAATTCTAACGTTACCAATGTTTTCACCGACATTATACGAATAATCCTGCTGTTGCTAATGTTTAATGTTTGATAAATAATCCTGACGTTGCTAATGTTTGATGTTTGAAAAGAAGGGAAATCATAAAAAGACTTATAGTAAGCTTCTTGGGAAATAAGACTTATTAGTCCAACAAAGAACCTTCGGGACTAAATGAGTTAATATTTCCAAATTTAAGATTTATTGATGCTTTTTCCAAAAAAAAAAGCATGTGAAAATGATGATTTTTTTTAACACCAAATTAATTTGTATTTTTTTGACCTTTTTTCAAGAATTGTTCTAGAAAACTAAACCAAACGTATAAAAAAAGATGTGTAAGAGAATTTTCAATCTTTAACATTTTTTTTCATTAAATTTAAATTTGATTAAATAGTGATAAAAAAATAATTTTCAATATTCATCAAATATTTATTAAATCAACAAATAATTATTTATTTTGATCAATTTAAAAATTTATCAAATATTTTATTAAATTTAAATTTGATGAAAAAAATTGAAAGAGAAGAAGCATTTTTAAAAAAGATTTTGTAAAGTAAAAAAGTTAAAGTAATTAATATCAAAGTTAATTTTTTATTCAAACTTAAAATCAAATTAAATTAAAAAAAATAGTAAAAATTTGGAAATATATACTTTTAATAAAATAAAATAAAATAAAATCATTGCGTAAATGGAAGGCACCACCTAGTAACTCTACTCATATCATCATCAACACAGATCAACCCTCGCTGGCTCCACGAAAACCGCGTTTCATTATTTACCGTCTTAACCGTGACGACGGAGATACAGAGGGAGTGTTTGGGAAGTGGATGTTTAGGTAAATTTTTTTTAATTGTAAGATAATATTAGATAAATTTTTTTTGGTATTTGAAAAGATAATTAAATTTTTTTTGTGATTAGATGTGATGTTTGTTAGAGAAAAAATAAAATAATTATCAAAATTGAATGTGATATTTTATTTAAATATATATTTTTTAATTTTTCAAAAAATTTGTCTTTTAATAAAAAAAATCAAAAAAAAATCTCAAATCCAAGTTGCCAAACACCACCTCTGAGAAATACAGAGACGGATAGAGGTGAAAACAATTTGACGACACAAGACGTGACGGAAGGTTTTCTCTGTTGAACTTGGACTAACGTATTGCCAAAACAGACAACACAACCGCAAACCAAACAGCGAACAAAGAAACAAAAAAGAGAGAAACACAAACGTAAACGGAGACTCCTTTCCTTTATCTCCCCCCTCTCCATTATCTCTTCTCTCAATCGATCCCTTTCTCTCTCTTTTTTCTCTCTCTATATCTACACCTCCCCCCCAACATATATATACCCCGGTTCGCCGGCGAACATTACATCGGTTTTCCGACCGAAACCCTAACACCATTTCAATTGTAAATCTTTAAATTCTTTTTTAAATTTAAAAAAAAAATTCTTTTCTTGTGAAAAAATATTTTTTTGTATTTTAGGTTTGATTTTGGTTTGGTTTTGTTTGATTTGGTAGATAGTACACGGAAAAGAAGGTTTGAAATTTGTTGTTTCTGGACGTGTATTCACTTGTTTGTTATTGTAAGGGAACAATTTTTTTTTTTTTGAAAAAAAAAATTTGGAGGTAGAACACGACGGGGAGTTGAAGCGTTTTTGTTCTGATTCGGAGTTTCAGTGCGTGCGTTTTGGGGGTTTTCGAAGTTTTTGGATTTTTTTTAGGTGTTGGGTGGAGATGGAGACACCTGTGAACTGAGGCTTGTGAATTTTCTAGGGCTTTTTCTTGTTCTTCTTTGTGGGGAGGGCATATAAAGGAACACAGTTTATGGTTATGATCGGTGTTAGAGAGAGTTTGGAGAATCAGAGGGTTTTGATTTCTGGGTTCTCTGAGTTGTTGTTTGGTTCTGCTCTCGTTGGGGATGAGGAATGATGGCCAGAAACCGCAGGGACTTGTGCCGCGGCCTGGACGGACCAACGGGCTTATCCCGACTTCGTTTCGTGCTCTCTCCAGTTACTTGAGAATTGTCTCGTCCGGTGCTTCCACTGTTGCTTCCACCGTGAAGTCGGCAGCATCCGCTGCTTCGGCCATTGTGGACAGGGATAATAATGATGCCAGCCACGATCAGGTCCGAGTTTAAATTGATTTCATATCTATTATCAATACAGTGATGTATATGGCAACTTTATTTTTGGATAATGATTGAAATGAAACTAGTGTAATTTTCACCTGAAATGATGATCCTATGCAATTATTGTTTCATGGGTTAAATCTTGAATATGCATGTGGCCATTAGTTTCTGCTTTCAATTCTTTAATTATCTTAATTAGTTGTAAAGATTATATACCTATTAAATTATGGTAAGATTCTGTTATTGATCTGGTACCGTTAGAAAAATAGAGTAAGAATATTATAGGTTAGCAATCAAGATTATGAGGATATGAACCTGGATTATTACATGGTGGATATGTAATACAATACATGGAAGTTGTTAAGAATGGTAAGACATTGCATAGGAGTTCCAAAACTGAAAACTAGAGAGCCAAGAAATAATCTGTGGCATTTGATTATTGTTATATAACCTAGTACAGTAGATTAAGAAAAGTGAAGATTGAAATTATGCAAAATGATCGTTTCTGGATGAAATTGCTGTGCATGCAAGTTTTGTTTGTTTTTGTGGGGCAACCTTCATTCAGTCCAATTGTTTGTCAAGAAGGTTAAGTCTTAATACTTCAGGGTTTTTGCAGGATGATTGACCAATTGATGATTTTCTTCTTACAATTGCAAGAGCACTTACACGTGCTTTGTTAAATATTGGTCAATTTTGTTGTATTATTCTGTTTGTTCGAGTTATTTGAGGATCTAATTTATGATATTTCTAAGTGCACTTTTCACGTGTTTATATAAACAGTCCATTGGACTTCGAGATGCATGCATTTGAGTTGACTTGTTGAGACTTACTTTATTAGATTTTGAAGTGGACTTACCTTGTTTTTCTTGATAAGCGGACAAATATGAAGGTACCTGCGGTTTAGTTGAGTTGTCGAGAAGATATATTTATTAGGTTTGCAAGTGGTTTTACCACCTGCTTGATAATTGGACAAAATTTCAATACACAAGCACTTTGATTGTGCTATCGAGATAAATGCAGAACTTTTGCATGTGGATATACCATGTGTTTGTTCTGATAATCCGACAAGTTTTCTGCTGGTTGACTCACTGGAGATTCATCATATTTGTTAGTGGACTTTGCCACGTATATGTTTCAATAATCAGACAATTTTAGAGGTGTGTCATTTGTTGCTAGTGAGCTCTTTGGTTCTTGTGATTGGACACCTTTGACTCTTCTACCGTTGGTTTTTTAATCTTTTATTTATTATTATGTTTTTAGATGTCACATGAAGTGGGTGATTTTAGTTTGTTCTGTTGACACGGTATTGTTTTGTTAAGTTTATTGTTTTTTTCTTTTGGCCACAAGGTCTCAACCTTTCAAGTGACTTTCTTTGTATAGTTCTCAACTCATTAGTTCTCATACAAAGCATATGACCATAAGGCTTGTATACAACTTTCTTTTAAATTTACCCTTTAAAATCTATATATGAAAGCAAAAGAGGATTCACAAATAAATTCTTACACCAAAAATGAATAATAAGCAATAAAGACATTTTGCTATTTCGTATTCCACTGTGGTGTTGAAATGGACTGTTAATGGTGATGCATAGAGATGTTATAGGTATGGGTATGCTCTACATTTGGAATAGATGATCTATCCCAAGGGTTCTTCAACTTGTACTTTCACGTCTACATTGAGTATACATCATGTCCACGTGCATGGGCAACAATATTTATGAGTGGTTTATTATAGTTAAAGTGCAAGCAGTCTTTCTCTCTTTGAGAATTAATTCTTCTGAGGTTCATTTTCACTATAAATTCATGTATTTGAGATCTTGGAGGGGAGATGACTTATTTGGTTCTTCATTTTTACAAATAAAAGGTGCTCTGGGCTGGGTTTGACAAGTTAGAATGCACGGGGGGCATTACCAGGCAAGTTCTCTTGCTGGGCTATCGGTCTGGTTTTCAAGTTTGGGATGTTGAAGAAGCAGATAACGTGCGTGACCTTGTTTCCAGACATGATGGCCCAGTTTCATTTATGCAAATGTTACCTAAACCAATAGCATCAAAGATAATTGGCGACAAATTTGTAGATAGTCGCCCACTACTGGCTGTTCGTACAGATGTCCTTTCTGGAGTTCAGGATACAATAGCAACTCCATATAATGGGAGCACCTCAAATTGCCATGATCCACTGAATGGTGGTCTTATGCCAACTGTTGTTTCATTTTATTCCTTGAGATCTCAATCTTATGTACATGAGCTCAAGTTCAGATCAGTTGTTTATTCAGTGAGGTGCAGCACCCGAGTTGTTGCCGTCTTACAAGCAGCTCAGGTACATTCAATCATATACTTTTCAAGCATTCATATCTTCTCTCATATCAGAGCATGAAAGTGGAGTTTTGTGTGCTACAGATACACTGTTTTGATGCTGCTACGTTAGAGAGGGAGTATACTCTCCTTACAAATCCAATAGTTACTGGGTGTTCTGGATTTGGAGGTATAGGCTATGGACCTCTTGCAGTGGGACCCAGATGGCTGGCTTACAGCGGAAGTCCAGTTGCAGGTTCAAATGCTGGGCGTGTCTGTCCACAACATCTTACCCCGTCTGCAAGTTTTTCTGGTTCTTCTTCAAATGGGAGCCTGGTTGCACACTATGCAAAAGAGTCAAGCAAGCAACTTGCTGCTGGGATTGTGACCCTAGGGGACATGGGATATAAGAAGCTGTCAAGATACTATTCTGAGCTCTTACCTGATAGCAACAATTCTGCACAATCAGGGAGTCCTGGCCTTAAAATCAATGGGACTGTCAATGGCCATTTTCCAGATGCAGAAAATGTTGGAATGGTATATATTCTTTTTCTCAAGTTTGTTTCCACTTGTGTTGTGGTTGTAACCATTTTTAGCTGCTCTCTCTCTCTCTCTCTCTCTCTCTCTCTCTCTCTCACACACACACACACACACACACACACACACACACACGATAATGTCTTATCATGAATTCGGCTTTTCTAGCCTTGCTTCAGTCAAAACACAGTTCTGCTTTATAGAAATTTTGAGTGTTACATTTATTTGTTTCTGCCCTTATTTGAATTGGTGTCTTAGGATGAATATTTATCTCAATTATTGATCAGCACCTAATTTTCTCTGAGTTGTGCTGTTTTGGCTTTCTTGTGATGAAGTTACCTGTGAGGGGAACTGATTCTAACTTGATCCATTTGTCTCAATACATGTATCATTGTGGGAATTTACATTTTAAAGTCTTTTTGTTCTTACTATAACCATTATTTTTCAGGTCATTGTCAGAGATATTGTCAGTAAATCTGTTATCACCCAATTTAGGGCACATAAAAGTCCCATTTCATCGTTATGTTTTGATCCTAGTGGGATGCTTTTGGTGACGGCTTCAGTTCAGGGCCATAACATAAATGTATTCCGAATAATGCCTGGACTATCGGGAAATTCATCTGGATCAGATTTTGGTGCATCTTATGTACATCTTTATAGGCTACAACGTGGTTTTACAAATGCAGTAAGGCATTATATTTGTTTCATCTTTTGGCTTTAATGTGGAATTTCTAGCTAATATAAATTTTCTAATCTTTAGTATTATTATTTTTTTTTCCCAGGTTATACAGGACATCTGTTTCAGTGATGACAGCCACTGGATTATGATAAGTTCCTCAAGAGGGACAAGCCATCTGTTTGCTGTATCTCCTTCAGGGGGTTTAGTTAATTTTCAGTCTTTTGATGCTTGTTTTACCGATAAAAATTGTGGATCAGGTGTTATGACTAAGCCTGCTGTACGTTGGCCACCAAATTCAAGTTCACAGATGTTTAATCAACAGAACCTTTGTGCATCTGGTCCTCCTGTTACCCTTTCTGTTGTTAGCAGAATAAGGAGTGGAAACAATGGTTGGAGAAGCACCGTAACTGGTGCTGCGGCCGCTGCAACGGGGAGGATGAGTTCACTTTCTGGGGCTATCGCTTCTGCTTTTCACAATTGCAAGGGCAATGATTTGCATGCAGGTGCAAGCTCCTTGAAGGCAAAGTACCATCTCCTGGTTTTCTCTCCTTCTGGCTGTATGATACAATATGCATTGCGGGCATCTTCTGGGCTTGATTCTGCCGCAGTTGTGTCTGGATTAGTTTCGTCTTATGACTCGGCTCCTGAAAGTGACGCAAGATTATTAGTTGAAGCAATCCAAAAGTGGAATATTTGTCAGAAACAGAGTCGAAGAGACAGAGAAGATACTAGTGACATCTATGGTGAAAATGGATATTCAGACAGTAGTAAAATATTTCCTGAAGTAATAAAAAGGGAAAATAGTGGCTACCTTGAGGCTAGGGGTTCAGTTGGGAAAGTAAATATCAGTCCTGAGGACAGACATCATCTATTTATTTGTGAAGCTGAATTGCAGATGCATCAACCGCGGATCGCATTGTGGGCAAAGCCTGAGGTATTCTTCATGATGTGCAGAGAAGACTTCAATTTGTATTTGTTTTGCAAAATATGCATGTTTATTGGTGTGACAAGTGTGAATTAGTTCTTGTATTTTTAGCAGATATACTTCCAGTCTATGATAATGGATGACATCAAAATAGATGTGGATGATGCATCTGGAGGGGAAATTGAGATTGAGAGGATTCCTACTCGCATGATTGAAGCAAGGTCAAAAGATTTAGTTCCAGTTTTTGACTATCTTCAAACTCCTAAATTCCAGCAGGCGAGGTGTGCCGAGTTTCTTTAATTCATTTTTATTCAGTAATTTCATTTTGTTTATTTTACCTGTGTTTTTGCTGCTTTGTTACTGTTTTTTGCACTTTTGTTGTTTAGTATGCCATTCTACGTGTTTCTGAAATAACATATTCCTTTTCCTTCTTTCTTTCCAGGACTCCTGCTTCAACTAGCAATACTAATAATGGGCATCTGCTGCGTCAGACATCTGGGATGTCTGAAAATGGCAGGCTTTCGTGCAGGAGCAGCTCCGGCTCTCTCGACTCATATACTGATGGTGGTGTTACAGTCACTGAATTTCACAGAGCCATTGAAGAAACTAGGTGGGGAGGTTCTCATATGCCCACAGAAACAACCAAGGGCTTTGTAAATAATGACAGCCCAAAATCAAACACTCGGTTTGGGATTGTAAATAATAGAGAGAGCTCAATGATGGAGGCCCAAACTAAGTTTGTAAATAACAACATAGGCGGCCGAAAAATGGGGAATCAATTCAAAGATGAAGACGATGAGTTTAATTAGAGGTAAACTTCTACATTTCGTGGCTTATACTGTTTGTAGGATCTAAGTTATTTGGTTTCTGGTGTTTTTCGATTGTTATGAGTTAATTGTATTTTAATATTTTACAGGTGTGCAGCTACTACTCTTTTGTTATACCAGAAGGTTGCTTTAACAGTGTTAATATTGTGGGTGTAAGTGTAGAGGAGTGAGTGAGTGAGGTGAAGTATGCTTGACCACAATGCAGAATTGTGGATAGTATGTTGTTCGGGTATGATCTTCTTCTGTTGACTCTGTAAATAACAGACAATATATATAATGTTCCAATAATCAGCTGTAATATGTAAATAATAGCATCACCTTCCAACTCTTTATTGCCGTCATCTTATTCTATTAATTTGAATTTAATTTGTTACTACTATCTTTGTGCCCTTTAATTGGGAGGTGTTAAAAATTTCAATAGTTTCATATTTGTCAAGTTGCGTGGTCCATGTGGATTTAAGCACTAATTTAATGGTTGTATGTTTTTGTATATATTTTTCTTTTGTGGGAACTTATATATAGTATTAAAAGGAGACAATTTCCAACAGGAAAAAAAAATGTAAAAAGAGAGAGGAGATGATTTATTAATGCTTTCAACTCAGAGTTTCGGACAAGCAATGAATTAGAAAAAAGGAAAGAAAAATTGTTGGAAAGAGTTTTTTTGGGTCAGGTTACTGTAGTATATCTGAAGTGGATTTGACTTTTTTTTATTATTATATCCTTTTGTCATTCTTTTTACTATTTCAAGAATGAATATTTAGATTAAGGTATGTGGTTTTGATGTTTTTGTGTATGGCACGTTATAGCTTTACTTTTAACCAGTTAAAATAGTTGTAAATTAGAGTTTGGACCATGACAGATGATTAATTGGTAGATTAATTTAAGAGTGGTCCTTATTGCCTGGGAAATTTTTACTCCTGTTTTTAGTGAAAACTACCCTAATTTTTTATTTTAGCTATGTTAGCTTTTTCAGAATGTTTTTGTTTTTCTTAGGGAAATAAAATGAAATTCTTTTGAGCAGCTGTAAAATTTCTCGAATTAAGCACTAGCGACATTTAAAGAAGTGAAGGACCACAAAAGGAAACAAACAATCACAAATCAAAAGATCATGTCATGCACAACCAGAGTTTTGAATTGCCTAGGGACTGAGTTTGGTCTATTCAATTATTCCTGTAACTTCCAATTCCAACACTCCTATCTTTTCTCATATCCTTCATAGGCTTTGCAATGAATCCTCAACCTGTTGCTTAGTGTTGCCATGGTGAAATAGAATACAGTTTTAACGGGCGTATTAGGATTTAGGACCTCAAAAATCCAGAGGAACTTCATGTTCCATTTTCCAAACAAAGCAAGTTTGTGATTCAGAGAAATGAAAGCATCACAAGCACATGGTCACAATGCCCAATCACAAAAGCAACCAAAACTATCATATATAAAATAACATAAAATAAAAATAAGAGTAAGAGATAAGTAATCAAACAACTGAACAATCACACAATACAAGAGCCCAAGTCATAGACATATACAATCGTCCGGGGAAATTCCACACAAGGGCAACTACAATATTCACTCAAAGTTTTTACCTAAAATTCAATGTGTTACAAGAACTTGCAGAAAAGTAAACTGGAGAAAGTTAAACCTGCACTGAGCTTCAAAAGTGTGGCCTTTTGAGTAGACAAATGCCCAGCTCCATTCTATTTATTCTTGACTTGCTAGTTACTACCAAGCAGCACAACAAATCTTGAAAGCCTGCACCATCTTCAGCGCTAACAGGGAATGAAATGCTGCTGTAGACTTGATTTTGTATCTTCGTCATCCCACTCCAAATGGTTCCACCATTGCAATTTACCTGTTATTTCTTTTATGGTATTCGCATTTTGGATATTGAATGGCAACTTCTTGATTAGATTGCAATTGATCACTTCAAGTTTCTCTAGATGATGCCATGACTGGTGTTTCCTGCACAGGGTTGTTAATTTCGGAAGGTTTTCCAATTTCATTATCCGTAGGTTTGGAGCAAAGCAATTTGGAACCAATGTCTGGCTGGAAGTAGCATGTTCAACAAGCTCCTCTAACTTAGCATTCTCAAAGAGCTCCACAAATGCCTCACAAGAGCCAACTGTGATGAATTCTAGATTTTCTAAAGTCGGAACAAAACAAGTAGAAGAGAATAGATATTTTAAGCGGTTGCAATTGAACACTTTTATTATTCTGAGTCTAGAAAACCTCAGATGGAGATGGTGAACTAGTTCTGAAACAGACTCTAAAATCGTACGACGAAGAGTAAGTTCCTCAAGATTCGGTAATAGGTCAATTTCAGGACCAATTAATCTTGCTGCTTGAAATTTTAGGTCACAATCTGCAATAGTTAGTGATTTCAAACCACTAAAATGATACTTTTCAGGCAAGTTCTTAGGCATCTTTTCCAAATTTGAATCTTTCACCAACCACTTCATCCGTTTCTCATAGTGAGTAGCCCGACCAGACCACTTTACTTCTGCTGCTTTTGCATTAGTTGGACCAATGAGAATATGGAATCTTTTTAATCTTTCTATCCAAGAAACATCGTTGAATGCAAGGTTATAGCAATTCAAGTTAATGAATAGAGCACTCAATCGTTCAAGGCATCGTAGCTCATCAAATGGCGTCTGTCCACTTCCTACATCTCCCATTGTATCCCAAGTGTAGAAACTATTTGTCATGTCTACAATTTCTAAATTTGATAACTGGGATATAATTCCATTAGGAATAAATGTCAAGCGAGTTACTGATAGATCTAACAACCTGAGATTGGTTAAATTTTCGATTCCTTCTGGTAATAATTCGAGATCAGTGAAAGAGCAATCAAGCACTTCCAACAAACGAAGATTTCCAACCGGGGGTAATTTTTTGAGGTACCAACATCTTCGTAGTATAAGAGCCCGAAGTTTACTCAGCTGGAGAAGGGAAAGAGGTAGTGTACGGATGTGAGTTTCACTCAGATTCAAGACATTAAGTGCTTGAAAGCCAAGGAGGAATCCTTCTGGAACTGTCTGGAGTGGAAAATTATGTTGCAGAAGTAAACTTGATACCATTGGAAATTGTATTGTGGAGTCAGGCAGTGCTCTTATGTTGTTGTGCATGAAAGAAACTCGCTTGAAGGATTCTGACAATGTACCCTCTGAAATTTGATTCAAACCAGTTCCTGACTGAACTAGAGACCGATTATTACATCCATCCTTTGAGGAGGATGCAATCCATAGGGCAACATCACGAACTATGTCATGCATCTTCACTGTATCAATATTAGCACCTTTTTCCAATAGGCAAGAATCCTTGAGATTTTCAACCAAAGCAATTCCCCTATTCAGTGAATCCTCATAGTTTTGTACTTCACCTACCAAACCTTCCGCAATCCAGCATTGCACAAGTTCATTTACTTCAATTGAACAATCCTCTGGATATAATGAGCAATACAAGAAACAAGATTTGATATCCATAACTTGGAAAAATAAGGAATCATAACTCCACTTGAGGGGTCTGTACACCTTATTCTCAATTCCTTTGATGCGAGGTACCGACCTTTGCAAAGCATACAAAGCATCCTTCCACAATGCCTCAGTTGTCTTCCCCCTCATGGAAGCCCCAACAACGATGATGGCTAGGGGCAATCCACTACATTCTCTGCTAACTTCCCTTGCAATCGGTTGGATACACGGTAGACTGGCTACCATCCCGGCATTTTGAGTAAACAGTTGCCAAGATTCTTCCTCGTTTAGAACATCCACTTTAACGTCTATATCCGTCTTCATTTGCCGGCACACATCCAAAGACCGAGTGGTCAATATTATCTTGTTTCCCATAGGGAATTCTGGTTGCGGTTGCAGTTGTGGTTGTGGGACACCTAAATCATCCAAATCAATTGCCTCCCAGACATCATCTAGAATGAGGAGGAATCTTTTCTCCATTTTAAGTCGTTCATGAAGTCGGCTTGCTGTACTCTTCATACTTTCCCCTGCTTTTACCTCCAAATTCAGTCGGTTCAGAAGTTGTGTTTGGAGCCTTTCCAAGTTGAATTCCTTGGAGACAGTGACCCATATAATGATGCTGAAAGGTTGAGCAGCGGCAGGAGCAGTCTCAAGCTTGTTGTTCAAGTTGTTTACCAGAGTAGTCTTGCCAACTCCTCCCATACCCCAAACCCCAATCCGACTTGCACCACCACCAGCAGCAGCAGCAGCAACATCATCATTCAACAAATTCATAACTTTCATTAGATTTTCATAAGCAGTTGACTGACCTGTGATTGAAGGCCCCGGGATGTGCTCGACTTTTTTCAATTGGTAGTTTTCAACCACCATGCCTGAAGGAAAACTGGCAGCTTCTATGAGTCTTTTAACCTCGATGAGGCTCTTTTCTACACCCAATGTACAAGGAAAGCAGCAACTAGGAGTTGGACAACGTATACCTTTATTTTTGCGGTTCGATTCCATACTTGCTTCTATTGAATTCACTTCATTCTTTATGTCTTCAAGCTCTTCAAGCCACTTGGTCACTGCTGGTGCCACCATATGGCCACTTCTCTCTGCTGCCTCGATCTGTCCTTTCACGTTGTTTTGGAGATTTGTTAGATTTCCCATTTCCTTGTTGAGTTTTTCCAGGTTTGATTGGAATCTGATAATAGTCTTGATCTTAGGATAGATAAAGCCAAATAAATTTTTACCAACTGCTAAGAGTCCTCCGGCCATAGAAGATAACACTGCATCCATAATAGCTAGTGAGATGCAAACACAAATCAGATGCAGGAATAGTACCACACCCTTTTTTTTAAGGGTTATCATAAAGCTCAAGAACAACGGTTTTTTCAATTTCTGGTCGACTCATTGGGTGTTGTGTTTTGTTTATTATATTAAAAAAAAAAAAAAAAAAAAATTAAAACACGCCACGGTCTCTTGCTTTAGGTGGAAAGAGTGTAGAACAACACTTTTAAGTTTACTTTAGGAAAATAAGGGAGAAGCTGTAAACAAAACAAAAAAATAAAAAACAAAAAATAATAATTGAAAACACCCCACCGTTATCTGTCGAGTTCAATTGTAGTGAATGGATTTAGGTGAAAAAAATAGAAATAAAATTCACATTTGCTATAAGAAATAAAACGTTTAATTAGTTGGAAAAAATAAGTAAAAGAATTGTATAGAAATTGAATTTTGTAATACTTTTATTTGTCTCAAAATCATTTTTTTGCAAAAATAAATTTAGGGTAAATTGCACCGATAGTTCTTATATTTTGTTTTTGTGTCATTTTGGTTCATGTAATTTTAATTGATTTAATTTTGACTATATATTTTTGATTTTGTCCCAATTGGATTCAATTCATTATAATTGTTAATTCTTTTTTAATGAAAAGTGCGCATATGAGCGACATGTATCACCTAAGGGCAAATTTATAAACTTTATCAATTTACTAAGTTAACATCAACTAACTTAGTAACTATTTTTCATTCAAAATCCTAATGTCATTATCAATTAGACCAAATTAATAAAAAATCAAAAAATTAATGGCCAAAATTAAGTGAATTGAAAGTATAGAGACCACTACGACATAAGGCACAAAATTTAAGGACTACCGATGTAATTAATTTTAAATTTTAAAAGAAAACCAAGGTTGAAATAGGAGTCATTTGAAACAAATAGTACTTCAATTATACAACCTGTAACAACCATATAACATAAAAAGTATATGTAGCTACTATATATATAATTGAAACAACTAAATTTAAAAATCAAAATAAAAAAATAAAGTTGAATTCAAACTGTGAACCAACTAACAAATTCAATGTTCAATATCATTCCAAATCTAATTCCTTCCCATACCAAATCACTCAAAATTCAAATTCTAAAATCATTAAAATAAGTAAAAATAATAATATGATCGAACTTTATATTTTTGAAAAGTAAAAAATTACAATAATGATAAGGCAATAGTTATATATTAATCAAATGTCATCTTTTTCAATTTTGTAAGAATGATTGTGAATTGCTAAAGAAATTAAAAAATTTATCCTTGTCAAAACTTGACGAAGCCTCTATGAACTATATTATCAATGCACTAGATTCAAATGTCAAAATAAATAAATAATAAATAAAAAGATATTAAAAATATTTATACAAGCATGAGACGCAATTTCTACCTATTAAACTAAACAATTAAATGCTTTTAATTTTTACTTTATAATTAAGGGTTGTTTGGAATGACCTAAATAAGTGTATTTTTTATTTTTTTATGAAAAGATATGCAGAAAAGTAGAGAGATAGTGTGATGAAAAAAAGATAAAAAAATAAAAAGATGAATTATTTTAGAGTTGTCAAACTTAACCTTATTTTCCTTTGAATTTGAAAAGTAAGAATACCAAAAGTAATTTAAAGTTCATGAGAGACTTTTCTTTTTTCTGTGTGTGTTGCCTATTTATTTATTTATTTTGGGAGAGCAAGACCAGAGCCATTTCCTTATCTTTTCGTCGATGTTTCCCCATCCCACGAATTGACCAAGTCTAAGAAAAACGAGTAAAATGACAGGACTCATCATCAATTATCAATCACGTTATTAATACCCACAAAAGTCATCATTCAAAAATTTGGAATGAGCTTTTCTATAAGGGTTGGACTTCTATCTACTCCGTGATTATTAGAGGGTATTGTTAAGAGTTATCGGAGCTTATTATGGGTTATGTTTTGATAATTTAAACTATTTAATATGTATAATTTATGAAGTATTATATGGTTATAAAAAATTATTTTGATCGAATATCGATAGTTATTTTATCAAATCAGATTTTTGTCAATCGTTTATTCTTTTACTTTTTTTTTTTAAATACAAAACTGATTTGATCACATAACTATCGATATCCGATTAACATGATTTTTTACAATCATATAGTATTCGACGAGTTTTACACATTAAACGGTTCAAATTATCGAAACGAGAGCCATGGTGGACTCTCATAGGCCCAACAGTACCCTCCAGTTCGATCACAAATTAGAAGGAAGCCAATCCCTTTCTATAATTTGGATTGAAGGTGTTATTTGGATTCATAATACTTATCATGAGTCTTATTTTAATGACCTGAGTAATTTATTTTGTAAGTCTTTTATCTACACAAAAAATTATTTCAAACTGATACCATAGAATATTTAATTTATCATATTTGTCACAAAAAAGGATCAATTTTTAAAAACACACTTGTCGTTTATCTTTTTAAACATAAATGTAATAAATTAAATAGGTTACGATCATCATATCAATTTATATATATATATATAATATACCCGAAGAATTATATAAAATAAACAATTCGAATAATCAAATCAATATTGGATTCCATAGGCCAAACTACACCCTCACTATAGAGGGAATCCAACTCCTAAAATTAAATTAGGATAAATTACACTCATCTCCCTTGAGATTGGAAAAAAAATACTGTTAATCACACACTTTTGATTAGGGATGCTCGCAGTTCAGTTGTGGCCTAGGAACCTCTAATCCGCCATCTGTCCAAAACTAGGCGGATTGGAGCAAATTATTCGCAACCGTTCGCCGAATTGACGAATTTGTGAATGGATGCGAATCGGTTTGGCAGTTTACATTTTACGTATTTTCAACATAATAAAACCTGTCAACATAATTTTTTTTTTTTTTTTTTTTGGGGATAACAATTCAATCTACCTTATTAATAATGACTACAAATATGAATAATAATCCAACAAACCTTTATCTTAACAATGATTGCGAAAACCCAAAAGAGATTATCAGACACTTGTTTGAGAGAAGTTGTCCAAATTTCAAAAAGTAGAGAATACATACATACATACATACCTAGATGTGTGTGTATATATATATATATATATCTATATTTGTGTATAGGTTAAAAAAGAAAAATAAATAAATAAATAAAAAGTAACAGAATAGTAGGTGAGTATTTCAAAAATAGAATTTGGTTGGGGTACTCATAGTTCGGTTGCGCCTTGTGAACCTCCAATCCGCTATCCGTCCAAAGGTAGGCGAATCGGAGAAAATCAATCCATTTCCGTTTGCTTATCATCACGCATCCGTCCAAAATATAGCGGATCAGTTGAGCACCCCTACTTTTGAAATAATTATACTGACTTTTCTTTTAGTATGGATGAAACGACTGAAATTAATGTCAATGATAATTAGACATTGAAATAAATAAAAATAAATATAAATTTTAGAAGGAGAAAGATAATAATATATATTTTTTATTCATACGACTAATGAATTATTAATAAAAAAAAGACCTAGTGTTATGTAAAAATCTCAAAAATAAACTATATTTTCTTTAAGACTAATTTTATATCAAGAAAAAACTCATACATAATGAGGTGTCTCTGTTGACCTTTCACTTAAAAAAAAACACTATTAAAGATAAATTTATTTACAATAATAACAACGCCAAATTATTGTTGTTAAATTTTTGGGCAAACTTCACTTTACGCCCTTGTGGTTTGGGCCGGGTGCGGATTACCTCCCTAAATAGAGGAGCCAGCAGGAATTTATCCCGGAAGTCAGAGACTATTCGGCTCCGTACTAACCGACTAAGATACCGAATGTATAGAAATTGCCGAATGGATGGGAAGATATATGTTGGAATAAACAAAAAGATAATAAGTAAAAAGTGGGCTCTGGACCCGAGGTCCAGAAAATGAGTATAAATGCAAGAGCTTCAGATTGAGGAAGGTACGTAAAAAAAAAAAGACACTTCACTAAATTTAATAAACAAGCTTTCTTGAGTAGAAGAACTGACTTGCCCGTCAGAGTGCTAACCCCGGCACCCCCGACCGGAGTATTTGTTCTTGCAGGTGACTAGCTGAGTATCAAGAGCGTCTCCTAGGATCCGAAGAGTATTTCCAAAATCACTTCCCCACAACTGGCGCCGTCTGTGGGAATACTCAAATACATCCATGGAAGGCGTGACTCAAGATTCTCCGATAGCCACCGACACGATCACACAAAGAATCGACCTCACTCCGGCAAACATGCTCGAGAAGGAAATCATCGCTGCAAGACGTGCCTTGAATGTTGATTCACAAACCACTTCAGCACAGGAAGCGATGCTATCCATCTTGGAACGAGCCAAAAAGACCAAGCACAGTTTAGACAACACCATCGCTGAGAACGAGCACCTTCGCCGCGATCTGGCCTCAGAAATAGCAAAGTCTAGACAAACAGTGCGCCAGGTTTCTAAGCGACCCCCAAGGGCAGGCGATCTACGGTCTCGGGCCCGACAGCAAGACACCGACGCTCGTTGTGCTTCAGCCGATTGCTTTGAGGAGTTGACACAAGACGAACGTCTCCAGCGGAGTGTTCCGCATGATAACATCCATATGATATATAGCCTGCCGAAAGCCCCGGCCATACACGCAATTCAGTCCCTACCAGGCCCTCAGCAGCAACTCACGCCAGCCAAGCGACCCCGAGAATCGTCAAGCATCACCTTCGACGATTCTGATTTGATCGGCGTAACACTCCCTCACATCGATCCGTTAGTTGTCGTGCTACGCGTAAACCGGTTCACCGTCGAACGAGTTCTTATAGACCAGGGCAGCACTTCGGAGGTCATGTACTATAAAACCTTCGTCAAACTCGGGTTCACCGAATTAGATCTGACTCCGGCCCCTTATCCCCTATTCGGCTTCAATGCCAATCCAGAATACCCACTGGGAAAAATCAACCTACCCGTTCGAGCGGGTTCCAGAACGGTGGATGTGGAATTTCTGGTGGTCCGGCTGCCATCGCCATACAATCTCATCATGGGGCGATCGTGGTCGATACTTTGCGAGCCGCCCTCAAAGACCTACCATCAATTGTTACGTTTCCCTACAGAACACGGCATTGAGCAGATCCGCGGCTCCCAAAAATCGGCACAAGCATGTTACCTCCTGGCCGCCAAAATGCCAAAGGAGTTGCAGGTAAATTCCATCGAGGTACCCAATCGGGAAATCCTGGATGACGTCGGGCGGCAGCCAAGCGAAAAGGCCACAGAAGGTTTAGACCGAGTTGACATCGATGGAAGCCCGGAAAAGTTCTTCATGATCGGCACCTCTTTAAACCAAGCCGATAGACAACAGCTGATCTCCTTTCTACTTGCCAACCTCGACGTCTTTGCGTGGACTCCGTACGAGATGCCGGGTATAGACCCATCGGTTTCACAGCACCACCTGAACGTCGACCCCACGTGCAAGCCCATCATTCAGAAAGGTCGTCGGTCTGCCGCAGAGCACACTGCTGCCGTCATAGAAGAAGTCGACAGACTGCTTGACGCCAGGGCAATTAGAGAAGTCACCTACCCCACGTGGCTCTCCAACACAGTGGTGGTGAAGAAGAAAAATGGAACTTGGCGAGTGTGCGTCGACTTCACGGATCTGAACAAAGCTTGCCCCAAGGATTGCTTTCCCTTACCTAGAATAGACCAACTCATCGATGCCACGGCGCGCCATCAACGCATGAGTTTCCTCGATGCTTACAGAGGCTACCATCAGATCGCCATGCATCCAGATGACCAGGACAAAACTGCATTCCTCACCCCAAGAGGAACCTACTGCTACAAAGTTATGCCCTTTGGGCTGAAGAATGCAGGGGCAACTTACCAAAGACTGGTCACCGCCATGTTCAAAGAACAACTCGGCCACACTATGGAAGTTTACATCGACGATATGGTGGTCAAGTCCAAAGAGGAAAAGGATCACATAGTCGATCTAGAGAAGACGTTCGGCATCTTGCGCAAATATAGAATGAAACTGAACGCCTCAAAGTGCGCATTTGGGATCGGCTCCGACAAATTCTTGGGTTATATCGTCAACCACCGTGGAATAGAAGCCAACCCGAGGCAAATCACAACAATATTGGAACTCGCTTCCCCCCGATCAGTGAAAGAAGTCCAAAAGTTGATGGGGATGACCGCTGCACTCAATAGATTCATCAGTCGGTCAACAGACCGATGCAGACAATTCTTCCAGACGCTACGTCAAGGCAAAGCTTTTGAATGGTCCGCCGAATGCGAAGCGGCTTTCACTGGGCTCAAGACTTACCTCCGGTTAGTGCCTCTCTTGACAACACCAGCTGCCGGTGACCCCCTCATTCTGTATCTGGCAGTCTCCGATAGGGCCGTCAGCGCCGTACTATTAAAAGAAGAGGAAGGGTAGTAGCGGCCAGTGTATTATGTGAGCAAGGCAATGGTTGATGCCGAGACACGTTATCTTCCGCTGGAAAAACTCATCCTAGCCTTAGTCATGGCAGCAAGAAAACTGATGCATTACTTCCAGGGGCATAGCATTGGGGTGATAACAGATTATCCCCTCCGATCAGTGCTACGGAGCGCGGAAGCATCAGGACGTGTTTCAAAATGGGCTCTTGAACTCGGCCAATATGACATTCAGTTTTTACCCAAAACCGCAATCAAGGGACTGGTGCTTGCCGACTTTGTGGCCGAATTCACAGGCGATCTTTCCGACCTTAAACCTTCCGACGTTCTTCCAAAGGCTGAAGTTCGATCAAAGTCGAACTGGAGAATTTATGTCGGGGATATTTGGCAGCTATATTGCGATGGATCGTCTAACCAACGGGGCTGCGGTGCCGGCGTAGTAATCATGTCCCCCGACGGCGCAGTAATAGAGCAGGCCGTCAAGCTTGGCTTTGAAGCATCAAATAACGAGGCCAAGTATGAAGCCCTCTTAGCCAGTCTACGAAATGCACATATTCTTGGCGCTCGGCGTTTGCTAGTGTTTTGTGACTCCAAATTGGTCATCAACCAGCTAAAGGAGGAGTATGCTACAAAAAACGACCGTATGGCGGCCTATATAAAAAAGGCCAACTCTTTGCTAACGAAGTTTGACCATCACGAACTGAACCAAATAACATGTGATCAGAACACACACGCAGATGCCCTGGCATGCCTAGCCTCCGCCGTCAATTCTGAGCTCAAAAGGACCATTGAGGTAGGTTTCATCCCGGAGCCGAGTATTGGCCCTTCGGAGGAAACCCATGTTAATGTTATAGAATCCGCATCAAGTTGGATGGACCCCATAGCCGGATTCCTCTCTTCTGAGCAGCTCCCAGAGGACAAAAAAGAAGCACACAAGCTACGTAATCAGGCCCTTCAATACTATCTAGATCCACGAGGAGGGCTTTATATAAAGTCCCTCTCCGGTCCCTATTTGGAGTGCGTACACCCGGATAAAGTGGAGGAGCTTCTAACTGAGATATATGAGGGCAGTTGTGGTGCCCACTCTAGCGGACGCTCTCTCGCCCATCGAGCTATAACACAGGGGTATTATTGGCCGACAATGAGAGCCGACGCAGAAAATTATGTTAAAAGATGCGAACAATGCCAAAAGTTCTCCCCACTAACCCATCTACCCGCCGAAGAGTTAAACTCTATCACCAGTCCCTGGCCATTTGCTCAATGGGGCCTCGATATTGTAAGACCGTTGCCAAGGGCCCCAGGAAACAAGCGATTCCTAATCGTAGCAACAGATTACTTTACAAAATGGGTCGAAGCGGAGGCTCTAACGCACATACGAGATGCCGACATAAAGCGATTTGTATGGAGAAATATCATTACGCGATTCGGCATTCCAAGAGCTCTCATATCAGACAATGATACCCAGTTCGATTGTGGCGTATACCGAGAATTGTGCAGCAAATACGGTATCGTGCCTTACTTCTCTACGCTCGCGTACCCCCAGAGTAACAGTCAAGCCGAAGCCTCTAACAAAACCATCTTGGACGGCATCAAAAAGAGGCTGGAAAAAGCTAAAGGCAAATGGGTCGAAGAATTGCCGAGTGCATTGTGGGCGCACCGCACAACGCCGAGGAGGTCCACCGGAGAAACACTGTTCGCTCTATGCTTCGGAACCCAGGCAATCTTACCCCTGGAAATCGGCCTCCTGACTTTGAAATCACAAGCCTTTGATACGGGCCGAAATGACATGATGCTCGCCCTGGACCTGGATCTAATCGAGGAACGAAGAGACCGCGCCCTGGCCTCCATGGCACGGTATCAGCAGCAGCTCGCTAAGTCGTACAATCAACGAGTTCAGTTGCGTCGTTACACTCCAGGAGAGCTGGTCCTAAAGAAAGTACTTCCAGCCGACCGGAGACCGGCCGACGGAAAGCTGGGCCCGAATTGGGACGGCCCCTATCAAATAGACTCCATTGCAGGAACAGGGGCATATCGCCTCTCGGACATGTCAGGAAGAAGCCTGCCACGGCCTTGGAACTCAACGCATCTACGAAAATTTTACCAATGACCCGATTTGTGGGATTGGTACTTGTACATACTCTACCGTAATGCAAAAGTTGCTCGTTTTTATGCTTCAGCTCATACACAACCTAGTCTCGTTTTTATGCTTCTTGTTGACCGAATAAGTCTCTGGATTCGGAGCGCCCTTCGTGGATACCACGATTGGCCAAATAAGTCTTCGGATTCGGAGCCCCTTTGGGTGCATGACATCTAAGGGCCAAATAAGTCTCCGGATTCGGAGCGCCCTTCGTGGATACCACGATTGGCCAAATAAGTCTCCAGATTCGGAGCCCCTTTGGGTGCATGACATTTAAGGGCCGAATAAGCCTCCGGATTCGGAGCGTCCTTCGTGGATACCACGATTGGCCAAATAAGTCTCCAGATTCGGAGCCCCTTTGGGTGCATGACATCTAAGGGCCGAATAAGTCTCCGGATTCGGAGCGCCCTTCGTGGATACCATGATTGGCCAAATAAGTCTCCGGATTCGGAGCCCCTTTGGGTGCATGACATCTAAGGGCCGAATAAGTCTCCGGATTCGGAGCGCCCTTCGTGGATACCACGATTGGCCAAATAAGTCTCCGGTTTCGGAGCCCCTTTGGGTGCATGACACATAAGGGCCGAATAAGTCTCCGGATTCGGAGCGCCTAAGGGCCGAATAATTCTCCGGATTCGGAGCGCCCTTCGTGGATACCACGATTGGCCAAATAAGTCTCCAGATTCGGAGCCCCTTTGGGTGCATGACATCTAAGGGCCGAATAAGTCTCCGGATTCGGAGCGCCCTTTGTGGATTCCGCTATCGGCCGAATAAGTCTCCAGATTCGGAGCGGCCGTCATGGGGGGCACGACTCCAAATTACATGATTCTAATTGGAGCCGATCGACGCATGTTCGAACGTTTTACATTACACAATACAAAAGCTGACGATAAATTGCGATAGGACGTTTCATTACGCGTAATACAAAAGCTGACAATGAATTGTGATAGGACGTTTCATTACGTCCAAAACAGTTTAAAAGTTGCTAACAGAAAAATTCTATTTATTAAAGAGCCACTAAACATTTGATAAAGAAATTCTATTTATTTAACATTATAGTCCACTAAGTCGGCATCTTCGTCGTCGCTTTTCTCGACGTCAAATTCGGGATACGGAAGGTAATGCCGATGATATAGGGGCGAAGCCGAATTTATACCCACGGACCCAAGAGCTTCCATGGTTTGAAGGGTCTTGATCCAGCCATGCTTGAAACCACGATTTTCGCATCGGCAGACTTCCTCAGCTAGGTCCGCTTTGGTCTTTTTAACCCCGGCCTTCAAACCGTCCCGATATCCTCTCTCATAACCCGAGGCCTCTCGGTTCGCCCTCTCCCCTACGCTCTTCGCTTGACTGTCCACCACCGACTCGGCCGCTCGAACACTCTTCAGCTCCCGAAGCTCACTCTCAGCCTTTTCGCGCGAGCCTCCAGACTACGATTCCTTTCGTTGTTTCTCTCACTCTCGCGTCGGGCTTCGCGTAGACGCATCCCGACTTCATAAGCGCTATACAGCCCTTTACAGCCCCATGTATGCCATCGCGAAATACTTCGAAATCCCCACGTCCGATCATCGACTGTTGGACCTCCGGCAGAAAAATTTGCCGAGCGAACTCGACTGCCACATCTGGATCTTTAATTATAGAATCCGCCTCCGTCATCGGTCTATTCTTCACCAGAACCGTAAAACTCAACGGTTGTGGCGTCGCTTCAGACTCCACTCGCGGTCGTGGGCACGGGGAAACTCCCCGTTGTTCGTCCTTTCGGGGCGATCTGCTTCGACGACTAAGGGGCCCCTCTTTTTCCTGATCCATGGACGCTCTTCTTCTCGTATGGGTAGGCCCGCTGCCACGATTCATTTTGACTGCTAACCTCAGCCAATGTCGGCCCCTGCCCGTTCGGATTGAGACTGAATAGAAATGAGTCAAATTGTTGGCATGCACTCGCCCATTTACTCTGGGGTATATGCAGCTCCCCCGAGAAAACTGAGCGCCAAACGTCGTAAGTTATGCCCTAGCCAGCCCACGATTCCGAGATAGTCGGCTCATTCGGTCCCTCAGGCTCGCGCCCTGGCTAAGGCAAGGGCAGATTAATTAATCTCGTCGGCTGTATTGCATGCGCTATCGCCGGTTATCCTACGATTGCTGGGGCAAGGGCACTCATATATATACTCGGCCATATTTTCAAATGATAACGCCGAATAAGTTATGCCTCAGCCAGCCCATGATTCCGAGACAGTCGGCTAATTCGGTCCCTCAGGCTCGCGCCCTGGCTAAGGTAAGGGCAGATTAATTAATCTCGTCGGCTGTATTGCAAGCGCTATCGCCGGTTATCCTACGATTGCTGGGGCAAGGGCACTCATATATATACTCGGCCATATTTTCAAATGATAACGCCGAATAAGTTATGCCTCAGCCAGCCCACGATTCCGAGACAGTCGGCTCATTCGGTCCCTCAGGCTCGCGCCCTGGCTAAGGCAAGGGCAGATTAATTAATCTCATTGGCTGTATTGCAAGCGCTATCGCCGGTTATCCTACGATTGCTAGGGCAAGGGCACTCATATATGTACTCGGCTATATTTTCAAATGATAACGCCGAATAAGTTATGCCTCGACCCTCACGATTAGAGACGATCGGCTCATTCGGTCCCTCAGCTCGCATACAGCTAAGGCAAGGGCAGATTAATTAATCTCGTCGGCTGTATTGCAAGCGCTATTGCCGGTTATCCTACGATTGCTGGGGCAAGGGCACTCATATATATACTCGGCCATATTTTCAAATGATAACGCCGAATAAGTTATGCCTTAGCCAGCCCACGATTCCGAGACAGTCGACTCATTCGGTCCCTCAAGTTCGCGCCCTGGCTAAGGCAAGGGCAGATTAATTAATCTCGTCGGCTGTATTGCAAGTGCTATCGCCGGTTATCCTACGATTGCTGGGGCAAGGGCACTCATATATATACTCGGCCATATTTTCAAATGATAACGCCGAATAAGTTATGCCTTAGCTAGCCCACGATTCCGAGACAGTCGGCTCATTCGGTCCCTCAGGCTCGCGCCCTGGCTAAGGCAAGGGCAGATTAATTAATCTCGTTGGCTGTATTGCAAGCGCTATCGCCGGTTATCCTACGATTGCTGGGGCAAGGGCACTCATATATATACTCGGCCATATGTTTACATGAGAACGCCGAATAAGTTATGCCTCAGCCAGCCCGCGACTCCGAGATAGTCGGCTCATTCGGTCCCTCAGGCTCGCACCCTGGCTAAGGGCAGATTCCTTAGGCCGACCGTCCGAATCCGAGCTCAAAACTGCGTAATATCATTAAGTAATATCATTCTTCATTAGCAAAATTGAACACAACTCATGACATTTTATATATACTCACGACATTTTATATATATTCAAAATTCGGAGCCAAGCACTCCAGCCAACAAATGTTGGGAGAATGCTTGGGGGGCAATTGTGGGAGCCGAATAAACAGAGGAGCCAGCAGGAATTTATCCTGGAAGTCAGAGACTATTCGGCTCCGTACTAACCGACTAAGATACCGAATGTATAGAAATTGCCGAATGGATGGGAAGATATATGTTGGAATAAACAAAAAGATAATAAGTAAAAAGTGGGCTCTGGACCCGAGGTCCAGAAAATGAGTATAAATGCAAGAGCTTCAGATTGAGGAAGGTACGTAAAAAAAAAAAGACACTTCACTAAATTTAATAAACAAGCTTTCTTGAGTAGAAGAACTGACTTGCCCGTCGGAGTGCTAACCCCGGCACCCCCGACCGGAGTATTTGTCCTTACAGGTGACTAGCTGAGTATCAAGAGCGTCTCCCAGGATCCGAAGAGTATTTCCAAAACCACTTCCCCACACTTTCCTAAGTAGTTTAATGGCTTTCATGGCAGAAATCAAATATGGGGGAGGAGCCACTCCATTCCCAGCAAACACAAACTCTGGTAAACTGGGCGGACAAAACACAACGATTTTATTCACACAATTAATAGTTGCACAATACTTCATTAACCAGCCCATACCCAATATACAGTCAAAATGATCAATTCCCAAAGGCAATAAATCAACATACAATGTCACATCACCAATCAGATTATCACATGCTGGATAAACATAAGCACATACCATAGAACCCCTAGATGGTGTAGTGTAGCTCGACTTTTTCGTGGCCCTCCTTTCGGAAGAGCTCGAATTGGTCCTATATTTCAGACTCCTGTCATGGTTCTGAATCTAATCTCACAAAGTGCAATGTGAAACTGATAAACAGCAAAGAGTCCAATCCGCCAAATCATTTTGGAAAATCAGATTTTGAATCAAATAATGCCAAAACTGGATTGCTTTGCCAGATTACAGAGTCGCCATCTAAATATTTTATTTTAAAAAAATTTAGGAAACCCTGACTCGTGCCAAAGGCCACGTGTCCATCATCACCAAAGTTGCCTCGGCTCGGGAACTTGGGTACGAGGGGGGAAGGTCATGAAATGAGCACCTCCGCTCGCCCGATCAAAGGATCGGCCTCTACTAAGCATGATATGTTGTTTTATAAACACATGTGTTCTTATCCGGTTATTAGCTATCTTTATTACGTGACGCGCACGCAAGGAAGTATAGACTAAATCACGAGATTTGGAACAAATTCGACTCATGTTTGTTTTCGAAAATGGTTTGAAGTTGCCACCCTCAAGTGGGCTTAAAACATGATTTTTCCACTTTGCAAAGTGGGCTTAAACTCTCATTCGTCGAATTGTTCCAATTCAAACAATAAAGCCTTCATCCACAGCCATTCATGCAGTTAAGCATTTAAGCAAATAGCCTCATGGCAAGCATGCTATCATGGCATCACTCACACTCATGCAAGTATGCTAAAGCGTAAAAGCTTACCGATTACTCCAAGCCAAAATAAAATCTAGTTAGAAACAATGCATGATCCTAGCTATACAAGATGCCTAATGCAACACATGCACTATGCAATTAAATAGGTTCAGCTACCTAATCATGGCATATGATTCAATTTGATAACATGCTTTGAAACATGTATTCAAAGAAGTATTGAAATTGCAATGCAGTTTGTATGATGAGCCGAGCCCGGTGCATGCAAGACGAATGAATGATGAAAACATGCGAGCATAAGGTATGCTAATTGAAAATGTCCCTAATCTAACCATCGAAAGCGGATAAATAAAAGGGAGAAAGACGTGGGGTTGGAAGACATGCACACACACACACGCACACTTATTACAACATTGCGCCCTCTCGAAGGAGGTCCGAATGAAAAAGCTAAGCTACTCTAAGCTAAGCTAATCAAACTAATCTAATTAAAATAATTAAACTAATTTATTACAAAACAAAATAAAGAAATAGCTAAGCTAAGCTACTTAATTGTTACAACACTTAACTAATTAGCAAACTAATTAATTAAATTACAAAACCATGCTAACTAACAAGTAAAACATTAAACTATACTGCCTCAGCTCTGCTTTAAGAAGTTGAACATGCATGCATTCGGTTTTCGCCCTGAAAAGTCCACTGGTTTGCTCTTGAGAGGCTCTATTTGTAGGGTTACTCCAAGAACTTTCTGCTCCACCTTACCAAAACAATTCTGAGGAATGCACCAGTGGCTTGCCGGCCATGAGTGCTTGCTGCCGGCCATCTGTCGGCCAAAAAAGTGTTCTGCTGGCCAAGGATGAAGCACTACCGGCCATTAGTGAGCCACTGCCGGTCACTGGTGTGCTGAATTACCACACTACAACAGAGCACAAAAAAGTGTTCTGCCGGCCAAGGATGAAGCACTGCTGGCCATCAGTGAGCCACTGCCGGTCACTGGTGTGCTGAATCACCACACTACAACAGAGCACAAATAGAGGAAAATGGAGGGTCTCCCAAGGGTATGTTTGTACTGTGCCCCTTCTTATCATCTCAAAACATCAAAGGAGTGGCACTCTTGGATCTAAAACCACCAATCAAGCATTTTTAATGCATGATGGCCAAGGATCCAACTTGTACACGTTCAATAAATGCACAAAAATAGGACTGTAGACCATTACCTTATCATGGATGATCAAAGGCAATGGAGACAAAGGAGATTAGCTCATTTCATCACTTTGAGTATGAAATGGACCAATCTACCTTGTGTTCAATATAACGTCCGATTGAACACAATGCAGTGCAAACACAACATGCTTATCTTGGTCATGTTTTACTTGTCCAATTATTGTTTTCTCATTTTAAGATTACCAAGCCATTCTTTAACCGGTTAAGTCCAATGTGAAAGTCCTCTAATTGGAAAGATGGCCTAAGCCACAAGTGCCTTGAGCATGAAAGAGGCCTCATGCTGTTGGTTAGGAGGAACCCTCAATAGAGGGCTAAAACCATTAGGCATGAGAGCCTCAAATTCACACTCAAGCCAAAAAGGGGCTCAAGATCACTTTCAAAGAAAATTAAAAAAAGTGAAGAATAGAGGGAGGTTGCAGACTTTCAGTGCTGAAATGGCATGAAAAAGAGACTAAATCGTGCAAGCAATGCATGCAAGACATGTTCAAAAGCCATAAACACTAAACTAGTGAAAAGCACTACACTAGAGGCATGCAATATCAAGCTCAAATGACCAAACCAGCTCTGGACAGAGCTAAAACATGCTAAAACAGTGGCTAAAACATGCTGAGATTGAAGCATAGAAGGCAAGAAAAACATGCTCATTTGTTAGCTCACAAGCAAGGCTCAAAACACAACTCTCAAAAGCAATGAAAGAGTGAAATAAGTGAGAGTGTGATAGAGCTATATGCACTGAAATCACATGTAAAATGATGCTATAACATGCAATCAACTCAAGCAAAACATGTTAGAGTTCTTAAAACACTAAGCTAGTGAAGGCATTTGCACTGTAGCTATACAATACATGGCTCACAAAGGACAAACACTTCGAAACAGTCCTAAAACAACTTAAATGAAGTTCTAAGACATGCTTGAAATAGGCTAGAAAGAGCTAGAATGAGAGGCTAATACATAGCACAAACTAAACTAGCAAGCACAATTGCACTACAAGCATACAAAGCAAGCCCCAAGTGACTTAACCAGCCCCAAACAGAGGCAAAACGAGTCAAAAAAATAGCAAAAACATGCTGAGATCAAGTCACAAAATGGTAGAAAAACATGCTCACATGTTAGCCTATCTACACTTACAAACAAGACATAAGTAGGGGAGGCTACCCCCTCCTATTTTGGACCTCAAAACCAAGTTTTTGCCACTGAAATTCCCTTGGAATTTAGTGGTTAAAAGGCCAAAAAAGGGTTACTTTAAAAGCTTTGAAAAAGGCACAACACTTTAGCAAACAAGCTACAAAAGAGGGTGGACCACCCCTAACTCCAAAAAGGACTTAAACCACCATTTTTAAATCTTAAAAACAGAGGATTTTGTAGTTGAAAACTAGGCCAAAAACAGCATGCAAAGGTGGCCAAACAAGTAACTAAAATAAAGCTTAAAAGAGATAAGCCTTATACCTTTGAAGCACAACAACAAACAGCAACTTTTCTAAGCTAAAACCAGCCTTAAGAGCTCAAACAAGGCCTCCAAGAACCTCAGCTCCAAGGTGAAGGTGTTTGGTCAAGGGTCTTAGAACAAAAGTGTAGAGAATTCCCACTTTCAAGCACAAAATAAGAAGAGAGAGAGGATTCTAGAGAGAGAGAGAGAGAGAGGAAATTTTGCTCACAAAATTTTTCTAACCCCTTACATGCAAGAGGATGGCTTATATATATAGAAGATACAAAAACCCTTCAAAGAAATCCAACCATCCATGTGCAAGCAGATGGCTCAACCTGTGCAAACAGTTGGCAAAAATATCACAAAATATCTACTGATGCACTGGTGGCTGGCCAGCTATCAGTGATGGCCGGTAGGGGCTCATTGATGGCTGGCAGGGCACATCAATAGCCAGCTGTCATGACCCCATTCTGCCCCTAGTAGAATGGTGCCGTGATGGCTAGTAATCCGAGATTACCATAGGCCAATTTGCAAAGATTCACACACAATCAGAGTATACATATGGGGCCTACATGTGCGGAAGCAATAAATTTAAATCTAATTAATCCATAAGAGCTGTGCATAGATCGAATGAAATGACATACATCTTAGTATAGTTTATAACTTGGATACAATAAAATAAAGTACAAAATACATCTTGATCAAAAGGCTTCTCAAGCCAACATACACCAAAGAAATAACTATAAGCCAAGAAGCATAATCTTCAAGATGCTACAAAAGATGAATCCAAAACATCTTGCAAACAATCATCTAGGTGTCGCCGCTTTCTTGCTCATCACCTACATATATATAAGAGAGGGTGAGCTTGGATACTCAGTGAATGATACCAGTAATAAAGGTTTTGCATGAATGATATTCAAGATCTCTTTTCTAAACAATACATAGCATAACTTATACAAAATCAAGGGATGAACCAAGTCCATCTATCAAGCCTTTCAAATCTTCAAGGGATGCTTACTAGCATCAATAATACAAGGGATGACATAATCAAAGGTGCTACAAAAGTTTAGAGTCCCCTAGCACGTACGGACTTGTGCTACAAATGCTTATAGTCCCTTAGTACGTACGGACTTGTGCTACAAATGCTTATAGTCCCTTAGCACGTACGGACTTGTGCTACAAATGCTTATAGTCCCTTAGCACGTACGGACTTGTGCTACAAATGCTTAACAAATACTTTTCCAAAACAAGCAAGGCAAAGCTTAATCAAATGTCATAACATAGCTTTATTAAAAATACCACTCACTTAGTTCTTCAAACGTCGGGGCTAAAACAAGAGTCCAAGTCCTCAAGACACGAATCTAACGGCTCAAGGTGTGAAGATCAAGCTTGGAAATCTATTCCCTCTCTAAGAACTCCTCATTCTTCTTCCTAGAGCCTCTCTCTCTAAAAGACAAGGATATGATACAAAAATGATGTGTTTCTCAACAGCTCACTGACTTAACCCTCTGCTGGGACACGTGGCATTGGCTGGTTGGCTCTTCTCAAAAGGTGACTGAGTGAAAAGACAAGACTATGACAAAGTGTATTCAACAAGCAAGATGGCATAGGCACTCTGGCAGGTAATGATCTCGGCTAAGGACAAAGCTTCGGCAAGTAAGGTCTGAATGATCTCGGCTAGGAAGGACAACACTTGACTTAGTTGTGCCATATCTCGGCCTAGATGTGCCACACGTCGGTCTAGGTCATACCAATCCAGGAACAAGATCGCTAGGTGTAAGGGTAACATCTCAGCCAAGATAATACACACCTCGGTCTTGGTGACGAACACCTCGGCCTAGATAATGACATCTCGGCCAACATGTTAGGGTGAAGGTGGAGGTCAACCAAAGTGGTTTCCAGGATGGTCCTAGGTGTAAGAAGTTCAAAGATGTAACCTAGGCTTAAGATGACCTCGGCTAAACTCACACCAAGCAAGGAACAAAGCATGCAGTAACACTTAAGCAAAACAATGACAAGATTTGAAATGCAAGCTTAACAAGGAAAAATCATATAAATGCATGAGGGCATGACTAAGATGAAGTGAGGGTTGTTACATCGGTAGTGCCTAATCATGGCTGGCAGTGTATCACAAACAACATGCTGAAAGCACCAAAACATGGTCCAAAAATGAGATAGAATGGATGCAGGGTTTGGAAAGCTCAAACCTGTGGCGTTCCGCCACGGATTTCGAGTGCTCGACGAGCAATTACACTAGTCATTGGATGTACCTGCAAGAACATCCAAGTCTTGAGGATGGTCAAAAATAGGGTGTCTACATGTAGATACAAACAATAAATAATTCATGAATTCTAAGGGTCTAGTTAATTTTCGAGAAAAGGCATGTGACACAAATGAATGTGTAGAACTAGAATCTATCAAGGCATATACATTTTGGGTGCAGATGGAAATTATACCTGACACCACAGCCTCGGTGTTCTGTACATCCCCTGGTACTAGTGTGAATACTCTCCATTGCCTTAATGTTTCATTTACAGTATTACTTCTGGCATTAGTTCTTGTATTGACCTTATTACAGAGGTAGATCCGGCCGAACTTGCCATGGGGCGATTGGCATTTTCAGACCCAAGTGGACAATCCTTTATTACATGGCCAAGTTTGTCACATCGATAACAAGCACCGGATGCAAGGTAACACGTTCTTCTATGCTTTCTTCCATAATCAGGAAAATTTGGAATAGATCCACTACTCTGACTAGAGCTACTGGAAGTTCCTGTGTTTTGTTTCTTTGAAAATGACCGACTCTTCTTGAAATTGAATCCGGATCTTTTACCCCTCCATTCAGTTGTTAGAGCTTTGCTTGTTTCTTTGCTGCTAGAGTGGCTTCTACCATCAATGCTCTATCAAGTACTTCTACATATGTAGGCAACTTTAGGATGCCTACTCGATCAAACACATCCAAATCTAACCCCTCCCTCAAATTTTTGAGCCTCTTTTAGAGTGTAGGTGGCCAAACGAACTTTTTGTGTCTCAGAGCAAGGAAATACTTCAAATAGTTTCTCCATTTCGAGCAACCAAGTTTCCGCCTTTAAGGGTTCAATACCACCTAGGAAAGTCAGCAGTTTCATCTTCGTGAACTTTTGAGTTAGATTTATGATATCTGTAGACACCCCTTTTTTGACGGCCCTTACGACTTGGACGTCATCGCATGCACACCCAATGATGATTCTATATGCTTGTCAGCAGGATGCCACAACTTTGAGCCTTTCACAGTTTGCATACCTGTTACCTTATCTTTGGACCAAACCCTTGGTTTTTCAAGCTTGAAGCTTTTGGTGGTCGGCTGTTGACCATCACTCTTGGTTGCCAGCCACTGATGTAGCCTGCGGCCACTAATGTCTTTTGCAGATATTTTGTGCCAGCTATGCCAGTTGTTTGCACAGATGAATGCATCTACCTCCATGTGTAGAGTTAGATGTTCTTGAGGAGAATTCATGTTTTCTATATATAGAGGGCCTCTCTCTTATGTTTTAAGGTTAGAAAAATTTTAGAGCAAAATTTTTCCTCTCTCTTTACAATTCTCTCTCTCTTTCTCTCTCTCTTCCAAATTCCTACACTTTAGCCTACATATCCATAACCTTTGCCTATACACCCTTAACCAAACCTTCTCATCTTTGAGTTGAGGTACTTTTGAGCTTGGTTTGAGCTCTTGAAGGGTGTGTTGTCTTGATTTGTTGCCTAGAATTGGTCTTCTCTTTAAGAGGTACAAAGCTTTGCTTGTTGCTTTGTTTTATTTGCTATTATTCTTGCTCTTTTCCAACTGTTTTTGGGCTATAAAAACTCTGTATTTTTGGGCTGAAACTTGGGTTTTAAGGCCATTAAAGGTTGAGGGGTGGTTCACCCTTCTTTGCACCTTGTTTTGAAGGCCTTGTCCCTTGTGTTTCCCATCCATTTACTATTGTTTTTTGAGCTTTTAAACACTAATTTTTGGAGTTATTTTAGTGGCCAAAATCATGTTTTGAAGTCCAAATTTGGAGGGGTTAGCCTCCCCTCCTTGTGTCTTGCTTACTAGCCTAGCTTGTGCTATGTTTTAGCATATTAATCTAGCCATTTTTGTCTTAATTCTAGCATATTTTAGGACTATTTTAGACCTGGTTTAGCACTTTTTTTGGTTGATAGTTGCATTTGAGCTTTGTTTTGCATGCTTGTAGTGTAATTGTCCTCACGAGTTTAGTGTTCTAGGCCTTAGATACCATCTTATTTGAGTTGATTACATTTATTTATGGCTTTCCATACTTGTGATCACTCTTAATCATCTCTGCAACCTCCCTCATTTCTTGGCTTTTGTTTTTCTTTGAAAGTGGTTCAAACAACTTGTTTGTCTAAAGCATGAGATTGAGATGTCATGCTTAATGGCTTAATCCCTTTGGGGTTCATTACCAATGGTATGATGTCTCTTTCATGCCTAAAACAACTTTTGGTTTGAGCCTTCTTTCCATTTAGAGGACTTAAACTCACCTTTGGACTCAATTAATTAAAGAATGGTTGGTAATTAAAATGAAGTAATTAAAATGGGACTAAAAGTGAGCAAGATAATAACTTGGTTTTGTGTTCAATCGGACGTTAATTGAACACATGGAAGCTTAAGGCATTTCATACTCATTAGTGATGAAATGACTCAAGTATCTAAGGTCACCACTTTCCTTGATCAATTCATGAAAGGGAGGAGGTTTGTGTCTTGTTTTGTTGCATTTATTAAACTTGCACACTTTGGTTCATGAGCCATCATGCAATGAAATTGCTTGAGTTGATGGTTTGTGAACCAAGCTTACTACTCTTTTGATTTGTTCATGAAAAAGAGGGGTGAGTTGGGCAAACAAACTCTTGAGAATACCTTGTGCATGCTCTGCTTGTTCTCTGTTGCAGCAAGGTGAACTAGGCAGCAGTGATCGGCAGGCCACTTTCCATGGCTGATAGGCCACCTTTGATGGCCGCCCGGCTATCACTGGTGGCCTGCAGGCACTCACTACTGGCCAGCCGACCACTGATGTAAAATTCAGTAGTGTGTTCTTTAAGCAGAGCAGAGCCATTCTGGAAGTGGACAAAGGAGTTAGTGTTCTATTGTGCAACAGAGGCCTTCTGGAAGCAAAACAGTGGCTTTTCGGGTGGAAATCGAGCACGTGCATGAGAATTCCTCGCGCACCGAGCCTATTTAAGTTTAAAATACGTAGCTTAGCTATTTGTTGTAATTAATTAGTTGTAGCTAATTAATTTTGCAAAGTGTTGTGATTAATTAGTTAGTTAACTAGTTGTTCGATTTCGTCTTGTAATTGTTTTAGTTAACTAGAATAGTTAATTCATTTGTTGTAATAATTAGTTAAGTAGTTTAGCTAATTATTCATTTTGGTTTGTAATAGTTAGCTTAATTAGCTTAGCTTTAATTAGTTAGCTAGTTAGTACATTCAGACTCTCCTCCGTGAGAGCGCCATGTTGTAATAACGTGTATGTCTTCCAACCCCACGTCTTTCTCCCTTTTATTTACTAGCTTATGATGATTAGTTTAGGGACATCACATTTCGTTTAGCATACTTCATGTTTGCATCCATTTGTATTGCATGCACCGGGGCTTGGTTCATCATTATAACTTGCATTGCTTGTTTAAATACTTCTTTGAATATGTGCTTAGACCGCATGTTATCAAATTGCTTCATATGCCATATTAATAGCCGAGCCTAGTAATTACATATTGCTTGTGCTGCATTAGTCATCTTACATAGTTAGGAATGATGCATTTTTTTTTCTAACTCTTTTCTTTTTTGGCTTGGAGTATTAGGTGAGCCTTTACTCGCTTTAGTATATCGCATGCGTGTGATTGTTGCCATGTTTAGCATGCTTGCCATGAGGCTAATTGCTTAATTGTTATAATTTCTTGAATACCTGTGGATGAAGGCTTATTGTTTGAATTGGAATAATTTGAGTAATGTTCATATGCGATCACTTTTTTAAGTGGTACATATTCGAAACAATTTTCAAAAACAAACATGAATCAAGTGTTCTAGTTCTTGCAATTTAGTCTATAATTGTGTGTGTGTGCATCACATAGTAAGTTAGCCTAATAATCAGAACAAGAGCATATAATGTAAATAAGATTCATATCATGATTAGTAGAGGCCGATCTTTGATCAGGCGAGCAAGGGTGCTCAATTCACGACCTTCCCCTCTCGTACCCAAGTTCCTGAGCCGAGACAATCTTGGTGATGATGGACACATGGCCTTTGGCACGAATCATGGGTTTCCTAAATTTTTCAAAAATAAAATATTTAGGTGGTGACTCTGTATCTGGCAAAGCAGTCCATTTTTGGCAATTTGATTCAAAATTGATTTTTCAAAAGATTTGCCAGATTTGGACTCTTTGGTGATTATCTATTTCACATTGCACTTGTGAGATTAGATTCAGAACCGTGGGAGTCTGAACTGTAGGGCTTAATTTGCCTTCCGAAATGGGGTGCGGAAAAGTCGAGCTACAATATCATTATTATCCAGTTCAACTTGGACTAGAGGAGGCAGAGGAGGCAGTGGTTGTTGTCTTTGCTACTATATCATTGCTTCAGTCAAAGCTGCAAGCATTTGTTCCATTCGGCTCATCCGAGCCTCAAAAGATTCAGTTGTCCCATCACTTCTGGTATTTTCCATTGCTATAGGTAAACAAGACAATAATAAACATAGGCAAATAGTCTCGTTCTCTGTATTCAAGTCCAGTTCAATTTGTTTCATTTTGATTCACATGTGTTCACATCATTTCATGTTAGTTCGAGTATAGTCAAATAGTTTACACACCCGCACATGCAAATGGAATGCCTCTATTTCTTTTCTAGGACATCCTATAGCTCGTATGGACTTGTGTGTGCAGTAAAACAAGTGCTTTGATACCACTCTGTCACTACCCAAACCCACCCCTATAGGTTTAGCATCATAACCGGCTAATAATCATTGGATTACTAAAGGCCTTTGAACAAATTACCACATATTTAGTGGCTAAGGAAGTAAATGTAAATTATACATAGTCCATTGAGCTGTGTAGACGTACATGAGACAGAAATTTCAAAAACTTTATATATATAGGTGTGACATCACAATACAAAAATCCACATCATATAACAGATATAACAAAAAGGAGCTTAGCCCAATATATACATAAACAGATAATTTGTTCATATTCCAAAAGAAAACAAGATCTCAACATGTGCATCACAAAAGGGAACCTCCACGGGAGGCGCAACAACTGGTTGAAATGACTGAGACTCCAGGTCATCAGCTCTGAGCCTGGTCACGCGCTTGGTCACTTACATATGTATAATAAATAGTGAATAAAAGTCCAGTGAATAATAACAGAGTAAAGGTTTTAGTGAATGATGTCCAGCTTCGTATCATATCAGTCAAAGAGATAAGCATTGTCATAACAAAACAGAGTTATGTTCATAATCGTATTCAAATCATGTGTGGTATATCCATTAGCATTAACATATCATTTTTGGTCAAGCATATCAAGTTTCATCATGGAACCTCCGGTACCGGGTGTCTTATCACATACATAGGCTACGGTATTGTTTTCCCCGGCAAGAGCCTGTGCCACGGTATTATTCCACCGGGCAAGGGCCTATGCCGCGGTATTATTCCCCCGGGAGAATGCCTCATGACCATAAGCCACAATATTATGTCCCTTGGGCGAGGGCCTCTACTAAGGATACCACAATTATATTTCAAAGAAAAATTGGACAATTATTCGTTCATACAAAGCATAGCATTTCAGAAAATTGTTCATTTCATATTATCAGAAAATAATTAATGTCAAACATAACTTTACAGAGTTATTATTCACAGATAGTCGGACAGATATCTTGATGGCAACCAAAGGATCAACAGCTTACGGCGCGTGACCTATATAAACATAATAGATACACAAAGTGAACAACATGCTCGGATTGTACTTAACTTATTTCATTTCATTCTTCGTGTGTTTCTAAGTCTTATCCTCATTATCATGTCTTAATCTTGGCCTAGAAATGCCTAGGATGTAATGAGGATGTTAAAATACACTTGAAAACACTTGGGCAAATATGTTGAAAACAGGGGCCTGGCTCGAGCACAACTTTCTTTGCTCGAGTGGACGTCTAAACATGCGAGTGGTCGCTCGAGTGCAATAAACTTGTATAAACTTGGAAAACATCATGAATTCAAAACCATTTCGCAAAATCAAGGCCCAAGAGTAAGTCAATTGTGCAAACACAAGCTTGAAATGTTAAAAACATAACGTGCATGAAATTCTTAACTTCAAAGCTTTCAAAACATGATCAAATAAGGTAAAATGGTATGAAACTCAATGAATTTCCAAAACCAAGCTACGATCAATGCATGCATGTGAGAATTCTTTGTAATCACACTCAAGACTCCATGAATGATGCATGCAATGCATGGATTGTTCTCAATTCTTGTTCTAAAGCTCAACTCTTCTTCCCAATCTCTAACTTCTCTTGAATTCAAGCATGAGTGAATCAAACACAAAGCTTAAAGATTGAAATTCTTACCTAAAGTTCTCAATTCCTTGAATCCTAGTGAGTTCTTGCTCAATTCCTTAAATTCTCTCTTTAATTCTCTAGCAAATTCCATTCAATCTCAAGTTTTGATGTCAAACTCTCTTGGTCTCTTCCTTTCTCTCTCTCACGTTTTGTGTAGGCTCAAAATGATGAATAAGAGGTGACTCAAAGTGGTGTATAAGCCTTTTATAGGCTTGATTAAGAAAATTAATTAATTAAGCTTACCACTAATCAAATGAGCACTAATTATTCTAATCGTTTTGTTCTGAATCGAATTTCCATTGAACCTACCATAAATTCCTAGAAATTCCAAATAACACATATATCAAGTCAATTTCACGATTGGATGCCAATAAGGCCTTTAATTCGCAGAACAAAACGGAAACACAAACAAATATTTCTACAATGGACAGATATAAACACAAATAATGCAACACATGCAATTAAGTCAGAATTTCATCTTAATTTCTTATTAGGCATTTTTAATCATGATTTATTGGCTAATCATAGGTTGGGGTTGTTACATACTCTCTATATAGGTGTGTGACTCCTACATCCCGTTATCTTAGACAGATAAACTAACGGTGCACTTTGGTCCGTAAACCACGTAAGGGTTATATGGTGATTTCCGAATGTCAGGGGGGTAATCCGCACCTGGCCCAAACCACAAGGAGGTAAAGTGAAGTTTGCTCTAAATTTTTTATATAAATTTTATGTAGGGAAAGACTATGGTATACATAGGGGTGTAAAAATGACTCGGCCCGCCATCGGGTCTTGCGGGTTCCCATAAAAAATCGGGGCAGGCCGACCCATTCGCGCAAAATCATGGCCTAGGTCCAAACCCAAGCCTAGGCCTAGGGATACTCGGGCCTTGGGGTAGGTGGGTAGGTCAAACGTCGGGTTAGCCCATTGGACTTGGGCCTGGGCTCGGTTTGGCCGGGACTAACCATTTTTTTTTGACCAAAATTTTATTTTTTTCCCACTAAAATAGCTTGGAAATGAGAGTGTAGACACCTCATTTTTGATCGTCCTCAAGACTTGGACGTCACCGTTTGAACACTCGGTGATCATCCATGCTCGTGTTCATTTTGAGTTCCCGGAGGTCTCGGTCGCGCGCTTTGCTTCAAGATCTCTCAACTTGACTGTTTTGTGGTTGGTTGTGGACCAAACACTTGTGTTTTTTCTTTTGAGGGAAGAGGGTGGATTGTTGGCCACTTCCTCAACCCATCGGCCAAGGCATGAAGCCATTGGCCCTTTTTTCTTGCCATCGGCCAAAAGTGTCGGCCGATCGACACTTTTTTTGGTCGGTCGGCCCCCTTTGTTGGTCAATCGGCCATATTTTCTGGCCGAACCTTGTTCATCTGCTTTTTGCAGATATTTTGAGCCAGCTGTCATAGCTGGCATGCATAATCCACCCCTTCCATACACGTGTATGGAGGGATTTGCACCTTGTGTTAGCTTCTCCAAGAAGCTTTGGATTTGAGATTCTATAAAAAGGGAGCCTCCCCTCCCTTTCCAGGGGTTCAAGAAATCTGAGATATAAGATATATATCACTCTCTCTCTATATCTCCCTCTCTCTCTACATTTATGTGTGTATTTGTGCTCTAAAGGGTGTTTTGTTCACACATTTGCACTAGAACACGTAGTGATACACCATCCTTGAGTTGCTGAGGTGCTAAGGAGTTGATTTTAGAGTTCTTGAGGTGTTTTTGATCAGAGAAACCTGCTGGAGTGGTGTTATTGAAAGTGTTCTTCAAGGGTGAGCATTTTTGCTTTAGATACCCCATTCTTGCTTAAGCTTTTGGACACTCTTGCATATTGTTTTAAGCTTAACTCTAAACTACAAAAAGTTCTAATTTTTCATGCTTAAGATGTTTGATTAAGGTCTTTTTTTGGTTGGGGGTTGTCTATCCCCTCTTAGGCCTTATTTGGCCTTGTTTTGTGCCTTTACTTTTGAGCTTTGGAACTATCTTATTTTGACCTTATCACCACTGAAATCCAGAGGATTGTTAGTAGTGGAGAAGTGGTTTTCAGGTCTTGAATAGGAGAAGGACACCCCCCTCTCCTTATCTCTCATTTGCTAGCATAAGTGGCTCATAATCATAGCATGTTTGCTTAGCTTGCTTTAACTCCATTTCAGCAAGTATTTGGTGTTATTTTGCCATGTTGTACCTCTGTTTCATGTTGGTTTGATAGCCTCTTACATGTACCATGCACTTGTCTTGCAATCCTCTCTATTGCCTTAACATGTATCATGCATTTGGACCACCATGCTTGTCTATTTTGGCTCAACCCAAAGGAACTTTAGCCATGTTTTACCATGTTTAAGCTCTGTTTGGTGTTGTTTTGATCATGTGTGCATTGTTTTGCATAGCCATGGTTCAACCTAGCTTGTTGGCTTTGAGTGTCCAAGTTACTAGCATGCATTGCTTTGACCATTCTCATGATTCGACATCATTTGAAATCATATTTCAGTCCATATAGTGTAGTCATACACTCACATTTTTCATCTTTTTAATGCTTTGAAGAGTTGTTGCTTTGAGTTTCAAGATTGGACCCTTGTGTATGCCTCCATGCTTAGGTCATTGAGATACCATCTAAGTGGGTTTTTGGGCTCATTTTGACATGCCATAACTCTATTTTTCATTGGGTAATTCATGCCATGTTTGGTTTTAATAGGTGTAGTGTAACACCTCTTTGTTGCCTCTTCATGCTTCATGCTTTTGATCCTTTGTTTTAGCTTGTGTTGGCTAGGTTCATGCATGTTCTAGCCTTATTTTAGTCCGCCTTGGGACTGTTGTGGTTCACCTTGGCCCTTTGATGCTTGATTCTTGTAGCCTTGGTACAAGCCCCTTGCTAACCTTGAGCTTTGAGCCTTTTGACATGCTATGCTTGGCATGTGTACATGATTTGGCATCATTCCTCACCTGATTTTAGAGCTTATTGCATTGTCACATTCTCATGTTTATTACTTCTTACTCATGCTTGAGGATTGTGCATTGTTGCATAGTTTATGGACCAATATGTGCGCATGTGTGTTTTGCCCTTTTGGTGCCTTGATTCATCACTTTGGCCACTGTTTTGGGCATGGCTGAGGTCTTCCCATTTCGGTTTAAGCCCATCTTTGCATATAGTTGCATGTTTGACATGTTGCATCTTGTTACATGCTTGCTAGTTTACATTTTGTCACATGCTTGTGTAGGTTGCATTGAGTTGGCATGCTCAAGTTGCATTACATTATTTGCATGCTTGCATTGTATCATGTTTGCATGTTTGGTATATTGCATGATGTTTAGCTAGTTGCATTACATAACCTTGTTGCATACTTGACATGCTCATGTCGCATTAACTTAGCTTGTACACTTAGGTTACATTGCATTAAGTTAGCATTGCTCATGTTGCACTACATTGGTTGCATGCTTTGCATTGTATTTGGCATACTTGCATTGCATTATGTTTGGTTTGGGGTGTTAAACCAAACATGAGGAATGAGGGACGTTTCGTACTTGAAGTGACAAAATGTACCTCAATCCTCAGTCACCGGCACTCTTGATCCAACATGATAGAGTGTGAGGCATATGTGTGTTTTGGTGCATTCATTCCATATTAATTTGCACACTTGGCCTCTTTGGCCATCATGCATCGAGATGCGTGATTGGTGGCCCGAGGGTCGAGCACTACACACCTTTGAGCCTTAGACATGATAAGGGGTGTAGTTGCATACATCTTTTCTTGCAAATGTATCGCCATGCTCTGTTTGTCCTCTGCTGCAGCAAAACAGCATTCTGCAGGAAGAAATGGCCGGTCGGCTAGTTTTAGTACCGATCGGCTAACCATTGTTGGCCAACAGCTTCATAATTGGTCGATGGCACTTTCCATTGGCCGATGGCCTCACAGCATGCCCACAAGGTAGTTCAGAAGTGTCACAGAAGTTGGCACAATTTTCAGAGGTACAGAACAGTGCAAACAGAGGCAACATAAAGCATGGTGATGGATTTTCGAGCGAAGCCGACCGAGTGCGCATGCATCCCTCGTCACGAGGCCATTTCAGTGTTTTAATAACTTAGAATAGTTATTTATTACGATTTGGTTGTGTAATTAATTAATTAGCTTGTTAGTTGATTAGTTAGTTAATTTGTAATTATTCTTTCGGACCCTCCGTCGAGAGGGCGGACTGTGTAATAAGCGTGCGTGAGTGTGTGAATGTCTTCCAACCCCACGTCTTTCTCCCTTTTACTTAACCGCTTACGATGGTTAGTTCTAGGTCATGTTTTGATTAGCATACTTATGCTTGCATGTTTGCATCATTCATCTGTTTTGCATGCACCGGGCTTGGCGCATCATACAAACTGCATTGTATTTCAATATCAAGTTGAATACATATATCAAGTTGCATCGCACATGCCATCTTAGAGTAGCCGAGCCTATTTCTAGTTGCATTTTGCATGTGTTGCATTAGCCATCTTAACATGAACTAGGATCATGCATTGATTACTAACTAGTTTCTGTTTTGGCTCGGAGTACTCGGTGAGTGTTTTTGCTTTAGCATCCTTGCATGTGTGTGAGTGTTGCCATGATAGCATGCTTGCCATGAGGCTATTTGCTTATGTGATATAACTGCCTGAATGCCTGTGGGTGAAGGTTGGATTGCTTGAATTGGAACAATTCATCAAAATGCGAGTTTTTAAGCCCACTCGAGGGTGGCAAATCCACGTCTTAGCCTACTTGCGAGTAGCACCTTCAAACCATTTTCAAACAAACGGATATGCGATGCTTTGTTCCAAATTAGGCGATCTAGTCTATACTTGTGTGTTGTGCGCATCACATAGTAATTCTAGGCTAATAAACCGGAATAAGAACACATGTGTTTTCAAAAAAAAAAAAATATCATGCTTAGTACAGGCTGATCTTTGATCGGGCGAGCGGGGGTGCTCATAGATGACCTTCCCTAATCGTACCCAAGTTCCTGAGCCGAGGCAACTTTGGTGATGACAGACACGTGGCCTTAGGCACGAGTCAGGGTTTCCTAAATTCCCCCAAAACAAAATATTTAGGTGGCGACTCTGTATCTGGCAAAGCAGTCCATATTTGACACTTCTTTACAAAAATCAGTTTTCCAAAACGATTTGCTGGATTTGGACTCTTTGGTGATTTATCAATCTCACATCGCATATTGTGAGATCAGATTAAGAACCGTGACATTTGAGTCCGAACTATAGCATGAGGCCCTCGGGGCGCGTCTAAGTGTCCAAAATTACATCAAAATGCCTAAAGTTCAAGGGCAACAAATCTACATATAGGATAGCATCCTCAATACGCATATCACAAAAATGGTATACAGATTCACATAATACAGATACCCCGGATGGAGCAGATACACATAGCAGATATGGCAATAATTCTAGAGGTCTACTCAATCTAGATGCAAATGCACATGTCACAAAAGAGTGTGTTGATCCGGAGTCAATTAACACAAAAGCATCCTGGTTACATATAGAAATAGTACCTGAGATAACTGCGTTGGCATTCCGTGTATCGCCCGGAACAAGCGCAAAAACTCTCCCTTGCCTCATAGTATCTCCGGTGGTAATAGATCTCATAGTATTCCTTGGTTTTGGGATCGATGCAGTTGAGCTAGCAGCTAGTTTCCCACTGTTCTGATTACAATCTTGGGCCATGTGCCCTTACTTACCACACTTGAAGCAGGCCCCTGATACACGGTAACAAACTCCACGGTGCCTTTTGCTACAAATATTGCACATGGGAGATGTGTCTCGAGAAGAATTAGCAGTACTCGGGGAGCCCGTATTCTGCTTCTTCAAAAATTTCTTCTTCGAAAAGAAGCCTTGTCTCTTATTACCTTTCCAGTCTGTTGTTGGTTTAGTTTGTCTAGCTATATTAGCTTCTGATATTATGGCCCGGTCTAGCACCCCAATGTAGGTTTCCAGCTTCAAGACATTCACCCTTTCTAAAATGTCGCTTCGAAGCCCACCCTCAAAATGCCTCACTTTCTTGTAATCAGTATCGATTACATGCGGTGCAAACCTGGCCAATGCAATGAATTTGGCCTCATACTCGGCTACAGTCATGCTGTCTTGCCTAAGTTCCATGAATTCTGAAACTTTCCTGTCCCGGACACATTGCGGGAAGTACTTCTCATAGAAGATCTCCAAAAATTTTGCCCAGTCAGCATCTTTATAATTTTCATGCATTAACATCTACCATCTTCTTGCCTTGTCTTCTAGCATAAAGGTAGCTAGAAGCACCTTCTGTGTCTCCGAACAAGGGAACACTTCAAACAGCTTTTCGATGCCGAGGACCCATGCTTCGGCTTTCAACGGATCTAGTCCCCCATGGAACTGAGGTGGTTTCATTTTCTTGAACTCTTTGGTGAGAGCTATTATCCGATCATCATTTTGATTATCTCGCACGGGTGGTGCCGGAGGTGGAGGTGGAGGATGTGGTTGCTGCCACTGTTGTTGCCATTCTTGTTGTTGCCACAATGTCTCTGCCATTTCCTAAATCAGTCTTTCCATTCTATCCATTCTGGCAGTAGAGGATTCCTCTAACTCATCACCCCTTGTTCTCACCATCTGATTAAACTTGCATTATACTTTATACAAAAGATACACAGGTATGCATATACTAAAGAGCATACATATTCAAATAATTTGCAATGCAAGCAAATCACAAATTTATAACACATAATCGTTCACATCACAACATATGAGCGTATTCTAGATGCTTTCAAATTCATACCTATCACATGAATGCATCCTAGATCTCTTCTAGACGCTTATTGCTTATTTGGACAAGTGTGTGAGTTATTAACTCGTGCTCTTATACTACTCTGTCACGACCCAAACCCGCCTCTATGGGTTAATGACATAACCGGTCAGTAATCCTGAGATTACCTATGGCCTCAAACCAAACCAGACATAACTCATCAGAGTAAAGAGGCCAAACAGAAGCAAAATTTAAAACTTTGTCCATAGAGTTCTGCTTACATGGCACATCATAACAAACCATACATATGCACATTAATAACTCACATCAGAAATATAGTAATATAAAGTTCTATACAGACAGGATCATTCAAGTCTAGGTGAGCCAATCAAAACTATATACAGACGTAAACTAAGGTCCTCGCCAATATGACAAAATAACATAAAATACAAAAGGGCGAAGACGTGTCTCATATGTGAGACGCAAGGGCTGACTCTTCAAAACCTTAGTTGTTCCATACAGACTTCACTGAGGCTGGGTCTGGACCTCTCTTGGCTTACCTACAAACATATGAATGAGCGTGAGCGAATGCCTAGTGAATAATATCAAATAAAGAAGATACATTGAAATAATATACATCAGACAGCCTTGGGCCCAATTCATATTTCTAACTAATACATACGTATATCAATTGACTATAATTCCAAACACATCGAACGACCTCGGGCCCAATCTATTTGTGTCAAGTTGGCCCCTGGCCCATTTGTCTTTCATTCATGTCAGACTGGCCTTTGGCCCATTCATTCTATCATTCCGATCATACTGGCCTCTGGCCCATTCATTTATCGTTCAGATTATACTGGCCTCTGGCCCATTCACTTATCGTTCAGATCATACTGGCCTCTGGCCCATTCATTTATCATTCAGATCATACTGGCCTCTGGCCCATCTATTCATCATTCATACCAGACTGGCCTCTGGCCCATTCATTTATCATTCAGATCATACTGGCCTCTGGCTCATTCATTTATCATTCAGACCAGACTGGCCTTTGGCCCATTCTTTAAGCATGGCAAACGTTGTCCAGCAATCGAATTAACGAACTTATAAAACTTACATAGAAGTAAGCAATTGGACAATAGCATATTTCAGATATCTTTGTTAAGATATTACTCACAGTGATCGGCTGGGTGGTTTGTCCTGGAGCTTGACCCTACACATCACATAACACATATGGGTCATAACCGATTCAATCTGTCCCTAATTCACATATTCCTCTTTAGGCTTCTTTCTTATCCTTTTAACTCATTAATAATGCTCAATGTATGCCTAAGAGTACTTAGAAGTGAAGGAGAACAGAAAACAAAACACAAAATGCCTTTTCAAAATTTTAGAAAATAGGGTCCCCGCTCGAGCGGACCCATGAGGCCTGCAAAAGTACTGGATGCGTCACATTTACGCTCGAGCATGAATTCTGGTGCTCGAGCGGAAGGCCTCACTACATGGCTCCCCGCTCGAGCGTGAACTTCCCCGCTCGAGCGGACATCCATGTTCGCAAAAATATACTGGGAGCATGAATTTCACGCTCGAGCGGCAGTTTCCCCGCTCGAGCGGACATCAAAATTCTGGAAAATCCAGACCATGTTCTTGAACTTCAACCTGATATTCAAAGGCTCTAAATGCATGATTTTAGCTCAAACTCTACATATACTCGTGCTAACATGATACAAACACCAAATTACATCATTACGAAGTTCAATTTCATGAATCAAACACATGCATGTCCCAAATTATTTCAAACTCATTACCAACATACCAAATTCAAACATTCAAAACTCCTACTCCCATGGATTGTACATGCATGTGACATATAACTCTCATTCTTAACTCATATGATGAAGAGATGGCCAAAGTATGAGTTTTAATTAAAATCTCACATGGATTATACCTTTGTGCTCAAACATGAAATTTCAAAGCAATTATACACATGCATGCATACATTGACCTTCAATTCAACATGATCAACTCAAATTCATTCTAGTTTTTACTCTTGATTACTCAACTAGCTTAAATACACAAAATTTACAATCTAGAATCCATGAAATACTCACCTAGGAGCTTTAGTTCTCCAAACTTAGGCTTAATTCTTAAGTGTAGCTTGAATTTCCAAGCCTTGAGCCAAAATTACACAATTCTCTCCCTTTCTCTCACTATAGCCAGCCCACTCTTTTCTCTAAGGAACAAAATTAGATTTTTGAGCTCAAGTCTATGAATTGAGTGTACAGTGCCCCGCTTTACAAGTTCCACTAATCATAATTATTTAATATTATACAATTGGGCACCTAATTCGCTAATTTAATCTAATTAATTTGATCCGAATCAATTTCCAATTAAATTTCACCGTAGGCTCTAAAAATTATGCCAATCACAATGGCGTAATCAATTTCAGGTTCTGTGGCCAATAAGGCCTTCAATTTAATTTCCAAAGCAGATAATCAAACAGATATTCCTACGGTGAACAGATAGAAATTCAAAACCACATATATTCACATAATTGGCACACAGAATCATGCTAAACACATAATCATACTCATAATAAGGACCAATTAGCATAATAAGGAACAAGGTTATCACATATAGGGTACTCACACACAACAAGAGTTTTGAATTGCCTAACTTTTAACACTTCTTGTTATCTTTTCCTCAATCCTTCATAGTGTAGGCATCCCATTTTTGACCGCCCTTAAGACTTGGGTGCTACTAATTGTTTACTTGGTGTTGAAAGATGTGCAGTGAAAGAGTTTGATTTCTTCAGCAAGGAGAGAGTCAAATCCCAACTTCACACCCCCTTTTTGGACCAAAACTATTTTGAATGGTTTTTAGACCTTAAAACCCTCTCTTTCAAAATATTTTTGAAATAAAGTTCCTATGATGTTCTGAGGCTCGCATTTCGTTAAATGTTGCATTTTTCGGTAAACCGAGGGAGGACAAAGGGGAAATGAATGAAAGAGAGATGAAATCTTTGAAAAATCTTTCAAAACACCTTGTTTAGGGATTTGGAGTTGAAGAAAATGAGAGAGGAGAGAAGAAAACTAGTTGAGGAGAAGTTCGGCATAAATCCGGGTAGGATCGAAACTGAGCGGCTTCACTAAAATAGGCATAACTTTTTGCACAGTTAGAATTTTGATGCAAGGCTGCCACATTGGAAAGCTTACTTCTGGGGCTTCAATTTGGACACATGCTAGCCACTTTTTTCTCTTGCTAGCCAGTTTTTCTGGTCTACAAGTGGTCTATAGCCAAATTTTCTGGTCTACAGCCAGTTTTTCTGGTCTACAAGTGGTCTGCAGCCATGCCACCACCTTCCTCTCTCTGTGCAGACCACCTTTCCCCCCTTGCCGACCACTTTTTTTCCTTGCAGACCACTTTTTCTAGTCGGCCAACTAGTGCAAGTAGCTGGCCGACCACTTCAACTGGTCAGAAGCTTTCCTGCACTTTCTGCAGATATTTTCCATGCCAGTTGTGCCAGTTGTTAGGCACATAAAGCATCCTCCATACACATTTATGGAGGGATTGATTCAAGCTTCAAGCTTGTTGAACAAGCTTGATGCATGGTTTTCTATAAAAGGGAGCCTTCTCCCTCTTGCTTTAGGTTTAGAAAATTGACAAAGAGCTATACATATATCTTTATCTCTATATTTCTTCCTTTCTCTCCATATTTGTGCTTAAAAGTGTAGTTTCTTCACATTTTTGCACACAAACACCTACTCAAACACCATACTCTTGGAGCTGAGGCACCTTGAAGCTGGTTTTGGAGTTTTTGGATTGCTTTTAGTCAAAAAAGCTTGCTGGAGTTGCTGCTTTGAAGTTGTTCTTCAAGGGTGAGTTTCTAACCCCTTAAACCTTTGTTTTTTTATTAAGCTTTTGGCCCTATTTGCATGATGTTTTAGTCTTAACTTTCAACTGCAAAAAGTTCTGATTTTAAGTGTTTGAAATGTTTGTTTAAGGTCTCTTTGGTGTTGGGGGTGGTCTACCCCCTTTTGTGCCTTATTTTGCCTTGTTTTGGGCCATCACTTTAGGCCTTTGTGATCACCTTTGTTTGGCCTCTTCACCACTGAATTCCAAAGGAATTTCAGTGGTGGAAAGTGTGTTTTGAGGCCTCAAATGAGTGGGGGTTGTCCCCCCTCCTCTTCTCTTGTGTGCTTGTGTTGATGGCTCATCAAAGTAACATGTTTGTCAAGCTTGTTTTGGCTCCATGTCAGCCTATTTTTGGCCCTATTTTAGTATGGCATACCTCTGTTTTGGCTTAGTTTAGGCCACCCTTGCATGTTTCTTGTATGTGTAGTGTAATCCTATTTGTGGCTCATCAAAGTATCATGTCTTTCTAGAATGTTTTGGCTCCATCTTAGCATATCGTAGGCATTATTTTAGCATGTTATAGCTCTGTCTAGGGTTGGTTTGATTACCTCTTGCATGGTCCTTGCGCTTGTAGTGCAATTCCACAAACTAGCCTAATATGCATCATGCTTTGGACCATCATTTTGGCATGATTTTGGCTCAACTCCAGCAAGCTTTTAATCATGATTTACCATGCTTAAGCTCTGTTTTATGTTGTTTTGGTCATGCATGCCTTGCCTTGTATAGCCACAGTGCATTCTAGTTCATTAGCTTTGAATTCCCAAGTCACTAGCATGCATTGCTTGGGTTATTTGCATGATTTTGCATCATTTGTTATGTGATTTTAGAGCATGTTCCACTGCCATGTCCTCACATCTTTCACTCTTTCAATGCTTTGGAGGATTGGTGTTTTATGCCTTAAGTATGAGCCAATATGTATGCCATCTTGCCTAAGCTTCTGGGCTGCCATATCAGTGTGGTTTTGGTGTCATTTTTCCATGATACAACTCTGATTTTTGTTGGTGAAGTCATCTCAAGCTTGGTTTTGGTAGGTGTAGTGTAATCCTCCTTATTGGCCTTGCATACTCCATGCTTCATGCCCTTTATGCTAGCATGCGTTAGCTTTACTCCATACATGGTTTAGCATCATTTTGACATGCTTTAAGACTGTTTTGGGTTGTCTTGGCCATATGGTTCATGTATTGCATAGCTATAGTGCAAGTGCCTATGCTAGTTTCAAGCTTTGAGCCTCCTAGCATGTTTCATTTGTGACATGTGCATGATTTGGCATCATTTCACACCTGATTTCAGAGCATATAGTGTTGTCACACTTCCACATTTGTCACTTCTTAATCATGTTTGAGAGTTATGCTCTTATGCTTAGTTGATGGGCCAATGCATAAGCATGCATTATCTTGTTTTTTATGCCATGATTTCAGAGTATTTTGGCCACTATTTTGGCATGATTTAGGTCTGTCCATATTCGGTTTAAGTCCATTGAGCATTGTATTGCATGCCTCTTGTGAGATGTTCTTTCCTAGCTTTGATGCCTTAGGCTTCTAAACTTGCCATGCATGCATTGTTCATATGTTGGAAACTCGTGCATGCCATTCTAGCATTCATAAAAGAGCATGTTGTTTGCATGTTGTTACATTGCATCGTGCTTGCATTTTGTTGCATTACATGTTGTTTGCATGATTGTTGCATTGCATTGTGTTTGCATGCCACTAGCATTGATAGGTTGATCATGTTGCATTGCATTGTGTTTGAATGCTATTAGCATTGATAGGTTGATCATTTTGCATTGCATTGTGTTTGGATAGAGTGTTAATCCAAACACGAGAAACGAGGGGCGTTTCATACTTGAAGTGATGAACGTGCCTCATTTCTCAGTCCTTGACCCTCTTGATCAAGCATGATAGAGGTTAAGGCCCTTATGTGTTATTTGTGCATTCATTAACATTGGTTCGTGCAATCTTAGCTTCTCGGCCATCGTACGTTGCGATGCATGGTTGGTGGCCTGAGAGTCGAGAACCGCACCCCCTTGAGCTTAAGAAATGATAGGGAGGGTGGTTGTGCACACATACCTTGCAAATACACTGTTGTGCCCCTTCTTGTTCTCTGTTGCAGCAAACTGGAGCTTGGCAGAATTTTTTGGTCGGCAGACCAGAAAAAGTAGCTGGCTGACCACTTTTTCTGGTCTGCAGCATATTTGGGTGGTCGGCAGGTGGTCTACACCACCATTTTCTGGTCGGCAATGCACTAGAGGGTTCCCATGTTGGAGTAGAAGCTATTTGGAGGTTTGTGCAGTGATCTGAAATCAAATGCAAACAGAGGCAAGTTGGGGCATAGTGATGGATTTCCGAACGAGGCGATCGAGCACGCATGCACTTCTCGCCTCGAGGCTCCTGTTTTATTGCTTTGCTTAGCTAATTAGCTATTTGGTTCTGTACTTAAGTAGTTAATGCACTTAGCTATTCATTTGTGTTTGTAATTAGTTAACTTATTAGTTAATTAGCCTCGTTTTGTAATAATTAGTTTAATTAGCTTAGATTAGCTAGGTAGCTTATCATTCGGACCCTCCGTCGAGAGGGCACAACTGTTGTAATAAGTGTGCGTGTGTGTGATGCATGTCTTCCAACCCCACGTCTTTCTCCTTTTTACTTATCAGCTTTTGATGGTTAGTTTTAGGGCATATTTCAATTAGCATCCTTATGTTTGCATGTGTGCATCATTCATTTGTCTTGCATACATCGGGCTCGGCGCATCATACAAACTGCATTATATTTCAATACCAATTTGAATACATGTTATCAAGTTGCATTCTCATGACATCTTAGAATAGCCGAGCCTATTTTAGTTGCATTTTTGCATGTGTTGCATTAGGCATCTTAACATAGCTAGGATCATGCATGATTTCTAACTAGCTTATGTTTTGGCTCGGAGTACACTGTGAGTGTTTATGCTTTAGCATCCTTACACGTGTGTAAGTGACTACCATGATAGCATGCTTGCCATGAGGCTAACTGCTTAATTGATTAACTGCATGAATGCCTGTGGATGAAGGCTTCATTGCTTGAATTGGAACAATTCATCAAAATGTACGTTTTAAGCCTACTTTGCGGAGTGGCAAAATCATGTTGTTTTCTACGCCTACTTGAGGGTGGCAAATCCGCGCTTTAGCCTACTTGCGAGTAGCACTTTCAAACCATTTCCCCAAAACAAACATGAGATGTTTTGTTCCAAATCGAGTGATTGAGTCTATACTTGTGTGCTGTGCGCATCACATAGTAAGTTAAGCTAATAACCAGAACAAGAACACATGTATTTTCAAAACAACATATCATGTTAGTAGAGGCCGATCCTTTGATCAGGCGAGAGGAGGTGCTAATTTTAGGACCTTCCCCTCTTGTACCCAAGTTCCCGAGCCGAGGCAACTTTGGTGATGATGGACACGTGGCCTTAGGCACGAGTCAGGGTTTCCTAAATTTTCCAAAAATAAAATATTTAGGTGACGACTTTGAAATCTGGCAAAGCAGTCCATGTTTGACACTTTTTGATTAAAATCAATTTTCCAAAACGGTTTGTCGGATTTGGACTCTTTGGTGATTTATCAGTCTTATATTGCACTTTGTGAGATTAGATTTAGAACCGTGACAGGAGTCCGAACTGTAGTAGCTAGAACTACAATTCGCGCCCGCGCGCACGGAGCGAGTTCGGGGCGGTCTACACAAAGGCTTTGCAATGAAGACCTCAGGATGGTTCAAAAGTGGTTACGCTATATTTGGTTCGCTGGAATGAGTTGAAATAAAATGATTATTCCATCAAAATATTCATTCTCATATTTGGTTTACCAAGAAAATAGTGACAAAATACATTACAAATGGAATAATCATTTCCCATTTCAAGGGAATCGTCATTTTATATGAGAGCTTAAGGAATAATCATTTCATTCCATTCCAACTCATTCCAGTCAACCAAATACTATCTTAGCTCCTTCTTCAACCCTGTTGTTGCTTAAGTTCTGCCCCAATACTGTCAATGGTGAAATAGAATAAAGTTCAGCGGGTATTAGGATTTAGGAACTCAAAACTCCGAATGAACCCCAAGCACAAAGTCACAATGCCAAAGAACAAAAGCAGCAACATTATCATCAAGAAATTAGGTTAAGAGATGAAGTAATCAAACAATTGAAGAATCACACAACACAAGAGCACCCAAGTTGTGATAACCCAACCCGTATTATGCTTAATTATTCATGTGATTATGTGTTTGATATGAGGTTGCATGTTTAAGTGTGTGAATCATGTGATTTTGAACTTATATCTGTCGAATGTAGGAATATCTGTTGCAATTATAACTTTGAACTGAAATTGAAAGTCTTAGAGGCGCTAGAAACCAAAATAGACTTCATATCTGTGTTCAGCAAGATTTTTAGAGTCTACTATGAAATTTTGTAAAATTACTATTTGTAATTGTGACGACCACCTCCTTAATTAAGCCAATTAATTATATTGATTATATGCTTATTGTTAATTATGTGATTATGTGTTATGAAGTGTTATTGATATGCCAGTGATTGTTTGAATTGTGTTATTGTGGACAGATAGGTTAGAGTGAAAATTAAACCTGTCTGATTCGTTAATTTTAATAAGGTAAAATTAAATAATATGATAGGAATTAGAGCCTAATTCCTATTAATTTATTTAAATTTAGTTTAATTGAGATCATAAAGGATAAGGATTAATTTAATTTGAGTGCAATTGATTTAATTGGTTAAACCTATAATTTACCAATGCTTAAGATTAATTAGAGATTAATTAACCCTTAACTCTACTCATCAAATTGAATAATAAGAAAAGAGGAAATAAAAGAGTGTTAGTGGTTATTGTAGAGACAACTTTGAGGGATTTTCGAGAGAGAGAGTTCAACAAAGAGAAAGAAGGTAGAAAGAAGAGTAAGTGAAGTAAAATTGAATTCTTCATAAATTCACCAAGTTAAGGTAAGAATTCTTCACCAATTTCATGAATTGACATGCTTTACTCATAATCCTTCAAGTTTTGAGTTGAATTAGGATGAAGTTCATGATTAATTAGAGGTTTTGTTCATGACATGAAAAGCTTAGTACATGCATGGCTAAATATGGAAGAATTGAATGGATTAGCTCCTAAATTCAACATGCATGCATAATTTCATGACAATTTGTTCTTGTACACTTCACTTCATGCACGCCTCTTCAAAATTGAAGGGATAGTTTATGAGATTTGAAGCTTTAAAGCTCAAACTTGTATATCTATGTATACACATTTCATTTCAAAAGTTTAATTGTTTTACATTGGAAAACTTGAGTTGAATTAAAGTCATGACTTGTGTTTGATGTTAGAATTTGTAAGTCAAGGTTACTTTCAGGGTTATGAGTTGAATTGCATGAAAATGAGATTGGTTTAACAAAAGGATGCTTTGCAAAATAAAGAGCAATTTTCAGATTCCAAATCACCCAGCACCGCACGTGCGGCCTAGAGCCCCGCATGTGCGGAAAATAGGGTAGTGTTGAGCTCACATATTGAAATAATTGCACGTGTGGGGCATACGTGCGGTGGAGGTTCTGCACGTACAGCTAGTGCCCTCGCATGTGCAGTTTTAAGGGCAGTCTCGATTTTGTTTATACTCCATTTTTCTATCTTTCAAGCCTCAATTTGAATGGTTTTAAAGTGTTTTCATGCACATTTGCATCTTATGAACACGATTGAAAAATAGAATGAAAGTATGAACCGGACGAGTGAACGACGAATGGAAACCGATTAAGTAAACAACAAACTGAATAGAACCGACTGAATGATTGAACTGTGTATTGAATTCTTGTGCTTGAATTTATTTTTTAGGTTAAACGCCACATCATTAGTGCATTTTAGCACGTGTTTCAAGGAGCCCACTGTGAGTAACAATGTTATAAAGTTATGTTCTATTGTAATTATTTTCTGATTGATTAAACGTAATGTTTTCTGAAATAATACTGTTTATTGAATGAATGATTGTCCTATTTTGTAAACTGTACTCATGTCATCCATAGCAACTGTTACTGTTACTGCTATTGTTACTATTATTGCTACTGTTACAGAGATCTCTGTTAGTTTCAATCTTTGAAACTACTATTACTGTATTGATGGCCATCAACTAACTGTTCGGTCTTTAAGACTTATCCTACTGTTTTGCTATTGGATGTACCACGTATGACTGCAATGATTTCATATGCCTCTGAAATGTATGAATACTACTTAATAAACTGATTCATTACTGAAATCGACTGTTTGGAATTGTTATAAGGACATCATTCATAAACCCTTTACATATTTGTTATTCACTGGGTTATAGCTCACTGATTATTATATGTATATAGGTGATCAAGCACTAGATTAGCCTTAGCGGCATCGATCCAATCCCTGTTTTGTCAAGCCAACTACTGCGCCTCACTGTGAGGTTCCGAGCCGACATGTGTCAAGGCTCTTGGGTGTTTTTACCTTGCCCTCTAGTGGCTGTGACCTTGTTATGAAGTTTTGTTCCACACTTTTATTTTGACCGTTTTGTTATTGGGATTTAATTCCCTAAGTTATGACATGTTTATTATAGATATGTTTGGACATGGACTTATGTGATTATTAGTATATATATAAGTTGTTTGTTCATGTAAGTCCATACAGCTCTTTGGACATTATATTTTACTATTCACAGGCTTCCGCCGGCCTCTCTTATTGTATAATTGTTATTACTGTTAAGCAGGCCTTTGGTAATCATGGATTACTGGCCGGTTACAATGCTAAACCCTTAGGGGGCGGGTTTGGGTCATAACAGTGATGATTAATTAAGTTAATTGGCCCAATGTATATATGTATATAGCTTCTTTCCTTCATCACTTTTGTTGAGAGTTTGCTAAAGAGTGAGTTAGAGAGAGAGGAAGAGGAAAAGCTAGGGTTTTGGAAGAGATTCAAGGGGCAAACCCTAAATTTGAGCTAAGGTATAGAAATCTACTTAGAATCTTCGTAAATAACTCATCTTTTGCTTGAAATCAAGAGGAATTTGAAGATTTAACACTTATATGTATTAGGGTTTAAGTTATGTAATTGTTTGAGCTAAATTCAAGAAATTAGACTTAATCTCTTGAACTTTATTTGATTTGAGTTCAATCTTGTGATTAATGCATGAAATAAACCCTAAATTGTCCATACAACAAACATTTGTGTAAAAGATCATCCATGTATATATATTTTTTGAACTTGATCCTGAGGTTTTGTATAAATGGAAAAAGATGAGACTTTGATTTTGACATTGAAGCAAGATTGATGTGTTTGAATTGGAATTATACTTGAATCATGTTAGTATATCAAGTTTTGAGTTAGTTTTGTATGAATTTGTGTTTGAAATTGAGTTTGGGAACTTGGCTCCAAAACTCCTTTTTCGGACTGTCTAGAATTGCCCAAACCACTTGTGCGGCTGTGAGCTCTGCACAAACCAAATCAGGGGAAACCATTCTGCATGCTCGAGTGGCCACCACCTATGCACGAGCGGTTGGACCGGCCGCACGAGCGGTTGGACCAGTAGGGGAGAAAATTTCTACTTTCTCGTGTTGATGTCCCCAACCTCCCGAACACATTCCCAACCTTATTTAAACCCTCTGGGAAATGAAATCATGGTTAGAAATCCATTGAAAAAGGTTGTGAACTATTAAAAGAAAAGTGCATGAAATGAAACGAATTATTTATTGAATGCATATGTGACATGTTTTATGTAGGTCGTGTGCTGGAGGCAACACCATAAAGATATGTTCTTAATTGGTTATTTTGATCCAGGTACGGTGACTTATTCTGATATTATTTTTTGATCGAAATAAATGAGTTTTATGAAAGTTATATGACATGTGCCATATGGACCTAAGATCATTCTGTTTATGCTATGATGTGCTTGGGCCCGAGGTCATGTTAATATGTGGGCCCGAGGCCGTTATGTTAATATCTGGGCCCGATACCATTGTGATATATGTGGGCCCGAGGCCATTGTGTTAATATGTGGGCCTGAGGCCGTTCTGCTATATGTTGGGCTAGAGGCCGTTCCATAATATGTTAGGCCTAAGGTCGTTCTGTAAATACGATTATGGATAATGTTGTGAAGGATGTAATTGTGGAAGAGTACTGTGTTCACATAATATGCTTTCTTCTAATTCAAGATTATTTATTTGATTTTCTTTACTTTACTATTATTTATTGAGTTTCGCTCACTCCATATTATGTTTGTACATGTAGGTGACCAGCAGAATGTAGCCCAACCTTAGAGTTTGCTTTAGGAGTTATTTTTGTGAAACTGTTGAGTCAAGCTTCCAAGTTGGAGCTTTTGCCTTTGACTCACATCATGCTATGACTTTTGTTTTGTTTTTGCTATATTGATCTTTGGACATGTACACGTTATGTTTAAAATTTCCTATGGTACATAAGATTTTGCATGGGTATGTAAATCTGTGAATGTGTGTTGATGTAAACTGTTTAACTTTGCTCATATTGCCACAGCTCAATGGACGTACATTATCATTATATACTTCCGCTTGTGACCATATTATTATAATTGTTCAGTATGTTAGTTTGAGGCCGTAGGTAATCAAGTGATTACTGGCCGATTATGACCCGAAGTTTTAGGGGTGGGTTTGGGTTATGACACAAGTAATGGGCATACACAATCCTTCAATCAAAGGAAAATCCACACAAGGGCAAGTACAACATTCACACCAATTATTTGCCTAAAACTCAAGAGGTGTTACAAGAACTTGCACAAAACTAAAATGGAATTACCTCTCAATATTTTTCTAAAAATGCTACTCTCACTCACCCAAAACAACACTTTCTGAGCAAGTTGGAGAAAGTTCAACCTGCATTGAGTTTCAAAAGCATGGCTTTTGAGCACACAAATACAGAGCTCCATTCTCTTTATTCTTGACTTGCTTTGCTACTCAGGAGAGAGATAGACATGTGAATTTCTTGAGCAGTCTCGAAAGCATGTACCTTCAGCATCAACAAGGATTGAAATACTGCTGCAGACTTGATTTTGTATCTTTGTCATCCTACTCCAAATCGTTCCACCATTACGATTCACCTTTTATTTCTTTTATGGCATTTGCATTTTGGGTAGTGAATGGCAACTCCCTGATTTGATTGCAACTAATCAGTTCAAGTATCTCTAGATGCTGCCATGACAGGTGTTGTTCGCATAGGGTTGTTAATCTGGGAAGATTTTTCAATTTCATTATCCGTAGGTTTGGAACTATGCAACTCAAAACCAATGTTTGGCTTGAAGTAGCATGCTCAAGAAGGTCCTCAGAAGACTGGTTTGAACTAGCATTCTCAAAGAGCTCTGCAAACACCCTACAAGAGCTAACGGTGACTTATTCTAGATTTTTCAAAGTGCCACTAGAAGAGACAAGATACTTTAAACTGTTACAACGGGACAAACTTGTTTTTCCTAGTTTAGAAAGTTGGAGTTTGAGAAGGTGAGCTAGTTCGGAAATGGACCTTAGATAAGACACACCATGGAGAACAAGTTCCTCAAGGTTAGATAAGAGGTGAAATCGATCATCACCGCTTCCTCTTGCTGATATAAAGGAACATAGTTTGTGGTTATGATCGGTGTTAGAGAGAGTTTGGAGAATCAGAGGGTTTTGATTTCTGGGTTCTCTGAGTTGTTGTTTAGGTTCTGCTGTTGTTGGGGATGAGGAATGATGGCCAAAACCGTAGGGACTTGTGCTGTGGCCTGGATGGACCAATGGGCTTATTCCGACTTCGTTTCATGCTCTCTCCAGTTACTTAAGGATCGTCTAGTCCGGTGCATCCACTGTTGCTTCCAACGTGAAATCGACAGCATCAGTTGCTTCAGCCATTGTGGACATGGATAATAATGATGCTAGCCACGATCAGGTCTGAGTTTAAATTGATTTCATATCTATTATCAATACAGTGATGTATATGGCAACTTTATTTTGAGATACTGATTGAAATGAAACTAGTGTAATTTTCACTTGAAATGATGATATGATGCAATTATCGTTTCATGGGTTGAATCTTGGAAAGTATGTAGCCATTAATTTCTGCTTTCAATTCTTTAATTATCTTAATTAGTTGTAAAGATTATATATACCTATTAAATGATGGTAAGATTTTGTTTTTGATCTCGTATAGATAGAAAAATAGAGTAAGAATATTATAGGTTAGCAATCTGGATTATGAGGATGTGAACCTGGATTATTACGTGGTGGGTATGTGATACAATATAAGGAAGTTGTTAAGAATGGTAAGACATTGCATAGGAGTTCCATAACTGAAAGCTAGAGAGCTAAGAAATAATCTATGACATTTGATTATTGTTATATAACCTAGTACAATAGATTAAGAAAAGTGAAGATTGAAATTATGCAAAATGATCGTTTCTGGATGAAATTGCTGTGCATGCAAGTTTTGTTTGTTTTTGTGGGGGGCAACCTTCATTCAGTCCAATTGTTTGTAAGAAGATTAAGTCTTAATACTTCAGGGTTTTTGCAGGATGATTGACCAATTGATGATTTTCTTCTTACAATTGTGAGAGCACTTACACGCGCTTTGTTAAATATTGGTCAATTTTGTTGTATTATTCTGTTTATTCAAGTCATTTGAGGATATAATTTATCATATTTCTAAGTGCACTTTTTATGTGTTTATATAAACAGTCTGTTGGACTTCGAGATGCATGCATTTGAGTTGACTTTATTACATTTCCAAGTGGACTTACCTTGTTTTTCTTGATAAGCAGACAAATATGAAGATACCTGCGGTTTAGTTGAGTTGTCGAGATATATTTAGGGGTACTTACTATAGACGTGCCCGAACGTCACAGCTCCGCCCGCGAAGGTGCGAAATCTGTTTTGTTCATTGGACTACTACAGTTCGGACTCAATGTCACGGTTCTGAATCTAATCTCGCAAAGTGCAATGCAGGATCGATAAATCACCAAAGAGTCCAAATCCGGCAAATCGTTTTGGAAAACTGATTTTTATAAAGAAGTGCGAAACATGGACTACTTTGCCAAATACAGAGTCGCCACCTAAATATTTTATTTTGAAAAATTTAGGAAACCCTGACTCGTAGCTAAGGCCACGTGTCCGTCATCACCAAAGTTGCCTCGGCTCGGGAACTTGGGTACGAGAGGGAAAGGTCATGCAATGAGCACCCCCGCTCGCCCGATCAAAGATCGGCTTTTACTAACATGATATCTTGTTTTTGAAAATAGATGCGTTCTTATTCCGGTGTATTAGCCTAGAATTACTATGTGATGCACACAACATACAAGTATAGACTAGATCGCCTAAGTTGGAACAAAACATCTCATATTTGTTTGAAAATGGTTTGAAGGTACTACTCGCAAGTAGGCTAAGACATTGATTTGCCACCCTCAAGTGGGCTTAGAAAAACATGATTTTGCCACTCTCAAGTGGGCTTAAAACTCGCATTTCAATGAATTGTTCCAATTCAAGCAATCTAAGCTTCACCCACAAGCATTCAGGCAGTTATATCATTTAAGCACATAGCCTCATGGCAAGCATACTGTCATGGCAGTCACTTACATACATGCAAGGATGCTAAAGTATAAAAGCTTACCTAGTACTCCGAGCCAAAACAAGAAGCTAGTTAGTAATCAATGCATGATCCTAGCTATGTTAAGATGGCTAATGCAACGCATGCAAAATGCAACTAGAAATAGGCTCGGCTATTCTAAGATGGCATATGTGATGCAACTTGATAAACATGTATTCAAATAGGAATTGAAATACAATACGGTTAGTATGATGCGCCGAGCCCCATGCATGCAAAGCATAAGGATGCTAATTGAAATATGCCCTAAAACTAACCATCAAAAGTTGATAAGTGAAAGGGAGAAAAAAATGGAGGTTGGAAGACATGCACACACACACACGCACACACACACACACTTATTACAAAGTTCGCCCTCTCGATGGAGGGTCTGAATAAAGGCTAAGCTAATCTAAGCTAAGCTAAGCAACTAATCTAGTAATCTAATTAGACTAATTATTACACAAACCAATTGAATAATAAGCAATCTACTTACTATTACATCACAAAACTAATTAAACAAATTAATTAAGCTACAAATTCAAACTAATTAACAAATAAAGCTTTAAACTAAGCTGCTCCAGCTCTGGTTGAAGGAGAAGAGTATGCATGCTCGGTTGCCGTCCTGAAAAGCTCTCCAAATGCTCTCTAGAGGCTCGGTTTGCAGGGTGTCTTTGAGAACTAGTTGCTGGATCTCACCAAAACAAAGGTTGAGGAGTACCAAGGCTCCGCCGCCATAGGGAGATGCCGCTGCCACCGCCAAAGAAAGAGTAGGCACTGCCAGCCAAGGATGCAAGGGTGCCGGCCATCTGTGTGGCACTACCGGCCACTGGTGTGCTGTGACACCAAACTGCAACAAAGCACAAAATAGAGGAAATGGAGGGTCTCTCAAGGGTATGTACACACTATGCCACTCCATATCACTTCAAAACATCAATGGAAGGGGCATCATTGGATCCAAGACCATCAATCACGCATCTCAATGCATGATGGCCAAAGATCCAACATGTGCAAATTCAATAAATGCATGAAAAACAAGACACCAAGACCATCTCCTTATCATGAGAGATCAAAGGCAATGGAGACCAAGGGAGATTGGCCCATTTCATCACTTCAAGTATGAAATGAGCTAATCCACCTTGTGTTCAAACACAACATCGGGTTGAACACAATGCAATGCACACAAACAACATGACATGCAAAACTCTCATGCTAATCTTGACATGAAATGCACTACTCTAACATGCAAGCCTTTATGTACAACATGTTAAGGGGCCAAGAATACCAAGGCTAGTGAAGATGATGACACTATAAGCATGCACCACAATGCTCAAACAACCAAACTAGCCCGAAACAAAGTTACACCATGCCCAAAACAGTGGCAAAACATGCTAAGATAGAAGCTCAAAGGACTATACAAATATGCATGCATATTAGCCCAAGCTTAAGGCACAAAACACAACTCTCCAAAGGCATTGAAAGAGTGAAACATGGAGTATAGTGGCATGTGTTCCAGCACTGAAATGTCATGCTAAATGACTTAAAATCATGCAAACAACTCATGTGATGCATTTTGCAAGGCTTAAGCATCAAAGCTAGTGAAGTGTATTACACTAGAGGCATGCAAGACAATGCTCAAATGGCCAAACCAGCCCCAAACAGACCTTATGCAGGCCAAAACAGTGGCTGAAATGGACTGAAATGATAGCATGCTAAGCAAGAAAAAGCATGCTCAAATGATGGCTCACAAGCAAGGCATAAAAATCAACTCTCAAATACACTTAAAGAGTGATAAACATGAGAGTATGGCAAAGATATAAGCTCTAAAATTCCATGCCAAATGATGCCAAGGCATGCAAACATCACAAGTATAGCATGGTAGGGGCCTCAAAACTCAAGACTAGTCAAGGCATTTGCACTATAGCTATACAAAACATGAGTCATATGACCATGGAAGCCCAAAAAAGTTCTAAAAAAGCCCAAAATATGAATAAAATCATGCTAGAGCATAGCCAAAATATGCTAGAATAATGAGCCAAAACATCATGCATACAAGGCTAGTAAGCAAGATTTACACTACAAGTACATGGAGCATGCAAGAGGCTATCAAACCAACCTTAGAAAGAGTTATGATATGCTAAATAATGACCAAAAATCTGCTGAAATGGAGCCCATACATGCTTAACAAACATGCTACTTTGATGAGCCACAAATGGGATTACACTACACATACAAGAAGCATGCAAGGGGTGACCAAGAAAACCAAAAATAGAGTTATGGAAGGTCTGTAAAGTCACAAAAATGAGCCTAAGCAAAGCTTCCAAGAAGTAAAAACACATGGTCATTTGGTTGGCCATCAACACAAGTAAACAAGAGAAGAGGAGGGGGGACAACCCCCACCCATTTTGGCCCTCAAAACAAGTTTTCTACCACTGAAATTCCTTTGGAATTTAGTGGTTTTAAGGCCAAAAAGAAGTTGTTTGAAAAGCTTGGAAGTTAGCTCAAAAGGCTTTACAAGCCAAAGAGCAAAGGGAGAGACAACCCCCTAGCCAAACAAGGATAAAACCACCACTCTTAGGACTGAAAAATAGAGGAAAAACAGATGTTTTTTTAGTTCAACACCACTCCAAATTTTTTTTACAAAGGTGGTCAAAACAAAGGTTTAAAGGGACAAGTGCTTACCCTTGAAGCACCTTGAAGGACAGCAGCAAAACCAGCCAAAATCTGAGCCAAAATCAGCATTTTGGAGCTCCAAATGATCCTTAAAGAACCTCAGCCCAATGGTGGTTAAGTTTGGTTAAGGGTGCCTAGGCAAAGGAGAGGTATATCTTCAAGTATACCTCTTGCATGCACACAAGGTCAAGAGGGAGAGCAAGCTTGAGTGAAAAGCTAAACTTTAGCTCTGGAATCTGTAGAGAGAGAGAGAGAGAGAGAGAGAGAGAGATTTAGTGAGAGAAGCTCTCAAAACTTTCTTAAGAAGTTCTCCTCCTTGAAAATGAGATATAAGGCTCTCATATATAGCAAAAATGGAGAATTGGTCGAAATATCTGAGCTGGGGGCTTGTGCATAACAGTTGGAGGTAAAAGATCTGCAAAAAATCTGATTTTAGACATTGTTGGCCGACCGGCCATCACTGGTGGCCGGCACTACATCATCCATGGCCGGCACCCTTCACCAGTGACCGGTAGAGAAAATCTGCTCTGTAGGTCCAACTTCAAACGGCATATCTCCTTCATGTGGACCCTTTTTAGGTCATACTTGTGTCCAAATTGAAGCCCCAGAAGTAATCTTTCCAATGGTGGAAGCCTTGCATCAAAATTCCAACTGTGCAAAAAGTTATGTCTGTTTTGGTGAAGCCGCTCAGTTTCGATCCTGTAACGACCCCAATACGCGTTGATTCAACTATATCTTTTGGAATTGAAGCTAGGTGCACGTAAAGTTATTAAAGGTTCGGTGAGTGTTTGTGGAGACTCTCATGTGTTATTTTTGGATTTGGGGATTTTGATTGAGGTGGCAATATGATGGTAAGGTAAGATTGAACCAAAGAATTTGATTCGGATAGTTATTTTACGAACAGCTGCCACTCTTTTGCCCTTTTCTTTGTCCACATTTTGAATTTGGATATGAGGTTAGAACCATTGGAAAGCTTATTTCCGGGGCTTCAATTTGGACACAAGAACGACCTAAACGAGTCCGGATGGGAAAGTTACACCTGTTTGAAGTTTTGGAATCAGGTTGTGAGTAGGTCCGCTCGAGCGGGAAAAGGTGCGCTCGAGCGGAGTTTTCGGGACAGCAGCTTTTAAATCGTGATTTTGGATCACTTTTTGATATTTTCTTTCCCCTTCTTCTTTCCTTTTCTCCCTAGTCCGAAACCCTAGCCCTAAACTCTTGAATTCCTTTACCTTGATCATGATCCACCATGATTTTTGGCATCAAGGAGGGAGATTAAGGGAAGATCAACGTTTTTATCCGATTAGAACTTGGAATTGTGAAGGCTCCATCTCTAGCTCACCTTTTTCTTTGATTATTGAGGTAAGGGTTGAATCCACATCAATATTTACAATCATAATCAAATTTGAGTTATTTCTATTGTTGAATTATGTGATTTCTATATATTTGGAGTGTATAAAAGAATTATGAGATTTTTGGGAAGTTTGGGTTTGAATAAGGAGGATTTTGGGAAGTTATGGTTATTTTACATATGAAATTGATGGATTGGATGATTGAAGGCTTGAGGAGGGTTGTGGTTGGTTTATTGGGTGATTTAGCACCTTAATTTGATATTAAGTTTGTCTAGTTTGAAGCTTTGTTTGTATTGTTAAGGATTGGAAAGATTTAGAAAGTTTGGAAATCCAGATTTTCAGAATTTTGCTTGGTGTGCTCGAGCGGAGGAAGGACCGCTCGAGCGGGGAAATCGACCTCCCAAAGAGTTTTGTATTTTTGTGCAGTCCGTTCGAGCGGCCAAAGTGGCGCCGGCGGAACCCTTTTTCGTGCAAAATTATTGATTGCTCGCTTTTGAATGTTCACCTCCGGTATTTTTAGAATGTTATTTTGATGACTTTAAGATGATTATAATTCATACGAATGTAATGATTCAATGAAGAATTCCTTAATGATTTAAAAGGAAAAGGGAGTTAATTTGTAAGTTATGTCTGTACGTAATGCACTCGGGAGGGACAACGCTCCATTGTAACTCTGAGTAAAGATTACATATGTACATCAATCTTATTATGATTATGCATATTCTGCTTTCCATGGCAATTATGCTAACAATGGTTGTATTTGAGAATTGGTGTGAACATAGAAGGATTCGCATCTATTGAGATGGCTCAAACTATTCTCAGATCCCGGCCCACGATTAATGGTTATCGGTATTGTACTATAGTTTATATAGTATTGTGTTTGATTTACCATCAAGGAACATTATTAACATTCTGTTATCCGTAGATTGGTGAATAAATAGAACAATGATGCTTATGTATCCCGAGATCTATTGATTTAAAGTATAGAACCATGGTACCTTCGTATTTCTGAAAGTGTTCAATCTGTGACATATGTTCAACATTTGCTAATAAATATCAGCAACGTTCTATTAAACTTACGTTATGTATTTTCAGTATACTATGAAACGAAATGATTGATTTATGAAAAGCTATGATATGTTGGGAATAAACGAACGAATGTTCAGTTGTTTAAAAAGTAATTGTGGCACCCTTAGTCCGGATGGCCCTCGCCCGGGGGTAACAATACCGTGGCTGTGGTCTTAGGACCTACCTGTTGTGGTCTTAGGACCTACCTGTTGTGGTCTTCGGACCTACCTGTTGTGGTCTTAGGACCTACCTGTTGTGGTCTTCGGACCTACCTGTTGTGGTCATCGGACCTACCTGTTGTGGTCTTCGGACCTACCTGTTCTGATGGACTATGGGCGTACCACATATTATCTTATGCAAAATCTGAATATGAAAATGGTTATGAAAATGGTTTGGAATCTGGAAAAGCATAAGACTGCTTCGACAAGATTATCTCGATATTCTCGACCGTTAGGTCATTCTCAGAATGTTCGGTATGGAGCAAAGTGTCAGACGGAACGAAGTGCTACACTTTGGTGGGAGCCACCTCTGGAATCCGTACGAGCCACCTCTTGAGTCCATACATCTGTTATTTCTGTTACCACGCTATATGCGTCCTGCTACTTACGCTTTATGCGGTCTGTTATTTCTGTTATTACTGTTCTGTCTGTTATTTCCGTTATCCTTACTACTTCTGTTATTTATGGGCCGGTGGCCGTTCTGCTATATCTGGACCTTTGGTCGTACTGCATCCGTAGGCTTGTGACAGTCCTGTATAGACTGAGTTTAACGCTATTCTGTTACGAAAGTAGGACCCATGACTTTTGGAAATAATTATGGAATGTAATTAATCAGATATATCTGCAGTTCTATGTGTGATTATTTAAGTTAAACATTATATTGTTTATGTACTATTATTCACTGAGTTCGCTCATTTTATATTTTGTCTGCATGCATTCAGAGGTAACCAATCGGGAGTTCAGTCCCAACCTTTAGGGCTTGTATTTCTCTTGTTAACCTTGAGGCGTCCAGGCACCACCTGAGGCTGTTCATTTTGTAAAGTTCTGCCGAGTTCCGACTTATGCATTGGATGTATATTTTGGGTTGATTGTATAATTTCTTCTTCATTTATATTTTTGTTATGTGCCTATTTATGAGGCAGAGTCGAGTCTTATGTGTGTAAACTATCTGTATAATATTTATTTAGTGCAATGTGTGCGGTCCTGGCATGGTAGTAGTAGCTCAATGGATGATGTTTTATGTATTTTATATTATTAAAGGCTTCCGTTCAGGCCCCGTGTGATATATATATATAACAGGTTTAGTGTCTGTTTTCGAATGGGTCATGCCCAAACTTTTAGGGGCGGGTTTGGGGCGTGACAGATCCTATCCGGATTCATGCCGAACTTCTCCCAAACTTGTTTTATTCTCCCCTCTCCTCTTTTCTTCAAATCCAAACCCCTAAACAAGGTGTTTTGAAAGATTTTTCAGAGATTTCATCTCTCCTTCATTCATTTCCACTTTGTCCTTGCTTGGTTTACCGAAAAACGCAACATTTAACAAAATACGAGCATCAGAACATCGTAGAATCATCTTTTCAAAAATATTTTGAAAGAGAGGGTTTTAAGGTCTAAAAACCATTCAAAATAGTTTTAGTCCAAAAAGGGGTGTGAGGTTGGGATTTGACTCTCTCCTTGCCGAAGAAATCGAACCCTTGCACTACACAACTTTCATCACCAAGTAAACCATCAGTAACGCCCAAGTCTTAAGGTCGGTCAAAAATGGGGTGTCTACACTTACGTGTAGGTCTTAATAAGTGGACATGCTTGATTTGATAAGTGGACAAAATTTCAATACATAAGCACTTTGATTGTGTTGGAATATGGAATATTGTATATTTAATTTAGGAATTTAATTTTAGGGTTTGATTGTGTAATTATTTAATTCTTTTTTCCATGTATCTTATATTGATTATATATAGACATGGTCTCACCCAAATTAGGGTAAGCCAATATTTTACAACTCTCTTCTTAGTATCAGAGCCAAACCCTAGCCACCCACCACCCTTGTCTTCTATTGCCAACAGCCCTAAACCACCTACCCAGCCACTCGACAGCCCTTCTTCTTCCCTCTACCCAGCCGAAAGTTTTCCTCTTCCTTCTCAGCCCCTCGGCAGTCAATTTTCCTCATTGCCGTAGCTTCCTTAGGTGCCGACTAGACCCTTCCTGCCTTGGGTCTAGTGTGGCTTCCCCTCTTGGGTGTTGTTCTTCTCTCTTTACCTTTCTAGGGTTCTTGTGCTGATGTGGTAAGAACTTTCTAGTTTGATTATCTGTTGTGTTGGGTTACCAGTGTATTCGGTAGCATCTATTTTGTGTGACGCTGCTACTTTGGCTTCGTAGTGTTTCAGCATGTCTGACTTTGTTACATAAACTCAGAGCATTATGCCTCATTCAGATGTTTCCTTGGCCTCATATGTTCTAGTTCATCAGATTACTAGTGTGTTGCTCACTGGTCGCAACTTTGCGGCTTAGAGTCGGTCTATAAGTCTCTACCTTGGGGGTAGAGGCACATCTGGATGGCTTTTGGAAACCGAGATACAACCTCCCGCTGATGATCCTAAGCGGGTTCAATGGGATATTGACAATTGCACCTTACTTGGTTGGATGTTCAACTCTATGGAAGAATGCATCTATAACATGTTTATGTACTGTGATATAGTTCCTCGGTTGTGGAGTGCTCTTACCCAGATGTGCGCACATGCCCACAATGATGCTAGGATTTTCGAGCTCTATAAGGATATTTCTCATGCCTCTCAGGAAGCTTTGGGTTTTACCATTGCTGAATATTTTAGGTATCTTCAGTCTCGCTGGGAGGAGTTAGCACAGTATGAGCCATTGAGTGATTTTCCAACTGTTGCTGCTTCTATTGTGTCTGCTCGTCTTGCTCGCTAGCACACTTATCAATTTCTGATGGGTTTAAAACCTGAATTCGAGTCTCTTCGTATTCAGATTTTGAACACATCACCTATGCCATCCTTATATGAGGCTTTTGCTACTATTGACAGTGAGGAGCGTCATCGTCGATTAATTCAACTAGTGGCTTCGCTTCTTTCCTCTGTTCCTGTCTTATCTTCCGTTTCAAATCAGATGGCTCTTGCTGCCAAGTTTAGTTCTCATGCTTCTAGTAGGAAGGTTATTTGTCGTCATTGTGGTGCAACTGGTCATGTCCAAGCACGGTGCTTCAAGCTTCATCTTGAGTTGAAGCAACGCTTTGCAAGGATACGCCCTTCAGGCTCTCTCCATACTGCTGTTCTTGCAGACACCTCTAGTACTCCTCAGCCGACTCATCCTATTGATCTTCATCAGCTTCAATCTCAGATTGGTCGCCTTTAAGAACAACTTGGTTCATTCACTACCATGTCTCTAAGTGTTCATTCCACTGCTACACTCACTACAGGTACTCCTACAGCCTTTCATGTTCACACTGCACCTACTTGGGTATTGGATTTTGGGGCCAATGATCATATGATCGATGAGTTTTCTTATTTATCCTCTCCTATCTTTACTACTGCTCAGACTATTTGTCTTGTTGATGGGTCTATTTCACATGTCGAACATAAGGGTGATGTGTCCTTGTCGTTTGATATTACACATACTTCTGTCTTACACGTGCCCCGTTTTGCTTATAATCTTCTCTTTGTGAGTCGTCTTGCTAAAAAACTTCATTGTGCTGTTATTTTCTTACCTACTCATTGCTTATTACAGGACCTGACTTCGAAGAAGAATTTTGGCAGGGGGTTTGAGCGCGACAGGCTATACTACTTCGGGGACCCACCACCTTCTTATTCTACCACTTCTAGCCTGCAAGCCGCTGTGTTACCTGAGTCGTCTTCCTATATGTTTTCTTTTCAAACTTTAGCCTTATGGCATGCTGGTTTGGGACATGCAAACTTTAATTATTTAGCCTTGTGGCATGCTCATTTAGGTCAAACTTTAATTATTTCCATCACTTAATAAAGCTTGCAAGGATCATTTGTTTCATTGTGTTGTTTGTGAACTGTCTAAACATGCTCGTACTTCTTATATTCCTCGCATGTATCGTGCCTCCTGTATGTTTGACCTTATTCACTCTGATATATGGGGTCCTTCTCCTCTTTTAGCTTTTCCGGGGCATCGCTATTATGTAACTTTCATAGATGACCATTCTAGGTGTACTTGGGTTTATTTGCTTAAAAAGAAGTCTGATGTGCTTCCACTTTTTATTCAATTTCTCCAAATGGTCAAAACCCAATTCCACACCATTGTACACAATGTTTGTTCTGATAATTGAGGGGGGAGTACATCTCTGATGCATTTCGCTCCCAACTTAATCAGTAGGGAATTTTGCACCAACTTACTTGTACTTACACCCCTGAACAAAATGGGATTGCTGAACGTAAAAACCATCATATTATGTCTGTTGTCTATTGTCTTCTTTGTGGGATGAATGTCCCTAAGTCCTACTGGCATATGGCTGTGCTTACTGTTGTTTACCTCATTAATTGGACACCTAGTCGGATTCTTCCCGGGTTGGCCCCTTTTTAATTACTTCGACTAGATACCGTGCTATTTCCTCTTGTGCCTCGTGTGTTTGGTTGCACTTGTTTTGTTTAGGATCGAAGTCCAACTCTGCCATGGCCCGAACCCGCCCCTAAGGGTTAAGGACATAACCGGCCAGTAATCCTGAGATTACCTACGGCCTCCATACAAATCAGACATAACTCAACAGAGTAAAGGGGCCAAATGGAAGCAATAATTAAAAACTTTGTCCATAGAGCCGTGCTTATATGCACTTTAAAACAAACCATGCGCATATACGTTAATAACCCACATCAAAAGTACAGTAGCATAAATTTCTTTATAGACAGGATCATCTAAACTGAGTCAACCCATAGCAAACTATATACAATATACACAAGACCCTTGCCAACAAGACAGGATATAAACGAGTAACAAAAAAGGCAAGGTTTGGTCTCGTGCGTGAGACCCAAGGCTGACTCTCCCAAAACTCCTGCTGTTCCTGGCTAACTTCACTGGGGCTGGGGTTGGACCTCACTTGGCTCACCTACAATTACATGAATGAGCGTGAGCGAATGCCCAGTGAATAATATCAAATGCAGAACTTATACAACATTGTAGCACAACATATTCCGAACGGCCTTGGGCCCAATTCGTAATTCCAGTTAACAGATAGACATGTATATATATATATATATATGTACGAAATACAATCAAGTAGTCATGATTCCAGACATTCGGGCCCTTGGCCTATTCAGACTTCCATTCTTGTCAAAACGGCCTTCGGCCCATTCGATTATGTCAAAACGGCCTTCGGCCCATTCATTTATTCCAAAACGGCCTTTGGCCCATTTATTTGTCACAACGGCCTTTGGCCCATTCATTTGTATCAAAATGGCCTTCGGCCTATTCCTCAATGTCAAAACGGCCTTCGGCCCATTCATTTATTTCAAAACGGCCTTTGGCCCATTCATTTGTCACAACGGCCTTTGGCCCATTCATTTGTATCAAAACGGCCTTCGGCCCATTCATTTATTTCAAAACGGCCTTTGGCCCATTCATTTGTCACAACGGCCTTTGGCCCATTCATTTGTATCAAAACGGCCTTCGGCCCATTCCTCAATGTCAAAACGGCCTTCGGCCCATTCATTTATTTCAAAACGGCCTTTGGCCCATTCATTTGTCACAACGGCCTTTGGTCCACTGTGCTTATCAAAACGACCTCTTGTCCATTCATGTTTATCAAAACGACCTTTGGTCCATTCATTTATTCATGTCAGACTTACGTCCACAATCCCAATTAGCAATTAATCAAGCTTATAAGGGAATAACCAATTGAACATTCACAAACATTCAAATGTCGATATTACTCACAGTGATCGGCTCGTGGATTTGCCCTGGAGCTTGACCCTACACATTTCATAAACACAAAAGGGTCATTAACAGTTCAATTCGTTTCTTTAATTCACATATTCCTCCTTAGGCTTTATTCATATCCCATTAACTCATTTGTAATGCTTAACATATGCCTAAGAGTGCTTACAAGTGAAAGAGAACGGAAAACCGAACACAAGATGCAAGAACAGAATTTCGAACAGGTCCCCGCCGAAGAGGCTTCCGCCGAGCGGACCCTTAGGTCTGCAATCGGTTGCCTCAATCCTTCGCCGAGCGTGAATTCTTCCGCTCGAGCGTACTCCCCGTCACATAGCTCCCCGCTCGAGCGCCAATTTCCCAGCTCGAGCGGGCCTCATGTCTGCAGAAAAATGCTGGGGGCTCGATTTCTCGCTCGGCCATTACCCTTCGGCCGAAGTGAAGTCGACTGAAATTCCAGATTGTGTTCTTGAGCTTCAATTCGAATTCCCAGCCACACTACTTACATGCAATGGCCCAAATCTCAAATTTAATCATGCTAACATGATACCAATGCAAGATTACAACATTAGGAAGCTCAATTTCATAATTTATCTACATGCATGGCCCATTTTCCACCAACTCATACCAATGTAACCATTTCATGCATTCAAAGCTTCTACTTCCATGGATTATACATGCATGTGACATATAGCCTTCATTCTCATCTCATATGATGAAGAGATGGTCAAATACATGGATTTCAATCAAAATTACAACATGAGTCATGTAATCCAAGCTCAAATATGCAATTTCAAAACCATACCTACATGCATGCATATATAGTCTTCAAATTCATCAAAACTAACTCCTTTCATGTTCTAGATCACAAATTCATCTTCAATTCATGAAATCACAACTCAAATTCATGAGTTAGGGGTTGGTTACTTACCTAGGAGCTTTAATCTCCCAACCTCTAGTCAATTCTTGAGTTAAACCTTCAATTTCCCAAGCTAGAGCCAAAATTGTCCAAGTCTCCTTCTTCCCTCTCTATATCCGGCCTCTTCCTCTCTCTCACTTGTCTAACTCAGATTTTGAGTTCTAAGAGAGCTAAAGGGGAGTGCAATGCAGTTAAACAACTAGCCCCACTAACATTATATTTAATATAAAATATTTGGGCTCTTAATCCATCATTTTAATCAGTTTACATTGACCAGAATAAATTTCCAATTAAATTTTTCCGTAGGCTCTAAAAATTACGCCAATCACAATGGCGTAGTCGAGTCCGGGTTCTGTGGCCGATAAGGCCCTCAATTTAATTTCCGAAGCGGACTATTCAAACAGATATTCCTACGGTGAACAGATAGAGTTCCAAAATCACATATATTCGCATAATGGCACGTAAAATCATGCTAAACACGTAATCACATTCAAATTAAGAGCCAATTAGCGTAATACAGAACAGGGGTGTCACAGTCTTCCCCCCTTTAGGAAGTTTGGTCCTCCAAACTTAAGTTACCTTCGTCGGGAAACAAATGTGGATAGCGTAGTCGCATTTCCTCTTCTTTTTCCCACGTGGCATCCGTCCCATAGTGTTCCTTCCATTCCACTTTCACCATTGGGATGGACTTATTCCTCAATTCTTTCACTTGTCGGTCCACAATTCTCTCTGGCCATTCAGCATATTCCATATTTTCATCAATAGCAACCCGGTGATAGTCAATCACATGAAATGGGTCTCGGAGGTAACCCCTCAACATCGACACGTGAAACACATTGTGGATTTGTTCAAATCCCGGCGGTAAAGCCACTCTGTAAGCAATTGGACCAAGCCTCTCCAAAATCTGAAACGGCCCGACGTAACGGGGCGATAGTTTGCCCTTCATCCCAAATCGGACTTGGCCTTTCATCGGAGAAACACGGATGAACACATGGTCACCGACCTTATACTCAAGGGGCCTTCTTCGGACGTCCGCATAATACTTTTGTCGGTCCTGGGCTGTTTTGAGCCTTTGGCGAATAGTCTTGATTTTCTCAGATGTGTCTTGCACAATTTCTGGCCCAAGCAAAGCTCTATCCCCGACCTCTGTCCAACAAATAGGTGACCTATACCTCCTACCATACAAAGCCTCATACGGAGCCATACCGATGCTGGAGTGGAAGCTGTTATTATAAGCAAATTCTGCAAGTGGCAAATATTCTTCCCAACTCCCCTGAAAATCCAAAGCACACATGCGAAGCATATCCTCCAAGGTTTGTATCGTCCGTTCTGATTGCCCATCTGTTTGTGGGTGGAATGCAGTACTGAACCTTAGTTCTGTTCCCAAAGCTTCCTGCAAGCTCTTCCACAACCTAGACACAAATTTCGGATCTCTATCCGACACAATAGATACTGGAACACCGTGTAAGCGGACAATCTCATCAACATAAATAGTAGCCAATCTATAAGCAGTAAATGTAGTTTTGACAGGCAGAAAGTGTGCAGATTTAGTCAATCTATCAACTACAACCCAAACAGAATCCATACCTCAAGAAGTCCGAGGTAGGCCAACAACGAAATCCATGGTCACATGTTCCCACTTCCATTCAGGTATAGGGAGAGGTTGGAGTAGACCGCCTGGTTTCTGATGTTCGGCCTTAACTTGCTGACACTGAAGGCACTTTGACACATATTCTGCAATCTCTTTCTTCATCTTAGGCCACCAATAAGTCTGTTTCAGGTCCCGATACATTTTGTTGTTACCCGGATGCATAGCAAATACAGATCTGTGGCCTTCATCTAAAACTCTCTTCTTTAGTTCCGGGATATCAGGGACACACATTCTGTTTTGGAATTTCAGCAGTTCATTCTCAATGCTGAATTCCGCTTTTGGACTCGTCTCAAATTCATCAATTACCTTTCTAAGGAACTCATCCTCTTTCTGTTTCTGCTTGATTTCATCAATGATCGCCGGTTCGGCTGTAACGGCGGCTATCAATCCGCCCTGCTCATGCATCACCACTTCAATTTCAGACTTCCCAAGGTCTTGCAAAATTTCCCTTTGTTCAGTAAGCAAACAAGCTATACTCCCTGTTGATTTTCTGCTCAAGGCATCAGCGACTGTGTTAGCTTTCCCGGGGTGGTACTGAATTTCTAGATCGTAATCTTTTATCAATTCCAGCCATCTTCTCTGACGCATATTCAGCTCTTTCTGTGTGAAGAAGTATTTTAGGCTCTTATGATCCGTGTAGACTTCGCATTTCGCCCCATACAAATAATGCCGCCAGATTTTCAAGGCAAAAACAACCGCGGCCAACTCCAGGTCATGTGTCGGATAATTCTTCTCATGTGGCCTCAACTGTCGTGAGGCGTAAGCAATAACCTTCCCGTTCTGCATTAACACACAACCCAAACCCTTATATGATGCATCACTGAAGATTACGAAATTTTCCGTACCTGAAGGCAATGTCAGAATTGGTGCAGTGGTCAACCTTGTCTTCAATTCATGAAAGGCTGATTCTTTTTCTTTGTTCCACTCAAAAGGCTGCCCCTTGTGTGTCAGTTGGGTAAGAGGTACTGCTATCTTTGAAAAGTCCTTCACAAACCTTCGATAGTACCCAGCTAAGCCCATGAAACTGCGAACTTCTGTCACATTAGTGGGAGCAGGCCAATTCACAATCGCTTCTATTTTCTGCGGGTCCACCGAAATTCCTTCTTTGTTGATCACATGTCCTAAGAAAACAACTTCATCCAACCAAAACTCACATTTCTTTAGTTTAGCAAACAATTTCCTTTCCCGAAGTATTTGTAAAACAATCCTCAAGTGATGTTCATGCTCCAGTCTATCTCTAGAGTATATCAAAATATCATCAATGAAGACTACCACAAATTCATCGAGGTAGGTTTTAAAAACTCTATTCATTAAGTCCATGAATGCTGCCGGAGCATTAGTCACTCCAAATGGCATAACAAGGAACTCAAAATGACCATACCTCGTCCTGAATGCTGTCTTCTCAACATCCTCTGCCTTGACTTTCAATTGATGATACCCTGACCTCAAATCAATCTTGGAAAACACCTGTGATCCCTGCAACTGGTCAAATAAGTCATCAATACGGGGCAAGGGATACTTGTTCTTTATTGTTACCTTATTCAATTCCCGATAGTCGATGCACAGGCGCAAAGTACCATCCTTCTTTTTCACAAATAACACTGGTGCACCCCAAGGCGAAGTGCTGGGTCGAATAAACCCTTTATCAAGAAGGTCTTTCAACTGTTCCTTTAGTTCTCTCATTTGGTAGAGCCATCCCAGAGGGAGTTTTAGAAATAAATTTGGGTGCTCGCATATCCTCAATAGTAAATTCTATCTCCCTGTCTACCAATTCCCCTGGTAATTCATTTGGAAACACATCTGGGAATTCTCTAACAATGGGAATATCATTCAATTCAACATTCACAGATTGTTCAATCAATGCATAACACAAATAACCCTGGCACCCTTTCCTGATCAATTTACATGCTTTCATTGCAGATATCAAATAGGGCGGGGGCACTACCCCATTTCCCACAAACACAATCTCTTTCTGTTCTGGTGGTTTAAGCACAACCCTCTTTGTCACACAATCTATGGTGGCACAATATTTGGTCAACCAATCCATGCCCAAAATTACATCGAAATGTCGAAAGTTTAAGGGCAACAAATCTACATATAGGGTAGCATCCTCAATATGCATGTCACAAAACCGATATACATATTCACATAACACAGATTCCCCCGATGGAGCAGACACACATAACAAATATGGCAACAATTCTAGAGGTCTTTTCAGTCTAGATGCAAATGCATATGTCACAAAAGAGTGTGTTGATCCAGAATCAATTAATACAAGGGCAACCTGACTACATATTGAAATAGTACCTGAGACAACGGCATTGGCATTCCGCGTATCGCCCGGGACAAGCGCAAAAACTCTCCCCTGTCTCACTGTATCCCCGGTGATAGCGGTTCTCACAGTATTTCCCGGCTTCGGGATCGATGCAGTGGAACTAGCTGCGATCTTCCCACCATTCTGATTACACTCTCGAGCTATATGCCCTTGTTTCCCACACTTGAAACAGCCTCCTGATGCCCGGTAACAAACTCCACGGTGCCTTTTGCTACAGATATTGCACATGGGAGCTGTGTCTCGGGAAGAATTTGAAGTAGTGGAGGAGCCCGTGTTTTGCTTTTTCAGAAATTTCTTCTTCGAAAAGAAGCCTTGCCTTTTGTTACCCTTCCATTCTGACGTTGGTTTAGCCTGTCTAGCTATATTAGCCTCGGATATGATGGCCCTGTCAAGCACCCCAATATAGGTTTCCAACTTTAGGACATTCACTCTCTCTAGGATGTCACTGCGGAGTCCACCTTCGAAATGTCTTGCTTTCTTATAGTCTGTGTCAATCACATGCGGTGCAAACCTGGCCAACTCAGTGAACTTGGCCTCATACTCAGCCACAGTCATGCTATTTTGCTTAAGTTCCATGAACTCTGCCACTTTCCTATGCCGGACACACTGCGGGAAGTACTTATCATAAAAGATTTCCAGAAACTTTACCCAGTCAACATCCTTATGATTTTCTCGCATTAACATCCACCATCTCCTCGCTTCGTCTTCTAGCATAAAAGTGGCTAGAAGCACTTTCTGAGTCTCTGAACAGGGGAACACTTCAAATAATTTCTCTATGCCGAGGACCCATGCTTCGGCCTTCAACGGATCCAATCCCCCATGGAACTGCGGTGGTTTCATCTTCTTAAATTCCTTGGTGAGAGCTATAATCCGGTCATCATTCTGATTATCGGGCACGGGTGGTGCCTGAGGTTGAGGTGGAGGTAGCGGGGGTGGTTGCTGCCACTGTTGTTGCCACTGTTGTTGCCACTCCTGTTGCTGCCTCAGTGTTTCTGCCATTTCTTGGATCAATCTTTCCATTCTGTCCATCCTGGCAGTAGAAGACTCCTCTAGCTCATCACCTCTTGTTCTCACCATCTGATTAAGCTTGCATTATATTTCATACAGGATATACACAAGTATGCACGTACAAGGAGTATACATACCCAGATAATTTGCAATGCAAGTAGGTCACAACTCATAACACACAATTACCCAAATCAAAATAATTAGCATGTTCATAATGTCTTCAAAGCTCATATCAGCATTTAAGCATACCGTCAATGCTTCCAAAGTCATATCTATCACATGAATGCATCCTAGATCTCATCTAGACGCCTATCGCTCTTTTTGGACATGTGTGTGAGTTATTAACTCGTGCTCTGATACCACTCTGTCATGGCCCGAACCCGCCCCTAAGGGTTAAGGACATAACCGGCCAGTAATCCTGAGATTACCTACGGCCTCCATACAAATCAGACATAACTCAACAGAGTAAAGGGGCCAAATGGAAGCAATAATTAAAAACTTTGTCCATAGAGCCGTGCTTATATGCACTTTAAAACAAACCATGCGCATATACGTTAATAACCCACATCAAAAGTACAGTAGCATAAATTTCTTTACAGACAGGATCATCTAAACTGAGTCAACCCATAGCAAACTATATACAATATACACAAGACCCTTGCCAACAAGACAGGATATAAACGAGTAACAAAAAGGGCAAGGTTTGGTCTCGTGCGTGAGACCCAAGGCTGACTCTCCCAAAACTCCTGGCATTTCTCGGCCGACTTCATCAATGGGGTTGGACCTCACTTGGCTCACCTACAATTACATGAATGAGCGTGAGCGAATGCCCAGTGAATAATATCAAATGCAGAACTTATACAACATTGTAGCACAACATATTCCGAACGGCCTTGGGCCCAATTCGTAATTCCAGTTAACAGATAGACATGTATATATATATATATGTACGAAATACAATCAAGTAGTCATGATTCCAAACATTCGGGCCCTTGGCCCATTCAGACTTCCATTCATGTCAAAACGGCCTTCGGCCCATTCGATTATGTCAAAACGGCCTTCGGCCCATTCATTTATTCCAAAACGGCCTTTGGCCCATTTATTTGTCACAACGGCCTTTGGCCCATTCATTTGTATCATGCCTTGTTCATCTCATTGTGTATGTTAGTTTCTACGTACATTGTGTATGCTAAGTGTCATGTGCATTGAGTATGCCATTGTTAGTTCATAGCATTGTGTATGCTAGTTGCATATTTGCATGTTATCCCTTGCAAGTTTGCATGACTTAGTTGCATTGCATTAAGATTGCATTCTAGAGTTACATTGGTGCATGCCTTGTTTGTTGCATTGTGTTTGGGATAGGGGCTAGTCCAAACACGGGAAATGAAGGATGTTTCATAGTCGAAGTGATGAAACGTGCCTCGATTCCTGGTCGCCGACACTCTTGACTACCCATGACGGAGTTGTCGGCTTTAGGTGCTTGTATGTGCATTCATTTCACATTGAGTCGTGCAATTTGACCCTTCGGCCATCATGCATCGAGATGCGTGATTGGTGGCCTGAGGGTCAAGGACTACACTCCCTAGAGCTTATGCAATGATGGGGAGAGTGGTCATGCACACATGTGTTGCGAATACCTTGCCATCTCTCTCTCTTGCCTTCTGTTGCAGAAAACCAGAAACCAGGGGCAGAAACTGGTCGGCCGACCAGATTTAGTGGCTAGTCGACCACTTTTTCTGGTTTTTCACCACAAAAGTGGTCGGCAGATGGTCTCCAAGGCGAATAGCTAGTCGGCAGCCTTTCCACAGATTCCCAGGGTGGAGTTTCAGCCTTCTGGAGCTTTGTGCAATGTTCTGAGGCCAATTGCAAACAGAGGCAAGTCGAGGTGTCGCGAGGGATTTCCGAACAAGGCAATTCAAGCATGCATGCGTCCTTTGTCATTCAAAGTAGAGCTGGGGTGGCCCATATTCATTTAGTTTGCATGCTCATTTAGTTCGCTTACTTAGTTAATGTTGTGTAATAAGTAGTTGTGACTTGTTATTCATTTCGTCGTGTAATAACTAGTTTAATTAGATTAGCTTAGATTAGCTAGCTAGTTCTGTATTATTTATTCGGACCCTCCGTTGAGAGGGCAAATGTTGTAAATAAGTGTGCGTGTGTGTGATGCATGTCTTCCAACCCCCATTTCTTTCTCCCTTTTATTTACTAGCTTTCGATGGTTAGTTCTAGGGCATGTCTCAATTAGCATCCTTATGCTCGCATGTTTGTATCCATTCATCTGTCTTGCATGCACTGGGCTCGGTGCATCATACTAACTGCATTGTATTTCAATAACGAGTTGAATACATGTATCAACTGTTGCATTTCACATGCGATTTTAGAATAACCGAGCCTATCTTAGTTGCATTCTTGCGTGTGTTGCATTAGCCATCTTAACATGAACTAGGATCATGCATTAATTACTAACTAGTTTCTGTTTTGGCTCGGAGTACTCGGTGAGTGTCTATGCTTTAGCATCCTTGCATATGTGTGAGTGACTGCCATGATAGCATGCTTGCCATGAGGCTAACTGCTTATGTGATATAACTGCCTGAATGCCTGTGGGTGAAGGTTGGATTACTTGAATAAGGGCAATTCATTAATTGCGAGTTTTAAGCCCACTTGAGAGTGGCAAATAACCATGTTTTCTAAGCCCACTTGAGGGTGGCAAAATCCACATTTCAGCCTACTTGCGAGTAGCAAACTGCTTTAAAAAACAAACATGAGATGATTTGTTCCAAGTTAGGCGATCCAGTCTATACTTGTATGTTGTGCGCATCACATAGAAATTCTAGGTTCAAAAAGCGGAATAAGAACACATGTGTTTTCAAAAACAAGATATTATGTTAGTAAAGGCCGATCTTTGATCAGGCATGCGGGGGTGCTCATTGCATGACCTTCCCCTCTCGTACGCAAGTTCCCGAGCCGAGGCAACTTTGGTGATGACGGACACGTGACCTTCGGCACGAGTCAGGGTTTCCTAAATTTCCCAAAACAAAATATTTAGGTGGCGACTCTGTATCTGGCAAAGCAGTCCATGTTTGGCACTTCTTTCTAAAAATCAGTTTTTCAAAACGATTTGCCGGATTTGGACTCTTTGGTGATTTATCGGTCTTGCATTGCACTTTGCAAGATTAGATTCAGAACCGTAACATTTGAGTCCGAACTATAGTGAGCCCAATGAACAAAATGGGATTTTCTTGAGACATTCGGGCGCGTCTACAGTGTTATTCTGCGTCTTTCCTACGTGATGTGTAGTTAAGATTGCATAATTTTCTTACATCCTTTCTACATGAAGTGCGGTTCGGCTTGTGGTTCTCACACGTAGCGTGTTTATTTGCTTATGTCTTCTTATGTATGATATTATTGTACCTTGTTGGTTTCTTTAAAATATGACATTATCTTTGCATGACATGCGCATTTAAATGCTTTATTATAGCCTCATTGCATGATCATAAGTTATGTTGTTACATCGTGCATATCATTTGCATCTTGCCCTAGAACTATGTTGGTTTGATTCCTTCTAAAGGGATACGTAGGCAGCCTGTGGATGCAACCTTTCTTTGTTTTGCTTTCTTGTTTGTCCAAGTCTTCGGCCTTGTCAAAAATGGGTCGTCTCTGGGCTTTGACATTCACTCCCATCATTTCATGACTTCCGAGTTCTGTCAAAGAGGGGCAACTGTAGACACCCCATTGTTGACCGTCCTCAAGACTTGGAAGTCATCATTTGAATACTCGATGATCATCTATGTTTGTGTTCGTTTTGAAGGCTCGAAGTTCTTGGCAGAGCGCCTTGCCTTTGAGCCTTTGAAACCTATCTGTTTTATGCTTGGTTGTGGACTAAGAGCTTGTTGCTTCAAGCATGGATGAGGGGGTGGCCTACCGGCCAGCCCTACAACTCATCGGCCATGGGTTGTGCCCATCGGCTATCAATGGTGGCCGGCCGACTACATTGATGGCCGATCGGCCTCATTAATGGCCGGTCGGCCACCAATGATGGCCGGTCGGCCACCAATGATGGCCGGTCAGCCACCAATGATGGCCGGTGGCCATTTTTCTCCTTTTTTTAGATATTTGTTTGCCAGCTGTGCCACCTGTTGATCACTGAAGCTCATCTCCATACACGTGTATGGAGGGATGAATACAATATTGTATCTTGATTTTCTATATATAGAGGGGTCTCTCCCTCATTTTGAAATGTTAGACAATTTGGAACAAATTTCTCCCTCTCTCTCTCTAGAATTCTCTCTCTTTCTTCTTATCTTGTGCATTATAGTTAGAATTTCCTACACTTTGCACTAAGACCCTTTATCAAACATCCTCACCTTGCAGTTGAGGTTCTTTGAGGCTTAGTTTGAGCTCCTATGGGTGGTTTTAGCTTAGAATTTTGGCTGTTTTGGTGTTGTGCTTCAAGAGGAAAAGGTCTTGCCTTGTAACCTTTATTTTGAACACTTGCTTTGCCATCTTTTCACACTATTTTTGAGCTGGTTTTCAACTGTAAAAACCTCTGATTTTCAGTCCTAAAATGGTTGTTTGAGCCTATTTTGAGTTAGGGGGTTGTCTCCCTTTTTTGCTCTTTGGCTTGTGAAGCCTGTTGTGCCATTTCTTACCATCTTTAAATCAAAATTTTTGGCCCTTTAAACCACTGAAATTCAAAGTTATTTTAGTGGTGAAAATCAACTTTTGAAGTCTAAAAGTGGAGGGGTTAGCCTCCCCTCCTTGTGTCTTGCTCTCATGCCTAGGTTGCTTCACATGTTAGCTTGATTTTGTAGCTTAATTTACTTTAATTCAAGCATGTTTTAAGCACTATTTTGGCATGTTTCAACTCTGTTTTTGGTTGGTTGGAGCACTTGTTGCTTACTTTTTGTACTTGCAGTGCAATTGGGCTCATTAGTCTAGCAAGCTTAATGATTTAGCCTATTATTTTAGTTTGTGTTAGCTTGACACCAGCATGTTTTTGCTACTATTTCTCCATGCTTTAACTTTGTTTTGGGTCAGCTAAGTCCTTCGAGGCTTGTATTGCATGGCTATAGTGTAACGGTCTTCACTAGCTCATTGTTTAAGGCTTTAAGCATGAGGTGTTTGAGTTGGTTGCACATTGTAGCATCATTTTGCATGTAATTTCAGTGTATATAGCTCTGTCACATGCTCATTTATTTCACTCTTTCATTGCTTTTGAGAGTTGTGTCTTGAGTCTTGTTTGCAAGCTAACATGTGAGCATGTTTTTCTAGCATTTTGTGCTTCAATTTCAGCATGATTTAGCCACTGTTTTAGCATGCTTAAGCTCTATTTTGGGCTGGTTTAGTCCTTTGAGGCTTGTATTGTGGGGTTGTGGTACAATCTCCTTCACTAGCTTAATGTCTTAGGCTTTAAACATGTCTTGCATGTGTTGATTGCATGATTTAGTGTCGCTTTGCATCCCATTTCAGCACTTTAAATCTCTGCAATTCACTCTTTCATTTGTGTTGAAAGGGGCGTTGAACCATTTGTTGGCTTGAGTGTGGAATTGAGGCCCTCATGCCTAATGGTTTTAATCCTCTCTTGAGGGTTTCTACTAACCAACATCATAAGGTTTCTTTCAGGCTCAAGGTATTTGTGGTTTAAGCCCACTTTCAATTAGAGGACTCCCACCTTCGACTTAATCGATTAAAGGACTAATCTGTAATGTAAAATGAGTAAACAAAAATGAACAAAGTAAAAAAGCCAAGATAAGCATCTTTGTTGTTGCATTGCATGTGTTCGGATCGAACGTTAATCTGAACGCAAGAAAAATGGGACGTTTCATACTCAAAGTGATGAAACGTGCCACTTTTCTTGGTCACTATCACCCTTGATCATGTATGATAGGGTGATGGTCGTTTTGGTCTTGTTTGTGCATTCATTGACCTTATATAAGCTTGATTCTTTAGGCATCACGCATTGAAAATGTTTTGTTGATGGTTCAGGAATCAAAAGTTACACTCCTTTGAGCTTGTGTGATGGTAAGGAGGGTAACAATGCATACACTCCTTGAGAATACATTGCCTTGCCTCTGTTTGTTCTCTATTGCAGCAAAAGGAGGAAGTTCAGGAAAGCAGTGGCCGACTGGGCACATGTACTGGCCGACTGGCCACCAGTAATGGCCAATGGCCATCAATTGTAGCCGATTGGCCATTAATGAAAAGTTTGCACGGTGTGTTCTTTAGTTAGAGCAGAGGCAATTTGGAAGTTGGCACAATTTTCAGAGATCAAACGAGTGCAAACAGAGGCATCTAAAGGCAAGGTGGTGGATTTTCGGGAGGAAGCCAACCGAGCATGCATGCATCCCTCGCCCTCGAGGCCATTTCCACTTAATTGCTTTAATTAGTTAGAGTAGCTAATTATTCAATTCAAGTATTGTACTTAATTAGTTTGTGTAACTAGTTATTCAAATCCAATTTGTTGTAATTAATTAGCTTAGAATAAGTTAGTTAATTAGTTATTCCATTATGTTGTAATAATTAGTTAACTAGAATAGTTAATTAGTTGGTTTGCAATAATTAGCTTAATTAGCGTAGCTAATTAGCTTATTCATTCGGACCCTCCTTCGAGAGGGCGGCATAATGTTGTAATAAGTGTACGTGTGTGTGCATGTCTTCCAACTCCACGTCTTTCTCCCTTTTATTTAACCGCTTTCGATGGCTAGTTTAGGGACATTTTCATTTAGCATACCTTATGCTAGCATGATTGCATCATTCATTTGTCTTGCATGCACCAAGGCTCGGCGCATCATTCAAACTGCATTGTAATTCAATACCTATTTGAATACGTGTTCTAAAGCATGTTATCAAATTGAATCATATGCCATATTAGTAGCCGAGCCTGTTAATTGCATTATTGCATGCGTTGCATTAGGCATCTTATATAGTTAGGATCATGCATTGTTTCTAATTAGTTTTTGTTTTGGCTTGGAGTACTTAGTAAGTTTTACGCTTTAGCATACTTGCATGAGTGTGACTGTTGCCATGTTAGGATGCTTGCCCTGAGGCTATGTGCTTATTTGCTTAACTACATGAATGCCTGTGGATGAAGGCTTTGTTACTTGAATTGGAACAATTCGATGATTGTAAGTTTTAAGCCCACTTTACGAAATGGCAAATCATGTTTCAAGCCCATTATGTTTGATGGCAAATCCGCGTTTTAACCCACTTGAGGGTGGAAATTTCAAACCATTTTCGAAAACAAACATGAGTTGATTTGTTATAATTCTTTCAATTTAGTCTATGCTTGCGCGCGCGTCACATAGTGATGTTAGATTAATAACTGGATAAGAACACATGAGTTTTATAAAATAACATATCATGATTAGTAGAGACCGATCCTTCGATCGGGTAAGCGGGGGTACTCATTTCATGACCTTTCCCCCTCGTACCCAAGTTCCCAAGCCGAGGCAACTTTGGTGATGACTGACGTGTGGCCTTTGGCACGAGTCAAGGTTTCCTAAATTTTCCCAAAAATCAAATATTTAGGTGGCGACTCTATAATCTGGCAAAGCAGTCCCATTTTGGCATTATTTGATTTAAAAATCGATTTTCCAAAATGATTTGCCGAATTGGACTCTTTGGTGTTTATTAGTTTCACATTGCACTTGTGAGACTAGATTCAGAATCGTGACAGGAGTCCGAACTGTTGGACCAATTCAAGCTCTCCGAGAGGGGGGCGCAAAAAAGTCGAGCTACAGTTGGCAACTTCATTATGAAGTCCAGCCATAAACACTTCCAAGTCAACTGTGTCCATGTATTTGATCAAGTCATCTTTGTCTGCTCATTATTTGAAAGTTCGATTGTGATCTTCTCTATGAGAGCTGGTTATAATACAGTATAGTGCAGTGTTATTTAGACAAAGTACAACTTTTCATTTGCTAGATTCGGGGGTGTACATCTGAAAGATAGATTCCAGGTGTGTCCAGTTGTGATCCTTGTCGAATATGGTTTTGAAAAGTTTTACTAAAAGTTGACTTTGTTCAAATTAATCTTTTTACAACTCAAACCATTTTTGGACCAAAAAGAAAATTTTCAGTGCCCACAACTTCAATTTCATTGATTTCAATACAAAGTTCTCTACCTCTTGATACAAATCAAAGTTACTTTTTAGTACATTCAAAATGAAAACTTGAAAGTATAGATCAAAGCAATAAACTTGGGGCATCCATGAGTCAGGTGTTCCTGCGTCCCTTCCCAGAGCTAGTGGAAGCTTCAAATGCTAAAGTAGGCCCGGTTTGTGCCTCATTTTCAAGCCAAGCTATGCATTCTCCAAAAAGGGCACAATTGAAATTAGGAGCGGGAGCCAGAAGTTCTCTTGTCCTCCATGCAATGGGATATCGATCTAGTTGTGAGCCCCAAATCAAAAATGAAGTCAAGTACTCTACCCCCTCTTTTGGGCAAGTCTAGTCGTGTCCGAACTGACGCCTGAACTGGAAGGAAAAATAGAAAACACAGTGTGTCAAGCCAATCAACTAAATGCCAGGCTATCAAGACATGCTGTAGCTTATCTTGGGTAGATCAAACCAAGGGCAATGCCAAGTAATGTCAGTAGTAGATCTATTGCACATCCAATGGCACCACCATCCCTCGTTCAGGAAATCAACCAGCCGTGGGCAAAAGAAATAGCCTCGTGCTGAATATGCAGGGCAAGAGTCCAGTACTTTCAACCTACCCATGAGCCATATCTGGGGAGGGATGAAAAATAAGAGAGATTAAAGAATAAAGAGATGTATGTGGAGAGATAAGTAAGAAAGGGTTTTGAGAGAGAAACAAAACCTGAAGGCCAAGTGATGTGAGAAACACATGTGAGATAGGGTGGGAAGCAGTACCTGCAAGAGTAGTGGACTTCCTATGAATTTGGTTGTTTCTCGCCGGTGGAAAGCATCTAAGCCTATCATAGTCTCGGCCAATGTCAAGCCAATGCAGCTCTTGCCCTCTTTCAAGCCTTGAGCTACTTCGATCAAGCGAATGCTAGACCCTCCAAAGCCAGGGGCAAGTAGGAAATGAGCCAACATACACAAGCAAAGGGCATGCTGTCAAAAACTTTGCCAAAGACGGTCGCCGCGGTCGTCGGCATCAGAAAATCGGTGAATGAGACTAGGAATGTCTAGTTCTCCGTTGTGAACCAAGGATCGAGCCTTATGTAAAGTGAGCCCACACATCCTTCCTAAAGCCTGGATGTGGCCAAAATGGGACTAGGGCAGGATTCCTCGTCACGCCGGATTCCATCAAAATTTGGAATTCTTCAATTGTAAGGCATAGCTTTTGTCCTCCAAAGCTTAAAACATGTGTAACCGGGTTCCAACATCTAGCCGCGACATGAAGGAACGGAAAACACAGCGGGGTACGACTTAGCGGGAATAGTGCGTTTCTTTCGAAACTCCAGAAATTCACTTTTTCCAAGCCATCCAGAGTTGCAATCCAATTTGGGAGTTTTTCAGTGAAGAATGGCTCCATTTGTGGAAAAAACAGAGCTGGAATGAAGAAACTACAAAGTCCCAACTTTTGTAGAAGATAAGGTGCTGAGTGGAAGACAAGTAGCAGCAATCTGGAGGTTCCCTGCACTAGTGGCCGACCAGCCAGTGTTAGTGGTTGACCGGCCACTTTTGTAGCCGATCGACCAGTGCAAGTGGTCGACAACCACTTTTGGTGGCCGACAACCTCTGCTTATAGTTGATATAATTCCTATGGCTTTCTTATGTGTTGGGAGTGTTGAGACCCTGTGTTTTGTTCTACTCTTGGTGCATTTTGCCACCTTGTTTTAAAAGTTTTGTTGAGTCACTTTTTATGTTGTTTCGCTTTGTTTATCGAGTTGTTTTGTTGTTTCTTATCGAGTTGTATTCATGTTGTTTTACTTATCTAGTTATTGCATTAGTTGTTCATTGAGTTGTTTTATTCTGTTTGTTATGTGTTGGTCGGTTCATTACCTGATTAAGGAATTGCCAATACAATGTACAATATTCAAATTCCATCAAATCTCGTTTTTGTGTAAAATGGTGCAATGCAATGCTCAGAATGTAAAACACAACACATTTCATCAAAAAGATTATTTTTCATTCTAATCATGGTTTCTTTTTACAAAAGAGTACAAGTTTTTAAGGAAATAGAAACTGCTTGGAAACTGTACAATGTGCTAACACTACTAGCTAAAAGAAAAAAGAAAAAAGAGATTAAACAAAAACATCTAGATCAATGCCATCCACCTCAGGATCAAGAGGCCCTCTTCGTCCTCTTCCTGAGCATGGACTCAGAGCTATCTCTATCAGCGCCGCTATCAAAGGCCCCCATATCTAAACTAGCTACTGAACCGGCCTCAACATCATCTTCACCCTCAGAATCTGAGCCAATGTTGCCCTCTCCGTCCTCAGATGACTTTGACTGTGGACTCGCTGCCTCCTTATCCTCACTCGTCTCATCATCATCATCGTCCGGAACAGATTCCGAAGGGCCACTCTCATCACGGGTGCCCCTAGGCCTACCTCGGTTGCGAGTCGAAACCTCCCGTCTCTCTCTCCCTACTGCAGGAGGAGGTGCTGATGGTCATGCTGTAGCTCCCGCTGGAACATCCAATGTGGCCGGGATCTGACAAGGGCAGTTTGTCAAATACATCAGTCGTGGTGTATATCAAATGCAATATTTGAGTGCAATGTTTGAATGCAGTGCTTAAGTGCATTACTTGAATGCAGTGTTTGAGTGCAGTGTGTCAGATCAGTGCAGTGTGGAATAGATTATATTTGAAATGCTAAAATTACCGGAATCTTGTAGAGGCTAAGCAGGTTCATGCTTCTCTGCACCATCTCTGTCAAGGAAACCACTAGCTCAAGGGCCTACCCGGTGTACTCTATGGGTGCCTGCAAGTGCGTTGAGGGGATCAGTGTTCTATAAAGCATAATTGAAGTGAAGTAAATATGCAAAATGTAAAGTATGGTACATACTGGAGTCGGGCCTCGAATCCCGACAAGCTCATGCTCGACTGGTGCAGGCTCAATGGGGATCTGGCAAGCCTCCCCAGTATGCCGCCAGTAGGTAAGTGTGGTAGGCATCTCTGGCCACCCAGTCCTCTGTCTCGCCCCGAAACCTCTCCTGCCATGGGTCCTGGTCGCCCCGGCCCCTCTGCCTCTCTTTTCCGCAACTAGAGCCCTCACTCACTCACCACCACGGGCACTAGTCAGAAGTGGCATGAAGTATGTCTGGATGAAGGCTATGTAATCACCCTCAACTCGGAAGAAGTTGGCATCCCAGCCTCTGGTGAAATCAATCATCTCCTGCAAAGTGTATTTCTCTATGGCTCTCATATATGTCGGAGGCAGCATCAGAACTACTTGCTCGGGCAAGCCAATGGTCTGGCGCAAGAATCTCTCTCTAAGAACCACGCCCGACAAACCGGGCACTCGAGTAGGAGCCAAAGGCAGGAAGCCTCTCGGGCACCAGCAAACTGATCCCTGACTCCCTCAGGCATCGTCGCCTAAGGCTGCCAAGTGATCTGTAAATAGAGAATATGCAAATTGTTAGCTATCTTCAGATATTGCAATATGAGTCATAATCAAAGGAAAACAGAAATAACAGAGAAGCTTGAGTTACCTCAGCCGCGGTCACAGTATCGAAGTATCGACGGAAGAAGAGGAAGGACTCCCGGGACCTCCGCTGGCATCTCCTATCATACCGGTGAGAGTATGGCATGACAAGTGGCATCACCACCTCTGGCTCTCAGGCAAGTCTCGGAAAGTAGGCGTACACCCATAGCTGCAGAAAGCAAAATGGCAACAGTGAGTATACAATAGATAAATGTATGTGAAGCAGAAAGTAGATTATGTGTGTACAGTATACAGTGTGTGCAGTGTACAGAGTATGCAAAGCAAAAAGTAGATTGTGTGTGTACAGTATATAGTGTGTGCGGTGTACAGAGAATGCTAAGCAGAAAGCACAACAAAAAATGCAAAACAGAGAAGTAAAGCATACCTCTTAGGCCCTCCAGTAGCCTCTTATCAGATGCCCGCTCCTACGAGAGGTCGAGCTCATGTACCCATATAAGGTGGCCAAGCCAGCGCCGCCCCAATCGTAGAGTCATACACGAGACAGGTCCACCAGGGGGCTCATGAGGTATAGCCCGACAGTGTTTTCTCAGTCAGCGAACAGAGTAGTGCCAAACAGGAACATCAGGAAACCTCGGGCATACTGCTCTGTCTCCTCTTGGGTCGCTAGTGCCGTCCCTCTGTAGTGGTCTGCAAACCAGGAGCATCAGACCATCCCTGATCAGGAGATAGGTGGGCGAGTCCCCAACAGATAAATCTGAGCGGCCTCTCACTCACCCATATCAGCATCATAAGGAATCGGATGACCGTCCACTTCTATGCTGGTGAGCATAGAGAAGTCGAAGGGAGTCATCGTCATCTCTCCTGCGGTAGAGAAGTGAAAGGAATCGGTGGTATCCTACCACCTCTCTACCAAGGCATCCAGTAGAGGCCGGCTTGCTATGAAGCGTGAGAGCCCCATGCAGAATGATCCGAAGTCGGCCTCGTCGATGATGTGGCGAACGTCGTCAGGGAGCTCCATGTACCATTCCCTCACCAATGTGGTCCTGTATCCTTTGATGGCGCGTGAATCCCTCTGTGATCAGGACAAGCAGATGAAATGTAATGTAAGTAATACAGTGCAAAAGTGTGATTGGGCAAGCAATGCAAGATACATTGAGAAAATGCAAGAATATAGTGTATACCTCAGAGGTGCCATGAGATAAATGTGACTTCGGCTTACGCAGTAAGAGGTCCTCTAGTGCGCCTCGTGCAAACCCCCTGAACTGACGAATGCTATCGGGCAGTAGCACTGTATCTCGGGATGATACGTCGCCGGGTCAAAAGGTCAAATGCTAAGTGGAAGTGGCTCAAACTCCGGATCTACCTCTATTTCTGGAGAAGCTCCGTCATGTGGGATGTCGTCCGCCATCTTGAGAAAAGATGAAAAAGTGGTCGGAAATGGGAAAAACGGGTGAAGAATGCCAAGAGTCAACGAAAGTCAACTCCAAAAGGGAGAATGGCAGAAAAAAAAGTCAAAGCCCGGGAAAGGGCACCAAACCCAAGGGTAACTCGAGGAAAACAAGCCTCAAGTGGTGGAAATGAAGAAAGGAGCACCGAAATTGGTTTTCAATAGGTTCAAAATGGAGTAAACTACGAGGGTTTAGCTAAGAAAATGTTCATAGGGCGTTGGAAAACGCGTATAATGCTTGGATCGAAGAAGGAAAATGGTCTAGAGAGAGAGGAGTATGATTTTTGGCAATAGAGAAGTGGGGAAATAGGGTTTGGAACCCTATACTTAAACACCAGAGGTAAAATGGCCATTTTGCCCCGAATCTGCCATCGGTGGCAGACTGGCCACCATTTGTGGCCGACAACCTTTTTTGGTGGCCGATGGGTGGCTGATCACCTTCCCTGGTGGCCGACAGGCCTTCAGTGCTCTCCATGTGTGTTTTACTACTGTTTTGTGCCCTTGGTTCTTGAGAAAGTGCAAGGAAGGCTCACTTTTAAGTTCAAAATGTCTCTGCGGAAGCCCTGAACTGTGTCTTCGGCGCATGGCTCATCACTACTCAACATGGGCAAGGTGTATCCTTTTTTTAAACATACTGCAACTCTTCCGAGAGGTAAATCGGAAGTTGCGATTGAGTCATCTTCATCAAACACGCTTTTCTCATTACATAGAACGTGCATGTCTTTGTCGTTGCAAGGAACATGCATTTTGTATTGTTGCATAGAACATGCATCCCCATGTTTGCATAGAATATGCATTGTTGTTATTTTGCATAGAATATCCATGTTGTGTTGTATTGCATTGTACATGCTCTCATGTTTGCATAGGATATGCATGTTGCGTTGTATTTCCTTGTACATGTCCTTACATTCGCATAGAAAATGTTCGTACCTGTTGCATCGACCATGCGTTTGCTACTATCGCATAAAATATGCATTACTCTGTCTATTGCATAGAACATGCTCTCGCTTGCGCCGCATGGAATATGCTTCTTTTTTGTCCCTTACATGTTGTGCATGAAACATGCCTCTAACATTGTGTCACGGTTATTCGTCTTGCATAGAACATCCATTCTTATTGTATTGTACCTGTCAAGTTTCTTTCTTATGTAAGCACGATATTGTATGTACGATTCATTCAGAGGAACTCCAGGTAAGATCATTCATGTCCCTTGAACACCTTTTTTGGTTAGAAACATTTAGGTACGCCCAGTGTTTACCCCACACCTTGTTGGTTAGAAACATTGGGACATGTTCCTGATGTTTATACCATCCCCCAGTTAGAAGCGTTTGGAACGTCTTCCGATGCTTATACCACCTTTCTTTGGCTAGAAACATTGGGACGTGTTTCCGATGTTTATACCACCCCCCGATTAGAAGCGTTTGGAACGTCTTCCAATGCTTATACCACCCTTCTTTGGTTAGAAACATTGGGACATGTTCCCGATGTTTATACCACCCCCCATTAGAAGCGTTTGGAACATCTTCCGATGCTTATACCACTTTGCTTTGGTTAGAAACATTGGGACGTGCTCCGATGTTTATACCACCCTCCCAGTTAGAAGCGTTTGGAACGTGTTCTGATGCTTATACCACCCTGTTTTGGTTAGAAACATTGGGACGTGTTCCCATGTTTATACCACTCTCCGGTGTTTACACCATTTCCTTTTTCCCTCTCGTATGTGGCGCGTTAGAATGTTTTCGGTTAGAAACATTCAGGTACACCCGGTGTTTACACCATCCTCTTCTCCTTTCACATGCAACATGTTATGACGCTTTGGTTAAAAGCATTCGGATGGGTTCCGATGCTTATACCGCTCTTTGTTTTAGTTACAAATATTTGGACGTGTTTCAATATTTATCAATGTTCTCTTTGGTTCGGAATATTAGGGTGTGTCCCTGGGTTCACACCATCTCTCTCCTCGCATGTGCCACACATTAGGAGCTTGTTTCACACCTCGGGTGCACCCGAGGGTTATGTTATTCTTTGCCTTTCCTGCGTGAGGCGCAGTTAAGATTGCATAATTTTCTAACATCCTTTCTGCATGAAATGTGGTTTGGTTAATGTTTACTTGTTTATGTATGAGTTTGCTGTAGCATTTCTTTGCATAACATTTGCATCTAGATGTTTCGTTATAGCCCTCATTGCATGATCATAAGTTATGTTCTGCATCGTGCATGTCATTTGTATCTTGCCCCAGAACTACGCTGGTTTGATTCCTTGCAAAAGGATACGTAGGCAGCCTGCGAGTGCAACCGTTCTTTGATTTGCTTGCATGTTTGTCCAAGTCTTTGGCCTTGTCAAAAATGAGTCGTCTCTGGGCTTTGACATTCACTCCCGTCATTTCATGACTTTCGAGTTCTGTCAAAGAGGGGCAACTGTAGACACCCCATTTTTAACCGTCCTAAAGACTTGGACGTCATCGTTTGAACACTCGATGATTTTGTATGCTCGTGTTCGTTTTGAGTGCCTAGAGTTCTTGGTTGAGCACCTTGCCTTTGAGCCTCTAAACTTGTCTGTTTTGTGCTTGGTTGTGGACCAAGAGCTTGTTGTTTCAAGTTTGGAGGAGAGGGTGGCCTGTCGGCCATCCTTACAGTCCATCAGCCATGGCTTGTGTCTGCCGGCCATCAGTGGTGGCTGGTCGGCCACATTGATGGCTAGTCGGCCACTAGTGATAGCCGGCGGCCATTTTTCTCCTTTTTCAGATATTTGTTTGCCAGTTGTGCCAGCTGTTGTTCACTAAAGTGCATCTCCATACACTCGTATGGAGGGATGAATACAAGCTTTAATCTTGATTTTCTATATATAGGGGGTGTTGTAGACACCCCATTTTTGACCGTCCTCAAGACTTAGACGTCACCGTTTGAATACTCGGTGATCATCCTTGCTCGTGTTCATTTTGAGTTCTCGGAGGTCTCGGCCGCGCGCCTTGCCTTAAGATCTCTCAACTTGACTGTTTTGTGCTTGGTTGTGGACCAAACACTTGTGTTTTTGCTTCTAAGAGAAGAGGGTGGCTTGTTGGCCATCCCCTCAACCCACCGGCCAAGGCTTGAAGCCACCGACCCTTTTTTTCTTGCCATCGGCCAAAAGTGTTGGCCGATCGGCACTATATTTGGTCGGTCGGCCACCTATGTTGGTTAATCGGCCATATTTTCCTGCCAACCCCTTTCCATTTGCTTTTGGCAGATATTTTGTGCCAGCTGGCACAACTGGCACGCACAATTCCCCCCCTCCATACACGTGTATGGAGGGATTTCAGCCTTGCTTAGCTTCTCCAAGAAGCTTTGCAAAAGTGGATTTCTATAAGAGGGGAGGCCCTCCTCCCTTCTCAGGGGTTCTAGAAATCTGATATATACAAGTTAGATATAGCTCTTTCTCTATCTCTCTCTCTCTCTCTCTAGATTTGTGTGTGTGTTTGAGCTCAAAAGTGTGTTTTGTTCTTAGTATTGCACATAAACACCTAGCATTACACCATCCTTGGTTACTGAGGCACTAGAAGAGTTGATTCTAGAGTTTTTGAGTTGGTTTTGATCAGAAGAAGGTGCTAGAGTGGTGTTCTTGAAGAGGTTCTTTAAGGATGAGAAACTATCCTCTTTATTCTCCATTCTTGCATGAGCTTTTAGCATATCTTGCATATTGTTTTAAGCTTAGCTATAAACTGTAAAATGTTCTGATTTTGTATGCTTAAGATGATTGTTTAAGGTCACTTTTTGGTTGGGGGTTGTCTACCCCCTCTTAGGCCTTGTTTGGCCTTTTTTTGTGCCTTTCCTTTTGAGCTTTGGAACCATCTCATTTTGACCTTCTCACCACTGAAATCCAAAGGATTTTCAGTGGTGGAGAAGTGGTTTTGAGGTCTTAAATAGGAGAGGGACCCCCCCTCTCCTTGTGTCCTATATGCTTGTGTTAAGGGCTTAGTATGGTAGCATGTATGCCTAGTTTGTTTTAGCACCATTTCAGTAGGTATTTAGTGTTATTTTGTCCTTTTATACCTCTGTTTTGACTTGGTTTAGACATGTCATGCATGCTTCATATACTTGTCTTGTAATCTCATGATTTGGCCTAACATGCATCATGTTGTGACATGCTATTTTAGCATGATTTTGGCTTAACTTCATGAAGCTTCTAGTCTTGTTTTAACATGCCAAAGCTCTGTTTTTCATTGTTTTGTATAGCTACCATATAATCTAGCTTATTAGCTTTGGGTGCTTAAGTCACTAGCATGTTTTATTTGGGCCATTTCAATGATTTGGAATCATTTGTCATGTTATTTCAGTCCATATTTCATGCTTGTATGCTTGCATTTGTCATCCTTTCATTGCTTTGAAGAGTTGGTGTCTTATGCTCCATGATCGGGTCATTGTGCATGCCTCTATGCTTAGGTCATTTAGATGCCATCTAAGTGGGTTTTTGAGTTTGTTTTAACATACCATAACTCTAATTTTGGTTGTTTAAATCATGCCATGTTTGGTTGTATTGGGTGTAGTGTAACACCTCTTTTGTGGCCTTGAATGCCTCATGTTTTGCCCCTTTGTTTTAGCTTGTTTTGGCTTTGGTCATTGCATGTTTTAGGCTCATTTTGCCATGATTTAAGACTGTTTTGGGTTATGCTTGCCATATGCTCTTTGTTTTGGGTAGCTTTGGTTCAAGTCCCTTAACTAGTCTTAGGCTTTAGGCCTTAGGCGTGCCATGCTTGACTTGTTTATGTGATTTGGCATCACTCCAAGCATCATTTCAGAGCATGTAATGTTGTCACATTTGCATGTTTTTCATTCCTTTTAAGCGCGCTTAAAAGTTGCCTCCTTATGCTTAAGTGTTAGGCCAATTGGCATGCATGTTTGTATGCGCATTTGTCCTCATTTCCATTGCATTTTGGCCACTGATTTGGACCTATTTGAGAGCTATCCATTTTGGTTTAAGACCATCCCCGCATGTTGTTGCATGCTTGCCTTGCATGTTGTTACATGCTTGTTGCATATTTGGTAAAATTGCATGTTGTAGCATGCTAGTTGAATTGCACATTGTTGTATACTTGGTCCATGACATGTTGTTGCATGCTTAAGTTATAATGCATTTGGCATGCATTCTCCTTTTCAAATTGCTTAACATGTTATTACATGTTTGTCTCACATGTTGCTACATGCTTGAATGTTGTCACATGCCTTGCATGCTTGCATGCTTGTTGAGTTACATGCATGTTTGCATGCTTGTCTGTGCATATTGTTATATGCTAATTGCCTTGTATGGCATTATTGCTTGCATGTTAGGTTACATTGCATTGCATTTGTCATGTTCATGTTACATTGACTTAACTTGCATGCTTAGGTACCATTACATTGCATTGAGTTAGCATACTCATATTGCATCGCATTGGTTGCATGTTGCATTGTATTTGGCATACATGCATTGCATTGCGTTTGGTTTGGGGTGTCAAACCAAACACGAGGAGTGAGGGACATTTCGTACTCGAAGTGACGAAACGTGCCTCAATCCTCGGTCGCCGACATTCTTGATCCAATATGATAGAGTGTGAAGCATTCATATGTGTTTTGTGCATCCATTTCACACTAATGTGCACACTTGCTCCTTTGGCCATCATGCATTGAAATGCATGATTGGTGGCCCGAGGGTCGAGAACCATACTCCTTTGAGTTTTAAAAATGATAAGGAGGGTGGTGGTGCAAACATTGCCTTGAAAAAGCATTGTCATGCTCTGTTTGTCCTCTGCTGCAGCAAAATAAGATTCTGCAGAAAGAGATGGTCGATCGGCCATCTTCAGTGTCAGTCGGCTATGCATTTGTAGACACCCCATTTTTGACCGCCCTTAAGACTTGGACGTGACTGATGGTTTACATGGTGGAGAAAGGTGTGCAGGGGAAATGTTCAGTTTCTTCAGCAAAGAGAGAGTCAAATCTCAACTTCATACCCCTTTTTGGACCAAAACAATCTTGATCAAAAGATTTTAGACCTTAAAACCCTCTCTTTCAAAACGTTTTTGAAATAAAGTTTTTACGATCGCATTTTGTCAAATGTTGCGCTTTTCCGTAAACCAAGCAAGGACAAAGTGGAAATGAATGAAAGAGAGAAGAAATCTTTGAAAAATCTTTCAAAACACCTTGTCTAGGGGTTTGGAGTTGAAGAAAAGAGGAGAAGAGAGAGGAAAACTAGTTTGGGAGAAGTTCGGCATGAATCCGGGTAGGACCGAAACTGTGCGGCTTCACCGAAACGGGCATAACTCTTTGCACAGGAGGAATTTTAATGCAAGGTTGGTGCCATTGGAAGGCTAACTTCTGGGGCTTCAATATGACCACATGGTAGACCAGAAAATCAGATGGCCGACCACTTAGGTGGCCAAAAGTGGCTCGGTATGAATCCGGGAAGGAGAGAAAAAGTCGAGCGGTCCTCGCTAAATCAGGCTTATTCATTTGCATACTTGGATTTAAGATATGAGGCCACCACCGTTGGAAATCTTACTTCTGGGGCTTCATTTTTCACTCAAGAATCTCCTAAAGCCAAGTTCGGGTGGGGGAGATATGGTTGGTTGAAGTAGGGCATCAATCCGGTTGGACCGAAACTGCTCGGCTTCACTGAAACGGGCATAACTTTTTGCACAGGAGGAATTTTAATGCAAGGTTTGCACCATTGGAAAGCTAACTTCTGGGGCTTCATCCTAGAAGGTGGCCGACCACTTTGAACCCTTTGACCTGGTCGTCCAGCTCCCACCTTTTTTGTCTCAGTGAGTGTGTTCCAGTTGTGCCAGCTGAAAGCCATTTGCTGCATTTAACCTAGCTTTGAAGCTTCTTGGAGAAGCCTTAGACCCTCTCCTCTATAAGGGAAGCCTTCTCCATCCTTGGCAAGGGTTCAGAATTTGTTTGGAGCTCATAGATACACTCTCCTCCATATCTCTCTCTTTTGTGCTTAAAAACTCCATTATTCTTGCCCCATTACACTACCACTCACAGCCTACCACCTCCATCATCCATCTAAGCATCTTGGAGCTTGTTTTCAGAGCCTAAGGTGTCATGACCCGAACCCGCCCCTATGGGTTAAGGACATAACCGGCCAGTAATCCTGTGATTACCTACGGCCTCAGACCAAAACAGACATAATTTATCAGAGTAAAGGGACCAAACGGAAGTAAAAATTTAAAACTTTGTCCATAGAGCCGTGTTTATATGCACATCAAACAAACCATACACAGATACGTTAATAACCCATATCAAAAGTACTGTATCACAAAATTCATTACAGACAGGATCATCCAAAACGAGTCAACCTATAACAGACTATGTACAGACATACACCAGGCCCTTGCCAACAAGACAAAACATAAGAACATAATAAAAGGGCAAGGATGGTCTCATGCGTGAGACACAAGGCTGACTCTCCAAAACTAATGTTGTTCCTGGCAGACTTCACTGGGGCTGGGTTTGTGCTTCTCTTGGCTCACCTACAAACACATGAATGAGCATGAGCGATAGCCCAATGAATAATATCAAATACAGAATATACATAACAATGTAGAACAACAAGTTCCAAACGGCCTTGGGCCCAATTCATATTTCTAATTAGCAGATATATATATAACTATACGAATCCCGAATCAAGTGACTTGTAGTTTCAACATTCTGGCCTTTGGCCCATTCAGATTTCCATTCATGTCAAAACGGCCTTCGGCCCACTCATTTATGTCAAAACGGCCTTCGGCCTACTTATTTATGTCAAACGGCCTTCGGCCCACTCATTCATGTCAAAACGGTTTTCGGCCCATTCATATAAGTTGAAACGACCTTTGGTCCATTCATATAACTCAAAACAACCTTTGGTCCATTCACATGTGTCAAAACGACCTTAGGTCCATTCATATATGTCAAAACGACCTTTGGTCCATTCACATGTGTCAAAACGACCTTAGGTCCATTCATATAAGTCAAAACGACCTTTGGTCCATTCACATGTGTCAAAACGACCTTAGGTCCATTCATATATGTCAAAACGACCTTTGGTCCATTCACATGTGTCAAAACGACCTTAGGTCCATTCATATATGTCAAAACGACCTTTGGTCCGTGCATTTCTATCAAAACGACCTTTGGTCCATTCAATTCTATCAAAACGACCTTTGGTCCATTTATTTATTCATATCAGACTTTCATCCACAATCCCAAATAGCAACTCATAAAGCTTATAAGGGAATAAACAATTAGACATTCACAAACATTCGAATATCGATATTACTCACAGTGATCGGCTTGTGGATTTGCCCTGGAGCTTGACCCTACACATTTCACGAACACAAAAGGGTCACTAATAGCTCAATCCGTTCTTTAATTCACGTATTCCTCGTTAGGCTTTATTCTTATCCCATTAACTCATTTACAATGCTTAACACATGCCTAAGAGTGCTTGCAAGTGAAAGAGAACGGAAAACGAAACACAGAATGTGAAAGTAAAATTTCAGAAAACAGGGTCCCCGCTCGAGCGTCAAATTACCCGCTCGAGCGGACCCTTAAGGCCTGCAAAAGTACTGGATAGGTGAAAATTGCGCTCGATCGTCCAATATGGCGCTCGAGCGGAGGGCCTCTCAACATAGCTCCCCGCTCGAGCGTGAACTTGCCCGCTCGAGCGGACGCTATGTCTGCAAAAAGTACTGGATGCATTATTTTTACGCTCGAGCGTGAACTAGGACACTCGAGCGGAAGTTCATTCTTCATGATCCCCGCTCGAGCATGAACTTCCCCGCTCGAGCGGACACCATGCCTGCAAGAACAAAATACTAGGAGCTCAAAATCCCCGCTCGAGCGGACATTCCCCCGCTCGAGCAGACATTAAAATTTTGGGGTTTCCATATTGTGTTCTTGAGCTCCAAAACAATTTTCCAGCTACAATTCTTGCATGCAATGGCTCAAATCTCAAATATAATTGTCCTAACATGGTACAGACCCCTAATTACAACTCAATGAGGCTCAATTTACAAATATTTCACATGCATGCCCCAAAACTCATTCTAATATGGTAAAATCATGCATTCAAGCTCATCTCTTAATTATTCAAACATGCATGCTAATTTTTGACCTCATTTCCAACCCAAACAAAACAAATGGTGTTCATTCTCATGGAATACAACAAAAGCATGCTTGCATGTAAGATTTAACACCTTTACTTCCATGTTCAACTCAATACATGCTAGATTATGCAATTCTACAACAATTATATACATGCATGCCTTCATTGACCATCAATTGAACACAAACAACTCAATTTCCTTAACATCAAGCTAACTCATGTTCTTGATCATCAAGCACACTTGAATCTACACATTTACAACAAAAATCCATGAGTTCACTTACCTAGAATCTTTAATCTTCTAAGCTCTAGTCAATTCTTGAGCCAATTCTACAAGATTCCCAAGCTTTAAGCCAAATAGCACAATCCTCCCCCTTTCTCTCACTATGGCCAGCCCCTCTCTTTCTCTCAATTGTCTAACTCAGACTTTTGAGTTCAAGAGGGATAAAGGAGGGTGTAATGCTAACATACAACAAGCCCCACTAACAAATATTTTTAATATAAAATATTTGGGCACTTCATTCATCAATCTAATCAGTTTAAATTGACCAGAATAAATTTTCAATTAAATTTCACCGTAGGTTCTAAAAATTATGCCAATCACAGTGGCGTAATCAATTTCAGGTTCTGTGGCCGATAAGGCCCTCAATTTAATTTCCGAAGCAAATAATCAAACAGATATTCCTACGGTGAACAGATAGAAATTCAAAACCACATAATGGCACACAAAATCATATCAAAACATATAATCACATACGTATTAGGGACCAATTAACATAATATAGAAAAGGGGTATCACAGTCTTCCCCCCTTTAGGAAGTTTGGTCCTCCAAACCTAAGTTACCTTCATCGGGAAACAAATGTGGATAGCTTAGTCGCATTTCCTCCTCTTTTTCCCACGTGGCATCCGTCCCATAGTGCTCTTTCCATTCCACTTTCACCATTGGGATGGACTTGCTTCTCAATTGTTTCACTTGCCAATCAACAATTCATTCCGGCCATTCAGCATATTCCATATTTTCACCAATAGCAACCCGGTGATAATCAATCACATGAAACGGGTCTCGGAGGTAACCCCTCAACATCGACACATGAAACACATTATGGATTTGCTCGAATCTCGGTGGTAAAGCCACTCTATAAGCAACTGGACCAAGCCTCTCCAAAATTTGAAACGGCCCAATGTAACGGGGCGACAACTTGCCCTTTTTCCCAAATCTGATTTGGCCTTTCATCCGGGAAACACGGATGAACACATGGTCACCGACCTCATACTCGAGAGGTCTTCTCCGAACGTCAGCATAATTCTTTTGTCGGTCCTGAGCTGTTTTGAGCCTTTGACGAATAGTCTTGATCTTCTCAGAAGTATCCTGCACAATTTCTGGCCCAAGCAAAGCTCTATCCCCGACCTCTGTCCAACAAATAGGTGATCTACACCTCCTACCATATAAAGCCTCGTATGGTGTCATACCAATGCTGGAGTGGAAGCTGTTATTATAAGCAAATTCTGCAAGTGGCAAATAGTCTTCCCAACTCCCCTGAAAATCTAAAGCACACATGCGAAGCATATCTTCCAAAGTTTGTATCGTTCGTTCTGACTGCCCATCTGTCTGTGGGTGGAATGCAGTACTGAATCTTAGTACTGCTCCCATAGCTTCCTGCAAACTCTTCCACAATCTAGACACAAATTTCAGATCTCTATCCGATACAATAGATACTGGAACACCGTGTAAACGGACAATCTCATCAACATAAATGGTAGCCAATCTATAAGCAGTAAATGTAGTTTTGACAGGCAGAAAATGTGCAGATTTAGTCAGTCTATCAACTACTACCCAAACAGAATCCATATCTCGAGAAGTCCGAGGTAGGCCAACGACAAAATCCATAGTCACATGTTCCCACTTCCACTCGAGAATAGGGAGAGGTTGAAGTAGACCGCTTGGTTTCTGATGTTCAGCCTTAACTTGCTGACACTGAAGACACTTGAACACATATTCTAGAATCTCTTTCTTCATCTTAGGCCACCAATAGGTTTGTTTCAAATCCTGGTACATTTTATTGTTGCCCGGATGCATAGCAAATACGGATCTGTGGGCTTCATCTAAGACCCTCTTCTTCAGTTTCGGGATATCAGGGACACATATACGGTTCTGGAATTTGAACATTTCATTTTCAATGCTAAATTCTGTTTTCAGGCTTACCTCAAATTCGTCAATCACTTTCTTGAGGAACTCATCCTCCTTCTGTTTCTGCTTGATTTTATCAATGATCGCCGGCTCGGCTGTAATGGCGGCTACCAATCTACCCTGTTCACATACCACCACTTCAATTTCAGACTTCTCAAAGTCTTGCAAAATCTCCCTCTGCTCAGTAAGCAAGCAAGCCATACTCCCTGTTGATTTTCTACTCAAAGCATCAGCCATTGTATTAGCCTTCCCGAGGTGATACTGAATCTCTAGATCGTAGTCTTTTATCAGTTCTAGCCATCTTCTCTGACGCATATTCAACTCTTTCTGCGTGAAGAAGTATTTTAGGCTCTTATGATCTGTGTAGACTTCACACTTTGCCCCATACAAATAATGCCGCCAGATTTTCAAAGCAAAAACAACCGCAGCCAACTCTAGGTCATGTGTTGGATAATTCTTCTCATGTGGCCTCAACTGTCGAGAGGCATAAGCAATAACCTTTCTGTTCTGCATTAACACACAACCCAAACCCTTATAAGACGCATCACTGAAAATCACGAAATTTTTCGTACCTGAAGGTAATGTCAAAATTGGTGCAGTAGTCAATCTCGTCTTCAATTCATGAAAGGCTGATTCTCTTTCACTGTTCCACTCAAATGGTTGCCCTTTACGTGTCAATTGGGTAAGAGGCACAGCTAGTTTCGAAAAGTCTTTCACAAACCTCCTGTAGTACCCAGCTAAGCCCATGAAGCTACGAACTTCTGTCACATTAGTTGGTGTAGGCCAGTTCACAATTGCCTCTATTTTCTGCGGGTCCACTGAAATTCCTTTCTTGTTAATCACATGCCCTAAGAAAACAACCTCATCCAACCAAAACTCACATTTCTTTAGTTTAGCAAATAATTTTCTTTCCCGAAGTATTTGTAAAACAGTCCTCAAGTGATGTTCATGTTCAAGTCTATCTTTAGAGTACATTAAAATATCATCGATGAAGACCACAACAAACTCGTCAAGGTAGGTTTTAAAAATTCTATTCATTAGGTCCATAAATGCTGCCGGAGCATTAGTCACTCCAAATGGCATAACAAGAAACTCAAAATGACCATGCCTCGTTCTGAATGTTGTTTTCTCAACATCCTCTGCCTTAACTTTCAGCTGATGATACTCGGATCTCAAATCAATCTTAGAAAACACATGTGATCCCTACAACTGGTCAAATAAATCATCAATACGGGGTAGGGGATATTTGTTCTTTACTGTTACCTTATTCAATTCCCGATAGTCGATGCACAGGCGCAAAGTACCATCCTTCTTTTTCACAAACAACACCGGTGCACCCCAAGGTGAAGTGCTAGGTTGGATAAACCCCTTATCAAGCAGATCTTGCAATTGTTCTTTCAACTCTTTCATTTCAGCGGTAACCATTCTATAGGGAGCCTTAGAAATAGGCTGGGTGCCTGGCACATCTCAATAGTAAACTCTACCTCCCTGTCTACCAATTCCCCTGGTAATTCATTTGGGAACACATCTGGGAATTCTCTAACAATAGGAATATCGTTCAATTCAACATTCACAGATTGTTCAGTTAGCACATAGCATAGATAACCCTGGCACCCCTTCTTGATTAATTTACATGCTTTCATTGCAGATATCAAATAAGGTGGAGGCACTACCCCATTACCCACAAACACAATTTCTTTTTGTCCTGGTGGTTTAAATACAACCCTTTTTGTTACACAATCTATAGTGGAACAATACTTGGTCAACCAATCCATGCCCAAAATTACATCAAAATGTCTAAAGTTCAAGGACAATAAATCTACATATAAGGTAACATCCTCAATATGCATGTCACAAAACCGATATATATAGTCACATAACACAGATTCCCCCGATGGAGCAGACACACACAACAAATATGGCAATAACTCTAGGGGTCTATTCAGTCTAGATGCAAATGTACAAGTCACAAATGAGTGCGTTGATCCCGAATCAATTAGTACAAAGGCATCCTGATTACATATTGAAATGGTACCTGAGACAACGGCATTGGCATTCCGTGTATCGCCCGGAACAAGTGCCAAAACTCTCCCCTGTCTCACTGTCTCCCTAGTAGTAGCAAATCTCAAATTATTTCCTGGCTTTGGAACTGATGCAGTTGAGCCAGCTGCTAGTTTCCCACTATTTTGATTACATTCTCGGGCTATGTGCCCTTGTTTCTCATATTTGAAACAGGCTCCTGATGCACGGTAACAGACTCCACGGTGCCTTTTGCTACACATGTTGCACATGGGAGCTGTGTGTCGGGAAGAACTTGAAGTAGTTGAGGAGCCCGTGTTTTGCTTTTTCAGGAATTTCTTCTTTGAAAGGAAGCCTTGCCTTTTATTACCCTTCCATTCTGTTACTGGCTTAGCTTGTCTAGCTATATTAGCCTCTGATATGATGGCTCTGTCAAGCACCCCAATGTAAGTTTCCAACTTTAGAACATTCACCCTCTCTAGGATGTCACTGTGGAGTCCACCTTCAAAGTGTCTTGCCTTCTTATAGTCGGTGTCAATCACGTGTGGTGCAAACCTGGCCATTTCAGTGAACTTGGCCTCATACTCAGGCCTCATTTGGGAACAGACTATTTTAGTAACTTTTTGACTTTTTACGAAAAGATGTGCAGAAAAGTAGAGAGGTGATGTGACAACTTTTAGTTGGCTTTTTGACTTTTTGGCTAAAATAGCCACTCCCCAAACGAGGCCTCAGCCACTGTTATGCTATCTTACTTGAGTTCCATGAACTCGGCTACTTTCCTATCCCGAACACATTGCGGGAAGTACTTGTCATAAAAGATCTCCAAAAATTTTACCCAATCCACATCTTTATGAATTTCTCGCATCAACATCCACCATCTTCTTGCTTCGTCTTCTAGCATAAAAGTGGCTAGAAGCACTTTCTGAGTCTCTGAATAGGAGAACACTTCAAACAACTTCTCAATGCCGAGGACCCACGCTTCGGCCTTCAACAGATCTAATCCCCCGTGGAACTGCGGTGGTTTCATTTTCTTGAATTCCTTGGTGAGAGCTATACTCCGGTCATCATTCTGATTATTTGGAATGGGTGGTGCCTAAGGTGGAGGTGGCGGGTGTGGTTGCTGCCACTGTTGTTGCCACTCCTATTGTTGTCTCAAAGCTTCTGCCATTTCTTGGATCAATCTTTCCATTCTGTCCATCCTGGCAGTAGAGCACTCCTCTATCTCATCACCTCTGGTTCTCACCATCTGATTAAACTTGCATTATATTTTATACAAAAGATACACAAGTGTGCATATACTAAGAAGCACAAACATTTAGATAACTTGCAATGCACGTAGTTCACAACTTATAACATATAATTGTTCATGTCAAACATTTAAGCATATAATTAATGCTTCCAAATTCATATTTATCACATGAATATATCCTAGATCTCATCTAGACGCTTATTGCTCTTTTGGACAAGTGTGTGAGTTATCACTCGTGCTCTGATACCACTCTGTCATGACCCGAACCTGCCCCTACGGGTTAAGGACATAACCGGCCAGTAATCCTGTGATTACCTACGGCCTCAGACCAAAACAGACATAATTTATCAAAGTAAAGGGACCAAACGGAAGTAAAAATTTAAAACTTTGTCCATAGAGCCATGCTTATATGCACATCAAACAAACCATACACAGATACGTTAATAACCCACATCAAAAGTACTGTATCACAAAATTCATTACAGACAGGATCATTCAAAACAAGTCAACCTATAACAGACTATGTACAGACATACACAAGGCCCTTGCCAACAAGACAAAACATAAGTACATAATAAAAGGGCAAGGATGGTCTCATGCGTGAGACACAAGGCTGACTCTCCAAAACTCATGTTGCTCTGCGAGAGACTTCACTGGGGCTGGGTTTGTGCTTCTCTTGGCTCACCTACAAACACATGAATGAGCGTGAGCGATAGCCCAGTGAATAATATCAAATACAGAATATACATAACAATGTAGAAAAACAAGTTCCAAACGGCCTTGGGCCTAATTCATATTTCTAATTAGCAGATATATATAACTATACGAATCCCGAATCAAGTGACTTGTAGTTTCAACATTCTGGCCTTTGGCCCATTCAGATTTCCATTCATGTCAAAACGGCCTTCGGCCCACTCATTTATGTCAAAACGGCCTTCGGCCCACTTATTTGTGTCAAACGGCCTTCGGCCCACTCATTCATATCAAAACGGCCTTCGGCCCATTCATATAAGTTGAAACGACCTTTGGTCCATTCATATAAGTCAAAACAACCTTTGGTCCATTCACACGTGTCAAAACGACCTTAGGTCCATTCATATATGTCAAAACGACCTTTGGTCCATTCACATGTGTCAAAATGACCTTAGGTCCATTCATATAAGTCAAAACGACCTTTGGTCCATTCACATGTGTCAAAACGACCTTAGGTCCATTCATATATGTCAAAACGACCTTTGGTCCATTCACATGTGTCAAAACGACCTTAGGTCCATTCATATATGTCAAAATGACCTTCGGTCCGTGCATTTCTATAAAAACGACCTTCGGTCCATTCAATTCTATCAAAACGACCTTTGGTCCATTTATGTATTCATATCAGACTTTCGTCCACAATCCCAAATAGCAACTCATAAAGCTTATAAGGGAATAAACAATTGGACATTCACAAACATTCGAATATCGATATTACTCACAGTGATCGGCTTGTGGATTTGCCCTGGAGCTTGACCCTACACATTTCACGAACACAAAAGGGTTACTAATAGCTCAATCCGTTCTTTAATTCACATATTCCTCTTTAGGCTTTATTCTTATGCCATTAACTCATTTACAATGCTTAACACATGCCTAAGAGTGCTTGCAAGTGAAAGAGAACGGAAAACAAAACACAGAATGTGAAAGCAAAATTTTAGAAAACAGGGTCCCCGCTCGAGCGTCAAATTACCCACTCGAGCGGACCCTTAAGGCCTGCAAAAGTACTGGATAGGTGAAAATTGTGCTCGATCGTCCAATATGGCGCTCGAGCGGAGGGCCTCTCAACATAGCTCTCCGCTCGACCGTGAACTTGCTCGCTCGAGTGGACGCTATGTCTGCAAAAAGTACTGGATGCATTATTTTTACGCTCGAGCGTGAACTAGGACGCTCGAGCGAAAGTTCATCCTTCATATCCCCGCTCGAGCGTGAACTTCCCCGCTCGAGCGGACACCATGCCTGCAAGAACAAAATAGTGGGAGCTCAAAATCCCCGCTCGAGCAGACATTCCCCCGCTCGAGCGGACATCAAAATTCTGGGTTTCCCATAGTGTGTTCTTGAGCTCCAAAACAATTTTCCAGCTATAATTCTTGCATGCAATGGCTCAAATCTCAAATATAATTGTCCTAACATGGTACAGACCCCTAATTACAACTCAATGAGGCTCAATTTACAAATAATTCACATGCATGCCCCAAAACTCATTCTAATATGGTAAAATCATGCATTCAAGCTCATCTCTTAATTATTCAAACATGCATGCTAATTTTTGACCTCATTTCCAACCCAAACAAAACAAATGGTGTTCATTCTCATGGAATACAACAAAAGCATGCTTGCATGTAAGATTTGACACCTTTACTTCCATGTTCAACTTAATACATGCTAGATTATGCAATTCTACAACAATTATATACATGCATGCCTTCATTGACCATCAATTGAACACAAACAACTCAATTTCCTTAACATCAAGCTAACTCATGTTCTTGATCATCAAGCACACTTGAATCTACACATTTACAACAAAAATCCATGAGTTCACTTACCTAGAAGCTTTAATCTTCTAAGCTCTAGTCAATTCTTGAGCCAATTCTACAAGATTCCCAAGCTTTAAGCCAAATAGCACAATCCTCCCCCTTTCTCTCACTATGGCCGGCCCCTCTCTTTCTCTCAATTGTCTAACTCAGACTTTTGAGTTCAAGAGGGATAAAGGAGGGTGTAATGCTAACATACAACAAGCCTCACTAACAAATATTTTTAATATAAAATATTTGGGCACTTCATTTATCAATCTAATCAGTTTAAATTGACCAGAATAAATTTTCAATTAAATTTCACCGTAGGTTCTAAAAATTATGCCAATCACAGTGGCGTAATCAATTTCAGGTTCTGTGGCCGATAAGGCCCTCAATTTAATTTCCGAAGCAAATAATCAAACAGATATTCCTACGGTGAACAGATAGAAATTCAAAACCACATAATGGCACACAAAATCATATCAAAATATATAATCACATACATATTAGGGACCAATTAACAAAATACAGAACATGAGTATCACATAAGGAGTCACATTGTTGGTCCAAAGCTGCTGGAGTTGCTGTGCTACAAGGGTAACACGTTTCTTCCCTTTTAAGCACTCTTTTTGATTCATTGTTTAGCCATACTTGCAAGAATATTTAGGCTTTGTCATAAACTGAAAAATGTCTTATTTTGAGCTTCTCTTCAAGTTTGTTCAAGGTCATTTTTCTGTTTGGGGTCATCTACCCCCTTTCTTGCTTCATTTCCTCATGCTTTGAGCCATGCATTTGAGCATTTGCATTGGCCTTGGTTTGGCCTTTTAGCCACTAAAATCTAGTGGCTTAGATGTGTCTTTGAGCCCTAAAATCAAAGAGGGGTGACCCTCTCACCCCTTGTTCTCTTTACTAGCTTTGTTGGCCTTCCAAAGGGGCTCCTACTTGCATATTGTGAAGCCACATTTTAGGCCCTATTTAGTGAGTTTTGACGTCTTCCTTGACTTTGTCCAGAGCCCTTTTGGCCATATTTTGTGTCTTTGATGCATGTGTAGGACAATCCCATTCAAGGCCTTTCAAAGGGGCCTTTATTTGCATGTTTCCTAGACCCATTTTAGGTTCTTTTTAGTGGGTTTTAGGACCCTCAAAACTTCTGTCCAGAGGTGGTTTTGCCATTGTGTGTGTCCATCATGCATGTGTAGAACAACCCCCTTATTGGCCTTTCAAAGGAGCCCATCATTCTTGCATGCATTGACTGAGTTTCAGTGGTTATTTGGGCATATTTTGGCATGCCTTGCTTTTTTTTTTTGGCTAGTTTGTTGAGCCCTCATGTGCTTCATATACGTGTAGTGTAAATCATGGTTCACTAGCTTTCTTTGCATGCTTTGTTGACCCTTGATTTTAGCACTTTTTGGCCATGCCTTAAACTGATATTGTGCTTATTTTGGACTGCCCTAGCTCTTTTTTTAGGTCTCATAGTTGAATGATTTTGGTTTTGCATGCTTGTAGTTCAATACCCATGCTTAACTTTGAGTTTTGAGGTTCATTCCATGCATATACTGAGGTGTGTTCATGTTTTGTGCTCATTATACATCATATTTCAGAGCTTGTTTGAATGCCATATTGCCATGTTTTGTACTCTTTAAATGTGTTTGAGAGTCGGGCTTGTATGCCTTGTTTTCGGGCCATTGAATGAGCTCCATTTCGTTGCATTCCGAGCCATCATTTTAGGCCATTTCCCCACTGTTTCAGACCTGTCTAGGGTCTGTTTGGGGTTGGTTTTTCCTTTGGTGCGTTGCCTTGGGTACCTCTAGTGTAACGCACTTCACTAGTTTCAGTACCCGGGCCCCCTAGCATGCGTTGTGTGACATATTTGCTTGATTCGGGACCATTGTATATCATGTTTCAGAGCTGGAACTTGTTTGTTTGTATGCCATATTTCATTCCTTGTCATGCCTTGTTAGAGTTGCATGTTGCGCCTTAGGATCGGTCCTTGGCATCCGTGCGTGTTTGCATGTATTTCAGTTGTCTCATTTTCATCACATGGCCACTGATGTGAGTGTGGCTGAGGTCCACTCATATTGGTGTAAGTCCATCTTGCATTGTGTATGCCATTTTAATCCATAGCATTGCGTATGCTAGGTTGAATGTTAGAGCATTGTGCATGCCATTTCAGTCCATAGCATTGCGTATGCTAGGTTGCATGTTAGTCGCATTGTGTATACCATCTCATTGCATTGTGTTTGGGATAGGAGTTAGCCCAAGCATGGGAAACGAGGAACATTTTGTACTCAAAGTGACGAAACGTGTCTCAATTCTCGGTCGTTGACACTCCGGATTACCCATGATGGAGTCTAGGCCTTGTTGTGTTTATATGTGCATTCATTTCACATCGAGTCATGCAATTCGACTCCTCGGCCATCATGCATCGAGATGCGTGATTGGTGGCACGAGGATCGAGGTGTGCATACATATGTGAAAATGCTTTGTCATGCCCCTTTCTTGCTCTCTATTGCAACAAACCAGAAATCAGCAACTTTCTAGAGCTTTGCACAGCATTCCGGGATTAATTGCAAACAGAGGCAAATCAGGGCATCGCGAGGAATCTTCCGACGAGGCAGCTCAAGCATGCATGCATCTTTCATCATTCGGAACAGAGCTGAGGCGGTCCATTTAGCTTGCATGCTAATTTACTTGCTTTCCTAGTTAATTTGTTAATTAATTAGGGTTTTGTAATATTTAATTATTTATTCGGACTGTAATTATTTATTCGGACTGTATTATTTATTCGGACCCTCTGAGCGAGGGCACAATTGTAATAAGTGTGCGTGTGTGTGATGTATGTTTTCCAACCCCACATCTTTCTCCCTTTTATTTACTAGCTTATGATGGTTAGTTTAGGGCACGTTTCAATTAGCATACTTATGCTCGCATGTTTGCATTCATTCTGTCTTGCATGCACCGGGCTCAACGCATCATACTAACTGCATCGTATTTCAATTCCAAGTTGAATACTTGTTAGTTGTAGCATCTCATATGCCATTCTTAGAAATAGCCGAGCCTATTATAGTTGCATTTTTGCATGTGTTGCATTAGGCATTTCTATATTATTAGGATCATGCATGATTTCTAATTAGCTTATGTTTTGACTTGGAGTACTCGGTAAGTGTTTATGCTTTAGCATCCTTGCATGCATGTAAGTGACTGCCATGATAGCATGCTTACCATGAGGCTAAGTGCTTATGTGATATAACTGCCTGAATATGTGGGTGAAGGTTGGATTATCTGAATTGGAACAATTCATTGATTGCGAGTTTTAAGCCCACTAAATAGTGGCAAATCACCATGTTTTCTAAGCCCACCTGAGGGTGGCAAATCCACATTTTAGCCTACTTGCGAGTAGCAAACCGTTTCAAAAGCAAACATGAGGTGTTTTGTTCCAATTCAAGCGATCCAATCTATACTTGTATACTGTGTGCATCACATAGTAATTCCAGGCTAATAACCAGAATAAGAGCACATAATGTTTTCAAAACTCGATATCATGGTTAGTAGAGGCCGATCTTTGATCGGGCGAGCGGGGGTGCTCACGAAGTGACCTTCCCCAATCGTACCCAAGTTCCCGCGCCGAGGCAACTTTGGTGATGACGGACACGTGGCCTTAGGCAACGAGTTAGGGTTTCCTAAATTCTCCCAAAATAAATATTTAGGTGGCGACTCTGTATCTGGCAAAGCAGTCCATGTTTGGCACTTCTTTCAAAAAATCTATTTTCAAAAATGATTTGCCGGATTTGGACTCTTTGATGATTCATCGGTCTTGCATTGCACTCTGCAAGATTAGATACAGGACCGTAACATTGAGTCCTGAACTGTAGTGAGCCCAAATGAACAAAATGGGGGATTCCCTCCCGGGACGTTCGGGGACGTCTACAGTATTGTTGGCCGATATCCCTACAAATGGTTGATGACCACTATCCCTTGGCCGGTGGCCCTACCTTTTGGCCGGTGACATCCCACAATGCTCAGGGAGTGGTTCAGGAGTATTCTTGAGATTTGTGCAGTCTTCAGAGATGCAAAGCAGTGTAAACAGAGGCAGCACGAGCATGGCGATAGATTTTCGAGCAGAGCCCAGCATGCATGCATTTATCCCTCTTCCCGAGGCCTCTTTACTGCTTATGTAGCTTAATTGATTTGTTTAATCAGTTAATTGGTTTTGTAATTAATTAGCTTGTGAGTTAGTTAATTAGGTGGTTTGTATTATTCTTTCGGACCCTCCGTCGAGAGGGCGAATTTTGTAATAAGTGTGCGTGCGTGTATGAATGTCTTCCAACCCCACGTCTTTCTCCCTTTTACTTACCTACTTTTGATGGTTAGATTAGGGCATGTCTCAATTAGCATACTTATGTTTGCATGTTTGCATTCATTCATCTGTCTTACATGCACCGGGCTCGGCGCATCATGCTAACTGCATTGTATTTCAATACCGCTTTGAATACATGTTATCAAGTTGCATTTCATATGACATCTTAGAATAGACGAGCCTATTTCTAATTGCATTTTGCATGTGTTGCATTAAGCATTCTTAACATAGCTTAGATCATGCATTGATTTCTAACATAGCTTTTGTTTTGGTTCGGAGTACACTATAAGTGTTTTGCTTTAGCATTCTTGCATGTGTGTGAGTGTTGCCATGATAGCATGCTTGCCATGAGGCTATTTGCTTATGTGATATAACTGCCTGAATGCCTGTGGGTGAAGGTTGGATTACTTGAATCGGAACAATTCATCAAATGCGAGTTTTAAGCCCACTTGAGAGTGGCAAAATCATGTTTTCTAAGCCCACCTGAGGGTGGCAAATCCACATCTTAGCCTACTTGCGAGTAGCATTTTCAAACCATTTTCAAACAAACAAACATGAGATGTTTTGTTCCAACTTAGGCGATCTAGTCTATACTTGTGTGTTGTACGCATCACATAGTAATTCTAGGCTAATAAACCAGAATAAGAACACATGTGTTTTCAAAAACAAAATATCATGTTAGTAAAGGCCGATCTTTGATCGGGCAAACGGGGGTGCTCATAGATGACCTTCCCCAATCGTACCCAAGTGCCCGAGCCGAGGCAACTTTGGTGATGACGGACATGTGGCCTTAGGCACGAGTCAGGGTTTTCTAAATTCCTCCCAAAATAAAATATTTAGGTGGCGACTCTGTATCTGGCAAAGTAGTCCATGTTTGGCACTTCTTTACAAAAATCAGTTTTCCAAAACGATTTGTCAGATTTGGACTCTTTGGTGATTTATCAATCTCACATCGCACATTGTGAGATCAGATTAAGAACCGTGACATTTGAGTCCGAACTGTAGCATGAGGCCCTCAGGGCACATCTACAGGTGTCCTTCCCCATTTTAGAGGGTTAGACATTTTGGATCAAAAATTTCTCTCTCTCTCTTTCTAGAATTATCTCTCTCTCTTCTTGTTTTGTGCTTGGTAGTTAGTTTTCTCTAAACCTTTGCACACTAACCCTTAATCAAACTTGACCACCTTGGAGCTGAGGTCCCTTGGAGCCTAGTTTGAGCATTTGGAAGGAGGTTTGAACCTGAAATTGTGGCTGTTTTGTGCTGTGCTTCAAGAGGTATAAGACTTACCTTGCAGGCTTTGTTTTGACTACTTGTTTTACCATCTTTTTATACTATATTTGGCCTAGTTTTCAACTACAAAAAACTCTGATTTTTTAGCCTTAACATGATGGCTTGAGGTCATTTTGTGTAAAGGGGTAGTCCACCTTTCTTGTTGCCTAATTGTGAAGCCTTTTGTGCCATCTTTCAAGGCTCTCAAATCAAACTTTTTGGGCCTTTAAACCACTAAAATTTAGAGTTATTTCAGTGGTGGAAAACATGTTTTGAAGTCCAAAATTGGAGGGGTTCGTCTCCTCTTCTTGTGTCTTGTTTGCAAGCCTAGATAGCTTCACATGGTAGCATATTTTTCTAGCATTTTGTACCTTAATCTCAGCATGTTTAGTCACTATTTTGACTGGTTTTAGCTCTGTTTTGAGCTGGTTTGCCATTTGCGGCTTGTATTGTGTGGTTGTAGTGCAATCTCCTTCACTAGCTTAATGTTTTAAGCTTTTAAACATAAATTGCATGAGTTGCTTGCATGTTTTAGTGTCATTTTGCACTCCATTTCAGCACTGAAATCTCTATAATCTCCCTTTATTCTTCACTCTTTCATTTATTTTTGCAAGGGGCTTTGAACCTCTTGTTATCTTAAGTGTGAAATTGAGACACTTGTGCTTAATGGTTTTAATCCTCTTTTGAGGGTTTCTACTAACCAACGGCATGAGGTCTCTTTCATGCTCAAGGCACTTGTGGTTTAAGCCCTCTTTCCATTAGAGGACACTCATCTTTTGGACTAATCAATTAAAGAATGGATTGGTAATCTAAAATGAGTAAATAAAAAATGAGCAAGTAAAAGAGGCAAGATAAGCATCTTTTGTGTTGCATTGCATGTGTTCGAATCAGACGTTAATTCGAACATGATAAAAATGGGACGTTTCATACTCAAAATGATGAAACGTGCCATTTTTCTTGGTTATCATCACCCTTGATCATGCATGATAGGGTTGTGGTTTTGTTGAGTCTTGTTTTGCACTCATTAAACTTGTACCATCTTGGTTCTTTGGCCATCATGCATGAAAATTGCTTGGTTAATGGTTTGGGAGTCAAGAGCTACACTCAATTGAGCTTGTATGATGATAAGGAGGGTAGCAGTACATACACTCCTTGAGAATACATTGCTTTGCCTCTGTTTGCTCTCTATTGCAGCGAAAAAAGGAAGTTCAGGGAAGGGGTGGCCGACCAGCCACCAGAGTAGCCAACTGGCCACCAATGGTAGCCGACAGCCACCATTGGTAGCCGACAGGCCAGAAATGAAATTTTGCACAATTGTGTTCCTAAGTTGGAGCAGAGATGTTCTGGAAGTTGGCAGCACTATCAGTGATCAAACATGTGCAAACAGAGGTAGCAACGGCAAGGCGGTGGCATTTTTGGGAAGAGAATCCGAGCATGCATGCATCCCTCGCCCCTCAAGGCCATTTACTTACTTTGTTTAATTAGTTAGTAGTAGCTAATTCATTCACTCAAGTGTTGTAATTATTTAATTAGCTTAGAATAGTTAGTTAATTTGTATCAATTCTTGTAATAATTAGCTTAGAATAGTTAATTAGTTTTGTGTTGTAATAGCTTAGCTCAATTAGTGTGGCTAGTTAGCTTATCCATTCAGACCCTCCTTTGCGAGGGCACAATGTTGTAATAAGTTTGTGTGCATGTGTGCATGTCTTCCAACCCTATGTCTTTCTCTCTTTTATTTATCCGCTTTTGATGGTTAGATAAGGGACACGTTTTGATTAGCATACCTCATGCTTGCATGATTGCATTCATTCATTTGTCTTGCATGCACTGAGGCTTGGCACATCATTCAAATTGCATAGCAATTTCAATATCTTATTTGAATACGTGTTTCAAAGCATGCTATCAAAGTGTTGCAAATGCCATATTAGTAGCCGAGCCTATTAATTTCATATCGCATGTGTTGCATTAGGCATCTTGTGTAGTTAGGATCATGTATTGTTTCTAACTAGTTTTTGTTTTGGCTTGGAGTACTCGGTAAGCTTTTACACTTTAGCATACTTGCATAATTGTGAATGATGCCATGTTTCGCATGCTTGCCATGAGGCTATGTGCTTAAATGCTAAACTGCTTGAATGCTTGTGGATGAAGGCTTGATTGTTTGAATTGGAACAATTCAACGAATGTATGTTTTAAGCCCACTTTGCGAAGTGGCGAAATCATGTTTTAAGCCCACTTAAGGTGGCAAATCCGTATTTCTAAGCCCACTTGAGGGTGGTAACTTCAAACCATTTTCGAAACAAACATGAATTGAATTTGTTCCAATTCTTGCGATTTCAGTCTATACTTGCTTGTGTGCGTCACATAGTAAAGTTAGCTAATAACCGAAACATGAACACATAAAGTTTATAAAAGAATATATCATGTTTAGTAGAGGCCGATCTTTGATCGGGTGAGCGAGGGTGCTCATTTCATGACATTTCCCCTTCGTACCTAAGTTCTCGAGCTAAGGTAACTTTGGTGATGACGGACACGTGGCCTTTGGCACGAGTTAGGGTTTCCTAAATTTCCCAAAAACAAAACATTTAGGTGGCGACTCTGTAATCTGGAAAAGCAGTCCAGTTTTGGCATTATTTGATCTAAAATCAATTTTCCAAAATGATTTGCTGGATTTGGACTCTTTGGTTCTTATCAGTTTCACATTGCACTTTGTGAAATTAGATTCAGAACCGTGGGAGTCTGAACTATGAGGGCCTTTCTTTTCAAACCCCTTTTTGAAAGGTGGCGGCACGGAGAAAGGCAAGCCCACAGCAGGCAGCGGATGTTATTCGGGTGGAAACCGAGCATGCATGGGCCTCTCTTGCTTTCTGAGATGAGTTATCTAGTTAATTAGTTTAATTTAATTAGCCTATGATTAGCCTATTTTGTAATTTAATTAGTTTGTGTTGTACTCCTTAATTAGTTAGTTAGCTAATTAGTTCAAGTGTTGTAATAATAATTAGTTAATTAGTTTAGCTAGTTATTTATTTTGTTTGTAATAATTAGCCTAATTAGCTTAGCTTAGTTATCTTAGTTAACTTTGTTAATTCTAACTCTCCTTCGTGAAAGTGTAATGTAATAATGTGTATGTCTTCCAACACCACGTCTTTCTCCCTTTTATTTATTCACTTTGGATGGTTAGATGAAGGACATGTTTCAATTACCATACCTTATGCCTTACGCTTGTATCCATTCATTCGTATTGCATGTACCGAGGCTTGGCGCATCATTCTAACTGTATTGTCATTTCAATACTTCTTCGAATATGTTCTTTAATTGCATGTCTAAAATCGATTCATATGCCATATTAGTAGCCGAGCCTATTAGTTGCATATCGCATGTGTTGCATCAGACATCTTGCATAGTTAGGAATCATGCATATTTTTCCAACTCATATCTTCTTAGCTTGGATTACTAGGTGAGTTTTTAGTACTTTAGCATACTTGCATGAGTGTGACTGGTTGCCATGACTAGCATGCTTGCCATGAGGCTACATGCTTAAGTGATGAACTACTTGGATGCATGTGGATGAAAGTTTGTTGCTTGAATTGGAACGATTCAACAAATGTATTTTTAAGCCCACTATGTCTAGTGGCAAATTCACTGCTTTAAGCTCACTATATTTAGTGGCAAATTCGCAAACTTTAAGCCCACTTGAGGTGGCAAAATCAAACCGTTTTCGCAAAACAAACATGAAATTGAGTTATTCCAATTCAGGCAAACTAGTCTATACTTCCTTGTGCGCATCACATAGCAATGCTAGTTTAATAACAGGAACAAGAGCACATAATGTTGATAAAAAATCAAATCATGATTAGTAGAGGCCAATCTTTGATCAGGCGAACGGGGGTGCTCAATTCATGACCTTCCCCTTTCGTATCTAAGTTCCTAAGCCGAGGCAACTTTGGTGATGATGGACACATGGCCTTTGGCATGAGTCATGGGTTTCCTAAATTTCCCCAAAAGAAAATATTCAGGTGGCGACTCTGTATCTAGCAAAGCAGTCCAATTTTGACATTTTTTATTCAAAAATCGATTTTCCAAAATGATTTGCTGGATTTGGACTCTTTGGTGTTTATCAATTTCACATTGCACTTGTGAGATTAGATTCAGAATCGCGGGATTCCAAACTGTAGGGCTTATTTTCGAGCTTTCGAAAGGGGATGCGAAAAAGTCGAGCTACACTGAGCTGCTTGTAAGACAGCAACAACTCGGGTGTTGCACCTCACTGAATAAACAACTGATCTGAACTTGAGCTCATGTACAGAAGATTGAGATCTCAAGGAATAAAACGAAATAACAGTTGGCGTAAGACCACCATTCAGTGGATCATGGCAATTTGAGGTGCTCCAATTATATGGAGTTGCTAATGTATCCTGAACTACAGAAAGGGCATCTGTACAACAACCAATAGTGGGCGACTATCTACAAATTTGTTGCCAAATATCTTTGGTGCTATTGGTTTAGGTAACATTTGCATAAATGAAACTAGGCCTTCATGTCTGGAAACAAGGTCACGCATGTTATTTGCTTCTTCAACATCTAGAACTTGAAAACTACACCAATAGCTCAGTAAGAGAACTTGTCTGGCGATGCCCCCCTTGCATTCTAACTTGTCAAACCCAGCCCAGAGAACTCAAAAACATGAATTTATAGTGAAAATGAACCTCCGAAGAATTAATTCTCAAAGAGAGAAAGACAGTTTGCACTTTAACTATCATAAACCACTCATAAATATTGTTGCCCATGCACGTGGACATGCACACAGATGCTGTATACTTAATGTAGACGTGAAAGTAGACGTGAAAGTACAAGTTGAAGAACCCTTGGGATAATAGATCATCTATTCCAAATGTAGAGCATACCCATACCCATAACATCTCTGTGCATCACCAATAATAGTCCATTTCAACACCACAGTGGAATTTTGTTTTTTTTTTTTTGGATATATACACCACAATGGAATATGAAAGCTCAAAATGTCGTTATTGCCTATTATTCATTTTTGGTGTAAGAATTCATTTGTGAATCCTCTTTTGCTTTCATATATAGATTTTGAAGGGTAAATTTAAAAGAATGTTGAATACAATTCTTATGGTCATACTGTAGACACCCCATTTTTGACCGTCCTCAAGACTTGGACGTCACCGCTTGAGCACTCGGTGATTATCCATGTTTGTGTTCGTTTGGAGTTCCCGGAGTTCTCGGCTACGCGCCTTGCCTCAAGATCTCTGAACTCGACTATTTTGTGTCTGGTTTTGCACCAAACACTTGTGTTTTGCCTTGGAAGAGCAGAGAATGCCTTGTGAGGCATCCCCACACACCACCGGCACTAGCTAGAGGCCACCGGCTGGTTTTTCTTGACACCGGCAATGTACATTGCCGGTCGGCACTCTTTGTTGCCGGCTGGCAGTCATTTTTGTCAAAATGACATTTTTGCCCAGCCGACTACTGTTCAGCTGCTTTTTCAGATATTTTATTACAGTTGTCTGGCATTGACTCCCCCTCCATACACGTGTATGGAGGGATGCCCCTCTTGGTTGCTTAACTTGTAAGCATTACAAGTTTGGCTCCTCTATAAGAGGAGCCCTTCCTCCTTGGCTTTAGGGTTGGCTTTTTAGTGAGAAAACAACTCAAAGCAAGCTCTGGTTTTAGGGTTTGAGTGACATTCATATCCTATCTCTATATCTCCATTGTGTGTGTTCTAGGTGCTTTGTGTCTTACTATTGTACACAAACACCTAGTCTTTCACTTTTTCTTGGTTTCTTCAAGGACCAGAGCTTGTTCTTGAGGTTTTTGACTGGATTTGAGCCCAAGGAAGCAACAAGATCAACATTTGTGAAGAAGTTCTTCAAGGGTAAGAAACTAGTACTTTTTACCCCACTTTTGCATCCTATTTCTACCTATCTTAGAGCTGTCTTTGTGTTTAGTGTATTACATAAAAAAGTTCTGTTTTTAAGCTCTCTTAATTGTTTGTTAAGGGTGTTTTGTGCTTTGGGGAAGTTTGACCCCTCTTAGGCCTTGTAAGGCCCTTGTTTTGTGCCATTTTGTGCAAGTTTCGAGACTTTGGTTTTTGGGCCTCTTCACCACTAAAATCTTGAGGGATTTCAGTGGTGGAGATGGTGCCTTGAAGTCTCCAAAAGGGGAGGGCCACCCCCTCTCCTTGTTGTCCTTGAAAGGGACCATTTTTGGTATCTTAAGGAAGCCTTTGTTCAAGTGTGTGTTGATCATGTCTAGGCTGCATTTCATGCTTATTATGCCATAATATAATCATGTTGTGTGTTGGTTTTGGTGCTCCATTCATGTTTAGTGTAGTTGCCATGTAATGCCTTGTAATTCCCTTAACATGTCTTAGGTTGTTAGCCTTTGTTCGAGCATGATTTAGGCTTAGACTTATGAATGTTTTGTGCTTATTTTGCCATGCTTTAGGTCTGTCCATAGTCGTTTGGATCGATTTTGGCATGATTAGTATAGCTCCTTTGCATTTGTGGCTTGCCGGGCTTGTATGCCTCAAGTGTGTGAATGTATGGCATGTGTTGATTGCATCATTTTGGTGGTTTGGAACCATCCAACATGTAATTTCAGTCCCTTTGGCATGCCCATATGCTTGCCTTAGTTGCTTCTTTGTTGCTTTGAAAGCATGTGTTGTATGCCCTATGTTTTGACCATTGTGCATACCTTTGAATTTGAGCCACTTAGATGCCATCTAAGAAGTCCCTTGGCCTTGCTTTAACATGCTAAAAATCTGTTTTTAGTTGTTTAGTGCATACCATGTTTGTTGTGTTAAGTGTGCTTCATGACTTGCCTCAAGTACTTGGACTATGCTTGCATGCTTATGTTTGCTTCATTTGGCTTGGTTTGGCACCACATTCTAGCATGAATTTCAGAGCTTATATTGCATGCTAGTTGTCCATGATATCCCCTTTCAAGTGTGCTTGGAAGTTGCTTGTTTAGTGCCTAAGTGTTGGTCCAACTTACTTGCATGTGTACATGTGTGTTTAGGCCTCATTTTTGGGCATCTTGGCCACTGATTTTAGGCTTAATTAGAGTTGCCTAAGTCATGTTTAAGACCATCATTTGCTTGCTTGCATGCTTACCTCATGTTTGCTTGTATGCTTGCATTGTTTGTTCATATGCTCATATTGCATCCCTAGCTAACATGATTAGGTTGCAATGCATCTTGCATGCATGCCTTGTCCCTTGATTTGGTGATGGGGATTGGGCTCTTTGATTGTTTAGTTTGCATTTCATTTGACATGAAAATTGCACACTTGTTTCTTTGGGCCATCATGCATGGAAATGTGTGATTGGTGGCCCGAGAATCGAGGCACATCCTCCTTTGAGTCACAAACATGATAAGGAATGTGTTTGGTGCATACATTGCTTGAATTGAGCTGCCATGCAAGATTCTGCCCTATGCTGCTGTGAGTTGCAGGTTCTGCAGGAATTCAATGCCGGCCGGCAATGTTTAGTGCCGACCGGCAATCAATTATCAGCCGATGGATGAATTCTGTGCCGATGGCCGCATATAGCAGCCGGTGGCTATTCTGTTTAGCCGGTGGTGATCCCCAGTATCCAAGGAAGTAGTTCTGAGACTTTGGCAGTTCTCAGAAGGGCATGGCAGGGAAAACAGAGGCAGTCTAGGCATGGCAGTGCAATTCCGAGCAAGACCCGAAACACGTCTTTGCATTTGGCTCTCCTCGAGGCGGTTCTTTTTTTCTTACTTTAGTTAGTTTGTCAACTAATTAGGCAATTTGTAATATTTAATTAGCTTGCGTAGTTAATTATTTGTATTATTCTTTTGGTCCCTCCGAGCGAGGGCAAATCTGTAATAAGTGTGGGTGAGTGGTGTGTATGTCTTCCAACCCCCATTTCTTTCTCCCTTTTATTTACCTGCTTTTGATGGTAGATTAGGGCACGCTTATTTTAGCATACCTTATGCTATGCATGCGTGCATCCATACATTTGTCTTGCATGCACCGGGCTCGGTACATCATACAAACCGCATTGTATCTTCAATTTCCAACTCGAATACGTGCACCGAATGATTGCATTTCACATGCCATTTTAGGATTAGCCGAGCCTATCCTAATCACATCCTGTATGCGATGCATTAGTCATTCCAACATGAACTAGGTCATGCATGTTTGCTAACTAGTTTATTGTTTTGGCACGGAGTACGATGTAAGTATTTATGCTTTAGCATATCGCATGCGTGTGAATGTTGACCATGTGGCTAAATGCTTATATGAGATAAACTGTTTGAATGCCTGTGGGTGGAGGTTGGATTGCTTGAGTTGGAAAACTCGTTGAAATCCGTGTTTTAGCCTACTCGTGAGTAGCAAATTCCGAAACGCTTTCAAAACGAACGGATATGCAATGTTTATTTCCAAATTAGGCAATCTAGTCTATAACTTGTTTGCTGCGCGCATAACATAGTAATTCTAGGCTAATAATTGGAATAAGAGCATGTAATGTTTTCAAAAACGGATATCACGGTTAGTAGAGGCCGGTCTTCGGACCGGGCGAAAGGGGGTGCTCATAGCTGACCTTCCCCGATCGTACCCAAGCTCCCGAGCCAAGACAACTTTGGTGATGACGGACATGTGGCCTTCGGCACCGAGTCAGGGTTTCCTAAATTTCCCATTTTAAAAATATTTAGGTGGCGACTCTGTATCTGGCAAAGCAGTCCATGTTTGGCACTACTTTTCAAAAAATCTGTTTTCTCAAACGATTTGCTAGAGTTGGACTCTTTGGTTCAGATTACGAACCGCAACAAACAAAACAGGGGAGTCCGAATTGTAGAAGTGAAGTCCAAGGGGCGCGTCTACACATACGCTTTGTATGAGAACTAATGAGTTGAGAACTATGCAAAGAAAGTTACTTGAAAGGTTGAGACCTTGTGGCCAAAAGAAAAAACAATAAACTTAACAAAATAATATCGTGTCAATAGAACAAACTAAAATCACCTGCTTCATGTGACATCTGAAAACATAATAATAAATAAAAGATTAAAAAACCAACGGTAGAAGACTCAAAGGTGTCCAATTACAAGAACCAAAGAGCCCACTTGCAACAAACGACACACCTCTAAAATCGTCTGATTGTTGAAACATATACGTGGCAAGTCCACTAACAAATATGATGAATCTCCAATGAGTCAACCAACAGCCGATAACCCAGAAAACTTGTCGGATTATCATAACAAACACATGGAATATCCATGAGCAAATGTTCTATATTTATCTCGATAGCACAATCAGAAGAGAGTTGTAAAATATTGGCTTACCCTAATTTGGGTGAGACCATGTCTATATATAATCAATATAAGATACATGGAAAAAGGAATTAAATAATTACACAATGAAACCTTAAAATTAAATTCCTAAATTAAATATACAATATTCCATATTCCAACACTCCCCCTCAAGTTGGACCAAAGATGTCAACCAACCCCAGCTTGCCAATGGAAGATCGAAGTAGGGATGGTCCTGCAGATTTGGTGAAGATATTGGCAGTCTGATCAGAAGATGGAACAAATGAAGGACATACAATGCCAGCTTGAACCTTTTCCAGGATAAAATGAATATCAACCTCAATATGCTTAGTACACTCATGAAGCACAAAGTCAGAGGCAAGTAAGATGGTAGACTTATTGTCACAAAATAGCTTGGAGGAATTATTCTCCTCAAATCCTAACTTAGTAAGAATGGATCAAAGCCATAGTAGCTCACATGTCTCATGAGCCATGGCGCGGTATTCAGCTTCAGCAGATGATCGAGATATAACCACTTGTTTTTTGTTTTTCCATGACAGAAGATGGGTGCCAAGGAAGGTGCATACTCCAAAAGTGGAACGCCTATCAATCAATGAACCTGCATAGTCTGCATCAGTAAAACAGGACAATCCTGTCTGAATCCCACCATTGAAGAATAAACCCAAACCTAGACATGACTTGAGATATCTCAAGATGTGGTGAACAGCATCAAGGTGAGCAGTATGAGGTAAATGCATAAGCTGACTAACCACACTTATAGCAAATGTCAAATCTAGTCATGTATTAGTCAAATAGATCAAACATCCAACCAATCTCTAGTAACGAGTTGGATCAGAAAGCAACTCACCAGACTCAGCCGAAAGTTTCAAATTCGGATCCATAGAAGTAGATGCAGGCTTGCACCCCATCATACCGGTGTCCCGAAGAAAATCCAAAGTATACTTCCGTTAGGACAATGATATCCTACTGCGAGAATGAGCTACTTTAATCCCCAAGAAATATTTGAGAGGACCCAAGTCCTTGATGTCAAAACTCGACTAAGCTCCTGTTTTACCTTAGCAATACCAATGGTGTCATCTCCTGTAAGGATGATATCATCCACATAGACCAACAAAATAATACATCGACTAGTGGGTTGACGACGAATGAAGCATGTATGGTCGGAGTGACACTGAGTAAAATCCATGGATAGGATAACAGAACTGAAACGATGGAACCATGCACGAGGAGATTGCTTCAAGCCATAAAGAGACTTATGCAGACGACAGGCCTTGCCAACATACTCCCCCTCAGCCCGAAACTCAGAGAAAAACATTCTTGACATCAAGTTGATAAAGGTGCCAAGAAGAAGAGGCAGCCAAGGAAATAAGTAAACGAACAGTGGTCAATTTAGCAACCGGTGCAAACGTAGCTCCAAAGTCCTTCCCAGGAACCTGTGTAAAGCCCTTAGCAACAAGACAAGCCTTATAGCGGTCCACTATACCATCAGCCAAGTATTTGACAGTAAAAACCCACTTGCACCCAACAGCCGTCTCACCAGAAGGTAAAGAGACAAGATCCCAACTGTGATTATGCTCCAAAGCAATCATTTCAGTTTGCAGAGCAACAACCCATTGGGGATTCTGGAGAGCCTCAGACACAGACTGCGGGATAGAGACTAACTCAAGGTGGCCAAGAAAAGACCGACGAGAGGCTGAAAGGGCATCATAACATAAAAACTATGAAATAGGGTGATTAGTACTACTAAACCAACCAAACCGATTAGGGGGACGGTGTTCACGGGTTGGATACCGGGAAGCAGCTGGGGAGGAGATAATAGAGGGTGTACCTTGCCCTGAGGGTGAAGAAGATGCTGGAGGGGGCGGAGCACGAAAACGACAAGAGTATGTCTGTAATGGCAGAGGACTAGCAGGTGTAGATACAGGTGATGAGGAAGGAGCAAAGGAATCAATGATAGGAGCAGGTCGAGCACTCGGTGACACAGCAGGAGGCAGTGCACGCGAGGCGGAATCCTGAAACACAGGATTAGAACCAAAAAATGACATACCTTCGCAAAATGTGACATCCATAGAATGATAAAAATGATGAGACAACAGATCATAGCACCTATAGCCTTTAAAGAGAGCGGAATAGTCCAAGAAGATGCATTTAAGAGACTTGTTATCTAATTTGGTCCGAGTTTGTGACACCCTTGTTCTGTATTACGCTAATTGGCTCTTAATTTGAATGTGATTACGTGTTTAGCATGATTTTACGTGCCATTATGCGAATATATGTGATTTTGGAACTCTATCTGTTCACCGTAGGAATATCTGTTTGAATAGTCCGCTTCGAAAATTAAATTGAGGGCCTTATCGGCCACAGAACCCGGACTCGACTACGCCATTGTGATTGGCGTAATTTTTAGAGCCTACGGAAAAATTTAATTGGAAATTTATTCTGGTCAATGTAAACTGATTAAAATGATGGATTAAGAGCCCAAATATTTTATATTAAATATAGTGTTAGTGGGGCTAGTTGTTTAATTGCATTGCACTCCCCTTTAGCTCTCTTAGAACTCAAAATCTGAGTTAGACAAGTGAGAGAGAGGGAGAGGCCGGATATAGAGAGGGAAGAAGGAGACTTGGACAATTTTGGCTTGGATTGACTAGAGGTTGGGAGATTAAAGCTCCTAGGTAAGTAACCAACCCCTAACTCATGAATTTGAGTTGTGATTTCATGAATTGAAGATGAATTTGTGATCTAGAAGATGAAAGGAGTTAGTTTTGATGAATTTGAAGACTATATATGCATGCATGTAGGTATGGTTTTGAAATTGCATATTTGAGCTTGGATTACATGACTCATGTTGTAATTTTGATTAAATCCATGTATTTGACCATCTCTTCATCATATGAGATGAGAATGAAGGCTATATGTCACATGCATGTATAATCCATGGAAGTAGAAGCTTTGAATGCATGAAATGGTTACATTGGTATGAGTTGGTGGAAAATGGGCCATGCATGTAGATAAATTATGAAATTGAGCTTCCTAATGTTGTAATCTTGCATTGGTATCATGTTAGCATGATTAAATTTGAGATTTGGGCCATTGCATGCAAGTAGTGTGGCTGGGAATTCGAATTGAAGCTCAAGAACACAACTGAATTTCGAGTCGACTTCCGCCGCGGGGTAATGGCCGCCCGAGCGAAGAAATCGAGCTCCCAGCATTTTTCTGCAGACATGAGGCCCGCTCGAGCTGGGAAATTGGCGCTCGAGCGGGGAGCTATGTGACGGGGAGTACGGTCGAGCGGAAGAATTCACGCCGAAGGGATTGAGGCAACCAAGACCTAAGGGTCCGCTCGAGCGGGGAAGCCTACGCTCGAGCGGGGACCCTGTTTCCAGAAATTCTGTTCTTGCATCTTGTGTTCGGTTTTCCGTTCTCTTTCACTTGTAAGCACTCTTAGGCATATGTTAAGCATTACAAATGAGTTAATGGGATATGAATAAAGCCTAAGGAGGAATATGTGAATTAAAGAAACGAATTGAACTGTTAATGACCCTTTTGTGTTTATGAAATGTGTAGGGTCAAGCTCCAGGGCAAATCCACGAGCCGATCACTGTGAGTAATATCGACATTTGAATGTTTGTGAATGTTCAATTGGTTATTCCCTTATAAGCTTGATTAATTGCTAATTGGGATTGTGGACGTAAGTCTGACATGAATAAGTGAATGGACCAAAGGTCGTTTTGATAAACATGAATGGACAAGAGGTCGTTTTGATAAGCACAGTGGACCAAAGGCCGTTGTGACAAATGAATGGGCCAAAGGTCGTTTTGAAATAAATGAATGGGCCGAAGGCCGTTTTGACATTGAGGAATGGGCCGAAGGCCGTTTTGATACAAATGAATGGGCCAAAGGCCGTTGTGACAAATGAATGGGCCAAAGGCCGTTTTGAAATAAATGAATGGGCCGAAGGCCGTTTTGACATTGAGGAATGGGCCGAAGGCCGTTTTGATACAAATGAATGGGCCAAAGGCCGTTATGACAAATGAATGGGCCAAAGGCCGTTTTGAAATAAATGAATGGGCCGAAGGCCGTTTTGACATTGAGGAATGGGCCGAAGGCCGTTTTGCACAATGTAATGATCAATCATGCGACAACATGGTATACTCAATTCTATGAACTACAATGGCATACTCAATGCAAAATGGACTTAAACCAAAATGGATGGGCCTCAGCCACACCCAAATCAGCAGCTAAAGATGATGAAAATAAGGCCCCAAAACACATGCAAGCATGCACAATGCAATGGACCAAACTTAAGGCACAAAACACAATTTTTCAAATGCATTGAAAGGATGAAATATGGAGTACAATGACACATGTTTCAGCTCTGAAATGGCATGCAAAATGACTTCGAATCATGCAAACAACTCATGTAATGCATGTTGAATGGCTCAAGCATCGAAACTAGTAAAGTGCATTACACTATAGGCATGCAAGGCAATGCTCAAATGGCCAAACCAACTCTAAAAAGATCCTATGCAGGCCCAAAATAGTAGCAAAATGAGTTGGGATGATGGCTTGAAAGGCACAAAAATGAAACTCATGCAATAGCTCACAAATAAGGTATAAAAGCCCAACTCTCAAGGACACTTAAAGAGTGGAAAACATGGAAGTATGAAAGCCCTATATACTCTAAAATATCATGCTCAATGATGCCAAAACATGAATATACCTCAAGTTAAGCATGCAAGGGACTTCAAAACTCAAAGCTACTCAAGGGTATTACACTACAAGCATGCATGGCAAGCATCATTCGACCAAGAGGCCTCAAAACAGAGCTAAGGAAGCCCGAAATATGAACAAAATCAGTTTGGAGCACGGCCAAAATGTGCTAGAATAGAAGGCCAAAACATCATGCAATCTAAGCTAGTAAACATGATTTACACTGCAAGCATATGAAGCATGTGAGAGGCTACCAAACCAGCCAAAAATAGAGTCATGGCATGCCAAATGATGACCAAAAACCCACTAAAACATGACCAAAACATGCAAGAATGACATGCTACTTTGATAAGCCATAAAAGGAATTACTCTACACATGCAAGAGGCAAACCCAAGATGACTAAACGAGCCATAGACAGAGTCTAGGAAGGCCCTAAAAGTCACCAAAAAGTGCCTGGACCGAGCCTTGAAAGTATGAAAACATATGCTCCTTTGATAGGCCAAAAATGCAAGCAAACAAGACCAAAAGAGAGAGGGTCACTCCTCTCTGATTTAGGGCCTCAAAACCACATGCCAACCACTGAAAATCCATTGGATATCAGTGGCTAAAAGGCCATGCAAGGATCAACTCAAAGGCCTCATGGCATGGCACAAAACAAGGCCAAATAGGGCATGCAAGAGGGAAGATGACCCTCAACACCAAAAGGGCCTTAAACAAACATTTTAAGCAACTTAAAAAAAGACTTTTTTCAGTTGAAAACAAAGCTCAAATAAGCATGCAAGTAGGGCTAAGATAATGACCAAAACAAAGCTTAAAAAGAGAGAAAAGAGATTACCCTTGAAGCTCAGCAAAACCAGCAAGTTTCTCAGCCAAAACCCACCCTTTTAACCTCCAAAAATAACCTCTAGGAACCTCAGTTCAATGGTAAAGATGTATGGCTAAGAGTTAGGGTGTTAAAGGTCAAGAACAATACACACTTTTGGCTCAAAATATAGAGATATAGAGAGAGGTATGTGTTTTGCCTTAGGAAAATTTTGTGAACCTGTGCAAAGGAGAGGGAGGCCCTCTCTTATAAAAAAACAAAATGTTCAAGCTTCTTGGAGAAGCTAAACAAGGATGCAAATCCTCTGTACACATGTATGGAGGATACAGTCTGTGCCTTCCAGCTGGCACAGCTGTCATCTACTCAGTCTAAAAAAACAGGAGGAAAGGGGCCAACCAGAAAAAGTGATCGGCCGACCACTTTCCCTGGTCGGCTGACCAAGGCAAGTGGTCTCCCTGGTGAAAAACTGGTCAGCAGGTGCATTTGGTGGTCTCCACACTGAAACCAAGCCAATGGTGGTGTCGGAGACCAGTAAATGTGGCCTAAAGATCAAGAAAACCAGTTTTCTGACCAGAAAACCGGCTGGCAGAGAGAGCAGTGGTCTCCAAGGGAAATACTGGTCTCCCACCCTTGTACCACCTTCCAAACAAGGAAAACAAGGTTCGTGCCAAGAACAAATCAACACGGATGCAAAACGAGAGTTCGGGAGGCAAAGCGCGAGGCCGGGAGCCTCGAAAACTGGCTGTTGAGCACCAAAAGTGGCGTACGACCACAAAAGTGGTCTCCTGGACCACAGTGCCCCTCTGGGCAGAGAACACAAGGTGTGTTCCAAAAACCATGCCAAACGGAGAATGTTAAGCAGTCTCGAGCCGAGGCACACGGCCGATGGCTTCGAAAACCAGAAACTAGTCTCCAAACGGGAACGGTGGCCTACGACCACGAAAAGTAGCCTACGACTACCGAGAGATGATCTACAAGATCTCTTCCTCCCTCCGGGAGGAGAAAACAAGACTTGGTCCGCGGACCGAGTCAAAGCACAAAAAGTTCCGAGGCCCGGAGGCAAGGCTCTCAGCCGAGAACTCCGAAACCTCAGGATAAGCACAACATGCACCATCACCGAGCGCTCAATTGATGACGTCTAAGTCTTAAGGTTGGTCAAAAATGGGGTGTCTACAAACACAAACACCGGGCACGCCCGAGGCATCAAACAAGATCCTAACACGTTGCACAAGCAAGGAGAGAGATGGTGTAAACACCGAAGAGTGGTATAAAGATTGGAACACGTCCCAATGTTTCTAACCAAAGGGTGGTATAAGCATCGAAACACGTTCCGAACGCTTTTAACCAGAAGGGTGGTATAAACATCGGGCACACGTCCTAATGTTTCTAACCAGAGGGTATGAACATCGAGCACACGACCCAATGTTTCTAACTGAAGCCAGAGAGTGGTATAAACATTGGGCACACAACACAAGTGTTTCTAACCAGAAGGTGTGGTGTAAGCATCGGGCGCACCAGAGTACTTCTAACTAAAACAAGGTGTGGTGTAAACACCGGGCATACCTGAATGCTTCTAACCAAAACAAGGTGTGGTGTAAACACCGGGCGTACCCGAATGCTTCTAACCAAAACAAGGTGTTCAAGAGGGTGTGAATGATTGTACCTGGACTCCTTCTGAATGAACCGCACATATAATATCGTCTGGTTGTACCAGCTTTGAATGAACCGTAGATACAATATCGTGCCTGCATAAGAAAAGAACTCAATAGGTACAATACAATGAGAATGCATGTTCCATGCAAGACGAATAACCGTGACACAATTTTATAGGCATGTTTTATTCACAACATGCAAGAAACAAAACAGAGGCATATTCTATGCGGCGTGAGCGAGAGCATGTTCTATGCAAAATAATAGCAGTGCATATTCAATGCAACACACATACTCTGTGCAAGCATAGGGATGCATATTTTATGCAACGATTCAAAATGCATGTTCCATGCAATGACAAAGAAATTCACGTTCTATGCAAGCGTGAGAAATGCATATTCTATGCAAATAGGGCAAATGCATGCTCCATGCAACATCGAGATGCATATTCTATGCAAGATTAATGAATGCATGTTCCATGCGAGAGTAACAAATGCATGTTTCATGCGAGACAAGAAGTGCATATTCAATGCAAGTGTGAGAAGTGCATGTTCTATGCAAGATGAACAATATATACAATGCAAGTATGAGAAGTGCATGTTCTATGCAACCACAACAACAATGCCTATTCACTGCAACAGGGGATTGAATAGCAACCTTTGATTTACCTCTCGGAAGAGTGGTAACAAACTAAAAAAAAGGATACATTTCATTCATGCGGAGTATCACACACCGGAGACACGATCCGGGGCTTCCGCAGAGGCCATTTGAGCTTGAAAGTGCACTTTCCTTGCATTTTCTTGAGAGATGAGGGGACAAAGCAACAAAAAAACATCCAAGGAGAGCATTAGAGGCCTACGGGCCACTCTGGGGAGCCATCAAACACCCATCAGCCAGAGGAGAAGGTCATCAGCCACAAATGGTGGCCATCGCCCATCACTGGTGGCCGGTCGGCCACCGATGACAGTTTTGGGACAATTTCGGCATTTCACCACGGGTCTTTAAGTGTAGGGCTCAACCCTCATTTCTTCACTTCCTCAAGCCTAAAAATCTTTCTCCTCTCACTCTAGACCATTTTCCTCCTTAGATCCGAGCAATATACGCATTTTCCAACATCCCATAAACATTTGATTCGTTAAACCCTCATAGAGTACAACACTTTGAACCGATTGAAAAGTGATTTCGGTACTTTTTCTTGGAGTTTCACTATTCGAAGTTTGTTTCCCTCGAGTCACCATTGGGTTTGGTGCCCTTTCTCAGGCTTTGACCTTTCCTTCTATTTTTCCAATCTCACAGTTAACTTTTGTTGACTTTTGGCATTCTCCGCCTATTTTCCACATTTTCGTCTATTTTTTCACCTTCTTTCCAGATGGTAGATGACATCCCACACGATGGAGCTCCTCCAGAGATGGAGATGGAGATGGATGATCCAGAGTTCGAGCCATAGCCGCTCAGCATTCGACCTTTCGACCCGGTGACGTATCGTCCCGTGCTACCTCCCGATAGCATTCGTCAGTTCAGGGGGTTTGCACGAGGCACGCCTGAGAACCTCTTGCTGCGCGAGCCGGAGTCACACTTATCCCATGGCTCCTCTGAGGTATACACTATACCCTTACATTTCCTGCAATGTACTTCGTATTTCTTGCATAACTTTCATTGTTTTTCACTTGTTCATACCAAACACACTCTTGCAATGTATTTCTTACACTACATTGCATCTACTTGTCCTAATCACAGGGGGATTCATGCACTATCTGAGGATACGGGACCACCTTCACGAGGGAGTGGTACATGGAGCTTCCTGAAGCTGTTCGCCATATCGTTGATAAGGCCGGCTTCAGCGCATTCTGCATGGGGCTCTCACACCTCATTGCGAGCAGACCCCTGCTGGGTGCTTTAGTAGAGAGGTGGTGAGATACCACTAATTCCTTTCACTTTTCTACCACCGGGGAGATGACGATGACTCTCTTCGACTTCTCTATGCTTACTGGCATAGAGGTGGGGGGTCAGCCGATTCCTTATGACATAGACATGGGCGAGTGGGTGGCTGCCCAGATTTACCTGTTCGGGACTCGTCCACCTATCTCCTGATCAGGGATGGTCTGATATTCCTAGTTTGCAGACTACTACAGAGGGACGACATCGACGACCCGAGAGGAGACCGAGCACTGTGCCCGAGGTTTCTTGATATTCCTTTTCGGCACTACCCTGTTTGCCGACCAGGCAAACACCATCGGGTTATATCTTCTGAGTGCCTTGGTGGATCTGCCCCATATCTAGCTCTACGATTGGGGTGGCATAGACTTGGCCACCCTATACGGATATGTGAGTTCGACCTCCCGCCAGAACGGGCATTTGATTGGAAGCTATTGGAGGGCTTGGGAGGTATGTCTTACCCTTTTGTTTTACATTTCCCGTTATGCCTTTTGCTTAGCATTTTCTGTACGTTGCACACATCATACACGACACTACACACAATCTGCTTTCTGCTTTACATTATCGGCACACTGCCCACACTGTATACTGTACACAGACAATGTACTTTCTGTTTCGCATACTCTGTCGTGCTTTTTGCTTTGCACTTTTTGTACACTGCATACACTGTATGTTGTACACACGGTAAACTGTACACAGACAAATCTACTTTCTGTTTTGCATACTCTGTCGTGCTTTCTGCTTTGCACTTTCTGTACACAGTATACACTGCACATTTGCATTTTCTGGACATGGCGCACATGTTTTGCTTTCCACACTACTTATACTTATCTGTTGTATATTCATTATTGCCCTTTCACTTTCTACAGCTATGGGTGTGCGCCTAATTTTCGAGACTCGAACCAGAGCCAGAGGTGGAGATGCCACTTGTCGTGCCATACTCACTTCGGTACGACAGGAGGTGCCATCGGAGATCCCGGGAGTCCTTCTCTTTTTTCCGCCGATACTTCGATACCATGGCCATAGCAGAGGTAACTCAAACCTTACAGTTATTTCAATTTTACTTCATATTACAAATCTAATGACAGTTAAAAATCTGTGCACTTTCTATTCACAGATTACCTGGCAGCCCTGGGTGACGATGCCCGAGGGAGTTAGGGACCAGTTTGTCGGCGCTCAGGAGGTTTCTCGCTTCCGGATTTTGCTCGAGGGCCTAGTTTGTCGGGCTTGGTTCCTGAGTGAGCAGTTCTCATGCTAGACCATCGGCTTATCCGAGCCGATAATTCCTATGCCACCTCCGACATACATAAGGGCGACAGAGAGATATACCTTCCAGGTGATGATCGATTTCACCAGAGGCTGGGATGTCGACTTCTTCCGAGTTGATGCCTTTGACTGGCACCCGTAGAGATAAGAGAGCGTGGGCTCCACCTGTAGGAGAGAGAGGCGGAGGGGCCATGGCGTCCGGGACCCGCGGCAGGAGAGGTTCTCAGACGAGGCAAAGGGCGGGATGGCCAGTGCTACCTACTGCACTAACCTGCTGGCGACCCACAGGAGATGCTTACCAGATCCCCATTGAGCCTGCACCAGTTGGTCACGAGCTCGTCAGAGTTCGAGGTCCGACCCCGGTATGTACCATACTTTACATTTTGCACATTCAATTCATTTTAGTTATGCTTTATAGACCACTGATCATCTCAACACATTTACAGGGATCCATAGAGTACACTGGACAGGCTCTCGAGCTAGCGGCTTCTCTGATGGGGTTGATACAGACGAACATGAACCTGCTCAGCGTCTACGGCATTCCGGTAAGTTTCTTCAGCTTACATTTCATGCCATCAAACCTTTCACTGACACATTAGTATTTTCAAACTGCAATCTGCACCCTACTGTACTGATACGATACACTACATTCATTCACTGCGTGCTGCATTCCATTTTTATATCTAATATATACCACAATTAACATCTTCGACAAACTGTTCTTTTCAGATCCCAGTCACACCGAATGTTCTAACGGGAGCTGCAGCAGGACCATATGTACCTCCTTAGGCGGCAGGGAGAGGGAGACGAGGGACTCTGGTGCACAGCCGAGGCAGAGCCAAACGTACTCATGACGAGAGTGGCCCATCAGAGCCTGTCCCAGATGATGATGAGATAGATGAGGACAAGGAGCCAGCGAGTCCCCAGTTAGAGTCATCTGAGGGTGGAGACGACGGCACTGGCTTGGATTTTGAGGATGGTGGCGATGCTAAGGAGGGCTTCTACTCAGATTCAGACAGTGGCGCTGATGGAGACAGTGCTGAGTCCATGCCTAGGAAGAGGATGAAGAGGGCCTCTCGATCTTGAGGTGGCTGGCATCGATTTAGTTATTTTCTTGCTTAGTTTCTTTTTGCTGCTAGCGTTAGCACATTGTACAATTTTATTTTCTTAAAAACTTTGTACCTTTTTGTCAAAAAGAAACCATGATTGGAATGAAAAAATTAGTTTTTTGATGAAACATGCTGCATTTTACATTCTGAGCATCGCATTGCGCCATTTTACACAAAAACGGGATTTGATGGAAATTGGATGTTGTGCATCGTATTGGCAATTCCTTAATCATGTAGTGAACCAGCCAACACATAATAAACAATGTAAAACAACACAATACAACAACTCAAGCAACAACTTGGTAAACAAAATGACAACTCGATAAGCAAAAACAACTCGATAGACAAATCGAAACAACATACAAAACGACTCAACAAAACTCTTAAAACAAGGGGGCAAAGTGCACCAAGATCAGAAAAAAAACCACAGATTCTCAGCATTCCCAACACATGGATGGCTTAAGGAGCAAAATAGGAGGCCACCGGCCATAAGAAGAGGCTGTTAGCCACTAGTACTAGCCGATCGGCTACAAAGGTGGCCGGTCGGCCATCAACACTGGCCGGTCGGCCACTAGTGCAGGGAACCTCCAGAATGCTGCCACCTATCTTCCACCCAGCACCTTATCTTTTACAAAAGCTTTAGCTTCATAGTTTCTTCATTCCAGCTCTATTTTTACTTCAAAATGAAGCCATTCATCATTGAAAAACTCTCAAATTAAATTACAACTTTGGATGGCTCAGAAAAGCTGAATTTTTAAGGTTTCGGGATAACTGCACTATTCACGCTAAGTCGTACCCCACTGTGTTTTCCATTCCTTCATACCGCGGCTAGATGTTGAACCCGGTCACACATGTTTTCATCTTCTGGGGACAAGAGATGTGCCTCACATTTAAAGAATTCCAAATTTTGATGGAATCCCAGCATGACGAGGAAATTCTACTCCAGTCCTGTTTTGGTCACATCCAAGCTCTAGGAAGGATGTGCGGATTCACTTTACACGGTGCTCGATCTTTGCTTCACAATGGAGAGTTGGACATTCCCAGCCTCATTCATTAATTTTCTGATGCCGGTAACCGCGGTGACCATCTTTGGAAAAGTTTTCGACAACATGCCCTTTGCTTGTGTATTTTGGCTCATTTTCTGCTTGCCCTGGGTTTCGGAGGGTCTAGCATTCACTTGATCGAAGTAGCTACAGGTTTGAAAAAGGGCAAGAGCTGCCTTGGCTTAACACTAGCGAGACTTTGATAGGCTTGGATGCTTTCCACCAGCGAGAGACAACCAAGTTCGCAGGAAGTCCGCTACTTTTGCAGGTAATATTTCCCACCCTATCTTACATGTGTTTCTCATATCACTCAGCCTTCAAGCTCTGTTTTTCTCTCAAAACCCTTTCTGACTTTTTCTCTCCATACACACCTCTCTATTCTTTAATCTCTCTTATTTTTCATCCCTCCCCAGATATGGCTCATGGACAGGTTGAAGGTAGTGGACTCTTGCCCTGCATACTCGGCACGTGGCTATTTCTTTCACCAACGGCTAGTTGATTTCCTGAACGAGGGATGGTGGTGCCATTGGATGTGCAACAGATCTGCTGTTGACATTGTTTGGCGTTGCCCCTGGTTGAATTTGCCTAAGATGAGCTACAACATAGCCAAATAGCCCGACATTCAGTTGATTCACTTGACACACTGTGTCTTCTATTTCCAATTCCGGTTCAGGTGTCAGTTCGGACACGACCAGATTTGCCTAAACGAAGGGGTAGAGTACCTAACTTCATTTCCAATCCAAGGTTCACAACTAGCTCGATATCCCACTACATGGAGAACAAGGGAACCTCTGGCTCCCACTCCCAATTTCAGTTGTGCCCTTTCTGGCGAATGTATAACTTGGCTTGAAGATGAGGCGCAAACCGAGCCCACTTTAGCATTTGAAGCTTTCACAAGCTCTGGAAGGGGGCGCAGGAACACCTGACTTGTCGATGCCTCAAGTTTATTGCTTTGATCTGTACTTTCAAATAAAAAGAAACTTTGAAGAGGTAGAAAACTCTGTATTGAAATCAATGATGGTGATTGGTTGGGAGAATTCGAGGCCATCTAGGTCCATAAGAATGACAGCTACACCCGACTAGATAGATTTGATGATGTAAGGGCCAGTCCAATTGGGTCTGAACTTGCCCCTAGGGTCGTGGATGGGAGCTCGGTTGTCTTTGAGAACCAAATCCCCTTCTTTCAGCTTTCGAGACTTAACTTTCTTGTTGAAAGCCCTGGCAATCCTACGTTGATAACCTTGGACATGGTACAATGTTTTCAACCTTCTCTCGTCGAATAGCATAAGTTCCTCGAACCTGCTCTGCTGCCAATTTGCTTCTGCTATCTGGCACTCAGCCATAACCCGCAGCGACGGTACCTCAACTTCAATCGGCAGAACAGCTTCCATCCCATAAATAGAGAATATAGAGTTGCCCCAGTAGATGTCCGAATTGATGCTTTATAACCCTGTAGACACTCCATTTTTGACCGTCCTCAAGACTTGGACGCCATCATTTGAACACTCGATGATCACCCTTGTTCGTGTTCGTTTTGAGTTCTCCGAGGTCCCGACCGCATGCCTTGCCTCAAGACCTCTCAACTTGACTATTTTGTGCTTGGTTGTGGACCAAACATTTGTGTTTCTATTTTGAGGGAAGAGGGTGGCTTGTTTGCCATTTCTTCAACCCACCGGCCATGGTCTGAGGTCACCGGCCATGATTTCTTTTTACCGGCCAATTGTATTGGCCGACCGGCACTATATTTGGTCGGCTGGCCATGTGTGTTGGTCGACCGGCCCGTTTGTCTGGCTGAGACCTTTTCTTTGCCTTTTTCAGGCATTGTGCATGCTAGCTGTGCCAGTTGGTGAGCACAAATTCTGCCCTCCATACACGTGTGTGGAGGGATTTCATTCTTACACTTAGCTTCCCTTGGAAGCTTAGAATTGGAATTCCTATAAGAAGAGGACCTCCCCTCCCTTTCTAGAGATTGAACAACTCTGAGATATAACTTATATATCTATATCTCTCTATATCTCCCTCTCTCTATATAGTTGTGTGTGTAATAGTGTTCTAAAGGGGTTTTTGTTCTTAGTTTTGCACTAAGACACCTAGTGTTACACTATACTTTGGTTGCTGAGGTTTTAAGGGGTTGATTTCAGAGTTTTTGAGTTGGTTTTTGATTAAAAGGAGGTGCTGGAGTTGGTGTTCTTGAAGTGTTCTTCAAGGGTGAGAACTTACCCTTTTATTCCCCATTTTTCCTTAAGGTTTTAGACCTATTTGCATATTGTTTTGAGCTTAGTGTATAACTGATAAAAGTTCTGTGTTTTCATGCTTGTTATAGTTGCTTCAGGTCATTTTGGTGTTGGGGGTTGTCTACCCCCTCTTAAGCCTTGTTTGACCCCTTTTGTGCCTTCCTCTTTGGGCTTTGGAACCCTTCATGTATTGACCTTCTCACCACTGAAATCCATAGGATTTTCAGTGGTGGAGAAGTGGTTTTGAGGTCTTGTATAGGGAGGGACACCCCTCTCCCCTTATGACTCATTTGCTTACATTTAGGGCTCATAAAGGTAGCATGTTTGCATAGCTTTATTTGGCTCCATTTCAGAGGGTATTTGGTGTTAGTTTATCATGTTAGACCTCTGTTTCATGTTGGTTTGATGGCCTATTGCATGCATCATGCACTTGTTTTGTAATCTCCTCTATTGTCATAACATGTACCATGCATTTAGACCATAATGCTTGCATGTTTTAGCTTGACTTCATGAAGCTTTTAGCCATGTTGTGACATGTTTAAGTCCTATTTGGTGTTGATTCAATCATGCTTTCCATGTTTTGTATAGCCACAATGTATCCTAGCTTGTTAGCTTTGAGTGTGTGAGTCATGAGCATGCTTTATTCGGGTTATTTAAGTGATTTGGAATCACTTATCATGCTATTTCAGTCCATGCTCCATGCTTGTATGCTTGCATTTACCATCCTTTCAATACTTTGAAGAGTTGTTCTTTTGTGCCTTAAAATAGGTCATTGTGCATGCCTTTTTGTTTAAGTCCTTGGGCTGCCATATCAGTGGGTTTTGGGGCTCCTTTTGGCATATTATAGCTCTGTTTTTCTTTGAATAATCCATGCCATGTGTGGTTGAGGTAGTTGTAGTGGAGTGCTCTCTTTGTGGCCTTGAATGCCCTTTGTTTTGCGCCCTTTTCTTAGCATGTTTTTGGCCTTGCTCCATGCATGTTTTAGCCTTATTTTGGTCTGCTCCAAGACTGTTTTAAGTCATCTTGGCTCTTTGGGGCTTGGTTGATATGGCCATGATTTGAACCCCTTTGTTAGTCTTGAGTTTTGGGCTTTGTTGCATGCCTTACTTGCATGGCTTGGTTGATTTGGCATCAGCCTTTACACATTTTCAGAGCTTGTCATGCTTGTGATTTGTCCATATTTGTCTCTTCTTAATGTGCTTGAGAGTCGACTCTTTTCATGCCTAAGTGTTGCACTTTCACATGTGCACGTTTGGGTGTGTTTTGTCCATCATTTCTTGGCACTTTGGCCACTGTTTTGGACACGGCTGAGGCCTATCCATCCTTAGTGTAAGTCCATGGATCATGCATTTATGTATTGTTGTAGGCTTACCGCATTGCATGCTGTCGCATCCTTGTGGTTGGTATCATTGTTGCATGCCTATGACTTTGTGTATTCCCATATCTAGGTTACATTGTAGTATCGCATACTTGTTGCATTGCCATGATGTTTGCATGTTAGGTTGCATCACATTGTATTTAACATACTCATGTTACATTGCCTTACATTCCCATGTTGCATTGCATTGGTTACATGCATTGCATTGTATATGGCATACATACATTGCATTATGTTTGGTTTGGGGTGTCAAACCAAACATGAGGAATGAGGGACGTTCGTACTTGAAGTGACGAAACGTACCTCAATCCTCGGTCGCCGACACTCTTGATTCAACATGATAGAGTGTATAGCATTCATTTGTTTTGTTGCCTTCATTTATATTGATTTGCACACTTGACATCTTTGGCCATCATGCATCGAAATGCGTGATTGGTGACCCGAGGGTCGAGAGCCATACTCCTTTGAGTTCTTAGTATGATAGGGAGGGTGGTCGTGCATACATTGTCTTGTAAATGCCTTGCCATGCCTTGTCATCTCTCCGCTGCAAAGAAAACCGTGTTCTGCAGGAATAAATGGCCAGTCGGCCATTTTCAGTGCCGGCCGACTACCAAAATCAAGCCGGTGATCCCTTTTTTTGGTCGATGACCATATTTCCATGACCGGTGGTGTTTTCTCTTGGCTGGTGGCATCCTAAAGTGCTCAGGGAGTGGTTCAGAAGCAACCTTAGGATTTTCACAATTCTCAGAGGTGCAAAACAGTGCAAACAGAGGCAACATGTGGCATGGCAACGAGTTTCCGAGCAAGGCGAATCGAGCATGCATCATCCAATCATTTCGAGGCGGAGCTGCGGCGGCCTTTTGAATTGCATACTTAGTTTATTTTGTAATTAATTTGTTAATTAATTAAGGGTCTGTAATAATTAATTAGCTAGAGTAGTTAATTATTTATTTGGTTTGTATTATTCTTTCGGACCTTCCATCGAGAGGGCACAATTGTAATAAGTGTGCGTGCCTGTGTGCATGTCTTCCAACCCCACGTCTTTCTCCCTTTTATTTACTAGCTTATGATGGTTAGTTTAGGGCATGTTTCAATTAGCATCTTTATGCTCACATGTTTGCATTCATTCATCTGTCTTGCATGCACCGGGCTCGGCGCATCATATTAACTGCACAGTATTTCAATTCTGAGTTGAATACATGTTATCTGTAGCATCTCATATGCCATCTTAGAATAGCCGAGCCTATCTTAGTTGCATTTTGCATGTGTTGCATTAGCCATCTTAACATGAACTAGGATCATGCATTGATTACTAACTAGTTTCTGTTTTAGCTTGGAGTACTCGGTAAGTGTTTATGCTTTAGCATCCTTGCATGAGTGTGAGTGTTTCCATGATAGCATGCTTGCCATGAGGCTATTTGCTTATGTGATATAACTGCCTGAATGCCTGTGGGTGAAGGTTGGATTACCTGAATTGGAAGAAATCATTGATTGCGAGTTTTAAGCCCACTTGAGAGTGGCAAATCATCATGTTTTTCTAAGCCTACTTGAGGGTGGCAAAATTCACATTTTAGCCTACTTGCGAGTAGCAAACCGCTTTTAAAAAAACAAACATGAGATGTTTTGTTTCAATTTAGGTGATCCAGTCTATACTTGTATGCTGTGCGCATCACGTAGCAATTCTAGGCTAATAAACCGGAATAAGAGCACATATGTTTTTAAAAAACAAGATATCATGTTTAGTAGTGGCCGATCGTTGATCGGGCGAGCGGGGGTGCCCATTGCATGACCTTCCCCAATCGTACCCAAGTTCCCGAGCCGAGGTAACTTTGGTGATGACGGACACGTGGCCTTTGGCACGAGTCAGGGTTTCCTAAATTTTCCAAAAATAAAATATTTAGGTGGCGACTTTGTATCTGGCAAAGCAGTCCATGTTTGGCACTTCTTTCTAAAAATCTGTTTTTCAAAACGATTTGCCGGATTTGGAGTCTTTGGTGATTTATCGATCTCGCATTGCACTTTGCAGGATTAGATTCAGAACCATGACATTTGAGTCCGAACTGTAGTGAGCCCAATGAACAAAACGGGATTTTCCCAGGACGTTCGGGGACGTCTACAAACCCCAGAGAGCAAATGGTAGTTTGTCTGGCCAGTCTCTGTAAGTTTCCACCATCTTCTGCAGAATGTGCTTAATATTTTTGTTGGCAGCCTCAACAGCTCCATTGGTTTGTGGCCGATATGTAGAGGACTTATGAAAAGCCACGTTGTATTTCTTCAACATGTCGATCACTTCCTTCTTAAAGTGGGAACCATTACCCGAGATGATCTCATTCGGGACCCCATAACGACAAATGATATTATTCCTGATGAACTTGGCTACATGTGACGCTTTCAGCATTGCGTAGGATTGGGCCTCGACCCACTTTGTAAAGTAGTCAATTGCCACCAGGATATATTCATGCCCATTTGAACCTTTTGGCGTAATTACCCCGATAACATTAATTCCCCAGACTGAAAAAGGCCACGGAGAAGTCATGTTGTACAACATCGACGACGGAATATTCATGCGATTTGCATGGATTTGGCATTTGTGGCATTGCCGAACAAAATCGATACAATCCTCTTCCATGGTTGAGCAGTAGTAGCCCTGCCTGAGAATCTTCCGGGCTAGCATTACTCCACTTGTGTGCGATCCACACTCCCCTCCATGGATGACCTTCATCAGACGCTTTGACTCTTCTGTATCAACACATAGCTTGTGCATCCCCAGATGGCCATGTTTGTACAATTTACCCCCGTAGATGATAAATTGAGCAGCCATTCACCGTATTGCCCTTTCATCTTTGGCATTTGCCCCTGGTGGATAAGCCTCATTTTCCAAGAAGTTCCAGACATCATAATACCAGGGGTTTTGATCTTGTACTTCATCAATTGCGGCAATTAACTCGTAGGTCGGCGTGTATCTCTGTTCAATGATGATCGGACGCATCCGGACTCTCAACGGGATGTCTATCATTGATGATAGAGTTGCTAAAGAATCGGCGAACCTGTTGTTCTCTCTTAACAGATGGGTGAAGGTCAGCTACTCAAACCGAGGAATCAAAACGTCTAAGGTCTGGTGATAGATTTTCATTCTTTTTTCTTTAACTTTCCAATCTCCTTTTGCTTGAGACACAACAAGATTCGAGTCCCCAATGACATCCAACCTGTTTGCCCCTAGTTCCAGAGCAGCTTCTAAGCTAGCGATACATGGTTCATATTCTGCTTCGTTGTTTGATACTTTGAACTAGAGTTTGAAGGCTATGTGAGAATTGTCGGGTGCTATCAGCAACACCCCTATCCGATACCCGTACTGGTTTGACGCTCCGCCAAAGTACATCGTCCAGGTTTCTTCCTCAATCTGCAGAATTGTAACGCCCTCAAAATATAGTATAAGACAACCATTCACAATTGTCATAAACATAGGAGAAATATTATCTTTTCATTCATCAGAGCTTCCTTTTCAAAATGTATCACATACATTACATATTCTTAAACGTTCATAACTGAAAATCAACAAATAATGCCTTACGGGCTTACAGCTTTCCAAGTTCTCACTTGGTTACAACAAAAGAAGAGTTCTAACTCTTTCACATATAAAGCCCTCGGCTTGGATTTACATTTAATCACAAAAAAAAAAAAAAAAAAAACAAAAAACAAAAAAACAAAAAAAGGAGCCTTCAACCCCTCAACCTTCCAAACTATGTTCTCGGAGGTGGCATGTCACCTGTGCCTGAAAATGGTGTCCCAGATAGGGTGAGCCAAAGCCCAATAGAGATATGCTAAACCAAATATGAGAATTAACTAAAACATGAGCATCAGATAAATGTGTGATGTACTTAACTGATATATATATTCTTTCCAAGACCAATCAATGTAGATAACCAATAGCTCAATTCATTCCCATTTGTCCATTTTGGGTAAATTCATTAACTAAATCATTATTCTCAAACAACCAAAATGAGACTACAACTCAATGGTTCACAATTCAACACATTCATCACTTCAACACTTCAAATTCTTGCCATTTTACAGAGCTACGTCCGAGGGAACCGACACCCATAAATATAAGATTTTGAGACTTTCACCCTGGACACTCCGACCAACTTAATTATCAATGGAGTCCATCTCCTATCTCCTCCCAAGCAATGGAGTACATCCCCTATCTCCTCCCATTCAATAATACATATACAATGTATTTAAACACATGTCATATACAATTAGTCATTAATTCACATATTCAATGATTCACTCAAACCGTTATATTCAATGACATAATACAATTGATTAGTTTCAATTTTCCTAATCCTCATGGATTTTCTACAACAATCATGACTATCCTCCACCGATAGCCCGAAATAGATATTTCTAACAGATGAACAAATCTATCGAACATATAATTTGTTAATTTTCCATAGATGAGTGATTCAACAATTCCAAATACACCATTCAATCACATACCCTCCCAATTTCATAATCCTCATATCAATTTCATTATTGGTACAAAATAATTGTTTTACAAAAAAAGTTAGGGCAATCTTCCCCCTTTCCAAAAAGTAACTTCCATGACCCAATTTCACCATTTATATTCCGGTAATTTCATGTTCAAGACCTCATATACACATGGAGCCAAAAATAGAGAATCCCTTTTTCAAGATTCAAACTCAAAACCCTAACTTCACCCCAAATCTTCTCAAATTTCACCATTTATACAAAATGACACATATCTAGGTTAAAACCCATATTAAAAAGTAGAATATCCCTACCTCAAGTGTAGAAGCCCAAAGGAGAAGAGTCAAGCAAGGGTGGAACCTTGAAAGTGGCAAAACCAACTTCCACTCAGATAAAAATGGAGGTCTTGAGAAGCTCTACCTTTTTCTCAAAGGAAGGAGAGTGAGGAGATCACTTGATCTAGGTCAAAATGTAGAGAAAGAGAGAGTATTCTAGAGAGAGAGGCTCTCAACTTCGGGTTTTGGAAAGTTTTGGAGAGAGAAAGGACAGAAAAAGTGATATAAGATGTCGCTATTGCGATCTGATATACATACAAACCAGAATTATAGAGTGAGCTAACAGGTAGTGTCTCAACTTCCTGGTGGCCCATACTAAGGCTAAGCGCACCTTCTCCAAAAGGATATAACGGGTCTCATAGTCCAGCGTCTTCTTGCTTAGGTAATAGATGGCTTTCTCTACTTTATCTTCAGATTCCTGAGCAAGCATGCAACCCATTGTTGTATCCGTTATAGACAGATACAAAATCAACAGCATCCCTGGCTCTAGTGGTGACAACACATGTGGGTTCTATAGATATTGCTTGATCTGCTCGAAAGCTACCTGGCATTGGTCATCCCATTGAAATTTCTTTCCTTTCTTCAAGAGACCAAATAGTGGTTCACAAGCCAAGGTTAATTTTGCAATAAAACGTCTGTAGACACCCCATTTTTGATCGTCCTTAAGACTTGGGTACCGCTGATGGTTTACTTGGTGGTGAAAGTTGTGCAGTGCAAAGGCTCGATTTCTTTGGCAAGAGGAGAGTCAAATCCCAACCTTACACCCCATTTTGGACCAAAACTATTTTGAATGGTTTTTAGGCCCTAAAACCCTCTCTTTCAAAATATTTTTGAAAAGAAAATTCTTACGATGTTCTGACGCTTGTATTTTGTTAAATGTCGCGCTTTTTGGTAAACCGGGCAAGGACAAAGTGGAAATGAATGAAAGAGAGACGAAATCTTTGAAAAATCTTTCAAAACACCTTGTTTAGGGGTTTGGAGTTAAAGAAAAGATGAGAGGAGAGAAGAAAACAAGTTGGAGAAGCAGTTCGACATGAATCCGGGTAGGATCGAAATTGAGCAGTCTTCACTCAAATGAGCATAACTTGCTGCACAGTTGGAATTTTGAAGTGAGTCTGCACCATTGGAAAGAAGACTTCTAGGGCTACAATTTAGGCTCAAGAATGACTGTAGACACAACATTTTTGACCGTGCTCAAGACTTGGACGTCACCATTTGAACACTTGGTGATTATCCATGTTTGTGTTTGTTTGGAGTTCCCGGAGTTCTCGGCTACGCGCCTTGCCTCAGGATCTCTGAACTCGACTGTTTTGTGTCTGGTTTTGCACCAAACACTTGTGTTTTGCCTTGGAGGGGCAGGGAATGCCTTGTGAGACATCCCCACACACCACCGGCACTAGCTAGAGGCCACCGGCTGGTTTTTCTTGCCATCGGCAATATATATTGCCGGTCGGCATTATTTGTTGCCCGCCAGCACTCAATTTTGTCAAAATGACATTCTTTGTCGGCCGGTTACTGTGCAGTTGCTTTTTCAGATATTTTGAAATAGCTGTATGGCTTTGGCTTGCCCTCCATACACGTGTATGGAGGGATGCACTTCTTGTTTTGCTTAGTGACTAAGCTTACAAGATTGCCTCTTCTATAAGAGGAGGCCTTCCCCCTTGGCTTTAGGTTGGCTTTTTGGAGAGAAAACAACTCAGAGAGAGCTCTAGTTTTAGGTCTAGGATAGATACATATTATATCTCTATACCTCTCTCTCTTAAGTGTTCTAGGTGCATTTGTTCATACTATTGCACACAAGCACCTAGTCTTTCACCTTTCCTTGGTTTCTGAGGTTCCAAGAGGTTGTTCTTGGTGTTCTTGGCTGGATTTGAGCCCAAGGAAGCAACAACATCAACACTTGTGAAGGTGGTCAACAAGGGTGAGAAACTTGCCTTTTATTCCCCATTTTTGCATCCTATTTTTACCTGTCTTAAAGCTATTTTTAAGCTTAGTGTTTAATACAAAAAGTTCTGTTTTTAAGCCCTCTTAATTGTTTGTTAAGGGTGTTTTGTGGTTTGGGTGCGTTTGACCACCCTTAGGCCTTGAAAGGCCTCATTTTGTGCTATTTTGTGCAAGTTTCGAGACTTTGGTGTTTGGGCCTCTTCACCACTGAAATCTTGAGGGATTTCAATGGTGGAGATGGTGCCTTGAAGTCTCCAAAAGGGGAGGGCCACCCCCTCTCCTTGTTGTCCTTGAAAAGGACCTATTTTGGTTTCTTAAGGAAGCCTATGTTCAAGTGTGTGTTGATCATGTCTAGGCTGCATTTCATGCTTATTATGCCATAATATAATCATGTTGTGTGTTGGTTTTGGTGCTCCATTAATGCTTAGTGTAGTTGCCATGTAATGCCTTGTAATGCCTTTAACATGTCTTAGGTCGTTAGCCTTTGTTCGAGTGTGATTTAGGCTTAGACTTATGAATGTTTTGTGCTTATTTTTCCATGCTTTAAGTCTATCCATAGTCGTTTGGATTGATTTTGGCATGTTTAGCATAGCCCCTTTGCATTTGTGGCTTGCCGGGCTTGTATGCCTCAAGTATGTGAATGTGTAGCATGTGTTGCTTGCATCATTTTGGCGGTTTGGAACCACCCAACATGTAATTTCAGTCCCTTTGGCATGCCCATACGCTTGCCTAAGTCGCCTCTTTATTGCTTTGAAAGCATGTGTTGTATGCCCTTTGTTTCGGTCATTATGCATGCCTTTGAATTTGAGTCGCTTAGGTGCCATCTAAGTGGTCTTTTGGACTTAGTTTTATGTGTTAAAACTCTGTTTTTGGTCGCCTAATACATGCCATGTATGGTTGTGTTAAGTATAGTCCGTTACCTCTTTGGTGAGCCTTGAGTACTTGGGCCTTTTTGCATGCTTTACTCGGTTTATTTAGTTGGTTTGGAACCTTCTATAACATGATTTTCAAAGCTTATGATGCATGCTTAGTGTCCATGATATCCCCTTTCAAGTGTGCTTGAGGGTTGCTTACTTAGTGCCTAAGTGTTAAGTCTTAACATATGCATGTGTGTGTGTGTGGTGGCTTTCATCTTTTGGGCATTATTGGCCACTGATTTTAGGCCTATTTAGAGTTGCCTAGATCATGTTTAAAACCATCATTTGCTTGGTTGGCATTGCCTCATATTTGCTTGCATGCTTACATAAGTGTCTTGCTATGATCATGTTGCATATTAGCTAACATGCTTAGGTTGCATTGCACCTTGCATACATGCCTTGTTCCTTGACTTGGTGATAGGAATTGGGCCTTGTTTTGTTTGTTTGGTTTGCATGCATTTGACATGAAAGTGCACAACTTGGTTCTCTAGGCCATCATGCATGAAAATGTGTGATTGGTGGCCCGAGAATCGAGGCACATCCTCATTTGAGTCACAAATATGATAAGGAATGTGTTTGGTGCATACATTGTTTGAATTGAACTGCCATGCAAGTTTTGCCCTCTGCTGCTGTGAGTTGCAGGTTCTGCAGGAATTCATTGCCGGCCGGCAATGTTTAGTGTCGACCGGCAGTCAATTATCAGCCGATGGATGAATTCTGTGCCGATGACCACATATAGCAGCCGGTGGCTATTCTGTTTAGCCGGTGGTGATTCCCAGTATCCAAGGAAGTAGTTCTGAGACTTTGGCAGTTCTCAGAAGGGCAAGGCAGGGAAAACAGAGGCAGTCTAGGCATGGCAGTGCAATTCCGAGCAAGACCCGAGCACGTGCTGCATTTGGCTCTCCTCCCGAGGCGGTTTACTGCTTTTCTTAGTTTAGTTAGTTTGTCAACTAATTAGGCAATTTGTAATATTTAATTAGCTTGCATAGTTAATTATTTGTATTATTCTTTTGGTCCCTCCGAGTGAGGGCGTATTTGTAATAAGTGTGCGTGAGTGGTGTGTATGTCTTCCAACCCCCACTTCTTTCTTCCCTTTTATTTACCTGCTTATGATGATAGATTAGGGCACGTTTATTTTAGCATACCTTATGCAAAGCATGCGTGCATCCATACATTTGTCTTACATGCACCGGGCTTGGTACATCACGCTAACTGCATTGTATTTCAATTTCCAAATTGAATACTTGTTACTTGTAGCATTTCACATGCCATGTTTAGAATAGCTGAGCCTGTCTAATTGCACTCTGTATGTGTTGCATTAGTTATCTTAACATGAGCTAGGTCATGCATATTTTGCTAACTAGTTTATTGTTTTGGCACGGAGTACTAGGTAAGTTTTTATGCTTTAGCATCCCACATGCGTGTGAATGTTAACATGACAGTAGGCTTACCATGTGGCTAAATGCTTATATGAGATAAACTGTTTGAATGCCTGCGGGTGGAGGTTGGATTGCTTGAGTTGGAATAACTCGTTGAAATCCGTGTTTTAGCCTACTTGCGAGTAGTAAAACCCGAAACGCTTTCAAAACAGACGGATATGCAATGATTATTTCCAAATTAGGCAATCTAGTCTATACTTGTTTGCTGCGCGCATAACATAGTAATTCTAGGCCAATAATTGGAATAAGAGCATGTAATGTGTTCAAAATCGGATATCACGGTTAGTAGAGGCTGGTTTTCGGACCGGGCGAAAGGGGGTGCTCATAGCTGACCTTCCCCGATCGTACCCAAGCTCCCGAGCCAAGACAACTTTGGTGATGACGGACACGTGGCCTTCGGCACCGAGTCAGGGTTTCCTAAATTTCCCATTTTAAAATATTTAGGTGGCGACTCTGTATCTGGCAAAGCAGTCCATGTTTGGCACTACTTTTCAAAACAAAATTTGTTTTCTCAAACGATTTGCCAGAGTTGGACTCTTTGGTTCATATTATGAACCGCAACAAAACAAAAAACAGGGGAGTCTGAACTGTAGAGTGAGGCCCCAAAGGGGCGCGTCTACAATGACCTGAAAAGAAGTCTAGGTGAAGGAGATATATCCAGTTGAAGTCGGGCCCAAAAAGTAGATTTTTCTGTCCAACCGGAGGTGGAAGTTTATGACCATGAATGGGATTTTTGGGCCATGTGCTAGCCATGAATGGCCAATGCCGGCTCCCTACTATCCAAGGGAGTGTGCTGCCAGCCAACAATGGTAAAGTGCCGGCCAACAGTGGTACAGTGCCAGCCACAGATGGCAGAAAGCAGTTTTGGACAGATATTTTGCTCCAGCTTGTTCCAGCTGTCTCTCTTGAGATATTTTCAACCAAAGCCTCTTGTTTTGCTATATATTGAAGTCTGATATCTCATATTCAAGGGTTAGAACATTTGAAAACAATTTGGCAAAGGTTTGGGAGCTTTTCTCTCTAAAACCTCTCTCTCTACAATCCTCTCTCTCTTAAGGATTTGTGCTAGAAGCTTGCATACATTCATCTTCAACTTATCAACCCTTAACAAGACTTGATCATCTTTTGGCTGAGGTAGCTTGGGACTTTGTTTGAGCTCCAAAAAGTGGTTTTGGCTCAAGAAAAGTGGTTGTTCTTGTGCTATGCTTCAAGGGTGAGCATCTCCCTCTTTTAAGCTTATTTTCATACTTGTTTTTACCACCTTTGCAAACTGTTTTTGGCTTGGTTTTGAACTGAAGAAAAATCTATTTTTCAGTCCTTAAAATGGTGGTTTAAGCCCCTTTTGAGTTTGAGGGTGGTCCACCCTTCTAGTCTCTTTGCTTGTGAAGCTTTTGTGCCATCTTTCAAGGCCTTTCAAAACAACTTTTCATGGATTTTTAAGCACTAAAATCCAGAGAATTTTCAGTGGTAAAAATCCTATTTTGAGGTCCCAAATAGGAGAGGGTGGTCCCCTCTCCTCTTGTCTTGCTTACTTGTCTTGTTGGCCTATCAAATGAGCATTTGTTTATACCCTTTTGAGGCTTAGTTCAAGCACTTTTTTGTGACTTTTTGGACCTGCCATAACTCTATTTTTGGCTAGTTTGGTCACCTCTTGCATGCTTCATACACTTGTAGTGTAAATCCTACTTGCTAGCCTAACATGCTTCATGTCTTAGCCTATAATTCTAGCATGTATTGGCTCCACTCCAGAATGTTTTTGGCCATTATTTAACATGCTTTAGCTCTGATTTTGGTTGGTGGGGTCACCTCTTGCTTGGTTTTTGCACTTGTAGTGCAATCTTGCCCATTAGCCTAGTGTACTTGGCGTTTTGGTCTTTCATTCTAGCTTGTTTTAGCTATACTCCATGCATGTTTTTGGAATTATTTTGACATGATTTAGGACTGTTTTGAGTGTTATTGGCCTTTTGGGGCTTACTTTGTATAGCTATAGTGCAAATGGCTTTACTGGTCTTGAGTTTTGAGACCCCTAGCATGCCTTATTTGTGATGTGTGCATGATATGGAATCATTTGGTAAGTAATTTTAGAGCTTATATCTTTGCCATACTTCCACTTAAATCACTCATTCAATGCTTTTGAAAAGTTGAGCATTATGCCTTGTTTGTGAGCCAATGCATGAGCTTATTTTTCTTGCCATCTATGCTACAAGTCTAGCATGTTTTTGCCACTATTTTGACCTGCATTAGATCTATTTTGAATGGGTCATTTGAGCATTGCTTAGTACGGTTGTAGTGTAAAGGGCCTTGACTAGGTTTGAGTTTTGGGGCCTTTAACATGTTATGCATGTGATGTTTGCATGGTATGACACCATTTGGCATGTAATTTCAGTGTATATAGTGTAGTCACACTCTTATATATTTCACTTCTTCATAGCTTTTGAGGATTGTGTATTATGTCTTGCTTATAGGCCAACATGTGTGCATGCTTGTCTAGCATTTTGAGCTTCCATTTCAACATGCTTAGACTATTATTTTGGCATGGTTTAGGTCTGTCCATGGATGGTTTAGTCATTTGAGATTGATAATGCATGCCTCTTGAGTGATGCTCTTACTAGCTTAATGTATTTGGCATTTGAGCATGCATTACATATGTTGTTTGCATTGCATCGTGTTCAACCGGACGTTATGTTGAACACAAGGTGGATTGGTCCATTTCATACTCAAAGTAATGAAAATGAGCCAATCTTCCTTTGTCTCCATTGCCTTTAATCACTCATGATAAGGCCGTGGTCTTAGTGTCTTGTTTGTTGTGCATTTATTGAATGTGTACAAGTTGGGTCTTAGGCCATCATGCATCCAAAATGCTTGATTGATGGTTTTGGATCCAATAGTGCCCCTCCCTTGATGTTTTGAGATGATAAGGAGTGGCACAGTACATACATACCCTTGAGAGACTCTCCATTTTCCTTTGTTTTGTGCTCTGTTGCAGTTTGGTGTCACAGCACACCAGTGGCCGGCAGTGCCACACAGATGGCCGGCAAAGGCCCATCTTTGGCCGGCAGGTGGCCGGCAGTAGCTCTTCATGGCCGGCAGGCCATTGGTGCATTCCCCAGCCTGGGTTTGGTAATATTCAGTAGCAAGTTCTCAAGGACACCCTGCAAACAGAGCCTCTAAAGAGCAAACTGGAGAGCTTGTCAGGGCGAGAAACCGAATTCATGCATGTTCAACTTCTTTAAGTAGTGCTGAGGCAGTGGAGTTAGCATTTTACTTGTTTATTTGATATACTAATTAGTGTACTAATTAGTTAAGTGTTGTAATAATTAGTCTAATTAGTTTAATTAGATTAGTTGCTTAGCTTAGCTTTCATTCGGACCCTCCGTCGAGAGGGCAAATGTTGTAATAAGTGTGCGTGTGTGTGTGAATGTCTTCTAACCTCACATCTTTCTTCCTTTTATTTACCCGCTTTCAGTGGTTAGATTAGGGCATATTTCAATTAGCATACCTTATGCTTGCACGAGTGCATTCATTAATTTGTTTTGCATGGACCTGGCTTGGCGCATCATTCAAAATGCATTGTATTTCAATTCCTATTTGAATACATGTATCAATTGTGATATTCGTATGCCATCTTAGATAGTCGAGCCTATTTAGTCGCATCTTTGCATGTGTTGCATTAGGCTCTCAACATAGTTAGGATCATGTATTGATTTCTAACTAGTTGTTGTTTTGGCTTGGAGTACACTGTAAGTGTTTATGCTTTAGCATCCTTGCATGTGTGTAAGTGTTGCTATGACAGCATGCTTGCCATGAGGCTATGTGCTTAAGTGATTAACTGCATGAATGCCTGTGGATGAAGGCTTCATTACCTGAATTGGAACAATTCATCAAATGTGAGTTTTAAGCCCACTTGAAGGTGGCAAATCATGTTGTTTCAAGCCCACCTTGTTTGGTGGCAAATCCGCCCTTTAGCCTAATTGCGAGTAGCACTTTCAAACCATTTCGAAAAACAAACATGAGTTGTTTTGTTCCAATTCTCGTGATCGAGTCTATACTTGTATGCTGTGCACATCACATAGTAAGATAGCTAATAACCAGAATAAGAACACATGTGTTTTTAAATCAACATATCATGCTTAGTAGAGGCCGATCCTTTGATCGGGTGAGCAGGGGTGCTCATTTTAGGACCTTCCCCTCTTGTACACAAGTTCCCAAGTTGAGACAACTTTGGTGATGACAGACACGTGGCCTAAGGCATGAGTCAGGGTTTCCTAAATTTCCCAAAATACAATATTTAGGTGGCGACTTTGAAATCTGGCAAAACAGTCCATGTTTGGCGCTTTTTGATTAAAATCGATTTTCCAAAACGATTTGCCAGATTTGGACTCTTTGGTGATTTATCAGTCTTACATTGCACTTTGTGAGATTAGATTCAGAATCGTGACGGGAGTCCAAACTGTGGTAGCTAGAACCCAATTCGGGCCCTCTCCGAAAAGGAGGACGTACAGAGGATGTTCGGGCGGTTTACACCGTCTTATGAATTGCACTTTACCCAGAAAGCCTCACACCTCCTTTTCAGTCCTTGGTGGTGGCATTTCTAGGATGGCCTTGATTTTGGAAGGATCAACCTCGATGCCCCTTTGTGTAATCAAGAACCCAAGTATTTTGCCTACTGTAACCCCGAAAGTGCATTTCTGTGGATTCAGCCTCAACCAATATTCTCCGATCCGTTGGAAAAATTTCTTCAAGGCAGTGTAGTGGCCCTCTCTTTCTTTAGACTTGACAATCATGTCGTCCACGTACACCTCAACCTCTTTGTGGATCATATCGTGCAGAATTGTGGTCGCAGCCCATTGATAAGTAGCCCCAGCATTCTTAAGCTGAAACGGTATCACCCTATAGCTGTAGGTTCCCCACGGCGTGGTGAAGGCAGTCTTTTCTCTGTCTTCGGGTGCCATCAAGATCTGGTTATACTCAGAAAATCCACACATACCCGAATTCTGCCGTCTTTCTTTGGCACTGAGACAATGTTGGCCAACCAAGTTGGATACTCATATACTAGTAAAAACCCTGCATCTATCTGCTTGGTGACCTCTTCCTTAATCTTCAAAGTCCAATCCAAGCGTATTCTCCGAAGCTTCTGCTTGACGGGTCGGGCCTCAAGGTCAAGAGGGATCTGGTGCTGTACAATCTCAGAATTGATTCCAGGCATGTCTTCGTAGGACCACACAAAAACATCTTTGGAATCTTTTAATAAAGTGACTAAGCACTCACGTTCCACTGAAGACAACGTGGACCCAATCTGGACCAAGCGTGGATCCTTCTTAGTACTCAGATTAATTGAAATGATTTCATCAACCAGGGGTTTTACAAACCTCTCATCCTCTCGATCAATCAACTCTTTTAAAACCAGAGGAATTCTTTCCTCGTCGTTTTCATCAAAGTTTTGAAAGTCATGATCAATGCAATATACTAATGGTACAGAAAAGTACTCAGAAACAGCAGTGGTACCATTCTCATTCACAACTTCCAGTTCATCCAATTCTTCGGTTACAACCGACTCAAAGGAAAAAGAAAAAGACGACCTGGACAAAACAACGGCATCCGAGTTATCAACCCAGGAATACCGGACTCTAACTTAGAAGAACTAGAATCTGATTTCGACTCCACAGACTCTATGGAATCAGATCCTGACTCACTACCTGATTCAAAGTTGCCAGACAAAAAGCCCTCATCGAACTGCCAAATGAGGGAGGGTGCGATAGATGCATCCAAAATGCCAGTAGAAGGGCGCACACCCGGGTCCGCCCCAATCATGGAAACGGTGAAGTCATCCCCCAAGCTCTCTAGTTCAATCTGAGGATCTAACAGGAGACAAGCCAGCGCTACTCCTATCTCAAGTTCTATACCGTCGGACTCATCCTCTACACACTATTCAGCCTCACCTGGTATGTTGGTCTTCTCTTCTGCAACTTCATCCCCTTGCAACTATAGATCAAAGAAGATCTCAAAGCCGGGCAAAAGCTGCTTCTCAGAATTCAGCCATGGCTCAGGAAAGCCGTAAAATGGGAAATCCTCCCCTTACAGGACAAAGCATCCATTTAGGGTTCCTTGAATTGGTCTGTGCACTAACTCATTGTGCTTCCCAGTTTGCCTTGCTTTGGCTTTTCCTGCCATCTCCTTTCCCTTTCTTACCCAATCCTCTTTGGTAGGCGTGTAACCTAAACCAAAGGTACGAGGGTTGTGTGGCACTTCGGCCAATGCAGCGACGCTCTTCCGGCCACTCCTTTCCAATCCCATTTCGGGTACATGTTGTACATTATTTATGAGGTAGGCAGATTGAGCACTGATGTACAATCCCTCATCGATAGCCAGAATATCTTGCACCACCCGGGCCTCAGCCAAGGCGAACCCACACAAAAAGGCATCCTCATCACCGTGTGCAATTTCTAGTACCGGCGTAGAGACTTTCGGCGGAGGATGTATGGAAGAATTCCCAAAAACAATAGCTACCCCCTTCCCATGGGGGTATTTCAGCATTTGATGCAGAGTGGAAGAGACAGCCTTCACTTGGTGCAGCCACGGCCGTCCAAAGAGTAGGTTAAAGGTGGCTGGAACATCTAGGACGTGAAACTCAGTGTCCTGTTGCGCTGGGCCAACCTGCGTTCTAATCTGGACTGTCCCCATCACTTTCCAGGTTTTATTGCCATAAGCCCGAATCACCTAGGCTGTTGGTACAAAGTCTGCTGGCTTCAAGCCAATGGCATAGGCCGTGCGTGACGGGCACACATTGATTGCAGACCCGGTATCAACCAAGACAACTGGTATCCACTTCTCTTTACGTTCCACAGAAATGTATAGTGGTTTGTTGTGCTCAAAGCCCTCATCCAGCAATTCTTTATTTGTGGAAGTCAAAGTCGATGAAGTGCCACCTGGGAAAAATAATCCCGCCAACTGCTCAGGGGTTGTGTCAATAGAGAGCTTGGCTTTGTCCATTGCAAACAGGACAGCTTGCCTGTACACCCGCGACGCCATGAGCAATCCCCAAATTGAGATGTCTACTTGAATCTTTTTCAGCTGCTTCAGTTTAGCTTCCTCCTGCAACAGTTTATCTTTATGTTTCTCAGTTTCCTTATCTTTCCCTGATGCTTCCGGTTGGTCTAGGTGTGGGAGCTTGAAGTACCGCTCGCTCCGGGTCATGTGATCCACTTCTTTGGTATACCATGTATCATCTGGAAGATTCTGTCCCCAGTCCTCATCAGTATGGGCAAGACGCAAATCATTGTCTTCCCACCATGTTCCTCTGGTAATCGACAAGCACGAGTCTGGTTTCACTATAATTTTTCCCGTGTCCATAACACAGTCAATCCCTGCGGGCCTTTGGCTTTTCTAACCTTCTGATCATTCTCAACTCTCTTATGTTCGAACTGCTTCAGTGTGGCCTCCTGTTCTATATCGGCTGTACAAACGCTGCTCAATTCCTGAGAAAAATTCTTAGTACCAGTGCTCTTCGGCAACTTTTCCTTGTTATCGACCATTCCGATCTCCGTAGCAGCTCTTACTTCCAGCTGTTCCAGCTTGGGCTGAGACCCTTCATCAATGTCCGGCTCATCACTAAGCCACCCCGTGTTATCCGTTGATCCATTCATATCAACCAGCCAATCTGTACATTCCCCAGATCCTGTTCATCAAAGAATTGCAGATTACTGATGTCCTCCTCAAGCTCAGCTAAGTCATCTAGTCCCTGGCTTGGCCCATCCTCTCGGACTACATTAACCTTTATTCCCTTTGGCAATTCCACCCCTGGGCTGGCCTGACTTGTTGGCACAATGTAGCGATAGGGTTTGTATGCTTCCTCGATTAAGTTCACAGGGTCCTCAAGCATGCCTTCTTTTGCCAAAGCCACCACCACGGGTTCGGGTTGGGATATAGACATGCTTATCATGCACAAGTCTATGCTTTTTGGAATGAACAGCGCTAGCTTAGGCAGGTAAGAGGGGGTGATGTATATGCTAGGGTTATATGGGACGGTCATTGTTTAGATAAGGTTTATTTGCTTGGGTGGAGAGGCTTGGTTATGTCGTGGAAGGGGTCAGGAGGCGCTATCACTTTGTTGTCAATGAAATCCTGAATCTCATGACGGAGTCTAAAGCATAGGTCGGTGTCATGACCATGCTGCTGGTGGAAAGGACATTACTTGGTTGGGTTGTGTGTAGACGGGAGGGGATTAGGCAATGGGTGTGGCTCCAGGGGCTTTAGATGCCCCTTTCTGATCAGGACCCTCAAAGCCACTGATAGAGACATATAGAATGAGGTGAAAACCCTCTGGCCCCAAGGTGGGTACTTTACAGGTTGTGGGGTGGTTCTGGATGCACCGGTAAATGGGGTAGCTGTTTTCGGTGTAGTGGTGACCATACCAACATTAGAGGTCCTTGCAGCTGCATTACTACTCGTAGTTGCATTTGAACTGCGTACAAAAGCCCTCTTGGGCTGCTCTTTCTCATGGTCAATCAGACCCTGTTTCATCACATCCTGTATCTGTACCCCTATCTCATGGAGATCAGCAAACGTTGACAGAGGTAGGACTATCATTTTCTGCAGCAGCCTCAGTTGCAAGTTATGGACCACCATCGGATCTGGTCCTTTTTAGCTGGTCAGGTTGTCATCATGGGGGCCTTGGCCCTCCACCGAGTGACGAAATCGGATAAGCCCTCCTTCGGCTCTTGACGAGTAGCCTCGAGATCACGAGTTGTGACCTCAATTTAAGTGTTATAAGAATATTGGGAAATAAAGGCCTCGGCCATCTCTTCCCAGCTCCTCTTCACAGAATCTTCCAGCTTAGCATACCAAATGATCGTGATTCCTGACATGGTCCGACCAAAGTGGGATAACTTCTGCAGTCTGGACAAGCCCATCGGCCGCAGAATATCTGAAAACAGCCACAAATGGACCATGGGATCACCCGAACCGTCGAAGCGGTCTATATGTGGCATCTTAAATCTATCCGGCAGTATTACCGCCGAATTCGTATAACCATCCTCTATGTTCGGGATCGAGTTGACACCCTGAGCCCTTTTAAACAGCTTCTCAAGCTAACTTACTTTCAGAGCTATAGGGTTGACCTCGAACTTAAAGGGGGCCTCTGTTGGGTAGATCGGTGCTTTGGAAGTCTGGGGTGGAACTGGCTCTGCTGGAATGCTGCATTATCTTGGATATTGGTTGTATCCCCGGGTATTGGAACCCTGACTGGGGGTGGATGTGAAGCAGACGCTGCTGCTTGTTGTGGTTGTTGTTGTTGTTGAAGCCTAGCAATCAATTTAGCCTGTTGGGCTGCAACCTCTATTTGGTGAGCAGTAACTTCCGCTTAGCGAGCAGCATCATGCTGCATGGCCTCGATGGTCTATTACAGTTGGCACATCAAATCTTCCATGTTGTCTACAGGGTGCTGATTTATCAGATCTGGGGTATATTCACTTTCTTAAAATGGAAGCAGTAAACTGGACTTCATTGAGCACGAGTGACTGACGAACCGGTGAATTATGCCGAACTCTCCTCCGTCTTGTAACCGGGGGTAGTGAAACAAACACTGGTTGTCCTCTCACAAGATCCCCAGATCGATAAAGCTGCCTTACTCTGGTCTAGAGTGCTTGGGGGGTAACTACCTCGTCGGAAGCAATTGTGAAATACTACCTAGCAAAAAGAAAATAAAGCAAAAGAAACAAAAATCAGAAAAACGCCCAGCACCTCGGCTTAGACAGAGACAACATACAATTGAAATCATAAGCTGGACAATTTGTACTCAAATACTAATTTTTGCCCCAAATTTCTGCCTGAAAACTGAGACCCTTAAACTGATACCCAGACTTGCAACTGATACATACATTCCTGCAGAGTCACACTTTAAAAGCACATATCAAGCAAGTGAGAGCCAAAACACCCCTATGGTGGGGTAGGGTTTCCCTGTCCTAATTTCGTCAGGAACTAGGGGTTTGCTATGCGAGCAAACGGTTTCAAACAAACCTACATTTGGGTGAGCAACTTGTCCTAATTTGGAATAGTCTTTAAGGCTTCCGATATGCAACTAGGTCAATTGATCAAAAAAAGGATGCCTCAACAAGACCACCTAATATGCCTCTCGTTTCTAACATTGAGAAGTGAAAAGAGGATCAAACGGTACAACGGTAGTCCAGATCCAAGGTTTGTGTTCCCATCGTGGCAGAGCCCACAACCGGTTAGCCTTATGGCAAGCTTTTTCAAGCAAGCCTCCCACAAACCGCTCAAGAATAGCAGATGGCAAATACTGTGACTTAGGCGCACCAATGCAAATGCAATGCAAAGAAACACATAAGTGTAAATAAAACAACATATCATGAGTTCAAGTCAAGTTCTCTAAGCCCCCAGTAGAGTCGCTAGAAACTATAGCTCGACTTTTTCGCGCCCCCCTCTTGGAGAGCTTGATTGGTTCTACAATTTGGACTCCTGTCACAGTTCTAAATCTAGTTTCACAAGTGCAATGTGAAATTGATAAACACCAAAGAGTCCAATTCGGCAAATCATTTTGGAAAATCGATTTTTAAATCAAATAATGCCAAAATTGGACTGCTTTGCTAGATTACAGAGTCGCCACCTAAATATTTTATTTTTGGGGAAATTTAGGAAACCCTGACTCGTGCCAAAGGCCACGTGTCTATCATCACCAAAGTTGCCTCGGCTCGGGAACTTGGGTACGATGAGGAAAGGTCATGAAATGAGCACCCCCACTCGGCCGATCGAAGGATCGGCCTCTACTAATCACGATATGTTATTTTATAAAACTCATGTGTTCTTATCCAGTTATTAATCTAACACGACTATGTGACGTGAGCGCAAGCAGGTATAGACGAAATTGCAAGAATTGGAACAAATCAACTCATGTTTGTTTTCGAAAATAGTTTGAAATTGTCACCAAGGGCTAAAATGCGGATTTGCCATCAAACATGATGGGCTTTAAACATGATTTGCCACTTCGCAAAGTGTGCTTAAAACTTACAATCATCGAATTGTTCCAATTCAAGTAACAAAGCCTTCATCCACAAGCATTCATGCAGTTAAGCAAATAATCACATAGCCTCATGGCAAGCATCCTAACATGGCAACACTCACACTCATGCAAGTATGCTAAAGCGTAAAACTTACCAAGTACTCCAAGCCAAAAGAAAAACTAGTTAGAAACAATGCATGATCCTAACTATATAAGATGCCTAATGCAACACGTGCAATAATGCAATTAATAGGCTTGGCTACTAATATGGCATATGATTCAATTTGATAACATGCTTTAGAACACACATTCAAATAGGTATTGAATTACAATGCAGTTTGAATGATGCGCCGAGCCTCGGTGCATGCAAGACAAATGAATGATGCAATCATGCTAGCATAAGGTATGCTAAATGAAAATGTCCCTAAACTAGCCATCGAAAGCGGTTAAATAAAAGGGAGAAAGACGTGGGGTTGGAAGACATGCACATATACACGCACACTTATTACAACATTATGCCCTCTCAAAGGAGAGTCCGAATGAATAAGCTAATTAGCTACGCTAATTAAGCTAATTATTACAAACCAATTAATTAACTATTCTAGTTAACTAATTATTACAACACAATTGAATAACTAATTAACTAACTTATTCTAAGCTAATTAATTACAACAAATTGGATTTGAATAACTAGTTACACAAACTAATTAAGTATAGTACTCGAATTGAATAATTAGCTACTCTAACTAATTAAAGCAATTAAGTGGAAATGGCCTCGAGGGCGAGGGATGCATGCATGCTCGGTTGGCTTCCTCCCGAAAATCCACCACCTTGCCTTTAGATGCCTCTGTTCGCACTCGTTTGATCTCAGAAAATTGTGCCAACTTCCAGATTGCCTCTGCTCCAACTCAGGAACACACTGTGCAAACTTTTCACTGATGGCCGATCAGCTACAATTGATGGCCATCGACCATTACTGGTGGCTGGTCGGCTGCATTTGGTGGCCAGTCGGCTGGTACATGTGGCCGGTCGGCCACTGCTTTCCTGAACTTCCTCTTTTTGCTGCAACAGAGAACAAACAGAGGCAAGGCAGTATATTCTCAAGGAGTGTATGTATTGTTACCCTCCTTATCATCACACAAGCTCAAAGGAGTGTAACTCTTGATTCCCAAACCATCAACCAAGCATTTTCAATGCATGATGCCTAAAGAATCAAGCTTATAGAAGGTCAATGAATGCACAAACAAGACCAAAATGACCATCACCCTATCATGCATGATCAAACGTGACGGTGACCAAGAAAAGTGGCACGTTTTATCACTTTGAGTATGAAACGTCCCATTTTTCTTGTGTTCGGATTAACATCCGATCTGAACACATACAATGCAACAACAAAGATGCTTATCTTGCCTCTTTTACTTTGTTCATTTTTGTTTACTCATTTTACATTACCAATTAATCCTTTAATCGATTAAGTCCAAGGTGGGAGTCCTCTAATTGAAAGTGGGTTTAAACCACAAGTACCTTGAGCCTGAAAGAGACCTCATGCTGTTGGTTAGTAGAAACCCTCAAGAGAGGATTAAAACCATTAGGCATGAGGGCCTCAATTCCACACTCAAGCCAACAAATGGTTCAAAGCCCCTTTCAACACAAATGAAAGAGTGAATTGCAGAGATTTAAAGTGCTGAAATGGGATGCAAAACGACACTAAATCATGCAATCAACACATGCAAGACATGTTTAAAGCCTAAGACATTAAGCTAGTGAAGGAGATTGTACCACAACCCCACAATACAAGCCTCAAAGGACTAAACCAGCCCAAAATAGAGCTAAAGCATGCTAAAATAGTGGCTAAATCATGCAGAAATTGAAGCACAAAATGCTAGAAAAAGATGCTCACACGTTAGCTTGCAAACAAGACTCAAGACACAACTCATAAAAGCAATGAAAGAGTGAAATAAATGTGCATGTGAGAGAGCTATATACACTAAAATTACATGCAAAATGATGCTACAACATGCAACCAACTCAAACACCTCATGCTTAAAGCCTTAAACAATGAGCTAGTGAACACCGTTACACTGTAGTCATGCAATACAAGCCTCGAACGACTTAGCCAACCCAAAATAAAGTTAAAGCATGGCAAAACAGTAGCAAAAACATGCTGGGGTCAAGCTAACACAAGCTAAAATAATAGGCAAAATCATTAAGCATGCTAGACTAGTGAGCCCAATTGCACTACAAGTACAAAAAGCAAGCAACAAGTGCTCCAACCAACCAAAAACAGTGTTGAAACATGCCAAAATAGTGCTTCAAACATGCTTGCATTAAACTAAATTAAGCTAGAAAATCAAGCTAACATGTGAAGCAACCTAGGTATGAGAGCAAGACACAAGGAAGAGAGGCTAACCCCTCCACTTTTAGACTTCAAAAGTTGATTTTTACCACTGAAATAACTCTGAATTTTAGTGGTTTAATGGGCCAAAAAGTTTGATTTAAGATGGTAAGAAATGGCACAAAAGGCTTCACAAGCCAAAGAGCAAAAAGGGGAGACAACCATTTTAGGACTGAAAATCAGAGGTTTTACAGTTGAAAACTAGCTCAAAAATAGTGTGAAAAGATGGCAAAGCAAGTGTTCAGAATAAAGCTTACAAGGTAAGACCTTTACCTCTTGAAGCACAGCACCAAAACATCCAAAATTCTAAGCTTAAACGACCATTAGGAGCTCAAACTAAGCCTCAAAGAACCTCAGCTCCAAGGTGATGATGTTTGATTAAGGGTCTTAGTGCAAAGTGTAGGAAATTCTGACTATAATGCACAAGATAAGAAGAGAGAGAGAGAGGGAGAGATTTGTTCCAAATTGTCTAACCTTTCAAAATGGAGAAGAGACCCCCCTGTATATAGAAAATCAAGATACAAGCTTGTATTCATCCCTCTATACACGTGTATGGAGATGAGCATCATTGAGCAACAGCTGGCACAACTGGCGAACAAATATTTGAAAGAAGGAGAAAAATGGCCGCCGGCCATCATTGGTGGCCGACCGGCCATCCGTGTAGCCGCCCTTTTCGGGTTTTCAACCTTGCGAGCTCAGTTTTTTTTTTTTTTTTTTTCTAATTTTTTGTGCTCTAACTTTTGCCTAGGTTGCCTTTTTAGGTTTTCGACGTAGCGAGCCACTCAAGGGTAGTATTTCTTCAACTTGTCCATATTGATTGGTTAGGAGAATTCAAGGCCATCTAGGTCCATAAGAATGATAGCTCCACCCGACCAAATAGATTTGATATTGTAAAGACTAGTCCAATTGGGTCTGAACTTGCCCCTAGGGTCATGGATGGGAGCTCGGTTGTCTTTGAGAACCAAATCCCCTTCTTTCAGATTCCTTGAGTTGACTTTCTTGTTGAAAGCCCTGGCAATTCTGCGTTGATAACCTTGGACATGGTGCAGTGCTTTCAGCCTCCTTTCGTCGAACAGCATTAGTTCCTCAAACCTGCTCTTCTGCCAATCCGCTTTTGCTATCTGGCACTCAGCCATAACCCGCAGTGACGGAACTTCAACTTCAATCGGCAAAACAACTTCCATCCTATAAACCAGAGAATACGGAGTTGCCCCAGTAGATGTTCGAATTCATGTCCTGTAGCCCCAGAGAGCAAATGGCAACTTGTCTGGCCAGTCCCTGTAGGTTTCCAGCATCTTCTGTAGAATGTGCTTGATGTTCTCGTTGGTGGCCTCAACAGCTCTGTTGGTTTGCGGCTGATATGTGGATGACTAATGAAAAGCCACGTTGTATTTCTCTAACAAGTCAATCACTTCTTTTTTAAAGCAGGAACCATTGTCCGAGATGATCTTAATCGGGACCCATAATGACAGTTGATATTATTCTTGATGAACTTGGCTACGTGCGACGCTTTCAGTACTGCATAGGATTGGGCCTCAACCCACTTTGTAAAATAGTCTATTGCCACTAGGATATACTCATGCCTGTTCAAGCCCTTTGGAGTAACTGCCCCAATAACATCAATTCCCCAAACTGAAAATGGCCATGGTGAAGTCATGCTGTACAGCTTTGACGGTAGGATATTCATGCGATTTGCATGAATTTGGCCTTTGTGGCATCGCCGAACAAAACCAATACAATCTTCCTCCATGGTTGACCAGTAGTAACCCTACCTGAGAATCTTCCGAGCTAGCATCACTCCGCTCATGTGCAATCCGCACTCTCCTCCGTGGATGGCCTCTATTAAGCACTTCGACTCTTCTGCATCAATACACAACTTGTGTATTCTCAGATGGCCTCGTTTGTACAATTTAACCCCGCAAATGATAAACTGAGCAGCCATTCGCCGTATTTCCCTTTTATCTTTGGCATTTGCCCCTAGTGGATAAGCCTCATTTTCCAAGAAGTTCTAGATATCATGCTACCAGGGGTTCTGATTTTGTACCTCATCTATCACGGCAATCAACTCGTAGGCCGGCAGATATCTCTGTTCAATAATGATTGGACGCATCCGGACTCCCAAATGGATGTCTATCATGGAAGATAGAGTTGATAAAGCGTTAGCGAACCTATTGTTCTCTCTCAACAGATGCGTGAAGGTTAGCTTCTCAAACCTGGGAAACAGGACGTCCAGGGTTTGGTAATAGATTTTCATCCTTTTGCTTGAGACACAACCAGGTTTGAGTCCCCAATGACATCCAACCGTTTTGCCCCTAGTTCTAGGGCGGCTTTGAAGCCAGCGATACATGCCTTGTATTCTGCTTCGTTGTTTGATACCTTGAACCGGAGTTTGAAAACTAAAGGTATGTGGGAATTGTCGGGTGCTATCAGAAACACCCTTATCCCATAACTGTACTGGTTAGATGCTCCGTCAAAGTGCATGGTCCAAATCTCTTCCTCGAACTGCATAATGGCCTCATCTGGGAACAAATACTCTACTGCTTCATCCCCCTCCACTGGGTGATCGGCTAGGAACTTCGTTGTGACTCTCCTCTTGACAGATTTATGAGTCATATACTTCAAATCAAATTTAGAGAAAAGAAGCAGCCAAAGGGCTAGCCCACCCATAAGCGCTGGTTTCTCGAAAAGATATTTGATAGGATCTAATCTCGCAACCAGAATTATAGAGTGAGCTAACAGGTAGTCCCTCAACTTCCTGGTAGCCCATACCAAGGCCAAGCAAGCCTTCTCCAGTAGGGTGTAACGGGTCTCATATTCCAACATCTTGTGATAACCCTGGTCCGTGTTATGCTAATTAATCTTGATTATGATTGTGATTATGTGTTTGATATGATTTTGAGTGCCATTTATATGAATATATGTGGTTTTGAATTTCTATCTGTTCACCGTAGGAAAATCTGTTTGATTATCTGCTTTAGAATTTAAATTGAAGGCCCTATCGGCCATAGAACCCGAAATTGATTACGCCATTGTGATTAGCGTAATTTTTAGAGCCTACGGTGAAATTTAATTGAAAATTGATTTGGATCAGATTAATTAGATTAAACTGATGAAACGGTGCTGAATTAATTAGCGTTAATGAAGTGTGATTTAGAGAGCCTATAAATAGCTTATATACACTTAGTTCCTCTCTTTGAACTTATTTTACTGAAATCACACCTTAGAGAGAGAGAGAGAGAGAGAGGGAGAGACAGAGAGAGAACCGAGTTTAGAGAGAGAGAAGGGCCAATCTTGAAGATCTTGCTAAGGAGCTCAAGCTTTGAGAGGCTAGGCTCAAGAATTTGCTATAATTTGGAAGAATTGAAGCTCATAGGTGAGTATTTGAGCAAAGATTTATGAATTAAGTTTGTAATATTGTGAATTCAAGGCTTGATGGTGGTCAAGAACATAAATTGAGATGAATTTGTTGAATTGAAAGCTTATATGTACATGCATGCATAGAATTGCTATGAAGCTACATATTTGAGTCTGGTTCATGTTAAACAAGAAGAATTAGGCACCAAATCTCACATGCATGTATAATCTCCATGAGTTTCATGATTATAAGTGTTATTTGTACTAGAATTGGAGTCAAAATTGACATGCATGTTTGATTAATGGGAATATGAAGATTATATGAAGTTTGAATGCATGGGTTTCAACCATACAAGAGAAATGTTGATTAATTTGAGAGCATGATTATGGATTTTGAATAATTGGCCTCATATTGCTTGCATCCTTATGCTATATATTGTTTTTCCACGTTTTTGGACCAAAAACATGAATGTTGGACCTTTGAATATCAAGGTTGCACTTGAAGAACAATTCTGGAAAACCCAGAAATTGGCATGTCTGCTCGAGCGGGGAAAGCGCCGCTCGAGCATGAAATGCTAGTTCCCAGAACTTTTGCAGACATGGATGTCCGCTCGAGCGGGGAGCCATGTAGTGTGATTTTCAGCTTGAGCGCCCGAATTCATGCTCGAGCGTGAAAATAAGGCAACCAGTACTTTTGCAAACCATGGGGGTTCGCTTGAGCGGCGAAATCCACGCTTGAACAGGGAGCCCCATTTCAGAAAATTTCTAAGGATGTTTTCTGTTTCATTTTCGATTCTCTTTCATTTCTAAGTACTCTTGGGCATATATTAAGCATTGTGAATGAGTTAAAAGAATAAGAAAGAAGCCTAAGAGGGATGTATGAATTAAGAATGGATTGAATCGTTTGTGACCCATTATGTTCATGAAATGTGTAAGGTCAAGTACGAGAGCAAATCCACCGGCAGATCACTGTGAGTAATATCTTAGTAAAGATGTTTTCAAGTATGTTACTTTCCAAATGCTACTTCTGTATAAGCTTCATGGATTTGTTGATTTGAAATATGAATGAGTATTATATATGTCTAATTTTGTATAAGGCCGTTTGCCGTTGATATGTTTGATATATCTGAATTGGGCCTAAGGCTGTTGGGCATGAATGATTGGGCCAAAGGCCGTTTGACATGAATGATTTGGACAAAGGCCATTTGACATGAATGATTGGGCCAAAGGCCGTCGGATATGAACGATTGGGCCAAAGGCCGTTAAACCTGAATGCAAAGATGGGCCAAAGGCCGTTTGAATATGTCATTTGATATGTTTGAATATCGTGATGGGCCAAGGGCTATTTGAATGAAAGGGATCATGATCATGAATATGAAATATGCATGGAGATGAATATAAAGAGAATGGGCCTGAGGCTGTTTGATACGCCTGATATATTCGAATTAGGCTCGAGGCTGTTTGATATGTTTGAATTGGACCAAAGGTCGTTTCGAATAAAGAGTTGGCTGGACCAAAGGTCATCTCGTACAGATGGACCCAAGGTCGTATTGTTTTATATAAGAATCGGGTCTGAGGTCATTTTGCATATGGATATGATGTGTTAGACTCAAGGTCGTTTTTCTTTATTGAGATTTATAAATCTGGTGTGAATGAGAATAGTGGTTCAAATGTGTACATTATAAGTATGACTCATTTATGAACGAACCTCATTCATTAACCTCTTTATTTTGATATTATTCACTGAGCGTTAGCTCACTCTTATCTATATGTATGTAGGTGAGCAAAGGGACGTTCAACCCAGCCTTGGTGGAATTTAAGAAAGGAACCTAAGTTTTGTGAAGTCAGGCCTCACGCAAGAGGCTTTGTTTATGATCTTTTGTATTTCTTTTGCTATTTCTATTGTTCATGACAGATCATTTATGTGTATAAGTTTTTGGCATGGCTGACTATGCGTTTGAATGATCCTAGGTATACAAGATGTTAACTACTGGTATGTGGTGTGAGTTATTACTAAGTATATGTGAAATGTGTTGACATGCCATGTAAGCATAGCTCATTGGACAAAATTTTTAAGTTTTCTTCCGTTTTGGCCCCTTCACTCTATTGCTATACGCTTGTTTTGGTTTGGGGTCGTAGGTAATCTCATGATTACTGGCCGGTTATGACCTTAATCTATAGGGGCGGGTTCGGGTCATGACAATCTTCTTGCTTAGGTAATAGGTGGCTTTCTCCACTCTATCCTCAGATTCCTACGCAAGCATCCAGCCCATTGTCATGTCGGTTACTTGCAGATACAAAATCAATGGCTTCCCTGGCTCTGGTGGTGACAACACGAGCGATTTCTGAAGATACTGTTTGATCTCCTCAAAAGCAACCTGGCATCGGTCATCCCATTGAAATTTCTTTCATTTTTTCAAGAGACCAAATAGTGGTTCACAAGTCAAGGTTAATTCTGCAATAAACCGTCTTATGAATTGCACTTTACCCAGAAAGCCTCACACCTCCTTTTCAATCCTTGGTGGTGGCATTTCTAGGATGACCTTGATTTTGTAAGGATCGACCTCAATGCCCCTCTGTGTAATCAAGAACCCTAGTATTTTCCCTACTGTAACGCCAAATGTGCATTTATGTGGGTTCAGCCTCAACCGATATTCTCTGATCTGTTGGAAAAATTTCTTCAAAGCAGTGTAATGGCCCTCTCTTTCCTTGGACTTGACAATCATGTCGTCCACGTATTCCTCAACCTCTTTGTGGATCATATCATGCAAGATCGTGGTTGCAGCCCGTTCATGAGTAGCCCCAACATTTTTCACACTGAACGGCCTCACCCTATAGCAGTACGTTCCCCATGGCATGGTGAAGGTAGTCTTCTCCCTATCCTTGAGTGCCATCAAGATTTGGTTGTACCTGGAAAACCCATCCATAAATGATAGCAACACATGACCTGTGGTGAAGTCCACCAATTCATCGATGTGCGGTAGAGGAAAGTCGTCCTTTGGACTAGCTTTGTTCAAATCTCTAAAATCCACACACACCCGTATTCTGCCATCCTTCTTCGGTACTGGAACAATGTTGGCCAACCAAGTAGGATACTCAGCTACTAGCAAGAACCCTGCATCTATCTGCTTGGTCACCTCTTTCTTGATTTTCAAAGCCTAATCTGGACATATTCTTCAAAGCTTCTACTTGACGGGTCGGGCCTCAGGGTCAAGAGGGATCTAGTGCTGTACAATCTTAAGATTGATTCTAGGCTTCGTAGGACCACGTAAAAACATCTTTGAAATCTTTTAATAAAATGACTAAGCACTCGTGTTCCTCCGAAAACATGGACCCGATCTGGACCAGACGCAGATCCTTCTCAGTACCTACATTAATTGAACTGATTTCATCAACCAAAGGTTTTACAAACCTTTCCTCCTCTTGATCAATCAAATGTTTTAAAACCAAAGGAATTCATTCCTCATCGTTTTTATCAAAATTTTGAAAGTCATTATCAATGCAATATACAAGTGGCACAAAAAAGTACTTAGAAATAGCAGTGGTACCATTCTCATTCAAAGCTTCCAGCTTGTCCAATTCCTCGGTTACAACTGACTCAAAAGAAAAGGAAAAAGATGACCTGGACAAAACAACGGCATCCGGGTTATCAACCCCAGGAATACTAGACTCCGACTCAGAAGAACTAGAATCTGATTCCGACTCCACAGACTCTGTTGAATCAGATTCTGGTTCATTACTTGATTCAGAAATGCTGGACAAAAAGCCCTCCTCGAACTGCCAAACGAGGGAGAATGCGATAGATGCATCCAGAATACCATCGGAATAGTCCACAGCTGATTGATCTCCGATCATGGAAATGGTGAAGTCATCCCCTAAGCTCTCTGGTTTGATCTGAGGATCCGAAATGAGACAAGCCAGCGCTGCTCCTATCTCAAGTTCACTGCCATTAGACTTATCCTCTGGACTCTGTTCAGCCTCAGCTGGTAGGTTAGCATGTTCCTCAGTAACTTCATCCCCTTGTAGCTGTAGATCGAAGAAGATCTCAAAGCCGGGCAAACGCCGCTTCTTAGATCAACCATGGCTCAGGAAAGCCGCAAAATGAGAAATATTCCCCCTCCCGGACAAAGTAGTCATTTAGGGTTCCTTGAATGGGCCTATGCACCAACTCATAGTGCTTCCGACTTTGCTTTGCCTTGGCTCTTCCTGCCATTTTCGTCCCCTTTCTTACCTAGTCTTCTTTGGTAGGTGTGTAACCTAGACCAAAGGTATGAAGGTTATGTGGCACTTCGGCCAATGCAGCAACGCCCTTCCAGCCGCTCATTCGCAATCCCATTCTAGGTACGTGTTGTAGCTTATTCATGAGGTAGACTGATTAAGCACTAACGTACAACCCCTCATCAATAGCCAGGATATCTTGCACCACTTGGGCCTCAGCCAAGGTGAACCCAAACATGAAAACATCCTCATCGCCGTGTACAATTTCCAGTACCGGTGTAGTGACTTCCGGCGGAGGATGTATCAAAGAATTCCCAAAAACAATAGCTACCCCCTTCCTATGGGGGTACTTCAACATCTGATGTAGAGTGGAAGAGATAGCTTTCACTTGGTGCAGCCAGGGCTGTCCAAGGAATAAGTTAAAAGTGGCCGGAACATCCAAGACGTGAAACTCAATGTCCTGTTGTGCCGGGCCAACCTGCGTTCTGATCCAGACTGTCCCCATCACTTCCCAACTTGTATTGTTATAAGCCCGAATCACCTGGGCCGTTGGTACAAAGTCTGTTGGCTTCAAGCCAATAGCATAGGCCATGCGCGATGGGCACACATTAATTGCAGACCCGGTATCACCCAAGACGACTAGTATCCACTTCTCTTTACATTCAACAGAGATGTATAGTGGTTTGTTATGCTCAGAGCCCTCAGGCGGCAATTCCTTATCTGTAAAGGTTAAAGTCGGCGAAGCCCCTCCAGGGAAGACCAGTCCCAGTAACTGCTCTGGGGTTGTATCGATAGAGAGCTTAGCCTTATCCATTGCTGATAGGACAGCTTGTCTGTGCACCCGTGAAGCCATGAGCAATCCCCAAATGGATATGTTTGCTTGAATCTTCCTTAGCTGCTTCAGTACAGCTTCTTCTTCTAGTAGTTTCTCCTTCTACTTTTCTGCCTCCTTATCTTTCCCCAATGCTTATGGTTGGTCCAGGTGTGGGGGCTTAAAGTACCGCCCGCTCCTGGTCATGTGATCCACTTCTTCGGAATACCAAGTATCATCTTGCAGATTCTGTCCCCAATTTTCATCCGTGTGGGCAAGATGCAAATCATCATCTTCCCATCACATTCCTCCGGTAACCGACAAGCAACTGTTCAGTTCCGTTGTAAATATTTCCACATTCGTATCACAGTCAATCCCTACAGGGCCTTTGGCTTTTCTAGCTTTCTAATCATTCTCAATTCTTTCATGCTCGAACCGCTTCAGCGCGTCCTCCTATTCTGTATCGGCTGTACTAATGCTACTCAATTCTTGAGCAAAATTCTTAGTATTAGTGCTCTCCGGCAACTTTTCCTTGTTGTCGACCATTCTGGCCATTGTAGCAATTCCTGTTTCCAGCTATTCCTATTTTGGTTGAGACCCCTCATCAACATTCGGTTCATCATTGAGCCATCCCGTATTATCCGTTGATCCGTTCATATCAAACTAGCCAATCTGTTTACTCCCCAGATCTTGTTCATCGAAGAACTATAGGTTACTGATGTCCTCCTCCAGCTCGACTAAGTCATCTAGTCCCTGGCTTGGTCCGTCCTCTCGGAATACATTAACCTCCATTCTCGTCGGTAACTCCACCTCTAGTCTGGCCTGACTGGTTGGCACAAAGCAACAGCACGGGTTGTATTCCTCTTCAGTTAAGCTCATGGAACCCTTAGACATGCCTTCTTCTACCACAGCCACCACCACAGGTTCGGGTTGGGATATGGACGTGCTCATCATGCACAAGTCTATGCTTTCCAGGATGAACAACGCCGGCTTAGGTAGGTGGGAGGGGGTGATGTATATACTGGGGTCGTATGGGACGACTAGTGTTTGGATAAGGTTTATTTGCCGGGGTGGAGGGGTTTGGCTCTGTGGTAGCAGAGGATTTGTAGTGACGTTAGGATTTTGGGGAGTCGCTATTACCATATTGTCAATGAGATCCTGAATCTCATGACGCAATCTGAAGCATAGGTTGGTATCATGACCATGCTGTTGGTAGAAAGCGTAGCATTTGGTCGGGTTGTGTATAGGAGGGAGGGGATTAGGCAATGGGCGCGACTCTAGGGGCTTCAGATGCCCTTTTTTTATCAGAACCCTCAAGGTTATAGATAGAGACATGTAGAGTAGGGTGAAAACTCTCTGGCCTCTGGGTTAGTGCTTCACGGTTTGTGGGGTTGTGTTGGATATACCGGCATAGGGGGTGGCAGTTTTCGGTGTGGTGGTGACCATACCAACATCAGAGGTCCTTGCAGCTGCATTATTAGTCGTAGCCGCGTTAGAACCGCGTGTAAAAGCCCTTTTGGGCTGCTCTTTTTCATGGTCTATCAGACCCTATTTCATTGTATCCTCTATCTACACCCTTATTTTGTGGAGGTCAGTAAATATAGGCAGAGGTAAGACTATCATCTTCTGTAGCAGCCTCGGTTACAGATTACGGACAACCATTCTGATCTGGTCCTTTTCAGCTGGTATAGACACCCCATTTTGACCAATCTCAAGACTTTGACATCATCGATTGTGCACTCGATGATTGCGCGTGTTTGTGCTTGTTCCGAGCGCCCAAGGGTCTCGGCTGAGTGCCTTGTCTTTGAGTCTGTTGACTCTCTATGTTTTGGGCTTGGTTTTTGGGCCAAACCTTGATGCCTCTTGCCTAGGGGAGAGGAAGGGCTTGCCAGCCACTTGTGGCACTTGCCGGCCACTTTTCTCTCTTATAGGCCACTTCAAGTGGTCGGTCGGCTAGTGGAAGTGGCCGGCGGCCAATTTTTCTCCTTTTTAGATATTTTCAGATCTTTTGAGCCAGCTGTGGCTCACTAAACTCATCCTCCATACACGTGTATGGAGGGATCAAGCAAGCCTTTTTGCTTTGTTGATCTATATAAGGGGAGCTCCCTCTCCCTTTAGAGAGGTTGACAAATTTCAGAGCTAAAATTATCTCTCTCTCTTGAATTCTCTCTCTCGCTCTCTCTCTATATATATATTGTGTGATATTGAGCTTAAAAGTGAGTTTTCTTCACACATTTGCATTAAAACACCTAGTCAAACACCTTCACCTTAGTGTTGAAGATCTTGGAGGCCTTGTTGGAGCTCCTTGGAGTGATTTTGGCTCAGAAGTTGGCTGTTTGCTTGCTGTTTTAAAGTTGTGCTTCAAGGGTGAGAATTTACTGCTTTAAGCTTTGTTTTTGTACATTGGTTTGGCCACCCTTGCATGTTGTTTTTGGCCTAGATTTCAACTACAAAAATCTTTTTTTCTTAAGTGTTAAAAGTGATTGTTTGAGGCCTTGTGGGCGTTAGGGGTGTTTCACTCCCTTGTGTGCCTTATTTTCTTAAGCCTTGTGCCATCTCTTAAGGCTTTTGAGGCACTCTTTGTTTGGCATTTCTACCACTGAAACTCAGAGAAATTTCAGTGGTAGAAATCATGTTTTGAGGACCAAAGTGAGAGGGGGGGGCCTCCCCTCTTTGCTTCTTGGTTACATGTCTTTTTGGCCTACTTGTTGAGCATGTTTTCTACCATCACTTGACTTGATCTCAACCCATTTTTGACCTTGTTTTAGCATGTTATAACTCTGTTTTGGCCTGGTTGAGTCACCTCGTGCATGCTTCTTACACTTGTAGTGTAATCTTGCTAATTAGCCTTGTATGCTTGATGCGTTAGCCCATCATTCTAGCTTATTTTGGCCACACTCCGGCATGCTTTTACCCATGTTTTAGCAGAATAGATATGAGAAAACAGACAGTATCTCAGCCTAATTTCACTAGAATAGATATGAGCATAGCTGAATGACTGTGCTCTCTACTGAGTTCTTCCCCAAACAGATATCAACTTAGCAACTGATATGCACATCCCTATACAGTTTCACTGTAAAGCACATACTAGTTAAAGAGAGCCAAAACACCCCTATGATGGGGTAGGGTTTTCCTGTCTTAATTTTGTCAGGAACTAGGGGTTTGCTATGCAAATAAACGGTTTCAAACAACCTATATTCGGGTGAGCAACCTGTCCTAGTTTGGAATGGTCTCTACGGGTTCCGATATGCAACTAGGTCGATTGGTAAAAAAGGGTGCCTCGGCGGTGATCCCGATCCGAGGTTTGTGTTCCCATCGTGGCAGAGCCTGTAACCAGTCAGCTTTATGGCACACTTTTCCAAGCAAGCCTCCAGCAAACTGTTTAGGAATTGCAAATGGCAAACACTGTGACTTAGGCGCACCAATGCAAATGCAATGCAAAGAAACACATAAGTGTAGACAAAACAACATATCATGAGTTCGAGTCAAGTTCTCTAAATCCCCAGCAGAGTCGCCAGAAACTATAGATCGCCCGAACTTCCTCCGCGCGCCCTCCTTTCAGAGAGGACACGAATTGGGTTCATGCTACTACAGTTCGAACTCCTGTCACGGTTCTGAATCTAATCTCACAAAGTGCAATGTAAGACTGATAAATCACCAAAGAGTCCAAATCCGGCAAATTGTTTTGGAAAACTGATTTTAATCAAAAAGTGCCAAACATGGACTGCTTTGCTAGATTACAGAGTCGTCACCTAAATATTTTATTTTGCGAAAATTTGGGAAACCCTGACTCGTGCCAAAGGCCACATGTCCGTCATCACCAAAGTTACCTCGGCTCAGGAACTTGGGTACGAGAGGAGAAGGTCCTAAAATGAGCACCCCCGCTCGCCCGATCAAAGGATCGGCCTCTACTAAACATGATATGTTGTTTTGAAAACACATGTGTTCTTGTTTCGGTTATTAGCTATCTTACTACGTGATGCGCACAGCATACAAGTATAGACTAAATCACTCAATTTGGAACAAAACATCTCAATGTTTGTTTTCGAAAATGGCTTGAATTTGCCACCCTCAAGTGGGCTTAGAAATGCGAATTTGCCACCAAACAAGGTGGGCTTAAAACATGATGATTTGCCACTCCAAGTGGGCTTAAAACTTACATTTTGATGGATTGTTCCAATTCAAGTAATGAAGCCTTCATCCACAGGCATTCATGCAGTTTAGCATATAAGCAAATAGCCTCATGGCAAGCATGCTATCATGGCAACACTAACACTCATGCAAGATACTAAAGCGAAAACACGTACAGTGTACTCCGAGCCAAAATAGAAAACTAGTTAGAAATCAATGCATGATCCTAGCTATGTTAAGATGCCTAATGCAACACATGCAAAATGCAACTAAGTAGGCTCAGCTACCTAATCATGACATATGAATGCGACATTTGATATATGTATTCAAATAGGTATTGAAATATATTGCAGTTTGAATGATGCGCCGAGCTCGGTGCATGCATGACAAATGAATGATGCATGCATGCAAGCATAAGGTATGCTAATCGAGACATGTCCCTAATCTAACTATCGTAAGTGGATAAGTAAAAGGAAAAAAGAAGTGGGGGTTGGAAGACATGCACACACACACGCACCCTTATTACAACATTTTCCCTCTCAACGGAGGGTCCGAATGAATTAGCTAAGCTAAGATAACTAACCAATCTAATTAAGCTAATTAGATTAATTATTAAAACACTTAATTAATTAACAAACTAATTAATTAAATTACCAATTTAAGCTAACTAACAAGTAAAGTTAACTACAAATCAAACTGCCTCAGCTCAGTTCCAAGAGGTTGGAGATGCATGCTCGGTTGGCCTTTGCTTGGAAATCCATTACCATGCTGTCAATTGCCTCTGTTTGCACTTGCCTTGGTCTTTGAAAAATGTGCCAACCTCCAAACTACCCTTACTTCAACACAGGGATCTGCTGGTGAGCTGCCAGCCAGAAAAAGTGGCTGCTAGCCACTAAAACTGGCCGGTCGGCTAGAAAAACTGGCTGGTCGGCTACAGGCTTTTGGTTTTGCTGCAATAGAGAACAATAGAGGCACAACAATGTATTTGCAAGACAATGTAGATACTACCACACTCCTTATCATGTCTCAAGCTGAAAGGAGAGTGGCACTCGGCTCTCAAGCCACCAACCAAGCAACTCAATGCATGGTGGCTGAGGACCAAGCTTGCACCAAGTTGATGAACGCACAAACAATACACAAAGAGCCTCCACCCTATCATGCATGGTCAAGGGTGTTGGCGACCAAGAAACATGACACGTTTCATCACTTCAAGTATGAAACGTCCCATATTTCTTGTGTTTGGATTGATGTCTGATCCAAACACAATGCAATGCAACACACATTTGCTTATCTTTCAATGCTAAGTGGCATGCACAAGACTCTATCATGTAAGCAATGCATGCAAGACATGTTAAGGGGCCAAGAACATTAAAGCTAGTGAAGAGCATTACACATGAGGCATGAAATACATAGCACAAATGACCTAACCAACTCTGGACATAGCTCAATCGTGCCAAAATAACGGTCTAAACATGCTGGAATGAGAGCTCAAAATGCTAGAAGAACATGCACACATGTTGGCCTATAAGCAAGGCATAATGCACAACCCTCGAAAGCTATGAAGAAGTGAAGTATATAAGAGTGTGACTACACTATATGCACTGAAATTACATGCCAAATGGTGCCATGCCATGCAAACATCACATACACCACATGTTAAAGGCCTCAAAACTCAAAGCTAGTCAAGGCCCTTTACACTACAACCATACTAAGCAATGCTCAAATGACCTTGACCATGCAAAATAGACCTAAGGCAGGTCAAAATAGTAGCAAAAACATGCTAGACTTGCAGCATAGATGGCAAGAAAGATATGCACATGTATTGGCTCACAAACAAGGCATAAGGCTTAACTTCTCAAAAGCATTGAAAGAGTGATACATATGAGAATATGACAGTGATATATGCTTTGAAATCACATATTAAATTATGCTAAATCATGCAAACACTTCAAGCAAAGCATGCTAGAAGACTCAAAACACAAAGCTAGTTAAGGCACTTACACTATAGCTATGCAAAGCAAGCCTCAAAAGGCCAAGACCACTCAAAACAGTCCTCAAGCATGCTAAATCAAAGCCAAAAAATATGCTGGAGTGGAGCATACACATGCTAGATTAAAAGGCTAAACCCTCAAGTACACTAGGCTAGTGAGCAAGTTTACACTACAAGTGTAAGAAGCATGCAAGAGGTGACCAAACAAACCAAAAAAAGAGTTATGGAAGGTCTAAAAAGTCACAAAAATATGCTTGAACAAAGACACAAAGAAGTAGAAACACATGCTAATTTTGGTGGGCCATCAACACATGCAAACAAGACAAGAGGAGAGGGGACCACCCGCTCCTATTTGGGACCTCAAAACAAGCTTTCTACCATTGAAATTCCTCTAGAATTTAGTGGTTTTAATTCCAAGAGAGATTGACTCAAAAGCCTTTAAAAGAAGGCTCTAAAGGCTTTGCAAGGCAAAGAGCAAAGGAGGGGGAACCCACCCCTAGCCAAACAAGGCTTAAACCACCAATTTTAGGATTGAAAAACAAAGGTTTTGTAGTTCAACACCACCCCAAAAAATAGCCCCAAAGTAGTTGAAAACTATGGCAAAGCTAGTATGCAAAACAAGCTAAGAGGGATAAGTGATTACCTTTGAAGCACAGCAAAAAAACAGCCACTTTTTTTGGCTCAAATGACCTTCCAACAGCCCAAAAATAAGTTCCAAGGGACCTCAGCCCAAAGATATACAACTTTGATGAAGGATGTTTAGGCAAACTAGAAGTATTTCTCTACTACTATGCACAAAAGGGCAAGATGGAGAGAATTCTATAGAAAGAGGCAGAGATTTTGCTTTGAAAATTTTCTAGAGAGAGAGGATTTTTTTAGAGAGAGAGGCTCCCATAATTCTCACTCCTCAATATATGAGACATGGCTCCAATATATTGCAAAAATGGAGCATTGGTCGAAATATCTAAGCTAGGACAGGTGGCACAATCCTGGAGGAGAAATATCTGCAAAAAATCTGAGCCAGCTACTTAACTGGCCGGCCAGCTACTTCAACTGGCCGACCAGCCACTTTAACTGGCTGACCGGCCACTTAACTGGCAGACAGCAAAAATCAACTCTGCAAGTCAAATTTCAAATGCGCATATCTCCATCATCTAGACCCCTTTTCAGGTCATTCGTGTGTCCAAATTGAAGCCCCGAAAGTAAGCTTTCCAATGCTGGAAGCCTCACATAAACATTCCAACTGTGCAAAAAGTTATGCCTATTTTGGTGAAGCCGCTTAGTTTCAATCCTTCCCAGATTCATGTCGAACTTCTCCTCAACCAGTTTTCTTCTCTCCTCTCTCATTTTCTTCAACTCCAAACCTCTAAACAAGGTGTTTTGAGAGATTTTTCAAAGATTTCATCTCTCTTTCATTCATTTCCACTTTGTCCTTACTCGGTTTACCGAAAAGCAGAACATTTTACAAAATACGAGCGTCGGAACATCGTAGGAACCTATTTTCAAAAATATTTTGAAAGAGAGGGTTTTAAAGTCTAAAATCTTTTGCTCAAAATTGTTGTAGTCCAAAAATGGGGTGTAAGGTTAGGATTTGACTCTCCTCTTGCCGAAGAAATTGAACATTTGCACTGCATAACTTCATCACCAAGTAAACCATCAGTAGCGCCCAAGTCTTAAGGGCGGTAAAAAATGGGGTGTCTACAGTGGCCTTAAGCCCCTTGTTGCCTTGAGCATGAACTTGAGGCATTCATGCCTACTGGTTTTAATCCTCCCTTGAGGATTTTAACTAACCAATAGCATGATACTTTCTTCACACCCAAGGCACTTGAAGCTTAGGTCATCCTTCAAATTAGAGGACTTTTCACTATTGGACTTAACCAATTATGGAATAGTTTGGTAATGTAAATGAGTAAATAAGAATTGAATCAAGTAAAACATGCCAAGATAACATATGTGTGTTGCATTGCATTTGTTTGGATCGGACGTTAATCCAAACACAAGAAATGTGAGATGTTTCATACTCAAAGTGATGAAACGTGTCACATTCCTCGGTCGTTGTCATCCTTGAGCATGCATGATAGGTTGACGACACTTTGAGTCTTATGTGTGCATTCACTAAGTTTGTACAAACTTGCTTCTTGGGCCATCATGCATTGAGATGCCTGATTGGTGGCTTGAGAGCCAAGTATCACACTCTTTTGAGCTTGAGACATGATAAGGAGGGTGGTAGTACACATATTTTTAGCCAAATGCATTGCCTTGGCTCCGTTACTCTCTATTGCAGCAAAGGCAGGATTCTGGGAAAAGAAGTGGCCGACCGACCACTTGCACTAGCCTGCCGACCACATGTACTGGCCAGCCGGCCAGTTGAAGTAGCCTACCGAGGTGGCCGGTCGGCCACCTGAAGGGGAAATTGTCCAAAGTGTTTCCATTTAGGGGTAGAAGCCATCTGGAAGCTTGTGCAGTGTCCTGAGATCACAGTAAGTGCAAACAGAGGTAACTCATGGCGAGGCAATGCGTTTTCGGACGAAGCACACCGAGCATGCATGTCCCCCTCCCCTTGAGGCCATTTTACTGCTTTACTTAGCTAGCTAATTTACCGGTTTTGTACTTAATTAGTTAATGTGTTTAGCTAATCTAATTCGTCTTTGTAATATTCTAATTAGCTTAGATTCGCTAGTTATTCAATCTCATTTGGTTTGTAATAATTAATTAGCTAAGTTAGTTAATTAGTGGTTTTGTAATAAGTAGCTTAGCTTAGCATAGCTTAGTTCTTATTTATTCGGACCCTCCTTCGAGAGGGCACAATGTTGTAATAAGTGTGCGTGTGTGGGTGCATGTCTTCCAACCCCATTTCTTTCTCCCTTCTACTTATCAGCTTTCGATGGTTAGTTTTAGGGCATGTTTCAATTAGCATTCTTATGCTTGCATGCGTGCATCATTCATTTGTCTTGCATGCACCGGGCTCGACGCATCATTCAAACTGCATTGTATTTCAATACTTACTTGAATACGTCTTTCAAAGCATGTTATCAAGTTGCTTCGTATGCCATCTTAGATAGCCGAGCCTATTTAGTTGCATTTTGCATGTGTTGCATTAGGCATCTAGCATAGTTAGGATCATGCATGATTTTCTAACTAGCTTTTGTTTTGCCTTGGAGTACACTGTAAGTGTTTACGCTTTAGCATCCTTGCATGAGTGTGAGTGTTGCCATGATTAGCATGCTTGCCATGAGGCTATGTACTTACGTCCTTAACTGCTTGAATGCCTGTGGGTGAAGGCTTGATTGCTTGAATTGGGACAATTCCATAATTGTGAGTTTTAAGCCCACTTTGTGAAGTGGCAAAATCATGTTTTCAAGGCCACTTGAGGGTGGCAAATCCACGCTTTAGCCTACTTGTGAGTAGCACTTTCAAACCATTTTTGAAAACAAACATGAGTTGTTTTGTTCCAATTCTCGAGATTGAGTCTATACTTGTATGCTGTGCGCATCATATTGTAAGTTAGCTAAATAACCGGATAAGAACACATGAGATTTATAATACAACATATCATGCTTAGTAGAGGCCGATCCTTTGATCGGGCGAGCGGGGGTGCTCATTTCAGGACCTTCCCCTCTCGTACTCAAGTTCCCGAGCCGAGGCAACTTTGGTGATGACGGACACGTGACCTTTGGCACGAGTCAGGGTTTCCTAAATTTCCCAAAACAAAATATTTAGGTGGCGAATCTGTAATCTGGCAAAGCAGTCCATGTTTTGGCGCTTTTTGATTCAAAATTGATTTTTCAAAACCAATTGCTAGATTTACTCTTTGGTGTTTATTAGTCTCACATTGCACTTTGTGAGACTAGATTCAGAGCCGCGACAGGAGTCTAAACTGTAGTAAGACCAAATTCGCGCCCTCTCCGAAAGGGGGGTGCGCGAAGAAAGTCGGGTCTAGAGTTTCTGGCGACTCTACTTGGGATTTAGAGAACTTGACTCGAAACTCATGATATGTTGTTTTATCTACATTTATGTGTTTCTTTGCATTGCATTTGCATTGGTGCGCCTAAGTCACAGTGTTTGTCATCTGTTATTCCTGAACGGTTTTCCAGAGGCTTGTTTTGAAAAGCGTGCCATAAGGCTAACCTATTACAGGCTTTGCCACGATGGGAACACAAACCTTGGTTTTGTCGAGGCACCCTTTTTGACCAAACGACCTAGTTGCATATTGGAAGCCATAAAGACCATTCCAAACTAAGACAGGTTACTTACCCGAATGTAGGTTGTTTGAAACCGCATGTGTGCGTAGTGAAACCCTAGCTCCTGACGAGATAGGACAGGGAAACCCTACCCCACCATAGGGGTGTTTTGCTCTCACTTGCTTGAAATGTGCTTTTAGAGTGTGTCTCTACAGGAATGCATGTATCAGTTTGCAAGTCTGGGTATCAGTCTGAGGACATCAATATTTGAGGGTATCAGATTTGAGGCAGTGATTTGGGGGCAGAGATCAATGTTTGAGAACAGTTTGTTCAGCTTATGATATCAACTGTGTGTTGTCTTTATTTTAGCTGAAATGCTGTCTGTTTTTCTGATTGTTGTTTCCTTATTTTGCTTTATTTTCCTTTTTGCAAGGTAGTATTGCATCATTGCTTCCAACAAGGCAAATACCCCCCAAGCACTTTGGACCCGGATTGGGAGAATTCATCGATCTGAGGATCTAGTTGACGGACAACCAGTGTTTGCTGCATTACCCCCGGTTACGAGACGGAGGTCATCCAGGCACATATCATCAGTACATCGGTTACCAGATCAGCGATCATTATCTACCGCACTTGTGTGCAGTTGGGCTGAGATATCTGCTTCTACCTTAGAGAGGGAACATATACCTGTTCAGTCAGATTAGCACTTTATAGTCAGTATGGAGGACATGATGTGTCAACTCCAAGAGACCATGCAGGCCATGCAGCGGGATGCTGCCCGCCAAGCAAAGGTTGCCACCCACCAGACCGAGGTTGTGGCCCAGCAGGCCGAACTCATTGCCAGGCTACAACAACAACAACAAACACAACAGGGGGCGGCTTCTGCATCCCATCCACCTCCAGTAGAAATTCCTGCACCAAGGGCTCTTATCCCAATAGCCAATGCCAAGGAGAATACATATGTCCCAGTGGATCACACTCCATCTTAGACATCCAAAGCACAAGCCTACCCAATTGAGGCCCCTTTCGAGTTCGAAGTGGATCCAACTGCATTAAAAGTGAGTAAGCTGGAAAAGCTGTTCAAGGGGGCTCAAGGCGTTAACTCCATTCCAAATATAGAGGATGGTTACACGGACTTGGCTGCGACATTGCCGGACAGATTCAAAATGCCCCACATAGACCGTTTTGATGGCTCGGACAATCCAATGGTTCATCTGAGGCTGTTCTCGGATATTCTGCGCCCAATGGCTTGACTAGACTCCATAAACTATCTCTCTTTGGTCGGACCCTGTTGGGTATTGCGGCCATTTGGTACGCCAAACTGGAGGACTCAGTGAAGAGGAATTAGGAGGAGATGGCTGAGGCCTCGTTGCTCAATATTCATACAACACCCAAATCGAGGTCCCGACTCGTGATCTCAAGACAACCAGGCAGGAACCAAAGGAAGGATTTTTCGATTTTGTCACTCGATGGAGGGCCAAGGCCTCCATAATGACAAATCGGCCACTCAAAAAGGATCAGATAAGGATGGTTGTGCGCAACCTGCAACCCAAGCTGATGTAGAGAATGATCGTTTTACCCCTCCCTACCTTTGCTGACTTGCTTAAGATTGGGGTACAGATCGAAGATGCTATGAAACAAGGTCTGATCGACCATGAAAGGGACCAGCCCAAGAGGGATTTCACCCGCGGTTCAAATGTAGCTACAAGTAGTAGTGTAGCCGCAAGAACTTCTGACGTGGGCATGGTCACCACCACCACCTCAAAAACAGCCACACCTTTCACCGGCTTGTGCGGAACCACCTCCCAACCAGTAAAGTACCCACCTAGGGGCCAGAGGACCTTCGCTCCACTTTACATGCCTTTATCTAAAGCCTTGGGGGTTCTAATCAGAAAGGGACATCTGAAGCCCCTGGAACCACGCCCACTACCAAATAACCTCCCTCCCACACACAATCCAGTCAAGTATTGTGCCTTCCATTAGCAATATGGGCATGATACTGACTAGTGCTTCAGATTACGTCATGAGATTTAAGATCTCATTGACAACAAGGTGATTGCACCTCCCGAGAAGCCAAATGTCACCACTAACCCTCTCCCACCACATAACAACCCCCCTCCTCTACCCAGGCAGATAAACCTGATTCAAACCACGGCCGTTCTATACGACCCTAGCATATATATCACTCACTCCCACCTACCCAAGCTGGCGGTGTTCATTCTGGAATACACAGATTTATGCATGATGAGCACATCATTAACCCTACCCAGGCTAGTGGTGGTGACTGTCGAAGACAGAATTGGGGTGACTTTAGAGGAGAATGGGAATATTGGTTCAGAACTTGAGGGATCTGCGAGCTTAATTGAGGAAGCATACAAACCTTGCGGTTATATTGTGTCGACAGACTAGGCTAAGCTGAGGGTGGAGTTGCCAATTGGGGCAGGGGTATATGTTGTCCGGGAGGACGGGCCGAGTCATGGGCTCGATGGCCTAGCCAAACTTGAAGAAGATGTCAACAACCTACAGTTCTTTGATGAGTGGGACCTGGGGGATGTGCAGGTTGGTTGGTGTGATGTGAATAGAGCAAGATGTCTGAGGTGGCTCGATGTGAGCCAGATATTGTTGAGGAGTCTCGGTAAAGCAGGCGATCTGGCTGGAACATCTGATGGTAGCAATAGAATCGAGAGGAGTCATGAGAGCACCGGTGCGAAGAATTTTGCTCGGGACTTGGGCAGTTTGTGTACAGCAGATACCGAACAAGAAGCCACGTTGAGGCGTTTTGAACAAGAGAAAAGCGAGAATGATGACAGGGCTAGAAAGGCCAAGGGTCTTGTGGGGACAGAATGTGCTATGAGCACGGAAACAACTACAACAGAGCTAGACAGTTGTTTGTTGGTTGCTGAGGGCATGTGGTGGAAAGACGACGATTTGCATCTGGTCCATACCGATGAAGACTGGGGACAGAATCTCCCAGATGACACCTGGTATATTGAGAAGGTCGGCCATATGACCCGAAGTGGGCGGTACTTCAAGCCCCCACATTTGGACCAGCCAAAGGCATCAGGGAAAGACAGAGAAGCTGAGAAATAGAAGGACAAATTGTTAGAGGAGGAAGTTGTACTAAAGCAGCTAAAGAAAATTCAAGCAGACATCTCCATATGGGGACTGCTTATGGCCTCGAGGATGCATCGACAAGCTGTGTTTTCAGCCATGGACAAAGCTAAGCTTTCGATTAATACAACGCCTGAACAGTTGGTGGGATTGGTGTTTTCGGGCGGCGCTACACCAACTCTCACTTTCACGGACAAAGAATTACCGCCCGAGGGCTCCAATCGCAACAAACTATTATACATCTCTGTAGAGTGTAGGGATAAATGGATACCGGTAGTCCTGGTTGATACAGGATCTGCAATCAATGTATGTCCATCGCGAACGACATATGCTATCGGGTAAAAGCCCGCAGATTTCGTTCCTATAGCCCAGGTAATCTGGGCCTATGATAACACCAGTCGGGAGGTGATGGGGACGGTACGGATTAAAACTTAGGTTGCCCCGGGGCAGCAAGACATTGAGTTTCGTGTCTTAGATGTTCCAACCACCTTCAATCTACTCCTCGGGCGGTCGTGGCTGCACCAGGTGAGGGCTATCTCTTCCACCTTACACCAGATGCTGAAGTACCCCCACGGGAAGGGGGTAGCAATAGTTTTTGGGAACTCTTCAATAAATCCGCCACCAGAAGTTTCTATACCACTTTTTGGAAATTGAGCATGGCGTGGAGGATGTCTTTCTGTCAGGGTTCACCTTGGTTGAGGCTCGGGAGGTGCAAGATCTTTTAGCTGTTGATGAGGGGTTGTATGTCAGTGCACAATCTCTTTACCTCATAAACAAGCTTCAACATGTGCCCGTGATTAGATTAGGAAGGAGTGGCCGGAAAGGCATCGCTACATTGGCTGAAGTGCCACACAATCCCCATACCTTTGGTCTAGGATATACACCTACCAAGGAGGATTGGGTAAGAAAAGGGAAGGAGATGGTTGGAAGAACCAGAGCTAAACAAGCTGGGAAGCACTATGAGTTAGTGCATAAACCTATCCAAGGGACCCTAAACGGACGCTTTGTCTGGGAGGGGGAGGATTTCCCATTTTGTGGCTTTCCAGAGCCATGGCTGAATTCAGAGAGACGATGCTTGCTGGGGTTTGAGATCTTCTTTGACTTATAGTTGCCGAATGATGAAGTTGCCGAAGAGAAGACTGACCTAGCAGCTGTGACTAAGCATTGCAATGAGGACGAGTCCGATGGCGCAGAAATTGAAATGGGGATAGCACTGGCTTGTCTCCTCTCAGATCCTTAGATCTTACCAGAGTGCTCGGGGAATGATTTCTCAGTTTCCATGATTAGAGATAACTCGGCTGTAGGCCCTTCTTTTAGCATTCTGGATGCATCCATCACACCCTCCCTCATCTGGCAATATGAGGAAGGCTTTTTATCTAGCAGTTCTGGGTTAGGTAGTGAACCGAAATCTGATTCTACAGAGTCTGTGGAGTCAGAATCAAATTCCAGTTCTTCTGAGTTGAAGTCCGGTATTCCTAGGGGTGATAACCCGGATGCCACTGTCCTGTCCATGTCATCATTTTCATTTTCCTTTGAGTCTGTTATAACCGAAGAATCAGACGATCTGGAAGTTGCTAATGAGAATGGTACTGCTGTGGCTTTTGAGTACTTTTTTGTGCCTTTAGTTTATTGCATTAATCAGGACTTTCAAAATTTTGATAAAAACGACGATGAAGAAATTCCTCTGGTTTTAAAGCATTTGATTGACCAAGAGCAGGAGAGGTTTTTAAAGCCTTTGGTTGATGAAATCACCTCAATTAACATTGGTACTGAGAAGGATGCGCGACTGGTCCAAATCGGGTCCACGTTGTCTTCGGAGGAACGCGAGCGCTTAGTCGCTTTATTAAAACATTTCAAAGATGTTTTCACGTGGTCCTACGAAGACATGCCTAGAATCGATCCTGAGATTGTACAACACCGGATCCCTCTTGACCTAGAGGCCCGACCTATTAAGCAGAAGCTTCGAAGGATCCACCCGGATTGGGCTCTGAAGATCAAAAAAGAGGTCACCAAGCAGATTGATGCAGGGTTCCTGTTGGTATCTGAATTCCCTACTTGGTTGGCCAATATAGTTCCGGTGCCGAAGAATGACGGAAGAATTTGGGTATGTATGTACTTCAGAGATTTGAACAAAGCCAGTCCGAAGGACGACTTTTCTCTGCTGAATATCGACGAATTGGTGGACTTCACTACGGGGCATGCGCTGCTCTCATTTATGGATGGGTTTTCAGGCTACAACCAGATTTTCATGGCACCTGAAGATAGGGAGAAGACTGCTTTCACCACCCCGTGGGGAACCTACTGCTATAGGGTGATGCTGTTTGGTTTGAAGAATGCTGGGGCTACGAATCAACGGGCTGCAACCACGATCTTGCACGATATGATCCATAAAGAGGTTGAGGTGTACGTGGATGACATGATTGTCAAATCCAAGGAAGGGAGGGCGACTACACCGCCTTGAAGAAATTTTTCCAACGGATTAGAGAGTATCAGTTGCGGTTGAACCCTCAGAAATGTACTTTTGGTGTTAGAGCAGGGAAAATGCTGGGGTTCTTGATCACACAAAGGGGTATCGAGGTCGATCCTTCCAAGATTAAGGCCAACTTAGAAATGCCACCACCAAGGATTGAAAAGGAGGTGCGAGACTTTCTGAGTAAAGTGCAATTCATAAGACGGTTTATTGCAAAATTAACCTTGACTTGTGAACCACTGTTTGGTCTCCTGAAGAAAGGAAAGAAATTCCAGTGGAATGGCCGATGCCAAGTTGCTTTTGAGCAAATCAAACAGTATCTACAGAACCCACCTATGTTGTCACCGCTAGAGCCAGGGAAACCGTTGATATTGTATCTGTTAGTAACCGAAATGACAATGGGCTGCATGCTTGCATAGGAGTTTGAGGACAAAGTGGAGAAGACTATCTATTACCTGAGCAAGAAGATGCTGGAATATGAAACCCGTTACACTCTGCTTGAGAAGGCTCGTTTGGCCTTGGTATGGGCTACCAGGAAGTTGAGGTACTACCTGTTAGCTTACTCTGTAATACTGGTTTCGAGATTAGATCACATCAAATATCTCTTCAAGAAACCGGCACTTACGGCTAGGCTAGCTCGTTGGTTGCTTCTTATCTCCGAATTCAATTTGAAGTACATGATGCGCAAGTCTATGAAAGGGAGAGCGGTAGTGGAGTTCCTAGCCGATCACCTAGTGGAGGGAGATGAAGTAGTAGAGTATCTGTTCCCAGATGAGGCCATTCTGCATGTTGAAGAAGAAACTTGGACTATGTACTTTGACGGAGCGTTAAACCAATACGGGTATGGGATAGGAGTGTTGCTGATAGCACCCGACAATTCCCGTATACCTTTAGCCTTCAAGCTCCGGTTCAAAGTATCAAACAATGAAGCAGAGTACGAAGCATGTATCGCTGACTTGGAAGCCACCCTAGAACTAGAGGCAAAGCGGCTGGACGTCATCGGAGACTCAAACCTGGTTGTATCTCAAACAAAAGGAGATTGGAAAGTTAAACAAGAATGAATGAAAATCTATCACCAGACCTTAGACGTCCTAATTCCTCGGTTTGAAAAGTTGAACTTCGCCCATCTGTTAAGAGAGAACAACAGGTTCGCCGATTCTTTAGCAACTCTATCTTCTATGATAGACATCTCTTTCGGAGTCCGGATGCGTCCGATAATTATTGAACAGAAGTTTGTGGCGGCCTACAAACTGATAGCTGCCATAGATGAAGTACAATATCAAAACCCCTGGTATTACGACATCTGGAACTTCTTGGAAAAGGAGGCTTATCCACCAGGGGTAAATGCCAAAGATAAGAGGGCAATTCGAAGACTGGCTGCTCAGTTCATCATCTGCGGGGGTAAACTGTATAAACGAGGTATTTGGGAATGCATAAACTGTGCGTTGATGCTGAAGAATCTAAACGCCTGATGGAGGCCAGCCATGGAGGAAAGTGCGGAGCGCACATGAGTGGGGTGATGCTAGCTCAGAAGATTCTCAGACAGGGCTATTATTGGTCAACCATGGAGGAGGATTGTATTGGCTTTGTTCAGCGATGCCACAAATGCCAAATCCACGCAAATCACATGAACATTCCGTTGTCAAAGTTGTACAACATGATTTCGCCATCGCCATTTTCAGTCTAGGGGATTGATATGATTGGGGCAGTTACTCCGAAGGGGTCGAATGGGCATGAGTATATCCTAGTGGCGATAGACTACTTTACAAAGTGGGTTGAGGCCCAATCCTATGTAGTGCTGAAGGTGTCACATGCAGCTAAGTTCATCAGGAATAACATTATCTGCAGGTATGTGGTCCCGAACGAAATCATCTCGGATAATGGTTCCCACTTCAAAAAGGAGGTGATCGACTTGTTAGAGAAGTACAATGTGGCTTTTCATAAGTCATCCACATATAGGCCGTAAACCAACGGAGTAGTTGAGGCCGCCAATAAGAACATCAAATACATTTTGCAGAAAATGGTGGAAACCTACAGGGACTGGCCAGATAAGCTGCCATTTGCTCTTTGGGGCTACCGGACATCAATTTAAACTTCTACTAGGGCAACTCCATATTTCTTGGTTTATGGAATGGAGGCTGTTCTTCCTATCGAAGTTGAGGTTCCGTCGTTACGAGTGATGGCTGAGTGCCAGATAGCTGAGCCAGATTGACAGCAGAGCAGGTTCGAAGAACTCATGCTGTTCGATGAGAGAAGGCTGAAAGCACTGTACCACATTCAAGGTTATTAATGCAGGATTGCCAGGGCTTCCAACAAGAAGGTTAAGTCCAGGAATCTGAAAGAAGGAGATTTGGTGCTCAAAGACAACAGAGCTCTCATCCACAACCCTAGGGCAAGTTCAGACCTAATTGGACTGGTCCTTACATCATCAAGTCTATCTGGTCTGGTGGGGCTGTCATTCGGATGGATTTAGATGGCCTTGAGTTCTCCCAACCGATCAACATGGACAAGTTGAAGAAATACTATCCCTGAGCGGCTTGATAGGCCAAAAACCCAAAAGGGCAACCTAAGCAAAAGTTAGAGCACAAAAAATTTGAAAAAATAAAAACTGAGCTCGCAAGGTTGAAAACCCAGAAAGGACAGCCTTGGCAAAAGTTAGAGCGCAAAAGGAGAGTGTTAATACTCGAGTGAACCCAAACCGAACTACGTAAGGCTTGATTCCCATCTTCGGGATACGTAGGCAACTTCATTCTGAAGTCCAGCCACAAACACTTCCAAATCAATTGTGTCCATGTGATTGTTTTGGTCATCTTTGTCTATTCAACATCCAAGACTTCGGTTGTGATCTCTAGTGCAATGCTGTTCAGACAAGGGGCAACTTTTCTGTTGCTGGATCCGGGGTTGTACATCTTAGTGATAGATCTCGGGCATGTCTAGTTGTGATCCATATCGAAAATTATTTTGAAAAGTTTTAATAAAAGTTGATTTTGTTCAAATTAATCTTTTACAATTTAGACCATTTTTGGACCAAAACGAAAAATTTTCAGTACCCACAACCTTCAATTTCATTGATTTCATTACAGAGCTCTCTAACTCTAGATACAAATTGAAGTTTCTTTTTTATTACATTCATAAAGAAAACTTGAAAGTACAGATTAAAGCAATAAACTAGGGGCATGGTTAAGTCAGGTGTTCCTGTGTTCCCTCCCCGAGCTTATGGAAGCTTCTGATGCTAAAGTAGGCCCGATTTGCACCTCTTCCTCAGGCCAAGCAATGCATTTGCCAAAAAGAGCACAACTAAAAGTGGGAGCGGGGGCCAGTAGCTCTCTCGTCCTCCATGCTGTGGTATATCGGGCTAGATGTGAGCCTTTGATTGGAAATGCAGCGGGGTATTCTATCCCCTCTTTCGGGCAAGTCTAGTCGTGGCCGAACTGACGTCGGAACCGAAATGGAAAGTAAAAGACACAGTGTGTCAGGCTGATCAACTGAATACCAGACTGCCAAGACATGCCATAGCTCATCGCCGGTAGATTAAGCCAGGGGCAGCGCCAAGCAATATTGGTAGCAGATAGGCTGCACATCCATTCGCACCACCATCCCTCATCTAGGGCATCAACTAGTCATTGTCGGAAGAAATAACGACGTGCTGAATATACTGGGCATGACTCCACTACTCTCAACTTATCCATGAGCCATATCTGGGGAGGGATGGAAAATAAGAGAGATTAAAGAATAGAGGGGTGTACGTAGAGTGAAAAAGTGAGAAAAGGGTTTTGAGAGAAAAATAGAGCCTGAGGGCCGAGTGATGTGAGAAACACATGTGAGAAGGGTGGGAAACATTACCTGTAAGAGTAGTGGACTTCCTGCTAACCTGGTTGTCTCCCGGCGATGGAAAGCATCCAAGCCCATCAAGGTTTCGGCTAATGTCATGCCACTGCAGCTCTTGCCCTCTTTCAAGCCTTGGGCAACCTCAATCAAATGAACGCAAGATCCTCCAAAGACAGGGGCAAGTAAGAAATAAGACAACATGCACAAGTAGAGGGCATGTCACCGAAAACTCTGCCAAAAATGGTCGCCGTGATCACTGGCGTCAGAAAATCGACGAATCAAGCTTGGAATATCCAGTTCCCCGTCGCAAATAAAAGAACGAGCTTCATGCAAAGTAAGCCCACACATCCGTCCCAAAGCTGGGATGTGGCCACAATGGAATTGGGGCAAGACCTCTTTATCGCACCGAGATTCCATCAAAGCTTGGAAATCTTCAAAAGTGGGGCACATCTCTTGACCCCCAAAGCTAAAAACATAAGTTATTGGATTCCAACACCTAGCCATAGCATGGAGGAACGGAAAATGCAACGGGGTGTGGCTCAGCGTGAATAGTGCATTTATTCCAAAACCCCAGAAATTCAACTTTTCCGAGCCATCTAAAGCCGCAATCTAATCGGAGAGGTTTTGGACAAGAAATGCCTGTATTTGGGGCAAAAACAAAGTTAGAATGAAGAAACCACGAAGCTGGAGCTTTTGTAGAAGATAAGGCATTGAATGGAAGACAGGTGACAGCAATCTGGAGGCTTCCACCAAAATTGGCCGGTTGACCAGTTGGAGTAGCCGGCCGGCCACTTAAGTGGCCCACAGAAGTAAAAAGTGGCCGGCAGAAGCAATAAGTGGCCGGCAGCCTCTGTTTCTCTCCAGCAGAGTGCTTTTTAGCCTTCCTGTGTGCCGAGGATGCTGAAAACCTAAGTTTGATTCTATTTCGGATGCGTCCTGTTGTTCTGCTTAACAGTTGCATTTTCTTATTGAGTTGTATTTGCTTTATTCATCGAGTTGTTGCCTTGCTTATCGAGTTGTTGCAATTTGTTTACCGAGTTGTAATTACATTGGTTGGCCTGTCAAGGCCTTGTGTTGTTTATCGAGTTGTTTTGTTCTTACAGTTGTTACTTGGTTCACTACCTGATTAAGACAATACATTTTGAAGGTTGAATTTTCATCAATCTCATTTTTGTGTAAAATGGTGCGATGCAATGCTCGAAATACAAAATACAACACTTTTTCGATCAAAAAGCTATTTTCCATTCCATCATGGTGCCTTTTACAAAGGTACAAGTTTTAAGAAATAAAACTGCCTAGGACTGTACAATGAGGTAATACTACTAGCAAAAAGAAGAGCAAAAGCATCTAAATCGGTGCCGGCCACCTCAGGATCGAGAGGCCTTCTTCATCCTCTTCCTCTATTGAGCGGACTCTGCATCATCGCCGTCAGCACCGCTGTCTGAACCAAATCTGCCTCCGCTCCTATCCTTAGAACCTGAGCCAGTGTTGTCGCCTCCACCCTCGAATGACTCTGACTGAGGACTCGCTGGCTCCTCCCCCCCCACTAGACTCGCCATCATCATCGCGTGTGACAAGTGCCCGACGTCTCCCTCAGCTGTGTACCAAAACCTCTCTCCTTGCCGCTGGAAAAGGCCCTACTGGTCTTGTTTGCAAGGGTGTGACCTGAAAAGGCAATTTGAATTTATCAGCAAGTATCAAGTGCAAGTGCGGTATGTAGAGTATATGCAGAAATCAGATACAGTATGTGCATACAGTGTGTTGTGTCAAATGTGATCTGTACAATGTATTAGTGCAATGAAATGTTCAGTTTTAGTATATTAGTAGAGGTATGATAACTGAAATGCAAGAAAATTGAAGAGTATCGGAATGCCGTGGGCGCTGAGCATCATCTCTCTTCGCAAGACCATACTCTCAAGTGAGGCCATCGCCTCGAGCAACCCTCAACATATCCTATGGAGGGCTGCAGATGCAAGTTGAAACAATCAGTGAATGAATGAATGAGAATCTGAGTGAACTAAAATACATAAAAGCTGTAAAGTGTACCGGTGGTGAGCCAGGCGTCCTCACGTATCGGTGATCAGGCAACGGGGGCTCAAGTGGAATCTGATAAGGTGTCCTATACCGCCAACCTGTCAACTCAGTCGGGGGATCCAGCCATCCAACGCACTGCCTAGTAGAAGGCATCCCTTTGACCTCACCTCTCGGTGCCCGAGTCCTGCTCGTTGAGGGAGCACCTGCTATTTGAGCCCTGCTCAATGATGCAATATCAGCTGCTCTCCCTGTATAAGCGCGAGCACCTGCCAATGGAGGCATGAGATATGTCTGGAGGTAGATCGTGTAGTCTCCCTCTCTGATAAATTGGTCTGCATTTGAGCCCCGCATGACATCGATAAGCTCCTGAGGGGAGAAGCTCTCTGTGGCCCGCATAGACGGTGGAAGAGGCAAATGGCAAGCCCAACGTCGCCTAAGAACTAGGTTCGGCCCACGGGTCCCTCAAGCACAAGCCGATATCGGGAGGCACCCCGAGCTCCGGCAAAACAAAACCGGTCAAACTCTGGCGTCACCGCTCAAGGCTGCCATGTAATCTGCAAATAATAAATGCATCAGTCGCCATTTAGATATGCAAAGTGAATTGAAGATGAAAATAGAAAAAACTATGGGTTTTGTGTTACCTTGGTCACCCACACGGTGTCAAAGTACTGGCACAAGTACGGGAGGGTCTCTTGGGTCCTGGGCTGGCACCTACCATCATACCTATGTGAATAGGGTACCTCGGGCGACGCCTCAACCTCTAGCTCGGGAGCAAGTGCGGGGAAATAGGCATATACCCACAGTTGTGAAAAGCAAGTCAATGGCAGTGAGAATACAAAATATAGAATACAAAAAATGCAGAAAATAGAGTATGGCACAGTATATAGAAAGTACAAGTGCAGAGCAGAGTATAGACTATGTGTGCACGGTGCGTAGTGTGTGCAGTGTACAGAAAGTGCAAAGCAGAAAGCACGGTAGAGAATGTAAAGCAGAAATGTAAAGCGTACCTCCCAGGCTCGCCAGTAACCGCCTACTCTATTCTCGCTCTTGCGGGAGGTCGAACTCATGTAGCAGTAGAGGGTAGCGAGGCTGGCGCCTCCCCAGTTATAGTGTCGCACTTGTGATAGGTCCACTAAGGCGCTCAGAAAGTATAGTGTCACGATCCAAACCCACCCCTATGGGTTCAAGCATAAATGAATCGCCAAGAATCCATGATTACCAAAGGCACCTTAATAGTAATGTGATGTCTGAGTAAGGGGCTGGCAGAAGCCAAAACAGTAAATAAAAGATGTCCAATGAGCTGTGATAGTCTGAATGCAAAAAGACTTTTATGAACAAGTCACATTCGTAACCAAAACACATTTACATATCTGATATACATACATACAAGTTAGGGATTCAATCCCTGTGCCATAACTGTATAGTAGGAGTCTATAACACTTATTACAAAACAAAAATAGAAGGGTGAATCCAAACACTCCAAAACAGCGTAACTTGAACGGACTTGGAACCTCGAGGTGAGGCACAATGGTTGGCTTAGACAAAACAGAGCTAACCCGATGCTCCTAGCTCCGGTCCGGTGCCTAGACACCTACATATATATATATATATATATAAACAGTGAGCTAAAGCCCAGTGAATAACAGTTATGTAAAGAGGTTAAGAATGAATGTCCTTTCAGTAATTAAACAGTCATGTCAGTCACTTGGAAAACCATAGCAGTCATATGTGGTGCATCCCATAGCAAAACAGTACAGTAGGTCTTATAGACTGAACAGTCAGTTGATGGCCATCATAACAGTAACAGTAATGGTTCCAAACATGGGAACCGATAGAGATCTCTGTGACAGTAACAGTAATAGTAAATTGCTATGGATGCCACAGATACAGTTTACAAATAGGACAAACATTCATTTATTTAAATAATAACGTTTCAGTAAGTAGAACAGCTGATCATTCATAAAATAATCATAATTGAACATATCTTTACAACATTGTTACTCACAGAGCTCTGGGCTATAAGCAGCTAATGAGCGACCTCGGATGCCAACCCCACACAGTAATAGAACGAACACACACTAAGTTACACACTTGGGAGTAATGACTTAATCCTTATCTTGACTTGGTGTGGTTCTACCTCAATATACTCATTAAGATGCCTTAAACTAGGCTTAGGAATGCCTAGGATGGAATGAGGATGCAAAGATGCACTTTAAAGCACTTTTCAAAATTTTTAGAAAACAGGGGTCTCGCTTGAGCGTGGCTTTCTACGCTCGAGCAGACATGCAGACAAAGGAGCTCTGCTCGAGTGTGACTTCCTCCGTTTGAGCGGACTGCAAACTTCATGAAAAGTACTGGATGCATGCAATTCACACTTGACAGACGCTTGACCTCCACTCGAGCGTGAGACTTAAGTCCTCACTCGAGCGTGAACTCTCTCGCTCGAGCAGACTGTAAAACACATGAACTTCTGGGCATATGCATTTCACGCTCGAGCGTGACTTTACACGCTCGAGCAGAGATGCACGACTCAGAGTGTACGCTTGAGCTTGAAGTCCTACGCTCGAGCGTGGGTCCAAAATCTGGAATTTCCAAATTCATCCCCAAGCACAAAACTAAACTTTAAAAGCCTCAAATTCGATCCTTTTGGGCCAATTTTCTGGAAAAACACTTTAAACCGATAATATAATATGTTTTGAAGATCAATTTAAAAAATCAAAGCCCAAGAGTAAGTCAATTGAACACAATTTCAAAGAAACTCTCATGAACTATGTAAAAACATAACATGCAAGAATTGTTATGAATTAAGTGCTCTAAAACTTGACCAAATGCAAGATTAAGCTTAAGAACATGGTGAATTCATGGACTACATTAAGAATATACACATGCATGGAAGAAATTCATGCAAAACAACCTCAAAATGCAAGAATATGAACATGCATACATGAATTAAGCCTCAATTCAACACTTTAAACCAATATTTGACTCTAACCTCCATTAATCCCATGAATCATGCAAGAATAACTCAAATGTACAAATGAGAGGATGAAATCTCTGCCTTAGGTCTTGAATTCCAAGTAAAGAAGCTCAATTATGCAATTTCACTTCAATTCTTCTAATTCTCCAAGCCAAATCTCAAGATGAAACCAATTTTCTCCCAACTCTCTAACTCTCTCACATTTTTCTCTAGGAGATGGAGAAATGGTGTAACAAATATGAACAAGGCTCCAAACATGTAATAACAAAGTGGCCCACTTAATGGTAATTTGGTAATTAACCTTGATTCAATAATTTAACATTATTTAATCTAATTTAATCATTCCAAATCAAATTTCAATTAAATCTACCATAAAATCACATAAATTCTAATTAGCATAAAACACTAGTCAATTTCTGATTCGGCCGCCGATAAGGCCTTCAATTCGCAATTCGAAACTAAAACGTAATAGATCAATTTACGACAAACAGATAGAAAATGCAATTAGGCAACATACTCTTGTGTTCAGTTCAGAATTTCAGTCTGTTCAATTACTTATCAGGCTTAATCATAGATTAGCACTAATCAAAGGTGAGGGTTGTCACATATAGCCCCACTGTGTTCCCTTTGTCAGCAAACAGGGTAGTGCCGAAAAGAAACATGAGGAAGCCCCGAGCGTATTACTCTGTCTCCTCGACCGTCGTAGGCTCTCTCTCCCTGAAGTGGTCGATGAACCAAGTATACCGAACCAAGCCTATCGAGCGGAAAGTAGGCGGGTACACTCCCAACAGATAGGTCTAGGTAGCCTCCTACTCGCCCATGTCGGAGTAGTACGGGATTGGCTGACCTCCTACCTTCAAGCCTGTCAGCATCACAAAGTCGTACGGGGTCATGGTCATGTCTCCCGTGGTAGAGAAATGGAAGAAGTTAGTGGTGTCTCACAATCTCTTTACCAATGCTCCTAACAGGGTCCTGCTCGCAAAGAGATGCGAGAGCCCCGTGCAGAATAGGCCAAACCCCACCTCATCGATAATCTGTTGGACGCCGCCGGGGAGCTCTAAGTACCACTCCCTCACTATGGTGGCCCCGTATCCGCGGGTGAAACGAGAGGTAACCTGTGTGAATGGGAAAAAATACAGTATGCTGTGTTCAGAGCGAGCAGAAATATGGTGTGTGATTGTGTTCAGAGCAGGCAAAAATACAGTATGCATGTGTTCAAAATGAGCAGATGAAATACGGAACGAAGGTGCGAGCAATGCAAGAAATGTAAAGTGCATTGCGAAAAACTGTAAAAGTGCAGTCTGTACCTCTAGGGCATCATGAGACAGATGGGACTCTCGCTCCTGTAGCAGTAGATCTGCAGGTGCGCGTCACGCAAATCCAGTGAAATGGCACACCGTGCTAGGTGGTAGCACATGTGCCTCAAGATGGTACGTCGCCGGGTCGAATGGCCGAATCCTCGGCGGCAATGGGATGTGCTCGGGCTCCCCCTCCATCCTAGGAGAACCCCCGCCGTGCGGCACATCGTCTACCATCTGAAAAGAAGGTGAAAAATGAGCAAAATGTGCAAAAGATGCAAAAAGTCAACAAAAGTCAACCCTCGAGAAGAGAAAAAGTCAAAGAAAGTCAAAGCCTGAGAAAATGCGCAAAACTCAAGACAAACTTGGGGGAAGCATACCTCAAATGGTGAAAATGGAGGAAAAGGCTCTGAAAACAAGTTTTGTTCGGTTCAAAACGAAGAGAATCGAAAGGTCTTAGCGACTCAACTTCGTGGGGTGCGTTGGAAAATGCATAAAAAGTGCAGATCTAAGAGGGAAAAGTGTTTGGGGATGAAGAACAGGAGATTTTCGAGTTGTATGGGTAAGGAAATGTGATTTGGGGAAGTGTTTTAAATTTCTCTGTGTAAAATGACCAAGCTGTCCCGAAAATACAAAAACTGGCCGGCCGGCTAGTTTTTGTGGCCGGCAGATGTAAAAAGTGACCAGCAGTTTATTCAAGTGGCTGGCAGGTTCCCACTGTTTCCTCTGAGTGTTTTCAGACTGTTTTGAGTCATTGGGTTCCAAGAAATGCAATTTCTGCTCAAAGTTTAGTTCAAAGTGCCTCTGCGAAAGCCTAGAATCGCGTTCTCGATGTGCGGTGGTCATCGCCTATCAACACACACAAGGTGTATCCTTTTTAATATGTACAACTCTTTCGGGAGGTAAACTGGAAGTTGCCTTCGAGTTGTCTTTATCAAGCATGCTTTTGTTGTCATATAGCATTTGCACGTTACATTGAACATGCATTCTAAATAGTTGCATAGACCATGCATTACCGTGTTTGCCTGGATCATACATCGTTGATTATCTTGCATGGATCATGCATCATTGGCTATCTGGCATGGATCATGCATCGTTGATTATCTTGGATTGAATGAGCATCGTTGATTATTTTGCATGGAATATGCATCATTGATCATCTCGCATAGAACATGCTTCGGTTTCATTTCTTGCATATTGAGCATTGAGCATGTCTTGGCATCGTGTTGCGATCATTCGTCTCGCGTGAGACATGCATTGTATTGCATTATACCTATCGAGTTTCTTTCTCATACATGCATGATATTGTATGTACGGTTCATTCAGAGAAATTCCGGGTAAAACCATTCCTCTCCCTTATTCTGTTGGTTAGAAACACCCGGGTACTCCTGATGTTTACACTAGCACCCTGCTGAAAGTGTTTGGGTTATGTGCCCGATGCATCTCTCGCGTGTAATATGCTGAGAGGTGCTTTCTCTTTCCCTCTCGCGCGTGTGATACGCTGAGAGGTGTTGCCTTTCCCTCCCTCGCGTGTGATATGCTGAGAGGTGTTTTCTCTTTCCCTCTCTCCCATGTGATACGCTGAGAGGTGCTTTCTCCGTCCCTCTCTCGCGTGTGATACATTGAGAGGTGTTGCCTTTCCCTCTCTCGCGTGTGATACGCTAAGAGGTGTTGTTTTTCCCTCTCTCACGTGTGATGCGCTGAGAGGTGTTTTCTTTCCCTCTCTCGCATGTGATACACTGAGAGATGCTTTCTATTTCCCTCTGTCGCGTGTAATACGCTGAGAGGTGTTTCCTTTCCTTCTCTCGCGTGTGATACGTTGAGAGATGTTTCATTTGAGACTTCGGGTATTCCCGGTAGTCGCTTTTAGCCTTTCCTGCGTGAGGTGCAGTAAAGATTGCATAATTTTCTTACATCATTTCTGTTGAAATGTGTGAGACTACTGTGACTTGTCGGTTTGCTTAAAATGTTGTATTTATTTTGCATAAATGCTCCGTTACAGTCCTCTTTGCATAATCATAAGTTATGTTTTGCATTGTGCATGTCACTTGCATTTTGCCCCTGCCTACAGGCGCATCTGTTTTGTTATCTTGCCTGTTTGTCTAAGTCTTCGGCCTTGTCAAAAATGGGTCGTCTCTGGGCTTTGACATTCACTCCCGTCATTTCATGACTCCCGAGTTCTATCAAAGAGGGGCAACTGTAGACACCCCATTTTTGACCGACCTTAAGACTTTGACGTCATCGGTTGTGCACTCGATGATTGCGCGCGTTTGTGCTTGTTTTGAGCACCCGGGGGTCTCGCCTGAGTGCTTTGTCTTTAAGCCTCTTAACTCTCTGCGTTTTGGCCTTGGTTTTTGGACCAAACCTTGATGTCTCTTGCCTAGGGGAGGGGAAGGGCTTGCCGGCCACTTGTGGCACTTGCCGACCACTTTTCTCTCTTGTAGGCCACTTCAAGTGGTCGGCCGGCTAGGGGAAGTGGCCGGCCGGGCAACTTAACTGGCTGGCAGCCAATTTTTCTCCTTTTTAGATATTGTCAGATCTTTTGAGCCAGCTGTGGCACACTGAACTCATCCTTCGTATGGAGAGATCAAGCAAGCATTTTTGCTTGCTTGCTCTATATAAGGGGAGCTCCCTCCCCCTTTAGAGAGGTTGACAAATTTCAGAGTTGAAATTATCTCTCTCTATAATTCTCTCTCTCTCTCTCTATATATATATATATTGTGTGATATTGAGCTTAAAAGTGAGTTTTCTTCATACATTTGCACTAAAACACGTAGTCAAACACCTTCACCTTAGTGTTGAAGATCTTGGAGACCTTGTTGGAGCTCCTTGGAGTGATTTTGGCTCAGAAGTTGGCTGTTTGCTTGCTGTTTTAAAGTTGTGCTTCAAGGGTGAGAATCTACCTCTTTAAGCTTTTTTTTTTGTACATTGGTTTGGCCACCCTTGCATGCTGTTTTTGGCCTAGCTTTCAGCTACAAAAATCTTTTTTTTTTTAAGTGTTAAAAGTGATTGTTTGAGGCCCTGTGGGAGTTAGGGGTGTTTCACTCCCTTATGTGCCTTATTTGCTTAAGCCTTGTGCCATCTCTTAAGGCTTTTGAGGCACCCTTTGTTTGGCCTTTCTACCATTGAAACTCAGATAAATTTCAGTGGTAGAAATCATGTTTTGAGGACCAAAGTAAAAGGGGGTGGCCTCCCCTCTTTGCTTCTTGGTTACATGTCTTTTTGGCCTACTTGTTGAGCATGTTTTTCTACCATCACTTGACTTGATCTCAGCCTATTTTTGACCTTGTTTCAACATGCTGTAACTTTGTTTTGGCCTAGTTGAGTCACCTCATGCATGCTTCTTACACTTGTAGTTTAATCTTGCTAATTAGCCTTGTATGCTTGATGCTTTAGCCCATCATTCTAGCTTATTTTGGCCACCCTCCAGCATGCTTTTACCCATGTTTTAGAATGCTTCAACTCTGTTTTGAGTGGTTTTGGTCATATGGGGCTTGCTTCGTATAGCTGTGGTGCAATGGACCTCACTAGCCTTTTGTTTTGATGCCTCTAGCATGCTTTGTTTGAGATGTTTGCATGCCATGACATCATTTCACACATGATTTCAGAGCATATTTCTCTATCACACTCTCATGCATATCACTTTTTCTTTGCTTCTAAGAGTTAAGCCTTATGCCTCGCTTGTTGACCAATTGGTATGCATGATTTTCTAGCCTTATAAACTTCAATCTCAGCATGATTTGGCCACTATTTTGGCATGTTTGAGGTCTATTTTGATTTGGTTTAGCCCTTTGAGGCTTATGTTGTATGGTGGTGGCAATACCCCTTTCATTAGCTTAATGCCTTTGAGCATGCATTGCATGAGGTGTTTGCATTGTTTTTTAAGTCACTTAGCATGCTATTTTAGTGCTGAAATGTGTGTCATTGCACTCCATTGTTTTAAACTTTCATTCGCCTTGAAAGTGGCCTTAAGCCCCTTGTTGCCTTGAGCATGAACTTGAGGCATTCATGCCTATTGGTTTTAATCCTCCCTTGAGGATTTCAACTAACCAATAGCATGATACTTTCTTCATGCTCAAGGCACTTGAAGCTCAGGTCATCTTTCAAATTAAAGGACTTTTCACTATTGGACTTAACCAATTAAGGAATGGTTTGGTAATGTAAATGAATAAAGAAGAATTGAATCAAGTAAAACATGCCAAGATAACATATGTGTGTTGCATTGCATTTGTTTGGATCGGACGTTAATCCAAACACAAGAAACGTAGATGTTTCATACTCAAAGTGATGAAACGTGTCACATTCCTTGGTCGTTGTCATCCTTGAGCATGCATGATAGGTTGACGACACTTTGAGTCTTATGTGCGCATTCACTAAGTTTGTACAAACTTGCTTCTTGGGCCATCATGCATTGAGATGCTTGATTGGTGGCTTGAGAGCCAAGTATCACACTCCTTTGAGCTTGAGACACGATGAGGAGGGTGGTAGTACACACATTTTTAGCCAAATGCATTGCCTTGGCTGTATTACTCTCTGTTGCAGCAAAGGCAGGATTCTGGAAAAAGAAGTGGCCGGCCGGCCACTTGCACTAGCCTGCCGACCACATGTACTGCCCGGCCGGCCAGTTGAAGTATCCTACTGACTAGTTGAGGTGGCCGGCCGGCCACCTGAAGGGGAAATTGTCCAAAGTGTTCCCATTTAGGGGCAGAAGCCATCTGGAAGCTTGTGCAATGTCCTGAGATCACAATAAGTGCATACAGAGGCAACTCATGGCAAGGCAATGTGTTTTCAGGTGAAGCACACCGAGCATGCATGTCTCCCTCCCCTTGAGGCCATTTTACTGCTTTACTTAGCTAGCTAATTTACCGGTTTTGTACTTAATTAGTTAATATGTTTAGCTAATTTAATTCGTCTTTATAATATTCTAATTAGCTTATATTAGCTAGTTATTCAATCTCATTTGGTTTGTAATAATTAATTAGCTAAGTTAGTGTAGACACCCCATTTTTGACCATCCTCAAGACTTGGACGTCACCATTTGAACACTTGGTGATCATCCATGTTCGTGTTCGTCTTGAGTTCTCAGAGGTTTCAACCGCGTGCCTTACCTCAAGACCTCTCGACTTCTGTTTTTTTCTTCTGGGGACAGGGAATGGCTTGATTGGACATCCCCGCACCTCACCGGCCATGGCTTGAGGCCACCGGCCCCGTTTTCTTGCCACCGGCCATTGGTGATGGCCGGTCGGCACTTTTGGTGGTCGGTTGGCACCTTTGGTGGCCGGTCGGTACCTTTTGCGGCCGGTCGGCATCTTTTGTGGTCGGTCGGCACATTTTGTGGTCGGTCGGCAACTTTGTCAGCCGATTAGCCACTTTTTCTGGTCGAGACCTTTTCTTGAGGGGGCTTAAACCTTTTGAACCCCCTGTTTTAGCTTCTTGAGGAAGCTTGAACCTTTTGAACCCCCTTGGCTTAGCTTCTCCAAGAAGCTTGAACCTTTTGAACCCTTGGTTCTAGCTTGAACCTTTTGAACCTTTGCTCTAGCTTCTCCAAGAAGCTTGAACCTTTTTAGCTTCTCCAAGAAGCTTGAACCCTTTTAAGCTTCCAAGAGAAGTTTGACCTTTTTAGCTTCTTAGAAAAGCTTGAACCCTTTTAAGCTTCCAAGAGAAGCTTGCACCCTTTGCTCTAGCTTCTTTAAGAAGCTTGGACCTTTGTGTTAGCTTCCTTGATAAGCTTGACCCCCTTGACCCTTTTTATGTTAGCTTCTCTTAGAAGCTTGGCACCTTGCCTTGGCCTATATAAGGAGAGCCTCTCCTTCCATTTCAAGGGTTGAAAAATCTGATATATAAGATATATATGTCACTCTCTCTATATATCTCCCTCTCTCTCTACATTTGTGTGGGTTAGAAGGTTCAAAAGGGTCTAGTTCTTGCACCTTTGCACACCAACTCTTGGCCTAACACCTCCATCATCAACCTAAGGATCTTGGAGGCCATTTTCAGAGGTTAAGGGACTATTTTGTTGGACCAAGAAGCTGCTGTCCCCTCTTGGCTACAAGGGTAATCTCTTTTCCCTCTTTATTTCCTATTTTTGCACACACTTTTAGCCTATCTTGCAAGCATATTTGGGCTTTATCATAAACTAAAAAAAGTCTTATTTTGAGCTCCTCTTGAAGTTTGTTTAAGAACAATTTTGTGTTTGGGGTCGTTTACCCCCTCTTAGGCCTTGTTTGGCCCCCATTTTGTGCTATTTTTGGTGAGCTCCGAGACCACTTTGTTTGGGCCTCCTCACCACTGAAATCTTGAGGGATTTCAGTGGTGATGATGGTGGTTTGAGGTCCTAAGAAGGAGAGGGCCATCCCCTCTCCTTGTTGTCTTCAATATGTGCCATTTTTGCCTCATGTGTGAGCACCATTTTTAGGTTCATGTTGGCCGTGTATTAAGTTTTATTTGTGCTTATTATGCCATGATATAGCACTATTTGTGATTTGTTTAGACACACCATGCTTAGCTTGCATACATGTCGTGTAATGCCATGATTTGCCTTAACATGTGCCTAGCATTTAGACTACCATGCTCATGTGTTTTGGCCTAGCTTTGTGAAGCTTTTATGCTTGTTTTAGTATGCTAAGGGACTATTTTTGCTCATTTGAGTCATCCATGCTTTGCTTTGTATAGCTACCATGCAAACTCTCTTGCATGCCTTGAGCATTGACCCCTCTAGCATGCCATCCTTGCACTATTTCAGTGATTTGGCGTCACTTATAATGTCATTTGATGCTCCTTTAATGCTTTATAAGGTTGTTGTCCTATGCTCCATGATTGGACCTTTGTATGTGCTTCCATGTTTAGACCATTTAGATGCCATCTAGGTGTGTCTTTAGTCTTGTTTAGACTTGCATTGGACCTATTTTAAGCCCCCTTAGCCCTTTGAAGCTTGGCTTGTATAGCCATAGTTTAAGCCCCTTGGCTTGCTTTGAGTTTTGGACCATGTTGCATATTGTCATATGTCTTGCATACTTGCATGTTTTAATTGCATCTTGTATACTTGCCGTTAGCATAGTTATTCCATGCCTAGCATGCTTGTTAACTTAGGTTGTGTGCCTAGTATACATTGCCTGTGTCCATGCTCATGTTGCATATCTAGCTCACATGCCTAGGTTGTATTGCATTGAGTATGCATTCCTTGCCTCTCGAGTGATCATGATAGAGGTTAGGATTTATTGGGTGTTTTATGTGCATTTCATTTGAAATCAAGATGCACAACTTGGTTTCTTGGATCATCACGCATTGAAATGCACGATTGATGGTCCGAGAATCGAGGGCCATCCTCCTTTGAGTTATAAACATGATAAGGAGTGTGGTGGTGCAAACATTTGCTTGAAATGCATTGCCATGCCATGTGTTGCCCTCTGCTGCTGTCAAAACAGGTTTCTGTAGGAAGCTTTGGCCGGCCGACCATCATTAGTGCCGACCGACCAAATATGGATAGCCGAGAGCTAAATGGATGGTCGATGACCATCCTGCCATGGCCGGTGATGATTCCACTTGGTCAGTGGTGTTCCACAGTGTTTAGAGAAGCGTCCTTGGGATTTGTGCAAGTCTCAGAGGAGCAGAGCAGGGTAAATAGAGACAGCTTGTGCATGGCGGTGGATTTCCGAGCAAACCCGAGCACGCGAGCATTGGACCCTCTTCCCGAGGCCTTTCACTACTTTCCTTAGCTTAGTTAATTTGTTAATTAATTAAGTGGACTGTAATATTCGATTAGCTTGTAGATTAATTAAATTGTATTATTCTTTCGGTCCCTCCGAGCGAGGGCAAATTTGTAATAAGTGTGGGTGCGTGTGTGCATGTCTTCCAACCCCCACTTCTTTCTCCCTTTTACTTACCTGCTTTTGATGGTTAGTATTAGGTCATGTTTCAATTAGCATACTCATGATAGCATGTTTGCATCCATATATTTGTCTTGCATGCATCGGGCTCGGCGTATCATACTAACTACATTGTACTTCAATTCCAAGTTGAATACATGTTATTTGTAGCATCTCATATGCTATCTTAGATTAGCCGAGCCTATTCTAGCTGCATTTTGCCTGTGTTGCATTAGCCATCTTAACATGAACTAGGATCATGCATTGATTACTAACTAGTTTCTGTTTTGGCTTGGAGTTCTAGGTCAGCTTTTATGCTTTAGCATCCTTGCATGCGTGTGAGTGTTTGCCATGACAGCATGCTTGCCATGAGGCTATGTGCTTACGTGTTATAACTGCCTGAATGCCTATGGGTGAAGGTTGGATTGTTTGAATTGGAATAATTCATTGAAATCTGTATTTTAGCCTACTTGCGAGTAGCAAATCTCAAACCATTTTCAAACAAATGGATGTAATGCTTTGTTCCAAATTAGGCGATCTAGTCTATACTTGTGTGTTGTGCGCATCACATAGTAAATTTTAGCTAATTAACCGGAATAAGAACGCATAACGTTTTCAAAACAAGATATCATGGTTACTAGAGGCCGATCTTTGATCGGGTGAGCGGGGGTGCTCACGAAGTGACCTTCCCCAATCGTACCCAAGTTCCCGAGCCGAGGCAACTTTGGTGATGACAGACACGTGGCCTTAGGCAAATGAGTCAGGGTTTCCTAAATTCCCCATTAAAAAATATTTAGGTGGTGACTCTGTATCTGGCAAAACAGTCCATGTTTTGCACTTCTTTTCTAAAAATCTGTTTTCTCAAAACGATTTGCCGGATTTGGACTCTTTGGTTCAGATTAAGAACCGTGACAAATTGAGTCCGAACTGTGGAGTGAGGCCCCCACGCGGGGCGTGTCCACAGTTAGTTAATTAGTTGTTTTGTAATAAGTAGCTTAGCTTAGCATAGCTTAGTTCTTATTTATTCGGACCCTCCTTCGAGAGGGCACAATGTTGTAATAAGTGTGCATGTGTGGGTGCATGTCTTCCAACCCCATTTCTTTCTCCCTTTTACTTATCAGCTTTCGATGGTTAGTTTTAGGGCATGTTTCAATTAGCATCCTTATGCTTGCATGCGTGCATCATTCATTTATCTTGCATGCATCGGGCTTGGTGCATCATTCAAACTGCATTGTATTTCAATACTTACTTGAATACGTGTTTCAAAGCATGTTATCAAGTTTCTTTGTATGCCATCTTAGATAGCCGAGCTTATTTAGTTGCATTTTGCATGTGTTGCATTAGGCATCTAGTATAGTTAGGATCATGCATTATTTTCTAACTAGCTTTTGTTTTGGCTCGGAGTACACTGTAAGTGTTTACGCTTTAGCATCCTTGCATGAGTGTGAGTGTTGCCATGATTAGCATGCTTGCCATGAGGCTATGTGCTTACGTGCTTAACTGCTTAAATGCCTGTGGCTGAAGGCTTGATTTCCTGAATTGGGACAATTTCATAATTGTGAGTTTTAAGCCCACTTTGCGAAGTGGCAAAATCATGTTTTCAAACCCACTTGAGGGTGGGAAATCCGCGCTTTAGCCTACTTGCGAGTGGCACTTTCAAACCATTTTCGAAAACAAACATGAGTTGTTTTGTTCCAATTCTCATGATTGAGTCTATACTTGTATGCTGTGCGCATCACATAGTAAGTTAGCTAAATAACCGAATAAGAACACATGAGATTTATAAAACAACATATCATGCTTAGTAGAGGCCGATCCTTTGATCGGGCAAGCGGGGGTGCTCATTTCAGTACCTTCCCCTCTCGTACCCAAGTTCCCGAGCCGAGGCAACTTTGGTGATGACGGACACGTGGCCTTTGGCACGAGTCAGGGTTTCCTAAACTTCCCAAAACAAAATATTTAGGTGGGGACTCTATAATCTGGCAAATCAGTTCATGTTTGGCATTTTTTGATTCAAAATTGATTTTTCGAAACCAATTGCCAGATTTAGACTCTTTGGTGTTTATCAGTCTCACATTGCACTTTGTGAGATTAGATTCAGAACCGTGATTGGAGTCCGAACTGTAGTAAGACCAAATTCGCGCCCTCTTCGAAAGGGGGGCTCGCGAAGAAAGTCGGGTCTATAGCTGGTCAGGTGGTCATCATGGAGGCCTTAGCCCTCCACCGAGTGACGAAATCGGAGAAGCCCTCCTTCGGCTCTTGGTGTGTTGCTTCGAGATCACGAGTTGTGACGTCGATTTGAGTGTTGTAGGAGTATTGAGCGATAAAGGCCTCAGCCATCTCTTCCCAGTTCCTTTTTATAGAATCCTCAAGTTTTGCATACCAAATGGATGTGATACCTGACAAGGTCCGGCCAAAGAGGGATAACTTCTGCAGTCTAGTTAGGCCCATTGACCGCAGAATATCTGAAAATAGCCGCAAGTGGACCATGGGATCACCCAAGCCATCAAAGCGGCCTATATGTGGCATCTTAAACCTATCCGGCAAGGTCACCGCTGCATCAGTGTAGCCATCCTCTATATCTGGGATCGAATTGACACCCTGAGCTCGTTTGAAAAGCTTCTCAAGCTTGCTCACTTTCAGTGCAGTAGGGTCGACCTCAAACTCCAACAGTGCCTTCGTTGGGTAAACTGGCGCTTTGAAAGTCTAGGGTGGAATCGGATCCATCAGGATGTCTGCATTTTCCTTGACATTGGCTATTGGAGCAGGAGCTCTGGGTACTGGAATGTTTGCAGGAGGTGGATGGGATGCACAAGCTATTTCCTGTTGCGGCCGTTGTTGTTATAGCCTAGCAATCAACTCAGCCTGCTGGGCTTCAATTTTCACTTGGCGGGCAACATCTAACTTCATATTCTCAATAGTCTATTGAAGTTGGCACATCATATCCTCCATGTTGTCTAAGGGGTGCTGATCTATCAGAACTGGTGTGTACTCTCTTTCTGAAGTGCAAGTAGAAAACTGGACTTCGTTGAAGGAAGGTAACTACCGAACCCGTGAGTTTTGCCTGACTCTCCTCCGTCTTGTAACCGAGGGTAGCGAAGCAAACAATAGTTGTCCTCTTACAAGATCCCCAGATCGATAAAGTCGCCTTACTCGGGTCCAGAGTGCTTCGGGGGTAACTACCTCGTCTGACGCAATTGTGAAACACTACCTTGCAAAAAGAAAATAAAGCAACAAAAATCAGAAAACGTACAATACCTCAGCTTAGACAAAGACAACACACAGTTGAAATCATAAGCTGGACGACTGTACTCAGACACTGATTTCTGCCCCAAATTTTTGCCTCAAAACTAATACCCTCAAACTGGTACCCAGACTTGCAACTGATACATACATTCCTGCAGAGGTTCACTCTAAAAGCACGTACCAAGCAAGTGAGAGCCAAAACACCCCTATGATGGGGTAGGGTTACCCTGTCCTAATCTTGTTAGCAGCTAGGGATTCACTACGCAAACAAGCGGTTTCATACAATCTTGCATTCGGGTGAGCAACCTATCCTAGTTTGGAACACTTTCTATGGCTTTCGATATGCAACTAGGCCAATTGGTCAAAAAGGGTACCTCAGCAAGACTATCTAATATACCTCTCACACCTAACACCGAGAAGTGAAAGGAGGATCAAACGGTACAGCGGTAGTCCAGATCCGAGGCTTGTGTTGCCATCGTGGCAGAGCCCGCAACCGGTCAACCTTATGGCATGCTTTTCCAAGCAAGCCTCCGACAAACCGTTTAGGAATAGCAAATGGAAAACACTGTGACTTAAGCACATCGATGCAAATGCAAATGCAAAGAAACACATAAGTGTAGATAAAATAACATATCATGAGTTCGAGTCAAGTTCTCTAAATCCCCAATGGAGTTGCCAGAAACTGTGGGCTCGCGTTTCTCCGCACCCACACCTTTCGGAAAAGGTTTGAAAAGAAAGGCCCTCACAGTTCAGACTCTCGTAGTTCTGAATCTAATTTCACAAAGTCCAATGCAAAACTGATAATCACCAAAGAGTCCAAATCCGGCAAATCATTTTAGAAAATTGATTTTAGATCAAATAATGCCAAAACTGGACTGCTTTGCCAGATTACAGAGTCGCCACCTAAATATTTTGTTTTTGAGAAATTTAGGAAACCCTGACTCGTGCCAAAGGCCACGTGTCTGTCATCACCAAAGTTGCCTCAACTCGGGAACTTACGTACGAAGGGGGAAGGTCATGAAATGAGCACTCCCGCTCGCCCGATCAAAGATCGGCCTCTACTAAATATGATATGTTCTTTTATAAACTTTATGTGTTCATGTTCCGGTTATTAGCTAATTTTACTATGTGATGCACATAAGCAAGTATAGACTAAAATCGCAAGAATTGGAACAAATTCAATTCATGTTTGTTTTAAAAAATGATTTGAAGTTACCATCCTGAAGTGGACTTAGAAATGCAGATTTGCCACCTCAAGTGGGCTTAAAACATGATTTCACAATTTCACAAAGTGGGCTTAAAACATACATTCATTGAATTGTTCCAATTCAAACAATCAAGCCTTCATCCACAGGCATTCAAGCAGTTTAGCATTTAAGCACATAGCCTTATGGCAAACATGTGAAACATGACATAATTCGCACTCATACAAGTATGCTAAAGCGTAAAAGCTTATCAAGTACTCCATTAAAAAACAAAAACTAGTTAGAAACAATGCATGATCCTAACTATACAAGATGCCTAATGCAACACATGCAACATGAAATTGATAGGCTCAGCTACTAATATGGCATTTGCAACACTTTGATAGCATGCTTTGAAACACGTATTCAAATAAGATATTGAAATTGCTATGCAGTTTGAATGATGTGCCGAGCCTTGGTGCATGCAAGACAAATGAATGAATGCAATCATGCAAGCATAAGGTATGCTAATCAAAACGTGTCCCTGCAAACGCGCCCTCGAGGGCTTCATGCTACAGTTCGGACTCAAATGTCACAGTTCTTAATCTGATCTCACAATGTGCGATGTGAGATTGATAAATCACCAAAGAGTCCAAATCCGGCAAATCATTTTAGAAAACTGATTTTTGCAAAGAAGTGCCAAACATGGACTGCTTTGCTAGATACAGAGTCGCCACCTAAATATTTATTTTGGGGGGAATTTAGGAACCTTGACTCGTGCCTAAGGCCATGTGTCCGTCATCACCAAAGTTGCCTCGGCTCGGGAACTTGGGTACGATTGGGGAAGGTCATCTATGAGCACCCCCGCTCGCCCGATCAAAAATCGGCCTGTACTAAGCATGATATCTTGTTTTTGAAAACACATGTGCTCTTATTCTAGTTAATTAGCTAATCATACTAGGTGATGCGCACAACACAAAAGTATAGATTAGATCGCCTAATTTGGAACAAAGCATTCCATATTCGTTTGCTTGAAAACAGTTTGAAGTTTGCTACTCGTAAGTAGGCTAAATCATGGATTTCGATGAATTTGTTCTAATTCAAACAATCCAACCTTCACCCACATGCATTTAGCCAGTTGAACACATAAGCGATTAGCCTTATGGCAAGCATGCTGTCATGGCAACATTAACATACATGCAATATGCTAAAGCGTAAAAGCTTACCTAGTACTCCGAGCCAAAACAATAACTAGTTAGTAATCAATGCATGATCCTAGTTCATGTTAAGATGGCTAATGCAACACATGCAAAATGTAACTAGAAATAGGCTCGGCTATTCTAAGATGGCATATGAGATGTGATTTAGATAACATGTATTCAACTTGGAATTGAAATACAATGCAGTTAGTATGATGCGCCGAGCCCGGCGTGTGCAATAGGGATGAATGATGCAAACATGCAAGCATAAGTATGCTAATTGAAATATGCCTTAGAACTAACCATCGAAAGCTGATAAGTAAAAGGGAGAAAGACGTGGGGTTGGAAGACATGCATCACACACACGCACGCTTATTACAAAAATTCGCTCTCTCGACGGAGGGTCCGAATGAATAATACATGCCAAACTAATTAACTAACTAACAAGCTAATTAATTATTACACAACCGAATTGAATAACTAGCTACAACTAATTATTACAACACTTAATTAATTAGCAAATTAACTAATTAAATTACAAAATCAAATGCTAACTAACAAGGAAGCAATTAAACAATGCTGCCTCGGCAAGTTGAAGAAGGTGAACATGCATGCTCGGTTCCCGTCCCGGTAAGCTCTCTAGTTGCTCTTTAGAGGCTCTGTTTGCAGGGTGTCCTTGAGAACTTGCTGCTGGAACTTACCAAAAACATGCTGGGGAGTGCATCAGTGGACTGTCGGCCATGGGAAGCCACTGCCGACCACCCTGCCGACCAAGCATGGGTACTGCCGGCCAAGGACGTAAGGGATCTGTATGGCACTGACGGCCACTGATGTGCTGTGACACCAAGCTACCGCATAGCACAAAATAGAGAAAATGGAGGGTCTCCCAAGGATATGTATGCACTATGCCACCCCATATTACCTCAAAACATCAAGGGGGAGGCATAATCGGATCCATGACCATCAATCACGCATCCCGATGCATGATGGCCAAAGATCCAACTTGTGCAAATCAATATGAAATGAATGCACAAACAAACACATAAAGCCTAAAACTCTATCATGTGTGATCAAGAGCGTCGGCGTTCAAGAATTAAGACACGTTTCATCACTTGAAGTATGAAACGTTCCTCGTTTCTCGTGCTCAGATTAACACTTAATCCAAACAACAATACAACATAAGCATGGAAAATACAATGTAATGCATGCAAACATGTAATGCAATATGAACAACCTAACAAGGCTAATGGCATGCACAATACTAATACATGCGACAACTAAGCATACACAATGCAAAACAATCTAGACATGCAAACATACGATAAACCAAGCATGCAACAACATACAAGGTGACAAGCATGCTACAACATGCAAAGATGGACTTAAACCAAGATAGGCAGACCTCAACCATGCCCAAATTAGTGGCCATAATGCTAACATGAAGGCACCGAAATGCAAAACAAAGCATGCACGAGTAATGGCCTATCACCTAGGCATAAGGGCACAACTCTGAAGAGTGCTCAAAAGGGTGAAAAGCATGCAAGTGTGACAACACTATAGGCCCTGAAATGAAGTAAGAAATGATGCCAAATCACTTAAACAATGCAAGTAAAGCATGCTAGGGTCCTTAAAGCATGAAGTCTAATGAAGAGGGCCACAAATGAGGCATGCAATACATGGCACAAATGCATGAACTAAGCATGGACAGAGCTTAATTAGGTCTAAACAAAGACCTAAACATGCCGAGGTAAAGGCTCAAAGACCTAGGCATACAAGCATACAAGCTAAGTCATAAACTAGGCAATAAAGCACAACACTCAAAGGCACATAAAGTATGATTGAAGTGGGAACATGGCAATGCTATAGGCTCTGAAATGAAGTATTAAGTGATGCCAAATCATCTAAATAGCTCAAAGATAGCATGCAAGAGTCAATAAAACACAAAGCTAGCAAGGCCAATTACACTACAACTATACCAAGCATGAAGGATATGGCAAAGGCAACCCAAAACAATCCTAAAACATGTTAAAGTGATACTAAAACATGCATGGAAGTAAGCCAAAACAAGCTAGCATGGTGAGCATGCGGCATGATGCGTACAAGGCAAATAAGGTGGATTACACTACACCTATTAAGACCAAGCATGGGATGACTCAACCAACACAAATCAGAGTTATATCATGGCATAATAACCCCAAAAATCCACTGAGATGGCATCCCAAAGACCTAAGTATAGAGGCATGCACAATGATCCATTCATGAGGCATAAAACACAAACTCTCCAAGGCATTGATAACATGTCAAATGTAAGTATGTGACCACATTACATGGACTGAAATAACATTTCAAGTGATGCCAAATCATTGAAATAGGTGAAGTAACACATGCTAGTGGACTTGATACATAAAGCTAACAAGCTAGAATTTACTATAGCCATGCAAAGTACGTCATGCATGACTAAAACAACCAAAATCAGACCTTAAACATGGGAAAACATGAACAAAGTCTTCTCAGAGCCAAGCCAAAAGCATGCTAGAATGACATGTTAAAGCATGAGACACAAATGGGGTTACACTACACATACATGAAGCATGCAAGGAGTGACCAAACCAAACCAAAACAGAGGTATGACATGGTAAAACATCACCAAAAACCTACTGAAATGGAAACAAAACAAGCTAAAATGATATGTCAAAGCATGAAGCATATAAAACTAGTTTAAGTGATTTACACTACAAGTGTATTAGGCATGTAAGAGCCATCCAAATCAAGTATGGACAAAGTCATGACATGGTAAAACATCACCAAAAACATGTTGAAATGGACTCAACATAAGCTAGGATGACATGCTACTTTGATGAGCCACAAATGGGGTTACATTACACATACAAGGAGCATGCACAAGGTGACAAACCAGCCATGGATAGAGTCAAGGGAGGTCCTAAAAGTCACAAAAAAGTGCCTGAACCAGGCCTTAAAAGTATAGGGATACATCCTCCTTTGATAGGCCAATAATACAAGCAAACAAAAACAAGAAGAGAGGGGGGTCACCCCCTCTGACTTGAGGCCTCAAAACCACATGACTACCACTAAAAATCCACTAGATTTCAGTGTCTAGAAGGCCAAACAAAGACTAGCTCAAAAGCCTTAAAACATGGTACAAAACAAGGCCAAACAAAGCATATAAGAGGGTTGAAGACCCTTAACACCAAAGAGACCTTAAACAAACTTCAAAAGCACTTAAATACAGAACTTTTTTCAGTTGAAAGAAAGGCCTAAAATAATATCCAAGGATGGCCAAAATGAGGTACAAACAAAGGTTTAAATGGGGAATAAACTCACCCTTGAAGATCAACTTTGAAACCAGCAACCTCTGAGGCTAAAAACCAACTTTTAGATCTCAAGTAACCCTCTCAAGAACCTCAACCCAAAGATGGTGGTGTAGCTCTATGTGTTGTAGTGCAAAAGTGCAAGAAAAATGGACTTTAGAGCATAAACAAACACAATATAGAGAGAGAGAAGGAGAAATATATATATAGAGAGAGAGAGATACAACTCCTCCAAAATTTTCTTCAACCTCTGATATAGAGGAAGGCCCCCTCCTTATATAGAAGAATGCAAGAAGAAGCTTGCTAAACAAGCTTGGCAAGAGCTTCATCCCTCCATACACGTGTATGGAGGGGAGAGGAGTGAAAACCAGCTGGCTCAAAAGATCTGGCATGAAACATGTTGAGACCAGGGGTTTGACGGCCATCAGTGGTGGCCGGTAGTGGCTCATTGATGGCCAGCAGGCTCTATCAATGGCTGGCAGGCACAAAGTCATGGCCGGCAAGGCCAAAAGGTGGTCGGCAGCGCCTTTCGAAAAGCATGCAGAAAGGGCCAATACAAGGTCCAAAAAATGAGGCAGGAAGGATACAGGGTTTGGAAAGCTCAAACCTGTGACGTTCCGTCGCGACAGTCGAGTACTCGGCGAGCAATTGAACTAGTTGTTGGGTGTACCTGCAAGCACAACTAAGTCTTGAGGACGGTCAAAAATGGGGTGTCTACAGTTGCCCCTCTTTGACAGAACTCGAAAGTCACAAAGTGACGGGAGTGAATGCCAAAGCCCAGAGACGACCTATTTTTGGCAAGGCCGAAGTCTTAGGCAAACAATCAATATAAGCATGCAGAGATGTGCCCGTAGGCTGGGGCAAAATGCAAATGACATGCATGATTCAAGAGCATAACTTATGATTATGCAAAGAGATCTGTAACGAAGCAATTATATACAATAAATGCAACAGTTTTAAGCAAGCAAATTCAAACCAGACTACATTACAATGCAGAAAGGATGTAGAAGAATTACAATTTTTGCCACGTCCCATGCGGAGTGAGTACAATGCTTGTCTGGCTCGTCTGGTCGCGCTAGCTTCAAATGAACCGTATATACAATATCGTGCCTGTAAAAGAAAGAAACTCAACAGGTACAATATCGTTAGAAACATGCACAACAATGCAAGTGAAAAGTACGTGACAACGTAAGTGAAGGGGTGCAAGACAATGCAATCCTGAGGGCGCGAGACAACGCGGGTGGAACATGCGTAACAGCGCAAAGAAAATATGCGTAACAGCGTAAGATAGACATGGCGCGTAACAGCGGAAATAAGACATGCGTAACAGCGCAAGTAAAAGAAATAAAACATGCGTAAATAAGCCAAGATAGAAGCGAATAAGGCGCCAAATAAGACATGCGTAATAACGCCAAGATAGAAACGCGTGACGTAATAAATGCAAATATGACATACGTAACAGCGCAAGTAAAACAAGTAAGACATGCGTAACAGCGCAAGATAGAGGCACGTACGTAACAGCGCAAATAAGACATACGTTACAGCGCAAGTAAAACAAGTAAAACATGCGTAACAGCGCAAGTAAAAGAAATAAAACATGCATGACAGCGTAAGTTAAAGAAGTAGACATGCATAATAGCGCAAGTAAGACAAGCGTAACAGCGCAAGTTAAAGAAGTAGACATGCGTAACAGCGCAAGTAAGACAAGTAAAACATGCGTAACAGCGCAAGTAAGACAAGTAAAACATGCGTAACAGCGCAAGTAAGACATCCGTAACAGCGCAAGTAAAACAAGTAAAACATGCGTAACAGCGCAAGTAAAACTTGCGTAACAGCGCAAGTAGATGAAGTGCGAAAGGGATTCAAGCATGACAACGCAATGCAAGGTACTGACAAGTAGAAGGAAGGTGCGCAAGATAGCGCGAATGATATGTAAGGCACTAACAAGTGCAAGTGAGGTGCGCAAGATAGCGCGAACAATGCACTAACAGGTGCAGGTGGGATGCATAAAATAGCGCGAACAATGCACTAACAGGTGTAGGTGAGGTGCGCAAAATAACGCGAGCAATGCACTAACAGGTACAGGTGGGGTGCGCAAAATAGCGAGAACAATGCACTAACAGGTGCAGGTGGGGTGCGCAAAATAACGCGAGCAATGCACTAATAGGTGCAGGTGGAGTGCGCAAAATAGCGGGAACAATGCACTAACAGATGCAGGTGGGGTGGGCAAAATAGCGCGAGCAATGCACTAACAGATGCAAGTGGGGTGCGCAAAATAGCGCGAACAATGCACTAACAGGTGCAGGTGGGGTGCGCAAAATAGCGCGAGCAATGCACTAACAGGTGCAGGTGGTGTGCAAAAAATAGCGCGAGCAATGCACTAATAGGTGCAGGTGGGGTACGCAAAATAGCGCGAACAATACACTAACAGCTGCAGGTGGGGTGCACAAAATAGCGCGAACAATGCATTAACAGGTGCAGGAAGGTTTGCAAAATAGCGTGAGGAAATGATAGAGTAGATGCTAAGGGTGACAAACTCCAACCATGCTGGAATCATGAGAGGAGGAAAAACAAATAATCAGGCGCGTATACAATGCAACCTGAGACAAATTCCAAACACGCTGAAATCGTGAGAGGAGGTCCAAAAATAAACCGTCCAGGCGTGTTCAAAACACAACCTGAGATGAATTCCAAACACGCTGAAATCGTGTGAGGAAGTCCAAACACAAACAATCAGGAGCGTGCACGACGCAGCCTGAGACAAATTCCAAACACGCTGAAATCGTGTGAGGAAAGAACAAACTCTAACTATGCTAAAATCGTGAGAAGAGGTAAATAATTCCAAACACGCTGAAATCGTGTGAGGAAGGAACAAACTCCAACCACACTGAAATCGTGAGAAGAGGTAACAATTCCAAACACGTTGAAATCGTGTGAGGAAGGAACAAACCCTAACCACGCTAAAATCGTGAGAAGAGGTAAACAATTCCAAACACGCTGAAATCGTGTGAGGAAGGAACAAATTCTAACCACGCTGAAATCGTGAGACGAGGTAACAATTTCAAACACGCTGAAATCGTGTGAGGAAGGAACAAACTCTAACCACGCTGAAATCGTGAGAAGAGGTAAACAATTCCAAACACGCTGAAATCATGTGAGGAAGGAACAAACTCTAACCACGCTAAAATCGTGAGAAGAGGTCCAAAAACAATTCCAAACACGCTGAAATCGTGTGAGGAAGGAACAAAAGGAGAAACGTAGGGACATATCCCCGTGTTTCGGAAAGGAAAGAGAAGCATAGGGACGTATCCCCGTGTTTCCCAAAGGAAAGAAAAACATAGGGATGTATCCCCGTGTTTCGGAAAGAAAAGAGAAACATAGGGACGTATTCCCCTGTTTCCCGAAGGAAAGAGAAGCTAGGGACGTATCCCCGTGTTTCCTAAAGAAAGGAAGACCTCTCAACATATCACATGCCAGAGAGGAAAGGAAACATCTCTCAACGTATCACACGCAGGAGAAGAAGGAGAAAGCATCTCTCAACGTATCACACGCAGTAGAGGAAGGGGAAAGCATCTCTCAGCGTATCACATGCAGGAGAGGAAAGGACTGTGCAGGAAAGCACAGTCATCCAAACGCGTATCAAACGCGAGAGGAGAAAGATAGGTCCAAATGCATGCCAAATGCGAGAGGAGAAAGACGTCAGTTAAACTAAACCAGAACATCTCTAAATGAATAGTACATACAATACTGTGCAAAAATGAGAAAGAAACTAGATAGGTATAATGCAAAACAATGCATGACATTCAAGGAATGCAATAAACAAGCGTAGCGGCTCTTTAGAAAGCACCTCACTGGGTGAATGGCGATAAACCGCTCTACTCTGACGGGGATCCCCCCTTTGTGTTCCTCAAACACTTACCTTCAACTCACAGTACGAAGGTGCTGAAATGCTAACAAGGAGCGACATCTGTTGGGGAAACCACGGGTGTTGCTTTTCTTCTTGATTATACTTACAACTTTCCCTATTCTGTAACGGGGTGACGGACTAGGTTGATTCAGTATCCAGAATTGAAGTGCATACATGCTGCCTCAACCTATGGGGCTTCCATACAGATTTCAAGCCGGGGATACACCCTTGGGTATTCAAACCAGACTTTAGTCTCGAAAAGTCCAAACCTTTGTGTTCTAGGCAACAACCATTCGAACTCTAGTTTTCACCGTCGCAATTGAAGCAGTCGACATAGTATTCAGTTTACTCTGAACACACAACTCATTCGGAATACACAGTTCATAACAATACTCAGTTTATTCTGTACACGGAGAACTCTAAAGACACTACTCATTCTGAACACATAGCCCATAACCTAGTACTCAGTTTATTCTGCACATGGCAAATTCTGAACAAACAGTTCAACCTGAACAGACAGGACGCAAAAACGGAACATGCAAAAGTTGAAACAAACTCGGATAGGTCCTGGTTCTACTGTTCTCATTTGACCTGGATGGAACCCTGCGGTTTATGAAAGAAAGAAATCTTGTTTTGCACATATATGGAAAATGGCACAGCACTCTAAGCACAAAACGATTCATTTTTTAAATTGAAATGAGAAATGAGTTTTTGACCGGGTATTGAGTCTACGAATGAACACAGCGCACTATGACTCAACAAAGAAAAACAAAAGGTAAACAACCTAAACAGATCGAGAAACACTCGAAACGACTCAAAACAAGAATCGAGACAAAACAAAAGGCACGACACTCAGACGTGCACAGGGAGCCTGTTTCTCTGGGTATTGTTTCTCACCCTTTCTCATTTGTGATTCTCACATCACTCTGGCACTCAATCTCTATTTTTCTGAAAAAGCCCTTTTCCTCACTTTTTCTCTCAGCGCACATCTCTCTATTCTTCAATCTCTCATTTTTTATCCCTCCCCTAGGTGGTTGATGGATAAACAGGAAGTTGCGGGCTCTTTCACCTAGCATTCTGCTAGATTCTCTTTCTTCTGCTCACAAACAGTGAACTTCTCCCGCAGAGGGGTTGTGGTGAGACTAGATGTGTAGCAGATCAGCAACTGACATCGGTTGACAATGCGCTTCTGGGGAGTTTGGACGTGATCAAATCCGTTCAGATGAGGGAGTGGAATATCCTGATCCATTCCAGTTCGTGCTTCGCACTTGGCTTGATACCTCGTTGCTCGGAGGATGAGATAGCTTTCGGCATTTTGCTGTTAGCTTCAATTGTGCCCTTTTCCGGCAGGTAGAGTGCCCTTTCTGGCAAGTGTGGTGACAATGGGAAAAAGACAGAACGCCTGACTTAACTGTGCCCCTAGTTCATCATTTTGACCATTTTTTGTTTTACTTTCTATTAAAACAATTTTGACCAATATGAGAGTTAGATTAACACGCTTGTTCGATTTTCTGATTTGAAATCATGCAAGTTAGATTGTGAGCACTGAAAATTTTCCTTTTTTGGGTCCAAGAAATGGTCCAGTTTTGGAAAAATTGAATAATTTTTGAGAAAATTAGTCAACCTCAGTAAAAATTCTTAAAAACTATTTTTGCAAATGGCCACTGCTCGACCAACACGAAACTTACTCTTGAGATGCACAACCTTGGATCCAAAACAATGGAAAATTGCCCCTTTTCTGAACGACATTGTATGGAAATGGAAAATTGCCCCTTGTTTGAATAGCACCACAGCGCACTGTAATTAGTCCTCAAAGTGATGATCACAACCGAACTCTCGGATACAGAGATGACGAAGATGATCAGAGCCATTACATGCACACAATCGGATTGGAAGTGTTTGTGGCTGGACTTCATAATGAAGTTTCCTATGTATCCCAAACACGGGAATCAAGCCTTACGTAGTTCCGGTTAAGGTACACTCGGGTATTTAACCTCTCCTTTTGCGCACTAACTTTTGCCAAGGCCGCCCTTCCGGGTTTTCAACCTTGCGAGCTAGGTTTTCTTTTCTTTTTATTTCTTTTCATTTCTTTTCTCTTTTCTTTTCATCTTTGTTTTTTTTTTTTTTTATTCTTTGCATTTTTTCTTTTTTTCTTTTCTTGCTCTAACTTTTGCCTGGGTCGCCCTTCCGGGTTTTTGACCCAGCGAGCCTCTCAAGGGTAAAAGTGTAGCTTTGTCTGTGTCAAATGGTTTTAGGATCTTGAAGCCATCTGAATCCAGGAGAATGGCTGCTATTCGCTGATGATGTAGAAGTTCATCCAATGGGGGGCTGAGTTGCCCCCGGTGCTGTGGATAAGAACCCAGTTGTACCTCAACAATACTTTCTTCTTTCCTTCCTTCTGGGATTTGGCATTCTTGTTGATCTTCAATGGTTTGCAGAATGATCCATCTTTGGCTCTTCAAGCACATCTAACATTTTTTGCCCCTAGTTTGAGGGGGGGCTTCTGATCTAGCTTCACAAGCTTCCTTTGATCATGTCTGACCTTCTTGATCTGACTTTCTTGCCCCTAGTTCGAGGGATGCTTCAAATCTGGTCACACAGGCCTCACATTATGGTCAACCGTTGAACGTTCTGAATCCAAGTTCAAGATTTGAAAGCAAAGGGGTTGAGTCTCGAGGCTGAGAGCGATCCCAGGCTGCACAATCTCAAGAGCGATTCCACACAAGCCTTGACAGGACCGCGCAAAACATTTTTTGAAATCTTTTAAGAAAGCGACCAATCGCTTACGCTGAAGACAGTGTAAAACCAATCTGGATCGGGCCAGGATCCTTCTCAGTACTCACATTAACAAGCATGATCTCAATCATTAAGGGCTTAGCACGCCTCTCTTTCTCTCAATTTATCAAGTTTTTGCAAATCCCGAGGAATTCCTTCCTCTTTGTTTTCAATACATTGTTCAAAAAGTTTTGAAAAACTTAAGTCAATGCAATGATTTGAAGGCACATAAAAGACACAGTTTTTAGTCGAAAATTGCCATCTTATCAGAACTTCTAGCACAACTGGCACGAGGCAGAAACAAACACAAGAGTTTGAGAATCACTGCTGTTCCATTCAAATCTGTTGGCACAACTGGCTCCAAGGCAGAAACAGACTGAAAAGAAAATGAAAAGACAAACACCAAACAAAATAGTGATACCGGAGGTAACACCCCGGGAATCACCCGACTTCTATACAATATGACTGACTCGATACAACAAGACAGACCTGACTGACGTAGTACAAAAAGACTGACTATGTACAACACAACAAGATTGACCCAAATACCCGAGTCAGAAAGTACAAAAACTAGCATTCGCAAATGCTCAAAATAGTGCGTGCCATACGCCACATCTGAAGTAAACTGAGCACCGCCCGCAGGTGGCTCATCCGTTGATCACATCACATTATCCTCCAAGTTCACTGATCCAGTGACGATAGACTTTGTTGAGCTTGGTGGGAGGATAACCTCGTTGTCAATCAAATCTTGTACCTCGTGGCGAAGACGGAAGCAATTGTCGGTGCTATGACCAGTTTGTTGATGGTACGCACAGTACTGGGTAGCGTCATGACCAGATGGAAGACAACTAGGGAGAGGCCGAGGCTCGAGGGGTTTGAGCTGCCCCTTTTTAGCAAGGATTTGAAGAGCCTTGGACAAAGGCATATAGAGGGCATGGAAGACCCTGGGACCCCGGGGTAAATACTTCGAGGTTCGTGGATTTTTGCTGGGTGCACTAGAAAAGGGATTGGCAGGTGCAGGCTTGGTCTGCTGATCTTTCCCGGGTGTAGGATTAGGGTTGGAAGGAATAGTTCTGGTATAATGGCCCTTCTCCTGATTTTTCTCTTGGCTTGAACTGCCCTCGGTCTGAGTGGGGAAAGTGTCATTCATAGTTTTTGCAACAACCATGAGCACTTGTTGTTTGTTCAGTCCCCCGGCTTTCAAAGCCTCAATAGCCTGAATAAGTTGTTCATAGGGATCAGTGTCTGCCTCCACCTTGTTCTTTCCACTAGCCTTAGCTTGGTCGAAGGTTTGGGTTGCTATATCAGAGCGGAGCCCGGTTGTTGTCAACATGTCGTTGCCTATACTTAGGATGGGTTCAGGTTGGCTAAGTTCAATTACAATTCGCCCCAAGAGTGGGGGTTCTTCTGGCATGAAATTTCCAGCATACAATGTGGTCGATGGCGAAGCTGACATTCCGTAGGCTAGATCAGCCACAGATCTCTGAAGATCGCCGATCATTCCCATTAGTTCAAAGGTGGTGGGCTCACGGGTTTGAAATACTTGGGGTTCCCAGATTGGATGTGCGCCAGGCGACCTAGGTGGGCGCTGCATTTCAACATCGGTCTCACCCTGCGTGGTGATTCCCTAGTTTAGTGCCATTGCCATGACCACGATTTCTTCTGAATTTTGTGTCATCACGAGTCTACCGAACTGAATAGAGGTGATGCGACTGGTGACTGACAGATTAGATGAACCGGTGAGCCCTGACTGGCTTTTCTCTGCCTTGCCTCAGCAAAGGGAAACACTAGCTACTCTGAACTGAATTTCCCCCTCCCCTCTGACCTCGCAAAAGAATAAAACAGACAACAACTCAGCCCAATTTCACCAGAACAGATGTAAGCATAGCTGCATGATTGTGCTCTCTACTGGGTTCTGTCCAAAATTCTGCCTGTAAACTGATACCCTCAGGTAAAACTGATTTCCCCAAATAATACTGATACTGATGCCCACAGGCCTGATACCCAGGCTTGCAATACTAATACGTACATTCCTGTAGAGGCCGACTCTAAAAGCACATAGCAAGCAAATGAGAGCCAAAACACCCCTATGTTGGGGTAGGGTTTCCCTATCTTATCTTGTCAGGAGCTAGGGTTTCACTACACACACAGCGGTTTCAAACAACCTATAATCGAGTAAGTAACCTGTCCTAGTTTGGAATAGTCACTATGGATTCCGATATGCACTAGGTTGAATGGTCAAAAAGGGTGCCCCAGTAAAAATCGGGGTTTGTGTTCCCGTCAGGGCAGAGCCTGCAACTGATCAGCCTTATGGCACGCTTCTCAAAGCGAGCCTTCGGCAAACCGTTCAGGAATAGCATACGGCAAACACAGTGTCCTAGGCGCACCAATGCAAATGCAATGCAAAGAAACACATAAGTGTAATGAAAACAAGATATCATGAGTTCGAGTCAAGTTCTCTAATTCCCCAACAGAGTCGTCAGAAATTGTAGATGTGCCCTTGGGGGCTTCATGCTATAGTTTAGACTCAAATGTCACGATTCTTAATCTGATCTCACAATGTGCGATGTGAGATTGATAAATCACCAAAGAGTCCAAATCTGACAAATCGTTTTGGAAAACTGATTTTTGTAAAGAAGTGCCAAACATGGACTGTTTTGCCAGATACAGAGTCGCCACCAAAATATTTTATTTTGGGGGGAATTTAGGAAACCCTGACTCGTTATAGACACCCCATTTTTGACCGTCCTCAAGACTTGGACGTCACCGTTTGAACACTCGGTGATCATCCATGTTTGTGTTCGTTTTGAGTTCTCAGAGGTCTCAGCTACGCGCCTTGCCTCAGGATCTCTTAACTTGCCTGTTCTGTGCTTGGTTTTGCACCAAGGGCTTGTGTTTTGTGCTCCTAAGGGTAGGAGGTGGCTTGTCAGCCATCCCTTAAACCCACCGGCCATGGCTTAGGGCCATTGGCCTTGTTTTCTTTCCACCGGCCATTGGTGATGGTCGGTCGGCTCTTTGTGTGGTCGGCTGACCATTTATTTGGCCGATGGACTCCTTTTCTGGCTGATACCACCTTTTTGCCACTTTCAGGCATAGTGCATGCCAGCTGTACCAGCTGGAGTGCACGGACTTGTCCTCTATACAGCTCTATGGAGGAACTTGCACCTTTTGCACACTTTTGGTCTAGCTTCTTGAGGAAGCTTGGACCTTTGTCTTAGCTTCCTCAAGAAGCTTGAACCCCATCTCAGCTTCCTCAAGAAGCCTTGGCCCCTTTGCCTTAGCTTCTTTAAGAAACCTTGATCCCTTTAGATTAGCTTCTCTTGGAAGCTTAACACTTTGCCTTGGCTATATAAGGAGACCCCCCTCTCCTTTGAAGAGGTTTAGCAAAACCAGACCTAATTACATATATCTCTGATATATATCACCCTCTCTCTCTATATCTCCCTCTCTCTCTTGATTTGTGTGTGTTTGAGGTCCTAAAAGTGTAGTTTGTTCTTAGTTTTGCACTAGAACACATAGTATTACACCATATTTCGACTTTGGAGGTGTTGAGGGTTTGTTCTTCAAGTTTTGAGCTGGTTTTGATCAGAAGAAGGTGGCTGCACTTGCTGTTCTTGAAGTGTTCTTCAAGGGTAACATTTTTGCTTTATTTTCCCCAATCTTGCACTAGTCTTTGACCTATCTTGCACACTGATTTAAGCTTTGTGTATAACTGAAAAAAGTCTTGTATTTACATGCTTAAGATCTTTCATTAAGGTCATTTTGGTGTTGGGGGTCGACCTCCCCCTCTTAGGCCTTGTTTTGCCCTTTTTGTGCTCTCTTTGTTAAGCTTTGGGGACTTTTGTGTATTGACGTTCTCACCACTGAAATCCAGTGGATTTTCAATGGTGAAGAAGGGGTCTTGAAGTCTTGCATAGGGGAGGGACACCCCTCTCCCATTGTCTATCTTTTGTTTGCATTTTTGGCTCATAAGGGTAGCATGTGTGCTTAGTTGCTTTTGGCTTCATTTCAGAGGATTTTGGGTGTTATTTGGTTATATTATATCTTTGTTTTTGGTCAGATTAATGGCCCCTTACATGCATAGTATACTTGCTTTGCATTCTTCCTTTTTTGCCTAGAAATGCATCTTGCCTTTAAGACCATCATGCTTGCATGTTCTTGCCTAACTTTGTGAAGTTCTTGGTGATATTTCATCATGCTTGAGGTCTATTAGGCACTAATTTGATCACATTTGCCATGTTTGGTATAGCCTCTTTACATTTTGGCTTGTGAGCCTTGAGTGTGTGAGTCATGAGCATGCTTGAGTTAGGTTGTTTTAGCGATTTGGAATCATTTCCCATGCCATTTCAGTCCGTGTTTTGTGCTTACATACTTGCATTTGTTCCCCTTTTATGCCTTGAAGAGGTGTGGTCTTATGCTTCATGTTTGGGCTTTTGTGCATGCCCATGTGTTTGAGTCATTTGAGCCACCATAACAGTGGGTTTTGGGACTTATTTTGGTGTATTGTAACTCTATTTTTGGTTACATAGTCCATACCATGTTTGCTTGGGATAGGTGTTGAGCAATGCTCTCTTTTGTGGCCTTGAATGCCTTCTATGTCGCACCCATTCCCTAGCATGTTTTGGCATCATTCTTCGCATGCTTTTCAGAGTCTAACATGAGTGTTTAACGTCCATGTATATCGCCTTCAAGTATGCCTAGAGTTGTCCCCTTTCATGCTTAGATGATGAACCTTGTTGTGTGCATGCTTGCATGCATAATTGGTGCTCTTTTGCACCATCTTAGGCCACTGTTTTGGGATGGGCTGAGGACCTCTCATTTCAGTATAAGTCCATCTTTGCATACTTTGCATGTTTGTATGTTGCATTACATTAGTTGCACGTTTACATTATATCATGTTTGCATTGTATGATAGGTTGCATCACATTGCATTTTTGCATGCCCGGTACATTGCATGTTTACATGCTTAGTTTACATTGCATTTGGCATGTTTGCATACTCGAGCCATCTTACATACTTGAGCCACATTGCACCCATGCATAGCGTTTTGTTTGGTTTGGGGTGTCAAACCAAGCACGAGGGATGAGGCGTGTTCGTACTCAAAGTGACGAAATACGTCTCACTCCTCGGTCGCCAATGCCCTTGACCTCAAGATGATAGGGCATGAGGCATTCATCTCTTTTATGCATTCATTTTACATTGAATGGCAAACTTGGCCTCTTAGGCCATCATGCATCGAAATGCGCAATTGATGGCCCGAGAGTCGAGGGCCACACTCCCTTGAGTCCATAACATGATTGGAAGAGTGGCCATGCACACATTTGCTTGAAAATTCCATGCCATACACTGCTTGCCCTCTGCTGCTGTCAACTGCACGTTTCTGCAAGAATAAATGGCCGACCGGCCATCTTTAGTGTCGACCGACCATCAGTGTCCAGCCGATGACACAATCTTTGGCTGATAATCCCATTCCCATGGCCGGTGGCCTTTTGTTCTAGCCGGTGGCACTCCACAGCACTCAAAAGGAAACTCAAAGTAGTTCTGGAAACTTTCATAATTTTCAAAGGAGCCAGGCAGTGTAAACAGAGGCAACAGTGGCATGGTACGGGTTTCTGAGCAAGGCGAGTCAAGCATGCATCATCCACGCATTCCGAGGCAAGGCTGCAGCCACCTTCCTTCTGCATTTAATTCGTTAATTAATTAGAATTTCTATAATAATTAATTTATTAGTATTTATTCGTTTTGTAATATTTATTCGGACCCTCCAAGTGAGGTCAATTGTGTAAAAAGTGTGCGTGAGTGTGTGTATGTCTTCCAACCCCACGCCTTTCTTCCCTTTTATTTACTAGCTTTCGATGGTTAGTTTAGGGCATGTTTCTATTAGCATACTTATGATAGCATGTTTGCATATATTCATTCGTATTTCACGCACCGGGCTCGGCGCATCATACTAACTGCATTTGTATTTCAATTCTAAGTTGAATACGTGTTAATTGTAGCATCATCATATGCCATCTTAGAATAGCCGAGCCTATAGTAATTGCATCTTGTATGTGTTGCATTAGCCACCTCAACATGAACTAGGATCATGCATATGATTACTAACTAGTTTCTGTTTTGGCTCGGAGTACTCGGTAAGCTTTTATGCTTTAGCATCCATGCATGCATGTGAGTGTTGCCATGTTAGCATGCTTTACCATGAGGCTATGTGCTTAAATGATATAACTGCCTGAATGCCTGTGGGTGAAGGTTGGATTGTTTGAGTTGGAACAACTCGTTGAAATCCGTGTTTTAGCCTACTTGCGAGTAGCAAATTTCAAACCATCTTTCAAACAAGCGGATATGCAATGCTTTGTTCCAAATGAGGCGATCTAGTCTATACTTTTGTGTTGTGTGCATCACATAGTAAATCTAGGCTAATAACCGGAATAAGAGCACATAACGTTTTCAAAACAAGATATCATAGTTAGTAGAGGCCGATCTTTGGATCGGGTGAGCGGGGGTGCTCACGAAGTGACCTTCCCCAATCGTACCCAAGTTCTCGAGTCGAGGCAACTTTGGCGATGACGGACATGTGCCCTTAGGCACGAGTCAGGGTTTCCTAAATTCTCCCAAAATAAAATATTTAGGTGGCGACTCTGTATCTGGCAAATCAGTCTATGTTTGGCACTTCTTTCAACAAATCTGTTTTCCAAAAACGATTTGTCAGATTTGGACTCTTTGATGATTCATCGGTCTTGCATTGCACTCTGCGAGATTAGATACAGGACCGTGACATTGAGTCCTGAACTGTAGTTAGCCCAAATGAACATAACGGGGGGATTTCCCTCCAGGGGCGTTCGGGGACGTCTATACTCATGCCTAAGGCCACATGTCCGTCATCACCAAAGTTGCCTCAGCTCGGGAACTTGGGTACGATTGGGGAAGGTCATCTATGAGCACCCCCGCTCGCCCGATCAAAGATCGGCCTGAACTAAGCATGATATCTTGTTTTTGAAAACACATGTGCTCTTATTCTGGTTAATTAGCTAATCTTACTACGTGATGCGCAGAACACAAAAGTATAGACTAGATAGCCTAATTTGGAACAAAGCATTGTATATTCGTTTGCTTGAAAACAGTTTGAAGTTTGCTACTAGTAAGTAGGCTAAATCATGGATTTCGATGAATTTGCTCCAATTCAAGCAATCCAACCTTCACCCACAGACATTCAGGCAGTTGAACACATAAGCGATTAGCCTCATGGCAAGCATGCTGTCATGGCAACATTAACATACATGCAATATGCTAAAGCATAAAAGCTTACCTAGTACTTCGAGCCAAAACAATAGCTAGTTAGTAATCAATGCATGATCCTAATTCATGTTAAGATGGCTAATGCAATACATGCAAAATGCAACTAGAAATAGGCTCGGCTATTCTAAGATAGCATATGAGACGTGATTTAGATAACATGTATTCAACTTGGAATTGAAATACAATGCAGTTAGTATGATGCGCCGAGCCCGGTGCATGCAATATAAATGAATGATGCAAACATGCAAGCATAAGTATGCTAATTGAAATATGCCTTAGAACTAACCATCGAAAGCTGATAAGTAAAAGGGAGAAAGACGTGGGGTTGGAAGACATACATTACACACACGTACGCTTATTACAAAAATTTGCCCTCTCGACGGAGGGTCCGAATGAATAATACATGCCAAACTAATTAACTAACTAACAAGCTAATTAATTATTACACAACCGAATTGAATAACTAGCTACAACTAATTATTACAACACTTAATTAATTAACAAATTAACTAATTAAATTACAAAACCAAATGCTAACTAACAAGTAAGCAATTAAACAATGCTGCCTCGGCAAGTTGAAGAAGGTGAACATGCATGCTCGATTCCCGTCCCGATAAGCTCTCCAGTTGCTCTTTAGAGGCTCTGTCTGCAGGGTGTCCTTGAGAACTTGCTGCTGGAACTTACCAAAAACATGCTAGGGAGTGCATCAGTGGACTGCCGACCATGGGAAGCCACTGCCGACCATCCTGCCGACTAAGCATGGGCACTGCCGACCAAGGACGTAAGGGTGCCGGCCATCTGTGTGGCACTGACGGCCACTGATGTGCTGTGACACCATGCCACCCCATATGAGCACAAAATAGAGAAAATGGAGGGTCTCCCAAGGATATGTATGCACTATGCCACCCCATATTACCTCAAAACATCAAGGGGGAGGCATAATCAGATCCACGACCATCAATCACGTATCCCGATGCATGATGGCCAAAGGTCCAACTTGTGCAAATCAATATGAAATGAATGCACAAATAAACACATAAAGCCTAAAACTCTATCATGTGTGATCAAGAGCGTTGGCGACCGAGAATTGAGACACGTTTCATCACTTGAAGTATGAAACGTTCCTCGTTTCTCGTGCTCGGATTAACACTTAATCCAAACAACAATGCCACACAAGCATGGCAAATACAATGTAATGCATGCAAACATGTAATGCAATATGAACAACCTAACAAGGCTAATGGCATGCACAATACTAATACATGCGACAACTAAGCATACACAATGCAAAACAATCTAGACATGCAAACATACGATAAACCAAGCATGCAACAACATACAAGGTGACAAGCATGCCACAACATGCAAAGATGGACTTAAACCAAGATAGGCAGATCTCAGCCATGCCCAAATTAGTGGCCATAATGCTAACATGAAGGCACCGAAATGCAAAACAAAGCATGCACGAGTAATGGCCTATCACCTAGGCATAAGGGCACAACTCTGAAGAGTGCTCAAAAGGGTGAAAAGCATGCAAGTGTGACAACACTATAGGCCCTAAAATCAAGTAAGAAATGATGCCAAATCACTTAAACAATGCCAGTAAAGCATGCTAGGGTCCTTAAAGCATGAAGGCTAATGAAGAGGGCCACAAAGGAGGCATGCAATACATGGCACAAATGCATGAACTAAGCATGGACAGAGCTTAATTAGGTCTAAACAAAGACCTAAACATGCTGAGATGAAGGCTCAAAGACCTAGGCATGCAAGCATACAAGCTAAGTCATAAACTAGGCAATAATGCACAACACTCAAAGGCACTTAAAGCATGATTGAAGTGGGAACATGGCAATGCTATATGCTCTAAAATGAAGTATTAAGTGATGCCAAATCATCTAAATAGCTCAAAGATAGCATGCATGAGTCAACAAAACACAAAGCTAGCAAGGCCAATTACACTACAGCTATACCAAGCATGAAGGATATGGCAAAGGCAACCCAAAACAGTCCTAAAACATGTTAAAGTGATACTAAAACATGCATGGAAGTAAGAAAAAACAAGCTAGCATGGTGAGCATGAGGCATGATGCATACAAGGCAAATAAGGTGGATTACACTACACCTATTAAGACCAAGCATGGGATGACTTAACCAATGAAAATTAGAGTTATATCATGGCATAATAACCCAAAAAATCCACTGAGATGGCATCCCAAAGACCTAAGCATAGAGGCATGCACAATGATCCATTCATGAGGCATAAAACACAAACTCTCCAAGGCATTGATAACATGTCAAATGTAAGTATGTGACCACATTACATGGACTGAAATAACATTTCAAGTGATGCTAAATCATTGAAATAGGTCAAGTAACACATGCTAGTGGACTTGATACATAAAGCTAACAAGCTAGAATGCACTATAGCTATGCAAAGTAAGTCATGCATGACTAAAACAACCAAAATCAGACCTTAAACATGGTAAAGCATGAACAAAGTCTTCTCAGAGCCAAGCCAAAAACATGCTAGAATGACATGTTAAAGCATGAGACACAAATGGGATTACACTACACATACATGAAGCATGCAAGGAGTGACCAAACCAAACCAAAACAGAGGTATGACATGGCAAAACATCACCAAAAACCTACTGAAATGGAAACAAAACAAGCTAAAATGACATGTCAAAGCATGAAGCATATAAAGCTAGTTTAAGTGATTTACACTACAAGTGTATTAGGCATGTAAGAGCCAACCAAATCAAGTATGGATAGAGTCATGACATGGTAAAACATCACCAAAAACATGTTGAAATGGACACAACATTGCAGACGTCCCCAAACATCCCGGGAGAAATCCCGTTTTGTTCATTGGGCTCACTACAGTTCAGGACTCAATGTCACTGTGATACCCCCGTTCTGTATTATGTTAATTGGTCCCTAATACGTATGCGATTATATGTTTTGATATGATTTTGTGTGCCATTATGTGATATATGTGATTTTAGAATTCTATCTGTTCACCGCAGGAATATTTGTTTGAATAATCCGCTTCGGAAATTAAATTGAGGGTCTTATCGGCCACAGAACCCGAAATTGACTATGCCATTGTGATTAGCGTGATTTTTAGAGCCTACGGTGAAATTTAATTGAAAATTGATTTTGGTCAGTTTAAACTGATTAAATTGATAAATTAAGTGCCCAATTGTTTTATATTAAAATAATGGTTGAGTGGGGGCCTTTATACACTCAATCTCTCTCTTCCTAGCCTCATTTTTGGGCTGATCATAATTCAAAGAGGGGAAGAGAGGGTCGGTTAGAGGAAGGGAGAATAGGAGATTGAAGGTTTGGGCAAGAACTTGGAGAATTGGAGGATTAAACCCAAGAATTTGCCATAACTTGGAAGAATTGAGTCTCTAGGTGAGTAATTGATCTTGAATTCATAAGTTTGAATTTGTAACTTTGTGAGTGCAAGGCTTGTTTTTAATCAAGGGCATGTTTTGAGTGTATTTTGTTGAATTGGAAGACAATATATGCATGCATGTATTAAATTGTTTGGAATTTGCATAATTGAGCTTGAAATCCATGTAAATTTGTAGTTAAAGCTCATGTGTAACCACCATTGGTATCATCTAAGTTGACAATGAGAGCTAGACACCACATGCATGTACAATCTATGAAGATAAGAGCTTTGAATGCCTGAATGTGCATGTTAGAGTTGAGTTTGGTGCCAATTTGAGCCATGCATGTGTTGAATTGAGAAATTGAGCTCCATTGTGATGTAATTTGGTGTTTGTACCAAGTTAGTACATAAATATATGTAGTTTGAGTCATAAACATGCATTTGGAACGTTTGAACATCGAAGTGAAGCTCAAGAACTTGATCTGGAATTTCCAGAATTTCGATGTCCGCTCGAGCGGGGAAACCGCCGCTCGAGCGTGAATTTCGTGCTCCCAGCACTTTTTGCAGACATGGTGCACACTCGATCGGGGAAATTCACGCTCGAGCAGGGAGCCATGTAGAGAGGCCTTCCGCTCGAGCGCCAGAGTTCGCGATCGAGCGTGATTTTGATGCATCCAGTACTTTTGCAGGCCTTAAGGGTCCGCTCGAGCGGGGACCCTGTTTTCTGAAATTTTGAAAATGCATTATGTGTTCTGTTTTCCATTCCCTTTCACTTCTAAGCACTCTTAGGCATACATTGAGCATTGTAAATGAGCTAAAGAAATTAGAATAAAGCCTAAGAGGAAAATGTGAATTTTGAATGGATTGAATTGTTAGTGACTTTTATGTTCATGACATGTGTAGGGTCGAGTTCCAGGGCGAACCAATCAACCGATCATTGTGAGTAATATCTGAAATGTGTTATTGTCCAATTACTTGCTTCCATGTAAGTTATAAGGTTCATTGGTTTTGATGGTGGACAAAGTTTGATATGAAAGTCTGAAAGGCCTACGTGCCAGTTTGATATGAAAATCTGAAAGGCTTATGGGCCAGTTTGATATGAAAATCTGAAAGGCCTTTGTGCCAATTTGATATGAAAATCTGAAAGGCCTATGTGCCAGTTTGATATGAAAATCTGAAAGGCCTATGTGCCAGTTTCATATGAAAATCTGAAAGGCCTATGTGCCAGTTTCATATGAAAGTCTGAAAGGCCTACGTGCCAGTTTGATATGAAAATCTGAAAGGCCTATGTGCCAGTTTGATATGAAAGTCTGAAAGGCCTATGTGCCAGTTTGATATGAAAGTTTGAAAGGCCTAAGAGCCAGTTTGACATAAAGGCCTAAGAGCCAGTCTGATATAGAGGCCAAGGAGCCAGTCTGATATGAAAGTTCGAAAAGGCCAAAGGCCAGTTAACGTGAATGAATTGGGGCCCAAGGCTGTCTGTTGTATAATGTTTCAATGCATTTCCTTTATTTAATATTATTCACTGGGCTTTCGCTCACGCTCATTCATGTGTTTGTAGGTGAGCCAAGGGAGGTCCAGACCTAGCCCCAGTAAAGCCTAAGTGGATCAACATAAGTTTTGGAAAGTCAGCCTTTGTGTCTCACGCACGAGACCCACCTTCGCCTTTTGTTATGTAGTCATATTTTTTCATGTTGGCGAAGCTTTGTATATGTTTGTATATAGTTTCACGGGTTGACATAGTTTTGGGATGATCCTGTATGTGCTGAACTTTTGATACTTAATTTCTGTTGTGAGTTATTAATGTTTATATGTATAACTTGTTTGACGTGCCATGTAAGCATAGCTCTAAGGACAAAGTTTTTAAATTGCTTCCGTTTGGCCCCCATTAACTCTGTTAAAATGCGTTTGGTTTGGTTTGAGGTCGTAGGTAATCTTACGATTACTGGCCGGTTATGCCTTTAATCTACGGGGGCGGATTAGGGTCATGACAGTCACGGTCCTGTATCTAATTTCGCAGAGTGCAATGCAAGACTGATGAATCATCAAAGAGTCAAAATCCGGCAAATCATTTTTGAAAAATTGATTTTTAGAAAGAAGTGCCAAACATGGACTGATTTTCCAGATATAGAGTTGCCACCTAAATATTTATTTTTGGGGAATTTAGGAAACCCTGACTCGTTGCCTAAGGCCACGTGTCCGTCATCACCAAAGTTGCCTCGGCTCGGGAACTTGGGTACGATTGGGTAAGGTCACTTCGTGAGCACCATCAAAGATCGGCCTCTACTAACCATGATATCAAGTTTTGAAAACATTATGTGCTCTTATTCTGGTTATTAGCCTAGATTTACTATGTGATGCACACAACAAACAAGTATAGACTGAGTTGCCTAAATTGGAACAAAACATTTCATGTTTGTTTATTTGAAAAATGGTTTGATGGTGCTACCCGTGAGTAGGCTAAGACATGAATTTTGCCACCCTCAAGTGGGCTTAGAAAACATGATTTTGCCACTTTCATGTGGGCTTAAAACTCGCATTCAATGCATTGTTCCAATTCAAGTAACCCAACCTTCACCCACAGGCATTCAAGCAGTTATATCACATAAACACATAGCCTCATGGTAAGCATGCTATCATGTTAACATTCACACACATGCGAGATGCTAAAGCATAAATGCTCACCTAGTACTCCAAGCCAAAACAGAAACTAGTTAGTAATCATATGCATGATCCTAGTTCATGTGAAGATGGCTAATGCAACACATGCAAGATGCAACTACAATAGGCTCGGCTATTCTAAGATGGCATATGATGATGCTACAACTAACACGTATTCAACTTGGAATTGAAATACAATGCAGTTAGTATGATACGTCGAGCCCGGTGCATGCAATACAGATGAATGAATGCATGCATGCATAGCATAAGGTATGCTAATTTAAATATGTCCCAATACTAACCATTGAAAGCAGGTAAATAAAAAGGAGAAAGAAGTGGGGGTTGGAAGACATACACACACTCACGCACACTTATTTACACAATTGCCCTCGCTCGGAGGTTCCGAATAAATTATACAGACCGAATTAATAACTAACTACTCTAGCTAATTAAATAGTAAAAAACTCCAAATTAATTAACAAATTAATTACAGAAGAAAATGGCCGCAGCCTTGCCTCAGAATGCGTGGGTGATGCAGGCTTGACTTGCCTTGCTCGGAAACTCACTGCCATGCCACTATTGCCTCTGTTTATACTGCCTCACTCCTCTGAAAATTATGAAAGTTTCCAAGACCCTTTTGAATAACTCCCTGAGTGTTGTGGGATGCCACCGGCCATGGTAGAGCATTACCGGCTATGAGAATGTGGCCATCGGCCAAAAATTGAACCACCGGCTGGACTTTGGTAGCTGGTCGGCATTGTAAGTGGTCGGCCAGCCATTCCTTCCTGCAGAACCCTGTTTTGACAGCAGCAGAGAACAAACAGTGCATGGCATGGAAATTTCAAAGCAATGTGTGCATGGTCACTCTCCCAATCATGCTATGGACTCAAGGGAGTGTGGCCCTTGGTCCTCGAACCACCAATCACGCATTTCGATGCGTGATGGCCAAAGGCACCAAGCTTGCAAATCAATGTAAATGCATGCGAAAAAACAAATGAATGCCTCATGCCCTATCATGTTGAGATCAAGGGCATCGGTGACCGAGGGTTGAGACGCGTTACGTCACTTTGAGTACGAACGCCCCTCATTCCTCATGCTTGGTTTGACACCCCGAACCAAGCAAAATGTAATGCAAGTATGCAATGTGACACAAGTATGCAACATGGGTCAAATATGCGACATGGAGTTAAGTTTACAAGGCATGCCAAATGCAATGTGCCAAACATGCAAGATACAATGCAATGCAACCTATCATGCAAGCTAGGATATGAAATGCAACTAGCTAAACGACATGCAAATGTGCAAGGATGATACAATGCAAGCATGAAACCAAAGTAATGCAACACGTCAAAACATGCAATGGTGGACTTAGACTGAAATGGGAGGCCTCAGCCCATCCCAAAATAGTGGCCAAGAATACTAAAATAAAGGTGCCAATCATGTAAAATAAACACGCCAACCGAAGGGCCTAAGACTAAGGCATGAAAGGTAACTCTCAAGAACACTCAAAGGTGACAAAAATAGACATTAAGCACTCATGTTCAACTCTGAAAAGCATACGAAGGATGATGCCAAAACATGTTAGGGAATGGATACGAAATAGAAGACGTTCAAGGCCACAAAGAAAGCCTTACTCAATACCTACCCCAAGCAAACATGGCATGGATTTTTTAATGCAAAATAGAGTTTTATCATGCAAAAATGAGCCCTAAAAACCTCTGATATGGTAGCCCAAAGCCTCAAACACATAGGCATGCACAAAAGCCCCAAATATGGAGCATAAGACCACATCTCTTCAAGGCATTGAAAGGGTAACAAATGGAAACATGTAAGCACAAAACATGGACTGAAATGGCATAATAAGTGATTCCAAATCACTAAAATAGACTAGGTAATGCAAGCCAATGACTCACACACTCAAGGCTCACAAGCCACAATGCAAAGAGGCTATATAAAGCATGACAAGCATGACTCCAAAAACTCGAGACAGACCTAAAGCATGACAAAATAATGCTAAAACCTTCTTAGAACTAGACCAAATTCATGTTAAAATGACATGCTACAACATAGTACATTTTAGGCCAAAACATGGGATTATAAGGTAAGCATATGATGCATGAAGTGGACCATTAATCGGACCAAAAATAGTGATATAAGATGACCAAATAACATCCAAAAACCTCGGAAATGGAACCAAAAACAACTAAGCATGCATGCTACCCTTGTGAGCCAAAAATATAAGCAAAAGAGAGACTAAGGGAGAGGGGTGTCCCTCCCGATGCAAGACCTCAAAACCACTTCTTCACCACTGAAAATCCACTGGATTTCAGTGGTGAGAAGGCCAATACACAAAAGATTCCAAAGCTCAACAAAGAAGGCACAAAAGGGGCCAAACAAGGCCTAAGAGAGGGAGGTCGACCCCAAACACAAAAGAGGCCTTAATGAAAGATCTTAAGCGTGCAAATATAAGACTTTTTTTAGTTATACACAAAGCTTAAATCAGTATGAAAGATAGGTTAAAAACTAGTGCAAGAATGAGGAATATAAAGCAACTATACTCACCCTTGAAGAACACTTGAAGAACAGCAAGTCCAGCCCCTTTTTCTGATCAAAACCAACCCAAAACGTCCAAGAACAATCTCTCAACACCTCAAAAACCGAAGTATGGTGTAATACTATGTGTCCTAGTGCAAAACTAAGAACAAAACACACTTTTGGACTCTCAAACACACACAAATGAAGAGAGAGAGGGAGATATAGAGAGAGAGTGGTTTATATATCAGATATATATGTATTATCTCTAGTTTTGCTGAACCTCTTCAAAGGAGAGGGAAGGTCTCCTTATATAGAGCAAGAGAAGGGCCTAAGCTTCTTGGAGATGCTAAGGCAAAAGGGTCAAGGGGGGCAAGCTTCTAAGGGAAGCTAAGGAAAAGGGTCAAGCTTCTTGAGGAAGCTAAAAGGGTTCAAGCTTCCTCAAGAAGCTAGAGCAAAAGGGTGCAAAGGGTGCAAAAAGGGCAAATCCTCCGTACATGTATATGGAGGACAAGTCCGTGCACTCCAGCTGGCACAGCTGGCATGCCCCATGCTTGAAAAAGGCAAAAAGGTGGCACCGGCCAGAAAAGGAGACCATCGGCCAACTAAATGGCCGACTGACCAAAAGTTTGAGCCGACCGGCCAAACAAATAGTTGGTAGAGAGAAAGAAAGGCCGGTGGCCTCATGTCATGGTCGGTGGGTGTAAGGGATGGCTGACAAGCCACCTCCTACCCTTAGAAGCACACAACACAAGTCCTTAGTCCACGACCAAGCACAAAAATGTCAAGTTGAGAGATCTCAAGGCAAAGCGCACAGCCGAGTCCTTCGGGAACTCAAAATGATCACAAACAAGGAAGATCATTGGGTGTTCAAATGATGACGTCCAAGTCTTGAGGATGGTCAAAAATGGGGTGTCTACAAACATAAGCTAGGATGACATGCTACTTTGATGAGCCACAAATGGGATTACACTACACATAGAAGGAGCATGCATAAGGTGACCAAACCAGCCATGGACAGAGTCAAGGAAGGCCCTAAAAGTCACAAAAAAGAGCCTGAACTAGGCCTTAAAAGTATAGGGATACATGCTCCTTTGATAGGTGAATAATACAAGTAAACAAAAACAAGAAGTGAGAGGGGGTCACCCCCTCTGATTTGAGGCCTCAAAACCACATGCCTACCACTGAAAATCCACTGGATTTCAGCGGCTAGATGGCCAAACAAAGACTAGCTCAAAAGCCTTAAAGCATGGTACAAAACAAGGCCAAACAAAGCATATAAGAGGGTTGAAGATCCTTAACACCAAAGAAACCTTAAAAAAACTTCAAAAGCACTTAAATACAGAACTTTTTTCAGTTGAAAGCAAGGCCTAAAACAATATCCAAGGATGGCCAAAATGAGGTACAAACAAAGGCTTAAATGGGGAATAAACTCACCCTTGAAGATCAACTTCAAAACCAGCTAGCTCTGAGGCTAAAAAGCAACTTTCAAAGCTCAAGTAACCCTCTCAAGAACCTCAACCCAAAGATGGTGGTGTATCTCTATGTGTTGTAGTGCAAAAGTGCAAGAAAAATGGACTTTAGAGCATAAACAAACACAATATAGAGAGTGAGAAGGGGAAATATATATATATAGAGAGAGAGAGATACAACTCTAAAATTTTCTTCAACCTCTGATATAGAGGAAGGCCCCCTCCTTATATAGAAGAATGCAAGAAGAAGCTTGCTAAACAAGCTTGGCAAGAGCTTCATCTCTCCATACACGTGTATGGAGGGGAGAGGAGTGAAAACCAGTTGGCTCAAAAGATTTGGCATGAAACCTGCTGAGACAAGGGGTCTGCCGGCCATCAGTGGTGGCCGGTAGTGGCTCATTGATGGCGGGCAGGCTCTATCAATGGTCGGCAGGCACAAAGTCATGGCTGGCAGGGCCAAAAGGTGGTCGGCAGCGCCTTCCAAAAAGCATGCAGAAAGGGCCAATACAAGGTCCAAAAAATGGGGCAGGAAGGATACAGGGTTTGGAAAGCTCAAACCTGTGACGTTCCGCCGCGATAGTCTAGTACTCGGCGAGCAATTGAACTAGTTGTTGGGTGTACCTGCAAGCACAACCAAGTCTTGAGGACGGTCAAAAATGGGGTGTCTACAGTCCCTAATCTAACCATCAAAAGTAGATAAATAAAAGGGAGAAAGACGTGGGGTTGGAAGCATGCACACACGCACGCACACTTATTACAACATTGTGCTCTCGCGATGGAGGGTCTGAATGAATAAGCTAACTAGCTAAGCTATTACAACACAAAACTAATTAACTATTCTAAGCTAATTATTACAAAAATTGAAACAAATTAACTAACTATTCTAAGCTAATTAAATAATTATAACACTTGAGTGAATGAATTAGCTACTACTAACTAATTAAACAAAGTAAGTAAATGGCCTCGAGGGGCGAGGGATGCATGCATGCTCGGATTCCCTTCTTGAAAATGCCACCACCTTGCCGTTGCCGCCTCCGTTTGCACATGTTTGATCACTGACAGTGTTGCCAACTTCCAGAACATCTCTACTCCAACTCAGGAACACATTTGTGCAAAATTTCATTTTTGGCCGATCGGCTACCAATGGTGGTTGTCGGCTACCATTGGTGGCCAGTCAGCTGCTTCCGGTGGTCGGTCGGCCACCCCTTCCCTGAACTTCCTTTTTTTGCTGCAACAGAGAGCAAATAGAAGAAAAGTAGTGTATTCTCAAGGAGTGTATGTACTGCTACCCTCCTTATCATCACACAAGCTCAAAGGAGTGTAGCTCTTGGCTCTCAAACCATTAACCAAGCAATTTTCATGCTTGATGGCCAAAGAACCAAGCTTGTACAAGTTTAATGAGTGCAAAACAAGACTTAACAAGACCACAACCCTATCATGGATTATCAAGGGTGATGGTGACCAAGAAAAGTGGCACGTTTCATCACTTTGAGTATGAGACGTCCCATTTTTCTTGTGTTCGAATTAATGTCTGCTTCAAACATATGCAATGCAACACAAAAGATGCTTATCTTGCCTCTTTTACTTGCTCATTTTTTATTTACTCATTTTAGATTACCAATCCATTCTTTAATTAATTAGTCCAAAAGATGAGTGTCCTCTAATGGAAAGAGGGCTTAAACCACAAGTGCCTTGAGCATGAAAGAGACCTCATGCCGTTGGTTAGTAGAAACCCTCAAAAGAGGATTAAAACCATTAAGCACAAGTGTCTCAATTTCACACTTAAGCCAACAAGAGGTTCAAAGCCCCTTTCAAAAATAAATGAAAGAGTGAAGAATAGATGGAGATTGCAGAGATTTTAGTGCTGAAATGGCGTGCAAAATGACACTAAAACATGCAAGCAACTCATGCAATTCATGTTTAAAAGCCTAAAACATTAAGCTAGTGAAGGAGATTACACTACAACCGCACAATACAAGCCGCAAATGGCCAAACCAGCTCAAAATAGAGCTAAAACCAGTCAAAACAGTGACTAAAACATGCTGATATTAAGGTACAAAATGCTAAAAAAATATGCTACCATGTTAAGCTATCTAGGCTTGCAAACAAGACACAAGAAGGGGAGGCTAACCCCTCCAATTTTGGACTTCAAAACATGTTTTCCACCACTAAAATAACTCTAAATTTCAGTGGTTTAAAGGCCCAAAAAGTTTGATTTGATAACCTTGAAAGATGGCACAAAAGGCTTCATAATTAGGCAACAAGAAAGGTGGACGGCCCCTTTACACAAAATGACCTCAAACCATCATGTTAAGACTCAAAAATCAGAGTTTTTTGCAGCTAAAAACCAGGAAAAAAATAGTATAAAAAGATGGTAAAACAAGTAGTCAAAACAAAGCCTACAAGGTAAGTCTTAAACCTCTTGAAGCACAGCACAAAACAACCACAATTTCAGGCCCAAACCTCCTTCCAAATGCTCAAACTAGGCTCCAAGGGACCTCAGCTCCAAGGTGGTCAAGTTTGGTTAAGGGTTAGTGTGCAAAGGTGTGGAGAAAATTAACTACCAAGCATAAAACAAGAAGAGAGAGAGAGAATTCTAGAGAATTTTGATCCAAAATGTCTAACCCTCTAAAATCGGAGAGGACACCCCTTATATGTAGAAAATCAAGATTAAAGCTTGTATTCATCCCTCTATACACGTGTATGGAGATGCACTTCAGTGAACAACAGCTAGCACAGCTGGCAAACAAATATTTGAAAAATGAGAAAAATGGCCACTGGCCATCACTAGTGGCCGACCGGCCATCAATGTGGCCGATTGGCCACCACTGATGGCCAGCAGGCATAAGCCATGGCCGATAGACTATGGGGATGGCCGACGGGCCACCCTTTCCTCCAGACTTGAAACAATAATCTCTTGGACCACAACCAAGCACAAAACAGACAAGTTTAGAGGCTCAAAGGCAAGGCGCTCGGCCGAGAACTCTAGGCACTCAAAATAAACACGAGCATATAAAATCATCGAGTGTTCAAACGATGACTGTAGACACCCTATTTTTGACCATCCTCAAGACTTGGACGTCATCTTTTGAACACCCGATGATGTCGTATGCTCGTGTTCGTTTTGAGTCCCTGAAGGTCTCAACTGAGCGCCTTGCCTTGGAGCCTCTCAACTTGTCTGTTTTGTGCTTTGTTGTGGACCAAGAGTTTGTTCCTTTGAATCTGGAGAAGAGGGTGGCTTGTCGGCCATCCCCAGTGTCCATCGGCCATGGCTTGGGCCTGCCGGCCATCAGTGGTGGATGGTCAGCTACACTGATGGCCGGTCGGCCACTAATGATGGCCGGTCGGCCACTAATGATGGCCGACGACCATTTTTCTCCTTTTTCAGATATATATTTGCCAGCTGTGTCAACTGTTGGTCACTAATGCTCATCTCCATACACGTGTATGGAGGGATTGAAAGAAAGCTTTGGCTTGTATTTCTATATAATGGGGGGTCTCTCCCCCATTTGAGGGGTTAGAAAATTTCTAAGCAAAATTTCTGCCTCTCTCTCTAGAATTCTTTCTCTCTCTCTCTCTCTCTTCCTATTTTATGCTTGAAAGTGGAAATTCTCTACAATTTTGCAAAGAGACCCTTAGCCAAACACCTTCACCTTGGAGCTGATGTTCTTGGAGGCCTTGTTTGAGCTTCTAAAGTTGGTTTTGGCTCAGAAAAGTGGCTGTTTGTTGTTGTGCTTCAAATGTATAGCCTTATCCCCTTTTAAGCTTTGTTTTAGTTGTTTGTTTGGCCACCTTTGCAAAAACAATTTGGCCTGGATTTAAACTACAAAAACCTTTGTTTTTAAGGTTTAAAAATGGCGGTTTAAGGCCTTTTTGGAGTTAGGAGTGGTCCACCCCCTTTTACAGCTTGTTTGCCAAGTATTGTGCTATCTTTTAAAGCTTTTGAAACAACCTCTTTTTGGCCTTTTAACCACTGAATTCTAGGGAAATTTCAGTGGTAAAAACTTGGTTTTGAGGTCCAAAATAGAAGGGGTTAGCCTCCTCTCCTTGTGTTTTCTTTGCAATTGTTGATGGCCCAACATGTGAGTATGTTTTTCTACCATCTCATGGCTTGATCTTAGCATGTTTTTGCTACTTTTTTTTACCTACTTTAGCCCTTTTTTGGCTTGTTGGGTCACTTGTTGCTTGCTTCTTACACTTGTAGTGTAATCATGTTTACTAGCTTAACATGCTTAATGAGTTTGCCTATCATTCTAGCTTGTGTTAGCTCTATCTTAGCATGTTTTTGCTCATGTTTTGACATGTTTTAACTCTTTTTTGAGTGGTCTTGGTCGTATGAGCCATGTATGGCATAACTATAGTGCAAATGCCTTCACCAGCTTTGTGTTTTAAGGCCTCTAACTTGTCTTGCTTGTGATGTTTGCATGTTTGAATGTCATTTTACATGTAATTTCAGTGTTGATATCTCTATCACACTCTCAAATATTTCACTCTTTCATCGCTTTTGAGAGTTGTGATTTGAACCTTGTTTGTAAGCCAACATATGAGCATGTTTTTCTTGCCTTTCATGCTTCTATCTAGCATGTTTTAGCCACTGTTTTGGCATTTTTTAGCTCTGTCCAGAGCTAGTTTGGTCATTTGAGCTTGATATTGCATGCCTCTAGTGTTGTGTTCTTCACTAGTTTGTTGATTATGGCTTTTGTACATGTCTTGCATGATTTAGTGCCTTTAGCATGCCATTTCAGCATTGAAAATTCCACAACCTCCCTCATTTCTTCACTTTTAATTTGCTTTGAGGGTTGGTTGGCCTTAAGGTTGCTTTTAAGGTCGAGATAGAACTTGTGCTTAATGGCTTTAACTTTCTTTTGAGGGTTCCTCCTAGCCAAAGGCATGATCTCTTTCATGTCTTAAGTCATCCTTTAGTTGACCCCTCTCTCATTATAGGACTTTCACATTGGACAAATTAACTAAAGAATGGCTTGGCAACACTAAAATGTGTAAACAAAAATGAGCAAAGTAAAACATGAACAAGATAAGCATTTGTGTTGCATTGCATGTGTTTGGATCGGACGTTAATCCAAACACAAGAAATGAGAGACATTTCATACTCATAGTGATGAAACGTGTCACGTTTTTTGGTCCACCGACACCCTTGATCATGCATGATGGGGTGGAGGCTCTTCGAGTCTTACTTGTGCATTCATTAACATTGTACAAGCTTGGTTCTTTGGCCATCATGCAATGAAAATGCTTGGTTGGTGGCTTGAGAGTCAAGTGCCACACTCCTTTGAGCTTGAGAAATGATAAGGAGGGTGGCAGTACACACATCCCTTGACAAATACACTGACATGCCTCTGTTTGCTCTCTGTTACAGCAAAAGGAGGAAGTTCAGGAGAGTAGTGGCCGACCGGCCACATGTACTAGCCGATCGGCCACCAGTAGTGGCCAATGGCCATCAATGTGTTCTTGAGATGGAGCAGAGGCAATCTGGAGGTTGGAATAATTTTTAGAGGTCCAAAGAGTGCAAACAAAGGCGTCTAGAGGCAAGGTGGTGGATTTTCGGGAGGAAGCAACCGAGCATACATGCCTCCCTCGCCCATGAGGCCATTCTTATTGCTTTATTAGCTAGTTGTAGCTAATTATTACCTGTGTTGTAATTAAGTAGTTTAATTTATCTTGTAATATTTTAATTAGCTTAGCATAGCTAGTTATTCAATTGTGTTGTAATAATTAATTAGCTAGAATAGATAATTAGTTGGTTTGTAATAATTAGCTTAGCATAGTGTAGCTTAGCTTATTTATTCGGACCTTCCTTCGTGAGGGCATAATGTTGTAATAAGTGTGCGTGTGTGTGTGCATGTCTTCCAACTCCACGTCTTTCTCCCTTTTATTTACCCGCTTTGAATGGTTACATTTGGGCACATTTCGATTAGCATACCTTATGCTTGCATGTTTGCATCATTCATTTGTCTTGCATGCACTGGGCTCGGCGCATCATTCAAACTACATCGCAATTTCAATACACTTACTTGAATACGTGTTTAAAAGCATGTACCAAAGTGTTGCATTCAGATGCCATCTTAGATAGCCGAGCCTATTTAATTGCATTGCATGCGTTGCATTAGGCACTTAACATAGTTAGGATCATGCATATTTCTAACTAGCTTTTGTTTTGGCTTGGAGTACACTGTAAGTTTTACGCTTTAGCATACTTGCATAAGTGTGAGTGTCACCATGATAGCATGCTTGCCATGAGGCTATTTGCTTACATGATTAACTGCATGAATGCTTGTGGATGAAGGCTTGATTACTTGAATTGGAACAATTCATCAAATGTGAGTTTTTAAGCCCACTTTGCGAAGTAGCAAAATCATGTTTTAAGCCCACTTGAGGGTGGCACTTTCAAACCATTTTCGAAAAAAAACATGAGTTATTTTGTTCCAATTCTTGCGATTTAGTCTATACTTGTATGCTGTGCGCATCATATAGTAAAGTTAGCTAAATAACTGGAATAAGAACACGTGTTTATAAAATAACATATCATGCTTAGTAGAGGCAGATCCTTTGATCGAGCGAGCGAGGGTGTTCATTTCATGACCTTTCCCCTCGTACCCAAGTTCTCGAGCCGAGGCAACTTTGGTGATGACGGACACGTGGCCTTTGGCACGAGTCAGGGTTTCCTAAATTTCCTCTAAATAAAATATTTAGGTGGTGACTCTGTAATCTGGCAAAGCAGTCCAGTTTGGCATTATTTGATTCAAAATCTGATTTTTCGAAATGATTTGCCGGGTTGGACTCTTTGGTGATTTATCAGTCTTACATTGCACTTTGTGAGATTAGATTCAAAATCGGGACAGGAGTCCGAACTGTAGGACCAATTCACGCCTCTCCGAAAGGGGGGGGGGGGCGCGAAGAAAGTCGAGTCTACAATGACGTCCAAGTCTGGAGGACGGTCAAAAATGGGATGTCTACAGTCTGCCCTTGAAAGCCTCTGTTTGCACAACCTTTGCACTATTTCCTTCTCCATATCAACTCTGCCATGCCTCATAAGCACACTGCTCAAAATTCATTGGTGGCCGGCAGGCCAGAAGTGGTGGCCCGTCGGCCGGCCACTAGTGAGGGGTTGCCGTCCAACATTGATGGCCTACCGGCCAATAGCAGTGGCCGGCCGGCCACTAATGACACATATTTCCTTGCTACAACAGAGAGAAAATAAGGAAAAGAGAGGGTATTCTCACAGGTTGTTTATACTCTGTATCCCTCATTATCATCAAAACAATCTCAAAGGACTGATACACTTGGTTCCAAAACCACCAATCAAGCAATTTCATTGCATGAAGGCCAAAGAACCAAGATGTACAAGTTAATGAACGCACAAATAAGACTCAACAACCATCACCATATCATGCATGATCAAGGGCAATGGAGACCTTGGAAATTTGGCACATTTCATCACTTTGAGTATGAAATGCCCCAATTCTCCTTGTGTTCAATTAATGTCCGATTGAACACATGCAACACAAACAAATGCTTACATTGCACAATTTTACTTGCCACTTTTATTTACTCATTTTAATTACCAACCATTACTTAGTTAATTAAGTCCATTGGTGAGAGTTTTCTAAAGTGAAAGAAGTGTCAACCAAGGGGTGGTTTAAGGCATAAGAGAAGTTTCATGCCGTTGGTAATGAATCCTCAAAAGAAGATTAAACCAATAAGCATAGACCTCAATCTCAAGCTTAAATAATCCCAAGTTTGAAACAACCTTCAAAGCAAATAAAGAGTGAAGAAATGAGGGAGGTTATAGAGCTTTAGGTGCTGATATGAAGTACAAAACAACACCAAAACATGCAATCAACTCAAACAAGGGGTGTCTAATGGCCTAAAACACCAAGCTTGTGAGGACCTTTACACTACAACCATGCAAAACAAGACTTAACTGACCCAAACAGCCCAAAACAGAGCTAAAGCAATCTGAAACAAAGGCAAAAACATGCTAGAATGTAGCTACAAAAAGCTAGAAAATCATGCTAACACATGGAGTTAACTAGGCTAACAAACAAGACACAAGGAGGGGAGGCTAACCCCTCCAATTTTGGACTTCAAAATATGTTTTTTACCACTGAAAGTACTCTAAAATTTAGTGGTTAAAGGCCCAAAAAAAAATTGGTTTGAAAGTAGGAAACAAAGGTGCAAAAGCCTTAGAAGTAAGGAATAAAGAAGGGTGAGACACCCCCCTAACCTTAAATAGCTTAAAACACCAATTTCAGTCCATTAAAACAGAGATTTTTACAGCTCAAAAAAGGCCCCAAAACAGTGGAAAAAGATAGAGAAACAAGTGTACTAAAATAAGTTTAAAAGACAAGTGTTGTACCTCTTGAAGCCAAGCACAACTTTAGGCACAAATACAAGTCAAAACCACCTTCAAGAGCTCTAACAAGACCTTGAGGGACCTCAGCTCGAAGGTGATCAATTTTGGTTAAGAATGTTTATGCAAAAGAGTGATATAACTAGGCAAGTGTACACAAAATTGCAAGAGAGAGAGAGAGAGAGAGAGAGAGAGAGAGAGAGAGCTATTTTGGTCCCAAATTTTATAACCCTCAAAAATGGGGGAGGACACCCCATATATATAGAAAAACATGCATTTGGCTGAGTAAAATCAATCCATACACGTGTATGGTGATAACGCTCATTGTGCTAACAGCTGGCATAGCTGTCAAGAAAATATTTGTAAAAAGGCATCAGGGGCCGACAGGCCACCAATGATGGCCAGCAGGCCACATCACTGGCCAATAAGGCACAGTGGTGGCCGGCAAGGCACTAGAGGTGGCCTGCTTGTCCCAAGGTATTGAGGCTTGAAGAACTGGAGTTTTGGGTGTGAAAAACTAAGGTTTTGGTCCAAAACAAGGCACAAAACGGACACAGTTTTAAGGCTCAAAGGCAGGAAACTCCGCGGAGGATTTCGAGCACTCAAAACAAACACATGCAATCACAATCATCGTGTGCACAAATGATGATGTCTAAGTCTTGAAGACGGTAAAAAATTTGGGTGTCTACACTCAAGTACGTTCGGTCATATACGTTTCAAGTGTTCATATCTTTTCTCATATTAGAGCATGAAAGTGGAGTTTCATGTGCTACAGATACACTGTTTTGATGCTACTATGTTAGAGAGGGAGTATACTCTCCTTACAAATCCAATAGTTACTGGGTGTTCTGGATTTGGAGGTATAGGCTATGGACCTCTTGCAGTGGGACCTGTGGTCAGCTTACGGTGGAAGTCGATTCTTGCGATTTCAAATCTTTGGGCGTGTCAGTCCACAACATCTCACCCCATCTGCAAGTTTTTCTAGTTCTTCTTCAAATGGGAGCATGGTTTCGCACTATGCAAAAGAGTCAAGCAAGCAACTTGCTGCTAGGATTGTGACCCTAGGGGACATGGGATATAAGAAGCTGTCAAGATACTATTCTGAGCTCTTACCTGATAGCAACAATTCTTCACAATCAGGGAGTCTTGGCCTTAAAATCAATGGAACTGTCAATGGCCGTTTTCCAGATGCAGAAAATGTTGGAATGGTATATATTCTTTTTCTCAAGTTTGTTTCCACTTGTGTTGTGGTTGTAACCATTTTCATCGGCTCTATCTCTCTCTCTCTCTCTCTCTCTCTCTCTCTCTCTCACACACACACACACACACACACACACACATGATAATGTCTTATCATGAACTTGGCTTTTCTAGCCTTGCTTCGGTCAATACACAGTTCTGCTTAACAGGAATTTTGAGTGTTACATTTATTTGTTTCTGCACTCATTTGAATCGACGTCTTAGGATGAATATTTATCTCAATTATTGATTAGCACCTGGTTTTCTGTGAGCTATGCTGTTTTGGCTTTCTTGTGATGAAGTTACCTGCGAGGGGAACTGATTCTAACTTGATCCATTGGTCCCGACACATGTATCATTATTGAAATTTATATTTTAAAGTCTTTTTGTTCTTAATATGACCTTTATTTTTCAGGTCATTGCTAGAGATATTGTTAGTAAATCTGTTATCACCCAATTTAGGGCACATAAAAGTCCCATTTCATCGTTACGTTTTTATCCTAGTGGGATGCTTTTTGTGACGGCTTCAGTTGATGGCCATAACATAAATGTATTCCGAATAATGCCTGGACCATTGGGAAGTTCCTCTGGACTAGATTCTGGTGCAACTTATGTACATCTTTATAGGCTGCAACGTGGTTTTACAAATGCAATAAGGCATTATATTTGTTTCATCTTTTGGCTTTAATGTGGAATTTCTAGCTAATATAAATTTTCTAATCTTTAGTATTATTATTTTTTTTCCTGTTATACTGAGACATCTGCTTTTGATGATGACGACCGGATTATGATAAGTTCCTCAAGAGGGACAAGTCATCTATTTGCTGTATCTCCTTCAGGGGGTTAGTTAATTTCCAGTCGTTTGATGCTTGTTTTACTGATAAAAATTGTGGATCATGTGTTATGACTAAGCCTGCTATACATTGGCCACCAAATTCAAGTTCACAGATGTTTAATCAACAGAACCTTTGTGCATCTGGTCCTCCTTTTACCCTTTCTGTTGTAAGCAGAATAAGGAGTGGAAACAATGGTTGGAGAAGCACTGTAATTGGTGCTACAGCTACTGTAACAGGAAGGACAAGTTCACTTTCTGGGGCAATCGCTTCTACTTTTCACAATTGCAAGGGCAATGATTTACATGCAGGTGCAAGCTCCTTGAAGGCAAAGTACCATCTCCTGGTTTTCTCTCCTTCTGGCTGTATGATACAATATACGTTGCGGGCATCTTCTGGGCTTGATTCTGCCGCAGTTGTGTCTGGATCAGTTTCGTCTTATGACTTAGCTCCTAAAAGTGATGCAAGATTATTAGTTGAAGCAATCTAAAAGTGGAATATTTGTTAGAAACAGAGTCGAAGAGACAGAGAAGATAATAGTGACATGTATGGTGAAAATGGATATTCAGACAGCAGTAAAATATTTCCTGAAGTAATAAAAAGGGAAAATAGTGGCTACCTTGAGGCTAGGGGTTCAGTTGGGAAAGTAAAGATCAGTCCTGAGGAAAGACATCATCTATTTATTTCTGAAGCTGAATTGCAGATGCATCAACCCTGGATCCCATTGTGGGCAAAACCTGAGGTATCTTTAATAATGTGCAGGAGACTTGAATTTGTATTTGTTTTGCAAATTATGCATGTTTATTGGTGTGACAAGTTCAAAGTCATTTAGTGTCACGCCCCAAGCTTCGTGACAACGCCGCACACTCATTTAAGTGAGCATGCAAGGCTAAAAGTCCAACACAAAACCAACAATATAAAATACTCAAATTAAATCCTTAATTTTCATAATGCTAAAATTCATAAAAATAGATAAATGTGGGGGCCGAGAAGAAGGAGTCGTGGAGATTCCGAATAGTTGAATCACGGAAAGTTGAGATTCGAAGCACTTGGCAATTGGCTCACCAGTTGAAATCCAACCCTATTCGGCCAAACAGCCGATTGATCAAAGGGGCCAAGTGAGGATCGGCCTATTATAAGATGTGCCGAATATGAATTGGAAATGGACCTAATCCCGAGGCCCATGGAAGAAAAAATATAAATAGAAAAACACTAGCCAGAAAGAGGTATATGAGAATTATAGTGCTTAACTTAGAATACAAGTATCCTTGACTGTGAGAATTGACTTGTCCGTCGGAGTGCTAATTCCGGCACCCCCGACCGGAGTGTTTATTTCTTTTCAGGTGACCAAAAGAGGATCATGAGTGTTCCCCAGGATCAGAAGAGTATTTCCAAACGACTTCTCCACAATTGGCGCCGTCTGTGGGAATACTCAAGGACATCCATGGCGAGCGTGACGGAAGATCCTCTGACAGTCACTGTTGACCCTATCCCGCAAGATGAAACCACTCCAACAAACTTGATTGAAACAGAGACTATCGCTGCAAGACGTGCCTTGAATTTCACCTCACCCTCGACTTCGGAGCACGAGACAATGCAGGCAATCATGGAACAGGCAAAGCAAAATGAAAAGAGGCTGGAGAACATGATCGCTGAAAATGAATGTCTTCGTGAAGATTTGGCCTTGGAAATGGCGAAGTCCAAGCGAGCTGCGCGCCTAAAGCCAGAACGATCTCCGAAGGCAGGTGGTCGACAACCTCGAGCACGAAAAGACAATGACAGCAACTCTAACTCATTATCCTCGGAGCTCAAGAAGAAGGGACGATCCGAAATTGCTAGTTCTTCTAAAGAGCGCCCCCGTACAAGGCGTAAGCAAAGCAGAAACAGCTTGGATGACGATCCAGACGATCCTTTTCCACGACGGATCGCACAGGCAGTGCTACCCAAGATGCCCGGCTACAACAGCACGTCCGAAAAGACAACCCAACCCAAGCAATAGCCTTGGCACAGGATTCACGTTCGCTCCGCGAGATCCACATGATATATAGCCTGCCAATGTCATTGGTGGTGCACACAATTCAGTCAAAGTCTAACGCTCAAGAGCAACTCACTCTGGCTAAACGGCCCCATGACGCCGAGGTTATCACTTTCGATGATTCAGATTTGGACGGAGTAACATTACCCCACATTGATCCCTTAGTCATTGAGTTGCGCATGAACCGATTCACCGTTAAGCGCGTACTCATTGATCTGGGGAGCACATCGGAGATTATGTACTACAAGACATTCACCAAACTCGGCTTCTCCGAATCCGATCTCTCTCCGACCCCTTACCCCCTATTCGGCTTCAATGCCAATCCAGAGTATCCGTTGGGAAAAATCAGACTTCCCGTACGAACTGGTACCCGAAGAGTGGATGTGGCATTCTTGGTCGTCAAGCTGCCATCGCCGTATAATCTCATCATGTGGTGCTCCTGGTTGCATACTATGCCAGCCGTCCCCAGCACCTATCATCAGTTGCTCCGCTTCCTGATAGAACGCGGTATTGAGCAAATCCGTGGCTCCCAGAAATCGGCACAAGCATGTTATCTCCTTGCTAAGAAAACGCCGGATCGAGAAAGCCTCGATGATGTTAGGTGGCCTTCAACTGAGAAGGCAATGGAAGATTTAGAACGAGTTCAAATCGATGGAAGCCTTGACAAGTTCTTTATGATTGGTGCCTCCTTGAATCAGGCCGACAAACAGCAACTAATATCTTTCCTGCTCAGCAACCTCGATATCTTTGCATGGACTCCATACGAGATGCCGGGTATAGATCCGTCAGTTTCCCAGCACCATTTGAATGTTGATCCTAATTGTAAGCCGATCGTTCAGAAAAGCCGGCGGTCGGCCGAAGAGCACACTACCGCCGTTGTTAAGAAGGTTGACAGACTGCTTGACACCAGAGCAATTAGAGAAGTAACCTACCCTACATGGCTCTCTAATACAGTGGTGGTGAAAAAGAAAAATGGGACTTGGCGAGTGTGCGTCGACTTCACAGACCTAAACAAAGCCTGCCCAAAGGATTGTTTTCCTCTTCCCAAGATTGACCAGCTTGTATATGCGACGGCACGCCATCAGCATATGAGCTTCCTTGATGCCTATAGAGGTTATCATCAAATCACTATGCATCCGGAGGACGAAGAGAAAACTGCATTCCTCACCCCAAGAGGAACCTATTGCTATAAGGTAATGCCTTTTGGGTTGAAGAATGCGGGGGCAACTTACCAGAGACTGGTCACCACCATGTTCAAGGAGAAACTCGGTAAAACTATGGAAGTGTACATTGACGATATGGTGGTCAAATCCAAAGAAGAGCAGAATCATATAGCCGATCTGGAAGAGACATTCGCCATCCTACGCAAATATGGAATGAAGTTGAACGCTTCTAAATGTGCGTTTGGTATCGGCTCGGGCAAATTTTTGGGCTACATTGTTAACCACAGAGGAATCGAAGCCAACCTGAGGCAAATCACAGCAATCCTGGAGCTCAACTCCCCTCGTTCAGTAAAGGAGGTCCAAAAGTTAATGGGGATGGTTGCTGCACTCAACAGGTTCATAAGCCGGTCCACAGATCGCTGCCGACAATTTTTTCATACATTACGGCAGGGCAAGGCCTTTGAATGGTCCGCCGAGTGCGAAGCCTCTTTCAACGGCCTGAAGACCTACCTCCACTCAGTACCACTCCTGACAACACCCTCTGCCGGCAACCCGCTCATTTTGTACCTGGCAGTCTCTGACCGAGCCGTCAGCGCCGTATTGATAAAGGAAGAGCAGGGGGAGCAGGGGCCAACTTATTATGTGAGCAAGGCAATGGTTGACACTGAAACACGCTACTTTCTACTGGAAAAGCTCATCCTAGCCCTAGTTATGGCGGCAAGGAAGCTCATGCATTACTTCCAAGGGAATAGCATCGGGGTGCTGACAGATTATCCCCTCCGATCAGTACTACGCAGTGCGGAAGCATCTGGACATGTTTCAAAGTGGGCTCTGGAACTTGGCCAGTACGATATTCAATTTCTATCCAAAACCTCAATCAAGGGACAAGTGCTTGCCGACTTCGTCTCCGAATTCACAGGGGGCCTTGCCGACTTCAAGTCTGATATCGCCAACTTCAAGTCAGATGAAATTCGACCGAAGCCGAACTGGAAAATTTATGTTGGGGACATCTGGCAGTTGTATTGTGATGGATCGTCCAATCAACGAGGCAGTGGAGCTGGAGTTGTAATCATGACCCACGATGGTGCAATAATTGAGCAGGCCGTCAAGCTCGGCTTCGAAGCATCAAATAACGAAGCTGAATACGAAGCCCTTTTAGCCAGTTTGCGAAATGCGCATATTCTGGGTGCTCGTCGTCTACTTGTATTTTGCGACTCAAAACTGGTGATCAATCAGCTCAAGGGGGAATATGTGACAAGAAACGACCGTTTGGCGGCCTACATGAAAACGGCCAATTCCCTGTTGGCAAAATTTGACCATCATGAGTTGAACCAGATAACACGTGATCAGAACACCCATGTAGATGACTTGGTTTGCTTAGCCTCCGCAATCAACTCAGAGGTTAAACGGACCATCGAAGTAGGATTCATCCCAAAGCCAAGCATTGGCCCTCCGGAGGAAGTCCAAATCAACGTTGTCGAATCTGCACCAAGTTGGATGGATCCCATTGCTGCATTCCTGTCTTCTGAACAGCTCCTAGAGGACAAGAAAGAAGCACACAAACTGCGAAACAAAGCCATGCAATACTATCTGGATCCGCAAGGAAGGCTTTATAAAAAGTCACTCTTTGGCCCATATTTGGAATGTGTGCACCCGGACAAAGTGGGAGAGCTTCCGACCGAGATACACGAAGGCAGTTGTGGAGCTCATTCTGGCAGACGCTCTTTGCCCATTGAGCTATAACGCAGGGGTATTATTGGCCGACAATGAGAGCGGACGCCGAGTGTTATGCAAAAAAGTGTGAACAATGCCAGAAATTCTTCCCGTTAAACCATCTGCTGAAGAGTTGAACTCTATCACCAGTCCTTGGCCGTTCGCCCAATGGGGGCTTGATATTGTAGGACCATTACCGAGGGCCCCAGGAAACAAGCGATACCTGATCGTCGCAACAGATTACTTCATGAAATGGGTCAAAGCGGAGGCGTTAACACACATTCGAGATGCTGACGTTAAGCGCTTTGTGTGGAGGAACATCATAACACGATTCGGCATTCCCAGAGCCCTTATCTCAGACAACAGCACCCAGTTTGATTGTGGCGTATACCGAGAGCTGTGCAGCAAATATGGTATTCGGCCTTACTTTTCTACGCCGGCTTACCTCCAAAGCAATGGCCATGCCGAAGCCTCTAATAAATCCATCTTGGATGGCATCAAGAAGAGGCTGGAAAAAGCCAAAGGAAAATGGGTCAAAGAATTACCGAGTGTACTGTGGGCTCATCGAACTACACTGAGAAGAACGATTGGAGAAACGCCGTTTGCCTTATGCTTTGGAACCCAGGCAATCTTACCCCTGGAGATCGGCCACCCGACACTCAAGTCGCAAGTTTTTGATATGGACCGAAACGACATGATGCTGGCTTTGGATTTGATTCTAATCGAAGAACAAAGAGACCAAGCCCTTGCGTCCATGGCGTGATACCAGCAGCAACTGGCAAAGTCGTATAATCAACGAGTTCAGCTGCGCCGCTAGACACTAGGAGAATTGGTCCTGAAGAAGGTGCTTCCAGCTGACAGGAAACCGGTTGATAGAAAATTGGGTCCTAACTGGGACAGCCCCTACCAGATTGATTCAATCGCCGGAGTAGGGGCATATCGGCTGAAAGACATGTCTGGAAGAAGTCTGCCGCGGCCCTGGAATTCCACGCATTTACATAAATTTTATCATTAACCCGGCTTGTGGGACATAATGCTTGTTCCGAACTGTTCGCTATGTATATCTCTTTTTCTGTAATACAAAGATTCCCATTCACCTACTACAGAATATAGTTCAAAGATGTGCCGATAAAGCCTCCGGATTCGGAGCGCCTTTCGTGGATATCACGATTGGCCAATACACGTCTCCGGATTCGGAGCCCCATCGGCGAATGACGTCTTTGGGCCGATAAAGCCTCCAGATTCAGAGTGCCCTTCGTGGATATCACGATTGGTCAAATAAAGTCTCCGAATTCGGAGCCCCATCGGCGCATGACGTCTTTGGGCCGACAAAGCCTCTGGATTCGGAGCGCCCTTCGTGGATATCACGATTGGCCAATACAAGTCTCCAGATTCGGAACCCCATCGGCGCATGACGTCTTTGGGTTAACAAAGCCTCCGGATTTGGAGCGCCCTTCATGGATATCACGATTGGCCAATACAAGTCTCTGGATTCGGAGCCCCATCGGCGAATGACGTCTTTGGGCCGATAAAGCCTCTGGATTCGGAGCGCCCTTCGTGGATATCACGATTGGCCAATACAAGTCTCTGGATTTGGAGCCCCTTCGGTGAATGACATCTTTGGGCCGATAAAGCCTCCGGATTCGGAGCGCCAATGGCGAATGACGTCTTTGGGCCGATAAAGCCTTCGGATTCGGAGCGCCCTTCGTGGATATTACGATTGGCCAATACAAGTCTCTAGGGTCGAAGCCCCATCGACGAATGACGTCTTTGGGCTGATAAAGCCACCGGATTCGGAGTTCCCTTCGTGGATATCACGATTGGCCGATGCAAGTCTCCGGATTTGGAGCCCCATCGGCGAATGATGTCTTCGGGTCGATAAATCCTCTGGATTCGAAGCACCCTTCGGTGAATGACGTCTATAGGCCAATTAATGTACCCTTCGGGTCGTGCGTAACATAATGTCGATTAAATCAAGCTGAACAGTGTCCATTCAATCGTCTGGAATACGTTTATTTAAACATTTATATAATAAAAAGCATGCATGTATGTGTGTGCTGAACAAAACTTATAACAACACTGAAAATAAAATGCTTTTTTATTCAACCAACCAATAATTACATAATCTTAGACGCGATCCACATTTTAACATTTGTATCGAATATTTTTATTCGGCATCTCCCTCATCATCGCTCTTTTCAACTTCAAAGGCGGAGAAGGGCAAACGATCACGATGATCCCGGTCACATAAGTTGAAATCGACACCCTTCGCTCGGAGAGCCTTCGTGGCCTGAAGAGCCGCACGCCAACCATGCTTAAAGCCGCGATTCTCACATCGACAGACCTCCTCGGCAAGTGTCTCTTTCGTTTTGTCGATCTCAACTTTCCGACCAGCGTGAAAACCCTCCTCGTAAGCCTTGGCTGTCGCATTCACTACGGCAACCATGCCTGCCGTATCTCGGTCGGCGATGGCATGACTCAATAGCCGTTGGGTCACCCTTTCTTCCACAACCGGGTTAGATTGACCTGCCGCATGTGGATCGGCGACTTTAACCTTCCTAAGCTCCCTAAGCTCGCCCTCCACCCTCTCCGCACGAGCCTCCGAAATGCGGACCCGTTTGTCCATTTTCTCCATCTCCCGCCGCACGGCGTGCAGACGCATGCCGACCTCATAGGCGGTGTACAGCCCCTTCACCACCCCATGAATTCCTTCTCAAAACAATTTGAAATCTCCTCGTCCAACCATTGATTGTTGGACTTCTGGTGGAAAGATCTGTCGAGCGAACTCAACCGCTACACCCGGATCATCGAAGATGGAATCTGCCTCAGTCATCGGTTTATTCCCCACGAACACCGCAAAACTCAATGGTCGTGGCGTCGCATCTGACTCACTCCTCAGTCGTGGTCACAGGGAGCTTCCCCGTTGAGTCGGGGTGATCTGCTTCAACGGCTTGAAGGTTGACGTTTTTCACTTTCCTTGGACGCCCTTCCTCCCGCATGGGCAGGCTTGCCGCTGCGATTCATTGCCGTATCTAGCTCAGCTAGTATTCGTCCCTCTCCTCTACTGTTGAAGAACAGTTTGTTTGACATTCACCTTCGCCCCAAGCAAGTTCAAATCAAGTCTGAATAAGCATAAGTGTACCCACTAGCGCGAGCTCATCTCATTTATTCGTAGGCATGCAGCAACCTCGAGGCAATTTCATTAACACTTTTGGAGTCTCCAAACGACGGATGCCAATTAATACGCGCCACGGCCCCATGCCGATTGATATGTGCCACAGCCACTTCATGTACTGATTTCTGGCCTGTTAAAACGACCTAATTATCTAAACGGCCATTATGGGTGAATGCCTTCAAGTCCATGCACTGGCTAGGGCAAGGGCAAATTTATTATCCTAACTGGCCGAGCATCTTGGCCCTATGCTGATTGATATGTGCCATAGCCACTTCATGTACTGATTTATGGCTTGTTAAAATGGCCTAATTATCTAAACGGTCATTATGGGCGAATGCCTTCAACTCCATGCACTGGCTGGGGCAAGGGCATATTTATTAATCTAACCGGCCGAGCATCTTGGCCCCATGCCGATTGATATGTGCCACGGCCACTTCATGTATTGATTTTTGGCATGTTAAAACGGCCTAATTATCTAAATGGCCATTATGGGCGAATGCCTTCAAGTCCATGCACTGGCTGTGGCAAGAGCAGATTTATTAATCTAACCGGCCGAGCACCTTGGCCCCATGCCGATTGATATATGCCACAGCCACTTTATGTACTAATTTTTGTCTTGTTAAAACGGCCTAATTATCTAAACGGCAAATATACAAAACGTTTGATCCAAAACAGCAGCCAAACAATTCCGTTCATTAGTAACAATGAAATACAAAATGAATTTTCATTAGGTAAATTGGGCACAAATTGTAACCATTTTACATATGAAAATTACTAGACAAAAAACTGTACAAAGCTGAAAATTACATGCAAATCCAAAAACGAAAAATAAGACCTGCCCAAGTTAGTCCTCGGAGTCAGACTCCAGCGGCTCAACATCCACTTGCTCGTATGGAATTGGCGTAGCCAATGTCACATCAGCAGCAGCAAGGGCTTTAAGCCAGCTGTGTTTAAATCCCTGATTCTCAAATTTGGAGACTTGGTCTACATATTCATCGAAAGCAGATTTTTTTCCAGCATCGAATGCGCGGGAAACCTTCGGGTCGGCCGCTTCCTTCGCTGCCTTCATCTCTTCCAACCCAATCTGTAACTTAGAGATCTCCTCCTGGGCCATTTTAAGCGCGTCGTCGCTCGCATCCGCCCTTTTCTCAGCGACTAATCTCAATTCTTTAGCATTGCGGGCTCTCTCCATCTCAGCTGTGGCACAGGCACCCTCTGTTTGCGCCCTACTCTTTTGGCCCTCAACCTCCGCTTGTAAACGTCCAATTAGCTCGACGGCATCGTGATAGCGACGACCCATGTCAGCTATTCTTCCGACGACCTGCAAAACAAAAAGATAAGAACAAAATAATATTTGCGTAAAGAGAAAAGGCAAAGTGCAGATATATACCAAAAGAGCCGATTGCACGGCCAACCCAGTTGCAACCAGATCCGGCTCTGCCCGAAAAACCGCCTTGTCAACTGACACTGAAACGGACGTCGCCAAGTTGAGTGCAACCGCTGGATCTTTGATCACCGAAGCATCAGACGAGATTGGCATATTCTTTATCTCGGGCTGGATAACAAAAGGTACGATCACATCCGACTCCTTCAAACAAGGTCGTTTGTTGGCACGATCTTCTGAGCCGGCCTTGACATCGGCAGGGCGTTTCTCTACCCTTTGCTCAGCTTCCACACTTACCTGCACAAAAGGTTCTACCTCGGTACTTCCGCTCTTTGCCGTCTCCTCAATAACAGGCAAGGAGGTCTGGGACTGAGATTCGGCAGCTCGAATCTCCTCCGCCCTTCGCCGCGAGGCCATCCTTTCCGCGTTTGCCTTCTTGGCAAGTTTAGTGAGGCTCAACCCAGCCATATCTTCTGGGAACACGCCGGAAAGGTCCTCTAGACCGTGAAAAATATCATCAAGCGGATGGTCCTCCCGACCCGAAGTGGACAGAGGATCAGTCGAATTTAGGCTAGCTTCTTCAAATGCTAACTTCAAAGCCTCGTCAACCTCAGTTTCCGATTGGTTCGACTCGGTGGCCTCAACTATTTTCGGTCGCGCCAAATCTGACCCCTCACAACCAATTTGCCTTAAATTTCTGAAATTAGTCAAGATAAGGGCGATAAGAAACTCCTCACCCTCCGGAATCGGAATGTTCTCCGCCGCCGAAAAGGTTGTATAAGTTGGCTCGTAGTGGAGCAGAACGTGGGCCGCCCTCCCCTGCCTCTGAAGACTCGATCGGCCGGAATACTTAAGTGCAGTCTTCATTTCCGAAAGGACGGCGTCGTCGGTCGATATCAAGACTTTCTTCAAATCGTTTCCTGCAAAACCAAAGCCATGAGGTCCCAAAAATAAAGTTTAATAAATATAACAATAAATAAAAGAAGATACTCGGCCACCTGGTTCGCCCCTCCGTCTAGGAATACGATGAAGGCGATCCTCACCTTCGCCGAATTCCCAGTTTCCTTGGACGACGACCATAACATCATCAACTCACTTCCCAGAGCTGGAAAGCATTGTCACTAGTTGATGGTCGGTATCTTTGGCCCTAAGGAAATAACGCCCGTGCCGACCAGAAGACTTGGCCAAGGCGTAGCAATGCCGAATAGCGGGAATGCCAAGGTTAAGCCTAAGGCGGTGATTTAGTGCGATAATCCGCATCACGATCCTATAGAAGTTGACGTTGGGTTGCGAAGGGATTAACCCCCAACGGCAAAGCACAGCCCTAAGGAGAGGGTGAAGGGGAAAATGAACCCCGCCCTCTGCGATTGATAGAAGAGGGAAGACGATCGTGGTCTCATCAGCCCTCTCCATATCGAGGGTGCCGTCTGCCAGAAATGACAGACGGACATCATCAGAATGGAAAAATGGCGTCGGAAGCCAGAAATTCAATCCTGTGAGAGGAGATCTTTTAAATGTTTCACCATTCCCCCGGCCAATAGGATTATGTTAAGCCAAAAGAAAAACAAAACAGAGAATGAGAGAACTTACAAGAGGCGAAGGAGATAGAGGAGAGTAGGAAGTTGCAGAAGTAGTTCGTAAGGCAATCCAGCAGCGGGCGTCTAAAAGCATGTATGCATTTGAAAAGACGTCGAAGTTTCAAATCACAATAAATAGAAATGTACGAAGAGGCGGGAAGTTTAAATGATAACCGAGAAGCGTGTGTACAGACATTTGCATTGGAATATGGTCAATCACCGAATTTCGGCTCTGACTCTTCGAGCTCGAAACCAAACATTCCAGCCAACTGTCATTAGTGGAATGCTTGGGGGGCAATTGTGGAGGCCGAGAAGAAGGAGTCGTGGAGATTACGGATAGTCGAATCACGGAAAGTCGAGATTCGAAGCACTCAGCAATTGGCTTGCCAATCGAAATCCAACCCTATTCGGCCAAACAGCCAATTCAGCAAAGGGGCCGAGTGAGGGTCGGCCTATTATAAGATGTGCCGAATACGAGTTGGAAATGGACCTAATCTCGAGGCCCATGGAAGAAAAGATATAAATAGAAGAACACCAGCCAGAAAGAGGTATGTGAGAATTATAGTGCTTAACTTAGAATACAAGTATCCTTGAGTGTGAGAATTGACTTGTCCATCGGAGTGCTAATTCCGGCACCCCAGACCGGAGTGTTTATTTCTTTTCAGGTGACCAGAAGAGGATTGCGAGTGTTCCCCAGGATCAGAAGAGTATTTCCAAACCACTTCTCCACAATCCTTATCATATGAAATTGTCCACCAAGTCCACTAATATAATACACTAACAAAATAATAATCCAAGTACTAAAATCATAGCTCTACTCTCGGCACTCCCACAAGTAAAAACCTCGCGCAACTCTACTCCTCAGGATCTGAAAAAAATAAATAAAATAAGGGTAAGCTAGACAGCCCCGTAAATAACCAACCATCACTGCTAGCTGGATCAAGTATACAAAAAACATAAATAAATAGTCGATAACCAATAAATGTAATTTTTGCTACAATTCAATAAATGACAATTATTTGTAAGATGGTTTCATAACTAAAAATATACAATGTACAATACAATTTAATTGAAAAGCCAACAACATAATTCAAAGTAAATTCGTTGTTCAAATCGATGGTTCGATATTCAGATGGTTCAATGATTTGATTCACAAAATCCAACTCTTGGTAACTACGGTCACTTAGCCCGTGACAATGTCCAGAACCACATATAGGCCGGTGGTAAAACCCCAAAAGAAACTAGTTTCTGTGCCAATAAATAACCCACATTGGCTAGGGTCCAAATCATAGTCAGACTAGAGTGATGTTCAAAATTCAAACAATACACAACTTTTAAATAAAATATTCGATATTTTCAAAATAAACATTTGGTACAATTTTCAGAATAGTTCCACAAAATATTCAAATAATTTTCATAATAATATTCGATATTGTTTTATACTTGACCCATATTTTATTTTAAGAGAACATGAAATCTATAAATAAATATTTAATTTTAAACGATTCAGTAGGAATAAAAATGAACCAACAGTGATAGAAGGTTACTTACCTCAAACAGCTAAAATAATATTTCCCAAGCTAATCTCAAATTACCAAGATCCACCTCAATCTCACAAACCTAATAAAATATTACACCACATAAACAATTATTATCTGCACCCATCTTTCTCTTCTTGTAACAACAATAGAATAAATTAACCCAATTGCCTATTAGGAACTCCCACAGTTTAGCATCAAAACAAAGCCATCACGGCTTCGGAAATTCTCAACCCATATTATTCTATTGTTGTTTATATACATGTAAAAATTTGTAACTGCTTGTAATCAATCTTGTATCCCACAAACACACCACTATTAAACCTAACCTATCACATATCAATCTCAAAATATGAGCCACCCAAACGGAATGCAAAATACACTCTAAAATTGAGTGAAACTAAGCCCCCAACATAGACTACATCAAAATTTTTATTTAATCATATATGCCCATAAAATCATCTATTAATATATTAACACTAAAATCATAGATAGGAATACAATAAAATAAATCTTACCTAAGTGATGAATAACGCAAAACCACCACTCTTATGAATCCTCCCTCTTCATTTTGGTTTTGGTTTCTTTTCTTTAATTTTTTTTTTCAAACCCTTGTTGCCTTGCCTTTCTGCAGCATCTACACCTCCCCTTGTTTGTTTGTTTGTTTGTTTGTTTTTTTTTTTCTTCTCCAAACTAAAAGCCACGACATGATGGCTTACTTAACCTAATATTCTTTTCTTTTTCCAAAATTGTAAAATTACCCACATATGTTATAGAAATAATAATGCCATCTCATAAATAATTCCTTGATATTACTAAGTGACCCATACAAATTAATTTAATTACCAATCTATCCAAAAATAATTATATACAAAACTTGGGTTTTACATCCTCCTCCCCTTAAAAGAAATTTCGTCCTCGAAATTTGACATACCTAAAGTCTCAAAGAGTTGTGGATACTTTTCTCTCATTTCATCCTCAAGTTCCCAAGTAGCTTCTCTCTCTGAGTGATCGCTCCATTGAACCTTAACATAGTGGATGACTCGACGCCTCAAAACCTGCTCCTTCTTATCAACAATTCTTACCGAGTGTTCATCATAGGTCAAATCCTCCTTAAACTGCAACGGTGCATGATCAATCACATTATTGGGATTCAGTATATACTTCCTCAACATCAAAACATGGAAGACATTATGTACTTCAACTAGTGAAGGTGGTAGGGCAAGTCTGTAAGCTACCTCTCGAATTCGATATAAAACCTCAAATGGTCCAACAAATCTAGGACTCAATTTACTACGAACACCAAACCTCATTACTCCTTTCATAGGAAACACCTTAAGGAACACATGGTCTCTAATCCCAAACACCAAATCGCGTCTCCTGTTATCTGCATAACTTTTCTGTCTACTCTGTGCAGTGCGAAGTCGCTCTCTAATAAGATTGATCTTAACCACTGTTTGTTGCACAATCTCAGGCCCTAACAACTTCCTTTCGCCCACATCATCCCAACAAATAGATGATCTACACTTTCGTCCATATAAAGCCTAATATGGTGCCATCTGAATGCTCGCATGATAACTATTATTATAAGAGAATTCTACTAAGGCCAAATGCTCATCCCAAGAACCTCCAAGATCAATAACACAAGCCCTAAACATGTCTTCAAGAGTCTGAATAGTTCTCTCTGACTGTCCATCAGTTTGGGGATGAAAGGCAGTGCTAAAATTCAAACTAGTACCCAAAGCTGTATGCAAACTCCTCCAAAACATAGATACAAATCTGCTATCTCTATCAGACACTATGGTCACTGGAATACCATGCAACTTCACAATCTCCTTGATATACAATTTTGCAAACTTCTCTAAGGAGAACCCTACCTTAAAAGCTAGAAAGTGAGTGGATTTGGTCAATCGATCAACGATAACCCAAATAGCATTATTACCACCTTGGGTTCTAGGCAACCCTGTCACAAAATCCATGGTAATGTGTTCCCACTTCCACTCGGGAATATGAAGAGGTTGTAACTTACCTGCAGGTCTCTGATGTTCAACTTTCACTTGTTGACATACTAAACATTGAGCAACACACTGAGCAATTTCCCTCTTCATATTATTCCACCAAAAGTTCCTCTTCAAGTCTATATACATTTTAGTGCTCCCTGGATGTACCGTATACCCTGAACTGTGAGCTTATCTCAAGATTTCTCTCTTGAGCTCTAAATCATTAGGCACACACAACCTCTCTTCAAATCTCAATGTTCCATCTTTATGCAAACAAAATTCCATCTGAAGCCCTATTTCCATTTCAGCCTTAAGTTTTTGCAATTGAGGATCTCTTCCCTGAGCATCTTTAATTCTATCAATCAATGTGGGTTGAACCCTAAGGTTTGCCAACTGTACTCCATGGTTGTACCATCTAATCTCAATATTCAACATTCGCAAGTCCTCTAAGATATTCTTTTGGTTAGTGATCAAGGTAGCCAAATTACTCGGGGTCTTTCTACTCAAGGCATCCGCCACTGCATTGGCTTTTCCCGGATGATAATTGATAATCAAATCGTAGTCCTTTAATAGCTCCGACCATCGCCTTTGCCTCATATTCAATTCTTTTTGAGTGAAAATATGCTTCAGACTTTTATGATTAGTGAATATCTCACATTTCACCTCATACAGGTAGTGCCTCCAAAATTTCAATGCAAACACCACTGCAGCCAACTCCAAATCATGCGTAGGATAATTCTGCTCATATGGCTTCAACTGCCTAGACAAATATGCCACTATCTTATCATTCTGCATCAGGACACAACCTAAGCCCATCTTTGATGCATCACTATAGATGGTAAAACCTTCATCTCCAGACGGAACTATAAGTACTGGAGCACACACCAATCGACTCTTTAGATCTTGGAAACTCTTCTCACAATCATCAGACCACTCAAATTTAACCCCTTTTTGTGTTAAACAAGTCAAACGCATAGAAATTCAGGAAAATCCCTTAACAAACCTTCTATAATATCCTGTTAAACCCAAGAAGCTACGAATTTCAATGACACTAGTAGACCTATTCCACTCTGCCACTACCTCCAGTTTCTTGGGGTCAACAGACACCCCGTCTTTAGATATCACATGATCCAAAAATGATACACTCTCTAGCAAAAATTCACACTTCTTTAATTTAGCAAATAATTTCTTCTCCCTTAATATCTGCAACACTATTCTCAGATATTCTTTGCGCTGCTCTTTACTCTTCGAGTACACAAGAATGTCATCAATAAAAACTACCACAAATTGATCTAAGAAGGGTTTAAATACTCTATTCATTAAATCCATAAAAGCTGCAGGCGCATTGGTCAACCCAAACGGCATCACTAAAAATTCATAATGCCCATACCTAGTTTGGAAGGCTGTCTTAGGTATATCTTCTGCCTTAACCTTCAACTGATGATAGCCAGAACAAAGGTCAATCTTAGAAAAGACGTGTGCTCCTGGCAATTGATCAAATAGGTCATCTATTATGGGCAAAGGATATTTATTTTGAATTGTCACCTTGTTTAACTCTCGATAATCAATGCAAAGGCGAAAACTACCATCCTTCTTTTTCACAAATAAAACAAGCGCACCCCAAGGAGAAACACTAGGCCTAATAACGCCCTTATCTAGTAGCTCTTGTAATTGTTCCTTCAACTCTTTCAACTCTGCTGGGGCCATCCGATACGGAGCCTTGGAGATAGGACCCATGTTGGGTATCAATTCAATGGCAAACTCAATCTCTCTATCTGGTGGCAACCCCGGTAAATCTTCAGGAAAAACATCAGGAAATTCCCTCACAACTTGAATATCATCTCATTTCAATTCAATTTCACAGGTATCTCTCACAGAAGCTAAATAACCCTCGCAACCATTCCTCAACAATCGTCTAGCTTGCAAAGCTGAGATTACCAAAGAAGGAGTGTTAACTCTACTAGCCACAAAACAAAATTCTGGTTGATTAGGAATCTAAAATACTACCCTTTTGCCTCGGCAATCAACAGAAGCATAATTGGTTGCCAACCAATCCATTCCAAGAATTATGTCAAAGTCCCGCATATCTAAAACAGTCAAGTCTATAAGTAATTTCCTGCTATCTATACTAACCACACGAGATTTACAAACTAAGTCAGCAACCATAACACCTCCTATCGGGGTTTCAACACATAAGTCGATCTCTCTAGGGACACATTTCTATCCATGTTTCTCAACAAATCCCATAGACACAAATGAATTTGTAGCCCCAGAATCAAATTACACATGTGCATAAATAGAAGACACTAAAACAGTACCTGACACCACCGTGTTGGAAGTTTGAACATCTTGTTGCATGAGTGCGTACACTCAACCTTGAGTCTTTGGCTTATGACCTCCATTTTTCTTTTGATTTCCTGAAGACCGTCTGTCTGTTGATGTTCCTTTATTTGTCCATGCTTTCTGTTCAGTCTCACGCCCCTTCCGGTTAGGACAATCAGCTATCCTGCGCCCCAGTTGCCCGCAAGAGAAACAAGCCCCAGTATTCCAGCGACACTCGCTATCTCGATGGAACTCGTTACATCTAGTGCATTGTATCCAATCATTCTTCTTATCGACACTACCACCCATAGCTCGACTTCCCCAACTCCCAATTGAAGAAGTGTTTTGTCTCTTAGCATTGCTCTTCGAACTATTGTTAGTTAGGAAGTTGGAAGAATTAGGCCTTTTCTTATAATTCTCTTCTTTCTCTTCTTGGGCTCTAGTGAGGCCACTCTTAACCAACAATGCCTTGTTCAACACTGCTCCAAAAGTAGGTAACTCGAAAGGAACCACCTGTTGCATAATGTTCATTCTTAGCCCACCTTCGAACTTTCGTGCTCTGCTACCTCGTCTGCTTCAAATACTGATGCAAATTTAGACAACTTCGTAAACTCGGCTTCATATTCTACAATCGTCTTATTCCCTTGCTCTAACTTCGAAAATTCCCTTTGTTTTTATAGATGAACACTCCTAGGGAAGTATTTCTCATTGAATGCATTCTTAAACCTTTCCCATGTATAGGGGTTGGCATCATGTTCATGTATGCACTTCTCCATCTGCCACCAATCATTAGCTATTCCTTGTAGCATAAACGTAGCATACGTCACCTTCTGATCATCCGTACACTCAAAAACGGGAAACAACTTCTCCATTTCTGTCAACCATTTTTCAGCCTCCAAAGGGTCTGTGGCTCCGTCAAATGCCAAGGCTATCTTCTTAAACTCAGTAATGTTACAATGTGGCCTTGGTTGTGGCCCAACACCTGGTTGCATCCGCTGTTGTTGCTCCATAAGTGTAGTCAAGTTATTCCCTATGGTGGTTTGTTGTTGCACCACCCCGGCCAAAGTCTCAAGCACTTGAACCATTCCAACTGGATTGGAGATTGCAGCTTGTTCTTGTTGTCCCAACTCTTGCCCTGGATTTCCTCTGACTGCTTGAGAACCACTACCATTATTAGTCACATTCCCTCGCCGATTGTTATTATCAGTCCGTCGATTCGTTTGACCCTGGCGTGTATTCCTAGCCATATTTGCCAATGTCTCCTCATGTTCCATTGCAACCTATATGTATCAATAATAAAACCTCATCTTATTCTATTCGTAAGTCCCTATAACATGTAAATAAAATTAACATTATACCAACTTATAAGCGTTCCCAATCCTACATCTACCCAATCTCACCACTATTCTATAATAGCCCTTAAAATTATAACCCGGCTCTGATACCACAAAATTGTCATGCCCCAAGCTTCGTGACAATGCCGCACACTCATTTAAGTGAGCATGGAAGGCTAAAAGTCCAACACAAAACCAACAATATAAAATACTCAAATTAAATCCTTAATTATCATAATGCTAAAATCCATAACAATAGATAATCCTTATCATATGAAATTGTCCACCAAGTCCACTAATATAATTCACTAACAAAATAATAATCCAAGTACTAAAATCATAATCCTACTCTCGGCACTCCCAAAAGTAAAACCCTGTGCAACTCTACTCCTCAAGATCTAAAAATAAATAAATAAAATAAGGGTATGCTAGATAGCTCAGTAAATAACCAACCATCACTGCTAGCTGGATCAAGTATACAAAAAACATAAATAAATAGTTGATAACCAATAAATGTAATTTTTGTTACAATTCAATAAATGACAATTATTTGTAAGATGGTTTCATAACTAAAAATATACAATGTACAATACAATTTAATTGAAAATCCAACAACATAATTCAAAGTAAATTCGTTATTCAAATCGATGGTTCGATATTCAGATGGTTCAATGATTTGATTCAGAAAACTCAAGTCTTGTTGACTACAGTCACTTAGCCCGTGACAAGGCCTAGAACCACACATAGGTCGGTGGTAAAGCCCTAAAAGAAACTAGTTTCTATGCCAATAAATAACCCCCATTGGCTAGGGTCCAAATCATAGTCAGACTAAAGTGATGTTCAAAATTCAAACAATGCACAACTTTTAAATAAAATATTCAATATTTTCAAAATAAACATTTGGTACAATTTTCAGAATAGTTCCACAAAATATTCAAATAATTTTCATAATAATATTCGATGTTGTTTTATACTTGACCCATACTTTATTTTAAGAGAATGTGAAATCTATAAATAAATATTTAATTTTAAACGATTCAGTAGGAATAAAAATGAACCAACAGTGATAGAAGGTTACTTACCTCAAATAGCTAAAATAATATTTCCCAAGCTAATCTCAAATTACCAAGATCCACCTCAATCTCACAAACCTAATAAAATATTACACCGCATAAACAATTATTATGTGCACCCATCTTTCTCTTCTTGTAACAACAATAGAATAAATTAACCCAATTGCCTATTAGGAACTCCCACAATTTAGTATCAAAACAAAGCCATCACGGCTTCGGCAATTCTCAACCCATATTATTCTATTGTTGTTTATATACATGTAAAAATTTGTAACTACTTGTAATCAATCTTGTATCCCACAAACACACCACCATTAAACCTAACCTACCACATATCAATCTCAAAATATGAGCCACCTAAACGGAATGCAAAATACACTCTAAAATTGAGTGAAACCGAGACCCCCAACATAGACTACATCAAAATTTTTATTTAATCATATATGCCCATAAAATCATCTATTAATATATTAACACTAAAATCATAGATAGGAATACAATAAAATAAATCTTACCTAAGTGATGAATAACGCAAAACCACTACTCTTATGAATCCTCCCTCTTCCGTTTGGTTTTGGTTTCTTTTCTTTAATTTTTTTTTTCAAACCCTTGTTGCCTTGCCTTTCCGCAGCATCCACGCCTCCCCTTGTTTGTTTGTTTGTTTGTTTTTTTTTTTCTTCTCCAAAACTAAAGGCCACGGCATGATACCGTACTTAACCTAATATTCTTTTCTTTTAAATTGCAAAATTACCACATATGTTATAGAAATAATAATGCCATCTCATAAATAATTCCTTGATATTACTAACTGACCCATATAAATTAATTTAATTACCAATCTATCCAAAAATAATTATATACAAAACTTGGGTTTTACATTTAGTCCTGTATTTTTTGTAGATATACTTCCAGCCTATGACAGTGAATGACTTCAAAATAGATGTGGATGATGCTTGTGGAGGGGAAATTGAGATTGAGAGGATTCCAACTCGCATGATTGAAGCAAGGTCAAAAGATTTAGTTCCAGTTTTTGTTTATCTTCAAACTCCCAAATTCCAGCAGGCGAGGTGTGCTGAGGTTCTATAATTCCTTTTTATTCAGTAATTTTATTTTATTTATTTTACTTATGTTTCATTTTGTAGTTACTGTTTTTTGCACTTTTGTTTAACAGTATGGCATTCTACTTGTTTCTGAAATAACATTTTTTTTCCCTTCTTTGTCCCCAGGACTCCTGCTTCAGGTAACAATACCGTGGGTGTTGATTTTCGACCACACAACCAAAAAGGGGAACTCAGCTAGAGAGCATCGGTAGAATAGATTAAGCCCAAACAACCTATCACAAAAAGATAAGAATCCCACGGTGGTTCGTCCACCCAAGGGCACTCCGACAATCAAGTCAGTAAAATATCTCTCAAAGATAACCAATAGTGCTTAACTCACTAGACAAAGCATAAAAGACATACCTTAGACCCATGAGGATGCCTCCCTTTTATAGCCAACACAATCCTAGTCCCAATTGAAGCCTAGCTCTAATGGACTTAGGATTATTGCTAATCTTGGACTCCCAGTAGGATTAGGATAAACTCTCTAAGAGTCTTATCTTTACCCAAACTGAAGTCTTCTCCCATTCTAGGACTCTTGTCCCTTATCCACTTATCCCGGATTCCAGTATTCTCGCAGATAACCTTGGCCTAGCCGAGATCATCTCAACATTATGACTAGGACACGTGGCACCCCGGCTGGCACTTCGATGACACCTAGGCTACGTGTTGTCATTCAAAATTTATGTCCCCACAACTGCCCGCTAGGTTCTATTACCTCGGCATCCTGAGGTGATGGAACCTATATCATTTCCTCCATTTAGCACATCGGCTAAGCTCACTCCATTATTCTTTACCGAGGTCATCACTTGTCGGCTCAATATGACCAAGACCTATAGTCTGCTTTCATCAATACTTTGGAGCCAGCAACCAAGTTCGTTCAAGTTTCTCAGCCGAAACTGTCCTCCTAGCCGAGGTATTTGCTTAATTGAATCAAGAGCTCCAAGAGTTCCAACATGCGTATGAGCTGGCACGCACAGTATTTCAACCATTTTTACCATGCATCTTTTCTGTACTAGACCGTACCTGATACGCACCATCAAGTCGCATCATTTTTGCGTGCACCATCTGACAAGCACGTTGTCCAAGGCACCATAATTGCCATTTTGCCGCTGTAAACTGCCCGGAACTCCGCTCCACGCGCGAGGGAGCAAATTGTGGTTCATAGCTACTACAGTTCGAACTCCTGTCATGGTTCTAAATCTAATCTCACAAAGTGCAATGTAAGACCGATAAATCACCAAAGAGTCGAAATTCGGCAATTGGTTTTGGAAAATCAATTTTGAATCAAAAAGCGTCAAACATGGACTGCTTTGCCAGATTTCAAAGTCACCACCTAAATATTTTATTTTGGGAAATTTAGGAAACCCTGACTCGTGCCAAAGGCCACGTGTCCGTCATCACCAAAGTTGCCTTGGTTCGGGAACTTGGGTACGAGAGGGGAAGGTCCTGAAATGAGCACCCTTGCTCACCTAATCAAAGATTGGCCTCTACTAACATGATATGTTGTTTTTGAAAACACATGCGTTCTTATTGCTGTTTATTAATCTAAAATTACTATGTGATGCGCACAGCATACAAGTATAGACTCAATCACGCGGATTGGAACAAAACAACTCATGTTTGTTTTTGAAAATGGTTTGAAGTTGCTACTCGCAAGTAGGCTAAGACACGGATTTGCCACCCTCAAGTGGGCTTAGAAAAACATGATTTTGCCACTTCAAGTGGGCTTAAAACTCACAATCATCGAGTTGTTCCAATTCGGGCAATCAAACCTTCATCCACAAGCATTCAAGCAGTTAAACACATAAGCACATAGCCTCATGGCAAGCATGCTATCATGGCAGTCACTTACACACATGCAAGGATGCTAAAGCGTAAACACTCACAGTGTACTCTGAGCCAAAAAAGAAGCTAGTTAGTAATCAATGCATGATCCTAGCTATGTTAAGATGCCTAATGCAACACATGCAAAAATGCAACTAAGTAGGCTCGGCTATCTAAGATGGCATATGAATGCAACACTTGATGCACGTATTCAAATAGGAATTGAAATACGATGCAGCTTGAATGATGCGCTGAAACCGGTGCATGCAAAACAGATGAATGATGCACGCATGCAAAGTATAAGTATGCTAATTGAAATATGCCCTAAAACTAACCATCGAAAGCTTGTAAATAAAAGGGAGAAAGAAATGGGGGTTGGAAGACATACATCACACACACACACACACTTATTACAAAATTCGCCCTTTCGACGGAGGGTCCGAATGAAACAACTAACTAGCTATGCTAAGTTAATTAATTATTACACAACCGAATTGAAACAAATAGCTATACTAAGCTAGTTGAGATATTACACAACAAATTGAATGACTAATCATGCAAACTAATCACAAGCAGTGAAATGGCCTTGCGGGCAAGGAAGAGATGCATGCTCGGTCGGCATTGCTCGGAAATCCACTGCCGTGCCTCATGATGCCTCTGTTTGCACTGTTTTGGACTTTTGAAAATTGTACCCACTTCCAAGATGCTTCTGATCCACCTTATGAACATGCTGAGGGGTGGTCGGCCAAGAAGAATGGCCATTGGCCAGAGTTTATGGCTATCAGCCAATTTTGATGGTTGATCGGCAGACTTGGTGGCCGGTCGGCCACTGCTTCTTGCAAATTCTCCTTTTGCTGCAACAGAGCACTAATAGAGGCATGACAGTGTATTTGCAAGAAAATATGCGTGCAACTACACTCCTTATCATGTCTTAAGCTCAAAGGAGTGTAATGCTCGCCTCTCGAGCCACCAATCACGCATCTCAATGCATGATGGCCAAAGACGCCGAGTTACACAAATCAATGTCCATGAATGCACACAAATAACACATAAGACTCAATGAACCTCTACCTTATGATGCATGATCAAAGGTGTCAGTGACCGAAAAATGAGGGGTGTTTCATCACTTCAAGTATGAAATGTCCATCGTTTCTCGTGTTTGGATTAATATCCAATCCAACCACAATGCAATGCAACAAACATGCTAACATAATGCCATGCAACAACATGCAAACACAAAGCCATGCAACAACATGCAAACAACAATGCTATGCAACAACATGCTAAACAACATGACCATGGCAAGGGCTATGCAATGCAATACTCAATGGACCAAACCAATCTCAAACAAGCTTCAAGCATGCCAAGACAATGGCCAAAACATGTTGATAATGAAGTCCAAGAACAAATACAAGCATGCATGCCAATTGGCTCAAGAATTAAGGCATTAAGGTGTAACTCTCAAGAGCACTTAAAGAATGAAAAACATGGAAGTGTGACAACACTATATGCTCTGAAATATCATTCCAAATGATGCCAAAACAATGCAAATACCTCAAATCAAGCATGCAAAATACCTCAAAACTCAAAGCTAGTCAAGGCATTAACACCATAGCTATACAAGGCAAACCCCAAAGGGCCAAGGACAACCAAAACAGTCCCAAGGCAGGTCAAAACAAGGCCAAAAAAAAAATGCTTGAACATAGTCAACACATGCTAGAATAAAAGGCCAAAAGCATGAAGCATGCAAGGCCAATGAGGGGGATTGCACTACACCTACCAAAACCAAGCATGAGATAACTTTACCAACAAAAATTAGAGTTGTATTATGGCAAAATAACACCCAAAACACACTGAAATGGTAGCACGAAAGCTTAGGCAAGACGACATGCATATTGGCTCATATTTAAGGCATAAAGCACCAACCCTCCAAAGCATTGAAAGAGTGAAAGATGTGAAGGCATGACCACACTACACACACTGAAATCACATACCAAATGATGCTAAATCATGCAAATAGCCCAAGCAATGCATGCTAGTGACTATGAAACTCAAAGCTAGTGAGCAAGATTGCACTATGGCTATACAAAGCAAGGCATGCATGACCCAAAACACTTAAAATAGAGCTTAAGCATGGAAAAATATGGTTAAAAGCTTGCTAGAGTGGAGCCAAAAACATGCTAGAATGATGGTCCAAAGCATGATGTATGTTAAGGCTATAAGGAGGATTGCACTATAAGTGCAAGGAGCATGCAAGAGGTAATCAAACCAAGCCAAAACATAGCTATATCATGTTAAAATAAGGCCTAAGGCATGTTGAAATGGAGCCAAAACATGCTAGAAAGACATGCTACTTTGATGAGCCATGAACACAAGCAAACAAAGGAAAAGAAGAGGGGACAACCCCCACCCATTTGGGGCCTCAAAACACACTTTCTACCACTGAAAATCCATTGGATTTTAGTGGCTAGAAGGCCAAGAGAGGGTGATCTCAAAGGCCTAAAAGGATGGTACAAAACAAGGCCAAAAAAGGCACAAAAGGAGGTAGACCACCCCCAACACCAAAGGTGCCTCAAACAAACACTTTAAGCACTTAAATATAGAACTTTTTTCAGTTGAAAGCAAGGCCTAAAACAATATGCAAGGATGGCCAATATGGTATACTCATCCTCGAAGCACAGCTTCGAAACCAGCAACTTCTGAGGCAAAAATTAACTTTTAGAGCTCAAATAACACTCCCAAGAACCTCAGCTCAAAGATGGTGGTGTGTTACTAGGTGTTGTAGTGCAAAAGTGGAGAGAACCCACTTTAAGGCTCACAATAGCACAATATATATATATATAGAGATATCTTGTCTCTAATACAAATTTCAGAACCTCTGGAAAGGGAGAGGGACCTCCCTTCTTATAAAAATCCAAGTCTTAAGCTTGTTGAACAAGCTAGAGGCTTGGTTCAATCCCTCCATACATGGAGGATGACATCTATGCTCACCAACTGTCATAGCTGGCAAGAAAATATTTGGAAAAGCAAATAAAAAGGCCTAGACCAACAAACATGGCCGACCGGCCAAAAAGGGTGCCGACCGGCCACTATTTATGGCCGATGGAGAGAATACATGGCCGATGGGCACAAGGCCTGGCTGATGAGTTGTAGGGCTGGCCAACAAGCCACCCCCTTCCCTCAGAAACAAAACCACAAGCTCTTGGTCCACAACCAAGCACAAAACAAACAAGTTGAGAGGTTCTAAGCCAAGGCGCACAGTCGAGACCTTCAGGAACTCAAAATGAACACGAGCATGGATAATAATCGAGTGTTCAAACGATGACATCCAAGTCTTGAGGACAGTCAAAAATGGGATGTCTATAGCCGCCATTTCATGCGTTTGATCAAAATCAACTCTCTCTCCGTCTTTTCAATTCTGCATCTTCGTTCTTGTTCAAACTTTCTCTCTCAAATTCTCCATTGCTGCTTTCGCGAAGCTTTCTGCAACCAATTTCACTCTCTACCTCCGGCGAGGCTTTCATTGCACTTCTTTGCTTACTACCACCGTCTGACACCGACGTACTTCACACCGGTCTTTTGTTAATCTAAACAATCATTCTTCAATGTTAGGCCAAAGTGCCTTCTTTCCTTTTTTGAATGCATTCTTTAATTTCTTCTTTCAGCGTGGTTGTATGTGTCTTCTTTTTACTCTTGTATGATTCTATACTTAGAATAATTTGCATGTCTTCAAAATACACCTTAACTGTGCAATCTCCTCGGGGTGTAACAACTCGGTTGTAGCCACTCATCGATTAACTAGGCTTTGACCTAACACTTGAAAATATTTATCATAATATTTCCACAAGTGTTACTCACAACTTGCCACTTTACTCAAGTCCTCTGTCTTCTATTATTGCAGCATAATCTTGGTTTAACTTTAACTTGTAATTTTTTCTCAAAATTTCAACAAGTGTTAAACCATCTTCCTTTAACATCACCTCGGCTTAACTTCAACTTGTAAATTTTTCTCAAAATTTCAACAAGTGTTAAACCATCTTCCTTTAGCATAACCTCGGCTTAAATTAAACTTGTAAATTTTTCTCAAAATTTCAACAAGTGTTCAGCCAACTTTAGCTTGTAAATTCCAGCTCCTAAGCGATCATTCCAGCCCTTTGCCCCCTAATGTGAACCTAAGTTCCACTTGGGTTCTCATTAAGCATGGGGTTTTTGACCTTGTCGCCAAGGTCAAATTCAAACAAAAACTGGCTGAGGTTACCAACCTTGGTCTCTTTGTTAATTTGACCAACACGTACTTAGTTCCAATCTGTGTCTGCCTCCACCAATATGGCAAGTCCAAGTTAATCCAACTTAGTTCAACTCTATTATATGCAAGTATAATTCAACTCTGCCATATAATAAGTCTAAGTTATTCGTCATGTTTCAATCAGAAACATCGCCAACTTAGTTCAACTCTATTATATGTAAGTAAAATAAGTCTAAGTTATTCATCATGTTTCAATCAGAAACATTGCCAACTTAGTTCAACTCTATTATATGCAAGTAAAGTTTCTACTCTGTCATATAATAAGTCTAAGTTATTCATCATGTTTCACTTAGAAACATCGCTAACTTAGTTCAACTCTATTATATGCAAGTAAAGTTTCTACTCTACCATATAATAAGTCTAAGCTATTCGTCATGTTTCGCTTAGAAACATCGCCAACTTAGTTCAACTATATTATATGCAAGTAAAGTTTTTACTCTGCCATATAATAAGTTTTAGTTATTCATCATGTTTCGATCATAAACATCGTCATAGGACTGGTCGGTCCTATCGCACAGATTTCAAATTCACAAAAATCAAACTAGTACTTTTATTATTACTTCAGCTGATATGCCCTATTGCCGGCAACCTTTCTCAGGATGAGGTCCCTATCCTTGAACTCTCTTGGGCTGACCTTCTTGTTTGTAAGCCCTAGCAAGTTGTTGCTGGTATGCCCCCAGCCGAATTGCTATTCTATTGCACGTTGCAGGTGGATTTCAACAACATTTTCACGCTTTTTTACATAGGCTTCAGCTTCTTTTTGCATGTAAGGCCAAAAGAATCCCTACGATATTGCTCTATGGGCAAGGGATCTGCCCCCTGCATGGCTTCCACATACTTCTTTGTGGACCTTATATCAAAATTCTTTAACTTAGGCCGAGCTCTTCTCTTCTCAGACTTAATCACCTAGGCCGAGATCTTGTCTTCTAGGATCTGGGATCTAAGATCTGGAATTCGGGATCTGCTCACTTGGGCTGAGCTCTTGTCTTCTCGGACCTAACCATCTAGGCCGAGATCATGTCTTCTAGGATCTAGGATCCGGGATTTGGAATCCGGGATCTGAGCTCTTGTTTGTTGTATCCAGTGTTATCTCGGCTTTGCTTCGGTGAACCGTTTCTCTTCTCTTGTTTGGACGCCTTTGTCCCCGGTGTGTCTTCCTCGGCTCTAGCATATTTCTCAATTCTGGCCATGAGCTCCTCCATGCTTTTTGGTAATGTCTTGCCAATGACTTTCGAAGTGGATAATCATCTTTCAGGCCATTCTTAAAAGACATGACCGCCACCTCTTGGTTGCACTCGGGTATTCGGTTGAACACTTCATAATACCTTTTGGCATAGGCCCTAAGGCCTTCATCCTCACTGATTCTCAGAGCCATCAAGGAATCCACCCTCAGCAACTGTAGTTTGTTTGTTACAAACCTAGCCACAAACATCTCGGCCAGGCCCTCCCAGGTTTTCACAGTTCCTTTCGGCAACTTGTGAAACCAGTTCGATGCAATTTTCCTGAAGGACGAGGGGAACACTTTGCAGAGCAACGACTCATTCCCGGTGTATAATGCCATCGAGTTCAAGTACAAGACGATGTGAAATTTAGGATCTGACTTACCGTCGTATATCTAGAATCTCAGTATGTGGAACCTCTTCGGGGCTTCAAATTTGTCCAATTCTACTGAGAACGGCATTCTCGGCTTGACCGGAGAAGTTACCTCGGCTTTTTGCCGCTTCCTCTGGAGGTCATCCCTCAAACCCTCCTTGGTCCGTCCAGGAGTTCAGCTATCTCCAGATTACAGGCTTTTTGGTGCACTACTTCCAGTGTCATTGTGGGTCCTTTTGGACTTCCCTCCATTGGTCGTGTTGAAACAGAGCTCCTTCCCCTGAACATCCCGATGTTCTCTGGTGCAGTCTTCTTGGGTTCGACATGTCTTCTGGGATTCTCTTCTCGTTGATTCTCCACGCTTTAGACACCCCATTTTTGACCGACCTTAAGACTCAGACGTCATCGATTGAGCGCTCGGTGATTATGCATGTTGTGCTTGTTTCGAGGTTTCAGATTTTTCGGCTAAGTGCCTTGCCTCCGGGCCTCTGAACTCTTCGTGTTTTGGCTTGGTTTGTGGACCAAGCCTTGTTTTCCTTGCCCGATGGAGGGGAAGGTCTTGTAGACCACCTCTTTGTGGTCGTAGACCACTTTTCGTGGTCGTAGACCACTTTTCTCATTTGGAGACTAGTTTCTGATTTTCAGAGCCTTCGGTCGCGCCCCTTGACTCGAGATCGCTTAATGTTCTCTGTTTAGTGTGGTTTTTGAACCACACCTTGTTGCCTCTGTCTAGAGGGACACTGTGGTCTAGGAGACCACTTTTGGTGCCCGTAAACTACTTTTCGAGGCTTCCAGCTGCGCGCATTGCCTCTCGAACTTTTGTCTTGCATCCGTTTTGGTTTGTTTTTGGCACAAACCTGGTTTTCCTTGTTTGGAAGGTGGTACAAGGGTGGGAGACTAGTTCTTCCCCTTGGAGACCACTTTTCTTCCCGCTAGCCAGTTTTCTGGTCGGCCAACTGGTCTCCTTGGTCTTTAGGCTACATTTTCCGGTCGGCCACCACACTATTGGCTTGCTTTCAGTGTGTAGACTTCTCCTACCCATGGCCAACTACTTGTTGTCTTTGGAGACCACTTGTGGTGGTCGGCTGACCACTTTAAGTAGCTGGCTGACCATTTCAAGTGGTCGACTGCTTTTTGTCACCTTTTTGGAGATATTTTCCTCCAGCTGCCAGCTGGAGGGCACTGAAACCATCCTCCATACACGTATATGGAGGGATGGCCTTGGACCCTTAGCTTCCTCAAGAAGATTACACTTTTGTTCTCTATATAAGAGAATCTCCTCATCCCTTCTCCAGGTTCAATTCTAGAGGCTTGAGAGTTATACATACATACGTGTATCTATCTTGCATCTTCCTTTCATTTTTGTGCTTTAAAGTGTAATTTTATCATACTTTAACACACAAACACACACTCAAACACCATACTCTTGGAGCTGAGGTCCCTTGAAGTTGTTTTTGAAGTTTTTGGACTGGTTTTGGTTCAAAAAGTGTGCTGGAGTTGCAACTTTGAAGGTGATCATCAAGGGTGAGTTACTAGCCCTTTAATCCTTTGATTTATCTTACTCTTTTGGACCTATTTGCATGCTGATTTAAGCTTAACTTTCTACTACAAAAAGTTCTGATTTTTCATGCTTATCATGTTTTTTTAAGGTCACTTTTGTGTTGGGGGCAGTCTACCCCCTCTTAGGCCTTGTTTGGCCTTGTTCTTATGCTATCTTTTTAGCTTTTGGGACCACCTTGTTTTGGTCTTCTCACCACTGAAACTCAAAGTAATTTCAGTGGTGGGAATGTTTTTTTAAGGTCCCAAATAGGAGAGGGTCATCCAATCTCCTTGTGTTTTGAATACTTGCTTCATATGCCTCATGTTTGAGCATGTTTATTAAGCTTGTGTTGGCTTGTTCTTAGCATGTGTTTGGGGTTATTTTGAGATGGCATGCCACTATTTTTGGTTGTCTTGAGCACCTCATGCATGTATAATACACTTGTAGTGTAAATTTCATAAACTAGTCTTGTATGCTTCATGAAGTAGCATGTCTTTCTAGCTTATGTTGACTCCATTTCAGTAGGTTTTTGGTGTTGTTTTAACATTCCATAACTCTGTTATGGTTGGGTTTGATAGCCCCATGCATGCTCCATGCACTTGTAGTGCAATTCCATAAACTAGCCTAATGTGTACCATGCTTTAGACTATCTTTCTAGCATGCTTTTGGCTTAACTTCAAGAAGCTTTTGTCCATGTTTTACCATGCTCTAGCTCTGATTTGTGTTTTTTGGTCATGCATGCCATGCTTTGTATAGCTATAGTACATTCTAGCTTGTTAGCTTTGTGTATTGAGTCCACTAGCATGCATTGCTTGGCCTATTTGAATGATTTGGCATCGTTTGAAATGTGATTTCAGTCCATATAGTGTGGTCATACACTTGCATCTTTCACTTACTCAATGCGTTGGAGGGTTTGCCCTTTATGCCTTAACATGAACCATTGCGTATGCCTTCCTGCCTAAGCTTGCGAGCTATCATTTCAGCAAGTTTTTGGGGTTATTTTACCATGATATAACTCTGATTTTTATTGGCGAAGCCATCTCATGCTTGGTCTTGATAGGTGTAGTGTAATCTTCCCTTTTGGCCTTGTATGCATCATGCCATATGCCCTTCATGATAGCATATTTTGGCTCCCTTCCATACATGTTTTATACTCATTTTGACATGTTCTAGGACTGTTTTGGGTTGCCTTTGCCATATGTTTCATGTTTTGCATAGTTGTAGTACAAATGCCTATCCTAGCTTCAAGCTTTGGGTATCATAGCATGCTTCATTTGTGTTGTGTACATGATTTGGCATCATTTACCATGACATTTCAGAGCATGTAGCATCGCCATGTTCCCACTTCATTCACTCTTTAAGTGCCTTTGAATGTTGAGCATTGTTGCCTTGCTTGTGGCGTAGCATGTATGCCATCTTGCCTAGGTCCTTGAGCCCTCATCTCAGCATGTTTTGGTTCTTGTTTAGACCTATTTGAGCTCTATCCATGGTTGGTTCATGCCTTTGTACCATGTATTACATGCCCCCCTTGTAGTCCTCTTTTCTAGCTTTAATGCTTAAGGACCTTTGCATGCTATACTTGTATTGTTTGAATGATTTGGCATAATTTCTTAAGTGATTTCAGTGCACATAGTGTTGTTACACTTCCACATTTGTCACTCCTTGAGCACTCTTCAGAGTTGTGCTCTTGGGCCTAGTTTATAGGCCAATGCATGTGCATGCATGCCTTGCATTTTGTGCTTTTGTTTTGGTGTTATGGCCACTGATTTGGGCATGACTGAGGTCTATCCCCTTTTAGTTTAAGTCCATTGAGCATGTTTGCTTTCATGTTATTTGCATGCTTACATTGCATCATGTTGTTACATGCATTAGCATTGCTTGCATGCTATTAGCATTGTTAAATTGATCACGTCACATCGCATTGAGTACGCCATGTTGTTCATTCCATTGAGTATGCCATGTTGTTACATTGCATTGTGTATGCCATGTAGTTGCATTGTGTTTTGCATGTCTTGTATTGCATGTTTGCATACTTAAGTGGCATTACATTGTATTTGGCATACTTGTTTTGCATTTGTTGTTTGGATTAAGTGTTAGTCCAAACACGAGAAACGAGGGACGTTTCATACTTGAAGTAATGAAACGTGCCTCAATTCTCGGTCGCCGACGCTCTTGATCATACATGATAGAGTTCTAGGCTTTATGTGTTTATGTGTGCATTCATTTTACATTGAATTGTGCAATTTCGCTTCTCAGCCATCATGCATCGAGATGCGCGATTGGTGGCCCGAGGGTCAAGAACCACACTCCCTTGAGCTTATGAAATGATAGGAAGGGTGATTGTGCACACATATCTCGCAAATACATTGCCATGCCCTTTCTTGCTCTCTGTTGCAGAAAACTGGAGGAATGCAGCAAAAACTAGCCCGGCCCGGAAAAACTAGGCCGCCGACCGCTTTTCGGTATGCGACAACAAAAGTGGTCGACGATTATTTGGACACATCAACAACTGGTCGGCAGCCCTCCCACAGGTCCCCAAGGTGAGTTAGAAGCTTTTTGGAGCTTGGTGCAAGGTTCTGAGAACAGCTGCAAACAGAGGCAAATCGGGGCATCGCGTTGGATTTCTGAACGAGACGACCGGGCATGCATGCACTCTTCTCCCTTTGAGGACCTTGCTTTACTGTTTTACTTAGCTAATTTGCTTAGCTAGTTTATGCTTTGGTTTTGTAATTAAGTAGTTAATGCGTTTAGCTGCTTAATTGTTTTGTAATAGTTAGTTAACTAGGATTAGTTAATTAGCTTGATCTGTAATAATTAGTTCAATTAGCTTAGATTAGCTAGTTAGCTTCTTATTCAGACCCTCCGTTGAGGGGGCCAATTGTTGTAATAAGAGTGCGTGTGTGTGATGCATGTCTTCCAGCCCCCATTTCTTTCTCCCTTTTACTTAACCGCTTATGATGGTTAGTTTTAGGGCATATTTCGATTACCATACCTTATGCTTCGCATGCATGCATCCATTCATCTATCTTGCATGCACCGGGCTCGGCGCATCATTCTAACTGCATTGTATTTCAATTCCAATTTGAATACATGTACCAAGTTGCATTTCACATGACATTCTAGATAGCCGAGCCTATCTTAGTTGCATTTTCGCATGTGTTACATTAGCCATCTTAACATGAACTAGGATCATGCATGATTTCTAACTAGTTCTCTGTTTTGGCTCGGAGTACACTGTGAGTGTTTACGCTTTAGTATACTGCATGTGTGTTAATGTTGCCATGTTGGCATGCTTGCCATGAGGCTAACTGCTTAAGTGATTAACTGCCTGAATGCCTGTGGGTGAAGGTTGGATTGCTTGAATTGGAACAATTCATCAAATCCCCGATTTAGCCTACTTGTGAGTAGCAAACTTCAAATCATTTTTCACAAACGAACATGCAACGTTTTGTTCCAACTTAGGCGGTCTAGTCTATACTTGTATGCTGTGCGCATCACATAGCAATTCTAGGTTAATAATCGGAATAAGAACACATGTGTTTTCAAAAATAAAATATCATGCTTTGTACAGGCCGATCTTTGATCGGGCGAGCGGGGTTGCTCATTGCATGACCTTCCCCTCTCGTACCCAAGTTCCCAAGCCGAGGTAACTTTGGTGATGACGGACACGTGGCCTTAGGCACGAGTCAGGGTTTCCTAAATTCCCCCAAAATAAAATATTTAGGTGGCGACTCTGTATCTGGCAAAGCAGTCCATGTTTGGCACTTCTTTCTAAAAATTAGTTTTCCAAAACGATTTGCCGGATTCGGACTCTTTGGTGATTTATCGGTCTCACATTGCACTTTGTGAGATTAGATTCGAAACCGTGACATTGAGTCCAAACTGTAGTAGCTAGAGAAAGAAACGAATTCGCGCCCCCTCGCGTGCGGAGCCGGGAGTTCTCGAGGCGGTCTACAGTTGCTGGTGACTCTGCTGGGGATTTAGAGAACTTGACTCGAGCTCATGATATGTTGTTTTGACTACACTTATGTGTTTCTTTGCATTACATTTGTATTGGTGCACCTAAGACACCGTGTTTTCCGTATTCTATTCCTGAACGATTTACCGGAGGCTTGCTTTGAGAAGCGTGCCATAAGGCTGACGGGTTGTAGGCTCTGCCACGACGGGAACACAAACCTCGGTTTTTACCGAGGCACCCTCTTTGACCATTCGATCTAGTGCATATCGGAATCCATAGTGACCATTCCAACTAGGACAGGTTGCTTACCCGATTATAGGTTGTTTAAAACCGCTGTGTGCGTAGTGAAACCCTAGCTCCTAACAAAATAGGACAGGGAAACCCTACCCCAACATAAGGGTGTTTTGGCTCTCATTTGCTTGCTATGTGCTTTTAGAGTGTGCCTCTACAGGAATGCATGTATCAGTTTGCAAGTCTGGGTATCAAGCCTGAGGGCATCAGTATTTGAAGAATCAGTTTTACCTGAGGGTATCAGTTTTGGGGCAGCCATTTGGGCACAGTAAACAGTGGTTGAGAACAGTGTATTCGGCTTGCAAATGCCAACTGAGTGTTGTTATGCCAACTGTGTATTGTCTTTATTTAAGCCATTATGTTGTCCGTTTTTCTAGTTGTATGTTTCCTTATTATGCTTTATTTATCTTGTTGCAAGGTAATTTAGCACAATTGCATCCGACCAGGTAGATATTCCCCGACCACTCTAGGTTAGAGGTCGAAGACTTAATCGATCCGAGGATCTGATAGACGGACAAGCAGTGTACCTTTCTTTACCCCTGGTTACCAGACGGAGGTCAGTAAGGTGCAGTGTATCAGTACAGCAGTTGCCAGATCAGGGGTCTTTGAGTAGTTGGGTTGAGGTTTCCGAGTTTACTGCAGAGACAGATATACCGGGTATTCAGTTAGACCAACATCCTATGGCAAGTATGGAAGAGATGATGCGTCGACTCCATGAAAGTATGCAAGTGATTGTAGACATGCCCATGGGCCTCACGCTACAGTTCGGACTCGATTTATGTCGGTTCTTAATCTGATCTCGCAAAGTGCAATCCGAGATTGATAAATCACCAAAGAGTCCAAATCCGGCAAATCGTTTTTGGAAAACAGATTTTTTTTAAAAGAAGTGCCAAACATGGACTGCTTTGCCATATACAGAGTCGCCACCTAAATATTTTTATGGGGGAATTTAGGAAACCCTGACTCGTTTGCCTAAGTTCACGTGTCCGTCATCACCAAAGTTGCCTCGGCTCGGGAAGTTGGGTACGATTGGGGAAGGTCAGCTATGAGCACCCCCGCTCGCCCAATCAAAGATCGGCCTCTACTAACCATGATATCTAGTTTTGAAAACATTATGCGTTCTTATTCCGATTAATTAGCTAACCTTACTATGTGATGCGCACAACACAAAAATATAGACTAGATCGCCTAATTTGGAACAAAGCATTGCATATCCGCTCGTTTGAAAGGCAGTTTGAAATTTGCTACTCGCAAGTAGGCTAAAAAACGGATTTCAACGAGTTGTTCCAACTCAAACAATCCAACTTTCACCCACAAGCATTCAGGCAGATATATCACATAAGCATATAGCCTCATGGTAAGCATGCTTTCATGTTAACATTCACACTCATGTAAGATGCTAAGACATAAAAAGCTTATCGAGTACTCCGAGCCAAAACAAAGAACTTGTTAGCAATCAATGTATGATCCAAGTCCATGTTAAGTGGCTAATGCACCGCATACAAAATGTAACTAGAATAGGCTCGGCTATTCTTAGGATGGCATGTGGAATGCAACAAATAGCATGTATTCAAGTTAGATTTGAAATACTATGCAATTAGCATGATGCGCCGAGCCCGGTGCATGTAATACAAATGAATGGATGCACGCATGCATAGCATAAGGATTCTAAATTAAATATGCCCTAATACTAACCATCCAAAGCAGGTAAGTAAAAGGGAGAAAGAAGTGGAGGTTAGAAGACATGTATCACACGTACCCACACTTATTACAAATTCGCCCTCGCTCGGAGGGACCGAAAGAATAATACCATTTAATCAACTAACAAGCTAATTAATTAAATTATACAACACTTAACTAATTAACGAATCAATTAAACTACTGAAAGCAGTAAAGGGTCTCTGGAAGAGGGATGCACGCATGCTCGGATTGGCTTCGTCCAGAAATCCAATGCCATGCACAAGCTGCCTCTGTTTACCCTACTCTGCTCCTCTAAAAATTGCACAATTCCCAAGGAACACTCTCTGAACACTGTGGAGGGTCACTGGCCAAGGGGGAACACCACCGGCCAAGGATGAGTGGTCATCGACCATCTATTGAGCTCTCGGCCACCAATTCATGGCCGGTCGGCACTGGATATGGTCGGTCAGCCATATATGCCTGCAGAATCCTATTTTGACAGCAGCAGAGGGCAAATATGGCATGACAATGCATTTGAAGCAAATGTGTGCACCAACACCCTCCTTATCATGTTCATGACTCAAAGGAGGATGGTCCTTGATTCTCGGACCACCAATCGCGCATTTCAATGCGTGATGGCGCAAGAAACCAAGTATGCCATTTCAATGTGGAATGAGATGCACACAAAACAATCAAGGGGGCCCAACCTCTATCATTTGATCAAGAGGCAAGGCATGTATGCCAAGTGCAATCCAAGCATGGGAGCTAAGTATGCAATATGAACATGGGGCCAACATGCAAGCATGTATCAACCTATCAAACATGTGAACAAGCAATGTATACTAGGTACACAACCTAAGCAAACAAGCATGTAACAAGTATGCAAGTTAATCAAGTATGCAAGATGCAATGTAAACATGTAAGTATGCAAGACATGTAACAACATGTTAAGCAACTTAACCAAGAGAATGCATGCCAAATGCAAAGTATTTCAAGCATGCCACAACATACGATAGGCCAAATATGCAACAACACACGAGGCGAGCATGCAATAACATGCAAAGGAGGGACTTAAACTAATTTGGGCAGCTCTCTATTAAGCCCAAAACAATGGCCAAATGCTATGGAAATGAGGTACAAATGCACATGCAAATATGCATACGAATGAACCAACACTTAAGCATAAAGAGGGGACTTTTAAGCACACTTAAAAGGGACAAACATGGATATATAGCGTGCATACTAAGCTCTAAAAATCATGTTATAAAGGTTTCAAACCAAGTAAACAAGACAAGCCAAGCATGCAACAATGGTCCAAGGTTCAAGGGGGCTTAAACCAAAGCTATATGAAGCGAGCCCCAAAGGGCCATGAGGACCTAAAACAGGTTCGATGCAGGTCTAAACAATACCAAAGACACACCTAGAGGGCATCTAAATGGTCTAAACATGGAAGCATACATAAAGGTCCAAACATGGAGCATAAGACACAAGCCTTTTAAAGCATTAAAGGGGCATCAAATGCAAGCATACAAGCACACCACAAGGACTGAAGTGATGCTATAAGTGGTGCCAAACCATTGAAACAAGCCAAGTAATGCATGCTCAACACTCACACACCCAAGACTAACAAGCCAAAATGCAAGGTGGCTATACAAAGCATGTCATGGATGGCCAAAACAACCACAAACAGACCTTAGGCATATTAAAACATGCATAAAAGCTTCACAAAGCTAGGCCAAAACAAGTGAGCATGGTAGTTTAAATGCTAGACACATGTTAAGGCAATTCATGGCATTACAAGACAAGTATGCAAAGCAAGCATGGTGTGTCTAAACCAACTTAAAACAGAGGTAAAACATGGCAAAATACTACCAAAAACCCACTAAGACATGGCCAACATGGTCATAACAAGATGCTCACACATGAGGCTAAAATGGCCAATATTGAAGGCAACAAGGAGAGGGGATGGCCCTCTCCTTCTTAGTATCTTAAAGCACCATCCCCACCACTGAAATCCCTCAAGATTTCAGTGGTGAGGAGGCCCAAACATGGTGGTCCCAGAGCTCACCAAAATAGCACAAAAATGGGGCCAAACAAGGCCTAAGAGGGGTCAAACAACCCCAAACACCAAAACAACCTTAAAAAACTATTTTAAGCAAGTAAAAACAAGACTTTTATATGTTATACACTAAGCTCAGAAACAGATGCAAGGTAGGCAAAAGGGCTATGCAAAAATAGGGTATTTAAAGGTAAAATTTTTACCCTTGTAGACCCCTTCAAGAACAGCACTCCAGCAGCTTTCCTTAGCTCAAAACCAGCTCAAAACTCTGAAAATCACTCCTTAGTACCTCAGTAGCTAAAGGAAAGTGTAACACTAGGTGTTTGTGTGTAAACTATGAACAAAACACCTCAAACACCAAAGAGAGGGAGATATAAAGATAGAATAGACACAAGACTCAAACCCTAATCTCAGACCTCTCTCTTGAACTTCTAGAACCCTAGAGGAGGGAGGAGAGACCCTCTCTTTATAGAGGATCACTCTTGCAAAGCTTACAAAACAAGCTAAGCAAGAGTGAAATCCCGGGGGGGGGCAAAGTGGGTGCCAGCTATCACAGCTGGCACAAAATATCTGGCAAAAGCAGATGCACAGTGGTTGGCCAGTGAAAAATGACAATTTGACCAAAACAATGGTCGGCTAGCCACAAATAGTGCCGGCTGGCCATCACCAATGGCCGGTGGCCACAAAACAGTGGCCGGTGGCCTCAAGCCATGGCCGGTGAGGTGTGGGGATGGCCAACAAGCCATTCCCTGCCCCTCAAAAGCAAAACACAAGTGTTTGGTGCAAAACAAAACACAAAACAGTCGAGTCGAGAGGTCTTGAGGCAAGGCGCGTAGCCGAGACCTCTGGGAACTCAAGACGAACACAAACAAGGATAATCACCGAGTCACCGAGTGTTCAAACGGTGACGTCCAAGTCTTGAGGACGGTCAAAAATGGGGTGTTTACAGTTGCCCCTCTTTGACAAAACTCTAAAGTTATAACAATGACGGGAGTGAATGTCAAAGCCCAGAGACGACCCATTTTTGACAAGGCCGAAGACTTAGACAAAGCATGCAAGACAATAAAGATATGCGCCCGAAGGCGGGGGCAAAATGCAATTGACAATGCAAGAAGCCGAACATAACTTATGATCATGCAAAGAAAGCTGTAACGAAGCATGACAATGCAACAGTTTTAAGCTAGCAAACACAAATCCAACTACATTATAATGCAAAAGGATGCAAGAGAATTACGTGATTCTCACTATGTTTCACGCAGAGAATACAATATCTGTGCAGTTCGACTGGTTGCTCCAGCTTCAAATGAACCGTACATACAATATCGTGCCTAAAAGAAGAAGAAACTTAACAGGTACGATATCGTTAGCAATATGCATAACAATGTAATCGAAAGCTGCGTGACAACACAAGTGTAAGAGTGCATGACAATGCAACCTATGTGTGACAACGCAGAACAATACGGAATGGATGCAAAATGATATGTAACATTTACAAATCTACATATAAACAATGCAAATGATATGCAATGCAACTGAATCATGATCAAATCATGAGAGGTTCAAAAACCACACAAATGTCATAAAGATGATGGAGATGCAAAGTCCGTCTACCATAGAAAAGGTGCCGCAACCCTCAAACCACAATACCAGCAGTGGAATAAGCGCGTACACATGTAGAACTATGAGTGATGTAAACGGAACACAAGAACAAGTAATTGGGTGGAATGACATAAGTGAGGCATGTTCTGCTCAGAAAAGCTCATGATCCTAAATGCTGGATGCAATCGAACTACACTACAATGCAATATATACAGTGGATATGGTGCGCGACCAAAACATATTTTGCCTAGGAAAAGCATGGACATATACAAACCATGTTTAACACAGAAACGGTGGCATCACCCACAACCCTAGGTGCGTACACATAATATCATAACTGTGCTTCAACACGAGAAGTACGGGCACATACCAAACCAAGCTCAACATGGAAAGGCGCAAGTCATAGATGGAGGTGATGCAGTGAATGCATGCAAGCTACAATGCAATATATACAATATGCACTGGATACTATGTACAATGCGATCTGCTGGGGAGAATGCAATGGATGCAGTGGAAAAGGCATGCGGCCAAAATACATTTTGCTTAGGAAAGGCATGGACACATACCAACCATGTTTAACACGGAAACGGTGCCGTCACCCACAACACCGGGTGCGTACACAAAATTCTCAAAACCATGCTTCAACGCGAGAAGTATGAGCACATACCAGACCAAGCTCAACATGGAAAGGCGCAAGTCGTAGACGGAGGTGATGCAGTGAATGCATGCAAATTACGATGCAATATATACAATATGCACTAGATACTATGTACAATGAATGTATGTAAATGCCATATTTACAGTGACGCATGACATATGCACTATTTACAATGTATGCATGACATATGCAATATATGTACAATGGAATGCATGACATATGCATGTTGTTTTTGTTTTGTTTTGTTTTTTTTTTTGAAATGCATGACAATGCAAATGATGCATGTTTTTTTTTGTTTTGTTTTTGTTTTTTTGTTTTGTTTTTGTGTTTTTTTTTATTTGAAATGCATGCAAAGTGCATGAAACGAATGCGTGACAATGCATGTCTTTTGAGATGAATGACAATGCACATGAGGTTGAATGCGTGACAACGCATGTCTTTCGAAATGCATGTGATCTTAAATGTGTGACAACGCATGTCGCTTGGAATGCATGACAATGCATGTGAACTCGAATGCGCAATAACGCGCATCGCTTGATATGCATGATAATGCATGCGAGGTGCGCAGGACGATGCAACCTAAAGAATATGCATACTAATGCAAGTACGACATGCGCATGACAATGCGAGATGTGTGCGTAACAATGCGAGTGAAATGACGTATAACCAATGCGCGTTTCACGACAAAATGTTGTAACGTATGCATGTGGGGAAACTTTCGAATCTCACAAGAGACAAAAGGATACAAAAAGGATACACCTCACACGTATTCGACTGCTACGCACAGAAGACACGGCACAGAGACCGGTTAAGCTTCGGAAATGCATTTTCTTGCACTGTGTTGAGCAATGAAGGCCCCAAACCACATCAAAGACCCAAACAAAGGTGTAGAAGGTTCACCGGCCATTGGGGGAGGTCACCAGCCATCCATCGGCTTCAAAACAAATCCATTGGCCAAATATTTGGCCGACTGGCCAACAGTGTGGCCGACCGGCCAAATCTGCCTGAATCGGGGCAGTTTGGACATTTCAGCACTGCTCTTTTAAAATAGGGCCTCTAGCCCTATTTCTTCACTTCCTCCTTGCTCGAAATCTCTTCCCCTCTTCCTCTAGGTCATTTTCCAACCTTCTGTTCATCATTTCTCTCGGTTTTAGAGCCTGTTTCGTTGTTTGATTCGCGAATACCTTCGCGTTTCGAACGTTTTAAACTGAACAAATCTTTGTTTCGGTGTCTTTTTCTCAATTTCCATCACTCGGGGTTTGTTTCCCTCGAGTTTACCTCGATCTCTGTGCCTTTTCCACAGGTCGACCTTTCCGGCCATTTTTCACCCTCCCGGGGTTGACTTTTCGGTTGACTTTCCACATTCTCACCCAGTTTTCACTTTTCCGGCCATTTTCGCACCATTCTCGAGATGGCGGACGATATTCCATGAGGCAGGACTCCTCCGGAGCAGGAGATGGACCCCGAGGCCGAGCTCTTGCCTCTCAGCATCCGTCCGTTCGATCTGGCGACCTACAGGCCGGTGATTCACGCTTGCCTCTGCGGACTTCGCGATTCGGGAGTTTTGACGGAGAGGTGCCACGAGTCGCCTGCTGAGCGAGCCTTGACTTTCATACGGCGCTTCTGAGGTATACTCTTCCCCGTTTAATTTTCTGCAAATTAGAACACTTAACTGCAATAGTCGACTCTGCCTTTAACTGTTTGATCCGGATACACCGATACCCCATATGCTGTAGTTGACTGTGAACACACATCCATTCGGTATCTATTTGAATTGGAACACGCGAACACACACTGTATTTACCCTGAACCACTCAAACACCTTGACACATCATACATTGTAGTTCACTGCGAGCACACCGGCACCCAATGTATGTTTGAATCTGAACATGTGCACACACGCTATATCTGTACTGAACCACTCAAACACACTGACACATCATATGTTGTAGTTCTCTGCTAGCACACCGGCACCCGCTGTCTATTTGAATTTGAACACGTGCACACACGCTATTAATTTTGAATGTTCTTAAAACTGTATTTGGAATATTGCTTCGCAACTGTTTGCTTTTGAATACAGGGGGATTCCCATGCCTTCCGGGGGTATGGGAATGTTGCTACCCGCGGATGGTACATGGAGCTACCGAACGCAGTCCGTCACATTGTCAATCAGGCTGGCTTCGGCACCTTCTGCAGGGGACCCTCACGCCTTACCGCGAGCAGGCCTCTTCTTGCCGCTCTGGTGGAGAGGTGGTGGGACACCACCAACTCATTCCACTTCTCTGCCACGGGAGACATGACGATGACTCCCTATGACTTCTCGATGCTCACCGGCATCGGGGTAGGGGTGATCCGATGCCCTTTGACACAGACATGGATGAGTGGGAGGCCGCTCAGATATATTTGCTCGGCGAGCTGCCTCCTCTTGCTCGTCCGGGCTTCATCAGATACTCGTGGTTTGAGGACCACTTCTGGATTTAGCCAGCTTTAGCTAAGGTGGCGCTGATGGCTCAGGAGGAGGCGGAGCAGTATGCACACAGCTTCCTCATGTTTTTACTGGGGACGACCATCTTCGCCGACCGGGCAAACACCGTGCCCCTCTGTTTGCTGAGGGCTCTAGTGGATGTCACACGGATCCTGCACTATGACTGGGGTGGGGCAGCCTTGGCCACACTCTATGGATACATGAGCTCATCCTCCAGTTGCATTCTGCTTTATCTGATAAGCATACTGATATCTGCTCTTTTGTTGTGGGTCTACGCCTATTTCCCGAGGCTTGTGCCAGTACCTGACAAGGAGACCCCTCTCAGCGTTCCTTTTTCCCGTCGCTTCGATGTGAGGCGTGTGCGGAGACCCTGGGAGTCTTTTATCTTCTTCCGCCGCTATTTCGACACCACCACCGCCGTAGAGGTATGTTCAACTTTAGAGTTTATTTCAAGCTTCGCTTTGCACTGTATTTTTAATAACAGTAGATAACTGACTGCATATCATTTTCAGATCACCTGGCAGCCCTGGGCTCTATTGCCCATTGCGGTTGAGCGGTTTGCGGTCTTGAGAACCGCCAGATTCCAGATCTTCTTGGAGGCCCGGTTTGTCGGGCTTGGTACCTGGGTGAGCGCTTCCTGCGCCAGACGCTGGGCTTACCAAAGCAGATAGTTCCAGGTCCACCTCCTACCTACATGAGGGACACAGAGAGGTTCACTCCAGAGCAGATGGCTGATTACACGATCGGCTGGGACGCGGAGGGCTTTAGGGGCAAGGACGACTACGCAGAGTACGTCTAGACCTACATCATGTGGCCTTTGAGCAGTGGCCGTCGAGTTGAGAGAGAGAGGCCTGCGGCGCCAGCAGCTAGGGCAGGAGCAGGAGCAGGAGCAGGAGCATCGAGGACGGCTCAGGTTCGTGGTAGGAGTGGGGCCCGGAGAGGGCGGGGGGCTAGTTGGCCAGCACTGCCCATGACGATGACATATCGAGGGCAGGGTGGGGAGACCTATCAGATCCCCTTCGCTCCCCCTCCGGCTGGTCACGAGTTAGTCGGGTTGTACGACTTGCCCCCGGTATGTACTATTGCATTTTGCATCTTGCATTGTCATTCCATTTCATTTGATATTTCGCAGAATACTGATGCTTCTAACACTTTTGCAGGCTTCCTCCGAGTACACTCGTCAGTCCCTAGAGCTGACCGCCTCTGTGTTGGGGATGCTCCAGCGGAGCCTCGATCTTCTAGCCATTTACAGTATTCCGGTATGTTCTTCATACCACAGTCTCAAACCATACATAAACTGTTTCACATAATCTGACGCATCGCACTGTTAACACAACACTCGATATACGGCCCTCACGGCATCTGATACACTGTAACCCGCGGTATTCACGGCGTACTCACGGCATTCATACCTGCGCACTTAGTCACTTGCATTCATCGATACCTTGTTTCTGACATTCATACACTATACTCATACACTGCATTCTGTACTAATACATTGCTCACAATAGTCATACACTGTACTCACACACTGTATTTGGCATTGATACCTTGCCTTACGTAGTATACTAATGCGTTTACCATTTGTGCTTTTCAGCCTCCATTCCAGATTCCTGCTGCAGAAGGTGCTCTAGCTGGGCCTTCTGTTCCTGCTCGAGGAGGGGGGCAAGATGGCAGAGTATATCCCCGCACCAAAGCAGGGCGCACTCATGTTGGGAGTAGCTCACAGGCACCGGTTCCTGCTGATGACGAGTCCGAGGCAGAGACAGAGGCAGAGTCATCTGAGGAGGAGACCGGAGATGATTCGGGCTCAAATGACGGTGTTAATTATGATGCTCCTGGACCTTCGTCCAGGAAGAGGACGAGGACAGACCTGTAGGCCTGAGACCACTGAGGCTGATCTAGATTTTTGCTGCTTTTCTTCTTTTTGTTTTGCTTTTCTTTTTGTTGGTAGCTTGAGTACCTTGTACTGCCACAGGTAGGTTTTTGTTTTCTCCAAAACTTTGTACTTGAAAAGATGATGAAATGAAACAAACTTTTTATCTAAAAAAGTGTTACATTGATACATTTCATACACTGCATCGCATTGCTTCATATTACACCTCAATGTAAATGAGATTGATCTCCTGTCTGAAAATCAAACACTTGTATTGTAATAACCAGATAATGAACCGGCCAACAGCAAAACAACGCAAACAAACCATTGCTCATTCTGAACTCTCGGCTCGAAACACAGTGCTTGGTTTAATCTGCATATAGCCCACACAGCTCACAACTGATTCTGAACACTGCTTATTCTGAACTCTGCTCATTCTGAACTCATGGCCCGTAACAACACATTACTCATTCTGAATACACAGTTCATTCTGAACTTGTAGAAGTTGAAGCACACTCAGATGCTCCAAAATTTCTTGCTTCGCAATACGGAACCCAAAAGCTTCAGATAGGTCCAGGTTTTTCTATTCACTCTTTATCGGGGGTGGACCCCGCAGTTTTATGAAAGAACCAAATCATGCTTCGCATAAATGTGGAGAATAGCACATCACTCTGAGCACAAAACGATTTGAGAAAAGGGTTTTCATCCGGGTATTAAGCCTACGACTGAACATAGTGAAAAAGACTCAATAACGAAAAATAAAAGGTAAAAAACCTAAACATGACGAGACATGCTCGGAACGACTCCAAATAAAAATCGAGACAAAACAAAAGACACGACACACATATGTGCTACAAAGACGAGAGACCTCAGATCACGAGGAGCCAGTTTCTTCGGGTATCTTTTCCCACCCTCTTCTCATTTGTGATTCTCACATCACTCGGCCCTCAGGCTTGGTTTTTCACTGAAAACCCCTTTCCTCACTTTTCTCTCAACTTACGCCTCTCTATTCTTTAATCTCTCATTTTGTATCCCTCCCTTGGGTGGTTGATGGATAAACATGAGGTTGTGGGTTCATGCCCAACACTGTTAGCTTACAGCTATTTCCTTTGGTGACGTTTAGTCAATGCCCCAGATGAGGGAGTGGAGTACCTTGATCCATTCCAATTCGTGCTTCGCACATGACTTGATACCTCGTTGCTTGGAGGATGTTGAGAGCTTTCAACCCTTTACAGACAGCTCCAGTTGTGCCCTTGTTGACAGGTAAGGTGCCCTTCTGGCAAGTATGTTGACGATGGGGGAAAAGGCAGGAAGCCTGTCTCAACTGTGTCCCTAGTTCATCATTTTGACCATTTTTTGTTTTGGTTTTCTACTAAAACAATTTTAACCAAAATGAGAGTCAGATTAACGTGTTTGTTCGATTTTTGATTTGAAATCATGCAAGTCAGGCTATGAACACTGAAAATTTTCCTTTTTTGGGTCCAAGAAAATGGTCCAGTTTTGGAAAATGAAATAATTTTCGAGAAAATGGTCAACCTTAGTAAAAATTCTCAAAAACTTTTTTTTTTTTTTTGCAAACAGTTACTGCTCAACGCGCACAGAACGTACTCTTGAAATGCACAACCTCGAATCGGAGGCAATGGAAAATTGCCCCTTGTCTGGATGGCACTGCACGGCAATGGAAAGTTGCCCCTGGTTTGAATGGCGACTCATGGCAACGGAAAGTTGCCCCTTGTCTGAATAACGCCGCAGCATATTGTAAACAGTCCTCCTTAGTGATGATCACAACCGAACTCTCGGATACAGAGAAGACGGAGATGGTCAAAACCAATATATGGACACAATCGCTTTGAAAGCGTTGGGGCTGGACTTCGGGATGAAGTTGCCTACGTATCCCAAACATGGGAATCAAGCCTTACGTAGTTCCGGTTATCACAACTGAACTATCGGATTCAGAGAAGGCGAGGATGATCAAAACCATTACATGGACACACTTGATTTGGCAGTGTTTGTGGCTGGACTTCAGGATGAAGTTGCCTACATATCCCAAACATGTGAATCAAGCCTTACGTAGTTCCGGTTAAGGTACACTCGGGTATTAACCTCTCCTTTTGCGCTCTAACTTTTGCCAAGGCCGCCCTTTCTAGGTTTTCAACCTTGCGAGCTTTGTTCTTTTTTTCTTTTCATTTCTTTTCTTCTTCTTTTTTTATCTTTTCTTTTTTGCATTTTTCTCTTTTTTGTATTTTTCTTTTTTTTTCTTTTTTTTTTTTTGCATTTTTTCTTGCTCCAACTTTTGCCTGGGTTGCCCTTCCGGGTTTTCGGCCCAGCGTGCCTCTCAAGGGTAAAAGTGTAGCTGTGTCTATGCCAAATGGTTTTGAGATCCTAAAGTCATCTGAATCTAGGAGAATGACTGTTGTATTGATTTGCAGAAGGATTCATCTTTGGCTCTTCGAGCACGTCGGGCATTTTTGCCCCTAGTTCGATTGGCGCTTCTGATTTAGCTTTGCAAGCTTCTTCTGATGAGGTCTGATCTTCTTGATCTGACTTTGGTGCCTTCTGTTCGAGGGCTGCTTCAAATCTGGCCACAAAGGCCTTACATTGCGATTGACTGTTGATCATTCTGAATTCAAGGTCAAGGTTTTGAGAGCAAAGGGATTGAATCTTGAGGCTGAGAGCGATCCTAAGCTGCATAATCTCAAGAGCGATTCCACACAGGTCTTCGCAGCACTGCGCAAAACATTTTTTGAAAATTTTTAAGAAAGCGACAAATCGCTCGCACTGAAGATAGTGTGGAACCAATCTGGATCAAGCCAAGGTCCTTCTTAATACTCACACTAACAAGCATGATCTCGTTCATTAAGGGCTTAGCAAGCCTCTCTTTCTCTTAATTGGTCAAATTTTGCAAAACCGGAGGAATTCCTTCCTCTTCGTTTTCATTGTAGTGTTCAAAAAGTTTTTTTTTATAAAAAAAACTTAGGTCAATGCAATGATTTCGAGGTACAGAAGAGTAAGTGAGATGCTCCGCCATTCCATTCTAAACTTGCTGGCACAACTAGCTCAAAGTAGTAATAGGCACGGAAACATGATGGCCGCAGCTGTTTCATTCAGATTTCCTAGGTTGCAACTGGCTCCACAACAGAGATAGACTCAAAAGAAAGCAAAAGATAATTACAAGAACATGATATCCGAGGCAACAACCCTGGAATCACCTGATTTCTATACAATGGGACTGACTCGATACAACAAGACAGACCCTTAAGCAAAAAGACTGACTCAAGACAATAAGACAGACTCAAAACAAAACCAAAGAACTAGCTCAACACCCAAGCCAGAAATTACAAAAAAACAGCATTCGCAAATGCTCAAAACGGTGCGTGCCAGACGCCACATCTGAAATACACCGAGCGCTGCCCGCAGGTGGACCAACTTCTGATCACATACTTGCAGTATCCTCGAAATCTAACAACTCAGCAGTGACAGACTTCGCTGAGGTAGGCGGGAGGATGACCTCATTGTCGATCAGATCCTGTACTTCATGACGAAGACGGAAACAGTTGTCGGTGCAATGACCGGTTTGCTGGTGGTACGCGCAGTATAAGGTAGCATCATATGTGAGAGGGAGATTCTTCGGGAGAGGCTGTGGCTCAAGGGGTTTAAGGTGCCCCCTTTCGGCAAGGATCTGGAGCACCCTAGGCAAAGGCATGTAGAGTGCGTAGAAGACTCTGCGCCCTCGGGACAGATACTTCGAAGTTTGCTGACTTTTTCCGGACGCACTGGCAAAAGGATTGGCAGGTGCTGCCTTGACTTTCTGATCCTTTCCCGGTGCAGGGTTGGGATTGGAGGGAACTGTTCTGGCATGACGGGGCCTATCCCGATTTTCTGTCTAGCTAGAACTCCCCTCGGTTGGAGTGGGGAAAGCATTATCCACAACTTTAGTCACCACTGCGAATATTTTCTATTTACTTAATCCTCCGGCTTTCAAAGCCTCGACTGCCCACAACAGTTGTTCAACGGGATTAGCATCTGTTCCCACCTTATTCTTACCTCTGGTCTCAGCTTGATCGAGGGTTTGGGTTGCTCCATCAGAGCAGAACCCGGTAGTTGTTGACATGTCATGTCCATAGTTTGAGACAGCCTCAGGTTGGCTGAGCTCGATCACAATTCGCCCCAGTAGCGGGGGCTCCTGCGGTACAAAATTCTCGGCGTAGGATGTGGTTGGTGGTGAAGTTGACATTTCGTAGGCAAGATCAGCCACAGATCACTGAAGATCACCAATCATTCCCATCAATTCAAACGTGGTGGGCTCACAAGCTTGACACAACTGTGGCATCCAGATCGGGCGCGCGGCAGGCGACCTAGGCGGATGCGGTACATCAACATTGGTCTCATCCCGCAAGATGTTTCCTTGATCCAATGCGGCTGCCATAACCACTATTTCTTTTGAACTTTGCATCATCCTAGGTCCGCTGGACTGAACGGTGACTGACGGATCAGATGTCTGTCTTGCCGCGGCAAAGGAGAAACTGGCTGTTCTATGCCAAATCTCTGAACTGAAAGAGAAAACACACAGCATTTCAGCCCAAGCAAAATAGACACAAGCATAGCTAAACCACTGTACTCTACTACTGATCACTGTTCTCCAAAATCACTGCCCCAAAAACTGAATCTGAAACCCACAGATATAACTGATTCTCAAATTCCGATACTGATGCCCTAAGGCCTGATGCTCAGACTTGCAAACTGGTATATGCATTCCCTGTAGAGGTCACCTCAAAAAGCACATAACAAGCAAGGAAGAGCCAAAACACCCTTATTTTGGGGTAGGGTTTCCTTGTCCTATTTCGTCAGGAGCTAGGGTTTCACTACGCACGCAGCGGTTTCAAATAACCTATAATCGGGTAAGCAACCTGTCCTAGCTTGGAATGGTCACTATGGATTCCAAATATGCACTAGGTCGAATGGTCAAAAGGGTGCCCCAGTGACGACCGGGGTTTGTGTTCCCATCGTGGCAGAGCCCATAACCGGTCAGCCTTATGGCACACTTCTCAAAGCGAGCCTTTGGCAAACCATTCAGGAATAGCAGACAGCAAACACTGTGACTTAAATGCACCAATGCACATGCAATGCTGTAGACGCGCCCTTGGGCCTCACTACAGTTCGGACTCAAATTGTGTCATGGTTCTCAATCTGAACCAAAGAGTCCAAATCCGGCAAATCGTTTTGAGAAAACATATTTTTAGAAAAGAAGTGCCAAACATGGACTGCTTTGCCAGATACAGAGTCGCCACCTAAATATTTTTTAATGGGGGAATTTACGAAACCCTGACTCGGTGCCAAAGGCCACATGTCCGTCATCACCAAAGTTGCCTCGGCTCGGGAACTTGGGTACGATTGGGGAAGGTCAGCTATGAGCACCCCCTCTCGCCTGATCCGAAGATCGGCCTCTATTAACCATGATATCAGATTTTGAAAACGTCATGTGTTCTTATTCTAGTTAATTAGCTAGAATTACTATGTGATGCGCACAACACAAAAGTATAGACTAGATCGCCTAATTTGGAACGAAGCATTGCATATCCGTTTGTTTGGAAAATGTCTGAAATTTGCTACTCGTAAATAGGCTAAAACACGGATTTCAACGAGTTGTTCCAACTCAAACAATCCAACCTTCACCCACAGGCATTCATGCAGTTATATCACATAAGCAATTAGCCTCATGGTAAGCATGCTGTCATGGCGAACACTCACACGCGTGCAAGGATGCTAAAACATAAATGCTTACCGAGTACTCCAAGCCAAAATAGAAACTAGTTAGTAATCATATACATGATCCTAGTTCATGTTAAGATGGCTAATGCAACACATGCAGGATGCAGCTAGAATAGGCTCGGCTACCCTAAAGATGGCATGTGAAATGCTGCAACTAACAAGTACTCAATTTGGAATTGAAATACAAGTACAGTTAACATGATGTGCCGAGCCTGGTGCATGTAAGACAAATGTATGGATGCACGCATGCATAGTATAAGGTATGCTAATTGAAATATGCCCTAGTCTAACCATCATAAGCAGGTAAATAAAAGGGAAGAAAGACGTGGGATTGGAAGACATGCACACACTCACACACACTTATTACAAAATACGCCCTCACTCGGAGGGGCCGAAAGAATAATACAGTCCGAATAACAAATCAATTATCCTAGCTAATTAATTATTACAGACCCTTAATTAATGAACAAATTAATTACAAAATAAATGTGAAGCTTAAAGAGACTGCCGCAGCCCTGCCTCGGAATGCGGGAATGATGCATGCTTGACTCGTCTTGCCTAGAAACTCGCTGCCATAGCACTGTTGCCTCTAGTTACACTGCCTTGCTTCTCTGAAATTTATGAAAGTCTCCAGAACTGGTTTGAACTTCATTCTAAGTGCAACGGAGTGCCACCGGCCAGAGCAAAAGGCCACCGGCCATGGGAATGAGGTTATCGGCCAAACATGGTGTCACCGGCTGGACTTTGGTGGCCGGTCGGCACTTTATGTGGCCGGTCGGCCATTACTTCCTACAGAATCCTGCAGTTGACAGCAGCAGAAGGCAAGCAGTGTATGGCATGGAATTTCAAAGCAATGTGTGCATGGCCACTCTCCCAATTATGTAATGGACTCAAGGGAGTGTGGCCCTGGACCCTCGGGCCATCATTCACGCATTTCAATGCATGATGACCCAAAAGGCCAAGTTTGCAACTTGATGTAAATGCATGCAACAAACAAATGAGTGCCAATACCCTATCATATTGAGATCAAGGACATCAGCGACCGAGGATTGAGACGTGTTTCGTCACTTTAAGTACGAACACTCCTCAATCCTCATGCTTGGTTTGACACCCCAAACCAAGCATGAGTGTAATGCAATGTATGCCATATACAATGCAAAGTAGTGCAACTAATGCAATGCAATGCTACCTATTCATGCAAACATTAGTATGCCAAGAGTGCAACAAAATCATATGATGCAATTATCTAAACAATATGCAAACATGCAAACAAGGCATCATGCAAGCATGCAAATAATGGAATGCAACATGTCACATGCTAAGTATGCAACTATGTACAAGGGTCGTCTTAAACTGAAATGGGAGGCCTCAACCACACCCCAAAACAGTGGCCAAAAGTGTCAAAAATGATGGATAAGTGCTCACGCAAACACGCACACCAATGAGCCAAAAAAACCAAGCATGGAAGGCTATTCTTAAGAACACTCAAAGGTGATAAACATGGACGTTAAACACTCGTGTTAAACTCTAAAACAACATGTGAAGAATGATGCCAAATCATGCTAGAGAATGGGTGTAAGATAGAAGGCTTTCAAGGGTACAAAAGAGGGCATTACTCAACACCTACCCCAAGCAAACATGACATGAAATTTTCAATACAAAACAGAGTTATAATGCACCAAAATAAGTCCCAAAACCCCCTGATATGACAGCCCAAATGACTTAAACGAAAGGCATGCACAAAAAGGCCAAACATGAAGCATAAAACCACACCTCTTCAAAGCATTGAAAGGATAATGAATGTGAGCATACAAGCATGGATTAGGGACTGAAATGGCAGGAGAGGTGACTTCAAATCACTAAAACAACCCAACTCAAACATGCTCACGACTCACACACTAAAGGCTCACAAGCTAAAATACAAAGAGGATATACCAAACATGGCAAACATGATCAAATAAGCTCCCAACAGACCTTAAGCATGGTAAAACATGGCTGAGAACTTCACAAAGTTAGGCCAAAACATGAGGGCATGGTAGGCTAAATGCATGATGTTCTTCTAGGCAAAATGGAGGATTACGAAGCAAGTATATTGAGCATGCAAGGGACCTTTAATCTGAACAAAAACAGAGGTAAGATATGCCCAAATAAGACCCCAAAAAACCTGAAATGGAGCCAAGAACAACCAAGCACGTATGCTACCCTTATGAGGCCAAAAATGCAAACAAGAGAGAGACAAAGGGAGAGGGGTGTCCCTCCCCTATGCAAGACTTCAAACCCTCTTCATCACCACTGAAAATCCACTGGATTTTAGTGGTGAGAAGGCCAAAACACAATAGTATTCAAAGCTTAGTAAAGAGCACAAAAAGGGCCAAACAAGGCCTAAGAGGGGGAGGTCGACCCCAAACAACAAAATGACCATAATGAAAGATCTTAAGCATGAAAATACAAAACTTTTTTCAGTTATGCACAAAGCTTAAATCAGTAAGCAAGATAGGCAAAAGTCTAGTGCAAGATTGGGGAATCTAAAGTAAGAGTGCTACCCTTGAAGAACCGTTGAAGAACAGCAAGGTCAGCCACCTTCTTCTGGTCAAAATCAGTCCAAAACCTCAAGAATAAACCCTCAATGCCTCTCAAAGTCGAAGTATGGTGTAGTAGTGTGTGTTTGTGTGCAAAACTAAGGATAAAATGCACTTTAAGGCCCTCAAACACACACAAATGATGAGATAGAGGGAGATATAGAGAGAGAAGGTGTATCACAGATATATATGTGTATTAGGTCTGGATTTGTTGAACCCAAAACAAGGAGAGGGTTTGTTGCCTTATATAGACCAAGGGAAGGCTCTAGCTTCTTAAAGAAGCTAATGCAAAAAGGGTCAAAAGAACCAAGCTTCCAATGGAAGCTACCCCAAAGGTGCAAGCTTCTTAAGGAAGCCAAGACAAGGGGTCAAAGCTTCCTCAAGAAGCTTTGAGCAAAGGGTGCAAAAAAAAAAAGGGTCAAAGGTGCAAAACAACCACATATATGCACGGGGGCAAGTCTTGTGCATTCCAGCTGGCACAGCTGGCATGCACCATGCCTGAAAAAAGCAAAAAGGTGGTACCGGCTAGAAAAGGAGGCCACCGGCCAAAAATATGGTCGGCCGGCCACACCAAATGCCGACCGACCAATGGTATATTTCACCAATAGCCGGTGGCCTCAAAGCACGGCCGGTGGCCTCAAGCCGTGGCCGGTGGGTTCCAGGGGTAGCTAACAAGCTACCCTCTACCCTCAAAAACAAAAACACAAGTGTTTGGTGCCAAAACCAAACACAGAACAGTCGAGTTGAGAGATCCTAAAGCAAGGCGCGTAGTCGAGATCTCTAAGAACTCAAAACGAAACACGAACATGGTTAATCACCAAGTGTTCCAGCGGTGACGTCCAAGTCTTAAGGACGGTAAAAAATGGGGTGTCTACAGTTGCCCCTCTTTGACAGAACTCAAAAGTCATAACAATGACGGGAGTGAATGTCAAAGCCCAGAGACGACCCATTTTTGACAAGGCCGAAGACTTAGACAAAGCATGCAAGACAAACAAGATATGTGCCTGAAGGCAGGGGCAAAATGCAAGACAATGCACAAAGCCAAGCGTAACTTATGATCATCCAAAGAAAGCTATAATGAAACATAACAATGCAACAGTTTTAAGCTAGCATACACCAAACTACACTACAATGCAGTGAGAGTGAAAAAGAATCATGTAATTCTCGCTACGTTTCACACGGAGAATACAATACCTGTGCAGTTCGTCTGGTCGTGCCAGCTTCAAATGATCCGTACATACAATATCTTGCTTGAAAAAGAAAGAAAACTTAACAGGTACAATATTGTTAGCAACATGCACATTAATGCAATCGAAAGTGTGTGACAATGCAAAGCAAGTGGGAAGCATAACAATGCTGTGAAGGCACAAACTCATGTAAGTAAAGAACACGCGACAACGTGCGCGATGCGTATGAAGGAATTTGAACACATGTAAGTAAAGCATAATGCGACAACGCATGCAATGTGTTATAGGAACTTGAACACATGTAAGTGAAGCATGCGGCCAACGCGTGCAATGTGTATAGAAACTTGAACACATGTAAGTAAAGCAACGCACGTATGCAAGCGATGTGTATAGAAACTTGAACACATGTAAGTAAAGCAATGCACGTATGCAAGCAATGTGTATAGGAACTTGAACACATATAAGTAAAGCAATGCACGTATGCACGTAATGTGTATAGGAACTTGAACACATATAAGTAAAGCAATGCACGTATGCACGCAATGTGTATAGGAACTTGAACACATATAAGTAAAGCAATGCACGTATGCACGCAATGTGTATAGGAACTTGAAGCATAGTAAAGACAAGTTATTCATGATGTTGAAATGCAAAGTACTGCAGCACAGTATAATTGAAGCGATTTGGTAGAGTTCACAAGATACAAAAAGGATACGGGAAGGGGTGTTCCTCGCACGTACGGAGCGTCGCTCAAAAAGACACGGCCTGAGATCAACTCAAAGGCATACTAATGTTCTGAAAAAGTGCACTTCCTCGCACTGTCTTGAGTAATAAAGGTGCCAAACCATATAGTCGACCCGAACAAGGGCGCGAGAGGTGCATCGCCCGCAAAGAAAGGGGGGAGGGCTACTGGTATCAATCTCGATATTCTGCTGCCCTGCTCTTTTTTTGCTTTACTTTCCTTTTTACTGGTAGTTTAAGCACAACGCACTGCCTCAGGCAGGTCATTATTTATTTTTATTTTTTTTTTCAAAACTGTGTATTTTTTCTACAAAACACATGATGGAAATGAAACAGCTATTTTGTTCAAAAAGGTGTTACATTTATACTTTCTATGCATCACATCGCGTGACATCACATAACAATGTGAATGAAATTGAACTTTGTTTGAAAATTGAGCACTCGCATCGTCATAATCAGGTAATGAACCGACTTACAACTCGATAAGCAAAACAAAGAAACTCAATAAGTCAACCAAGTGCGAGTACAACTCGATAAGCAAATCAAAGACTTAAAGAGAGTGAAGTGCAACTCGATAAGAAAATGTACAACAACTCGATAAGCAAAAGGGGGTGATCCCGCAAGAATCGGTCACCAGAGGGCATCGGTAGAGGTTCCAACCACAATCCCTCAGTATGTTCAACTCATAAACAGCTCATGGAATAGGGGGAAGGCTATCGGCCATAAAGGAAGGCCATCGGCCATGAGAAATTTTTAATGACCAAAAGTGATGGTCGGTCGGCACTACATTTGGCCGGCCGGCCATAAATTGCAAGAACCAGCAGAATGTTGACATCTGTCCTCCACTCAACCTTATCTTCTACAAAAGGCCTCAGCTTCGTAGTTTTTCTCAATTCAACACTAATTTGCTCCAAATGGAAGAGTTTTTTGTCCAGAATCTCTCAGCTTGGATTGCCAACTTGGACGGCTCCGAAAAGCTGAATTTCTGGGGGTTCGGCATAAACGCACTATTCACTCTGAGTCGTACTCCGCTGCATCTTCTGTTTCTCCATGCTGCGGCAAGCTTTTGGAATCTGGTGACGCATGTTTTTAGCTTTGGCGGGCAAGAGGTATGTCCTACCTTCGAAGATTTCCAAGCTTTAATGGAGTCCAAGCGCAACGAAGAGATTTTGCCCCAACTTCGTTTTGGCTATGCCCAAGCCTTAGGACGGATGTGTGGGCTCTCAATACCCGACGCTCGATCTTTGATTTATGACGGAATGTTGGATATTCTGAGTTTGATTTACCGTTTTTCTGGTGCCAGTGACCGCGGTGACCATTGTTGGCAAGGTTTTCGGCAACACGCACTTTGTTTGTGCATGCTATCTCATTTCTTACTTGCTTCAGGCTCTGGAGGATCTAGTGTCCGGTTGATCGAGGTTACCCAAGGTTTGAAGGAGGGTAAGAGTTGCATCGCCATGACTCTGGCTGAGATGTTGATGGGCTTGGACGCTTTCCGTTGCCGCGAAACGACCAAATTTGCGGGAAGTCCACTATTGCTGCAAGTAATGTTTCCCACCCAATCTCACATATGTATTGCTCACATCACTCGGCCCTCAAGCTCGGTTTTTCTCACAAAACCCTCTTCTTACTTTTTCTCTCATCGTACATCTCTCTATTCTTTATTCTCTCATTTTTTTTATCCCTTCCCAGGTGTGGTTGATGGACAAGTTGCAGGTTGTGGACTCTTGCCCAGCTTACTCAGCTCGTGGTTACTTCTTCAGGCAACGCCTAGTCGATGCCCTTGATGAAGGTTGGTGGTTTGACTGAATGTGCAGCTTGTCCGCAGACCGCATTGGTTGGCAGTGCCCTTGGCTCAATCTACCAGCAATGGGCTATAGCATGACCCGCCAACCTGGGATTCAACTGATTGGCTTGACTCACTGTGTGTTCTACTTCCCGTTTCGGTTCCAGTGCCAGTTTGGTCATGATCAGACTTGTCCACCAGAGGGCATAGAGTACCCGGTTACATTCCCGATTTGAGGCGCACAGGTTGCCCGGTATGCAACAGCATGGAGGACTAGAGAGCTCCTGGCCCCCGCTCCCACTTTTAGTTGTACTTTGTCTGATGAGTGCATAGATTGGCTTAATGAGGAGGCACAAATTGGGCCTAGCTTGGCATTAGAGGCTTTGACCAGCTCGGGGAGGGGGCGCAGGAACACCTGACTTAACTATGCCCCGGATTTATTGCTTTATTAGTACTTTCAAGTTTTCTTTATGAATGTAATAAAAAGCAACTTCAATTTGTATGCAAGAGCAGGAGAACTCTGTATTGAAATCAATGAAATTGAAGGTTGTGGGTACTGAAAATTTTCCGCTTTGGTCCAGAAATGGTCTTAGTTGTAAAAAGATTAATTTGAACAAACTCAACTCTTATTAAAACTTTTCAAAACTATTTTCGATATGGATCAGAACTAGACACGCCTGAGATCTGTCACTGAGATGCACAATATAGGATTCCCGCAACTGGAAAGTTGCCCCTAGTTTGAGTAGCATCGCAGCATTGCACAGCAACGAAAAGTTGCCCCTAGTCTGAAAAGCACTGCACCGGAGGTCACAACCGAACTCTTGAATGCTGGATAAACAAAGGTGACCGAGATGATCAAATGGACAAAGTTGATTGGGGAAAAGTTTATGGCTGAACTTCAGGATGAAGTTGCCTACGTATCCTAAAGATGGGAATCAAGCCTTACGTAGTTTAGGCTTGGGTTCACTCGAGTATTTTCACTCTCCTTTTGCGCTCTAACTTTTGCCAAGGCCGCCCTTTGCGGGTTTTCAACCTTGCGAGCTCAGTTTTTATAATTTCAAATTTTTCATACTCTAACTTTTGCCTAGGTCACCCTTTCGGGTTTTCAGCCTAGCGAGCCTCTCAGGGGTAATATTTATTCAGCTTGTCCATGTTGATTGGCTGTGAGAACTCTAGGCCATCTAGGTCCATCAAAACCACAGCTCCACTCGACCAAACGGACTTAATGATGTAGGGACCAGTCCAATTAGGTCTGAACTTGCCCCTTGGGTCGTGGATGGGAGCTCGATTGTCCTTGAGTATCAAATCCCCTTCCTTTAGATTCCTGGACTTAACCTTCTTGTTAAAAGCCCGGGAAATTCTGCGCTGATAACCTTGAACATGGTACAGTGCTTTCAATCTCCTCTCATGAAAAAGCATGAGTTCCTCAAATCTGCTCTGCTGCCAATCTGCTTCGGCTATCTGGCACTCAGCCAATACTCGCAAAGACGGAACCTCAATTTCGATAGGTAGAACGGCCTCCATCCCATAAACCAATGAATACGGAGTCGCCCCGGTAGAAGTTCTGATTGAAGTCCGGTAGCCCCACAGAGCAAACGGCAACTTATCTGGCCAGTCCTGATAGTTTTCCACCATCTTCTGCAGTATGTGCTTGATGTTCTTATTGGCGGCCTCAACCGCTCCATTGGTTTGCGGCTGGTATGTGGATGACTTATGAAAAGCCACATTGTATTTCTCCAGCAAGTCAATCACTTCTTTCTTGAAATGGGAACCGTTATCTGAAATTATCTCATTTGGGACTCTGTAACAACAGATGATGTTGTTTCTAATGAACTTCGCGACATGTGAAGCCTTCAGCACTGCATAAGATTGGGCCTCGACCCACTTTGTAAAGTAATCTATCGCGACCAAGATGAATTCATGCCCATTCGACCCCTTTGGAGTTACAGCCCCGATCACATCGATTCCCCAAACTGAAAATGGCCATGGCGAAGTCATGTTGTACAACTTTGACGGTGGGATGTTCATGCGGTTTGCATGGATCTGACATTTGTGGCATTGCCGAACAAAGCCGATACAATCCTCCTCCAGGGTAGACCAGTAGTAACCTTGTCTGAGGATCTTCCGAGCCAACATTACTCCGTTCATATGTGCACCACATTCTCCTCCATGGATGGCCTTCATCAGGCGCTTCGATTCTTCAGTTTCTACACATAGCTTATGCATTCCCAGATGGCATCTCTTATACAGCTTACCCCCGCAGATGATGAACTGAATAGCCATTCTTCTGATTGCCCTTTTATCCTTGGCATTTGCCCCTGGTGGATACGTCTCTTTCTCCAGGAAGTTCTAAATGTCGTAATACCAGGGGTTGTCGTCCTGAGCCTCATCTATAGCAGCAATTGATTGATACACTGGCACGAAGTTCTGGTCAATGATGACTGGACGCATCCGGACTCCAAACGGGATGTCTATCATGGAAGATAGAGTTGCTAGTGAATCTGCGAACCTGTTGTTCTCTCTTGCTAGATGAGCAAAGTTTAGCTTCTCAAACCGAGGAATTAACAAATCCAAGGCCTGGTGGTACATTATCATATTTTCTTCCTTGACTTTCCAGTCTCTTTTTGCTTGAGATACAACAAGGTTAGAGTCCCCAATGACGTCCAGCCGTTTCGCCCCTAGTTCCAGGGCTGCTTCTAGACCGGCAATGCATGCCTCATATTCTGCTTCGTTGTTTGAGACTTTGAACCGGAGTTTGAATGCTAGAGGGATACGGGAATTGTCAAGTGCTATCAACAACACTCTTATCCTATATCCGTATTGGTTCGACGCTCCGTCAAAGTACATCGTCCAAGTTTCATCTTCGATGTGCAAAATGGCCTCATCTGGAAATAAGTACTCAACTGCTTCACCCCCTCCCACTGGATGATCGGCCAAGAATTCTACTACTGCTCTTCCCTTGACTGACTTGCGTGTCACATATTTCAGATTGAATTCGGAAAACAACAGCAACCAACGAGCTAGCCTACCCGTAAGTGCCGGTTTCTCGAAAAGATATTTGATGGGATCTAATCGTGAAACCAACATTACGGAGTGAGCTAACAGGTAGTGCCGCAGCTTCCTAGTAGCCCATACCAAGGCTAAGCAAGCCTTCTCCAACAGTGTGTAGCGAGTCTCATACTCCAGCATCTTCTTGCTTAGATAGTAGATGGCCCTTTCCACCTTGTCTTCTAATTCTTGCACGAGCATACAACCCATTGTAGTTTCGGTCACTGAAAGGTACAATATCAACGGTCTCCCTGGTTCTGGTGGTGACAACACGGGTGGGTTCTATAAGTATTTCTTGATCTGTTCAAAAGTAGCTTGGCATCGGCCGTCCCATTGGAATTTCTTTCCTTTCTTCAGGAGACCAAAAAGTGGTTCACAAGTCAAGGTTAATTTTGAGATAAACCGTCTTATGAATTGCACTTTACCCAGAAAGCCTCGCATCTTCTTTTCAGTCATTGGTGGTGGCATTTCTAAGATGGCCTTGATTTCTGAAGGCTCGACTTCGATGCCCCTTTGCGTAATCAGAAACCCTAGCATTTTCCCTGCTGTAACACCAAATGTACACTTCTGAGGATTCAGCCACAACCGAAATTCTCTGATCCTTTGGAAGAACTTTTGCAAGGCGGTGTAGTGGCCCTCTCTTTCTTTGGACTTGACAATCATGTCGTCCACATACACCTCAACCTCTTTGTGGATCATGTCATGCAATATCGTGGTCGCAGCCTGTTGATATGTAGCTCCAGCGTTCTTCAGCCCAAATGGCATCACTCTGTAACAGTAGGTCCCCCACAGGGTGGTGAAGGCAGTCTTTTCCCGGTCTTCAGGTGCCATCACTATCTGATTATAGCCTGAGAAGCCATCCATAAATGAAAGCAAAGCATGCCCCATTGTAAAATCCACCAACTCATCGATATGCGGCAGGGGAAAGTCGTCCTTCAGACTAGCTCTGTTCAAATCCCTGAAATCCACGCACACCCGGATCCTGCCATGTTTCTTTGGCACTGGAACAATATTGGCCAACCAAGTCTGGTATTCAGATACCAGCAGGAAACCTGCATCGATTTGTTTGGTGACCTCTTCCTTAATCTTGATGGCCCAGTTAGGGCGGATCCTTCTGAGTTTTTGTTTGACAGGTCGGGCCTCGGGATCAAGAGGGATCCGGTACTGTACAATCTCATGATCGATCCCAGGCATGTCTTCATAGGACCACGCGAAAACATCTTTGAAATCTTTTAATAAAGCGACTAAGCGCTCGCGTTCCTCCGAAGACAACATGGACCCGATCTGGACCAGCCGTGGGTCCTTCTCAGTACCAATATTCACAGTAGTGATTTCATCCATTAAGGGTTTAACAAATCTCTCCTGCTCTTGATCAATTAATCGTTGCAAAATCGGAGGAATTTCTTCCTCGTCGTTTTCATCAAAATTTTGAAAGTCCTGATTCAAGCAATAAATTAAAGGCACGGAAAAGTACTCAGAAACCACATCCACATCATTCTCATTAAATGCTTCCAAACCGTCCAATTCTTCTGTTACAACAGGCTCAAAAGAGAAAGAAAAAGACGACTTGGACAGGACTGTGGCATCCGAGTTATCACCCCAGGAATACCGGACTCAGACTCAGTCGAGCTAGAACTTGATTCTAACTCACAAGACTCGGTGGAATCAGATTCTGGCTCACTACCTGACCCGGTGCTGTTTGACAAAAATCCCTCTTCGTACTGCCAAACGAGAGAGGGTGCAATGGATGCATCCAAAATAGTTGATGGTAGGCCCACAGCCATTTCATTCCCGATCATGGACACCGAGAAGTTATCCCCCAAGCACTTCTGTTCGATCAGAGGATCTGAAAGTAGACATGCCAGTGCTACCCCCATTTCAATCTCGACGTCCTCAGACTCCATTTCCTTGCTCTGTTCAACCTCAATTGTCTGGTCTGTCTGCTCTTCGGCAACATCATCCCTAGATAACTGTAGGTTAAAGAAAATCTCAAACCCCGGCACATGCCTCCCCTCGGCATTCAGCCACAGCTCTGGAAAGCCACAGAATGGAAAGTCCTCCCCCTCCAGGACGAAGTGTCCGTTTAGGGTACCCTGAATGGGTCGGTGCATTAGCTCAAAAGCCTTCCCCGCCTGTGTCGATCTGGCTCTCCCAGCCATCTCCTTTCCTTTCCTTACCCAATCCTCCTTGGTGGGCAGATAACCCAAGACAAAGGTGTGTGGGTTGTGTGGCACCTCGGCCAATGTTGCAACGCCTTTCCGGCCGCTCCTGCCCAATCCCATCCCGGGGATGTGTTGGAGCTTGTTCATGAGGTATACTACCTGAGCACTGACATATATCCCCTCGTTAGCAGCCATGATGTTCTGTACAACCCGAGCCTCAGCCAGGGTAAAACCCAATATGAACACATCCTCCATACCGTGCTCAATTTCTAGAATAGGTGTAGATACCTCCGGTGGTGGATGAATTGATGAATTTCCAAAAACAATGGCTACTCCCTTCCCATGGGGGTATTTCACCATTTGATGCAAGATGGATGACACTGCCTTTACCTGATGCAGCCACGGCCGCTCCAAAAGCAGGTTGAAAGTTGCAGGAACCTCTAAGACATGGAAATCTATCTCGTGCTGTCCCGGCCCAACCTTGGTCTGAATTTTTACCGTCCCCATGACTTCTCTGCTCGTGTTGTCGTATGCCCGAATCACCTGGGCTGTTCGTATAAAGTCCGCGGTCTTCAAACCGATTGCATACGCAGTTCTTGATGGGTACACATTGATGGCAGATCCGGTATCAACAAGAACCATTGGTATCCATTTATTTCGACACTCCACAGAGATGTAGAGTGGCTTGTTATGGTTTGCCCCCTCAGGTGGCAATTCCTTGTCGGAAAAAGTCAGCATCGGGGTCGCTCCTCCCGGAAAGACTAATCCCACCAGCTACTCTGGCGTGGTTTCTATCGAGAGCTTGGCCTTATCCATGGCTGATAAGGCAGCCTGCCGATGTACTCATGATGCCATAAGCAGTCCCCAGATGGAGATGTCTGCTTGTATCTTCTTTAGCTGTCTGAGTACAGCTTCATCCTCAAGTTGCTTATCCTTCTGTTTCTCAGCCTCCCTATCCTTCCCAGATGCCTCTAGCTGCTCTAGGTGCGGAGGCTTGAAATACCGTCCACTCCTAGTGTGGGGGCCGAATAATTGGAAGAGTCGGGAGACGCATACCCCAGAAACCGGATACTACTCGGCTTCATATTGCGTAACTAGGGTGCCGAATACGTTAACGAGCCGAATAGACGAGGGTCAGTAGATCCGAATGAATGCAAGGTGAATAAGATAAAAGTAGGCTCAGGCCCCCAGGCCTAAGAAGTGAGTATAAATAGAAGAACCGCAAATCCAGAAAGGTATGTAAGAATCATTTCACTTAACTTAAAAAGAAAGTTATCTTGAGTGTCTGAACTAACTTGTCCGGAGTTTTCCTCTTTTCAGGTGACTAGCTGAGGATCACCAGTGCCTCCCAGGATCTGAAGAGTATTTCCAAACCACTTCTCCACAATTGGCGCCGTCTGTGGGAATACTCAAATACATCCATGGCAGGCGGATCAAGATCCTCAGAACTATTGACGAGACCGCACAGGGAGATGACCTCACTGCAGCAAATATACTCGGGAAAGAAACCATCACTGCAAGACGCGCCTTGAACTTCGATTCACCAACGACTTCAGCGCAAGAGACAATGCAGGCGATCATGGAACAAGCAAAGCAGAATGAACAGAGGCTGGAGAACATAATCGCTGAAAATGAACGTCTCTGTCAAGATTTGGCCCTCGAAGTCGCGAAATCAAGAGAAGCCATGCGCCAAGATCCCGAACGACCTCCGAGGGCCGGTGGACAACGACCTCGAGCCCGGCCCAAGGATACTAACAGCAACTCCAACTCATTATCCACGGAGCTCACCAAGAAGGGACGATCTGAAAAGAGCCTACGTACAAGGAACAAGTGCAGGAGGAGCAGCTCAGACGAAGACGACCAACACGATCCTTTTGTCCGACGGATTGCAAGGGCAGCCTTGCCCAAGAAGTTCAAAGCTTCGTCATTCACTCTTTATGATGGAAAATTAGACCCCACTGATCATCTCCGTCATTACAACCAGGCCATGACTTTGCATGCAGACAACGAAGCCCTCATGTGCCGAATATTCCCCAGCAGCCTGGGGCCATTTGCTGATAGGTGGTATTATAAGCTGGAGCCGGTCTCCATCAGAAGCTTTCATCAATTACAGAAATCCTTCAGGGCTAGGTTCATAACCAACGAGGTACAGCCAAAACAGGCCGACTCTCTTTGGGCCATGCAAATTCAGTCAGGAGTGCTTCAACCTCGTTGACAACGCTTGTAACGACTCCATGGCCATCACCGCCTTCAAAATGGGACTACACCCAGATAGTCCCCTTCGCAGTTCTCTCACCAGAAGAACCCCCAAAATGGTCTAGGCGTTGATAAAAAAAGTTGAGGAGTATTGCAAAGTGGAAGACGATGCCTTAAGAATAAAGGCCAGCCAAATGTCCAACAAAATGGCCCCCCCTGAAATTGCCCAACCAGTAAGTTCCGTGCCACCTCCTAGCCCAGAGCCTCGACAGCGCACTAAACGTGTTAAACGGCGGGATACTCGCCGATCAAGCGATCAATGTCCCCACCGGACGAATGAACAACTGCAAATCGACAGCAGACGTTTGAGACGTGCCGACAAAAAGTACACAGAGTTGTCAGAACCAATCGCTGCAATAATGACCAAAGTCCAACACCATCCATTCTTCAAATGGGCATCAAAGATGGTGGGGCCACCCGATACGCGACGAAGGGATTGGCGGTGCGAATATCACAAAGATCACGGCCATGAAACAGAGAGTTGCTACGCATTAAAAGATCACCTGGAAGAACTGGTGCAAGATGGCCGACTGCAGCAGTATGTTAAACAGGGAAAGCCAACCAAGGCACTAGCCTTGAGGCAGGACTCTCCTCCGCTTGGCGTGATCCATGTAATTCTGACTACTGCACCCTTCAAATTGCACACAATTCAATAGCATCCAATCCTCCAGGGGCAGCGTATTCCGACTGACTGGCCCAAAGAAGCTCCGACAATTGCTTTCAATGACTCCGACCTCAGTGGCGCGACAGCTTCCCACATTGATCCGTTGGTCATTAGATTACGCATAAACCGGTTCATCATTGAACGAATTCTCATAGACCCAAGGAGTACCTCGGAGGTTATGTATTACCAAACTTTCATTAAACTCGGCCTCAACGAGTCAGATCTGTGTCCGGCTCCGCATCCATTGTTCGGCTTTAATATGAATCTCGAATACCCGATAGGGAAGATCATACTACCTGTCTGAGCGGGCTCCAGAACGGTCGAAATAGAATTCTTGGTTGTAAAGCTCCCTTCCCCGTATAATGTCATCATGGGGCGAACCTGGATACATATTATGAAGGCCGTTCCAAGCACTTATCATCAGCTCGTGCGCTTCCCAACAGCCCGTGGCATCGAAGAGATCCGTGGCTCTCCCCAATCAGCATAAGCAGCGATTTCATGAAAATCATATCACTGACCCAACCTGTGGGCTTTGATACCTGTATATATTTCACTTCTGCAATGCAAATAATCTTTCTTTGACGTTCATCTCATCTCACAAACCTCATTATGCTGACTAAGTCTTCGGATTCGGAGTGCCCTTTGGTACATGACACCTCAAGGTCGATTAAGCCTCCGGATTCGGAGGGCCCTTTGGTGCATGACACCTTAGGGCCGATTAAGTCTCCGGATTCGGAGCGCCCTTCGTGGATATCACGATTGGCCATACTAAGTCTCCGGATTCGGAGCGCCCTTTGGTGCATGACACCTCAGGGCCGATTAAGTCTCCGGATTCGGAGCGCCCTTTGGTGCATGACACCTTAGGGCCGATTAAGTCTCCGGATTCGGAGCGCCCTTTGGTGCATGACACCTCAAGGCCGATTAAGCCTCTGGATTCGGAGCGCCCTTTGGTCAATGACACCTTAGGGCCGATTAAGTCTCTGGATTCGGAGCGCCCTTCGTGGATATCATGATTGGCCATATTAAGCCTCTGGATACGGAGCCCCCTTTGGTGCATGACACCTTAGGGCCGATTAAGTCTCCGGATTCGGAGCCCCCTTTGGTGCATGACACCTCAGGGCCGACTAAGGCTCCGGATTCGGAGTGCCCTTTGGTGCATGACACCCCAAGGCTGATTAAGCCTCCGGATTCGGAGCGCCCTTTGGTGCATGACACCTTAGGGCCAATTAAGTCTCCGGATTCAGAGCGCCCTTCGTGGATATCACGATTGGTCATATTAAGTCTCCGGATACGGAGCCCCCTTTAGTGCATGACACCTTAGGGCCGATTAAGTCTTCGGTTTCGGAGCGCCCTTTGTGGATATCATGATTGGCCATATTAAGTCTCCGAATACAGAGCCCCCTTTGGTGCATGACACCTTAGGGCCGATTAAGTCTCCGGATTCGGAGCCCCTTTTGGTGCATGACACCTCAGGGCCGACTAAGGCTCCGGATTCGGAGTGCCCTTTGCTGCATGACACCCTAGGGCTGATTAAGCCTCCAGATTCGGAGCGCCCTTTGGTGCATGACACCTTAGGGCCGATTAAGTCTCCAGATTCGGAGCGCCCTTTGTGGATATGACGATTGGTCATATTAATTCTCCGGATACGGAGCCCCCTTTGGTGCATGACACCTCAGGGCCGACTAAGTCTCCGGATTCGGAGCGCTCTTTGGTGCCTGACACCCCAGGGCCGATTAAGCCTCCGGATTCGGAGCCCCCTTTGGTGCATGACACCTTAGGGCCGATTAAGTCTCCGGATTCGGAGCGCCCTTCGTGAATATCACGATTGGCCATATTAAGTCTCCGGATACGGAGCCCCCTTTGGTGCATGACACCTTAGGGCCGACTAAGTCTCCGGATTCGGAGCGCCCTCCGAGGATATCACCATTGGCCATTTGAAGTCTCCGGATTCGGAGCCCCCTTTGGTGTATGACACCATAGCGCCGATCAAGCCTCTGAATTCGGAAACCTCATTGGAACGAACAAAACAGAACTTTTCAACCATTGACAACGTCAAGGCAAGACGCAAACACAAACTCAACATAAGACGCAAATAAACAAATTGAGCATAAGACGCAAATAAACAAATTCAGCACAAGACTCAAATGTTTGAAATACAACTTTTTATTTAATCAGACAGTTGTTACATAGACGCAACTCGTATTTACAGTACTCATTTCCAATCTGAGAAGCTAGAAACGGGGCAAGATGCATTGGTAACGCGTCAGTGCCGAATTAACTCCCGTCACCCGGAAATCCTCCGCGGATTGCAATGCCTCGAGCCAACTGTGCCCAAATCTTCCCTTGATACCATTGACAATGTCAAGGCAAAGATCCAGGACAAGGAGCGATAAATCCAACGGTTGTTTCCTTTCCCTTCGGGGTGATCTGCTTCGACGACTTGAAGGTTTATGCCAACTATCGGACGCCCTACTTCCCATACGAACGGCCCCTCCGCCATGATCCACAGCAACAACAAGATCGGCTGAACTCCAGCCTCTAACTAACACCCCCACTTAACCCAGCTCATATAAGCGATTGTTCATCTGCGCAAAGCGCCCACTCCTTTTATTTTCAGTCCTGGCAGCGATCTCGAGGACCCCATCCCGAGGCGATTTCGCTAATGCTGAACGCTATAAACAAAACGTCGGTTGACATTCCCCATGGCATAATTATCCAAACGACTTTTTGAAGCACGTGCATTGTCCACAAACCTAGGCCCCAAGCTGAGTTAAACGTATCCGGGCCATTTTGCCTGCCGGCTCTTGGCTTCAGGTCACGATAGCCTGTCAGGAATAAACGGCTATCACGTCTGGATTGGCCCTGCTGGTCAAACGCTTATATATTCATTCAAACCCAGTAAAATGAAACGCATACATACCGAATACAAACTGCAATAAAATATTCGTGACAGAACGTTGTTCTTCATTTATTCAACAAAACAAGTGATAAAATTACATATATTTGAACGTAATCTGCTTTTCAGATTTACAATCACTACCACTATGCGGCGTCACCCTCATCATCACTCTTCTCGACCTCAAAAGCAGAAAATGGGAAATGTTTCCTGTGATAGAGCGGAGATGCCGACTCAATGCCTGCCGCTCGAAAAGCTTCTGCGGCTTGAGATGCCTTGATCCAACCGTGCCTAAACCCACGATTCTCGCATCGGCAAACTTCTTGGGCCAGTTTTTCCTTAGTCTTCTCGATTCCGACTCTTCGGCCTTCATGAAAACCTTTCTCATAGGCCCTTCCCTTCACGCTCTCCATCGCGAACATACTCACCATCTCACGATCGGCAAGCGTGGAACTGATGAGCCGGCTGGTCACCCTCTCCTCCACGATTGGGTTTCCCTGCCCGGTGGATTGTGCCTGGGCCGCCTTAATCTTCCTCAACTCCCGCTCAGCCGCCTCCGTGCAAGCCTCCATTTCTCGGCGGGCAGCGCGCAACCGCATGCCGATTTCATAGGCAGTATACAGATCCTTCACCGCCCCATGAACGCCTTCGCGAAACACTTCGTAGTCTTGGCGACCTACCATCGATTGCTGAACCTCCGGCGGGAAAATTTGTCGAGCGAACTCGACCACTACATTTGGGTCTTGAACTATCGAGTCCGCCTCCGTCATGGGTCTATTCCCCACAAATACTACGAAGCTTAATGGGCGCGGATTCGCCTCCGGTGCCCTCTCGACTCGAGGTTGGGAAGTTCTGCCCTGCGACTGCCTGTCCCGCATAGGCGACCTGCTTCGACGTCGAGGAGATTGACACCTCTCTCAATCCCTGGAACTCCTACTCCCTGTACGCGGAGGGTCACTACCTTGATTCAAGTCTCCGCCCAGCTCAGCCAGCGTCTTCGTTTCCCCTCTACTGTTAAAAAAGAGTCTGTTCGAGATTCACTCGATACCCTCAAACACTGGAGTCAGTTGCCTGCTATGCTCCTAAAAGCTTTAACTTTAATCATTTATGCTGCAAAGAGGCAGCACCCTTGAGGCCATCTCATTAATTGAAAAACTTCAAACGTCCGGCGCCCGAGTGATCATGCACCGCCTAGGGCAAGGGCAGATTCAGCAATCTCTTCGGCTTATGTACCCCAGCCGGCCCACGAATCGATCCTTCACCAAACTTAAGGTCGGTTCATACAGTGCCTGAATGATCATGCACCGCCTGGGGCAAGGGCAGATTCATCAATCTCTTCGGCTTATGTACCCCAGCCGGCCCACAAATCAATCCTTCACCAAACTTAAGGTCGGTTCATACGGCGTCGAATGATCATGCACCGCCTGGGGCAAGGGCAGATTCATCAATCTCTTCGGCTTATGTACCCCAGCTGGCCCACGAATCGATCCTTCACCAAACTTAAGGTCGGTTCATACGGCGCCTGAATAATCATACACCGCCTGGGGCAAGGGCAGATTCATCAATCTCTTCGGCTTATGTACCCCAGCCGGCCCACGAATCGATCCTTCACCAAACTTAATGTCAGTTCATACAGCGCCCGAATGATCATGCACCGCCTGGGGCAAGGGCAGATTCATTAATCTCTTCGGCTTATGTACCCCAGCCGGCCCACGAATCGATCCTTCACTGAACTTAATGTCGGTTCATACGACGCCCGAATGATCATGCACCGCCTGGGGCAAGGGCAGATTCATTAATCGATTCGGCTCAGTACCCACAATACATGGCACACAACTGATAATTCAATATTGTCATAAGGAGATTCAATCTCTGAAAGCTAAAACACAGCAATGATTTTACCCAAATTCGTGAAAGGTAAAGTATTCTTCATTAACGTAACTTCATAAAACACGAACAAAATAGTGGAGAAATGCCAAGGCAGTTTTCATTAATAAATTTGCCCAAATTCGTGAAAGGTAAAGTATTCTTCATTAACGTAACTTCATAAACCACGAACAAAATAGTGGAGAAATACCAAGGCAGTTTTCATTAATAAATTTAGCGCAAAAAGTAACCAAACAAAAACTTACATCAAAATCAAAAGTCTACCAGATAAAAGTTTAAATCAAAATCAAAAGAGATGATTCCCAGATCAACCCTCGGGGTCAGACTCAAGTGGCTCCACGTCCACTTGCTCGTAGGGAATTGGCAAGGTCAATGTAACTCCAGCGGCAGCAAGGGCTTTGAGCCATCCATGTTTGAACCCTTGATTCTCGAATTTGGGGACTTCATCTACGTATTCCGTAAGGGCGGCGCCTTTTCCTGCCTCAAATGCTGCAGAAGCTTCAGAATCGGCTTTCTCCTTGGCGACCTTAAGCTCCGCTAACTGAACTTCCGCCTTGGCCAGCGCCTCCCTGGCTAACTTAAGTGATTCTTCGCTCGCATTTGCTCTACCCTCAGCCTCAGAGCGGAGCTACTCAGCTGAGCGAGCCCTCTCTTTTTCTGCTTCAGCTCGCGCACCCTCCATCGCGGCTCTCATACTTTCAAATTCGGCCCTACTCCTTTGACCGTCCACCTCCGCTTGCAAACGATCAACTCTGCTGAGGGCATCATGGAGGCGGTGACCTATGTCCGCTATCCTACCAACAGTCTGCAAAACAAGTTAGGATTGTCAGATATCTTTAACGAAAGCAAAGTCAAGAGAATTTGAGATGGTCACTCACCAGCAATGCTGACTGCGCAGATAGGGCTATGGCCATAATATCCGGCATGGCGCGAAAGGCTACGACGTCAGCTGGCAAGGAAATTGAAGCCACAAGGCTCAACGCCACGGCTGGATCCTCAATAACCGAAGCATCGGAAGAGATCGGTGTATCTTTGATCTTAGGCCAAATAAAAAAAAGGCGCAGCCACACCTGACTCTTCTAAGCGAGGCCGTTTGGAAGCAAGGCTAATTTCTGACTCGGCATCTCCCTCGGTGCCACGCTTTTCGCCACGCTCCTCCGAGACCAGCCGTTCTTCAATGACCTGTTCCTCAACCTTTTCCCCTGTTTCGGTCTCAGTGACCTGAATCGTCTCTTCAATAGCGGGTACAAAATTTTCACTCAAGATGGGCTGAGAATGGGCGGCCTCGGCCTTCTTTCGAGCAGCCATTCGCTCGGCATTTTTCCTTCGCGCCATCTGCGTAAGGCTTTCCCCAACCATAGCTTCAAAAATATCGCCGGGTAGGTCCCCAAAATTTGCAAAAATATCTTCGGACGAAAACTCTGCCTGACCCGAAGTGGACGGTGAAGGCCGGTTAAGTCCCGCAGCCTCAAACGCTGAGCGTATCACTTCGTCAACCTCTTCGGCTCCGTCAGCAGCCTCTCCGGTTGGTTCGGCAACTACCTCTACCTCCGGATCAGCCTCTGCCCTCGGATCCAACTCTTCGAGGCCAATTTGCCTAAGGTTCTTAAACCTGGGAAAGATAAGAGCCAAAAGGTGTTGATCGCCGGATGGAATTGGAATGCCTTCCGCAGCCGAGTATGTAGTATAAGTCGGTTCGTATCGGAGTAGTATGTGAGCCACTCCCCCTTGCTTTTGTACGTTTGGACGGCCGAAGTATCTGAGCGCAGATTTGATCTCCTCAAGAACCGCCTCGTTGGTCGACGGAAGAATTTTCTTCAAACTGTTACCTGCAAAGAACGAAGAGTGATTAAAGCGAAAGTAGCCGAGTGAAGGGCAAGTCAACAAACAACAAGGCGTTACCCGACAACCTGGATCACCCTTTCGTGTGGGAATAGGATCTAGGCGGTCTTCGCCTTCATCGAACTCCCAGTTGCCTTGAACATTGACCATTACGTCGTCAACCGTCTTACCAGAGCTGGCAAGCATGGTTATCAAGTGATGGTTAGTGTCCTTGGCCCTGAGAAAGTATCACCCCAACCGACCGAAAGATTTGGCCAAAGCGTAGCAGTGCCGAATTGCCGGAATGCCAAGGTTGATCCTAAGACGCCGATTCAACTCAATCACCCCCATGATGATTCGAATGAAATTGACGTTGGGTTGAGAAGGAATTGGACTCCAATAGCGAAGGACGGCCCTGAGCAGAGGGTGTAGGGGAAAACGGACTCCGCCCTCCGCTATGATAGGAGAGGGAAGACAATCGTATTCTGATCCTCCCTCTCCATGTCAAGGGTACTGTCTGTTACGAGAGATAAGTGGACGTTGTCAGGAATGGAAAAATGTCTCCGGAATCCAGCAATACGACCCTCGGAAAGGAGGTCTTTCAAGTGTTTAGCCATGTTCGCAGGAATTCAATGTTTCGCCGGAATCAAAATGACAAAACACAAAATAGGATCATAAAGAAGGGAGAAGAAGACTTACGAAGATTAAACGGAAGCGAGGGTAGACGGAGAAGAATTGCAAAGCGTGCGAATCAGAGAAGGGATATCCACTGGCGATCTAAGAGCCTCGAATACTCGACGAACTCTGCATTCGAAAAGACCGAAGTTTCAAATCACAATAAATGCGAAATGCATGATTAAGGCGGGAAAGCGTAATGATAAACAAAAAAGTGTGCACATCCTAACATCTATATTGGGATACGTGAAGCCGCCTGACCAGTTCCAACTTTTTCAATTCAAGACCAAACACGCCGATCAACTACCGTCGATAGGGAGTTCGGGGAGCAATTGTGGGGGCCGAATAATTGGAAGAGTCGAGAGACGCGTACCCCAGAAACCGGATACTACTCGGCTTCATATTGCGTAACTAGGGTGCCGAATACGTTAACGAGCCGAATAGACGAGGGTCAGTAGATCCGAATGAATGCAAGGTGAATAAGATAAAAGTAGGCTCAGGCCCCGAGGCCCAAGAAGTGAGTATAAATAGAAGAACCGCAAATCCAGAAAGGTATGTAAGAATCATTTCACTTAACTTAAAGAGAAAGTTATCTTGAGTGTCTGAACTAACTTGTCCGTCGGAGTGCTAATCCCGGCACCCCCGACCGGAGTTTTCCTCTTTTCAGGTGACTAGCTGAGGATCACCAGCGCCTCCCAGGATCTGAAGAGTATTTCCAAACCACTTCTCCACACCTAGTCATATGGTCGACTTCACCAATGTACCAAGTATCATCTGGTTGGTTGCTCCCCCAATCCTCATCCGTATGGGCAAGACATAAATCATCGTCCTCCCACCACATTCCATCGGCAACCGATAGACACATGTCCGGCTTCGGTGTGACTATTCTCGTACTCACGGTACCTTCCATCCATATGCTCGCAGCATTCTCTGTTTCTGTGTGCATAGCAGTTTCAGTCCCCACACGAGCCTTAGCTTTCCTAATTCTCTCAGAACCTTCAAATCTTTCCTGTTCCGACTGTGTCAATACAGTTGGCTGTTCAATAATTCCTGTATTCAAAATGCTCCAATCCTGAGCGAAATTCTTAACACCGGCGCCCTCCGACGATGTACTCTGTTCTTCGACCCTTCTGGCCGTCACTGACATTCTTGCCCTAGCCGGGCCCTGTCTTGGTTGGAACTCTTCCACGATATCTGGTTGATCATCCAACCACCCGGTAGCCTCTGCCGATTCCTCATAATCGAACCAGTTGACTGCTGCGTCCCCTGGATCTTGGTCACTGTAAAACTGGAGATTGGCAAGGCCCTCTTCCACAGCCGTCAAATTATCTGTCATCTGTCCCAAACCATCCCCTTGGATTACACACAGCTCTATCTCTATTGGAAATTCCACATTTGGCCCATCCTGGCCTACTGACGAAATGTAGTCACTCGGACTATATACTTTCTCAACAAGACTCCCAGATTCCTCGGACTCTGGCTCAATAACCCCCTTCTCCTCTGAAATCTCCCCTCTTCTGTCTTCAACAGCTACCACCATTATCTTAGGTTGGGTTATGGAGATGTCCATCATGCACAAGTTGGTGCAATCAGGAAGGAGTGCCTCCAGCTTAGGCAAGTGGGAAGGAGTGATATAGATGCTAGGATCGTAAGACACGACCCCAGCCTGGATGAAGTTGATTCTTTTGGGAGGTGGAGCTTGGTTGTGCGGTGGGAGAGGGTTTGTTGCGACATTGGGTTTTTCGGGAGGCATAATCACCCCGTTATCAATGAGATCTTGAATCTCATGACGTAATCGGTAGCATAGGTCGGTGTCATGACCATGCTGCTGGTGAAATGCGCAATATTTGGCTGGGTTGTGGGTAGGAGGAAGTTTTTCGGGTAATGGCCGCGGCTCTAAGGGCTTCAAGTGCCCTTTTCTGATTGACACCCCCAGAGCTTTGGACAAGGGCATATACAGTGGAGTGAAGGTTCTTGTATTTTTGGGTGGGTATTTGGCTGGTTGTGTATGGCTTCCGGACGCACCGAAGAATGGCGTAGCTGCCATGGTTCTTGGAGGGAGGTTGGTGGTGACCATGCTCACTTCGGAGGCTCTCGTAGTTGTAGCGCCGCTCGGGCCTGCGTTGTTGTTGCGATTGAAAGTTCTTCGGGGTTGCTCCCGGTCATTATCAATTAAGCCTTGCTTCAGGGCATCCTCAATTTGTACTCCCATCTCATGCAGATCAGAGAAGGTAGGGAAGGGGAATACAAACATTTTCTGCATCAACTTCGGCTAAAGATTGCGCACAATCATCCGAATCCGATCTTTGTCTGTGGGCCTTAGGGTCATCATCGAGGCCTTAGCCCTCTAACAAGTCACAAATTCTAAGAAGCTCTCCTTAGCCTCTTGTCTCGTTGTCTCAAGATCACGGGTTGTAATCTCGATTTGTGTGTTATACGAATATTGTGCAATGAAAGCCTCAGCCATTTCGTCCCAGTTTCTTTTGACATTTTCGTCTAATTTGGCATACCATATGGCCGCCACACCCGACAGGGTCCGACCGAATAGAGACAACTTCTGCCGTCTGGTGAGGCCCATTGGCCTTAAGATATCTGAAAACAATCTCAGGTGCACCAAGGGATCCCCGGATCCATCAAATCAGTCGATGTGCGGCATCTTGAATCTGTCCGGCAGCGTCACAGCTGCGTCAGTATATCCGTCGTCAATGTCAGGGATGGTCTTGACTCCCTGGGATTTCTTGAACAGCTTTTCGAGCTTGTTCAACTTCAGTGCTGTGGGATCTGTCTCAAACTCAAAAGGGGAGTCCAGTAGGTTGGTGGGTGCTTTGGATAATTGGGGTAGGATCTAGGGTAGAACCGGGGGTGGAGGTGGTCCTATGGGAATGTCCGTATCATTCTGAACATTAGCTATCTCCCCAAGGGTTGGAACTCCTGGCCGGGAAGGAGCTTGCTGCGAAGCAGATGCTCCGGTTTGCTGTTGTAGCCTCACGATTAACTCTTCTTGTTCAGTCATAACCGTGGCCTGTTGCTTGGCAAACTCCACCTGTCAGATAGCGTCTTGCTGCATTGTTTTCATACTCTCTTGGAGCTGGCGCACCATCTCCTCTAAACTTGTCATACTGTTCTGCTCTGACTGAATTATCGGCATATATTCCCTCTCTGTGTGAGAAACAGAACCCTGATCCCTACTGTACTTAGGTGGGGTAGGTAAGGCCCTCTGAACTGACTGCTGGACCGATGTTTTCTGCCTAACTGCCCTCCGTCTAGTAACCGGGGGTAGAGAGTGGTACACTGGTTGTCCGTCCACCAGATCCTCAGATCGATGGAGTCGACGACCTCTAGTCCAGAGTGCTTGGGGAATATCTACTGGGTTAGAAGAAATCGTGCTAAACTACCTAGCAAAAAGATAAATAAAGCGATAAGAAGGAAATAAAATCAACCAGATAAAAGGACAGTATAACGGTGTAAAATAAACACGCAACACACAGTTGGGTATCACAACACATTGTTGATAAGCTGAATACACTGTTCCTCAATCACTGATCACTGTTTCCCAAATCATTGCCCCTAAGTCTGAATCTGATACCCGCAGATAACTGATCCTCAAAACACGGGTGCCTGCAAGCCTGATACTCAAACTTGTAAACTGATATGCGCATTCCTTGTAGAGATACACTCCAAAAGCATATAGCAAGGAAATGAGAGCCAAAACACCCTTATATTGGGGTAGGGTTTCCCTGTCCTATTTTGTCAGGTGCTAGGGTTTCACTACGCACGTAGCGGTTTCAAACAACTTAACATCGGGTAGGCAACCTGTCCTAACACGGAATGGTCACTATGGATTCCGAATATGCACTAGGTCGAATGGTCAAAAGGGTGCCCCGGTAAAACCGGGGTTTGTGTTCCCATACTGGCAGAGCCCGCAACCAGTTAGCCTTATGGTCATGCCTTGACAAGACAAGCCTCCAGCAAACCATTCAAGAATGGCAGATGGCAAACACGGTGTCCTAGGTGCACCAATGCACATGCAATGCAAAGAAACACATAAGTGAAATCAAAACAGGATATCACGAGTTCAAGTCAAGCTCTCTAAATACCCAGCAGAGTTGCCAGAAACTATAGATGCGTCCTTGGGCCTCACTACAGTTCGGACGCAAATTGTGTCACGGTTCTCAATCTGAACCAAAGAGTCCAAATCTGGAAAATCATTTTGAGAAAACAGATTTTTAGAAAAGAAGTGCCAAACATGGACTGCTTTGCCAGATACAGAGTCGCCACCTAAATATTTTTTAATGGGAGAATTTAGGAAAACCTGACTTTGTGCCAAAGGCCACATGTCCGTCATCACCAAAGTTGCCTCGGCTTGGGAACTTGGGTACGATCGGGGAAGGTCAGCTATGAGCACCCCCTCTCGCCCGATTCGAAGATCGGCCTCTACTAACCATGATATTTTGATTTTGAAAACGTTATGTGTTCTTATTCCAGTTAATTAGCTAGAATTACTATGTGATGCGCATAACACAAAAGTATAGACTAGATCGCCTAATTTGGAACGAAGCATTGCATATCCGTTTGTTTGGAAAATGTCTAAAATTTGCTACTCGTAAATAGGCTAAAACACAGATTTCAACGAGTTGTTCCAACTCAAACAATCCAACCTTCACCCACAGGCATTCATGCAGTTATATCACATAAGCAATTAGCCTCATGGTAAGCATGCTGTCATGGCGAACACTCACACGCGTGCAAGGATGCTAAAACATAAATGCTTACCGAGTACTCCAAGCCAAAACAGAAACTAGTTAGTAATCATATACATGATCCTAGTTCATGTTAAGATGGCTAATGCAACACATGTAGGATGCGGCTAGAATAGGCTCGGCTACCCTAAAGATGGTATGTGAAATGCTACAACTAACAAGTACTCAATTTGGAATTGAAATACAAGTGCAGTTAACATGATGTGCCGAGTTCGGTGCATGTAAGACAAATGTATGGATGCACGCATGCATAGCATAAGGTATGCTTATTCAAATATACCCTAGTCTAACCATCATAAGCGGGTAAATAAAAGGGAAGAAAGACATGGGATTAGAAGACATGCACACACTCATACACACTTATTACAAAATACGCCCTCACTCGGAGGGCCCGAAAGAATAATACAGTCCGAATAACAAATCAACTATCCTATCTAATTAATTATTACAGACCCTTAATTAATGAACAAATTAATTACAAAATAAATGTGAAGCTTAAAGAGACTGCCGCAGCCCTGCCTCGGAATGCGCGAATGATGCATGCTTGACTCGTCTTGCCTGGAAACTCGCTGCCATAGCACTGTTGCCTCTATTTACACTACCCTGCGTCTCTGAAATTTATGAAAGTCTCTAGAACTGCTTTGAACTTCATTCTGAGTGCAGCGGAGTGCCACCGGCCAGAGCAAAAGGCCACCGGCCATGGGAATGAGGTTATCGGCCAAATATGGTGTCACTGGCTGGACTTTGGTGGCCGGTCGGCACTTTATGTGGCTGGTCGGCCATTGCTTCCTGCAGAATCCTGTAGTTGACAGCAGTAGAAGACAAGCAGTGTATGGCATGGAATTTCAAAGTAATGTGTGCATGGCCACTCTCCCAATTATGTAATGGACTCAAGGGAGTGTGGCCCTCGACCCTCGGGCCATCAATCACACATTTCAATGCATGATGACCCAAAAGGCCAAGTTTGCAACTTGATGTAAATGCATGCAACAAACAAATGAGTGCCAATACCCTATCATATTGAGATCAAGGACATCAGCGACCGAGGATTGAGACGTGTTTCGTCACTTTAAGTACGAACACTCCTCAATCCTCATGCTTGGTTTGACACCCCAAACCAAGCATGAGTGTAATGCAATGTATGCCATATACAATGCAAAGTAGTGCAACTAATGCAATGCAATGCTACCTATTCATGCAAACATTAGTATGCCAAGAGTGCAACAAAATCATATGATGCAATTATCTAAACAATATGCAAACATGCAAACAAGGCATCATGCAAGCATGCAAATAATGGAATGCAACATGTCACATGCTAAGTATGTGTAACACGTCCGCGGGGGACCTCGCTACAGTTCGGACTCAATTTTGTGTCGCGGTTCTAAATCTGAACCAAAGAGTCCAAATCCGGCAAATCGTTTGAGAAAACAGATTTTTGAAAAGTAGTGCCAAACATGGACTGCTTTGCCAGATTACAGAGTCGCCACCTAAATATTTTAAAATGGGAAATTTAGGAAACTCGACTCAAGGTCGAAGGCCACATGTCCGCTATCACCAAAGTGGTCTTGGCTCGAGCTTGGGTACGATCGGGAAGGTCACTATGAGCACCCCCTTTCGCCCGGTCCGAAGACCGGCCTCTACTAACCGTGATATCCGTTTTTGAAAACATTACATGTTCTTATTCCAATTATTAGCCTAGAATTACTATGTGATGCGCACAACACAAAAGTATAGACTAGATCGCCTAACTTGGAAATAAACATTGCATATCCGTTTTGTCTCGAAAAACGTGTTGTTTTCTTTTGCTACTCGCAAGTAGGCAAAAATACGGATTTCAATGAGTTGTTCCAACTCAGGCAATCCAACCTCCACCCACAGGCATGCAAACCGTTTATAACACATAAGCATTTAGCCGCATGGCAATCATACTGTCATGGCAAGACATTCACACGCATGTGATATGCTAAGGCATAAATACTTACATCGTACTCCGTGCCAAAACAATAACCCGGTTAGCAAACATGCATGACCTAGTTCATGTTAAGTGGCTAATGCAACACAGGCATAGATGCAATCTAGAGTAGGCTCGGCTAACCCTAAACATGGCGTGTGAAATGCGCGAGTAACACGTATTCAATTTGGAATTGAAAATTGCAATGCAGTTTGTATGATGTACCGAGCCCGGTGCATGTAAACAAATGCATGAATGCACGCATGCATTGCATAAGGTATGCTAAAATAAGTATGCCCTAATCTACCATCGAAAGCGGGTAAATAAAAGGGAGAAAGAAATGGGGGTTGGAAGACATACACCCACTCACACACACTTATTACAATTCTGCCCTCGCTCGGAGGGACCAAAAGAATATACAAACCGAATAAATAATTAACTACCCTAGCTAATTAAATATTACAAAACCCTTAGCTAATTAACAAATTAATTAAACTATTAAAGCAGTAAAATGGCCTCGGGAAGAGGGATGCATGCATGCTCAAGCCCGCCTTGCCCGGAAAGCCCACACTGCACCACTGCCTCTGCTTTCACTGCCTCCGCCTCCCCGAAAATTGCCAAAGTCCCAGAACACCTTCCAAATTCACTGCAGTGCACCACCGGCCAGAAGAAATAACCACCGGCTGCTTGAGGTGGCCACCGGCTGCTGGGGGGCCTATCGGCACAAAAAGATTGCCGGTCGGCACTAAAGAGTGCCGGGCGGGACTAAATTCCTGCGAGAGAGCTTTTGACAAAGAACAAAGAAACCAAAGAAGGCATAGCATAGAATTTCTAGGCAAATGTATGCATGGACACACTCCCTATCATGTAATGGACTCAAGGGAGCATGGCCCTCGACCCCCGGGCCATCAATCACGCATTTCAATGCATGATGGCCCGAAAGCCAAGTTAGCAACTTTGATATCAAATGAAATGCAAGCACAAAACAAATCAAAGGGCCCCAACCCCTATCATGATTGGTCAAGAGGCAAGGGATGCATGCTCAATGAAATGCAACCTAGGCATGGCGGCTAAGTATGCAACATGAACATGCAAATGAGCAATGTATGCTAGGCTCGCAACCTAAACGTGTAAACAAACATGGCATGCAACAACATGCAACGATGGACTTAAACTAACATGGATAACTCGCAAGCATGCCAAAATCAGCGGCCATGGGATGAAAATGAGATGCCTCAAAATGCGTGCACATGGGCACGCAAACCGAGAAAATGATCCTAAGGCATAGAATGGCATACGCAATGCAAATTGGACTTACACTAACATGAGAGAGCTTCAACCACGCTCACATAAGAGGCCGTGAGATGAAAATGAAGTGCCTCGAAATGCGTGCACACGGGCACGCAAACCGAGGCAATGGCATAAAGGCATGAAATGGCATGGCAAACGATATGCAAACATGCTAATGGAATTTCAGCATTGAAATGTGGGGAAAACAGTCCTGAATCATGGCCAAAGTACATCCGATGCACGGAATAGTCCCGAAACATGAATTTTGGCACCCGAAATGGCCTATAGCTATGCCAAACGTGCAAGATATGAACATGAAGTATGAAGACAGCAGCTAGACAGTCCCAAAACAAGCATTTTTCAGTTTATTACATGGCCACAAAAACACATACAAGTATGGGAAAAATCCTACGCAAGGAAAGGGCCACAAGGAGGGCAAAGAGATAACCGATACATGGAGGCTCCAAACAAGAGAGGTCCCTTCTTCAATGTTGTAGAGGGACCCAAAATATGGCTATTTAAAGCAGATGGCTGAGCCAAAATCAGTATACAAATAGGCTCAAAATGTCATGCAAAACAAGGGCAAAATGAGGCCACAACATGAGGTATATAAAGGGTGCATCAAACAGTCAAAGACCCTTCATGAGACATGTAGAGGGGGGCAAAATAAGACACTTTTCAGGCCTGTCGAAGGCCCAAAAACAGAAGCATGGTAGGCTAAAAAGACATGCAAAAAACGGGACCAAAGAGGGGTAATGAAGCAAGTCATACATGGGGGTCCCAAACAAGGTTGAGCCCTTCTTCAATGTTGAAGAAGGGCTCAAAAAAAGCCTCTTTACAGTTTATTACATGCTCAAAAACAGATCGCACAGAGGCTAAACAGATCATGCAAAATTACGGTAAATATGAGAGATTATGATACAAGTGCATGATAGAGAGGCCAAATAGGGTTGAGTCCTTCTTCAATGTTGAATAGGAGCTCAAAATAGGCCCACTCAAAGTTTACATTATGCTTGGAAACAGATCACACATAGGCCAAATATTCAATGCAAAATAATGGCATATAAGAGGATATTGAAGCAAGTACCAAATGGAGGGCTCAAACAGGGTTGAGCCCTTAAACAAACATGAAATATGGCTCAAAAAAATGACCTTTTCAGTTCTGGTCGGAGCCCAAAACAGTAAGAAGATAGGTCTAAGAAATGGAGCAAGAAAGTGCTACAAAAGAGGGAAATGGACACTTACCCTTGAAGACTACCCTTTTTGTTGCTTCTTGGCTTGAGTTGCAACACCTTTTGCCTCTGAAAAACTGCTCCAAGGTGCTGTGATGGAGTAGTGGTGGTGGTGCTATGGATTGGTGAAGAAATGGCCAAGGATTTGAGAGGTTTGGAAGTTGGAAGTGTAGAGAGAGGGAGATTTCTTAGAGTGAGAGGCTCCCAAAAACTTCACTTTTTTGTTCTAACCCTAAGCATATGAGATATATGGCCCTATAAATGTCAAAATAAGATCTTTTGGTCGAAATATCCAATTGAAAATATCTGCCACAGTGTATAGCAAAATATCTGTCAAAAATCTGAGTTCTGGGCACTTTTGGCCGGCCGGCAATATTTTGTGCCGGTCGGCAATTGGTAAGGTCAAAAGTGCCGGTGGATGTCCAGTTTGAAGCTCCGGAAGTTATCTTTCCAATGGCGCAAACCTTGCATTAAAATTCCTCCTGTGCAAAAAGTTATGCCCTTTTCGTAAAGCCGCGCAGATTCGGTCCAACCGGACTTCAACCAACCATATCTCCTCCCCCCGGATTTGGACTTAGGAGATTCTTGAGTGCAAAATGAAGCCCCGGAAGTAAAGTTTCCAATGGTGGTGGCCCCATATTTTAATTCCTCTTGTACAAAGAGTTACGCCCGTTTCGGGGAAGCCGCGCAGACTTTTCTCCTTCCTAGATTCATGCTGAACCACTCCCAAACTAGTTTTCTCCCATCTTCTCCTCTTTTCTTCAACTCCAAACCCCTAAGTAAGGTGTTTTGAAAGATTTTTCAAAGATTTCATCTCTCTTTCATTCATCTCCCCTTTGTCCTTGCTCGGTTTACCGAAAAGCGCAACATTTACCGAAATGCGAGCGTCGGAACATCGTGGGAATTTTATTTCAAAAATGTTTCGAAAGAGAGGGTTTTAAGGTATAAAAACCATCAAAAATAATTTTGGTCCACAATGGGGTATGAAGTTGAGATTTGCCTCTCTCCTTGCCGAAGAAATCAACCTGCAATCGCACACCTTTCTCCAACAAGTAAACCATCAGTAGTGCCCAAGTCTTAAGGGCGGTCAAAAATGGGGTGTCTACAGTTGCCCCTCTTTGACAGAACTCGAAAGTCACAACAATGACGGGAGTGAATGTCAAAGCCCAGAGACGACCCCTTTTTGACAAGGCCGAAGACTTGGACAAACAAACAAAATATTGATAAATAAATGGTTGTGCCCGCAGGCTGCCTACGTATCCCTTTGCAAGGAATCAAACCAGTGTAGTTCAGGGGCAGGATGCAAATGATATGCAGGAAAATTTTGATAATTGGACTTATACGCTACGCGAAGCCGGTTTGTATATAAAACAATGCAATGTACTAACAAGTACAGATAAGGTGCGCAAGGTGGCGCGAATGAAATGCTATGCTAGTAAAGATGCAAAGGGTGAACACACTCCAACCACGCTGGACTCGTGAGTGGAAGAAGAACAAAGAAAATCAATCAGGAGCGCGTTCCACGCAACCTAAAGTAAATTCCAAACACGCTGAAATCGTGTGAGGACGGGGACACTCAAACCACGCTGAAATCGTGAGAGGAGGTCCAAAAACAACCCCATCTAGCGCGTCTACAACGCAACCTGGGATAAATTCCAAACACGCTGAAATCGCGTAAGGAACGGGACACTCAAACCACGCTGAAATCGTGAGAGGAGGTCCAACAAACCGCCCAGTGCGTCTACAACGCAGCTTGGGATAAATTCCAAACACGCTGAAATCGCGTAAGGAACGGGACACTCAAACCACGCTGAAATCGTGAGAGGAGGTCCAACAAACCGCCCAGTGCGTCTACAACGCAGCTAGGGATAAATTCCAAACACACTGAAATCGCGTAAGGAACGGGACACTCAAACCACGCTGAAATTGTGAGAGGAGGTCCAAAAACCGCCCAGTGCGTCTACAACGCAACTTGGGATAAATTCCAAACACGCTGAAATCGCGTAAGGAACGGGACACTCAAACCACGCTGAAATCGTGAGAGGAGGTCCAACAAACCGCCCAGTGCATCTACAACGCAACTTGGGATAAATTCCAAACACGCTGAAATCGCGTAAGGAACAGGACACTCAAACCAGACTGAAATCGTGAGAGGAGGTCCAAAAACCGCCCAGTGCGTCTACAACGCAACTTGGGATAAATTCCAAACACGCTGAAATCGCGTAAGGAACGGGACACTCAAACCATGCTGAAATCGTGAGAGGAGGTCCAACAACCTGCCCAGCGCGTCTACAACGCAACCTGGGATAAATTCCAAACACACTGAAATCGCGTAAGGAACGGGACACTCAAACCACGCTGAAATCGTGAGAGGAGGCCCAACAAACCGCCCAGTGCGTCTACAACGCAACTTGGATAAATTCCAAACACGCTGAAATCGCGTAAAGAACGGGACACTCAAACTACGCTGAAATCGTGAGAGGAGGTCCAACAAGCCGCCCAGTGCGTCTACAACGCAGCTTGGGATAAATTCCAAACACGCTGAAATCGCGTAAGGAACGGGACACTCAAACCACGCTGAAATCGTGAGAGGAGGTCCAACAAACCGCCCAGTGCGTCTACAACGCAACTTGGGATAAATTCCAAACACGCTGAAATCGCGTAAGGAATAGGACACTCAAACCACGCTGAAATCGTGAGAGGAGGTCCAACAAACTGTCAGGCGCGTGCCCCGCGCAACCTGAGAAAGTCCTGGAGGACAACAATCCCAAACGCTGCTTAGTGTAAAAGGATAAACAATAGAAGATAACTCAAGATGCAAATAAATGCAAGTAAGGTGTGCATGATAATACCAGTGGAAGAGTGCATAACAATGCGGGTGGAAGGGTGCATAACTTTGAAGTAGGCTTGATCTTGCGCTTGAGGTAGAGGCACACTCATACTTCGGAGCATTGGCAAAGCCCTGAAGAGGTACATCCGGAGTACAATCAAAATTTGCTGAAGGTGAAACACACTCAGGTGCTTCGATTTTCCCTCTTTTCTTTAGCTTTGCAGTCCGGAACCATATAGCTTCAGATAGGTCCTGGTTTTACTGTTCACACTTGACCCAGGTTGAACCCTGCGGTTTTTGAAAGAACAAAATCTTGTTTTGCACAAATGTGGGGAATGGCACAGCACTCTGAGCACAAAATGATTTTATTTTTGAATTGAGAGTAGAAATAAGTTTTCAACTGGGTATTGAGCCTACGACTGAACACAGCGCACTACGACTCAAGAAAAGAAAACAAAGGTAAACAACCTAAGCACATCGAGAAACACTCAAAACAACTCAAAACAAGAATCGAGACAAACAAAACAAAAGACAAGACTCAAATGTGCACAGGGAGCCTGTTTCACCGGGTATTATTTCCCACCCTTTCTCATTTGTGATTCTCACATCACTCGGCCATCAAGCTCTGTTTTTCTGAAAAAGCCCTTTTCCTCACTTTTTCTCTCAGCGCACATCTCTCTATTCTTCAATCTCTCATTTTTATCCCTCCCCTGAGTGGTTGATGGATAAATAGAAAGTTGCGGGGTCTTGCCCCTAGCATTCCGCCAGACTCTTTTTCTTCTGCGCACAACAGTGAACTTTCCCACAGAGGGGTTGCGATGCGGCTGGATGTGCAGCAGATCTACAGCTGACATCGGTTGATGATGCCCTGCTGGGGAGTTTGGACGTGGTTAGATCTGTCCAGATGAGGAAATGGAACATCTCGCCCCATTCCAATTTATGCTTCGCACATGGCTTGATACCTCGCCGCTTGAGGACGGAGAGCTTTCAAATTTGTTATTGACTTTAGTTGTGCCCTCTTTTGGCGTGTGGAGTGCCCTTCTTGGCAAGTATGTTGATGATGGGGAAAAGATGTAACACCGACTCAACTGTGCCCCTAGTTCATCATTTTGACCATTTTTTGGTTTTAAAACAATTTTGACCAACATGAAAGTTAGATTAACATGCTTATTCAACTTTTTGATTTAAAATCATGCAAGTCAGGCTATGAGCACTGAAAATTTTCCTTTTTTGGGTCCAAGAAATGGTCCAGTTTTTGGAAAAGATGGAATAATTTTCGAGAGAATTAGTCAACCTCAGTAAAAATTCTCAAAAACTATTTTTTGCAAACGGTCAATGCTCAACAAGCACGGAACCTACTCTTGAGATGCGTAACCTCGGATCCATAAGCAATGGAAAATTGCCCCTTGTCTGAAGGACACTGCATGGCAACGGAAAGTTGCCCTTTGTTTGAAGTGACACCGCGACGTTTTGAATGGCAACGGAAAGTTGCCCTTTGTTTGGATAGCATCGCAGTGTACTTGTAGTCAGTCCTCAGAGCGACGAACACAACCAGACTCTCGGATACAGAGGAGGCAAAGATGATCAAAACCATCACATGGACCCAATTGAATTGGAAATGTTTATGGCTGGACTTCAGAATGAAGTTGCCTACGTATCCCAAACATGGGAATCAAGCCTCACGTAGTTCGGGGTTAAGGTACACTCGGGTATTTAACCTCTCATTTTTATGCTCTAACTTTTGCCAAGGCGCCTGTTGCAGGTTTTCGACCTTGCGAGCTTTGTTCTTCTTTCTTTTCTTTCTTTTTCATCTCGTTTGTTTTGTTTTCTTTTCCTTTTTTTTTTTTTTTGCATTTTTCTTTTCTTTTCTTTTGCATTTTTGTATCTTTGAATTTTTTTTTTTTTCTTTTTTTTTTTTTTATTCTTTTCTTTGCTCTAACTTTTGCCTGGGTCGCCCTTTCGGGTTTTCGGACCAGCGAGCCTCTCAAAGGGTAAAAGTGTAACAAGTCCATGTCAAATGGTTTTAAGATTGAAGCCCTCTGTATCCAGGAGAGTGGCTGTTGTATTGATTCGCAAAAGGATCCATCTTTGGCTCTTCGAGCACATCGGATATTTTTGCCCCTAGTTCGAAAGGTACTCCTATTCTAGCTTTGCAAGCTCCTTCTGATGAGACCTGTTCTTCTTGATTTGACTTTGGTGCCTCTTGTTCGAGGGCTGCTTTGAATCTGGCCACACAGGCCTCCTTTGATGGTTGACCATTGAACATTCTGAACGCAAGTTCAAGGTTTGAAAATGAGGGGTTGAGTCTTGAGGCTGAGAGCGATCCTAGGCTGCATAATCCCAAGAGCGATTCCACACAAGTCTTCGCAGGACCGCGCAAAAACATTTTTTGAAACCTTTTAAGAAAGCGACAAATCGCTCGCGCTGAAGACAGTGTAGGACCAATCTGGATCAAGCTAGGATCCTTCCCAGTACTCACACTAACAAGCATGATTTCATTCATTAAGGGCTGAGCACGCCTCTCTTTCTCTCAATTGATCAAATTTTTGCAAATCCCAAGGAATCCCTTCCTCTTCGTTTTCACCACAGTGTTTGAAAAAGTTTTGAAAAATTTAGGCCAATGCAATGACTTCAAGGCACAGAAAAGACAGAGTTCTTAGTCAAATTCTTCCATCTCATTTAGAATTTCTGGCACAACTGGCACACGGCAGAAGCAAACACAAGAGTGTGAAAATCACTGCTGTTCCATTCAAAATCATAGCATAACCGACTCCTGGCGTACAGACTCAAAACAAAATGAAAAGACAGACGCAAAACAAGCAAGTGATGTCCGAGGTAACTCCCCCGAAATCACCCGACTCCTACATAACAGGACTGGCTCGATACAACAAGACAGACCCAACTGACTCAGTATAAAAGGACTGACTCAATACAAAAGGACAAGACTGACCCAATACCCAAGTCAGAATGCAAAATTAACAGCATTTGTACATTGCTCAACATAGTGCATGCCGTCCACCACATCTGAAGTAAACTGAACAACGCCCGCAGGTGGTTCATCCCCCAATCACATACTTCGTACTATCCCCCAAATTCACTGATCCAGTGATGATAGACTTTACTGAGCTGGTGCAACGATGACCTTGTTGTCAATCAAATCTTGTATTTCGTGGCGAAGACGATAACAACTGTCAGTGACATGGCCGACTTGTTGATGGAAGGCGCAGTACTTGGCTGGATCATGAGAGGGAGGAAGTTTATTTGGCAAGGCCGCTGACTCTAGGGGTTTGGTGCCCTTTCTAATCAAGACCCTCAAGGCCGCTGATAGAGACATGTACAATGGGGCGAACACTCTCTGGCCCCGAGGTGGGTATTTGTCCGTTTGTGGCTTTTTGCTGGATGCACTGGCAGAGGGATTAACAGGCGCTGACTGGGTTTGCTGATCTCTTCCGGGAGTAGGGTTAGAGCTGAAAGGAACATTCCTAGCAAGACGGCCCTTTTCCCGGCCTACCCCTCGATTCAAACTGCTCTCACTCTGAACGGCAAAAGTGCCATCCACGATCGTTGCAACGACTGCTAGTACTTGCTGTTTGTTCGGATCCTTCGCTTTCAAGCCTCAACTTCAATGAAGATGTTCATGGGGACTAATGCTTGCCCCTGGCTTGTTCTTATCACTGGCCTCCACTTTGCTAAGGGACTGGCCTTCTTCCAATGCAGCCTGTCCCAAGGTTGGGGAGCCTTTAGACATGAACTCCCTGGTACGTGACGTGGTTGATGATGGGGCTAAAACCACAAAGGTTAGATCTGCCACAGTTCTCTGAAGATCTTCGATCATCCTCATCAGCTCAGAAGTAGTGGGTTCATGGGTTTGAGATGATTGGGGTTCAGATGCATCCATCATACATAAGTCCAGGCTCTCTGGAATGAACACCGCAGGCTTGGGCAGATGGGCTGGGGTGATGTATATGCTGGGGTCGTAAGGGACGGCCAATATATGGATGAGGTTGAGCTGTAGGGGTGACGAGTCAGTACTAACCTGAGGTCCTTTTGGTGGAGCTAGGGTCTTTTCGTCAATAAGATCTTGAATCTTATGACGGAGGCGGATGCAACGGTTCGTATCATGACCGTGCTGCTGATGATAGGCGCAGTATTTAGCTGGGTCATATCTTGGTGGAAGAGGGTTTGGAAGGGGTTGGGGTTCTAGGAGTTCTAGGTGCCCTTCTTCTCGCAACTTTTTTAAAGCTTGAGAGAGACTCATGTAAAGATGATGGAATTTTCGGGCTTGGGGCCGAGTTGAAGTGGTTGGTTTTTGGCCATTGAGGGAAGTGGTGATAGTGCCTACTTCTGAGCATTTCGCAGCTGTGCTACCATCAGTAGTAGCATTGGAACTGCGAGCAACATTCCTCTTCAAAGGCTCATTATCTTCTGCAAAGATCCCTTGTCGGATGGCATCCTCGATTTGAACCCCCATCTCATGTTGATCTGAAAAGGTGGGAAAGGGGAGCACAATCATCTTTTGCATAAGTTTGGGTTGGAGGTTGCGCACAACCATCCGTATTTGATCCTTATCCGTTGGCCTAATGGTCATCATTGAGGCCTTTGCTCTCCATCGGGTCACAAATTCAGAGAAGCTTTCCTTAACCTCTTGTCTCGTCGTCTCGAGATCACGAGTTGTAATCTCGATTTGTGTTATACGAGTATTGTAAAACGAAGGCCTCGGCCATCTCATCCCAATTCCTCTTAACATCGTCTTCCAACTTGGCATGCCAGATGGCCGCCACACCCGACAGGGTCCGGCCGAACAGAGACAGCTTCTGTAGTCTGGTGAGGCCCATCGGCCTTAAGATATCTGAAAACAATCTCAGGTGCACCATGGGGTCCCCGGACCCATCAAATCGGTCAATTTGAGGCATTTTGAACCGATCTGGCAAATACACGGCCAAGGTCTCAGATATCCATCCTCGATGTCGGGAATAGACCTGACTCCTTGGGATTTCTTAAACATTTTCTCCAACTTACTCAGTTTCAGCGCTGTGGGGTCCACTTCGAACTCAAAGGGAGAGTCCGGTGCATTGATAGGCGTGGGCGCCTTGGATAGTTGCGGTAGAATCGGGGGCGGAGCTGGCCCGACTGGAATGTCTGTATCTGCCTGGACATTTGGTGTCTCTCCGGGTGTCTGAACCCCTGGTAGTGGAGGAACTTGTTGTGAAGCAGACGCCCGGCTTGCTCTTAGCTCGCAATTGTCTTCGCTTGGGCTATGACCACAGCCTGTTGCTTGGCGGATTCTGCTCGACAGACAGCGTCTTGCTCCATGGCTTTCATACTATCCTGGAGTTGGCGCACCATCTCTTCCAGACTTGACATATTGTCCTGATCTAACTGAGCAATTGGTATATCTGTATCTGCAGTAGGCTTGAAAATCTTAACCCGACTGCTCAAAGATCACCGATCTGGTAGCTGTTATACTGATGGTCTATGCCCGATTAGCCTTCTCTGGCCCTGATTACCCTTGAACTGAGTCTCTGACCTGACAAAGTCTATCAGCACAAATCCAATGTACCCGGGGGATAGTGGAGCCTTCTGAAGCTATGATTCCAGGACCACCTAGCAAAAAAGAAAACAGACAGCATCTCAGCTCAACTTCACTGGAACGGATACGAGCAAAGCTGAACGACTGTATTCTATTATCGATCCTCGTTCCTCAAATCATTGCCCCAAATCTGAATCTGATACCCGCAGATATAACTGATTCTCAAAATATTGATACTGGTGCCCGCAGGCTGGATACCCAGACTTGCAAACTGGTATATGGATTCCCTGTAGAGATACACTCTAAAAGCACATAGCAAGTAAATGAGAGCCAATACACCCCTATGTTGGGGTAGGGTTTCCCTGTCCTATTTTGTCAGGAGCTAGGGTTTCACTACGCACGCAGCGGTTTCAAACAACCTAAATCGGGTAAGCAACCTGTCCTAGTTTGGGAATGGTCACTATAGATTCCGAATATGCACTAGGTCGAATGGTCGAAAAGGGTGCCTCGGAAAAACCGAGGTTTGTGTTCCCATACTGGCAGAGCCCGCAACCGGTCAGCCTTATGGACATGCCTTGACAAGACAAGCCTCCGGCAAACCGCTCAGGAATAGCAGATGGCCAACACGGTGTCCTAGGCGCACCAATGCACATGCAATGCAAAGAAACACATAAGTGTAGTAAAAAAAAAGGATATCGCGAGTTCGAGTCAAGCTCTCTAAAAATCCCCAGCAGAGTCGCCAGAAACTGTAACACGTCCGCGGGGGACCTCGCTACAGTTCGGACTCAATTTTGTGTCGCGGTTCTAAATCTGAACCAAAGAGTCCAAATCCGGCAAATCGTTTGAGAAAACAGATTTTTGAAAAGTAGTGCCAAACATGGATCGCTTGCTTTGCATTCTGAGTCGCCACCTAAATATTTTAAAATGGGAAATTTAGGAAACTCGACTCGGTCAAGGCCACATGTCCGTCATCACCAAAGTGGTCTTGGCTCGGGAGCTTGGGTACGATCGGGGAAGGTCAGCTATGAACACCCCCTTTCGCCCGGTCCGAAGACCGGCCTCTACTAACCGTGATATCCGTTTTTGAAAACATTACATGTTCTTATTCCAATTATTAGCCTAGAATTACTATGTGATGCGCACAACACAAAAGTATAGACTAGATCGCCTAACTTGGAAATAAACATTGCATATCCGTTTTGTCTCGAAAAACGTGTTGTTTTCTTTTGCTACTCGCAAGTAGGCAAAAATACGGATTTCAATGAGTTGTTCCAACTCAGGCAATCCAACCTCCACCCACAGGCATGCAAACCGTTTATAACACATAAGCATTTAGCCGCATGGCAATCATACTGTCATGGCAAGACATTCACACGCATGTGATATGCTAAGTCATAAATACTTACATCGTACTCCGTGCCAAAACAATAACCCGGTTAGCAAACATGCATGACCTAGTTCATGTTAAGTGGCTAATGCAACACAGGCATAGATGCAATCTAGAGTAGGCTCGGCTAACCCTAAACATGGCGTGTGAAATGCGCGAGTAACACGTATTCAATTTGGAATTGAAAATTGCAATGCAGTTTGTATGATGTACCGAGCCCGGTGCATGTAAACAAATGCATGAATGCACGCATGCATTGCATAAGGTATGTGTAGACACCCCATTTTTGACTGTCCTCAAGACTTGGACGTCACCGTTGGCACACTCGGTGATTATCCATGTTTGTGTTCGTTTGGAGTTCCCGGAGTTCTCGGCTACGCGCGCCCTGCCTCAGGACCTCCGAACTCGACCGTTTGTGTTTGGTTTTGCACCAAACACTTGTGTTTTGCCTTGGGAGGGCAGGGAATGCCTTTTGAGGTACCCCCACACACCACCGGCTGGGGCTAGAGGCCACCGGCTGGCTATAGTTTCCATCGGCACTTTATTGTGCCGACCGGCACTATTTTGTGCCGACCGGCACTAAATTCTGACATTTGGTACTCTTTGCCGGCCGAGCACTGTACAGTTGCTTTATGAGATATTTTCTCACAGCTGTAAAGCTTGTTGCTCTCCTCCATACAGTGTATGGAGGGATGAGGCTTTGGTTTGCTTAGCTTGTAAGCATTCTTTGCCTATAAGAGAGGAGCTCTTCCTCTTGGCTTAGGGTTTAGAACTTTTTGAGACAAAAAACCAGAGCTCATATACATATATTTCTGCCATATATCTATATCTCCCTCTCTCTCCTCTTGTGTGTGTGTTCTTGGGTCCAAATAGTGTGTTTTACCTCACTTTTGCACCATTACACACACTATTGCACCTAGCTCCGAGATTGGGAGACTTGGAGGTTTGTTTTGAGTGATTTTGGACTGGTTTTGATCACTTGAGGAGGGCTGGACCACCTGTTCTTCATTGGATCTTCAAGGGTGAGCTTTTCACTTTAGTTTCCCCATTCTTGCAACCATTTTCTACCCTCTTTACTTTGTGTTTTTGACTTTGTGTTTAACATAAAAAACTCTTGTTTTTACTTGTTCTTGAACCTTCATTAAGGTCATTTTATGGTTTGAGTTAAGCCTCATTACTTTAAGCCTTGTTTGGCCATCTTTGGTGCCTTTTTCTTAGGCCTTCTTGTTTTGGTGTTCTTTGATATTCTCACCACTGAAAACCAGTGGGTTTTCAGTGGTGAGGATGATATTTTCGAGCCTCATTTAGGGGGGGGACACCCCTCTCCCCTTGGTCCTTTATTTGCCTTTGTATTGGGCTCATAGCATAGCATGTGTGCATGTTTGCATTTGGCTTCATTTCAGGACTTTTTGGGCTGTTTTAGGTCATGCTTGATCTCTGTTTTTGGTTGGAATTGTAGCCTCTAACATGCTTCTCATACTTCCTTTGAAATGCTCTCTTGTGCCTAAAAGTGTGCCATGTTTTGAGGTCATGATTTTTGCATGTTTTAGCTTAGTTTCATGAAGATACTAGCATTGTTTTGCCATGTTAGAGGGCTGTGAGCCACTGTTTTGGCCATGTTTGGCATGCTTAGCATGGTTGCTTTGCTTGTTGGCTTGTAGGCCTTGCTTGTATGGAGTTCTAGCATGCTCAACTTGTCTTTATCCCATGATTTGGCATCATATTAGACCCTATTTCAGTCCATTAGTCATGTGTGTATGTTGGCATATGTGGCTTAGTTCATGTTTTAAGGGTGTGCTCTTGTATGTTTTAAAGTAGGCCCTTGCAATGCTTACATGTTTAGTGCATTTTCGGGGATGCCATGAAGGGGGTTTGGGTGCTATTTTGTATGCTAAAAACCTGTTTTGGTTGTCTCACATGTGCCATGATTGGTCTTGTTAAATGGTGATTCAATGTTTCACTTTGTGCCTTAGCCTTGAACCTTATGGCTTGCATGCTTGTGTAGCATTTTGTTCATGTTTTGAGGCATATTTTGTCACTGATTTAGGGAGTTTTGAGGGCTGCCTCATTGGGCTTAGTCCACCTTTGCATGCTCATACCATGGTTATTGCATGTTTGATTGATGAAACCTAGTATATATGCTAGTTCCATGCATAATTGGCCCATGTTGCATGACATTTGTACCTTGCATACTTAGCTCCTTGCATGCCTAACATGATAGGTTGCATTGCATTTGAGCCATGTTGCATGAGTTGCATTCCATGGTTTGGTTTGGGGTTGTCAAACCAAACATGAGGATTGAGTGGAGTTCACACTTGAGTGGTGAAACTTGTCTCCATCCTCAAGTCTCTAAGGCCCTTGATCTCCATATGATAGGGACTTAGTCTTCATTTGTTTGTATTGCATGCATTTTCATATCAAAGAGCAATCTTGATTCCTTAGGCCATCATGCATCAAATGCATAATTGGTGGCCCTAGAACCAAGAGTCTTACCTCCTTGAGTCCCCAAGCATGATAGGAGGCAATGACCATGCTTACATGTCCCCTAAAATCCATGCCATGCATTGCTGTCTTGCTGCTGCTGTCAATCTGTCTGCTGCAGGAACTTTCTGCCGGCCGGCAATTTAATGTGCCGATCGGCACTTTATTTGGGCCGATAAACATAGCAAGAAGCCGTGATCAATAAGAACAATGGTGAGCTCTCCCCACCCGGTGGAGCATCTCGCACCACTTGGGAGGTATTTGAGCTTTGGGAATTTTTGGAGAGGCAGCAAGAAAAGCGTAAAGCAATGCCATGACACGGGTTTTCGGGCAAGTCATGACGAGCATACATCATTCACAAGATTCCGAGGCAGGGCTGAGGCTTCATTTATTTCATTTGTTTAATATTAATTTGATAATTAGAGTTTTGTAATATTTATTCATTTATTTTTGGACTGTATATTATTCTTTTGGTCCCTCCGAGCGAGGGCAAAAATGTAATAAGTGTGTGTGAGTGGGTGTATGTCTTCCAACCCCCACTTCTTTCTTCCCTTTTATTTACCTGCTTATGGTAGATTAGGGCATGTCTAAATTAGCATACCTTATGCAATGCATGAGTACATTCATGCATTTGTTTACATGCACCGGGCTCGGTACATCATACAAATTGCATCGTAACTTTCAATTTCCAAACTGAATACATGCTACTTGAAGCATTTCACATGCCATGTTTAGGGTTAGCCGAGCCCACTCTAGATTGCATTTCTGCTTGTGTCGCATTAGCCACTTAACATGGACTAGGTCATGCATGTTTGCTAACCAGTTTCTTGTTTGGCGCGGAGTACGATGTAAGTATTTTATGGCTTTAGCATATCGCATGCGTGTGAATGTTTACTATGACAGTATGCTTACCATGCGGCTAAGTGCTTACGTGAAATAAACTGCTTGAATGCCTGTGGGTGGAGGTTGGATTGCCTGAGTTGGAACAATTCATTAAAATCCGCATTTTAGCCTACTTGCGAGTAGCAAAAGAAAACAACACGTTTTTCGAGGCAAAACGGATATGCAATGTTTATTTCCAAATTAGGCAATCTTGTCTATACTTGTTTGCTGCGCGCATAACATAGTAATTCTAGGCTAATAATTGGAATAAGAACATGTAATGTTTTCAAAAACGGATATCACGGTTAGTAGAGGCCGGTCTTCGGACCGGGCGAAAGGGGGTGCTCATAGCTGACCTTCCCCGATCGTACCCAAGCTCCCGAGCCAAGTCACTTTGGTGATGACGGACACGTGGCCTTTGGCACCGAGTCAGGGTTTCCTAAATTTCCCATTTTAAAATATTTAGGTGGCGACTCTGTAATCTGGCAAAGCAGTCCATGTTTGGCACTACTTTTTCAAAAATCTGTTTTTCTCAAACGATTTGCCAGATTTGGACTCTTTGGTTCAGATTTAGAACCGACACAAAATTGAGTCCGAATCAGCGGACGTGTTACGCTTCTGGCGACTACTGGGATTTTAGAGAGCTTGACTCGAACTCGTGATATCCTGTTTTGACTACACTTATGTGTTTCTTTGCATTGCATGTGCATTGGTGCGCCTAGGACATCGTGTTGGCCATCTGCTATTCCTGAGCGGTTTGCCAGAGGCTTGTCTTGTCAAGGCATGACCATAAGGCTGACCGGTTGCGGCTCTCGCCAAGATGGGAACACAAACCCCGCTTTTAATGGGCACCCTTTTTGACCATTCGACCTAGTGCATATTCGGAATCCATAGTGACCATTCCAAACTAGGACAGGTTGCTCACCCGATATTAGGTTGTTTGAAACCGCTGCGTGCGTAGTGAAACCCTAGCTCCTGACAAAATAGGACAGGGAAACCCTACCCCAACATAGGGGTGTATTGGCTCTCATTTACTTGCTATGTGCTTTTAGAGTGTATCTCTATAGGGAATGCATATACCAGTTTGCAAATCTGGGTATCAGGCCTGAGGGCACCAGTATCATATTTTGAGAATCAGTTATATCTGCGGGTATCAGATTCAGATTTGGGGCAATAATTTAGAACAAAGGATCAAGTAATAGAATCCAGTCGTTCAGCTTTGCTCGTATCCGTTCCAGTGAAATTGAGCTAAGATGCTGTCGGTTTTCTCTTTTGCTAGGGTAGTCCTGGAATCATAGCTTCAGAAGGCTCCACTATCCCCCGGGTACATTGAATTTGTGCTGATAGACTTTGTCAGGTCAGAGACTCAGTTCAAGGGTAATCAGGGCCAGAAAAGGCTAGTCAGCCTGCATCCACCAAGACAACAAATTACCAGATCGGTGATCTTTGAGCGATGGGTTGAGATCTCCGAGCCTCACCGCAGATACAGATATACCAATTGCTCGCTTAGATCAGACAATATGACAAGTCTGGAAGAGATGGTGCGCCAACTCCAGGATAGTATGAAAGCCATGCAGCAAGACGCTGTCCGTCGAGCAGAATCCACCAAGCAACAGGCTATGGTCATAGCCCAACAGGCAGAGACAATTGCCAGGCTAGAGCAGCAAACCGGAGCGTCTGCTTCACAACAAGTTCCTCCACTACCAGGGGTTCAGACACCCAGGGAAACGCCAGATGTCCAGGCAGATACGGACATTCCAACGGGGCTAGCTCCGCCCCAGGTTCTACCCCAACTATCCAAGACACCCATCAACCTACCAGACCCTCTCTTTGAGTTCAAGACGGACCCCACAGCATTGAAAGTTAGCAAGCTTGAGAAATTGTTCAAAAAATCTCAGGGGGCCCACTCTATTCCTGATATAGAGGATGGTTATACCGACTCGGTGGTGACATTACCGGATCAGTTCAAGATGCCGCATATCGATCGCTTTGACGGCTCTGGAGACCCAATGGTACACCTCCACCTGTTTTCTGATATCCTGAGACCAATGGGTTTGACCACAGCCCAGAAATTGTCACTATTCAGCCGGACCCTATCTGGGATAGCCGCAATCTGGCATGCAAAATTGGAGAACTCTGTGAAACAGAATTGGGAAGAGATGGCTGAGGCTTTCAGTAATCAATACTCCTACAACACACAGATTGAGGTCACAACCCGTGATCTTGAAATCACCCGCCAAGAGCCAAAAGAGGGTTTTTCAGAATTTGTGGCGAGATGGAGAGCAAAGGCCTCGATGATGGCTGCAAGGCCTTCCGACAAAGACCAGATAAGGATGGTTGTGCGCAACCTCCAACCCAGATTGATGCAAAAAATGATTGTTCTCCCCTTCCCTACTTTTTCAGATTTACATGAGATGGGGGTTCAAATCGAGGATGCCATCCGACAAGGGATCTTTGCAGAAGATAATGAGCCTTTGAAGTGGAATGTTGCTCGCAGTTCCAATGCTACTACTGATGGTAGCACAAATTGCGAAATGCTCAAGTAGGCACTATCACCACTTCCTCAATGGCCAAAAACCACTTCAACTTGGCCTCAAGCTAAAAATTCCATCCTCTTTACATGAGTCTCTCTCAAGCTTTGAAAAAGTTGCGAGAAGAAGGGCACCTAGAACTCCTAGAACCCCAACCCCTTCCAAACCCTCTTCCACCAAGATATGACCCACTAAATATCAAGGCTTATCATCGCTAAAGACGGTCATGATACAAACCGTTGCATCCGCCTCCGTCATAAGATTCAAGATCTTATTGACGAAAAGACCCTAGCTCCACCAAAAGGACCTCAGGTTAGTACTGACTCGTCACCCCTACATCTCAACCTCATCCATATATTGGCCGTCCCTTACGACCCCAAAGATATACATCACCCCACCATCTACCCAAGCTCATGTGTTCATTCCAGAGAGCCTGGACTTATGTATGATGGATGCATCTGAACCCCAATCATCTCAAACCCATGAACCCACTACTTCTGAGCTGATGAGGACGATCGAAGATCTTCAGAGAACTGTGGCAGATCTGGCCTTTGGGGTTTTGGCCCCATCATCAACCACGTCACGTACCAGGGAGTTCATGTCTAAAGGCTCCCCAAACTTGGGACAGGCTGCATTGGAAGAAGGCCAATCCCTTAGCAAAGTGGAGGCCAGTGAGAAGAACAAGCTAGGGGCAAGCATTAGTCCCCATGAACATCTTCAGTGGGATATCGAGGCTTTGAAAGCTGAAGGACTGAACAAAGAGCAAGTCCTTGCGGTTGTTGTAGAAACTGTGGATGACACTTTCGCCACTCAAGTCGGGGGCAGTTTAAATCAAGGGGCAAGCCGGGAGAAACGCCTTTGTACCAGGAATATTCCATTCAACTCTAGTCCCGTTCTCGGAAGAGACCAAAGAAACCCGGCCAAGACTTATCAATCCCTTTGCCGGTGCATCCAAAGAAAAGCCACAAACCTCAAAATACCCACCTCGAGGCCGAGGGTGTTCGCACCATCAGACATGTCTCTATCAGCGGCCTTGAGGGTCCTGATAAAAAAAAGGGTACCTGAAGCCCCTGGAGCCACGGCCCCTACCAGAAAAACTCCCTCCTACCCATAATCCGGCCAAGTATTGTGCCTTCCATCAACAAGTTGGCCACATCACTGATAATTGTTTCCGTCTTCGCCACGAAATACAAGATCTGATTGACAATAAGGTCATCGTCGCACCAACTCAGCAAAGTCTATCGGCACCTGATCAATGAACTTGTGGGGGATATGTGATGTGATCAGGAGGTGAACCACCTGCGGGCGGCGTTCAGTTTACTTCAGATGTGATGGACGGCATGCACTGTTTTGAGCAATGTACAAATGATGTTAATTTTGCTTTCTGACTTGGGTATTGGGTCAGTTTTGTTGTGTTGCTTCGAGTCTGTCCCCTTATTTTAAGTCAGTCTTTTTATTTCAGGTCTGTCTTGTTGTATCGAGTCAGTCCTGTTTTGTTGAAGTCAGGTGATTCCGGGGGTGTTACCTCGAGCATCACCATTTTGTTTTGTGTTTGTCTTTTCAGTTTCTTTTGAGTCTGTTTCTGCCTTGGAGCCAGTTACACCAGAAGATCTGAATGAAACAACAGTTTTTTTTTACGCTCTCGTGTTTCCTTCTGCCGTGTGCCAGTTGTACCAGAAATTCCAAGTGAGATGGCAGTATTTGACTAAAAGCTATGTCTTTTCTGTGCCTTGAAGTCATTGTAATGACCTAAGTTTTTCAAAACTTTTTGAACACTGCGGTGAAAACGAAGAGGAAGGAATTCCTCGGGATTTGCAAAAATTTGATCAAATTGAGAGAAAGAGAGGCGTGCTAAGCCCTTAATGAATGAAATCATGCTTGTTAGTGTGAGTATTGAGAAGGACCCTAGCTTTGATCCAGATTGGTCCTACACTGTCTTCAGCGCGAGCGATTTGTCGCTTTCTTAAAAACTTTCAAAAAAAATGTTTTGCGCGGTCCTGCGAAGACATGTGTGGAATCGCTCTTGAGATTGTGCAGCCTAGGGTCGCTCTCAGCCTCGAGACTCGACCCCTCATTTTCGAACCTTGGACTCAAACTCAGAATGTTCAACGGTTAACTACAACGTGAGGCCTGTGAGACCAAATTCAAAGCAACCCTCGAACTAGGGGCAAGAGAGTCAGATCAAGAAGTTCAAGTGTTTTCAAGAGAAGCTTGTAAAGCTAGATCAGAAGCCCCCCTTTAAGCTAGGGGGCAAAGATGTCAGATGTGCCCGAAGAGCCGAAGATGAGTTCTCTTGCTAATCAACAGCCACTCTCCTGGATACAGAGGACTTCAATCTCAAAAACCATTTGGCATGGATTTATTACACTTTTACCCTTTGAGAGGCTCGCTGGGCTGAAAACCCGGAAAGGGCTACCCAGGCAAAAGTTAGAGCAAGCAAAAAATACATACAAAAAATATATACAAAAAAAAAGAAAAAAGAAAAAGAAAAAGAAGCTCACAAGGTCGAAAACCCGCATCGGGCGCCTTGGCAAAAGTTAGAGCCTAAAAGAAAAAGAAAAAAAATGAAAAAATGAAAAAGAATTGAAAAGAAAAGAAAAAGAAGCTCGCAAGGTCGAAAACCTGCAACAGGCACCTTGGCAAAAGTTAGAGCATAAAAAGGAGAGGTTAAATACCCGAGTGTACCTTAACCCCGAACTACGTAAGGCTTGATTCCCATCTTTGGGATACGTAGGCAACTTCATTTTGAAGTCCAGCCCTAAAACACTTCAAATTCAGTTGTGTCCATGTGATGGTTTTGATCATCTTTGCCTCCCCTGTATACAAGAGTCTAGTTGTGTTCGTCGCTCTGAGGACTGACTACAAGTACACTGCGATGCTATCCAAACAAGGGGCAACTTTCCGTTGCCATTCAAAACGTCGCGGTGTCACTTCAAACAAGGGGCAACTTTCCGTTGCCATGCAGTGTCCTTCAGACAAGGGGCAATTTTCCATTGCTTATGGATCCGAGGTTGCGCATCTCAAGAGTAGGTTCTCAGGCTTGCTGAGCATTGGCCGTTTGCAAAAAATAGTTTTTGAGAATTTTTACTGAGGTTGACTAATTCTCTCGAAAATTATTCCATCTTTTCCAAAAACTGGACCATTTTCTTGGACCCAAAAAAGGAAAATTTTCAGTGCTCATAGCCTGACTTGCATGATTTTAAATCAAAAAGTTGAATAAGCATGTTAATCTAACTTTCATGTTGGTCAAAATTGTTTTAAAACCAAAAAAAATGGTCAAAATGATGAACTAGGGGCATAGTTGAGTCAGGTGTTCTGTCTTTTCCCCATCATCAACATACTTGCCAAGAAGGGCACTCCACCTGCCAGAAGAGGGCACAACTGAAGTCAACGACGAAGGGCTGAAAGCTCTCAACATCCTCCAAGCAGCGAGGTATCAAGTCAAGTGCGAAGTACGAACTGGAATGGATCAAGATATTCCACTCCATCATCTGGGTAGATCAGATCATGTCCAAACTCCCCAACAGAGCATCCTTAACCGATGTCAATTGCAGATTTGCTGCACACCCAGTTGTAGCATAACCCCTCTGTGGGGGAAGTTCACTGTTGTGAGCAGAAGAAAGAGAATCTAGCAGAATGCTAGGGGCAAGAGCCCGCAACTTCTTGTCTACCCACCAACCACCCAGGGGAGGGATAAAAAAATGAGAGATTGAAGAATAGAGAGATGTGCGTTGAGAGAAAAAGTGAGAAAAGGGCTTTTTCAGAAAACTAGAGATTGAGTGCCAAGTGATGTGAGAATCACAAATAAGAAAGGGTGGGAATAATACCCGGTGAAACAGGCTCCCTGTGCGCATTTGAGTCTTTCGTTGTGTTTTGTTTGTCTCGAGTCTCGTTTTGAGTCGTTTCGAGTGTCAATAGATGTGCTTAGGCTATTTACCTTTGTTTTCTTTTGTTGAGTCGTGGTGTGCTGTGTTCAGTCGTAGGCTCAATACCCGGTCGAGAACTCATTTCCTCGATTTCAAAAATGATTTGTTGTGTGCTCAGAGTGCTGTGTCATTCTCCACATTTGTGCAAAAAAGGAATTTGTTCTTTCGAAAACTGCAGGGTCCACCCCCGATAAGTGTGAACTGTAAAACAAGCACCTATCTGAAGCTATGTAGGTTCCGGTTTGCAAAGCAAAAGAAAATAGGGAAAATTGAAGCATCTGAGTGTATTTCACCTTCAGCAAATTCCGTGATTATACTCCGGATGTACCTCTTCAGGGCCTTGCCAATGCTCCGAAGTATGAGTGTTCCTCTACCTCAAGCGCAAGATCAAGCCTGCTTCAAAGTTATGCACCCTTCCACCCGCATTGTTATGCACTCTTCCACTGGTATTGTCATGCACACCTTACTTGCATTTATTTGCATCTTGAGTTATCTTCTATTGTTTATCCTTTTACGCTAAGCAGCGTTTGGGATTGTTGTCCTCCAGGACTTTCTCAGGTTGCGCCGGGCATGCGCCTGATAGTTTGTTGGACCTCCTCTCACGATTTCAGCGTGGTTTGAGTGTCCCGTTCCTGACGCGATTTCAGCATGTTTGGAATTTATCCCAGGTTGCGTTGTAGACGCGCTGGATGGGTTTGTTGTTGGACCTCCTCTCACGATTTCAGCGTGGTTTGAGTGTCCCGTTCCTTACGCGATTTCAGCGTGTTTGGAATTTATCCCGAGTTGCGTTGTAGACGCACTGGGCGGTTTGTTGGACCTCCTCTCACGATTTCAGCGTGGTTTGAGTGTCCCGTTCCTTACGCGATTTCAGCGTGTTTGGAATTTATCCCGAGTTGCGTTGTAGACGACTGGCGGTTTGTTGACCTCCTCTCACGATTTCGGCGTGGTTTGAGTGTCCCGTTCCTTACGCGATTTCGGCGTGTTTGAATTTATCCCGAGTTGCGTTGTAGACGACTGGCGCTTTGTTGACCTCCTCTCACGATTTCAACGTGGTTTGAGTGTCCCGTTCCTTACGCTGATTTCGGCGTGTTTGGAATTTATCCCAAGTTGCGTTGTAGACGACTGGCGGTTTGTTGACCTCCTCTCACGATTTCAGCGTGGGTTTCATGTCCCGTTCCTCACGCGATTTCGCGTGTTTGAATTTATCCCAAGTGCGTTGTAGACGACTGGCGGTTTGTTGGACCTCCTCTCACGATTTCGGCGTGGTTTGAGTGTCCCGTTCACGCGATTTCAAATGTTTGGAATTTATCCCAGGTTGCGTTATAGACGCGCTGGATGGGGTTGTTTTTGGACCTCCTCTCACGATTTCAGCGTGGTTTGAGTGTCCCCTTCCTCACACGATTTCAGCGTGTTTGGAATTTACTTTAGGTTACGTGGAACGCGCTCCTGATTGATTTTCTTTGTTCTTCCTCCACTCACAAGTCCAGCGTGGTTGGAGTGTGTTCACCCTTTGCATCTTTACTAGCATAGCATTTCATTCGCGCTACCTTGCGCACCTTACCTGTACTTGTTAGTACATTGCATTGTTTTATATACAAACCGGCTTTGTGTAGCGTATAAGTCCAATTATCAAAGTTTTCCTGCATATCGTTTACATCATGCCCCTGAACTACGCTGGTTTGATTCCCTGCAAAGGGATACATAGGCAGCCTGCGGGCACAACCATTTATTCATCTGTATTTTGTTTGTCCAAGTCTTCGGCCTTGTCAAAAATGGGTCGTCTCTGGGCTTTGACATTCACTCACGTCATTGTTATGACTTCCGAGTTCTGTCAAAGAGGCAATCAGAGACACCCCATTTTTGATCGTCCTCAAGACTTGGACGTCACCGCTGAACACTTTCGGTGATTATCCATGTTTGTGTTCGTTTGGAGTTCCCGAGTTCTGGCCACGGCTACGCCTCAGACCTCCGAACTCGACCGTTTGTGTTTGGTTTTGCACCAAACACTTGTGTTTTGCCTTGGGAGGGCAGGGAATGCCTTTTGAGGTACCCCCACACACCACCGGCTGGGGCTAGAGGCCACCGGCTGGCTATAGTTTCCATCGGCACTTTATTGTGCCGACCGGCACTATTTTGTGCCGACCGGCACTAAATTTTGACATTTGGTACTCTTTGCGGCCGAAACCTTTGTCAGCTTGCTTTATGAGATATTTTCTCACATTTGTAAAGCTTGTTGCTCTCCTCCATACAAAGGTATGGAGGGATGAGGCTTTGGTTTGCTTAGCTTGTAAGCATTCTTTGCCTATAAGAGAGGAGCTCTTCCTCTTGGCTTAGGGTTAAGATCTTTTTGAGCCAAAAAATCTGAGCTCATATACATATATTTACGCCATATATCTATATCTCCCTCTCTCTCCTCTTGTGTGTGTGTTCTTGGGTCCAAATAGTGTGTTTTACCTCACTTTTGCACCATTACACACACTATTGCACCTAGCTCCGAGATTGGGAGACTTGGAGGTTTGTTTTGAGTGATTTTGGACTGGTTTTGATCACTTGAGGAGGGCTGGACCACCTGTTCTTCATTGGATCTTCAAGGGTGAGCTTTTCACTTTAGTTTCCCCATTCTTGCAACCATTTTCTACCCTCTTTACTTTGTGTTTTTGACTTTGTGTTTAACATAAAAAACTCTTGTTTTTACTTGTTCTTGAACCTTCATTAAGGTCATTTTATGGTTTGAGTTAAGCCTCATTACTTTAAGCCTTGTTTGGCCATCTTTGGTGCCTTTTTCTTAGGCCTTCTTGTTTTGGTGTTCTTTGATATTCTCACCACGAAAACCTGTGGGTTTTCGGGGTTGAGGATGATATTTTCGAGCCTCATTTAGGGGGGGGACACCCCTCTCCCCTTGGTCCTTTATTTGCCTTTGTATTGGGCTCATAGCATAGCATGTGTGCATGTTTGCATTTGGCTTCATTTCAGGACTTTTTGGGCTGTTTTAGGTCATGCTTGATCTCTGTTTTTGGTTGGAATTGTAGCCTCTAACATGCTTCTCATACTTCCTTTGAAATGCTCTCTTGTGCCTAAAAGTATGCCATGTTTTGAGGTCATGATTTTTGCATGTTTTAGCTTAGTTTCATGAAGATACTAGCATTGTTTTGCCATGTTAGAGGGCTGTGAGCCACTGATTTGGCCATGTTTGGCATGCTTAGCATGGTTGCTTTGCTTGTTGGCTTGTAGGCCTTGCTTGTATGGAGTTCTAGCATGCTCAACTTGTCTTTATCCCATGAGTTGGCATCATATTAGACCCTATTTCAGTCCATTAGTCATGTGTGTATGTTGGCATATGTGGCTTAGTTCATGTTTTAAGGGTGTGCTCTTGTATGTTTTAAAGTAGGCCCTTGCAATGCTTACATGTTTAGTGCATTTTCGGGGATGCCATGAAGGGGGTTTGGGTGCTATTTTGTATGCTAAAAACCTGTTTTGGTTGTCTCACATGTGCCATGATTGGTCTTGTTAAATGGTGATTCAATGTTTCACTTTGTGCCTTAGCCTTGAACCTTATGGCTTGCATGCTTGTGTAGCATTTTGTTCATGTTTTGAGGCATATTTTGTCACTGATTTAGGGAGTTTTGAGGGCTGCCTCATTGGGCTTAGTCCACCTTTGCATGCTCATACCATGGTTATTGCATGTTTGATTGATGAAACCTAGTATATATGCTAGTTCCATGCATAATTGGCCCATGTTGCATGACATTTGTACCTTGCATACTTAGCTCCTTGCATGCCTAACATGATAGGTTGCATTGCATTTGAGCCATGTTGCATGAGTTGCATTCCATGGTTTGGTTTGGGGTTGTCAAACCAAACATGAGGATTGAGTGGAGTTCACACTTGAGTGGTGAAACTTGTCTCCATCCTCAAGTCTCTAAGGCCCTTGATCTCCATATGATAGGGACTTAGTCTTCATTTGTTTGTATTGCATGCATTTTCATATCAAAAGAGCAATCTTGATTCCTTAGGCCATCATGCATCAAATGCATAATTGGTGGCCCTAGAACCAAGAGTCTTACCTCCTTGAGTCCCCAAGCATGATAGGAGGCAATGACCATGCTTACATGTCCCCTAAAATCCATGCCATGCATTCTTTGTCTTCTTCTTCTTTGTCAATAACTGCTCACGCAGAACTTTCGCCACCGGCACGGCAATTGTGCCGATCGGCACTTTATTTGTGCCGATAAACATAGCAAGAAGCCGGTGATCAATAAGAACAGCCGGTGAGCTCTCCCCCCAGCCGGTGGAGCATCTCAGACCACTTGGGAGGTATTTCAGAGCTTTGGGAATTTTTGGAGAGGCAGGGCAGTAAAAACAGAAGCAGCAATGCCATGACACGGGTTTTCCGGGCAAGTCGCGACGAGCATACATCATTCGCGCATTCCGAGGCAGGGCTGAGGCTCCATTTATTTCATTTGTTTAATTTAATTTGATAATTAGAGTTTTGTAATATTTATTCATTTATTTTTGGACTGTATATTATTCTTTTGGTCCCTCCGAGCGAGGGCAAAAATGTAATAAGTGTGTGTGAGTGGGTGTATGTCTTCCAACCCCCACTTCTTTCTTCCCTTTTATTTACCTGCTTATGGTAGATTAGGGCATGTCTAAATTAGCATACCTTATGCAATGCATGAGTACATTCATGCATTTGTTTACATGCACCGGGCTCGGTACATCATACAAATTGCATCGTAACTTTCAATTTCCAAACTGAATACATGCTACTTGAAGCATTTCACATGCCATGTTTAGGGTTAGCCGAGCCCACTCTAGATTGCATTTCTGCTTGTGTCGCATTAGCCACTTAACATGGACTAGGTCATGCATGTTTGCTAACCAGTTTCTTGTTTGGCGCGGAGTACGATGTAAGTATTTTATGGCTTTAGCATATCGCATGCGTGTGAATGTTTACTATGACAGTATGCTTACCATGCGGCTAAGTGCTTACGTGAAATAAACTGCTTGAATGCCTGTGGGTGGAGGTTGGATTGCCTGAGTTGGAACAATTCATTAAAATCCGCATTTTAGCCTACTTGCGAGTAGCAAAAGAAAACAACACGTTTTTCGAGGCAAAACGGATATGCAATGTTTATTTCCAAATTAGGCAATCTTGTCTATACTTGTTTGCTGCGCGCATAACATAGTAATTCTAGGCTAATAATTGGAATAAGAACATGTAATGTTTTCAAAAACGGATATCACGGTTAGTAGAGGCCGGTCTTCGGACCGGCGAAAAGGCGGCTCATAGTCGACCTTCCCGATCGCATAAGCTCCCGAGCCAAGTCACTTTGGTGATGACGGACACGTGGCCAATGGCACCGAGTCATGGTTTACAAAATTTCACACTTTAAAATATTTAGGTGGCGACTCAGAATCCGCAAAGCATCCATGTTTGGCACTACTTTTTCAAAAATCTGCTTTTTCTCAAACGCGATTTGCGATTTGGACTCTTTGGTTCAGATGAACCGACACAAAATTGAGTCCGAATCAGCCGAGGTCCTCATGACGTGCACAAAGATGCTAAAATAAGTATGCCCTAATCTACCATCGAAAGCAGGTAAATAAAAGGGAGAAAGAAATGGGGGTTGGAAGACATACACCCACTCACACACACTTATTACAATTCTGCCCTCGCTCGGAGGGACCAAAAGAATATACAAACCGAATAAATAATTAACTACCCTAGCTAATTAAATATTACAAAACCCTTAGCTAATTAACAAATTAATTAAACTATTAAAGCAGTAAAATGGCCTCGGGAAGAGGGATGCATGCATGCTCAAGCCCGCCTTGCCCGGAAAGCCCACACTGCACCACTGCTGCCTCTGTTTCACTGTCCTGCCTCCCTGGAAAATTGCCAAAGTCCCAGAACACCTTCCAAATTCACTGCAGTGCACCACCGGCCAGAAGAAATAACCACCGGCTACTTGAGGTGGCCACCGGCTGCTGGGGAGCCTATCGGCACAAAAAGATTGCCGGTCGGCACTAAAGAGTGCCGGTCGGCACTAAATTCCTGCAGGAGACAGTTTTGACAGCAAACAGCAAACCAGCAGTGCATAGCATAGAATTTCTAGGCAAATGTATGCATGGACACACTCCCTATCATGTAATGGACTCAAGGGAGCATGGCCCTCGACCCCCGGGCCATCAATCACGCATTTCAATGCATGATGGCCCGAAAGCCAAGTTAGCAACTTTGATATCAAATGAAATGCAAGCACAAAACAAATCAAAGGGCCCAACCCCTATCATGATTGGTCAAGAGGCAAGGGATGCATGCTCAATGAAATGCAACCTAGGCATGGCGGCTAAGTATGCAACATGAACATGCAAATGAGCAATGTATGCTAGGCTCGCAACCTAAACGTGTAAACAAACATGGCATGCAACAACATGCAACGATGGACTTAAACTAACATGGATAACTCGCAAGCATGCCAAAATCAGCGGCCATGGGATGAAAATGAGATGCCTCAAAATGCGTGCACATGGGCACGCAAACCGAGAAAATGATCCTAAGGCATAGAATGGCATACGCAATGCAAATTGGACTTACACTAACATGAGAGAGCTTCAACCACGCTCACATAAGAGGCTGTGAGATGAAAATGAAGTGCCTCGAAATGCGTGCACACGGGCACGCAAACCGAGGCAATGGCATAAAGGCATGAAATGGCATGGAAAACGATATACAAACATGCTAATGGAATTTCAGCACTGAAATGTGGGGAAAACAGTCCCGAATCATGGCCAAAGTACATCCGATGCACGGAATAGTCCCGAAACATGAATTTTGGCACCCGAAATGGCCTATAGCTATGCCAAACGTGCAAGATATGAACATGAAGTATGAAGACAGAAGCTAGACAGTCCCAAAAAAAGCATTTTTCAGTTTATTACATGGCCACAAAAACACATACAAGTATGGGAAAAATCCTACGCAAGGAAAGGGCCACAAGGAGGGCAAAGAGATAACCGATACATGGAGGCTCCAAACAAGTGAGGGCCCTTCTACAATGTTGTAGAGGGACCCAAAATATGGCTATTTAAAGCAGATGGCCGAGCCAAAATCAGTATACAAATAGGCTCAAAATGTCATGCAAAACAAGGGCAAAATGAGGCCACAACATGAGGTATATAAAGGGTGCATCAAACAGTCAAAGACCCTTCATGAGACATGTAGAGGGGGGCAAAATAAGACACTTTTCAGGCCTGTCAAAGGCCCAAAAACAGAAGCATGGTAGGCTAAAAAGACATGCAAAAAAGGGGACCAAAGAGGGGTAATGAAGCAAGTCATACATGGGGGTCCCAAACAAGGTTGAGCCCTTCTTCAATGTTGAATAAAGGCTCAAAAGAAGCCTCTTTAAAGTTTATTACATGCTCAAAAACAGATCGCACAGAGGCTAAACAGATCATGCAAAATTACGGTAAATATGAGAGATTATGAAACAAGTTCATGATAGAGAGGCCAAATAGGGTCGAGCCCTTCTTCAATGTTGAAGAGGGGCTAAAAATTGGCCCACTCACAGTTTACATTATGCTTGGAAACAGATCACACATAGGCCAAATATTCAATGCAAAATAATGGCATATAAGAGGATATTGAAGCAAGTACCAAATGGAGGGCTCAAACAGGGTTGAGCCCTTAAACAAACATGAAATATGGCTCAAAAAAATGACCTTTTCAGTTCTGGTCGGAGCCCAAAACAGTAAGAAGATAGGTATAAGAAATGGAGCAAGAAAGTGCTACAAAAGAGGGAAATGGACACTTACCCTTGAAGACTACCCTTTTTGTTGCTTCTTGGCTTGATTTGCAACACCTTTTGCCTCTGAAAAACTGCTCCAAGGTGCTATGATGGAGTAGTGGTGGTGGTGCTATGGATTGGTGAAGAAATGGCCAAGGATTTGAGAGGTTTGGAAGTTGGAAGTGTAGAGAGAGGGAGATTTCTTAGAGTGAGAGGCTCCCAAAAACTTCACTTTTTTGTTCTAACCCTAAGCATATGAGATATATGGCCCTATATATGTCAAAATAAGATCTTTTGGTCGAAATATCCAATTGAAAATATCTGCCACAGTGTATAGCAAAATATCTGTCAAAAATCTGAGTTCTGGGCACTTTTGGCCGGCCGGCAATATTTTGTGCCGGTCGGCTATCTTTTGTGCCGGTCGGCAATCGATAAGGTCAAAAGTGCCGGTGGATGTCCAGATCGAAGCCCCGGAAGTTAGCTTTCCAATGGCGCAAACCTTGCATTAAAATTCCTCCTGTGCAAAAAGTTATGCCCTTTTCGTAAAGCCGCGCAGATTCGGTCCAACCGGACTTCAACCAACCATATCTCCTCCCCCCGGATTTGGACTTAGGAGATTCTTAAGTGCAAAATGAAGCCCCGGAAGTAAAGTTTCCAATGGTGGTGGCCCCATATTTTAATTCCTCTTGTACAAAGAGTTACGCCCGTTTCGGGGAAGCCGCGCAGACTTTTCTCCTTCCCAGATTCATGCTGAACCACTCCCAAACTAGTTTTCTCCCATCTTCTCCTCTTTTCTTCAACTCTAAACCCCTAAGTAAGGTGTTTTGAAAGATTTTTCAAAGATTTCATCTCTCTTTCATTCATCTCCCCTTTGTCCTTGCTCGGTTTACCGAAAAGCGCAACATTTACCGAAATGCGAGCGTCGGAACATCGTGGGAATTTTATTTCAAAAATGTTTCGAAAGAGAGGGTTTTAAGGTATAAAAACCATCAAAAATAATTTTGGTCCACAATGGGGTTTGAAGTTGAGATTTGCCTCTCTCCTTGCCAAAGAAACTGAACCTGTGCACTGCACACCTTTCTCCAACAAGTAAACCATCAGTAGTGCCCAAGTCTTAAGGGCGGTCAAAAATGGGGTGTCTACAGTATGCAACTATGTACAAGGGTCGTCTTAAACTGAAATGGGAGGCCTCAACCACACCTCAAAACAGTGGCCAAAAGTGTCAAAAATGATGGATAAGTGCTCACGCAAACAGGCACACCAATGAGCCAAAAAAACCAAGCATGGAAGGCTATTCTTAAGAACACTCAAAGGTGATAAACATGGACGTTAAACACTCGTGTTAAACTCTGAAACAACATGTGAAGAATGATACCAAATCATGCTAGAGAATGGGTGTAAGATAGAAGGCTTTCAAGGGTACAAAAGAGGGCATTACTCAACACCTACCCCAAGCAAACATGACATGAAATTTACAATACAAAGCAGAGTTATAATGCACCAAAATAAGTCCCAAAACCCCCTGATATGACAGCCCAAATGACTTAAACGAAAGGCATGCACAAAAAGGCCAAACATGAAGCATAAAACCACACCTCTTCAAAGCATTGAAAGGGTAATGAATGTGAGCATACAATCATGGATTAGGGACTGAAATGGCATGAGAGGTGACTTCAAATCACTAAAACAACCCAACTCAAACATGCTCATGATTCACACACTAAAGGCTCACAAGCCAAAATACAAAGAGGATATATCAAACATGGCAAACATGATCAAATAAGCTCCCAACAGACCTTAAGCATGGTAAAACATGATTGAAAACTTCACAAAGTTAGGCCAAAACATGAGGGCATGGTAGGCTAAATGCATAATGTTCTTCTAGGCAAAATGGAGGATTACGAAGCAAGTATATTGACCATGCAAGGGACCTTTAATCTGACCAAAAATAGAGGTAAGATATACCCAAATAACACCCAAAAAAACCTGAAATGGAGCCAAGAACAACCAAGCACGTATGCTACCCTTATGAGGCCAAAAATGCAAACAAGAGAGAGACAAAGGGAGAGGGGTGTCCCTCCCCTATGCAAGACTTCAAACCCTCTACATCACCACTGAAAATTTACTGGATTTCAGCGGTGAGAAGGCCAAAACACAATAGTATTCAAAGCTTAGCAAAGAGAGCACAAAAAGGGGGCCAAACAAGGCCTAAGAGGGGGAGGTCGACCCCAAACAACAAAATGACCTTAATGAAAGATCTTAAGCATGAAAATACAAGACTTTTTTCAGTTATGCACAAAGCTTAAATCAATAAGAAAGATAGTCAAAAGTCTAGTACAAGATTGGGAAATCTAAAGTAAGAGTGTTACCCTTGAAGAACCCTTGAAGAACAGCAAGGTCAGCCACCTTCTTCTGGTCAAAATCAGTCCAAAACCTCAAGAATAAACCCACAATGCCTCTCAAAGTCGAAGTATGGTGTAGTAGTGTGTGTTTGTGTGCAAAACTAAGGATAAAATGCACTTTAAGGCCCTCAAACACACACAAATGATGAGAGAGATATAGAGAGAGAAGGTGTATCACAGATATATACGTGTATTAGGTCTGGATTTGCTGAACCCAAAACAAGGAGAGGGTTTGTTGCCTTATGTAGACCAAGGGAAGGCTCTAGCTTCTTAGAGAAGCTAATGCAAAAAGGGTCAAAAGAACCAAGCTTCCAATGGAAGCTACCCCAAAGGTGCAAGCTTCTTGAGGAAGCCAAGACAAGGGGTCAAAGCTTCCTCAAGAAGCTTTGAGCAAAGGGTGAAAAAAAAAAGGGGTCAAAGGTGCAAAACAGCCACATATATGCACGGGGGCAGGTCTTGTGCATTCCAGCTGGCACAGCTGGCATGCACCATGCCTGAAAAAAGCGAAAAGGTGGTACCGGCCAGAAAAGGAGGCCACCGGCCAAAAATATGGTCGGCCGGCCACACCAAATGCCGACCGGCCAAGCACGGCCGGTGGCCTCAAAGCACGGCCGGTGGCCTTAAGCCATGGTCGGTGGGTTCCAGAGGTAGCTAACAAGCTACCCTCTACCCTCAGAAACAAAAACACAAGTGTTTGGTGCCAAAACCAAACACAGAACAGTTGAGTTGAGAGATCCTGAAGCAAGGCGCGAAGCCGAGACCTCCAGGAACTCAAAACGAAACACGAACATGGGTAATCACCAAGTGCTCCAGCAGTGACGTCCAAGTCTTAAGGACGGTAAAAAATGGGGTGTTTACAAATGCAAAGAAACACATAAGTGAAATCAAAAGAGGATATCATGAGTTCGAGTCAAGCTCTCCAAATTCCCCAGCGGAGTCGCCAGAAACTGTAGACGTGCCCGTGGGCCTCACGCTACAGTTTGGACTCGATTTGTGTCGGTTCTTAATCTGATCTCGCAAAGTGCAATACAAGATTGATAAATCACCAAAGAGTCCAAATCCGGCAAATCGTTTTTGGAAAACAGATTTTTTTTGAAAGAAGTGTCAAACATGGACTGCTTTGCCAAATACAGAGTCGCCACCTAAATATTTTTTATGGGGGAATTTAGGAAACCCTGACTCGTTTGCCTAAGGCCACGTGTCCGTCATCACCAAAGTTGCCTCAGCTCGGGAACTTGGGTACGATTGGGGAAGGTCAACTATGAGTACCCCCGCTCGCCCGATCAAAAATCGGCCTCTACTAACCATGATATCTAGTTTTGAAAACATTATGTGTTCTTATTCCGATCAATTAGCTAACCTTACTATGTGATGCGCACAACACAAAAGTATAGACTAGATCGCCTAATTTGGAACAAAGCATTGCATATCCGCTCGTTTGAAAGGCAGTTTGAAATTTGCTACTCGCAAGTAGGCTAAAACACGGATTTCAACGAGTTGTTCCAACTCAAACAATCCAACCTTCACCCACAGGCATTCAGGCAGTTATATCACATAAGCATATAGCCTCATGGTAAGCATGCTTTCATGTTAACATTCACACTCATGCAAGATGCTAAAACATAAAAAGCTTACCGAGTACTCCGAGCCAAAACAAAGAACTTGTTATCAATCAATGTATGATCCAAGTCCATGTTAAGTGGCTAATGCACCGCACACAAAATGCAACTAGAATAGGCTCGGCTAATCCTAGGATGGCATGTGGAATGCAACAAATAGCACGTATTCAAGTTAGATTTGAAATACTATGCAGTTAGCATGATGTGCCGAGCCCGGTGCATGTAATACAAATGAATGGATGCACGCATGCATAGCATAAGGATGCTAAAATAAAATGCCCTAATACTAACCATCCAAAGCAGGTAAGTAAAAGGGAGAAAGAAGTGGAGGTTGGAAGACATGCATCACCCGCACCCACACTTATTACAAATTCGCCCTCGCTCGAACGGACCGAAAGAATAATACCATTTAATCAACTAACAAGCTAATTAATTAAATTATACTACACTTAACTAATTAACAAATCAATTAAACTACTGAAAGCAGTAAAGGGCCTCAGGAAGAGGGATGCACGCATGCTCGGATTGGCTTCGCCCGAAAATCCAATGCCATGCACAAGCTGCCTCTGTTTACCCTGCTCTGCTCCTCTGAAAATTGCACAATTCCCAAGGAACACTCTCTGAACACTATAGAGGGTCACCGGCCAAGGGGGAACACCACCGGCCAAGGATGAGTGGTCATCGACCATCTATTGAGCTCTTGGCCACTAATTCATGGCCGGTCGGCACTGGATGTGGTCGGTCGGCCATGTATGCCTGCAGAATCCTGTTTTGACAACAGCAGTGGGCAAACATGGCATGGCAGTGCATTTCAAGCAAATGTGTGCACCAACACCCTCCTTATCATGTTCATGACTCAAAGGAGGATGGTCCTTGATTCTTGGACCACCAATCGCGCATTTCAATGCGTGATGGTACAAGAAACCAAGTGTGCCATTTCAATGTGGAATGAGATGCACACAAAACAATCAAGGGGGCCCAACCTCTATCATTTGATCAAGAGGCAAGGCATGTATGCCAAGTGCAATCCAAGCATGGGAGCTAAGTATGCAATATGAACATGGGGCCAACATGCAAACATGCAAGCATGTATCATCCTATCAAACATGTGAACAAGCAATGTATACTAGGCACACAACCTAAGCAAACAAGCATGTAACAAGTATGCAAGTTAATCAAGTATGCAAGATGCAATGTAAACATGTAAGTATGCAAGACATGTAACAACATGTTAAGCAACTTAACCGAGAGAATGCATGCCAAATGCAAAGTGTTTCAAGCATGCCACAACATACGATAGGCCAAATATGCAACAACACACGAGGCGAGCATGCAATAACATGCAAAGGAGGGACTTAAACTAATTTGGGCAGCTCTCTATTAAGCCCAAAACAGTGGCCAAATGCTATGGAAATGAGGTACAAATGCACATGCAAACATGCATACGAATGGACCAACACTTAAGCATAAAGAGGGGACTTTTAAGCACACTTAAAAGGGACAAACATGGATATATAGCATGCATACTAAGCTCTGAAAATCATGTTATAAAGGTGCCAAACCAAGTAAACAAGACAAGCCAAGCATGCAACAATGGTCCAAGGTTCAAGGGGGCTTAAACCAAAGCTATATGAAGCGAGCCCCAAAGGGCCATGAGGACCTAAAACAGGTCTGATGCAGGTCTAAACAAGACCAAAGACACACCTAGAGCGCATCTAAATGGTCTAAACATGGCAGCATACATAAAGGTCCAAACATGGAGCATAAGACACAAGCCTTTTAAAGCATTAAAGGGGCATCAAATGCAAGCATACAAGCACACCACAAGGACTAAAGTGATGCTATATGTGGTGCCAAACCATTGAAACAAGCCAAGTAATGCATGCTCAACACTCACACACCCAAGACTAACAAGCCAAAATGCAAGGTGGCTATACAAAGCATGTCATGGATGGCCAAAACAACCACAAATAGACCTTAGGCATATTAAAACATGCATAAAAGCTTCACAAAGCTAGGCCAAAACAAGTGAGCATGGTAGTCTAAATGCTAAACACATGTTAAGGCAATTCATGGCATTACAAGGCAAGTATGCAAAGCAAGCATGGTGTTGTAGACACCCCATTTTTGACCGTCCTTAAGACTTGGATGTCGCCGTTTGAACACCCGGTGATTATCCATGTTTGTGTTCATTTGGAGTTCCCGGAGGTCTCGGCTACGCGCCTTGCCTCAGGATCTCCGAACTCGATCGTTTAGTGTCTGGTTTTGCACCAAACACTTGTGTTTTGCCTTGGAGGGGTAGGGAATATCTTGTGAGGCATCCCCATACATTACCGGCCATGGCTAGAGGCCACCGGCTGGTATTTTGTTGCCACCGGCAATGTATATTGCCGGTCGACATTCTTTGTTGCCGGTCGGCAGTCCATTTTGTCAAAATGGCAATTTTGAGCAGCCGACTACTGTTCATCTGCTTTTGTAGATATTTTAAAACAGTTGGCTTGCATTTTGTTCTCCTCCATACACGTGTATGGAGGGATAGCCATCTTGTTAGCTTCCTTGGTAAGCTTTACAAGATTGGCTCCTCTATAAGAGGAGCCCTTCTCTCTTGGCCTTAGGGTTAGAGACTTTGGTTAGAAAAAGTTCAGAGAGAGCTTTGGATTAGGGTTAGGGTTTATACATACTTCCTATATCTATATCTCTCATTTTCTTGTGTTTGTGTGTGTTTAGGCCTACTATTGCACACAAACACATAGTGTTACACCTTCTCTTAGTTTGTGAAGGGCCAGAGGTCTATTCTTGAAGCTTTGGAGCTATTTTGAGCTTAAGAAAGGGGCTGGTCCACCATTGTTGAAGAGGTTCCTCAAGGGTAACAATCTTACCCCTTTTTACCCCATTTTTGCATTCTATTTTTGCCTATCTTAGAACTATTTTTGTGCTTAGTGTATAACATAAAAAACTTCTTTTTTTGGGCCCTCTATATAGTTTGTTTAGAGTGTTTTGTGGTTTGGAGGTGTTTGACCGCTCTTAAGCCTTGAGGGGCCTCCATTTTGTGCTATTTTGAGTGAGCTTCGGGACTTTGGTGTTTGGGCCTCCTCACCACTGAAATCTTGAGGGATTTCAGTGGTAAGGATGGTGCCTTGAAGTTCCAAGAAGGAGAGGGCCACCCCCTCTCCTTGTTGTCCTTGAAAAGGACCATTTTTGGCCTCTTGAGGGAGCACCATGTTTGAGGGTTTGTTGATCATGCTTTGGCTGTTTTTCATGCTCATATTGTCATAATATAACATGGTTTTAAGTTGGTTTTGGTACACCATGCATGCTTAGCATGCCATGTTTAGGCCTTAACATGTTTTAGGTTGTAAACCATTGTTCTAGCATGCTTTAGGCTTGGTCTTGTGAAGCTTTTGTGTTTATTTTGCCATGTTTAAGGTCTGTCCTTAGTTGTTTGGGTCGGCTTTAGCATGCTTTGCATAGCTCCTTTACATTTTGGCTAGTTGGCCTTAAGTGTGTGAATGTGTAGCATGCATCCTCGCTTTGATATAGTGGGTTGGGACCATTTTCCATGTCATTTCAGTCCACTTAGCATGCTTGTACACTTGCATTTCATGGCTCTTCGATGTTTCAAGAGTTTGTGCCTTATGCTCCATGTTAAGCATTTGTGTATGCCTTCATATTTGAGCCACTTAGATGCCATCTAAGTAGTCTTTTGGCCTTGCTTTAACATGCTAAAAAATCTGTTTTTTTTTTTTAAGTTGTTTAATGCATGCCATGTTTGTCTTGCTAAGAGTGGTCCAATACCCCTTTAGCTTGCTTCGAATTTTGGATCTTCTATGCATGCCTTGCTTATCTTGTTTGCTTGGTTTGGCATCATATTCTTGCATGAATTTCAGAGCTTTCTATGCATGCTAGTTATCCATAGTTAGCCTCTTTTAAGTGTGCCTGAAAGTTACTTGCTTAATGATTAGGTTTGTGCCTTGACATGTGCATGTATGTATGTGTGTTTGGCCTCATTTCCTTTGCATTTTGGCCACTGTTTTGGGCCTACTTAGGGCTGCCCAAGTCATGTTTAAGTCCACCCCTTTTGCTTAGTTTGCATGCTTGTCTTGTATGTGTGTTTGCATACTTGCATTCTTACATTGCATTGTCTATGTTGCATGCTAGCTCGCATACTCACATGCTTAGAAATTGCATTGCATTGTACATGCTTGGCCTCTTGAAATGAGTATGATAGAGGTTGGCCCTCTTATGTGATTATGTGGTTTGCATTGCATTTGACATCAAAATGTGCACACTTGGTCTCTTGGGCCATCACGCATTGAAATGCGCGATTGGTGGTCCGAGAACCAAGGAGCATGTCCCCTTGAGTCACTAACATGATAAGGGACATGGTTGGTGCATATATGGCTTGAATTGCATTGCCATACAAGGCTCTGTCCTCTGCTGCTGTCAAACAGGTTCTACAGGAATTTCTTGCCGATTGACTGCACAGAGTGCCGGCCGGCAATCAATTGGTGGCCGATGGATTAATCAACAGCCGATGACCACACCCCACTGCCGGTGGCAATTCTGCTCAACCGGTGGTGTCTCCCAATGTCCAGGGAAGCAATTCAGAGACTTTGGCGAGTTTGGAGAGAAGCGAGGAAAAGAGGCGATCTATGTATGGCGATCTTCAGCGAGACCCGAGCATGCATTGCATTGGGCACTCTTCCCGAGGCGTTTTACTGTCTTTCCTAGCTTAGTTAGTTTGTTAACTAATTAGGTAATTGTAGACACCCCATTTTTGACTGCCCTCAAGACTTGGGCGCTACTGATGGTTTACTTGTTGGAGAAAGGTGTGCGATTGCATGAGTTGATTTCTTGGCAAGGAGACAGGCATATCTCAACTTCGTACTCACTACTGGACCAAAATTATTTTTGATGGTTTTTATACCTTAAAACCCTCTCTTTCAAAACATTTTTCAAATAAAATTCCCACGATGTTCCAACGCTCGCATTTCGGTAAATGTTGCGCTTTTCGGTAAACCGAGTAAGGACAAAAGGGGAGATGAATGAAAGAGAGATGAAATCTTTGAAAAATCTTTCAAAACACCTTACTTAGGGGTTTGAAGTTGAAGAAAAGAGGAGAAGAGGGGAGAAAACTAGTTTGGGAGTGGTTCAGCATGAATCCGGGAAGGAGAAAAGTATGCGTGGCTTCCCGAAACGGGCGTAACTCTGTGTACAAGAGGAATTAAAATATGGGGCCACCACCATTGGAAACCTTACTTCTGGGGCTTCATTTTTCACTCAAGAATCTCCTAACTCCAAATCCGGGGGGAGGAGATATGGTTGGTTGAAGTCCGGTTGGACCGAATCTGCGCGGCTTTACGGAAACTGGCATAACTTTTTCTACAGAAGGAATTTTAATGCAAGGTTTGCGCCATTGGAAAGCTAACTTCCGGGGCTTCAATCTGGATTTCCATCGGCACTTTTTGACCTCATTAGCCACCCATCGGCACTCTATTTAGCCGACCGGCACAAAGATTGCACGCCAAAAGTGCCCAGAACTCAGATTTTTGACAGATATTTATCAATACACTGTGGCAGATATTTTCAATTGGGATATTTCGACCAAAAGCTCTTATTTTGACATATATAGAGCCTTATATCTGATATGGCTAAGGTTAGAACAAAAAATCAAGTTTTGGGAGCTTCTCACTCTAAAAAAAAACCTCTCTCTCTAGATCTCACTCCTTTGCCTCCAAAACTCCATAGTTCTTGGGCCATTTCTTCACCAATCCATAGCACCACCACCACTACTCCATCACAGCAGCTTGGAGCAGTTTTTCAGAGGCCAAAGGTGCTGCAACTCAAGCCAAGAAGCAACAAAAAGGGTAGTCTTCAAGGGTAAGATCATTTTCCCTCTTTTGTAGCACATTCTTGTCACATTTTTCTACCCTATTTTCTTACTGTTTCGGGCTCCGACCCTAACTGAAAGGGGCATTCTTTTGAGCCATTCTTCATGTTTGTTTAAGGGCTCAACCCTGTTTGAGCCCTCCATAGTGCACTTGCTTCAATACTCCTTGGTATGCCACATTTTTGCATGAACTTTCTAACCTATGTGTGATCTGTTTTTGAGCATAATGTAAACTGTGAGTAGGCTCATTTTGAGCCCTTCTTCAACATTGAAGAAGGGCTCAACCCTGTTTGGGCCCCCTATCTTGCACTTACTTCATAATCCCTCCTATTTACCGTAAATTTGCATGATTTGTTTGGCCTATATGTAAATTGTTTTGGAGTGTGTCATGAACTGTGAGTAGGCTTATTTTGAGTCCCTCTACAACATTGTAGAAGGGACCACCACTGTTTGGGGCCTCCATGTTGTGCTTACCATTATACCCCTCTTTGGCCCCCATTTTTGCATGCTTTGTTGGCCTGTCTTGCTTCTATTTTTAGGCCATCATCAGAACTGAAAATGGACATATTTTGACCTTCTTGACATATCTCATTAAAGGTCTTTGGCTGTTTGATGAATGCTTTGTATACCTCAGGTTATAGCCTCTTGTTAGCCTATTTCTTGCATTGCATTTTGAGCATGTTTGCATACTGATTTGAGGCTTGTCATCTACTGTAAATGTTTAGTCCCTCTTCAGTGTTGTAGAAGGGTATTTTTCCCTTTGGGCTTTGCATCTACCACTTGCTTCATGACCTCCTTTGCGGAGCCATTTTTGTATGCCATTTTAGCTCTACTTGTGATTGCTGTTCGGCCATGTTTTGTACTGTAAAAATGTGAGTTTTGGGGTTACCTTGCTTCTGATTTTTCATGTCATGTATCAATTATGCATGTATGGTATAGCTGTAGGCCATTTTATGCATTGAAATCCATGTTTCGAGATCATTTCATGCATCGGGTATTATTTCGCCTCATTTCGGGGCTGTTTTGCCCCTCAATTTGCCACTGATTTTTGCATGTTTTCATATCATATTCCATGTCTTTACCATGTCTCATTAGAGTGGCATTTCAGTGCCCGAGGGTCCGTTCTCAGTTTGCGTGCCCGTGGGCACGCACTTCGAGGTATCTTGTTTTCATCTGATGGCCTCCTATGTGAGTGTGGCAGAGGCCCACTTGTGTTGGTGTAAGTCCATGTTGCATTGTGTATGCCATGTTTCAATGCGTTGTGCATGTTATGTTGTTAGCGTTGTGTATGCCATGTAGTTACATTGCATGTTTGTATGTTAGCTTGCATGCTTAGGTTGCATGTGCATTGTTGTGCATTGCCTTGCCTCTTGATCAACCATGATTGAGGTTGGGTCCCTTGTATGTTTGGTGTGCATTACATTTGATATTAAAATGCACACTTGACTCTTTGGCCATCATGCATGGAAATGTGCGATTGGTGGCCCGAGAATCGAGGCACATCCTCCTTTGAGTCACAAACATGATAAGGAATGTGTTTGGTGCATACATTGCTTGAATTGAGCTGCCATGCAAGTTTTGCCCTCTGCCTTTGTGAGTTGCGTGTTCTACAGAATTCATTGCGTGGCAAGATTTAGTGCCGACCGGCAGTCAATCAATGGCCGGTGGATATATTTTGTGCCGATGGCTACATCCTAGTGCCGGTGGTCATTTCCTCCAGACGGTGGGATTCTCCATTGTCCAGAGAGGCATCCTTGGGACTTTGGCAGATTTCAAAGGGACAAAGCAGGGAAAACAGAGGGAGGCTAGGCATGGCAAAGGCAATTCCGAATCCGAGAGTGTGCATGCATTGGGCCCTCGCCCCGAGGCGGTTTACTGTTTTTCTTAGATTAATTATTTTGTTAATTTAATTAATTTGTAATATTTAATTAGCTTGCGTAGTTAATTAAATTGTATTATTCTTTTGGTCCCTCCGAGTGAGGGCGTATTTGTAATAAGTGTGGGTGAGTGGTGCGTATGTCTTCCAACCCCCATTTCTTTCTCCCTTTTATTTACCTGCTTATGATGGTAGATTAGGGCACGTTTATTTTAGCATACCTCATGCTATGCATGCGTGCATCCATGCATTTGTTGACATGCACCGGGCTCGGTACATCATACAAACTACATTGTATTTTCAAATCTAACTTGAATACGTGTATCAAATGATTGCATTTCACATGCCATTTTAGGGTTAGCCGAGCCTACTCTAAATTGCATCTTCGCCTGTGTTGCATTAGCCATTTAACATGAACTAGGTCATGCATGTTTGCTAACTAGTTTCTTGTTTTGGCACGGAGTACGATGTAAGTATTTATGCTTTAGCATATCGCATGCGTGTGGATGTTAACATGACAGTATGCTTACCATGCGGCTAAGTGCTTATGTGAGATAAACTGTTTGAATGCCTGTGGATGGAGGTTGGGTTGCTTGAGTTGGAAAACTCATTGAAATCCGTGTTTTAGCCTACTTGCGAGTAGCAAATTCCGAAGCATTTTCAAAACGAACGGATATGCAATGTTTGTTTCCAAATTAGGCAATCTAGTCTATACTTGTTTGCTGTGCGCATAAACATAGTAATTCTAGGTTAATAATTGGAATAAGAGCATGTAATGTTTTCAAAATCGGATATCACGGTTAGTAGAGGCCGGTCTTCGGACCGGGCGAAAGGGGGTGCTCATAGCTGACCTTCCCCGATCGTACCCAAGCTCCCGAGCCAAGACAACTTTGGTGATGACGGACATGTGGCCTTCGGCACCGAGTCAAGGTTTCCTAAATTTCCTATTTTAAAATATTTAGGTGGCGACTCTATAATCTGGCAAAGCAGTCCATGTTTGGCACTTCTTTTCAAAAATCTGTTTTCTCAAACGATTTGCCAGAGTTGGACTCTTTGGTTCAGATTTAGAACCGTAACACAAAAGGGAGTCCGAACTGTAGCGAGGTCCCCCCGCGGGCTTGTTACAGTAATTTGTAATAATTAATTAGCTCGTAGTTAGTTAATCTGTAATATTTATTTGGTCCCTCCGGGCGAGGGCAAATCTGTAATAAGTGTGGGTGCGTGTGTGTGCATGTCTTCCAACCCCCACTTCTTTCTTCCCTTTTATTTACCCGCTTATGATGGTAGATTAGGGCATGTTTAAATTAGCATACCTCATGCTATGCATGCATGCATCCATACATTTGTCTTGCATGCACCGGGCTCGGTACATCATGCTAACTGCATTTGTATTTCAATTCCAAATTGAATACGTGCATCAATTGATCGCATTTCACATGCCATGTTTAGGTTAGCCGAGCCTACCCTAATTGTATCATGTATGTGTTGCATTAGTCAATTTGACATGAACTAGGACCATGCATGTTCGCTAACTAGTTTATTGTTTTGGCACGGAGTACGATATAAGTATTTTCCTGCTTTAGCATATCGCATGTGTGTGAATGCTATCATGACAGCATGCTTACCATAAGGCTAGATGCTTATGTGAGATAAACTGTTTGATTGCCTATGGGTGAAGGTTGGATTGTCTGAGTTGGAAAAACTCATTGAAATCCGTATTTTTAGCCTACTTGCGAGTAGCAAATTCCAAAGTGTTTTTCAAAACAAACGGATATGCAATGCTTATTTCCAAATTAGGCAATCTAGTCTATACTTGTTTGCTGTGCGCATAACATAGTAATTCTTGGCTAATAACCGGAATAAGAACACATAACGTTTTCAAAATCGAATATCACGGTTAGTAGAGGCCGGTCTTTGGACCAGGCGAGAGGGGGTGCTCATAGCTGACCTTCCCCAATCGTACCCAAGCTCCCGAGCCGAGGCAACTTTGGTGATGACAGACACGTGGCCTTTGGCACCGAGTCAGGGTTTCCTAAATTTCCCCATTAAAAAATATTTAGGTGGCGACTCTATATCTGGCAAAGCAGTCCATGTTTGGCACTTCTTTTCTAAAAATCTATTTTTCTCAAAACGATTTGCCGGATTTGGACTCTTTGGTTCAGATTGAGAACCGTGACAAAAATCGAGTCCGAACTATAGCGGGGTCCCTCGCGGGCGTGTTACAGGTGTGTCGAAACCAACTTAAAAAAAAGGTAAAACATGGCAAAATACTACCAAAAACCCACTAAGACATGGCCAACATGGTCTTAACAAGATGCTCACACATGAGGCTAAAATGGCCAATATTGAAGGCAACAAGGAGAGGGGATGGCCCTCTCCTTCTTAGGACCTTAAAGAACAATCCCCACCACTGAAATCCCTCAAGATTTCAGTGGTGAGGAGGCCCAAACAAAGTGGTCCCGGAGCTCACCAAAATAGCACAAAAATGGGGCCAAACAAGGCCTAAGAGGGGTCAAACAACCCCAAACAACCTTAAACAACTATTTTAAGCAAGTAAAAATAAGACTTTTATATGTTATACACTAAGCTCAGAAACAGATGCAAGGTAGGCAAAAGGGCTATGCAAAAATGGGGTATTTAAAGGTAAAATTCTTACCCTTGTAGACCCCTTCAAGAACAGCACTCCAGCTACTTTCCTTAGCTCAAAACCAGCTCAAAACTTTGAAAATCACTCCTTAGTACCTCAGTAGCTAAAGGAAAGTGTAACACTAGGTGTTTGTGTGTAAAACTATGAACAAAACACCTTAAACACCAAAGAGAGGGAGATATAAAGATAGAATAGACACAAGACTCAAACCCTAATCTCAGACCTCTCTCTTGAACTTCTGGAACCCTGGAGGAGGGAGGCAAGACCCTCCCTTTATAGAGGATCACTCTTGCAAAGCCTGCAAAACAAGCTAAGCAAGAGTGAAATGTGTATGGAGGGGGGGCAAAGTGGGTGCCAGCTATCACAGCTGGCACAAAATATCTGTCAAAAGTAGATGTACAGTGGTCGGCCATCCAAAAATGACAATTTGACCAAAATAATGGCCGGCCGGCCATCACCAATGGCCGGTGGCAACAAAACAGTGGCCAGTGGCCTCAAGCCATGGCCAGTGAGATGTGGGGATGGCCAACAAGCCATTCTCTACCCCTTAAAAGCAAAACACAAGTGTTTGGTGCAAAACCAAACACAAAACAGTCGAGTCGAGAGGTCTTGAGGCAAGGCGCGTAGCCGAGACCTCTGGGAACTCAAGACAAACACAAACAAGGATAATCACCGAGTGTTCAAACGGTGACGTCCAAGTCTTGAGGACGGTCAAAAATGGGGTGTCTACAGCGATACAGCAGGATGCTGCACGTTAGGTAGAAGTGGCCGCACGTCAAGCAGAAGTAGTGGCCCAACAGGCAGAGTTAATCGCCAGGCTACAACAGCAAACCGGAGCATCTGCTTCACACCAAGCTCCTCTCCCACCAAGAGTTCCAATACTCAGGGAGACAACCAACGTCCAGAAAAATACGAACGTGCCAACGAGGCCAACTCCGCCCTCAATCCTACCCCAGCTATCCAAAGCGCCCACCAACCTAGTGGATTCACCATTTGAATTTGAGGTGGATCCAACGGCGTTAAAAGTGAGCAACCTAGAAAAGCTTTTCAAGAAGTCTCAATGCGTGAAATCCATTCTAGATATAGAGGATGGATATACCGACTCGGCCATGACTCTGCCGAACCGGTTTAAGATGCCACATATTGACCGCTTCGATGGGTCTGGAGATCCTATGGTGCACCTACGGTTGTTTTCGGATATATTAAGGCCGATGGGCCTCTCCAGATTACAGAAGCTTTCCCTGTTTGGCTAGACCCTGTCGGGTGTAGCGGCTATTTGGTACGCGAAGCTAGAGGACTCTGTTAAGAGAAATTTAGAGGAGATGGCTGAGGCCTTCATAGCTCAATACTCCTATAACACTCAGATTGAGGTCACAACTCGTGATCTCGAGACAACCAGGCAAGAACCAAAGGAGAGCTTCTCCGATTTTGTGACCTGCTAGAGGGCCAAGGCCTCGATGATGACCATCAAGCCCATTGACAAAGATTAGATTCGGATGGTTGTGCGTAACCTCCAGCCCAAGCTCATGCAAAAGATGATCGTCCTCCCCCTACCCACCTTTGCAGATTTACATGAGATCGGGGTGCAGATCGAGGACGTAATGAAACAAGGTCTGATTGACCATAAGAGAGAGCAGCCCAAGAGGGCATTCAACCGCAGTACGAATGCAGGCACAAGCAGTGTTGTAGCTACCAAAACTTCAGATGTAGGAATGGTTACCACCACCACTCCAAAAACCCTTGCAGCTACACCCTTTACTGATGCGTCTGGAAGTAGTTCGCAAACAACCAGATATGCACCCAGAGGCCAAAGAACCTTCACCCCACTATACATGCCTTTGTCCAATGCTTTGGGGGTTTTGATCAAGAAAGGGCACTTGAAGCCCCTAGAGCCGTGGCCCTTACCAGAAAAACTTTCTCCCTCCCATAACCCGACAAAGTACTACGCCTTTCACCAACAGCATGGTCACGAAACCGACCAGTACTTTCGATCGCGTCATGAGATTCAGGATCTCATTGACAACAGGGTAATCGTGCCTCCGGAGAAGCCGAATGTCACAACCACTCCTCTCCCACCACATAACCAAGCTCCACCTCCCAAACGTATCAATCTAATCCAGACCTCAGTTATTCCTTATGACCCGAGCATATATATCACCCCTTCCCACCTACCCAAGCCAGAGGTGTTCATTCCTGACAGCACTAACTTGTCCATGTTGGACATCTCCCAAACCAGACCTGAACCGGGGGTGGTAACTATCAAAGATAAAATTGGGACGACTGCTGAGGCAGATGGTAATGAGGATTCAAGGCCTGAGGGGTCTGCAAGCTTTGTATACAACCGAGTGATTACATTACTTCAATAGGCCAGGTAAAGCCGAGAATAGAGCTGCCGGTTGGGGCAGAGATCTGTGTAGTTCAAGAGGATGGACCTAATCAGGGGCTAGATGACCTAGCAGAATTGGAAGAAGACATAGCCAACCTTCATTTTTTCAACGAACAGGATCCAATGGACGTGACTGTCAACTGGTTTGATCTGGAAGGGTCAGCAAAAGTTACTGGGTGGCTCAGCGACGAGCCGGATGTTATCGAGCAACCTCAGCCAGAACGGGGTCCGTCAAAGACGGGGACATCAGGAGTGGCCGGAATGGCCGACAATTAGAATGGATCGCCGGAGAACACCGGTGTAAAGAATTTTGCTCGAGATCAGAGCAATTCGAGTACAGAGGATACTGAGCAGCAGGCTACACTGAAGTAGTTTGAATGGGCAAAGATCAAAGATCTGGAAAGGGCTAGAAAGGCCAAAGCCCCTAAGGGGACGAAATGTGCTGTGTGCACAGAAGCAGTTGTAATGGAACCAGATAGCTGCTTGTCAATGGCCAACGGTATGTTGTGGGAAGATGACGACCTATGTCTTGCCCACACAAACGAAGATTGGGGACAAAACCAACCGGATGATACCTGGTATGTGGGAGAGGTTGACCACATGACTAGGGGTGGGCGGTATTTCAAGCCCCCACACCTAGATCAACCAGAGGCATCCAGGAAGGACAAGGAAGCGGAGAAGCAGAAGGAAAAACTGCTCGAGGAGGAGGCTGTACTGAAACAGCTTAAGAAGATACAAGCAGATATCTCCATCTGGGGACTGCTTATGGCCTCAAGAGTTCATAGACAGACTGTCCTTTCTACGATGAACAAAGCCAAACTTTCAATTGACACCGCACCTGAACAGCTAGTGGGGCTGGTCTTTCCAGGATGAGCTTCCCCAACGTTAACCTTCACCGACAAGGAACTGCCGCCTGAGGGCTCAGATCACAACAAACCACTCTACATCTCTGTGGAGTGTAGAGACAAGTGGATACCGGTGGTTCTTGTTGACAGAGGATCCACTATCAATGTGTGCCCGTCGAGGATGGCATACGCTATTGGGTTGAAGCCCGCAGATTTTATGCCAATTACCCAGGTGATTCGGGCATATGACAATACTAGTAGAGAGGTGATGGGGACTGTGCAGATTCGAACTCAGGTTGGTCCAGGACAATAGGATATTCACTTCCATGTCTTGGACGTTCTCGCAACCTTCAATCTACTCCTAGGGCGGCCGTGGCTGCACCAGGTGAAGGCAATCTCTTCCACCCTTCACCAAATGTTGAAATACCTCCACGGGAAAGGGGTAGCCATCATTTTCGAGAATTCTTCAATCCATCCACCGCCAGAGGTGTCTACACCGGTTCTAGAAATCGAGCATGGCACGAAGGATGTGTTCATGTTAGGATTTACCCTAGCCGAAGCCCGGGTTGTACAAAACATACTGGCTATCGATGAGGGGTTGTATGTCAACGCACAATCAGTCTACCTTATGAACAAGCTCCAGCATATCCCTGAGATGGGATTAGGAAGAAGTGGCCGGAAAGGCATTGCAGCATCGGCCAAGGTACTGCACAACCCACATACTTTTGGTTTAGGTTACCAGCCTACCAAGGAGGATTGGGTGAGGAAAGGCAAAAAGATGGCCGGAAGAGCTATAGAAAAGCAAGCCAGAAAGCATCATGAGTTGATGCATCGGCCTATCCAGGGTACCCTAAACGGACGCTTTGTCCGAGAGGGGGAAGACTTCCCATTTTGTGGCTTCCCAGAGCCATGGCTAAATGCAGAGAGGCGGCGGTTGCCGAGATTCGAGATATTCTTTGACTTGCAATTGTCTGGGGATGATGTTGCTGAGGAGAAAACAGACCCGCCAGCTGAGGTTGAGCAGTGCAAGGAGGAGGATTCCGAGAGTGCAGAGTTTGAAACGGGGGTAACACTGGCTTGTCTACTTTCAGATCCTCCGATCGTACATGAGTGCTTGGGGAATAACTTCTCGGTGTCCATGATCGGGAATGGAGCGGCTGTGAGCCCACCTTCAAACATTTTGGATGCATCTATCGCACCCTCCCTCGTTTGGCAATACGAGAAGGGATTCTTGTCGAGCAGCACTAGGTCAGGTAGTGAGTCGAAATCTGATTCCACCGAGTCTGTGGAGTGGGAATTAGGTTCCAGCTCGTCTGAGTCCGATATTCTTGGGGGTGACAACCTGGATGCCAAAGTCCTGTCTAGGTCATCTTTTTCTTTTTCCTTTGAGTCTGTTGTAACAGAGAAATCAGGCGATTTGGAAGTGATTAATGAGAATCGTGCGGCTGTGGCTTTCGAGTACTTTTCTGTGCCCTTAATTTATTACATTAATCAGGACTTTTAGAATTTCGATGAAAACGACGAGGAAGAAATTCCTCTGATTTTGAAATATTTGCTTGATCAAAAGCATGAGAGGTTTGTAAAACCCTTGGTTGATGAAATCACCACAATTAATGTTGGTATTGAGAAGGACCCGCGGCTGGTCCAGATCGGGTCCACATTGTCTTTGGAGGAGCACGAGCACTTAGTCGCTTTGTTAAAAGATTTCAAAGATGTTTTTGCATGGTCCTACGAAGACATGCCTGGAATCGATCCTGAGATTGTACAGCACCGAATCCCTCTTGACCTAGAGGCCCGACATGTTAAGCAGAAGCTCAGAAGGATCCGCTCGGACTAGGCCCTCAAGATCAAAGAAGAGGTCACCAAGCAAATTGACGCAGGGTTCCTGCTGGTATCTGAATACCCAACTTGGTTGGTCAATATAGTTCCAGTGCCGAAAAAGGTCGGCAGAATTCGGGTATGTGTGGATTTCAGGGATTTGAACAAAGCCAGTCCGAAGGACGACTTTCCTCTGCCACATATCGATGAATTAGTGGACTTCACTATAGGGCATGCATTGCTCTCATTCATGGATGGGTTTTCAGGCTACAATCAAATATTGATGGCACCCGAAGACCGGGAGAAGACTGCTTTCACCACTCCGTGGGGGACCTATTATTATAAGGTGATGCCGTTTAGGCTGAAGAATGCTGGGGCTACATATCAACAGGCTGCGACCACAATTTTGCATTGCATGATCCATAAAGAGGTTGAGGTGTACGTGGACGACATGATTGTCAAGTCCAAGGAAAGAGAGGGCCACTACACCGCCTTGCAGAAGTTTTTCCAAAGGATCAAAGAGTATCGGTTGCAGTTGAATCCTTAGAAATGTACGTTTGGTGTTACAGCTGGGAAAATGCTGGGGTTCTTGGTCACACAGAGAGGTATCGAGGCCGATCCTTCCAAAATCAAGGCCATCTTAGAAATGCCACCACCAAGGACTGAAAAGGAGGTGCGAGGCTTTCTAGGTAAAGTGCAATTCATAAGACGGTTTATTGCAAAATTAACATTGACTTGTGAACCACTCTTTAGTCTCCTGAAGAAAGGAACGAAGTTCCAATGGGACGGCCAATGCCAAGCTGCTTTTGAACAGATCAAACAATATTTACAGAACCCACATGTGTTGTCACCGCCTGAGCCGGGAAAATCGTTGATTCTGTATCTTTCAGTGGCTGAAACTACAATGGGCTGCATGCTTGCACAAGACTCTGAGGACAAAGTGGAGAAGGCTGTTTACTACCTAAGCAAGAAAATATTGGAGTACGAGACCCGCTACACTCCGCTGGAGAAGGCTTGTTTAACCTTGGTATGGGCCACCAAGAAGCTACAGTACTACCTGTTAGCTCACTCCTTAATACTGGTTTCGGATTAGATCCCATCAAATATCTCTTCGAGAAACCGGCAATTACGGGTAGGCTAGCCCGTTGGTTGCTTCTGCTTTTCGAATTTGATCTGAAGTATGTGATGCGCAAGTCAGTGAAAGGGCGAGCGGTAGCAGAGTTCCTGGCCAATCACCTAGTTGAAGGGGATGAAGCAGTTGAGTACCTATTCCCAGACGAGGCCATTCTGCCTGTCGAAGAAGAAACTTGAACAATGTACTTTGACAGAGCGTCAAACCAATACGGGTATGGGATAGGGGTATTGCTGATAGCGCCCGACAATTCTCGTATCCCTCTAGCATTCAAACTCCGGTTCAGAGTGTCAAACAATGAGGCAAAGTATGAGGCATGTATTGCTTGATTAGAAGCCGCCCTAGAACTAGGGGCAAAACGGTTGGACGTCATCGGGGACTCGAACCTTGTTGTATCTCAAGCTAAAGGAGATTGGAAAGTTAAAGAAGAAAAGATGAGAATCTATCACCAGACCTTGGACGGGCTAATTCCTCGGTTTGAGAAGCTGAATTTTGTCCATCTGTTAAGAGAGAATAACAGGTTCGCTAATTCATTAACAACTCTATCTTCCATGATAGACATCCTTTTCGGAGTCCAGATGCATCTGATCATCATTCAACAGAAATTCGTGCCGGCCTATGAGCTGATTGCTGCCATAGATGAGGTACAAGATGAGAATCCCTAGTATTACGATCTCTGGAACTTCTTGAAAAAAGACGCATATCCACCAGGGGCAAATGCCAAAGATAAGAGGGCAATTCGAAGAATGGCTGCTCAGTTCATCGTCTGCGGGGGTAAACTGTACAAGAGAGGTCATCTCGAGATGCATAAGCTGTGTGTTGATGCTGAAGAATCCAAGCGCCTGATGGAGGCCATCCATGGAGGAGAGTGGGGAGCGCACATGAACGGGATGATGTTGGCTCAGAAGATCCTTAGACATGGTTATTACTGGTCCACCATGGAGGAGGATTGTATTGGCTTTGTCCGGCGATGCCACAAATGTCAAATCCATGCGAATCGCATTAACATTCCACCGTCGAAGCTGTACAACATGACTTCGCCATGGCCGTTTTCAGTCTGGGGGATTGATGTGATTGGGGCTGTCACTCCGAAGGGGTCCAACAGGCATAAGTACATTTTGGTAGCAAGAGACTAATTCACAAAGTGGGTTGAGGCCCAATCTTACGCGGTGTTGAAGGCATCGCACATTGCTAAGTTCATCAGGAACAACATCATCTGCCGCTACGCGGTTCTGAATGAGGTCATTTCAGGCAATGGCTCTCACTTCAAAAAGGAGGTGATTGACTTGTTAGAGAAATACAACGTGGCTTTTCATAAGTCATCTACAAATCGGCCGCAGACCAACGGACCAGTTGAGGTCGCCAACAAGAGCATCAAGCACATTCTGTAGAAGATGGTGGAAACCTACTGGGACTGGCCAGATAAGCTGCCATTTTCTCTATGGGGCTACCAGACTTCAATTTGAACTTCTACTGGGGCGACTTCGTATTCTTTGGTCTATGGGATGGAGGTTGTTCTACCTATCGAAGTTGAGGTTCCGTCATTATGGGTAATGGCTGAGTGTCAGATAGCTGAGGTAGATTGGCAGCAAAGCAGGTTCGAAGAACTCATGCTCTTTGATGAAAGAAGGCTGAAAGCACTGTATCATGTTCAGAGTTATCAACGAAGAATTGCCAGGGCTTTCAACAAGAAGGTTAAGTCCAGGAATTTGAAAGAAGGGAATTTAGTGCTCAAAGACAACCAAGCTCCCATTCACGATCCTAGGGGCAAGTTTAGACCCACTTGGACTGGCCCTTACATCATCAAGTCTATCTGATCGGGTGGAGCTGTTGTTCTGATGAACCTAGATGGCCTATAGTTCTCCCAGCCAATCAACATGGACAAGTTGAAGAAATATTATCCCTGAGTGGCTTGCTAGGCCGAAAACCCGAAAGGGAGACCTAGGCAAAAGTTAGAGCACAAAAAATTTGAAATAATAAAAACTAAGCTCGCAAGGTTGAAAACCTAGAAAGGGCAGCCTTGGCAAAAGTTAGAGCACAAAAGGAGAGTGTCAATACACGAGTGAACCCGAGCCAAACTACGTAAGGCTTGATTCCCATCTTTGGGATACGTAGGCAACTTCATTCTGAAGTCCAGCCATAAACACTTCCCCAATCAACTCTGTCCATGTGATCATGTTTGGTCATCTTCGTCTATTCTGCATTCAAGAGCTCAGTTGTGATCTCTAGATGCAGTGCTATTCAGACTAAGAGCAACTTTCCAGTTGCTGAGGATCCGGGGTTGTACATCTCAGTGATAGATCTCGGGTGTGTCCAGTTGTGATCCATATCGAAAATGGTTTTGAAAAGTTTTAATAAAAGTTGATTTTGCTCAAATTAATCTTTTTATGACTTAGACCATTTTTGGACCAAACGGAAAATTTTCAGTACCCACAACCTTCAATTACATTGATTTCAGTACAGAGTTCTCCTACTCTTGAATACAAATTGAAGTTGCTTTTTATTACATTCATAAAGAAAACTTGAAAGTACTGATTAAAGCACATAAATTCGGGGCATAGTTAGGTGTTCCTGCGTCCCCTCCCAGAGCTTGTGGAAGCCTCTAATGCCAAAGTAGGCCCGACCTGTGCCTCTTCATCAAGCCAAGCTATGCACTCATCAAATAGGGTGTAGCTAAAAGTGGGAGCGGGGGCCAAAAGCTCTCTCGTCATCCATGCTGTAGCATACCGAGCTAGCTGTGCGCCTCGGACTGGAAATGCAGTAGTGTACTCTATCCCCTCTGATGGGCAAGTCTGATCATGTCCGAATTGACGCCGGAGTCGGAAGGGGAAGTAAAGGACAGTGTGTCAGTCCGATCAACTGAATCCCGGGCTGGCGAGTCATGCTGTAGCTCATCACCGGTAGATTAAGCCAGGGGCAATGCCAAGCAATGTCAAGAGCAGTCAAACTGTACATCCATTCGTACCACCATCCCTCATCGAGGGCATCGACTAGACGTCGCCAGAAGAAATAGCCGCGAGCTGAATATGCTGGGCATGAGTCCACAATCTTCAATTTATCCAGCAACCATATCTGGGGAGGGATGAAAAATGAGAGATTAAAGAATAGAGAGGTGTACGTTGAGAGAAAAGTAAGAAAAGGGTTTTGAGAGAAAAACTGAGCCTGAGGGCCGAGTGATGTGAGAAATATATGTGAGATAGGGTGGGAAACATTACTTGCAGCAGTAGTGGACTCCCCGCGAATCTAGTCATCTCTCGGCGATGAAAAGCATCTAAACCCATCAACGTCTCAGCTAGTGTCATGGCGATACAGCTCTTGCCTTCTTTCATGCCCTCGGTAACCTCAATCAAACGGGCGCTAAACCCACCAGAGCCTGGGGCAAGCAAGAAATGCGACAACAAACACAAGCAAAGTGCATGTCGCCGGAAACCCTGCCAGTGATGGTCGCCATGGTCACCGACATCAGAAAACCAACAAACCAAGCTCGGAATGTCCAGCACTTCGTCACAAATCAATGACCGAGTGTCATGCAAAGTAAACCCATACATCCGTCCTAAGGCTTGGATGTGGCCGAAGCGGAACTGGGTCAAGATCTCTTCGTTGCCCTCGGATTCCATCAAAACTTGGAAATCTTCGAAGTGGGACATATTTCTTGTCTGCCAAAGCTAAAGACATGGGTAATCAAATTCCAAAACCTTGCCGCAGCATGAAGGAACGGAAAACGCAGTGGGGTGCGGCCCAACATGAATAGTACATTTATGCCGAAGCCCCAAAAGTTCAACTTTTCCGAACCATCCAAGGTAGCAATCCAATTTGTGAGATTTTGGACAAGAAATGCCTCCATTTTGGTGCAAAACTGAGTTAGAATGAGAGAACCACGAAGCTGGAACCTTTATGAAGGATAAGGCACTGTTTGGAGGACAAGTGTTAGAAAACTGGAGGTCCCCAGGCCAAGTGGTCGGCCGACCACTTTTTCTGGTCGGCCAGCCAGTTTTTCTGGTCGACCAGCTACATTTTTTGGTCTGCAGAGCAAAAAACTGGTCGGCAGGCTCCTATGGTGGTCGGCCATGATCAAAAAAGTGGCCTCCAGCTCTCCCTTGTCTCCAGAAAAGAATCTCTAGCTTTCCTAGGTGCTGAGAGTACTGAAGGTTTGAGTTCACCTCTGTTTCGGGTGCATTCTGCTGCTTTGCTTAGCCCGAAATGCATTTGCTTATCGAGTTGTTAAGTTTTGTTTATCGAGTTGTCACTCATTTGTTTATCGAGTTGCTGCTCTTTGTTTATCGAGTTATTGCTCTTTGTTTATCGAGTTGTTGCTCTTTACTTATCGAGTTGTAACTTGCTAAGGTTTTATTGTTTCTTAGTGAGTTAAGTTGTTTAGTTTGTTGTGTTGGTTCACTACCTTACTTGGCAATACACCATGTTCAATTTCCATTCAATTTCATTTTTGTGCAAAATGGTGCGATGCAATGCTAAGAATGTAAAATACAACACTTTTTGAACAAAAAGTTGTTTCATTCCATCACAGCTTCTTTTTTACAACATTTTACAACAGGGTACAAGTTTTGAAGAAAATAAAAACTGCCTAAGCTGTACAATGTGCTACAACTACATGTAAAAAGAAAAATAAAGCAGAAACATCTGCATCGGTGCTATCAAGCTCAAGGCTGAGAGGCCCTCTTCACCCTCTTCGGCTGAGCAGCCTCTACACCACCACCGCCAGCACCCCTATTTGAATCGGAGTCACCGTCCTCGGAATCCTCCTCGGCACCACCTCTGTCCTCAGAACCAGAACCGGAGTCATCATCCCTGCCTGCGGATGTCTCTAACTAAGGATGCGCTGACTCCTCCTCCTTGCTAGACTCCTCGTCATATCTGACGGGTGCTCTACGTCCTCCTCAGCTGCGAGTCGAGTCCCCTCTCCTTGCTGCTCGAGAAGGCCTGGATGGCCCGAGCCATGACAGTGGAACCTAAAAAGGGCAGTTTGAATACATCAGCCAGAGTATGTATAGCAGATGCAAGTATGATGCATGGAGTGTGTGCATGCAGATGTAGTACGTGGATGTGATGTGTCAGATGTGCTCTACATATGCAGTGAATCAATATGGTGAAATGTTCAGTTTCAATGTCATCAGAAGTATGATAAATACAAGGAAATTGAAAAGTACCGAAAGGCAGACGGCGTACAGCATCGTCTCCCTCCACAAGACCATGCTCTCGAGTGAGGCCACCACCCCGAACAACCCCTCTGTATACTCTCTGGGAGGTTGCAGATACAAGTTCAAGTCATCAGTGAGTGAATGAATGTCTAAATATCTGAGTGATAAATGAAAACTGGGGAGCATACTGGTAGTGAGTCAGGGTCGCTGACGTATCGATGATCTGACGTATCGATGATCGGGCAATGGAGGCTCCAGTGGAATCTGGTACGATGTCCCATACTGCCAGCCTGTCAGCTCGGTCGGGAGATCTGGCCACCCAGCATACTGGCAAGTCGAAGGCATCCCTCTAGCCCTACCCCTCGATGTGCTAGCCCTGCTAGTCGAAGGGACGTCTGCAGCTTGAGCGCGACTCGATGATGGCATATTAGCAGCCCTCCTCGTAGGAGTACGGACGCCTGTCAGAGGAGGCATCAAGTATGTATGGCGGTATGTCGCGTACTCCCCATCCTCCAAGAATAGAACTACATCGGAACCCAACATAAGGTCATCAACCTCCTGAGGAGTAAGACACTCCATGGACCGCATGTCCAGTGGAGGCGGTGAGGGAATATCCTGAGTGGCATTACCCATCGTCTGACGCATGAAGCGATCCCCGAGAAACCAAGCTCTGCCGACTGGTCCCTCAAACAGAACCCTGTATCGGGAGGCGTCCCATGCCCTAGCGAACTGGAACCGAGAATATCCGGGCATCTCCAGCCAAGGCTGCCAAGTGATCCGCGAACAGCAAGTGCATAAACTGATTAGATGTCATAAATGTGCAAGATGAATCAAAACTGAAAGCATGAAGAACTGAGAGTTCCAGATTACCTCTGACGCCCGCACTGTGTCGAAGTACTGCCGGAGGTATAGCAGAGTCTCTCGGGGCCTAGGCCGACACCGACCCTCAAATCTACGTGAATAAGGGATCTCGAGAGGTGCCTCAACCTCAAGCTCAGGGGCGAGTGTCAAGAAGTAGGCATAAACCCACAGCTGTGAAAGGTAAGACAGCGGTTGTCAGAATACAGAATGTACAGAGAATGCAGAATGCTGAGTGCAGAATGCAAAATACCGAATGTACAGAGAATGCAGAATGCTGAGTGCAGAATACGAATACAGAATGTACAAAAAATACAGAATGCTGAGGGCAGAATGTTGAATACAGAATGTAATATGTGCAATGTGTGCCATATGCAGTGTACAGATAATGAAAAGTGGAAATGTAAATCAAGAGGGCAGAATGTAACTCCCAGGCTCGCCAGTAGCCACCTACTATGGTCCCTCGCTCGCGGGAGGTCACGCTCATGCAGCAATAAAGGGTAGCCAGGCCAGCGCCACCCCAATCAAAGTGCCGGACCTGTGATAGGTCTACTAGAGCACTAAGCAGATAAAGCCCAACTGTGTCCCCCTATCGGAGAATAGAGTGGTCCTGAGCAGGAACATCAAAAATCCCTAGGCATACTGCTATATGGCCTCAAAAGTCTCGGGTGTAGACCCCCCGTACTGCTTGGAGAACCAGGTGTACCTGACCCTACCTGATGATCTGTCGATCGGCGGACGGGCTCCAAGCAGATAAATCCAAGCTGCCTCCCACTCACCCATATGGGCATCATATGGGATCGACCGGTCCGCCATGTCGAGGCCCGTCAGTATGGAAAATTCATATGGGGTCATCGTCATGTTCCCAGCAGTAGAGAAATGAAAGGAGTTGGTGGTGTCCCACCATCTCTTTACTAATGCGCCCAGAAGGGTCCTGCTCGCAGGATGACGCGATAACCCCGTACAAAACGGGCCAAATCCAGCCTCATCTACAATGTGCCAAACGGCATCTGGGAGCTCCATGTACCACTCACTAGCAATGATCGACCCGTAACCACGTGTGAAATGAGAAGATACCTGCATATAGAATGAATAGATTTAATCAGTTTCAAATAAATCGAATGCTGTGTTATGAACTGCGTGTTCAGATTGAGCAGTGTTGTGAGCCGTGTGCAAATTGAAAAGAATGCTGTGTTATGAACTGCGTGTTCAGATTGAGTAGTGTTGTGAGCCATGTGAAAATTGAAAAGAATGTTGTGTTATGAACTGCATATTCAGATTGAGTAGTGTTGTGAGCCGTGTGCAAATTGAAACGAATGCTGTGTTATGAACTGCGCGTCCAGATTGAGCAGTGTTGTGAGCCGTGTGCAAATTGAAATGAATGTTGTGTTATGAACTACGTGTTTTAGATTGAGCAGTGTTGTGAGCCGTGTGCAAATTGAAAAGAATGTTGTGTTATGAACTGCGTGTTCAAATTGAGCAGTGTAGTGAGCCGTGTGTAAATTGAAACAAACCCTATGTTATGAATTGCGTGTTCAGATTGAGCAAAACTGCGTTATGAACTGTGTGTTTAGATTGAGCAAAACCCTGCATTATGAACTGTTTGTTCAGATTGAGCAAAACTGTGTTATGAACGGTGTGTTCAGATTGAGCAAAACTTCGTTATGAACTGCGTGTTCAGATTGAGCAAAACTGCATTATGAACTATGTGTTCAGATTGAGCAAAACCCTGCATTATGAACTATGTGTTCAGATTGAGCAAAACCCTGCGTTATGAACTGTGTGTTCAGATTGAGCAAATGTGCTGTGTGCCCAAAATGTGTTGTGTGCCCAAATGTGTTGTGTGCCCAAAATGAGCTGTGTGCCCAAATGAGCTGTGTGCACAAATGTGCTAAGTGTCCAAATGTGCTGTGTGCCCAAAATGAGCTGTGTGCCCAAAATGAGTCGTATGCCCAATGAACAGAATATTGTGTTTTGAGATGTGTGCCCAATGAACAATGTCCTATGTTATGAGCTGAGTGCCAAGTGGACAAAATGCTGTGTGCAAGTTGTGTTCGAGAATGAACAGAAGTACTGTGTATGTGAATGTGTTCAGAATGAGCACATAGAATACATGGTGAAAGCATGAAATGTGCAAGAAATGCAAAATACATTGCAGAAAATGTAAAAAGTGAAGTACGTACCTCTCGCGCATGATGAGATAGGTGGTACTCAGGCTCCCGTAGTAGTAGGTCTGCAGGCGCTCGTCGCGCGAAGTCGGTAAAACGATGGAATGTGCTAGGAGGTAGAATGTGATCCTGCGGGTGTCTCTGGCTCGAATGATCGTATCCTCGGTGGCAACGGTATAATGTCGGGCTCATCCTCTACTCTCGGAGAGCCTCCGCCATATGGAATATCATCGGCCATCTGAAGAAATCTGCAAAAAGATGCAAAAATGAGCGGAATGAGCCAAAATTGCAAAAAGTCAACAAAAGTCAACTCTCGAGAGGAGAAAAAAGTCAACAAAAGTCAACTCTCGGGAAAAGGTGCTAAACTTCGAGACAAACATACCTCAAGTGGTGAAAATGGAGAAAAAAGCTCCGAAAACAAATTCTAATCGATTCAAAACGAAAAGAATCGAAAGTTTTCGCGAAACAACTTCGCATGGGGCGTTGGAAAACACGTATAAAGTGTAGATCTGAGAGGAAAAAGGGTCTAGAGAGGAAGAGAAATTGATTTCGGCCTTGGAGGTGTGATGAAAAGTGATTTGGAGTTGTGTACTTAAAGATCCGGCCTTGAAGTGACAAAATTGTCCCTGTTTTCATAAACTGGTCGACCGACCAGTTTTTCTGGCTAGCCGACCACTTAGGTGGTCAACAACTGGTCGGCCATTGTTCTAGGTGGTCGGTCACCCTCCTGGGTGGTCTCCAAGGTCCCATTATCCTCCCTTTGTGTTTTGGTGATGATTGGAGTCCCCGGCTCCCGAGAAAGTGCAAGGAAAGTACACTTTTCGGCTCAAAATCGTCCCCGCGGGAATTTCTATCCAAGTCTTCGATGCGTGGCTCATCAATTACTCGTCAAGAGCAAGGTGTATCCTTTTGAGTACTTTTTGACCCCTCTAAGAGGTAACTCGGAGGTTTAGGTTAGATTGCTCACGTTAAGATTTGTATCTCCTTTTTCAGTTTTTTGCTTTGAATGTACTTTTGGAGTTGCACACTTCAAATACATCCTTATGCACACCACTTGTTGCATTGTAATGCACATCACTTCTTGCATTGTTATGCATACCACTCGTCGCAATTTTTTTTATGCACGTTTCTCTCGTATTGTCAGGCACACTTTATTTGCGTTGTCAAGCACATTTTGTTCGCTTTGTTTCGCATATTCCTTTTGCATTGTTATTCATTTCCATCGCATTGTTATGCGCACACTTACGTTGCATTGTCATGCATCCCTCCATCGCATTATTATGCGCATATTCCTTTTGCATTGTCATGCACCCCTCTACCCGCGTTGTCATGCATGTTCTACTTGCATTGTTATGCACTTTTCACTTGCATTGCTATGCACCTTTCCATCAGCATTGTATATGCACGCGTTTATCTCGCATTGGAATTGTACCATGATGTAGCGTTGAGCATGTGCTTCTAACTATATTGTACCTGTTGAGTTTCTTTCTTATGCAGGCCCGATATTGTATGTACAGTTCATTTGAGGCTGGTGCGACCAGATGATATTGTATGTACGGTTCATTTGTGGCTGGTGCGACCAGACGGTATTCTATGTACTCTGCATGAGACGTAGCGAGAATTGTATGATTCTCTTACATCCTTTCTGCATGTAATGTAGTTTGGTTCATATTCGCTTGTTAAACTGTTGCATTTATTTTGCATAATTGCTTCATTACAGCTTTCTTTGCATGATCATGAGTTACGTTCGGCATTGTGCATGTCATTTGCATCTTGCCCCAGCCTGCGGGCGCATCTCTTTGTTATCTTACCTATTTGTCTAAGTCCTCGGACTCGTCAAAAATGGGTCGTCTCTAAGCTTTGACATTCACTCCCGTCACTTATGACATAGATGTCATCGATTGAGCACTCGGTGATTATGCATGTTGTGCTTGTTTTGAGGTTTCAGAGTGTTTAGCTAAGTGCCTTGCTTCCGGGCCTCTGAACTCTTTGTGTTTTGGCTTGGTTTGTGGACCAAGCCTTGCTTTCCTTGCCTGAGGGAGGGAGAGGTCTTGTAGACCACCTCTTTGTGGTCGTAGACCACTTTTCGTGGTCGTAGACCACTTTTCTCGTTTGGAGACTAGTTTTCGATTTTCGGAGCCTTCGGTCGCGCGCCTTGACTCGGGACCGCTTAAGGTTCTCCGTTTAGCGTGGTTTTTGAACCACACCTTGTTGCCTCTATCTAGAGGGACACTGTGGTCTGGGAGACCACTTTTGTGGTCGTAGACCACTTTTGGTGCCCGTAGACTACTTTTCGAGGCTTCCGGCCCCGCACCTTGCCTCCCGAACTTTTGTCTTGCATCCGTTTTGGTTTGTTTTTGGCACAAACCTTGTTTTCCTTGTTTGGAAGGTGGTACAAGGGTGGGAGAGTAGTTCTTCCCTTGGAGACCACTTTTCTTCCCGCCAGCCAATTTTCTGGTCAGCCAACTGGTCTCCTTGGTCTTTGGGGCACATTTTCGGATCGGCCACCACACCATTGGCTTGCTTTCAGTGTGTAGACTTCTCTTACCCATGGCCGACCACTTGTTGTCTTGGGAGACCACTTGTGGTGGTCGGCCGACCACTTTAAGTAGCTGGCCGACCACTTGAAGTGGTCAGTTGCTTTTCGTCACCTTTTTGGAGATATTTTCCTACAGCTACCAGCTGGAGGGCACTGAAACCATCCTCCATACACGTGTATGGAGGGATGGCCATGTACCCTTAGCTTCCTCAAGAAGCTCACACTTTTGTTCTCTATATAAGAGAACCTCCTCCTCCCTCCTCCAGGTTCAGTTCTAGAGGCTTGAGAGTTATACATACATACTTGTATCTATCTTGCATCTTCCTTTCATTTTTGTGCTTTAAAGTGTAATTTTATCATACTTTAACACACAAACACACACTCAAACACCATACTCTTGGAGCTGAGGTCCCTTGAAGTTGTTTTTGAAGTTTTTGGACTAGTTTTGGTTCAAAAAGTGTGCTGGAGTTTCAGGTTTGAAGGTGATCATCAAGGGTGAGTTACTAGCCCTTTAATCCTTTGATTTAGCTTAAGCTTTTGGACCTATTCGCATGCTGATTTAAGCTTAACTTTCTACTACAAAAAGTTCTAATTTTTCAGGCTTATCATGTTTGTTTAAGGTCACTTTTGTGTTGGGGGTAGTCTACCCCCTCTTAGGCCTTGTTTGGCCTTGTTCTTGTGCCATCTTTTTAAGCTTTTGGGACCACCTTGTTTTGGCCTTCTCACCACTGAAACTCAGAGGAATTTCAGTGGTGGGAATGTTGTTTTAAGGCCCCAAATAGGAGAGGGTCATCCCCTCTCCTTGTGTTTTGAATACTTGCTTCATATGCCTCATGTTTGAGCATGTTTATTAAGCTTGTGTTGGCTTGTTCTTAGCATGTATTTGGGGTTATTTTGAGATGGCATGCCATAGTTTTTGGTTGTCTTGAGCACCTCATGCATGTATAATACACTTGTAGTCTAAATTTCATAAACTAGTCTTGTATGCTTCATGAAGTAGCATGTCTTTCTAGCTTATGTTGACTCCATATCAGTAGGTTTTTGGTGTTGTTTTAACATGCCATAACTCTGTTAAGGTTGGGTTTGATAGCCCCATGCATGCTCCATGCACTTGTAGTGCAATTCCACGAACTAGCCTAATGTGTACCATGCTTTAGACTATCTTTCTAGCATGCTTTTGGCTTAACTTCAAGAAGCTTTTGTCTGTGTTTTACCATGCTCTAGCTCTGATTTGTGTTTTTTGGTCATGCATGCCATGCTTTGTATAGCTATAGTGCATTCTAGCTTGTTAGCTTTGTGTATTGAGTCCACTAGTATGCATTGCTTGGCCTATTTAAATGATTTAGCATCATTTGAAATGTGATTTCAGTCCATATAGTGTGGTCAAACACTTGCATCTTTCACTTACTCAATGAATTGGAGGGTTTGCCCTTTATGCCTTAACATGAACCATTGTGTATGCCTTCATGCCTAAGCTTGTGAGCTATCATTTCAGTATGTTTTTGGGGTTATTTTACCATGATATAACTCTGATTTTTATTGGCGAAGTCATCTCATGCTTGGTCTTGATAGGTGTAGTGTAATCGTCCCTTTTGGCCTTGTATGCATCATGCCTTATGCCCTTGATTATAGCATATTTTGGCTCCCTTCCATACATGTTTTAGACTCATTTTGACATGTTCTAGGACTGTTTTGGGTTGCCTTTGCCATATGTTTCATGTTTTGCATAGTTGTAGTACAAATGCCTATGCTAGCTTCAAGCTTTGGGTACCATAGCATGCTTCATTTGTGTTATGTACATGATTGGCATCATTTACCATGACATTTCAGAGTATGTAACATTGCCATGTTCCCACTTCATTCACTCTTTAAGTGCCTTTGAATGTTGAGCATTGTTGCCTTGCTTGTGGCCTAGCATGTATGCCATCTTGCCTAGGTCCTTGAGCCCTCATCTCAGCATGTTTTGGTCCTTGTTTAGATCTATTTGAGCTCTATCCATGGTTCGTTCATGCCTTTGTACCATGTATTGCATGCCCCCTTTGTAGTCCTCTTTGCTAGCTTTAATGCTTAAGGACCTTTGCATGCTATACTTGTATTGTTTGAATGATTTAGCATCATTTCTTATGTGATTTCAGTGCACATAGTGTTGTTACACTTCCACATTTGTCACTCCTTGAGCACTCTTCAGAGTTGTGCTCTTGGGCCTAGTTTATAGGCCAATGCATGTGCATGCATGCCTTGCATTTTGTGCCTTTGTTTTGGTGTTATGGCCACTGATTTGGGCATGACTGAGGTCTATCTTCTTTTGGTTTAAGTCCATTGAGCATGTTTGCTTTCATGTTATTTGCATGCTTACATTGCATCATGTTGTTACATGCATTAGCATTGCTTGCATGTTATTAGCATTGTTAAATTGATCATGTCACATCGCATTGAGTATGCCATGTTGTTCATTCCATTGAGTATGCTATGTTGTTGTTTGCATTGTGTATGCCATGTAGTTGCATTGTGTTTTGCATGTCTTGTATTGCATGTTCGCATACTTAAGTTGCATTACATTGTATTTGGCATACTTGTTTTGCATTTGTTGTTTGGATTAAGTGTTAGTCCAAACACGAGAAATGAGGGACGTTTCATACTTGAAGTGATGAAATGTGCCTCAATTCTCGGTCGCCGACGCTCTTGATCATACATGATAGAGTTCTAGGCTTTATGTGTCTATGTGTGCATTTATTTTACATTGAATTGTGCAATTTGGCTTCTCGGCCATCATGCATTGAGATGCGCGATTGGTGGCCCGAGGGTCGAGAACCACACTCCCTTGAGCTTATAAAATGATAGGGAGGGTGGTTGTGCACACATATCTTGCAAATACATTGCCATGCCCTTTCTTGCTCTCTGTTGCAGAAAACTGGAGGAATGCAGCAAAAACTGGCCAGCCAGCCAGCCAGAAAAACTAGCTGGCCAACCACTTTTTCTGGTATGTAGCAACAAAAAGTGGTCGGCCACTAGCTGGACACATCAACAACTGGTCGGTAGCCCTCCCACAGGTCCCCAAGGTGAGTTAGAAGCTTTCTGGAGCTTGTTGCAAGGTTCTGAGAACAGCTACAAACAGAGACAAATCGGGGCATCGTGTTGGATTTCCGAACGAGGCGACCGGGCATGCATGCACTCTTCTCCCTCTGAGGACCTTGCTTTACTGTTTTACTTAGCTAATTTGCTTAGCTAATTTATGCTTTGGTTTTGTAATTAAGTAGTTAATGCATTTAGCTGCTTAATTATTTTGTAATAGTTAGTTAACTAGGATTAGTTAATTAGCTTGATCTGTAATAATTAGTTTAATTAGCTTAGATTAGCTAGTTAGCTTCTTATTCAGACCCTCCGTCAAGGGGGCCAATTGTTGTAATAAGCGTGCGTGTGTGTGATGCATGTCTTCCAACCCCCATTTCTTTCTCCCTTTTACTTAACCGCTTATGATGGTTAGTTTTAGGGCATATTTCGATTAGCATACCTTATGCTTTGCATGCGTGCATCCATTCATCTGTCTTGCATGCACCGAGCTCGGCACATCATACTAACTGCATTGTATTTCAATTCCAATTTGAATACATGTACCAAGTTGCATTTTCGTATGTGTTGCATTAGCCATCTTAACATGAACTAGGATCATGCATGATTTCTAACTAGTTCTATATTTTGGCTCGGAGTACACTGTGAGTGTTTACGCTTTAGCATACTGCATGTGTGTTAATGTTGCCATGTTAGCATGCTTGCCATGAGGCTCACTGCTTAAGTGATTAACTGCCTGAATGCCTGTGGGTGAAGGTTGGATTGCTTGAATTGGAACAATTCATCAAATCCCCGATTTAGCCTACTTGCGAATAGCAAACTTCATATCATTTTTCACAAACGGACATGCAATGTTTTGTTCCAACTTAGGCGATCTAGTCTATACTTGTATGGTGTGCGCATCACATAGTAATTTGAGGTTAATAACCGGAATAAGAACACATGTGTTTTCAAAAACAAAATATCATGCTTAGTACAGGCCGATTTTTGATCGGGCGAGCGAGGGTGCTCATTGCATGACCTTCCCCTCTCGTACCCAAGTTCCCAAGCCGAGACAACTTTGGTGATGACGGACACGTGGCCTTAGGCACGAGTCAGGGTTTCCTAAATTCCCCTAAAATAAAATATTTAGGTGGCGACTCTGTATCTAGCAAAGCAGTCCATGTTTGGCACGTCTTTCTAAAAATCAATTTTCCAAAACGATTTGCTGGATTTGGACTCTTTGGTGATTTATCGATCTCACATTACACTTTGTGAGATTAGATTCAGAACCGTGACATTGAGTTTGAACTGTAGTAGCTAGAGAAACAAACAAATTCGCTTCCCCTCGCACGCGGAGCCGAGAGTTCTCGGGGTGGTCTACACACGCCCGACCTCCCGTGAAGGTCGATGAGAATGTCCTTTAGTCCTGTCATGCTAAGGGACTACAGGAACAGTTTTCTTCCCCCTTTTCTGGGCATCTTTCTTGGACGCTGGAATCAGCCTATCTTGTAACGGGAACGGTGGCTGCATGACGTTGTTCTGCATCATGAAATTGACGACTATTTGCAGGTCCGCCAATTTGTTCGCCATTCATTTTATCTGGCCGTCCCTCCATAGGCATCTATCTTTCCATACCTGGAGGTCGTCTTCGTTATAGTACCCGCCTCGGTCCAATTTTTTTGGCACGTCACCCTCCTGGCCGACGTCCTTTTCTCCATGATTCTTATCACGAGTCTTTTCGTTGTAGTTGTCTTCTTCGACGTCAAGGTCTACATGTTTCCCACTTCTAGTAGGGATGTCGTTCCCAACCTTCTTTTTCTGTCCATTGCTGGCCATCTATTCTCCTTTCTTTCCCACAGAGGGCGCCAAATTGTGGGTGTTGATTTCCGACCACACAACCAAAAAGGGGAACTCAGCTGGAGAGCACCGGCAGAATAAATTAAGCCCAAACAACCTGTCACAGAAAAATAAGAATCTCGAGGTGGTTCGTCCACCTGGGGGGCACTCCGACGATCAAGTCAGTAAAATATCTCTCAAAGATAACCAATAGTACTTAACTCACCAAACAAAGCATAAAAGACATACCTTAGACCATGGGGGTGCCTTCCTTTTATAGCCAACACAATCCTAGTCATAATAGAAGCCTAACTCTAATGGACTTAGGATTACTGTTAATCTTGGACTCCCAATAGGATTAGGATAAACTCTCTAAGAGTCTTATCTTTACCCAAACTGAAGTCTTCTCCCATTCTAGGACTCTTGTCCCTTATCCGCTTACCTCAGATTCTGATATTTTCGCAGATAACCTCGGCCTAGTCGAGATCATCTGAACATTATGACCAGGACACGTGGCACCCCGACTGGCACTTCGGTGACACCTCGGCCATGTGTCGTCATTCAAAATTTATGTCTCCACAAATACTAATAACGAGTGTCTGCTGCATCAGGCATTTGGGCTGTCTGAAAATGGCAGGCTTTCGTGCTGTAGCGGCTCCAGCTCTCTCGACTCATTTATTGATGGTGTTGTTGCAGTCACTGAATTTCACAGAGCCATTGAAGAAACTAGGTGGGGAGGTTCTCATATGCCCACAGAAACAACCAAGGGCTTTGTAAATAATAACATCTGAAAATCACACACTCAGTTTGGAATTGTAAATAATAGGGAATGCCCAATGATGGAGGCCCAAACCAAGTTTGTAAATAATAACATAGGCTGCCAAAAAATGGGGAATCAATTCAAAGAAGAAGATGATGAGTTTGATTAGAGGTAAACTTCTACATTTCCTTTCTTGTGCTGTTTTCAGGATCCAAGTTATTTGGTGTCTGTTTTTTTTAGTTGTTTTGATTTAATTGTATTTTATATATTTCACAGGTTGTGCAGCTACTACTGTTTTGTTATCCTGGAAGGTTGCTTTAGCAGTGTTAATATTGTGGGTGTTAGGTGTAGAAGAGGGAGGGAGTGAGTGAGTGAGGTGAAGTATGCTTGACCGCAATGCCAAATTGTGGATAGTATGTTGTTCGGGTATGATCTTCTATTGACTCTGTAAATAACAGACAATATATATAATGTTCCAATAATCAGCTGTAATATGTAAATAATATCATCAACTTCCAACTCTTTATTGCCGTCATCTTATTCTATTAATTTAAATTTTACTTGTTACTACTATCTTTGTGCATTTTAATTGGGAGGTGTTAAAAAAATTTAGTAGTTTCATATTGGGAAATTTGGCCATAAACCCCTCTTAGCTTCTTTTTCTTGTTAAAAGGACATAAAAAAATTTAGTATTTTCAAAACCCTTTTATAATTATAAAATTCTTTATAAAGGATAAAATTGATTATTTAAATATTTTATTTGACCATTATACACTCTCTTTCTCCCATCTCTCTCTCTCTCTCTCTCTCTCTCGCTTTTCACCAACTCGATGGTTGTTCATCATTTTCACCATCTTCATCGTCTATCAACGTCGCTTATCCTCCCCGTCAGTTGGCAACCACCATTTTTACTGTTAAACCACCACCATCTTAGATTTGATACCTATGAACTCATATTTGAGATCAATAACTTCAGATAAGAGATAAAAATAAAAAAAAAAAATTTAGATTTCATAGAAAAATGAGAAATTGAGATATTATAATAAAAAAATTAAGAGTTTTTTGTTTGTTTGTTCATAGATCCAAAAGTAAAATTTGACTCTGGTTCATTCATTTAATTGCGTTGTTTGGGAAGTTGGGTTTTGAGTTTTTTTTTTTTTTTTTTCACTAAAAGACAAATTAGTTACAAACCCAAAAAAAAATAAATCCAAACAAAATATCACATCAAACCCCATAATCATTTCACTTTTTCTTTCACAAACATCACATCCAACCACAAAAAAAACCAACTATCTTCCCAAACAGAAAAAACTTTTTCTCCAATAATATCATACAACTAAAAAAATCCACTTCCCAAACACCCACAATATGTATTCTGTTTCCGTAATAGTAAAATTTTACTCTGGTTAACAACATACTAATCTGCTTAATGACAGTAAAATTTTACTTTGAATCATAATAAATTTTACTCTATCTAAAGTTTTACTTTGAAACAAGCTGTGATGATGGCTTTACAAAAAAGCTTCATGTCATGAACCAAAGCAAAATTTTACTGTTGAAAGAATAGAGCATCATGAGAAGAAGAAAGAGAGATAGAGAGACAGAGTTCAAAAATAGAAGATCAAGAGGAGAAGAAGAAGAAGAGGAAGAGAGAGAGAGAGAGAGAGAGAGAGAGAGAGAGAGAATGAAGGATCTTAGATTTGAGGTTTGCAAACCATCGCAAATCATCATTTTTCAGTGACGACAATTGTGAATGATCTCAGATCTGAAGTTGTGGATGCAACAAATGATGGTAGTGATGAAAACGGTAGAGAAAGAGTTCTATGGTGAGCGACGGTGGTGCTGATGAAGAGTAGCAATGGCACCAATGAAGAGAATAGTGATAAGTGCGAGACAAAGAGAAGAGAGATCGAGATGAGAGAGAGTGATTACAAGTTGATATACACACACACATATATATAAGGGTATTATAGTAAAAAAAATAAGTTTTAAAATACTAAGAGATTTTGAAAGGATCTATATAATTCTTGCCCTTTTGAAAGACAAGTTATACACCAAGAGATCTATCACCAAATCCCCCTTTCATATTTGGGTGCATTCTTTGTCAAGTTGTGTGGTCCATGTGGATTTAAGCACTAAATTTAATGTTTGTATTTATTTTTCTTTTGTGGGAACTTATATATATATATATATATATAGATTATTAAGAGGAGACAATTTCCAACCCCCGCCCAAAAAAAAAAAAAAAAAACAAACAGAGAGTATAAAAAAAGGAAGGAGATGATTTATTAATACTTTCAACTCAGAGTTTTGGACAAGGCATGAATTAGAAAAAAGAAAAGAAAAATTGTTGTAAAGAGTTTTTAAAGGTTAGGTTACTGTAGTATATCTGAAGTGGATTTGACCTTTTTTTATTGTATCCTTTTGTCATTCTTTTTATTATTTCAAGAATGAATATTTAGATTAATGTATGTGGTTTTAATGTTTTTATGTGTATGGCACGTTACAGTTTTACTTTTAACCGGTTAAAATAGTTGTAAATTAGAGTGTGGACCACTACAAGAATACTGGGATTTAACGGCATTTATTTAACAACGTTTAAAAAAATGCCTCTGTTTTTAACATTTAACGGCGTTTTTATTAACGTCGCATTTTTCGTTTAATAATACGACATTGTTTTCATTTCAGAAGTCGTTTTAAAAACGCCTTTGAATGTGTTTTTTTATTTTTTATTTTTTTAATATATGAGAACATAAAGTAGCGTATTCACTCTCTCTCGTCTCCCTATTTCTGACTAAACCTTGATTTCTCTCTCTCTCTCTCTCTCTCCCTTCTCTTCAAACCCCTTCGTATTTGTAGAACCACAATTGAACCCCTTTGTATTTGCAGATCGATTCATGTATTTGTAGATCGATTCAAGTATTATTCACTCTCAGTCTTGCTCTCTCTCTCTCTCTTTAAACCCTTGATTTCATTCTCTCTCGCTTCAAACCCCTTTGTTTCAAAGGCAACTCTTCATATTTGTAGAACCATAGCTGAACCCCTTCGTATTTGCAGATCGATTCAAGTATTCATAGATCGATTCAAGCCTCTTCTCTAGTTCGTGTTCGCGTTCGCGTTCGCAGCTCTTTCTTCATTGTAAGTGTTGATCAGTCTCATCTCTATCTTCTTACTGACGGAATCATTCGATTCAAGTATGCTAGGTTTCATCTACTTTATTATTCTTAGATCAGATTGAAGATCTATTGATTCGATTCAAGTATGGTAGGTTTCGATTAAAGATCTATTGATCGATTGAAGATCATAATGTGTATTGTAGATGTTAAAATTGAACACAAAATACATACATACATATATATGAATAGATTGACAAATTTTTTTAAAATAGATCTAAATAAGAAACTCTGTAACCTTTTATATATTCATTGAGCTTCAGAAGAGCATTTTAATGTCTACTTGAAATGAACCAAAAATAAATAAATAAAAAAAATCTGATGTTATAACTTTGTTTTTAGATAGCTGACACTTAAAGTAACATTCAAGATCATAAATTTCTACTGCGCAATTATGTGTAAAATAATGATGGTGCCATTCAATGGTTGTGCTCTTGATTTTCAAATATTTAAATAAATAATAGAAAAGCCCAAAAAGAGAAAGCAAGATAAAAGAAAAAGAAATCGAAGGCCGGGAAACAGTTGTTAGTACTATACCCAATTGACTGAAGTTTACAACAAATACAAAGAAAAAGGTATGGAATCTTTCAATCACTCCATTTTTTGGGGGGCTTTTGCCTTTTGTCTCTAAAGTATATAATAGCCAGAATAATCTCTTTATATTTGTGTAAACTTTTCAGTTAACCATGAAATACACATAAAGTTTTAATTTTTTACTTCAATTTTACATTTTCACTCATCTTTTATGTTTTCATCTGTGTTGGGTGGTATATGCCCCTGTATAAAACCCCATAAGTGTTAAAATATTCATATACATGAGTGTATAAATTTTTTTGATTGCATATACATTAGTATATATATATATTTAAATTACATATACATTCATCCATAAATTTAGAGTGCAAATTTTAGTTTGCCCCCATGGTTCAACTCAAGCTTCATGAACTTTAATGGCCAACAATAAAACCAATACACAGAGTGCTACACTAGCATATGGTTAGCTCATAGATTGGTTGTCCAAACCTAGAACTTTTTTGATGCTTATATATCTCTTTTCTCAATTATTTTGCGGGATTTTTGATCAATTGAGTGGTTAGGTCAGTGGGACATTGGTTAAAGTTTGGATTTGTGATAAACTTTTGGTCTGCTATATATGGTATCTATATTTATAATATAATAGACAGAGAATAATTCTTTAGGTTGTATGCATAATCATATTTGCTCATCAGATCCTTGGGGAGGCTTTTATTGGAGTCTTTTGTGAATAAATTTATTTTGGAATTAAAAAGCTGTGATATGTCCATGATTCTTTCATTTTTATGATTTATAAATACGGTAAAGCGTACTGGTGTTGTTTGAATTAAGAGCTGGTGGAACTTAGCATTAGTTGATGTAACTTCATAATAAACAGAACAAGTTTTTCTAGACATTCTATCTTTACAAAATATTAAAAATGGGGTCAGTAATTTATAACTTAAATATTTATGCTCAAGTAACTAAAAAAACTATCTTAATTTGAAATGTTCAATGCCCTCTTAACCCTGATCAGTATTGATTACTGATCTGTAGTCCTATCTATCATAATGCATGGTTATTTTTAAAAAAAATTGAGTTTGGATAATGAAAAGCATAACGTGTGGTTATAGCAAAGGATAGCAGAATTTTAAGATTTTCATAAATATTCACTTTGTTTACACACCTGGTGGCAACTAAGTCCCAAACTCTTTTTTGTTTTATAAAGTGTCTATTTACTTCAATGCCCTTCTTGACACATGATTTTCCAGGAAAAGAAAAATTCATTTATTCTGCTAGTATCATAAAGCTCTTTTATGAAATGTTTGTTTCTGAATGCTATATTTATTTCATGCATTTCAATAGGAAATCTCTAAAGCATTTGGGAGGTTTACTAATGCTAAGCAAGAAGCTCTCCATCGGCTATTTATTCAGGTATGCATTTTGTTTCCTGACTTTTATTGCGCTTTTTATATTTGTTGATGTCTTTTATTTTCTTGAATGGTTGCTTTTGAGAATTTCATATCATTAAAATATTGAAGATTTTGGTATTTTTTCCATGTTATATAGCATCTTGAGTTTTAATTTAATGTTATCATTCTTTGACATGTCCCAATTTAGAAAATATTGAAATTGCAAAGCTCTTGTTGAAGTTGAGAGATTGCTAACATTGTCTGAGAAGAGGGAGATACATGATGTAGAGAATGCAAACTAGAAAGTGAAAGTTTGGAATTTGTAAAGGTTTTAGTGCCTATGGGCCTCATCCGATCAAGTTTTTGGTCAATTTGGGTGTCACAATCCGAACCCGCCCCTATAGGTTTAGGCCATAACTGGCCAGTAATCACGAGATTACCTACGGCCTCAAATCAAACCAAACATAACTCATCAGAGTAAAGGGGCCAAACGGAAGCAAAATTTAAAACTTTGTCCATAGAGTTGTGCTTACATGGCACGTCATAACAAACCATACACATACATGTTTATAACTCACTTCAAAAAATATTGTAGCATAAGGTTCTCTACAGACAGGATCATTTAAGTCTAAGTCAACCCATGAAAACTATATACAATAGATTCAAAGTCTTCGCCAACATGACAAAATATAAGTACATAACAAAAGGGCAAAGACGAGTCTCGTGCGTGAGACGCAAGGGCTGACTCTCCAAAACCTTGGTTGTTCCACACAGACTTCGCTAAGGCTAGGTCTGGACCTCTCTTGGCTCACCTACAAACACATGAATGAGCGTGAGCAAAAGCCCAGTGAATAATATCAACTAACGAAGATGCATTGGAACAATATAGGTCGGATGGCCTTAGGCCCAATTCGTATTTCTATCTAGTATGTAAATAGATATGGATCAAGTAATTTTCGGTTCCAAACACTTCGGACGGCCTCGGGCCTAATCCATTCATGTCAAACTGGCCTTTGGCCCATTTGTCTTTCATTCATGTCAGACTGGCCCTTGGCCCATTCATACTTTCATTCAGGTCATACTAGCCTCTGGCCCATTCATTCTATCATTCAGATCGTACTGGCCTCTGGCCCATTCATTCTATCGTTCAAATCATACTGGCCTCTGGCAAATTCATTCATTCATTCATGTCAAACTGGCCTTTGGCCCAATCATACTTTCATGTCAAACTGGCCTTTGGCCCATTCATACTTTAATGTCAAACTGGCCTTTGGCCCATTCATTCTATCATTTAGATCACACTGGCCTCTGGCCCATTCATACTTTCATGTCAAACTGGCATTTAGCCCATTTGTTTGGCATAGCAAACATTGTCCACCAATCAAATTAACAAACTTATAAACTTACATAAAAGTAAGCAATTGAACAACAACATATTTCAAATATCTTTGTCAAGATATTACTCACAGTGATCGGTTGGTTGATTTGCCCTGGAGCTTGACCCTACACATCATATAACACATATGGGTCACAAACAATTCAATCCGTTCTTGTGGGAGCCGAATAAATAGAGGAACGAAATCTGGTATGCCCGAGGAGCCAGGAACCGAACGGCTCCATTCTGCTCAACTGGGACGCCGAACGGGTTCTTGAGGCCGAATAGACCTGAGAGGGCATGTCAGGACAAATGAAAGAATAATAAATAAAAAGTAGACTCTGGCCCCGAGGCCCGAAAAATGGATATAAATACAAGAGCTCTAGATTTGTAAAGGTATGTAAGAATCACTTCTAAAAACTTAGTAAAGAAGCTTTCTTGAGGAGAAGAACTGACTTGTCCGTCGGAGTGCTAATTCCGGCACCCCCGACCGGAGTATTTGTACCTATGCAGGTGACTAGCTGAGGATCATTGGCGTCTACCAGGATTTGAAGAGTATTTCCAAACCCTTTCACCACAGTTCTTAATTCACATATTCCTCTTTAGGCTTCTTTCTTATCCTTTTAACTCATTTACAATGCTCAATGTATGCCTAAGAGTACTTAGAAGTGAAAGAGAATAGAAAACGAAACACAGAATCCCTTTTCAAAATTTCAGAAAATAGGGTCCCTGCTCGAGCGTGGACTTCCCCGCTCAAGCGGACCCTTAAGGTCTGCAAAAGTGCTGGTTATATCATTTTTACGCTCGAGCGTGAACTGAGACGCTCAAACGAAAGTTCATCCTACATAGCTCCCCGCTCGAGCGAATGCCATGTCTGCAGAAAATACTAGGAGCTCGTATTTCCCGCCCGAGCGGCAGTTCCCCCGCTCAAGCGAACACCAAAATTTCTGGGTTTTCCAGCAATGTTCTTGAGCTCAAACTTGCTATTCAAATCAACATTTCTTGCACATTATAGCTCAAACTTCACATATACATGTACTAACATGGTACAAACACCAAATTATAACATTATGAAGCTCAATTCCATGAATTACTTACATGCATGTCTCAAATTGTCCCAAACTCATCACCAACATACTAGATTCAAACATTCAAGACCAACACCTCCATGATTTGTACCTGCATATGGGTTATATTCAATGCTCTCAATTTAGTTGGTGAAGAGATGATCAAATACATGAATTTAAAACAAAATTCAACATGGATTACATACTTTATGCTCAAACATGGAAATTTATAGCCATTTCTTACATGCATGCACCTATTGGCTTCAAATTCATCAAATACAACACAATTCATAATCTAGCTCACCAATTAATCTTGAATTCACAAAATCACAAGCTTAAACTTATGAATTAAGGGTTGATTACTCACCTAGGAGCTCAATCTTCCCAATCTATGGTCAATTCTTGAATTTAACTTCAAGACTTCCAAGCTTCAAGACTAAAACAAAAATTTTCTCCCCTCTCTCTCTCTAATTTCGGGTCTTTCTCCCTCTAGAGAGCTAAATCAGCCAAAATATGAAACAAAGTGAGGAATTGAGTGTGTATTGCCCTTTTTTATACAAGTCCCACTAAATCAATTTATCAATATTAAATAATTGAGCACTAATTCCTTAATTAAATTAGTTTAATCTGATCCGAATCAATTTCCAATTAAATTTCATCGTAGGTTCTAAAAATTACGCTAATCACCATGGCGCAGTCAATTTCGGTTTCTGTGGCCGATGAGGCCTTCAATTTAATTTCCAAAGCAGATAATCAAACAGATATTCCTGCAGTGAACAGATAGAAATTCAAAACCACATATATTCATATAATTGGCACACAGAATCATACTAAACACATAATCATATTCAAAATAAGGACCAATTAGCATAATAAGGGATAGGGTTATCGCAGTCTTCCCCCCTTTAGGAAGTTTGGTCCTCCAAATTTATTTTACCTTCGTCGGGAAATAAATGTGGATAGCGTAGTTGCATTTCATCCTCTTTTTCCCACGTAGCATCCGTCCCATAGTGTTCTTTCCATTCCACTTTCACCATTGGGATGGACTTGCTTCTCAGCTGTTTCACTTGCCGATCAATGATTCGTTCCGGCCATTCGGCGTTCTCCATATTTTCATCAATAGTTACCCGGTGATAATTAATCACATGAAACGGGTCTCGGTGGTAACCCCTCAACATCGACACAAGAAACACATTATGGATTTACTCAAACCCCGATGGCAAGGCAACTCTATAAGCAACTGGACCAAGCCTTTCCAGAATTTGAAATGACCCAATGTAACGGGGCGACAATTTGCCCTTCTTCCCAAACCTGACTTGGCCTTTCATTGGGGACACATGAATAAACACATGGTCACCAACCTCAAAACCAAGAGGTCTTCTCCGAACAGCTGCATAATTCTTTTGTCGGTCCTAAGCTATTTTGAGCCTTTGCCGAATAGTTTTGATCTTCTCAGAAGTGTCTTGCACAATTTCAGGCCCAAGTAAAGCTCTATCTCCGACTTCTGTCCAACAAGTTGGTGATCTACACCTTCTACCATACAAAGCCTCGTATGGTGCCATACCGATGCTGGAGTGGAAGCTGTTATTGCATGCAAACTCTGCAAGTGGCAAATAATCTTCCAAACTCTCCTGAAAATCTAAGGTACACATTCTCAGCATATCTTCTAACGTCTGTATGGTCCGTTCTGATTGCCCATCTGCCTGTGGGTGGAATGCAGTACTAAATCTCAGTTCTATCCCCATAGCTTCCTGCAAACTTTTCCACAATCTAGATACAAATTTCGGATCTCTGTCCGACACAATAGATACCGGAACTCCGTGTAAACGGACAATCTCATCAACATATATTGTAGCCAATCTATAAGCATTAAATGTAGTTCTAACATGTAGAAAATGTGCAGATTTAGTCAGTCTATCAACTACAACCCAAATAGAATCCATACCTCGAGAGGGGTTGAAGTAAACCAACAACAAAATAGACCACCCGGTCACATGTTCCCACTTCCATTCAGGAATATGGAGGGGTTGAAGTAGACCGCCCAGTTTCTGATGTTCAGATTTAACTTGCTGACATTGAAGACATTTGGACACATATTCTGCAATTTCTTTCTTCATCTTAGGCCACCAATAGGTTTGTTTCAGATCCCGATACATTTTATTGTTACCTGGATGCATAGCAAACACTGATTTATGGGCTTCATCTAAAACCCCCTTCTTCAATTCTAGTATATCTAGGACACACATTCGGTTTCGGAACTTTAACATTTCATTTTCAATACTAAACTCTGCCTTCAGACTTGTCTCAAATTCGTCAATCACTTTCTCGAGAAATTCATCCTCTTTCTGTTTCTATTTAATTTCCTCAATGACTGCTGGTTCAGTTGAAATAGCGGCTATCAATCCGCCCTGTTCACACAATACCACTTCAATTTCAAACCTCTCAAAGTCTTGCAAGATCTCTTTCTGTTCAGTAAGCAAACAAGCCATACTCCCAATTGATTTTCTGCTCAAGGCGTCTACAACTGTATTGGCTTTCCCGGAATGGTACAGGATTTCAAGATCATAGCCTTTTATCAGCTCAAGCCATCTCCTCTGTCGCATGTTCAACTCCTTTTGTGTAAAGAAGTATTTCAAACTTTTGTGATCCGTGTAAACTTCACACTTTGCCCCATACAAATAATGCCGCATGATTTTCAAAGCAAAAACAACTACGGCCAATTCCAAGTCATGTGTTGGATAGTTTTCTCATGTGGCCTCAACTGCCGAGAGGCATAAGCAATAACCTTTCCGTTCTGCATTAACACACAACCCAAACCTTTATAAGATGCATCACTGAAAATCACAAAATTTTCCGTACCTGTGGGCAATATCAATACTGGTGCAGTGGTCAATCTCGTCTTTAGTTCATGAAAAACGGATTCCCTATCGTCATTCCATTCAAATGGTTGCCCCTTGCGTGTCAACTGGGTAAGAGGTATAGCTATTTTTGAAAAATCTTTCACAAACCTCCTGTAATACCCTACTAAGCCCATGAAGCTGCGGACTTCTATCACATTAGTCAGTGTAGGCCAATTTACAATTGCTTCTATTTTCTGCGGGTCCACTGAAATTCCTTCCCTGTTGATCACATGCCCTAAGAAAACAACTCCATCTAACCTATGGTAGCCGAATAATTGGCGAAGATAAAGGAGGTATATTTCAGAAGCTTGACGCTAGCCGGCAGATATCCCGCAAGGATAAGGGGCCGAATAGGATAAATAGGCCGAATAGGGGAGGATCCCTAGAGCTGAATAGTGGGAAAGATAATGATTGAAAAAGTAGGCCCTGGCCCCGAGGATCAGAAGAAACGAGTATAAATATAATGGCAATGAACTAGAAAAGGTATGCAAGAATCACTTCTAAAAACTTAGTGAACAAGCTTTCTTGAGTAGAGGAACTGACTTGTCCGTCGGAGTGCTAATTCCGGCACCCCCGACCGGAGTATTTGTATCTTTGCAGGTGACTAGCTGAGGATCATTGGCGTCTTCCAGGATCTGAAGAGTATTTCCAATCCACTTTCCCCACAATTGGCGCCGTCTGTGGGAATACTCAAATACATCCATGGAAGGCGTGACCGAAGATCCTCCGATAGCCACCGACGAGATCACACAGCGAGACGACCTCACCCCAGCTAATATGCTCGGAAAAGAAACTATCGCGGCACGACGCGTCTTGAACTTCGATTCGCCAACAACTTCAGCACAAGAAACAATGCAGGCTATCATGGAACAAGCAAAGCAGAACGAACAAAGGCTCGAGAACATGATCGCTAAGAACGAACGACTCCGTCAAGAGTTGGCCCTGGAGGTAGCAAAATCTAGAGAGGCCATGGGCCAGGAACCAGAGCGACCTCCGAGGGCAGACGGGCAAAGACCTCGGGCTCGACCAAAGGATACCGATAGCAACTCCAACTCATTATCCACGGAGCTCGACGCAAGGGGACGATCTGAAACCTCCAGCTCCTCCGAAAAGGATCTGCGAACAAGGATCAAGCGCAGGAGAAGCAGCTCAAATGAGGAAGACCAGGACGATCCTTTCGTTCGACGGATCACAAGGGCGTCCCTGCCCAAGAAATTCAAAGCTCCGTCATTTACTCTTTACAACGGAAAATCAGACCCCACTGATCATATCCATCATTATAAACAGGCCATGACGCTGCACGCAGACAATGAAGCCCTCATGTGCCGAATATTCCCTAGCAGCCTAGGTCCACTAGCCGTCAGGTAGTATTACAAGTTGGAGCCAGCTTCGATTAAAAGCTTCCGCCAACTGCAGAAATCCTTCAAGGCCAGGTTCATCACCAACAAGGTACAACCGAAACAGGCCGACTCCCTCTGGGCTATGCAGATCCAGTCGGGAGAGACGCTCAGAGCGTACTCGGCACGATATTGGGAGTGCTTCAACCTTGTTGACGACGCTTGCAACGACTCCATGGCCATCACCGCCTTCAAAATGGGCTTACATCATGACAGTGCTCTGCGCAGTTCCCTGACCAGAAGGCCCCCCAAAACAGTCTGGACGTTGATGAAGAATATTGTAAAGTCGAAGATGATGCCCTGAGAATAAAAACCGGACAAATCTCCAGCAAAACGGCCCTCCCCGAAATTGCTCGACCAATAAGCTCCGTGCCGCCACCGAGCCCTGAGCCCCGGCAACGAACCAAGCGAGACAAAAGGCGGGACTCTCGCCGATCAAGCGATCAGTGCTCCCACCGAACGAACGAACAACTACAAGTCGACAGCAGATGCTCGAGGCGAACTGACAAGAAGTATACGAAGTTGACAGAGCCGATCGCGGCAATAATGACCAAAGTCCAGCACCTTCCATTTTTCAAGTGGCCGTCGAAGATGGTAGGGCCTCCCGACACACGGAGGAGGGACAGACGATGCGAATACCACAAAGATCACGGCCACGAAACCGAGAGCTGTTATGCACTAAAGGATCATCTAGAGGAACTGGTGCAAGATGGTCGACTGCAGCAATACGTGAGCAAGGGAAGGCCAACCAAAGCATTAGCCTTGAGACAGGATTCACCTCCGCTTGGTGTGATCCACATAATCTACGGTCTGTCGGCATCCCCGACCGTGCATACGATTCAATCGCACCCAATTCCCCAAAAACATAACATGTCAACCGGCAGGCCCAGAGAAGCTCCGACAATTAAGTTCGATGACTCCGACCTCATCGGAACAGTGGCCAGCCACGTCGATCCTTTGGTCGTCAAATTACGCGTACGACGGTTCAGCGTTGAACGCATTCTCATAGACCCAGGAAGCACTTCGAAAATCTTGTACTACAGAACTTTTGTTGAACTCGGCCTCAACGAGTCGGACCTATCACCGTCGTCTCAGCCACTGTTCGGCTTCAACACAAATCCAGAGTACCCGTTGGGGAGGATCGTGCTACCTGTTCGAGCGGGCTAAAAAACGGTTGACGTGGAATTCTTGGTTGTGAAGCTTCCATCGCCGTATAATGCCATCATGGGGCGCCCCTGGTTGCATGTCATGAAGGTTGTCCCAAGCACCTACCATCAGCTTATGCGCTTCCCAACAGACCGTGGCATTGAAGAGATCCGTGGCTCACCGCAATCCGCGCGAACGTAGAATTTATGAAGATCCATTTACGGACCCGACTTGTGGGATCTAATGCTTGTACTGGTACCACGTTTTAATGAAAATCGATTTTCTTTGGCAAACTCTCCTTCAAGCCTCTTGGGGCCAAATAAGCCTCCGAATTCGGAGCGCCCTTCGTGGATGTCACGATTGGCCAAAATAAGTCTCCAGATTCAAAGCGCCCTTTGGTGCACGACACCTTAGGGCCGAATAAGTCTCCGGATTCGGAGCGCCCTTTGGTGCACGACACCTTAGGGCCGAATAAGTCTCCAGATTCGGAGCCCCCTTTTGGTGTAGGTCACCTTAGGGCCGAATAAGTCTCCGGATTCGGAGCGCCCTTCGTGGATGTCACGATTGGGAAAAATAAGTCTCCGGATTCGGAGCGCCCTTTGGTGCAGGTCACCTTAGGGCCGAATAAGTCTCCGGATTCGGAGCGCCCTTCGTGGATGTCACGATTGGGCAAAATAAGTCTCCGGATTCAGAGCGCCCTTTGGTGCAGGTCACCTTAGGGCTGAATAAGTCTCCAGATTCGGAGCGCCCTTCGTGGATGTCACGATTGGCCAAAATAAGTCTTCGGATTCGGAGCGCCCTTCGTGGATATCACGATTGGCCAAATTAAGTCTCCGGATTCGGAGCTCCCCTTTGGTGCACGACACCTTAGGGCTGAATAAGTCTCCGGATTTGGAGCGCCCTTCGTGGATATCACGATTGGCCAAATTAAGTCTCCGAATTCGGAGCTCCCTTTGGTGCACGACACCTTAGGGCCGAATAAGTCTCCGGATTCGGAGTGCCCTTCGTGAATATCACGATTGGCCAAATTAAGTCTCCGGATTCAGAGCTCCCTTTGGTGCACGACACCTTAGGACCGAATAAGTCTCCGGATTCGAAGCCCCTTTTTGGTGCAGGTCACCTTAGGGCCGAATGAGTCTCCGGATTCGGAGCGCCCTTCGTGGATATCACGATTGGCCAAAATAAGTCTCCAGAGTCAGAGCCCCCTTGGCTGCACGACACCTTAGGGCCGAATAATTCTCCGGATTCGGAGCGCCCTTCGTGGATATCACGATTGGCCAAAATAAGTCTCCGGAGTCGGAGCCCCCTTGGCTGCACGACACCTTAGGGCCGAATAAGTCTTCGGATCCAGAGCCTGTTTTAATCAACTAATTAAGCCAGAATTACTAATATGGTTCGCCGGACAAGGCGTGCCTTAAGAGCCAATCTGACTCCATTCCGGTTAAACTCGCATCCCGCCTAAGGCAAAGGCCGATCCCTGAATACAGGAAAAATATTTAAGCTACACAAAAGCTCCGGTAGCAAACTTTCCGATAGCAAACTAATAGCAAACCATTAAACCATACGAAATGACGTACTTAAGCATTAAAAGTTGGGATCAGGAACATTCATCCGGCATAGCTAAACAAAAGATTTTCAGAGTAAGACTCAACTATATGAAATAACACTTTTTATACAGGAAAAATATTTAAGCTACACAAAAGCTCCGGTAGCAAACTTTCCGATAGCAAACTAATAGCAAACCATTAAACCATACGAAATGACGTGCTTAACCATTAAAAGTTGGGATCAGGAACATTCATCCAGCATAGCTAAACAAAAGATTTTCAGAGTAAGACTCAACTATATGAAATAACACTTTTTATTTGATTAAAAAGTTGTTACATAGACGCAATCCGCGTTCGAACATTACAATATCTCTCTATTCTAAGACAAATCAATCGATCGATCCAACTCTTGTCATTTGAACAACCATCGCGACTCAAAACGCATCAATCTAACCGCGCCCGAATTGGCATGTCGCCGGGCCTCTGACACCATCGACAATGTCAAGGCCAAGATCCAAGACAAGGGAGATTAGGGGTAGCGGTCGTTGTGTCTCCTTTCGGGGCGATCTGCTTCAACGACTTGGAGGCTGACGTGTTTCCAGTTTCTCCTTTCAGCGGTCCACCTCCCACACCGGAGAATCCTCCGCCGCAAACCATCTGAGCACCAAGTTCGGCCGGAATCTGAGCTCCTGCAACTATCACCATCTGATGGTGAGAACTCTTGAGCATCCTACGCAATAGATGCTGGTGAGCCAAATATGTTTGATTGCATGAGGCGCCTGCCGCTTTTATTCTCAGCAATGGCTGCGATCTGGAGGCCCAAATCCCGAAGTGATTTTATCAACACTAAACCCCACGAGACAGGCGTTGGTCAACATTCTCCATGACCTAGTTAACCCAACGGTTGGCTAAAACGCGCACAGGCTGCGCAAGGGCAAAAATTATCTAGCCCAATCGGCTAGACATCTGGCATTCGAGCTAAGTCTAAAAATGCAAAAATGCCGTAACCCCTCCAATCCCTGGCTCACGGCTTCTTCAAATTTCAACAACACACGCCGCAATGGCTTTATTCAAAAGTAAACGGCCATTACATGTAGGCCGATCACGCCAACGAATCGGCGCATCGATTTAACAGATGCTGAGTCCGATTGATGTATTTACGTCTATCCAAACATTTATGCAATCAAATTAAACACAGACACGCCGAATGCGGGAGACAATTTGATATTTTCAATAAAGCGTCTTTTATTCAAAAAACCAAGAAATTACATAACTGCGAACGCGACCAGCGTTCGAACCTTACAATAATTAAAGTCATATGGCGTCGCCCTCATCCTCACTCTTCTCAACCTCGAAAGCAGAAAACGGAAAGTCCTTACTGTGGTAGAGAGATGACGCCGAATCGATGCCTAACAAGCGAAGAGATTCGGCGACTTGAGATGCTTTGATCCAACCATGCCTAAACCCACGATTTTCACATCGGCAAACTTCTTCGGCAAGCTTCTCCTTGGTCTTTTGGATTCCAACCAAGCGCCCTTCGTGAAAACCTCTTTCATAAGACCTCCCCTTTGCAGACTCCAATGCGAACAGGCTCGCTGTTTCACGATCGGCAATGGCAGCGCTTATAAGCCGACTGGTAACCCTCTCTTCCACGATTGGATTCACCCGCCCTGCTGGTTGTACCTGAGTCGCTTTGATCTTTCTTAACTCACGTTCAGCCGCCTCCACGTGAGCCTCCAAACTGCGGATATGCTCTTCCTTTTTCTCCATTTCTCGGCAGGCGGCGCGCAATCGCATGCCGACTTCATAAGCCGTATAGAGCCCTTTCACCGCCCCATGAATGCCCTCGCGAAATACTTCGTAGTCCTGACGACCAGCCATTGACTGCTGAACTTCCGGAGGAAATATTTGTCGAGCAAACAAACTCGCCACGCGTCGATCTCGAACGATCGAGTCCGCTTCCGTCATGGGCCTATTCTTCACAAATACTGCAAAACTTAACGGGCACGGATTCGCGTCTGATCTCCTTTCGACTTGGGCGTGTGGCGATCTCCCCTGAGACTGCCTATCCCGTCTGGGCGACCTAATACGACGTCGAGGAGATTGACGCCTCTCTCGACTCATAGAACTCTTACTCCCAGCACGCAAGAGCGCACCACGGTGTTCACTTCGATTCATATCACCGCCAAGCTCAGCCAATGTCTTGGCTTCCCCTTTGCTGTTAAAGAAGAGTTTGTTCGACATTCGCACAATAGATTTTCTCTCAAGAGTTTGAATCAGATACCTACCAGACTCTTAAAAAGCTGTACCTTTGATCATTTAACACTCGCAGAGGCAGCACGATCGAGGCAAGTTCATTAATCGCGAAACCCAATCGCCTGACGCCGACTAAGTTGATGGCAGGACAAGCTTTTGGCTCAAGATATGTTCAGCCTAAGTGCGTAGTACCCCAGCCGGCTCACGAGTTGATTAGGGCAAGAGCAGATTCATCAATATATTCGGCTCAAGTACCCCAGCTGGCTCACAAGTTGATTAGGGCAAGAGCAGATTCATCAATATATTCGGCTCAAGTACCCCAGCCGGCTGACAAGTTGATTAGGGCAAGAGCAGATTCATCAATCTATTCGGCTCAAGTACCCCAGCCGGCTCACGAATTGATTCCTCAGAGCCAGAGTTCTTATCATGAACCCCCTGGGGCAAGGGCAGATTCATCAATCTAAGGGTCCAAGATCAGTAGGCAGTGAAATTGCAAATGGTGATTTTGATGGGATACGTATTGAGTCTGCAGGAACCCAAATATTGACCAATCTTTTCCTCTCTACCTTCAGTGGTTAGCGACATAAAACTTCAGATTCAAGTAAGGAACAAACTAAAGTTTGGACACACGATATTGTATGTACGGTTTGTTTAGAAGAGTTCTAGATAAAATCATTCGTGCCACAGTAAAATCATCCGGCTCACGAGTTGACCGGCAAGAGCAGATTTATCAATCTATTCGGACCAAGTACCCCAGCCGGCTCACAAATTGATTCAGAGCTAGAATTCTTTTCATGAACCCCCTAGGGCAAGGGCAGATTCACAAATTAGGGTTTCCCCACGGTATATCCAATTCCATTTTACCAAATGCATTGACAAACACAGAACTCTTTCATTAAAATTAAACCACAGAACTCTTTCATACAAAGTGTGTGGTGGTAGCAAAAATTACAAGGAAATTTTCATTAATATATTGCGCGCAGATGCTAACCAATTTATACATGAAAACTACCCTGGACCAACAAAGCACTATCCAAAAGAAGAAAAACAAAAACAAAAAGACGCCTGCTCAGTAAACGGCTCCCAGATCACTCATCGGTATCGGATTCAAGTGGCTCAACATCCACCTGCTCATAAGGAATTGGCAAATCCAATGTAACCTCAGTGGCAGCAAGGGCTTTGAGCCACCCATGTTTGAACCCGCGATTCTCAAATTTGGACACTTCTTCAACATATTCCGTCAGAGCGGCGCCTCTCCCTGCCTCAAAGGCCTCCGATTCGGATTTCATGGGGCGCTTTAAGCTCCTCTAATCGAAGCTTCCGCCAAAGTGCTTTCTTGGAAAGTTTGAGCGATTCCTCGCCGCATTGCCCTACCCTCGGCATCAACACGAATTTGCTCGACGACGCTAACCCTCTCTTTCTCGCTTCGGCTCACAAGACTCTCCATTTCAGCTCTCATAATTTCGAACTCGGCCATACTTTTCTGACCCTGCACCTCTGTTTGCAAATGGTCAATTCTCCCGAGAGCATCACGCAGGCGGCGACCCAAGTCGGCGATCCTTCCAATCGTCTGTAAAATAATTCGGTATGATTAGACGCCTTTAACAAACAAGAGCGAAATGAAGGTGACCTACCAGGAGTGCCGATTGAGCAGTTAGGGCAACGGCCATAATATCAGGCACGGCACCGAAGGCTTTGTTGTCAGCCGGCAGAGAAATTGAAGCCGCCAGGCTCAGAGCCACGGCTGGATCCTCGATGGCCGAAGCGTCGGATAAAATCGGCATATCCCTGATCTTTGGCTGAACAACGAACGGAGCGACCACGTCCGATTCTTCAAGCCGAGGCCGTTTGCTACCAGGGCCAGCTTCTGAACTCGCTTCTCCCTCGGCACCACGCTTTTGGCCTTGCTCCGGAATCAGCCGTTCCCCATCGGCCTGTTCTCCACCTTCTTTTCCCGTGTCGGACACAGCAACCTCAACCGTCCCCTCAGAAACGGGTACGAAGGGCTTGATCAAGCTGGGATCTGATTCGGCGCATTTAGCCTTCTTTCAGGCAGCTATCCGCTCGGCATTTCTTTTACGCGCCATCTGCGTTAGGCTTTCCTTCGCCATACCCTCAAAGAAATCGCCGGGTAGATCCCCCAAATTCGTAAAAATATCCCCAGAAGAGAAATCTGCTCGTCCTGAGGCGGATGGCTCGGTGGCCTCAAATGCCGAGCGTACGGCCTCGTCGCCCTCTACAACCCCCTCAATAGACTCCCCAGCCGGATCGACAATCACCTCTACAACCGGCTCGGCATCTTCCCCCGAATCAGAAGCTACGAGACCGATCTGCCTAAGGTTTTTGAAGCTGGGGAAGATAAGGGCCGAGAGCTGTTGATTTTCGGCTGGAATCGGAATGTTATCTGCAGCCGAGAAAGTAGTGTAAGTGGGTTCGTACTGAAGGAGAATATGGGCAGCTCTCCCTTGTTTTTGTACGTTTGGGCGGCCGAAATATGTGAGTGCAGTCTTGATTTCCCCAAGAACTACGTCGTCAACCGAAGTCAGAATTTTCTTCAACCTATTACCTGCAGAAGATAAAAAGCAATTTAGGGAAAAGAGCCGAATAAGAGATAGACCAACAAACATAAGACATTGCGTGGCAACCTGGGTCACCCTTATGTCTGGGAATAGGGTCCAGGTGATCCTCCCCTTCAGCGAACTCCCAATTACCTCGGACGTTGACCATCACGTCGTCAACCCGCTTACCAGAACTGGCAAGCATAGTCACCAAGTGATGGTCAGTATCTTTGGCCCTGAGAAAATATCGCCCCAAATCAAGGATTTGGCTAAGGCGTAACAATGCCGAATGACCGGAATCCCAAGGTTAATCCTAAGGCGTCGATTCAACTCTACAACCCCCATGATGATTCGAAAGAAATTTACATTGGGTTGAGAAGGAATCAAACCCCAATAGCGGAGAACGGCCCTAAGAAGTGGGTGTAGGGGGAAACGAACCCCGCCCTCCGCAATGGATAAAAGGGGGAATACGATCGTGTTTTGATCTTCCCTCTCCATGTCGAGAGCGTTGTCCGTTACAAGGGATAAATGGACGTCGTCAGGAATAGAAAAATGTTGCCGGAAACCGGAGATACGATCCTCAGAAAGGAGGTCTTTCAAATGTTTGGCCATCTTAGCAAAGAACTAAATATTCGCCGAAGCTAAAATAGCAAACAGAAAATGGGATTACAAAGAAGGGAGAAGGAGACTTACGAAGAGCAGATGAGACAAGAGAAAACGGGAAGAAGTTGCAGAAAACACGAGTCACGGAGGGATATGCACTGGCGATCCAAAAGTCTCAAAAAATCGACGAAATGTGAATTCGAAAGGACCAAAGTTTCAAATCGCAATAAATGCTGAGATACACATGAATAGAGCAGGAAAGCGTAATGATGAGCAAAAAGGCGTGCGCCTCCTGACATATTGGGGCACGCGAAGCCGTCTGACGCTAAACTTCTCAAATTCTGAACCAAACACGCCAATCAACTGCCGTCAACAGGGAGTTCGGAGGGCAATTGTGGTAGCCGAATAATTGGCGAAGATAAAGGAGGTATATTTCAGAAGCTTGACGCTAGCCGGCAGATATCCCGCAAGGATAAGGGGCCGAATAGGATAAATAGGCCAAATAGGGGAGGATCCCTAGAGCCGAATAGTGGAAAAGATAATGATTGAAAAAGTAGGCCCTGGCCCCGAGGATTAGAAGAAACGAGTATAAATATAATGGCAATGAACTAGAAAAGGTATGCAAGAATCACTTCTAAAAACTTAGTGAACAAGCTTTCTTGAGTAGAGGAACTGACTTGTCCGTCGGAGTGCTAATTCCGGCACCCCCGACCGGAGTATTTGTATCTTTGCAGGTGACTAGCTGAGGATCATTGGCGTCTTCCAGGATCTGAAGAGTATTTCCAATCCACTTTCCCCACATAACCAAAACTCACATTTTTTTAGTTTAGCAAACAATTTCTTCTCCCTAAGTATTTGCAGGACAATTCTCAAATGATGTTCATGTTCAAGTTTATTCTTGGAGTATATCAAAATGTCATCAATAAAAACCACAACAAATTCGTCAAGGTAGGTTTTAAAAATTCGGTTCATTAAGTCCATAAATGCTGCCGGAGCATTAGTCACTCCAAATGGCATAACAAGAAACTCAAAATGACCATACCTCGTTCTGAATGCGGTTTTCTCAACATCCTCTGCCTTTACTTTCAACTGGTGGTACCCGAATCTCAAATCAATCTTGGAAAACACTTGTGATCCCTGTAACTCGTCAAATAAATCATCAATACAGGGTAGGGGATATTTGTTCTTTATTGTTACCTTGTTCAATTCTTGGTAATCGATACACAAACGTAAGGTTCCATCCTTCTTTTTCAAAAAAAATACTAGTGCACCCCAAGGTGAAGTGCTGAGTCGGATAAACCCCTTGTCAAGCAGGTCTTGCAGCTGCTCTTTCAGTTCTTTCATTTCAGCAGTAGCCATTCTGTAAGGAGTTTTAGAAATAGACTGGGTGCCGAATACAGTTTCAATAGTGAACTCTATCTCCCTGTCTACCAATTCCCCTAGTAATTCATTTGGAAACACATCTGGAAATTCTCTAACAATAGGGATACTGTTCAATTCAACATTCACAGATTGTTCAGACAACACATAGCACAAATAACCCTAACACCCTTTCCAGATTAGTTTGCATGCTTTCATTGCAGATATCAAATAAGGTGGAGGTACTACCCCATTACCCACAAACACAATTTTTGTTTGTTCTGGTGGTTTAAATACAACTCGTTTGGTCACACAATCAATGGTGGCACAATATTTAGTTAACCAATCCATGCCCAAAATTATATCAAAATGCCTAAAGTTCAAGGGCAACAAATCTACATATAGGATAGCATCCTCAATACACATGTCACAAAACCAGTATATGGATTCACACAATACAGATTCCCCAAATGGAGTAGACACACATAGCAGATATGGCAGTAATTCTAGAGGTCTACTCAGTCTAGATGCAAATGCACATGTCACAAAAAAGTGTGTGGATCTGGAGTCAATTAACACAAAAGCATCCTTATTACATATAGAAATAGTACCTGAGACGACTGTGTTGGTATTCCGTGTATCGCCCGGAACAAGCGCAAAAACTCTCCCTTGTCTCACGGTATCCCCGGTGATAGCAGGTCTCATAGTATTTCCCGGCTTCGGGATTGATGCAGTTGAGCTAGCAACTAGTTTCCCACTGTTCTGATTACAATCTCGGGCCATGTGCCCTTGTTTACCACACGTGAAACAGGCTCCTGACACATGGTAACAAACCCCACGGTGCCTTTTGCTACAAATATTGCACATGGAAGACATGTCTCGGGAAGAATTTGAAGTATTTGAGGAGTCCGTGTTTTGCTTTTTCAAAAAGTTCTTCTTTAAGAAGAAGCCTTGCCTTTTGTTGTCTTTCCAGTCAGTTGTGGACTTAGTCTGTCTGGCTATGTTAGCCTCTGATATTATGGCCCTATCTAGCACCCCAATGTAGGTTTCCAGCTTTAAGACATTCACCCTTTCTAAAATGTCACTTCGAAGCCCACCTTCAAAATGTCTCGCCTTCTTATAATCAGTATCAATCACATGTGGTGCAAACCTGGCCAATTCAGTGAATTTGGCCTCATACTCAACTACAGTCATACTGTCTTGTCTAAGTTCTATGAACTCTGACACTTTCCTATCCCAAACACATTGTGGGAAGTACTTGTCATAGAAAATTTCCAGAAATTTCGCCCAATCAACATATCTATGATTCTCTCGCACTAACATCCACCATCTTCTTGCCTCGTCTTCTAGCATAAAAGTGGCTAGAAGCACTTTCTGTGTCTCTGAACACGGAAACACTTCGAACGATTTTTTGATGCCGAGGACCCAAGCTTCGGATTTCAACAGATCTAATCCACCATGGAACTGTGGTGGTTTCATTTTCTTGAATTCTTTGGTGAGAGCTATTATCCGATCATCATTCTGATTATCTGGCACGGGTGGTGCCGGAGGTAGAGGTGGAGGATGTGGCTGTTGCCACTGTTGTTGCCACTCTTGTTGCTATCTCAATGTCTCTGACATTTCCTGAATTAACCTTTCCATTCTATCCATTCTGGCAATAGAGGACTCTTCTATTTCATCACCTCTTATTCTCACCATCTGATTAAACTTGCATTATGCTTTATACAAAAGATTCACAACTATGCCTACAAGGAGCATACATATTCAAATAATTTGTAATGCAAGCACTTCACAAACTTATCGCACATAATCTTTCAAATCAAAACATATAAACGTATTCTAGATGCTTTCAGATTCATACTTATCACATGAATGCATCCTAGATCTTTTCTAGACGCTTACTGCTCTTATTGGACAAGTGTGTGAGTTATTAACTCGTGCTCTGATACCACTCTGTCACGACCCGAACCCGCCCCTATGGGTTTAGGCCATAACCGGCCAGTAATCACAAGATTACCTACAGCCTCAAATCAAACCAAACATAACTCATCAGAGTAAAGGGGCCAAATGGAAGCAAAATTTAAAACTTTGTCCATAGAGCTGTGCTTACATGGCACGTCATAACAAACCATACACATACATGTTAATAACTCACTTCAAAAAATATAGTAGCATAAGGTTCTGTACAGACAGGATCATTTCAGTCTAAGTCAACCTATGAAAACTATATATAACAGATTCAAAGTCTTCGCCAACATGACAAAATATAAGTACATAACAAAAGGGCAAAGACGAGTCTCGTGCGTAAGATGCAAGGGCTGACTCTCCAAAACCTTGGTTGTTCCACACAGACTTCACTGAGGCTGGGTCTGGACCTCTCTTGGCTCACCTACAAACACATGAATGAGCGTAAGCGAAAGCCCAGTGAATAATATCAACTAACGAAGATGCATTGGAACAATATAGGTCGGACGGCCTTAGGCCCAATTCGTATTTCTATCTAGTATGTAAATAGATATGGATCAAGTAATTTCGATTCCAAACACTTCGGACGGCCTCGGGCCCAATCCATTCATGTAAAACTGGCCTTTGGCCCATTTGTCTTTCATTCATGTCAGACTGGCCTTTGGCCCATTCATACTTTCATTCAGGTCATACTGGCCTCTGGCACATTCATTCTATCATTCAGATCGTACTGGCCTCTGGCCCATTCATTCTATCATTCAGATCGTACTGGCCTCAGGCCCATTCATTCTATCGTTCAAATCATACTGGCCTCTGGCCCATTCATTCACTCATTCATGTCAAACTGGCCTTTGGCCCATTCATACTTTCATGTCAAACTGGCCTTTGGCCCATTCATTCTATCATTCAGATCGTACTGGCCTCTGGCCTATTCATACTTTCATGTCAAACTGGCATTTGGCCCATTCATACTTTCATGTCAAACTGGCCTTTGGCCCATTTGTTTGGCATAGCATACATTGTCCACCAATCAAATTAACAAACTTATAAACTTACATAGAAGTAAGCAATTGGACAACAACATATTTCTGATATCTTTGTCAAGATATTACTCACAGTGATCGGTTGGTTGATTTGCCCTAGAGCTTGACCTTACACATCATATAACACATATGGGTCACAGACGATTCAATCCGTTCTTAATTCACATATTCCTCTTTAGGCTTCTTTCTTATCCTTCTAACTCATTTACAATGCTCAATGTATGCCTAAGAGTACTTAGAAGTGAAAGAGAACAGAAAACGAAACACAGAATGCCTTTTCAAAATTTCAGAAAACAGGGTCCCCGCTCGAGCGTAGACTTCCCCGCTCGAGCGGACCCTTAAGGTCTGCAAAAGTGCTGGTGAAATCATTTTTACGTTCGAGCGTGAACTGAGACGCTCGAGCGGAAGTTCATCCTACATAGCTCCCCGCTCGAGCGTGAACTTCCCCGCTCGAGCGGACGTCATGTCTGCAGAAAATACTGGGAGCTCGTATTTCCCGCTTGAGCAGCAATTTCCTCGCTCTAGCGGACACCAAAATTTCTGGGTTTTCCAGCAATGTTCTTGAGCTCAAACTTGCTATTCAAATCAACATTTCTTGCACATTATAGCTCAAACTTCACATATACATGTACTAACATGGTACAAACACCAAATTACAACATCATGAAGCTTAATTCCATGAATTACTTACATGCATGTCTCAAATTGTCCCAAACTCATAACCAACATACTAGATTCAAACATTCAAGACCAACACCTCCATGATTTGTACCTGCATGTGGGTTATATTCAATGCTCTCAATTTAGTTGGTGAAGAGATGATCAAATACATGAATTTAAATCAAAATTCAACATGGATTACATACTTTATGCTCAAACATGGAAATTTATAGCCATTTCTTACATGTATGCACCTATTGGCTTCAAATTTATCAAATACAATACAATTCATAATCTAGCTCACCAATTAATCTTGAATTCACAAAATCACAAGCTCAAACTTATGAATTAAGGGTTGATTACTCACCTAGGAGCTCAATCTTCCCAATCTATGGTTAATTCTTGAGTTTAACTTCAAGACTTCCAAGCTTCAAGACTAAAACATAGATTTTCTCCCCTCTCTCTCTCTCTAATTTCGGGTCTCTCTCCCTCTAGAGAGCTAAATCAGCCAAAAGATGAAACAAAGAGAGGAATTGAGTGTGTATTGCCGTTTTTTATATAAGTCCCACTAAATCAATTTGTCAATATTAAATAATTGAGCACTAATTCCTTAATTAAATCAGTTTAATCTGATCCGAATCAATTTCCAATTAAATTTCATCGTAACTTCTAAAAATTACGCTAATCACCATGGCGCAGTCAATTTCGGTTTCTGTGGCCGATAAGGCCTTCAATTTAATTTCCAAAGCAAATAATCAAACAGATATTCCTACGGTGAACAGATAGAAATTCAAAAGCACATATATTCACATAATTGGCACACAGAATCATACTAAACACATAATCATATTCAAAATAAGGACCAATTAGCATAATAAGGGACAGGGTTATCACATTGGGTCTCATTTTATGTCCTTTACAAGTTATTTGATGCTAGTTTGGTTTTACTTATGTGTTATCCGGCTTTAGGGTATGTATTAACAAATTAATTTTTTTTTTTTTTGTATTATACTTCTTGTATTATTAAACTTATTTTTAATTTTTAAGTCTTTTCAGATGTTTAATTCAATGCTTTATGTTATCATCTTGTCAATGTTATAGGTTTTGTTGATGAGCTGCATCTTGACAAGAACAGTGATAACAAGAAGCATGTGCTTTACACACATAAAAACATTATTGTAAAATACAAGGATCAGGTCCTTTGCTCATGAATCATTTGATTTTTTGGTTGAGAATTGTAAATTCAATTTTTGGATATGTTATTTTGTGAGTAATGTTAAAACATTATTTGTGGATATGTTATTTTGTGGGTAATGGTGATCGGATATTAAATTAAATGGGAAAGTGAATTAATGCTACATTTACTATTTGAATGGAAATTATTATTTCATATTAGTGCTATTCAATTTTATTAAAGGTATTTTTTTAGTTCAATCATATAAAATTAGCACAATTTTTACTAAAAATAAATAAATAAATAAAAAAAGAGGATATCACGGCGTTTTGAGAAATGCCACCTAAATCCTAAATCTAACAGTCAGTTTTTAAAAAAAAAAGATATGACGGCGTTTTGAAAACGTCGCTAAATCATAGTGATGTTATAGTACTGTTAGGGTGGGACATTTGGTGGCGTTTTTAAAAACGCCGCTTATACTAAATATAGCGACGCTTTTAAAGCGTCATAAAGTTATGGCGACGGCCGCATCTTCGACGTTTGGTACTAAACGTCGCAAAAACAATTAGCGGTGTTTTGGATAACTATAGCGGCGTTTTTTAAACACCACTAAAAACCTAATTTCTAGCAGTGGACCACGACAGATGATTAATTGGTAGATTAATTTAAGAGTGGCCCTTGTTGCCTGGGAAATTTTTTGTTTTTAGTGAAATATACGTAATCTTTGATTTTAGCTTTGTTAGTTTTTTCAAAATGTTTTTGTTTTTCTCAGGTGGTGTTGGTTCATGGATTTGAGAAGAAATTTAAAAAGAAAAAGGAAAGACTGTATGAAATGTAAGTATATTTTATTCATATTTTATTTACATTTTTCCTTTTTCTTTTCAAATCTTTTCCAAATCCACGAACCATGTAACGGCCTTGGGAAAATCAAATGAAATTCTTTTCAGCAAATGTAAAATTTCTCGAATTAAGCATTGGCGACATTCAAAGAAGTGAAGGACCACAAAAAGAAACAAACAATCATGTTAAAGGTTGTCGCTGATGGTTGAATTTCCGTGTTGGTAGAACACCCTTGAGGGTATAGGGTACTCATGCACAACCAGAGTTTTGAATTGCCTAGGGACTGAGTCAATTATTCCTGTAACTTATGATTCCAACACTAATATATTTTCTCATATCCTTCTCATAGGCTGTGCAATGAATCCTTCAGCCTGTTGCTTAAGGAGGTTCTGTCCCTAAGTATTGCCAATGGTGAAATAGAATACAGTTTTAACAGCCGTACCAGGATTTAGGACCTCAAAACTCTAGAGGAGCTTCATGTCTCACTTTTCAAACAAAGCAAGTTTGTGATTCAAAGAAATGAAACCATCACAAGCATATGGTCACAATGCCCAAACACAAAAGCAACCAACACCATCATATATAAACTAACAGAAAATGAGAGTAAGAGATAAGTAATCAAACAACTGAACAATCATACAACACAAGAGCACCCAGTCATGGACATATACAATCGTCCATCCTAGGGAAATTCCACACATGGGCAACTACAATATTCACTCAAAGTTCTTGCCTAAAGTTTTTGCATCAGAAAGTAAACTGGACTGACCTCCCAAACGAACACTTTTCGAGCTAGTTGGAGAAAGTTCAACCTGCATTGAGTTTCAAAAGCATGGTCTTTGAGTAGACAAATGCACAGCTCCTTTCAGTTTATTCTTGACTTGCTACCCAGCAACGCAACAGACTTGTGAAATCTTTGAGCAATCCCAAAAGCCTGTACCTTCCAGCATCAATAGGGCTTGAAATACTACTGTAGACCTGATTTTGTATCTTCATCATCCCACTCCAAATCATTCCACCATTGCGATGCGCCTCTTATTTCTTTTATGGCAGTTGCATTTTGGGTAGTGAATGGCAACTTCTTGATTTGATTGCAATTGATCACTTCAAGTTTCTCTAGATGCTGCCATGACTGGTGGTGTCCGCCCAGGGTCTCTAATTTGGGAAGCTCCTTCAATTTCATTATCCGTAGGTTTGGAACAATGCAACTCGGAATCAATGTCTGGCTTGAATGAGCATTCTCAACAAGCTCCTCTAACAACCCCTCAGATGACTGGCTTGAACTAGCATTTTCAAAGAGCTCCACCAACTTCCTACAATGGCTAATTGTGACTTTTTCTAGATTTTTTAAAGTCGGTATAATACTACTTGAAGAGAAGAGATTTTTTAAGTAGTAACATTCAGACGCTTCTATTATTCCAAGTCTAGAAAATCTCAGATGGAGATAGTGAACTAGTTCTGAAATGGACTCTAAATCCAGACGACGAAGAGTAAGTTCCTCAAGGGTCCGTAATGGGTAAAATTTGGTACCACTAACTCTTGCTGGATGAAAATTTAAGTCACAATATGTAATAGTTAGTGATCTCAAACCAATAAATCGATATTCTTCAGGGAAGTCTATAGGAATTGTTTGTAGATTTGCTTTTTGCACCAGCAACTTCATCCAATTCTCATCAGAGTCAGTACTAGTAGCCCTGTCAGACCACCTCATCATTTGTACTGCTTTTGCATTAGTTGGCCTTTTATGAATGACAACATGAAATCTTTTTAACCTTTCTATCCAAGAAAGATCTTCGAATGCGAGGTTATAGGAATTGAAGTTAATTAATAGAGCACTCAATCAGTCGAGGCATCGTAGCTCATCAAATGGTGTTTGTCCCCTTTCTAACTCACTCCTCGCACCCCAAGTGTAGAAACTTTTTGTTGTGTCTATAATTTCTAAACGGGACAACTGGGATATAATTCCATTTGGAATATATCTCAAGGAAGTTTTTGATAGATCTAATAGCCTGAGATTGGTTAAATTTTCCATTCCTTCTGGCAATAACTTGAGATCACTGAAAAAGCAATCAAGCACTTCCAAATTATGAAGATTTCCTACCGGGGGTAATATAGTCTTTGACATCTTCGTAGTATAAGAGCCCGGAGTTGACTCAACTAGACAAGGGAAATAGGCAGTGTACGGATGTGAGTTTGACTCAGATTCAAGACATTAAGTGCTTGAAATCCTAGAAGGAATCCTTCTGGAACTATCGGAAGATGAAAATTAGCTTGTAGAAGCAAACTTGATACCATTGGACATTGTGTTGTACAATCAAGTAACATTGCTATATCATTGTACATAAAAGAAACTCTCTTGAGTGATTTTGACAATGCACCCACTGAAATTCGATTCAAACCAATTCCTGACTGAACGAGTGACCTATTATTACATCCATCTGACTCCGAGGAGGAAGAGGATGCAATCCATAGGGCAACGTCACGAACTATGTCATGCATCTTCACTGTTTCCATTGTAATACCTTTTTCCAACAAGCAAGAATCCTTGAGATTTTCAACCAAAGCAATTCCCCTATTCATTGAATCCTCATAGTTTCATAGTTCATCATCTACCAAACCTTCAGCAATCCAGCATTGCACAAGTTCCTTCACTTCTATTTCGAAGTCTTCTGGATATAAAGAGCAATACAAGAAACAAGATTTGATATCCATACCTTGAAAAAATAACGAATCATAACTCCACTTGAGGGGCCTGTACACCTTATCCTCAATGCCTTTGATGCGAGGCACTGACCTTCGCAAAGCATTTAAGGCGTCGTGCCACAATGCCTCTATTGTCTTCCCTCTCATGGAAGCCCCAATAATGATGATGGCTAGAGGCAATCCACCACATTCTCTGCTAACTTTCCTTGCGATTAGCTCAATATGTTGTATACCAGCTACCTTCCCAGCATTTTGAGTAAACAGTTGCCAAGATTCTTCCTCGTTTAGAACATCCACTTTAACATCTGTATCTGTCTTCATTTGCCGACAAACATCCAAAGAGCGAGAGATCAAAATTATCTTGTATCCCATGTGAAATTCATCACGTTGTGGGACACCTAAATAATCCAAATCAATTGCCTCCCAAACATCATCAAGAATGAGGAGGAATCTTTTCTCCCTTTGAAATCGTTCATGAAGTCGGTTTGCTGTACTCTCCATGCTTTTCCCTGCTTTTGCCACTAAATTCAATCTTTCCAAGAGTTGTGTTTGGAGCCTTTTCAAGTCCAATTCCTTGGAGACGGTGACCCATATAATGATGCTGAAACATTGAGCAGAAGCAGCAGCAGTCTCGAGCTGGTTGTTCAGGTTCTTGACCAGAGTAGTCTTGCCAACTCCGCCCATACCCCAAACTCCGATCCTACTTACACCATCATCATCATTCAACAAATCCATAACCTTCATTAGATTTTTGGAAGCTGTCGATTGCCCTGCAATTGAAGGCCCCGGGATGTGCTCGACTTTTTTCACTTGGTAGTTTTCAACCACCATGCCACTTGGAAAATTGGCTGCTTCAATGAGTCTTCTAACCCCGGTGAGGTTCTTGTCTACTTTGACACCCAGTGTCCAGTAGCTTCAATGAGTCTTCTAACCCCGATGAGGTTCTTGTCTACTTTGACACCCAGTGTACAACCAAGGCAGCAACTTGGTGTTGTTGGACAACATTTACCGCCGTTGGATTCCACACTTGCTTCTATGGAATTCACTTCATTCTTGATGTTTTCAAACTCTTCAAGCCACTTGGTCACTGCTGGTGCAGCTACATGGCCACTTCTTTCTGCTGCCTCAATCTGTCCTTTCAAGTTGTTTCCAAGACTTAATAGATTTCCCATTTCCTTCCTGAGTTTTTCGAGGTTTGATCGGAATCTGATCATGCTCTTGATCTTAGGATAGATAAAGCCACATAAATGCTGACCAACTGCTACAAGACCTCCAGCCATAGAAGTGATCGCAGATATCATAACTAGTGAGATGCAAACACAATCAAATGCTGGAAGAGTGATGATGAAGAAGTTTCACAACCCTTAATATATCATAAAGCTCAAGAAGAAGGGTTGTTTGATTTCTGGTCAACTCATTGGATGTAACGAAATGGAATTTTTTATTTTTTAGAATAAATAATGAAACGGAATCATAAGACTTGTTATTTCTAATTTCCCATAGAGTATTTTTATTAGAAAAATTACAGATCAGTATAAAAGATTAAAAATAATTATAAATATATGGGGAGTGTAATTTTTTCTATGAAAAAAATCACAACAAATATTGCTATATGACATTTTGATAAATAATTTCTTTATTTCCTACTGTCTTACAATTTTTCTCATTTTTAGTCCATGAGTACTACTCTATTATGAGTGCATTAAATACAATTACCCCAAAAAAAGAAGATATTTAAAATATTTACACAAGCGTGAAACTGCTGTTTCTACTTATTAAATAAATTTAAAAACTAAACGCTTTAATTTTTACCTTTTAATTTGAAAAAGAAAAGAATACCAAATAGGAGCTATGAAAAGTAATTTAAAGTTAATGAGCTATGAAGAGCCTTTTCCTCGTCTTTTCTTTGAAGTTTCTTGCATCCTATGAATTCCACCAACACCAGGTCAAGAAAAACACGCAAGTCCAGAAAAACCCGTGAAATGACGAAGGAGCCATTAGTTATCAATCACATTATTAACACTCAGAAGTCGTCCTCCCTCTACATATTATACAAGGATAATGGAGTTTTTAACCTACGATTTTGGTGAGAGTTCTAATATTTCAATCTTAATTTTTTAATTTTTTGATTAAAAAAAATCTCAATATTTATTGATTTTTCTCAATTCATAAGTCTTTTTGACTTCTCTTAGAGTTATTACAGTATCCTATTTAACTTTTTCTATACACCATGATTAGTGATAGGATTGTTAAATTATTTTTTAAAATAATTTTAAAAAATAATTTTTATATAAAAAAAAATCTATATATTATATAAGAAAAATGTAGTTTCTAATCCACAAGATTTGTGGGAACTTTAATATCTTAATCTTAATTTTCTAATTTTTTGATTTTTTTTTTTTTTTTTGAAAAACAAAAAACCTCAACACTTATCGACTTCTCCCAAACATTTTTGACTTCTCCCATATACACACTTTTCAACTTCTCCCATACATATTGCAGCCATTTTCACTTCTACGACATAATGGCCCGTTTGGTGTAGCTGTTAAAACAGATTATAGACTATAGCTTAACAAATTATAGATTATGACTTTAATCCGAAACTGTTAATATGTTTGGTGTAATTGTTGGATTATAGATGTCACACCCCAAACCCGGGCATGACAGGCCGTGGCCCACAGAGCCTTAGCGCAAGGCACACGTAAGCCTAAACACGAATCTATAAGCACATTGAATAACTATACAGTAGTCCAATAATAAATAACTAAAACTCAATCCAGTGACATGCCACAATTATAAACGGCAAAACCAACCGTATCAATTCCATCCAAACTTATGGGATATAAACAACCCACATATCAAAATAATCCTAAATGAACCCCAATAAAAATAAAAATAAATATGTATAAACTTGACATAACAATCTAAAACAAAATACATGAATGTCCTAGAGGTCCATGCAATTGAGTCCCCACTACGCCATGAGTTCACTCTAAGTCCTTCTAACATCTGAAAATGATAAACAACTAAGTCAACTGATAGCTCAGTGAGTAGCAAGATAGATAGTATATATAGTTTTGAAAACATGGATCAAATCCAAAATAAGATATATAACACAGAAACTAGATTGGCATACACTTTTGATAAAGATAATTTGTTTCAAAAAGAAGGTTCCACAGTTCAACAGTTAAAATACTCATGTCTCTCAAGAACATGATAAATGACATTTTTCATTTAAAACAGATTACAACATGAACACCAATAATTTTTTGGGGACCAAGAATAATAAGTAACATGCCGCGCAGTTCTTAAGGCAATAAGCCCGTTAGATCCAATATCGAACCAAGAGTCATCCTCGAGGTGGCAACCCGGGCCTTTTCTCTAAGACGATCCAATTAAAGGTCACCTAGCCCAATCCAGGTCTTTTTCTTACAATTGTTGAGCACTAGAGTCATCACGGCCCAACCCGGATCTTTTCCCTAGTGGCCAGAGTCACCACACACGGTGGAATAATTTCCCTGGACTAAATATACAGATGGTTCCGATAATTAATACAATTCAGTTTCGCAAAACATGGTAGTTCACCATTATAAACATGAGACCATAACAAATAGTTTACAGTATGCCAAGTTTACACATGTTTCAAAAATAATTTAATTCCATTGATACTATAATAATTTATCAAAACAGTTTAGTCCTGAAATAATAATTTAATTTTTCAACAATTCAAGGTAGGGGAACATTTATAAAAATATGTAGCATGCAATTACTCACCTGAAACGGAACAATGTAATCCTCGAATAGAGTATAAAAGTCCAATTGGTGCCCTGAACCAAGTATGAAAACTACACGTCACTACTAATTTAAAAACACTAAAGAATAAGAACTAAGTAACCCCAAACTAAAGCACACTAACATGGCTCAACCTAACTCACCGTTACTCTTAAATATTATTGTAGACACCCCATTTTTTATTGTCCTCAAGACTTGGACATCACCATTTGAACACTCGGTGATCATTCATGTTTATGTTCATTTTGAGTTCCCGGAGGTCTGGGCCGCGCACCTTGCCTCAGGATCTCTTAACTGGACTTTTCTGTGCTTGGTTTTGTACCAAGAACTTGTTTGTTTTTGCACCTGAGGGTAGAGAGTAGCTTGTTAGCTATCCCCGATACCCACCAGCCTTGGCTTGAGGCCACCGGCCCTATTTTAATGCTACCGGCCATTGGTGATGGCCGGTCGGCATTTTATGTGGTCGGCCGACCATTTATTTGGCCGATTGTCTCCTTTTTGGCTCGTACCACCTTTTTGCCTTTTTCAGGCATGATGCATGCCAGCTATGCCAGCTGGAGTGTACGGACTTGTCCTCCATACACGTGTATGAAGGATTTGCCCCTTTGCACCCTTTGCCTCCTTTTGCTCTAGCTTCTTGAGGAAGCTTGAACCCTCTTAGCTTCCTCAAGAAGCTTGACCTTTTGCCTTAGCTTCCCTTAGAAGCTTGACCCCCTTGACCCTTTTGTATTAGCATCCCTTAGAAGCTTTAAGCCTTTATCTTGCTCTATATAAGGAGACCTTCCCTCTCCTTTGAGGAGGTTCAGCAAATCAGAGTTATATAGCATATATACACCACTCTCTCTCTATATCTCCCTCTCTCTCTTCATTTGTGTGTGTTAGAGGGCTCAAAAGTGTGTTTTGTTCTTAGTATTGCACTAAGACACCTAGTGTTACACCATACTTGGATTATTGAGGTCTTGAGGGTTTGTTCTTGAAGTTTAGAGCTGGTTTTGATCAAAAGAGGGGGGCTGGACTTGCTGCTCTTCAAGTGTTCTTCAAGGGTGAGACTATTGCTTTATATTCCCCAATCTTTCACTAGCTTTTAACCTACTTTGCATGCTGTTTTGAGCTTTGTGTATAACTGATAAAAACTCTGATTTTTCATGCTTAAGATGTTTCATTAAGGTCTCTTTTGTGTTTGGGGTCGACCTCCCCCTCTAGGGCCTTGTTTGGCCCCTTTTGTGCCTTCTTTGGTTGAGCTTTGAATACTTTTATGCATTGGCCTTCTCACCACTGAAATCCAGAGGATTTTCAGTGGTGAAGAAGAGGTTTTGAGATCTTGCATGGGGGAGGGACACCCCTCTCCCTTTGTGTCTCATTTGTTCAGGTTTTTGGCTCATAAGGGTGGCATGCATGCTTAGTTGTTTTTGGCTCCATTTCAGAGGTTTTTGGGTGTTATTTGGTCATATTATACCTCTATTTTTGGTCGGATTAATGGCCCCTTGCATGCATAATATACTTTCCTTGTATTCCTCTATTTTGCCTAGAAATGCATCTTGCCATCAGACCATCATGCTTGCATGTTTTTGCCTTGCTTTGTGAAGCTTTTCGTCATATTTCATCATGCTTGAGGTCTATTGGGTACCGATTTAATCATGTTTACCATGTTTGGTATAGCCTCTTTGCATTTTAGCTTGTGAGCCTTGAGTGTGTGAGTCATGAGCATGCTTTAGTTGGGTTGTTTCAGTGATTTGGAATCACTTCTCATGCTATTTCAGTCCCTAATCCATACGTGTATGCTTGCATTCATCATCCCTTTCATGCCTTGAAGAATTGTTCTTTTATGCCATGAAATAGGTCATAGTGCATGCCTTTTGTTTTAGGCATTTGGGTTGCCATATCAGTGGGTTTTGGGGCATATTTTGATGCATTGACACTTTGTTTTCAGTTGCTTAGTCCATGCCATGAGTGGTTGGGATGGTTGTAGTAGAGCACCCTCTTTGTGGCCTTAGATCCCCCTTGTTTTGCATCCATTTCTTGGGCATGTTTTGACTATGATCCATGCATGCTTTGGACTTGTTTTGGAGTCCCCTAGGACCGTTTTAAGTCATTTTAGTCCTTTGGGGTTTGGTTGACATAATCATGGTTTGAACCTCTTTGTTAAGCCTCAAGGTTTTGGGTCATATTGCATGCCTTGCTTGCATGTTTTGCTTGATTTGGCATTATTCTTCATGTGATTTCAGAGCCTATTGTAATGCCATGTCCTCATGTTTATTCCATTTTGCTCATGCTTGAATGTTGTGCATAGTGGTCTAGCTTATGGACCAATATTATGTGTGTATTTGTCTCCCCTTTTGGCCCCTTAATTTGGGTGTTTTGGCCACTGTTTTGGGATATGGCTGAGGCCTCCCATCTCAATGTAAGTCCATCCTTGTACATAGTTGCATATTTGACATGTTGCCTCTCATTACATGCTTGCATTATACCATGTTTGCATTACATGTTAGGTTGCATTACATTGCATCTTGCATGCTTAACACATTGTACATTTGCATGCTTAGTTTGCATTGCATTTTGCATGCCTTGTTAACTTAGCCTCATGTTGCATGTTTGACCCATGTTGCATACTTGAGCCACATTGCATACATGCATTACATTTTGCTTAGTTTGGGGTGTCAAACCAAGCATGAGGAATGAGGTGTGTTCGTACTCAAAGTAACGAAACATGTCTCAATCCTCGGTCGCCAATGCCCTTGATCTCAACATGATAGGGCGTAAGGCACTCATTCGTTTGTTGCATGCATTTACATTGATTTGCAAACTTGGTGCCTTTGGCCATCATGCATCAAGATGCGTGGTTGGTGGCCCGAGGATCAAGGGCCACACTCCCTTGAGTCTATAACATGATAGGGAGAGTGGGCGTGCACACATTTGCTTGAAAATTCCATGCCATGCCTTGTCTGTCCTCTGTTGCTGTCGAAACAGGATTCTGCAGGAACATTTGGCCGACCGACTACATATTGTGCCGACCGACCATAGATAATTAGCCGATGGCTTAACAAATGCCGATGAATATTTATCAATGGCCGGTGATTTCATACCTTGGCCGGTGGCATTCCAAAATGATCAGAGAGCAATCCGAAGACATCCCTATGATTTTCACAGTCCTCAGAGGTGTAGGACAGTGCAAACAGAGGCAACAATGGCATGGCACCGGGTTTCCGAGCAAGGCGAGTCAAGCATGCATCATCCACGCATTCTGAGGCAGAGCTGCGGCGGTCTCTTTAGTTTCATATTTATGCTGTTTTTGTAATTAATTTGTTAATTAATTAGAAGTTTTGTAATAATTAATTAGCTAGGATAGTTGATTCATTATTCGGCCTATATTATTCTTTCGGACCCTCCGAGCAAGGGCAATTGTGTAATAAGTGTGCGTGAGTGTATGAATGTCTTCCAGCCCCACTTCTTTCTCCCTTTTACTTACTTGCTTTCAATGGTTAGCATTAGGGCATATTTAAGTTAGCATGCCTTATGCTATTCATGTGTGTATCCATACATTTGTCTTGCATGCACCAGGCTCGACGTATCATACTAACTACATTGTATTTCAATTCCAAGTTGAATACGTGTTAGTTGTAGCATCATCATATGCCATCTTAGAATAGCCGAGCCTGTTGTAGTTGCATCTTGCATGTGTTGCATTAGCCATCTTCACATGAACTAGAATCATGCATATGATTACTAACTAGTTTCTGTTTTGGCTTGGAGTACTAGGTGAGCATTTATGCTTTAGCATCTCGCATGTGTGTGAATGTTAACATGATAGCATGCTTACCATGAGGCTATGTGTTTATGTGATATAACTACTTGAATGCCTGTGGGTGAAGGTTGGGTTACTTGAATTGGAACAATGCATTGAATGCGAGTTTTAAGCCCACTTGAAAGTGGCAAAACCATGCTTTCTAAGCCCACTTGAGGGTGGCAAAATTCATGTCTTAGCCTACTCGCAGGTAGCACCATCAAACCTTTTTTCAAATAAACAAACATGAAATGTTTTGTTCCAATTTAGGTGACTCAGTCTATACTTGTTTGCTGTGCACATCACGTAGTAAATCTAGGCTAATAACCGGAATAAGAGCACACAATGTTTTCAAAACTCGATATCATGTTTAGTAGAGGTCGATCTTTGATCAGGCGAGCGGGGGTGCTTACGAAGTGACCTTCCCCAATCGTATCCAAGTTGCCGAGCCGAGGCAACTTTGATGATGACGGACACGTGGCCTTAGGCACAAGTCAGGGCTTCCTAAATTTCCCTAAAATAAATATTTAGGTGGCGACTCTGTATCTGGCAAAGCAGTCCATGTTTGGCACTTCTTTCAAAAAAATCTGTTTTCAAAAACGATTTGCCGGATTTGGACTCTTTGATGATTCATCGGTCTTGCATTGCACTCTACGAGATTAGATACAGGACCGTAACATTGAGTCCTGAACTGTAATTAATTGTAAATAATTAATTGTAAACTTGATTTTCTTATCAAAATAATTATTTACAATTAATTACACCCAAACAGGTTGTTTTCTGCAGCACTTTAAAGAAATTAATGGTTCTCTTAGTATACATGAGAAATCAACGCAAGGCTAAAAATTTAAGAAACTAGACTCATAACCGGTTCCAATAATGCGGATTTGATAATTTTTCGGATTTATACCCAAAGAGAACGACACTTCCGAAGTTTTTGTTTTAAACCAGTTTTCTGGACAGATTTGAACACAGCAGTTAATATAGATTTTGACTCCTACAAATTATGAGAAAATTTAGATATGCAATTCAATATGTAATTAATCTACTGTAAAAATTTCAATTCAAAATTCATTCATTTGATATGGTTTCTTGATTTTTAAAGTTTGTGGTTCTGTACAAAAAAAATTTGGATTAAAAATTACACCCATTATTTCTCATCACCAATCATTGACTTGGCACCCAAACAACACACTCATTTCTCCTATTCCTTCCCAACAAAAAGCAGGTTACATATATGAACTATCACAATATATAGATATAATAAAATAGGACAATACGTTAGAGTTGTTGACCACCAATGTTGCCAAAAGTTTCTCTCAAATCTCTCTCTCTCTCTCTCTCTCTCTCTCTCTCTCTCTCTCTCACGGCTGCTGTGAAGAACAAATAAGATAGGGTTTTGTGTATATTTTATTTAATACTAGTGGTTGGGTACACCTAAAGCATGTGTAGGTCAAATAAATAAATAATATACAAAATGTATAAATATGTTATAAGCAACTTAAATGGTCAGACCAGTATTTATCAAATTGTGGTCTAGAATTCAAGTCACACCCTCTTCTCTATTTATTTTATTTTATTTCATTTTTAAATAAAAAATCTTGCCTCTAAATTAAAGACTTTAACCATAAATTTATTTTAGGTTTTAAAATTAATTAAAAGATCCTCCAATAATATTTAATTTGCACTTAAAGATTCACAAGCAAAATATTTGAGATTGTAAAATAATTATTACTTAATTATTTATTTGATTTATATATTCGGGTTCTCACATCATGCTTTCTTAATACGTTTACCACCCAAATGACCACCATAAATGATGAAACAATGACACCAATTACAATCAAATTGTTGAACATTTATTGGATATCAAACTCTCCCTTTTTCGGTTAAGTTTAAGGCGTTTCCAGCTCTAACTCCAAACCTACACGTGCTAATGACATTCTGTCTGTTGTCACAGGTCCTATTTGTTGTGAGGAAACTGGTTATGACGTATGTACGGTGGTTTGGGGGCTGTTTTGCATTTTCGGCCCCTTAACGCCCTTTTACAACTGAGTTTAAGCCGTTTCTAACTCTAACTCCCAACCTACACGTGCTAATGACATTTCATCTGTTGTGACTTCCGTACGGTGATTTCTGCGTTGTTTTGCATTTTCGCCCCCTTAACACCCTTTTTCAGTTAAGTTTAAGCCATTTTCGGCTCTAACTCCCAACCTACACGTGCTAATGACATTTCGTCTATTGTCACAGGTCCTATTTGACATGAGGAAATTGGTTGTGACGTTCGTACAGTGGTTTGGGAGCTATTTTGCATTTTCGCCCCCTTAACGCCCATTTTTCGGCTAAGTTTAAGCCGTTTCCAACTCTAACTCCCAACCTACACGTGCTAATGACAGTTTGTCTATTGTCACAGGTTCTATTTGACGTGAGAAAACTAGTTGTTACATTCGTATGGTGATTTGAGGGTTGTTTTGCATTTTCACCCCCTTAACACCCTTTTTCGGTTAAGTTTAAGTCATTTTCGGCTCTAACTCCCAACCTACACGTGCTAATGACATTCCGTCTGTTGTCACAGGTCTTATTTGACGTGAGGAAACTGGTTGTGATGTCCGTACGGTGGTTCGGTGGCTGTTTTGCAATTTTCCCTCCTCTAAAACCTTAATTTATTGTAATGTTGGTTGTGAGGTGAATCAAGAATTGGCATTTACACGACAAAAATAAGAGAGCAATACTACATTCACTAAAATTTTTACTAAAACACACGTGTCCATCTATTATTTGATGTTTCAAGAATGTCTAAAAAAAATGATATACAAATCTACTTTTTATGTCCAGTGATGTGTAAATAAGATGATTGATTGATGATTTGAGAATAAATAAGAGAAAAAATTAATTTAGATATTTTAATAAAGTGTCATAGCATTATGTTTGAAAAATGAGTCTAACATTAAGTGATGAAAAGCCATGGTAACAACACTGCATTCCTAGTGAAAACACTGAAAACATCGACCTGCAACTTCTTCAATTATCAACTTGTAATTGAATGCCAAATGTGTAATTTCTCATATCTTCAAACCTTATATTTTTTTTCTACGGGGGAAACATGGATTCTTTGGCCAACTTGACTGGAAATGAATAAAACATATTAAATCAAAATTGTCAATGCATATATACATTCAAATGTGAAACCATACTGAGAACAGCTACAGCCCAAGTGATTTTCTTTTTCTTAGGGTTTAGCACTTGATCTTTTTAGGATCCAGTCATGACTAAACAAGACACTTGTTTGTTTATAGAAAGAACACAAAAATTACCTTTAGCCTCTGCTAAAGAATCAAGATGATCTAATCCTTGGAGTAGACCCGAAAAGTTACTACCATAGGCTTGCCTAGCATAAGAAAGGGGCAAAACCAAACAGTTAGTGTTATGACCAACCAACATAGCGGCTAATTCTTTTACATCATTTTTACATAGGATACTTTGATGGGGGATGGAGAATGGGTTTAATAGACACCTACCAATGGACACTACACCAAGTAGTGCTTAAGAGTTGCCTCTAGCAGTTGTAATGAGGGATGAGGCAGAAAGAAATAAGAAAGTGATATATCCTAGTTAAGAGGACAAGTAATATGTATATTCCCAAACAGGTCTTAAATTGATTCCATACCAAGAGATATTGGCATCAAATTAGAACATAGTGACCAAAGAATGACCATGAAAAGAGGAAAAAAAAAAGTATAAAAAAATAAAAAGAAGAAAACAAAGAAAGTGATGGCAACATCACTCAAATTTTACGTCTTGTGGATTGTTAGAATCTTCTATGCTTATTACTTCCTATATGTGGAACTAATTACAAATACAAACTAAAGTAAGAATGTAAATTAATAGATAGTGCCAATAAAAATTTGGTAAATGAAATTTATTCTTTTATCATCTACTTATCCTTATGATTTATAATCTTTATCAGCTATTAACTGAACGCAACCAATATGTTGCTTCACTCAGGTTCACACCACCAAGATTAAGATACTTCAAAGAAGATAGGTAGACAAGCCAGTTTAAATCCGATGCCCAAATATCATAGTAAAAAACAAATGCAGAGAGGTCAAGATATTGCAAGTTTGACACATTTCCAAGATGAGGTGGAACCATTCCATCGATATATTTGATTGAGAAAGTCTGAGATAACTCAATTTCTCATGTGAACCGATGAAATTTGGGATTGTAATTCCACGGAAATCATTCATGCTTAGATCTAAGTAACTTAAATATTTGTAGTCGAGCAAAGAAGGACTTATCTCACCTCCCAAACACAATGATAAGTTATAATTGTCTACAAGTCCTTCAAACAAACTGCAATAATCTCCTCCTTGGTTTCTCAGGTCAATCTTGAAAACGTTGCCAATGTGTTTTTTGCAACTCACACCCTTCCATCAACAGCAATCTTTGCCAACCCAAGAAGAAAGCCGACCATAAGGCAATGAAAGAAGAAGAAAAATAGTAACATTAAATGTGGTGTATATACTTTGACTAGTCATCTTTGCTTCAAATTAAGCACCACCAAAACATAGCATCAGTACTTGGTAAATAATTAAAACCAAATACATTGGTTTAATTCTGTATCTTTAAATAAGTTTAATTATGATCAAGTTTAAACACAACCAATACAAATTAAATTCACTAACACAACTAATAAAATAAATTTAAAGAACTGAACTCAACCTCTTTAGGTTAGTTGTGTTATTGTATTTAATTTATATTGGTTGTGTGTAAACTTGAGTTGAACTTCACTAACGATTCACAATTGTTGGCTTATATTAAAATTTACCAAAGCATTAAAGAATCAACAAAAATCCATATTAGCTCCCCTGCACAATCTCTTTCTCCCATGCAATGAATTCTTGGTCAATACCTTTGGAGTTAGGACATGTGAGGTGAAAATTTTTGATCAATGATGTAAAAAAATGAAGAAGGCAGTACTTGGTCTTCCTAGTGCCCATGTTGAATGTAAAACAATAGAAACTAATGAGGACTAATAATAACTAGATGTTGAGAGGCTTACCACTAGGAATATGATCTTTATATTTTAAAGGTAAAATTGTGCGGTTATTTCATGACCCTTTATGTTATTGTACCAAAATTCAAAGCAATGCTCCACTTCTCAAAATGAGTGGGAGGACTTCACAATTATTATATCCTTGAGAACTTTCAGATGAGTTACACCTCTGTTAGGATATTCCAATAATAATACAATACAAGAATTGGCTCAACAGGAAGCAAAAACATATTCCACAGGTAATGGTTGGCTTATGAGATTTACATTTAATTAAACATATTACACATGCTTTGTTTTCTAAATCACTTAATTTTCACATGTGTTTTGGCCATTTGCTCCCATTCACATGTATCTCATTGTTTTAAAAAATAAAAAAATAAATCATTGGGGCATTTCATCAGACACTTGCAATGCAAAATGTTCATTATGTATTAACATCACAGAGGCTGCTAACGTGTTTCAACAAGTCCATTATTCAACATTCACAAAACATTTTAGCAAGTCTATTATTCATATCACACAACTTTTCATCATGGGGATTAAATGCAAGTTAAGTGGAGAGAATTTATTTAAAAAAAAAAAAAAAGAACTTACCTTTTCTTGGTTGTCAATGGAGGACATTTAGGGATCTAGGGCTGCTAATGTGTTTGGGTAAACAAAGCTACTCAACCGATGTAGAGAAGGGACATTAGAAGGCCAACGCTGGAAGCCCTCCACTGCCGTCGATGAGTTCATTGATGGAAAGAGAGAGGCCAAATTTGATGCTATAGGAATGTAGGTTTATAGAGATAGAGAGAGAGAGAGAGAGAGAGAGAGAGAGAGAGAGGTTGAATGAAAAGAAGATGAGGGAGAAGAATCTAAAGAGAGTGATAGTTCAAAAAAAAAGAATCTTAAGAGAGGGAGAGGGACGCCGAGGAGACAAAGAGAGAGAGAGAGGCGCTGGTTTTGTTTAGGGTTGGGAGAGAAGAGTGAGAGCGTGAGATATTAATTATATATATGGTTATTGGCGACAAAAATTTTTTAGTCGCTGAAAGTATTTTATAAATTCCTTCAAAATATTTGAAATGTCTCCCTCCAAAAATTTTAACTCTTTGGTGACTAACATTCTTTTTTGTCGCTGAAAATAAACTTTTGGCAACTAAAATTTGGTCGCCAATAGTAAAAAATAATTTTTTATTTTCCATTTGGCCACTAAATGGTTTTAGTAGCCAAAACTCAATATACAGCGACTAAAATTCTTTTTTGTCCCTGAAAATAAACTTTTGGCGACCAAAATTTTGGTCGCCAAAGGTAAAAAATAATTTTTTTATTTTCTATTTGCGACTAAATGGTTTTAGTAGCCAAAACTCAATATACGGCGACTAAAATTCTTTTTTTGTCACCAATTCTAGCATTTTTAGCAACTAAATTTTTTTAGTCGCCAATAACCAAAATACCCCGACTAAAAAAAATTAGTAGCCAAGTATTTTACTTTTGCCGACTAAAAAAATTTTTGGTCGCCAATTCCACAACTTTTGGCGACTAAATTTTTTTTAGTCACCATTAATGCATTTTTTTGTAGTGTGTGATCATATTGTAGTTAGTTCAATGGTTCTTTTTTTTCATTTATTTTTTTTATTATGAGAAAAATGTTATTGTAATTAGAAAAACATGAACAGTCACAAAGATAGGCATAACAACTCTATAACAACCAAACTTAAACCCAAATACTCAACCATTCTTTCCAAGTGTTCGGCACATCTACACCACAAAAAAAAAAAAAAAAAAAAAAAAAATTGTGATTTGTATTTTGTCTAGCAAAAAAATATATATATATAATTTGATTTTTTAACTCACTGTGTTTTAAAAAAAAAAAAATTATTGTGTTTTTTAACTATCAATTAACTTAATTTGTGATTTGATTTTTAACTCATTGTGTTTTTTGAAAAAAAAAAATAGATTGTATTTATTAGATTTGCATAAAGTACCCATTATTGATGATGATTAGATTGGATTTTGAAAAAAAAATTTATAATTGCTTTTTTTAACTCACTATGGTTTTTGAAAAAAAAATTATCGTGTTTTTTAACTATCAATTGACTTAACTTGTTATTTGATTTTTAACTCACTGTGTTTTCTGAAAAAAAAAAAAAAAGATTGTATTCATTAGGTTCACATAAAGTACCCATTATTGATGATGATTAGATTGTATTTTGAAAGAAAACAAAATTGTAATTGATTTTTTTAGCTCACTAGGTTTTTTAAAAATTAATTATGTTTTTTAACTATCAATTGACTTAATTTGTAATTTAATTTTTAACTCACTGTGTTTTTTGAAGAAAAAAAAATGGATTGTATTGGTTATGTTCATATAAAGTACCCATTATTGATGATAATTAGATTGTATTTTGAAAAAAAAATTGTAATTGATCTTTTAAACTCACTGTGTTTTTTGAAAAATAAATTATTGTGTTTTTTAATTATCCATTGACTTAATTTGTGATTGGGTTTTTAACTCACTGTTTTTTTATTATGAGCAAAAATGTAATTGTATTTTTAACTACCAATTGACTTATGTGATTAGGTTTTAATTCATTGTGGTTTTTGAAAAAAAAAAATGGTTGTATTTTTTAACTATCAATTAACTTAATTTGTGATTGAGTTTTTAACTTACAGTGTATTTTGACCCCAAAAAAAATTGATTATAAATGATTGTGTTTTTTAAATATCAATTAAAAAAATTTTGTATTTTATCTAGCAAAAAATAAATAAATTATAATTTGGTTTTTCAACTCACTGTGTTTTTTGAAGAAAAAAAAATAATTCTATTTTTTAACTATCAATTGATTTCATTACTTTTTTTTTAAAATTATGAGCAAAAATGTTATTGTGTTTTTTTACACGGAAAAATTAGTCTAAGGTCCCTCTCCCATTTTTAATAATGAGAGAGATCCACAATATTATTTTATAATGACTAAGGTCCCTCAACCCTACACCCATATATTACAGAGAAATTTGACTCTCTCAAACCAAATCTCATTTCTCTCTCTCTCTCTCTCTCTCTCTCTCTCTCTCTCTCTCTCTCTCTCTCTAAATCCAAACCTCTCCAAATCTCTCTTCCAAAAACAAATCAGAATCGGAATCGGAATCGGAATCAAAATCCAAACCCAAATCCAAATTCATAGTCGAAATCGCATTCCCCCTCTTCTTCACCTTCAAGAGACTTAATTGCTTTCCCCAATCGATCGAAGCTCTTCGATCAAGCTTTAACTTTCTTTCCTCAGTCTGTAGCTCGAGACATCCCAGCGAGCTTGTCAAGGACCAATGATGGCTTGTCGAAGGAGAAGAAGAAAGGGTTGCTGAAAAATCTGAGAGGGCTATGGCGGAGATACGTTGACTAGTTCTATTAGCACAAGGATTTGGCGTTGTATTTGGATGTGAGTCGAATCAGATTCAAGGATGATTTCGTGGAGGAGATGGTGCCCAAGTTTCAGGCAGCTTTCAAAGCCATGGAAGAGCTTGAAAAGGGATCGATTGCGAATCCTAATGAGGGGCAAATGGTTGGGCATTATTGGCTTCGAAACCCTAGGCTTGTGTAGACCGCCCCGAACTCCGCTCCGTGTGTGAGGGCGCGAATCGTAGTTCTAGCTACTACAGTTCGGACTCCTGTCACGGTTCCGAATCTAATCTCACAAAGTGCAATGTAAGACTGATAAATCACCAAACAGTCCAAATCTAGAAAATCATTTTGGAAAATCGATTTTAATCAAAAAGCGCCAAACATGGACTGCTTTGCCAAATTTCAGAGTCGCCACCTAAATATTTTGTTTTTGGGAAATCTAGGAAACCCTGACTCGTGCCTAAGGCCACGTGTCCGTCATCACCAAAGTTGCCTCAGCTCGGGAACTTGGGTATGAAGGGGGAAGGTCATGAAATGCACACCCTCGCTCGATCAAAGGATCGGCCTCTACTAACATGATATGTTGTTTTTTAAAACACATGTGTTCTTATTCCGGTTTATTAGCTAGCCTTTACTACATGATGCGCAATGCAAACAAGTATAGACTCAATCACGGGGATTGGAACAAAACAACTCATGTTTGCTTTTGAAAATGGTTTGAAGTTGCTACTCGGAAGTAGGCTAAGACGCGGATTTGCCTCCCTCAAGTAGGTTTAGGAAAATATTATTTTGCCACATCAAGTGGGCTTAAAACTCACAATCATCGAGTTGTTCCAATCCAGGCAATCAAGCCTCCACCCACAAGCATTCAAGCAGTTAGCCTCATGGCAAGCATGCTATCATGGCAGTCACTTACACACATGCAAGGATACTAAAGCATAAATACTCACCGAGTACTCCGAGCCAAAAAAGAAGCTAGTTAGTAATCCATGCATGATCCTAGCTATGTTAACAATGCCTAATGCAACACATGCAAAATGAAACTAAGATAGGCTTGGCTATTATAAGATGTCATGTGAATGCTACAATTTGATACATGTATTCAAATAGGAATTGAAATACAATGCAGTTTGAATGATGCGCCGAGCCTGGTGCATGCAAGACAGATGAATGGAAGCACGCATGCAAGCAAAAGGATGCTAATTGAAATATGCACTGAAAGCGGGTAAATAAAAGGGAGAAAGACGTGGGGTTGGAAGACATTCACACACGCACGCACACTTATTACAACATTTGCCCTCTCGACAGAGGGTCCGAATGAATAAGCTAAGCTAGCTAAGTTAAGCTAATTAACTAATTATTACAAACCAAACTAATTTAACTAACTTAGCTAATTAATTATTACACAACCGAATTGAAACAAATAGCTATACTAAGCTAGTTGAGATATTACACAACAAATTGAATGACTAATCACACAAACTAATCATAAGCAACGAAATGGCCTCGCGGGCAAGGAAGAGATGCATGCTCAGTCGGCTTCGCTCGGAAATCCACTACCGTGCCTCGTGATGCCTCTGTTTGCACACTTCTGGACTTCTGAAAATGGTGCCAACTTCCAAGGTACTTATGACCCACCTTATGAACACTCTGATGGATGATCGGCCAAGAGGAATAGCCATCGGCCAGAGTTTATGGCTATCGACCAATTTTGATAGCCGATCGGTAGACTTTCTGGCCGGTCGGCAGCTTTGATGGCCGGTCGGCCACTGCTTCCTGCAAATTCTCCCTTTGCTGCAACAGAGCACTAACAGAGGCATGGCAGTGTATTTGCAAGAAAATTTGTGTGCAACCACACTCCTTATCATGTCTAAAGCTCAAAGGAGTGTAGTGCTCGGCTCTCGAGCCATCAATTATGCATCTCAATGCATGATGGCCAAAGAGGCCGAGTTGCACAAATCAATGTCAATGAATGCACACAAATACCACATAAGACTCGATGAACCTCCGCCTTATCATACATGATCAAAGGTGTCGGTGACTAAAAAATTAGGCACGTTTCATCACTTTGAGTATGAAACGTGCGGCATTCCTCGTGTTTGGATTGACGTCCAACCCAAACACAATGCAACACACAACATGCTAACACAATGCAATGCACACAACATGCTAACACAATGTAATGCACACAACATGCTAAACATCATGCGATGCAACAACATGCAAACACAATGAGTATGGCAAGTTAGAGCCCTTAAGTATTGAGACTAGTGAAGGACATAACACAAGGGCCATGTAATTTAACACTCAATGGACCAAACCAAACTCAAACAAGCCTCATGCATGCCAAGACAATGGCCAAAACATGCTGAAAATGATGTCCGAAAGCAAGTACAAGCATGCATACACATTGGTTCACAAACAAGGCATGAAGACATAACTCTCAAACACACTGAAGAAGTGGAAAATGTAAGAGTGTGGCAATGAAATATGCTCTGAAATCACGTAAGGAATGATGCCAAATCATGCACATAACACAAGCATAACATGCTAAGAGGCTCAAAGCTTAAGGCTAGCAAAGGAACTTACACCATGGCCATATCAAGCAAGCCCCAAAGGGCCAAGGTGACTCAAAATAGTCCCAAGGCAGGTCAAAACAAGGCTAGAAACATGCTTGAACAGGGCTAACTCATGCTAGAATGGAAGGCACAAAACACGACGCATACAAGGCCAATAAGGAGGATTATATTACACCTACCACAACCAAGCATGAGATGACTTCACCAACAAAAATCAGAGTTATGGCATGTCAAAATAACACCAAAAATGCACTGAGATGGCAGCCCAAAAGCTTAGGCAAGATGGCATACATATTGGCTCATATTTAAGGCATAAAGCACAACCCCTCCAAAGCATTGAAAGAGTGACACATGTGAGTGTATGGCCATGCAACATGCTCTGAAATCATGTATCAAGTAATGCTAAATCATGCAAATAGCCCAAGCAATGCATGCTAGTGGGCTCGAAACACAAAGCTAGTGAGCAAGAATGAACTATGGCTATACAAAGCAAGGCATGCATGACCCAAAACACTTAAAGCAGAGCTTAAGCATGGAAAAACATGAGTAAAAGCTTGCTGGAGTTGAGCCAAAAACATGCTAGAATGATGGTCAAAAGCATGATGCATGTTAGGCTAGTGAATGGAAATGCACTACAAGTGCAAGGAGCATGCAAGAGGCTATCAAACCAACTCTTGACAGAGCTATAACATGCTAAAATAATGCCTAAGACATGCTAAGATGGAGCCAAAACAAGCTTAACAGACATGCCACTTTGATGAGCCACAAGTAGGATTACACTACTCATACAAGAAGCATAAAAGGGGTCACCAAGATAGCCAAAAATAGAGTCATGATAGGTCTAAAAGGTCACAAAAAAGTGCTCAAACAAAGCCTCAAGAAGATAGAACTACATGCTCTTTTAATGAGCCATCAACACAAGCAAACAAGAGAAGAGGAGGGGGGGATAACCCCCTCCTATTTAAGACCTCAAAACACACTTTCCACCACTAAAATTCCTCTAGAATTCAGTGGTGAAGAGGCCAAACAAAGGCTAAAACAAAGGCCTAAAGTGATGGCTCAAAAGCCTAGCAAATATGGCATGCAAGGGAGTAGACCACCCCCAACACCAAAGAAGCCTCAAACAAACATGTTAAGCACTTAAAATCAAAACCTTTTTTAGTTGAAAGCAAGGCCTAAAATAGTATGCAAAGGGGGCCAAACACTTAAGCAAAACAAGGCTTAAAAGGGGTTACAACTCACCCTTGAATAACCACAGCAAGCCAGCACTTCTAAGCCAAAGAAAACAAACTTTGAGAGTCCAAACAAGGTCCTCTAGTACCTCAGCAAATAAGCAATGGTGCTTTACTAGGTGTTTTAGTGCAAAAATGAAGACAAAACACACTTTTAAGCAATATATATATATATAGAGAGAGAGAGGGAAATATAGAGAGAGATATATGTTTTGTATATCCAATTTTCAAAACCTCTGGAAAGGGAGAGGGACCTCCCTTCTTATAGAAATTCAAGTCCTAAGCTTGTTGGACAAGCTAAGGGCTTGGTTCAATCCCTCCATACATGTGGAGGATGAAATCTGTGCTCACCAGCTATCACAACTGGCACAAAAATATCTGCAAAAAGCAAATAAAAAGGCCTCGGCCAACAAACATGGCCGACCGGCCAAAAAGGATGCTGACCCTTTTTGCCGACCGGTAACCACTGATGGCCGATGGAGAGAAAACATGGCCGATGGGCACAGGGCCTGGCCGATGAGTTGGAGGGCTAACCAAAAGGCCATCCTCTTCCCTCATAAACAAAACCATAAGCTCTTGGTCCACAACCAAGCACAAAACAGACAAGTTGAGAGGTTCTAAGGCAAGGCACATAGCCGAGACGTTCAGGAACTCAAAATGAACACGAGTATGGATGATCATCGAGTGTTCAAACGACGACGTCCAAGTCTTGAGGACGATCAAAAATGGGGTGTCTACAGTTACCCCTCTTTGACAGAACTCAAAAGTCATAAGATGACGGGAGTGAATGTTAAAGCCCAGAGACGACCCATTTTTGACAAGGCCAAAGACTTAGACAAACATACAAAGTAACAATGAGATCCGCCCGCAGGCAAGGGCAGAATGCAAACGACATGCACGATGCGGAACATAACTTTCGATTACGCAAAGAGGGCTATAATGAAACATTCATGCAAAATAAATACAACAATTTAAGCAAGCGAATAAGAAACGACAGTCTCACACATTCCAACAGAAAGGATGTAAGAAAATTATACAATTCTCACTGCGTCTCACGCGGAGAAGGCTAAAAGCGACTACCAAGAATACCCGGAGTCTCAAACGAAACACCTCCTAGCGTATTAAATGCAAAAGGAGAAAGGCATTCAAACGCATGCCAAACGCGAGAGGAGAAGGGTACGTCCAAACGCATGTCAAACGCAAGTGGAGAAGGGTAGCAGTTAAACTGAACCGAAACTTCTCTTGAATGAACCGTACATACAATATCGTCTGGTTTCACCATCTTCAAATGAACCATACATACAATATCGTGCCTGCACAAAAGAGAGATTTTGACAAGCACAATATGATAGGAACACATGATCAACACTATATCAAGATACAATTTCAATACAAGATGAACGCGTGTACATATGATGCCGATGGAAAGGTGCATAGCAATGCAAGTGAAAAGTGCACAACAATGCAAGTGAAACGTGCATAGCAATGCAAGTGAAAAGTGCATAACAATGCAAGTGAAGAGGTGCATAACAATGCAGGTGAAACGTGCATAACAATGCAAGTGAAATGGTGCATAACAATGCAACTGGAACGTGCGTGACAACGCAAGTAAAGAGGTGCATAACAACGCAAGTAGAGTGTACGTGACAACGCAAGTAAAGAGGTGCATGACAATACAACTAGTGTGAGTGACAACGCAAGTAAGGTGGTGAATGATAATGCAACGAGTGTGCGTGACAGCGCAAGTGTAGACACCCCATTTTTGACCATCCTCAAGACTTGGACGTCATCGTTTGAAGACTCGATGATTATCCATGTTGGTGATTGTCTTGTGTTCTCAGAGGTTTCAGCTACGTGCCTTGCCTCAAGACCGCTCGACTTGTCTGTTTTGTGTTTGGTTTTGCACCAAACACGTGTTGTTTTGCTTCTGAGGGTGGGAAATGGCTTGTTGGCCATCCCCTCACATCACCGGCCATGGCTTGAGGCCACTGGCCCTGTTTTCTTGCTACCGGCCAAAGGTATTGGCCGGTCGGCATTGTGTTTGGTCGGCCGGCCACTTATTTTGGTCCATCGGCCAATTTTTCTGGCCGAGACCTTTTCTTGAGGGAGTTTGAACCTTTTGAACCCTTGTTTTAGCTTCTTGAGGAAGCTTGAACCTTTTGAACCCTTGGTTTTAGCTTCTTGAGGAAGCTTGAACCTTTTGAACCCTTGGTTTTAGCTTCTTAAGGAAGCTTGAACCTCTTGGACCTTTGTTCTAGCTTCTCCAAGAAGCTTGAACCCTTGTCTAGCTTCTCCAAGAAGCTTGACCCCTTTGCCTACCTTCTCCAAGAAGTTTGGCCTTTTTGCTCCAAGCTTCTAAGAGAAGCTTGGCCCCTTTGCTCCAAGCTTCTAAGAGAAGCTTGCACCCTTGTTCCTCTATAAAAGAAGAGCTCCTCTTCCATTGCAAGGGTTCCAAGAAATTCGTCTAAGGCAAAAACCATACACTTCCCTCTATATCTCTACATTCCAAGCTCCAAACTCCATTGTTCTTGCCCCTTTGCACACCAACTCTTGGCCTAACACCTCCATCATTAACCTAAGGATATTGGAGGCTATTTTCAGAGGCTAAGGGACTATTTTTTTGGACCAAGAAGCTGCTGTCCCCTTTTGGCTACAAGGGTAACACACTTTACCCTCTTTTGGTTTTTATTTTGCTTCATCTTTTAGCCATACTTAGAAGCATTTTCAAGCTTTGTCATAAATTGAAAAAATTCTTATTTTTAGCTCCTTTTGAAGTTTGTTTAAGATTACTTTTGTGTTTGGGGTTCTTTACCCCCTCTTAGGCCTTGTTTGGTCTCATTTTTGTGAGCTTCGGGACCACCTTGTCTTGGCCCTCCCACCACTAAAATCCAAAGGGATTTCAGTGGTGGGGATGATGCTTTAAAGTCCTAAGAAAGAGAGGGCCATCCCCTCTCCTTGTTGTCTTCAAAACTTGTCATTTTTGCCTCATATGTGAGCACCTTGTTTAAGTTCATGTTGGCCATGTCTTAGCTGGTATTTGGTGTTATTTTGCCATGATATAGCACTATTTTAAGTTGGTTTAGACACACCATGCATGCTTTGCATACTTGTCTTGTAATGCCATGAAATTTTCTTAACATGCTTTGTGCTTTGAGCCTTGTTTTTAGCATGATTTTGGCTTAGCTTTGTGAAGCTTTTATGCATGTTTTAGTATGCTTGAGGTCTATTTTTGATTGTTTGGGTTATCCATGACTTGCTTTGTATAGCTACCATGCAATCTCCCTTGTAGGCCTTGAGTGTTGGCCCCTCTAGCATGCTCTCCTTGCATCATTTCAGTGGTTTGGCACTACTTATCATGTCATTTCAGTCCATATAGCATGCTTGTATACTTGCATTTATGGCTCCTTTGATGCTTCAAAAGGTTTGTGTTTTATGCTCCATGTTTGGACCTTTGTGTATGCTTCCTTTTGTAGGCCATTTAGATGTCATCTAAGTGTGTGTTGGGCCTTGTCTCGACCTACATTGGGACTGTTTTGAGTCCCCTCGACCCTTTGGGACTCGCCTTGCATAGCCATGGTTTAAGCCCCTAGGTTAACTTTGAGCCTTGGAACTTGCTTGCATGCTTTGATTGCTTTGTTTCGTTGCTTTGGCACCATCCTTAACATGATTTTCAGAGCTTGATATGTATGCCATATGTCCATGTTTATCTTCTTTTAAGTGTTCAGCCTTTCGACCCGGCGACGTACCAGCCCGAGGTACATGTGTTGCCTCCCAACAGTATTCGCCAGTTCAGGAGCTTCGCGCGAGGTGCTCCGGAGGACCTCCTGCTACGCAAGCCAGAGTCGCACTTATCCTTTGGCGCCGCTGAGGTATACTCTTCCCCTCTACTTTCTGTGTCGACCCGAACATATGTACAAACTGCACTTTTATCAATTCTGAACACATGCATATACCGTATTTCTGACACTGCTTCGCATCTGTTTGTCTTTGAACACAGGGAGATTCCCATGCCTTCCGGGGGTATGGGAACACCATTGCACGCGACTGGTACATGGAGCTACTCGATGATGTCCGCCACATCATCAATGGGGCCGATTTTGGCATATTCTGCATGGGACTCCCGCGCCTCACTACGAGTCGGCCTCTTCTAGGCACGCTAGTGGAGAGGTGGTGGGACACCACCGATTCCTTCCACCGTTCTACAGTAAGGGAGATGACTATGACTCCCTTCGACTTCTCTCTGCTCCCTGGCATCGGAGTAGGGGGTGATCCGATCCCCTTCGACACTGATATGGGTGAGTGGGATGCTGTCCAGATTTTCTTGCTCGGGATTCGCCCACCTCTTTCCCGACCAGGGTTCGTGAGATATTCATGGTTCGAGGACCAGTTCAGGGTACAGACGCCGACGACCCGCGAGGAGGTCGAGCACTACGCCCGGGGGTTCTTCATGTTCCTGTTGGGCACTACTCTCTTCCCCGACCAAGCGAACACCGTCGGCCTCTACCTCTTGAGCGCACTGGTGGACATGACTCGCATCCAGCGCTATGACTGGGGCGGCGCAGGCCTGGCCACACTATATGGATATATGAGTTCCTCATCTCACCGGAGTGGACACCTGCTAGGAGGCTACTGGAGAGCCTAGGAGGTACATCTTTCCCTTCTGCTTTACAGTCCTACTTTACACTATCTGTACACCACGCACACAGCATCACACGCAATCTGCTTTACACTGGTTGTACACTGCACACACTGCACACTATTCTCTGATTTTTGCTTTATCTGCATATTGCTTTACTGATAAACATACTCACTATTGCCCTTTCACATTCTGTAGTTGTGGGTATATGCCTACTTCCCCAGGCTTGCTCCAGAGCCGAAGGTAGAGATGCCCCCCATGGTTCCATATTCACATCGGTATGATGGGAGATACGAGCGGAGGTCGCGAGAGTCTTTCTTGTTCTTCCGCAGATATTTTGACACTGTAGCCGCAGCAGAGGTACATCAAACCTTACAGTTCATTTGAGCTTTGCTTCATTTTGCACTTTCGATAGCAGATAACAACCTGTATATCCTGTCATTTGTACATCACCTGGCAGCCTTGGGCAGTGTTACCTGATGCAGTTAGAGACCAGTATATGGGCGCTCGGGACACTACCCGATTCTGAATTTTGCTTAAGGGTCCGGTCTGCCGGGCATGGTACTTGGGAGAACGATTCTTGCAATAGAGCCTGGCTTACCCGAGCCAGTGGTTCCGATGCCGCCTTCTTCGCATATGAGGTAGACAGAGATGTATACCCCGCAGGAGATGGCCGATTTCACGATCGGTTAGGATGCTGACTTTTTCAGAGATGAGGGCGACTACACCGTCTTCATTCAAACATCTCTCATGCGACCTCTGGCCAGTGCTCGGTGCGATGAGAGAGAGAGACCTGCAGCCACAGCAGGAGGAGCGGGAGGATTGAGGGCGACTCAGGCCCATGGCAGGAGGGGTTCCCGAAGGGGACAGAGGGCAGAGTGGCTAGACCTGCCCACTACCATGACCTGCCAAGGACAGGCTGGAGAGACCTATCAGATTCCCACTGCTCCTCTGTCGGCTGATCACGAGCTCGTCAGCGTATGCTATACTTTACATCTTGTACATTCATTTCATTTCAGTTGATATCCTGCAGATTACTGATTATCTCAACACTTTTGCAGGCTTCCATAGAGTACACTGGGCAGGCTCTGGAGCTGTTGGCTTCGATGATGGGGATGCTGCAGAGGAGCATGGACCTGCTTAGTATTTACGGTATTCTGGTAAGTTCTTTCAATCCCCATTCCAAAACGCTCTATAAACTGCTCCATACTGATCTGATGCATCACATTATAAACATTGCATTTGATACACCACACTCATATACCACTCACGGCACTGATACACTGCATCTCATATACTGGCCACGGCCGTCATACACTACAATCAATCACCACTCATAGCGTTCATACACTGCTCATAGCATTCATACACTGTAATCATACACTGCATTTGATACCATACTCAGCTTCGCATAGCATAACTGATGCATCTGCCGATTTGTTCTTTTTAGGCCCCATTCCAGATACCGGCCACAGCGGGTGCCTCAGCGGGACCTTCAATGCCTACTTTTCGAGCAACAGGGAGAGCGCGACGAGGGACTTCAGCGCGCAGCCGTAGCAGAGCTGGGTGTGCTCACACCGGGAGTAGTTCGCGAGCGCCTACCCCAGATGACGATGAGTTCGATGATGAGGCATTGAGTCCATAGTCGGAGTCGTCTCAGGATGGAGATGAGGCTGGAGACGGTTCAGGTTTAGACTCCGGCAGCGGAGCCGACGGCTGTGGTTCTGGGCCATCGTCGAGGAAGAGGACGATGAGAGATTCCTGTCCTTGAGGCGACTAGCACCGATTTCAGATGCTTTCTCTTTTTTTTTTTGCTTTATTTTTCTTTTTGTTGGTAGTTTTGCACATTGTACTGCCTCAGGCAGGTTTTATTTTCTTCGAAGCTTTGTACTTTTGCAAAAAAGAAACCATGATGGAATGAAAAACAACCTTTTTGATTGAAAAAGTGTTACATTTTACATTCTCAGCATCGCATCGCATTACATTACACAGCATGTAAATGAGATTAAACTTTGTTTGAAAATTGGACACTCGGGTTGCATTGCCTTAATCAAGTAGCAAACCAATCGACAACAAACAAAACGACTCAATAAGCAAAACCAGGACTTGACATGCTAACCAAATGTGAATACAACACAATAAGCAAGACAAGAACTTAACAATCAATGCAAAATACAACTCGATAAACAAAAATGCAACAACTCGATAAACAAATTGAAGTAACACAGACACGACTTCACAAAATCGTCGCAAAAGGGCATTCGAAGTGGAACAAGTCACAAGTTCTCAACACCTCCAACACATGGACAGCTTCAGAGGACAAAAGAAGGGCCATCGGCCACAAGAAATAACCATCGGCCACCAATACTAGCCAATTAGCTAAAAAGATGGTCGGTCGGCTATCATTACTGGCCAATTGGCCAAAACTGACAAGAACCTCCAGAATGCTGCCACCTATCTTCCACTCAACACCTTATCTTCTACAAAAGCCCTAGCTTCATAGTTTCTCCATTTCAACTCAGTTTTTGCACCAAATGGAGACATTTCTTGTCCAAAATCTTGCAAATTGGATTGCTAACTTGGATGGCTCAGAAAAGCTGAATTTCTGGGGCTTTGGAATAAATGCACTATTCACACTGAGCCGCACCCCGCTGCGTTTTCCGTTCCTCCATGCCGCAGCTAAGTGTTGGAATCCGGTAACTCATGTTTTTAGCTTTGGCGGACAAGAGATGTGCCCCACTTTCGAAGACTTCCAGGTTTTGGTGGAGTCCGAGCGTGAGGAAGAGATCTTGCCCCAACTCCATTTTGGTCACATCCAAGCCTTAGGACGGATATGCGGGCTCACTTTGCATGACGCTCGGTCTTTGATTCGCGACGGGGAATTGGACGTCCCCAGCTTGATCCGTTGATTTTCTGATGCCGATGACCGCGGCGATCATCACTAGTAGGGTTTTCGGCAACATGCCCTCTGCTTGTGCATGCTGTCTCATTTCTTGCTTGCCCCAGGTTCTGGAGGATCTAACGTTTGTTTGATTGAGGTTGCCCAAGGCTTAAAAGAGGGCAAGAGCTGTATTGCCATAACACTAGCTGAGACATTGATGGGTTTGGACGCTTTCCATCACCGGGAGACGACTAGATTCGCGGGGAGTCCACTACTACTACAGGTAATATTTCCCACCCTATCTCACATATATTTCTCACATCACTCGGCCCTTAGGCTCTTTTTTTCTCTCAAAACCCTTTTCTCACTTTTCTCTCCACGTACACCTCTCTATTCTTTAATCTCTCATTTTTCATCCCTCCCCAGATAACGTTGATAGATAAGTTGAAGGTTATGGACTCATGCCCAGCATATTCAGCTCGCGGCTATTTCTTCTGATGACGTCTAGTCGATGCCCCTGACGAAGGATGGTGGTGCAAATGGATATGCAGTTTGTCTGCTGTCAACATTGCTTGGCGCTGCCCTTGGCTCAATCTGCCGGCGATGAGTTACAGCATGTCTCGCTAGCTCAGGATTCAATTGATCGGCCTGACACATTGTGTCTTTTACTTCCCATTTCGAATCCGGCGTCAATTTGGATATGATCAGACTTGCCCAGAAGAAGGGATAGAGTGCCCTGCTGCATTTCCAGTCCAAGGCGCACAGCTAGCTCGGTATGCCATAGCATGGAGGACGAGAGAGCTTCTGGTCCCCGTTCCCACTTTCAGTCGCACCCTTTCTGATGAGTGCATAGCTTGGCTTGATGAAGAGGCACAGGTTGGGCCCACTTTGGCATCAGAGGCTTCCACAAGCTCTGGGAGAGGATGCAGGAACACCTGATTATGCCCCAAGTTTATTTGCTTTAATCAGTACTTTCAAGTTTTCATATGAATGTAATAAAAAGCAAGTTCAATTTGTAAGTAGGAGAACTATGTTCTGAAATCAATGTAATTGAAGGTTGTGGGTACTGAAAATTTTCCGTTTGGTCCAAAAATGGTCTAAGTCGTAAAAAGATTAATTTGAGCAAAATCAACTTTTATTAAAACTTTTCAAAACCATTTTCGATATGGGTCACAACTGGACACGCCCGAGATCTATCACTGAGATGTACAACCCCAGATCCAACAACTGGAAAGTTGCCCCTAGTCTGAATAGCACTGCACTGGAGATCACAACCGAGCTCTTGAATGCAGAATAGACAAAGATGACCAACATGATCACACGGATAAAGTTGATTTGGAAGTGTTATGGCTGGACTTCATAATGAAGTTGCCTACGTATCCCGAAGATGGGAATCAAGCCTGACGTAGTTTGGTTAAGGTTCACTCGTGTATTAACCCTCTCCTTTTATGCTCTAACTTTTGCCAAGGCCGCTCTTTCTGGGTTTTCAACCTTACGAGCTCAGTTTTTATTATTTCAAATTTTTCATGCTCTAACTTTTGCCTAGGTCGCCCTTTCGGGTTTTCGGACTAGCGAGCCACTCAGGGAAAGTATTTCTTCAACTTGTCCATGTTGATCGGCTGGGAGAACTCAAGGCCATCTAAATCCATTAGAACAACAGCTCCACCCGACCAGATAGACTTGATGATATAATGGCCAATCCAATTAGGTCTGAACTTGCCCCTAGGGTCGTGAATAGGAGCTCGATTGTCTTTGAGCACTAGATCCCCCTCTTTCAAATTCCTGGACTTAACCTCCTTATTGAAAGCCTTGGAAATTCTTCGTTGGTAACCCTGGACGTGATACAGTGCTTTCAGCCTTCTTTCATCAAAGAGCATGAGTTCTTCGAACCTGCTTTGCTACCAATCTACCTCAGCTATCTGACACTCAGCCAATACTCGTAATGACGGAACCTTAACTTCGATAGGCAGAACAGCCTCCATCCCATAGACCAAGGAATACAGAGTTGCCCCAGTAGAAGTTTGAATTGAAGTCCGGTAGCCCCAAAGAGCAAATGGCAGCTTATCTGGCCAATCCCTATAGGTTTCCACCATCTTCTGCAGAATGTGCTTGATGTTCTTGTTGGCGGCCTCAACTGCTTCATTGGTTTGTGGCCGATATGTAGATGACTTATGAAAAGCCACGTTGTATTTCTCCAACAAGTCGATCACCTCCTTCTTGAAGTGGGAACCATTATCCGAAATAATCTCATTCGGGACCCCATAGGGACAGATGATGTTGTTCCTGATGAACTTAGCAACATGCGAAGCCTTCAACACCGCGTAAGATTGGGCCTCAACCCACTTCGTAAAGTAGTCTATCGCTACCAGAATGTACTCATGCCCGTTGGACCCCTTCGGAGTGATAGCCCCAATCACATCAATCCCCCAGACTGAAAAAGGCCATGGCGAAGTCATGTTGTACAGCTTCGATGGCGGAATGTTCATGCGGTTTGCATGGATCTGACATTTATGGCATCGTCGTACAAAGCCAATACAATCCTCCTCCATGGTGGACGAGTAATAACCCTGTCTAAGGATCTTCCGGGCTAGCATCACCCCGCTCATGTGCGCTCCACACTCTCCTCCATGGATGGCCTCCATCAGGCGCTTGGATTCTTCAGCATCAACACACAGCTTATGCATCCCGAGATGACCCCTCTTGTACAGTTTACCCCCGCAGACGATGAACTGAGCAGCCATTCTTCGAATTGCCCTTTTATCTTTGGCATTTGCCCCTAGTGGATAGACCTCCTTTTCCAAGAAGTTCCAGATGTCGTAATACCGAGGATTCTCATCTTGTACTTCATTTATGGCAGCAATCAGCTCGTAGACCCGCACGAATTTCTATTCGATGATGATCGGACACATCCGGACTCCGAAAAGGATGTCTATCATAGAAGATAGAGTTGCTAATGAATCAGTGAACCTGTTGTTCTCTCTTAATAGATGGGCGAAATTCAGTTTCTCAAACCAAGGAATCAGAATGTCCAAGGTCTGGTGATAGATTCTCATCTTTTCTTCTTTAACTTTCCAATCTCCTTTGGCTTGAGATACAACAAGGTTTGAGTCCCCGATGACATCCAATCGTTTTGCCCCTAGCTCCAGGCCGGCTTCTAGTCCAGCAATACATGCCTTATACTCTGCCTCATTGTTTGACACTTTGAGCCGGAGTTTGAATGCTAGAGGTATGCAGGAATTGTCGGGTGCTATCAGCAACACCCCTATCCCATATCCGTATTGGTTTGACGCTCCGTCAAAGTACATTGTCCAAGTCTCTTCTTCGACATGCAAAATGGCCTCATCTGGGAACAGATATTCAACTACTTCATCCCCTTCAACTGGGTGATCGGCTAGGAACTCCGCTACTGCTCTCCCTTTCACTAACTTGCGTGTCATGTACTTCAGATCAAATTCGGAAAACAGAAGCAACCAATGGACTAGCCTACCCCGTAAGTGTCGGTTTCTCGAAGAGATATTTGATGAGATCTAATCTCGAAACCAGTATTACAGAGTGAGTTAACAGGTAGTGCCTCAGCTTCCTGGTAGCCCATACCAAGGCCAGACAAGCCTTCTCCAGCGGAGTGTAGCGAGTCTCGTAATCCAGCATTTTCTTGCTTAGGTAGTAAATAGCCTTCTTCACTTTGTCCTCAGACTCCTGTGCAAGCATGCAACCCATTGTCATTTCAGACACTAATAGGTACAAAATCAATGGTTTCCCCAGCTCAGGCGGTGACAACACAGGTGAGTTCTGTAAATATTGCTTGATCTGCTCGAAAGCAACCTGGCATCGGTCGTCCCATTGGAACTTCTTTCCTTTCTTCAAGAGACCAAAGAAGGGTTCACAAGTCAAGGTTAATTTTGCAATAAACCGTCTTCTGAATTGCACTTTACTCAGAAAGCCTCGGTGGTGGCATTTCTAAGATGGCCTTGATTTTGGAAGGATCGACCTCGATACCTCTTTGTGTGATCAAGAACCCCAGCATTTTCCCTACTGTAACACCAAATGTACATTTCTGAGGATTTAACCGCAACCGATACTCTCTGATCCGTTGGAAGAATTTTTGCAAGGTGGTGTAATGGCCCTCTCTTTCCTTGAACTTGACAATCATGTCGTCCACATACACCTCAACCTCTTTATGGATCATATCATGCAAAATCGTGGTCGCAGCCCGTTGATACGTAGCCCTAGCATTCCTCAGCCCAAACGGCATCACCCTATAACAATAGGTTCCCCACGGGGTGGTAAAAGCAATCTTCTCCCTATCTTCGGGTGCCATCAAAATCTGATTGTAGCCTGAGAACCCATCCATGAACGAGAGCAGCGCATGCCCAGCAGTGAAGTCCACTAATTCGTCGATATGCGGTAGAGGAAAGTCGTCCTTCGGACTGGCTTTGTTCAAATCCCTAAAGTCCACACATACCCGAATTCTACCATCCTTTTTCGGCACTGGAACTATATTGGCCAACCAAGTAGGGTATTCAGATTCCAACAAGAACCCTGCATCAATCTGCTTGGTGACCTCTTCTTTGATCTTTAGGGCCCAGTCTGGGCGGATCCTTCGAAGCTTCTACTTAACAGGTCGGGCCTCTGGGTCAAGAGAGATCCGATGTTGTACAATCTCAGGATCGATTCCAGGCATGTCTTCGTAAGACCATGTGAAAACATCTTTGAAATCTATTAATAAAGCGACTAAGCGCTCGCGCTCCTCCGAAGACAACGTGGACCCGATCTGGACCAACCGCGGGTCCTTCTCAGTACCAACATTAATTGTGATGATTTCATTAACCAAGGGTTTAACAAACCTCTCCTGCTCTTAATCAAGCAAATATTGCAAAACCGGAGGAATTTCTTCCTCGTTGTTTTCATCAAAATTTTGAAAGTCTTAATTAATGCAATAAATTAAAGGCACAGAAAAGTACTCGGAAGCCACAGCCGTACCATTCTCATTAATAACATCCAGTCCACCTAATTCCTCTGTTACAACAAACTCAAAGGATAAAGAAAAAGACGACCTGGACAGGACAGTGGCATCCGGGTTATCACCCCCAAGAATACCGGACTCAGATTCAGACGAGCTGGAACATGATTCCGACTCCACAGACTCAGTGGAATCAAATTCCAGCTCACTACCTGACCCGGTGTTGCTCGATAAAAAGCCCTCCTCGTATTGCCAAACGAAGAAGGGTGTGATGGATGCATCCAGAATGTTTAAAGATGGGCTCACAGCCGCTTCATTCCTGATCATGGAAATTGAGAAGTTATCCCCCAAGCACTTCGGCATGATCTGAGGATCTGAGAGCAAACAAGCCAGTACTACCCCCACTTCAATTTATGTGCTCTCGGAATCCTCCTCCTTGCACTACTCAACCTCAGCTGGTGGGTCTGTCTGCTCTTCGGCAACATCATCCCCGGACAATTGCAAGTCAAAGAAAATCTCAAACCCCGGCAAGCGCCGCCTCTCTACATTTAGCCATGGCTCCGGAAAGTCGCAAAATGGGAAGTCTTCCCCCTCCCGGACAAAGTGTCCATTCAGGGTCCCCTGGATAGGCCTATGCATCAACTCGTAATGCTTCCTGGCTTGTTTGGCTCTGGCTCTTCCGGCCATCTCTTTTCCTTTCTGCACCCAATCCTCTTTGGTATGCAGATAACCTAGGCCAAAGGTATATGGGTTGTGCGGCACTTTGGCCGATGCTGCAACGCCTTTCCGGCCACTTCACCCTAATTTCATCACGGGGATGTGCTGAAGCTTGTTCATAAGGTAGACAGATTGTGCGCTGACGTATAGCCCCTTATCAATAGCTAGAATGTTCTGTACAACCCGGGCCTCGGCTAGGGTGAACCCTTACAAAAACACATCCTCCGCGCCATGCTCAATCTCCAGAACTGGTGTAGAAACCTCTGGCGGCGGATGGATTGAAGAATTCCTAAAAACGATGGCCACCCCCTTCCCATGGGGGTACTTCAACATTTGGTGGAGGATGGAAGAGATAGCCTTCACCTGTTGCAGCCACGGCCGCCCTAGGAGTAGATTGAAGGTGGCCGAGACATCCAAGACATGAAAATCAATATCTTGTTGCCTTGGACCAACCTGAGTCCAAATCTGTAGGCCCGTATCACCTGGGCAGTAGGCACGAAATCCGCGGGCTTCAACCCGATAGCATATGTCGTCCTCGACGGACACACATTGATAGCAGATCCTGTGTCAACAAGGACCACCGGTATCCATTTCTCTCTACACTCGACAGAGATATAGAGCGGTTTGTTATGATCTGAGCCCTCAGGTGGCAGTTCCTTGTCAGTGAAGGTCAATGTCGAGAAAGCTCCTCCCTGGAAAACTAGCCCTACCAACTATTCGAGCATGGTATCGATTAAAAGTTTGGCCCGGTCCATGGCTGTAAGGACGGCCTGTCTGTGAACTCTTGAGGCCATAAGTAGTCCCCAGATGGAGATGTCTGCTTGGATTTTCTTAAGCTGTTTCAGTACAGCCTCCTCCTCGAGCAGTTTTTTTTTCTGCCTCTCCGCTTCTTTGTCCTTTCCGAACGCCTTTGGTTGATCCAAGTGTGGGGGCTTGAAATACCGCCCACTCCTGGTCATGTGGTCAACCTCTTCAACGTACCAGGTGTCATCCGGTTGGTTCTGCCCCCAATCTTCGTCTGTGTGGGCAAGACGTAAGTCATCGTCTTCCCACCACATTCTGTCAGCAACTAACAAACAGCTGTCTGGTTCCGTTGCAACTATTTCTGTGCTCACAGCATGTTCTGTCCCCGCAAGGGCTTTGGCCTTCCTAGCCCTCTCAAGATCCTCGATCTTTTCTTGCTCAACTCTCTTCAATGTAGCCTCTTGTTTGGCATCTGTTGTACATGAACTACCCGATTCCCGAGCAAAATTCTTAACGCTAGTGCTCTCCGGCGATTTCTCTTGATTCTCGGCCATACCGGCCACTGCTGAAGTTCGTGTGCCTGATTGCCCCTGTTCTGGCTGAGGTGTCTCAACAACATCTAGCTCGTCGCTGAGCCACCCAGTAGTTTCTACTGACCCATCCAAATCAAACCAGTTAACAGTCACGTCCCCCGAATCCTGTTCATTGAAGAATTATAGATTCGCGATATCCTCCTCCAACTGTGCTAGGTCATCCAACCCCTGACTAGGTCCATCCTCCCGAAGCACACTGATCTCCGCCCCAACTGGCAACTCTACCCTCAGCTTGAGCTGATCTGTTGATGTAATATAACCACTCAAGTTGTACGCAAAGCTCCCAAACCCCTCGGGCTCCGAATTATCATTCTCATCTGCCCCCAAAGCCATCCATGTTCTGTTTTCAATAGTCACCACCACCAGTTCTGGTTGGGTTAGGGAGGTGCTCAACATGTACAAGTCTGTGCTGTCCAAGACGAACACCTCAGGCTTGGGTAGGTAGGAGGGTGTGATATATATGCTAGGGTCATATGACACAACCCCAGTTTGGATCAGGTTGATGCGTTTAGGTGGTGGAGCTTGGTTATGTGGTGGGAGAGAGTTGGTTGTGACATTTGGTTTTTCTGGAGGTGCGATCACCCTATTGTCAACGAGATCCTGGATCTCGTTACGCAATCTGTAGCACTGGTCGATGTCGTGACCATGCTGTTGGTGAAAGGCACAGTATTTGGCTGGATTATGGGAAGCAAGAAGTTTGTCTGGTAATGGCCACGGCTCCAGGGGTGTCAAATGCCCTTTCCTGATTAGAACCCCCAGAGCTTTGGACAAGGGCATGTATAGTGGAGTGAAGGTTCTCTGGCCTCGAGGTGGATATCTGGCTGTTTGTGTCCTAGTACCGGACGCACCAGTGAACGGGGTGGCTGTAAGGGTTTTTGGATGGGTGGTGGTGACCATGCCCACATCTGAAGTTCTGGCAGCTGTAGCACTACTCGTGCCTGCATTCGTACTGTGGGTAAATGCCCTCTTTGGCTGCTCTCTCTCGTGGTCAATCAGACCCTGTTTCATGGCGTCCTCAATCTGTACTCCTATCCCGTGTAAATCCGCAAAGGTAGGGAGGGGTAAGACGATCATCTTTTGCATTAGTTTGGGTTAGAGGTTGCGCACAACCATCCGTATTTAATCCTTCTCGACCGGCCTAGTGGTCATCATAGAAGCTTTGGCTCTCCAACGGGTTACAAAGTCAGAGAAGCCCTCTTTTGGCTCTTTCCTCGTTGTCTCGAGATCACGAGTTGTGATCTCGATCTGTGTATTGTATGAATACTGGACGACGAAGGCCTCGGCCATCTCCTCCCAACTTCTTTTCACTGAGTCTTCGGTTTAGCGTGCAGATAGCGCGATACGATGCGGTCCGGCGAAGAAAAGCTTTGCGATCGAAAGGCCCATCGGCCTTACGATATCCGAGAACAACCGCAAATGTACCATAGGATCTCCAGAACTGTCAAAACAGTCTATATGCGGCATCTTGAACCGGTCCGACAAAGTCACCGTTGAGTCTGTGTACCCATCCTCTATGTCCGGAATGGAATTGACTCCCTGGGCCCATTTGAACAGCTTCTCAAGCTTGCTCATCTTCAGAGCGGTTGGGTCCATCTCAGATTCAAACAGTGTATCTGTTGAGAAGGCCGATGTCTTTGAAATATGCGGTAAAACAGGTGGCGGAACTGGCCCCGTTGGGACGTCCGTATCTTCCTGGACATTTGCAGCATCCCCGAGTATTGGAACTCTATGTGGGGGAGGGGTGGATGCGAAGCGGATGCTCCGGCTTGTGGTGGTTGTTGTTCTTTGAAGTCCGCAATCAGGCTCTGCTTGAGCCACAACCTCTGGCGGCAAAGATCATCCGTTGCATGGCTTGCATAGTCTCTTGGAGCTGACGCATCATGTCCTCCATACTTGCCATAGGGTGCTGATCTAACTGAACAACAGGTATATCTATCTCTGCGGTAGAAATGGAAACCTCAGCCTGACTACTCACTGGCGGGGTGGATAAGGACCGCTGATCTGATAACCGCTGTGCTGATGAACTACGCCCAACTAGCCTCCGTCTAGTAACCAGGGGTAATGAAAGGAACACTGGTTGTCCGTCTATTAGATCCTCAGATCGATGAAGTCTTCGACCTCTGATCCAAAGTGCTTGGGGAATATCTGCCTGGTTGGAAGCAATTGCGCTAAACTACCTTGCAAAAAGATAAATAAAGCATAATAAGGAAATAAACAACCAGAAAAACGGACAGCATAACGGCTTAAATTAAAGACAACACACAGTTGGCATTTGTAAGCTGAATGCACTGTTCTCGATACTGGTCACTATTCCCAAATCACTGCCCCAGATTTGATACCCTAAGGTAAAACTGATTCCCCAAATACTGATGCCTGCAGGCCTGATACCCAGACTTGCAAACTGATACATGCATTCCCCTGTAGAGACACACTCTAAAAGCACATAATAAGCAAGTAAGAGTCAAAACACCCCTATGGAGAGGTAGGGTTTCCCTATCCTATCTTGTTAGGAACTAGGGTTTCACTATGCACATAGCGGTTTCAAACAACCTACTATCAGGTAAGCAACCTGTCCTAGTTTGGAATGGTCACTACGATTTCTGATATGAAACTAAGTGGAATGGTCAAAAAGGGTGCCTCAGAAACAACCGAGGTTTGTGTTCCCATTGTGGCAGAGCCCATAACCGGTCAGCCTTATGGCACGCAGCCTCCGACAAATCGTTCAGGAATAGCAGACGGCAAATACGATGTCCTAGGCACACCAATGCAAATGCAATGCAAAGAGACACATAAGTGTAGAAAAAACAACATATAATGAGTTCAAGTCAAGTTCTCTAAATTCCCAGCAGAGTCGCTAGAAACTATAGATGGCCCCAAACTCCGCTCCGCGTGCGAGGGCACGAATCGTAGTTCTAGCTACTACAGTTCGGACTCCTATCACAGTTCTGAATCTAATCTCACAAAGTGCAATATAAAACTGATAAATCACTAAAGAGTCCAAATCCAGCAAATTATTTTGGAAAATTGATTTTAATCAAAAAGCGCCAAACTTGGACTGCTTTGCCAAATTTCAGAGTCACCACCTAAATGTTTTGTTTTTGGAAAATTTAGGAAACCCTGACTCGTGCCTAAGGCCACGTGTCCGTCATCACCAAAGTTGCCTCGGCTCGGGAACTTGGGTACGAAGGGGGAAGGTCATGAAATAAGCACCCCCGCTCGCCCGATCAAAGGATCGGCCTCTACTAACATGATATGTTGTTTTTGAAAACACATGTGTTCTTATTCCGGTTTATTAGCTAACATTTACTACGTGATACGCACAGCAAACAAGTATAGACTTAATCACGGGGATTGGAACAAAACAACTCATGTTTGTTTTTGAAAATGGTTTGAAGTTGCAACTCGCAAGTAGGCTAAGACGCGGATTTGCCACCCTCAAATGGGTTTAGGAAAATATGATTTTGCCACTTCAAGTGGGCTTAAAACTCACAATCATCGAATTGTTCCAATCCAGGCAATCAAGCCTCCACCCACAAGCCTTCAAGCAGTTAGCCTCACGGCAAGCATGCTATCATGGCAGTCACTTACACACATGCAAGGATGCTAAAGCGTAAACACTGACCGAGTACTCCGAGCCAAAAAAGAAGCTAGTTAGTAATCCATGCATGATCCTACCTATGTTAACAATGCCTAATGCAGCACATGCAAAATGCAACTAAGATAGGCTCGGCTATTCTAAGATGTCATGTGAATGCTACAATTTGATACATGTATTCAAATAGGAATTGAAATATAATGCAGTTTGAATGATGCGCCGAGCCCGATGCATGCAAGATAGATAAATGGATGCATGCATGCAAGCATAAGGATGCTAATTGAAATATGCCCTAACCTAACCACTGAACGCGGGTAAATAAAAGGGAAAAAGACGTGGGGTTTGAAGACATTCACACACGCACGCACACTTATTACAACATTTGCCCTCTCGACGGAGGGTCCGAATGAATAAACTAAGCTAGCTAAGTTAAGCTAATTAACTAATTATTACAAACCAAACTAATTTAACTAACTTAGCTAATTAATTATTACACAACCGAATTGAAACAAATAGCTATACTAAGCTAGTTGAGATATTACACAACAAATTGAATGACTAATCACGCAAACTAATCATAAGCAACGAAATGGCCTCGCGGGCAAGGAAGAGATGCATGCTCGGTCGGCTTCATTCAGAAATCCACTACCTTGCCTTGTGATGCCTCTATTTGCACACTTCTGGACTTCTGAAAATTGTGCCAACTTCCAAGGTAGTTATGACCCACCTTATGAACACTCTAATGGATGATCGGCCAAGAGGAATGGCCATCGGCCAGAGTTTATGGCTATTGACCAATTTTGATAGCCGATCGGTAGACTTTGTGGCCAGTCGGCCACTGCTTCCTGCAAATTCTACCTTTGCTGCAACAAAGCACTAACAGAGGCATGGCAGTGTATTTGCAAGAAAATATGTGTGCGACCACACTCCTTATCATGTCTAAAGCTCAAAGGAGTGTAGTGCTCGGCTCTCGAGCCATCAATCACGCATCTCAATGCATGATGGCCAAAGAGGCCGAGTTGCACAAATCAATGTCAATGAATGCACACAAATACCACATAAGACTCGATGAACCTCCGCCTTATCATACATGATCAAAGGTGTCGGTGACTAAGAAATGAGACATGTTTCATCACTTTGAATATGAAACGTGTGACATTCCTCGTGTTTGGATTGACGTCCAACCCAAACACAATGCAACACACAACATGCTAACACAATGCAATGCACACAACATGCTAAACATCATGTGATGCAACAACATGCAAACACAATGAGTATGGCAAGTTAGAGCCCTTAAGTATTGAGACTACTAAAGGACATAACACAAGGGCCATTGTAAAAACCCCATTTTTGACCGTCCTCAAGACTTGGACGTCACCGCTTGAGCACTCGGTGATTATCCATGTTTTTGTTCGTTTGGAGTTCCCGGAGTTCTCGGCTACGCGCCTTGCCTCAGGATCTCTGAACTCGACTGTTTTGTGTCTGGTTTTGCACCAAACACTTGTGTTTTGCCTTGGAAGAGCAGAGAATGCCTTGTGAGGCATCCCCACACACCACCGGCACTAGCTAGAGGCCACCGGCTGGTTTTTCTTGACACCGACAATGTACATTGCCGGTCGGCACTCTTTGTTGCTGGCCGGCAGTCATTTTTGTCAAAATGACATTTTTGCCCAGCCGACTACTGTTCAGCTGCTTTTTCAGATATTTTATTACAACTGTCTGGCATTGACTCCCCCTCCATACACGTGTATGGAGGGATGCCCCTCTTGGTTACTTAACTTGTAAGCATTACAAGTTTGGCTCCTCTATAAGAGGAGCCCTTCCCCCTTGGCTTTAGGGTTGGCTTTTTAGTGAGAAAACAACTCAGAGCAACCTCTGGTTTTAGGGTTTGAGTGCCATTCATATCCTATCTCTATATCTCCATTGTGTGTGTTCTCGGTGCATTGTGTCTTACTATTGTACACAAACACCTAGTCTTTCACTTTTTCTTGGTTTCTTCAAGGACCAGAGCTTGTTCTTGAGGTTTTTGACTGGATTTGAGCCCAAGGAAGCAACAAGATCAACATTTGTGAAGAAGTTCTTCAAGGGTAAGAAACTAGTACTTTTTACCCCACTTTTGCATCCTATTTCTACCTATCTTAGAGCTGTCTTTGTGTTTAGTGTATAACATAAAAAAGTTCTGTTTTTAAGCCCTCTTAATTGTTTGTTAAGGGTGTTTTGTGCTTTGGGGAAGTTTGACCCCTCTTAGGCCTTGTAAGGCCCTTGTTTTGTGCCATTTTGTGCAAGTTTCGAGACTTTGGTGTTTGGGCCTCTTCACCACTAAAATCTTGAGGGATTTTAGTGGTGGAGATGGTGCCTTGAAGTCTCCAAAAGGGGAGGGCCACCCCCTCTCCATGTTGTCCTTGAAAGGGACCATTTTTGGTCTCTTAAGGAAGCCTTTGTTCAAGTGTGTGTTGATCATGTCTAGGCTACATTTCATGCTTATTATGCCATAATATAATCATGTTGTGTGTTGGTTTTGGTGCTCCATTCATGTTTAGTGTAGTTGCCATGTAATGCCTTGTAATTCCCTTAACATGTCTTAGGTTGTTAGCCTTTGTTCGAGCATGATTTAGGCTTAGACTTATGAATGTTTTGTGCTTATTTTGCCATGCTTTAGGTCTGTCCATAGTCGTTTGGATCGATTTTGGCATGATTAGTATAGCTCCTTTGCATTTGTGGCTTGCCGGGCTTGTATGCCTCAAGTGTGTGAATGTATGGCATGTGTTGATTGCATCATTTTGGTGGTTTGGAACCATCCAACATGTAATTTCAGTCCCTTTGGCATGCCCATATACTTGCCTTAGTTGCTTCTTTGTTGCTTTGAAAGCATGTGTTGTATGCCCTATGTTTTGACCATTGTGTATACCTTTGAATTTGAGCCACTTAGATGCCATCTAAGAAGTCCCTTGGCCTTGCTTTAACATGCTAAAAATCTGTTTTTAGTTGTTTAGTGCATACCATGTTTGTTGTGTTAAGTGTGCTTCATGACTTGCCTCAAGTACTTGGACTATGCTTGCATGCTTATGTTTGCTTCATTTGGCTTGGTTTGGCACCACATTCTAGCATGAATTTCAGAGCTTATATTGCATGCTAGTTGTCCATGATATCCCCTTTCAAGTGTGCTTGGAAGTTGCTTGTTTAGTGCCTAAGTGTTGGTCCAACTTACTTGCATGTGTACATGTGTGTTTAGGCCTCATTTTTGGGCATCTTGGCCACTGATTTTAGGCTTAATAAGAGTTGCGTAAGTCATATTTAAGACAATCATTTGCTTGCTTGCATGCTTACCTCATGTTTGCTTGTATGCTTGCATTGTTTGTTCATATGCTCATATTGCATCCCTAGCTAACATGATTAGGTTGCAATGCATCTTGCATGCATGCCTTGTCCCTTGATTTGGTGATGGGGATTGGGCTCTTTGATTGTTTAGTTTGCATTTCATTTGACATGAAAATGGCACACTTGTTTCTTTGGGCCATCATGAATGGAAATGTGTGATTGGTGGCCCGAGAATCGAAGCACATCCTCCTTTGAGTCACAAACATGATAAGGAATGTGTTTGGTGCATACATTGCTTGAATTGAGCTGCCATGCAAGATTCTGCCCTCTGCTGCTGTGAGTTGCAGGTTTTGCAGGAATTCATTGCCGGCCGGCAATGTTTAGTGCCGACCGGCAATCAATTATCAGCCGATGGATGAATTCTGTGCCGATGGCCGCATATAGCAGCCGGTGGCTATTCTGTTTAGCTGGTGGTGATCCCTAGTATCCAAGGAAGTAGTTCTGAGACTTTGGCGGTTCTCGGATAAGGCGGTAGGGAAAATGAGGCGCCTAGGCATGCCATGCAATTCGAGCAAGACCCGAGCACGCGTCTTTGCATTGGCTCTCCTCGAGGCGGTTTCTTGTTTTCTTAGTTTAGTTAGTTTGTCAACTAATTAGGCAATTTGTAATATTTAATTAGCTTGTGTAGTTAATTATTTGTATTATTCTTTTGGTCCCTCCGAGCAAGGGCAAATCTGTAATAAGTGTGGGTGAGTGGTGTGTATGTCTTCCAACCCCCATTTCTTTCTCCCTTTTATTTACCTGCTTTTGATGGTAGATTAGGGCACGTTTATTTTAGCATACCTTATGCTATGCATGCGTGCATCCATACATTTGTCTTGCATGCACCGGGCTCGGTACATCATACAAACCGCATTGTATCTTCAATTTCCAACTCGAATACGTGCACCGAATGATTGCATTTCACATGCTATTTTAGGGTTAGCCAAGCCTATCCTAATCACATCCTGTGTGCGATGCATTAGTCATTCCAACATGAACTAGGTCATGCATGTTTGCTAACTAGTTTATTGTTTTGGCACGGAGTACGATGTAAGTATTTATGCTTTAGCATATCGCATGCGTGTGAATGTTGACCATGTGGCTAAATGCTTATATGAGATAAACTATTTGAATGCCTGTGGGTGGAGGTTGGATTGCTTGAGTTGGAAAACTCATTGAAATCCGTGTTTTAGCCTACTCGTGAGTAGCAAATTCCGAAACGCTTTCAAAACGAACGGATATGCAATGTTTATTTCCAAATTAGGCAATCTAGTCTTTAACTTGTTTGCTGCACGCATAACATAGTAATTCTAGGCTAATAATTGGAATAAGAGCATGTAATGTTTTCAAAAACGGATATCACGGTTAGTAGAGGCCGGTCTTCGACGGCGAAAGGGGTGCTCATAAATGACCTTCCCGATCGTAACCAAGCTCCCGAGCCAAGACAACTTTGGTGATGCGGACATGTGGCCTTGACGCAAAGTCGAGTTTCCTAAATTTCCCATTTTAAAAATATTTAGGTGGCGACTCTGTATCTGGCAAAGCAGTCCATGTTTGGCACTACTTTTCAAAAAATCTATTTTCTCAAATGATTTGCCAGAGTTGGACTCTTTGGTTCAAATTACGAACCGTAACAAACAAAACAGGGGAGTCCGAACTGTAGAAGTGAAGCCCAAGGGGCGCGTCTACAGTTTCTGGCGACTCTGCTGGGGATTTAGAGAGCTTGACTCGAACTCGTGATATCCTTTTTTGACTACACTTATGTGTTTCTTTGCATTGCATGTGCATTGGTGCGCCTAGGACACCATGTTGGCCATCTGCTATTCCTGAGCGGTTTGCTGGAGGCTTGTCTTGTCAAGGCATGACCATAAGGCTGACCGGTTGCGGGCTCTGCCAGTATGGGAACACAAACCCCGGTTTTACCGGGGCACCCTTTTCGACCATTCGACCTAGTGCATATCGAAATCCATAGTGACCATTCCACACTAGGACAGGTTGCTTACCCGATATAGGTTGTTTGAAACCGCTGTGTGCGTAGTGAAACCCTAGCTCCTGACAAAATAGGACAGGGAAACCCTACCCCAACATAGGGGTGTATTGGCTCTCTTTTACCTGTTATGTGCTTTTAGAGTGTATCTCTGCAGGGAACGCATATATCAGTTTGCAAGTTTGGGTATCCGGCCTGAGGACACCAGTATCAGTGTTGTTGAGAATCAGTTGTGTCTGCGGGTGTCAGTTCAGTTTTGAATAGTGATTCTGGGGAACAGTGTTCAGTAGTAGAGTGCAGTTGTTCGACTACACCCGTGTTTGATCTGTTTGGGGCTGAAATACTGCTTGTTTTCCGTTTCAGTTCAGAGATTCAGAGGGTCAATCCAGAACAGCTAGTGTCTTCTCCTTGCTGAGGCAGGACTGAACATGATGCAGAACTCAGAAGAGATCGTGGTCATGACGGCCGCGTTGAGTCAAGAAATCACCCCACAGGATGAGACTACTGTTGACATGCCGCATCCACCCAGGTCGCCTGCCGCACATCCAATTTGGACCCCTCAACTATATCAGGCTCGCGAGCCTACTACATTTGAACTAATGGGAATGATAGGTGATCTTCAAAGATCCGTGGCGGATCTCGCCTATGGGATGTCTGTTTCGCCACCAGCCGCACCATATGCCGGAGGCTTTATACCCCATGAGCCCCCACTACTGGGACGAATTGTAATTGAACTCAACCAACCGGAGATGACCTCCAGCTATGGTAACGACGCAGCAAACCAAACTCTAGATCAGGCCGAGGCCAGAGACAAAGGCAAGAGGAAGACAGATGCCGACCCTATCGAACAACTGCTGTGGACAGTAGAGGCTTTGAAAGCCAGGGGAATGTATAAGCAGATATCATGATTATGTCAAAAAATGTGGGATGCTTTCCCCACTCCGCCTGAGGGCAATTCCAGTCAATCAGAGAATCAGGATAGGCCCCGTCATGCCAAAACAGTTCTTCCCTCTCCCAACCTTGCATCCGGAAAGGACCAGAAATCCAAGGCCGCACCCGCCGATCCGTTCGCTAGTGCATCTAGCAAGAGTGCTCAAGCTCCAAAGTACCTGCCCCGAGGGCGCAGGGTCTTTCATGCTCTCTACATGCCATTGTCCAAGGCACATCAAATCCTTGCCGAGAGGGGACACCTTAAACCCCTGGAGCCTCGGCCTCTCCCGAAGAATCTCCTTGATACTCATGACCCTGCTCAGTACTGTGCATACCACCAGCAGACTGGCCATGCTACCGACAATTGCTTCCGCCTCCGTCATGAGGTACAAGATTTGATTGACAACGAGGTTATCCTCCCTCCCACCTCGGCAAAGTCCGTCACCACCCAGTTGTTGGATTTTGAGGATATAGACACTACGAGTATGTAAGCAGAAGGTGAACCGCCTGTGGGCAGTGTCTGGCACGTTTTTGGATGTGGCGTTTGGCACGCATTTTTGGGCATCTGTTAATGTTAGTTTTGTAAAATCTGACTTGGGTGTCGAGTCAGTCTTTTGTTTTGTTTTGAGTCTATCTCATTGTCTTGAGTCAGTCTTTTTGCTTACAGGGTCTGTCTTGTTGTAATGAGTCAGTCCCTCTTGTATAGTATACCAGGTGATTTCGGGGTTGTTACCTCAAACACCGTTTCGTCTTATAATTAGTTGTTCTTGCTTTTTGAGTTTGTTTCTGCCGAGGAGCCAGTCATGCCAATAAATCTGAATGAAACAGCTGTGGCTATCACGTTCCGTACTGGTTGCTATTTGAGTCAGCCGTGCCAGAGGATGTGAATGGAACGACAGTGCGTACCGCCTGCTCTCTTATGCCTTGAACATCGTTATAATGACCTAAGCTTTTCATAAAACCCCATTTCGAACACTGCGGTGATGAAAAACGAAGAGGAAGTAATTCCTCGGGTTTTGTAAAATTTTGATCATTTTGAGAGAAAGAGAGGCCCACTAAGCTTTTAATTAATGAAATCATGTTTGTCGGCGTGAGTACTGAGAAGGATCCTGGTCTGATCCAGACTGGTTCCACACTATCTTCAACACGAATGATTTGTCGCTTTCTTAAAAACTTTCAAAAACAAAATGTCTTCTTGATCTTGCGAAGACACAATGGGGACCGCTCTTGAGATTGTGCAGCCCAGGATCGCTCTCGGTCTCAAGATTCAATTCATCTGTTGCAAATTGGAATCCGTTCAAAACGTTCAACAGTGCCACGAAACGCCTGTGTGACCTATTTTGAGGCAGCCCTCGAGCAAGAGGCACTAAAGTCAAATTAAGAAGATCAGATCCCACCAGGCAAGGCTTATGAAGCAGCCGTGATGAACTTTTCTGCAAATCAATACAACGGTCATTCTCCTGGATACAGAAAGACCTCAACCTCAAAACCATTTGGCATGGGCTCGCTACACCTTTTTACCCCTTTGAGAGGCTCGCTGGGCCGAAAACCCGGAAGGGCAGCCCAGGCAAAAATTAGAGCAAAGAAAAAAGAAAAGAGAAAGAAAAGAAAAAAAAGAAGCAAAAAAAGAAAAGACAAAATATAGCAAAAGAAATAAAAATGAAAATGCAAAAGAAAAGAAAAGAAAAAGAAGGAAAAAGAAAAACATAGCTCGCAAGGTCGAAAACCCGTATTGGGCACCTTGGCAAAAGTTAGAGCCTAAACAGTGAAGGTTAAAATACCCGAGTGTACCTTGACCGAAACTACGTAAGGCTTGATTCCCATGTTTGGGATACGTAGGCAACTTCATCTTGAAGTCCAGCCCCCAACGCTTCCATAGCGTCCCAGTCCATGTCATGGTTTTGATCACTTGTGCCTCCTCCAAATTTGATGTCTCGATTGCAGCAACCTGGAACTACGTGATCAACTTCCTTTTGAAGCCCAACCACCGACACCTTCCAGGTGACTGTGTCCATATATTGATTCAAACCGTCTTCGTCTCCTCCGCGTCCGAGGGTCCGATCGTCATCAATAAGGACTGGCTTACAGCATGCCGTGGCATCATCCAAACAAGGGGCAACTTTCCATTGCCATGCATTGCCACAAGTTGCCCCGAGTTGCCGTCCAAACCAAGGGCAACTTTCCGTTGCCTTATCCCCCTTTAAGCAAGGGGCAATTTTCCATTGCCTCCGATCCGAGGTTGCGCATCTCGAGGGTAAGTTCTATGGTCGTCGAGCATCGACTGTTTGCAAAAATAGTTTTTGAAAATTTTCACTGAGGTTGACTTATTTTCTCGAAAACTGTTTCATTTTCAAAATTGGACCATGTTTGGACCCAAAAAGGAGAATTTTCAGTGCTCACAGCCTGACTTGCATGATTTTCAAATCAAAAATCGAATAAGTGTGTTAATCCAACTCTCATTTTTTATCAAAACTGTTTTAGAAAACAAAAAATGGTCAAAATGACGAACTAGAGGCACTATTGAGTCAGGTCTTCTGTCTTTCCCCCGCTAACATGCTTGCCAAGAGGGCACCCTATTCACCAGAAGAAATAGCCGTGAGCTAACAGTGTTGGGCGTGAACCCACAACCTCTCGTTTACCTATCAACTACTCTGGGGAGGGATGAAAAATGAGAGAATAAAGAATAGAGAGGTGTAAGCAGAGAGAGAAGTGAGAAAAGGGTTTTGAGAGAAAAGCCAAGCCTGAGGGCCGAGCGATGTGAGTATCACAAATCATAAAGGGTGGGAATAATACCCGGAGGAATTGGCTCCTCGAGATTTGAGGTCTTTTTGTGAACATGTCCGTGTGTCGTGTCTTTTGACCTGTCGGTCTCGATTTTAGCTTTAAGTCTTTTTCGAGCATGTCTCGTTCTTTTAGGTTGTGTGCCTTTTGTTTCTTTGTTTGAGTCTGTCTCGCTGTGGTAGGCTCGACACCCCGGTTGAAAACCTTTCTTTACTTCAAAAAATCGTTCTGCTCAGAATGCTGTGCCATTCTCTACATTTATGCTAGGCAAGAGAAGAAAAGGAAATTTGGGACATCCAAGTGTGTTTCAACTGCAACCGTTTCAACTTTCGTGGTCCGTCTTGTCAGATTGGGACTGTTTGTTCAGGGTTTGCTGTGGGCAAAATGAACCGAGCGCTGTGTTATGAGTTGTATGCAGATCGATTCCCAATAGAGTATAGGCTGTCTATTCAGTTTGAGCAGTGGTTTGTATGAGTTGTTTTGCTGATTAATTGGTTGGTTATCTGATTACTACAGTACAATTGCTCAATTTTCAGACAACAGATCATTATCATTTACATTTGAGGTGTAATGTGATGCAATGCAGTGCAAAGTATGAAATGCGCAGATATATACAGATATGTACAAATATAACACTTTTTCAGACAAAAAGTTTATTTCATTTCATATCATCTTTTTCAAGTACATAGTTTTGGAAACAAAAATCTGCCTGCGGCAGTACAAGGTATCCTAACTACAAAAAGAGAAAAGTACAAAGAAAACAAGCAGAAAAAAAAAACAGCAAAATCTAGAGCAGCATCGGTGGTCTCTCGCCTAGGGATCCGTCCTCGCCCTCTTCCTGGGCAGAAGCCCAGGAGCATCATCAGGAGCATCGCCATCTGAGCCTGAGCTGTCCCCGGTCTCCTTCTCCGACGACCCCGCCTCCGCCTCTGTCTCCTCCTCAGACTCGTCTTACAGGCTGGAGCTCCCGGCCGCGTAAGTCGTCCCCTCAGTGCACGGGATATATCCTGCCATCACGAGTAGAAATGGGAGGTCCAGTCGGAGCGCCGCCCACCGGGGCGCCACCCACCGGAGGAATCGGGAAGGGAGGCTGAAAAAGCATGAAAGGCAAATGCATCAGTATAAATGGGCAGTTTATCAGTGTAGAATGCAGTGTATGAATACAGTGTATGAATGTCGTGAGCAGTTTATCAGTGCAGAATGCAGTGTATGAGTACAGTCTATGGATGCCGTGAGCAGTTTATCAGTGTAGAATGCAATGTATGAGTACAGTGTATGGATGTCGTGAGCAGTTTATCAGTGCAGAATGCAGTGTATGAATACAATGTATGGATGCCATGAACAGTTTATTAGTGTTAGTGTCGTGCATCAGATTATGCCAAGCAGTTTGTGTATGGTTTGAGGCTATGGTCGAAAAGAACATACCGGAATGCCGTAAAGGGCCAAGAGGTCGAAGGTCCGCTGCAGCATCCCCGTCACGGAGGCATTCATCTCCAGTAACTGCCGGGTGTACCCAGAAGACGCCTGCAAGTATCAGATGCATCAATATTCTGTGGAATATCAAATAAACTGAAATGAAAAGACTGTGCAAAAATGCAGTAATATATACTGGAGGTAAGTCGGGGACACCGACAAACTCGTGACCGGCCGGCGGAGGAGCAAAAGGGATCTGGTAGATCGCCCCATCCTGCCCTCAGAAGGTCGACAAAAGTAAAAGCGGGCCAAGCGGCCTCTGTCTTCTGGACTCGCCCCTTGGCGGACTCGAGCCCTCCTCGGCGCTCCTCCTCCAACCCCCGCTCCAGCCGCTGGCGTCGCTGGTCTCTCTCTCTCAGCTCGGCGACCACCGCTCAGAGGCCGCATCAGGAAGGTCCGGACGTACTCCGAGTAATCGCCCTCGCATCTGAAGTCCTCTGCCTCCCAGCCGATGGTGTAGTCCGCCATCTGCTCGGCGGTGAAACGCTCGGTATCCCTCATATGCTCAGGAGGGTGCACCGGGACTATCTGCTCCGGTAAACCCAGGGTCTGGCGCAAGAAACGCTCACCCAGGTACCAAGCTCGACAGACCGGGCCCTCTAGCAGAATCCGGTAACGTGAGGTCTCAACGGCACCGGCAAACCGATCTCGCATCATCGCTGGCAAAGGAGCCCAAGGCTGCCAGGTGATCTGAAATTGAAATACAGTTTGTTACCTACTGATATTGCAAATACACAGTGGAAAAGTGAAACTTAAATGAACTGCAAGTAACACATACCTCGGCAAGGGTGATGGTGTCGAAGTAGCGGCGGAAAAAGCTGAATGTCTCCCGCGGCCTCCGGGTGCATCGCCCGTCAAAACGACGTGAGAAGGGGACGACCAATGGGGTCTCCGCCTCCGGTACGGGAGCGAGCCTAGGGAAGTAGGCATAAACCCACAACTACAAGGTGAATATCAGAATGTTTATCAGATAAAGCAGAATACAGAATAAAGTAGAAATAACAGAGTCGTGCGTTGTGCAGTGTATTGAGCAGAGTGCATTAATGCGATATCTGACAAGTGTAAAGCGGTAGTATGTGTGTGCGTGTATACGATATCTGATGAAGTGTAAAGCGAGACTACGATTAGTGTGCGATGCGGTAGTCAATGTAAAATAAAAAGCAAAGAAGGAAATGTACCTCCCAGACACGCCAGTAGCCCCCGAGCAACTGTCCGTTGCCGCGTGAGGCTGAGCTCATGTATCCGTAGAGAGTGGCCAGAGCGGCGCCACCCCAGTCAAAACGCAAGATGTCCCGCACATCCACCAATGCGCTGAGTAGGCAGAGGGGCACTGTGTTCGCCTGGTCGGCGAAGATCGTCGTCCCAAACAAGAACATCAGAAAGCCGCATGCATACCTCTCCGCGGCCTCCTGAGTCATCGGAGCTGCGTCAACAAGAAGGTTTGGACCAGAATCGCACCTCGAACCAGAGTACCGACGGCGAGCAGGCGAGCGGGTGCCACGCCAAGTAAGTAGACCTGAGCTGCGGTCCACTCATCCATAGCAATATCAAAGGGGATCGGATCACCCCTACCCTGATGCCGGTGAGCACCGAGAAATCGTAAGGGGTCATCGTCATGTCCCCGGTCACAGATAAGTGGAATGAATCGGTGGTGTCCCACCACCTCTCCACCAGAGCGGCGAGGAGAGGCCTGCAGGTAGTAAGCCTGGAGAGTCCCCTGCAGAAGGCGCTGAAGCCAGCTTGGTCGACAATGTGGCGAACTGCGTCGGGAAGCTCGGCGTACCACTCGCGAGCGATGGTGTTCCCATACCCACGGATGGTATAGAAATCTCCCTGTTTTCAAACAAATAGTTGCAAAGCAGTATGAAATGTACAGTTTTGAATAAACGGTCAAAATCAGTGCAAATGTAGCATGTGTGCGAGTTTATCAGATTCAAACAGATACCGGGTGCCGGTGTGTTTACAGTGAACTACAACGTATGATGTGTCAGTGTAGTTTGTGTGGTTCGACGCAAATCTAGCATGCGTGCGAGTTTTTCAGATTCAGACAGATACCGAGTGCCAGTGTGTTTACAGTGAACTACAACATATGATGCGTCAGTGGCTCAGTGCAAATCTAGCATGCGTGCAAGTTCTTCAGATTCAAACAGGTATCGGGTGTCGGTGTTTGCAGTGAAATACGGTGTGTGCCGTGGTTTGATTGGTTTACGGCTAGTGCAGTGTGTGCGCGTGTTGTTCTTAAACAGATATCAGTTGCAAGTTTGTTTGTGATCAACTACAATACACAATGCATCAGAGTATCAGAGCTAAAGCAATTAAAGAATCTAATCGGCTGTGGCAGTTGACAGTTAAAAGGTTCTACAGTGCAGAAAAATAAAGCAGAGAAAGAAAGTTACCTCGGAAGCGCCGGAGGATAGGTGAGAGGTAGGCTCGCGAAGCAGCAGCTCGGGGTCCAACGCCATGTCGAAGCTCCTGAACTGGCGTAATCCGTCGGGTGGTAGAACGTGGATCGCCGGCCGGTAGGTCGCCGGGTCGAAAGGGCGCTCGCTCAACGGGAGGAGCTCGACCTCGGGATCCATCTCGTGATCCGAGGGAGTCCCACCGCATGGAAGGTCGTCGGCCATGTCAAGGGTGATGAGAAAATGGTCGAGGGATGAAAATCGGCTCGGAATACGAAGAGTCAACTCGAAAGTCAACCCCCGGGAGGGTGGAAAATGGCCAGGAAGGTTGGGATGGGAAAAGGGTATGGAAATGAAGAGGAAATCAAGGGGAACAAGTCCCAAAAGGGCGGAAATAGCAAAAAGAGTGCCGAAATGAAATTTCAATCGGTCGAAAATGTCCGAAACGCGATGAACTTCGCGAATCGAACGACGGAAAAGGCGCGAAAACACAAAGAAGTGAGCAAATGAGGAGAGAAAAAGGCTCTAGAGAGAGAGAGATATGGTTTTCGGCGGAAAGGAAATAAGAAAATAGGGTTTAGGAACCCTATTTTAAAAGACCCAAGGCGAAAAGTCGAATCTGCCCCGACTCAACAACTTTTTGCCGGTCGGCAACATTTTGTGCCGGCCGTCAGAATATTGTGCCGATGGAATTTATTTTCAGCCGGTGGCTAGCCGGTGGCCTCCTAGCCCGGCCGGTGATGTTCCCACAGCCTTGTTTAGGCCATATGAGTGGTTTTCGGTCTTCATAGCTCAAGAAAGTGCGAGAAAGTGTATCTCCGATGCTCAACCGGCCTCCGTTTTGACCTCGGACCATGTCTTTTGTGCGTGGCACTCAAATTCATGCAATGATTGTATCCTTTTGTCTTTCATAAGATTCAAAAGTTGCCCCGTGTGCGTTGCACGCGTTCATCGCATTACTTCAGTGCATTACATCGCGCCATCATGCACCTCATAGTTGCATTGTTATGCATGTACTACACGCGTTGTAACACGCACCCCTTGCATTGTCATGCACATCTCGTATGCATTGTCATTGCATTTATTATAAGCATTGTCATGCGTTTCAAATACATACGTTGCCTCGTGCATCGTTCGCATTGTTATACATTCCCTTACCATGCATCGTCGTGCATTCCGAAACACGTGCGTTGTTATGCATTTAAGTCCATTTGCATTGTCTTGCATCTTATGAGGCATGCGTGTCTCATTTGTTACATCTTACACTCCATGTGGCATGCGTATCACATTGGCCTCATTTGCACGGGCACGTATGCCTCATTCCCATTGACACGTGTACCCCATTTGCATTGGCATGCGTGTCTCATTTGCATTAGCATGCATGTCTCACTTGCAGCGACATGCGTGTCTCATTTGCAGTATCTTGCATTCCTTTTGTGACTCGCGTGGTCTCGCTCGTCACGTCCTTTTGTCCTTCCTCTCTCGCGTGTACTACGCTGAGAGGCCTTTTGTCTTTTCCCTCTCGCGTGTACTACGCTGAGAGGTTTCTTTTTTGCTTTGCTTTTTCCTCTCCTGTGTACGATACGCTGAGGGATGTTGTGTTTGAGACTCCGGGTGTTCTCGGTAGTCGCTTTTAGCCTTCTCCGTGTAAGGCGCCATGAGAATTGCTTAATTCTCTTAATCCTTTCTGCATGAGATGTAGTTTGGTTCATATTTGCTTGCTTGCACAGCATTCGCTTAAAATGTCGCATATGTCATGCATCATTAATACTATTGCATATGTCATGCATTTCAAAAAAAAAAAAAAAAACAAACACATGCATATGTCATGCATCATTGTAAATATTGCATATGTCATGCACCATTGTGAATATTGCATATGTCATGCATCATTGTGAATACTGCATATGTCATGCATTTCAAAAAATCCAAAACCAAAAAAAAACCATGCATATGTCATGCATTTCGTTGTAATATAGTGCATATGTCATGCATCCTTTGTAAATATCCATTCCATTGCATATTGTATATATTGCATTTTAGTTGTATGCATCTACCGCATCATCTTCCATCTATGGCTTGCACCTTTCCTTGTTGAGCTTGGTCTGGTATGTGCCCTTACTTTTCACGTTGAAGCACAGTTGTGCATGTGTACGCGTCTGTAGACACCCCATTTTTGACCGACCTTAAGACTCAGACGTCACCGATTGAGCGCTCGGTGATGTTGCATACTGTGCTCGTTCAGAAGTCTCAGAGTCGCGGCCGTGCGCCCTGCCTCCGGACTTCCGAATTCTCTTTTGTGCCTTGTCTCGGTTTGCGAACCAGACTCGGTTTTCTCTGTTTTCCTCACGAGGAAGGAGTGGTCTCAGAGACTATCTCCCGGTGGCCGTGAGCTACTTTTCGTGGCCGTAGGCCATTTTGCCCATTTCGGGGCCCGGTTCCCGGTTTTCGGGATCGTCAGGCCGTGTGCCTCGGCTCGGGACCGCCCAACCATCTCTGAGTTCTCCGGTTTTTGGCTTGCACCTCTGTTTTATAGTTCCGAGGAACACTGGGGCCTCTGATGCCCACTTCGTGGCTGTATGCCACTTTCGGTGCTCAGGCGGGTTTTGGGACCGAATCATGCGGTTTGGGCCCCGAGCTTTCATTGTGAATTGGTTTTCTCTGAGTTTTGGCAGGAACCTCTGTTTTATCATACCGAGGGACACTGGGGCCTGTGATACCCACTTCGTGGCCGTACGCCACTTTCGGTGCCCATTTTCATTTTCGGACCTTGAATCGCGGTTTAGGCCCGAGCATTCATTTCATCGGTTTTGTTCATTTTCGGAGGAACCTCTGTTTTATCATTACAAGGAACCACAGGGGCCTTTGATACCCACCGTGGCCGTATGCCCTTGGGTGCCTATGACCCACTTCGAGACCCGGCTGCGTGTTTCGGCTCCCGAACCTTCATTCTACATTTTTGGGCTCCGACCCAAACTTGAGATAGTCATATTTTGAGGTCCTTTTCATGTTTTATTAAGGACCTTTTACTGTTTGACATCTCCATTTGTCACTTGCCTTTTTTACCTCTTTTTGGGCCTTTTTGCACGGTATTTTAGGCGTACTTGTGGGCTGCGTTGGACTTGGTCGTAAACTACAAAGCGTCTTATTTTGAGCCCCTCTTCGACTTTGTTGAAGGGCTCTCGGCCATTTGAAACCCGTAGCTACCACTTTCCCTTTTGGCCATTTTTGGAGGGAAACTTGAAATGTTTCCCCCCCTTTTTTCCCCCCTCTTTTTCCCCCTCTTTTCTAAACGTTTTTGCCTATTAATACAGCCCTCCAGATCTGTTTTAAGGGTTAGAAAATCTGGTTTGAGAGCTCCTATATTGTATCTCTCTCTCTCTATAATTCCAAGCTCCAAAACTCTCAAAAATCTTCCAAGTTTGGCACCATTCCTTCACCACCACCTAGCACCACCACCACCACTCCATTTCCGGCAGCAAGGAGGGATTTTCAGAGGCTAGGAGGCTCTGTTTTTCAGTTCAAAAGGCAGCCAAGATTGGTCTACAAGGGTGAGTCTCGTTTTTCCCTTTTTTTTGCTCTTTTCTTGGTCTATTTCTTAGCCCTCTTTTCCCACTGTTTTGAGCTCCGGCCCTAACTGAAAGGGGCCTTATTTTGAGCTATTCTACATGTTTGTTTAAGGACTCAACCCTGTTTGAGCCCTCTATGATGCACTTGTTTCAATATCACTCTTTATGCCATTATTTTGCATGCTTTGTTTGGCTCATGCGTAATCTGATTTTGAGCATGACATCTACTGTAAATATGCATATTTTGGGCTCCTCTTCAATGTTGTAGAAGGAAATTTTGCTGTTTGAATTTTCTATATACTACTTGTCTCAAGACCTCTCTTTGGTTCATTATTTTGCATGCCTTTTTAAGCTCACCATGCTTCGGATTTCAGCCTTCATCAGGCCTAGAGAGAGACTTATTTTTGTCTCCTTGTCATGTTTTTTTTAGGGTCTTAAGACATTTGGTGTATATTTTTGGTACTTCCCTTGAAATCCTTTCATTTTACCGTAAATTTGCATGCTTTGTTAGACTTGTTTAGCTACTGTTTTGAGCCTCCATCAAGCTAAGGGAGTGTCTAGGTTTGGACTATTCTACACTTCTTGTCGAGGGTCTTAAGTGGTTAGGTGCGTCCATTTGGTACCTCTCTTTATAACCCTCTTTTGGCCCTTATTTTGCATGCTATGTTTAGCATATATACATACTGATTTAGAGGTTGTCATCTCTTGAATTTGTGCATATTTTTGTTCCATCTTCAATGTTGTAGAACTGAGTTTTTGGGTTTGAGCATTGTACATATCACTTGCTTTGTAATTCCCCTCTTTTACCGTATTTTTGCAAGCTTTTGTTTCCATACTTGTGAGCATTATTTGGCCTTGCTTTGTGCTAATAAAATGCTATTTTTGGGGCTTCCTTGCTACTGTTTTTTCTTTCATGTGCCAATTTTGCATGTTTAGCATAGCCGTAGGCCATTTCGGGCACTTAGAATTGCATTTCGGGATGATTTCATGCATTGATTGTCATTTCGTATCATTTCGGGACTGTTTTCCCCTTTATTTAGTGGCTGAAATTTGGTTTGCATGCTTGCATATCATTTCCTATGTCATTTTATGCCTTAATGCATTGCCTCGGTTTGCGTGCCCGTGGGCACGCACTTCGAGGCACTCCGTTTTCATTCATCGGCATCCCATGTGAGTGCGGCTGAGGCCCTCTCATGTTGGTATAAGCCCAATTTGCATTTCGCATGCCATTCCGCATCGCCTCGGTTTGCGTGCCCGTGTGCACGCATTTCGAGGCAGCTTCTCTTTTATCCGACGGCAGCTTATGTGAGTGTGGCTGAGGCCCTCTCATGTTGGCGTAAGCCCATCATTGCATTCCGTATGCCATTTTATGCAATCTTCGGTTTGCGTGCCTGTGTGCGCGCATTTCGAGGCACTTCGGTTTTATCCGATTTGCATTTTTGTCATCGCCTCGGTTTGCGTGCCTGTGTGCGCGCATTTGGCTGCCGGTTGTATCCGATTTTCCATTTCATCATCGCCTCGGTTTGCGTGCCCGTGGGCGCGCATTTCGAGGCACTTCGGTTGTATCCGATTTTCTCATTTCATCATCGCCTCGGTATGCGTGCCCGTGGGCACGCATTTCGAGGTATCTCATTTTAGTCCCATTGTACATCATTTTTCCTGTCATTTCATGTTTTTATGCTATCACCTCGGTTTGCGTGCCCGTGGACACGCATTTCGAGATATCTCATTTGCATAGCATTGTGCATGCTAGGATATATGTTAGCTGCATTTCATGCATACCATGCATATTGCATCGTGTTCGGGATAGGAGTTAGCAGACGCGAAGCGGCGCGTTCGTGCCGAGTGACGGAACGGGTTTCAATTCCCAAGTCACCGACACTCCGGATTACCCATGATGGAGTTAGGTTTTGCATTCATCTGCATTCATCCCATATTGAGCTGTGCAATCCGATCCCTCGGCCATCATGCATCGATATGCGTGATTGGTGGCACGAGGATTGAGGCATGCATATATTTGTGAAATACATTGCCATGCCCTTTTCCTGCTCTCTGTTGCAGCAAATTCAAGAATCGTGATCTTCGGGACTCGGCACGCCTTTCGAGAAAAATTGCGAACAGAGGCTAATTGGGGCATCCCAATGGATTTCCGCGCCAGAGCAGCCCAGCATACATCATTCATCAGAAGCAAGGCACGGCTTGCATGCAGACTTCTGACTTTCTTAGTTTAATCTGTACATTAATTAGAAATCTGTAATATTCTTTTATTCGGGACTGTATTATTATTCATTCAGGACCCTCTGCGCGAGGGCACAACTGTAATAAGGGTGTGTGAGTGTGATGTATGTCTTCCAACCCCCATTTCTTTCTCCCTTTTATTTACCCGCTTACGATGGTTAGATATAGGGCATATTTCATTTAGCATACAGTATGATAGCATGTTTGCATTCATTCATCTGTTTTGCATGCACCGGACTCGGCACATCATACAAATTGCATTGTATTTCAATTCCAAGTTGAGTACTTGATAGCTGTTGCATCTCATATGCCATCTTTAGAATAGCCGAGCCTGCTATAATTGCATCTTTGCATGTGTTGCATTAGGCATCTCTGCATTCTTAGGATCATGCATGGATTTCTAATTAGTTTTCTGTTTTGGCTGGGAGTACTCGGTAAGTTTTATGCTTTAGCATCCTTGCATGCGTGTGAGTGTTGCCATGATAGCATGCTTACCATGAGGCTATGTGCTTATGTGATATAACTGCCTTGAATGCCTGTGGGTGGAGGTTGAGTTATCTGAATTGGAGCAATTCATCAATTGTTTGTTAAGCCCACTAGATTGTGGAAAAATCTGCATTTTAAGCCTACCTGCGGGTAGCAAACCATCTTTCACAAACAAACATGAGATGTTTAGTTCCAATTCAGACGGCTCAGTCTATACTTGTTTGCTGCGAGCATCACATAGTAATCTAGGCTAATAACCGGAATAAGAACTCACAAAGTTTTCAAAAACAGATATCATGGTTAGTAGAGGGCGGTCTTTTGCCGGCGAGAAATGCTCACGATGTGACCTTCCTAATCGTACCCAAGTTCCCGAGCCAACTTTGGTGATGACGGACACGTGGCCTTCGGCACCGAGTCAGGGTTTCCTAAATTTCCCATTTTAAAATATTTACGTGGCGACTCTGTATCTGGCAAAGCAATCCATGTTTGGCACTACTTTTCAAAAATCATTTTCCTTCAAAAGCGATTTGCGGTTGGACTCTTTGGTTCGAGATTTAGAACCTTAACAAAAATCGAGTCCGAAGTAGCGAGGCCCCCATGGGCGTTATTCTGATTCTGGCGACTCTTTGGGATTTAGAGAACTTGACTCGAACTTCGTGATATCTGGTTTAGACTACATTTGTTTTGTCGTTGCATTGCATTTGCATTGGTGCTCCTAGGACACCGTGTTTGCCATATGCCATTCGACGATTCTTGGGAGGCTTGTCTTGTCAAGTCATGTCCGTAAAATTTGATCGGCTCTGGGCTCTGACATGGGAACACAAACCCGGTTCTCTGGGGCACCCTTGACCATTCGACCTAGTGCATATTCGGATCCATAGTGACCATTCCAAACTAGGACAGGTTGCTTACCCGTTTATAGGTTGTTTGAAGTCATTGTGCGTAGTGAAACCCTAGTTCACGACAAAATAGGGCGAAACCCTACCCGACATAGGGGTGTTTTGGCTCTCACTTATCGCTATGTGCTTGTTAGGCGTGCCTCTGAGGAATGCATGTATCGGTTTACAAGTTTGAGCATGAGGCTGCGGGCACCAATTGATATTCGGTGCATCGAACTGCGGGCATCGAGATTTGGTGGAATCGGTTTTACTGAGGGTATCAGTTGGCGAAATTTTTGGCGAGTCAGTAGAGAGCACACTCATTCAGTTTTGCTCATATCCGTTTTGGTGAAATCAGGCTGAGATGCTGTCGGTTTTCTCTTTTGCTAGGTAGTCTCGGAACTATAGCTTCAGAAGGCTTCGATATTCCCCAGGTACATTGGACGTGTGTTGATAGACTTTGTCGGGTCAGAGATTCAGTTCAAGGGCAATCAGTGTTCCTTTACCAGAGGCAGGGTGAAAAGGGCGGTCGAGCACAAATCACCGATTCAGCGATTACGGATCGATGGTCTTTATCCACTCCACCAGTGAAACAGTCGGTGAGGTCTCGGTTTCTCTTGAGGATAAATACCGGTCGATTAGATGGATCGAGGAACACATCGAGGATGGAGGCAATGATCGCCCGGATGCAAGAAAGTATGAAACTCATGCGGCAAGATCTTTGTCATAAGCGAAATTTTCCAAACAACAAGCTGCAATCATGGCTCGGCGGTGAGCTCATCACTGTACCTGCAACAAAGCGGTAGCGTCTGCTTCACAACAAGTTCCTCCCCGGCGGGAGCTCCGGCACTGGAGGCGCCAAATGTCGAGAATGTTCAAGAGGACACGGGTCTTCCAACGGGTGACTCGCCCGCTTCGCCTGGCTGTCCAAGACCCACACACCGCCAATCACCCGGACTCTCCTTCGAGTTTGAGGTAGATCATACCGCTCTGAAATTGAGCAAATTTGGAAGCTTTTAAGAAATCACAGGGGTGAAGGCCATCGGATATTGAAGACGGCTATCTTGATGTGGCGTGACATTCTTGGACAGATTTAAGATGCCCCAGATCGATCGCTTTGATGGATCGGGGACCCCATGGTCCACCTCCGCTATTCTCGGACATTCTAAGACCAATGGGCCTAACCCGCAAAAGCTTTCCTTGTTCGGTCGAGCTTTATCGGTGTGGCATCCACTTGGTATGCAAAATCGGAAGATGATGTGAAAACAAAGCGGGATGAGATGGTGAGGCCTTCCTTGCACAATATTCGTACAATACGCCGTCGAGGTCACAACTTCGTGATCTCGAGACAACGAGCGAGAACCCAAGGAGTCTTTCTCGACTTCAGTAACTTCGGTGGAGGCAAAGGCATCAATGATGACCGTGAGGCCTCTGAGATAGAGATCAAATCCGGATGATTGTGCGCAATCTCCAACCGGGGTTAATGAAGAAGATGATCGTAGTCCCCTTCCCGACCTTCGCAGATCTACATGATATGGGAATGCAGATCGAGGATGCAATGAAGCAAGGTCTGTTTGACCAAGACCGGGATCAGCCCCGGAGAACCTTCAACCGCAACAACAACACAGGCACAAGCGGTGATGCGGCTGCAAGATCTTCCGAAGTGGGCATGGTTACCACCACCACATCAAAAAAGGCTACCCCATTCACCAGTGCGTCCGGGAGTAACTCACAGATGGCCAAATATCCACCCCGAGTCAAGAGGGTTTTCACTCCACTTCATATGCCTCTGTCAAAGGCTCTAGAGGTCTTACTCCGGGAAGGGCATTTGAAACCATTAGAACAACGGCCCCTACCCGATCCTATCCCTGCAAAGCATGACCAGACTAAATACTGTGCCTATCATCAACAAACCGGTCATGACACCGACAGTTGCTTTCGCCTGCGCCATGATGTACAAGATCTCTTTGACAAAGGGGTCATTGCTGCACCAGGTCCTGCAAAGTCTATCGACACTTGATCAGTGAACTTGTGGGGATAATGTGATTATACGATCGGGGGGGTGAACTACCTGCGGGCGACTCTCGATTTACTCCAGCTGTGGTGAATGGCATGCACCGTTTTGAGCAATGTACAAGTGCTGTTAATTTTGCTTTCTAGCTTGGGTATTGAGCCAGTTCCATTGTTTTGTTTAGAGTCTGTCTCTTTGTTTTGAGTCAGTCTTTTTGGTTAAGGTCTGTCTTGTTGTATCGAGTCAGTCCTGTTACGTAGGAGTCGGGTGATTCTGGGGGTGTTACCTCGGACATCACCATTTTGTTTTCTGTTTGTCCTTTTGCTTTGTTTTGAGTCTGTTTCTGCTAGGGAGCCAGTTATGCCGCCAGACTTTGAATGAAACAGCAGTAATTTCCATGCTCTCGCATCTGCTTCTGCCGTGTGTTAGTTGTGCCGGGATTTGAATGAAATGGTAGTGCATTCCACCTGCTCTCTTGTGCCTTGAAGTCATTGTAATGACCTAAGTTTTTCAAAACTTTTTGAACACTGCGGTGAAAAACAAAGAGGAAGGAATTCCTCGGGATTTGCAAAACTTTGATCAAATTAAGAGAAAGAGAGGCGTGCTAAGCCCTTAATGAATGAAATCATGCTTGTTAGTGTGAGTACTGAGAAGGACCCTGGCTTTGATCCAGATTGATCCTACACTGTCTTTAGCGCGAGCGATTTGTCGCTTTCTTAAAAACTTTCAAAAAATGTTTTGCGCGGTCCTGCAAAGACATGTGTGGAATCGCTCTTGAGATTGTGCAGCTTAGGATCGCTCTCAGCCTCGAGACTCGACCCCCCCCCCTTGGTTTTCAAACCTTGAACTGGCATTCAGAATGTTCAACGGTCAACCACAATGTGAGGCCTGTGTGGCCAGATTTGAAGCAGCCCTCGAACAAGAGGCACCAAAGTCAGATCAAGAAGATCAGAAGTCGTCAAAAGAAGCTTGCAGAGCTAGATCAGAAGCACCCCTCGAACTAGGGGCAAAAATGTCCGATATGCTCGAACAGCCGAAGATGGACCCTTCTGCGAATCAATACAGCAGTCATTTTCCGGGATTCAGATGACTTCAGGATCTCAAAACCATTTGGCATGGACCTGTTACACTTTTACCCTTTGAGAGGCTCGCTGGGCCGAAAACCCGGAAGGGCGACCCAGGCAAAAGTTAGAGCAAAGAAAAAAAGAAAAAAGTGCAAAGATACAAAAAATGCAAAAAAAAGAAAAAGAAAAGAAAAAAAAAGAGAGAAGAAGAAAAAGGAATGAAAAGAATAGAAAAAAAGAAAAGAAAGAAAAACAAAGCTCGCAAGGTCGAAAACCTGCAACAGGCGCCTTGGCAAAAGTTAGAGCATAAAAAGGAGAGATTAAATACCCGAGTGTACCTTAACCCCGAACTACGTAAGGCTTGATTCCTATCTTTGGGATACGTAGGCAACTTCATTCTGAAGTCCAGCCGTAAAACGATTCAAATTCAATTGTGTCCATGTAATGGTTTTGATCATCTTTTGCCTTCTCTGTATCTGAGAGTCTGGTTTGTTCATCGCTCTGAGGACTGACTACAATGTACTGCGGTGCCATTCAAACAAGGGGCAACTTTCCGTTGCCATTTAATGCGCCGCGGCGCCATCCAAACAAAGGGCAACTTTCCGTCGCCATTCAGTGTGCTGCGGCGCCATCCAAACAAGGGGCAACTTTCCGTTGCCATTCAATGTATTTGCGGTCTTGCGTTTAAACAAGGGCATCTTTCCGTTGCCATGCAGCTCTCTTCAAGCTCGGGGCAGTTTTCCCTTGGATCCGAGGTTGTGCATCTCGGGAGTAAGTTTCATGCTCGTTGAGCAAGTGGCCGTGTGCAAAAATAGTTTTTGAGAATTTTCTTGAGGTTGACTATTTTCTCGAAAATTGTTCCATCTTTTACAAAAACTGGACCATTTCTCGGACCCAAAAAGGAAAATTTTCAGTGCTCATAGCCTGACTTGCGTGATTTCAAATCAAAAACTGAACAAGCATGTTAATCTAACTCTCATTTTTGGTCAAAATTGTTTTAGTAGAAAGCCAAAAACAAAAAATGGTCGAAATGATGAACTAGGGGCACAGTTGAGTCAGGCTTCCTGTCTTTTCCCTGTTGTCAATGCATTTGCCAAAAAAGGGCACTCTACTTGCCAGAGAAGGACACGACAAAGGACTGAAAGCTCTCGTATCCTCCAAGCAACGAAGTATCAAGCCAAGTGCGAAGCACAAACTGGAATGGATCAACATATTCCCATTCCCTCATCTAGGCAGATCTAACCATGTCCAAACTCCCCAGCAGGGCATCATCGATCGATGTCAGCCGCAGATCCGCTACACACCCAATTGTAGCCTTGATCCCTCTGTGGAAGAAACTCCTTTGTGAACAAGAAAGAAAATCTAGCGAGTGCTAGGGGCGAGCCCACAACTTCTTGTTTATCCATCAACCACCTAGGGAGGGATTGAAAAATGAGAGATTGAAGAATAGAGATGTGCGATGAGAGAAAAGGTGAAAAGGGCTTTTCGAAAACTAGAGATTGCGTGCCAAGTGATGTGAGAATCACAAGTGAGAAAGGGTGGGAAACACTACCCGGTGAAACAGGCTCCCTGTGCACGTCTGAGTGTCGTGTCTTTTCGTTTGTCTCATTTCATCCCGAGCATGTCTTGTTGTATTTAGGTCGTTTACCTTTTGTTTTTCTGTGTTGAGTTGTTTTATGCGTAGTGGGTTGTAGGCTAAATACCGGTTGAGAATCCTTTTCTCATTTTCAAAAAATAAAAATCGTCTTGTGCTATGAGTGCTGTGCCGTTCTCCACATTTGTGCAAAACAGAATTTGTTCTTTCAGAAAACCGCAGGGTCCACCCCCGATAAGTGTGAACAGTAGAACCAGGACCTATCTGAAGCTATGAGTTTCGGGCTGCAAAGCAAAAGCAAAAGAGGGAAATGTCGGGCATCTGAGTTTGTTCCAACATCAGTAAGTTCCGAGACTATATTCCGTGTGTACCTCTTCAGGTCTTGCCAATGTTCCGAAGTATGAGTGTGCCTCTGCCTCAAGCTCAAGATCAAGTCTACTTCAAGCCAGAATGGCGATCAGAAGTGCTCTCCTTGAGTACCATTCCCTGCCAGAGGCATCTTGGCTGTGTTGTTGATGAGTTCCTAGGAGACCAAGCTGCGGCGGTGGAAACTAGAGTTCGAATGGCCGTGGCCTAGAACGCATAAGGTTCGGGATTTCGAGACTAAAGTCTGGTTTAAATACCCAGGCGCCCTCGGCAGAAATCTGTATGGCAGCCCCATAGATTGAGACAGCGTGTATGCACCTCAATCCTGGATACTGAACCAACCTAGTCTGTCACCCCGTTGGAGAATAGGGAAAGTTGTGAGTATGATCAGGAAGACAAGCGGCAGCCGTGGCTCCCACATGCAGATATTGTTACTTGTTAGCATTCCAGAGCCTTTGTACTGTGAGTTGAAGGTAAGTGTTCGAAGAGCACGAGGGGAGATCCCCGTCAGAGTAGAGCGGTTCACCGCCATTCACCTCGTGAGGTGCTTTCTAAAAGCGCCGCTTTGTCCATTTATTGCTTTCCGTAAGCATCATGCATTGTATTGCATTGTACCTATCAAGTTTCTTTCTCATTTCACTTAGTGTATCAATCACACTTCATTTATTTAGTGTATCAATCACACTCTCATCACACTTTATCACATTTAGTATATCAATCATACTCCTGTTCACTAAGTGCATCTATCCCACTTCGTGTTCACCCTCAGTATATCCATCATACTTGTTCACTAAGTGCATCTATCCCACTTCGTGTTCACCCTCAGTATATCCATCATACTTGTTCACTAAGTGCATCTATCCCACTTCGTGTTCACCCTCAGTATATCCATCATACTTGTTCACTAAGTGCATCTATCCCACTTCGTGTTCACATTTAGTATATCAATCATACTTGTTCACTAAGTGCATCTATCCCACTTCGTGTTCACATTTAGTATATCAATCATACTTGTTCACTAAGTGCATCTATCCCACTTCGTGTTCACCTTTAGTATATCCATCATACTTGTTCACTAAGTGCATCTATCCCACTTCGTGTTCACATTTAGTATATCAATCATACTCCTGTTCACTAAGTGCATCTATCCCACTTCGTGTTCACCCTCAGTATATCCATCATACTTGTTCACTAAGTGCATCTATCCCACTTCGTGTTCACCCTCAGTATATCCATCATACTTGTTCACTAAGTGCATCTATCCCACTTCGTGTTCACATTTAGTATATCCATCATACTTGTTCACTAAGTGCATCTATCCCACTTCGTGCTCACATTTAGTATATCCATCATACTTGTTCACTAAGTGCATCTATCCCACTTCGTGTTCACATTTAGTATATCAATCATACTTGTTCACTAAGTGCATCTATCCCACTTCGTGTTCACATTTAGTATATCAATCATACTCTGTTCACATAGTGCATCTATCACACTTTGTGTTCGTACTCAGTATATCTATCATACTTGTTCACTAAGTGCATCTATCACACTTTGTGTTCGCTTTTAGTGTATCAATCATACTCTGTTCACTAAGTGCATCTATCACACTTTGTGTTTGCTTTTAGTATATCCATCATACTTTGTTCACTAAGTGCATCTATCACACTTTGTGTTCACATTCAGTATATCCATCATACTCTGTTCACTAAGTGCGTCTATCACACTTTGTGTTCACATTTAGTATATCAATCATACTTGTTCACTAAGTGCATCTATCACACTTTGTGTTCACATCAGTATATCCATCATACTTTGTTCACTAAGTGCATCTATCACACTTTGTGTTCACATTCAGTATATCCATCATACTCTGTTCACTAAGTGCATCTATCACACTTTGTGTTCACTTTCAGTATATCAATCATACTTTGTTCACATAGTGCATCTATCACACTTTGTGTTCACTTTCAGTATATCGATCATACTTTGTTCACTAAGTGCATCTATCACACTTCGTGTTCACTTTCAGTATATCAATCATACTTTGTTCACATAGTGCATCTATCACACTTTGTGTTCACTTTCAGTATATCAATCATACTTTGTTCACATAGTGCATCTATCACACTTTGTGTTCACTTTCAGTATATCAATCATACTTTGTTCACATAGTGCATCTATCACACTTTGTGTTCACTTTTAGTATATCCATCATACTTTGTTCACTAAGTGCATCTATCACACTTTGTGTTCACATTCAGTATATCCATCATACTTTGTTCACTAAGTGCATCTATCACACTTCGTGTTCACTTTTAGTATATCCATCATACTTTGTTCACTAAGTGCATCTATCACACTTTGTGTTCACATTCAGTATATCCATCATACTCTGTTCACTAAGTGCATCTATCACACTTTGTGTTCACTTTCAGTATATCAATCATACTTTGTTCACATAGTGCATCTATCACACTTTGTGTTCACTTTCAGTATATCAATCATACTTTGTTCACTAAGTGCATCTATCACACTTCGTGTTCACTTTTAGTATATCCATCATACTTTGTTCACTAAGTGCATCTATCACACTTTGTGTTCACATTCAGTATATCCATCATACTCTGTTCACTAAGTGCGTCTATCACACTTTGTGTTCACATTTAGTATATCAATCACACTCTGTTCACTAAGTGCATCTATCACACTTCGTGTTCACTTTTAGTATATCCATCATACTTTGTTCACTAAGTGCATCTATCACACTTTGTGTTCACATTCAGTATATCCATCATACTCTGTTCACTAAGTGCATCTATCACACTTTGTGTTCACATTTAGTATATCAATCACACTCTGTTCACTAAGTGCATCTATCACACTTTGTGTTCACTTTTAGTATATCCATCATACTTTGTTCACTAAGTGCGTCTATCACACTTTGTGTTCGCTTTTAGTATATAAATCCTACTCTGTTTACATAGTGCATCTATCACACTTTGTGTTCACATTTAGTATATCAATCACACTCTGTTCACATAGTGCATCTATCACACTTTGTGTTCACTTTTAGTATATCCATCATACTTTGTTCACTAAGTGCATCTATCACACTTTGTGTTCGCTTTTAGTATATCAATCATACTTTGTTCACTAAGTGCATCTATCACACTTTGTGTTCGCTTTTAGTATATCAATCATACTCTGTTCACTAAGTGCATCTGTCACATTTTGTGTTCACATTTAGTGTGTCCATCACACTTTGCTCACTTCACCCTTTGTATATCAATTACACTTTGCTCAAATAGTGTATCTATCACACACTCGCTTTGCCTACTTTGTGTATCAATCACACATGCCCTCTGTATGTATCCATCACACTCTCTCCACTTTTGTGTATTTATCACACATGTTTGTCCACTTAGTGTATCCATCACACTTTGTTCATTTTTGTGTATCTGTCGCACATGTTCATGAAGAATCCTCAACTTTCAAACCAGCTTCGCTTACCGTGTAAGGCCAATTATCAAATCTTCCCGCATTTTGCATTTTGCCCCCTGCCTGCGGGCACGCCTGCGGGCACACATTCTCTGTTTATCTTGTTTGATTGTCTTAGTCTTCGGCCTTGTCAAAAATGGGTCGTCTCTGGGCTTTGACATTCACTCCCGTCATTCTTATGACTTCCGAGTTCTGTCAAAGAGGGGCAACTGTAGACACCCCATTTTTGACCGACCTTAAGACTCAGACGTCACCGATTGAGCGCTCGGTGATGTTGCATACTGTGCTCGTTCAGAAGTCTCAGAGTCGCGGCCGTGCGCCCTGCCTCCGGACTTCCGAATTCTCTTTTGTGCCTTGTCTCGGTTTGCGAACCAGACTCGATTTTCTCTGTTTTCCTCCCTGAGGGAAGGGAGTGGTCCTGTAGACTATCTCCCGGTGGCCGTGAGCTACTTTTCGTGGCCGTAGGCCATTTTGCCCATTTCGGGGCCCGGTTCCCGGTTTTCGGGATCGTCAGGCCGTGTGCCTCGGCTCGGGACCGCCCAACCATCTCTGAGTTCTCCGGTTTTTGGCTTGCACCTCTGTTTTATAGTTCCGAGGAACACTGGGGCCTCTGATGCCCACTTCGTGGCTGTATGCCACTTTCGGTGCCTGTAGCCAGTTTTCGGGACCCCGAATCATGCGGTTTGGGCCCCGAGCTTTCATTTTGCATTGGTTTTCTCTGATTTTTGGCAGAAACCTCTGTTTTATCATTCCGAGGGACACTGGGGCCTTTGATACCCACTTCGTGGCCGTACGCCACTTTCGGTGCCTGCAGCCCATTTTCGGGACCTTGAATCGCGCGGTTTAGGCCCCGAGCATTCATTTCGCATCGGTTTTTGTTCATTTTCGGAGGGAACCTCTGTTTTATCATTACAAGGAACCCTGGGGCCTTTGATACCCACTTCGTGGCCGTATGCCACTGCCGGTGCCTAACAGCCCACTTTCGAGACCCCGAACTGCGTGTTTCGGCTCCCGAACCTTCATTCTACATTTTTGGGCTCCGACCCAAACTTGAGATAGTCATATTTTGAGGTCCTTTTCATGTTTTATTAAGGACCTTTTACTGTTTGACATCTCCATTTGTCACTTGCCTTTTTTACCTCTTTTTGGGCCTTTTTGCACGGTATTTTAGGCGTACTTGTGGGCTGCGTTGGACTTGGTCGTAAACTACAAAGCGTCTTATTTTGAGCCCCTCTTCGACTTTGTTGAAGGGCTCTCGGCCATTTGAAACCCGTAGCTACCACTTTCCCTTTTGGCCATTTTTGGAGGGAAACTTGAAATGTTTCCCCCTTTTTCCCCTCTTTTCCCCTCTTTTCTAAACGTTTTTGCCTATTAATACAGCCCTCCAGATCTGTTTTAAGGGTTAGAAAATCTGGTTTGAGAGCTCCTATATTGTATCTCTCTCTCTATAATTCCAAGCTCCAAAACTCTCAAAATCTTCCAAGTTTGGCACCATTCCTTCACCACCACCTAGCAACACCACCACCACTCCAATTCCGGCAGCAAGGAGGGGATTTCAGAGGCTTGGGGGCGCAGTTTTTCCGTTCAAAAGGCAGCCAAGATTGGTCTACAAGGGTGAGTCTCGTTTTCCTTTTTTGCTCTTTTCTTGGTCTATTTCTTAGCCCTCTTTTCCCACTGTTTTGAGCTCCGGCCCTAACTGAAAGGGGCCTTATTTTGAGCTATTCTACATGTTTGTTTAAGGACTCAACCCTGTTTGAGCCCTCTATGATGCACTTGTTTCAATATCACTCTTTATGCCATTATTTTGCATGCTTTGTTTGGCTCATGCGTAATCTGATTTTGAGCATGACATCTACTGTAAATATGCATATTTTGGGCTCCTCTTCAATGTTGTAGAAGGAAATTTTGCTGTTTGAATTTTCTATATACTACTTGTCTCAAGACCTCTCTTTGGTTCATTATTTTGCATGCCTTTTTAAGCTCACCATGCTTCGGATTTCAGCCTTCATCAGGCCTAGAGAGAGACTTATTTTTGTCTCCTTGTCATGTTTTGTTTAGGGTCTTAAGACATTTGGTGTATATTTTTGGTACTTCCCTTGAAATCCTTTCATTTTACCGTAAATTTGCATGCTTTGTTAGACTTGTTTAGCTACTGTTTTGAGCCTCCATCAGGCTTAGGGAGTGTCTTGTTTTGGTCTATTCTACACTTTTTGTCAAGGGTCTTAAGTGGTTTGGTGCATCCATTTGGTACCTCTCTTTATAACCCTCTTTTGGCCCTTATTTTGCATGCTATGTTTAGCATATATACATACTGATTTAGAGGTTGTCATCTCTTGAATTTGTGCATATTTTTGTTCCATCTTCAATGTTGTAGAACTGAGTTTTTGGGTTTGAGCATTGTACATATCACTTGCTTTGTAATTCCCCTCTTTTACCGTATTTTTGCAAGCTTTTGTTTCCATACTTGTGAGCATTATTTGGCCTTGCTTTGTGCTAATAAAATGCTATTTTTGGGGCTGCCTTGCTACTGTTTTTTCTTTCATGTGCCAATTTTGCATGTTTAGCATAGCCGTAGGCCATTTCGGGCACTTAGAATTGCATTTCGGGATGATTTCATGCATTGATTGTCATTTCGTATCATTTCGGGGCTGTTTTCCCCTTTATTTAGTGGCTGAAATTTGGTTTGCATGCTTGCATATCATTTCCCATGTCATTTTATGCCTTAATGCATTGCCTCGGTTTGCGTGCCCGTGGGCACGCACTTCGAGGCACTCCGTTTTCATTCATCGGCATCCCATGTGAGTGCGGCTGAGGCCCTCTCATGTTGGTATAAGCCCAATTTGCATTTCGCATGCCATTCCGCATCGCCTCGGTTTGCGTGCCCGTGTGCACGCATTTCGAGGCAGCTTCTCTTTTATCCGACGGCAGCTTATGTGAGTGTGGCTGAGGCCCTCTCATGTTGGCGTAAGCCCATCATTGCATTCCGTATGCCATTTTATGCAATCTTCGGTTTGCGTGCCTGTGTGCGCGCATTTCGAGGCACTTCGGTTTTATCCGATTTGCATTTTTGTCATCGCCTCGGTTTGCGTGCCTGTGTGCGCGCATTTCGAGGCACTTCGGTTGTATCCGATTTTCCATTTCATCATCGCCTCGGTTTGCGTGCCCGTGGGCGCGCATTTCGAGGCACTTCGGTTGTATCCGATTTTCTCATGTCATCATCGCCTCGGTATGCGTGCCCGTGGGCACGCATTTCGAGGTATCTTATTTTAGTCCCATTGTACATCATTTTTTCCTATCATTTCATGTTTTTATGCTATCACCTCGGTTTGCGTGCCCGTGGACACGCATTTCGAGATATCTCATTTGCATAGCATTGTGCATGCTAGGATATATGTTAGCTGCATTTCATGCATACCATGCATATTGCATCGTGTTCGGGATAGGAGTTAGCCCGGGCACGGGAAACGAGGCGCGTTTCGTACTTCGAGTGACGGAACGGGTTTCAATTCCCAAGTCACCGACACTCCGGATTACCCATGATGGAGTTAGGTTTTGCATTCATCTGCATTCATCCCATATTGAGCTGTGCAATCCGATCCCTCGGCCATCATGCATCGATATGCGTGATTGGTGGCACGAGGATCGAGGCATGCATATATTTGTGAAATACATTGCCATGCCCTTTTCCTGCTCTCTGTTGCAGCAAATTCAAGAATCAGCAGTCTTTCGGGACTCGGCACGCCTTTCGAGAAAAATTGCGAACAGAGGCTAATTGGGGCATCCCAATGGATTTCCGCGCCAGAGCAGCCCAGCATACATCATTCATCAGAAGCAAGGCAGCCCCTGGCTTGCATGCCAGCTTTACAGCTTTCTTAGTTTAATCTGTACATTAATTAGAAATCTGTAATATTCTTTTATTCGGGACTGTATTATTATTCATTCAGGACCCTCTGCGCGAGGGCACAACTGTAATAAGGGTGTGTGAGTGTGATGTATGTCTTCCAACCCCCATTTCTTTCTCCCTTTTATTTACCCGCTTACGATGGTTAGATATAGGGCATATTTCATTTAGCATACAGTATGATAGCATGTTTGCATTCATTCATCTGTTTTGCATGCACCGGACTCGGCACATCATACAAACTGCATTGTATTTCAATTCCAAGTTGAGTACTTGATAGCTGTTGCATCTCATATGCCATCTTTAGAATAGCCGAGCCTGCTATAATTGCATCTTTGCATGTGTTGCATTAGGCAATTCTGTATACTTAGGATCATGCATGATTTCTAACGAGCTTCTGTTTTGGCTTGGAGTACTCGGTGAGTTTTATGCTTTAGCATCCTTGCATGCGTGTGAGTGTTGCCATGATAGCATGCTTACCATGAGGCTATGTGCTTATGTGATATAACTGCCTTGAATGCTGTGGGTGGAGGTTGAGTTATCGAATTGGAGCAATTCATCAATTGTTTGTTAAGCCCACTAGATTGTGGCAAAATCGCATTTTAAGCCTACTGCGGTAGCAAACCATCTTTCACAAACAAACATGAGATGTTTAGTTCCAATTCAGACGGCTCAGTCTATACTTGTTTGCTGCGAGCATCACATAGTAATCTAGGCTAATAACCGGAATAAGAACTCACAAAGTTTTCAAAAACAGATATCATGGTTAGTAGAGGCCGGTCTTTGACCGGGCGAGAGGGGTGCTCACGATGTGACCTTCCCTAATCGTACCCAAGTTCCCGAGCCAACTTTGGTGATGACGGACACGTGGCCTTTCGGCACCGAGTCAGGGTTTCCTAAATTTCCCATTTTAAAATATTTAGGTGGCGACTCTGTTATCTGGCAAAGCAGTCCATGTTTGGCACTTCTTTTCAAAAAATCTGTTTTCCTTCAAAACGATTTGCCGGATTTGGACTCTTTGGTTCGAGATTTAGAACCACAACAAAAATCGAGTCCGAACTGTAGCGAGGCCCCCCCCCCCGCGGGCGTTGTTACAGCGTCTATTCCTTGATGAACTTGGTTTGAGGGTGGCGGCACCTTTTCTGTGTTAGACATGGCTTGTACGTGTACATGCCTTTCCTAGGCAAAATACGGTTTTGGCTACACGCCATATCCATTTCTATTACATTGTAGTAGTGCAATTATTGCATCCAGCATTAGGATCATTATTCTTTCCCTAGCGGGTTGTCACCCCATTTATGTCACTCCACCCAATACTTGTTCTTGTGTCCATCTACATCACTCATAGTTCAGACATCGTTCTATGGTAGACGGACTCGTTACTTCCATCAATCTATTTGACATATGTGTAGTTTCGAACCGCTCATGATTGAATCATGATTCGATTGCCCTGCATCTAATTTGCCTTGTGTCAATTGCATTGCATCATCATTTGCATTGTTTATACTTAGTTTTGTATATATTGCATATCATTTTGCATTTGTCACTGCATTGTCATGCATATTGTTAACAATATCATACCTATTAAGTTTGCTTTCTTTGCAGGCACGATATTGTATGTACGGTTCATTTGAAGCCGGTGCAACCGGACGAGCCGCACAGGTATTCTATTCTCCGAGTGAGACGTATTGAGAATTGCATAATTCTCTTACATCCTTTCTGCATTGTAATGTAGTCTGGTGTATGCTAGCTTATAACTGTTGCATGCGTGCTTCATTACAGCTTTCTTTCTTTGCATGATCATAAGTTATGCTCGGCTCCTTGCATTGTCTTGCATTTTGCCCCTGCCTTCGGGCGCATACCTTGCTTGTCTTGCATGTTTGTCCAAGTCTTCGGCCTTGTCAAAAATGGGTAAATCTCACGGGCTTTGACATTCACTCCCGTCATTGTTATGACTTTCGAGTTCTGTCAAAGAGGGGCAACTGTAGACACCCCATTTTTGACCGTCCTCAAGACTTGGACGTCACCGCTTGAGCACTCGGTGATTATCCATGTTTGTGTTCGTTTGGAGTTCCCGGAGTTCTCGGCTACGCGCCTTGCCTCAGGGTCTCCGAACTTCATTGTGTCTGGTTTTGCACCAAACACTTGTGTTTTGCCTTGGAAGAGCAGAGAATGCCTTGTGAGGCATCCCCACACACCACCGGCACTAGCTAGAGGCCACCGGCTGGTTTTTCTTGACACCGGCAATGTACATTGCCGGTCGGCACTCTTTGTTGCCGGCCGACAGTCATTTTTGTCAAAATGACATTTTTGCCCAAATTGACTTGCTCACCGCTTTCAGATATTTTATTACAGCTGTCTGGCATTAACTCCCCCTCCATACACGTGTATGGAGGGATGCCCCTCTTGGTTGCTTAACTTGTAAGCATTACAAGTTTGGCTCCTCTATAAAAGGAGCCCTTCCCCCTTGGCTTTAGGGTTGGCTTTTTAGTGAGAAAACAACTCAGAGCAACCTCTGGTTTTAGGGTTTGAGTACCATTCATATCCTATCTCTATATCTCCATTGTGTGTGTTCTAGGTGCTTTGTGTCTTACTATTGTACACAAACACCTAGTCTTTCACTTTTTCTTGGTTTCTTCAAGGACCAGAGCTTGTTCTTGAGGTTTTTGACTAGATTTGAGCCCAAGGAAGCAACAAGATCAACATTTGTGAAGAAGTTCTTCAAGGGTAAGAAACTAGTACTTTTTACCCCACTTTTGCATCCTGTTTCTACCTATCTTAGAGCTGTCTTTGTGTTTAGTGTATAACATAAAAAAGTTCTGTTTTTAAGCCCTCTTAATTGTTTGTTAAGGGTGTTTTGTGCTTTGGGGAAGTTTGACCCCTCTTAGGCCTTGTAAGGCCCTTGTTTTGTGCCATTTTGTGCAAGTTTCGAGACTTTGGTGTTTGGGCCTCTTCACCACTGAAATCTTGAGGGATTTTAGTGGTGGAGATGGTGCCTTGAAGTCTCCAAAAGGGGAGGGCCACCCCCTCTCCTTGTTGTCCTTGAAAGGGACCATTTTTGGTCTCTTAAGAAAGCCTTTGTTCAAGTGTGTGTTGATCATGTCTAGGCTGCATTTCATGCTTATTATGCCATAATATAATCATGTTGTGTGTTGGTTTTGGTGCTCCATTCATGTTTAGTGTAGTTGCCATGTAATGCCTTGTAATTCCCTTAACATGTCTTAGGTTGTTAGCCTTTGTTCGAGCATGATTTAGGCTTAGACTTATGAATGTTTTGTGCTTATTTTGCCATGCTTTAGGTCTATCCATAGTCGTTTGGATCGATTTTGGCATGATTAGTATAGCTCCTTTGCATTTGTGGCTTGCCGGGCTTGTATGCCTCAAGTGTGTGAATGTATGGCATGTGTTGATTGCATCATTTTGGTGGTTTGGAACCATCCAACATGTAATTTCAGTCCCTTTGGCATGCCCATATACTTGCCTTAGTTGCTTCTTTGTTGCTTTGAAAGCATGTGTTGTATGCCCTATGTTTTGACCATTGTGCATACCTTTGAATTTGAGCCACTTAGATGCCATCTAAGAAGTCCCTTGGCCTTGCTTTAACATGCTAAAAATCTGTTTTTAGTTGTTTAGTGCATACCATGTTTGTTGTGTTAAGTGTGCTTCATGACTTGCCTCAAGTACTTGGACTATGCTTGCATGCTTATGTTTGCTTCATTTGGCTTGGTTTGGCACCACATTCTAGCATGAATTTCAGAGCTTATATTGCATGCTAGTTGTCCATGATATCCCCTTTCAAGTGTGCTTGGAAGTTGCTTGTTTAGTGCCTAAGTGTTGGTCCAACTTACTTGCATGTGTACATGTGTGTTTAGGCCTCATTTTTGGGCATCTTGGCCACTGATTTTAGGCTTAATTAGAGTTGCCTAAGTCATGTTTAAGACCATCATTTGCTTGCTTGCATGTTTACCTCATGTTTGCTTGTATGCTTGCATTGTTTGTTCATATGCTCATATTGCATCCCTAGCTAACATGATTAGGTTGCAATGCATCTTGCATGCATGCCTTGTCCCTTGATTTGGTGATGGGGATTGGGCTCTTTGATTGTTTAGTTTGCATTTCATTTGACATGAAAATTGCACACTTGTTTCTTTGGGCCATCATGCATGGAAATGTGTGATTGGTGGCCCGGGAATCGAGGCACATCCTCCTTTGAGTCACAAACATGATAAGGAATGTGTTTGGTGCATACATTGCTTGAATTGAGCTGCCATGCAAGATTCTGCCCTCTGCTGCTGTGAGTTGCAGGTTCTGCAGGAATTCATTGCCGGCCGGCAATGTTTAGTGCCGACCGGCAATCAATTATCAGCCAATGGATGAATTCTGTGCCGATGGCCGCATATAGCAGCCGGTGGCTATTCTGTTTAGCCGGTGGTGATCCCCAGTATCCAAGAAAGTAGTTCTGAGACTTTGGCGCTTCTCGAAAGGTAAAGGTGGAAAACAGAGGCGATCAGGCACGCCAAAGGCAATTCCGAGCAAGACCCGAGCACGTCTGCATTTGGCTCTCCTCGAGGTTTCTTGCTTTTTCTTAGTTTAGTTAGTTTGTCAACTAATTAGGCAATTTCTAATATTTAATTAGCTTGCGTAGTTAATTATTTGTATTATTCTTTTGGTCCCTCCGAGCGAGGGCAAATCTGTAATAAGTGTGGGTGAGTGATGTGTATGTCTTCCAACCCCCATTTCTTTCTCCCTTTTATTTACCTGCTTTTGATGGTAGATTAGGGCACGTTTATTTTAGCATACCTTATGCTATGCATGCATGCATCCATACATTTGTCTTGCATGCACTGGGCTCGGTACATCATACAAACCGCATTGTATCTTCAATTTCCAACTCGAATACGTGCACCGAATGATTGCATTTCACATGCCATTTTAGGGTTATCCGAGCCTATCCTAATCACATCCTGTATGCGATGCATTAGTCATTCCAACATGAACCAGGTCATGCATGTTTGCTAACTAGTTTATTGTTTTGGCACGGAGTACGATGTAAGTATTTATGCTTTAGCATATCGCATGCGTGTAAATGTTGACCATGTGGCTAAATGCTTATATGAGATAAACTGTTTGAATGCCTGTGGGTGGAGGTTCGATTGCTTGAGTTGGAAAACTCGTTGAAATCCGTGTTTTAGCCTACTCGTGAGTAGCAAATTCCGAAATGCTTTCAAAACGAACCGATATGCAATGTTTATTTCCAAATTAGGCAATCTAGTCTATAACTTGTTTGCTGCGCGCATAACATAGTAATTCTAGGCTAATAATTGAAATAAGAGCATGTAATGTTTTCAAAAATGGATATCACGGTTAGTAGAGGCCGGTCTTTGGACCGGGCGAAAGGGGGTGCTCATAACTGACCTTCCCCGATCGTACCCAAGCTCCCGAGCCAAGACAACTTTGGTGATGACGGACATGTGGCCTTCGGCACCGAGTCAGGGTTTCCTAAATTTCCCATTTTAAAAATATTTAGGTGACGACTCTGTATCTGGCAAAGCAGTCCATGTTTGGCACTACTTTTCAAAAAATCTGTTTTCTCAAACGATTTGCTAGAGTTGGACTCTTTGGTTCAGATTACGAACCGCAACAAACAAAACAGGAGAGTCCGAACTGTAGAAGTGAAGCCCAAGGGGTGCGTCTACAGCCATGTAATGTAACACTCAATGGACCAAACCAAACTCAAACAAGCCTCATGCATGCCAAGACAATGGCCAAAACATGCTGAAAATGAAGTCCGAAAGCAAGTATAGGCATCCATACCCATTGGTTCACAAACAAGGCATGAAGACATAACTATCAAACACACTGAAGAAGTGGAAAATGTGAGAGTGTGGCAATGAAATATGCTCTGAAATCACGTAAGGAATGATGCCAAATCATGCACATAACCCAAGCATAACATGCTAAGAGGCTCAAAGCTTAAGGCTAGCAAAGGGACTTACACCATGGCCATATCAAGCAAGCCCCAAAGGGCCAAGGTGACTCAAAATAGTCCCAAGGCAGGTCAAAACAAGGCTAGAAACATGCTTGAACAGAGCTAACTCATGCTAGAATGAAAGGCACAAAACATGACGCATACAAGGCCAATAAGGAGGATTACATTACACCTACCAAAACCAAGCATGAGATGACTTCACCAACAAAAATCAGAGTTATGGCATGTCAAAATAACACCAAAAATGCACTGAGATGGCAACCCAAAAGCTTAGGGAAGATGGCATACATATTGGCTCATATTTAAGGCATAAAGCACAACCCCTCCAAAGCATTGAAAGAGTGACACATTTGGGTGTATGGCCATGGAACATGCTCTGAAATCATGTATTAAGTGAAGCTAAATCATGCAAATAGCCCAAGCAATGCATGCTAGTGGACTTGAAACACAAAGCTAGTGAGCAAGAATGAACTATGGCTATACAAAGCAAGGCATGCATGACCCAAAACACTTAAAAAAGAGCTTAAGCATAGAAAAACATGAGTAAAAGCTTGCTGGAGTTGAGCCGAAAACATGCTAGAATGATGGTCAAAAGCATGATGCATGTTAGGCTAGTGAATGGAAATGCACTACAAGTGCAAGGAGCATGCAAGAGGCTATCAAAACAACTCTTGACAGAGCTATAACATGCTGAAATAATGCCTAAGACATGCTAAGATGGAGCCAAAACAAGCTTAACAGACATGCCACTTTGATGAGCCACAAGTAAGATTACACTACTCATATAAGAAGCATGCAAGGGGTGACCAAGATAGCCAAAAATAGAGTCATGACAGGTCTAAAAGGTCACAAAAAAGTGCTCAAACAAAGCCTCAAGAAGATAGAACTACATGCTCTTTTGATGAGCCATCAATACAAGCAAACAAGAGAAGAGGAGGGTGGACAACCCCCTCCTATTTAAGACCTTAAAACACACTTTCCATCACTGAAATTTCTCTGTAATTCAGTGGTGAAGAGGCCAAACAAAGGCTAAAACAAAGGCCTAAAGTGATGGCTCAAAAACCTTGCAATTAAGGCATGCAAGGGAGTAGACCACCCCCAACACCAAAGAAGCCTCAAACAAACATGTTAAGCACTTAAAATCAAAACCTTTTTTAGTTGAAAGCAAGGCCTAAAATAGTATGCAAAGGCGGCCAAACACTTAAGCAAAAAATGGCTTAAAGGGGGTAACAACTCACCCTTGAATGACCACAGCAAACCAGCACTTTTGAGCCAAAGAAAACAAACTTTGAGAGTCCAAACAAGGTCCTCTAGTACCTCAGCAACCAAGCAATGGTGCTTTACTTGGTGTTGTAGTGCAAAAATGAAGACAAAACACACTTTTAAGCAATAGAGAGAGAGAGAGAGAGGGAAATATATCTATAGAGAGAGAGAGAGAGAGATATGTTTTGTATATCCAATTTGTAGAACCTCTAGAAAGGGAAAGGGACCTCCCTTCTTATAGAAATTCAAGTCCTAAGCTTGTTGGAGAAGCTAAGGGCTTGGTTCTATCCCTCCATATACGTGTATGAATGATGAAATTTGTGCTCACCAGCTATCACAGCTGGCACAAAAATATCTGCAAAAGCAAATAAAAAGGCCTCGGCCAACAAACATGGCCGACCGGCCAAAAAGGGTGCTGACCGGCCACCACTGATGACCGATGGAGAGAAAACATGGCCGATGGGCATAAGGCCTGGCCGATGAGTTGGAGGGCTAGCCAAAAGGCCATCCTCTTCCCTCAAAAACAAAACCACAAGCTCTTGGTCCACAACCAAGCACAAAACAGACAAGTTGAGAGGTTCTAAGGCAAGGCGCGTAGCCGAGACCTTTAGGAACTCAAAACGAACACGAGTATAGATGATCATCGAGTGTTCAAACGATGACGTCCAAGTCTTGAGAACGGTCAAAAATGGGGTGTTTACAACTTGCTTCGAAGTCGATCCTGAGGTTGCAGATTAAGAATACGCTTGAAGCTGTGTGCAAGTTCGCCGACGATGTCGTCAGTGGTAATGTCAGTTTTTTTCACTCAAATTGTGGATTTTTTTTTTTTTTTTTTTGGTGAAGAATTGATGATAATGCTTAATTGAGTGTGTTTGTTGGAGCATACTTGCTATGTTGTAGTTCTATTGCAATTCATCAAAAGAGAGTGAGTGAACAGACCCCATTTGTGGACTTTGGTTTTTAGCCAGGGATAGAACTAGGAGAAGACTTATGTGAAGGTCTCTACTTTGTTCAAATTTCTCTGGTATTGGATTTTCTCTGCATTAGCAATTTTTTCAACAAAATCGAAATTTCTCTAGAGAGAAATAGAGAATTTCTCTAGGTTTGATTTGTACTTTTCAACTCCAAATTGATTGTTCTTATTGCATTTAGGGTTCTGACTTTGAATTTTCTCTGCATTAGCGATTTTTTCAACAAAATCAAAATTTCTCTAGAGAGAAACTGAGAATTTCTCTGGTAGGTCTCTGGTTGTTCAAATTTCTTTGGTATTAGATTTTCTTTGCATTAGCGATTTTTTCAACAAAATCGAAATTTCTCTTGAGAGAAACAAAGAATTTCTCTGAGTTTGATTTCTATTTTTCTACTCCAAATTAATTGTTCTTATTGCATTTATGGTTCTGACTTTGGTTTTCTCTACATTAGCGATTTTTTCAACAAAATCGAAATTTCTCTGGAGGGAAATAGAGAATTTCTCTGGTAGGTCTCTGGTTGTTCAAATTTCTCTAGTATTGGATTTTCTCTGCATTAGCGATTTTTTCAACAAAATCGAAATTTCTCTGGAGAGAAACAAAGAATTTCTTGGATTTGATTTCTACTTTTCAAATCCAAATTGATTGTTCTTATTGCATTTATGGTTTTGACTTTGGATTTTCTTTGCATTAGCGATTTTTTCAACAAAATCGAAATTTCTCTAGATAGAATTTCTCTGGAAAGTCTAGAGAAATTCTCTGGATCAATTTGAGGGACCATAGACATTATAAAAATATTAGATATCCTTTATGCCATAAAATCTTAGTACCGGGGACCCTAAAAAAAAAATTCCTCTTTACACTCTGTTTTGATCACATTTTTTAACTGTTTGTGTTTTTTTACACTCCATTTCGATCACATGATGAGAAAAAAAAATTGTTTAGGATGTGACAATCTCTGTATTTTTTGTGTAACAATACAAATTTTTAATTATTCTACAAAATTTATACTAATATTATTTAATCACAGTTGGAAAAATATACGATTTATTTTGTATTATTATGTGCAATTTTGTAAAATAATATAATTATTAAGAATTTAGGGGTCAAAGTATAAATAAATAACTAAGTTAAACTTATCCATTGTAGAGCTTGGTGATAGCAACTAAATAGGGGGGGTACGTGGGTGGCTACGTGTCACCTAAAACTTGCTGAGCAAGCCTTGCATCTTGTATTAAAGGAAGAGTTGGGAACAAGAGGAAGGAAAAAAACGAATAAAGAAAGGGAAAGAAAGTAATGAAAGTTAAGAAGGTTTTGATGGTGGATAGAAAGAGTGAGGTATTAATTTTAAGGTGAGTTATATTATACATTGAGTTATCATAATATATTTTACGTATGTTTTGACTTACCATAATTTATTTTATACAAATTATGTTTTTGTGGGGAAGTGGTTTTGGAAATACTCTTCAGATCCTAGGAGACGCTCTTGATACTCAGCTAGTCACCTGCAAAGACAAATACTCCGGTCGGGGGTTCCGGGATTAGCACTCCGACGGGCAAGTCAGTTCTTCTACTCAAGAAAGCTTGTTTACTAAATTTAGTGAAGTGTTTCTTTTTTTACATACCATTCCAAGAACGCTGCTTCTTTATTTATATCTGTTCCTCCTGAGGCCTCGGAGCCTGGGCTTAGTTTTCAATCATTACCCGTTCTTATATTCGGCCCCCAACGATCTTTTTTAATCGGCTTAATCGGCTTACGTATCGTATTCGGCCCATCCTAGTCTTACAAGATGGGGCCGATTAACATTTGCTGGACGACCGGTTAGTGTCAGTACTAAAACATGCCCCTTTCGATTTAGCCATATATTCGGCTCCCACAATTGCCCCCCGAACTCCCTATTGACGGTAGTTAATCGACGTGTTTGGTTTAGAATTCAAAAAGCCCGTCATAAATCGGGACCGCTCAAGATATCCCAAGGCGTCAGAAAATGTCAGAAGGTGCTCACCTTTTCGTTTATCATTACACTTTCCCGCTTCATTCATGCGTCTCTCGCATTTATTGTGATTTGAAACTTCAGTCCTTTTTGGTGCACGTTTCGTCTATCATCTGATACATTTGGACTGCCAGCGCGCATCCCTTCTCTCACTCGCATTTTCTGCAACTTTCGTCCGTCTACCTTTGCCTCATCTGCTCTTCGTAAGTTTTCTTCCCTTTTCTTTGTAGCCCTATTTTCTGTTTATCATTTTTACTCTCGGCGAATCCTTGGGTCCCCGTCAAAATGGTTAAACACTTGAAGGACCTCCTTTCTGAGAGTCGCATTTCCGGATTCCGACGACATTTTTCCATTCCCGATGACGTCCATCTAACTCTTGTAATAGACAGTACTCTGGATATGGAGAGGGAGGATCAGAACATAATCGTATTCCCCCTCCTGTCCATAGCGGAAGGCAGAGTCCGTTTCCCCCTACATCCACTACTTAGGGCTGTCCTTCGCTATTGGAGTCTGATTCCTTCTCAACCAAATGTAAATTTCTTTCGAATCATTATGGGTGTTATAGAATTGAATCGACATCTTAGGATCGATCTCGGAATTTCGGCCATTCGGCACTGCTACGCTTTAGCCAAATCCTCTGGTCGGCTGGGTCGGTACTTCCTTAGAGCCAAGGATGCTGACCATCATTTGGTGACTATGCTTGCCAGTTCTGGTAAGAGGGTTGACGATGTAATGGTCGATGTCCGAGGTAATTGGGAGTTCGCTGAAGGCGAAGATCGCCTAGACCCCATTCCCAGACATAAGGGTGACCCAGGTTGCCACGTAGTATCTTGTGTTTAATGATTTATCTTTTAATCGGCTTTCTTTCCTTAATCACTCATCTTTTGCAGGTAATAGATTGAAGAAGATTTTGACTTGCGTTGACGAAGTGGTCCTTAGGGATATTAAGATTGCACTCGGCTACTTTGGCCGCCCGAACGTACAAAAACAGGGGAGAGCCGCCCACATTTTACTTCGGTACGAGCCCACTTATACCACGTTCTCGGCTGCGGACAACATTCCGATTCCATCCGACGATTAGCAGCTCTCGGCTCTTATCTTCCCCAGCTACAAGAACCTTAGGCAAATTGGTCTCGAAGATTCTGATTCGGGGTGAGACGCAGAGCCGGTAATAGAAGTAGCTGCCGATCCGGCTGGAGAATTCGCTGAGGAGGCCGAAGAAGTTGACGAGGCCGTGCGCGCAGCATTTGAGGCTGCCGAACTCAATCAGCCTTCACCATCTGCGTCGGGTCGGGTAGAAGTCTCTTCCGGAGACATTTTCGCGAATTTGGGCGACCTACCCGGCGATCTCTTCGAAGGTATGGCGAAGGAAAGCCTTACGCAAATGGCGCGTAAGAGAAACGCCGAGCGAATGGCTGCTCGACAAAAGGCCGAGGCCGGCGAATCTGATCCCAGCTTGCCTAAGGCCTCCGTACCCATTGTTGAAGGGATGGTTCAGGTTACGCCGGTTGAAACGGAAAAAGGGGGTGAACAGCGGGCCGGTGAAGAGCGGCAAATTCCGGAGGAGCGCGGTCAAAAACGCAGCGCCGAGGGGGAAGCCAGTTCAGAAGCTAGTCCTTCTGACAAACGGCCTCGCCTCGAAGAATCGGACGTGGTTGCTCCTTTTGTTATTCAGCCAAAGATCAGAGATACGCCGATTTCTTCCAATGCTTCTGCCATTGAGGATCCGACCGTTGCGTTGAGCTTGGCGGCTTCGATTTCCTTGCGGTGACAATGCGACCTTTTTGCGCCGTGCTGGATATTTTGGCCGTAGCCTTATCTGCGCAATCGGCACTCCTGGTAGGAATCTTATATTTATTTCTGAATTTATTTTTATAAAGGTATCTAATGATCCCTTATTCTTGCGGCATCGAGGCAGGCACCACTTTGCATGATGCTCTTGGTAGAATTGACCGTTTGCAAGTCGAAGCGGAAGGTCAGAAGAGTAGAGCGGAGTTTGAAAAAATGAGGACCGCAATGGAGAGCGCGCGAGCCGAAGCGGAGAAGGAGAGGGCTTCTTTGAGCAACCGATCGATCTTTGAGCGAATGTGAGTGAGGAATCGCTCAAGCTCTCAAATGACGAACTTGCCAAGGCGGAGACTTAGCTAGAGGAGCTGAAGGCGGCCAAGGAGAAAGCCGAATCCGATGCTTTCGAGGTGGGAAAAAGTGCCGCTTACACGGAATATGTTGATGAAGTTCCCAAGTTTGAGAATCAGGGGTTCAAACATGGGTGGCTCAAAGCCCTTGCTGCCGCTGGGGTTACATCGGATTTGCCAATTCCTTACGAGCAAGTGGATGTTGAGCCACTTGAATCCGACACCGAGGAGTGAACATTTTGTTTTTGTTTTTGTAAGTTTTTGGATGTTTTTGGATGTTTTCCTAATTTTGTTTTTGTAAGTTTTTTGCTTGGTAGGGTTTTGTTGGTTCAGGGTAGTTTTCATGTATAAATTGGTTACTATCTTGTACGCAATTTATTAATGAACATTTCCTTGTAATGTCACTGCTTCTTGTGCACAATTTATGTGATTATGTTAATGAAACATTTTGCTGAGTTTGGCTCAAAGCCTTTCGCTACTTTGCGTAAAATTGTTTCGGCTTTTAGGGATTGAACATCCTGTGTCAACATTGATTCGTCTACTTTGTGTAAAATTGTTGCTGAGTTTCAGCTTTTAGGGATTGAATATCCTGTGTTTCAGCTTTTAGGGATTGAACATCCTGTGTCAACATTGATTCGTCTACTTTGTGTAAAGTTGTTGCTGAGTTTCAGCTTTTAGGGATTGAATATCCTGTGTCAATATGGATTCATCTTTCTCATGCCGACTGGATTCGAATCATGAACTGTCAATTCGCGAGCCGGCTGGGGTATCTGAGCCGGATAGAATGGTGAATCTACCCTTGCCCCAGGCGGTCCTTGCGGGGTCGAGGGCCGGCTGAGGTACTTGAGTCGGATAGATTAACTGCCAATTCGAGAGCCGACTGGGGTATCTGAGCCGGATAGATTGGTGAATCTGCCCTTGCCCCAGGCGGTCCTTGCGAGGTCGAGGGCCAGCTAGGGTACTTGAGCCGGATAGATTAACTGTCAATTCGAGAGCCGGCTGGGGTATCTGAGCTGGATAGATTTGTGAATCTGCCCTTGCCCCAGGCGGTCCTTGCGGGGTCGAGGGCTGGCTGGGGTACTTGAGCCGGATAGATCGATGAATCTGCCCTTGTCCCAGGCGGTCCTTGCGGGGTCGAGGGCCGGCTGGGGTACTTAGGCCGGATAGATTGATGAATCTGCCCTTGCCCCAGGCGGTTCGTGATTATGGTAGAATCGTGCCCCTACCGTCGACTCAGCTGGCATCGGGTGATTCAGGATCTCCAATTAATGAGATTGCCTTGAACGTGCTGCCTCTGTGAAGGATAAATGATCAAACGTACATCCTTTATGAGCTTGGTAGACAACTGAGCTGAGCTCTTGGGGGAAGACTGATTGCGCGAATGTCGAACTGACTTTTCTTTAACAGTAAAGGGGAAGCGAAGACCCTAGCTGAGCTTGGCGGAGATATGAATCGAGGTGGTGAACCCTCGTGGGCAGGAAGTAGGAGTTCCAGGGGTCGAGAGAGGCGTCAGTCTCCCCAACGTCGCAGTAGATCGCCCAGGCAAGAAAAGCAGTCGCAGGGTAAGGCTCCACAGTCCTGAGTCGAGGGGAGGTCCGACGCGAAACCGTGCCCATTAAGCTTTGCGGTATTCGTGAAGAATAGACCCATGACAGAGGTGGACTCGATCGTTCGCGACCCAAATGTAGCGGTCGACTTTGCCCGACAAATATTTCCGCCTGAGGTTCAGAAATCAATGCTGGGTCGACAGGATTACGAGGTGTTTCGCGAGGGCATTCACGGCGCAGTGAAGGGGCTTTACACCGCTTACGAAGTTGGCATGCGACTGCGCGCTGCCCGTCAAGAGATGGAGAAAAAGGACGAACGTATTCGAAGTTTGGAGGCCTGCGTGGAGGCGGCCGAGCGGGAACTAAGGAAGACGAAGGCGGCTCAGGCACAATCCACCGCGCACGCAAACCCAATTGTGGAAGAGAGGGTTACGAGTCGGCTTATCAGCTCCGCACTTGCCGATCGAGAGACGGAAAGTATGTTCGCAATAGAGAGTGCGAAGGGGAGGGCCTATGAGAAAGGTTTCCATGAGGGCCGAAAGGTGGGAATCGAGAAAACCAGGGAAACACTGGCTGAAGAAGTATGCCGATGTGAAAACCGCGGGTTTAGGCATGGTTGGATCAAGGCATCTCAAGCCGCAGAAGCTCTTCGAGCGTCGGGAATTGATTTGGCATCACCACGCTACAGGAGTAAAGATTTTCTGTTTTGTGCCATTGAGATTGAGAAGAGTGAGGATGAGGGTGACGCCGTATGAATTTTATAGTTGTAAGATTGGAACGCAGGGCGTGCTCAAAACTATGTAACTTATTGTTTTATTGAATAAAGATTGTTTCATTATAATTCGTTGTCATTCATATTCGGCATACATGTATTTCGTGTTGCTTAAATGTTTAAATGTCTAAATATTGCCCGACCCAGATAGCCGTTAACTGCCCGGCAAAACGCGGGCCTATCGGCAGGATCGACACGTCCGCGGCGACCATTAGGGTTTTATTGAGGCTATTTCAACGGCCATTTATCTTTCATTTGGGCGAGCGTATTGACGCTTGACCAGTTGGATTAATCGGCTGGTCGAGGGTGATCGGCATGTGAATATTTGTTCGACCAATTTAATAAATCTATTTCACTTTGGCCCAGCCAGCGCGCGTTTTGGCCAGCCGTCGGGATGGCGGTCGTGGCAATTGTCAATCAACGCCTGTTTTATTCAACCAATGTATTTTTGGGCGTTAATAAAAAATATTTGGGATTGGGACCTCGAGATCGTGGTCGTTGCTGAGAATAAAAGGAGTAGGCGCTTTATACCAATAATCCCATTGGACTCATCATTCTTTGTCTGGGATGGTGATTTGGTTACAGAGGCTCAAACTTCGGTCAAGTTTGGAGTTGAGATGGTTTGCGGCAGAAAACCTCTCCATGAAGGAGTTAGGTCATCCGAAGGGCTTGAGATCTGTGAGTCTCCAAGTCGTCGAAGCAGATCACCCCGAAAAGAGAGTCAACAACTGTCAAGTTCATTCTTCCTTGTCCTGGATCTTTGCCTTGACATTGTCAATGGTGTCAGGGGCAGTTTGGCGTTATGCAAGTCGTGGGCTTAAGCATAACTGGTTCGAGGTAGTGCACGCCGTGGAGGGGTTTAGGGCGACAATCGTCGATCCGGCAATGCTGCTTTACCGGCGCGTTTTGTCCCCTTTTTTGCTTTCGATATTGTAATGTTCGAATGCAGGTTGTATTTATGTAACAACTATTTATTCAAATAAATGGCTTTATTTTAAATCTATTTGCATGTTATTCTGAATTTTGCTTGTGTACTAAAGCTCATTACTTCAAATGCATGATCTGTTCTAGTATGTTACATAGGATCAATTATCAATATCTTTTGTTCGTGCCAACGTTTGCTCCGGATTCGGAGACGCGATTAGCACTTAGCACTGTATGATCCGTTCCTGAATCCAGGGCCCATTTGGCCTTAAGGAGATTAATCGGCTCCAAACCCGGAGACTTAATCTGGCCGATCGTGATATTCACGAAGGGCGCTCTAAATCCGTAGACTTAATCGGCCCTAAGGCGTCAAGCGCCAAAGGGGGGCTCCGAATCCGGAGACTTAATTTGGCCAATCGTGATATCCACGAAGGGCGCTCCGAATCCGTAGACTTAATCTGGCCAATCGTGATATCCACGAAGGGCGCTCCGAATCCGGAGACTTAATCGGCCCTAAGGCGGCACGCGCCAAAGGGGGCTCCGAATCCGGAAACTTAATCGGCCCTAAGGCGTCATGCGCCAAAGGGGGGCTCCGAATCCAGAGACTTGATTTGGCCAATCGTGATATCCACGAAGGGCACTCCGAATCCGGAGACTTAATCTGGCCAATCGTGATATCCATGAAGGGCGCTCCGAATCCGGAGACTTAATCGGCCCTAAGGCAGCATGCGCCAAAGGGGTCTCCGAATCCGAAAACTTAATCGGCCCTAAGGCGTCATGCGCCAAAAGGGGGGGAGGCTTCGAATCCGGAGACTTAATTTGGCCAATCGTGAAATCCACGAAGGGCGCTCCGAATGCAGAGACTTAATCAGCCCTAAGGCGGCATGCGCCAAAGGGGGCTCCGAATCCGGAAACTTAATCGGCCCTAAGGCGTCATGCGCCAAAGGGGGGCTCCGAATCCGGAGACTTGATTTGGCCAATCGTGATATCCATGAAGGGCACTCCGAATCCGGAGACTTAATCTGGCCAATCGTGATATCCACGAAGGGCGCTCCGAATCCGGAGACTTAATCGGCCCTAAGGCAGCATGCGCCAAAGGGGGCTCCGAATCCGAAAACTTAATCGGCCCTAAGGCGTCATGCGCCAAAAGGGGGGGAGGCTTCGAATCCGGAGACTTAATTTGGCCAATCGTGATATCCACGAAGGGCGCTCCGAATCCGGAGACTTAATCAGCCCTAAGGCGGCATGCGCCAAAGGGGGCTCCGAATCCGGAGACTTAATCGGCCCTAAGGCGGCATGCGCCAAAGGGGGCTCCGAATCCGGAGACTTAATCAGCCTTAAGGCGGCATGCGCCAAAGGGGGCTTCGAATCCGGAGACTTAATGTGGCCAATCCTGGCAAGTGCCCCACTAAGAATTGACATATGATTTTCGGCGTCGAGGAAAAATAGTTCATATTGTAGAGGCGAAATATATTTACAGGTATCAGAGCCCTCAGATCGGGTCAGTGATAGGGTTTTCGTCAGAACTCTGCTTGTGCCGATTGGTGGGAACCACATATTTCTTCAATGTCGTGGGTTGTTGGGAAACGCAGGATCTGATGGTAGGTGCTTGGGACGGCCTTCATGATATGTAGCCAGGTTCTTCCCATTATGGCATTATACGGCGAGGGGAGCTTCACGACCAAGAATTCCACTTCGACCGTTCTGGACCCCGCTCGAACAGGTAATGTGACCTTGCCCAATGGATATTCGGGGTTCGTATTAAAGCCGAACAGTAGGTGAGGCGCCGGAGATAGATCCGCCTCGTTGAGGCCGAGCTTGATGAAAGTTTGATAGTACATGACCTCTGAACTACTCCCTGGATCTATGAGGATTCGTTCAATGATGAACCGATTTATGCGTAATCCAATGACCAACGGATCAATATGGGAAGCCGTTGCGTCATTGAGGTCGGAGTCGTTGAAGGCAATTGTCGGAGCTTCTTTGGACCGGTCAGTCGAAATACGGCGCCCCTGTAAAGTTGGGTGCAATCAAATTGTGTGCATGGCTAGGAGTGTAGGCAGGCTGTAAATTACATGGATCACGCCAAGTGGGGGAGAGTCCTGCCTTAATGCTAATGCCTTGGTTGGCTTTCCCTGTTTCACATACTGCTGCAGTCGGCCGTCTTGCACCAGTTCTTCTAGGTGATCTTTTAATGCGTAGCAACTCTTTGTTTCGTGGCCGTGATCTTTGTGATATTCGCACCTCCGGTCCCTTCGTCGTGTATCGGGTGGCCCCACCATCTTTGACGGCCATTTGAAGAATGGAAGGTGTTGGATTTTGGTCATTACCGCGGTGATTGGCTCTGATAGTTCCGTGTACTTTTTGTTGGTGCACCTCGAGCGCCTACTGTCGACTTGCAATTGCTCATTCGTCGGGTGGGAACATTGATCACTCAATCGGCGAGAGTCCCGCCTTTTGTCCCGTTTAGCACGTTGTCGTGGCTCGGGGCTCAGATGTGGCACGGAACTTATCGGATGAGCAATATCAGGGGGTCCGATTTGGTGGACGCTTGTCTAGCTTTGATCCTCAAGGCATCGTCTTCCACTTTGCAATACTCTTCGACTTTCTTCATCAACACGTGTTTTGGGGGTCTTCGTCGAGGAGTTGCGAAGAGCACTGTCAGGATGTAGTCCCATTTTGAAGGCGGTGACGGCCATGGAGTCGTTGCAAGCATCGTCAACGAGATTGAAGCACTCCCAATATCGCGCCGAATATACTCTCAGCGTTTCTCCCGGTTGGATTTGCATAGCCCAAAGAGAGTCGGCTGTTTAATTTGTACCTCATTGGTGATGAACTGGCCGAAGGATTTTTGCAATTGATGGAAACTTCGATCGGGGCTCGACTTGTAATACCATCGGCGACTAGTGGCCCCAAACTGCTGGGGAATATTCGGCACATGAGGCCTTCATTGTCTGCATGCAACGTCATGGCACGCTTGTAGTGGCGATATATGATCGGTGGGGTCGATTTTCGTCAGAGAGAGTAAATGATGGAGCTTTGAACTTCTTGGGCAGGGCCGCCCTCACAATTCGTCGGATAAAAGGATCGAGCCGGTCCTCTTCGTCTGAACTGTTTCTTCTGTGCTTGTTCCTTATGTTTGGGCTTTTTTCAGAGGAGCTGGAAGTGTCTGAGCGTCCCTTGTTATGCTCCGTGGATAATGAATTGGAGTCGTTATCAGTTTCCCTTGGTCAGGCTTGAGGTCGTTGTTTACCTGCCCTCAGGGGTCGTTCGGGGTCTTGGCGCGCGGCTTCTTTGGATTTTGCTACTTCCAGGGCCAAATCTTGTCGGAGGCGTTCATTTTCTGCGAGCATATTTTCCAGCCTTTGCTCATTCTGTTTAGCTTGTTCTATGATGGCTTGCATCGTCTCCTGCGCTGAAGTCGTTGGTGAGTCAAAATTCAAGGCGCGTCTCGCAGGGATGGTTTCTTTCCCGAGCATATCTGCCAGGGTGATGTCGTCTCTCTGTGTGGTCTCGTCGGTGGCTATCGGAGGATCTTGCGTCACGCCTTCCATGGATGTATTTGAGTATTCCCACAGACGGTGCCAGTTGTGGGGAAGTGGTTTTGGAAATACTCTCCAGATCCTGGGAGACACTCTTGATACTCAGCTAGTCACCTGCAAAGACAAATACTCCGGTCGGGGGTGCCGGGATTAGCACTCCGACGGGCAAGTCAGTTCTTCTACTCAAGAAAGCTTGTTTACTAAATTTAGTGAATTGTTTTTTTTTTACATACCATTCCAAGAACGCTGCTTCTTTATTTATATATGTTCCTCCTGAGGCCTCGGGGCCTGGGCTTAGTTTTCAATCATTACCCGTTCTTATATTCGGCCCCCAACGATCTTTTTTAATCGGCTTAATCGGCTTACGTATCGTATTCGGCCCATCCTAGTCTTGCAAGATGGGGCCGATTATCATTTGCTGGACGACCGGTTAGTGTCAGAACTAAAACATGCCCCTTCCGATTTAGCCATATATTCGGCTCCCACAGTTTTATAAATTATATTAATATTTTAATTACGTGAATTAATTTCTGAACTCTATTTGTTTAAAATGAAACCCATGGAAATATTTGTTTAACTGTTAATGATTATTTGACTATGACCTTTTATACAATTATGTTTTGTAAGTACCACTACGAGAGTCCAATGCCTTGGGGGACTTAAATAACCATTGGCCTCTGTTTGGTCACTTTGTGGCCCTCTGTTGTCATGGATCTGTTGACCTCTGTTCTGTGCGCAGCAAAGTGCTGTGCGGAGATAAGTGCTACACTATTGTGGGAGTCACCTCTATAATCCGTATGAGCCACCTCTTGAATCCATACCTCTGTATTGTTATGAATTCATTGACCTCTATTTTGACTGTTACTCCTGTGACCTCTGTTCTGTTTTGTTCGGTACCATGATTATGGTTATTTATTTAATAATCTCAGTTTTGCTACTTAAATGATTATTTGTTCAGACTACGTTAATTTAAATATTTTAGTTACATAACTATCCATGGTTATTTTGTGTCCCTTATACTCTTGGCATAATATTTCTCACTCTGCCATGTGCTTATAGCTGTTTACTAATTTTCAGGAAACAATGCAATTCAGAAATAACTTTTGGAAAGTCTTAGATGCAGAGCTATGAAATAGACACACGCAACACTTTATGATATTTTTATATGTAAATATCGAATTTTTGGTCAATAAATTTTGTAATAAAAATAGAAGCTCCGATGATTATTTTGGTACCCTCACTTAAATATTATTTCCGCTCACGTTTATTAATTTGTTCAAGAATTGGCCGGAGGTAACTTCAGTTACTGGCCATCACGATACTTAACCCTTAAGTACGGGGCGTAGGTCATGACATTTTGAAACAAAAATGGATTGTATTCATTACTATTGATGATGATTAGATTGTATTTTGTCTTCAAAAAATATTTAATTGGGTTTTTTTAACTCACTATGTTTTTTGAAAAAATAAATAATTGTGTTTTTTTAACTATTAATTAACTTAATTTGTGATTGGGTTTTTAACTCACTGTAGACACCCCATTTTTGACCATCCTCAAGACTTGGACGTCACCGCTTGAACACTCGGCGATTATCCATGTTTGTGTTTGTTTGGAGTTCCCGGAGTTCTCGGCTACGCGCCTTGCCTCAGAATCTCCGAACTCGACTGTTTTGTGTCTGGTTTTGAACTAAACACTTGTGTTTTGCCTTGGAGGGGTAGGGAATGCCTTGTGAGGCATCCCCACACACCACCGGCACTAGCTAGAGGCCACCGGTTGGTTTTTGTTGCCACCGGCAATATATATTGCCGGCCGGCACTCTTTGTTGCCGGTCGGCAGTCATTTTTGTCAAAATGACATTTTTGGCTAGCCGACTACTGTTCATCTGCTTTTTGAGTATTTTAAGGCAGCTGTCTTGCATTTGGTTCCCCTCCATACACGTGTATGGAGGGATGGCCCTCTTGTTGCTTAACTTGTAAGTATTACAAGTTTGGCTCCTCTATAAGAGGAGCCCTTCTCTCCCTTGCTTTAAGGTTGGAAGAGTTAGACATTTTTAGAGAGGAAAACATTGCTAGAAGCTCTGGTTTTAGGGTTAGGGTTCAATACATATCCAATCTCTATATTACCCTTGTGTATGTTTTAGTCCATACTATTGCACACAAGCACCTAGTGCTTCACCTTCCTTGAGCTACTGAGGTTCTAAGAGCTTGTTCTTGCTATTTTTGACTGGATTGAAGCTCAAGGAGGCAACAAAAGCACCCTTTGTGAAGAAGGTCAACAAGGGTAAGAAACTAGTTCTTTTTACCCCATTTTTGCATCCTATTTCTACCTATCTTAGAGCTGTTTTTGTGCTTAGTGTATAACATAAAAAAGTTCTGTTTTTAGGCCATCTTGATTGTTTGTTAAGAGTGTTTTGTGGTTTGGGTGTGTTTGACCCCTCTTAGGCCTTGAAAGGCCTCATTTTGTGCTATTTTGTGCAAGTTTCAGGACTTTGGTGTTTGGGCCTCTTCACCACTGAAATCTTGAGGGATTTCAGTGGTGGAGATGGTGCCTTGAAGTCTCCAAAAGGGGAGGGCCACCCCCTCTCCTTGTTGTCCTTGAAAGGGACCATTTTTGGTCTCTTAAGGAAGCCTTTGTTCAAGTGTGTGTTGATCATGTCTAGGCTGCATTTCATGCTTATTATGCCATAATATAATCATGTTGTGTGTTGGTTTTGGTACTCCATACATGTTTAGTATAGATGCCATGTAATGCCTCCTTGATCCTTTAACATGCCTTAGGTTGTTAGCCTTTGTTTGAGCATGATTTAGGCTTAGACTTATAATGTTTTGTGCTTATTTTGCCATGCTTTAGGTCTGTCCATAGTTGTTTGGATTGATTTTGGCATGCTTAGTATAGCTTCTTTTCATTTGTAGCTTGTTAGGCTTGTATACCTCAAGTATGTGAATGTGTAGCATATGTTGCTTGCATCATTTTGGTGGTTTGGAACCACCCAACATGTAATTTCAGTCCCTTTGGCATGCTCATATGTTTGCCTTAGTTGCCTCTTTATTGCTTTGAGAGCATGTGTTGTATGCCTTATGTTTTGACCATTATGCATGCCTTTGAATTCAAACCATTTAGATGCCATCTAAGTGGTCCTTTGGGCTTGATTTTGTGTGCTAAAACTCTGATTTTAGTTGCTTAAGTCTTGCCATGTTAGGTTTTGCCAAGTGTAGTTCAATGCCTCTTGGCTTGCCTCAAGTATTTGGGCCAATTGCATGCTTTTGCTTGTCATGTGTGAGTTGGTTTGGCACCTTTTATAACATGATTTCAGAGCTTAACTTGTATGCTAATTGTTCACATTTGTGCCCTCTTAAATGTGTTTAAAAGTCGCCCCATTATGCTTTAAGTTTTGGACCATGATCGCGTGCATGTGTGTGTGTGCATTTTGGCTTTCATTTCCTTGGTTTTGGCCACTGTTTTAGGCCTAACTAGAGTTGCCTAGAACATGTTTAAGACCATCATTTGTTTGGGTTGCATGCTTACCTCATGTTTGGTTGTATGCTTGCATTGTTTGTTCACATGCTCATGTTGCATCCCTAGCTAACATGATTAGGTTGCAATGCATCTTGCATGCATGCCTTGTCCCTTGATTTGGTGATGGGGATTGGGTTCTTTGATTGTTTAGTTTGCATTTCATTTGACATGAAAATTGCACACTTGATTCTTTGGGCCATCATGCATGGAAATGTGTGATTGGTGGCCCGAGAATCGAGGCACATCCTCCTTTGAGTCACAAACATGATAAGGAATGTGTTTGGTGCATACATTTCTTAAATTGAGCTGCCATGCAAGATTCTGCCCTCTGCTGCTGTGAGTTGCAGGTTCTGCAGGAATTCATTGCCGGCCGGCAGTATTTAGTGCCGACCGGCAGTCAATCAATGGCCGGTGGATATGTTTTGTGCCGATGGGCCACATCCTAGTGCCGGTGGTCATTTCCTCCAGCCGGTGGGATTCTCCAGTGTCCAGAGAGGCATCCTTGAGGCTTTGGCGGTTTTCGGAGGAACAAAGCAGGGAAAACAGAGGCAGGCTAGGCATGGCAAAGGCAATTCGAGCGAAATCGAGCGCATGCATTGAGCCCTCGCCCGAGGCGGTTCTTTATTTTCTTAGATTAATTAATTTGTTAATTTAATTAATTTGTAATATTTAATTAGCTTGCGTAGTTAATTAATTTGTATTATTCTTTTGGTCCCTCCGAGCAAGGGCAAATCTGTAATAAGTGTGGGTGAGTGGTGTGCATGTCTTCCAACCCCCACTTATTTCTTCCCTTTTATTTACCTGCTTATGATGGTAGATTAGGGCACGTTTATTTTAGCATACCTTATGCAATGCATGCGTGCATCCATGCATTTGTTGACATGCACCGGGCTCAGTACATCATACAAACCGCATTGTATCTTTAAATCTAACTTGAATACGTGCATCAAATGATTGCATTTCACATGCCATTTTAGGGTTAGCCGAGCCTATCCTAATCACATTCTGTATGCGATGCATTAGTCACTCTAACATGAACTAGGGCATGCATGTTTGCTAACTAGTTTATTGTTTTGGCACGGAGTACGATGTAAGTATTTATGCTTTAGCATATCGCATGCGTGTGAATGTTGACCATGTGGCTAAATGCTTATATGAGATAAACTGTTTGAATGCCTATGGGTGGAGGTTGGATTGCTTGAGTTGGGAAACTCGTTGAAGTCCGTGTTTTAGCCTACTTGCGAGTAGCAAATTCCAAAGCACTTTCAAAACGAACGGATATGCAATGTTTGTTTCCAAATTAGGCAATCTAGTCTATACTTGTTTGCTGTGCACATAACATAGTAATTCTAGGCTAATAACCGAAACAAGAGCATGTAATGTTTTCAAAATCGGATATCACGGTTAGTAAAGGCCGGTCTTCGGACCGGGCGAAAGGGGGTGCTCATAGCTGACCTTCCCCGATCGTACCCAAGCTCCCGAGCCAAGACAACTTTGGTGATGACGGACATGTGGCCTTCCGCACCGAGTCAGGGTTTCCTAAATTTTCCATTTTAAAAATATTTAGGTGGCGACTCTGTATCTGGCAAAGCAGTCCATGTTTGGCACTACTTTTTTTAAAAAATCTATTTTCTCAAACGATTTGCCAGAGTTGGACTCTTTGGTTCAGATTAAGAACCGCAACAAACAAAAAAAGAGAGTCCGAACTGTAACTAGTGAGTTCCCTCGCGGACTTGTTACACTCACTGTGTTTTTTGAAGAAAAAAATAATTGTGCTTTTTAACTACCAATTGACTTCATTTTATTTATTTATTTATTTATTTATTTATTTATTTATTTATTTATTTATTATTATTATTATTATTATTATTATTATTATTATTATTATTATTATTATTATTGTGAGCAAAAATGTGATTGTGTTTCTTTACACTCCATTTTGATCACATGGTAAATCTTTTTAACTAATTGTGTTTTTTTACACTCCATTTCGATCACATGATAAGAAAAAAAAAAAATTGTTTGCGTTGTGACAATCTTTGTGTTTTTACAGGATGAAACGTGATACAGTTACTGTTAAAATCAATCAACTATCTCAAAAAAGAAAATTACACATTTCACACCAGACTGATCATGATGATCCCATATTCAAGGATAAATTGAAACAACTTAAAAATAAAAAAAATAAAAATAAAAAAACATGCCGATTAAGAGCATGTGTTCTACATGACAAACAATTGCATTATAGAAAGAATGTTCGAAATGTCATAAGTAAGCTCTGAAGTATTATCATTTTCATATATATTGATTTCTTACTAGTTTTTACACTAAATATATATTTTTTTGCTGCAATTTAAAATATAAGAGTTGTTATGACTTCCACATTAGATGGTGTTCACTTCCACCAAAATGTTTCAAGAGTCACCGCATTGACAAACAATACTAATGTTCTAAATGGTAAAAACCTCCAGTAATAATATTTTCTAATTATGATTCCTTTTATATTATAACTTGCAAATATTAATATCTGCTACTTTCATAATGAATGCTAATAGTTATAACGAGGTAATTTTTTTTAAGTAAATAATTATTATATACAATAATAATTCAAACTTAACAAGTATTTTAATATTTTATTAGGTACAATATTTTCTTTTAACAAGTGTTTTTTTTTTTATTAGATACAATATTAACATTGTGGTCAAAGACAGTACTGATTCAATAAATCTCACTATCCAAGATAAACGGGCAGAGTTTATCTTGCGATGTCAACCATCATATTTGAAGAATATAAGATCAAAGATAAGAAATTATAAAATTTATTATAAATAACTTATTCTTACATTTTCAAACACAATGTTATAATTCTAAAATTTTATAGGATAATAGGGTTAGAATGATTAAAGATTATATCGCGTCATGCCAAGACCGTGCCTATGCATTTATCATACATGTACCAACAATGCTATATCAACTAGATTGTTCACCATGACCTTTGTTTTAAATATAGATTGGTCTAAAGAATATCTATACCTTTTGGAAAGTAAAATATATTATGTAAGTATAACATTTTTACTTTATAACATTTTATAAATACATAATATATGTGTTGTTCATCAATTATAATACTAATTATCATGTTGACAATGCAGGAATGCTGATAGAAGACGCACAATAATTTAGATTTTAGTTATAATATATTTTATTTATTCAATGAATTTTGAACAAATGTAATAAATTTTTATTTTTATTACTTCAAGTATAAAATGTCAATATTTTCTTTCAAAATTACGTATATTATACGCTAACAATTTAAAAATATGTTTGACATAATTATAAAGAAATTTTTTAAATCCAATCCCGTACATAGCACTGGTGATATTTATAATTAAAGTCAATTAATCATTTTATGAACAACTCATTAGAGTCCGCGGTTTGTGTGTACGTTCTGTAAAGTTAATGGAATTGAAAATCAAATACCTGTGTCACCAGTGCATCACATTACATGAAAAGTATGTAGAAGGTAAAAAAATGTAGGATTCACACGAGGACTAAAAGGAGTGAATGGGTGGTTCGAATTGATAGTGTTGGGAAAAAAAAAACTTGTAAAAATCTTACATCAATTCAAACTTATCCAAATTGTGTGATTTGGTTTAATTTTGTGAAAGGCCAGTTTAGTTCTAGTTCTCAAAAGTGAAGAATTGTAGTTTCAGTTCACGGTTTTACATGTGTGTAATATAGTTTTATATATGTTAAAAATCTATTGCTGAATTTCACTGTTGGTAGAAGACCCTTCAGGGTATATAGGGTACTCACAACACAACAAGAGTTGAATTGCCTAAGGACTGAGTTTGGTCTAGTTAATTTATCTTGTAACTTTGAATACTTCCTTTTATCTTTTTCTCAATACTTCATAGGCTTTACAATGAAGACCTCAGGATGGTTCAAAGTAGCTAGCTCCTTCTTCAACCCCGTTGTTGCTCAAGTAATGGTGAAATAGAATAAAGTTCAGCGGGTATTAGGATTTAGGAACTCAAAACTCCGAAGGAACCACAAGCACAAAGTCACAATGCCAAAGAACAAAAGCAGTAACAGTATCATTAAGAAACTAGAGTTAAAGAGATGAAGTAATCAACCAACTGAACAATCACACAACACGAGCACCCAAGTAATGGGCATACACAATCCTTCAATCAAGGGAAAATCCACACAAGGGCAAGTGCAACATTCACACCAATTATTTGCCTAAAACTCGAGGTGTTACAAGAACTTGCACAAAACTAAAATGGAATTACCTCTCAATATTTTTCTGAAAATGCTTCTCTCACTCGCCCAAAACAACACTTTCTAAGCTAGTTGGAGAAAGTCCAACCTGCATTGAGCTTCAAAAGCGTGGCTCTTGAGTACACAAATACAGAACTCCGTTTTCTTTATTCTTCTTGACTTGCTTCGCTACTCAGCAGAGCGACAGACATGTGAATTTCTTAAGCAGTCTCGAAAGCATGTACCTTCTGCACCAACAAGGATTGAAATACTGCTGCAGACTTGATTCTGTATCTTCATCGTCCCACTCCAAATCGTTCCACCATTGCAATTCACCTCTTATTTCTTTTATGGCATTTGCATTTTGGGTAGTGAATGGAAACTTCTTGATTTGATTGCAATTGATCACTTCAAGTATCTCTAGATGCTGCCATGACTGGTGTTGTCCGCATAGGGTCATTAATTCAGGAAGATTTTTCAATTTCATTATCCGTAGGTTTGAAACAATGCAACTCGGAACCAATGTCTGGCTTGAAATGGCATGCTCAAGAAGGTCCTCAGAAGACTGGCTTGAACTAGCATTCTCAAAGAGCTCTGCAAACTCCCTACAATAGCTAACGGTGATTTCTTCTAGATTTTTCAAAGTCCCACTAGAAGAGACAAGATATTTTAACATGTTACAACGGGACAAACTTATTTTTCTTAGTGTAGAAAGTCGGAGTTTAAGAAGGCGAGCTAGTTCTGAAATGGACAATAGACACCACACTTCATGGAGAACAAGTTCCTGAAGATTAGGTAAGAGGTCAAATCGGTCATCACCACTTTCTCTTGCTGGTAGAAACCCACCATGGTAATCTGTGATAGTTAGTGATTTCAAACCAATAAAACAGTAGCATTCTTTCGTCAACTCTTCTAAGTATGTACAATGATCCAAAGTCAGATTATTTGCATTTTCCAACAATTGCTCAGGCCAACAATGTATTTCATACAAATTAACCCAACAAAGAGTAACACTCTTTTCCTCATATTTTTTTTGTACTAGAAGTTTTTCATTAGCATGACCAATGACAAAATCGAATCTTTTAATCTTTTTATCCAAGAAAGATCTTCAAAGATGAGATACGGGCATGTCAGGTTAATGTATAGAGCAATCAATTGGTCGAGGCATCCTAGCTCATCAATTGGTGCTGTTTCCAATTCTTCATTTCGTTTCTTCCCACCCCACCTATAGAAACTATTTGTCATGTCTATAGTTTCTAAATGGGACAACTGGGATATAATTCTGTTGGCTTTTTGGCTTTCGAAGGTTATTATTGTAATTGCGAGCGTGCCAACAAGGATCAATCAGTCCTTACAGAGAATAAATTGCCAACCAATTATCAGACGATTGCGTTTTAGTTCTTTCAGCCTCAATGAAGAGGACTTTTGCTGGTGGCTTGATTTAGGAGAATTTAAGCAATAAATTAAATGAAGAACAGTTGAAGTATCTCATAAAGATGAAAAACTTACAATGATCCAAATTCAGCCTCGTAGAGGTTTACAGCAACAATCTACTTGAAACTACTCCTATGAACGAAGTGCAGTACAGGAATTTAAAGTACAGGAAATGTAAGACTAGAAATGTAAAACTAGAAAGGAAAATAAGTATAAAAGACTGGTTTTTTTTATCTGAGTCTGGGGGGCTTTTCTGGGGCCTTCCCGACTATTTATACTGCTCGAGGATGACCATCGAACTGCACTTCCAACCGTCGAACTGCTCCTCTATAATTGCTGATCATGTTGCCTTAAGATTAGCTCCATCATGCCATTACTTGCAATTAGGCTTCCCCCCTAAATTTGAATTTAAATGTGAGTAACCGTTGATGCCACATCACGTTGTATCTCTTTGTTGATCCACTGCTACTCAGATCTCGTAATAACCAATACTAACTGCCACGTGTACGATCAGGATCGAAGACTTGAATAATCTTCCTATATTATCCTTATTTTGCCACGCGTCGAATTGTAATTGGCTTGCACAAAATATGTAGCCAACATTACCTCCCGCACTAATATACCCAGTACTTGGTGATATTAGTGGATCAAGGTCTTTGTCCCACATCTTAGAACGTGCATGGGTTTTGCATTCTCCCAGAAATGCAACTGTCATTCATTATCTACATTAAACTCTCCTTCAATCTTTTGAACACCCCAACCACCTTAGCATTCAAATAGACTGATACATTTTATGGCCAAATCAATTTTCTCCTCCAATGATCGAGCACACGAAGAGTCATATGACGATGTTGTTCCTCCTCGAAAGAACCTCCATGCATTAATTAGCCACCTTTACCCCCCTTTCTATATTCAGGTCATGGATGCCTTTGCAAATTATCATCCCTTGGACTTCGAACATATTGCTCTTAATCTTTCAATTCAGAAACTTACAAATATGGACATGGGAAGTTCTTCTTCTGCCTCACCCTTAGACTACGAACAAACTACTCTCAATCCTTTGATTCGAAAAGTCGCAAATATGGACATGGGAAGCTCTTCTTCACAAACCTCTGCATGGGATAAGGTTGCTGCTTCTTCCTCTTCTGGGACTTCTGGCTGGACAAATTGGTCAAAGCCTGAGGCCTGTGATTTGAGGGAATGAATCAACCATCACTTTGTCGAGTTTACTGACCCTTTAGAGTTCCCTTCCTATGCGCGAAGCTCAATGGTATATCCCTATGTGCCCGTTGACCATCGACGCAGTTTGGAGGAGAATCTGCTTGTGGCATGGTATACATCCTCCATGCCTACAAAGATAGTGCACACTACCCGACATCTAGAAGAGGCACAAGGGTACAATCCATCATTCTTAGCCTAGAAGGAAAAGATTTGTTCTTCTGACTGGCTTGATTATATTAATGCCTTTGTTCCTTCTGCTCTTGCTTCATCTCCTAAAATAGAAGCATCCACACCTTCTCCTCCGCCCAATCTTTGCTGGACAGAGAGACTAAGGCTTGCCCTCTCCGCGGATAAGGTCTTTCCACCTTACAAGCCTCCACCTTCCCCTACTCCGGCTGAGCGGAAGCAAGCTCAACTTCTACTCGCGGCTTTCTCCCACTTGCCCTTCAATGTTCTTGAGGACGAAGTCCCTCTTAAGAACCTTCGATGGGCTTGTGATATTCTGACTCGGGCTCATGTCCTCAATCCCCTTGCCCAAGCAGAGCTTCACATGTTTTTGGACCAATTTCCATTGCTTCTCCACTGGCATCGGGCCTCTATGGCCACCACATAGTCTTTAGACCAACTCTCGTCCCTTCGAGTTCATGCCGAGTACGAAGCAGAAAACTTTATTGAAGAATTTGATGATTTCAAGAATAAAGATTCTGCGTACTGGGATGACTTGGATATAGACGAATTGGAACAAGGATTGAGAGAAACAGCTTTCGAAATAAAGGCTGAAGAGCTCTTTTACGAAGTAAGAGCACATCAACTTATGCAGCCAATGTTAGAAGAAATAGAGGACAGAATATAGAAAGAACAGAAATTCATTGATCATAGTTGGACTAAATTTCATGATCTTGTTATTTACTCCATTCCCTATTTTTATGAGCTTGAGTTTGTACCCAAATAGGGCCATTCGATGTAACTGCTTTCACTTTAATACCACTAAGACTTTTCTTTGTTTGGTATGGTTTGATCTTGTTTCCATTTGTCTTTAAAAGCAACTTCAGAGCTACGAACTAAACAATCTTATCCTTCGAACCTGGACTCAATCGTTTTAAATGAACATCAAACAAAAACCACCATGAACTTTTCCAATTTATGGAATGCAGTTGATAGTCTTTGATGTTTTTTCATTCAGGACCCATGCTTCGAATCTAACAACCTTACTCTTCAAAACTTGTTTCAATCATAACCAACATATGGACAATGATTTAGTATGATCAATCAGTTTTTAAATTGATCCTTTTGCCTTGAACAACAGTTCATATTTTCAAAAATATGGAAGCTCCTTTTGAGGGATGCACTGTTTTAGTCTAGAAAGAGAATCTTTCTTAAACATATATAAACCAATTATTGGTTTTAATGTTTCAAACAGCAATTCCCATTCTTAAGGGATTTCAAGTTTTGCTTCGAAGGACATTACCTTCATTGAGAAACCCTACAACAGGTCTTTAATCCCTTCGAAATAAATGAATACTTGAGCATTCTTACATCCATAAGTATGAAATGTACTTCGAAGCTGGCTTCCTAGTTTTCGAAGCCGTTTATTATTTGACTTTTGGTGCCAAAATCTGGTTTCGAAGCCAAATACTACACTTCCAAGCTAGCGTCAACACCTAGGATGTGTTTTTTCCCTCCAAAAGTATCAATATTGAAGGAAGCTCATCAATTATTGGTTTCGATGTTTCAAACAGCAATTCCCGTCCTTGAGGGATCTCAAGTTTTGCTTCGAAGGACATTACTTTCATTGAGAAACCTAAAACAGGTCTTTAATCCCTTCGAAGTAAATGAATACTTGAGTATTCTTAAATCCATAAGTGTGAAATGTATTTCGAAGCTGGCTTCTTAGTTTCGAAGCTGTTTATTATTTGACTTTTGGCGCCAAAATCTAGTTTCGAAGCCAAATACTATACTTCGAAGCTGACTTCAACACATGGGATGTGTTTTTCCCTCCAAAAGTATCAAGATTGAAGGAAACTCTTCGTATCCGTACTTTTAGTACTTAACGAATTATGCGATATATCTTTTGGATACAAAGGCTTTTAAAACCCTTTTATTTCGTGCTCTGAAATCACTTGCTCGTTCAACACACAGACCCTTTATCTCTACCGATCTTTTACTTCTTTCTACTCCATTTCCCAGCTTCGTCATTTGAGAAAGCGTTCTATCAATGGCTTCCTCTTCATTGAAAGTGCCAGTTGTAGAGCGTGTGAGCCCGTCTGTAGCCCTGAAAAAACTCATTGATGTAGAATGTGAAAAGTACAAGGCTGGGGAGAAAAGTGCCATCGACGGACGCATCTTCATCCCTCGTCGTCATGTGCAACAGGACTATGTGCTTGGGCCTATATTCAAGGAGATTCCTATTGAGCTTCCAACTCTATATCCTCATCTGGAGGACCACTGTCTTCTTTACGAAGGCGGCCTTGACTGGAGGAACTGGAGGATGAACCGCCCCCACCGATGCTGGCCCACGGTGAGACTGGAGTGGCAAGAATGGTATGATCGAGTTGTCCCTAGTAGGACCCTAGACCTTCAAGAACTCTGCCTTCTCAACGCTCTCCGACTATCCAAGTTATCCATCTCAGAAGACCCTTTCTTAATCCCTACTGCTTTGTACTTTTGGAATTCTACTTTTAACTTCTTTCAATTTAGATGTGGGATGATGGCCCCTACTGTTCTTGACATTTGCCACCTATTAGGATTATCTCCCATTGGAACCCCCATCGGACCAGATTATTCTGACCTAACAGTCCCTTTTTCCCTCCCTTCTCTTAACTCATCCTATAGTGACTTTGTCAAGGCTGAGAATAGAAGGGAGGGTCCTGTAACTGATAGGGAATTCTTCTCTTTCTTATTATATTGGCTTTGCAAGTTCCTTTTCTGCACCTCCTCTCAAAGAATTATGCCTGAATTTGCCATTCTTGCCAAAGCCCTTGTTTTACAGAATAGGGTGGCTTTAGCTCCATACGTTCTAGGTCACGTATATAGAGCATGCTCTCTTTTCTGTGAGAAGCCTTTAGATGCCAATCAAGGGGGGCCATTTTGGATTCTTCAACTTTGGCTTTTTGCTTATTTCACTGAGTTACAGTCCAAATGCCTTAAATTTTTTGAGCCAAACCCTCCTACTCATGGCATGAGACTAGTCAATGCTTCACTTTATCCCTCTACTTTTGCTTTTTACTTCTCTTTCTTCCACCAACTTCCAGCTTCTCCTCCTTCTTACTGCTTTCGTCCCTTCGAACCCATGACCATTAGCCCAACTTGGTTGAAAAATTTCCTAAGTGATAGGCTCTGTGCTTCACCTACTCACAAAGACATATGGGCCTCTATTTTAATCCCTAGAAAGCTATTCATTGGGACCCTGAACCCCAGAGCTTACAAATGCATTGCTAAGCCTTACTGTCCTGCTCAATTTGCTAGACAATTTGGCTTCTCACAAGAGGTCCCAATACCCCTCTGCAGTAATACCAATCTAAGCCTTACCACCAGGGATTTGAAAGTTCGACAGTCCAGACTAGAAGAGGCAACTTCTAAGTTTATACAGGACTTGATTCCTCAAGGTAACATGTTGAAGAGGTATCACAACTGGTGGGTGACCAATATGGAAGTACGCCTGGCCATTTCTCCTCAAGACCTATTGATGGTGTTGGATGTGCCTAAGCCCAAAGGAGCTGGAGTTGTTACGTCTTCTAGTGTCCTTACTACTTCAATTCCTGTACCTGCTAACACACAGTCTACTTCTGCTGCCTCAACTCCTCCTAGAGTTACTCAGGTAGCCTCAAAGAAAGGTATATACCCTTGTCTCTTCTTCTTTTGTCTTCTTGATAATGCTTTTAGCCTTATCTTAGTTCTTCTTTTGTGAAGGTGGTGCGGGTGCCTCACAGGGAGATTCTCATCAGAAGACCCAAGCTCTAAATCTTCTCAAAAGCAAACGGCAACAAAAGAAAAGGAGACTTTTACTTGAGCCTGAAAAGGAAGTTCTTGAGGTTCAAGCAGAAGAAAAAGAAGAAGAAGAAGAAGAAGAAATTCAAGAGCCAGAGTCACCCCTGAAAAGAAGGAAAAAAGTGACCACCCCTTCTTCTGACTTGGTTCAAGATGAGATAACTGTCAGAGAAGTAGAAGATGAGCTCACTCCTAAGGAATTCGGATCCCAGATTGAAGAAGTTGATGAGGGAATTGAGAAGGAGCAGACCATACCAATACAGAGAAAAAAGAAAAGAAAGATGACTGTCTCTCCTTCTGATTTCGTCGAGGATCCTGTATATGAGGTAGCTGCCAAGGCAGTAGAGCATGAACACTCTAAGGCCATAATCATTTTCGAGAGAGCCGAGAAGAGACGAAAGCAACAATTTCTTAGAGATGAAGCTGCCGCTGCTGATGCATTGCAAAGGGAAACTGCAAGAAGGCAACAAACTGCCGAACATTACTCCCTTCGTAGCTCTCCTATCATTGCTAACACTTCTGAAACAAATAGTTTCTTTTATGCTTCTGTTGTTTTTCCTTGTCAAATTTTGGTATTGAAATTTGACATTACTTTACATTTCTTCCTTTTGCAGCAACAACTACTGAGCCTATTCTTCCAAGGAGGACTCCCTCAGTTTCGGTTGAAGTTGATCAGCTGCAGAATGTGAGGACTATTCAAATCATCCTTCCACTTCCCAAGCCTGTATTTGATGTACCCTCCTTGAGACCCAGCATTCCTAGATTTCTTTCTTTTGGTTTGACTCCATATCTTCCTTATCTGTCTTTTGATCTATCCCAATTCAATTCTCTCTCGAACCTTGCTCTTCCTTCTTCTTCCAAGGAAATTCCAACTGCTACTCTATCTCTGATGGCAGTTGATTCTCCTATAAAGGGTGTTGGCAGCTCTCCGACCCGTTGTTTATCACCTCTGCCTTGTTCTAGCCCCTCTTCCCTTGACCTATTAGGACCATAGAGACTGCTGAAAATGCTCCACCCATTTCTCCTATCCCTATGCAGTCTTCTGTGCCTTCCACCACAGCTCTCTCTGCGCCCCTCATGTCTACGGATGAGGTAGATATCTTCGAAGCAAGACTAGCCAGTCTCTTTGACATACCCCCTACCTCTCCGATAGCCAATGATGAAGCTGAGCCATTAATCTTGGCTAACTCCTTGCTAGAAATTCTTGAAAGCTCCTCTTCCTCTAGTGGCAAGCCTTCTGCACCTCTAATGGACTTAGACACTTGCCTGGAACTATTAATCTCTTTTTTGAGGATCCCTTTTGAGGCTTTACAAAGGCCTATAATAAGAAATGGGTTCCTTCAGTGCTGCAAAGTTGGTGAGCAGTTCGGCATGAACGTCTCGAGTCATCTATCTCAGGCAGCAGCTACCATCGACTTCTACATCAACATTTGCCATGCTGCCAAGGCTGCAGAGGAGAAGTTAGTGAGAGACCAGAGCTTTGTTTCCACAGTACATGCTAAAGTCTCAGGACTAAAGGAACAACATTCCTCTGCCTCCCATTTTCGAACTCAACTACTAGAGAAGAAAGCTCAACTTGAGGAGAAGCTATCTGCAGTGAACCAGGCTTTAATCCGAACTGACACCAAACTGCAAATCACCAACCAACGATTGGCGAATCGAAAGGAAGAAATGAGTACAGCTATTCAGTTGTTTTCATCATTTAACAATAGGAAATCTGTTGTAAAAGAACCATTAAGACATTGTAATGATTTTTAGGCCAATTTATGGCAGAATATATTTAACTCTTTATGGAAAAAGAAAAATAAATTCTGATTTATCATTTGAGTACTCCTGTCTTCTTTGCTTGTCATTTATTCTATTCCTTGTGTTTCCCAAATGGTTGGAAAATAAGGCTTCAAATATCTGCCATTAATATTTTTAGGATGTATGTATCTGTGGAAGCCGAATAAATAGGAGAGTTGGAAGGGATGTATCCCAGAAGTCAGAGACTATTTGGCTCCGTACTAATCAACTAAGATACCGAATACATTGAGATCGCCGAATAGACGGGGAGATGTATGTTGGAATAAACAAAAGGATAATAAGTAAAAAGTGGGCTCTGGACCCGAGGTCCAGAGAATGAGTATAAATAAAAGAGCTTCAGATTTGGAAAGGAATGTAAGAATCACTTCACAAAACTTAGTAAACAAGCTTTCTTGAGTATAAGAATTGACTTGCCCATCGGAGTGCTAACCCCGGCATCCCCGACCGGAGTGTTTGTCTTTGCAGGTGACTAGTCGAGGATCAAGAGCGTCTCCCAGGATCTGAAGAGTATTTCCAGAACCACTTCCCCACAATTGGCACCGTCTGTGGGAATACTCAAGTACATCCATGGAAGGCGTGACTCAAGATTCTCCGATAGCCACCGACAGGATCACACAGAGAGTCAACCTCACTCCGGCAAATATGCTCGAGAAGGAAATCATCGCTGCAAGACGTGCCTTGAATGTCGATTCACAAACGACTTCAGCACAGGAGACGATGCTAGCCATCATGGAACGAGCCAAAAAGACCAAACACAGTTTAGACAACCCCATCGTTGAGAACGAGCGCCTTCGCCGCGATCTGGCCTTGGAAATAGCAAAGTCTAAACAAACAGTGCGCCAGGTTTCTAAGCGACCCCCAAGGGCAGGCGATCTACGGTCTCGGGCCCGACAGCAAAACACCGACGCTCGTTGTGCTTCAACCGATTACTTTGAGGAGTTGACAAAAGACGAACGTCTCCAGCAAAGTGTTCCGCATGATAACATCCATATGATATACAGCCTGCCGAAAGCCCCGGCCGTACATGCAATCCAGTCCCTCCCAGGCCCTCAGCAGCAACTCACGCGCCAACCAGCGACCGAGAATCGCCAAGCATCACCTTCGACGACTCGATTTGATCGGCGTAACACTCCTCACATCGATCCATTGGTTGTCGCTTCTGGCGTAAACCGGTTCACCGTCGAACGCATTCTTATAGACGAGCGACGCCGGAGGTCATGTATTATAAAACCTTCATCAAACTCGGGTTCACCGAATCAGACCTGACTCCGGCCCCTTATCCACTATTCGGCTTCAATGCCAACCCCGAATACCCACTGGGAAAGATCAACCTACCCGTTTGAGCGGGTTCCAGAACAGTGGATGTAGAATTCCTGGTCGTCCGGCTGCCATCGCCGTACAATCTCATCATGGGGCGATCGTGGTTGCATACCTTACAGGCCGTCCCAAGCACCTACCATCAATTGTTACGTTTCTCAACAGAACACGGCATTGAGCAGATCCGCGGCTCCCAAAAATCGGCACAAGCATGTTACCTCCTGGCTGCCAAAATGCCAAAGGAATTGCAGGTAAACTCCATTGAGGTACCCAATCGGGAAATCCTGGATGACATCGGGCGGCAGCCAAGCAAAAAGGCCATAGAAGGTTTAGACCGAGTTGACATCGATGGAAGCCTGGAAAAGTTCTTCATGATCGGCACCTCTTTAAACCAAGCCGATAGACAGCAGCTGATCTCCTTTCTACTCGCCAACCTCGACGTCTTTGCGTGGACTCCGTACGAGATGCCGGGTATAGACCCATCAGTTTCACAGCACCACCTGAACGTCGACCCCACATGCAAGCCCATCATTCAGAAAGGCCGTCGATCTGCCGCAGAGCACACTGCTGCCGTCATAGAAGAAGTCGACGGACTGCTTGATGCCCGGGCAATTAGAGAAGTCACCTATCCCACGTGGCTCTCCAACACAGTGGTTGTGAAGAAGAAAAATGGAACTTGGCGAGTGTGCGTCGACTTCACGGATCTGAACAAAGCTTGCCCCAAGGACTGCTTTCCCTTACCTAGAATCGACCAACTCGTCAATGCAACGGTGCGCCACCAACGCATGAGTTTCCTCGATGCTTACAGAGGCTACCATCAGATCGCCATGCATCCGGATGACCAGGACAAAACTGCATTCCTCACCCCAAGAGGAACCTACTGCTACAAAGTTATGCCTTTTGAGCTGAAGAATGCAGGGGCAACTTACCAAAGACTGGTCACCGATATGTTCAAAAAACAACTCGACCACACTATGGAAGTCTACATCGACGATATGGCGGTCAAGTCCAAAGAAGAACAGGATCACATAGCCAATCTAGAGAAGACATTCGGCATCTTGCGCAAATACAGAATGAAACTGAACGCCTCCAAGTGCACGTTTGGAATCGGCTCCGGCAAATTCCTGGGTTATATTGTCAACCACCGTGGAATCGAAGCCAACCCGAGGCAAGTCATAGCAATCTTGGAACTCGGTTCCCCCCGATCAGTGAAAGCAGTCCAAAAGTTGATGGGGATGGCCGCTGCACTCAATAGATTCATCAGTCGGTCAACAGACCGCTGCAGACAATTCTTCCAGACGCTACGTCAAGGCAAAGCTTTTGAATGGTCCGCCGAGTGCGAAGCAGCTTTCACCGGGCTCAAGACTTACCTCCGGTCAGTACCTCTCTTGACAACACCAGCTCCCGGTGACCCCCTCATTCAAGATGTCTGGCGTCTCGATAGGCCGTCCATGTACTATTAAAAGAAAAGGAATGGCAGCAACGGCCAGTGTATTATGCGAGCAAGGCAATGGTCGATGCCGAGACACATTATCTTCCGCTGGAAAAACTCATCCTAGCCTTGGTCATGGCAGCAAGAAAACTGATGCATTACTTCCAGGGGCATAGCATTGGGGTGATAACAGTTATCCTCCGATCGATTACTCTGGTCTTGAAGCATCAGGACGTGTTTCAAAATGGGCTCTTGAACTCGGCCAATATGACATTCAGTTTTTACCCAAAACCGCAATCAAGGGACAGGTGCTGGCCGACTTTGTTGCCAAATTCACAGGCGGGCTTTCCGACCTTAAACCTGCCAACGTTTTTCCAAAGGCTGAAGTTCGATCAAAGTTGAACTGGAGAATTTATGTCGGGGATATTTGGCAGCTATACTGTGATGGATCGTCTAACCAACGGGGCTGCGGAGCCGGCGTAGTAATCATGTCTCCCGACGGCACAGTAATAGAGCAGGTCGTCAAGCTTGGCTTCGAAGCATCAAATAACGAGGCCGAGTATGAAGCCCTCTTAGCCGGTCTACGAAATGCACATATTCTCAGCGCTCGTCGTTTGCTAGTGTTTTGTGACTCAAAATTGGTCATCAACTTGACTAAAAAGTCTGTTGCAAAACACGACCGTATGGCGGCCTATATAAAACGCCAACCAACTCTTTGATAACGGTTTGACCATCACGAATGAACCAAATAACATGTGATCGAACACACACGCAGATGCTGGCATGCCTAGCCTCCGCCATCAATTCGAGCTCAACGGACCATTGAAGTAGGTTTCATCCGGGCGAGTATTGGCCCTTCGGAGAAACCCACGTCAACGTTATAGAATCCGCATCAAGCTGGATGGACCCCATTGCCGGATTCCTCTCTTCTGAACAACTCCCAGAGGACAAAAAAGAAGCACACAAGCTACGCAATAAGGCCCTGCGATACTATCTGGATCCACAAGGAGGGCTTTATAAAAAGTCCCTCTCTGGTCCCTATTTGGAATGCGTACACCCGGATAAAGTGGAGGAGCTTCTAATTGAGATACATGAGGGCAGTTGTGGTGCTCACTCTGGCGGACGCTCCCTGGCCCATCGAGCTATAACACAGGGGTATTATTGGCCGACAATGAGAGCCGACGCAGAAAATTATGTTAAAAGATGCGAACAATGCCAAAAGTTCTCCCCACTAACCCATTTGCCCGCCGAAGGGTTGAACTCTATCACCAGTCCCTGGCCGTTTGTTCAATGGGGCTTGATATCGTAGGACCGTTGCCAAGGGCCCCAGGAAACAGGCGATTCTTAATCGTAGCAACAGATTACTTTACAAAATAGGTCGAAGCGGAGGCTCTAACACATATATGGGATGCCGACATAAAGCGATTTGTATAGAGAAACATCATTATGCGATTCGGCATTCCAAGAGCTCTCATCTCAGACAATGGCACCCAGTTCGATTATGACGTATACCGAGAACTGTGCAGCAAATACGGTATCGTGCCTTACTTCTCTACGCCCGCGTACCCCCAGAGTAACGGTCAAGCCGAAGCCTCTAACAAAACCATCTTGGACGGCATCAAAAAGAGGCTGGAAAGAGCTAAAGGCAAATGGGCCGAAGAATTGCCGAGTGTATTGTGGGCGCATCGCACAACACCGAGGAGGTCCACCGAAGAAACGCCGTTCGCTCTATGCTTCGGAACCCAAGCAATCTTACCCTTGGAAATCGGCCTCCTGACTTTGAAATCGCAAGCCTTTGATACGGGCCGAAATGACATGATGCTCGCCCTGGACCTGGATCTAATCGAGGAACGAAGAGACCGCGCCCTGGCCTCCATGGCACGGTGTCAGCAGCAGCTCGCTAAGTCGTACAATCAACAAGTTCAATTGCGCCGTTACACTCCAGGAGAGTTGGTCCTGAAGAAAGTACTTCGGTAGGCCAGGAGACCGCAATTTGGTCCAGGTCGGCCCTATCAAGTAGACTCCATTGCAGAACGAGGGCATATCGGCTCTCGGACATGTCGGGAAGAAACTGCCACGCCTTGGAATTCAACGCATCTACGAAAATTTTACCAATGACCCGATTTGTGGGCTTGGTACTTGTACATACTCTGCTGTAATGCAAAAGTTTCTCGTTTTTATGCCTCAGCTCATACGCTTCTTGATGGCCGAATAAGTCTCCGGATTCGGAGCGCCCTTCGTGGATACCACGATTGGCCAAACAAGTCTCCAGATTCGGAGCCCCTTTGGGTGCATGACATCTAAGGGCCAAACAAGTCTCCGGATTTGGAGCGCCCTTCGTGGATACCACGATTGGCCAAACAAGTCTCCGGATACGGAGCGCCCTTCGTGGATACCACGATTGGCCAAACAAGTCTCCGGATTCTGAGGCCCTTTGGGTGCATGACATCTAAGGGCCAAACAAGTCTCCGGATTCGGAGCGCCCTTCGTGGATACCACGATTGGCCGAATAAGTCTCCAGATTCGGACCGCCCTTCGTGGATACCACGATTGGCCAAACAAGTCTCTGGATTCGGAGCGCCCTTCGTGGATACCACGATTGGCCAAACAAGTCTCCGGATTCGGAGCCCCTTTGGGTGCATGACATCTAAGGGCCGAATAAGTCTCCGGATTCGGAGCGCCCTTCGTGGATTCCACGATTGGCCAAATAAGTCTCCGGATTCGGAGCACCCTATGTGGGGATCACGATTTAACTGACCAACTACATGGTTCCTAATTGGAGCCGATCGATGCATGTTCGAACGTTTACATCACGCAATACAAAAGCTGACAATAAATTGAGATAGGGCGTTTAATTACGCGCAAAACATTTCAAAAGCTGCTAATAAAGAAATTCTATTTATTCAAAAGCCGCCAAACATTTCAAGCATTTGATAAAGTAATTCTATTTATTCAACATTATGGCCCACTAAGTTGGCGTCTTCGTCGTCGCTTTTCTCAATTTCGAACTCGGGATACGGAAGGTAATGCCGATGATATAGGGACGAAGCCGAATTTATGCCCACGGACCCAAGAGCTTCCACGGTTTGAAGGGCCTTGATCCAGCCATGCTTGAAACCACGATTTTCGCATCGGCAGACTTCCTCAGCTAAGTCTGTTTTGGTCTTCTTGATCCCGGCCTTCAAGCCATCCTGATATCCTCTCTCATAACCCGAGGCCTCTCGGTTCGCCCTCTCCCCCATGCTTTTCGCTTGACTGTCCACCACCGACTCGGCCGCTCGAACACTCTTCAGCTCCCGAAGCTCACTCTCAGCCTTTTTCGCGCGAGCCTCCAGACTACGATTCCTTTCGTTGTTTTTCTCACTTTCGCGTCGGGCTTCACGCAGACGCATCCCGACTTCATAAGCGCTATACAGTCCCTTGACAGCCTCATGTATGCCATCCCGAAATACTTCGAAATCTCGACGTCCGACCATCGACTGTTGGACCTCCGGCGAAAAAATCTGCCGAGCGAACTCGACTGCCACATCTGGGTCTTTAATTATAGAATCTGCCTCCGTCATTGGTCTATTCTTCACGAGAACCGCAAAACTCAACGGTCGTGGCTCCGCGTCAGGCTCAACTTGCGGTCGTGGGCGCGGGGAATCTCCCCGTTGTCCGTCCTTTCGGGGTGATCTGCTTCGACGACTAGGGGGACGCTCTTTTTCTCGATCCATGGATGCTCTTCTTCCCGTGTGAATAGGCTCACTTCTGCGATTCATTTTGACCGCTAAACCCAGCCAATGTTGGCCCCTGCCAGGTTTGGATCAAGCCTGAATAGAAATGAGTCAAGTTGTTGGCATGAACTCGCCCATTTATTCTGGGGTACATGCAGCTCCCCCGAGAAAACGTCAGAAAGATCGGGCGCCAAGCGTCGTATGCCCTCAACCACCCTCGATTCAGAGCCATCGGCTCATTCGGTTCCTCGCTCGCGCCCTGGCTAAGGCAAGGGCAGATTCATTAATCTAGTCGGCTATATTTCAAGCGCTATCGCTGGTTAACCTAAGATCGCTGGGGCAAGGGCAGATTCATTGATCTGGCCGGCTATATTTCCAAATGATAACGCCGAGTAATTTATGCCTCAGCCAGCCCTCGATTCAGAGCCATCGGCTCATTCGGTTCTCGCTTCATACAGCTAAGGCAAGGGCAGATTCATTAATCTAGTCGGCTATATTTCAAGCGCTATCGCTGGTTAACCTAAGATCGCTGGGGCAAGGGCAGATTCATTGATCTGGCCGGCTATATTTCCAAATGATAACGCCGAGTAATTTATGCCTCAGCCAGCCCACGATTCAAAGCCATCGGCTCATTCAGCTTTGCGAGCCCGTGCCCTGGCTAAGGCAAGGGCAGATTCCTTAGTCCGATCGTCCGAGCTCAAAATTAAGTAATATCATTCTTCATCAGTAAAATTGAGCACAACTTATGACATTTTATATATGCAAAATAAATAAACTATAAGCCCGCACAAAAATGTCTGACAAAACAATTGTAACAATGCATCTGTGAAATCCTAATACATTTGTGAAATCCTAACAGTCAATTGCCCAACTCAGCCTTCGGAATCAGTCTCCAACGGCTCGACATCCACTTGCTCATACGGCACTGGCATAGTCAGTGAAACTCCAGCTGTAGCAAGGGCTTTGTGCCAGCCATGCTTGAACCCCCTATTTTCGAACCGCGGGACTTGGTCCACATATTCAGCGAGCCCAGCATCTTTCCCGGCTTCGAATACTTTGGAAGCAGCCGCCTTCATGTCGATAACTTCGGCCTCGGTGCAATCGCTCTGGGACAATCTCAGCGCCGCTTCGCTCGTGTCCGCCTTCTTCTCGGCGTTCGCTCGGGATTGATCTGCAATGTGAGCCTTTTTTACTTCGGCCTCGGCCCGAGAAGCTTCCTTGTTCGCTCTCAAAACTGCATCCTCGGCCCTCTTCCTCTGGCCCTCTACTTGCTTTCGTAAGCGGTCAATCTGTTTGACGGCGTCGAGATGCCGACGTCTCATGTCGGCTATCCTTCCGACGGTCTGCAAAGGAAGAACCCAAAAACATAACCTCAACAGTACTTGGATAAAGTGAAGAAAAGTCAGAATACGTACCAGAAGTGCCGATTGCGCGGCTAGTGCTCTCGCATTCAGATCTGGTTTCACCCGGAAAGCCTCCATATCAGACGGCAACGACACGGACGTAGCCACACCGAATGCGACTTCTAGATCTTTAAGCGCCGAAGCGTTAGAGGGAACCGGCATGTCCTTTACCATTGGACGAATGACAAAAGGAACAACCTCATTAGATCCCTCCAATCGAGGATGCTTACCACCTTGTTCGTCTGAACCGGCCTTGAGGTCAGCAAAGCGTTTCTCTGCCTTTTCCTCAACTTTTTGGCCGACTTCCCCGACCAACGGAGATTCGGCATTCTGACCTTTTTCCGTCTCCTCTACAACCCCCAAGGACTCTGATTCGGTGGCGGGCGGTATTTCAGACGAAAGGCCCTCCGCTCTTCGCCGTGCGGCTAACCTCTCCGCATTCGCCTTTTTGGCAAACTTCGTCAGACTCAATCCGGCCATATTCGCGAAGTCTATGATGGGAAGATCCTCTAAGCGTTGAAAAACGTCAGCAGAAGGAAGATCCCCTGGTTCCGATGTAAATTGAGGATCGGCGGGATCCAATACCTCCTCAGACTCGGTCTCGGATTGATCTGATTCGGCGATATCAGCTACCTCATTTCGCTCCGAATCGGACCCTTCAAAGCCTACCTGCCTCAAGTTTTTGAAGTCAGACAGAATAAGAGCAGTAAGGGTATCTTCACCCTTCGGAATCGGTATGTTTTCCGCCGCCGAGAAGGTTGTGTATGTCGGCTCGTAACAAAGCAGAATGTGAGCCGCCCTCCCCTGTTTCTGAAAACTTCGACGGCCGAAATACCTGAGAGCAACCCTATTATCTGAAAGAACGGCATCGTGGGTTGAAGATAGTACCTTTTTCAAACCCCTCCTTGCACGAGACGAAGCTGTAAGATTTCAATGGAATAGGTTTTACAATAAAAATGAACACATGACAAAAGCAAGGAGATACTCGGCGACCTGGCTCGCCCCTCCGTCTAGGAATAGGGTCAACACAATCCTCCCCTTCGCCAAATTCCCAGTTACCCTGGACAATGACCATAACATCATCAACTCATTTCCCAAAGCTGGAAAGCATAGTGATTAGTTGATGGTCGGTGTCCTTAGCTCTAAGGAAATAACGCCCTTGCCGACCGGAGGACTTAGCCAAAGCATAGCAGTGCCGGATAGCCGGAATGCCAAGGTTAATTCCAAGGCGACGATTCAATGCTACAATCCCCATTATAATCCTAAAGAAATTCACGTTAGGTTAAGAAGGGATTAAATCCCAATGGCGAAGCACAGCCCTTAGAAATGGGTGTAGAGGGAAGCGGACTCCACCCTCTGCGATTGACAAGAGAGGAAAGACGATTGTGGTTTCGTCCTCCCTCTCCATGTCAAGGGTGCCGTCTGCCAAAAGTAACAGACGGACGTCATCAGGAATAGAGAAATGGCGTCTAAAACCAGCAATTCGATCTGATGAAAGGAGGTCTTTCAAATGATTCGCCATACTCTACAGTTGACACAGATATGCCAAAGAATAAAATGGAAATAGTTCTCGAAGCAAAGAAGTGGAAAACTTACAAAGGGTGAAGAAGATATTGGAGGAGACAAAATTGCAAGAACGATCCAAAAGGCAACCCAGCGACTAGTATCATGGAATGCGAATCTGAAGGGACGCCAATCTTTAAAAACGCAATGAATAAGTATGTACGAAGAGGCGGGAAGTCGGTACGACAACCAAAAGGGGGTTTACTTAGACGTATGCTTTGTGGGCCCAATCACCAAAATTTTGGTTGGGTATTCAAAATTCGGAACCAAGCACTCCAGCCAACAGACGTTCGGAGAATGCTTGGGGGGCAATTGTGGGAGCCGAATAAATAGAAGAGTTGGAAGGGATGTATCCCAGAAGTCAGAGACTATTCGGCTCCATACTAATCAACTAAGATACCGAATACATTGAGATCGCCGAATAGACGGGGAGATGTATGTTGGAATAAACAAAAGGATAATAAGTAAAAAGTGGGCTCTGGACCCGAGGTCCAGAGAATGAGTATAAATACAAGAGCTTCAGATTTGGAAAGGAATGTAAGAATCACTTCACAAAACTTGGTAAACAAGCTTTCTTGAGTATAAGAACTGACTTGCCCGTCGGAGTGCTAACCCCAGCACCCCCGACTGGAGTGTTTGTCTTTGCAGGTGACTAGTCGAGGATCAAGAGCGTCTCCCAAGATCTGAAGAGTATTTCCAGAACCACTTCCCCATAGTATCCATTCAAATTTCTTAAATGGTATGCTCCAAAAGGAAGGACTCTATGGACTTGGTATGGTCCCTCCCAGTTAGGTGACCATTTGCCAAACTTATGGCTTTTAATCCCTATTGGGAGTATGGTTTTCCACACCAAATCTCCTTTATCAAAGCCAATGTGTTTGACTTTCTTATTATAATTTTTGGCTGCTTTCTTTTATTGCAAAAGAATGCTATTTAATGTTAGAATTCTAGCTTCATCTATGCTTTCTAACTCCAAGCACATACTCTGATGGTACTGCTTAGGATCTAATTGGTCTTGGCATCTTACCCTCAAGGACTTAATATTAATTTCCACAGGTAGTACTACATCATGCCCATATACTAAGGCATAAGGAGTGACTCCTGTGCTTGACCTTGGAGAAGTTCTATAAGCACACAACACATCCAACAATAAGTTATGCCAATCCCTAGGATTGTCTTCCATAACCTTTTGTATTCCCTTTTTCAAGGACTTATTGGATGATTCAGCTTGACCATTGGCCTGTGCATAATAGGGGGTGGAATTAACAAGGCTAATTCCAAATTCTGCCACAAAAGACTTCACCATTTTTCCATCGAACACAGTCCCATTATCAACGGTTATAGTTTGTGGGATGCCAAATCTATAGATTAAATCCTTAATAAATCCAATAACCTCAGTCTGGTCCACAGCCTTGTATGGCTTAGCTTCGATCTACTTAGTGAAGTAATCAGTGGCCACTAGAATGAAACAATGATGCTTCGAAGAAGGTGGGTGTATTTTTCCCATCATATCCATGGCCCATCCTCTGAATGGCCAAGGCTTCACTACTGCATGTAGGTCAGTTATGGGCACATGCCTTATGGTGCAATGCTTTTGGCATGCCTGGCAACCCTTTGCATATTCTATGCAATCTTTAAGGATAGTTGGCCAATAGAAGGAATGCCTTCGAAACAACCACCTCATCTTCACACTAGGTTGATGAGCACCACAGATGCCTTCATAAACCTCAGCCATAGCTGTCAATGCTTCTTTTGGGCCTAAACATTCCAGCAATAAACCATCTCCCCCCATTTTGTAGAGGGCATTACCGTATATGATGTATTGCATGGATTGCAATTTAATTTTCCTCCTGGCCTTCGAGGATGGGCCAGTCAAGTACTGTATTATTGGATGCCTCCAATCTTGTTCCTGCAAGTAATTATGATTGAATTCCAGGACCACATTCCTTTTATTCAAGGGTGGTATTAATTTCTGATATGTTGTTTGGCTTATGTCCCTTTGAACATTATCCCTTCTCTTGAAATTTGAAGCTTTCTGAGCCACATCATTAGCTCTATTATTCAAGAATCTTGGGACATGAGTTACATTTGCTATTTGAAATTGAGAAAGCAGATGTAATGCAACAACATAGTATGGCAGCATGCTTATACTTTGACATTTGAAAATCCCTTTCACTTAGTTAACCACCAATTGAGAATCTCTAAATATGTCAACTGCATGAACTTGTAATCCAATAAGAATTTCTAGCCCCATTATTAAGGCTTCATATTCAGCTTGGTTATTAGAACAAGTAACTTCATCCACTCTGAAACCATGTGTGGTTTCTACCCCTTGTGGTGATTTAATCACAATACCAATTCCAATTAGGCCATTAGCTTTTGATCCATCGAACCACATTTGCCATGGCTCAACACTAGCCATACCAAGTTCCATTATCTCTTGACTTTCTGTTTGAGATGGATGGTCTGCCAAAAAATTGGCTAAAACTTGTCCTTTTACTACTTTTTGGGAAACATATTCTAAATGAAATTCTGATAAGTCTAATATCCATTTGCCAATTCTTCCCCTCAACATAGGTCTAGATAACATGTACTTAACCAAATCTGTGGTTGCAATTACCAAGACAGTTGTAGGCAAAAGATATTATCTTAATTTCATTGTAGCAAAATACAATGCAAGGCACAGCTTTTCTACAGCTGAATATTTACATTTACAAGAATTTAAAAACCTACTAAGGTAATAAACAGCTTGCTCCTTGCCTTCTTCATTGTCTTGGGCTAAGAAAGCTCCCAATGAATCTTCTACTGCAGCTATGTACAAGTTCAAGGGCTTATCACCCTTTGGTGGCATCAACACTGGAGGATTGGCCAAGTAGGCTTTGATTCCTTCAAAAGCAATTTGATGCTTTGCTGTCCACCTAAATTTTTCTTCATCTTTTAGCCTTAACAAGGTAGAAAATACTTTAGTTTTCCCTGCAGTGTTAGAAATGAATCTTCAAAGAAAATTAACCTGCCCAAGGAACCTTTGCAATTCTTTCTTACTTGATGGAGGTCTGGCTTCAATGATGGCTTTGGCTTTATTCTGGTCAATCTATATTCCTTTCTTGTGTACTACATAGCCCAAGAAGTTTCCAGATGATACGCCAAAAGCACACTTAAGAGGATTGAGTTTCAACTTGAACTTTCTCATTCTTTCAAAGGTTGCTTCTAAATGAAACAGGTGCTCCTCCATGGATTGGAATTTCACTACAATATCATCAATATAACACTCTAAATACCCTCCAATGAGGTCATGAAAGATAGTGTTCATGGCCTTCTGATATGTAGCTCCAACATTCTTCAGGCCAAATGGCATTTTAACCCATTCGAATGTGCCAACATTCCCAGGACATTTGAATGTTGTCTTGTGGACATCCTCCTCTGCAATGCAGATTTGGTTGTAACCAGAGTGCCCATCCATCATTGATAAGATTTAATGCCCTGCTGAACTGTCCACCAACAAATCCACTATAGGCATAGGGTACTCATCTTTTGGAGTTGCTAGGTTTAAGTTTCTGAAATCAATGCATACTCTCATTTTACCATTCTTCTTAACTACAGGCACAATATTGGATAGCCATTCAACATACCTGGTTATCCTAATAAAGTCTGCCTTGAGTAGTTTAAGAATCTCCTCCTTAACTTTCTGAATCACTTCTAGATTCATTCTTCTTGGTTTTTGCTTGTATGGCTTGAAATTAGGCTTCATAGGGAGCCTATGTTCCACCAATGACCTATCCAATCCTGGTAGCTCATTATAGGACCATGCAAAACAACCTTTATATTTCTTCAGGACAACCAACAACTGGTCCCTATCTAGAGCATTCAAACAAGCACTTATATTGTGATACCCCTGTTCTATATTATGTTAATTGGTCCCTAATACGTATGTGATTATATGTTTTGATATGATTTTGTGTACCATTATGTGGGTATATGTGATTTTGGGATTTTATCTGTTCATCATAGGAATATATGTTTGAATAATCCACTTCGGAAATTAAATTGAGGGCCTTATTGGCCACAGAACCCAGAATTGATTACGCCATTGTGATTGGCGTAATTTTTAGAGCCTACAGTGAAATTTAATTGGAAATTGATTTGAGTCAAATTAAGTTGATTAAATTGATGAATTAAGTGCCCAATTGTTTTATAATAAAATAATGTGTTGAGTGGGTGCTTATTAAGGGTCAACTACACCCTCATTTCTCTCCTTTAAGCTTCTTTTGGCTGATGAAAAACTCTTAGACTTGAGAGAGGGTCGGCTAAGAGAGAGAGGGTGAAGGAAATTGAGATTTTGGTCCTAAAGCTTGGTGATCTTGGAGGCTAGCTCAAGAATTTACCTTAAAATTGTGAGGATTAAGCTTCTAGGTAAGCCATTGACTCTTGAATTCATGAATTGAACGTGTAATCTTGTGAGCTCAAGTATTTTTGTGATTAAGAGTATGATTTAAATTGGTCTTGATGAGATATGACCATGCATGCATAAAATTTCTTTTGAATTACCATAAGTAGCATAATCTAGCATGTATGTCGATTAAGCAAAAATTGAAGTTTGATCATGCATGCAAGCTTGGTTTTGTTGAGTTTTGGCACCATTTGCATCTTTGAAATGGAAATAAAGTCAAGATGGCCTTGCATGTTTGAATAATTAAAGATATGAGCTTGAATGCATGAATTTGTTATATTGGTGATGAGTTTGTCATGTTTTGGGACATGCATGTAGGTAAATTAAGAAATTGAACTTCATAATGCTATAATCTTGCAAGGGAACCATGTTAGTATGGTTATATTTGAGATTTGAGCCTTTGCATGCAAGAATGGTAGCTGGGAAATTGAATTGAAGCTCAAGAACACAACACGAAATTCGAATTTTGACTTCCGCTCGGCGAAGTGCCTTCAGCGGAGAATTGAGCTCCCAAAGATGTTTTGCAGAACCACGGTTCCCTCGGCGAGGAAGTTGGCGCCGGCGAGGAGCCATGTAGATAGGCAGTCCGCTCGAGCGATCGAGTTTACGCTCGAGCGTAAATTTGGGGCAACCAGTACTTTGCAGACTTAAGGGTCCGCTCGAGCGGGGAATCCCATGCTCGAGCGGGGACCCTGTTTCCTGAAATTTTGAATATGCATCCTGTGTTCTGTTTTCCATTCTCTTTCACTTGTAAACACTCTTAGGCATGTATTAAGCATTGTAAATGAGTTAATGAGATAAGAATAAAGCCTAATGAGGAGTATGTGAATTAAAGAACGGATTGAACTGTTAGTGACTCTTTTGTGTTCACGAAATGTGTAGGGTCGAGCTCCAGGGCAAATCCACAAGCCGATCACTGTGAGTAATATCGATATTTGAATGCTTGTGAATGTCCAATTGTTTACTCCCTTTTAAGCTTTGTGAATTGCTAATTGGGATTGTGGACGTAAGTCTGATATGGATGCATAAATGGACCCAAGGTCGTTTTGATAAGCATAAATGGACCCAAGGTCGTTTTGATACGAATGTATGGGCCGAAGGCCGTTTTGAAATAAACGAGTGGGCCAAAGGCCGTTTTGAAATGAACGAGTGGGCCAAAGGCCGTTTTGAAATGAATGAGTGGGCCAAAGGCCGTTTTGAAATAAACGAGTGGGCCAAAGGCCGTTTTGAAATGAACGAGTGGGCCAAAGGCCGTTTTGAAATGAATGAGTGGGCCAAAGGCCGTTTTGAAATGAACGAGTGGGCCAAAGGCCGTTTTGAAATGAATGAAAAGGCCAAAGGCCGTTTTGAAATGAATGATTGGGCCAAAGGCCGTTTTGACATAATCGAATGGGCCGAAGGCCGTTTCGTCATAAATATAAATCTGAATGGGCCAAAGGCCAGTATGTACGGAACTATGGTTACTTGATTTAAATTACCCTATATATGTTAACTATAGATATGAATTGGGCCCAAGGCCGTTTGGAAAATGTTGTTCTACGTCTCGTCGCATAAATTCTGTAATTGATATTATTCACTGGGCTATCGCTCACGCTCATTCATGTCTTTGTAGGTGAGCCAAGAGAGGTCCAGACCCCGCCTCAGTGAAGCCTGTGTAGAACAACCCAAGTTTTGGAGAGTCAGCCCTCGTGTCTCACGCATGAGACCTGTCTTTGCCTTTTTGTTATCTATTTTATGTTGTCATGATGGCGAAGACTTGGTGTAATTCTGTATATAGTTCTGATGGGTTGACTTGGACTTGTATGATCCTGTTTATACAGAACTCATGCTACTACTTTACCATTGTGAGTTATTAATGTCTATGTATATGGTTGTTTTGATGTACCATGTAAGCACAGCTCTATGGACAAACTTTTGATTTGCTTCCGTTTGGCCCCATTAACTCTGTTAAAATACGTTTGGATCAGTTTGAGGCCGTAGGTAATCTCATGATTACTGGCCGGTTACGTCCTTAACCCACGGGGCCGGGTTAGGGTCATGACATATATAGGTGGGCTGTTGTATAGAGCCTTCCCCTAAATTTACTTCTTCTAAGGGGTCTTGTGTTTGCGAACTTACTGAAGCTTCCTCTTTGATCCCTTCTGCCTTCAAAGCAATCTTCTTGCTTTGTTCTGCTCCCAGGTTCTTTAATTTAGCATCTTTACCCTCCTCCTCATAGACAAAGTCTGTCCATAAGGCTTCTTCTTCCTATATCTCTTGGACTTTTGTTTCAATGTCCAATGCACAGTATTTGTCAAGGCCAAAACTCTGGCCTGTTGCTGCTCCTGCTTGCAGCCGATTATCCTAGTTTCTTTCTCTTGCTCCTGTACGCTCTGGACTATTGATTTTATATCCAATATTGGGAACTTAATTAGAGCCAAAGACTTGGCTTCTTGGACTTCATTTCTTTGCCTACAACCAGGCATCATTGTCATCCTTAACGACAACCTCCTCATCAGCACTCTCTTGGACTAAGTGCTTCTAGTGTGTCACTTCCTCATCAGCCGTCACTTCGGCTGAGCCATCAGGTTTCCTTAGTATACTGAGTGGTGTCACTCCCTCAATATACAGTTTGGCCTCTACGAAGTCTACACAGGCTATGAAGGGTTGAGGATCTGCATCAATTTCCTCTGTCTCCCCATTGTCCAAGGCCATCATTATTTTCTGATGCAAAGAGGAAGGTACACACTTGTTAGTGTGGATCCAATCTCTACCAAGTAAAGCATTGTACTTAGCATTGCTATCAATGACGAAGAATGCTGTCATGCAGTCTCTGGTTTCCACACTCAGGTTGATAGGCAGAATTCCCTAAGCCATCTGTTTGTCTCTAGCGAAACCAGCGATGGTTGTACTGGTTGGGATTAACTTGGGATTCCTTTTCCCTAGTTTCTTCAAGGAAGATTTCGGTAGTAAGTTCACTGCTGCCCCATTATCTATCAAGACTCGGTTCAATTATATCCCATCGAAAAAGGCCTTGATATACAAAGGCTTAACATGCTATGTCATAGAGTTCGAGGGATACTCAAAGGGATATGAGAGGTTAATGCTTACCTCTTCTTCACTCTCATATTCAGTTTCCATTGGGGTAGCCATTCCGGAATCATCTTGCACCATACTCACTTGTGAGTCTTCACTAGAGACCGAAATTGGGTCAATTTCTTGCCCCTCTTGGTTCTCATCTCCAGCTTGGAATTCATGCGGTAGTATGTGTACCATATTCACTGACACTGAGCCAAATTGAATGGCTGACTGTGCCTATTTCTCCTCTTGGCCACCTTGTTCAGTTACTTCCGAAGCATCATTCATGCTGCATTCTGGTACAGCATTACTAACGAGCTCCTTCGAATGGTCTTTTCTGACTGGTTTCTCAACCAAAAATGTTTGTTCAGCCATGAAGGCTTTGAACATTTCTTCCTCAACCATTTCTTTCTTTTGGCCTAAGCCAACTTCTTTCTCTACCTCGCTGTCACTCTCCATCAATGCCTTCTCCAATCTTGCTAAACTGGACTTCTCTCTGGCTTTTAGTTCAGAGTGAACTTTGGCCAACTGTTCCCTGCTGCAACCCATCTTGCCTTGTGGAGTTGGTTTTTGAGTATGGTCTGACTTTGGATTCTTCTTTCCTTCTGTCTGAACCAATGAGGAACTCTCTCCACTCTCCTTCAGGTCTTGCTGGTACTGAGTGTACCTACGCTAAATTTTCCTCCTTTGTGATCTAGAAATTACAGGGACCATATCTGGTTCCTTTGTTTTTGGGTGCTTAAGCAATACCCAATTGTTTAGAGCCACCAAAGGAGGCTTGATCATCCTGCCTTGGCTTCCAATTACATCTCTTTGGGTAAACATTTCCCTAGGTTTGTTCTGCATCACAAACCAATCTGGGACCCCAAGTACCCACGAACTTACTGACCCAGTTGTCGAACTGCTTCTTTCTTCCTTAGAAGTCACCTTCGAAGCTGGCTGTGAAGGCCATTGTTTGGCCCTGACTTCATGCTTTGGGCTTAACTCAAGCCTTTGCTGAAGGTGTCCACTTTATGTCCTGCGTGAGGCTGGCCTAGGGGGCCACTCTCTAGCTTTGATCCCATAAACTGAACCTCTCTCCAGTCTCCTCTCAGAATGACTGCTCTCCATTCTGTAATAATTAGGTGGCCTGGACTCATATAAAGGTCTCTTGCCTTTGGAATGCACTCTATCAGCTGTTGGTTCAACCGTCAATGGCTGCTGCCTAACACCAGATGGATATGGCCTTTTATTGTAAGCATTGGTTGGTTTAGGACATCTTTGCACATCCCTGTAATATTGCTTCCCATCAATTGGAAGCCCTTTCAACCATTTGTAGCTCAGTCTACACCTAGGACACATCCTCTGCATTACAACTGCTTCTAAGGAGTCGTCATCCAGTGCTTCTTCATCAGAGTCTTCCCTCTGGTGTGAGAAATCTTGTCCAATAGCTGGCAGATTTCCAGTGTCTTTCTTGCTAGTTGCCTGGTTGGCGACATGCATCTGAACGTTGACTTCTTCCAATTCTTTCAATGACAAGCTCTGAAAGTCTGGCATAATGACATTGGCTGCCACCTCTCCAATTTCTGGAAATAAATTACTGTCGATCCCTATAGCCTTTTCTGTTTTGGCTAGGAATTTCAAACTTCCTTTCCGAATTTGTTCTTGGATCCTATCTCGAAAAACAATACAATTCTTAGTCGAGTGAGACCAAGAATTATGCCATTTACAATATACTTTTCCTTTAAGTTCATCAGGAGATGGAATTTTGACTCCTTTTGGTAACTTAAAGAAGTTGGCCGCAAGCAAATGATCAAAAATGTCATCTGCCTTAGTTAAATCGAAAGAGTATTTCCTATGAAGGTTTTTCTTTTTAAATTGCTGGTCAATTGTTGTGTCCTTATGAATTAGTGTTTCACAGATCACAGGTTCTTTCCCCCACAATCTCTGCTGCATCGATTTCATAATTAGGATCTTTATAATATGTCTTGTACGATGCATTGTTTCGATCTTGTTCCTCCTCTAGTAATACTTCGTATCTAGACACCTTATAAGTGAGTTCTACTAAGTCTCTGAACTCAGTTGAGTCAAACTTCTTTCGAAGGCTAAACTCCAAGCCATTTTGAGCCAATCTTACGAATTCTGGCTCTGGCAAGATGACTCTACATTTATTTCGAGTCCTTTCAAATCTAGCAACAAACTGAGTAGCCTTCTCTTCAGGCCTTTGACTCAATCTTGCCAAATCTGCCATGGAAATCTCTGGCTCCGATTGGAAGAATTGGGCATGAAATGCCTCTTCCATTTGTTGCCAAGTTTGGATGGAGCCAGGTGTAAGGTTAATGTACCATACAAATGCTCCCCCAGTTAGAGAGTTTGGGAATAGTCTCATCTTCATATAGTCATTATTAGTGAATTCACCGCATTGAGCAGCAAATCTAGCAATATGCTCCACTATTGATTGGTTTCCATTCCCATAAAAAAGGGCAAAATCTGGTATCCTGAAACCTCTTGGGTATTCATATACCCTGTCCACCCATTCTGGGTATGGTTTCCTATACACTGAAGTCTGGACCCCCCGAGCCATTGGTCCACACATCTCTCTAACAATGTCAGCAATTTGATCCCTGGGGACCATATTTTGTGCCTGCTGAACCACTGTTGAAGGGGCAAACATAGGATTTGGTGGGCAAACTTGTGCCTGTGGTCCTCTTGGTCCATAAGGTGGTATATTTGGGATTGGTTGTCCCTGTGGTGCAGGTTGCTGTTGGAGGTGTGGGTAACCCCTTTGAGCCTGTCTTGCGAAAAGACCTGCGAAAGGTGCTGGGACTGGTGTTGTGTCTCTTCCATTTGTAGGAAAACCTTCCAACCCCCTGGGTATAAATTCGAATAAGGGATTAGTGAACCCCCTTGTGCCAGGTATGACTTCGAACATGGGATTTGGAATCATTCTTATGCCATTTTCTTGTACTGGGCCAGATCCACCAAATTGCATGGCTTCACTGTTAAGTATTGAGGCATTCTGACCTGCTATAGGCCTCGGAATGGATTCGTACCAAGACTGAGGTGATGGTCTTTAATAGTTCTGATTACGAGTTTGACCATTAGAATGTCCATTAACTTGCATAGGCTGTTTATCTTTATCCAATCTTTGTTGAGGGACATTCGAAACTTCCTCCATGTGTCTTACGTTTGTTGGTTGGTGGTTCTTCATTTGATCCAAAAAAGACGTTGTCCACCTTTCCATTGTGTTCATTAATTGCTGTCCCATAGCATCTATTAGGCCACCCCATGGATTTATTGGCTGAGTGGATGGAACAGTGTATGGTCCAATTCCTTGGTCTCATCCAATATTATGAACATGTGGTACTTGTTACGAAAGTCTTTGATGCATTGACCATAGGTTCTGATAAAATGGGAGTTTCCACAGGATGTGTTATCACATTATCCTTCGGATTAGGCATCTCTACCTCTCCTTCCACGCCTTCTTCCAAGCGTTCATTTTCTCCTTGTCTCCTACGTCTAGCCATTTCAATTAGTCCCACCGGGCGTACCAAAAATATATGTTGGCTTTTTAGCGTTCGAAGGTTATTATTGTAATTGCGAGCATGCCAGCAAGGATCAATCAGTTCTTACAGAGAATTATTTGCTAACCAATTATCAGACGATTGCATTTTAGTTCTTTCAGCCTCAATGAAGAGGACTTTTACTGGTGGCTTGATTTAGGAGAATTTAAGCAATATAACAATTAAATGAAGAACAGTTGAAGTATCTCATAAATATGAAAAACTTACAATGATCCAAACTCAGCCTCGTAAAGGTTTACAGCAACAATCTACTTGAAATTACTCCTATGAACGAAGTGCAGTACAGGAATTTAAAGTACAGAAAATGTAAGACTAGAAATGTAAAACTGGAAAGGAAAATAAGTATAAAAGACTGGTTTTTTTTATTTGAGTCTGGGGGGCTTTTCTAGGGCCTTCCCGGCTATTTATACTGCTCAAGGATGACCATCGAACTGCACTTCTAACCGTTGAACTGCTCCTCCATAATTGCTGATCATGTTGCTTTAAGATTAGCTCCATCACGCCATTACTTGCAGTTAGGCTTCCCTCCTAAATTTGAATTTAAATATGAGTAACTGTTGATGCCACATCACGTTGTATCTCTTTGTTGATCCACTGCTACTCAGATCTCGTAATAACCAATACTAACTGTCACGTGTACGATCAGGAACGAAGCCTTGAATAATCTTCCTATATTATCCTTATTTTGCCACGCATCAAATTGTAATTGGCTTGCACAAAATATGTAGCCAACAAATTCCATTCGGAATATGTCTCAAGTGGTGAGTTTCTGATAGATCTGACAGCCTTAGATCGGTTAAATTTTCCATTCCTTCTGGCAATGCCCCAAGATTAGTGGAAGAGCAATCGAGAACTTGTAACCTATGAAGTGTTCCAAGTGGGGGTAATTCTTTGAGGTTCTTACATCATCGTAGCAGAAGAGCCTCGAGTTTATGCAGTTGGATAACTGAAAGAGGTAGTGTATGGATGCGAGTTTCACTCAGATTCAAGACTCTAAGTGCTGGAAATACAAGCAGGAATCCTTCTGGAACTATCTCAAGAGGAATATTACCTTGTAGAAGTAGACTTGATACCTTTGGGCATCGTATTTCGCAATCAGGCAACCATGTTATTTTGTTCTCGATAAAAGAAACTCTATTGAGAGATTCTGACAATTCAGCTTGTTTCTGAAATAGCACTCCTTTTCCTTCTTTATCCCCAGGACTCCTGCTTCCGCTAGCAATACTAATAACGGGCGTCTGCTGCATCAGACATCTGGGCTGTCTGAAAATGGCAGGCTTTCGTGCAGGAGCAGCTCCAGCTCTCTCGACTCATTTACTGACGGTGGTGTTGCAGTCACTGAATTTCACAGAGCCATTGAAGAAACTAGGTGGGGAGGTTCTCATATGCCCACAGAAACAACCTAGGGCTTTGTAAATAATAACAGCCCAAAATCAAACACTCAGTTTGGGATTGTAAATAATAGAGAATGCCCAATGATGGAGGCCCAAACCAAGTTTGTAAATATTAACATAGGCGGCCGAAAAATGGGGAATCAATTCAAAGATGAAGATGATGAGTTTGATTAGAGGTAAACTTCTACATTTCCTTTCTTGTACTGTTTTCAGGATCCAAGTTATTTGGTTTCTGTTTTTTTTAGTTGTTTTGATTTAATTGTATTTTATATGTTTCACAAGTTGTGCAGCTGCTACTGTTTTGTTATCCCGGAAGGTGGCTTTACCAGTGTTAATATTGTGGGTATGATCTTCTGTTGACTCTGTAAATAACGGACAATATATATAATGTTCCAATAATCAGCTGTAATATGTAAATAATAGCATCTCCTTCCAACTCTTTATTGCCATCATCTTATTCTATTAATTTGAATTTTACTTGCTACTACTATCTCTGTGCACTTTAATTGGGAGGTGTTAAAAAATTTCAAGAGTTTCATATTGGGTGCATTCTTTGTCAAGTTGCATCGTCCATGTGGATTTAAGCACTAAATTTAATGCTTGTATTTTTTTGTATTTATTCTTCTTTTGTGGGAACTTATATATATATATATATATAGTATTAAAAGGAGACAATTTCCAACCAAAAAAAAAAAAAAAGATTATAAAAAGAGGAAGGAGTTGATTTATTAATGCTTTCAACTCAGAGTTTTGGACAAGGCATGAATTAGAAAAAAGAAAAGAAAAATTGTTGTAGGGAGTTTTCTAAGGTTAGGTTACTGTAGTGTATCTGAAGTGGATTTGACTTCTTTATTTATTTATTATATCCTTTTGTCATTCTTTTTATTATTTCAAGAATGAATATTTAGATTAATGTATGTGGTTTTAATGTTTTTATGTGTATGGCACGTTAAAAATAGTTGTAAATCGGAGTTTGGACCATGACAGATGATTAATTTAAGAGTGGCCTTTGTTGGCTGGGAAATTTTTATGTTGGCTGGACCCTCTAATCTTTGATTTTAGCTTTGTTAGTTTTTTCAGAATGTTTTTATTTTTCTTAGGCGGTGTTGGTTCATAGATTTGAGAAGAGATTTGAAAAAGAAAAGAGAAAATGTGTGAAATATAAGTATATTTTATTCATATTTTACCTATCCTTTTATTTTCCCTTTTTAAATCTTTCCCAAATTCATAAACCAAATACTATAGCCTTTGGAAAATCAAACGAAATTCTTTTGAGCAGCTGTAAAACTCTCCAATTAAGCACTAGCGACATTCAAAAAGTGAAGGACCACAAAAAGAAACAATCACAAATCGAAAGGTCATATTAAAGGTTGTGGCCGATTGCTGAATTTCCGTGTTGGTAGAACACCCTTGAGGGTATAGGGTATAGGGTCTAGTCAATTATTCCTGTAACTTCCAATTCCAACACTTTATATATTTTCTCATATCCTTCATAGGCTCTGCAATGAATTCTTCAGCCTGTTGCTTAAGGAGGTTCTGTCCCGAAGTATTGCCAATGGTGAAATAGAATACAGTTTTAACGGCCGTATGAGGATTTAGGACCTAAAAACTCCAGAGGAACTTCATGTTTCACTTTTCAAACAAAGCAAGTTTGTGATTCAAAGAAAGAAAACAGCATCACAAGCACATGGTCACAATGCCCAATCACAAAAGCAACCAACACTATCATATATATAAACTAACAGAAAATAACAATAAGAGTAAGAGATAAGCAATCAAACAACTGAACAATCACACAACACAAGAGCGCCCAGTCATGGACATATACAATCGTCCATCCTAGGGAAATTCCACACATGGGCAACTACAATATTCACTCAAAGTTCTTGCCTAAAGTTTTTGCATCAGAAAGTAAACTGGACAGACCTCCCAAACGAACACTTTTCGAGCTTGGAGAAAGTTCAACCTGCATTGAGCTTCAAAGGCGTGGCCTTTGAGTAGACAAATGCACAGCTCCTTTCAGTTTATTCATGACTTGCTACCCAGCAACACAACAGACTTGTGAAATCTTTGAGCAATCCCGAAAGCCTGTACCTTCCAGCATCAATAGGGCTTGAAATACTGCTGTAGACCTGATTTTGTATCTTCATCATCCCACGCCAAATCGTTCCACCATTGCGATGTGCCTCTTATTTCTTTTATGGCAGTTGCATTTTGGGTAGTGAATGGCAACTTCTTGATTTGATTGCAATTGATCACTTCAAGTTTCTCTAGATGCTGCCATGACTGGTGTTGCCCGCCCAGGGTTGCTAATTCGGGAAGCTCCTTCAATTTCATTATCCGTAGGTTTGGAACAAGGCAACTCGGAACAAATGTTTGGCTTGAAGTAGCATGCTCAAAAAAGTCCTCAAAAGACTGGCCTGAACTAGCATGCTCAAGAAGGTCCTTAAAAGACTGGCTTGAACTAGCATACTCAAAGAGCTCTGCAAACAGCCTACAAGAGCTAATGGTGACTTCTTCTAGATTTTTCAAAGTCCCACTAGAAGCGACAAGATATTGTAAACTCCTACAACGGGACAAACTTATTTTTCTTAGTGTAGAAAGTCGGAGTTTGAGAAGGTGAGCTAGTCCTGAAATGGACAATAGACACCACACTTCATGGAGAACAAGTTCCTGAAGATTAGGTAAGAGGTCAGATCGGTCATCACCACTTTCTCTTGCTAGTGGAAACTCACCATAGTAATCTGTTATAGTTAGTGATTTCAAACCAATAAAACTGTTGCATTTTTTGGCCAAGTGTGTAGGTATCTTTCCTAGATTCAAACAATTATCCAAAGTCAGATTACTTGCATTTTCCACCAATCGGTTAGCCCAATAACATTCCCCAGAGAAATCAACCCCACAAAGGGTAACCCTCTTTTCCTCATATTTTTGTTGTACTAGAAGTTTTTCATCAGCATGACCAATGACAAAATGGAATCTTTTTAATCTTTTTATCCAAGAAAGATCTTCAAAGGTGAGATACGAGCTGTTCAGGTTAATGAATAGAGCTGTCAATTGGTCAAGGCATCCTAGCTCATCAATTGGTGTTGTTCCCAATTCTTCCTTTGATCTCTTCCCACTCCACTTGTAGAAACTATCTGTCATGTTTATAGTTTCTAAATGGGACAACTGGGATATAATTCCATTTGGAATATGTATGAAGTGGTGAGTGTCTGATAGATCTAACAGCCTTAGATCGGTTAAATTTTCCATTCCTTCTGGCAATGCCTCAAGATTAGTGGAAGAGCAATTGAGAACTTGTAACCTATGAAGTGTTCCAAGTGGGGGTAATTCTTTGAGGTTCTGACATCCTTGTAGCAGAAGAGCCTCGAGTTTATACAGTTGGATAACTGAAAGGGGCAGTGTATGGATGCGAGTTTCACTCAGATTCAAGACTCTGAGTGCTGGAAATCCAAACAGGAATTCTTCTGGAACTATTTCAAGAGGAAGATTACCTTGTAGAAGTAGACTTGATACCTTTGGGCATCGTATTGCGCAATCAGGCAACCTTGTTATTTTGTTCTCCATGAAAGAAACTCTATGGAGAGATTCTGACAATTCCGCTTCTGAAATTTGATTCAAACCGATTCCAGACTGTACAAAGGACTTACATCCATCAAGCTCCGAGGAGGATGCAATCCATATGGCAACATCACGAACTACATCATGCATCTTCACAGTGTGGTTGAAGATACCATCTTCTAGCAAGCAAGAGTCCTTGAGATTTTCAACCAAAGCAATTCCCCTATTCATTGAATCCTCATAGCTTTTTCGTACAACCACCAAACCTTCCGCAATCCAGCAATGCACAAGTTCCCTTACTTCAATTGAAAAGTCCTCTGGATATAAGGAGCAATACAAAAAACAAGATTTGATATCTATACCTTGGAAAAACAATGAATCGTAACTCCATTTGAGATGCTTGTACACCTTATACTCAATTCCTTGTATGCTAGGCACAGACATTTCCAAAGCATTTAAGGCATCGTTCCACAATGTCTCCATTGTCTTCCCCCTCATGGAAGCCCCAACAATGATGATGGCTAGTGGCAATCCACTACATTCTTTGCTAACTTTCCTTGAAATCGGTTCAATATGTGGTAGAGTGGCTACCTTCCCGGCATTTTGAGTGAACAGTTGCCAAGATTCTTCCTCGTTTAGAACATCCACTTTAACATCTACATCCGTCTTCATCTGCCGACATACATCCAAAGATCGAGAGGTCAGTATTACCTTGTTTCCCATTCGAAATTCTGGTTGTGTTTGTGGGACACCTAGATAATCCAAATCAATTGCCTCCCAAACATCATCAAGAATGAGGAGGAATCTTTTCTCCCTTTGAAATCGTTCATGAAGTCGGCTTGCTGTACTCTCCATGCTTTCCCCTGCTTTTACCACCAAATTCAATCTTTCCAGGAGTTGTGTTTGGAGCCTTTTCAAGTCCAATTCCTTGGAGACGGTGACCCATATAATGATGCTGAAAGGTTGACAAGAAGCAGCAGCAGTCTCGAGCTGGTTGTTCAGGTTCTTGACCAGAGTAGTCTTGCCAACTCCGCCCATACCCCAAACGCCGATCCTACTTACACCATCATCGTCATTATTCAACAAATCCATAACCTTCATTAGATTTTTGGAAGCTGTCGATTGCCCTGCAATTGAAGGCCCCGGGATGTGCTCCACTTTTTTCACTTTGTAGTTTTCAACCACCATGCCAGTTGGAAAATTGGCAGCTTCAATGAGTCTTCTAACCCCGGTGAGGTTCTTGTCTACTTTGACACCCAGTGTACAGCCAAGGCAGCAACTTGGTGTTGTTGGACAACATTTACCGCCGTTGGATTCCACACTTGCTTCTATGGAATTCACTTCATTCTTGATGTTTTCAAACTCTTCAAGCCACTTGGTCACTGCTGGTGCAGCTACATGGCCACTTCTTTCTGCTGCCTCAATCTGTCCTTTCAAGTTGTTTCCAAGACTTAATAGATTTCCCATTTCCTTCCTGAGTTTTTCGAGGTTTGATCGGAACCTGATCATGCTCTTGATCTTAGGATAGATAAAGCCACATAAATGCTGACCAACAGCTACAAGACCTCCAGCCATAGAAGTGATCGCAGATATCATAACTAGTGAGATGCAAACACAATCAAATGCTGGAAGAGTGATGATGAAGAAGTTTCACAACGAAATGGAATTTTTTGTATTTTATTTTTTGGAATAAATAATGAAACAGAATCAGAAGACTTGTTATTTCTGATTTCCCATAGAGTATTTTTATTAGAAAAATTACAAATTAGTATAAAAGATTAAAAATAATTATAAATATATGGGGAGTGTAATTTTTTCTATGAAAAAAAATCACGACAAATATTGCACTATGACATTTTGATAAATAATTTCTTTAAAATTAAAGTCAATTAATCATTTTATGAACAACTCATTAGAGTCCGCGGTTTACGTATACTTTCTATAAAGTTAATGGAATTAAAAATTGTGATGACCTGTATTGAAAAGTAGTAATAATAATAATAAAATAAAATAATTGTTTCCTTTTATTATTTTATGCTACAAAATATTTTAATGTTGCTAACATAAATCTTTAATCATGTATATATATTCGGTGGTGGTGTATATATATATTTATATACTAGGTGGTGGCTTTAGTTTGTGGGCATGAATGATTAAAGAGTGAAAGTGGATGGTGCTTGGATGAGATGGAAAGTGGATGGTTATTATAATTCCAACCTCTCAGATCAAATGTGCAGTATTCTTAGTGCTTTGTTTTTATATTTGTAAAGAATATTTTATTTGAGAAAAGAGGGAGACTCTGATAGTAGTGAAAAAGGATTTGTTTTATAGATATATATATATATATAAATATCTCTTACCATCCAGCTGGGTTTGTTCACTTTTGGTGGGAAAATGATGAGAGTTAATATGTGGATGAGCCGACTATGGCATTGAAATATTTTCTTGAAAGTGTATGAGCTGGAACAAGAAGTGGGATGTGAAGGTGGACCATTCCATGTGTCCTTTACTTTCTTTTTGGGTGAACTTAGCTGGCCTTTATCTCTCTCTCGGTCAAAGAAGAGAGTAGTGAGGTGGAATATTTTTATTTATTATTTGTAAGGAGCTTACTCACCGAAGGTGTTTAAGAAGTGAAATAAAATAATCAAAAGGAAAGGGGTTTATGCATTATGATGTTTCTTTGGTGGCACCGAAAAGCAGTGTGGCACCCATCTAGATTCCTTGCCAATCCTACTTACTTATTTTTAATTCAATTCCTGCGTCTGGTAGTGGATCAATTCAATTGTGCTTGCCGAGTGAAAGAAATCTGGTGGACAAAGGTGAGTGGACTCGGGGTTACAATGATGGAGTCGAATTTCTCTCTCTAGTTGAAATCGTGCTTCTTCTTCTGGTTCTAGAACATTATTCAAGTGCAAAGATAAGCTATGAGTACTAGTAATCGATCTAATGCTGACAAGGGGCATGGGGATGAAGCTGCAGTTGCCCAAATTAATGAGTTGGTCTTGGGGGGATCTAATATGGGTTAGGCTCTGTGGCTCCTCATGGTGGCCTGCACAGGTTGTTGATGATAATACTGTGAGTCAGAGAGATAAACCCATAAACAGATCAGTGGGTGAAGTTCTTGTTCGACTTTATGGAAGCTATTAATACAGGTATGCAGATTCTTTGTCAAGTCGCTCAGAGTTTGAGAATATACTCAAGCAAAACAATGGTAACTATGGTGAAATACTTATGACAACTCTAGAGCAGGATCTTGCAGTCCACGGGAAGCTTACCATTGATTATCAAGGAGTAGAGAAGTCACTGGGATTGATTTCATTGAGTTGGGCAATGATCTTAGAGCTGCTAAAGAAATTACTATTAAGACACTTGGTGCTGGCCTTGAAAATAAAGACAAATGTTCTATTGAATCATGCCCATCTGTTGGCCACGTGCTTAATGAGGTTTTTGAGATTGAGGTAGAACCAAAGTTGCTGCAGCATACATTTGTCTTGGACTACCCAATTGAGATATCTCCTCTGGCCAAACCACACCGAAGGTTTTAGACCCATGTTCTTGAGACCATAATAAAGAATTTGGTGAGAGCAACACTTTGGTCGGTGGAGATCGAAATCCGGCGTAATTTGAGGTAGGGATTTCCTATTCCATTTATATGTTTTAATCCTAAGTAGTGGTATTTTGGTATGTGGGGGTAGTTTGGTAATTTTGGGAGAAACCTTAGGGTTTGTCATAGATTAATTTATATAATTAATTTAAGGGAAGATTGTGATATTGGGTTTAATTCATGAGATCGGGGAATTTTGTGGTTTAATGATGTATTAGGTTAGTTTAAATACTTACCTTTGAGAATGTTGAAATTACATTTGTTGTTATATTTATTTCTTGTTTAGAAATAATTGTTTTGGGCTATCGGTGGAGGATAGCCATGATTGTTGTAGACATTGCATGTGGATTAGGCAAAATTGAAACTAATCATTTGGTTAAGTTGTTGAGTATAAAAGTTGGATTAATACATTAAATTTATGTATTGATTTATTATGTATATGACTTTCTGTTTATATGCATTACTTGTGTATGGGAAGAGATAGGGGGTGTACTCCACGGTTTAGGGGAAGATGGGGGTGTACCTCTAAACCGGTTAATGATTATGGGAAGATAGGGGATGAACCCAGGGTTGCTGCTTTTATGCGCGCCTATAGCAGAGATATAGCATATGCTTATCTATTTGTTTGGAAGTATGGAAGTGTATTTGATTGAGATTGTTATAACATCAGTACGTGTGTTTACTTTGTTATAAGAAAGGTTTAACCTGATTTGTTATCTTTGTTGAATTGTTTGGCCAGGTTCTGAGCCATAGTTGGAAGGTGAGTTATGCCATAGACAGAGTGTCATAGGCAATGTAGACATTTGTGTCATGAAATTGTAAAATGGATTATTATGTGTTAACCATGTATCAGATGCTACTGCTTTAGTTAATTCTTATGCTTGGTTTAATATTTCTCTACTGGGCTGTGGCTCACCCTATATGGGAACTTTATTTTCAGGTTCAGGCGGTTCACTACCTCCAAGGACTTAGCTTGTGAGGATTTGGACTTGAAGACTTGCTTTATATGTTTTATTTGTTTTATTTGAACTATGTAAACATTCAAGCCTAGGGCTTTATTTGTTTTGAGTTAGAACTCATGGAATTGTGTCCAAGTGTTGGCTTGGCAAGATGTAAGCCAATATAGCATTATTTGGTTATTACATGTAATGTTTTATTTAAGGATACTCTAATGAAGGAATGCATATTATTATTGATGGGTTTATTTTTGAGGGCGTTACAAAAATCAAATACCTCTGCCATCAGTGCATCACATTACATGAAAAGTATGTAGAAGGTAAAAATGTAGGATTCACACAAGGACTAAAAGGTGTGAATGGGTGGTTCGAATTGGTAGTGGTGGGCACAAAAACACGAAAATATCTTACATCAATTCAAACTTAACCAAATTGTGTGGTTTGGTTTGATTTTGTGAATGGCCAGAAGGACAAACTAAGTTAGGACAAGCCAAATATAGAGAAAGTTTCAAAATTTGTAATTAATTTTTCATTTATTTTTCAATGATTCTTTTTTTTTATTTATTTTTTTATTATGAGAAAAATATGATTGTAGTTAGATAAATATGAACAGTCACAAAGATAACATAACTGTAATGATCAAAAAAAAATAATAATAATAATAATAAATAAATAAATAATTGTAGAATAATCAAGGTGTGGGGGTAATGGCATATGTTTTTTTTTGTGAAAGGTAAAGCAAAAGGGAGTGGAAAATGATGAGGTATTCGGTGGTGGAAGAAAAAGGATTAAAGGAAAATATATTATACTATCTATCTCTCTCTCTATAGTGTTGATGTTGCTGTATTCCACTGAGAATGTCAATTTGTAACTAAACCGAATCATATTTCCATCAATAAAGGTGTGCTGGAGTGGGGCATGACAATAGATACATACATACACAGGCCACTCACCCACATGGACAGCTCTGACTCTTTCGGCTATATCACCAACACATACACCTTGGGGAGGGACTTTCTCTGCTATAACACACTGAGGCACACACACACGGGTTGGGGGGGAAGGAGACCACGGACTGCCATAGACACAAAGCTTAAACACTCACAGCTTTATAGAGTTGAAGCTGTGTGTGTATGTGTGTGTGTGGGGGGGGGGGGGGGGTTGAAGCTCTGTGAAAGAGAGAGAGAGAGAAGAGTAATGGCAGAGACGAAGATGGCGCACTCCCCCATCGTTACATACATATCAATGATCTGCCTTCTCACTCTGTGCCCTCCGTTTGTTATTCTCTTATGGTATACAATGGTGCACGCAGATGGATCTATATCTTAGGCTCTGGGTTACCTAAGGCAGCATGGGCTGCCGGGATTTATTAATATTTGGCCAAAACCCACTGCTATTGCATGGAAAATGATTGCATGTTATGCGGCATTTGAGGCTGTACTCCAACTGTTTCTACCTGAAAAAAAAAAAGGTTGAAGGGCCAATATCTCTTGCTGGAAACAGGCCTGTTTATAAGGCAAATGGTGTGGCGGCATATGCAGTGTCATTGATTACTTATCTCAGCCTTTGGTGTTGTGTTTGACAGAATTATAGAAATAGTGCTGTACTGCAAACTCTAGTGAACAAATTGAAGATAGAAAGGATTGAAAAAGGAAAATTAGATTTTTCTTTCATTGGAAATGGGATGGTGATCTGTTTACTGCTACTCCACTTAATTCTTTACCGTCGGATTTGGTAATTGAAGTGGACCCCACGTGCATGGCTGCTAGGAGTTTTGCATGTTTCCTCGTCAAACTTGAGGTAGGGATATCCTACTCTCTTTATGAGCTTTGTCTTTAAATTTTAACATTTTGATATGTTGGGGGTTGTTGGGTAATTTTGAGAAAGTTTAGGATTTTGTGTGATTTTACAAAAGTTGGGGTTTTAAATATATAAAACCTATATGCATGTTTAGCATGAAGAAATGGAATTAATGTTGAAACATTGATAAAAATGAAACCTTAGGGTTAAAATGTTAATTATGAAAAATGCCCTAATTACATTGGTTAATTAATTGGTATAATTAATTGTGAGAAAAGAGGAATTGAATTGGGAATGTTGAGATTGGGAATGTATGGGATTAAAGGGTGTAGTTGAATTATTTATCGTTCACCTAGTTGAAATGTTGATTTTATATTCATTTTGTGCATTTATTTTCTGTTTAAAAATAACTGCTTTGAGCTATCGGTGGAGGATAGTCTTGATTGTTGTAACCAATGCATGATGATTAGGCAAACTAAAACTAATCATTAGAATGTGTCATTGAGTATGACGTTTGAAAGAATACATTAACTTTATGTATTGACTGATGATGTGTATAATAATTGTTTATATGCATTGTGTTGTGTTGGAGGAGAGAGGTGATGTACTCCACGGTTTAGGGGAAGAGAGGTGATGGACCTCTAAACCGGGTGTTGTGTGGGAGAAGAGAGGGGATGGACTCCGTAGATACAGCTCGTATGCTTATCTGTTGAAGTGTTGATATAGCTCATATGTTTATCGTTGGAAGTGTGATATAGTTCTTATACTTATCAGTGGAAGTATTGATATAGCTCATATGCTTATCTGTTCAGATGTATTGATATAGCTAGTATGCTTATTTATTGTGAAATGAGGAAATGATTAATATGAGTTACTGTCTCATATCGGTTATTTGGTCAGGTTCTAGACTATGGTTCTGAATTGAGAATTGAAAAGAAATGAAAAATGAAACTGTAATGTGTTATGAAAGAATGTAAAAGTGTTAACCATCTATCAAACTGTTAATCTTTTAGTCATTGTTCATAGCTGGTTTAGTGTATTTCTACTAGGCTGTTAGCTCACCCTATACGGGAATATCATTTTCAAGTACAGGTAGCATGCCACCTCCAACGATATAGCTTGGGAGGCTAGAGGCGAATGGACCTTTTGATGTTTTGTTTTGATGTGTTACATGTGGTTTCAAGCCAAGGGCTTTATGTGTATTTGAGTTAGTACTCTATTCTGTGTAACCAAGTGTTGACTTGGAAAGCTGTAAGCCCGTAGGGCATTTCCTTTTGCTGTTAAGATGTAACACTGTTGTAAGAACTACTCTGATGAATAGAAATGGTTGGTTTATTTTATATCAATGCATGTCAATATTGTGGGTTTAATGTTATTATTTTGAGGGCGTTACAATAACAACTGTATAATAACCAAACTTAAACTCAAATACTCAATCATTCTTTCCAAGTGTTCAGCATATCTACACCAAAAAAAAAAAAATGTGATCTGTATTTTGCCTAGCAAAAAAAATTTATAATTTGATTTTTTAATGTGATTGTAACTAGATAAACACATGAACAGTCACAAAGAAAAAAATGTGATTGTAGTTAATTCAATGGTTCTTTTTTTTAATGTGATTGTATTGTAGTTAGTTCAATAGTTTTTTTTTCATTTTTTTTTTTTTTTTTGTTATGAGAAAAATATGATTTACATAAACATGAAGAATCACAAAGATAGGCATAACAGCTGTAAAACAATCAAACTTAAACCCAAATACTCAACCATTCTTTTTAAGTGTTCGGCATATCTATACCAAAAAAATATATATATATATATATAATTTGATTTTTTAACTCAATGTATTTTTTTTTTTAAAAAAAATTATTGTGTTTTTTAACTATCAATTGTCTTAATTTGTGATTTGATTTTTAACTCACTGTATTTTTTGAAAAAAAAAAATAGATTGTATTCATTAGGTCCACATAAAGTACCCATTATTAATGATGATTAGATTGTATTTTGAAAAAAAATAATAATTTGTAATTGATTTTTTTAACTCATTGTGGTTTTTGAAAAAAAATTATTGTGTTTTTAAACTATCAGTTAACTTAATTTGTTATTTAATTTTAAACTCATTGTGTTTTTTGAAAAAAAAAAATAGATTTTATTCATTAGGTTCACATAAAGTACCCATTATTGATGATGATTAGATTGTATTTTGAAAAATAAAAATTGTAATTGATTTTTTTAACTCACTGGGCTTTTTATAAAAAAAAATTTTAATTTTGCTTTTTAACTATCAATTGACTTAATTTGTAATTTGATTTTTAACTCACTGTGTTTTTTGAAGAAAAAAAAATGGATTGTATTTATTAGGTTCACATAAAATATCCATTGTTGATGATGATTAGATTGTATTTTGAAAAAAAATAATTTGTAATTGATCTTTTTAACTCATTGTATTTTTTGAAAAATAAATTATTGAGTTTTTTAATTTGTGATTGTATTTTTAACTCACTGTGTTTTTTTTAACTCACTAGCAAAAAAAATTATAATTTGATTTTTTAATGTGATTGTAGTTAGATAAATATGAACAGTCACAAAGAGAAAAATGTGATTATAGCTAGTTCAATGGTTCTTTTTTTTAATGTGATTGTATTGTAGTTAGTTCAATATATTTTTTTTTCATTTGTTTTTTTTTTATTATGAGAAAAATGTGATTGTACTTAGATAAGCATGAACAATCACAAAAACAGCATAACAACTGTAAAACAATCAAATTTAAACTCAAATGCTCAGCCATTCTTTCCAAGTATTTGGCATATCTACACCAAAAACAAAAAAAAAAATGTGATTTGTATTTTGTCTAGCAAAAAAAAATTTATAATTTGATTTTTTAATTCACTGTGTTTTTTTAAAAAAAAATTATTGTGTTTTTTAATTATCAATTGACTTAATTTGTGATTTGATTTTTAACTCGCTATGTTTTTTGAAAAGAAAAAGAATGTATTCATTAAATTCACATAAAGTACCTGTAGCTTGCTTTGCGGGCTCCTTTTGGATATGATTATGTAGACGCGCCCGTGGGCCTCATGCTACAGTTCGGACTCAAATGTCACGGTTCTGAATCTGATCTCGCAAAGTGCAATGCAAGACCGATAAATCATCAAAGAGTCCAAATCCGGCAAATCGTTTTGGAAAACTGATTTTTAAGAAAGAAGTGTCAAACATGGTCTGCTTTGTCAGATACAGAGTCGCCACCTAAACATTTTATTTTTGGGGAAATTTAGGAAACCCTGACTCGTTGCCTAAGGCCACGTGTCCGTCATCACCAAAGTTGCCTCGGCTCGGGAACTTGGGTACGATTGGGGAAGGTCAACTATGAGCACCCTCGCTCGCCCGATCAAAGATCGGCCACTACTAAACATGATATTTTGTTTTTGAAAACACATGTGCTCTTATTCTGATTAATTAGCTAGTCTTACTACGTGATGCGCACAACACAAAAGTATAGACTAGATCGCCTAATTTGGAACAAAGCATCACATGTCCGTTTGTTTGAAAACGGTTTGAAGTTTGCTACTCGTAAGTAGGCTAAAATACGGATTTCAATGAATCGTTCCAATTCAAGTAATCCAACCTTCACCTACAGGCATTCAGGCAGTTTATATCAACTAAGCAGTTAGCCTCATGGTAAAGCATGGTATACATGGCAATCAATAACACACATGCAGGATGCTAAAGCATAAATACTTACAGAGTACTCCGAGCCAAAACGGAAACTAGTCAGTAATCAATGCATGATCCTAGTTTATGTTTAAGATGGCTAATGCAACGCATGCAAAATGCAACTAGAAATAGCCTCGGCTATTCTAATATGGCATATGAGATGCGGTTATTGATACATGTATTCAAATTGGAATTGAAATACGATGCAGTTAGTATGATGCGCCGAGCCCGGTGCATGCAATGTAGATGAATGATGCAAACATGCAAGCATAAGTATGCTAGACAAGTGAATGGATGCAAACATGCAGAGCATAAGGATGCTAATTGAAGAATGACCTAAAACTAACCAACAAAAACAGGTAAGTAAAAGGGAGAAAGACGTAGGGTTGGAAGACATGCACACACGCATGCACACTTATTACAAAATTCGCCCTCTCAACGGAAGGTCCGAATAAATAATACAGACCAACTAATTAACTAACTAATTAGCTAATTAATTATTATAAAACCGAATTGAATAACTAGCTACAACTAATTATTACAAAACTTAATTAATTAACAAATTAACTAATTAGCTATGAAGTAAGCACTTAAAAGTAAGCTGCTCCAGCTCTGTTTGAAGAAGGAGAGTATGCATGCTCGCATTTGGTTTCTCGCCTCGAAACGCCTTCCGATTGCTCTTTTGAGGCTCTGTCTGCAAGGTGTCCTTGAGACCTTGCCGTTGGAACTTACCAAAAACATGCTGGGGAGTGCATCAATGGCCTGCCGGCCATGGGAAGCCACTGCCGACCAAAAATGAAGGGGTGCCCGGCCAAGGATGGTGCACTGCCGACCAAGGATGAAGGGGTGCCGGCCAGTGATGTGCTGGGACACCAAGCTGCAGTAAAGCACAAAATAGAGAAAATGGAGGGTCTCCCAAGGGTATGTACGCACTATGCCACCCCATATCACCTCGAAACATCAAGGGAGAGGCATAGTCGGATCCACGACCATCAATCACGCATCCCGATGCATGATGGCCAAAGATTCAACTTGTGCAAATCAATGAGAAATGTGTCATGACCCGCACCCGCCCCTATGGGTTAAGGACATAACCGGCCAGTAATCCTGAGATTACCTACGGCCTCAAACCTTAACAGACATAACTCATAAGAGTAAAGGGGCCAAACGGAAGCAAAGATTTAAAACTTTGTCCATAGAGCCGTGCTTATATGCACTCAAAACAAACCATGTACATATACGTTAATAACCCACAACAAGTACAGTATCACAAAATCCTTTACAGACAGGATCATCCAAACTGAATCAACCCATATCAAAACTATATACAGATGTACACAAAGTCCTTGCCAACAAGACAAAATATAAATACATAACAAAATGGCAAGGATGGGTCTCGTACGTGAGACACAAGGCTGACTCTCCAAAACTCATGTTATTCCTGGTAGACTTCACTGGGGCTGGGTTTGGACTTTCCTCAACTCACCTACAAACACATGAATGAGCATGAGCGATAGCCCAGTGAATAATATCGAATATATAAGTTACATAAGTAATACGAAGTACAACATGCTCCGAACAGCCTTGGGCCCAATGCATATTTCTGCTTAACATATATACACTTACACAAAATTTAGATCAAATTATTGTAGTTCCAAACATACTGGCCTTTGGCCCAGTCAGATTTCCATTCATGTCAAAATGGCCTTCGGCCGATTCATTTATGTCAGAACGGCCTTTGGCCCATTCATTTTTGTCAGAACAGCCTTCGGCCCATACATTCGTGTCAAAACGACCTTAGGTCCATTCATTTATGTCAAAACGGCCTTCGATTCACTCATTCATGTCAAAACGACCTTCGGTCCATTCATTTATATCAAAACGACCTTCGGTCCATTCATTCCTATCAAAACGACCTTCGGTCCATTCATTTCTATCAAAACGACCTTCAGTCCGTTCATTTCTATCAAAACGACCTTTGGTCCATTCATTTCTATCATGTCAAACTTTTGTCCACAATCCCAATTAGCAACTCATAAAGCTTATAAGGGAAATAAACAATTGGACATTGACAAGCTTTCAAATATCGATATTACTCATAGTGATCGGCTTGTGGATTTGCCCTGGAGCTTGACCCTACACATTTCATGAACACAAAAGGGGTCACTAACAGTTCAATCCGTTCTTTGATTCACATATTCCTCTTTAGGCTTTATTCTTATCTCATTAACTCATTTACAATGCTTAACATACGCCTAAGAGTGCTTACAAGTGAAAGAGAACGGAAAACAAAACACAAAACGAGCATACAAAATTTCAGAGAACAGGGTCCCCTCTCGAGCGTCAACTTCCCCGCTCGAGCGGACCCTTAAGGCCTACAAAAGTACTGGTTGCATGAAAAATATGCTCGAGCGTGGAATAGAGCGCTCGAGCGAAAGGCCTGTCTACAAAACTCCCTTTCGGCGTGAGATATCCGCCGGCGGACATCCAACTCGCAAAAGTCTTGGAGCACGATTTTCCCCGCCGAAAGGCTATGTTCTCGCCGAAGGACCTCAAAATTCTGGAAAACCCAGAATTGTGTTCTTGAGCTTCATTTCGACTTCCCACCAACAATTCATGCATATTATGGCTCAAATTACTCATAGACATGTACTAACATGGTACAAGCATAAATTACAACATATTGAAGCTCAATTTCATAATTTATTTGCATGCATGTCTCAAAATATCACAACTCATCACCAACATTCTCAAATTCAAACATTCAAGCTCATATCTTCATAAATTGTACATGCATGTGATGAACCAGCCACATTCGCAACTTAGACAACACAAATGGTGACCAAAACATGAGTTTCAACCCAAAACTCTACTTGAATCATGTATTTCAAACTTATACATGCTATTTCAAAACAATCTCTTACATGCACGCATATATCAAGCTTTAATTCAACAAAGCTAAACCAATTTCATTCAATTTTACTCTTGATCACTCAAATAGCTTGAACACACACAAAATTACGAACTATAATCCAAGAATCACTCACCTAGAAGCTTTGATTTTCCAAACTTAAGCTTAATTCTTGAGTTGGTCTACAAATTATCAAGCTTTGAGGCCAAAACTCCAATTTCTTCACTCTCTCCCTCTCTTAGCCGACCTCCCTCTTTTCCTTAATGTTTATGATCAGCCAAAATGTAACAAAAGGAGAAGAATAGAGAGTGTAGTGCCTTTATTCAACAAACCCACTAACCACAACAAAAAAAAAAATATTAACAATTTGAGCACAATGCCATTAAATAAATCAATTTAATCTGACCCAAATCAATTTTCAATTAAATTTCACCGTAGGCTCTAAAAATTATGCCAATCACAATGGCGCAATCAATTTTGGATTTTGTGGCCGATAAGGCCCTCAATTTAATTTCCATAGCAGATTATTCAAACAAATATTCCTACGGTGAACAGATAGAATTTCAAAATCACATATATTCACATAATGGCACACAAAATCATGCTAAACACATAATCATACTCAAATTAAGGACCAATTAGCATACTACGGAACAGGGGTATCACAAAATGAATGCACATAAAAACACATAAGTGCCTAGAACTCTATCATGAATAATCAAGAGCGTCGGCGACCGAGAATTGAGACACGTCTCATCACTTGAAGTATGAAACATCCCTCGTTTCTCATGTTCGGATTAACACTTTAATCCAATTGACAATGCAAAACAATCATGGCAAACATGCAATATGACTTAAGCATGCAAACATGCAATGCAATAACCCGCATATGCAACAAGCATATAAGCATGATATGAGGTAACAACCTTGAATAACACGATAAAATGCAATATGAACATACAAACATGCAAGGCATGAGACGGTGGACAAGTATGTAACAACATACGAAATGGGACAAGCATGTGACAACATGGTAAGATGGGCTTACACTAAAGACGGATAGGCCTCAGCCATGCCTAAAATCAGTGGCCAAAAGTGTTGAAATGATGGTATGAAGAACATGAAATGGCAAGACAAACATGCATACCAATTGGCTCAAGGATTAAAACACAATGATGCAACTCTTAAGGACACTTAAAGAGTAACAAGCATGGATATGTGACAGCACCCTAAGCTCTGAAACCTCGTGTAAATTGATGCCAAATCAACTAAACAATGCAAGTATGGCATGTTAGGATGCTCAAAGCTCAAAATAAGTTAAGGTACTTAAGCCATGGCCATACAAGGCAAGCCCTGAAGGACTAAGGGAACCTAAAATAGTCCCAAGGCAGGTCCAAACAAGACCAAAAACAAGCTCGAAGCTAGCCAACACAAGCTAGAACACAAGTCCGAAAACATGGAACATGCAAAGCTACAAAAAGGCATTACACTATACCTATTGAAACCAAATATGGCATGACTTGGACAGCATAAAACAGAGTTACATCATGGTATAATAAGGCAAAAAATGCACTGATATGATGAGCCAAAGGCTTAGGCTTAATGGCATGCACAAAAGTCCATTCTTGAGGCATGAAGAGCCAAGGCTCTAAGGCATTAAAAGCATGGCAAATGCAAGTATATGGCCACATTTCATGGACTGAAATGACACTTAGAATGATGGCAAAGCATGCAAACATCACATGTATGGCATGGTAGGGGCCTCAAAACCCAAGACTAGCCTAAGCATTTACACTATAGCTATACAAAGCATGAGTGATATGGCCATGGCAGCCCAAAACAGTCCAAGAATAGCCCAAAATAAGAATAAAATCATGCTGGAGCAAAGCCAAAATATGCTAGGATGATGAGTCAAAACATCATGCACATAAAGCTAGTAAGCAAGATTTGTTCTACAAGTATATGGAGCATGCAAAGGATGACCAAACCAGTTATGGATAGAGTCATGACATGGAAAAACATCACTAAAAACATGCTAAAATGGGCTCAACATAAGCTAGAATGACATACTAAAGCAAGAAGCACATGAAGCTAGTTTATGAGATTTACATTACAAGTATATCATGCATGCAAAAGGTGACCAAACCAGCCATGGATAGACTTAAGGTAGGTCCTAAAAGTCACAAAAAATAGCCTGAACCAAGCCTCAAAAAAAATGAGAGGCATGCTCCTTTGGAAGGCCAAAAATGCAAGCAAACAAGAATCAAAAGAGAGGGGGCCACCCCCTCTGATTTGAGGCCTCAAAACCATATGCCTACCACTAAAAATCCACTGAATTTCAGTGGTTAGAAGACCAAACCAAGGCTAGCTCGGAGGCCTTAAGGCATGGCTCAAAATAAGGCCAAACAAGGCATAAAAGAGGGTTGCACACCTCTAACACCAAAAAGACCTCAAACAAACTTCAAAAGAACTTAAATACAAGACTTTTTTCAGTTGAAAGCAAGGCCTAAAACAATATACAAGGATGGCCAAAATGAGGTACAAAAAAGTGCTAAAAAGGGGAAGAAGCTCACCCTTGAAGATCAACTTCAAAGCCAGCAACTTCAGGAGGTAAAACCTCATTTTCAGAGCTCAAGAAATCCTTCCAAGAGCCTCAACCCAATGGTGGTGGTGTATCTCTAAGTGTTGTAGTGCAAAAGTGCAAGGAAAATGGACTTCAAGGCACAAATCAACAACAATATAGAGAGAGAGAGAGAGAGATATTTCTTCTCAAAAATCTTCCAACCTCTGATATAGAGGAAGGCCTCTTCCTTATATAGAAGAATGCAAGAAGAAGCTTGTTCAAGAAGCTTGGCAAGAGCTTCATCCCTCCATACATGTGTATGGAGGACAGATGAAAGGATTCCAGCTGGCTCAAAAGATCTGGAGTGAAACTTGCTGAGATAGGGGTGCTGCCGGCCATCAGTGGTGGCCGGCAGTGGCTCATTGATGGCCGGCAGTGGCAAGGGCATGGCCGGCAGTGCCTTCCAAAAAGCATGCAGAAAGGGCCAATACAAGGTCCAAAAATGGGGCAGGAAGGATACAGGGTTTGGAAAGCTCAAACCTGTGACGTTCCGCTGCGACAGTCGAGTACTCAGCAAGCAATCAAACTAGTTGTTGGGTGTACCTGCAAGCACAACCAAGTCTTGAGGACGGTCAAAAATGGGATGTCTACAGTTGCCCCTCTTTGACAGAACTCAAAAGCCACAAAGTGACGGGAGTGAGTGTCAAAGCCCAGAGATGACCCATTTTTAACAAGGCCGAAGACTCAGGCAAACACTCAATAAAAGCATGCAAAGATACGCCCGGAGGCTGGGGCAAAATGCAAATGATATGCAAGATGCAAGAGCATAACTTATGATTATGCAAAGCAAAACTGTAATGAAGCAATTATATACAATAAATGCGACATTTTAAGCAAGTGAATGAGAAATAACAGTCCTACATGTTTCAATAGAAAGGATGTAAGAAAATTATGTAATTCTCACCATGTTTCACGCGGAGTGAATACAATACCGTCCGGTTCATCTAGTCGCGTCAGCTTCAAATGAACCATACATACAATATCGTGCCTGTAAAAGAAAGAGACTCAACAGGTACAATATCGTTAGAAATATGCATAGCAATGCAAGTGAGAAGTGCGTGACAACACAAGTGAAGGGGTGTAAGACAATGCAACCAACATGTGACGCATAACAATGCGGTAGAAAACAAGCATAATAATGCTAGTGAAGTATGCATAATGATGCAATGCACCTAACAAGTGCAGGTAAGGTGCGCAGGATAGCGCGAACAATGCACTAACAGGTACAGGTGAAGTGCGCAAGATAGCGCGAATGTAATGCAATGCACAAAATAGTGCGAATGAGATGCGCAAGATAGTGCGATATGAAATGCAAAATGTCATGCACTAACAGGTGCATGTATGTAGTGCGCAAGATAGCGCGATGCGCAAAATAGCGCGAAATGAAATGCAAGATGCAATGCACTAACAGGTGCATGTAATGTGCGCAAAATAGCGCGAAATGAAATGCAAAATGTAATGCACTAACAGGTGCATGTATGCAGTGCACAAGATAGCGCGATGCGCAAAATAGTGCGAAATGAAATGCAAGATGTCATGCACTAACAGGTGCATGTATGCAGTGCACAAGATAGCGTGATGTGCAGAATAGCGCGAAATGAAATGCAAGATGCAATGCACTAATAGGTGCATATGATGATGTTAAAGTAAATGCAAAAAGGGTGACAAACTCCAACCATGCTGGAATCATGAGAGGAGGAAAAACAAACAAGCAGGAGCGTATACAGCGCAACCTGAGACAAAATCCAAACATGCTGAAATCGTGTGAGGAAGGAACAAAACTCTAACCATGTTGAAATTGTGAGAAGAGGTAAACAATTCCAAACACGCTGAAATCATGTGAGGAAGAAACAACTCCAACCACGTTGAAATCGTGAGAAGAGGTAAACAATTTCAAACACGCTGCAATCGTGTAAGGAAGGAACAGAGAGAGAGAAACATAGGGACATATCCCAGCTATTTTGGAAATGGCGCGAGCATTGGAACGTGTTCCAAATGGTCGTAACCAGAGAAGGAGAAACAAAGGGAGACAACCCCGTGTTTCAAAAAGAAGAAGAGACATAGGGATGTATCCCCGTGTCTCGAAAAAAGAAGGAAACATAAGGACGTATCCCCGTGTTTCGGAAATGGCGCGAGTATTGGAACATATTCCAAATGCTCGTAACCAGAGAAGGAGAAACAAAGGGAGACAACCCCGTGTTTCAAGAAGAAGAAGAGACATAGGGACGTATCCCCGCGTCTCGAAAAAAGAAGGAAACATAAGGACGTATCCCCGTGTTTCGGAAATGGTGCGAGCATTGGAACGTATTTCACATACTCTAAACCAAGGAGAGAGAAACATAAGGACGTATCCCAGTATTTCAGAAAGAAAAAGAGCGGACCTTTCAACGTATCACACGCGAGAGAGGAAAGGTAAACTTCTCAGCGTATCACACGCAAGAGAAGAAAGGCAAACCTTTCAGCGTATCACACGCAAGAGAAGAAAGGGAAAATCTCTCAGCGTATCACACGCGAGAGAAGAAGGGGAAAATCTCTCAGCGTATCACACGTGAGAGAAGAAAGGTAAACCTCTCAACGTATCACACGCGAGAGAGGAAAGGTAAACTTCTCAGCGTATCACACGTAAGAGAAGAAAGGTAAACTTCTCAACGTATCACACCGCAAGAGAAGAAAGGTAAACCTCTCAGCGTATCACATGCAAGAGAGGAAAGGGAAAATCTCTCAGCGTATCACACGCGAGAGAAGAAAGGGAAAATCTCTCAGCGTATCACACGCGAGAGAAGAAAGGTAAACCTCTCAGCGTATCACACACAAGAGAGGAAAGGTAAACTTCTCAGCATATCACACGCAAGAGAAGAAAGGTAAACCTCTCAGTGTATCACACGCAGGAGAGGAAAGGTATCAGTCAAACTGAACCGGAACTTGTCTAGAATGAACCGTACATACAATACGGTGCAAAAATGAGAAGGAAACTAGATAGGTACAATATAGTAGAAACGCATGTAGGTAGAATGTGCATAACAATGCAAGTGAAACGTGCATGACAACGCGAATGAAGTAGCGCATAACAATGCAAGTAACATGCGTGACAGCGCAACATATGAGAAGTGAATTAAAGTGCGATAAAATGCATTTTCTATGCAAGTATGGGGGCATTTTCTATGCAATATGGAAGCATGTAATGAAATGCACAAGATAGTGCGATGCGCAAGAAAGCGCGAGCGTAAACTGCACAAAACAATGCGATGCGCAAGAAAGCGCGAGTGTAGACTGCACAAAACAGTGCGATGCACAAGAAAGCGCAAGTAATTTGAAATGCACTAAACAGTGCGATACGCTAAACAGCGTGAGTGATTTGAAATGCACCAAACAGTGCGATACGCTAAACAGCGCGAGTGATTTGAAATGCACCAAATAGTGCAATACGCTAAACAGCGCGAGTGTTTTGAAATGCACTAAACAGTGCGATACGCTAAACAGCGCGAGTGTTTTGTAATGCACTAAACAGTGCGATACGCTAAACAGCGCGAGTGTAATGCAATGCACAAGATAGTGCGAGTGAAACACAACCACAAGATACACAAGACAGTGCGAATGAGATACAAAGTGTAAGTGCACAAGACAGTCCGAGTAAGATACAATGCACAATAAAATGCGAGTAAGGTGCACAAAAAGGTGACATAAAATGCATGTTCTATGCAAGTAAGGTGCACAAAAAAGTGCGATGAAATGCATGTTCTATGCAAATGAGGTGCATCAAACACGTACTCTGGTGCCTCCGATTTATCTCTCGGAGGGCTTTGCAACATACTCAGCTCGAAAAGGGTACACTCTGTTTATATTGGCAAGAGATAACATCTGCATATGAAAGCCACAGGTGCTGCTTGAACTGTCATTCTGACTTGAAGCAGGCTTACACTTGGGGTCGAAATACCCTCATATTCTGAATTTGATTCCACAAGCGCAATTTGAAATAGATACACAAATGAGTCCAAATCCGACAATTCTTTTGGAAAATCGATTTTGAATCAAATATGCCAAACATGGACTGTTTTGCCAGATTACAGAGTCGCCACCTACAAATTTTTAAAAAAATTAGGAAACTCGAGACTTGTGCCAAAGGCCACTTATCTATCATCACCAAAGTGTCACAATTCGGAAACTTAGGTACGAGAGAGGAAGGTCATGAAATGAGCACCCCACTTGCCCGATCAAAGATCGGCCTCTACTAATCATGATGTGATTTTTATTTACATTATATGCTCTTGTTCCGATTATTAGGCTAATTTTACTATGTGTTACACACAAATATAGATTGATTTGCAAAAGTTGAAACATTTGATTTCATGTTTGTTTGAAAAAGTGTTTTGAATATGCGTCACTTGAAAAAGTGAGTTCGTATGTGCATTAATCAATTTATCCTAATTCAAGCAATTTGCCTTCATCCACCGATATTCAAACAGATATATCACTTAAGCACTTAGCCTCATAGAATCATGCTTTGACAACATGGCGATAATCACATGCATGCGGTATGTTAAAGCAATTAAATGCTCACCTAGTACTTCGAGGCAACCCAAAAGGATAAAAGAGTTAGAAAAAATGTGTGATCTTAACTAATGCAATATGACTAATGCAACAAATACAATTATGCAATTAATGGGCTCGGCTACTAACATGGTATTTGAATCAAGTTAATAGCATGCGATCTAAGCACATATTCAAAGAATTTAAGCAATAACAACGCTCGGTTAGAATGATGAACCGAGCTTTTATGCATGCAAGACGAGTGGATGCAAATCATGAAAAATGCTAAGAAAACATGATACTCTATGCTACCATTATAAGCAAGTAAATAAAAAAGTGAAAGAAATAGGGTTGGAAGACATACACACTAAATACAATTTTGCCCTCATGCAAGAGGGTCTGAATGAATGTCCCAGTGTCTGAAATAGAGCAATTATTACAAAACCAAATGAATGAATTAAGCTAATGAATACTAAATAAATAACTAGCTAAGTTATTACAACAAAGGATAAATTAGCTACCTAATTTAACTAGCTATAACAATTACAAATAAACCATTACTACAACAATACTAATTACAACAATAATGATTACAATAATAATAATACAATAATGAATTAAAGCAATGCATGCACATCAAAGAAGATAGGTTTCAGAAGCCATTATGTCTGCCTCCCTGGGAATCTGCTCTGTTTCACCTTTAACCACTGCCCTCTGTTTTTGCAAAAAAATTCTACCTACCAAACATTGGAGCCTGCCTGGCCCCTAATGAGGCACAGCCGGGTCCAAACAAGGCTGGTCGTGCCCTGATTTCATGCAAAACCCCATTTTTGTGCTCTAAAGTGAAAACAGTACAGACAGAGCCTTTTTTAGCTTCGTTTGTCCTTTATGTTCTTCTCTATCATGGAGAGGCTCAAGAGAACAAGGAAGTTGGTTCCAAAACCATCAATAAGCAAGTTAATCGCTTGATGATTTCGGAGACAATTGGACAAAAATCAATAAATGGAATGAACAACAACCACTCCTCTCTCCTATCATGAAGTGAGCTCAAACAGGAAGGTAGAGACGCTTCAAGATTCATTAAAACATCATGACTTGATGTGTGACGGCTCTTGACATGATGGATTCAGCATAACGTTTGGACGAACCCAAGCAATCTAACTCATTTTCTTCATGTTGGTTGGTCCAATTTTAAGCCAATTTTTTTAGTGTTTTCCATTCTTTAATCAATTTGTCCGAAGTGATAGTTAAGTCTACTAAATGAGAAGAAACATCAAGGGAGAGGCGATCTTGGCATGAAAGAGAGACTACACCTTGATTATGAACCTCCGTAGAGGTTAAGCCATTGAGCATAGGTCTCTTTCCCATGCCTTGAATTACCACCAATCTTTTGAGATAACTCTCAAACAAAAGAAAAGAAGAAAAGAGGGAGGTTGCAGACATGATTGTGAGAGATTAATTTTAAGAATGAGACTCTTAATATAAAGAAAACAAGTGAAGAAAAGCTATTAACTCAAGTGGCTTGACGTCTAAGGCCTAAACAAGCAAAGCTATGAGGACTTACAACATAATAAAAAAAGTATTCAAAGCATAAACTAATTAAATGAATTAAAACAAGCCTAAACAGCCCCTAATATGTAAAAATCAATGACTAAAATGATGTTGAAAGAGTACGGAAAAGATAGGAAATAGCAAGGAATCACAAGGCTAGTGAACAAGAGCATGGAGAGGTGGCTAGCCCCTCCATTTTTGAGACCTGAAACCATGTTTTTTAGCCTTTTTTGAACTCTGAAAATCAGTTTGAAGACTAAAAAAAGGAGTGCAAAGACAAGGGTGTGAGCTATGAAATAAGGTGCAAGAAAGCGTGTTAAACCTTTCTACCTTTGGTAACCATTCAAACCCAAGTTCCAACACTTAAATGGATCCAAAACAATAAAAAGACACAAGAAATTGATAGTAAGAGACAAAAATGAAAGCAAGAGAAAAGATGGTGAGCTTATACCTCTTAAAGAGGACAAGCTCTTGTTATGAATCAAACTTGGTCCAAACACACTCTCAAGCTTGAATTGTGATTCTCAATGCTCAACCAAGGCTCCAAGGTTATGGTTTGAGGGTTTTTATGGTGTATAGATATAGTTCAAAGATGGTAAGCTTGCTCGAAGATGGCTTGGCAAGGAAGAAGGATCTCTCAAGTGTGTGTATAAACTCTTTGGAAATTGTTCAACTGTCAAGACGGAGATATATGCTCGTTTTTATAGAATTTGAGCAAACTAGGTCGGAAATATCTTCAAAAATGGACAACTGGCGGGCTCCGGCCTAGAACAGCGTTTATCGCCCACAGGGCATGGCCGAGCCCCAATGTGTTCCCCTGTCCCTCTACTTCAGGCTCAATGTACGATGGCACAATGTACAAAAAAGGACCTCTAAGGTAAGAACTAGGTAAATATGATAATTTTGAGACTGTTTCCAAGCTCAACCTTGGATGCCTTCGAATCATACACAATGCAACTTTCATCATCGAGTGCACAGGACGAAACGCCCAAGTCTTGTCGACGGTCAACAATGGGGTGTCTACAATACCCATTATTGATGATAATTAGATTGTATTTTGAAGAAAAAAAAAATTGTAATTGATTTTTTTAACTCACTGTGGTTTTTGAAAAAAACATTATTGTGTTTTTTAACTATCAATTGACTTAATTTGTTATTTGATTTTTAACTCACTGTGTTTTTTGGGGAAAAAAATGATTGTATTTATTAGATTCACATAAAGTACCCATTATTGATGATGATAAGATTGTATTTTGAAGAAAAAAAATTGTAATTAATTTTTTTAACTCACTAGGTTTTTTGAAAAAAAAAAAATTAATTGTGTTTTTTAACTATCAATTGACTTAATTTGTGATTTGATTTTTAATTCACTTTGTTTTTTGAAGGAAAAAAAATGGATTGTATTCATTAAGTTCACATAAAATATCCATTATTGATGATGATTAGATTGTATTTTGAAAAAAAAAATTGTAATTGATCTTTTTAACTCACTGTGTTTTTTGAAAAATAAATTATGGTGTTTTGTAATCATCAATTGACTTAATTTGTGATTGGGTTTTTAACTCACTGTTTCTTTTAATTATTTTTTATTATGAGCAAAAATGTGATTGTACTAGAAATAACCCGCGCCTGAAGGCACGCTCAACAATTTTTTGGTATCACATCTGTTATGAAATTCAATTGTAATAAATTAATTCAAAATGACAATATTGTTTCAATTTATAACTTCACAGATAAGAAACAGAAATTATTTCTACACATTGAACTAATAAAAATATTCATAAATCTCAAATAGCAAACTTCAAAAATAAAGTCCAAATAATAAATTCTATATTTCACTGTACCATAAGCAAAGAATCTAAAAAGATTTGCTGAAACCTAAGTCCAAATAGCAAATTTTATAATTTGATCCACGTTAAAATGACACGTATATAACAAACCTTCAATAAAAGAATATTACTGAATTAGTGTTATAACTGGTAACCGTTTCGCCTTCAATAAAAGATTTCAATACCTTTTTTGAGTGGATGAATGAATATTTTGATACAAAATAGTAATCATCCTAGCTAGCCAAAAATAAAACATTAATCATTCAATTTAGAATAAGAACCAACCAATGACACACATAGAGTGTATTAACATCTCATATGTTCTTAAACTCATTGTCAAATAAAATCACATAATAAAATAATCTCTACTAAATCACAAAAAATAAAGACATCATGTCTTGAACAATTTGATTACATGTCTAACACTTATTTTCTATATTTAAGCAAGCATTGTAAAAAATAAATGAAAAAAAAAAGTGGCACAATAAAAGTTAAAATGTTATAGATGAGTCAAACAACTCTGACATGTCACAAAAATGTTTTACAAGATTGACTCAACTTGAGAGATTGTAGGTTTCAACACTTGATCTCTAATCTTACCCTTCTAGTGAATGACTCGCGCCTAAAAATGCTTGCATACATATTGATTTCTTGAAAAACCAACTATCCTCCAATAACATGAAAAATCCAATGATGTAATAATTCTATATATTTCAATATTCTAATATGACATTAATAACCATAAAAATTACCACCTAGTGAAATGTCCATATACAAATAGTGACATAGGGTAAACAATTCCTTTAGCCTTCTAACAATTTGACAAATTAAAATGACAAAATCAAAGTCTAAAAATCTGAAATACCACACAACAATCAAATGGAAAATTACTTATGCCTATGATACTCCCAAATTGAACATTGCTAGCAAAACTAATTAACGGTGCCTACTTAATTAATAACACAGCTAAATACGCCATAAATAAATTCTTGCAATACGTCCAAACTCTCTAATAAAACTATGTGAACAAAGTTGAGAACTGCCTAAAACTGCCAAGTGAACCTTGAAAAATAAATGACTCAAGTACTGAAATAGCCTATTATCTCATACTCTCAGCACTTGTAGCACATTCAAGCTCACTATGTCAAAATAGAGACATCATGTCTCGAGCAATTTGATTACGTGTCTGACCCTTATTTTCTATATTTAAGCAAGCATCACAAAAAAAAAAAAAAAAAAAGTGGAAAAAAAAAATGGCAAAATAAAAGTTAAAATTTAAAATTTTGAACTTGATCACAAAATAGTGCTGCATTAGATAACATTTACCTAACATGTCACCAAAATATTTTACAAAATTGACTGAACTTGAGAAATTGTAGGTTGCAAAACTTGGTCTCTAATCTTACCCTTCTAGCGGATGACTTGTGCCTAAAAATACTTGCACACATTTTGATTGATTTCTTTCAAAACCAACTATCTTTCCAATAAAATCGAATGATTTAGTAATTCTATATATTTCAATATTCTAATATGAAGTTTATCACCATAAAAATTACCACCTAGTGAAATTGTCCATACACAAATAGTGAAGTAGGGTAAAAAACTCCTTTAGCCTTCTAACAATTTGACAAATTAAAATGACAAAATCAAAGTCTAAAAATCTGAAGTACCACACAACAATCAAAACAGAAAATTACTCATGCCTATGATACTACTAAATTGAACATTGCTAGCAAAACTAATTAACAATGCCTACTTAGTTAATAGCACAATGTAGACACCCCATTTTTGACCGACCTTAAGACTCAGACGTCATCGATTGAGCGCTCAGTGATTATGCATGTTGTGCTCGTTTCAAGGTTTCGGAGTTTTCAGCTAAGTGCCTTGCCTCCGGGCCTCTGAACTCTTCGTGTTTTGTCTCGATTTGCGGACCAAGCCTTGTTTTCCTTGCCTGAGGAAGGGAGAGGTCTTATAGACCACCTCTTTGTGGTCGTAGACCACTTTTTGTGGTCATAGACCACTTTTCTCGCTTGGAGACTAGTTTTCGATTTTCGGAGCCTTCGGCCACGCGCCTTGTCTCGGGACCGCTTAACGTTCTCCGTTTGGCATGGTTTTTGAACCAAACCTTGTTGCCTCTGCCTAGAGGGACACTGTGGTCTGGGAGACCACTTTTGTGGTCGTAGACCACTTTTGATGCCCGTAGACCAGTTTTCAAGGCTCCCGGCTACGCGCTTTGCCTCCCGAACTTTTATCTTACATCCGTTTTGGTTTGTTTTTGGTACAAACCTTGTTTTCCTTGTTTGGAAGGTGGTACAAGGGTGAGAGACCAGTTCTTCCCCTTGGAGACCACTTTTTCTCCTGCCAACCAGTGTCTGGTTTGACAACTGGTCTCCTTGGTCTTTGGGCCATCTTTTCTGGTCGGCCACCACACCCCTGCTTTGTTTTCATGCTCTAGACCTTCTCCCACCATGGCTGACCACTTGTTGTCTTGGGAGACCACTTGTGGTGGTCGGTCGACCACTTCAAGTGGTCGGCTACTTTTTGTCACCTTTTTGGAGATATTTTCCTCTAGCTGGCACAGCTGGAGGGCACTGAAACCATCCTCCATACACGTGTATAAAGGGATGGCCTTGAACCCTTAGCTTCCTCAAGAAGCTTGAGCCTTGGTTCTCTATATAAGAGAACCTCCTCCTCCCTCCTCCAGGTTCAAAAAAATCTTGGTTGAGCTATACATACACCGTTGTATCTATATTTCCTTGTTTGTTCTTATTTTGTGCCTTAAAGTGTCATTTTATCACACTTTTGTACACAAACACACACTCAAACACCATCCTTTTGTTGCTGAGGCTTCTTGGAGTTGGTTTTAGAGTTCTTGGACTGGTTTGAGCTTAGAAAAGTTGCTGGAGTTGTAGCTTTGAAGGTGGTCTTCAAGGGTGAGCTTTTAACCTTTTAAACCCCCATTTTTGCTTAAGCTTTTAGCCCAAATTGCATGTTGTTTTAAGCTTAACTTTCAACTACAAAAAGTTCTGTTTTTCAGTCCTTGTGATGTTTGTTTAAGGTCACTTTTGCATTGGGGGTGGTCCACCCCCTCTTAGGCCTTGTTTGGGCTTTGTTCTTGTGCCATCTTTTGAGCTATTGGGACCACCTTGTTTTGGCCTTCTCACCACTGAAATCCAGAGGATTTTCAGTGGTGGAAATGGTGTTTTAAGGTCCCAAAAAGGAGAGGGTCATCCCCTCTCTTTGTGTCTTGTTTACTTGCTTCATATGCCTCATGTTTAAGCATGTTTGTTAAGCTTTTGTTGGCCATATCTTAGCATGTATTTGGGGTTATTTCAGCATGTCATACCGCTGTTTTGGTTTGGTTTTGTCACCTCATTCATGTCTTGTACACTTGCAGTGTAAATCTCACAAACTAGTCTTGTATGCTTCATGAAGTAGCATGTCATTCTAGCTTGTTTTGAGTCCATATCAGCATGTTTTTGGTGTTATTTTGCCATGTCATACCTTTGTTTTGGGTTGGCTTGATAGCCCCTTGCATGCTCCATGCACTTGTAGTGCAATTCCATGAATTAGCTTAATGTGTCTCATGCTTTAACATATCATTCTAGTATGATTTTGGCTTAACTTCAAGAAGCTTTTGTCCATGTTTTAGCATGCTCTAGCTCTGATTTGTGCTATTTTGGTCATGCATGCCATGCTTTGTATAGCTATAATGCATTCTAGCTTGTTAGCCTTGTGTATTGAGTCCACTAGCATGCATTACTTGAGCTCTTTGAATGATTTGGCATCATTTGTTATGTGATTTTAGTCCATGTTTCATGGTCATACACTTGCATCTTTCACTTATTCAACGCGTTGGAGGGTTTTCCATTTATGCCTTAAACATGAATCATTGTGTATGCCTTCACGCCTAAGCTTGCGAGCTATCATTTCAGTGTGTTTTTGGGATTATTTTGCCATGATATAACTCTGATTTTTGTTGGCGAAGCCATCTCATGCTTGGTCTTGGTAGGTGTAGTGTAATCCACCTTGTTTGCCTTGCATTCATCATGCCTTATGCCCTTCATGCTAGCTTATTTTGGCTTTCTTCCATATATGTTTTAGCATCATTTTGACATGCTCTAGGACTGTTTTGGGTTGCCTTGATCATATGCTTCATGTTTTGTATAGTTGTAGTACAAATGCCTATGCTAGCTTCAAGCTTTGGATACCATAGCATGCTTCATTTGTGTTGTATACATGATTTGGCATCCTTTAACATGACATTTCAGAGCATATAGACTTGCCATGTGTAGCACGTCCGCGGGGGACCTCGGCTACAGTTCGGACTCCCTTTTGTTGTTGTGGTTCTAAATCTGAACCAAAGAGTCCAAATCCGGCAAATCGTTTGAGAAAACAGATTTTTGAAAAGTAGTGCCAAACATGGACTGCTTTGCCAGATTACAGAGTCGCCACCTAAATATTTTAAAATGGGAAATTTAGAAACCCGACTCAAGGTCGAAGCCACATGTCCGCTATCACCAAAGTGGTCTTGGCTCGAGCTTGGGTACGATCGGGAAGGTCACTATGAGCACCTCTTCGCCGTCCAAGACCGGCCTCTACTAACCGTGATATCCGTTTTTGAAAACTTTATGCGTTCTTATTCCGGTAATTAGCCTAGAAATACTATGTGATGCGCACAACACAAAAGTATAGACTAGATTGCCTAATTTGGAAATAAACATTGCATATCCGTTTTGTCTCGAAAAACGTGTTAGTTTTCTTTTGCTACTCGCAAGTAGGCTAAAATGCGGATTTCAATGAGTTGTTCCAACTCAGGCAATCCAACCTCCACCCACAGGCATGCAAACAGTTTATAACACATAAGCATTTAGCCGCATGGCAATCATACTGTCATGGCAAGACATTCACACGTATGTGATATGCTAAAGTATAAATACTTACATCGTACTCCGTGCCAAAAACAATAACCCGGTTAGCAAACATGCATGACCTAGTTCATGTTAAGTGGCTAATGCAACGCAGGCATAGATGCAATCTAGAGTAGGCTCGGCTAACCCTAAACATGGCATGTGAAATGCGCGAGTAGCACGTATTCAATTTGGAATTGAAAATTGTAATGCAGTTTGTATGATGTACCGAGCCCGGTGCATGTAAACAAATGCATGAATGCACGCATGCATTGCATAAGGTATGCTAAAATGAACATGCCCTAGTTCATTACCATAAGCAGGTAAATAAAAGGGTTAGAAAGAAATGGGGTTGAAGACATACACCCACTCACGCACACTTATTACAATTGCGCCCTCGCTCGGAGGGACCGAAAGAATATACAGAACTGAATGACTAATCAACTACACAAGCTAATTAATTATTACGAATCAACTAAACTAATTAAATAAATTAATTAATCTAATTAAACAGTAAACCGCCTCGGGATGAGGTCCGAAATCAGCACGCGCTCGGGACTGGCTCCGAATCGCACTGCCATGCACGGATTGCCTCTGTTTTCCCTGCTATCCTCCTCTGAAAATTGCCAAAGTCCCAGGAGTGCCTCTCAGGGCACTGGGGATCATCACCGGCTGGGGTAGAACACCGCCGGCTGAAGGAGAAGGCCACCGGCACATAATTCATCCACCGGCTTCCAGTTGACTGCCGGTCGGCACTAAACAGTGCCGGTCGGCACAAAATGCCTGTAGAACCTGCAATTTACAGCAGCAGAGGGCACAACATGCATGGCAATATGATTCAAGGTATTTATGCACTATACACACCCCTTATCATGTTATTGACTCAAAAGGGCATGTGCCTCGATTCCCGGGCCACCAATCGCGCATTTCCATGCATGATGGCCCAAGGATCAAGAATGCAACTTTGATTTCAAATGCATGCAATGCTAACAAGCAAACAAGGGTGTTAAACCTCTATCATGACTTGGTCAAGAGGCCTAACATGCATGTCAATGTGATGCACTCCTAGACATGGCAACTAGTATGCAATATGGACTATGCAATGCATCTATGCAAGCATACAAACAAGCATATAAGGCAAGCATGAAAACCAATGAAATGATAGACTTAGACATGAATTAGGCAACTCAAAAAGGCCTAAAATCAGTAGCCAAAGTGCCTACAATTGGGGACTAAACACACACACACACATGCACATGTTAAGGTACCAAACCCAAGGCATAAACAAGCAACATTCAAGCACATTTAGAGAGGCCAAACATGGACAACTAATATGCATCAAAGGCTCTGAAATTCATGGAAAAACATGATGCTAAATCATGCAATGAAGCATGCCAAACAAAGCATGCAAATGGTCCTAGGCTTAAGGCAAGCCAATGGGGCTTTGAACCACACCTATGCAAGGCAATTATGGCATGCACTTAACAACTCAAAACAGATTTTTAGCATGTCAAAATAGGCCTAAAGGACCACTTAGATGGCATCTAAGAAGCTTGGAATCAAAGGCATGCAACATGACCAAAACATGGAGCATTTAACACAAGCTTAAGAAGTCACAAAGAAGCATGCAATGTAAACATACAAACACCTCTAGGGGACTGAAATGGCATGCTAGGTGGTTCCAAACCATCAAAACAATGCAAACAAAGGCATGCTACACATTCGCACTCTTAAGGCCAACAAGCCAAATACAAAGAGGCTACAAAATACGTGTTAAGAGTGACCAAAATACTTGTGGACAGACCTAAAACATGGAAATACAAGCACAAAATCTTCACCAACACAAGTCTAAAACATGCTAGAAAGGAAGGCATACCACCTAAGCATGTTAAGACATAAAGAGGCATTACAAGGCAACTATACTAAGCATGCATAGGAGACCAAAACCAACTTGAAAACATGTTATATCATGGCAATATAAGCATGGAAAACAAGTCAAACATGCTCAACACACACTCAAGCACCTGAGCTCCATAAGAGAGCAAAATTTGCCCTTTTCAAGGACATCAAGGAGAGGGGTGGCCCTCCTTCTTGAGACTTCAAGGCATGTTCTTCACCATCGAAATCCTCAAGATTTCAGTGGTGAAGAGACCCTATCACCAAAATCTCGGATTTCTCACAAAATAGCACAAAAAGTGCCCTTTTCAAGGCCTAAGGGTGGTCGAACCTACCCAAACCACCAAACTCTCTTAATATACAACAAAGAGGGTTAAAAAACAGAACTTTTATGTGCCAAACACTAAGCTCAAAAACTGTTTTAAAGCAAGCAAAAATGGAGTGCAAAAATGGGGTAAATAAAGTTAGTTTCTTACCCTTGATGACTATCTTCACAAAAGTTGTTGTTGTTGCTTCCTTGAGCTCCAATCCAACCAAAAACACCAAGAACCAACCCTTAGAACCTCAGTTGCTTAGAGAAGGTGAAACACTAGGTGCTTGTGTGCAATAGTGTGAACTAAAGCACCTAGTGTACAAAATGAGAGGTAAGAAGAGAGATACAATAGATACAAAGATCAAACCCTAAACCAGAGGTTCTTCTCTCTTTTTTTCCTCTCTAACCCTAAAATTTGCTAACCCTTGAGCCAAGAGAAGAGCCTTCTCTTTATAGGCAACAAAGACTTACAAACTAAGTCATCCAAGGGCTCATCCCTCCATACACGTGTATGGAGGGGAAACAAGAGCTAAACAGCTGTCTAAAAATATCTTAGAAAGCAGCTGTAAAGTGGTCGGCTGGGCAAAATGGTCATTTTGCCAAAAAGGGTGCCGACCGGCACCATATAGTGCCGATGGCAACTACAGCCAGCCGGTGGCCTCTAGCCACAGCCGGTGGTGTGTGGGGATGCCTCACAAGGCATTCCCTGCCCCTCTAAGGCAAAACACAAGTGTTTGGTGCAAAACCAGACACAAAACGGTCAAGTTCGGAGGTCCTGAGGCAAGGCGCGCGAGCCGAGAACTCCGGGAACTCCAAACGAACACAAACATGGATAATCACCGAGCGTTCCAACGGTGACGTCCAAGTCTTGAGGACGGTCAAAAATGGGGTGTCTCTGATTGCCCTCTTGACAGAACTTCGAAAGTCATAACAATGACGGAGTGAATGTCAAAGCCGAGAGACCCATTTTTGACAAGGCCAAGACTTGGACAAACATACAAAGCGCAAATGGTTGAACTCGAAGTCGCCACGTATCCCTTAAGGAATCAAACCAATAGTTCAAGTATGCATACAAGCCGAGGATAAGATATGCTACCGTAGGCGGGGCAAAATGCAACCGAAAATGCAGAAGCCGCATAACTTATGATCATGCAAAGAAAGTCGTAATGAAGCATACATGCATGCTTATAAGCTAACATGCAACAGTCTACACTACAATGCAGAAAGGATGTAAGAGAATTATGGAATTCTCAAAACGTCTCACTCGGGAGATACAATACCTGTGCGGCTCGCCTGGTTCCACCAGCGGTAAATGAACCGTACATACAATATCGTGCCTGAAAAGAAAGCAAACTTCACAGGTATAATATGATTAGCAACATGCATGACATATGCAATGTGAATGCTGAATGATATGCAATATATACAAAACTATGTATGAATAATGCAAATGAAAATGTAGTGCAATTAAACTAATGCGAACTACATGCAGGGCAATTGAATCATGATTCAATCATGAGCGGTTCGAAACCACACAAATGTCAAATAGATTGATGGAGGTAACAAGTCCGTCTCCCATAGAACGATGTCTGATCTATGAGTACTTCGCACGGACACAAGAACAAGTATTGGGTGGAATGACATAAGTGAGGAAACGACCCGCTGGGGAGAGAATAATGATCCTTATGCCGGACGCAATAACTACACTACAATGTAATATGTACAATGAATATGGCGCGCGAGCCGAACCGAATTTTGCCTAGGAAAGGAATGTACGCATACAAACCGTATCTAACACAGAAACGGTGCCGCTACCCTCAAGGCTCGGACACAAAAGCTCGACAACTGTATTTCGATACGAAAAATATGGGCACATACCAGACCAAGCTCAACAAGGAAAGGCGCAAGCCATAGATGGAGGTGATGCAATGGATGTATGCAAGCTACAATGCAATGGAAATGGGTACAATGGATATGGCGCGCGGGCCAAACCAAATCTTGCCTAGGAAAGGCATGCACGCATACAAACCGTATCTAACACAGAAGCGGTGCCGCTACCCTCAAGGCTCGGACACAAAAGCTCGACAACTGTGTTTTGACACGAAAAATATGGGCACATACCAGACCAAGCTCAACAAGGAAAGGCGCAAGCCATAGATGGAAGGAGATGCGATGGAAATGGATACAGAAAATGCATGACAAATGCACTATACTACAATGAAATGCATGACACATGCATGTGTTTTTTTTGTTTGGTTTGAAATGCAATGCATATGTACTATTTACAAATGATGCATGACGATGCACGATGATGCAATGGCTACGATTGCAGCTTTCCCTATCTCACCAACAGGGCGATATACTAGGTTGGTTCAGTATCCAGAATTGAGGCGTAAACACGCCGCCTCAACCTATGGGGCTTCCATACAGATTTCAAGCCGAGGGTACACCCCCTGGGTATTTAAACCAGACTTTAGTCTCGGAAATTCCGAACCTTTGCGTTCTAGGCACAAGCCATTCGAACTCTAGTTTTCACCGGCCCAGTTGGTCTTCCAGGAACTCACCGCAAACCCAGACAAGTGGCTTTACCAGACCACCGAAAGTCGTTCGGGCACGACAAACACCGAAGGAATTGCACCCTCAGAGGATTTAAGGTCTCCTAGACCGTGCGTGTTTAAGGTCTCGCCAGACCAAGGGCAATGATTACACAACACTTTAAGTGAGTGTGATGCGAATGAGACACGCATGCGGATGCAAATGGGGCAAACGATACGCGCGCGCAATGAGGTGCGCGTGCCTCAAAGGATGGAAAATGGAGTGCAATGAGGTACGCGTGCCTCAAGGATGAAAAATGGAGTGCAATGAGGTACGCGTGCCTCAAGGATGGAAAATGGAGTGCAATGAGGGTGCGCCAAATGGCGCGATGCAATGCATGCCAAATGCAATGAGGGGCAACTTTAGTGCACCGAAGGTCTTGCACCTCCTGAGGATTTAAGGTCTCCTAGGCCGTATGTGTTTAAGGTCTCGTCAGACCGGGCGTGTTTAAGGTCCCGCCGGACCGGGCGTGTTTAAGGTCTCGCCGGACCGGGCGTGTTTAAGGTCCCACCGGACCGGGCGTGTTTAAGGTCCCGCCGGACCGGGCGTGTTTAAGGTCCCGCCGGACCGGGCGAATCGAAATGCACGCGCAATGCAGACAGGCGGGGGCGCAAAATAGCGCGAACAATGCAAATGAGGCGAATGAGGCGCACACATCTCACAGGATTTGAAAAACAATGCTAATGAGGCCTGAATGTCTCATAGCATCCACAGGAATGTAAATGAAACACGTGAGGTGGCACACCTCGCGCGAATTGAAATGCATGCAAATGAAATGTGTGAGGTGGCACACCTCACGCGATTTGAGATGAAATGAAACACGAGAGATGGCACTCCTCACGCGAATTGAAATGCAAATGAAGTGCAATGAAAATGAAGCACGTGAGGTGGCGCACCTCACGCGAACATGAAATGAAAATGGAGCACGCGAGGTGGCACACCTCACGTGAATATGAAATGAATACTAAGTGCGACATGCTTGCAACACAAAGTACAAAATGATGCAAGTGTGACACGCATGCCGCACAAAATACAAAAGGATGCAAGCCGCAGAGGACGTGCAAAACGACGCGCCGTGCCGCACTAGACAAAGTGATGGATGCATGCAACGCACACGAGGTAACTTTTGAATCTTTATAAAAGACAAAAGGATAGAAAAAGGATACAGTCTTCGCTTGAATTTGAGCGTCACGCACAATAGAGACGGTCCGAAGTCAAAACGGAGGCCGGTTGAGCATCGGGGATGCATTTTCTTGTACTTTCTTGAGCTATGAAGACCCAAGACCCCTCATATTGCTTAAAAACATCCTTGGGAACATCACCGGCTGGGTGGGGTGGTCACCGGCTGCCACCGGCTGCCTAATCTCATCCATCGGCACAAAAAAGTGCCGACCGGCACAAAAATGTGCCGACCGGCCAAAAGTTGCTGATCGGGGGCAGTTTTGCCATTTTGCTTCGGGTCTTTTAAAATAGGGCTTGAAACCCTATTTTCCTCACTTTACCTCCGCCGAAAACTCCTCCTCTCTCTCTCTAGAGTGTTGTTCTCTCATCTTTCGCTCATTTCTTTGAGTTTTAGGCTTGATTTCGTCGTTCGATTCGCGATTTTCTTCGTGTTTCGGACATTTCCATCCGATTGAAATCTCATTTCGGGATCTCCTTTGCTATTTCCGCCTTTTTGGGACTTGTTCCCCTCGATTTTCTCTACATTTCCGTATATTCTCATCTTTCGACCTTTCCGGCCATTTCCGGCCCTCTCGGGGTTGACCCTTCGGTTGACCTTTCATATTCCAACCCGGTTTTCCTTTTCCGGCTATTTTCTCGCTACCACTACCATGGCAGACGACGTTCCTCATGTCGGGACTCCCCCGGATCACGAGATGGATCCCGGGGTTGAGCTCCTCCCGCTGAGCGAGCGACCATTCGACCCGGCGACCTACCGCCCGGCCATTCACGTACTTCCACCCGACGGACTCCGCCACTTCCGCGGTTTTGACAGGGCTCTGGACCCGGAGCTTCTGCTGCGCGAGCCGACCTCTCACCTCTCATTCGGCACTTCCAAGGTAACCCTTCTACTCTACTTTACTTTCTGCAATGTAGAACTGTAAACTGTCAACTGCCATAGCTGATTACAACCTTTAATTGCTTAGCTCTGATACGCTGCACTGTAGTTAATTGTAGACAAACTTGCAACCGATATCTGCTTAGGGTCGACACACGTGCACACACACTGCACTAGCCTGAATTACCCAAACACACGGCATACTGCATTCCGCTGCACACTCACCGACACCCGGTATTTATTTGAATCTGAAAGCCTGCACACGTGCTAGATTTATACTGAATTGAACCACTCGAACATGCTGACGTATCACATGCTGTAGTTTACTTATTGGCAAACTATAACCCGATATCTGCTTGAACCTGAAAAATGTGCACACACGCACCATATCTGTATGCTGACTTTCACAAGCAAACACACCGGCACATCACAAGCCGTAGTCCACCGTAGTACACTGAAACCCGGTATCTGTCGAACCTAAAAAAAAAAACTTGCACGCATGCTAGATTTGTATTGTCTTTACCATATTTCCTCAGAACTGTACATTTCATATTGTTTTGCAACCATTTGTTCGTGAACAGGGAGATTCCCATACCATCCGCGGGTATGGGAATGTTGCGGCTCGAGATTGGTATTCGGAGCTTCCCGATGCGGTCCGACACATCGTGGACGAGGCGGGCTTTGGTTCCTTTTGCAGGGGTCTGACCCGACTTACTGCCTGCAGGCCTCTTTTAGCTGCCTTGGCGGAGAGATGGTGGGACACCACCGATTCATTTCATCTATCCGCGGCGGGGGACATGACGATGACCCCCTATGACTTCTCGGTGCTCACCGGCATCGGGGTAGGGGGTGATCCGATCCCCTTCGACATCGACATGGATGAGTGGACCGCCGCTCAGATCCACTTACTCGGCGCGGCGCCACCTCTTGCTCGTCCAGGCTTTGTCCGCTATTCTTGGTTCGAGGTGCAGTTCCGGGTGCAGCCTCTTCTTGTTGACGCAGCCGATTGGCGACCGAGGCGCTAGGAGCAAGATAGCGCTTGATGTTTTCTTTGGGGACCACCCTATTCGCCGACGGCGAACGAACACTCTTCGCTTACTCGGCAGACCGGTGGACGTTCGGGACATCTTGCGCTATGACTGGGGTGGCGCAGCTCTGGCCACTCTTTATGGGTACATGAGCTCGGTCTCCTGTGGCAGCGGGCAGTTGCTCGGAGGCTACTGGCGAGCTTGGGAGGTACGTCTTCTTTTCTGCTTTACATTTCTCAGATTTTCAGATTCTACGCCTTAATCGCCACATCGATCAGATATCGTATATACATCGCACACATTCTTCGCTTTATCGATCAGATATCGTATATACCGCACACATTCTTCGCTTTATAATCGATCAGACACTACTCACACTGTACACTTTGTTCAATACACTGCACAACGCACGGCCCTTGTTATTTCTGCTTTACTCTGTATTCTGCTCTTTCTGATAAATGTTCTGACATCTGTTTTGCAGTTGTGGGTCTATGCCTACTTTCCCAGGCTGGAGCCAGTGCCGGAGACAGAGACTCCACTGGTCATTCCCTTCTCACGCCGCTACGACGGGAGGTGCACCAGGCGGCCGCGGGACACTTTCAGCTTTTTCCGCCGCTATTTCGACACCATCACCCCTGCCGAGGTATGTTTTACTTGCAGTTTATTTAAGCTTCACTTTTCACTGTACATTTGCAATACCAGTAGGGAATAAACTGTATTTCAATTTCAGATCACCTGGCAGCCATGGGCTCCTCTGCCAGCGATGGTGCGGGATCGGTTTGCCGGCGCGATCGAGACCTCGCGTTACCGGATTTTGCTAGAGGGCCCGATGCAGCCGGCTTGGTACTGGTGAGCGTTTCTGCGTGGACCTCGTGGTTACTCGAAAGATAGTTCCGATGCATCCTCCCGAGCATATGAGGGACACCGAGGGGTTCTCTGCGCAGCAGATGGAGGACTACACCATCGGCTGGGAGGCAGACGGCTTCAGAGGCGAGGGCGATTACTCAGAGTACGTCCGGACCTTCTTGATGCGGCCTTTGAGCAGGGGCTCCCGAGCTGATCCAGCGAGACCTGCGGCGCCAGCGGCCCGAACAGAGGCAGGTGCAGGAGTGGGGTCGTCACAGAGAGCCCGAGCTCGCGGCAGGAGGGGAGTGCAGAGGGGACGAGGATCAGGGCCCGCCCGCCTACCATCTTGACATCTGAGGCAGTGGGGAGATCTACCAGATCCTTTGCTCCTCCTCCATTGGTCATGAGTTGGCCGGCATTCGACTTGCCTCCGGTATGTATTACTTTATTTCGCATCTTGCATTGTTATTTCATTTCACCATTCAAACATCCCAGAATCTTGATGCATTTAATACTTTTGCGAGCTTCCTCCGAGTATACCCGCTACCGTGGAGTCAATGCCTCCTCGATGGGGATGCCGCAATGACTCGACGCTTTTGCCTACGCTCGCCGGTATGTTCTTCCGACTACGCTTTCAAACCATACTGCTTCGCATAACTGCTACATCGCACAAACATCCGAGAAATCGCCACTTTTTCATACATCGATTTATACACCGATTCTCAGATCGATAAATCGCCACGATTCACACACTGTACTTCATACACCGCGCTCAGATCGATAAATCGCCACGCATTCACACATCGACTCGTGACATCGCGTTCAGATCGATAACCGCCACGGCATTCATACATCGACTCCATACACCGTGATTTCAGATCGATAAACCGCGCTCACGCTTCGATGAGTTTGTTCTTTACATTTTCACCTTTCCCGATCCCTCCAAGGTGGCGCTGCCCAGCTGCCTCCTCTCTACTCGGATGGCGGATATTCCCTCGCACTAGAGGGGACGTGGTCACGTGGGGAGCATTTCACGAGCCCCAGCCCGGAGATGGTGAGTCGAGGCGGGACAGAGTCATTTATGAGGAGGCCGGGACTGCTCGGGCTCGACAAAGGATGGCAGCTCGACGATGCTTCTGTGCTTTTGCCCAGAAGAGGCGAGGATCGATCCTCGTGCATGAGGCTGCTGGCCGATGATGATGATTTTGCTGCTTCTTTTCTTTATTTCTTTTCTTGTACTTTTCTCTTTTTTGTAGATAGAGTACTTTGTACTGCCACCGGCAGATTTTGTTTTCTTCAAAAGTTGTACTTTGAAAAAGATTATATAAAACAAACTTTTTGTCTGGAAGGTGTTTTATTTACATATCTCATACTTCGCACTGCATTGCATCATATTACACCTCTATGTAAATGAAATTGATCTGTTGTTTGAAAACTGAGTACTCGCACTGTAATAATCAGATAACCAACCAACTAAACTGCGACACAACACATGCGAACCACTGCTTACAACTGGATACACAGCCCATACTCTGCTGGGGACTATTCTGCTGGGGATTGATCTGCATATAGCCCATAACACAGCATTTGGTTCATTCTGCACACAGCAAACCCTGAACAAATAGCCCCAATCTGACAAGACGGATCACAAAGTTGACGCGATTGCAGTTGAAACACACTCGGATGTCCCAAATTTTCCCTTTCCTTCTCTTGCTTTGCACAGATGTAGAGAATGGCACAGCATTCTGAGCACAAGCGACTACTTTTTGGAAGAGGATGGGTTTTCAACCGGGGTATCGAGCCTACCATAGAACACGACGAGACAGACTCAAACAAAGAAACAAAAGGCACACGACCTGACCTAATGAGACACACTTGGAAAAGACTCAAAGCCAAGGTTGAGACCGATAAATCAAAAGACACGACACACGGACATGTTTACAAAAAGACCTCAAATCTCGAGGAGCCAATTCCTCCGGGTATTATTCCCACCCTTTCTGATTTGTGATTCTCGCATCACTCGGCCCTCGAGCTCGGTTTTCCTCACAAGACCTTCTTCTCACTTTTCTCTCGGCTTACACCTCTCTATTCTTTATTCTCTCATTTTTTTTATCCCTTCCCTGGGTGATTGATAGATGAATAGGAAGCGGCGGGTTCACCCCGATACGACTAGCCCACGGCTATTTCTCATGGTAGATAGAGTGCCTTTCTGGCGAGTGCGTTGATGATAAAGGAGGAGACAGAATACTTGGCTCAACTGTGCCCCTAGTCCATTACTCTGACCATTCTTTGTTTTCTTTCTAAAACAGTTTTGATCAAAATGAACGCCAGATTAGCGTGCTTGGGCAATTTTTGATTTTGAAAATCATGCAAGTCAGGTTGCAAGCACTGAAAGTTTTCCTTTTGGGTCCAAACATGGTCCAATTTTGGAAAATGGAATTGTTTTCGAGAAAATAGTCAACCTTAGTAAAAATTTTCAAAAACTATTTTCGCAAACGGTCAATGCTCAACAAGCACAGAACCTACCCTCGAGATACGCAACCTCGGATCGTAGGCAATTTGGGAAAATTGCCCCTTGCTTGAAGGGACGCATGGCAACGGAAAGTTGCCCCTAGTTTGGGTGACAACTCAGGGCAATCTTTATGGCAATGTGAGGCAACGGAAAGTTGCCCCTTGTTTGGATGATGCCGCGGCACGTTGTAGACCAGTCTTTTGTTGACGACGATCGGACCCTCGGGCGCGGAGGAGGCGAAGACGGTTTGAATCAATATATGTACACAATCACCTGGAAGGTGTCGGTGGTTTGGACTTCAAAAGGAAGTTAATCACGTAGTTCCAGGTTGCTGCATCCGAGAAATCAGATTCGGAAGGAGGCACAGGTGATCAAAACCATTACATGAACTGAGACGCTATGAAAGCGTTAAGGGCTGGACTTCAGGATGAAGTTGCCTACGTATCCCAAACATGGGAATCAAGCCTTACGTAGTTCCGGTTAAGGTACACTCGGGTATTTTAACCTTCACTGTTTAGGCTCTAACTTTTGCCAAGGTGCCCAATGCGGGTTTTCGACCTTGCGAGCTATATTCTCCTTTTTCTTTTCTTCTTTTTCTTTTGTATTTTCATTTTTTATTTCTTTTGCTATATATATTTTTTTCTTTTATTTTCTTTCTCTTTTTTCTTTTTTTTCTCTTTTTTTGTGTATTTTTGCATTTTTCTTTGCTCTAACTTTTGCCTGGACCGCCCTCCTGGGTTTTTGGCCCAGCGAGCCTCTCAAAGGGTAAAGTGTAACAAATCCATGCCAAATGGTTTTGAGATTGAAGCCTCCCCTTTTCCGGGAGAATGACGGTTGCAATACTTTGCAGGAGAGTCGATCATGGTTGCTCCGATTACGGTGCCTCTTGATCGAGGGCTGCTTCGAGTCTGGCCTCACGGGCTTTGCATTGATAGCTAACCATTGAACATTCTGGATGCTGATCCACGGTTTGAAAAGGAGGGGTCGAGTCTTGAGGCTGAGAGCGACCCTAAGCTGTGCAATCCCAAGAGCGATTCCACACAGGTCTTTGCAAGACCGCACAAAACATTTTGTTTTTGAAAATTTTTAAGGAGGCGACGAATCGCTCGTGCCGAAGACAGTGCGGAACCAGTCTGGATCGGGCTAGGGTCCTTCTCAGTACTCACGCTGACAAGGATGATTTCATTCATCAAGGGCTTAGCACGCCTCTCTTTCTCTCAAAATGATCAAAACTTTGTAAAACCCGAGGAATTCCTTCCTCTTCGTTTTCACCGCAGTGCTTAAAAGGTTTTGCAAAACTTAGGTCGAAGCAATTATTTTTAAGGCACAAAAGAGCAGGCGGAATGTGTTGTCACCCCATTCGAATTCTCTGGCACAACTAGCCCAACACAATCAATAAGTATGGAAACACGGTAGCCACAGCTGTTTCATTCAGGTTTCCCGGGTGCAAACTGGCTCCACAGTGGAGGCGGACCCAAAAAGAAAGCAAAAAGAAGTAATTACAAAACAAAACGGTGCTTGAGGCAACAACCCCGAAGTCACCTAGTATTCTATACAAAAGAGGGACTGACTCATTACAATTAGACAGACCCTTAAGCAAAAGGACTGACTCAAGACAATGAGACAGACTCAAGACAAAACAAAAGACTGACTCGACACCCAAGTCAGAATGTGCAAGGCCAAGATTCACGGATGCCCAAAAATGCGTGCCAAACGCCACATCCAAAAATGTACCAAACACTGCCCGCAGGCGATTCATCTGCTGATCATATACTCACGGTATCTGTGTCCTCCGTATCTGTGTCCTCGTACTCCAAGAACTCTGTAGTGATTGATTTGGCCGAGGTGGGCGGGAGGATAATCTTGTTATCAATCAAATCTTGTACCTCGTGACGGAGGCGGAAGCAGTTATCAGTAGCATGGCCAGACTGTTGATGGTACGCACAGTACTGAGTGGCATCGTGGTCTGCTGGAAGGGGTTTAGGGAGTGGCCTAGGATCGAGGGGTGTAAGATGCCCCTTTTTGGTCAAGATCAGGAGTGCCCTAGACAAAGGCATGTAAAGAGGATGGAAGGCCCTGCGCCCTCGGGGCAGGTACTTTGGAGTCTGAACGCTCTTGCTAGATGTACTAGCGAACGGGTCAGCGGGTGCAGCCTTAGATTTCTGATTCTTTCCCGGTGTAGGATTGGGAATGGGAGGAGCTACTCTGGCATGACGGGGCCTGTCCCGATTTTCTGACCGACTTGGACTTCCCCCGGGTAGAGTAGGGAAAACATCATCCACAATTTTGGTTACAATTGCGGATACCTGTTGTTTGCTCATTCCTCCGGTTTTCAAAGCCTGGACTACCCACAGCAGTTGTTCCACGGGGTCGGCATCTGCCTTCACTTTGTCTTTGCCTCTGGCCTCAGCCTGATGAGAGGTTTGGGTTGGTACTAGTGCATCACTGTTGTGGGTGGAGGTCATCTCCGACTGATTGAGCTCGATCACAATCCGCCCTAGTAGCGGGGGCTCCTGGGGTTCGAAATTTTCGGCATACGGTGCAACCGGCGGCGAGGTTGACATTCCGTAAGCGAGATCCGCCACGGACCTCTGGAGATCACCTATCATCCCCATTAACTCGAATGTAGCAGGCTCACGAGCCTGATAGAACTGGGGGGTCCAGATTGGGTGTGCAGCGGGCGACCTAGGTGGATGCGGTATGCTGACAGCAGTTTCATCCTGTGGGGTGACTTCCTGACTCAACGCGGCCGTCATGACCACAATTTCTTCTGAGTTCTGCGTCATGTTCAGTCCTGCCTCAGCAAGGAGAAGACACTAACTGTTCTGGATCAACCCTCTGAATCTCTGAACTGAAACGGAAAACAAGCAGTATCTCAGCCCCAAACAGATCAAACACGGGTGTAGTTGAACAATTGCACTCTACTACTGAACACCGTTCCCAAAATCACTGCCCCAAATCTGAATCTGATACCCGCAGATATAACTGATTCTCAAAATATCGTCTTGGTGCCCTCGGGCGATAATTCGAATTTGGTAAACCGATATGCGCATTCCGTAGAGATACACTCTAAAAGCACATAGCGTAAAAAGAGAGCCAATGCACCCCTATGTTGGGGTAGGGTTTCCTGTCCTATTTTGTCGAGCTAGGGTTTCACTACGCACGCAATGTTTCAAACAACCTAATATCGGGTAAGCAACCCGTCCTAGTTTGGAATGGTCACTACGGATCCGAATATGCACTAGGTCGAATGGTCAAAAGGGTGCCCCGAAAATCGGGTTTGTGTTCTACATCGGCAGAGCCCGCAACCGGTCAGCCTTATGGTCATGCCTTGACAAGACAAGCCTCCGGCAAACCGCTCAGGAATAGCAGATGGCCAACACGGTGTCCTAGGCGCACCAATGCACATGCAATGCAAAGAAACACATAAGTGAAATCAAAACTGGATATCACGAGTTCGAGTCAAGCTCTCTAAACTCCCCAGCAGAGTCGCCAGAAACTGTAGCACGTCCGCGGGGGACCTCGGCTACAGTTCGGACTCCCTTTTGTTGTTGTGGTTCTAAATCTGAACCAAAGAGTCCAAATCCGGCAAATCGTTTGAGAAAACAGATTTTTGAAAAGTAGTGCCAAACATGGACTGCTTTGCCAGATTACAGAGTCGCCACCTAAATATTTTAAAATGGGAAATTTAGGAAACCCTGACTCAGTGCCGAAGGCCACATGTCCGTCATCACCAAAGTGGTCTTGGCTCGGGAGCTTGGGTACGATCGGGGAAGGTCAGTTATGAGCACCCCCTTTCGCCCGGTCCGAAGACCGGCCTCTACTAACCGTGATATCCGTTTTTGAAAACTTTATGCGTTCTTATTCCGGTAATTAGCCTAGAATTACTATGTGATGCGCACAACACAAAAGTATAGACTAGATTGCCTAATTTGGAAATAAACATTGCATATCCGTTTTGTCTCGAAAAACGTGTTAGTTTTCTTTTGCTACTCGCAAGTAGGCTAAAATGCGGATTTCAATGAGTTGTTCCAACTCAGGCAATCCAACCTCCACCCACAGGCATGCAAACAGTTTATAACACATAAGCATTTAGCCGCATGGCAATCATACTGTCATGGCAAGACATTCACACGTATGTGATATGCTAAAGTATAAATACTTACATCGTACTCCGTGCCAAAAACAATAACCCGGTTAGCAAACATGCATGACCTAGTTCATGTTAAGTGGCTAATGCAACGCAGGCATAGATGCAATCTAGAGTAGGCTCGGCTAACCCTAAACATGGCATGTGAAATGCGCGAGTAGCACGTATTCAATTTGGAATTGAAAATTGCAATGCAGTTTGTATGATGTACCGAGCCCGGTGCATGTAAACAAATGCATGAATGCACGCATGCATTGCATAAGGTATGCTAAAATGAACATGCCCTAGTTCATTACCATAAGCAGGTAAATAAAAGGGTTAGAAAGAAATGGGGGTTGGAAGACATACACCCACTCACGCACACTTATTACAATTGCGCCCTCGCTCGGAGGGACCGAAAGAATATACAGAACTGAATGACTAATCAACTACACAAGCTAATTAATTATTACGAATCAACTAAACTAATTAAATAAATTAATTAATCTAATTAAACAGTAAACCGCCTCGGGATGAGGTCCGAAATCAGCACGCGCTCGGGACTGGCTCCGAATCGCACTGCCATGCACGGATTGCCTCTGTTTTCCCTGCTATCCTCCTCTGAAAATTGCCAAAGTCCCAGGAGTGCCTCTCAGGGCACTGGGGATCATCACCGGCTGGGGTAGAACACCGCCGGCTGAAGGAGAAGGCCACCGGCACATAATTCATCCACCGGCTTCAGCTTGATCACGGTCGGCACTAAACAAAGGCTTGCCGCACAAAAAATGCTCAGTAGAACCCGCAATTTACAAAGCAGAGAGGGCACAACATGCATGGCAATATGATTCAAGGTATTTATGCACTATACACACCCCTTATCATGTTATTGACTCAAAAGGGCATGTGCCTCGATTCCCGGGCCACCAATCGCGCATTTCCATGCATGATGGCCCAAGGATCAAGAATGCAACTTTGATTTCAAATGCATGCAATGCTAACAAGCAAACAAGGGTGTTAAACCTCTATCATGACTTGGTCAAGAGGCCTAACATGCATGTCAATGTGATGCACTCCTAGACATGGCAACTAGTATGCAATATGGACTATGCAATGCATCTATGCAAGCATACAAACAAGCATATAAGGCAAGCATGAAAACCAATGAAATGATGGACTTAGACATGAATTAGGCAACTCAAAAAGGCCTAAAATCAGTAGCCAAAGTGCCTACAATTGGGGACTAAACACACACACACACATGCACATGTTAAGGTACCAAACCCAAGGCATAAACAAGCAACATTCAAGCACATTTAGAGAGGCCAAACATGGACAACTAATATGCATCAAAGGCTCTGAAATTCATGGAAAAACATGATGCTAAATCATGCAATGAAGCATGCCAAACAAAGCATGCAAATGGTCCTAGGCTTAAGGCAAGCCAATGGGGCTTTGAACCACACCTATGCAAGGCAATTATGGCATGCACTTAACAACTCAAAACAGATTTTTAGCATGTCAAAATAGGCCTAAAGGACCACTTAGATGGCATCTAAGAAGCTTGGAATCAAAGGCATGCAACATGACCAAAACATGGAGCATTTAACACAAGCTTAAGAAGTCACAAAGAAGCATGCAATGTAAACATACAAACACCTCTAGGGGACTGAAATGGCATGCTAGGTGGTTCCAAACCATCAAAACAATGCAAACAAAGGCATGCTACACATTCGCACTCTTAAGGCCAACAAGCCAAATACAAAGAGGCTACAAAATACGTGTTAAGAGTGACCAAAATACTTGTGGACAGACCTAAAACATGGAAATACAAGCACAAAATCTTCACCAACACAAGTCTAAAACATGCTAGAAAGGAAGGCATACCACCTAAGCATGTTAAGACATAAAGAGGCATTACAAGGCAACTATACTAAGCATGCATAGGAGACCAAAACCAACTTGAAAACATGTTATATCATGGCAATATAAGCATGGAAAACAAGTCAAACATGCTCAACACACACTCAAGCACGGAGCTCCATAAGAGAGCAAAATTTGCCCTTTTCAAGGACATCAAGGAGAGGGGGTGGCCCCCTCCTTCTTGAGACTTCAAGGCATGCTCTTCACCACTGAAATCCCTCAAGATTTCAGTGGTGAAGAGACCCTATCACCAAAATCTCGGATTTCTCACAAAATAGCACAAAAAGTGCCCTTTTCAAGGCCTAAGGGTGGTCGAACCTACCCAAACCACCAAACTCTCTTAATATACAACAAAGAGGGTTAAAAAACAGAACTTTTATGTGCCAAACACTAAGCTCAAAAACTGTTTTAAAGCAAGCAAAAATGGAGTGCAAAAATGGGGTAAATAAAGTTAGTTTCTTACCCTTGATGACTATCTTCACAAAAGTTGTTGTTGTTGCTTCCTTGAGCTCCAATCCAACCAAAAACACCAAGAACCAACCCTTAGAACCTCAGTTGCTTAGAGAAGGTGAAACACTAGGTGCTTGTGTGCAATAGTGTGAACTAAAGCACCTAGTGTACAAAATGAGAGGTAAGAAGAGAGATACAATAGATACAAAGATCAAACCCTAAACCAGAGGTTCTTCTCTCTTTTTTTCCTCTCTAACCCTAAAATTTGCTAACCCTTGAGCCAAGAGAAGAGCCTTCTCTTTATAGGCAACAAAGACTTACAAACTAAGTCATCCAAGGGCTCATCCCTCCATACACGTGTATGGAGGGGAAACAAGAGCTAAACAGCTGTCTAAAAATATCTTAGAAAGCAGCTGTAAAGTGGTCGGCTGGGCAAAATGGTCATTTTGCCAAAAAGGGTGCCGACCGGCACAAAATAGTGCCGACCGGCACCATATAGTGCCGATGGCAACTACAGCCAGCCGGTGGCCTCTAGCCACAGCCGGTGGTGTGTGGGGATGCCTCACAAGGCATTCCCTGCCCCTCTAAGGCAAAACACAAGTGTTTGGTGCAAAACCAGACACAAAACGGTCAAGTTCGGAGGTCCTGAGGCAAGGCGCGCGAGCCGAGAACTCCGGGAACTCCAAACGAACACAAACATGGATAATCACCGAGCGTTCGAACGGTGACGTCCAAGTCTTGAGGACGGTCAAAAATGGGGTGTCTACACCATGTTCCTACTTCTTCCACTTTTTAAGTGCCTTTGAGTGTTGAGCATTGTTGCCTTGTTTGTGGCCTAGCATGTATGTCATCTTGCCTAGGTCCTTGAGCCCCCATCTCAGCATGTTTTGGTCTTTATTTAGACCTATTTGAGCTCTGTCCATGGTTGGTTCATGCCTTTGTACCATGTATTGCATGCCCCATTTGTAGTCCTCTTTGCTAGCTTTAATGCCTAAGGACCTTTGCATGCTATACTTGTATTGTTTGAATAATTTGGCATCATTTCTTATGTGATTTTAGTGTACATAGTGTTGTTACACTTCCACATTTGTCACTCTTTGATCACTCTTGAGGGTTGTGCTCTTAGGCCTAGTTGATAGGCCAATGCATGTGCATGCTTGTATATGCTTTTTATGCCTTCATTTCTTAGCATTATGGCTACTGATTTGGACATGACTGAGGTCTGTCCACTTTGGTTTAAGTCCATTGAGCATGTTTGCTTTCATGTTATATTCATGCTTACATTGCGTCATGTTGTTGCGTGCTTATGTTGCCTTGCATTGTGTATGCCATGTAGATGCATTAGCATTGTTTGCATGTCATTAGCTTTGTTAAGTTGATCATGACATGTTACATTGCATTGAGTATGCCATGTTGTTGTTTGCATTGTGTATGCCATGTAGTTGCATTACATTGAGTTGCATTGCATTGTGTATGCCATGCTTGTTTTGCATTTTTGTTTGAAATAGGTGTTAGTCCAAATACGAGAAACAAGGGACGTTTCATACTTGAAGTGATGAAACGTGCCTCAATTCTCGATCGTCGACACTCTTGATCATACATGATAGAGTTTTAGGCTTTATGTGTTTATGCGTGCATTCATTTTACATTGAATTGTGCAATTTGGCTTCTCGGCCATCATGCATCGAGATGCGTAATTAGTGACCCGAGGGTCGAGAACCACACTCTCTTGAGCTTATGAAATGATAGGGAGGGTGGCTGTGCACACATACATTGCAAATACATTGCCATGCCCTTTCTTGCTCTCTGTTGCAGCAAACTGGAAGAAGTGCAGCAAAACCGATCGGCCGACCAGTAATACTAGCTGGCCGACCACTTTTTCTAGTTTATCAACAAGAAAAGTGGTCGGCAGATGGTCTCCAACCTCAACAACTGGTCGACAGCCCTCCTACAGGTCCCTAAGGTGAGTTTGAAGCTTTGTGGAGCTTGGTGTAGTGTTCTGAGAACAGTTGCAAACAGAGACAAATTGGGGCATCGCGACGGATTTCCAAACGAGGCGACCGGACATGCATGCACTCTTCTCCCTCTGAAGCTCCTGCTTTACTTAGCTAATTTGCTTAGCTAGTTTATGCTTTGGTTTTGTAATTAAGTAGTTAATGCGTTTAGTTGCTTATTTGTTTTGTAATAGCTTAATTAGTTAGCTTGTTAGTTAGCTAGTTTTGTTGTGTAATAATTAGTTTAATTAGCTTAGATTAGCTAGTTAGCTTCTTATGCGGACCCTCCGTCGAGAGGGCCAACAGTTGCAATAAGCGTGCGTGTGTGTGATGCATGTCTTCCAATCCCCATTTCTTTCTCCCTTTTACTTAACCGCTTACGATGGTTAGTTTTAGAGCATATTACAATTAGCATCCTTATGCTTCGCATGCGTGCATTCATTCATCTGTCTTGCATGCACCGGGCTCGGCGCATCATACTAACTACATTGTATTTCAATTCCAATTTGAATACATGTACCAAGTTGTATTTCACATGACATCTTAGGATAGCCGAGCCTATCTTAGTTACATTTTTGCATGTGTTGCATTAGCCATCTTAACATGAACTAGGATCATGCATGATTTCTAACTAGTTCTCTGTTTTGGCTCGGAGTACACTATGAGTGTTTACGTTTTAGCATACTGCATATGTGGAAGTGCTGCCATGATAGCATGCTTACCATGAGGCTAACTGCTTAAGTGTTTAACTGCCTAAATGCCTGTGGGTGAAGGTTGGATTGCTTGAATTGGAACAATTCATTGAAATCCTCGTCTTAGCCTACTTGCGAGTACCAAACTTCAAATCATTTTCACAAACGAACATGCAATGTTTTGTTCCAACTTAGGCGATCTAGTCTATACTTGTATGTTGTGTGCATCACATAGTAATTCTAGGTTAATAACCGGAATAAGAACACATGTGTTTTCAAAAACAACATATCATGTTAGTAAAGGCCAATCTTTTGATCGGGTGAGCGGGGGTGCTCATTGCATGACCTTCCCCTCTCATACTCAAGTTCCCGAGCCGAGGCAACTTTGGTGATGACGAACACGTGGCCTTAGGCATGAGTCAGGGTTTCCTAAATTTCTCCCAAAATAAAATATTTAGGTGGGGACTCTGTATCTGGCAAAGCAGTCCATGTTTGGCACTTCTTTATAAAAATCAACTTTCCAAAACAATTTGCCGGATTTGGACTCTTTGGTGATTTATCGGTCTCGCATTGCACTTTGTGAGATTAGATTCAGAACCGTGACATTGAGTCCGAAATGTAGTAGCCTAGAACAAAACGAATTTCACGCCCTTCGCGCGCGGAGCTCGGGACATTCGGGCACGTCTACCCACAACTACTTAGTTAACACATCCAAGCTCTCTAATAAAACCTGGTGAACAAAGTTGAGAACTGTCTAAAACTACCAAGTGAACCTTGAAAGATAAATAACTCAAGCACTGAAATAACACATTATCTCATACTCTTAACACTTGTAGCACATTCAAACTCACTATGTTAAAAGAAAGGGCACAAAGTAAAACAAAAAATAAACCCAACAAAAGTACCATAATAACCATTTTTTTAGATTGATGTAATTAAGAGTTAATTAACATTGAAAAGAGACAACCAATTCAAAACCATCTTCCATATGTGACCAACAGACATTTTAGCTTAAGTGACATTATATAAAGCTGCCTTGCTTTAAAACTATGTTCACCAACACTCCCTCCATGGACTTGACGCATCCTCCAGCTTAGCTATGTCCATTGTCATGTGAGAAAACAAACAATAAGCTCCACTACTCTAATTGCAAAAGGGCTAACAAATTAGATTAAAATAAATTTTCTAGTAATTAAGAAATCACCACTACTAAAAACCAGAGTTTTTGCCACGATCTTAAACTGTCACGCCCTTAACCCGCCCCTAAAAGTTTTGGGCATGACCCAAACAGAAACAGACATCTACCCTGTGATATAAAATATTTGGAGCCTGGACGGAAGCGCTAATATAATCAAATAACATGCAGACACTTCCATTGAGCTACTACAACATGCTAGGATCTTGATTCCGGATTAAACATATAATACACACGCATCTGAGATTAAGTCACATACATTTACAGTCCAACCCAGAGATTGGGTATCCAACAAAATGTTATATACAACCCACTTTGGCTAAGAAACATTAGTACAAAAGATAGTGTCTAACAAAACTGTCCTAACATGCAAAGGCTTCTCCAAGTGCCTGGCTGTCCTTAGGTTGACACAAGCTAAGTGATATCGATGCTAGGACTGATCTCCAAATTGATTTCCTACAGAAACAGACAAAATAACAGAGTGAGACAAGCTCAATGAGTAATAATACTTAAACAGTTTAATAACTAACTTTAATTACAATGTATAGCAGTGCCTTTACAGAAACATGGAATCCAACAATGAGTCTGAGATTATTTCCCTTTCAGATTATTTTACTTTCAGAACGGCCTTAGGCCTAGTATTACAGTTATAACAGAACGGCCTATTAGCCCAGAATTATCAGAATGGCCTTTCAAATTTACGGCCCGTAATGACCTTTTCGCCCCGGAATTTTTATTTACGACCCTAAACATACAATTCTGTACGTTAATCTTTTTAACATTTCTTTCCCATTAAGTTCCAATCAGTACATATGTTACAAAACCATAACTGACAGAGAATAGTATGTTGCTACAGACATTGACGGTAAATAAATGTACGTTCAATGTATTATTACTCACAGTGTTGTGTAGGCGTGCTAGTTCTTCCGAGTGTGCCCTGCACACAATCATAACTTGTAAATTAGTTCTCTTTCTTCTTAAATCATAGGAACCATTCTCTGAGTCATCATACTTCACATGAATTTATAATCATTTAATATCATCAGAAAAATATTCTAAAAAGACCAGAGAGCCCAGCACGCAAAACTGAACAAACACAATTTTTTTCCTGAAAATAAGTCCTCCGCTCGAGCGCCACTTTGGCCGCTCGAGCGGACTGTACAATTTAACAAAAAATGCTGAGAGATTGATTTTTGTGCTCGAGCGGACAGGGTAATTTCGGAAAACTGCTGAGAGGGTCATTTTCCCGCTCGAGCGACCGTGGCTCTGGTTCGTACAGCCTGATTTCAAACAAAAGTCCATCTTTGACAATACAAAGCAAGCCTCAAAATGAATAGATTTAACCTCAAATTAAAGTACTAAATCTCTTAATAAATCAATCACAATACACCTTAAACTTCCAATCATTGAATCCATAATCAAACTAACCATGATCTTTCCATAATTCCCATTTTTTTGGGTTTACACATACATATGCATAGAGAGCTACTCAACTTCAAATTCAAACCCATAGTTGAATATTTTTCATGAAATATCAAAGAAACAAGGGATAGATTTTCCTTCCTAACTCAATTTGATTAACAATATGCATCATCTCATAAAACCCTCACATCTATCTTAACTTTCCAAATAAAAGAAGGATTCCCAACCATGAGCAAGAGAGAAATTAGATAAAGAATTTTCCATACCTTGAGTTCAATCTAAGTAATCTTCACAAATTCCCCAAATTCTTCCCTTGGAGAGTTTCTCTCCAACACCCACGTTTCCCCTCTTCTCAAAACCTTTCTCTAGTTTTTGTTCCTCCAGGAGTTCTCAGTCAAGTGGTCAAGAACTTCATATATATATATATATATATATATTTATGTTTATAATAAGACGAAATTCAATCGTTTAAGCATCCCAAATTGAAATTTCACAGAAAATCTCATTAGAGCTTAAAATTATGCAGATTCCAAATATCAAATCAATTTCTGAAAATTAAACCTCTAAGGCACCCAATTTCAGACTCAAATAGTTTAATTGTAATAGATAACGTTCCAAATCAACAGATAAGAATTCATATTTCTAAGTTTCATGTAATTCAACGCACTTTCACATAGAATTTCATAATAAGCATTCGAAAGTACAGAATAGAGGGCTGAAAAGATACCAGAATCATGTACGAGGGTTGGGTTATTACACTCTCCCCCCTCCCCCCCCCCCCTTAATTAAGTTTGGTCCTCCAAACTTGTTTTACCTTAGGACGAAAACAAATGCGGATATTGGTGTTGCATTTCATCCTCCTTTTCCCAAGTTGCCTCGGTTCCATAGTGCTCTTGCCACTCCACTTTCACCATTGGAATTTCTCGGTTCCGTAATTGTTTCACCTGATGGTCCAGAATTCGAATTGGTTTTCCCTCATATGTTAACTTATCAGTCAGCGCAATTTGGTGATAACCAATAATATGTGATAGATCCGGAAGGTATCTTCGAAGCATAGAAACATGAAATACGTTATGAATCTGACTCATATGTGGCGGAAGGGCAACTCGGTAGGCTACTGGACCTACTTTTTCTAAGATCTGAAAGGGACCAACATAGCGGGGTGTCAGCTTGCCCTTTTTTCCGAATCTTGGGTGTCCTTTCACTGGGGTAACTTTCACAAAAACATGACTGCCCACGTCAAATTCCAAATTCCTTCGCCGATTATCCGCATAACTCTTCTGTCTACTTTGAGCAGTCTTCAATCTTTCTCGAATAATTCTAACCTTTTCAGTTGTCAACTGGACAATCTCTGGCCCTAACAAGGGCCTATCCCCAACTTCAGCCCAACACACGGGAGAACGACACGGTCTTCCATACAGAGCTTCATAGGGTGCCATTTCAATACTCGAATGGTAACTATTATTATATGCAAACTTGACCAACGGCAGATGAGTCTCCCAACTTTCTTGAAAATCCAAAACACACATTCGAAGCATATCTTCTAGCGTCTGAATTGTCCTCTCGGATTGTCCATCTGTTTGGGGGTGAAAAGCCATACTAAACTTTAATTCTGTACCCATTGCATTCTGTAGACTTTACCAGAACCTTGAAACAAACTTTGGATCTCTATCCGACACAATTGAGACCGGAACACCGTGTACAATTTCATTCACATAAATCACAGCAAGTTTATCGGCATTATACTGGGTCTTCACAGGTAGAAAGTGGGCAGACTTTGTCAATCGGTCAACAATGACCCATATAGAATTCATTCCTCGGGGTGTCCGTGGTAACCTCACAACAAAATCCATGGTTAGATGTTCCCATTTCCACTCCGGAATGGGGAGAGGTTGCAATAATCCTGCGGGTCTCTGATGCTCTACTTTTATCTGCTGACATTGCAAACACCTAGAGACAAACTCTGCAATATCCTTCTTCATACTTGGCCACCAAAAATGTTGTTTCAGATCCGGGTACATTTTAGTACTTCCTGGATGTATTGAAACTCTTGAGGAATGTGCTTCTTCCATTAACTTCCGCTTAAGTTCTTCTACATTAGGGACATATACTCGATTTTGAAATTTCAGTACAGAATCTACCAAAGTGAACCCCAGTTTCGGTTTTGTCTCTATTTCGTCACATATCTTCTTTAAAGCTCCATCCTCCATTTGGCGTAATTTAATCTCCTCAAGTAACATCGGTTGGGCCATTATCGTTGCCACTATTGCTCCTTGGCCATGTATCATCAAGTCGACCTCCATTTTATTCAACTCACTTATCAACTCCTTTTCCTCTGTCAGTAGGCTTGCCAAATTTTCCACATTTTTCCGACTAAGTGCGTCTGCTACCGTGTTGGCTTTACCAGGATGATAATGGATCTATACATCATAATCTTTAATAAGTTCTAACCATCGCCGCTGGCGCATATTCAACTCCTTTTGGGTAAAAATGTATTTGAGACTTTTATGATCAGTATAAATATCGCAAGTAGTTCCGTACAGATAATGCCACCAAATCTTTAAAGCAAAAACGACTGCAGCTAGCTCAAGATCATGTGTGGGGTAGTTCTTCTCATAGGGTTTGAGCTGGCGAGAAGCATAAGCAATAACCCTTTCGTTCTGCATAAGCACACAACCAAGTCCTTTGTATGATGCATCGCTGTAAATCACAAATCCTTCAGTACCAGATGGTAAGGCAAGAACCGGAGTTGTGGTCAACTTCATTTTCAATTCTTGGAAAGCAGATTCTCGCGGTTCAGACCATTCGAATGCGACTCCCTTTTTTGTCAACTGTGTGAGTGGTACAGCAATCTTAGAAAAATCTTGAACAAATCTTCGATAATACCCGGCTAATCCCATGAAACTACGCACTTCAGTCACATTTGTCGGAGTCAGCCAGTTTACAATCGCCTCAATCTTGTTTGGATCAACAAAGACTCCTTCCTTAGTTATAACATGCCCCAGGAATGCCACTTCATGTAGCCAAAATTCACACTTCTTTAACTTCGCGTACAACTTCTTTTCCCGGAGGGTTTGGAGGATTAGTCGAAGATGGTCTTCATGGGCCTCTGCAGTCTTTGAATAAATAAGGATGTCGTCAATAAAGACCACTACAAACTCATCCAGATAAGGTTTGAAGACACGGTTCATCAGATCCATAAATGCTGCTGGTGCGTTAGTAACTCCAAAGGGCATGACCAGAAATTCGTAATGACCGTATCGGGTTCAGAAGGCTGTCTTCTCTACATCATCGGCTTTAATTTTCAATTGGTGGTATCCGGATCGTAAATCAATCTTGGAAAAGACCTGTGCTCCTTGTAACTGATCAAATAAATCGTCGATCCGTGGTAATGGATACTTATTCTTAATTGTTACTTTATTAAGCTCCCGGTAGTCGATACATAACCGGAGTGTTCCGTCTTTCTTTTTCACAAACAGGACTGGTGCACCCCACGGAGAAACACTCAGGCGGATAAATCTTTTATCCAATAGATCTTGCAACTGAGTTTTCAATTCCTTCATCTCAGCTGGTGCCATTCGGTACGGAGTTTTAGAAATGGGTTGGATTCCCGATAACACTTCAATCGTAAACTCGATTTCACGGTCTATTAATTCTCCTGGTAATTCTTCTGGGAAGACGTCCGAAAATTCACAGACAACTGGAATCGTCTCTGTATTCTCCTTCCTTATTGGCCCTTCCAAAACACTACACAAGTACCCCTGACACCCTTTCTGAATCAATTTACAAGCCTTTACTGCAGAAATTACATACGGGGGAGAAGTTATCCCCTGTCCCTGAAAAATAAATTCTGATTGTCCCGGGGGATGGAATTTAAGTTGCTTCGTCAGACAGTCTATAGTGACACCATATTCACCCAACCAATCCATTCCCAGAATAATATCAAAAGAAGTCATATTAAGTGGTAACAAATTAGCATATACACGGACATCCCCAATGAGAAGTTCACAAGCAGAATAGACAGAAGTACAGATCATGGAATTTCCCATAGGTGAGGATACACATAACACATAAGGCAATTCTTCTTCAGGCTTATTTAAGTTTTTCGCAAATAATTTGGACACAAAAGAACAGGTAGAGCCAGAATCAAATAAGACGCAAGCAGAATGACCATGAACCATAAATGTACCTGACACCATTGTTGTTGCATTCTGTACATCTCCCGGAACCAACGCAAACACCCTACCTTGCCTCGTAGTGTCCTTATTATTAGCAGGTTTAACAGCTGACTTGGCATTAGAAGCCGGTGTAGACCCTACTGAGCTGGTGATGGCCTTATTACCAGTTTGTTGATTCTTTTGCGAGCAGTCTTTTATCAAATGCCCCGTTTTGCCACATTGAAAACATGCCCCAGACAATCGGTAACAAATCCCTCGATGCCTCCATCCGCATTCTGGACACACAGGAGCTGAATTTTGAGGAGAAGTAGGAGTGCTGGAGGTCCCTAAATTCTGCTTTTTGTTTGGTGGAGTAGTTGACCCCTTGGACCATTGGTTATTCTGCCTTCTTCCTTTCTATTCAGAAATCCGAGTCTAAGCAGTAAGATTCCCTTCTGCTATAACAGCCCTTTCTAACACATCAACATAGGTAGGCAACTTCAACACATTAACTTGGTCCAGAATAGCACTCCGCAATCCTCCTTCGAATTTCCGTGCCTTCTTATATTCTGTATCTACCATGTGAGCTGCAAATCGGGCTAGTTCTGCGAATTGAGCTTCATATTCGGCAACAGTTTTATTTCCTTGTCTCAATGTTTCGAATTCGGTCACCTTCTTGTCCCGCATACTCTGGGGAAAATATTTATCATAAAATAGCTCTAAGAATCTGTTCCACGTCAACCCTTGATGCATCGTTCTTGTGAGCATCCACCACCTTCGTGCCTCATCTTCAAGAGTAAAAGCAGCAAGCTGCACCTTTTGAATGTCAGTACAAGGGAAAACATCAAACAACTTCTCTATTCCCAATACCCATGCCTCAGCTTTCATCGGTTCGATTCCACCTTTAAATACTGGCGGTTTCATCTTTTTAAACTCCTTTGTAAGTGTAATGGTTCTATCTTCAGCATGGAAGTCTTGTACTGCCGGTGGAGGTATTGGTGGCGGTGGCGGTTGTTCTTGTGGTTATTGTTGCCATTGTGGCTGTTGTTGTTGCTGTGACTGTTGTTGTTGCTGTTGTCGACGGAAGGTTTCTGCCATTTCCATAAGCATTCTCTCCATCCTGTCCAACCGGGCAGCAGTGGCATCTTCCTATTCCTCTGTCCTTGTCCTTACCATGTTCTACACACAATCTAGTACAACATACACAAGAGAATGCAATAGACATTGATCATCATCATTAGTATTAGCAGAAAACATTTAACGTTGCTATCAATCTTCCTTTACTACATGATGCCTACAAATTTCTAGACATCCTAAAGCTCAATGGATCCGTGTGTGAGATAGCAACTCGTGCTCTGATACCACTTGTCACGCCCTTAACCCGCCCCTAAAAGTTTTGGGCATGACCCAAACAGAAACAGACATCTACCCTGTGATATAAAATATTTGGGGCCTAGACGGAAGCGTTAATATAATCAAATAACATGCAGACACTTCCATTGAGCTACTACAACATGCTAGGATCTCGATTCCGGATTAAACATATAATACACACGCATCTGAGATTAAGTCACATACATTTACAGTCCAACCCAGAGTTTGGGTATCCAACAAAATGTTATATACAACCCACTTTGGCTAAGAAACATTAGTACAAAAGACAGTGTCTAACAAAACTGTCCTAACATGCAAAGGCTTCTCCAAGTGTCTGGCTGTCCTTAGGTTGACACAAGCTAAGTGATATCGATGCTAGGACTGATCTCCAAATTGATTTCCTACAGAAACAGACAAAATAACAGAGTGAGACAAGCTCAATGAGTAATAATACTTAAACAGTTTAATAACTAACTTTAATTACAATGTATAGCAGTGCCTTCACAGAAACATGGAATCCAACAATGAGTCTGAGATTATTTCCCTTTCAGATTATTTTACTTTCAGAACGGCCTTAGGCCTAGTATTACAGTTATAACAGAACGGCCTATTAGCGAAATTATCGAACGGCCTTTTCACTAGAAACGACCTTTTACCCCGTAACGACCTTTTCGACTAACGACCTTACGGCCTCAAACATACAATTCTGTACGTTAATCTTTTTAACATTTCTTTCCCATTAAGTTCCAATTAGTACATATGTTACAAAACCATAACTGACAGAGAATAGTATGTTGCTACAGACATTGACGGTAAATAAATGTCGCTCAATGTATTATTACTCACTGATGTTGTGTAGGCGTGCTAGTTCTTCCGAGTGTGCCTGCACACAATCATAACTTGTAAATTAGTTCTCTTTCTTCTTAAATCATAGGAACCATTCTCTGAGTCATCATACTTCACATGAATTTATAATCATTTAATATCATCAGAAAAATATTCTAAAAAGACCAGAGAGCCCAGCACGCAAAACTGAACAAACACAATTTTTTTCCTGAAAATAAGTCCTCCGCTCGAGCGCCACTTTGGCCGCTCGAGCGGACTGTACAATTTAACAAAAAATGCTGAGAGATTGATTTTTGTGCTCGAGCGGAAATTCCTCCGCTCGAGCGGACAGGGTAATTTCAGAAAACTGCTGAGAGGGTCATTTTCCCGCTCGAGCGGCCATGGCCTCCGCTCGAGCGACCGTGGCTCTGGTTCGCACAGCCTGATTTCAAACAAAAGTCCATCTTTGACAATACAAAGCAACCCTCAAAATGAATAGATTTAACCTCAAATTAAAGTGCTAAATCTCTTAATAAATCAATCACAATACACCTTAAACTTCCAATCATTGAATCCATAATCAAACTAACCATGATCTTTCCATAATTCCCATGTTTTTGGGTTTACACAAACATATGCATAGAGAGCTACTCAACTTCAAATTCAAACCCATAGTTGAATATTTTTCATGAAATATCAAAGAAACAAGGGATAGATTTTCCTTCCTAACTCAATTTGATTAACAATATGAATCATCTCATAAAACCCTCACATCTACCTTAACTTTCCAAATAAAAGAAGGATTCCCAACCATGAGCAAGAGAGAAATTAGATAAAGAATTTTCCATACCTTGAGTTCAATCTAAGTAATCTTCACAAATTCCCCAAATTCTTTCCTTGGAGAGCTTCTCTCCAACACCCACGTTTCCCCTCTTCTCAAAACCTTTCTCTAGTTTTTGTTCCTCCAGGAGTTCTCAGTCAAGTGGTCAAGAACTTGATATATATATATATATAGATATTTATGTTTATAATAAGACGAAATTCAATCGTTTAAGCATCCCAAATTGAAATTTCACAGAAAATCTCATTAGAGCTTAAAAATTATGCAGATTCCAAATATCAAATCAATTTCTGAAAATTAAACCTCTAAGGCACCCAATTTCAGACTCAAATAGTTTAATTGTAACAGATAACGTTCCAAATCAACAGATAAGAATTCATATTTCTAAGTTTCATGTAATTCAACGCACTTTCACATAGAATTTCATAATAAGCATTCGAAAGTACAGAATAGAGGGCTGAAAAGATACCAGAATCATGTACAAGGGTTGGGCTATTACATAAACGTTGCAAAAGGTTCACATATTGTCGAAAAAGACTTTTTGCGATAGAGTAGCGACAAGAAATAAGGGGTGGCGCAAGGGGGCGTGACAAAAGGTATTTGCAACGGTTACAAACTGTCGCTTTCTTTAGCAACGGAAAATCAAGAGTTTTTGCGACAATGTAATCTGACACGAAAAAGGGCGAAAAAACTTAACTTTTTGCAACGCTTTATATTGCCGTCGCCCAAAGCTTTTTTAGAGATGGATTTTGACGTCGCAAAAAGTATTATTAGCGACAGTCTAGAACGTCGCCAATAAAATTAAATTAAATTAAAATTGTATTCGTAACAGTTTAAACCATCGCTAAAAATTTGAACGAATACATATATGCAATAGGTTAACCTGTCGCTAATAACATGCACGAATGATTACATTAGCGACGATTTATTATTGTCGCAATAAAATTATGTTCATAAAATAAATATATATTTTATTAATTCATTCCCTGTACATATTTTAAATATTTTCTAAAATAAAATGCATCCACATTCACATTCACATTCGCATTCGCATTCACAAAATTATACAAATAATAATATATATGTACCCTGTAATAATACAGTGTCGACCAAATTAATATTCTTTACAAAAATATACAAAACATCCTCTAACAATACTAATAATTTTTAATAATTCAAGAATTCAAATTTTTGTATCTAAAACAAAACAAAAGTATTGATAATAAAAAAAATTAAAAAATTAAAAAAAAAAACATAGATATTATAGTTTGTTTTAATATCAACAGTAAGCTCCAATATCAATATGCGAAAACAAAGTGGCTGTAAGAAACCTTCCCCGAGACAACTTCATTAGCAGTAAGAGTATTCCTTGGTGCTGCCATAGAAAAAAAGTAACATATTTAGTCCAAATAGATGTAGAAGTAGCAAGCACAAATGAAAGCTAGACGAAAACGGATTGTGTTAGTGAAAATACCAGAAAAAATTATATTTTATTGATAAATAATGCAAAATAAAATGAGATACAAATAGATCAGGCTGAGGCACGGATATCTCATTTTCTTTAAGGAGATCAAGCCCACTACGGTAAGAAGAACCCAAACACCGGTGCAGCAGTCACAAAACTATGACTTGTGGCCTCCAGGATACAACAGCCCGACCACTTCATATGATTCAGGCCAACTCTGCACAAGATGGTGAACCCAAAGCTCCACCAAAAAAAGCACCCTTCTTTGCTAGTAATCTCTCTTGTACAGAAAATAGTTGGTGTGTTGGCGGTGAAAAAAGTAGATGAGAGGAACTATTTATAGGCCATTAGGACTTTACAAAATACACCAAAAAATAATAATGACCATGAACCTAGAGAAAAGGGAGAGTGTATCCAAATATTAACTCACCAGCAAGTTCATGAATTCTAATTAATCTCCATTCATGAACAAGACAAAAGGTCACCAAAACAATGAATCTCCATTCATGAACAAGATGAGATTCATGAACAAGAGAAAAGAAGATTCATGAACAAAATATATAAATAAATAAATAAAAGATATTAAAATGGTCTAACAATCCCCCACTCATTTTAACATCAACAAGGACAAGAGAGATTACCAAACAAAGATAGACTAGTATGCATCATAAAGGTGTGCTCTACATTGAACCTTTATTAGTGAAACAGCAACCTCTACTCCAGAGTCAGTAGTGGTCTCAGACTTGAACTATGACTACTTAGGGGAAATAAAGTATTATTACTCACACATAATAATCCAGGTGCTGACATGAGCTTTTAATAGCCAGCACATTATGGCATTGTGCTTATCCTAGTTTTCATGAGCATATTTGAGAATAAGCCTTGTTCTCATAGAAAGCAACCCCACTTTCATGCTCACGTAGGTGAAATTTGTCAAGGATGTTCTTATAATTGACACACCCCACTCAACAAGAGCTACAGAATTTCATGAAGAGTATAAAAACTCAACCCTTCAACATTACAGGACAAATGCACTTTCATCATAGAGATGGATAACAAAATATTAAAGAGTGCATTTTTGCAACCACCATATGATTCGTTCTTCCCATTGAACCTAGTTACAGGATCTCTGGTCCCTAGGTTGGGTATCCTCATACATGGTTTATGATTTTATAGGCTTCAAACCCATCTCCCTCGATGTATTCCAGACCCTATCTCTCGCCAAGGCCTTGGTTAGATTTGAGAATTTTCTTGTTCTTGAAAAACTTGAGATGGAGTAGAAGAGCTAGGCACGGATAAAATATTTTCAGAAATTATTTGACTCCCACTATTTCTAGATTTGAAAGAAAATTTATTTTTATGAAAAATAGCATCACCTGATTCAAAAATAATATTATTTTTCATATCAAAAAATCTATAAGATGTACTATGCAACGCATACCCAAAAAAAGCACAGGTTGTAGCTTATTCACCCAATTTAGGTCGTTTAGGATCTGTAAGCCTCACAAAAGCTAAACAACCCCAAACCCTTAAATAACTTAGATTTGGTTTATGCCCCCGCCACAACTCATAAGGTACAATTTTAGTCTTTTTGTGTGGCACTCTATTTATCACATGGCAAGCTATCAAAATAGCCTTGCCCCAAAGATTTGAGGGAGCACCTGAATCAATAAGCATAACATTCGTCAAGTCAATTAACGTTCTATTTTTTCTTTCAGCTACGCCATTAGATGAAGGTGAATATGGTGGAGTAGTCTCATGAATAATTCTCAATGACTGAACAAAGAGTTGAATCCAAGAGATTTATACTCTTAGCCTCTATCACTTCTAATTCTCTTAATCTTTTTACCGAATTGATTTTCCACTTCAAGAATGAATTCTTTAAATTTCTCAAAAGCATCACTTTTATTTTTTAATAAATATACATTTGTATATTTTGAAAAATCATCAATAAAGTGATAAAATATCGGTTACCACCCCGAGTTAAAATTCCTTCAAACTCACACAAATCAGTATGAAATAATTCTAGCAATTCAGTATTTTTTTCAACACTTTTATGAGGCCTCTTAGTAATTTTTGTTTTACTGCTGTTGGCTTTTTTGGCTTTCGAAGGTTATTATTGTAATTGTGAGCGTGCCAGCAAGGATCAATCAGTCCCTACAGAGAATTAATTGCCAACCAATTATCAGATGATTATGTTTTAGTTCTTTCAACCTCAATGAAGAGGACTTTTACTAGTGGCTTGATTAAGGAGAATTTAAGCAATATAACAATTAAATGAAGAACAATTGAAGTATCTCATTAAAATGAAAAACTTACAATGATCCAAACTCAGCCCCGTAGAGGTTTACAGTAACAATCTACTTGAAACTACTCCTATGAACGAAGTGCAATGCAGGAATTTAAAGTACAGGAAATGTAAGACTGGAAATGTAAAACTGGAAAGGAAAATAAGTATAAAAGACTGGTTTTTTGGATCTGAGTCTGGGGGCTTTTTCTGGGGCCTTCTCTGCTATTTATACTGCTTAAGGATGACCATCGAACTGCATTTCTAACCGTCAAACTGCTCCTCCATGATCGCTGATCATGTTGGCTTAAGATTAGCTCCATTATGCCATTACTTGCAGTTAGGCTTCCCTCCCAAATTTGAATTTGAAATGTAAGTAACCGTTGAAGCCACATCACCTTGCATCTCTTTGTTAATCCACTGCTACTCAGATCTCGTAATAACCAATATTAACTGTCACGTGTACGATCAGGATCGAAGACTTGAATAGTCTTCCTATATTATCCTTATTTTGTCACGCGTCGAATTGCAATTAGCTTGTATAAAATACGTAGCCAACAACTACAAACTTTACATTTCTCAAAAAAAAATTTCACTTTAGGAATTAATCCTAAACTACTCATGATTCCCACATATTTACTGTTAATATGACACAAGCAAGCATGCCAAAAATTAATAGAAGACAACATGTAAACTGAATTGGTAGATGGTTTATTAATCTCAACATTCAATTTGAACATCCCATCATAAGCATAACCCTTACCCACAAAAATACCCTTCTTGGTAATCACATATTGATCAGATTTCATAGTTTGCTTAAAACCAGCCTTATTCAACAAATAACTTGACATCAAATTCTTCCTCATGGACGGTGCATAAAGCACATCTTTTAAAGTAAGCACGCGTTCAAAGGTGAACTTAAGGTTAACCTCACCACTCCCAAGTATCTTGGTTTAACTAGAGTCACTAAGCATAATTGTTTTCTCATCATCAAAGGGAGTATACACTTTGAACCAAGCTTGATCATAACAAACATGTCTATTAACACCAGAATCTACCAACCAATCGTCCAAATGTCTGTAATCATCGCCACAAATGGCTACTCAACAACGTTAGCCTTTGGGGCAGGTGCACGTTTTCGAAATTTGCAAGTTCAAGCAATATGCCCACTTTTGTCACAGACAAAGCATGCAAAATTTTGTACAGGTGATGGACCTTGGTTCTTATTTGGATTAATCCATTTATTGTGAGGTTTACCATAATTCTTCATATTCTTTTTATAAGGCTTCAAATAAGCATTCTTGGAATTGTGACATTTGGTAAGTTATTATTTGCTGAAACGAAGTTTACCTTTGTGGTAGAATTGTCATTACCCGCTTGCGTTATTAATGCATCTTGGCCTCTAGCCTCCTCTTCGACTCGGATGCGAGTAATCAATGCCTCTAAGGAAGTCTCTTTTTGTTTGTAGCGCATGTTTTTTTGGAATTCTCTCCAAGATGGCGATAGCTTGTCAACAAGTCCTGCAACTACCAAGTTGTCACCAATCTTGATGCCTTCAGATCTTACTTCTGCAACTATCATTTGGAAATCTTGTGCTTGCTCCACAACAGATTTTCCATCCACCATTTGGAAGCGAAAAAAGTGGCTAGCTGCATACTTTTTTGCTCCTGCCTCTTCAGTATCATACTTAGTCTGTAAAGCTTTCCAAATTTTGTTTGCAGAAGTGTAAGTGGTGTCATAGTAATCATAAAATTGATCAGCAAGGTAATTTAAGAGATAAAAGCGACATTTATACTCATCTGTATTATAGGAAGCCACTTTTGCTTCATGTGCATATTAGTCTTCATCATTCATCTCCTCAGTTGAGATTTTGTTTGGGTTCTTCTCGGTAAGAACATATGCAACTTTCAAAAGGCTGAGGTAAAAGAGAATTTTTCCTTTCCACCTCTTAAAATGAACTCCCTTGAACTTGAAAGGCTTGTTGAGATCTCCAATTCCATCATTGGTTTTTTCTGGTACTTGTTCCATGGTTGATCACCTTAAAATTGTTAGTGAAAATATCATAAAAAATTATATTTTATTGATAAATAATACAAAGAAAATGAGATACAAATAGATCAGGCTGAGGTACGGATATTTCGTTTTCTTTAAGGAGATCAAGCCTACTACGGTAGGAAGAACCCAAATACCGGTGCAGCAGTCACAAAATTATGACTTGTGGCCTCTAGGATACAACAGTCCGACCACTTGTCGTATGGTTTAGGCCAACTCTATATGAGATGGTAAACCCAAAGCTCCACCAAGAAAAACACCCTTCTTTTCTAGTAATCTCTCTTGTATAGAAAATAGTTGGTGTGTTGGTGGTGAAAAGAGTAGAGAAGATGAACTATTTACAGGCCATTAAGACTTTACAAAATACACCAAAAAATAATAATGACCATGAACCTAGAGAAAAGGGAGAGTGCATCCAAATATTAACTCACCACCAAGTTCATGAATTCTAATTAATCTTCATTCATGAACAAGACGAAAGGTCACCAAAATAATGAATCTCCATTCATGAACAAGATAAGATTCATGAACAAGAAAAAAGAATATTCATAAACAAAATGTATAAATAAATAAATGAAAGATATTAAAATGATCCAACAGATTACAAGAAAACTTACAAACTATATGCCAGCCTTTCCCATTCACAATTATTTCATCCCGCCAATCTTTGACTAGAAAGGATAGAGCAAATACATTTTCGACTGTTGGTGCAAAGGAGTTTTTGTTCAACACTGAACTTTCAAGCCTGACCCTTCTATTTTTCCCTAAAATTTTAAACATAGTTGCCATATTCTTATCGGTGTCTGTTTTCTCTTCGGTACCAGTATCCTCAAGCTGCAAAAAGATAGAAGCTTTCATAAATGGTCAAAATTACAGAAACAAATAAACAAGAATGAACCTGATCAGGATTACAGAAACAAGAAGACGAGAAAATAAAATAGGATGGAGTTACAGTTCACCAAATATATTCCAATTCTAATATAGATGGTCATGGAGCAACCTCAATTAAAAAAATTAACAAGACATAGCGTGACTTCATTTAAATTCAAGCAATGGGACCCTTCTCATTGGGTGAGGAATCCAAGAAAAGGATTGTTAAACCTAATCTCACAGCAAACTGTGGAGACAAACAGACTATGTAATAACTCTACTTAAAACCAAATAAGATAGAATTATTCAAAGCTAATTAATTCCCCTCGTCTTTGGAAGCAAAATCAGTGTAAACCGTAACTTACTAATAAAGTTCAAAAACGAAAATACAATGTACCAAAAGATAAAAACCACAGAAATAGATCCTACTATGTGCTCATTAGTTATTTGTCACCCTTTCATAAGACTCCTTTTAATTGCATGCCATTAAAATGAAAAAGAAAAAAAATGTGCAGTCCACTGTCTGGTTCTTTTCCTGTGAACCAGAAATTGCAAACTTCAAAGCACCACAAGTCCTCTGCCCCATTCGTTTTCTACCTAAGTAACAAGTCCTTATGTTTAATCCACTTTCTCACCAATTTGAATAACGCTGAGCATGTTATTTTTAGCGCCATGTTTGTACAAAATATTTCTTCTCATCAAAAAGAAAAGAAAAAAGTAGAACGTTGGTTAAAGCTTGCTTACCTCTTTAGGCCGGGAACTTTTTGTTGACCTCACACGTTTTTTATGGACAACAACCTTCCGTTGCTTTAGTTCGTTATTCATAGTTCCAAGCCTGTAGAGAATATGCAGAGTAACACATGAAAGTCTAAATCTAAAATTGAACATTACGATCACTGAAAATCAAGGATACCACTACACACATACATGGTGCAAAATATAGGAGCCTTCATGAAAAAAAGAGAAACTGCTAGACCAACATCCTTCCAAGCTATAGAGTTCCTACCATCCTCTGCACTGGTACTTGCCCGACCTTGTCGCCCGAAATCTCTTAGTAGACAGTTTACAAAGTCTGAAGGGGTAATTCCTTCTTTACTGTGTGCTTTAACAGATGTAACCAACGTGTTCGTGATGTTCAACAGAGCTTCAGCATCTGCAACTTGTTCTCTAGGTTTCTGTACTGAAAACCAAATTCAAGAAAACAATCAGTTTGTTTGGTTTGAGTTTTTTGAATTAAGATTTTTGAAAATTGAGTTTTTTGATTTTTGTGTTTTTTTGTTTTTAATGAATATTTTTAAAATTTTAAACATTTTTTTTTACTTTTTTAGATGCACCTTACTTAGATATATCTAAAAAGTAAAAAATTTGTAAAAAAATATTTTTAAAAATTAATAAATACATAAAAATACAAAAAAAAAATTGAATTCTTGTATTTTTTTGTATTTTTGGTATTTAGTGAATTTTTAAAATGTTTTTTTCAATTTTTTTTTACTTTTTAAGTATATTTATGTTAGGTATGCCTAAAAATTAAAAAAAAAATTGCTCAAAATATTAAAAAAATTCAGTAAAAACAAAAAAATACGGAAAATAAGCAAGTAGAATTTTTTAAAAAGTGTTTTTGAAAAATGATAACCAAGTTTGTAGATTTCAACACACCGATAACCAGACTAACACATACACATAGTAAATTCAGATGATTAAGCTAGAATCAAATTGCTTGAAGAACAACACCATGTAAGAAATTTAAAAAACCCGTAAAGAATATAAGACAAATTACACCGGTGGTCCCTATATTTTATCCCTTGTATCATTTTGGTCCCTACACTGCCAATTGACTCAATTTTAACTCTTAATTTTAGATTTTATGTCAATTTAATCCAATTAATAACATCAGCAGTGCTTTTTAAGAAAAAATTATCACTAAATTGGTTAAGGTTAACTCATTGAGTTTGATAAGTTTATATTTTTACCTTTAAAAAATATGGCACATGACATTTATGTGCATGTTTTTTATAATTAAAAAAAAATACTAAGAGTTGTAACCAATTGGACCAAACTAATACAAAGTAATAAATTCAAGATCAAAATTGAATCAATTAAAATTACAAGGACTAAAATGACACAAGGACCATGACACTTACGTGCATATGTTTTATAAAAAAAATGCTAGGAGTTGTAACCACTTGGACCAGAGAGAGAGAGAGAGAGAGAGAGAGTGCAAATGTGAGATTGAAAGCAAAGGCAACCTGCAGGTAGCTATCATTTTATGTATTGATAATAATGCACATCTACTGAATCTAAATTTACTAGCAATAGCCTCTTCAAAGTGTTCAAGCTTCTCATGAGCCTCCCCTCTTCTAAGCAGAGCTTTCAGATAATTAGGATTTAGTTCCAATGCTTCCATGCAATCTTTTATTGTGTCCTCATATTTTCCCTGAGATAATGTTACACAGAAAAAAAAAAAATTAAAACCTATCTGAGGCAGAAAACCATCAAATGCCCCAAGAAACCAAGTGAACTGGACAAAGAAGGCAGTGATAGTAGGAAACTCCAATAGCAACAAATATGGATTTCATAATTGTTTCCATTTCTTATATCAATAAGAATATGGAAAGAAAAAAATCAAAAAAGGAAAGTTTCACCACAGGATTAGAGGAATGAAACAAGCATTCAAAGTAGAACAACCTTAAATGTAGGATGCCATTTTTCATGCAGTGAATGCTTTTTAGGCTAGAAAACCTGCCTTTATTCTGATCCAGAAGTCAAAAAGCCATCAAAGCTCCCAAGATTATCAACAATCTCTAAGAGCATAAATTTCTTAACAAAGCTTAACCCTTTGGCCTTCTAAATTGCTCTTCAACTTTATCAGCTTCTTCAAGACTAAACCATTTCAAGGAGAAAATCACCATCAGAAGACATCAAAGAACCAAACTTCAACAATAACAGTCATAGAGTACAAGTTCAACAAAGTCTCAGCAGAAAGCATTGAAAATTAGTTGTGGAATTACAACAACAAATTGAAAAACCCACAGCTCCCAACCCTCTCTAATAATTGTGTGATAGAATAGTATTAATCTAGTTTCACCAATTGCTGGTTAGGTGGTCATGTATTTTCCAAGTGGTAGATTTATGCCATCAGGTAATCCTAATCTTATTCTTCGATCTTGTTCGTCATATTGAGGGAACTAATTTTTATAGATTCATCTAATTTATATGTATACTAAACTACTATGCTATCAAAATGTTTTCTAATTAATTTGTTTGTTTGATTTTGTCCCCCCTCCCCCCTCTCTTTTAATTGTTTTCTTATAGTGTCTTCTTTGTCATGTTTCTTTTTCCTTCAAATGAATCCAAAATTCCATAGTATATCTCTCCGTGGGTCAAAGAATGCAAGATACTTCAAATTTTTTTTATTTATTTTTAACTATTAGGAAAAGGGAGGATTTTCTATTTGTTCATTAAATTCAATAAGCTATTAAATAAATTGAAAAAAGGAAACTGGAAATGAAAGACTCTTTCTCACATATCGAATGGGTAATCAATAATTGCCGCTCCTAATGTCGTAGTTTTGGCTTCTATAGAATTTTAGTTTCAAAATGCATGCCTTTGCAACTATTATGAGTTGTACATAACCTTATTAGCTCCTTTGATTCAAAAAACAATTAAACTTACCAAGGGGGGGGAAAAAAAATGCTTCATGTTCTAGACAACAATTTAGAGCATGAATTTGCTGAATAAATAGAAATCAGAGCAGAGCAAAGCAAAGAAAAAAAAAAACTGCAATGTTCTGTTTGTTCTTAACCCTGACATATCCTTCTTCCCTTGCTTCAAGTTTGTTCTTACCATCATAAATTTAAAAATTAAAACCAAATAACCAAAACATGTTAGGTTTTATTCTTGGCAATCCCGTTTGACAAGGATTTCTATAAGAGATTGGTTTTCTTCCAAAACTATGATTACTTTGGAGTTCTTTAAGAAATTGGTTTTCTTCCAAAACTAGAATTACTTTGGTTTTCTATAAGGTTTTCTCCCAAAAATATTTAATTCCTCCAGATCTTCTTTTTGATTCTTAAGGTTTATATCTGGGGATATTTTGTTAGTTTTCTTTGATGTTTTATTGAGTATTCAACTCATGGTTTAAAGAGAGTACATCAAAGGTTTTGTTTGTTATATACAAGAGAGAGAGAGAGTTGTTCTTCGATGGATTCTGAAGAATTCGAGCCTGAAGCTTCGGTGGATTTTGGAGTGGCTCATCGTAAAGACAATTCCGATGTGAAGATGGGTTTAGAAGAGACACATAGAGGTTGGTTCAATTAGGCGTGGATTTGCTAGGTAATTGAGAGTATACCTGTGTAATCTCTTTAAATCTTCTTAGTAGATTGTTTTGTGGCAGTTGCCCGTGATTTTTTAATCATAGTTGGAGGTGTCCAATTGTGGTTTTTCCACGTAAAATTATTGTGTCGATTTGTCTTTTATTGTTTGATTGGGATTGTTATATTCTGCTTAAAATTGGTACATAATCACAAATCAACATCTAGAGTTTCTAGATTTTTCAAAACAAAAATATGCAAATTCAAGAATTAATTAATAAAAAGAAATAGCTCGAAATATAGTGGAAATACAAACTTGGAAAAGATATAGAAGATGAGATACTTACCACTAGGCAACTAAGGAAGATAGTAGAAGAGAGGTCTCATCAAATGGAATTGGCCAAAGTATATTTGCCTATATTGTCGACCTCATTATCTCCTATATCTCAAAGTTCTCGTCCTGGAATGAGAATGCAATGAACAAAGGTAGTGTTTTAGTTCACCGGAATGAAATGATCTTTTCATCAAATATTTATTCTCATATTTGATTGACTAAAAAATAATGACAAAACACATACAAATGAAATTATCATTCACCAATTCAAATAAAGGAATAAAGGAGAACAGAAGTAAATGACTAATTGTACAAGTAGAGTAAAATTAGAAGAGCAAGTATCTCTAATTGGTAATTAAAAAAACACATGAAAAATTATATTAAACACTCAGTCACACACTCAGTCACACATAGCTGTGAAGATTGTACTTTCGAATACTATAACTTCCATAATTGCTCTCCTCAGCTAGTAGTTCTACATAAGATAGCGATGAACCCAAAACCCCAGGTGCAAATTCAAACCCAGATACCAAATCTCTAACTGGTTCTACAGAACCTCTGACAAGCCTACCAAGATCCTGCACCAAATCCCTTCCTTCAAACTCAGTTTTCTTTCTCTCTGTCACCATCACGCCACATCTTGACAATGTGTCGTGTAAAGGTTTATATCTATCATGACAAATAGGAAACCATATGAAGTACATAACCAAATAATGTTATGAAAGTAGAATTTCTTAAATTCTTGAACAGGATAGGCACATTAGAGATTCTTAAATACTAGAAAAGGATAATCAGATCACCAAGAAAGAAAACTTACTTTGACAAATTACAAATAGAATATGTTGGGTTATAAATGCATTTCATACTTACTACTATCCATATGAAAGAGTAGAACAGTGAATCAAAGACAGAGAAAGCTGAAAGTTAAAAATACGAGTTATCAGGAAGAAAAAAAAAACACTTTTTCATGATGTAACAATTAAGAGAAGGGGACACAATGTTTCAAAAAAAAAACAAAGAATATATAGGATGTTATTAAAAAAAGACATGTTATATACAATTTTTTCATTTTATTGTTCATGTTACAAAATTTTATGACGTCATTACAAAAAGACATGTTATATGCATCTTGTAAGTGATACACACACTATCCTTCTCCCTTTTCTTATTAGGTGTCAAAATTTTGGGCAATGAAAACTATGATAACTATTTTAAATAGAAGTTTACTATCTCTGTAATCTACTTTTTGTGTACTCAATACAAATCAATATTACAGTCCATAAATGATACATGATAGAGAGAGGTGTCATTGAAAAGTTGTGTGCAAGAGTATAGAAAGTCAACATACCAGCTTCTTACAAATGAAAAACAACATGAAACATAATCCAATTAATTCCAATGTTATTCAATCCAAATTGTATAGTTCTTAATTGGGTTAGGTTTTTTTTTTATGCATTTCAAGGAGCAAAACAATCCAAAATCTTGCCTTTTATTTCCATGTCGTTTCCCAAAAACCAAACAGATGCAAAAGGAACTATAATTTCTTCTTTCAACACTAATAGGTTGTTCTTGAGCTTAAAAACTTCAGTTTTTGTGACAAAGGTGAGACCAGGTTGAACCCAATAAACCATGAACAACATTTCCAAGAAAATAAGAGAAAGACAATCTAAAGTGACGTAGCGGAATACACAGGGACTAGATATCGTTCTAGTAGATGAAAGGAGCTCTCGAATCCACGAGAAAAATAGAACCTTGAATCCACTAGGAAGAGAAAATATCTTGATATTATTGATTGAATTCCATTACATATGCTTGTAGACTTATTTATAATAAACTAAACCTACTACTTGTAGGAAAAGTAATTCTAAAATAAACTGGGAAACTTAAATCAATACAAATAAGGAAACCTAAGAGAATAGGAAACTAAAATTCCAAACTATTTAAAATCCTAGTCAAAATCTTAGTTGCACGAAGCGGGAGTGGGAGCGGGAGCGGGAGCAGGAGCGAGGAATCGTGAGCCAATAGAAGTTTCTTAGGTTGGGAGCGTCTCGGGGAGCGGTAATATATATATATATATATTTTTAATGCACATTAGAGTTTTTTTATAAATATTTTTATTTTAATACACATTAATTATTTTATTTATTTATTATATTTTTTAAATAATGTATTATTGTTAATTTATTTTTTATTTTTAATTGATATATATTATAAATAAAAAATTATAATAAATAAGGAATAATAAATTATGTTAAAATAAATAAAAGAAAAATTAGATATTTTATTTTATAATTTATTTATTATATATGGTTTAATTAGATTTCTTTTAAATAATTGGATGATTTATTTTATTTATTATATGTTAAAAAGTTAAGAAATAATAATTTACAAAATTATTATTATATATGATATTTTAAGAAATAATAATTAAATATTTTATTATATATGCTAAAAATTATAATTTATAAAATATATATATTATATGATCAATTATATATATTAATATGATCAGTTAAAACTTAAAATAGAGACGAAGAGAGAATGAGAACAATGATTGAGAGATGAAGAGAGAGAGAGAAGCAGAGACGAAGAAAAAGAGAAGCACGAAGACGAAGACGATCGATCGAGATCAAGATCGACAGTGAGAGAAGAAAGTGACGAAGCTGATCGAAGCCCTCAGAGACGAAGACCATCGTGATCGATAGTGAGAGCCCTAATCATGATCGATGATCGAAGCCCTAATCTAATCCAACAACAAAGCTGCTACCACTGGTCCACTGTAAGTTTCTTTCAACAATCCTTCTTCTTTCTCCTCTCATGTCGACATCGAAGGCTACGGTTTCTCTCTCTCTCTCTCTCTCTCTCTCTCTCTCTCTCTCTTACGATTCCATCTTGGACTGAATCGCGTTTCTTTCTCCACAAAAACGCGATTCTTACACGTTTCTTTCTAGGAAACGCGGAATCGCGATTCTTACTCAAAATCGCCACCTGGTTGCACGATTCCTGCAACTAAGGTCAAAATCTAATTCTAAAATAATAAAATTAATAAATAATGTATCAAAAATATTAAAACTAAAAATATAAAAATTCTTAAAATCTTATCCTACATCAGGCTCCTCTTCTTTGAAAGAACTCCTCCTCAAGTTCATATTAGAGATCTGTCATCGTCCATGCCAATTAAAAAGATACTTGGAATGCTTTAGTTATTTGTCCCTCTTCCAAAAATTATATGCAGAGAAATTTACTTTCTGAAAGTTATTCTTTATATGCTTCAACTGGTTGACAAGATCAATTAGACAAGCATTGAAAATCAAATTAAATTGCTCTACACCAAGAAAATCAACCAAATTTACTTTATGTAGAACTTGCATGCTCTCTTGATTTTGCATCATCCTAGATTCAATTGATCCTTCAATTATTAACTTTGGAATATCAAGTGTAGCATCAACTAATTTCTTTGTTGCACACAGCAGTTGTATTATATCTTCTTCTATTTTCTCTTTGTTACTGGGCTCAATCAGATCTCCTTCTTCCTCAATATTTTTATGATTTGTTTGTAAAACTTTCTCCCCAATATTCAAATTACCATGTGTTGATGCATTATCAACACTCAAACAAGACTTTGCATCTTCTTTATTAGTTTTACAAACAATCTCACCACAAATAATATTTGGATGCGAATTCTTTTCTTTTGCAACTACAATTTCATTGCAAATTTTTACCAACTCTATGGAAGTATCTTGATTTGTATATAACAATATATCTTCATGATCATGAAGGTAAAATTTTGTTGCTAAAAACTTTTTCAGTATTAACCATGAATGAATTTTGTTTTTACATTTGCAAACTTGATAATCTTGTAATCCATTCCACCACTTCAATGCAATTTTATCAAGTTTGTAGGATGCAAATATAACCTTCTTTTCATGAGGAATCTTCATAAATTCAAAGAAATTTTCAAGATCAAACAACCAATCAAGAAAATCTTCTTTTTGAAACTTACTCGAACCATTAAAATATGAAATTTTTGCAAAATAACGTAAGCTAACAGGTTGGCCTCGGGTGAATTCTTCGGTGCAATTGTTGTCAACTATTGGTTGCATCTGGTTGACGATTAGTCCCAAATCGGCAAGTAGATTACAAATCTCATTGCGAAGTTTATGCACCTCTAGCTGGTGTTCCTCAATCGCATCCCATATGGCTTCCACCCTACAATCAATGTCAATAGGGATTGTGTGTGCCCCATTGTCTTGTGTCATTGAGCTAGGCGAATCCATGCTCCAATACCACTTGACACAACGGAATACACAGGGACTAAATATCGTTCTAGTAAACGAAAGGGACTCTCGAATCCACGAGAAAAATAGAACCTTGAATCCACAAGGAAAAGAAAATATCTTAATATTATTGATTGAATTCCATTACATATGCTTGTAGAATTATTTATAATAAACTAAACCTAATACTTGTAGGAAAAGTAATTCTAAAATAAACTAGGAAACTTAAATCAGTACAAATAAGGAAACCTAAGAGAATAGGAAACTAAAATTCTAAACTATTTAAAATCTTAGTCAAAATCTAATTCTAAAATAATAAAATTAATAAATAATATATCAAAAATATTAAAACTAAAAATATAAAAATTCTTAAAATCTTGTCCTACATATTTAAAATTCTAGTCAACATCTAATTCTAAAATAATAAAATTAATAATAATATATCAAAAATATTAAAACTAAAAATATAAAAATTCTTAAAATCTTGTCCTACATCATAAAGAGTGACAAAAAATATGGAAGATTAGAAAAGAAGGGAGTACATTACCTGCTGAGCCAATTGAGGAGGGAATCCCACGACCCCATTTCAAAGAAAACAAGAATTTCAGATGAATTGAATGGAGTTGTCAAGAAAACCCTTTTTGTTTTTGTTTTTGAGTTCTGAGAAAGCAATCAAAGCAAAACAAAACAAAGCATCATGTTCTGTAAATTGAATTGAAGAAAGAGAGATCTGAAACTACTTATTCATACATATATATATATATGTGAGAGAGAGAGAGAGAGACAGGTAGAGAAACGAGAAATAAAATTAGGATTTTTTATTCTCCCACTACATTTTGCCCCTACTATGCATCTCAATTGCCACCTCTGTCGATTCAAGCCTCTAAATTTGGTCAGCGATCTCAATGTCAAACCCCTTCGATTGCCCTTGATGTTTTCCATAACTGCAAATAAAATTCCCAGCTTCAGCAAAGTTCCTCAATGTTCAACATCAGATAATGGTAAAATAACAAAACATTGAATTGGGTATTGAGTGCCTTCACTGTTTGTATTAGTAACCACAATAAAAAAAATTAAAAAAAAAGTTTAAGAACAAAAAATTATTCAAGCCTCAGCATCACTTGGTGAAATGGGAGACTGTTTTGCTCCCATTACCAGCTAAGAACAGCAAATATAACTTAAAAATCATCAAAATGAAAAACAAAAAATGAAAAACAAAATAGTTGCAAAAATCAATTGAAAGTGAATACCATTTTCTCACAAATCAATCAGATTGAGAGCGATCAAACCCTAAATTTCCTTCAAAAGCGCAACGCAGGCGAACCCATTGATTCTTTCGAATATACCCACTATGTAAATAACCTACAAGATCCAATTTTTGCCCCCAAAATCGATAAACTCGCACCGGAGACGACTCTCTCTCTCTCTCTCTATATATCTTCCTCGCTTTTCCTCGGGATTTCCTCTCTGAAAAAGGCAATAGAAATGAAAAATGAAGGTAATGATGGGGTTTAGAAATACAAAGGAAGTGTTGCAGAGGCTTTAACCTCTGAGAGAAACCAAAAAACAATGAGAAAACCCTCTGCAACTTTTCTCCCTCCTCAGCCCCAATTTCCTCTCTCTTTCTCTCTCTAGATTCTCTCTCTACGCTTCGAGAGTCCTTTCTTCCTCGTTCTCCATTACGAAAACACTCGACACGAACAATAGCGTAAAGGTGAGGGAGGACATTAATTTTTGTATTCCGGATTTGCACATGATGTTTTCCGTAACTGCGAGTGTTGCCATCAGGTGCTGCTGGTTTGCGATGGTGATATCAGTGGCGGTGGTGGTCCTGTGCTCCATTACCGACGGCGGTAGAGAGAGAGGGGGGGGAGGCGGAGGGCGTGACAGAGAGACAGAGGTGTGACAGAGAGAAAAAATAATAAGCGTTTTTTTTTTTTTTTTTAGTCTTGTCTATTAGCCACACGACACAACAAAGGCCATGGCAAAAAAATCTTTTTGCGGCGGGGAGAAAAAGTCGTCTCAAAAAAATAGGCTTCCCACGAAGGCTAATAATTTGGCATCGCAAAAACCATCTAACATATCCTTCCATATTTTTGAGACAGGAATTACCGTCGCAAAAAGTGATCATTGGCGACGAGGTATCAACCGTCACAAAAGAGTACTTTTGCAGCGGTTAATATGTCGTAGCAAAAGGTTCCATGTTTTATACCAATTTTTCTAGCAGTGCACCAAACAATAAATTATATAATCTAGTGTGTTTCTTAACAAAAACAAACTCATAGAATAAACCAATCCAAACAAAACCAAGGATAAAGTAATGCTAAGGACAAATAAATAAAAAAATCTATTCCTCCCAACTTGCATTATTAGGAGAAGAAACTAAAGGTCTAATTTAATTTTTGAATAGGAATATCTCCAAGAAAACATCACAATCATAGATAATTAATGAAATTATAATTTTCCTTAAAAAAAATATTTGGTGCCTCCTTTTTTTTTCCAACTTTGCAAAATGCATGAAACTCAATAAGTCATTTTGTTGGTAGCAATTCAGAGCTGAAATGGGTCTAAACACGTCTTATATGAAACTCACATTTTACTCGTCTCATCGCATTACAGTTTCATTTGCTCTCTAAGCATAATTTTTATTCTATATGAACAGCCTCCCACTCCATTTTCAATCTTGAAATAATTCTTGAAGATTCTATTTTTTTAAGAAAATCAAAACAAGGATACTTGCTAATCTATGTAGCAAACATTTGTTGATGTTTTGAAATTCATATTGTACATTTTTTACTATCCTTGAGACAAATCCATTAGAAACATGAAATTCAGATCATGATAGCCAAACTAAATTCAAAGTTACATATAAATAACCCACACAAAGTGTAGGAACCGTAAGTTTAAATAATGCAAATTTCAAATCAAATTATATTCTCCTAAAAGATTAATTAATACTTTTTGGCACTGATACACAACAACATAGACAATACAGTGATAACCCATGCCTAAAGACACTCTTCAACAAAACCTAAGCATTCGGTAGTGTATACAACTCAACATTAAATGAGGAATTTTTTTTTTTATAAAACTCGGTAGTGTATATGTAAAAACTTAAAAAATATATTTCCAAAACCTTTAAGAGTAATTCAGCCATAAATATTCCATTAGTATCATTCTTTCAACACCAAAAAAATTTAAATCAATCCATTAAAGTTTATTCACCCGGGTTCTTTTCCCCTAACTCTCCCACATTCACATTCCACTCTTTCTATGTAGGGTAACCAAGAATAACACAATTGATGAATGAAATATTGAATTGTGATTGTATTTTTAACTACCAATTGACTATACAAGTACACTTTTTATCTTTTTATCTTTTTTGAGTCACATCACTCTCTACTTTTCTGCACATCTTTTCGTAAAAAGTCAAAAAGTGCACTTATTTAGATCATCTCAATCAATTGACTTAATTTGTGATTGGATTTTAATTCATTGTGTTTTTTGAAAAAATAATTATTGTATTTTTTAACTATCAATTAACTTAATTTTTAATTCAGTTTTTAACTTACAGTGTATTTTGAAAAAAAAAAAATGATTGTAAGTGATTTTTTTTTTAGATATCAATTAAAAAAATTTGTATTTTGTCTAGCAAAAAAAATTTATAATTTGGTTTTTCAACTCACTGTGTTTTTTGAAAAAAAAAATGATTCTATTTTTTAACTATCAATTAATTTCATTGCTCTTTTTTATATATATTATGAGCAAAAATGTTATTGTGTTTTTTTACACTCCGTTTTGATCACATTTTTTAACTGATTGTGTTTTTTTACACTCCATTTTGATCACATGATGAGAAAAAAATTTGTTTGGGTTGTGACAATCTCTCTATTTTTTGAAACAAAAATGGATTGTATTCATTATTATTGATGATGATTAAATTATATTTTGTCCTAAAAAAAATTTTGAAATTGAGTTTTTTTAACGCACTGTTCTTTTTGAAAAAAAATAAATGATTGTGTTTGTTTAACTATCAATTGACTTAATTTGTGATTGGGTTTTAACTCACTGTATTTTTTGAAATAATAATAATAATAATTGTGCTTTTTAACTACCAATTGACTTCATTGTTTTTTTTTTTTTTTATTATGAGCAAAAATGTGATTGTATTTTTTTACACTCCATTTTGATCACATGTTGAATCTTTTTAACTAATTGTGTTTTTTTACGCTTCATTTCGATCACTTGATTAGTAAAAAAATTTGTTTGCGTTGTGACAATCTTTGTGTTTTTATAGGATTGAACGTGATACAGTTACTACCAAAATCAATCAACTATCTTAAAAAAGAAAATTACACATTCACTGTCACACCCCAAATCCGGGCATGACCGGCCGTGGCCCACAGGAACTTAGCCCAAGGCACACGTAAGCCTAAACATGAACCCAAAACCATAAAGAATAATTGTGATGATAACCCAGGAATAAATAAATCAACACTCAATCCAGTGACATACCACAATGTATGCACAAAACTCGATAAGCAACCTAAAACAAATAAATGTATGCCCTAGAGGTCCATGCAATCGAGTCCCCGCTATGCCATGAGTCCACTCTAAGTCCTTCTAACACCTGGAAGTGATAAAAATTAAGTCAGCTGATAGCTCAGTGAATAGCAACATGGATAGTAAATACAGTTCTGAAAACAAGGTTCAATTCCAAAATAAGATATATATCACAGAAACTAGTTTGGCATACAGTTTGGTAAATACAATCTGTTTCAAAAAGAAGGTTCCACAGCTCAACACCTAAAATACTCATGTCTCGCAAGAACATGTTAAATGACAAATACTATTTGTTTCAAAAGAAGGTTCCACAGTTCAATACTTTAAATACTCATGTCTCGCAAGAACATGTTAAATGACATTAAAATACTCATGTCTCGCAAAAACATGTTAAAAGACATTTTTCACAGATTATAACATGAACACCAATAATTTTCTGGGTACCAATAAAAACAAATAATCTGCCACACATTTCTCAGGCTATAAGCCCCGTTGGATCCAATACCGAACTAGGAGTCATCCTCAGGGTGGCACCTGGGCCTTTTCCCAAAGTCGATCCGATTGAAGGTCACCTAGTTATTTTTAAAGGTCTTTTCCTTACAATCGTTGAGCACTAGAGTCATCACGGCCCAACCCGGATCTGTTCTCTAGTGGCCAGAGTCACCACACACAGTGGAATAATTTCCCTGGACTAAATACACACATGGTCCCAATAAACAATACACATCAGTTTCGCAAAACATGGTAGTTCATCATTATAAACATAAGACCAAAACAAATAGTTTACAGTATGCCAAATTCACACATGTTTCAGAAATAATTTGATTCCATTGATAATATAATAATTTATCAAAACAGTTTAGTCTTAAAACAACAATTTAATTTTCCAACAGTTCAGGGTAGGAGAACATTTATAAAAATACGTAGCATGAAACTACTCACCTGAAACGAAATAATATAATCCTTGAATCGAATAGAGTGTAAAAGTCCAATTAGTGCCCTGAACCAAGTATAAAAACTACACGTCACAACTAATTTAAAAACACTAAAAACAATAGGAACTAAGTAACCTCAACTAAAGCGCACTAACCCGACTCAACCCAACTCACCGTTACTCTTAAATATTACCTAAGTTCATGTTCTTCAAGGTTTAAAATCACCCAAGACATGGGTTCCGGTCAAAACTTAATTAATTGCAACCTTAAGATAAAACAGAATTTCAAACAAGCCTTCCCAACCTATTCGCTAACTTTGAAAATTATAAAAACCACTCCACGCTATTCGAAAAATTCCAATAACCTCCAGATATGATCTAATATATCCTAAGTTTCAAACCCAATTGGTTTCACTTGATTTGCTTATCAAAATAATTATCTACAATTTATTATATCCAAACAGGTTGTTTTCTGCAGCACTTTAAAGAAATTAACGGTTCTCTTAATATACACGAGCAATCAATGCAAGGCCAAAAATGTACGAAACTAGACTCGTAACCGGTTCTAATGACACTAATTTAATAATTTTTGGATTTATACCCAAAGAGAACAACACTCCCGAATTTACTATTTCGGACTGGTTTCCTGGACAGATTTGAATACCTCAATTTATATGGATTTTGACTCCCAAAAATTATGAAAAAATTCAGATATGTAATTCAATATGTAATTAATCTACTGTAAAAATTTCAGATTAAAATTCATCCGTTTGATATGGTTTCTTGATTTTTAAAGTTTGTGATTCTGTGCAGAAATTTTTAACTAAGAATAACACCCAATCTTTACACATAAATTTAGCTCCTCAAGTTTCTCAATAGGATATCTATGTACAAAATACATAAACCTACAACCTCTCCATCAATGAACTAAATAATCATAGAGTAAGGATAAAGAACAAAACCTTAAGGAAGAAGAAAGATAAATACTTACTACACACCCAAAAATCCTTCCTTCTTTGCAATTCTCTTTTTTTTTTTTTTCTTCTTCTTCTTCTTCTTCTTCTTCTTCTTCTTCTTCTTCTTCTTCTCTCAATTCCTTCCCCTGGCTGCCGCTATATTGTTTTGTAAACTAATAAGAGAATTAGGGTTTTGTAGGTTTTGTATATATTTTATTTTATATTAGTTGTGGGTCAAATAAATGGATAAATATACAAAATATATATATAAGTTAGATGTAACTCAAATGGTAAGAGCCTTATTTATTCATTTTGTGGTCTAGAGTTCAAGTCACACCCTCTTCTCTTTTTTTTTCTTTTTTTTTTTTTAATAATAAATTTTGCCTCCAAACTAAAGACTTTCACCATAATTTATTTTCGGATTTAAAATTAATTAAAAGACCTTCTAAATATGTAATTTGCACTTTAAGATTCACCATCAAAATATTTGAGATTTGTAAAATTATTATTATCTAATTATTTATTTAATTTTTATATTCGGGTTCTCACATTCACGCCAGATTGATCATGATGATCCCATATTCAAGGATAAATTGAAACAACTTAAAAAAAAGTACACCGATTAAGAACATGTGTTCTACATGACAAACAATTTCATTATAGAATGAATGTTCGGAATGTCACAAGTAAGCTCTAAAGTATTATCATTTTCATATATATTGATTTCTTATTAGTTTTTACACTAAATATATATATATATATATATATTTTGCTGCAATTTAAAATACAAGAGTTGTTATGTTTTCCACATTAGAAGGTGTTCACTTCCACCAAAATATTTCAAGAGTATTGACAAAAATACTAATGTTCTAAATGGTAAGAACCTCTAGTAATAATATTTTCTAATTATGATTCTTTTATATTATAACTTGCAAATATTAATATCTGTTACTTTCATAATGAATGCTAATAGTTATAACGAGGTAATTTTTTTTAGGTAAATAATTGTTATGTAAAATAATAATTCAAACTTAACAAGTATTTTAATTTTTTATTAGGTACAATATTTCCTTTTAACAAGTGTTTTTTTTTTTTTTTTTTTTTTTGGATTGGATGCAATGTTAACATTGTGGTGAAAGGCAGTACTGGTTCAATAAATCTCACTATTCAAGATAAATGGGCATCTTGCGATGTCAACCATCATATTTGAAGAATATGATATCAAAGATAGAAAATTATAAAATTTATTATAAATAACTTATTCTTATATTTTCAAACACAATGTTATAATTCTAAAATTTTATAGGATAATAGAATTAGAATGATTAAAGATTTTATTGCATCATGCCAAGACCGTGCCTATGTATTTATCATACATGTACCAACAATGCTACGTCAACTAGATTGTTCACCGTGACCTTTGTTTTAAATATAAATTGATCTAAAAAATATCTATATACCTTTTAGAAGGTAAAAATATATATATATATATATATAATATGTAAGTATAACATTTTTACTTTATAACATTTTATAAATACATAATATATGTGTTGTTCATTAATTATAATACTAACTATCATGTTGACAATGCAGGAATGCTGATTGAGAGGGTAATTTATATGGAAAAATTGGGCCGAGCTAGGTAAGTGGACCATTGTAGGCCACAGTGCGAAGTGCTGAACAGGGAGAGGCTTCAAAGTTATTTCGGTCTTGAAAGGCTTGATGTTAGTCCGGTCCAAGAACACCTTGAAGGTAGCCCGGTCTCAGATTTAGTCCGGTTATAACGCATTACGGCTAGACCGGTCCGAGCTTTATTATTCGGTGGCTCGGTCTGGAGAACAATGAATGAAAGAACCAAACTAATGTTAGTTCGGCTTACTCTGCGGCTCAATAAAGCCACACTTACTCCGGTCGTGGTAGTCCGGTCGGGGTAAAACCATCTCACTTGGTTTAAGCAGTGAGGGGGGTGTTGAAGGATAAGCATGATCTTTCAGGAATATGAATCCTAGGAGGACTCTACATGGAGGAGTGAGAGTCCTACTAGGATTGTGCTACACTAAACCTATAAAAGCTCACAAATATCACCTATGGAGAGGTAACACAATTTTTTTCTGAATACACAGAGCTTTTGTCTATTGGTCAAGCTTACTGACTTAGGCATCGGAGAGGTTTCCGGCACACACCCGCCGGCTAGCTCACGTTTGTGTTTTCAAGTGATAAAGCGACGACGTACGGAGGAGCGCAGACTTGATCAACAGGATTATACGAGAAGGTTTATTTCTTTCCCGTACAATTGGCGCCGTTTGTGGGAAAGGCAGACAAGAACAAAACCTCTTGATCAAGCTTTTTCTCTCAAAAATCAATGGCAAACAACGAAGAGTTACCTCAGTCCGCCATTGACGGACAAACTCCAGAAGGGGGTGCAAGGCGCGAAGGCCTACCCTTGGTCACTCCCATGGCGAACTTGGAACCACAAAGACAAAATTTCAGGAGGGATGCAAGGGGACGAAGGCGGACTAACAGCCCCCATCACTCTCGTTCGCAAAGCCCAGAAAGACAACGGCGAAGGATTGATCCTCAAACTTTGGAGGATCGCGTCAGGGAACAAGACGAATTGATTCGTCGGATGGCGGCGGACATGGAATCTCTAAAGCGCCAAGTGAAAGGAAAAGGAGTGGCGACAGGAGAAGGGCGCACAAACAAGACGCCCCCTCGCCACTCGGAAAGTCGTAGTAGGAATACTACACCCTCTCATGCAGAGAACAAGAGCCTTAGGACAGGCGATACGCAATCCAAATCTTCCAGAACTCGTCACTCCAGGTCTGAGAGGACGAGATCTGAGAGGTCGTACACCGAAGGAAGCACATATTGGCCCTCGCATACGCACCAGACAAGGTCTAGGCAGACAGAGTTGCCCAGATCGTCCGACCTACGATCCGTGCTAGAAGAGAAGGCACGATGGAAGGAGGACGCCAGGGCACGTGATCCACATAGAGTTTCTGCCTTACAGCAGTTGGCTCCTCAGACGCATGGAAGCGTCGAGGTTGGAATGCCAATACCGCATACGCCTCACGAACCAGCGGACAAGGCCTTGGCGAGACTACTGAGACCTCACCGATTCGTTCGGCGATAGAGAATGCGCCTACCATCGAGACTTCCTCTGCCCAAATTCACCACATCTGAAGGAAAAGCGGACCCTACTCACACTGAGCCACTTTCGCCAAGTCATGGTACGTATCTGCAAGCCAGACGAGGCCTTGATGTGCATCCTCTTCCCATCTAGCCTTGGCGACCTAGGCTTGACTTGGTTTGAGAAACTTCCAGAGGGAAGCATAGCCTCTTGGGCACAATTAGCGGAGGTGTTCATAACAAGGTTCCGAACAAATACTAAAACCCCGGTGGAGATCGACCAGCTACTCTCCATCGACATGGGTGACAAGGAGACCCTAAGATCCTATAACAGTCGCTACTGGGAGACCTTCAACCAAATTGGGGACTGTCCCACCAATCTCGCCATTGCACAGTACAAAAGAGGCCTTCCAGTCGGGAACAGACTAAGGGACTCTATCACCATGACACCACCCCTCACCATGGAAGCCCTGATGGAAAGAGTGCATCAGCACATCAGGGTGGAAGAGGATGGCGCACATGCCAAAACAAAATCTGGCACGACCACAGTACCAGAAAAGAAGGCCTCAGCAAAGGTCAACGCAATAGATCGTCCGAACAGAAACGGACGTGGCAGGCGAGACAACGGAGAGGACCAGGATAAAAAATGGTTGAGAGTCCGCACTGCCATAACCACGGTCTTCAAAAAACCGATCTACCGAATTCTAAGTGAAATAAGAGACGAGCCTTTCATCAGATGGCCCGCCAAGCTAGGAGAGGCCCAGAAGGACTTGACGAAAGATCACAGTGCACCTTCCACAAAGAAAAGGGGCACCGCACTGAGAATTGCACGCCACTGAGACAGCACTTGGAGGAGTTGGTGGCAGCAGGCCACCTGGATAAATACATCGAAGGAGGGGCCCAACCAGCTCCACAGGACCATAATAACCCCAACGGAATGCCAATCGACGCCCCACCTCAAGGCATTATCAATGTGATACATGGAGTCTTTGAACCTGAGCGGGTATGCGAGCTCAGAGGATCAATCAAAAAGGCTGAGCACTTAAGGGAGGTTCTAAGTGCCCAACCTGCCATCAAGAAAGGGAAGACGGAGGCCACAAACGTCATGTCTTTTTCGGATAAAGACTTGGCAAGGATATATTGCCCTCACCATGATGCCCTAGTCGTCACTCTCCGAGTCAAGGATTTTGACGTCAAGCAGATTCTGATTGATCAAGGTAGTTCATGTGAAATCATGTACTACGAAACATTTAAACAATTGAAGTTACAGGACAAAGACTTGGCACCTGTCGTATCTCCCCTGATTGGCTTCAACTCCATGCCAGAATGGCCCGTCGGCAAAATAATCCTCTCAGTCAAAGCAGGGAGCGTGACGAAACAAATGGAGTTCTGGGTGTTGAAAGTCCCCTCCACCTACAATATCATCTTGGGCAGAACGTGGCTGCATGCCATGCGATCGGTGGCGTCATCCTACCACCAAGTAATGCGGTTCCCCAACGACACCGGAGTAATAGAAGAAGTCTATGGAGATCAGATCATGTCGAAGCAGTGCTTTGTTACGGTGAATGGCAGCCGCGCTGCCAAAGGATACGTTCATTCAGTAGAAGAACCTGAGAGTAATGAACTACTCGCAGATGTTGGCAAAGCGGCAAGTCAGAAAGCGGTGGAAGACTTGGTAGAGGTAAGAATAGATGAAAAGAACCCGGATAAGTTCTTTTTGCTCGGTTCGTCGTTGTCCAGCACGGAGAGGTTAGAGGTATTGGAATTTTTAACCTCTAACATCGAAGTGTTCGCCTGGACACCATACGACATGCCAGGCATTGATCCCAACTTCATCTGCCACCAACTCAATGTCCACCCATCCGCCAGACCAATCATTCAACGCACACGCAGATCGGCACTCCACCATGCAGAGATAGTGGCAGAAGAAGTAGGAAACCTGCTGGAGGCAGGAGCAATTAGAGAAGTGCACTACCCAAGATGGATCTCCAACACAGTCGTAGTGCCAAAGAAGAATAGCAAATGGCGTGTCTGCGTCGATTACAAAACAGTCAACAAGGCGTGCCCGAAAGACAGCTTTCCTCTACCACGGATAGATCAACTGGTAGACCTAACAGCGGGGCATAGCCGACTAAGCTTTCTAGATGCATACAGAGGCTACCACCAAATCGCCATGCATAAACCAGACTAGGAGGTCACATCCTTTACAACTCCAAGAGGATTGTACTGTTACAAGGTCATGCCCTTCGGCCTAAAGAACGCAGGGGCGACTTTCCAAAGGATGGTCACGAAGATATTCGAGCCATTGTTAGGCAAAACAATGGAGGCATACACCGACAATATGGTGGTCAAGAGCAAGGATGAGCATGACCATCTCAAGGACCTAGGTAAGATGTTTGAGATCCTAAAAAAGCACAAGTTACGCCTCAACGCGTCGAAGTGTGCATTCGGGGTAGGATCTAGCAAATTCCTGGGCTTCCTGGTAACCAACCGAGGTATTGAGGCGGACCCATCTCAGATCAAGGCTATTCAGGATCTGGAGAGACCAAACTCAGTAAAAGAAGTGCAGCATCTCACCGGCATGGCAGCTGCGCTCAATCGGTTCATAAGCCGGTCGTCAGACAGACTACGACCATTCTTCCATGCTCTAAAGGCCAAGTTTGAGTGGGACGACGAATGCGACCGAGCTTTGGAAAGCTTGAAGGAATACATGTCTTCTCCACCACTACTTGTAACCCCAATTCCTGGAGAAGAACTATTCTTGTACCTAGCAGTCTCACAGCACGCAATTAGCGCAGTATTGGTCCGTGCAGAAGGAATCCAACATCTGCCCATCTATTATGTCAGCAAGACATTGCTGGGCACCGAAACAAGGTACTTGCCACTGGAAAAACTGGCATTGGCCCTGGTGATAGCCTCAAGAAAGTTGTCGCACTACTTTCACGCCCACACTATAGTTGTCCTCACAGCCTTCCCATTAAAAGCTCTGTTTGAGAGGGCTAACTTCTCTGGGCGAATCTTAAAGTAGGCAGTTGAGTTGGGGCAATACGACATCAAGTTCCAACCCAGAACCGTAATAAAGGCACAAACATTGGCAGACTTCGTCGCAGAATTCACCCCTGGAAATCATCATAGCTGCCAGTCGACCTGACTGAAGCAACCGAACTAGGAATGGAAGTTGACGTCGGAATAACGCAACCCCTAGCACTGGTTACTCAGTCAGGCCCCAAGGCAGACCAGAGTAAAGCAAGGAAGGAAAAAGCAAACCATACTACACCAAGTCAAGACTCACCAATAAAACAAGACTTGGTACAACCAGACGGCGAGGGGCAGAGAGCAAGCAAGGACCTTGAAGAAGACACCAGCAACAAGGAAGATCCAAAGGCATCATCTGATCCCTCTACTTGCTAGAAGTTGTTCGTGGGAGAGATGTGGAAGCTCTTCGTGGATGGAACATCCAACCGGCATGGAGCAGGGCTTTGCATAGTCCTCATCTCTCCAGATGGCTTAGTAGTGGAGCAGGCGATCAACCTTGGCTTCCCAGCATCAAACAATGAAGCGGAATATGAAGCACTTCTTGCAGGTCTCAAGTCAGCATTCCACATGAAGGCCACCGAGCTAATGGTCTACAGCGACTCACAGCTAGTGGTAAACCAAATATTTGGCGACTACGAAGCGAAGGATGACAGGATGGCCAAGTACCAAGAGTTGGTCAGAACAGAGGTCAAAAAATTTGATGTAGTCAGGATAGAACAAATCGGCAAGGAGGAAAACAGCAGAGCAGACGAACTAGCAGGCTTCGCCTCAATGGCAGACACCTCCATCCCTCATCCATTGCTGATCGACTACCTACCTAGACCAAGCATTGAAGACCCCGAAGCAGAAGAGGTATGTTGTGCAGAGCTAGGCCCTTCTTGGATGGATCCCATCATACTGTTCCTAAAAGACGGCACCCTACCGGAAGAGAAGAAAGAAGCCAACAGAATAAGAGCAAAGTCGCAGCGATTTTGGCTCTCTCCATCCTTGGCATTGTACAAAAAATCGTTCTCAGGACCTTACCTAAAGTGTGTTCACCTCAGCAAAATGGAAGCATTCCTGTTCGAAATGCATGAGGGTGTATGCGGCAGCCATCAAGGAAGAAGATCACTGGCATACAGAGCAATCTCGCAAGGATATTGGTGGCTATACATGCAAGCGGATTCAGAGAAATATGTCAAAAAGTGCGAAAAATGCCAAAAGTTTGCACATCAAATACACCAACCTGCCAGAGAACTTCTACCTCTAACTAGCCCATGGCCCTTCGCAATGTGGGGATTGGACATAGTAGGGCCACTTCCAACAACACCCGGCAACAGGAAGTTCTTCCTTGCAGCAACCGACTACTTCACAAAATGGGTGGAAGCAGAAGCCTTGGCGTCAATCAAGGAAAAAGATGTGAAAAAGTTTGTCTAGCAGAATATCATCACTCGATTTGGCATACCAAAGCCACTGATACAGACAACGGCACTCAATTCGACGGTAGGATTTTCAGGGGCTTTTGTGAAGAGTACAAGATAGAGTTCTACAATTCTACACCAGCATATCCCCAAGCAAATGGTCAGGCAGAGGCATCAAACAAGGTAGTCTTGGATGGATTGAAGAAAAGGTTAGAGAGAGCGAAGGGCAAGTGGGCAGAAGAGCTCCCTCATGTTTTATGGGCTTACCGCACCACACCTCGCCGATCAACAGGGGAAACACCATTCTCCTTAGCTTATGGCATGGAAGTAGTCATCCCATTAGAAGTTGGCCTCCCCACAATTCGAAGCGAGAACTTTGACCCAGACTTAAATGGCGAAGCCATAGCATTGGAGCTTGACCTTGCGGAAGAAAGAAGAGGCAGAGCATTGGTTGACTTCACCTCCTACCAACAAGAATTGTCCAAAAAGTATAACAAAACAGTGCATCCAAGGCAATTCAAAATCGGAGATTGGGTACTGCGCAAAGTAATGGGAAATACCTTGGTACCAGGAGATGGCAAGCTAGGGCCTAACTAGGAAGGACCTTACAAAGTGGTTGGATTAACAGGCAAAGGGGCATACCACTTAGAAGATAAGGACGACAAAGCAATTCCCAGGCCATGGAACACTGCCAATCTCAAGTTATTTTATTTTTAGCTTTTTTCTTTTAAGCATGTGTAATTTTTTACTTTCTCAATAAAACAAGTCGATTCTTTTCAGCATAATTGTTTTCAGTAGAAGGTAACTTTAGTAAGTTAGGAGCATTGTAAACATAGTTGGCCGGAATAACCAACTATGAACCCTTCCTAAGCCCAGGATAAGGATCCAGGCTGCAGGACGTTTGGTTGGAATAACCAAACATTTTATTCTAAGTTGGCTGGAAAAACCAACTTAGAGGTTGGCTGGATTAAACCAACTCTTTGTACTCTTCAGCCGAAGTAAGGGTATGGCTGAAGAGTGGTTGGCTGAATTAAACCAACTCTTTGTACTCTTCAGCCGAAGTAAGGGTATGGCTGAAGAGTGGTTGGCTGGATTAAACCAACACTTAGTACTCTTCAGCCGAAGTAAGTTTATGGCTGAAGAGTGGTTGGCTGGATTAAACCAACTCTTGTTACTCTTCAGCCGAAGTAAGGGTATGGCTGAAGAGTGGTTGGCTGGATTAAACCAACACTTAGTACTCTTCAGCCAAAGTAAGTTTATGGCTGAAGAGTGGTTGGATGGATTAAACCAACTATTGTTACTCTTCAGCCGAAGTAAGTTTATGGCTGAAGAGTGGTTGGCTGCATTAAACCAACTCTTTGTACTCTTCGGCCAAAGTAAGTTTATGGCTGAAAAGTGGTTGGCTGGATTAAACCAACCCTTGATACTCTTCAGCCGAAGTAAGTTTATGGCTGAAGAATGGTTGGCTCGGTTAAACAAAGTTTGTACTCTTCAGTCGAGATAATTATATCGGCTAAAGAGTGGTTGGCTAGCAAGTCAGATTAACCAGTTGAAACCGGAATACGCTATCTCGGTCAAAAATATTGCAAGAAACCATGCTCAAACAGGTAAGCAAACCGAAATTAGAGTTGAGCACAAAAGAAGATTTTTTCATTGAAATGCAAAACAAGTACAAAAGAAGGGCCGCAGCCCAGTTACAAGTCCATAAAAAAAGAGAGAAAAGATAATCAGTTGAAAAGATCATCAATTTCGGCGTCAAACTCAGCATCAGCATCAACATCAACACGAAGACCGGTTTCAGGCGGGAGCTCGGTTTCGGTCACAAGAGTGGTCTCGGTCGGAAGCACGGTTTCACCTGGTTGCTCAATGACCAGGTCTTCCACCGTGGGCTCCGCCCGAACTGTCTGGTCAGCATTGACAACCGGAGTGTCCTCAGAGGCAGAGTCTTCATCAGAGTTTGAGCCTTCAAGAAATTGCTGCTGAATGGCATCAGCATACTCCACTAGGGAGTTCGGTATGAAGTAGGCTGGAGGGTTGAAGACTTCGGTCTGTGGATCGTGACCGAGCTTCTCAACAGCTGCCCTCTAGCCGCACTTAAAGAAAAGTTCCTTGGCGGCTTCACATTGTTGGGTATAAGCGTCCTCTGCCTTCTTAAAGCCTCGCTTTTCGGCTCCTTTTATACCCTCCTTTAGCTGGGTTATCTCGGTAGCTTTCTTCTTTTCAAGCTTCGCCAGTTCGCGCAGGTACTTGTCTTTCAGCTCAATGGCGGCCTTTTGCTTTTCTACTTCGGCCGAACTAACCAGTCCGGTCAGTCGGCCATTCTCAGATCGTAGCTCAGCTATTTGTTTTCTGGCCTCCTCTAGCTCGGCCGTTTTTGCCTCGGCTTCTGCCACGGCTTGCCTTGTTGTTCTCCTAAGCTCTAACACTCTCCTGTGGGTGATGTTGTTTTTCTGAATGGCCTGAAAAAAACATAGACTTCCCTTGAGCCGAAGTGAAAGTTGGAAAACTTAGACAGATAAAAAGGGACAGTGCTACTTACCAGGATCATGGATTTTGTTGAAGACCGGATGGCCTTCAGCTCAGTGTTTAGTTGCTTTTGGTGGTGCTCCATGTCTTTGGGGAGGCATACACTCTTGGCTAGGTTGAAAGCCATCAAGTGATCCTTCTCAGCAACCACTGAGTCGGTATCCAGAATATCTCGGTTCTGGAAGGTAAGGTTGGGAACCCATTTGGAGGTGGCAGCTCGGTCAGAGTGCTCCGGTTGAGAACTTTGTTGAGGGCTTGGAGCAGGGCTTGGTGGCAGAATGGTTTCGTCCTCATCAACAAGTCGTTGCTCGGTTCGGCTAGTCTGGGCACGCTTGCCTGGACGGGATGAGGATGACTGTTGGGATGGAAGAGCAACCACGGTTTCAGTGGTCTGAACAGTTTGTGGTACCTCGGCTCGGTTTGTTGCGGTCAATAGGGCCTTCAATCTGCTCCTTTTTGCCATCTCTTGTTCGGCAGTCAGAGGGACTAGGTTGATTTGTGGCAAGGTGGGGTCCGGTTTCGGGGCGTCTTCTAGGAGAAAGTCGGTCACTTTGGCTTTTCGGCGGCTGCTGTATCTATAAGTCGGTTCGAATTTTAGAAGTTTGGCCCAACTTCTTTCTTTATAACGTAGTGCGGCGCGGAGAGTAGCAAAGTTGGGGTGACTGTACAATGAATAAATATGGGCTGGATCTGCATGAAGAAGACAACTGTTAGCTCGGCTTAAAATTAGAAACCGAAGTAAAAAGAGAAGAATGCAAGGAAACCGAAGTAATTATACCAGGTATCCCTTTGTTCCAGTTTATACGTCGGCCAGGAATTTGGGCTTGATGATCTTCAAAGTTCCTAGACACTCAGAAAAAATCGTCATCATTTAAGTCTTTATCCGGTGTATCCTTAATTATTTTTTCACGCCGGCGGCGAATTCTCAAATAATATACCCATCCATCCTCTTTTGAACCTAAGGAATATTGGTGGAACAGTTCGGCTAGACCGAGGTTTAGACCGGCTTTGCGGTTTAGTTCGGCTATACCCATTATTATACGGTATGAATTGGTGGAAAGCTGGGTTGGGCATAGTCGTGTTTGTCTAAGGAATTCACAAATTAATGGCTGGACTGGAAATCTTAGTCCGGTTTTTATTATTGAAAGGAGGGTAAAAGGTATGAAGCCCTCATTCCCCCATGGTGTGACATCTTTTTTGGCTAAGACAAGTTGTACGTCGTCAGGGATGTTGTAATCCTTACGGAATTTGGCTAGGCCTCCAGGGGTTTCTACCAAAAACCTATACTTCCCCATTTATTTTATAAGTTATAAATAAATTAGTTCGGTCGGAAAATGGTGCTCAGTAGCTCGGTTGAGCGCGCAGAGGAGTACCTGGGCAACCTAAGTCTGCAAAATGGAAAACAAAGGTGTTAAGCACAGATCGTTGACTGTGCTACAAAATCAAAGCAAAGATAAAGAAGTCCTACTTCGGCCTATGGGGGATGCTACAGGGTTTATCTAGGTTCAACAAAGTGCTTGGTAGCTCAGATTGAGCAAGGGGTTTGATAGATCGGTTTGTGTATGGGATTGGTTTTATACGGTTTGAACTACGGGTTTTGTTACCTCGGTCAAACCTATAGGGGCAACTTTCTTAGTTCGGTTTAAAAACTGGGAAAAGCTGGCTTAGCCCCGAAGACTTAGCTCAGTCGAAGGCTAAGGTTTCCAGTTTGCTTAGTTCGAACTTAATTCGGTTCGTTTATCTCGGTTAAAGTAAATCAGAAGATGATGACTTACTGAAACTACTGATATATTCATAAGTTCTAGTTCGGTTATGGTCCGGATAGATCTACATATAGCACAAACAGTATCCTAGTTCGGTTGGGACAAGTTTGTGGATCAAAACAACGTCTGTAGATTGCTTCATGACATTCATAGGGTTTTTATGAAGATTTTTCCCAGAAAGAGCACGAACAGTGTTTTGTAAAAACACGAAACAAACTACAAAGGATTAAACAAAAGCAAAAACAAGGAAAGCAAGGCGGGTTTGAGTTGCTTACCAGGACCAAATAAAAATGTGAGAAATGGCAGCAAAACCACGAAGCTTCTTCGAATGCAGATCAGAGAACTCAGCAAGCTCAGAAGCTCAGGAAAAAGAGGCTCAGAGAGAGGAAGGAGAACAGGGTAGAAAGTGATTCGGGGAAAAAGGGTTTTTTGCTTTGTGTAGGGTTTTTTTTTGGCGAGACTGTTCAAAAAGTGTGAAGTACGAAGAACGGCGTGACAGCTATGCTGGCCAACCAAAGCATGCCACGTGTCGTTAGAAGGACAATCGATTCAGTTTCTGCGACTGAAGGGACGTTTTGACCGGATAAGGGTAGCTCGGTTAAAATGTAGCCCGGCTGGAGTGGCTTAGAGTTCGAGCTCGGTTGGAAAGGCTAAAGGCTTTTTAGCCCGGCTGGGAAGGCTAAGAGTTTATAGCTTGGATATACGGATTGAAGAGAGTTTTTAGCTCGGCTGGTTGACAAGATAATCCCTATCATGCTGTGCAAATGGAATTAAGGGGCAATTGAGAGGGTAATTTATATGGAAAAATTGGGCCGAGCTAGGTAAATGGACCATTGTAGGCCACAGTGCGAAGTGCTGAACGGGGAGAGGCTTCAAAGTTATTTCGGTCTTGAAAGGCTTGATGTTAGTCCGGTCCAAGAACACCTTGAAGGTAGCCCGGTCTCAGATTTAGTCCGGTTATAACGCATTACGGCTAGACCGGTCCGAGCTTTATTATTCGGTGGCTCGGTCTGGAGAACAATGAATGAAAGAACCAAACTAATGTTAGTTCGGCTTACTCTGCGGCTCAATAAAGCCACACTTACTCCGGTCGTGGTAGTCCGGTCGGGGTAAAACCATCTCACTTGGTTTAAGCAGTGAGGGGGGTGTTGAAGGATAAGCATGATCTTTCAGGAATATGAATCCTATGAGGACTCTACATGGAGGAGTGAGAGTCCTACTAGGATTGTGCTACACTAAACCTATAAAAGCTCACAAATATCACCTATGGAGAGGTAACACAACTTTGTTTTCTGAATACACAGAGCTTTTGTCTATTGGTCAAGCTTACTGACTTAGGCATCGGAGAGGTTTCCGGCACACACCCGCCGGCTAGCTCACGTTTGTGTTTTCAGGTGATAAAGCGACGACGTACGGAGGAGCGCAGACTTGATCAACAGGATTATACGAGAAGGTTTATTTCTTTCCCGTACACTGATAAAAGACGCACAACAATTTAGATTTTAGTTATAATATATTTTATTTATTCAGTGAATTTCGAACAAATGTAATAAATTTTTATTTTTATTACTTCAATTATAAAATGTCAACATTTTTTTCAAAATTACATATATTATATGCTAACAATTTAAAAATCTGTTTGACATAATTATAAATAAATTTTTTAAATCCAATTCCGCACATAACACGGATGATATGTAAAATTAAAGTCAATTAATCATTTTATGAACAACTCATTAGAGTCCGCGTATACTTTCTGTGAAGTTAATGGAATTAAAAATCAAATACCTCTGCCATCACATTACATATGAAAAGTATGTAGAATGTAAAAAATGTAGGATTCACACAAGGACTAAAAGGAGTGAATGGGTGGTTCGAATTGATAGTGTTGGGCAAAGAAACTCGTAAAAATCTTACATCAATTCAAACTTATCCAAATTGTGCGGTTTGGTTTGATTTTGTGAATGGCCAGTTTAGTTCTAGTTCTCAAAAGTGAAGAATTGTAGTTTTAGTTCACGATTTTACAGGTGTGTAATATAGTTTTATACATGTTAAAAATCTATCGCTGAATTTCACTGTTGGTAGAAGACCCTTAAGGGTATATAGGGTACTCGCAACACAACCAGAGTTGAATTGCCTAAGGATTGAGTTTGGTCTAGTTAATTTATTTGTAACTTTGAATATTTTTTTTTTCTTTTTCTCAATACTTCATAGGCTTTACAATGAAGAAATCGGGATGGTTCAAAAGTAGCTAGCTCCTTCTTCAACCCTGTTGTTGCTAAAGTTCTGTCCCCAATACTGTCAATGGTGAAATAGAATAAAGTTCAGTGGGTATTAGGATTTAGGAACTCAAAACTCCGAAGGAACCCCAAGCACAAAGTCACAATGCCAAAGAACAAAAGCAGCAACATTATCATTAAGAAACTAGAGTTAAAGAGATGAAGTAATCAAACAACTGAACAATCACACAACACAAGAGCACCCAAGTAATGGGCATACACAATCCTTCAATCAAGGGAAAATCCACACAAGGGCAAGTGCAACATTCACACCAATTATTTCCCTAAAACTTAAGAGGTGTTACAAGAACTTGCACAAAACTAAAATGGAATTACCTCTCAATATTTTTCTGAAAATGCTTCTCTCACTCGCCCAAAACTACACTTTCCAAGCTAGTTGGAGAAAGTTCAACCTGCATTGAGCTTCAAAAGCGTGGCTCTTGAGTACACAAATGCAGAGCTCCATTTTCTTTGTTCTTCTTGACTTGCTTTGCTACTCATCAGAGTGATAGACATGTGAATTCCTTGAGCAGTCTCGAAAGCATGTACCTTCAGCACCAACAAGGATTGAAATACTGCTGCAGACTTGATTTTGAATCTTCGTCGTCCCACTCCAAATCGTTCCACCATTGCAATTCACCTCTTATTTCTTTTATGGCATTTGCATTTTGGGTAGTGAATGGCAACTTCTTGATTTGATTGCAATTGATCACTTCAAGTATCTCTAGATGCTGCCATGACTGGTGTTGTCCGCATAGGGTCATTAATTCGGGAAGATTTTTCAATGTCATTATCCGTAGGTTTGGAACAATGCAACTCGGAACCAATGTCTGGCTTGAAGTAGCATGCTCAGGAAGGTCCTCAGAAGACTGGCTTGAGCTAGCATTCTCAAAAAGCTCTGCAAACTCCCTACAAGAGCTAACGGTGACTTCTTCTAGATTTTTCAAAGTCCCACTAGAAGAGACTAGATATTTTAACATGTTACAACGAGACAAACTTATTTTTCTTAGTGTAGAAAGTCGGAGTTTAAGAAGCTGAGCTAGTTCTGAAACGGACAATAGACACCACACTTCATGGAGAACAAGTTCCTGAAGATTAGGTAAGAGGTCAAATCTGTCATCACCACTTTCTCTTGCCGGTAGAAACTCACCATGGTAATCTGTGATAGCTAGTGATTTCAAACCAATAAAACAGTAACATTCTTTCGCCAAGCCTGCAGGTATCTCTTCTAAGTTTTTACAACAATCCAAAGTCAGATTACTTGCATTTTCCAACAATTGCTTAAGCCAATAATATATTCCATACAAATTAACCCAACAAAGAGTAACCCTCTTTTCCTCATATTTTTTTTGTACTAAAAGTTTTTCATCAGCAAGACCAATGACAAAATGGAATCTTTTTAATCTTTTTATCCAAGAAAGATCTTCAAAGGTGAGATACGAGCTGTTCAGGTTAATGTATAGAGCAATCAATTGGTCAAGGCATCCTAGCTCATCAATTTGTGTTGTTTCCAATTCTTCCTTTGGTCTCTTCCTACCCCACATGTAGAAACTATTTGTCATGTCTATAGTTTCTAAACGGAACAACTGGGATATAATTCCATTTGGAATATGTCTCAAGTGGTGAGTTTCTGATAGATCTAACAGCCTTAGATCGGTTAAATTTTCCATTCCTTCTGGCAATGCCTCAAGATTAGTGGAAGAGCAATCGAGAAATTGTAACCTATGAAGTCTTCCAAGTGGGGGTAATCCTTTGAGGTTCTGACATCTCCGTAACAGAAGAGCCTCGAGTTTATGCAGTTGGATAACTAAAAGAGGTAGTGTATGGATGCGAGTTTCACTAAGATTCAAGACTCTAAGTGCTGGAAATCCAAGCAGGAATCCTTCTGGAACTATCTCAAGAGGAAGATTACCTTGTAGAAGTAGACTTGATACCTTTGGGCATCGTATTGCGCAATCAGGCAACCTTGTTATTTTGTTCTCCATGAAAGAAACTCTATTGAGAGATTCTGACAATTCAGTTTCTGAAATTTGATTCAAACCGATTCCTGACTGAACAAAGGACTTACATGCAATCCACATGGTAACATCACGAACTACGTCATGCATCTTCACAGTGTGGTTGAAGATACCTTCTTCTAGCAAGCAAGAGTCCTTGAGATTTTCAACCAAAGCAATTCCTCTATTCATTGAATCCTCATAGCTTTTTCGTACTACCACTAAACCTTCCGCAATCCAGCATTGCACAAGTTCCCTTACTTCAATTGAAAAGTCCTTTGGATATAAGGAGCAATACAAAAAACAAGATTTGATATCCATACCTTGGAAAAACAATGAACCGTAACTCCATTTGAGATGCCTGTACACCTTATACTCAATTCCTTGGATGCTAGGCACAGACATTTCCAAAGCATTCAAGGCATCGTTCCGCAATGTCTCCGTTATCTTCCCCCTCATGGAAGCCCCAACAATGCTGATTGCTAAGGGCAATCCACTGCATTCTTTGCTAACTTTCCTTGCAATTGGTTCAATATGTGGTAGGGTGGCTACCTTCCCGGCATTTTGAGTAAACAGTTGCCAAGATTCTTCCTCGCTTAGAACATCCACTTTAACATCTATATCCATCTTCATCTGCCGACATACATCCAAAGATTGAGAGGTCAGTATTACTTTGTTTCCCATTTGAAATTCTGGTTGTGCTTGTGGGACACCTAGATAATCCAAATCAATTGCCTCCCAAACATCATCTAGAATGAGGAGGAATCTTTTCTCCCTTTGAAGTCGTTCATGAAGTCGGCTTGCTGTACTCTCCATGCTTTCCCCTGCTTTTACCACCAAATTCAATCTTTCCAGGAGTTGTGTTTAGAGCCTTTTCAAGTCCAACTCCTTGGAGACGGTGACCCATATAATGATGCTGAAAGGTTGAGCAGAAGAAGAAGCAGTCTCGAGCTGGTTGTTCAAGTTCTTGACTAGAGTAATCTTGCCAACTCCAGCCATACCCCAAACGCCGATCTTACTTGCACCATCATCATCATTCAACAAATTCATAACCTTCAATAAATTTTTGGAAGCTGTCGATTGTCCAATGATTGAAGGCCCCGGGATGTGCTCAACTATTTTCACTTGGCAATTTTCAACCACCATGCTATTAGAAAAAAACTTGACGGCTTCAATGAGTCTTCTAACCTCGATGATGCTCTTGTACACTTTTTCACCCAGTGTACAGCCAAGGCAGCAGCAACTTGGAGTTGTTGGACAAAGGTTACCTTGTTGTACGTGTGCTTCTATTGAATTCACTTCCTTGTTGATGGCTTCAAGCTCTTCAAGCCACATCGTCACTGCTGGTGCAGCAGCTACCTGGCCTCTTCTCTTCTCAGCTGCCTCGATCTGTTCTTTCACGGTGTTTCCAAGATTTGTTAGTTTTCCCATTTCCTTGTTGAGTTTTTCGAGGTTTGATCGGAATCTGATCCTACTCTTCATCTTCGGATAGATAGCACCTAAAAGTTTACCAACGGCAGCAAGCCCTCCGGCCAAAGAAGCCAACAACGCCATTTATTTATTGATCGCGTAACGTTTTACAAACCCTCAGTCAGGCTATCAGGTACCGTTTGTAGATTTGATTTTGAAGGAATTTTCTGGATGAGTAATGGTAGGTATCATGAAAAAAAATTTATGAAAATAATCATGAAAGATTTATGATTACACTTATTTAAAATAAAGCACCACACACTAATCAAGATAATTCAAGAATCACAAATCTTTCATAATCATTTTCATGTAAAAAATTTCATCATCCCTAACTTTTTTTTTTTTTCTGGATTTCTCAGTCAGCCAATTCCATTTCCAACTACTTTTTCTAGGCGGCATGCTATGTAGCTGGTGGGCCATTTCATTTCATTTCATTTCCAAGAACTTATTTATTTATCACCAAGCACTACCTAAAAGATATTGAAGCAAAACAAGTTTTTAATTATTTATTTATTTGTTACACAAGTATGCTTTGATATATTTAATTTTTTTTTATAAATAATATATACAAATAATTTTACAAAATGATGGTTTGAACTATTATGTCATCAATGCATTATTAAATGCAATTATCCAAATATATATATATATATATGTATATTTAAAATATTTACAAAAGCATGAGACACATTTTCAAATTATTAAATAAATTTTTAAAAAAAACTAAATACTTTTAATTTTTACTTTTTAGTTATCTTTTAATTTGAAAAGAAAAAATATCAAGTAGGAGCTATAAAAAGTGATTTAAAGATCATGAGACAGAGCATTTTCTCTTGTTTTTTCTGGCTTTCTGCCAAGACCAAAGCCTTTTCTTCATCTTTTTTGTGAGGTCCACCAATCCTATGAGCTCTACCAATAAGTCAAGAAAAACGCCTAAAATGACGAATGAGTCATTAGTTATCAATCTCAAGCCCTCATTTAAAATTAAGAGTGGTATTATATATCTCTTTAATATGTCACTTCTATTTTTATTTCTACTGAGATAGAAGGGAGAGAATAGAGAGAGACAAAAAAAAATAAAACATAAGGAGTGAGATCTCTTTCACGAATCTACATCATTAGAGATGGATTAAGAATACTCAATTAAAGCTCCCAAATATTTTTTTTAAATTAAAGTCAATTAATCAATTTATGAACAACTCATTAGAGTTTGCAGTTTTCTTTTTCTTTTTTTCGTTTTTTTGGCAGTGGTAGTGGTTGTTTACTTGATAACAACCAGGACGAGTGTTTAATTGATTGGGCCTTTTACATACTGGACTAACACCCAAGCCAATCCTTTTTATGAAAAGATCATAAATAAATAAAAATTTGAATATTGGACCGACTCGTGCTCCGGCCCACAAGCAACAACCCATTATTAACTTACATGCATTCAAAAACATCTGACAACAAATGGACTTTCAGTCCCATTTAACAAAAAAATGGAATCGAGAGATTTAGGAAAAGATTTAAAAAGAAAAAAAAAAAGATATGTAAAATTAAATAAAATATATGTATATTTTATTCAAATTTTACTTACCTTTTCTATTTTTCTTTCTAAATCTCTCATCAAATCTCCCAACCAAACACAGCATTAAACTCTCAATGAATGGACTTACCTATTAGGAAATACTAAAATACAAAAAAACAAAAAAATATATATATATATTATAAAATATATGTCCTGTGTCTAATAATATATATATATATATATTTTTTTTTTTTTGTATATTTTTTTTTTTATACAAAAAAATACTTTTTTTTATTTTTTGTTGGGGGTGTTTGGGAACCTAACTTCAAGGCTGAAAAAAAAAAAAAAAAAAACCCTCTAAACCAATGGTAAAAAAAAATATACATAAATAAATAAATAAAAAGCCCGGTAAAAGTCATTTTGTCATCAGTGTAGGCCTGACCTACCCACATCCTTGTGACAGGTTGGTAAATTATAATTCTGCCCCTTTTGATTAATTTTGAAAAATGTGAAATTAGAGACAAATTTGTCATTTTAACTTCAAACATCATTTTAACACATTTTTTAATACACTAACTCGAATAAAAATTCATCCCATCTTTCCAAATATAAAAACTAAAATAGCCTACTAAAATAGCTAAAAAAAATCTCATCAAAAGGCCAAGACGTGTACGACTATTTTTCTTGTTCTTGTAATATTTATGTCCAACTTGATGGCTTTATAAATTTGTATTGTAGTCTCATTATTTTGTTGCCTAGCTCTTTTGTTTCAAAGGGGATTTTGACATTTCAACCTTTAAATTTGATTAAAACCAATTTGTGACCCAACAAATGACTTAATCCATTCTCCAAAGAGGATGCAATTCATGTATCATGTTCATATCCCATTGCTTGTTTGACTTTGTTGATAAATATATATTATGCATCAATGTATTTCTTTTATCTTCTGTGATCACCTAAGTTCTGCTAGTTTTGAGTTTTTTTTTTATTATTTTAAACTTAACGTTTGATAAGAATATATATAAATAAATAATTATCTCATCATTAGGCCATCCCTTGATCTTTTATTTTATTTTTATTTTTGTGAGTTAGCAATATTATTTAGACACAAAAATTGATTGATTGATTGGTGGCAACAACCAATTAGAACTTAAATATGTATTTTCAAGACTAATTTTTAGTTTCATTTTTCTTTGAATTAGCTGATCACAAGGGCTTCTTTTTTTTTTTTTTTTTTAACGTTCCAATCACTTCACCTTTTTATTTTATTTTTTATTTTGAGTCAACAAACCAAAGGGATAAAATTTGTACACATATATATAGATTGAGAAACCACAAGCGTGACATCTTTAGTTGCAATTTGCAGAGTTAAGTTAAGTTGTTTGCTTCAAGAACTATTAGATCATGATGTAACCTACAACCTTTGATCTTGAGATTTTGATAAAGACGATTATAACCCCTGAAGGAATTTCAATTTACAAAAACACATAGGCCTAAAACACCTTTCTCATAAATATTGACTTTGTTCAAACATGTCAATTACAAAAAAATTAAAAGAAAAATAATACTAAAAGTAGTTTGATCCAAATGAGACTCTAAGTTCACAAATTGTAATATCAAAAGAAAGAAGGCGAAAAGTCCTCGTTCAGTACAGTCTCATTAGCCAAGTAGTAAATTAAGTAATGATAAGCGTCTTAAGAATTGTACAAATCATGAGTTTCAATTTGATAAAACGTTTGATCTCTTTATGCTGTGTTTGGTTGGAGGATTTGAGGAGGGATTTGGAAAAGAAAATGGAAAAGGTAGGTGAAATGAGAATAAAATATGACTAAATTTTACATAGTTTCACACACCTTTTCTCTTTCCCTTTCCAAATCCCTCCCCAAATCCTCCAACCAAACACAGCATTAAAGTCATCAAAAGTTGGTACTCAAGAATACTTATAAAATATATAGAAGATAAAAATGGTGGGAAAAAAAAGAAGTAGGATCACCTTGAACAATTCCATGTCAAATTTTAATCAAAGCATCATAGTTCTACACTTGGTATAAAGTGTCCATATATCCAAAAATAGATACAACAATGTTTCTATAACTAATTTTCCTTTTTCTTTTTGATGGGGAACTAAATATCTATTTTCAGGTCCTCAAAATTTTACCTGAAGGTCGAACAAAAAAATAGTTGGTTTATTAATAAGGATGCTAATTGAACCTTTTTTTAGGATAAATTATATTGATATTAAAAGTTTAAAAACATACAATAAATTATAAATGTGACAAAATTACATTAATTTCTCTTTTTCTAAGAAATATATATATATATATATATATATTAGTATGTAAGAGATGATGACTATATTTTTCATTCATATGATTTGATGATAAATGAATAAAATGTTATATAAATTTAAATCTTAAAAAAATACAAAGAAGCGTATTCTATTTTTTTTTAATATAAATTAGTATATAATTATTCCTTTTTTATTATAACAAAATGTATGTCATTCCATTACATTATAAAAAATATAATAAAAAAAGGGATTTGTGGGGCTTGCTGTGCTGGGTGCAAAACAGGCACTGTTGTGCGGACTTATTTTGGGATTCATTTTGATAATTCGAACCGTTCACATTTTAGAATACATTGAGTAGAACATACTTGTAAAAAATTAAATTAATCGGATATTGTTAACTCTTTTATCCACTCACATTTGTATCTTCAAAAATAAATGACATTATGATTTAAAATATTAAAATGAATACAAATGTGAATGGATAAAAAAGTTAACATATCCGATTAACTTAATTTTTTATAAATATATTTTACTCAATATATTCTAAAATATGAATAATTTAAATTATCAATACGAATTCCGAAATAAGCTCGTAAAGCCGCGCAATGGTGCCCGTTGTGCTGGGGACAGCAGGCACCCAAATCCTTAAAAAAAAACATGGACTGTACCAAACAATAGGCTTTATATTCATTTTTCCAAACGAGTCGTCATTGACTAAGGAATTTGATTTAAAAACTAGCAAAAAGAGCCCTTACGAAAGATCGAAAATTACAATTATAACCATTAGGATCAGCACAACCCAAATTGTTAATAATAATAATAATAGAGACAAAATATAATTCGGCCTGTAATTTTCGCTCCAACAATAACCAACAACCGAGTCCGAACCCCACCTCCCCCAGTCTCCTTTCTTTTTCAGGGATTTGGATCCTTTGTCCCTACTTTCTATCTCAATCATTGTCTTATTTATTTATTTATTTATTTTTAAATATTGTCATACTCTCAAATTTCGAATAATTCGATTAATTTACCTTTTATTAATTAAGAAACTTTCAAAGTTAGTTTTAAAATTTTGAAATTTTGATGATGTGGCAATACTAAGCCCAAACACAATCCTTTGGAACCGAAAAACAAATTAAACAGATCATTTTTTTACCTCTCAATTACCTAATAAAAGTTTCACTACTAAAATTTTTGGTTATGTCATTGGTTCGAAACACTACTTAGATAATGTCATTGTAGGACTACTACATATTTTTCGAGTAATTATTCATTAGTCCTTGAGCATCATATGTCAATGCATATGTAATGCTTCAAACCAATCACATAGCGAAACATTTTACAAAATGAAACATAGTGACTCAATTTTGTCAAGTAACTAAAAAACAAATGATGACCTAACTTGTTACGATTTTTCGTTTGCCTAGTACAGCTTATTAAAAACTAAAATCAAAAAATAAAAACTAGAAGTACTTTTCACCCAACTTGCAGATATTTATTTTTTTAAAACTTATTTAATTTATTTTTACCTGATAAATTATAAGCAAATATTGCACCAAATAGTCCAAACTCAGATTCTCAAAACCAAACAAGTTATAAACAGCTCAAATAAATTGCACCAAACAACCTACTGCCACAAGGTACTCCACAAATATTAAATAATTTTTTATAATTCTCCCATGGTCAGAGAGAGAGAAAGAGAGAGAGAGAGAGTCATTGTCCATTTAGAAACGCTGTATGCGTCAAAGCCCAAACGCATAGCATGTTTTTCAGACGTCAAGTGGTGGAGGCAAAGCCAAGCAAACACCAAACAACGCCCTCTCATCTATATTTTTCTCTTTCTTTCCCTCTCCCAACTCCAAACTCCAACTTCCCTTCTTCAAGACCAAGCCATACTCTCTGAATACCCCTCAGAAAATGAAACAAATAAATTCACACAAACCCACCCCTTTCTCAGTCCCAAGTCTCTTTCCCTCAAACAACCCCCTTCTTTACCATTTTAATATAAATCTCCTATACAAACACCCTCACACACATAACCTAAATGCTAAGCAAAAGGTTAGGTAACAGATAGCAACCCTAAACACCTCCTTCCCAAACCCCTTCCCTTTTACTGCTGCTCTCTCCCTACATTCCTCTTTGCAATTCAACTCACTTCTTCTTTGGGTTATTGCCAACTTAACTCTCCTATTGAGCCAGCTATCAACAACGAAGAATCCGAGACTAGTTTGCTTCGTTTTCTTGTTCTTTTGTTTGTTTGTTCTTGTTTTGTTTGGAATAATGCAGCTTCACATATCGCCAAGTTTGCGGCATGTCACGGTTTTGCCGACGAAAGGGGTGAGAGATTTTATCAAAGTGAAGGTCGGGTCGAGAAAGTTTTCATATCGCATGGTTTTCTATTCGCTTCTGTTCTTTACATTTCTTCTCCGGTTTGTGTTCGTGTTAACGGCTGTGGAAAACATTGATGGACAAACCAAGTGTTCTACTATAGGTATGTTCTAAACCATAGTGTTCCTCTCTCTCTTCCTTCCTCTCTCTTTCTCTATATCTATCTATTGGAAAAATATGTTCAGATCCTAACCTATAAAACACATACACTTCAAAACAGATGCCGTGTTGACGACATATGGGACATCAACAGCCGTCGACGTGTCACGTGACGTGTTAATTTTGTTAATTATATTTTTTTTATGAGACAAGTTGAGATATACGTGTTCTTTGTTTGGACACGTCTCATTTGAGATCAAAGTAAAATATATGAAAACACAAAGAAAAAACATTAAAATACACTAAGTATATATTGGTATTTCTTCTGATATCTCTGTTCATGGCGTATACTTATTCTTTCCTAGTTTTTTTTTTTTCAAAATGAGTGTTCCGTGTCTATGCCAGTGTCGGTGTCCGTAACCGTCCTTGTTAGAACCTAACTAACAAAACTTCAGTTTCCAAGAAAACCACTTAATAAAAAATGAGAAGCATATGTCAGTTAAGAGTATAAAATATATAGTTGAAGAAAGAAAGATATACCTAGTAATATATTCATAGTTAAGATAAATATTCAAAAAACAAGTACTTAATAATTCGGCATCAATATAGCAGTACGTTTCGTCCGCTCAAACTTTTAATTTTCAAAATGATTACTTGTAATGTTAGATTATGATTATCCCTAGGCGTGTCTTATTATATATTCATCTAATTAAGAAAATTAAACATAATATCAATACTAACAAGAGGAATCTGTTAGGTAACATCATAGTATAATTTATGATCAATAGTCTACAATCTGACTAATCAAATGAGAAATTCAAAGAAATCACATATAAAAAAAAAAAAACCTGAGTTATATTATATATATATATATATGAATTATCTGATCATGTTTGATACCCATAGCATGGCTGAATAATCTGATCAATCAACAAGATAGTGTACTGTGAATGCATGAGAAAATTGAGAATGGATGGTGTAGAAATATTCACCTGTAACTTTTCCTTCCTCGTTATGAGATGTTGTCAAAATAAATCAACATCCATGTCGAACACCTGCCATTTAGACAGAGGGTCGTGTAGGATATGTGTATCATATATGTGTGTTTAACATAATCACTATATGTATCATTGTTGTATAATTAGAAGTAAATTGAGTAATACACCTTTTTAATATTGTATATTACATATAATACTATAATTCTTTGTATACAGAGCAGTATTCATATGTATATGTGGGTGAAGCATAAAAAATTGTAAATCTAAAATTTGCTAGCGTTTAAGCAAAAAGACTAAGACAACTGTATGACTCTCAAAAGTCCAGTTTTCTTAATAATTTCTAATTCAACTACAATTTTCCCCCCCATAATTATAGATTCTGAGACAATTTTAAATTTGATGTAATGATGTTAGGCTGCTTGGGGAAAAGGCTAGGACCAAGGATCTTGGGAAGAAGGCTTGAGTCAACTGTAATCTCTTCACTCTGTTCTCCTTTTATCATCTTCGAAAATCACAATTTATGTTCTCATGTTTTTCATGTGTAGCATAATTCAACACATAATTCACCCAAAAAAAAGTATAATTCAACACACACACACAAAAAAAAAAACCGAAATCAAAAACAAAAAAAGGTTTAAATTTCTTTGCTTTTGAAAGGTCCCACAAGTAATCTACCAAGTTTTAGAAGCACCTGTGAGCGAAGAAGAACAAATACGAGGAACTGACGAATTAATTCCACAAACATTGGAAGATTTTGTTGCGGAAATGAAGGACACTAGACCAGACGCCAGGACATTCGCTATTCGACTCAAAGCCATGGTACCTCTCTCTCTTTCTCTCTCTCTCTCTATATATATATAATTGCATTGGCTGAACATGAAACTCTAATAAAATCTCTCCCTGTCCATTTGGCACACAAGAAAAGAAAAGAAAAGAAAATTGATTGTAGTTCTCACCTCTTGTTGGATAAATATGAGAGGAAAATGACGAGAAAAGAAAAGAAGATTACTTTTCTCTTTCTCATCATTTCACAACATTTCTGAACTAATAAGCAATCAAACATGAAAGAAGGGACATGACAATCCTACTTCTCTCATCAAATCGCTCAAACCAAACAAGCTGTCTATTGATCTGATGAACTGACTCACACATCTCTTGAATTTCCTTTAAGGGAAAAAATGGTGAGAAAGGAAGACAATTTTTCTTTCTCATCATATCACCCCATTTCTGACCTAATAAGCAATCAAACAGAAAAGAAGAGACCTGATAATCTTTTCTTCCCATCCAATCACTTACACAAAAAAGACTGTCTATTCGTCTGATTGACTGACTCACACACCTCTGAATTTCCCTCAGGTCACCCTCCTTGAACAGAGGACTAGAACAGCCAAAATCCAAGAGTTCCTTTACCGCCACGTAGCATCCAGCAGCATACCGAAACAGCTCCACTGTCTCGCTCTAAGGCTAGCCAATGAGCACTCAACCAATGCCAATGCCCGTCTCCAGCTCCCCTCACCGGAATTTGTCCCTGCTCTCGTCGACAACTCCTATTTCCACTTCGTGCTCGCCTCCGATAACGTCCTCGCAGCCTCAGTTGTTGCTTCATCTCTTGTTCACAACTCACTGCACCCCAAGAGGGTTGTCCTTCACATAATCACCGATAGAAAGACCCTTTCGCCAATGCAGGCTTGGTTCTCATTACACCCTTTGACGCCTGCCATCATCGAGGTTAAAGGGTTGCATCATTTCGATTGGTTTACAAAAGGGAAGGTCCCAGTGTTGGAAGCCATGGAAAAAGACCAGAAAGTTCGGTCACAGTTCAGAGGCGGGTCTTCGGCTATTGTGGCAAATAATACTGAGAAACCTGTTGTCATTGCTGCCAAGTTGCAAGCACTTAGTCCTAAGTACAATTCGCTAATGAATCACATTCGAATTCATCTACCAGAGGTATGTAAATCTCAAATATCAAGGACTTCTACACTTCTACTATGCCAACTTATTCTCGGTGCATACATTTTTTTTTTTTTTTTGCAGTTGTTTCCTAGTCTGAATAAGATAGTGTTCCTGGACGACGATGTTGTGGTTCAAACTGATCTTTCACCTCTATGGGACATTGAAATGAATGGAAATGTAAATGGAGCAGTAGAAACATGCAGGGGAGAGGATAAGTTTGTGATGTCAAAGCGGTTGAAGAGTTATTTGAACTTTTCTCATCCCTTGATATCAAAGAATTTTGACCCCAATGAATGTGCATGGGCATATGGCATGAACATTTTCAATCTAGAGGCCTGGAGGAAGACGAATATAAGCGAAACATACCATTACTGGCTTCAACAGGTAAACAACCTAATAATTTTTTGAATGCCAAGGATATAGAATAAACATGTTAATTCTTACAGCTAAATTGTCTAACAAATCTTTTCTTTTTCTCGGCACAGAACTTGAAATCAGACCTAAGTTTGTGGCAGCTAGGGACATTACCTCCAGGTCTAATAGCATTCCACGGTCATGTCCAAACAATTGACCCCTTCTGGCACATGCTGGGCCTAGGGTACCAGGACAATACAAGCATCACAGATGCTGAAAGTGCTGGTGTCATCCATTTCAATGGCCGAGCAAAACCGTGGCTCGATATAGCATTCCCACAACTTCGGGCACTATGGAGCAAGTATGTGAACTTCTCTGATAAGTTCATCAAAGGTTGTCATATCAGGGCATATTAGCATGGATTTTGAGAGGAATTTGTTCCCCGTATTGATGATAAATGCACTTGCATATGAACAACCAAAAGCAAGAGAGAGGCCCTGCAAATTCAAGATGCGAGATGATAACAGCACTAGGGTTTAGGGTTTGGAGTTCTGAGTTCTTTATAATATATTTCTTTTATTTTTATTTTTTTATAAAAGATTATAGTTTTTCAACCTTTCAGTTTTCATGCGAGTTATAGATAATAATACTGTAAATAAACTTAATGTCTCCAAATGCATGATGGGAGACACCCTCATTTTTGTTACCTCCATAAGAACTACAACGTTAAGAACATGAGATTTAAGATATCACCAAATTTCCAAAGGAGGAAAAAAAAAAAGGAAAAAAAAGAAAGAAAAACAAAATGAAGGGGAAGAAACAATGACAGGACTGATGTATTTTCGCAAACTTGCAATGAAATCTACATTCTTTTACGTCTGGCCTATAATCCATGATTGATACTCTTTTTAGTGATGTTGCAATGTATAAAGCAACAATCAGGGCATTTCTATGAATAACTTGACAAAAAAGGAAAACAATACACACACAGTGAAGTACTTATTGAAGAGTTCTAAGCCTTTTTTCTATAGATTGAGCTCAGAAATTTGGTGGTAATATTGGCTTCAAGGATTGAAGATTATCCATGTTCATCATACATAGATACACTTCAGAATTCTATTGGTTTGTATGCAATTTCTAAGTCATTATTCTTTTTTGGTTTTGATTAGGCTTCTATTGGATATAGTTTTTGACTCGGATAAATTTTACCATCTCCAAAAAATGTTACAAAATGCTACAAAATGCATTATAGCATCTTAAATTCAGGGACAGATCAGGATTCTACATTTGGGGAGACAGAAGCACATGTAAATCCTAATCAAGAAAATTTTCCCAAACAACTACAATATCTATCTCAATCTTTGGGTGCTCTTGACCTAAGTTACCTCACATTCACTTTAATTACGCCATTCAATTCAAGTTGCAAAACAGACATAGTCTAATACATAGGTAAATGAATCCTCAATCTTATAGATGTAGACTGAAAGATCAATGCAAGCAGAAGAAAAGATATTCACCCAAACAAAAAAAGCACAAGAAAAGATAGGAATGCTCTATATTGGCTTGTTTTAGATGTGCATATATTAAATGTTTATAGTATGCGTGTGGATGAGAGAGATGGCGAGCACCTTCAAATTTTCCCGTCATAGCTTCCCATTGTTCTTTCTTTACCAGTTTTTTTTCTTCTTCTTCTTGTTCCTCAAAGTAATACAATTTTTTTACCGAACAATCAATTAAATGCTATACAGGGTTACTAACAGTTCAGTGCAACTGCATTCATTCAGGCATTTCAACAAAAAGTTTGTCAAAAAAAAAGAAGGAAAATTTCAGATGTTCAATTGGACTCACTTTTTACCGGTCACATTCGACACCAAATCCTTCAAAAACTTTGCAGACTTCGTAACAGGCGAATTCATAGCCATTAAATTGTACAAAACATTCTCAACTTCCATGATTGATGGCCGTGCTTTGAAACTTGAAACCACTTTCAGTTCTCCTTCTTCTTCTTCAACAAACACATTCCATTTCTCACCACTCAAAACCCCATCTCTAACACACTTGAAGATCACACCTTTCCTCTTACTCAAAACCCCTCTCACCTCCAACCCCATGAATGAATAAACCACCTCAAACGAGCCCACAAACCCACCCAACGCACCAAAACTGCTCTCCTCCTCAAACCCCCATCTGGGATTGAAAATCACCACTGGCTTTGGGTACAAACTGTCAGCAACCCTTTTCATAACTGCCAATTCTGAAGCCTCTGGCGCCATAAACACTGCCACCTCAGCAGAATTCAGAACTCTGGTATCATCATTGGTGGTAATTGATGAAATGTCAAAGTGTTCAACCAAATTTGATGAGAGAGACTCAAAGGCTTCAATGGCAGCTTCTGTTAAAGAAGGATTTTGCCACAAGATCATAATCTTGACAGGGAAGCCTTTTCTTCTTATGGGTATTTCTCCAAACACCTCGAGAGCAAGTTGGGACAGCGAGGCTGGCGAGTCATCCACGAGGGGGATTTCGACTCGGAATCTCGGTTGCTTCAGTTTCTTGACTTTGCCGGCGAGTTTGGGGTTGTTGAGAGGCTTTGATAGGGTGGTTGAGAGGGAGGTTTTGGCTTGGAGGATGGCTTCTTCTTTGGAGGTGGGTGGGGTGGAGGAGGAGAGAGAAGATTTGACGACGGATGGAGGACGGACTTTTGCTCTGTGGAGGGATTTTGAGGGGAAGATGGAGAGATTGGAATGGTGATTCTGGTTTTGTGTAGAGAACGGAAGAGATGGAAAAGGAGTTGTAGTTTGATGTTGCAATTGGAATGAATGCTTTGAAGTGTGGATAGTTTGTAAGTTGAATTTGAGGAGACTAGAAGCCATTTTTTAACTTCAAGAGAAAGTAGAAGAGAGAGTAGTTTGAGAACCAAGTTGAAGATGCATGAACGGATAAGAATTGATTTTTTTTCCTTTAAACAAGACAAAAAAGATGTTTGTGGCGTGGGTCCTGCTCTTGAGTCCGGATCCCCTGTTGAGGAGGGTCCTTCATTTCCTGAGCCGTTGGTCATCCAACGACTGAGATAAAAAAAAATAAATAAATAAAAATCAAAAATCAAATGTTTTCCATCTCCTGCCCAAAACAAAAACACATCTCAGAGGCTATACATTGACGAATTCACATACACTCTCAGTTTCACTCAGCCGCTCATCCACCGAACCCATCCTCACCGGCGAACCGGCGACCAGTCCCGACGGTGATCAGCCGCCGTCTCGACGAGATGAAGGTGTCGAAAGTGAGAAGGTGAAGAAGAGAGGTTGTTAGGGTTAGAAGAAAGTGAGAGAGGTCGCGAAGATGATGAAGAGAATGAAGGAGGAGATGTGTAGTAGTAAAAGTAGAAAGAAACAGAAGAGGCCATTGGCTTGCTTTGCTTCAGGCCAAACCCAAAATGTTAAGACCGATGGAGGAGAAGAGGAAGAAGAAAACAGAAGATGCACCTGGTTCGCTAGTGAAGATGAGGATGGGTTCGACAGAGAAGAGTGCTGTGTGCTTCGTGAGAGTGAGTGACAGTGAATCTCTGAGCTGTGTTGTTGTTTTCTTTGGGCGGGAAGTCGAAAACATTTCATTTTTTATTTTTATTTTATTTTTTTTTTTTTTATCTCAACCGTTGGATGACCAACGGCTCAGATGAGCCGTTGCCCGCAGGAAATGAAGGACCCTCCTCAAGGAGAGGATCCGGACTCCCTGCTCTTAGATTGATTATCAGTAGTGAGTGGGGGCCCGAAAACGGGACGCCCCGAATGTCCTTAATTTTTTTTTTTTTTTCAGCAGAAGAAAGGAGAAAGACGAAGAAGAGAAGGAGAAGGAGAAAGAGAAGGAGGGGGGAGGAAAGACTGGAAGGGGCCTAAAAAATAGAAGAGGGGGCGGAGGCGAGGCAGACGCGATCGGCGGAGGCGACGCGATCGGCGGCATCGGCGGCGATCAGCGACGGGCTTCTCCTCTCTCTCTTTCTCTCCCTCTTCCTCTACAACAGAGGTCGAAAATGGCAGAAAAAAAGGAGGAAAAAAAAAAAAACGAAACCCCAAAACGATGTCATTTTGGGGTTTCGAGCCTTCGAGCCTGGGGAATTTCGGGCCCTCAAGCATTTTTCATTGACTATCGTTCTGATTTAACTTAAAGAGTAATCTAGAGATACTAAATTTTCTATTAAATATGCAACTAAATATTTTACGTACATGTGGGATTTGTAATTTTGTGAATTTTACACACATATGAAATATTTAATTATTTATTTAATAAAAAATTTAAAATTTATAATATTTTTCTTAACTAAATTTATAAAAAAAGATTTACCATCGAGACACCAATAATGTCATGACATATGCCTTAGAGCATCTCCAACCCAATCCTCTCATCAAGAGAATAAAAATAATTTTTTTTATTCAAAAAGTAAATATACAGTATGTCACTATTCATTCAAACTCTAATCACAAATCTTCACAACCCTTCATTTTCTTCCGAATTTGGTGTCACTAGACGTTCGTCAGGAAGTCCGGCCGGTCAACAATAATTTTTTTATTTTTAACTTGTTGGGTATTTTTTCTTAAACATTAATCATCATTTTCTTCTCTAAAAATTTCTCTTGAAAATATTTTCATCAAAAAGTAAATAATTTTTGTTCATTAACAAATATTTAATTTTGAAATTTTTGTAAAATATATATTATATTCATTTTAAAGGTATAATTTCATCCCTTTTAATGATGTCAATTTGTTAAAAATTAAATTTACATATTAAAAGTTATTTGTAATATAATAAATAAATATAGAATAAATAGTGTTATAGAGATGACCCTTCATTTTTCATACTCCTTTCAGATTTGAAGGATGAAACATCTATCCTCCCAAGTGGAAGAGGATATAGAGGATGGGTTTGAGTGAATTTTTTCACAGGATCCTCTATATTTGAAGATATAGAGCCTCCATTGGAGATGGTCTTAAAAGACATACAGATACTTTGTCGTTGTGCATCTAAATTTTTTGATAATTTAATGAATGAAAAAAAAAAATTTAATTGAATTTAAAATTTATTAAATTTGAAAATTGGTTGAAAATTTTAACAGTTGTTTAACAATTAACAATATGAAGAAAAATAAAATGCAAGAAAAAATTTCAAACTACTCTGAATTGTATATTTTGTATAATGAAATAAGTATGTACGAATAAAATTCCAATGAAATTTACAAGCCCATACAAAACCTAATTTACCGGTTGAGCAATTTTTCCTTCTCAAAAAATGGTTGAGCCATTTATCTTACAGAACACTGCAAGCCGACCTTCTATGTAAAAAATTCAATTTTTTTAATAATTAAGGCTAGGTTTGGCATTTTAAAAAAAAATCAAAAAGTTACTATCTTATTTAAGTCACATTATCTCTCTACCACATCACTTCAAACCTAACTCATACTTTATAAAAAGTCAAAAACTACATTTATTTAGATCATCCCAAACAACTCCCACGTGTCCAAATCAATTTGCGCACCAACTAATCCCCAAACCCTAAACTATAAACCATATGATTAAAACAGATTTGTCTTTAAAAATATATATATATATATAATCTCTAAATCATAGTTGTCCCTTTTTCTTTTTCTTTTTTTGTTGAAAAAGGGGGCATGAAGAGCAAGTCATGCATATATTCTGCACTTCGCAAGGTATTTCCCCTGCAAAAAGATGCAGTTTTTTACATTATTGGAGACTGAAACCCCCTTTGATTGCCAAAGCCAAAAAATATAAGTAGCCAGATTTAATTCAACTAACATTTACATATAAAATCCCGCATTAACTAGTGCCAATTCCGAACTAGCATTCAAGTGTTCAATCAACAACGAAATCCACTTACATACTTCACCGAAAACTACTAATAAAGCCAACAGCGTTCACAAATCAAATGGGCAGCATTCGAGGTACAGTGCAAAATCAAAAACCATTTTAGGCTAGGGCTCCAATTAGGCAACTGGTGGGCGGAGCACGTGATCCTGAGAGGTGTCCACAGAAGCAGGTGGCATGAACTGCCACATGGCGACTCCAGGGTAACTAATGATAGGCACCAATTTGTTGCCCCCAGCTTGGCCTTGAGCAGCAAACGCTGCGGCTGGGATTGCAGGAGGTGGAGGCATGAACCCAGGTTGGACATTCACTGTCTTTAGTTGTTGCTCCAACCTCTCTTTCTCAACCTTTAGCCTTTGCTTCTCATCACGAAGCTCATTCTTCTCTGCCTAGAAAAGTAAAAGGACAACTTATTACAACAGGCATAAATACAAATCGCCAAGAGGCTGAGGAAGAATATTCACCTTCAACTCTTTGATCTTATCATGCAGACTCGAATTCGAATCCTTCAACTTTTGAGCTTCACTCCTTAACTGTGTCACCATACGAACAGCATCAACCAAAATAGCAGCCTTGTCTGTTTTGGGAGGCCTTCCAGGCTCAAGGATAGATCCCAATTCCATAAACCTAGGAACACGAAATTGGTTATAAAATAGAGAGAAAAAGAGAGAGAGTGATAAAGAGTTCACATGCGCACTTGTCATTGAGCTTATCCCTCCGCAACTTCTCCCTGCATGCTTTGGAACTTGATGCACCACACGATTCGGGTCTTGCCCTGTAACAAGAAATATGAAAGGGTGAGGAAAAGCTGAGAGGAGGGATTAACATTCGTTATGTACCCAAATTGCAGGTTTCTTCCACCTCTAGCCATATTGTTTTCACATTACATAGATAAAAGAATAGAGTTCTGCCTAATTGCAAAGTCTGTTAAAATGCTTATCAAACATATCATATCAAGCCCTAATCAGTGTGAATTGGTTGGGTGAATTGAATAAGGACCTGAATTGGTAAACTGATAGGTGAATGAATCAATGAATTGACCCATCATTTCCACTGATTATTCTTTTTCTTTTTCTTTTTTACTTTGGATCTTTTCTTGTTTTTTGTTTTTGGTTTTGTTTCAAGGCTCTTAAGGTTGTTCTATACCATTCTTCTCCTTTCTTTCCCCTTCTTTCATTGTCTTGGACTCTTTGTGCTCTCAACGCCCAATTTTCAATAATGAAGAATTTTATTTCTCTCTAGAAGGCTTTATATTCAAATTTAGTTTTAGCTATGTGTTTCTGCTCGCGAAAGAAAACTTTTGGAGATATTCATTGAGAGGCTTGAAAAGTTTGGTGGTTTAGGTAATTTGACCTTTTGAAATTAGTAATTGGCTAAAAACTTATATAAATTGAGTTGTCAACTTATTGTTGTTTGAAATTTGAGAGTTTCGCTTTGTTTACCCACTTTGTTGATAATGATTGTTAAGAAAAAAGAAAAAGAACAAATCTAGTAACCTTATATAGGACCATGGTTTGGTGTAGAGTATAGACCATGGTGTGATAGAAATGATAGATTGCTTTAAGTACTTGATAAATTTGGAACTTGTGATGAATTTATGCATTATTATGCAAACTTCATAAAGTTTGTCTTATATGATGGATCTTGAAATTTTGATCTATTAGATCCTCAACTTTTAAAGAGAGCTTGCTCAATATTATCAGGGACACTGTAACCATACACTTCAACAATATTATAAAAATCATAGAAATATCATCCGATCATGACTCATTGAAACTAATAAAGTGCACACACAAAAATAAAGGGTGCCCATGACATCAACTAGGTGTCACTAAGGCTCTATTTAATTGACAGGACATAAAAGAGAGAAAATAAAATTCGTTTTCCTTCACGGTATGCTTGTTCAATTGTCACGGGAAAATGTGGGTCCCACTATAAATGTTTTCTTGAAGGAAATTTTCTCTCAAAATTCTGTTTGTATGCATCAAGGAAAAGTTGAAAACTAATTTTCCTACAAACTTTCTTGTAAACTAAATGGTTAATAGAAAGAAAAAAAAAATTGATTTCTTTATATTTCCTAACCGTTGTTTACTTTAATTCAATTTCCTCAAGAATTACATCCTGTGTGATATTCCTGATGTTCGAACAGTTCTAAGGAAACAATTATAGATGGAATTCTTACAATGAATTGTAGGATGCCACTTTTACTCAGCATCACAGCTCATTGTCCGCATCTAAGTGAAATTTAGTTCTTACAACAGACCCTTATTTACATAAACAAACTCAGTGTCGTTAACTTGTGCAAAGTAGGTCACTGTCCCAACTTGTGACAAGATGATGAGCAACCATGACTAGAAAGCATGCTTTCTAATGAATGGCAATCTCAAGAAAAGTCCCTTTTTTGTCACAATGTATTTTCAGTGAAAGCCAATGAAAATATATTCCACATAACCAGTTGTTGAAATGTTCAAACGCGAGAGCGACAGATAATTTACATCCACCTTTACTACAAGCTAAAAAGCATGGACACGGACACGTGACACGACACGGACACACCGACACGCTAATTTTCATAAAACGCAAGACACAACAAACAGGGAACACGCATGAAATATATAATTTTATATATTTATTATATGTTATATATATGAATATATTATTCAAATATAATAAAAATATTAAATATGACAATAATTCCTATGAATTTATATGATTTTTGTTTTATTATTATATCTTAAGTTGTTTTGTTCAAACTTATAATTGGTTTTACAGGTGTCTAATCGATAAATACGTGTGTTTAAAAGATACACGTGTATCCTCCAAGTGTCCAAAGAATGTTCGGATTTTTAAAAAATATGACACATTTTAAAGAGTATCGGACACGTGTCGGGAAAGTGTCCACAGAGTGTCGGTGTCCGACACGGACACGACACAGATAAGTTACCTTCTTAGAAGTGTCCATGCTTCATAGACTACAAGTTTCTAGCATATACATGGATAGAGTAGAAGCTCTTTACCTCTTTTTCGAGCCAGTTTCCTTGTGACTGTCTGAATCCCCCAATGAGCCATCAAGTTCCACACTAGACAAACATTAGATACCACAATTGGAAGAATTGAGAAAATAAAATAAAATAAAACACTAAAATATCTAGAGTAAATGCTTTAAAGAAAAGTTAAGAATGGCCTTTTCAATGGACTAGAAAGTAAATCACTTTACACTAATCTACATAATCGATAAAAACATTTAAGAAGTGAAACAGGAACATATTTCTACTCCTGGTCATTGGAACAAACAAATATAGCTTTCATTGAGTTTAAACCCATCACTCAGATAAAGATACTCCAAAGATAACTAAATTATTTTTCCCGAGAGCACTGTACTAACATTTTACACCAAGATTTTCCAATGAGCATAGTACATTTTAAAGCAAAAAAAACTACCTATTTAACTACATCCAAAAAAGATTTACGGACAAATCAAATTGAAGTTTGCCCCAAAAGTACGACTGACATCCCAAGAGGGCAATCTAAAGTTACAAAATGACTAGTCAATTTCATTTATTTGCCTTATTTCAGCTAAATTTTCTCTCGAGTTTCGATATGCTACATTTACCACTGGCCTTTAATATAAATTTCTATTGAACCGCAGATCTCAACAAACATACAACACGAACAATGGTGAAATTTAGCAATTACAGCTTTGAACTCTAACTATGGTTTTTATCCAAATTCCTGACCCCCACCACTCAATTTCTTTACCTATATCTCATCCTTTCTAAGAACTAAACCAAGTGATAAAGAATGCTGCAAGTGTCCATGATAAAAGTTCAATAGAAAATTCATTTACTTTCCCTCTTCAAATGGTGTGACTATATGCAAGACAAATAGCAGATTTTTGACCAAAATTAGGGACTAAAAATCACTAACACGCACTTAAATTCGAAAAGAAAATCAATGAACCACCCTAATTTCCCCAAAGCCAGCATACAAAAAATTAAAAAATTAAAAAGAAACAAGGGAAAAAAAATGAAAATTTGCAAATGGCTACCAATAATAATGGTAATAAAACCAAACTTTTTTCCATAATTTAGAAAATCAAAAAGAAAACAATGGCTAGAGACCAAGAAAGAACACCAAATTGGAAAGAATCCACACAACAGATAAGAAATCAAAGAATCACCCAAAAAAGAGAGAAAATTGAATTGATCTAGGTTGAGTGAAGGTGAAGTGGGTTCACAATCTGCGTACCCGACGTTGGAGGAAGCGTTCAAGGGTTGCATGGGCCAGCCAAAGCCAGAAGCAGGAGCAGAGAAATTGGCATCAGGAACAGCAATATCTTCAATCAAGCCGTAATCGAAAAGCCAATTGGTGTTCTCCGGAGAAACCATTGCCGATTGATCGCCGGAAAAAGTAGAGATTTCTCCGGCGCAATTGTGATAAGGAGGGAGAAGAATTAACAGGGGGTTTCGCCGCTGGTTTTAGACTTTCTGTGGGTGGGTGGGTAAGTAGATTTCTTTTTTCAACCAACGTGGGTAAGTAGATACACGAGCGAGAAAGGATTGGTTATTGTTGGCTGCGATGCTTTACGCTGCGTTTAGTTGGGAATTTAAAGGAAAAAAAAATGTGCGTGAAATTAGATAAAATATAAGTATATTTTATTTTTATTTTTTTTATTTTTTTTTTTAAATTTTTTTTCAAATCTCTCAATCAAACACAGTATTAAAATATTAGTCATGTTTGGTAGAGTTATGAAAAAGTGCTTATAGCTTATGCCTAAATAACTTATAGCTTATAACTATGAACATAAGTTGATTTTTGATTTATAAATTAAGCATCTCCTGCCTCACTTAAAGAATAAATTAATTTTTGACTTTCAAAAAGTTATAAGTTATAAGTTATAAACTAAACCAAACACATCAAAATAACTTAAATTAAGCTGAAAGCTGAAATAAGCAGCTTTTAAACTGTAGCAAATAGGCACATTGTGATTGGTAAAAGAAAATTGCACAATTTTGTGTTGAATAATAATATATGTATTAGTTAGTTTATTAGTTAATGATGTGATATGTTTTTAGTATTTATAATTTATATAATGAGTGAGATCAATAATAATATCATAATTAATATTAATATATTAATTAATACATATAATATTATTATTTTATTTTAAATGATTGAAAAATATTTTAAAAAATAATATAGGATGATTAGTAAACGAATATAACAACGTGACGTTTTAGGCGTATTGAATAGTTTTTCGCGAGGAAATCTGGCGAATGGGGAAATACGATGCCGTATGGATTTCTGGGCTGTCAGCGTCAGTACAAAAGTGGGCCTACTATCTGTCTCAAACAATCCAATGGAGTTGGCCCAATTTAACTACAACCCAGCAGCTCGTTGGGACATTTAGGTTGGGTTTAGACCGCAGATTCAGGTAAGGATTTTTAAAAAAAAAAATGGTATAATATACGTAAAATGTAATTATATTTTATTTATTTTTTCTCTCTCTTTCTAAATTTCTACCCAAGTCTATCCAAACACAGCCTTGAGGCTTGAATCTTTACTCTTTCTCCAAACTTGGGGTATTTGATACCAAAAAAAATCAATGAATTAAAAAAGAAATTTTAGGCCCAATATCATTATAAGTAATGCAGCAACCCAAAAAATAATAATTTTACTATGTTTTTTACACATGTATTGATCACCCATTAGATGATGATTGACATTTTTATATGAAATTGATTGAGCGCAATGAAAAGACTCTTGTCCAATTTGTAGTAAAGGGTGTCTGGTCCTAAAGTTTGATTTTGCCTTTTTTATCTGTAACAACCAATCCACGAGGGGGACCAATTGAAGCAAATGGATAGACAGTACAGTGGAAACATGATGAGAGGTCCTGAATCAATTGGTTGGGTAATGAATAAAGATTGTAGAAAGAGAGTGCGTAATGTGTTTGGACAATGAGTGAGTGGCCTTAAAACAACCCTACGATACCACTTTTATATATCATATCCCCTGCTCTGAATTACCCACCTCATGTGGTCCAAGAAATGGAGTTTGAGACCCTACCACTATCCCCTATGTTTTTAAATTTTTCTTTTCCAAACAAAGCCTAAAACACTGTGGGGTAGTCTCTCTTATCTTTGAACACAGCATATTTTTTGGTATGTCAATGCATACCAACACTTTTGAAGATGCTGTCAAAACATAAATCAGCACAACATACCAACCACATTTCTCAAGCATATTTCAAGTGACAAACAAATGATAAACTGCAGGTTATGCAAAGAATCCCAATTTCTTCACAAGTTGAAAAGAGCACTATCACGTTGTTAGACTTATTTATTTTGATAATTTATTTAATTATATTTTAATTTATTTGAAAGAGTAAAATAGAATTTAAAATTTATTTTGATGATTTATTTAATTATATTTTAATCAAAATTTATTTTGATGATTTATTTGAAAGAGAAAAATAGAATCAAAATTTATTTTGTCCCATTATTTCTCACTTAAACCTTTATCCTAAATGTTGTTAGAATGTATTTAATATTTGATTAAATCAGGAGTTCAAACAACCCAAAACAAATGTTCAAACAGCCTAATACAGCAACAGGCCAAAAGGTTCAAAAAGTTTAAGTAGAAGATATTCAAATTAATAATAATGGAAGTATAACGGTTATAAACGGCTATAAAAGTTCAAAAGGTCAAAAGGTTCAAGTGGAAGATATTCAAATTTGTAATGATAAAGTGGAAGATATTCAAATTGGTAATTGTGGGGACATAATTTTTGAATGACAACACGTGGCCGAGGTGTCACCGAAATGCCAACCGAGATACCACGTGTCCTGGTCATGACGCCGAGATGATCTTGGCTAAGCTGAGGTTATCTGCGAAGAAACCAGAATCCGGGATAAGCGAATAAGAAACAAGAATCTTAGAATGGAAGAGGATTTCAGTTTGGATAAAAATAAGACTCTTAGAGAGTTTATCCCAATCTTACTTGGAGTCCAAGATTAGTAGTAATCCTAAGTCCATTGAAGGTAGGCTTCTAGTGAGATTAGGTAAGTGTTGGCTATAAAAGAAAGGCACCCCCATGGGTCTAAGGGATACTTTTTATGCTCTGAATAGTGAGTTAAGCACTTTTGCTATCCTTGAGAGATAACTAACTTGATCATCGGAGTGCCCCCGGGTGAACGAACCACTGTCGGAATCTCTTCTTTTTGTGACAAGTCATTCGGGCTTAATCTATTCTGCCAGTGTTCTCCAGCTGAGTGCTTGATTGGCAATGTGGTCGAAAATTGACACACACAATTTAGCGTCGTCTGTGGGAACGAAAGGAGAATAGATGGCCAATGACGGACAGAAAGAAAAGGTTAGGGACGACACCCCTACTGAAAGTGGAAAACATATTGACCTTGACGTCGAAGAAGACAACTACAACGAAGAGACTCGTGATAAGAATCACGGAAGAAAGAACATAGACCAGGAGGGCGGCGTACCGAAGAAATCGGACCAGGGCGGGTATTATAACGAGGACGACCTTTAGGTATGGAAAGATAGATGCCTGCGGAGGGATGACGAGATGAAGGGAATGACGGACAAATTGCCAGACCTGCAAACGATCGTCAATTTCCTGATGCAGAACAACGTCATGCAGCCACCGTTCCCGCTACAAGATACGCCGATTCTAGTGGCCAAGAAAGGTGCCCAGAAATGGGGGGCAGAAAACAGTTCCTGCAGTCTCTCAACATGGCGGGACCAAGAGACATTCTCACAAGCCTTCGCGGGAGGTCGGGCATGGAGAATCCCAGAAGACACGATCTCAGCCTAGATGATTAGGTCCGAAAAGAGAAGAGTTCAATCTAAAGTGAGTAGATCCCAGATTCCAGAGGACAAGATCTCGGTTTAGATGATTAAATCCGAGAAGAGAAAAACTCAGCCTAAGTTAAAGACTTTTTATATAAAGTCCACAAAAGAGTAGATGGAAGCCATGCAGAGGGCTGGAGAATGATGCTTGGGAGTTGGAATTTTTAAGCCAAGATCGGTTTAACACTTCTTGAAATTTTTAAGAAAAATTTACAAGTTGAAGTTAAACTGAGGTCATATTTAACACTTGTTGAAATTTTAAAAAAATTTACAAGTTGAAATTAAACTGAAGTTATGTTTAATACTTGTTGAAATTTTTAAGAAAAATTTACAAGTTGAAGTTAAACCGAAGTCATGTTTAACACTTGTTGAAATTTATAAAAAAATTTATAAGTTGAAGTTAAATTGAGGTCATGTTTAACACTTATTGAAATTTTTAAGAAAAATTTACAAGTTGAAGTTAAACTGAGATCATGTTTAACACTTGTTCAAATTTAAGAAAAATTTATAAGTTGAAGTTAAACCGATGACATGTTTAACACTTGTTAAAATTTTAAGAAAAATTTACAAGCTGAAGTTAAACCGAGGTCATAATTAAAGGAAGGAAGGAATGATATAGGTTCTATTACCTTAGGATGCCGAGGTAATAGAACCTAGGGGGCAGTTGTGAGGACATAATTTTTTATGACAATACGTGGCCGAGGTGTCACCGAAGTGTCAGCCGAAGTGCCACGTGTCCTGGTCATGACGCTGGCCGAGATTATCTATGAAGAAATCGAAATCCGGGATAAGCGGATAAGGGACAAGAATCCTAGAATGGGAGAAGACTTCAATTTGGATAAAGATAAGACTCTTAGAGAGTTTATCCCAATCCTACTGGGAGTCCAAGATTAACAATATTCCTAAGTCCATTGAAGCTAGGCTTCTATTGAGATTAGGTAAGTGTTAGCTATAAAAGAGAGGCACCCACATAGGTCTAAGGGATACTTTTTATGCTCTGAATAGTGAGTTAAGCACTTTTGCTATTTTTGAGAGATAACTGACTTGATCGTCGGAGTGTCCCCCGGTAGACGAACCACCGCCGAAATCTCTTCTTTTTGTGACAAGTCGTTCGAGCTTAATCTATTCTACCAGTGTTCTCCAGCTGAGTGCTTGATTGACAGTATGGTCGGAAATTAACACACACAGTAATGATGGAAGTACAAAAGCTATAAACGGCTATAAATTCAAATGACTACAACGGCTATAAACGGCTATAAATTCAAATGAATACAATAGTAATAAACGACTATAATTTTCATTATATATACCAAAGCCTCTAATGTAAACAAGTTACAAAAAAACCTTAAAATATTCTTTGATCTATAATCACTCACTTCTATTCTTAGAAATTATACACTGAGCCTTATAGCATTAAGCTCATCTTTCTTGTGTGAGATTTACAGAAAAATCAAAGCTTCATTTTATATATCTATCTATGAAAAATATTTATTGTAAACTTTCTTTGAAAGTAAAAATATCATGTCATCTTATAAAAGTGTTGCAAACACTGTGTTCTTAAAATCTTGAGAGTGATTGTGAATCACCTAAGATTTGTAAGAGTTTGGGCTTGTGAAGTATGTATAAAATCCATAGAGAATTGCTCCATTTGTAAAGAGGTTGCTAGCACCCCTGTGAAGCTAGAAGATAGTGAAAAATCTCAAGTGAAGTTTGAGGAGTGGATGTAGGCTTGGTTGAAACCGAACTACTATAAATCTGTTTGTCTCCTCTTCCTTAATCTCTTTGCTTTCCTACTATTGCTATAGCTATCTAATATTCATGTGTTAATCATTTGATTTACCCTGTATGTTAGTTATATTTCATTGTTATTTTGCTTGATCATTTACTGCTAAGTTCATCAATGTGCTTGTTAATAATTTGTTGTACTAGTAGTTAATTTTATTGGGATTCGAGCTTAATCTATTCTACCAATGTTCTCCAGCTGAGTGCTTGATTGACAGTATGGTCGGAAATTAACACACACAGTAATGATGGAAGTACAAAAGCTATAAACGGCTATAAATTCAAATGACTACAACGGCTATAAACGGCTATAAATTCAAATGAATACAATAGTAATAAACGACTATAATTTTCATTATATATACCAAAGCCTCTAATGTAAACAAGTTACAAAAAAACCTTAAAATATTCTTTGATCTATAATCACTCACTTCTATTCTTAGAAATTATACACTGAGCCTTATAGCATTAAGCTCATCTTTCTTGTGTGAGATTTACAGAAAAATCAAAGCTTCATTTTATATATCTATCTATGAAAAATATTTATTGTAAACTTTCTTTGAAAGTAAAAATATCATGTCATCTTATAAAAGTGTTGCAAACACTGTGTTCTTAAAATCTTGAGAGTGATTGTGAATCACCTAAGATTTGTAAGAGTTTGGGCTTGTGAAGTATGTGTAAAATCCATAGAGAATTGCTCCATTTATAAAGAGGTTGCTAGCACCCCTGTGAAGCTAGAAGATAGTGAAAAATCTCAAGTGAAGTTTGAGGAGTGGATGTAGGCTTGGTTGAAACCGAACTACTATAAATCTGTTTGTCTCCTCTTCCTTAATCTCTTTGCTTTCCTACTATTGCTATAGCTATCTAATATTCATGTGTTAATCATTTGATTTACCCTGTATGTTAGTTATATTTCATTGTTATTTTGCTTGATCATTTACTGCTAAGTTCATCAATGTGCTTGTTAATAATTTGTTGTACTAGTAGTTAATTTTATTGGGATATTATTAATTTTAATTTGTAGAAACCTAATTCACCCCCTTCTTAGGTTGTTTTTTGGGTAACATGTGTGTTCTTTGTTACCTCCATTTGGCTATTCAAAGCAAAACAACTTTCCGGATAATTGATACAATGCCCAAGTTTGAAATGTGGCTTGGTTCTAATCTATTTCAACGATGACTCAACTTTGATTCAACCAAAAGAGGCAACAAGGCATTGCTAAAGTACAACAAAACAGAATTATGTAGGAATGAATGCTTAGGTATCAAACTCTCCATTGGATCTCTACAAATACAAATTGAAATATTCAATGGGCAACCCTCTACTACTATTATCACTGATACAAGCCCAAATATTCTCTTCACTATACAAATTACAAGCAGACTACGTTAGAATTGGATTCGAATTTTTGGTTGATAATTATAAATGCCACACAGATAAAGAACAAAAGATTTTCTCAAATAAAATCAAAAACCGTCCTACTTCATCAAAATCAGCCATAGCTCAAGCGAGAGTCTGCAGAACGCATGTTGGTTTGTCGCCGAGGAATCCCAATCTCACAAGCATTAACCCTTGCTGCAAACCTAAGCGAACAAAGTGACTCTCCCAACGAGGAAGGATCAGGAGAAACATTGACAAACATCAAAGTCTTCGAGTCCCCACCTAGGCAAGGCTGATTAACCATGGATTGATTAGAAGATATCAAATAAAGCATAAATCCACAACAATATAGAATAATCTAGTTGTATAAGCTTTTATCTATGCCATGTTTTTGTTCCTTTCATTTTAAACTTTAAAGGCCTTGGATAGGGATCATAACAAGACATTGAATTATAATGTGACCTTAGAATGAGTAAAGTTGGGATAATATAAGGGCTAAATCCACAGCAATATAGAATAATCTAGTTGTATAAGCTTTTATCTATGCCATGTTTTTGTTCCTTTCATTTTAAACTTTAAAGGCCTTGGATAGGGATCATAACAAGACATTGAATTATGATGTGACCTTTGAATGAGTAAAGTTGGGATAATATAAGGGCTATTAAACACTTTTGAGAAAAAAATTTAGTCCAATTATATTGTGATTTATAACCACATAATAAATGATATCCTTGTATAGGAAAATAAGAAGAATCAACAAAGAGTTTAAGCAATATGAATAACTTGACACTTAGGAGTAGTGCTTTACTTTAATTTTGCGCAATGTACTATTTATATATATTTGGAATTGCAAATGACGTATTATGTCACTGTGCCTTCCCAGTATGGTATGATTCCTCAACAGGTAAGACTGATTGATTAAACCTGCATTTCTCCAGTGCTCAGTGGCTTATATGATAAATGTGTATTGAACCTCATGGATATCTGCATGTTTTATAGCTATAGCTTGTTTTGTAAACATGTTTTATGAATCTATAATCTCAAACCGGACATGTTCTTACCATGAGACAGTCTCTCTAGTCACTGCATGCGACTTCGCGGTGTAGGAATGGGATGGGGTGGTCTGTCCTATTAGGAGTCTGGGTTAACAACGATTCCCGTTTGTCTTATCCCACTTAAGCAATGTGCATAATACTATTATTATTATTTCCTGTTATCTTGTTTAGTCCTGAAAATCTATTTCCTGTTACCCTGTTTATTTAGGTCCTGTTATCCTCTTAGAACCAAGCTTCTGATGTAAATATTTTTTCCATTATCCATTAATCAACAGGATAACTAGGTGCACAATTTATTCAGTCTAGCCTAGGACTTTGGTAGCAAGTTGCAACTGGCCAGTCACAATCCTAAATCCATTGAGGTTGGGGTTTGGGTTGTGATAAATTGCACCTCCATGTTTTCCACAAATGAAAGCAAAATGAATCTTCTAAAAGAGACAATTTAACATAGCATAA